>CM057451.1:1054877500-1059677500 GCA_016271365.2 Neoceratodus forsteri | reverse complement strand
CAAAGAAGGCAACTGGCTACTGAAAAGGCCTCCCCCCCGGAACAGGGAGTAATGCTGGCTGCAGACCCAGGGCCCCCGTGGAAAGAAACACTCTCTGCAGGCACTCACTCACCGTTCCTGAGGTGCCAGACCCCCCCCACGCTTTCCCTCTTCCCCCTGGCAGGAGTCCCAGAAAAGACTGCCTAGGGAGAAGGCAGCATGGGAGTACTGCAGGAGGCCCAGGGGAAGGGCAGGGAGCCACATGGAGATGGTAGGCCAGACGCCTACCACGTGCAACGCGTGATAAAGGCACGTGGACATGCAGCGGTGGATCGCGCTGAGAACACGAGCCCCAGCAGTCTGTGCAGATCAGGGGAATGCGGGAGACAGGAGCAGTCTCCGGTGAGAGTGGACACAGGAACAACGCCAACAGGAGAGTCGCGGTAGGGGTAAGGGCCGGAGAGGAACGGAGACCACGTGAAGTAGAGGCCCGAAAAGTATGCTGCAGGCCCGAAGGCCCAACCACGAATTCTCCTCGCTAACCAAGTGACAAAATGGAATTAACCAGATCAACAACCCATAGTGGGTGAGGACAACCCTTAAATTGGGGAGAAACACTCTTTGTCTATCTTTACAACAATGCGCTATTGCGGCGTTTGCGATATTTTTTGGACATCTAACTAAGCATTGCAACCACAAAAAAACGAAGCTTAGTGGGTGAGGACAACCTTTAAATTGGGGAGAAAACACCCTTTGTCTATCTTTACAACAATGCGTTATCGCGGCATTTGCAGTATTTTTAGGCATCCAACTAAGCATTGCAACAACAAAAAAATGAAGCTTAGGGCACTGAACAAATGGTATAAGCTGCAATAAGCCTTTCAGGCTAAATCTTGCCTCTGATTCTGCAGAGTTTAAAAACGACCAAAACAGAGACATGCAGACTAGATAGTTGTTCTTATACCAAATCTTCTACACATCTTTTCTCTATATAGCCCATATTGGGCAGTACAACAAAAACAAAAACACATTGCTTGCATTTCTTTTCTCTAGTAAGGCTCAGATTAATGATATCTTCTTAGAAGTTCAAGGCCTACCTTTGTATGGAGCAGACAGGGATTCCTGGTGTGCTTGTTGCCTGATCAGATGCACAATTCGAAACTGGAGAGCAGGGGTTTCTGGGACCTGGATATACTAGAAATTTGATCTAGGGTCATGTGCATCACTAGTCTATCAGGTGGGCTAAAACCCATGAGGTAATATCTGGAGTACCATGGATGCCCAACCAATCACAATGTCGCCTGCTGAGGATCAGACAGACTTACCTTTAAAGCTCACACAAGCTATACAGCGTGCTGAGCAAAAAGAGGTCTAGTGTTCTAAGGTTTTGAAAGCATATGCAACATGAAAGAGTCAATAAGCTCCAGTTGTTGAAGCAACTTGTTAATCATGAGAAAGTTCTTTGAATCCAGTATTGCTATGGACTGTGCAGATTGAAGCTGTGTTCTACAAATCCATGAAATGGTTTTTAGCAAAAATAAATTGCAAAGTGTATCCATGCTAAAAGAAATTCCAGGGTCAAAGTTAACTGACAAAGAGACCATTTCATTTTTTTTTTATTATTAAGTACACTTTATTGAAGTTTCACTCAAAATAATTTTTACATAAACTCATGATGAGCGATATCTCCAATTCCATTTTTCATATTAAATCTTACAACTCTACGTATAATAAAGAGATTAACTAGAAAAAGGAAAAGGAGCAACACAAAATACACCCAAATCCTCCCTCCCACCCTCCCCCACTCCCTCTGATCCCCTAGCCAAGTGCACTATCTGACAGGCTAACCCAGTTCTGTCTCCATCCATTCAATATAAAGAAGAGACCAGCGAAAGTATACCAAAAAGGTGAGGGCAGTACTTCCTAAGGTTTCCAGGTTGCCAGTGCAGCATCAAGAGGACCCCACAGGTCCATGTAAGCAGCTCCTCTATGTCTTATATACGCAATGTGTTTTTCTAATTGTAATGCCAACAGCATTTCACTATACCATTCTACAAGCGAGGGTGTTTGGCTCTCTTTCCAGTGTCGCATTATTATCAATTTAATGTTAGCTGCCACCAGCGCATGTGGGCTTTTCATTAAAGACTGAATTCCTGAGAAATAAATGTATTAAGCAGACTTCCGGGGTAAGCAACTGCTGTAGTCCAAGGAGAGGTTCCATCCCTTTTCCAACAACTTGCCATAGGGGCTGTATTTTTGAACATGTCCAAAGCATATGAAGCAATGAGCCCCCTGCCCCCTGGCACCTTATGCAGAGAGGCGAAGGGGTTAATCCACATTTATACAACCTTATTGGCGTATAGTATAAATTGTGTAGTATATGGAACTGAATCATCTGGAGTCTATCCTGCTTAATAAATCCATAACAGCCTTGCCAAACTCTCTTCCACACATATGTGTCTTGTGTCAATTTCAGCTCTTGCACCCAATGGTAGCATACGCCCTTGGGTAAAAGCGGATCTATTGTTTGTAATTTTTTATATACCCCGGATACAGGGTGGGGTTGGGATGCAACCTGAATTAACGTCTGCACCTCTAAATCTCCTACTATCTGATCCAATATATTCCTTGTGAAGGCAAGAATTGCTTGCCTGACTTGGATATACTTAAACTTATGTGAATCTGATATCTTATACCGAGACTGGAGATAGGAGAATGGGACCATTTCCCCTTGTTGGAAAAAATCTATTAATCGTAGTTCTTTCAATGGGGCACAGAAGGAAGGCGGAATAGGCCTCCCTCCTATTTTGAAGTGGAGGTTGCCTATAATCGGCTGCAGAGGCGACTGGTGCCAATTTAAGGAATAGTGGTTTTGTATTTGATGTATTGCTCTAAGAGACCATCCAATTAGCGTATTTCAAAGCTGCTTAGGAATGTGGGAAGGCACAGTATACATGAAAGCTAATAACGTATATTGATATTTAGCTATCAAAGATTTTTCTATCTCCACCCATAGGGGCACATATCTATCCGCACTTGTCAGGACATCAGCTTGCAACCAGAATGTCATCTTACTCAGATGTTGAGCACAATAATAAGTAAAAAAGGAGGGGGCCGCTAACCCACCTTGTTCTTTAGGAGCCATTAACTTATAATATGCTCTCCGGGCTTGCTTTCCCTTCCATATAAATTTATTTATCATTTTCTGCACTTTGATAAACCAACTTTTGGGGAGATAAGGACCTATCATTCCTAAAGGGTATAAGAGACGGGGCTGAATATTCATTTTTACCAGGCTAATTCTACCCAATAGAGAGATGGGTAAGAACTCCTACCGGTACAGGTAGGCTTTCAAGATATGTAATAGGGAACGCAAATTCTCTCTCGCTAGGTAATTGATATCCCTTGTTATTTTAATACCCAGATATAGAATAGACTTTGAGTCCCAGGACAAGTTGTACGGTGCCACCTGAGCCCGTGTAAGCCAACTATTCAGTGGAAGAATCTTAGTTTTAGTGCAGTTTAGCTTATTGTACAAAACTTTTGAGAATGCATCAATTTCTTTTAATAAAACAGGTATAGTTTGCTGTGGTTTTTCGATATGCATCAGTATATCGTCCACATAGACTGAAATTGGGAATCTCTTCTCTCCCACCTGGATACCTACGATTCCCTGGGAATACAATAGCCACCTAATTAAAGGCTCTAAATAAAGGTTAAAAAGAAGCGGAGATATTTTTCTAACATGTTTAAATATAAGAAAAATAGCAGGACAAGAGGACACAGCATGAGATTAGAGGGAGGCCGATTAAGGGGGAATGTGAGGAAATTATTTTTCACAGAAAGGGTGGTGGATGCATGGAATGGCTTACCACAAGAAGTGGTGGCTATGAATACAGTGCAGGGCTTCAAACAGGCATGGGATAGGCATAAGGGAGCAATACAAATGACTATGAATAGATAGGCCACTGACGGAGCAAAGGCCGATGGCACATTTTAAGGTAGAAAAAGAAATGGGCAGACTAGATGGGCCTTGCGGTCCTTATCTGCCGTCAACTTCTATGTTTCTACAAAGGGCAGCCTTGTCTGGTACCCCTCCTAAGGGGGAATGAATTGGAGAGAATGCCGTTACTCCAGACTCTGGCCGTGGGAAAGGAATATAATAATCGGATCCACTTGATAAATTCTACAGGAAGACCAAAACAAGATAAGGTTTCAAAGAGAAAGTCCCAGGAGACCTGATCAAAAGCCTTTTCGGCGTCTAAGAAGATCAAAGCAGATAATATATTAGAGATATTCGCCACTGAGATAAGATGTAGCAATTTTCTCAGATGGTCTCCTGAGGACCTTCCCTTCATAAAACCAACTTGCTCAGGGCTGACGAGGACACCCATAATAGGGGCTAACCTGTTGGCTAGTATCTTGGCCAATATTTTGAAATCCGAATTTAACAAAGAACTAGGACGGTAATTTTCCGGATACATGGGATCTTTTCCTGGCTTTGGAATGAGAGTAATTAGTGCTTCTGAGAAACTCAGCTCTGAAAAAACACTATCATACCAGTAATTATAAACTTCCTGTAATATCTGTATTAAGACCTCACCACACTTTTTAAATAAATTATTGGGCAGACCATCAGGGCCTGGAGACTTATCTGGGGGCAACTGGTTGACAGCTTGGAGTATTTCCTCTGCTGAAATATAACCTTTAAGTAACGAGGCTTGTGCTACCAATAGTTTGGGGAGATTTTCCCCATTCAGATACTGGACAATTTCTCCCCGGGACGGGGAGGTGCTTGGGTCTTCTGAATATAAAGCCTGATAGTAAAGTCCCAAGCCTTGGGCTATCTCTTTAGGATCAGTACACACTTGGTCATTCCCAGGGAAATACAGGCCTGAGATGTATCTGACCGCCTCTGCTTGTCTCATTCTGTAGGCCAGTAGCCTTCCGGCTTTCTCATCTGATTCTAAATATTGTATCTTAGTACACCGTAGGGCCAGTTCTGCCCTTTGCGCCTGAAAATCTGCATATTCTGCATACAACCTACTTAGTTTGACTTTTTGGGCCTCCATCATTTGCGTGCATGGTACATTCTCCAATTCACGAATAGAGCTAAGCATTTTCGAGACACGGGCTCGATATTTAGATGCTCTAATAGTAGCTAGTCTAATACACTCACCACGGAGCGCACACTTAAGGGAGGCCCAAATCATATCCACTTTAGCAATTGTTCCCTTGATGGTTTCCTGGAAAAAAGTGATAAAGTCAGTTATACGTTTAAGGGTATCTATATTCTGTAAAAGTTGAGTGTTCAGCCTCCATATGGAATCCTTTTTAACTCTGGGCCCTAACAAATAGGTGATAACCACTGGGGAATGATCGGAGATCACCCTGGCGTGGATATCTACTATCAAAACCCCCGGGAGTGCAAAATCACTGAGCAGGAAATAATCTATTCGCGAATAAGTGCAGTGTGGGGGAGAAAAAAGGTGTATTTTGGTCGTTTGGATTAAATACTCTCATACATCCAGTAATCCGCCGAGGCCATTAGTTCTTTAAGGATCTCTGTGTTGGGGTTAGATACCCTTCTAGAATCTGACCTATCTATGTCAGGTTGCATAGTGATATTCCAGTCCCCGCCTAGTAGTGTCAATTTTATAGGTTCCCTCATTATCAGGTTAAGGAGGTGTGTAAAAAAACCAGGTGATTCCCAATTGGGTCCATATATAGCTCCCAAAAGCACTGGGTACGCTGCTAAATAACCATGAATCAAGATGTAACGCCCTTCCGGGTCCCAAACTTCTTTACTCAGTCTAAATGGTGTAGATCTAGCGATCAGGATGAGGACCCCTCCCTTAGATGTAGAGGCCCCAGCTCCATAAACCTGTCCTACCCAACTCCTTTTCCATAGATGTATGTCCTCCCTTCTTGTGTGCGTTTCCTGTATGCATGCTAGTGCTACCCTTAAATGACTTAGGTGTCTGAGAATGACCTGTCTCTTACATCTGTCGCGACCCCCTTTCACATTCCATGTTACACAGTTGTATGGTTCCCCATAGGCTATCCAAAACCTCGGTAACCATTGTGATCATCTGCATGTAATCTACTTAGGTTAGTTTCTGCCCTCATCTTACACCATTTACACACTGGCTTTGCACTTGGCATACCCCCCTCTCATACAGTAGATCAACCTTTAGTTCTAGCCCCCACCCCCAATCAATTATTACCACAATCCCTACTACTCCAGTTCTGTGCAACTGTTTCCTCATACCCATACTATCAGGTGATGTTACCTTGCCAATCTGGCTGAAGTCGTTGCCCCTCCCACGCCCCATCCCCCGACTCTTCCATACTTCTACCAGTCGTTTGTAGTCACTATAACCATGCTAAATGTTAACCTCTATTATTTACACGCACAACACCCAAGAACCCGACCCACCTACCAAGTATCATTCCCCCATGTTTTAGCACAATTTACTGTGAAGTTTACACAATGTCATATTAAATCAGGATTAGCTCAATTAGGCTTATGGATCATTTGTTCAACCAATCGCAGCCTTCACCTGAAGCACCACGCTCATTATAATTAAATCAATTTCCTCCCAGCTTCCTACAGTACAGAAATCAAATTATAGCTCCTGTCTATTTTAGCGGAGCTTAGGGATTGTTCATTCAATGGACAGCATAGTAAAAAAAAAAAACATTATTTCTGGGAGAACAGGTAAGGCAGAATTATTGTTGTGTCCATTTCCTGACGTTTTCTATTGAACCTCCTCGTTTATTTTACACAAGACGCTGTGGTATTGAGAGTCATTCTGCTTCCTACATCACTCCTCCTCTTCAGTAGGCAGTTCTAACTGTTCCAGGATCCATCCATACACACATAAAAGCATAGAGAAAGGAGATATACAGTACCAAGCGCACTTCTTTAACAAACCTGATTCGTCCCCTTTATGTGCTTTCTTAACGCTTTACACTAAATGTCCCGGGATTGCTACACCCTCACGCAATCCATATGGGGCTATGTTACCCTTTTATATCCTCATTTGGCAACCTATAGGAGGCATTTAAGATTCATTTGAAGAGGTCTGGCAACAGCGATTTAAATTCTTTTTTGGCTTGGTCAAAACTTTCAAAAGAGTGCCATTGCTCACTATGCTTGACTTGCAGAACCGCTGGGTATTTTACCCGGAATGGTTTCTCCACCGCAATTAACTTCAACACTATTGGGTGCAACTCCTGCCTCTTGACTCGGACTGAATGTGGGAGATCTTGAGTGATCCTAAGCCTTCTGCCCTCCCACTGAATTTCTTTGAGCTCCTTGACTTTCATTAATATATGCTGCTTGTCTAAGTAATTAAGGAGCTTAAATATGAAGGGTCGAGGAGGCGAGCCCGCAGTTGGTGGGGGGCGTAGGGCTCGATGCACACGTTCCACTACATACTTGGGACCATTGGGAGAAGGCCCCACTATTTTTTCACACAGTTTTTGAATAAATTGAATCGGCATACTACCCTCCTCTCCTTCGGGGATACCAATAATGACCAGGTTGATTCTTCGACTGTGTCCCTCCAAGTCCTCTAATTTCTCCTTGAAGCGTCGCATTCTTTTATTTGCTGCAATTAGATCTTGTTCCATCTTTGCTTGTTTACTTTCCAGGGAATTCACCCGAACCTCGGAGTCCCCCACTCGGACGGTTAAGGCAGCAACTGAGGATTTAATTTGTTGTAAGTCTTCAGCCATTGTTTCGATCCCTTCCTGTATCGGTCTCATTATTTCTAACAACTTATCTTCCGATAACGCAGATTGTCCAGTCAAAGGCTTAGGCGGGTTCGCCGCTTGTTGCTTTGCCTGTTTTGCGGCCTTGTCTCTTTCCGGACTCGGTGGAGGTGAGTGCCACGGTGGAGCTCGCTTCATGTACACTTCCATTTCGATCGCTTTGATACTCCCTGCAGGTGAGTCTTGTTTTGAGCTAATATTGTCAGGCACGATTGGTAGTCTAGATCGGAAATTTTAAACAATTAGAGTCGGGTGGAGAGCGGAGCCGATATGGAGTGCGTCTTACTCCCAGACCGTCATCACGTGACCTCCAAAGAGACCATTTCATCAAAAGTCGGATTCAGCCAGAGTTCTAAGTGGAGAAATGAAGACCCACTTCTACAACTAGAAATATAAGTATTCATTTTTAATTACTTCCACTAATTTTAATTAATAGTCTTGGTAATTTAAATTGGCTTATCTGGGAAAGTAAGAAGTAAATCTACTTTTATCTATAGAATCTGGGTATCTAGTTTAAGCTTTGAACTAAAAAAAAAAGAAATGTTGCATTATCTGAAAAATTAAAACTAAGTATTATGAAAGTGTTGTACAAATCACTGATGTAATGAATTGTTGCCAGTTCTCATAGAAAATGCAACTTACATGCTATAAAGTTTTAAAACAAGTTTTATACAGGAATAATCTGAGAAATTGATGTTGTAAGTATATGTTCTTATGCATGAAGGTTATGTTAAATACTAAGGCCCGGATATTCAAACTGCACCAGGCTGTGGCGCAAGCCTGGGCGCAGCTCAACTTTGTTGCCCAGGGGTGTGGCCTGGGTGATATTCAACGGAGCTGCACTATGGTGCAGCAGCTTTGAATATCGCACCCTGGCCACCCCCACTGTGCATGGCGCAGTAGCACTGCGCCAGCGCAAGTAGCCAGACTGGAGCATGGAGATGCGGTAGCGCAAGTGCCATTGCGCCATGCACAACACCTGCGATATTCAAAAGGGGATATGCAAATGGGGCCATAATTTATGCAAGGCACACGGGGGCTATTTGCATCTCATTATGGTCCCATTTGCATGCCATTAGCATGCAGGTGCGCCAATCCCTCAACGACTTGCACCTGGCGCCTGCCAGGCAGCAGCCATCAGGGACCGACGCTTCACTAGCCCGATCGCAGGCATTCATCTCAAAGAACCCTCATCTGATTATCCCTGGTGGTCCAATGGATCAGACTTGCCCAATCGTGGCATTGGTGGTATGTCATCTTCACGTCCATTATCTTCTGCGGTCCAGTAATCGCTGCTTCATCGCTGGTATTCGTAACTCATAAAATACTCCTACTACCCTGCGGTTCGAGTACCCTCCTTCCCACCCACCCGCTGAGTTCACTGCCCCACTTCCCCTGTCAGCCGCGAGCAGCAGCACTCACCCGCTTGCCGCCTTGCGCCGCTTCATCGACTGACAGCTTGGTGGTTGCATGCCCATTGGTTCGCCAGCGTGAGCCAATACGCAGCCCTACTGAGCTGTCAGTCAGCGGGCAGCGGATGGCAGGCGGTGGGTGCTGCCGCCACCAGCTGACGGGGGAGGCGGTGGGCCTTGTGGGTGGGTGGGGGGTACACTAGACCACCAGGGTAGTAGGAGTATTTTTATGAGTTACAGATGCCACAATCGGCAGCGATCGGTCCACTGGACCACTAGGGATATTGGACATGGGGGGGTTATATTACTGATGCCTGCGATCGAGCACATAGAGGTTCACTGGACCACCAGGGATATTGGACTTGGGGGGGTGATATTACTGATGCCTGTGATCGGGCAGTGTGCGGTCCACTGGTCCACCAGGGATATAGGATGGGGGCTTATTCTTCAAGACAAATGCCCGCGATCGGTCACATAACGATCCACTGGACCACCAGGGATATAGAAGGGGGGATTTTGCTACACGGATGCCTGTGATGGGGCATGGGGGGGTGCCACCAGGTGTGGCAGGAACTCGGGTGGCCACCCACAGGTGGCAGCTGCCGTGTTGCGCCCTGCAATGCGGCAGCTCACCTGTGGGTGGCCATCACTTGTTCCTTTTTTTTGGCTTAACTTTGTGCAGGCGCAGGTAGGTGTTGCACATGCATGACTCTGCACATCCCGGGCTGAATATCGGGCTGTGCAGGTTATGCATGGGCACGCCTCCCCTACCTGTGCCTGCATACATTACTGATGTGCTCCGGCGCATCGGGATTTGTGCGGCACACTTTTCCCTTTTGAATATCACGCCGGGGCGCATCAGCGGGTTGTGCATGGCACAGCACTGTTGCGCCATGTGCAACCCTTTTAAATATCTGGGCCTAAGTATGATAAAAGTAGTATAACTGTTGCCATTTGTTATGCTAAGTATTACTTATTGCTTTACATTGTTTACTTGCTAAAATTTGTTTATTAGTTGCTGGATTATCTGAAACAATTTTGTTGATGTTTGCAAGATTAGGCTTGATAGTTATGCTAATGAGGAATATTTAGAACCATTGTATAGGTGTAAATAAAATATCTATTTTTCATATAACTATACATGTTGTAAGCAGTGTCATTTACCATTATACTTGAATCTGGAGAGCATGGGATAATATCACATGTGAATTGTTATTATTTTTAGTAATTTATAAAATAATTTTGGGTAAGGTCCAAGGTGAATCTAAGTGCATTATTATAAAAAAGTGATATTATAAGCCTTTGTTCTGACATAATAAAGTACAGAGTCATTGATTTCAATTTCAATGACTGCCCAGAAGCAAAGGAGCCTTGAGGGCATTTTTGAAGGCATCTGCAGAAGGACATTTTAACACCTCCAGTGGTAGGCTATTCTAGAGTGATGGTACAGAAATAGCAAAATACCTGTCACCTGTGCATGTCCAGGCCCTCGGGACCTCCATCAGTGGACAGGTTGATGACCTTTTTGCCCTTGTCTGTATTTTGGCATGGAGGATACCATGAAAACTAGGACAGTAAACACATTTGAACATAATAATAATCTAATCCTGTCACAATCTAAGAGATGAAGTTATAAATGGATTGGGACTCCACAGCCAGAGGCTTCTTTAAATTGAATGAGAAGTCGGGTAGCTTCAACAATAAAGAGAAGAGTCATTGCAATTTGTGATGCCCTGACTTGAGGTAATAAGCTTGTGGTAAGGTAAGAGAAAAGGTTTCTGGCAGAGAAGGAACCAATGGACAGATATCACTTCAAATCACTCCAGATGTCAAAAATCCTCACATGGAAAAGGGAAGAGCTTAATTATGAACCCTTCCCTCAGGATATCAATTTGTAGTGACTTATACACCCATGCAGCACCTTCCACTAAAATCTGCCTTCTAGCACCCTCAAGCCTCTAGAAAAAGTGGTTTCTCCCTTGGCAATTTAGGCAAAATTAAATTGAAGTTATTCCAGATGGGCTTTCAAGGATAGCTATTTGTGATTGAACTGATATCTTTGTAATCTCAAATCTGTGATACCATAATTCTCATCACTGTGATTTCTGTAATTTTGACCAGCCAGGCCTTAAATGAGTGGACAGTTCCAGACAACCCATTCAAGATAGCCATTTCCAGAGCTGCACTGAACATTGTCAGTAGTATTGCTGAACATATTCCTGAAGTCTTTTCCATGAGAAGCAGTATTAGATTGAGTCATGTTCTCAATATGTGCTAGTAGTATTTATCTATTGGGAACACCAGTTAACTTAGGTTTGGACATGATTTTTATAACTGCTGCAGTGAATGTTATATTACAACCAGCAGGTTCCATCAGCTGAGCCAGTACACTGTTGGGGAGAGGGAAATTGAGTCAACAGAGAGTAAAGCAGTTGCAGTCAATGCGTAACTTGGGGGGAATCTATCTACCTTTGTTGACATGGACTATAGTACCATGCATCACAATAAAACTCCACCAACTGTGTTCTCTGCCCTTGTTTTAAAACTGTATGTCTGTGTTTTATATTTTTCACATTTTGTTTGCATTTTGCTATTGTAATATTGTTTGCAAATATTCCAGATCATTATGACTTCTCTGGACAATTTCCATCTATTACCTTCTCTGAACTGAGCAAGGAACAAAATAGATGAGCCTGCTTGTTTAACATTCAGCAGCTTTCACACTATTGTATTAATAATGGGATTATCAATTGAAAAGAGTCAAATACTATATGTCAGGGATTTGGTAGTCGAGCAGATGACTTGTGCAGTAATATGCAATGGCAGCACATTTGGTGCATCAGGAGAACAAATTCAAATTAAAATTCTGCATTCAACTGGTAACCTTGGCTACTCCTGGGAATAATACTCATAGGTGTATATAGTATAATACATGAACAATATGTAGTTTTGTAGCATTGTCAAATCAGTGGGGATTTCTGAGTTTTTGCAGTCGAAAGGATAGAACATTCAGAAGCACAAATGCGCTTTGGAATTCAGATTTGAGGTAACATAGTTTATAATTGACTCTGAGGCTTTGATAGTAGTTAGCTTGTCCAGGTCATAGGGAGATTGATAAACCATTGTAGACCTACTTCATTCAGTTGTCATCATTGGCATGGCATAGAAAGGAGAGTCTGAAGACTGCAAGTTGTGGTAATTCACGTCTGCAGAGAAGCAATCTGATATGAATGAAGGGAAGATAAAAGGATGAATGTTATATTACAACCTGCCGGTTGTGATATAACACATCTTTGTATGTATTGCATCTAGTTTTCAAACTTCTGTCCCTAGGTATGGAAAACAAGGCAACTGGTTGTGGATTAAAGGGAAAAGAATATGAGAAGACTAAGTTAAATGTAGTTTCTGCTGGCCTATGGCAGAAGACCTGCTGTTGTACTTCTCTGACAGCTTTTTCAAGGGCCTTTACTCTAATTGGCTCCTCAGTTTTGACTCATCTGAAGTGAGCAATTAATTATGCATTTTTTACAGTCTGCTAGAGAGCTGGTTGACAGCCTCCTGCTGAATGTGACTGGCCCAAGAGTGGCCTTGTATTTAAGAAACATTACAACAAACACATATGCTGACAAGCAGCCAAAGAGATCATGATGGTTATGTTTTGAAGTCTTACAAAAAACAACTCCAAAGGTTACCCAATGCTGGCTTAGATTGACTAAGTGGTTTTGTAAATAATGGCTATAAAGTCCCTTGTTTGCAGTTTTACATGAACCTAACTATAAATCACCTGACATAAATATTTACAAGGTTCTTTGGGAATGGAGTGTAAAAAAATTAGATTTCCTTCAGTTGCAGAACTGCTGCATGAATACAGTCAATTTAAATGTTGAATGGTTGTTAGTGACATTGCATGCAGTGAACTATTATTTATATAGCCATATTTTCTGTGAGAAATGATTTGGACAAAAATCATTTTTAAAATAATTATGTTTGGTATTCAGCATTCTACAAGGAATTAACAGACTTCCTGGAAGAACTATGAATGATGTCTCTGACTAGGAGAGTACTGTAGACTAAGCATAATCTAGAATTTAACATTCTGGCTTAAGTGGAGACAAGCCTTTCTATACTGAGATAACTTTCCATCTGCTTGCGCATTTGGGCAATCATCCAGTTGGATGCAACTGAACATATGAACATAGTCCTAGGATCCCCCCCCCCCAGAAAAATAACAATGAACAGACAGCTTATCTGATTATTTTAGGCACTGTTCATGTCATGATGATGTTCTTATTCTCAGTCATAAAATACAATACTACATCCCCGTTATGGAATCTCACCTGATACCAACAGGTTTGAGACAATAGACTTGCACTGCCACTAGTCTTATGCAAACTCAACATGGGAGTATTCATTTCTTATCTCACCAGTGCACTTGACCACACAGAAAGTGCATGAACTTAGGAATACCTATTCACTTCAGAAAATTCACCCTGCTTCTGTATTCTAACTGGCATCACTTTGTTTTGGTACTGTGATTTAGTAGACAGGGCACCAGTTGGCTATTAAAATAGATTACCTGTACATTTTTATATAATGTAAAGTTAGAGTGGAATAAAATATAAAATATTTAGTCATATTTACAAAATGTATATGTTATATAAGTCACAGATGGGGGTGTTATTTATACAGTAGAGAAATTAAAAATAAAATGCAATGAATAAAAATTTATAAGCAGAGCAAAATAAACATATCTTATTTAAGATTGCTAACCATGGAAAACTAGAAGAAGAAGAAGAAGATGATGATGATGATGATGAAGAAGAAGTAAAGGAAAATATATCATCTTATACATACATGTTTTTTTTCAATTGACAAATAGGAACTTTATATTCCAGTCTGGAAAAAATCACTAAGCAGCCAGAGGTGGCAGAACATTTGGAGAGATCACAAAGTTCTCTGCTGCTTCTTTGAGAGGATAACAGCAAGATAATAGTTGTTTTTTCTGCATGCTGTGTTGTACTAGAGCATGAGTTTCCCAGCATTCCCAAGTTTGGCTTCTCCCAGTCACCAGTGCTACCTCATCTCCTTGAGGAAGTTGGTTAGTTTTCTTCAGTTTCAGATCACAGAAAGATGCATAACATAAGAACAACTGTCACCTGGACACATTTGGATTCACAACAGGAGATTGCTGCCATCACTGTTATTTGCTTGCTATGGCATATGGAGGCTGGAGCACCTAAAGAGGCTCATTTGATAGTTCATAGAAGCTTGAAGATCCTATTCAAGTGGTCTGGCCTTGGTGACTGTGAGTCAACTTCTCTATTGTCTACATAGGCTACTTTTAATGAAACACTCTCAGGTAAATTACATGGATGCGTACTGCAATCTGGCTCACCCACAGTTACATACATACATACATACATACTGTACTTAGTTGCCAGCAGATTAGGCCTAATGGTTTATCTTGTCTGCCTGACTCAGCTCACTGGTAGTGTATAGTAGCTGATCTACTCCCCTCATTTCCCCCTCCCTCCCCCTTCCCCTACCTGTCTACCCCTCACCCCACCTACCCCAAGCGGATCATTTCCTTTATATGAGGGGTTCTGACATCACTTCCCCAAAAGTGCAAAAGATATACACCAATTCATACCCTTAAAGGCACAGCACACTGAAATAGGGGGTAAACACACTCACACGCTTGCACACACTAAAAAATAAATTCTTAAACAGGAAGGGAGATAAACATGTGGGGAGAGGTCCAATGCACTGGCTGTGGAGTGGCAGTCTTCCAGGAGATGTTCTGTTAGGCTGCTTTGCTGCCCTATGTGCAGGCGCCTCTCTGTTTTGAGGGAGGATGTTGCCTGTCTCTATGCTGACCTGTCAGGAATTCAGGAAACCTCCTCCCACACCCAGGGACCACCCAGGCCACCACCACTACTGCCTCAGAGGTTGCCAAGAAAGAGGAGCAGTTAGACCATGGTGGGCTCAGGGAGGGTGAGGGTGGTGGAACAGATGCACATCCCTCCAGCTGTGCCTCTCCACAATTCATTTGCCATTCTGGTGGAGCATTGTTCCTCTATGGAGGCACCTGCAGTGGAGACCAAGGAGAATGCTGGGAACCTCCACAAAGGAGACCCATATGAGGGTGGCACAGGACACCACAGGGGATGGAAACAACTCCTGGTGGGGGACTTAATCATTAAGGGGGTAAAACTGGGGGAGGGAGAAGAAGGTAAGGTGCCTGCCCAGGGCCATGGCTTGGACAGAAATTAAGTGAATCCTCAGGATTGTGGTACCAGCTGCACAGGAGAGGGAGCTGGATGTCACTGTCCACCTAGGGACAAATGACCTGGCTGGGAGTGGGATCAGAGCAGTGCTGCAGAAGTTTGTGGAGTTGGGGAGGGGCCTTAGACAAGTAGCATACATGGTAACTTTCTCAGAAGTGTTACTTGTCTATGGCATGGGTGATGCGGGGGTACTCTGCACCATGGGATTCAATGACTGGTTGAAAAACTGTTGTGGAGCTCAGGGATTTAGCTTCATTGTGGATTGGGGGTTTACCTGGAGGGATACAGGGCTATTCTGGTGTGATGGTCTGCATCTCTCTGGAGGGGGACCCAGAATCCTAGGTGATAGGTTTAAAAGCTTCATTGGCAAGCATTTAAAGTAGCCAAGGAGGGAGGCATTGAAGGGAAGAAGGGAAATCCCAGACCCCCCCACAAAACTGCATAGTTAGTGAAATAGACAAAGGTAGAGAAGGTGATAGGGAACAGGACAGGGGAACATCTAGAAAAAGGCAAAAGTAGTAAGGACAGGAATGGGCCTAAAAGGGGTAAGGCCATCAAAGAATGGAGGGCAATGAGTACCAGTTCCCATAGTCTGGGTAACAAGTGTCCTGAACTAGTGGCCTTGATGGAAGAGGAATGCCTGGATATCATGGCAGTCACAGAAACATGGTACACAGAGAAATATGACTGGGATGTCAACATACCAGGGTACACAATCTACAGGAGGGACAGAGAGGGTAAAAGAGAAGGAGGAGTAGCTCTCTACATAAGGGAAGGAAACAAAGCAACAGAACTAAAGGGTAAACAGGTAGGGGAGTAGGCACTGTGGGTCACCCTGGAGACAGGAAATGGCACCACAATATGCACATGGGTTGTGTACAGACCCCCATCTCAGGAGGAGTCAATGGACAAGGACATGACAGGACAAGGACATGATAGAAGGAATCCTAAGAATGGCAGGAAAAGGAAAGATATTGTTGATGGGGACCTGAATATGCCAGATGTTAACTTGAGCACCTTTACTGCAGCCACATCCAAGAGCAGGGTAAATCTTGACGCACTACAGGGGGCATGCCTCAGACAGCTAGTGTTGGAACCCACTTGGGAGGGAGCAATGTTAGACCTGGCACTCTCAAACGGGGATGGAGAGATTATCTCAGATTTAGAAGTGGGTAGCCATCTCGGAACAAGCCACCACCAAACAGTGTGGTTCACAGTTAACACAGTTGTAGAGTCAAGCCATACAAAAGCAAGGGTGTTGGACTTTAGGAGGTCTGACTTTGGCAAAATGGGAAAGTGCCTCAGAAAAACACTAACAAATAGGCAAGAAGGAGGGGTACATAGAAACATAGAATTTGACGGCAGATAAGGACCGCTTGGCCCACCCAGTCTGCCCATTTTCCTACCTACTGGATAAGCTGCAGATCCTAGTTAACCAGCAGCCTACTTCTTCCTACCCCCAACCCCCAGAATTGCCTTATGACTATCCCATGCATGCTTGAATTCCACTACTGATATTGACTCCACAACCTCCTCCGGAAGGCCATTCCATGCATCCACAACCCTCTCTGTGAAAAAATACTTCCTTAAATTACCTCTGAGCCGCTTCCCCTCTATCTTCAAATTGTGCCCTCTTGTTCTTGCACACCTCTTTTTTTGAAAGATGCTACCCTCTTGGACTTTGTTGATTCCCTTGAGGTACTTGAAAGTTTCTATCATGTCCCCCCTCTCCCTCCTTTCCTCGAGGCTATACATATTAAGCTCCTTAAGTCTCTCTTCATATGTCTTCCGGTGCAGACCCTGCACCATTTTAGTTGCCCTCCTCTGGACAGCTTCCATCCTGTCTATGTCTTTTTGGAGATTGGGTCTCCAGAACTGCACACAGTACCTAGATGGGGTCTCACCAGCTGTCTGTACAGAGGGATAATAACTTCCTGTTTTCTACTGGTGATGCCTCTCTCTATGCATCCCAGTATCCCCCAACCCTCCTTGCTTGCCTTCTCCACATTGCTTGCCACCTTTAGGTCATCTGATATGACTACCCCAGGTCTCTTTCCATTTTTTGTTGTTAGTATCTCACCCCCATTGTGTACTCTTCCCCTGGGTTTTGTTTCCCAGGTGCATTACCTTGCACTTCTTAGCATTGAATCTAAGCTGCCATACATTTGACCATTCCTCTAACCTTGCCAAGGTCCTTCATCCTTTCCACCCCACCCTGTGAATCAACTCTGTTGCAGATCTTAGTGTCATCTGCAAAGAGACATACTTTTCCTTCCAGTCCTTCTGCAATGTCGCTTATAAAAACATTGACAAGGACTGGTCCTAATACTGAACCCTGCGGTACCCCGCTAGTAACCCTCCTTTCTTCAGAGTGGACTCCATTTACTATTACTCTCTGTGTCCTATTCTCCAGCCAATTCTTTACCCAGGCTGTCATCTTGGGACCCACTCCCAGGCTGGCTAACTTGTATATTAATCTTTTGTGTGGGACTGTGTCAAATGCCTTGCTAAAGTCTAGGTAGGCCATGTCCACAGCCCCTCCCTGATCTACTACTTTGGTCACCCAGTCAAAGAAATCTATCAGATTCGTTTGGCATGACCTTCCGGGCTGTGAATCCATGCTGCTCTAGGGCCCTGTGCCCTCTGGCCTCTAGATACTGACAATTCTTTCCTTTAGAAGTGATTCCATCATTTTCCTATCACTGAGATTAAACTAACAGGTCTATAGTTTCTGCTTCTACCTTGCTCCCACTTTTGTGAAGGGAATCACATCTGCCCTCCTCCAGTCCTCGGTACCACCCCATCCTCCCATGATTTGTTAAAGAGGGTAGTCAGTGGTGTCACTAGTTCTACCCTTAGTTCTTTTAATTCTGGGATGAATCCCATCAGGCCCCATTGCTTTGTTCACCTTTCAGTTTTAAGAGTTCTTTCAGAACCCTTTCTTCTGTAAATGGGCAGGTATCAACTTCTGTATCCAGAGTGTTACTACTGTTTGTTTATGTACCTCCCCTTTCCTTGTAAATACTGAGCAAAAATATTTGTTTAGTATCTCTGCCTTTCACAGTCTCCCTCTGCCCACCCTCCCTCCCCTTTATTAAGCCTCACTATGGGGAAAAATCAAAACTGCCATCACAGAGGCAACAAGCCTTTGTGTAAAGTAAATCAACAAAACAAAACAAAGGAAAAGCCATTATGGTTCTCAAAAGGGGTGCAGGGAAGGTTAAGGAGGAAAGGATAGCATTTAGGAAAAATAAGGAAACACAGAAGGAGCAGGACAGAGAACAATATCAGTTAAAGCAGAAGGAGGCAGGGAAGGCAGTCAGAATATCAAAGGCCCAAACTGAGGAAAATATAGCCAACTCTGTTAAGAAGGGGGTAAAACCTTTTATATGTACATTAGGGAGCGAAGAAAGACCAAGGGAGGGATACTGAAGCTTAATAAAGGGGAGGAAATGTGGGCAGAGGGTGACAGTGAAAAAGCAAGGATACTGAAAGAATACTTCTGCTCAATATCCACAAAAGAAGAGGAGGGGGAGGTACCTAAAACAAACAATGGAAATACTGTGGGTAGGGGGATCAATACCAGTCCATTCACAAATGAAGAAGGGGAGGTACCTAAACCAAACAGTAGAAACACTCTGGATATGGGGGTTACTACCAGCCCATTCAGAGAAGAAAGGGTTCTGAAAGAACTCTTAAAACTGAAGGTGGACAAAGAAATGGGGCCTGACGGGATACACCACAGAATTCTAAAAGAACTAAGGGTAGAACTATTGACACCACTGACAATTCTAACAAATCATGGGAGGATGGGGTGGTAACTGAGGACTGGAGGATGGTAAATGTAATTCCACTTCACAAAAGTGGGAGCAGGGCAGAGTCAGGAAACTACAGACCTGTTAGTTTGACCTCAGTGGTAGGGATAATGATGGAATCACTTCTGAAGGAAAGAATTGTTGAGTACCTAGATGGCAGAGGGGCACAGAACCCAAGACAGCATGGAGTCACAGTGGGAAGGTCATGTCAGATGAATCTAATAGATTTCTTTGACTTGGTGACCAAAGTAGTAGACCAGAGAGGGGCTGTGGACATGGCCTACCTAGACTTTAGAAAGGCATTTGACACAGTCCCACACAAAAGATTACTATACAAGTTAGCTAGCCTTGGAGTGGGTCCCAAGGTGGTAGCCTGGGTTTAAAATCAGGTGGACAACAGGACGCAGAGTGTAATAGTAAACAAAGTCTATACTGAAGAAAGGGGGATTTCTAGCAGGGTACCAAAGGGTTCAGTATTAGGACCGATCCTCTTTAATGTCTTTATAAGTGACATTGAGGAGGGACTGAACAGAAAAGTATGTCTCTTTGCAGACAACATAAAGATCTGTAACAGGGTTAATACTCAAGGTGTGGTGGAAAGGATGAGAAGGGACCTGGCATGGTTGGAGGAATGGTCAAATGTACGGCAGCTTAGATTCAACACAAAGTAATGCACCTAGGAAACAAAAACCCAGGGGAAGAGTACACAATGGGGGATGAGATACTAACAACAACAAAAATGGAAAGGGACCTAGGGCTAGTCATATCATATGACCTAAAGGTGGCCAAGCAATGTGATAAGGCAGTAAAGAGGGCTGGGGGGATACTGGGATGCATATGGAGAGCATCACCAGTAGAACACATGAAGTTGTTATCCCTCTGTACAGACAGTTGGTGAGACCTCATCTGGAGTACTGCATGCAGTTCTGGAGACCCCATCTCGCCATGGGCACAGACAGGATGGAGGCTGCCCAGATGAGGGTAATTAAAATGGTACAGGGTCTGCACTAGAAGATATATGATGAGAGGCTAAAGGAGCTTAATACATATACCTTCGAGAAAAGGATGGAGAAGGGGGACATGATAGCAACTTTCAAGCACCTCAAGGGAATTAGCAAAGTCCAAGAGGGTAGCATCTTTCAGAAAAAGAGATGTGCAAGAACAAGGGGGCACAATTTGAAGATAGAAGTGGGACAGCTCAGCGTTAATGTGAGGAAGTATTTTTTCACAGAGAGATCTGTGGATGCATGGAATGGCCTTCCTGAGGAGGTTGTGGAGTCAAAAACAGTGGGGGAATTCAAGAAGGCATGGGACAGACATAAGGAAATTCTAGTGGAGGGTAGGAGAAAGCAGGCTGGTTGTTAACTAGGATCTGCAGCGTATCCATTAGGTAAGGAAATGGACAGACTAGGTGGGCCAAGCGGGCCTTATATGCCATCGAATTCTATGATTCTATGTTATGCACCAAACCCACAGCCTGTACCTTGCCCCTGTGCTTGTCCCAACCCATCTTGAATCCTCCCACAGTTACCATTTTTACCAGGTCATCTGGCAGTGCATTCCAGGGTGCCACCACCCTCTCCATGAAAGAATGCCCCCTTGCCTCTCCTCCATATCTCTCCCCAGCCAACTTTAGACTATGGCATCTCATAGCCCCCTCCTCCCTTAACTTGAACAGACTCTCCTTGTTCGCTCTGTTGAACCCCTTCAGGTATTTGCAGGTCTCTATCATATCTCGTTAGCCAAAACAGTCAGAGCACTACCACTACTTTGCATGAATGAGTCAATAAACATGAATCAAATTACACATCAAATTTATTTGACAAAAAACATTTCAAAATTCCACAAGACAAATACAAGACCCTTTACTGGGAGCAGAAGAGCAGCCCACACCTGGAGGTCCTGGAGGAACCTTGATTCATGTTTATTGACTCATTCATGCAAGGTAGTGGTAATGCTTTGACTGTTTTGCCTGACTGTTTAGTTCTTGTCAGGGGCACACTTTTTTCTGCTTTATGGTGGCTTTCTTGTTTTCTGAGCTATCATATCCCCCATCCCTTCTGTCTTCCAGATCATACGTGTTCAGCTCTCTAAGTCTATCTTCATATAACAACCTCCCGCCCCCCACTCCGGACCACTAATCATCCTTGTTGCCCTACTCTGGACTCTCTCCAGCAATGTGATGTCATTTTTTAGGCGTGGGTGGAAGAACTGCACACAGTACTCCAGATGCAGCCTTACCAGAGAGGTGTACAGGGGAAGTATAACCTCCCTTCTCCTGGATGTTATCCCCCTGGCTAACACCTGATCAATTTGTTTGCCTTAGCCACGTCTCTTCTGCACTGCTTCAAGTGGTTCCCTTTAGCATCAATTATCACCCCCAGATCCTTCTCCATTGTCATGTCAGTCAGCTGTACCCCTAAGTGATAGTTGTACTCAGGGTTCCTAACACCCAGGTGCAGAATGTTACATTTGCATGCATTAAACCCTAACTGCCATGGGTGGGCCCAGTTTTCTAGCCTCCCCAGGTCATCCTGTAATGCCCTTCTACCCTCCTCATTGTCTGCCACTGACCCCAATTTAGAATCTTCTGTGAACAGACTCATTTTACTGACAAACCCCTTCCCAATGTCTGCAATGAATACATTGAACAGGATAGGGCCCAAAACTGAACTTTGTGGAATCCCACTGATGACCTCTCTGGGTGTTGAGACTTCACCCCCATCACCACCCTGTGCTGTCTATTCCTAAGCCAACTGGACTATGGAGATCTTCTCTATGGTGGGGCAATAAGTTCATTGACAAAGTGGACATTAAGTTGATAGAATAGCTCGCTTTATTCTAGAAGTACCCCACAGAACTCATAGATGCTTGCTGTACAATAATTTGAACTGGCCTAAACCCCATGTATGTAGAAATGTGCATCTCCTCTGATTTATGTACTGGAAAATGAGATTCCCAGTTATATTTCTGATCTGTTTAAACTTAAATATGTTAAGGATGGTTTGATATCATCTCAGGGAATACAGTTTTCATTAACTAGATGTAATTTTTGAGTGGGTAGGTAGGTCATCTGTCCCTTATAGAGGAGTTACTTTGTGAAATCAGAGTCCAGTAAATCTTCAGCAATGTGGCTCCCCTATTAAATTACATGTCCTGAAAATGTGGTGTCTGAATCTGGTAATTGATTCAGTTAATTACTGCCATTGTGACGTTACCTAATTACATTATGTTTTTGCAATTTTTGATAATGTACATTGGATTGCTTCCCCCTTTTTTTTCTTTTCCTCACCCCTGTCCCCCCCTTCCACATAGGTATTTCCCCGATATGACCAGGGTTGTGACTTCTGCTGTTGTTATACTTTATATGATTGCTATTTACTGCATGTAACTTTATTCCATAAACCACTGTTATATTGTGTTCTTTTGTTATCTGTATTGCACCTGTATGTTACCACTGTTGTATCTCACACTGTAACCATGTCTACCCTCCCTGCGACAAGGTGCCTTTGTAAATGAGTCCCTGACTCAAAGGTTGTAAATGCGACTTTCAAAAATAAATAAAATAAATTCATTTTATCTCTATATGTTTTTATGATACATGATGTTTTATGATTATTTATGCTGTATGTCTGAACACTGTAATTTAATATTTTAAATGTTATATTGTATGTACTACAATTTTGATGGAAATGTCATTGAAAATTAGTTTAGGCTCATTTGAATGTTTCCCTTTATTCTCATGAATAAAACAAGATCTATTACTACTACTACTAATTAGCTACCCATCCCACTAATTTATCTCCCATGCCCAGTTCCCTCAATTTCTTAATTAGCCTTCTGTGTGGGACTGAATCGAAAGCCTTGCTGAAGTCCAAGTATGGGACATCAACCGACTTTCCTCCATCCAGGGATCTTGTCACCCAGTCAAAACATTCAACCAGGTTAGTTTGACACAATTTCCCCTAGACAAACCCATGTTAGTTGTCATCCTGAAACCCATTTACCTCCAGGAACTCCACCAACTGTTCCTTTAAGATGGCCTCCAACATTTTCCCCACTATAGATGTCAGGCTGACCAGTCTGTAGTTCCCCGGTTTGTCACAAGGTCCACACTTGTAGAGGGGCATGACATGGGCCAACCTCCAGTCTAGAGGGACACATCCCGATTGAAGGGAGGAAATGAGTAGTTCCATCATTTTTGCCACCAGGACATCCACCAGTTCCTTCAGAAACCTAGGGTGGATGCCATCTGGTCCTAGAGTGTTATCTGTCCTCAAGAACTAGAAATCCCCCCTCACCATCCCTATCTGGATCTTTCCATTGAGAGAGCCCCCCCCCTCATGACAGGGAGCTCCTGCCACTCCTGAGGACTGACCTTTTCTTAAATCTGTTGCAACAGTTTTTCTATTTCTTTGCCTAATCTATCCTTTATAATTTCTAGTCCATAAGGTTGGCCACATATGGGCACCCTCTTCCCTTTCTTGACTATACTATAGTGACCTCTTTAATTTTCCTTTCCCCTCTCAGGTCCCCATACAGGAAGGTTATTGTGGTGACCTCTAAGCATATGTAAAACAGGTTGTGTTTATCATTGTTGGATTTAGTATGTAATAGCATTATGTCATAACATACCTTGATGTATATACCTTATGTTTATGAAACCTTTAAATGTTGAAAATGCAATGACACTAGGTGTTTTTGATAATGGTAAAAAGTACTAGGTGACTATTATAAAAATTAAGTTAGTTGTGCTATTTAAAATGCATGTAAATTGCTTTAAACTAAACAAGTCTGAAATGTGATTTGCATATGTATCCCATGATGCTTTGCATTATGGAAGTATGTATGATACACAAAAGTATAGGTGGACATGATGCTTTACATTATGGAAGTATGTGTGATACACAAAAGCATAGGTGGACAAGAAGCACCAGGAACACTTGCTGTGGTGCTCTACCATGTGAAAATTAATGAAAAGCAGTTCACAACAGTGAGAGCACCCACAGGAATCAGCTCACACAGGACTCAGTTGATTCAAATATAAAAGTCCTTTATTTAGAACATGTGCAAATCTTCACTTACACCGAGTAAGCCCCATCAATCAGGTAGACTACCTCCAACCACTAACTTTCTCCTGACCACTGTCAGGCATCATCAGAGTGAATCTAGTTGTGTGAGATTGTGTTTCTTTGAAACTTGGCTTATTGTCAATGCCCTTTGGGGAAACCCATGTTTTAGTGCTGCTGCAATGAGGTTTTTAGTCTTTAGCTTGTTTTTTTTTTTTTTATTTGAGCCCCCACCACCCAAGCAAACAAGACCCGCATAGGGTGGAGACTGAATCTCAGCTGCTGAGTTAGATCAGAGATCAGTGTCAGTAGGTGCTGGCTAAGTGCAGAGAAAGGACATACATAGTCTGTTGCTACAAGCTGATGTACTGCAGAAGGGATATGCCATTGCTTAATGTTATCTGCTGTATTTGAATAAACAACACACAGAGATTGTGTGTTGAACTTGAAGTTTAGTGTCTGGTCCATCTGTTTCTGTACAACCCCTCCATCCCCCCCATGTCCTCTTTCCTACCCACTCCCTGAGTTAATGGCCCATCCCCTTCCCTAGTGAAGAATGAGCTCAAATAATCATTTAACACTTCAGCCTGTTCTACCCTCCTATCCATCCCCCCTCCTTTCTGAGCTTGCTTATCTGTTCCCCACCCTTCATACATTTCCTATGGTATCTAAAGAATTCCAACCCCCTCTCCTTGATCCCTCTTGCTAATCTACGCTCCATATTAGCTTTAGCTTTACTTACCATTTTGCTGACCTCCCTGGATATCCTATGATACTCCTCATGGTCTGCCTCACTACAGGAGCATTTGTATCTTTTAAAGGCCAACTTCTTATTCCTCATAGAAAC
Organism: Neoceratodus forsteri; assembly: GCA_016271365.2. Classification (NCBI taxonomy): domain Eukaryota; kingdom Metazoa; phylum Chordata; order Ceratodontiformes; family Ceratodontidae; genus Neoceratodus; species Neoceratodus forsteri. The sequence goes on along the minus strand of CM057451.1, from coordinate 1,059,652,312 downwards.
ATAGGACTGGGATTTTCAAACCATGGCACAGGGCTTGTATCTTGCCCTGCACCATGGGACTTAAGTTCTCCTGGCGCACTGATCAACATTGCCACAACTATGCCCAATTTTCCATTCCCTGGTGTAGTTATGACATTTTCCTTGCTTTACGCCAGCTTGTGCCAAATATCTGGTGCAAGCTCCTTGTCTGAGGCCCCAGGGAGTGGACCAGGCTAAATCACAAATATGTGGTCTAAGAACCGGTGGTCAGCGCACAGATAGAAAATCTTGATTGCCGACTGGAGACTGCTGCAAGCTCCATGCTCATTAAGTTCAGAGCACCAGTTCTGCCACAATCTATTTTATATGGTGTCATTTTATTGTTTTGCTCATCTTTGATGTAATCCATTTGTGGTGCCATGTTTTATTTACTGTTTTTCATACAGGATAGTTGTAGTAAATACAGCTAACCCATAACAAAATGTCCCTGTATTAAAAAACATTTTATCATATCGTAACAAATGTTATTGTATCTTTCCTCTCCCCATCATTAGACAGACCAGATGGGAACCACTGATCAGCCCTAAATGAGCCCCCCACAGCTGTAGACACTGCACTGTGGGCCCCCAGGAGGCACAAGGTAAGAGCTGGAGAAGGGAAGGATGGGGCTTGGGGGTAACTGAGCAGAGGAAGGCTGCACTGTTAATAGGAGATAAATAGTATGAAGAAAATAATAATACAAATTAAAATAATACATTTTGAAATAAAACTAGACATAAAGAATGTGGTTCTCCTTTAAAGAATAGCACTGCTATCTTCTCATGTTGTAGCCAATATTATATTAAGCATTTTCTGTTTCCATGGATCAGCATAAATACATTTTATTATGTGTTAACTAGTGTTAAACTAAATACAAACATACTTAAATACGAGAAAAGCTGTTTAGATGAGTTTAGTATTAGGGGGCCAATTCACAGTCATAATATTTGATGGCACAGATAAAGGGCCCTATTCACAAAACGTGAGTAATGGTAGCCAAGGCACATAGCCCAACTGCACCCAACATGGCATCCACAATGCAGGTACGCCCCCCTCCACACGGTTTTCACAGATGAGCAAAGAGCTCCACATGTGGGTGGGCCGGGGCCTCCATTGGGGTGGTGGTCCAGCACTCCGCATGATTCACAAACATGTGGAGTGTCATACGAGGGTCCCAGCGGCTATGCAGCTGGAGGGCAGCCATAGCAGCTATGTGCCCTCTCTGGTTGCCACTGCTGGACCTGCCAGTGCAGGTGTGGGTCTATGGACCTCTACTGGTGTGTGCCCCTATCACTGGGGGATGGCGAGTGGGCCAGGGTGGGCAGTGAGCACTTGCCCCCGCAGGCAGCCATACTGGCACTCTATGTGCCCCCTCCAAGATGGCACCTGACTGGCACAAGGGATCCACTGTGGACCCAGGATCGGCAGTTCATTGGCCGCTGACCCAGATCTGCACTCCCACCCCTGTATAGCTGCACACCCGGGGGCTGGGGATGTGGTCAGGTGCTGGGCGGGGACTGCTGCTTCATGAATGCAGTCCCTGCACAGAAAATCCACAGGTGCGGAGCTGTGCATGCCTTTACATACTAGCTCCATGCTGTTTTGTGAATAGGGACCAAAGGGTGAAAATACTGTAGTCTCCCTGATCTGTATGCACCAATGTCTGAGGTACATGAATGTTTGACATGATGGGGGAAGGTCATCTCTGCAACTAAGCTATAATGCAAGTAGGGTTCGATCAGATATTTGTGGGTGCAAATGAGGTTTGTGTCTGCTATCCTACTGGATAGTGACTCCCACAGAGTGTGATTCATTGTATAGTACTGGCCATGCACAGCAAGAAAAAAATTACTCACCTTAGTAATTATATTTCTTCTAATAGAGTCTTGCTGTAATCTGACAATTGCAGTGATTCCCAACCTTTGAACTGCCCCAGAGAACTATGGGTTAACTTTCCATGCAAGGCTTGGAAAGCTGAGCTAGAGCTCGGTTGAAGTCTCTGTCTGGAGTGTTTTGAACTCAAACCATCAGATTCTCATGAGCCCAACTAAACTAAAAATTCTATGTGGAAATTGTACAAATTCTACTAGCCAAATGGCTGAAAAGTTTTGGATTCCCAATGAAGACTCAAGTTAAGAAACCCAAAAACTAAACCCAATGCACTCAAAAATAACAATAATAAATAAGCACCCAAACAAAAAGGGAGGAGGGTGCAAGCAAATACACCCCCAGGGAGCAACACTGCACCTGCCTGCCCACTTCCCAAAAACAGGTTCTGAGAGGGGAGGCAGGGAGGGATGTCAGAATACAGCAATATTCCATTAGAAGAAATATAATTACTAAGGTGAGTATTTTTTTTCTTCAAACAACATGAAGTCTTGCAGTATTCTGACAATTACAGACTACCAAGCAGTACCTCCAAGGAGGAGGGACAGAACCTACTTTGGGAATAGGCTCTGAAATACTGCTGTGCCAAACCAAGCATCACTCCTAGCCTGGATATCCAGAGAGTAATGCTTGGTACAGGTATGGACTGTTTTTCAGGTGGCTGCTTGACAAATTTCTAGGAGAGGGATATCCCTGGCAGCAGCCAGGGAAGCATCTGTACCTCTTGTGGAATGAGCCCTCAGGCCTGAGGGTGGAGTTTTTCCCAGTTTTTCATAGCAGAATTGTATACAAGACACACTCCACCTGGCAATAGATCTTTTGGTGGCAGGCTTGCCCTTTCCCACTTCTCCATAAGTGAGGAATAACTGGAAGGAGTCAAACCTGTGACCCTTGGTACGCTCTATGTAGTAACTAAGGGCTCTTTTGACATCTAAACTGTGTAGCCTCCTGTCTCCTGAGGAAGAATGATCAGTGGAGAAAACAGGGAGAGACATAGACTGGTTTAAATGGAAGTCTGAAACCACTATGGGCAAGAACCTTCTATTGGTTCTAAGGACCACTTCATCCCTATGAAAGGAAATAAAATCAGGTTCCACCGACAGGGCTTGCAATTCACTGATACACCTGGCAGAGGCAATGGCTACCAAGAACACAGTTTTCCAAGTCAAGTACTTAAGCTCTGTTGAAAGATAGACTCAAAGGGGAGTTGCATAAGCTGAGCAATGGAAACATTCAAATCCTAGGCAGGGATAGGGTCTCTAAAAGGGGAATTGGTGTGAAACAATCCCTTAAAAAATTTACAGAACACAGGTTGGGAAGATAGTGGGGAAGTTTTACCCACAGATGAAAATGCAGAAACAGCTGACAATTGTACCTTGAGAGTAGCTGGTCTGAGGCCTAGGCCATTAAGATGGACCATATAATTCAGAACCATAGTCAATTCAGTAGTTTCTGGAGAAATATTCTTCTTAGAAAACCAAATGCTGAATCTTTCCCATTTGGAGTTGTAAGTCTTTCTGGTGGAGGGCTTCCGAGAAGCCTTGTGGATGTACAGAACCCCTTGGGAAAGATGCAGATCTGAAAACTCTGACTCTTCAAGAGTCATGCCTTGAGATTGAGAGACTGAAGACTGGGGTACCAAATCCTCCCCTGAGAGGATGTTAGCAGGTTGTAATTCCTGGGAAGAGACAAGGGAGGATGGACTGCTAGGGACAGCAACAGGGGGTACCAGGACTGTCTGGCCCAATCTGGAGCAATCAGAATCACCTTGCAAGGTTGAGACCTTATTTTGACTAAAACTTTGAACAGGAGTGGGAAAGGGGTAAAGGCATACAGAAACTTTTTTTTATTTATTTAGTTATTTATTAAATTCTCGTAGTACAAATACCTTTGAGCAGAAACTGCTCGTTTTCAAAGGTTCCACGTCAAAGGATGAGGGTCAACATACATACAGAGGTAGCAAAAGAATGCACAGTAAACAACCAAAACAGCCAAAAGAAAAAATAAAGATACTCAGTTATAACATACTTTGAGATAATATTCATATAACGAGCAGCTTGAGTAGGCAGCTGGCTGCGGTAGCAATAAGAGACAGAGTGCACCATAGGCAGTTAATATAGAAGGCATGTGACCGGGAGAGGAAGTTGGCAGGCTAATTGGCCACTGTCAGATGGTGGTGGAAAATATCTTGTACCAGTGGAGATGCGTAGCAGGAAAGGAGTCACAAAGAAGGCCCGGTGCCAGAGGGAGTGAGACTGGGAAAGGGCGGGCTGTGAGACATGAGTGAGCGGGGAAGTGTTTAGAGAGATCTCTGTTCAGAGAAGCAGTCACATTGAGTGGTAGAGGTGAGGTAAACTTCCGTTCCCAATTCAGAATCAGCGCATCCAGGGGGACTGAGCCCAAGACTGGAGGTCTGCAACAAAAGAGTTGAAGTTGGTGATTGTCTGGGGCTGCAAAGAGATCTATATCTGGAATGCCCACCTTGAAAACATCGCTTTCAAAACCTGAGGGTCCAGGGATCATTTGTGATGGCCCTGAGAAATCCTGCTCAGTGCATCTGCTAGCACATTGTCCTTGCCTGGAAGGTGAACTGCTACAAGAGAGGATTGCAGGGAATAAGCCAGGGACCACAACTTCATGGCTTCTGTGCACAAGGCCATGGACCAAGTGCCTCACTGCTTGTTGATGTACCACATGGTGGTAGTGTTGTCGGTTCTGACTTGAACCACCTTGTTCTGAACTGACTGTGAGAACGCTTTTAGAGCTAGAAAAAGTGCCCTGAGCTCTAGAAGATTGATGTGGAGAAGGGATTCTTGGGGGGACCAAAGCCCTGGGCAGTAAGGGACCCCAGGTGGGCACCCCAGCCCAGAAGAGAAGCATCCATGGTAAGGACAACTGAACAAGGCTGAGCAACAAAAGGAACACCTTGCCTTAAATTGTCTTGATCCTGCCACCACTGGAGGGCCTGGATCAAGGTCAGAGTCATTGGAATCAGTTTGGTAAGGGAGTCCTTTCTCTGAGACCAAAAAGCTCTCAGGTGGAACTGAATATCCCTCATCTGGAATCTTGCCCCTTGGACCACTGCTGTTGAAGCTGCCATGTGGCCCAAGAGCAGGAGGAAATTCATTGCTGGTCAAGATACCTGAAGGCTGAAGGAAGAAGCTAGTTCCATAAGAGCCCTTGCCCTTTCTACAGTAAGAAAGGCTCTTGCTCCGAGTGTGACAAGTTCTGCCCCTATACAGGTAAAGAGCTGGACTGGTTCAAGACCTGACTTGGAAAGGTTGAGAAGAAATCCTAGGGAAGTGAGCACTTGCTGGGTCACTTGCAGGTGAGAATTGATTTGGTCTGGAGACTGACCCACTAATAGCCAATCATCCAGATAAGGAAATATGGAAATCTTTTGACTTCTTAGAAAGGCAACTACTACTGCCAGGCACTTTGTGAAAACCCTTGGGGCTGAGGTTAGGCCATAGGGAATTGCTCTGAATTGATAGTGGGCTGAGGGAAACTCGAACCTGAGGTACTTTCTGTGGGAGCATCTGATGGGAATGTGAAAGCAGGCATCTTTGAGGTCCAGGAAGGATAGCCAGTCCCCTGGCCTTAGAGAGGGAAGGATTATTCCCAGAGTTATCATCTTGAACTTTGGTTTTAAAAGATGTTTGTTCAGATATTATAGGTCCAGGATGGGTCGCCACTCCTCTGTCTTTTTGGGGGTCAGGAAGTACCTGAAGTACCGTCCTTTGCCCCAGTGTAGGTACTCTCTGTATAGCTCTTAAAGCTAGGAGAGAAGAAACCTCTGCCTCTAGGGCAAGGGTTCCAAAAGGTTTGCAGGTGGAAAAGATCTGGCTCTCATCTTTGGAAATTTTTTGAAGCTGAGAACCAGTCCCTGCCTTGCTACTTCCAGGACCCACTTGTCTGATGTAATAGACATCCAGTCCTGGACAAAGTAAGCCAGCCTGCCCCCTACTGGAATAGGAGAGTCGACCCAGGCAGACCCATCAGGGTGCCTGCTTGGCAGGGACTTTAGGCTGAGGGGTGGATGCAAACCTGCTCATCCCCCTCTGCCTCCTCCTCTGAAGAACCCCCAGAAAAAGGAAGAAAAGGGCTTCATGCTATAAAAAGGCCTTTGAAAAGACCTGCCCCTGCCCCTAGACTGCTGCCTTTGAGGAGTTGCCTGCCTTTCCTTGGCCTAATCACTCCTGTAAGTTGTCCTGTACTCGTCCATTTTCTTCATGTAATTCTCTGTCTGCTCCCCAAACAGAGAATAACCCACTACAGGAAAATCCATAGCCTTAGCCTGGGTGTCCTGCGAGAGGATAGTATATCTGAGCCAAGCCGTCCTCCAAAGAGCCGCAGATGTAGCCATGACTCTTGATGAAACGTAATTAGAGTCCACAGCAGCATGAAACTGAATCTTAGATGCCTCAATACCATCTGCAGCCACCACCTCCAGCTCCTTGGCTAGCTGGAGGAGGCCTGTTTAGCCAGTGCCAGTACAGTGTCCCACCTGGACTTCTGGTACCTGGTTGTATAGGCCATGTAATTCGCCTGCCTGAGTCCCAAAGAAGATGCCATGTACTGCTTCTTTGCCATGGCATCAATCTTCCTGGAGTCCTTGTGAGGGGGGTGTGAAGCCAAGGGAATATTTCCATGGTCACAGGCAGCAGCCTGCGCTACCCCAACATGGCTGCATTGCTGATATAAGAACTCCATGTCCGAGCCTGAAAGTGTATACCTCTTGTCCATTCTTCTATCTACAGGAGGTATAGTGTTAGGAGACTTTAAGATTTTTTGTGTCTGTTTCCCAAAAGATATATGATGGGGAATAGACAGTCTCCTGGACTCTGGGATATCCATCATCTCTACATAATCAGGCTCTTCTTGATCTTCCACAGCCTCCTCCATAGGAAGCTGGAGGGTTTCGCCACTTTTCTGTAAAACATAAAGTGGGAATGGGACTCAGAAAGCCTAGGAGGGGAAACATCTGATGGTCTGTCTGGGGAGATGTCCGGTTCCACAGGCACATCCAGACCTTCACTTGCATCATAATCCTCAAATTCCCCTTCCTCTTCAAACTCCAGTTCATAAAAATCTTCAAGGGTATACTCTTGAACAGGGGGAACCAACTGAACCAAACCCTTGCCAGAAGGAGCCGGATTGGTCGGAACTAGATGGAGCGATTCCACAAACTGAATCGCCCTGGCTATCTCATCGGCGGTCGGAACATGAACCTCTGGATCTGAACCGGTTGATTTATCTTTGCGCTTTCTTTTTGTCGTAACCGATCCCTCAGAATCGGCTCTCGTTTTGCCCGAAGAAGTATTGCTCTGGTCAGAGGGCACTCCTTCTGGTTCGGTCGAAACCGAACCAGGCTGGCCATCCAGGTCAGCGGACTTCTCGGCCTCCTTTTCCCTCAGTCTACCTAATCTCTTCTCAAGGGAACAACTGGAGAATTTTTACATATTTGGTAGTCTGAATCAAGGTGGTCATACCCCAGACAACAAACACAGGTGGTATGGGGATTGGCCTTGGCAAAGACCTCCCCACACTCACTGCAGTGTTGAAACCCAGAGGACCCATTTTTTTTTCTTTGGTTTCTCAGACATGGCCAACCTAACCAAACTTACCCTTTTTTCGGCAACCACCAGGCAAGACTCCTTTATCAGTTCCTAACCGTGTCATGGGTATTGGAAAAAAACAGTTAAAACACGTTTTTTTTAGAACTGATAAGACCCAGTAGCCACACACTAAATATGGCAAAATTCATAATCAAATGGTCGGCTCAGCCGAACTGACTGCACTTTTACAAGTTCCACACAGAAAAATAGAACAGTTCCTTTCTAGTACTCACGGCACCACAGAGACTAAACCGACTATGCAGATACTTTTTTTCGGTTTAAACCGAAAAAAAACTGAAAACTTTAACCGACTTCAAACCGAGCTGAAGGAGAAATCTCCGGAGCGACCATTCAGTGAGGTGGAGTAAAGAATCTGATGGTTTGAGTTCAAAACACTCCAGACAGAGACTTCAACTGAGCTCGAGCTCAGCGTTCCATGCCCTGCATTGAAAGTTAACCCTAAGTTCTCCGGGGCAGTTCAAAGGTTGGGAATCACTGCAATTGTCAGAATACAGCAATACTTCATGTTGTTTGATCTGAGAGAACTGGCACTATCACTGGGGAACTGTAGTGTTTCTCTACCCACCTTCTTTTTCTGTCAGGCATCCTTCTGAGCCACCATGGCTTTGTTTTTGCTGCTGTTGTCACTTTTTTCAGGTAACCCAGTGCACTCCCACCCACATCCAGTTCCAGTAGTCATTCTTAGATGTCAAGTGGATACCCTTCCCATCCTTTCTGCCCAACATGGCTTTCTTTCAAAGTGCCCAGTGACAATCTCTGTCCCTGAAATGGTTCTCTGCCTCATTGCAGATTTTCAGCACCTCAACTACCTGCCCATAAATGTTCTACAGGTGGGAAGTGTAATAAAGTTGTGCAATGAGGTTAGAGATGGTAACCATGATTTGGGAAAGACCCAGTGGTCCATTTTTATGGCAACCCTCACTTCCATCCCTAACCCCTCCTAATGTGCTTAGTGCCTGCACAGGGAAGGAAGGCTTGGAACCCCTAATGTGCTTCAGATGATTTCAGTGAAGCCCATTGGGATGAAACACAGTGTCACATTTTCCTGCATGACAAAAGAGATTAATCCCCAGTGAAGCTTTTTTCTTCCCTGCAGTAACTCTGCAGCAGAATTCTGCAGAATTGGGTTGCATCTAATCAGGCTTCACTGTAGGTACAAGACAATGTACTGTCACTAAATGTTCATTGTGACCACTGATTCACATTCTGTTGCAACTGTATATGAAGTTCCAGATGTTTGAGTACCACAAGTGAAGAATACAAAATCAGAGCAAATACTGTACAACTGTCACACTTTCTTCCAGTGCAGCTTCTAATACTACACAAAGGCCCATGTTTGCTGGTTTGTTGGACTTTGATGAAGCAGTGAATGACTTTTTCTGTACAAGCAAAGCACTTTTAATCTGCCAGTTTTTTTTTGTTTGTTTGTTTTTACTTAGAGACAGCAAACACATTTATTTGATTTGTCAGCTTGATCTAGCAAATCTATAAGGTGTTTGGGTTCTTTTTCAAGTAAATGTCCATACATCCCCAAAGATTTTTGATTTCTAGAATCAATTTAAACTGATGATGCAGCATGACGAGACTGGACACCTATGGTTATAAATATTTTTAGCTTTATTTTTGAATGCCTCAGCACAGTACAAGCCTACATTATGCTGACAAGTCAAATAGCCTCATCTAGAGTATGGTTTTCATCCTCTTTAACAGTCTTCACATTACATTATTTTATTTTATTTATTTGTACAGTGGGCTTAACAACCTTTGAGCCAGAGGCTCATTTACAAAGGTACCTTGTCACATAGAGGACAAACAGTGATAGACTATTACAGTAAGATTAACATACAGGTTTACATAGACAAAACACATTTGATATTGCCATTGTTACATTTCATACACAGTTGTTACATTTCACACACAGTGGTTACAAACGTGCATGTGTTTGGCATGGGTGGGGGAGATCAGGAGGGATGAGGGGGGTAGGGGGGAGGCAGGGAGGCAATCCGGAGGATTTTGTCAAAGTGCATGCAGCCCGGTGGACTTTGTCAACATGCCTTAGTGAAAGGTGTTGTTAGTGACAGGAACAGCTGTGGGTGTTAAATAGGTGTGACCATAGGGCAGATTTGAAGGAGGCAATTTTGGGAGTGTTAGTGATCATTCCTGGTAGTGCTTTACACCAGGTTGTGGCCCTGTAGCAAAAGGAACTCTGGGCTTGGGAGGTCCTAGTTCTTGGTACAGTAGAGTGGCATTGTCTGTGCTTCAGAAGGAGACAGTGGGGGTGGTAAGCTGGTGGGCGACAGATACCCCGGGGGTAGGGGAGAGTCCAAGCAGAATTTTCTTAGCTAGATGAGAAGTAGGGAAATGGGCTGGGAAAGCGATAAGCAAGGAAAAGTGTGAGGGAGTGGAGTAGTAGAGGTGAGTAGAAGGGCTCTAAGGTTGTGGGAAGAGAGTGGCACTCAGGTGTAGACAGAGTGTCAGGCAGGAAATCCCTCTAGTGGCCAATGGGTGTAACCTGCTAATGGAGATGTGGGGACTTAGAAATAAGATGACAGGAAGTGTTGTCATAGGAAGAGGACAATAAATGTAGGGTCGAGCTTGAGTGGGAGGGTGGCTGGGGCGGGGTGGGGCAGTTGACATGCAGTGTCAACTTGCTAACACCCCACAGGTAGATGATGCAGAGAGGGAGGTTGTGTTACCTCTTGGGTGCTCATTCGTTGCTCCAGCTCCTGGATGGAGCTTCTGTGTGTCTGCAGGCATCCGAGTGGGGAGGGGGGCATAGCTGCAGCCTATATAGGGAAGGAGAACAATGCCAGACATTAGTATGCAGTGGGAGACTCATACCAGCAAGCCCTGACTACGCATGCACAAACTGTTGTACAATATCCCGCTATCTACCCTCTACTGTGCATGCACGAGAAAGTGAATCCAAGATGGTGATAGGCATGGAGGAACATGCCAGATTCACAGGTAAGAGTCTTCAGCAAAACAGTAAATACCCCATAGGCGAGTAAACTAGTAGCAGAATGCACAGTTCTACCCCTGTAGATTGCTAACCCACAGCCGCTAACAACAGACCCCCGAATGTCTTAAGGCACCACCTATAACATCATAAATTCCATATAGGCAGCCCCTGTAAACATGCACCTGGAAAAACAATCTATCTGTGGGGTCAAAAAATAAATGTCCAGTACACCCCACAGGTAGATGATGCAGAGAGGGAGGTTTACGTTACCTCTTGGGCGCTCATTCGTTGCTCCAGCTCCTGGAGGGAACTTCTCTGTGTCGGCAGGCGTCTGAGTGGGGGAGCTTAGCTGAGGCCTCTTGGGTGCTCGTTCATTGCTCCAGCACCTGGAGGGCGCTTCTGTGTCAGCAGGCGTCTGAGTGGGGAAGGGGGCTTAGCTGAGGCCTCTTGGGCACTCGTTCATTGCTCCAGCTCCTGGAGGGAGCTTCTGTGTGTCAGCAGGCATCTGAGTGGGGAAGGGGGCTTAGCTGAGGCCTCCTGGGTGCTCGTTCGTTGCTCCAGCTCCTGGAGGGAGCTTCGGTATGTCAGCAGACATCTGAGTGGGGAGGGGGCTTAGCTGAGGCCTCCTGGGTGCTCATTTGTTGCTCCAGCTCCTGGAGGGAGCTTCTGTGTGTCAGCAGACTATGCTATGCTATACCTGTGTGTATATTAAGGGGCACCTATCAAAGTTATTTTTGCTTCCTTGGGACATAGAGTGGAATATCAAAATATTCTCACTCTAGGTCACCCCTGAACCCAACTATTCTCCATATTCTCCCAGTAGGTCCAGCGTGATCCACTACAGAAGCACAAGAAGCCAATCACCTGCAGTGTGATCATCATCCAGTGCTGAAACTGTTTAGACGATCACTCAGCACCCAGTCATCCATTGCAAGTACAAGTCACAGTTACTGATACATCATGAAAAGATCCCCCCACTCCCCAAAAAAAGGTAATGTAAATGCATTTGTGACATCCAGGTTCAAATACTGTAATGCACTCTACCTCAGGGTTAGTCGAGCTACCCCAAGGCATCTTCAGCTGTTGCAGAATACAGCCACCAGGCTACTGACTGCTGACTGACTTTTCAAGGTTAAGTCATGTGACCCCGGTGCTGTGTGATCTACACTGGCTGCTGGCAATGTGGCATGTTACTTTCAAGGTTGGTCATCTAAACTATAAAGCCCTACCAGGTTTAGGTCCTCACTATCTGTTAGAACTCCTGCCCCTTGTCCAGTTTACACTGATTTTTGAAGACTTCTAACTATTCAAATATAGTGCGTACTTTTAGAAGCACTTACAGTTGAAGGCATTAATTTTGAAAACCAGAGCAGAGAGTTGGTGTGGAAGGAATGCTGGCCAGGAACCCACTATAGGAGAGTGGTTACTGGAGGAAGATTTTTCCAATTGGAAAGCACATGCTTCAGCGTCCTTGTGTGCCCAAGTTGGCTGTGAAGCCATGGAGCCTAGGAGCTCTGAGTTTTGCAGCTGCTGTGAAAGATCAGATTGGGCTCTGCACTTAATTGTAGGCTGGGTTGGCACAAGGAAGATCATGTTTGGTTGTGGAAGTATGGAGTTTCAGCCTTTTGTCTGCAGCAGACACTGGGGGACAGAACATTGTGAAGTTGCTCACCCAAATTTCATCTGCTGGTATCCTTGAAGAGTAAAACTGGTTCTAGCTGTGAGCCTTCTGTGTGGCCAGTGAAGAGCCCATTGAAGGACTGTAGCCTCTAAACACCTGTGACTTCTGTGACTCAGCGGTGCATTTTGCTGTGGACTCCTTTTCGATTAACCTTGACTCCTTGTCTAGCTCCTGTGAATGCTACCTATAATCTCCTCAGCCCTCTCATTTTTGTTCCTTCCAACTATCACTTACAACATCTCCACCCCCTCTTTTTCATCTATGTTATTTTTTCAGTTCTTCTTTCTTTTTACCACTCCTGACTATCCCCCTTCACCCCCCGCCTCTTCTGAGCCCTCAGTGATCTTTCCTTTTTTTGTTGACTAGTTTCAGCCTGCTCCCAGTTGATGACCATGCCCTTTGGCTGCCATTTCCTGCCCTCTCCAACTTCGCTCCTCACGTTTATCTTCATCTTCCACCCTCCCTCCTACTTATCCCTCTGTTTCTCTGTGTTCCCATGTATACATTCTACTTATCCTGGCTATTGTTTTGATCTACCATTGTAATTTAATATGCCAACCTATTTATTGTTTTGTTCCTATTTCTGTAATTTGTATTGTATTTGTTCTTTGTTGAGGACCCTTTGTGAAAGAGCCTGGCTCAAAGGTACTTGTAATCCTAGTTGTAATAAAATAAAACAAATAAAAATAAGTACTTTTCTATCTTTCAATCTTTCCCATAGAGTGGTGATGGGAGCTCCGCTCTAGTGGGAGTAACTGGGGTTATAGTATTACAGTTAGTTGCCTTAAAATATAAAACTGCCAGAAGAAAGTGGTGAGAGTGCTTTTACCAAGCCCCACTAATTTCTGGCTTCAAGTTTCACCTTGAACAGTGGTGAGAGCACTTCTGTGATCAGTCTTCTGCAAATCCTGGACATTGGTTTTCATTTGAGCATTTCTTACCAGTGACTGTTTTGGACATTGTACTCTGAAATCTACAAATAAGGACTCTCTCATTAGTCTTTTAAGTTGCATGTTTTAAATTTTATATTTGGTTTGGTGGGGGTTTATTGAGAGGGGTGGTGTGAGGGACTGTAGGTAATGTTGGTTGTCAGTATGAATGTTATCAGAGAGATAGGTTATGTATTATAGTGAGTGAATAATGAACGCATGAGTAGGGATGTAGGTTATATGAGGATTTGTAGATCTGAGTACTGATTGGTTGTATTTAAGGGTGGCAGAGATTTTAAGTGAGGTGTTTTTAAGCAGGGTATTTTAATCATTGAGAATTGGCCATGGGGTGTTTGGGCTCCAGACTCTGCTGCATGATTCCTACCCCTTTACTGAGCTCCCTCTTCCAGCTGCAGCAGCAAGGCACCGTTGTGAAATTGGTATTGGTATGGACAAGTGGACTGGTGGTGGAGCACTGAGGCTACAGCAGGGGTTAGCAGCATTGGGGTCGTTACACGTAGGAAGTACCCAGAGGTAAAATGGGGCCAGGAGATAGGCCAGACATGTTTAGTGCCCATCCCCAGGGCTCCCAATGGACTGAGTGGGCAGTGAGCTGGTGGACCTGCAGTCTCCACCGGTCCCTTTTAGGCAGTGTTATTAAATGCTAGATCGATGAGGAATAAGGCCTCAGTAATGGCAGACTTGATTTCCTTGGTCAATCTGGCTTGCATCATGGAGATCTGGCTGGAGGGTGATGCAGGTCCAGTTTTGGAGACATCGGTCCTGGCTGAGTACTCTGTAGTGCATTGCACGAGCAAGTAAGTGGGGGTGTGGCCATTTGTTTTAGATCCATCTTGCACTTCTCCGTGCACCCAGTGAGCTCTACCTCATCAATTGAATGTATGGCTGTGCATGGAGTTCCAGGTTCAGGTAGCAGGGTTCTCCTTGTCTGCCATCCCCCTAGTTGTGGGAGAGAATTCCTGCAGGAAGTTGTTGAATTCGATGTCAACAGGATGTTGGAGTCACCCAGATGGTTGATTCTGGGTGACTTCAATGCCTGGATTGATGATGAAGTCTCGCATTTTGGAGACGACTTCCTCCAGTTAATGACATTGCTTCTTCAACTCACCACCACAGCCATGCCTTGGACTTGGTATTTTCATTGGGGCTTCAGGTCACTAATCTCAGGACTGAACCGGTCGCTTGGTCCAATTGAAGCTCTTATTTGGGTCTCCCCAATAGTCCTTCCCCTGTTGAGATGGCCCACCACTGCCCATTGATGGCATTGTTCCCAGAGGGACTTCTGGTGGTGATGAACATTTCTGGTGTGAGTGCTGCATGTGCAGTTGGCATAGGTGAGGCGGTGACAGCATATATTAGGGCTGTCTCCAAGGTACTGAATGTCATTGCACTGGTCCGTATACAACCCAGGTCTTCTTGCTTGAGACCTCTGTAGTTTGATGGGGCTCTCAAGGAGATGAAGACGAACCTGAAACTAACCAGGTCTACTTCTTTGACTGAGTTACAAGGATAGTAGATCAGGGTGCAGTGGTAGATGTTGTTTATCTGTACTTTAGCAAAGCCTTCAACTCTTTTCCACATGGAAGGCTGGTAAGGAAGCTGGATCACATGGTGGTGGGCAGAGAGGTGTTTGAGTGGGTGAGTTACTGGCTGAGAGGAAGAACACAGTGGTATCAGATAATTGAGGCATTTTCGACAGAGAGGGAGATGACCAATGGGGTACCACAGGGTTTGGTACTGGGTCCCCTATTCATCAATGAGTTCATAGCAGACATTGCAAATGGGCTGGAAGATAAAGTGTGTCTATTTGCTGATGACACCAAGATAGCAACATAGTAGACTCCCTTGAGGGTGTGAGGAGTATGTGTACAGACTTGAAGAAACTGGAAGAGTGGTCAAAAATATGGCAGCTGAAATTAAATGCCAAAAAAGTACAAAGCCATGCACTTAGGCAGAAAATAATCCCAAAAGAGGATTACTACCTAGGAGGAAAGAGGCCAGCTTCAAGAAATCTACATGTGGCCGAGACAGTAGAGATAACTGCAAAACCAGAAAATATACTGTACACAAGCTGACTATAAGCAGACATATGGGGCATCATAAACTTCAGCAAAAACATAAACTCAACTAAAAAAAAAACAAACAGATGTGGACAAGATAAGAAAGTACATAGCTGAGAACTATAATGAAAACCGCAACTTCTCTGAAATGCCCCCTGCTGACTGAGACACCATACTAAGTCACTATTTTAATGATTCCAAAAAGAATAATGAGAACTCCAAACCCTTCCCACTGTGGTCATTCTTCTAATCCATAGGAAGATATTTAAAAACAAAGTTGTACTCCCTCTCACTCTCCAATGACGGAGCCTTTGAACAAACTAGAAAAGTATCAGCCAAACCAAAAAAATAAAGGAAGAAGGGAAAGGGTGCAAGGAAAATGCAGCTGATGAGCTCACCAAGGAGAATATTAGCCAGCTATATGAAAAGAAATTCTTGTCCCACACACTCTAAAATCTGTGTTAATCTCTGTTTGGCTAGTCTGCAGCATAGATTTCGAAATCTGTGGCAATGTGGAAATGAGAGACATAAAATAGATAGACATTACAATGTAAACAGATGAACAGGGCACACAATACCTGGAATACAGCCGGGAGAGACAAATTAAATCTAGAAATGGCCAGAGACCAAAAGATGTAGGAAAACTCAAACCTAGACCTTACAGTGTACCAACCTACATGGAAAGTGTCTAGTTACAAAGTACAAAGCATATGCAGCACAAAGATCTGCCTCTACACTGTTGCCAGACAGTACCTTCTTCCTTGTGATTAAAGCAGCAGTGCAACAATCTGGTGAAAATTTTGACCTATACTTTTTATGTTGCTTGCACGCATGTGCAAGAAACATAGTGCCATCATCGGAGATTTCGGAGGTGTGTCACCTCCTCCTCCAATTCAGTCAGTGAGCTGGCAGGCGCAGCCCCTGTAAGCCAATGCATTTTGGAGCTGTCTATGACACGCTCCAAAATGCAGTGGCTACAGTTGAAAGCGGAGCTACGCTCAGTGAGCACCACAAGTAGCTCCCCCCCACGCTGCAGGCGCATGCCACCCTCACATATCCTGTGTAGCCGACTGGGTGCCCAATCCTCGCCGGCTGAGCTGCTGTCGCCCCCTCAGAGCTGGTGCCACGCTGGAGCCCACCCCAGCGTGGCAATCAGTTATTTACTCGACGGGTGCCCAATCCCCATCGGCTGAATGGCCCCCATCCTTGTGCCACACTGGGAGCCCACCCCAGCTTGGCAAACGGTCCCTACGACATCTATTTTTTGTTTAAACCTGTAAAACAAAACGGTCCCACGGTGCATCTCCCACTCCCCATCCCACAACCCGCACCCACCCACTGCGCACCAGCCTCCCCACACCCCTCACCCCATACTTACCCCGGACCGGCGCGCGACGATCTTTGGTGGACCGGGAACACGCCTGCACTCTTCAAAGCCGACCGCGAACTGAGGAAATGCCGGTAAGCTGTATAATGGGCTAGATAGGAGGGTTCAACTTTGTTGCATATCTCAGGCATTTTGGGAATTTTTTGCCAAATTTTTCAACATAGGGTTTTGGGACCCCTTCTCATGAATGATGTCACTGTCATGCGTTATTCAGGCCCAAAGGGTGATTTCGCGCAGTGACTGTGCAGTGACTGCAAAATCACCCTTCAGGCCTGAATACCACCATGACAGTGACATCATTCATGAGAAGGTCCCAAAAATCCCATGTTGAAAATTTGGTCCAAAATTCCAAAATGACTGTTTTATTTAGCGTATCATGCAGTTCCTACGAGGCTGTAAGTTCACGAAATTTCAATATTTTCACTCCAGATTTTCAAAATTGCCATTTTACCACACCTTCTTATGAGTAGTATAGCTGTCATTTTTCACATCTCACCTAAATGTTTCCGCCCTAGAAGCGCAGAGTGGCGAGATCGGAAAAGAAATCAATGTACAGGACAAATTAAGAAAATCACAGTGACACTGTTCATGAGCAGAGGTCTTAAAATGGCTATATTGAAAATTTGGTGAAAAAATTCCTAAAAATGACTGTTTCTGAGGCGTGCGTTCTTGCGGTTCCTCATGAGCTCGTGAGTTCACAAATTTTCAATATTTTCACTCCAGATTTTCAACATTGCCATTTTACCACACCTCCTTATGAGCAGTACAGCTGTCATTTTTCACATCCTGCCCAAAATGTGTTTCCACCCATGTAGCGCACAATGGCGCAGTCGGTGTGCAAACTCAATGTATGGGACACATTAACAAAATCACACTGACACTGTTCATGACTAGAGGTCTTAAAATGGCTATGTTGAACATTTTGTGAAAAATTTCCTAACAATGACTGTTTTACGAGCGTGCATTGCGCAGTTCCTACGCATGCTCGTAAGTTCGTAAATTTTCAATATTTGCACTCCAATGACTTCCAAATACCTAAACAGCACATAGAAGCAAGCAACATTCGGCATTGACAAATGCTTGTTTATACTATTTTAGATTGCCACTTACCTCCTGACTTGTGTGATACCCTTCTTTCCACAATTTGAGTCTACTTTAGTACTTTTTTTCCATGTCTGAAATAATAAAAGGAGCGCTCCTTTTAATACAGTGTGAACCAGGTCTTCATCAGTATTTTCAGCTGTTTTTGCCCATCTGTTGTTTATATATCACTTCTGTTGTGACTAAAATTAACTACTATGCAGCAGTCAGTACTCACTGACCTTACAGAACAATAGTTGTTCAAAAACAACTGCAAATACCGATAAAAACTTGGTCCGAGCCATATTAAAAGGAGCGCTCCGTTTATTATTTCAGACATGAGAAAAAGTACTAAAGCAGACTCAAATTGTGGAAAGAAGAGTATCATACAAGTTAGGAGGTAAGTAGCAATCTAAAATAGTATAAAAAAGTATAGGTCAAAAGTTTCACCAGATTGTTGCACTGCTGCTTTAATAGCAACCAGCAGCTGTATATATAGCCAGTACCATCTGGTTTAAGAACCAGCCCCTGGGGTAAAGAAAATGGCCTCCATAGTGAAAACCATGATACTAGATGCTGTCATTTTCACTGTGCCAGAAAACCACTTGTACAGAAATTAAACAATGTTCTTGTGGCACTCATAGAGATAATGCAAGTTACTGGCCACAAAAATATTATCTTTAATAATGGCTACTGCAAGCTCAGCAAACAACAGCAAGCAAAAATATTTACACTCTAAAGCAACCAGTCCATAACCACAATGGAAATTCACACTAACATTACAAAAAACAGGACCATCAATGATAACAACTACTCGATTTCATTGGGCTCTCTACTTCAAAAACCTAACATTAAATGTGAAAAACATAACTATTCAAATAATACCAGGTACTGCAAATACCTCCAAACATCCACACTACATATATAAAAAATGTGTCACTAAAATCTTCTACTGTGTGGCTCAACAAGTTTGATACCTGCAGACTCTAATTCCCCCACATGGGAGAGCAAAATCTACAAGCAAGAACAAGAGGGAAAAAAAAACAGAAGAGCATGAAGGAAATTCAGCTCCAAACAACTGAAAAAAACCCCAGATTCTATAGTTTCACTTTTCCACCTACAGAAAACAAACTAGTGCTTGCAAAGAGATAACTTGTCAATGTCATCAAAGACAGCAACTTGGACTTCGATTAGCCCAAGTTAAACAAGCATTTGTCAATGCCGAATGTTGTCTTGCTGACATTGGCATTGGCAGTACAGGAGCTGAACAGATGCAAAATAGAAAGGGTAGTGAAGTATGAAAGTGTTGTCAAACCCCCACATCACCCTATAGAGACTGACAGGCACTGAGGCGTGCCTTTGGGCATCGGCCATAATGTTCATGGCATTTCAGCTCACCCTGCCCTGCAGTGCAACAAATGTTGCATTGTGCCTTGGTGTCCTCTAGCCTTATGCTCACCCCATTCGTCCACAATACTCAGTCATGGCATTTTACCTCACCCTATCCTGCAGACACCAACAAGTGCTGAGGTGTGCCTTGGGGTGTTTGGCTTTACAGTCACCCCATTTCATGAGGGCAAACACTGAAATGGGTGCAGCATATGAGAATGGGGTGAACTGTAGGGCCAAAGAGTCCAAGGAACACCTCGATGCCTGTCAGTGGCATGAGGGTCAGGGGAGAATGGTATGGCGTGAACATGTCAGCTGGCAATGCAAAGACACAGCCCTGATGCCTATCAGTCTGTACAGGGTGGGACATTATGGTTACAAACCCTAATGCCCTGGCCGTTTGTTGGTATTTGCACTACAAATTTGCAACACTGCATTTTTGTGACCTCCACTTCATGAAAGTGTTTGGGACCTCTGCTCATGAATAGTGGCACTATGTTTTGTTAATCAGTCCCGAACGTTGATTTCTCACAGCGACCATGCCATTCTGCACCAGATGTGGGAAAACACCATTTGGGCAGGTAGTGAGAAATGATAGCTGTACCATTTATAGGTAGGTGTGAAGAGATGGCAGTGTTTAAAATCTTGAGTGAAAATATTAAAAATGCTCAAATTTACGAGCATACGTAGAAACTGTGTAATGCACACTACTAACACAGTCATTTAGTGGAATTATTTCTCCAAATTTTCAGCATATGCATTTTGGGACCTCTGTTCATGAACCCTGTCACTGTGATTTTCTTCATCTGTCCTGATCGTTGATTTCCCACAACGACCGCGCCATAGTGCGCCACTTGTGTAAAAACACATTTCGGGCAGGATCTGAAAAATGACAGCTATACTGTTTATAAGGATGTGTGCAAAATTGACAATATTAAAAATATTGAGTGAATATGTTACACATTGTCGAAGTTGTGAGTGCACGTGGAAACTGCGCAACGCACTCTTGTAACATAGTAATTTTATGGACTTTTGGCACCAAATTTTCAGCACAGGCATTTTAGGACCTCTGCTCATGAACAGTGTTGCTGAGATTTTCATAATCTGTCCCAGACACTGATTTCCAACAGTGATCGTGCTTTTCTCCACACTAACATTACAAAAAACAGGATCATCAATGACAACCCCTAGATTTCATGGGACCCCCTACTTCAAAAACCCAACATTAAATGTGAAAAACATAACTATCCAAATAGTACCAGGTACTGTAAATACCTCCAAACATCCACACTACATATGTAAAAATGTGTCACTAAAATCTTCTATTGTGTGGCTCAACAAGTTCGATACCTGCAGACTCTAATTCCCCCACACTGGAGAGCAAAATCTACAAGCAAGAACAAGAGGGGAAAAAAAAAAACAGAAGTGCATGAAGGAAATTCAGCTCCAAACAACTGAAAAAAGGCAAACAGAGTCTAAAATTTCACTTTCCCCCCCTACAGAAAACAAACTAGTGCTTGCAAAGAGAAAACTTGTCAATGTCATCAAAGACAGCAACTTGGACTCCGATTAGCCCAAGTTAAACAAGCATTTGTCAATGCCGAATGTTGTCTTGCTGACATTGGCATTGGTAGTGCAAGAGTTGAACAGATGCAAAATAGAAAGGGCAGTGACGTATGAAAGTGACGTCAAACCCCACACCACTCTACAGAGACTGACAGGCACTGAGGTGTGACTTTGGGCATCGGCCATAATGTTCATGGCATTTCAGCTCACCCTGCCCTGAAGTGCGACAAATATCACATTGTGCTTTGGGTCCTCTGCCTTACACTCACCCCATTCATCCACAATCCTCGTGGCATTTTACCTCACCCTATCCTGCAGACACCGACAAGTGCTGAGGTGTGCCTTGGGGTATTCTGCTTTACAGTCACCCCATTTCATAAGCACATACACTGAAATGGGTGCAGCATAGGAGGATGGGGTGAACTGTAGGGCCAAAAAGTCCAAGGCACACCTAGATGCCTGTCAGTGGCTTGATGGGGGGGATGGTATGGCGTGAGCATGACAGCAGGCAATGCAAAGACACAGCCCTAATGCCTGTCAGTCTGTACAGGGTGGGACACTATGGTTAGAAACCCTAATGCCATGGCCATTTGTTGGTATTGGCACTACAAATTTGCAACACAGCAATTTGTGACCCCCTCCTGATGAAAGTGTTTGGGACCTCTGCTCAAAAATAGTGGCACTGTGATTTTGTTAATCTGTCCCAAATGTTGATTTCTCACAGCGACTTCGCCATTCTGCACCAGATGTGGGAAAACACCATTTGGGCAGGATGTGATAAATGAAAGCTGTACCATTCATAGGTAGGTGTGAAGAGACGGCAGTGTTGAAAATGTTGAGCGAAAATATTAAAAATGCTCGAATTTACTAGCATATGTAGAAACTGTGTAATGCACACTCGTAACACAGTCATTTGGTGGAATCATTTCACCAGATTTTCAACATAGGCATTTTGGGACCTCTGCTCATGAACACTGTCACTATAATTTTCTTCATCTGTCTTGATCGTTGATTTCCCACAGTGACGGTGCCATAGTGCGCCACTTGTGTGAAAACATATTTCAGGCAGGATCTGAAAAATGACAGCTGTATTGTTCATAAGAATGTGTGCAAAATTGACAATGTTGAAAATATTGAGTGAAAATGTTACAAATTGTCGAAATTACGAGTGCACGTGGAAACTGCGCAACGCACCCTTGTAACATAGTCATTTTATGGACTTTTGTCACCAAATTTTCAACATAGACATTTTAGGACCTCTGCTCATGAACAGTATGTCCCAAACACTGATTTCCCACAGCGGCCATGCTATTCTCCACCAGTAGTGCAAAAACAAATTTTGGCCAGGATGTGAAAAATGACTGCTGCACTGTTCATAAGGAAGTGTGAAAAAATGCCAATGTGGAAAATCTGGAGTGAAAATATTGCAGATTGGTGAAGTTACTAGTGTGTGTGGAAACTGCACAAAGCATGCTTGTAACACAATCATTTTTTTGGAATTTTTTCACCAGATCTGCAACATAGGCTTTATGGGGGTCCACCTCATGAACAGCGACACTATTATTTTGTTACTCTGTCCCAAAAGGTGATTCCACATAGTGACCGAGAAATCACCTTTCAGGACTGAATAATGCCATGAGAGTGACTGAATTCATGAGGAGGGGTCCAAAAAAACCCCATGTTGAAAATTGGTGGCAAAAGTAAAAAAAAATGGCCGAGCTATCCACATAAGTTGAAAAAAAAAACACACACATTTATGCTATTATACAGCTTACCAGCATTTCTTCAGTACGCGGTTGGCTTTGAATAGTGCAGATGTGTTCCTGGGCCACCGTAAATCTTCGCGCTGGGCTCCGGAGGTAAATATGGGGTAAGGGGGTGTGGGGTGGCAGGGTGTGCAGAAGGTGGCTGAGAGCTGGTGGAGGGGCCACCTGATTCAACGAGGGACAGTTTTCTGTTTTACAGGTTAAAATATAAAACATTGCAGGACTTTTTTTGCCACCTGAGTGTTTTTTTTGTGGGGTGCTGTAGCCTATGGGAGAATTGGCACCTCCACTGGCCATACAGAGTTGGAGGGTCACATGAGCCAAGGGAGATTGAGCACCCCCTCAGCAGGCAAGAAATGGGGGGGGTACATTATGCCAGCGGGGATTGGGCACCCCTATCGGCAAATTAATTTAGGAGGGCATGCTGACAGGGGGATTGGGAATCCCCATTGGCTTTCAGAGGGACTGTGTAAGACGACGACTATTCCTTGGCTTCTGTGGGGACTATGAGAAGCTGATGGGGAAACCCTCACCATGTTGTTTGATGGGGACACCAGACAAGACAAGCAGTAACTGGCTGCTGCAATCAGGAACCACCCCATGGCGCTCCCTCATTGCAATGGCTAATTTCTTTCAAAGTTGTGACACGTTTCTCAACTGCTGTCATAGACAGCATGCTATGCCATTAGCACCATACAGCCTGGCCACAAAAAGCAGTAGCACCATTGGCTGCAGCAGAACTGCACCTCCGAAACCCGCTTCTCCACTGAAGAACCACAATATGTTGTCTGTGCTGCATGCACAAGACAACATAAAAAATTAAGGCATGCATTAGTATTTCTAAGAAAAGCAAAAATAAAGATGTTTAAAAACTTAAACCCATTTTCCTTGCATTTCTTTCACCATTTGCCTTTGCAATACTTGTGCACATCAGTTGTACAGAAGTCAAATTGTTTATGCCTGCATAATAAAAAAAAGAATCACAAAAAATATTTTCTAAATATTCTCCAACATCTTGCTTAACAGATAAAGCTTAAACACTTTGATAATCTCCAGTGAAGAACAAAACAGCATAAGCTCCTCTGCAACCTGAAAACAGCATAAGCTCCTCGGCAACCTGAAAAGAAAAAAAAAGTAGTATCAACAATTGTTTTCCACTGTATCTTCAAATCATTTTGAACAACTACACTGACTGTTCAAACAAGCATTTGTCAATGAAGTGTTGTCGTGCTGGCATTGGCATTGGCAGTGTTTGAGGTAGACGTGCATAATAGGAATGGCAGTGAAGTATTGAAGTGGTGCTAACCCCACCCCCACCCTGTAGAGAGGGACAGGCAGTGGGGTGTGCCTTTACAAACATACGAACATATGAAATTTGCCAGCAGATAAAGGTCTAGAGGTCTATCAAGTCTGTTCGAATGTGCAGCTAGCACCCCTTATTCTGCAGCTGCCCCTCCTTTCCACCCTTCCCCTTCATTATTAACCCTCCCACTTGTTCTGTTCCATCCTCTTTTGAAGCAGTCCACTGTTCTACTGGATACCACTTCTGCAGGTAACGCATTCCACCCAGCCACCACCCTTTCTGTAAAAAAGTGTCTCCTCATCTCCCTCCTGAACCTTTCTCCCTCCAGTCTCATATCATGGCCCCTGGTGGCCCTCCCCTTCCTTACTTTGAACAGCCCCTCTGTACCCATCTTTTTTATTCCTTTCATGTATTTAAAGGTTTCAATCATGTCACCCTTGTCCCTCCTCTCCTCCAGTGAGTACATGTTCAACTCCTTCAACCTCCTCTCATATGATAAGTCCCCCAGCCCCTTGATCATCTTTGTTGCCCTGCACTGCACCCCCTCCAGTAACTTAATGTCCCTCTTCAGATACGGGTGCCAGTACTGCATGCAGTACTCCAGGTGTGGTCTAATGAACTATACAGTGGCAGAATCACCTCCTCCCTCCTCAAGGATATACCCCTTGCAATACAACCCAGCATGTTGTTGGCCTTTGCAGCTGCCTTCCTACATTGTGCTGAGTTGTTCATTGACCCTATAATGAGCACACCCAGATCCTTCTCTTCCTTTGTCTGGGCTAGCTCCACTCCCCCAAGCTGGTAACTCCTCCTTGGGTTATTCATCCCAAAATGCAGCACCTTGTAATTTTTGGCATCAAACCCCAGTTGCCAGGTGTCTGACCAGGTTTTAAGTTTTTCCAGATCATCCTGCATCCCCTGCCATCCCCCTAGGTCATCTACCACCATGCCTACCTTGGTATCATCAGCAAACAGACTGATCTTGCTCTTGATATCCCATGATATGTCTGCAATGAATATCCCAAACAACACTGGTCCCAACACCGAGCCCTGTGGAACACCGCTCGTCACTACACTTGGGTGTGAGAGCTCCCCACCCACCACCACCCTCTGTTGCCTTCCCTGAAGCCAGTTTCCTACCCATCTCACCAGCTTTGCACCCGGCCCTGTGCCTAGTCTCCATTAGCTTACCCACGATGGATGTGAGGCTCACTGGTCTGTAGTTTCCTGGTTCATCCTTGGGGCCACTCTAGTGGAGGGGCACCACATGAGCCATCCTTCAGTTCTGAGGTACACACCCCGAATGTAGTGAGGCATTAAATAGGTCTACCAAAGGTCCTGCAAGGACCTCTGCCATCTCCTTCAGTACCCTGGGGTGGATGCCATCTGGGCCTGGCACCTTGTCCACCCTCAGTGCCTTCAAACCCTCTCGAACTCTGCCCTCCATGATTTCCCCATCTGTCACCCTTTCCCCCCCTTTTCTCCCATTTATCCCACCTTGGGTGTCACCCCCCTCTTCTCTTTAGTAAATACTGATCAGAAGTACTCATTTAGTGCTTCTGCCTTATGGCACCCTGCTTCCACCCAACGCCCCTCCTTCCTAGTCCTTACCATGTGCCAGCCTGAGTTCCGTAGATGCTTTGGCTCCCCTTACTGCCCTTGTCACCTCCTTCGATTGTGTCAAGTACTCCTCCCTGTCCTCCCCCCTCCCCGTTTTCTTGTACTTCCTAAAGGCAGCTCTTTTCTTCCTTACCTTTTCCATGACCTCCTTGCTCAACCAGTTCAGTTTCTTAGCCCTAGCCTTCTTGCTCTGGGCTTTGCAGCAGGTTTTGGTTGCCTCCACTATCCCCAGCTTTATGAGCTCCCACTTCTGGTTAGCGTCCATACTAGATTGAATTCTGGCTAGGTACCCTTTTATCACTTCCCCCATCCTCCCAAAGTTGGCCCTCCTGAAGTCCAGCACTCTTGTGCCAGATTCCACCCCTTCCTTGCCCGTATCCATTGCCTTTGTGTCATCAGCTATAATGCTCATGCCAGTGTACCTCACCCTACCCTGTAGACACTGACAAGTGTCATGGTGTGCTTTGGGGTCTTTGGACATCATACTTTCCCCATTCCATAAGGAAATATGCTGACATGGGTGCAGTATAGGAGCATGGGGCGAAGTTTGTGGCCGAACAGTGCAAGACACACCATGATGCCTGTCAGTGGCTGCAGAGTGGGCGTGGGGGGGTGGAATGGTGTGAGCATTACATCCGATGATCTGAAGTCACAGCCCCGACACTAGTCAGTCCATACTAGGTGGCGTGCTGCAGTTGGAAACCCTGGTAGTTTTACTCTACATGTTCAACATGGGCTGCTTGTCAGGCCAACTCATGAAAAGTGGCACAATCACTTTGTTAGCTGAAAGGGGGTTTTGCACAGCGGCTGTGGCATTTGGTGACAGAGGGATGAAAACACAGTTATGTGCAGGATGTGAAGAATGACAACTGTATTGTTCATGAGGAGGCGTAAAAAATGGCAACACTGAAAATCTGAAGTGGCAATATGAAATATTGGTGAAGCAATGAACATGCATACAAACTGCGCAGCAGACGTCCG
Organism: Neoceratodus forsteri; assembly: GCA_016271365.2. Taxonomy (NCBI): domain Eukaryota; kingdom Metazoa; phylum Chordata; order Ceratodontiformes; family Ceratodontidae; genus Neoceratodus; species Neoceratodus forsteri. Next base: position 1,059,626,023 of record CM057451.1, on the reverse strand, counting down.
CAACCCAATTATTTGTGGGAATTTTTTAGGCACATTTTCAACATAGGTATTTTGGGACCTCCCCTCATGAACAGTAGTGCTGTGATTTTGTTAATGTGTCCCAAAAGGTGATTTCCCACAGCGAGCATGCCATTGAGCGCCACAGTTGCGGGAACGCATTTTGGACAGGCTGTGAAAAATGGCAGCTGTACTGTTGAGAAGGAGGTGTGCACAAATGCCAGTGGTGAAAATGTGGCATGAAAATATTGCAAGCCTACTAAGTTACAAGGCTACGTGGAAACTACGCAATGCACACTTGCAGCGTAGTCATTTTATGGACGTTCAGCACCACATTTTTAACATAGGGATTTTAGGACCTCTGCTCATGAGCAGTGTCATCGTCATTTCCGAAAACTGCCCAGAAAACTGATTTCACACAGCAACCGTGCGATTATGCGCCAGACATGCGAAAACACATTTCAGGCAGGATATGTAAAATGACAGCTGTACTGCTCATAAGGAGGTGTGTAAAAAAATGGCAATTTTGAACATGTGCAGTGAAAATATTACAAATGCGCGAAGTCACAAGCATGCGTGCAAACTTCACAATGCACACTCGTAAAGCACTAATGTTATGGACTTTCAGCCCCAAATTTTCAACATAGGCATTTTAGGACCTCTGCTAAAGAACAGTGTCACTGTCAATTTCTTGTGTCTTGAACACAGACTTTCCACAGCGACCGTGCTATTCTGCTCCGGAACTGCGAAAACACATTTTGGTCAGGATGTGAAAAATGGCAGCTGTACTGTTCATAAGAAGGTGTAGAGCAATGGCAATGTTGAAAATGTGAAGTGAAAATATTATAAATTCACAAACTTATGCTCATGTGTGCAAACTGCACTACACACGCTCATAACACAGTCAAGTCATAGAGTATCATCACCAAATTTTCAGCACAGGCATTTTAGGACCTCTGCTCATGAGCAGTGTAACTGTCATTTTTGTAATCTGTCTCGAACACTGATTTCCCACAGCGACCGCGGTATTGTGTGCTGGAAGTGTGGAAACACATTTCGGCCAGGATGTGAAAAATGACAGCTGTAATGTTCACAAGGAGGTGTAGAAAAATGACAATGTTGAAAATCTGGCATGAAAATATTGTGAATTGGCAAAGTTATGAGTGTGCGTAGCAACTGTGCAACGCACACTCATGAAACAGCCATTTTTTGGATTTGTTCCACCAAATTTGCAACATAGGCTTTTTGAGAGCCCACCTCATGGACGCTGCCACTGTCCTTGTGTTAATCAGCCCTAAAAGGTGATTCCACACAGTGACTGAAAAATCACCTTTCGAGATGGATTAACATCATAACTGTGACAGAATTCATGAGGAGGGGCCCCAAAAACCCCATGCTGAAAATTTGGTGCAAAAATTCCAAAAAATGCCTGAGAGATGCATCAAAGTTGAAAAAACCCTATTTATTCCATTATACAGCTTAATGGCATTTCTTCAGTTAGCGGTCTGCTTTAAAGAGTGCAGATGTGTTCCCAGTCCACTGAAGATCATCACGCCAAGCTCCAGAGGTAAGTATGGGGTGAAGGGGGTGTGGGGAGGCAGGGTGCACAGTGGGTGGGTGCAGGTGGTGGATAGGAAGACTACGAGGGACAGTTTTTGTGTTACAGGGCAAAAAAAAACAAAAAAACATCGCAGAACAGTTTTTTTCTTCTCAGGGGATTTGGCACACTGGGGTGGGCTCCCAGCGTGCCACCTAACTTTTTGGGAGGGTTGCTGCAGCCAACGTGGGATTGGGCACCCTCATCGGCACAGAACAAAAGAGGGGGTAATTTATGCCGATGGGTATTGGGCACCCCCGTTGGCACACAAGGAAAGTGGGGGAGGCACAAGCCAAGGGGGATTGGGCACCCCCCTCGGCATATAAGAAATGGGGGGGAATGCTTTATGCTGACAGGGAGTGGGCTCCCCCGTTGGCACATACATTGCAGCCACAGTCAGCCAGCAGCCAGCCTGCTATGAATACTGTGTAGCTGAGCATGTAGGAAGGGTTCGCTGCGTCTGACGAGCTTTGCTCGGATTGCAGTAGACCATTCCTTAGATGTGCTCACCACATTAGAATGCAAGGTGTGGTGCTGGCATGCAGGCTGATTTGGGAATGCAGGATGCACGTACTGATGCGTGCCCTGCATTCACACAACAGTGGCTGCGCCTCCAAATCCCCACTGCCGCAAGATGTTGGCTGCACAAGCACGCCAACATAAAAATTATATAGTGATCCTCAATTTCCCTGTTTTTTAAAGCAAAAAGCACCCCCTTCCTAATGAAAACATTTTGCCTCTTGAGTTCCTGCTAAAAAATATAAAAAAGATGCATTTTTCAAGAGACATGTCACTAATGTTTTTGAATAAATAAACTCTATTGAACTTGCATCCTGCAGTCCACAAGTATTTTTCCATGCCATACAACTAAGAAAGTAATAAAATAAAGACAAAATAAAGTGTTGCAATAAAACATAGAAACTTAAAAACATAGAAGTTGACTGCAGATAAGGACTGCAAGGCCCATCCAGTCTTCCCATTTCTTTTTCTAGCTTATGAACGTGCCATTGGCCTTTGCTCTGTCAATGGCCTATCTATTCATACTCATCTGTATTGCTCCCTTATGCCTGTCCCATGCCTGTCTGAAGCCCTGAACTGTATTCATATCCACCACTTCCTGAGGTAGGCCATTCCATGCATCCTTCCACCATTTCTGTGAAAAAGAACTTCCTCACATTACACCTTAATTGGCCTCCCTCTAATCTCATGCTGTGTCCTCTAGTCCTGCTATTTTTCTTATATTGAAACATGTTAAATTCTTTCACCTTGTTAATGCCCTTACGGTGTTTGAATGTTTCAATCATATCACCTGTCTCCCTCCTTTGCTCTAGGGTATACATATTGAGCTCAGTTACTCTGTCCTAATATGTTTTCTGATTCAGTCCCTGCACCATTTTGGTTGCCCTTCTCTGGACTGCCTCAATTTGGTTAATGTCCTTGTGAAGGTGTGGGCTCCTGTACTGCACGCAGTACTCCAGATGGGGGCCTAACCAGTGTCTTGTAAAGAGGGATTATTACCTCCCTCTTCCAACTTGTGATACCCCTACTAACACACCGAAACATCCCTCTAGCCTTACCTACTGCTTTAGTGGTCTGCTTGGATGATTTCAGGTCATCGGTAATGATGAAGCCCAAGTCTCTTTCTTCCCTTGTGACTGCCAGCAACTCCCATCCCAGCCTATAGGTGGCTTCAGGGTTTCTCTTCCTTATGTGCATGATCTTGCACTCTTTGCGTTAAACCCCAGTTGCCACTCTTCCGACCATTTTGCTAGTTTATCCAGATCTCTTCTCATTCTGCCCACCCCATCTGGATCATCTACTCTGTTGCAGATCTTGGTGTCATCTGCAAACAGACAAACCTTACCTTTCAGTCCATTTGCAATGTCCTCCCCCTGGTCTGGAGGCCTGTACACAACCCCAGTTCATATGGCTGTCCCATTTCTTGTTTCCAGAGTGACCCACAGTTCTTCTGGCTCCTTATGTATATTCTGAATTTCTGTAGCTTTGGTTTGATATTTGATATATAATGCATGCATCCAGAAAATCCTTGAAGAACAGCAACATAAAGCAAGTAATCCACAAAACTCCTACAAAATTAAAATAAAATACATAATCCAGATCTCCAATGAGACCACCCATCTTCAAAGAAGATGCTCCATTGACAAAAATAACATATCCAGATCTCTGATGAGACATCCCCCTCTGAACCAAAGAAGCTCTAACTCCTCCTAGAAGAACTCATTGAATTTTTTGACTGGGTGACTAGGGAGGTGGATCAGGGGAGGGCAGTGGACATGGCCTATCTGGACTTCAGCAAGGCCTTTGACACTGTGCCACATAGAAGACTATTGCACAAACTGGGGAATATGGGTGTGGGCAGGACAGTAGTGCAGTGGGTAGGTAACTGGCTGGGCAGCAGGACACAGAGGGTGGTGGTAAATGGCTGTCACTCCACAGAGGGAAGAGTGACCAGTGGGGTACCACAGGGATCAGTGCTGGGACCAGTACTATTCAATATCTTCATCAGTGACATTGCACAGGGCCTAGAAGGCAGAATTTCACTGTTCGCTGATGACGCAAAGCTCTGTAACAGAGTAGACACACCAGAGGGTGTAGACAGAATGAGAAGGGACCTGCAGAAACTTGAAGAATGGTCAGGGGTTTGGCAGTTGAAATTCAATGCAAGGAAGTGCAAGATAATGCATATGGGGCACAAAAACCCTGGCACAATATATCAGTTGGGGGGTGAGGATATAGCATGCACCAAGCAGGAAAGGGATCTTGGAGTTATCATCTCTGATGACCTCAAGGCAGGGAAACAGTGTGACAAGGCAGCAGGTAAAGCAAATAGGATGCTGGGATGCATAGGCAGGGCATCACCAGCAGGAAAAGGGAGGTCATAATTCCACTATACAAGACACTAGTGAGGCCGCACCTGGAGTACACTGTGCAGTTCTGGAGACCTTACCTATGTAAGGACATAGACAGGGTAGAGAAGGTTCAGAGGAGGGCAACAAAGATGGTGCATGGATTGCATCACAAGTCCTATGAGGACAGGTTGAAGGCACTGAACATGTACTCCCTGGAGGAGAGGAGGAGAGGGATATGATAGAGACATACAAGTATCTTACAGGGAGGAACAGGGTGCAGGAATGCACTATTTTAAGCGAAAAAGATGTTCCAGAACTAGAGGGCATGGGATGAAGTTGGAGGAGGACGATTCAGAGGAAGCGTGAGGAAGAATTTCTTCACAGAACGGGTGGTGGACAAGTGGAACACCCTGCCAGAGGAAGTGGTGGGGGCTGAAACAATCACGGGATTTAAGAATGCATGGGATAGACATAAAGGAATTCTGGAGGTCAGGGGTAAGGGGCAACAGACTTCCTGGAAAACATAAACTGAATTTACAAACTTAAATGGGCAGACTGGGTGGGCCATAGGCCCTTATCTGCCGACACTGTCTATGTATCTATGTAACTCCAGTCCTGTTCTCACAATGGCAGGCTCCAGATGATCTGCTGGCTCCAGCTCTGATGTCTCAGGCTTCTACCCTTTCTCTAGGCTGCATTCCCTGTGGCATCATGCTGAACTGCCCCATGTGCACAAGAATCCTCCTTCCACTAGGTCCTCTGGCCTGTGACTCCCACAACTGCACAACATACCTAGCTATATGCATCAATCAATAAACTAAGAACCAATGACAGAGTCTGCTTTACTCATAGACCCTCCCAACCAAACCAAAAATAGCCAATTAGATCCACTCCACATAAAATAGAGCAAATAGTCAATCATGGCACAGAATCCACATGTGGTCAAATACAACATCCAATTAGAGAAACGTTCCCTTGCACTGCCAACCAATCCCATTCACCCCATTCAATCTTGTGAGGAATTTAAAACTATGAACTGGCAATCAAAACTACCAGAAACCATTTGAACGTAACAAAATACTATAAAAAATCAAGTCCACCCCCCCCAAAAAAAAAAAAACACAAAAATGCACAAAACACTGAGGGAGGTTTGGCATATGTGATACATGCTACCCACCTACTGGAAATATTGCCAATCATTTTTTAATTTCATGATGATTGACTCAAACATCACTCGTGGCTTCACCACTTGTGAGGTCACCAGGTCAGTCAGCACTTGAAAAAAAATGTTGGCAATATTTCCAATAGGATGGTAGCATATCCGTTATTTATGCCATACCTGTAAGAATAAATGTTGGCAAATCTTAGTGATCTTTTTGCCACTGTGGGGACCTAGAGTGAGACTATCACAATAGAATATCACAGTATTCTCACTTTAGGTGCATAGCGGCAAAAATATTCTCACTGTGAATCATTATTGGCTTTATTGGCTTGACCCAGCAGTGTGAGCACACTTTGACTTTCAAAATCTCACAGCTGACTCATGAGCCAGCTGCAACCTTCAGTGTTACAAGCACTGTCACACATTTAGACATTCAGCTTCTCCAAGATACCTTGTTTTCTTACAACCTTCAAGAACTTCCTTTAGATTGCAAACACCCTTGTTGCCGTTGAAGTACTGCTAGTATTCCATGCGTGGCAAACTCTTCACCTGCACTTCCACCCCATGCACAAGGACCACAGCTCTCCCAATGCTCTCATACATTTAGCCTTTTTGATTCTCCAAGTTAACTTTTTTTCGAACTGCAAGAACTTGCTTCACAGACACTCCCTGTTGCCATTGAAGTACTGACAGTTGTCCATAAGTGTTGAACTCTTCACCCACACTATCCCGCATGCACATTGACCACTTCTTTCCCCTGCCCCATACAACTTTACTGCCCAATCCAACTGCATGCCAGACAGCAGGACACTCCAGCTTGGAGAACATGAATGCTGCAAACTTTTCTCAGTTGACGTCTGATGCAATGATGCCACTCCTCTCCACACCAGTGATTCACAGACACTTGTTCCAACTTTTCACAAAGTAAGCAAATAAAAAAATAAAAAAATGTAAAATTAAAGGGCATGGCATAAATCGAATGTTTCATGGCCTACTTAAAATACCTGTTATTTTCCCCTCGAGCAGTTTGACTTTTGACATCACTCATGGCTCCGCCTGGTGATGTCATAAAGTCAAACTGCACCCAAAGAAAATAACACGGATATTTTCAGTAGGGCCATGGCAAATACCATAGATATAGATATAGCTATAGATATAGATATCATGGTGCCACTTAACAGAATTGTCTCAGGTCATACCCTTCAGGAACTAAGGAGCTAAGCTTTTTTACAGATAATAGGGAGAGGAAGCAGCACATGTCCCTTGTGGACCTGTGGATTAGTATATCATTTTATTGATTTTACACATAAGTTACAGTAGATTGGATTTTTTTAACTTGTTTTAATACTTCTGAGGTTTGTGTTTGGAGTTACACTTTGTAGTGTTCTTGTGGTGTTTTAATACTGCTAGTCTTGGTCCTCCTGTGGGGGTATGCCTATTTATCCATTTTCCCAGCATTGCTGCCTTCTCCCCTTCCCCCCATACTTCTCTTCATCTCCCATATCTGTCACTGAAGTCAAGTCATCTCAGCTCTGACTGGGTAGTCGAGGTCATTGCTGGTGTTGGGTGCCAGAGAGTTTGGGATTAGTGGGTTGAGCTAGCTGAATGGACACTTGTATTCTCATACAGAGATAGCAGAGATAACCATATTAACCTCACTTAAAGCCTTGTAATCACTGGTAAATTTTGCAGTTGCAAATCTTGACAGTTAATTTCCAAACTACGCTAACAGTTAAAAAATCTTTAAGGCACTAGGGAAATTGGAAAATATAAAGCTCAATAGCTTGGCATTTACTGAATGCTTTGTAAACTTGAAACTTGGTCAAAGTTGGCAGACATAAGAGTGTAACTAGTAAAACATAATTTATATTATACAATTTTTTTTCATACTATACTTTGGAAGTCTGCATACTAATTCTCCACGTGTTTTTGTTCATCATGCATTTTGAATGGCTTTCTCCTTAAAAGGAGATTAGACTGGGGTTACTGCCATTATTATAGAACTGCCATGACAACCAACAATGTTGCCAAGGGTCCCTATTAAAGCAGACTCAGAGTGAACAGAAATGAGACTACCCAGTCACTTAACCTGTAGCCACACTGGTGAGCAGATTTGTTTTTGTTGTTTATATTTGATCATAGACCACTAAAACTTACAAAGGATTTGCTAAACTTAATCAGCAGTATACTGAATGACCTTTTACTTGTGCTGAATTAAGCCAGTTCGGGTAGCAAGCTTTTATTTTATTTTTTTATTTTTATTTTTTATTACAACTAGGATTACAAGTACCTTTGAGCCAGGCTTCTTTACAAAGGTTCTGCATCAGAGAACAAATAAAATACAAGTTACAGAAATAGGAATAAAACAATAAATAGGTTGTCATATTAGGTTACAGTGGTAGATCAATACAATAGCTAGAATAAGTAGAATGTAAACTAAAACCTGTTACCACTATGAATATCTACCTTAGTGACTATGCTTGTTCCTTTATTTTGGTATAACCAAAGATGAGTATAACTCCCACTAATAATGCAACTTAGCACAAAGTATAGCTATTTTAAATACATAAAACACTTCTAAAGAGCTTCTTCCCATGGGCACTGCTGAGTTTGCTGAGCTTTTGAAAACTGGATTGAGTCCCCTTTGTAGCTTAAGGACAGTACCTGCAGCATCAGCATCAGCCATAAGTAAATTTTGACTTTATTAATAGAAATCTACAAAAATATTGCGTTCTAGTTTAAACATGTGCTCTCCCATTTTGGGTGAAAAATTGGTCAATTAAATTAGTAAAAAAAGTGAGATAAATTTTTTTTTTATTTATTCTATGTATCATTTGGTTAAACTGATTAACTTAATTAAAACTGAATACATTTCTTTGCCTGAAACTATCTTATTCAATGTTAGTTTGATCCTGGAATCGAGTGAGAGTTTAAGTGCTTTTTAAATGTTGTTAAGATTACAATTAACTATTTTACTTAGAGAACCTTTGAAGAATTCAAAGTTATGGCAATTAACAAGAACTAATAATTTATACTGGTATTAGAGCTTTACAGGCCTGATAATATGGGGCGCTTATTAGTGAATTCATAATTTTGAATGATTTATATTTGATTTTAGGTGTCAGGACCTTACAGAGAAGAGCAGATGACTGATAAGTCTGTTCCTCAGCCTGGCATACTTTACTTCCTTAAAAATGGTGACAGATTGCAAAGAAGAAGGAAGGGGAAAGAGAAAAAAAAATACTGTAGAAGAACAAGAATAAAGATTTAATTTCTGATGACCTGGACAAGCTCTGGACCAAAGCTGAAGCTGAGTTTTTATAAAAGAGCCCCTTCTTCCCACAGAGTATAATTTCTAACTAAATTGTGACAGTTTACTGACTACTGTCCCACTGTCAACATCTGCTTCTCTTAAGCTCCCCAGATTTCCTCATTAATTTGGACTTACCCTTTGCTGAGTCTCATTTCTAACTAAATTGTGGCAGTCTACTGTCTGCTGCCCCACTGTTAATGTTTGCTTTACTTATGCTCCCCAGAGTTCCTCGATAATTTGTGCTTACTCTTTGCTTTATCCTAACTGCCCCATTCAAAAGGCCTACTCCTCTCTCATATATTTTTATCCTTCTTTATCTCTCCAATTCATCTTCCTCTCATCAGGATGCTGCCTTTACCGTTAATCCTTCTGGCAACTATTCCCTGTTCTCCGTGCAACTCACCTATTGATGCCACCCTAAATAGCATCTCCACATCACCCATTCCACTCCCTACAGATACACCATGGCATTTCTTTCTTGAGATCATATCAGCAGCTAAGCTCAGTCTATTTAAACATGCCGTACATCTTACACACCCCTATCTCTCTGCCTCCCCTTTTTGTCCCAATTGCACCCTTGGTAACCCTTCGACCCCCATGTCCATCAAAGCACTCTCCCTGCTCTCTATCTATTTTCACACCCAAATCACCTTCTCCCCCCCAGGCCCCCATCCTCACCCTGTGCTATGGTCGCTATGAAAAGAAGAAAGCATTTGCCACCTTATGTCACTCTTTAAAATTCATCATGCTCCTTCTTTTATGCTCAGGAAATGTCGAGGTTAACCCTGGTCCCCCTACCTCTCTTGACTCCCCTTCGGACTTCGCATCCTCCTCAGGCTTAAGCATTATGGCAATTAATGTTAAGAGCCTTATAAATAAACTCGACCAATTGCAAGCATACCACCTCTGACATCATCGTTATCTCAGTGTCCTGCCTTAAAAATGCCATTCCGGACCATCAAATCACCGTCATAAACTATAACTCCTTCAGGGCAGATAGAGCATTCAGAGGAGATGGAGTGGTCATCTACACTAAAGACAAGTTCACTGTTTCTGACATAATGAGTATCTCAAAGTCCAAAGAATTCAAACTCATCTCCCTAGATATAAATTTACCCTTGTTTGAAATTATCAACATCACTGGCTGCTATAGGACACCCACTGGAGGTTATAGCATCTTACCAACCTTGAATTCCCTCCTCTCGCAAAACAGCAATAGATCCATCATATTTGGGGACCAAAACATGGACTGGTTATCTCACAAATCCAATAATCTCAAGGATCTTTGTGACAAACTTGGCCTGGCCCGAAACTACCAAACCAGCAAGGACTAATGTAAGAAACTGTGCAAATAGCTCCATTCTAGATGTAATCCTTTCAAGTTACCCACATAAAATCTTACATGCCACTGTGTTCCATGATGATCTAAGCGATTATGGGATAGTGGTCTGCATAAGAGCACACAAAACAATTTCACTTCTGCCCAGACTCATCACTAAGCAATCCTTCCAAAAATTCAGCTCCAATAATTATCTGATAGACTTAAGTAATTTTTTGTTCTTATTAATTATACTTTATTGAGCTTTAATAGCAGTACAATACATGAATGGATATCTGGTTAAGACTGAGGAGACATTACATACAGATGACACAATATTTATGGACAGCAATCCTCTGTGAAACCTTGTTAGGGTAAGGTTGTTACAATACTCCCCACCTCCCACCCTATCAGTTATCACTCCCACAATTTCCCCGTGCCAAACAAAAAGTAATTATTCTCTACCTCAAAACACTATATATGCTTCCAAGTTAGATCTGAAATATTCTATGGTGTCCATACTATGAGTAGGGTTTCCAAATAGCCCCATCTATCTAGGTAAGCCTGGTTTCTGTTGGCTAACATGGCTAAATGCCTTTCAAGTTGTAGGAATAATAGAGCTTCTCTATGCCATTCTATCCCTGGTGGCAAGGAATCATTTTTCCAGTGTCTTATAATAATTAGTTTGGCTACTGTTGAAATAAGACCCATGTGAGCTTTTCTGATCTTAATGGTTCCCGGTGGGAAATCATTAAGGAGGCATATTTTGGGGGTAAATAAAGCTTGTAAATCAAGCAATGGGTCTAATTTGTTTTGTATGTTTTTCCAAAATGTTGAAACTTTGGTGCAGGACCATAACTTGTGATAAAGGTCACCTGGGGATCCTTTACATCTTTGACACTGGGGAGATGGAAGCCTTCCCATTTTATAAAGTCTATCAGGAGAAAAATATAAATTATGCATGACATTATATTACACCAATCGGAGTCTGTCCTGTTTGATGAATTTATACATATTGCACCAAATGCAACACCAGGTTGATATTTCAGAGGGTAGAGATAACTTATTCACCCAATAATAGCAAATACCTTTAGGTAGACATTGATCAAGGGTTTGCAATTTCTTATATACCATAGATATTGCATGGAGTTGATTTGCCTCCAGTATTGATATTGTAGGTTTGGGGATAGATGTTTGGCAGGGAAAATTAGAAGGTAATTTAAATGTGTTTGCCTGGTGTTTGGTAAGAGTCCTGCCACCCACCCTGTTTTGTAGGCTTACTTAAATACTCGAAAGCCACTGGGGGTTGGGATTGAAGGGCTGAGTATTTCTGTTTGGGACTGAAATTTTGAAGCAACAGGAGTTGGTGGGCCTGTGACATCATACGGTACCTGGAGTCTGCTTACACACACTGTTAGTGGGACTGAACACATACTGGACTGTATGTGTTTGTGAGACTTGGGAACTTTGTTAGTGGGGTTGAAATTGGGTTTGTAAATAACTACAGTCAGTATAGAGAGAAACTGTACTCCAGGGGAAAGGGACTGAGAAAAGGGGGTGTGCTATTATAAACAGAGGGGGATAATCAGGGTGGCCATATTCCACCATGGCAGGCATCTTCGGAAGGGTTGTAGGCTGCACAGGCTGTGGGATGGCAATAATTCTAAATTGGGCCTGGAGAGAGGGAGGCTGCCCACTCTGTAGACAGCTATCTTGTATTAGGAGTGAGGTATATTGGTTAAGGAGTAAGCTGTGGGAGCTGGGGGTGTCCAAGGATAAGGGGTGTGGATATGGGCAGCAGAAGGGTGGGGCTGAGGGGAGGCTGGGGCAACGCTCTGAAATTACAGGACATTATGCTACAGCAAGCAGAAGGGGGGATATTAGGGACAGAGGACCCTTAGATAGGGAAGTTGATGCTAAGGGGAAAGCGTACAGGGTGAAAATTCTGAATTCAAGGAGACTGGAGGGGAAAAGTCAGGAGGGCTGTTGTAGAAGCCTAAACAAGCAGACTGTGGGAAGGAGCTCCTAAGGTGAACAGTGCAAGAGAGGAAGAAGAGGGTCAGTTTAGAGATGCAGTCAGGGAAACTCGGGTTACTTGATGGAGGCTGACATAGAGTGTCACAATAAATTTGAGATACTAAGCATCCTAGGGGAGGAAGGGGTTGGTGGAAATGAGGAAACTTATACAGAGGCCGGGGGAGGAGTCAGATACCCATAGGCATCACAGAACAGCTATGGAAAGGATAGACATAGTCCCAGAGGGAGAAGGAAACATATATGTTAAGAAAATGGGGAGATGCAACATATTCCAGACATGAGGAGGAGAGCATGATTGGAGAGGAACTGGGAGACAAGGAGGTGGGAGGAGCCCCCTTCAGCAGGAAGGTCAGTACCAAGGATGGGGCCCTAGCCAAAGGGGACCCACAGAGAGCCTCTGGAGACAGGGGTACTATTACAAGGGGGATGAGGGTGCGGGGAAGGAAACCATCAGGGCCAGGATAAATGGTTCAGATAAGAGAGGGTTAAAGGGGACACCTATTCAGAGGGGGTTTGAGTTAAGTGGGCAAAATAGCAAGGGAGGCAGAAAGGGGAGGATGACAAGGGGGTCTCTAATAAGGCAGGAAGACTCCCATGAAATTGTGATCATGAATAAAGTGGGGAGGGGGCTGAGAGGGCATAGTGGAGGTAACCATAAGGATGATGGCGGTGTTAAGGTTCTGTTACTGGGAGACTCGATGATTAAGGGTATCCATTGGGAGGGACAGGGGGATGGATGCCATAGCCAGGTGAAGGTAGTGAGTATCTCTGGGCTGACAGTGCACAGAGCAAAGTTCATGGTGTATAGATGGTTAGGGATTGTGGAGGAACCGGTTCCTGGTGCATTGGGAACTAATGATCTAGAGGAAATAGCATTATAAATCAAGCAAGGTTCAAGAACTTGCCAGAGTCTGTCGGGATAATGGATGCAACATTTCCTTTTCGGAGATATTGCCAGTACCAAAGGCCTCAGTGGAGAAAAAATGAAGCTCACAGAGGTTAATGAATGGCTCAGGAAGTGGGGTGAAGAGAATGGGTTGGGGTGTTAGGGAACTGGAATGGAGTTTGGGAGGATAGGGACTATATACCAGGACAGGTTTCATCTTGCCCATTAGGAAGGAAGTCCTTAAACAGGGGATGGCTGACTACATACAAGAAAGGTGGGGTTTAAACTTGTAAGGGGAAGGGATAAGGGAGGGCTGACCAAGCCCTCCCCTCCAGATGAGGGGTAACCTTCAAGCCCAAGGGGAGGAAACAGACTGGAGGTGGAGGTTTCAGGAGGAGCAGGGGAGGATGGAGTATAAGGAATCTGGGTGGGGTTTGACAAAAGGATCAGGGATAAGGGTGGGGGTTAGTGTTAGTAAATGCCAGGAGTTTGGAAACAAGTTGCCAGAGTTCCAGGCCATGCTGTTCGAGGGGTGGATGTGGCGGCAGTCACGAGCGTGGCCAACAAAACCATGACTGGGACCTAAATGTGCGGGGTACACTATGCTTAGGAAGGATAGAAAGGAGGCAGAGGGGTGGAGTGGCTATGTTCATTAGGATGACATAGAAATTGCTATGGTAGAAGAGGCAGAGGGAAACGTGGAGGCCTTATGGTTCACCTTACGATCCCAGCAGGAGATAGATGTCACTGGGTGTAGTACAGCCCCCAGGATGAGTGATGTTCTGAGGATGGTTTGCTGGACAACATCATTGCCCAGTGTGGTCCAAAAGGGAAGGAGTGGTGTTGATGGGGGACCCATGTACAGGTACTAACTGGGGAACCATGTCCTCTAAGGTGGCCAAGGAGCAGAGGCTGCTGGATGGCTTCCAGGATGTGTTCTTAACACAGCATGTGATGGAGCCCACAAGGGAGGGGCATGTCCTGGATGTGGTTCTGGCAGATGGGGATCTGGTAAGGGACATGGTTGTACAGGACCCCTGACTGGGGTGACCACAATACTGTCTGGTTTCAAATAAGCATTGGGGAGTGGGGGTGAGATCTAGGACACTGGCAGTGGACTTCAGGGGGCAGACTTTATGGGCATGGGAAATATTCTCAAGGATCCTTGAAGGGGATTACCTCAACAACAAGTGTGGAAAGGAGATGGGAGGTCATAAAGCAGGGGACTTCATGAGGCAGTCAGGATCTGCGCTAAGTTGAAGCGTAAGGAGCAAGGTCACATAAACCATGCTGGTGGTCCAGTGAGGTCAGGTAGCAGTCAGAGAAAGAAGGTGGCTTACAAAATATAAAACAACAAGGGGATAGGGATAAGAAATGTACCAGCTTGCATCTAGAAAAGTCACCCGTATGGTGAGGAGCAAAGTCAGTAAAGAGCATCGGCTGGCACAGGGATACATGGAGGAAAGGGGTTCTTCGGTACATTGGGGAGGCGGAGAAAAACTAAGGGCCATCTCAGCAGATTGAGATCAGAAGGAGGGTGGGTGGAAGAGCCGAGGACCAGGCAGAGGTATTTACAGTACTTGCCTCTGTGTTCACTAGGGAGGGATGGGATATCTACAAAGCAAGGCACAAAGGGATAGAAGCGGCAGGTGGGATCGGGAGCAGCAGAAATGGAGCAAGGGAGGAAGGTACCCAGGGGTGTCACATCTGGATAAGGATAAAAGACCAGTAAGGTGGAGGGGACGGATGATGCCATCCCACCAAAGGGTGTGGTTTGCCCTCAAGGCCCTAAAGAAGACAAATCTCCTGGGCGGATGGCATTCATCCGAGAGTACTATGGAATTAGGCGGACATACTAGCTGCACCTGGCGGGAGCTTTTCAACAGGTCACTAGAGACAGGGAGGGTACCTAGGGATTGGCGAGAGGCACATGGGTACCAATCCATAAGGGGTCGAAGGAAGTACCAGGAAACTATAGACCCATCAGTTTAACCTCGGTGGTGGGAAAATTAATGGAGAGTATACTAAAGGAACGATTGGGGGTTTACTTGGAGGAGGTGGGAGGTCTGGATAGTCGGCAGCATGGGTTTGTGCCAGGTAGATCATGTCAAACCAACCTTGTGGAGTTCTATGAATGGGTAACATCAGAACTGGATAGGGGTAAGCCTGTGGATTTATTATTCTTGGACTTCAGCAAGGCGTTTGACTCTGTCCCCCACAATGGTCTGGTGGAGAAACTGATGGGGTTAGGAGTAGGCCCTTTGATGGTCAGATGGATTGAAAACTGGATAGCTGGGACGCACTCAGAGAGTAGTGGTCTGCGGGAGCTCGAACCCTACAGAGGTTGGTAGTGGGGTACCACAGGGCTCAGTCCTGGGTCCAATCCTGTTTAATGCATACATATCAGACATCAGGGATGGTATAGGGTGTGAAATGAGCTCTCTTAGCGGATGACTCCAAGATGGGAGCAGTAGTTGAGGGAGAAGAGGAGGTTGGCCCTGCAAGGACCTGGACACCCTGGAAAGCTGGGCTCACACATGGAAATTAAATTTCAATATCACCAAGTGCAAGGTGTTGCATCTTGGTCAGAAACTCTAAACACAGGTACACCCTGGGAGGAGGTGCTGGAAGCCTCAACAGGGGAAAAGACCTAGGGGTCATGGTGGATACATGTATGAATAACACTGAGCAGTGCAGGAGCAGCTAGCAAGGCAAACAGGAATGTTGGGATGCATCACAAGGGGATCACCTCTAGGAGCAAGGAAGTGATTCTGCCACTGTACAATGGACTGGTTAGACCACACCTTGAGTACTGTGTACAGTACTGGAGACCACACTTGAAGAGGGACATACAGCTCCTGGAGAGGGTACAGAGGAGGGCAACAAAGATGATACGAGGGCTAGGGATTTGACTTACGAGGACAGACTTGAGGAGCTCTGCCTGTTTTCATTGGAGAGAGGAGAGACAGGGGGACATGATTGGGGTCTTCAAGTACCTCAAGGGAATAAATAGGGTAAACATGGAGGGATCTTTAGACTAAAGCAGGAGGCATCACCAGAGGGGCATGGTTTGAAGTTGGAAGGTGGAAGGGTGAGGGGAAAAGAGAGGAGGTTTTTCACTGAGAGGGTGGTGGACCCTTGGAATGCTCTGCCTGGTGAGCTGGTTCAGAGATCCACAGTGGAGAGCTTTAAGAGAGGGTGGGACAGACACAGAAAGTGGATGTATCAGATGATGGCCTGTCCCGGGAGGGTGGGGATGGATGATAGGGGTTTCTGGAGCACAAGGGATGGGAGGGTCTCAGCACCCAACTAAGGATCTAGATTCGAGCAGACTTGATAGACCATAAGGCCTAATCTGCTGGCAAATAGTATGTTAGTATGTTAGTATGTAGTAGAAGCTGTAACTCAAAATCAGGAAAGGTACATGAGGAGTCTGACCAAGGAACGACAAGATAACTTGTCTAATTTGTTGGGAGTTTTAAGGGCCTGTTTGTGGCAATGGAGAGGGATCCCCCCTTCTTCTGCCTTTATGTTCGATTTGGATTTACTTCCTCTCTTTGAGTGAGTGGGATGATGAATTTTGAGCCTGCAGACATTTGTGTGGAAAGATTTGATTGGACATAGTCTTGCAGAATAAGGGAGCCATGAGAAATTTTGCTGACAGTTTTGTGGATATATTTTCCCTACCCTGTGCTGGACTGTGGATTACTTGCACTGTGTGGACATTGATAAACAGTTTGCAGCCCTCTATGATTTCATACATTTTGGATCCCTGGTGGTGAGAGGACTGGGTGTACATTTTTTTTTTGCTGATTATTTTTTTATTTATTTTCTTTTTTATGTTATACTTTTTATGGAAGCCGATCTTGAATTTGGGCAGAGTGCCTAAAATCCTGCCCCCCTGCTCGTGAGAGGACTTGGGGGGTACTGCTATATGAAGAGACTGGCTACTTTCATCACTTTTATGGATTTGGACTTCTTCCGGCAGTGAGCGTGCCAGATGATTCTTTTCTTTTACTGATTTTTCTTGTTTTGAATATTATTTTATTGTCTTTTATGTTATTTTGTGAGGGATGGTTGTAATGGCCATATAAAATTGAGTGCAGGAATCAAGTGACCCAGTATACGCAGGGTGGGGTAAAAGAAAAAATTACTCACCTTAGTAAAAAGTAATAGGTAATCATAGGAATGACACTTACAAAGATAATTCCCATTAAATAGTATTGCATTTAAAGTGACAGTGCACCAAATTGAAAAGACTACCTAAAAATTCAACTTTAATTTTTTGACTTTAAAACACATTATGAAATGGATTATCGCTCACTACTTTTTCCACTATTACACCAGTGTCCACCATTGCTCTTCACCATTGAGAGACATAGGAATCCACTGAGTATTATAGGTTGTGGTACCTAAAAGAAAAAAAGTTAAACAAATTAAAATCTGGTACTGACTACATTCAACTACATAACAGCTCATGATACATAGGCATAAACAACCCTGCACTTCTTATTTCTGTAAAAAAGGTTTTATATCAATCCTCTTATTAAGGCCAGGTTTTTCTGACCCTCCTAATGCAAAGATCCAGTAATTGTTCTCTTTTAAGTAGTACATTGTCATGATTCCCTCCTCTGGGGCTTCTCATTGTTTTTTCTATACCTAGAAATGACCAACTGTGTTCCTTTACATTTAAAAGACACTTTAGTTCATTCAATACAACCGGGACAAATACAAGGCAGAATGTGGTTACCAAAACAACAAGATGGTTGCTACAAATGTGGTAATTGTAAATTCTGTAGTTTTTTGAAACAAACAAAAAGTTTTACAAATCCTAAAACACATAGGAAACCAAAAGTGAAGGATTTATAACCTGTGCAACTGAAGGGTACTCTATATGGCATCTTGTACATGTGGAAGCATCTATATTGGTAAAACAAAAGGAAATTAAAAGAAAAGAATGGGTGAACACTTGAGGGCTATCAATTATGGGGACCAGAAAACTGCTCTAGCAGCGCATATGTTGAAAGTGAAAAATGTAAAAGAACATAGTTGGTCATTTCTAGGTATAGAAAAACCAATGAGAAGCCCCAGAGGAGGGAATCATGACAATGTACTACTTAAAAGAGAACAATACTGGATCTTTGCATTAGGAGGGTCAGGAAAAACCTGGCCTTAATGAGATGATTAATATAAAACCTTTTTTACAGAAATAAGAAGTGCAGGGTTGTTTATGCCTATGTATCATGAGCTGTTATGTACTTGAATGTAGTCAGTACCAGATTTTAATGTGTTTAACTTTTTTCTTTTAGGTACCACAACCTATAATACTGAGTGGATTCCTATGTCTCTCAATGGCGAAGAGCAATGGTGGACACTGGTGTAATAGTGGTAAAAGTAGTGAGTGATAATCCATTTCATAATGTGTTTTAAAGTCAAAAAATTAAAGTTGAATTTTTAGGTAGTCTTTTCAATTTGGTGCACTGTCACTTTAAATGCAATACTATTTAATGGGAATTATCTTTGTAAGTGTCATTCCTATGATTAAGCACCAGGTGGTGTGAAACGCGTTAGGACACTGTGTGTGGAGTAATGGAGGAGGTTGGCAGCCTGTAAGCCAGCAGTTTGTAAGGAGCCTGTGAAGAGTGGGAGCACTTGTACCTCATATGTTGTGTGAAAAAATAAAGAACGCTGGATTTGAAAGCATATGTGGCATGGTGTGGATTCCCTTCGGTGTATATTTTAGCACATAATCTCACTTGGCAGTAAGCATACAACCTTATTTGGCAGGCTTGGACAAAACACTCTGTTAGTTTTACCTGGTGCTGGCAAACTAATTTTCATTTATTTACATCTGCTTAATGCTGAGCACAGGACCCTGGTGCAGACCTTAACTTCTGATCTCACCTTAGTAATGTTGTTTCTTCTAATGGAGTCTTGCTGTATTCTGACAATAGCAGTGAGTCCCAACCTTCGAACTGTCCTGGAGATGAAAGAGTTAACTTTCCATGCCAGGCATGGAACACTGAGCTCGAGCTCGGTTGAGACTCTGTCTGTTGCTGTTTGAACTCAAACTGTCAGATCTTTATGAGCTAAACTCACTGAGGTCCTGTGTGGAAGCTGTAAACCTACACTAGCCAACTGGCTACTAAATATAATAACAAATTTTTTGGTCCCAAAACAAAGACTCAAGTCAGGAAACCCAAAAAATGAAATAAACACAACACCCACTCACCCAAAGAAAAGAGGGTGATAATGAAAAAGGTGGGGCACCTCCTAAGTGACAACACTGCTACTGCCCTCACATCCAAAAACACAGGTTCTGAGAGGGGAAGGCGAGGGGAGGTCAGAATACAGCAAGACTCCATTAGAAGAAACAACATTACTAAGGTGAGTAATTTTTTCTTCAAACAACATGAAGTCTTGCTGTATTCTGACAATAGCAGACTACCAAGCAGTACCTAAATGGAGGAGGGATAGAACCTATTTAGATAATAGGCTCTGAAGCACAGCTGTGCCAAACCGAGCATCACTCCTAGCCTGGATATCCAGAGAGTAATGCTTGGTAAAAGTGTGAACTGTTTTCCAGGTAGCTGCTTGACAAATCTCTAAGATAGGAATATCCCTGGCAGCAGCCAGGGAAGCAGCTGTACCTCTGGTAGAGTGAGCCCTCAGGCCTGAGGGTGGAATCCTACCTAGTTTTTCATAGCAAAATTGAATGCAAGAGACAATCCACCTGGCAATGGATCTTTTAGTGACAGGTTTTCCTTTACCAACCTCACCCACCATAAGTGAGGAACAGTTGGAGGGAGTCAAACCTGTGACCCTTGTTACGTTCTATGTAGTAGCTAAGGGCTCTTTTCACATCTAAACTGTGCAGCCTCCTCTCACCAGAGGAGGAATGGTCAGTGAAGTACACAGGAAGAGACATAGATTGGTTAAGGTGGAAGTCTGAAACCACCTTAGGTAAAAACTTCCAGTTAGTCCTGAGGACCACCTTATCTCTATGGAAAGAGAGAAAATCAGGCTCCACTGACAGGGCTTGTAACTCACTTATGCACCTGGCAGAAGTGATGGCCACCAGGAACACAGTTTTCCAAGTCAAGTACTTAAGCTCTGCTGAGGACAAAGGCTCAAAAGGGGGTTGCATAAGCTGAGCAATGCAAATGTTAAGGTCCCAAGCAGGGGCAGGGTCCCTGAATGGAGGATTGGTATGAAGCAATCCCTTGAAAAACTTGGAGAACACAGGGTGAGCTGAAAGAGAAGAGGGCTTATCTGCTGAAATAAAAGCAGAGACGGCTGCCAGATGCACCCTTAGTGTAGCTGGTCTGAGTCCCAAGCTATTCAGATGGACCATATAGTCAAGGACTGTGGGCAGATCAGCAGACTCTGGGGAAATATGCTTCCCAGTGCACCAAATGGAAAATGTTTCCCACTTGGAATTATAAGTAGTTCTGGTGGAAGGCTTCCTAGAAGCCTTTATAATATCCATAAACCTTGGGAGAGATGTAAATCAGCAAACTCTAACTCTTCAAGAGCCAGGCCTTGAGATTGAGAGATTTGAGATTCGGGTACCAAACCCTCCCCTGAGCACAGGTTAGCAGGTTGTAATTCCTGGGAAGAGACAGGGGAAGATGGACTGCTAAGGACAATAGGAGAGGATACCAGGGCTGTCTGGCCCAGTCTGGAGCAATCAGGATCACCTTGCAGGGTTGAGACCTGATTTTGACTAGCACTTTGAATAGGAGAGGGAAGGGGGGAAAAGCATACAGGAACTTCCCTTCCCAACTGAGAACTAAGGCATCCAGGGGGACTGAGCCCAACACTGGGGTTCTGCAGCAAAACAGGGAAAGTTGGTGACTGTCTGGGGCTGCAAAAAGATCTATCTGTGGGGTGCCCATCTGGAGAATATCACCTCCAAAACCAGGGGATCCAGTGACCATTCGTGATGGCCCTGGGATATCCTGCTGAGAGCATCTGCCAGGACATTGTCCTTGCCTGGGAGGTGTACTGCTGTGAAGGAAGTGTTCAGGGAATAAGCCAGAGACCACAACTTCATTGCTTCTGTGCACAAGGCCATAGACCGAGTGCCTCCTTGATTGTTGATATACCACATTTTGGTGGTATTGTCTGTTCTGATCTGAATAACTTTGTTCTGAACAGACTTGGAAAAGGCTTGAAGTGCTAGAAATACTGCTCTGAGCTCCAACAGATTGATGTGAAGCAGAGATTCCTGAGGGGACCACAACCTCTGAGTGGTCAGGTCTCCCAAGTGGGCCCCCCGCCCCAAGAGGGAGGCATCTGTAGTAAGGATTAAAGAGTGAGACTGAGTGACAAA
The DNA here is from genome assembly GCA_016271365.2 of Neoceratodus forsteri. NCBI lineage: Eukaryota > Metazoa > Chordata > Ceratodontiformes > Ceratodontidae > Neoceratodus > Neoceratodus forsteri. Next base: position 1,059,604,508 of record CM057451.1, on the reverse strand, counting down.
TGGAACTCTATGTCTTAGATTTTTCTGATCCTGCCACCACTGTAAGGCCTGGATGAGGGTTTGAGTTACTGGGATCAGTTTGATCAGAGGGTCCTTTTTCTGAGACCAAAAGGCTCTCAAGTTGAACTGAATGTCCCTCATCTGAAATCTTGCTCCCTGCACCACTGCTGTAGAAGCAGTCATGTGCCCCAAGAGCTGCAGAAAATGCCTTGCTGGTCGAGACACCTGAAGGGTGAATGAGGAGGCCAGTGTGATAAGGGTCCTTCCCCTGTCCATGGGAAGGAAGGCTCTGGCCTTTTTAGTATCTAGCTCTGTGCCTATGAAGGTGAGGAGCTGAACAGGCTCTAGAACTGACTTTGAAAGATTCAGAAGGAAACCTAGAGAGGTGAGCAGTTGCTGAGTTACCTGTTGGTGTAACTTGACTTGGTCTGGGGACTGGCCTACTATGAGCCAGGCATCCAGGTATGGGAAGATGGCAATCCTTTGCCTTCTTAGAGAAGCAACTACTACTGCCTGGCATTTTGTGAACACCCTTGGAGCAGAGGTTAGACCGAAGGGCATTGCTCTGAATTGGTAATGGCCTGAGGGCAGCTCGAACCTGAGGTACTTTTGATGGGAGCTTTGGATGAGAATATGGAAATACGCATCCTTGAGGTCCAGGGAGACTAGACAGTCCCCTGGCCTTAGAGAAGGTAGAATTATTCCCAGAGTCACCATTTTGAATTTTGGCTTTAAAAGGTGCTTGTTTAAGTATCTGAGATCCAGGATGGGCCGCCATTCTCCTGTCTTTTTGGGGGTAAGGAAGTACCTGGAGTACAATCATTTGCCCTGGTGTAGGGGTGGAACCCTTTCCACAGCTCTGAGAGCCAGGAGGGAAGAGACCTCTGCCTCTAGGGCAAGTGCCTCTGAAGGATTTGCAGGTGGAAAGGATCTGGTTCTCAGCTTTGGAAATTTTTGAAGCTGAGAACCAGTCCCTTGCTTACTACTTCCAGGACCCACTTGTCTGATGTTAGAGACTTCCAGTCCTGGACAAAGTAAACCAGCCTGCCCCCTACAGGTAGTGGAGAATCAGCCCTGGAAAACCCATCAGGGTGCCTGTTTGGCAGGGGGTTTAGGCTGAGGGGTGGAAGCAGGCCTGCTTGTAGCCCTTCTGCCTCTCCATCTAAAGACCCCCTCTGAGCATAAGCAGAAGAGGAGGCCTGGGCTTGGTAGAAAGGCCAATGGAAAGGCCTGCCCCTACCCCTGGGATGCTGCCTTTGAGGAGTGGCTTGCCTTTACTTGGCCTGGGCACTCCTATAGGTGGTCCTATATTCATCCATTTTCTTCATGTAATTCTCTGTTTGCTCCCCAAACAGAGAATTACCCACAACAGGAAAATCCATGGCCTTAGTCTGGGTATCCTGTGACAGGCTAGTACATCTTAGCCAAGCAATTCTATGAAGTGCCACAGATATAGCCATGACTCTAGATGAAACATCATTGGAGTCCACTGCAGCATGGAATTGCAGCTTGGATGCCTCAATACCATCAGCAGCCACCTGCTCCAGCTCCTTGGCAAGCTGGCCGGGGACCTGTTTTGCTAAATCCATGACAGTATCCCATCTAGATTTCTGATACCTAGCAGTATAGGCCATATAATTGGCCTGTCTGAGTCCAAAGGATGCTGCCATATACTGTTTCTTTGCCATGGCATCAATCCTCCTGGAGTCCTTGTCTGGGGGGTGTGAAGCCAGGGGAATATTAGCCTTATCACAGGCTGCAGCCTGCACTACCCCAACATGGCTGCATTGTTGTGTAAGGAACTCCGTATCTGAGCCTGACAGAGTATACCTCTGGTCCATTCTTTTATCCACAGGAGGTATAGTATTAGGAGTCTTTAAAATCTTAAATGTCTGTTTCCCAAAAGATTTGTGTAAGGGAATAGACAGCCTCCTAGACTCTGGGATATCCATCATTTCCACATAGGCTCTTTCTGGTCATCCACAGCTTCTTCCATAGGAAGCTGAATGGTTTCGGCCACTTTCTTTTAAAACATGAAATGGGAGGGGGACTCAGAAAGCCTAGGAGGAGAAACTCCTGAAGGTCTGTTTGGGGAGATGTCCGGGTAAATGGGCACATCCAGACTTTCAAAACCATATTCACTTTCCTCATACTCCTCTTCCTCCTCCTCCAGTTCATAATATTCCTCTAAATCATAATCTTGAACTGGTGGAACCGGCTAGAACAGCGCCTTCCTGATGGTGCTGGTTTGGTGGAACAGAAAGCGACTGCGCAATTTTATCACTTTGGCTATTTCCTCAGCGGTTGGAGAAGAAACTTTTGGATCCACACCAGCTGATTTTTCCTTTCTTGTTCTCTTAACTGGAACCGACTCCTCAGAATCGGTTCTCCTTTTGGCCACAGAAGTCTCGCCCTGGTCAGAGGGCACTCCTTCTGGTTCGGTTTGAACTGAGCCGGGCTGGCCATCCAGTTTAGCAGACTTTTTGGCCTCCCTTTCCCTGAGTCTACCAACTCTCTTCTCTAGGGTAGATGCAGGAAAATTTTTACAAATCTGGCAGTCTGCATTGAAGTGGTGAAACCCCAGGCAATAAACACAGGTGGTGTGGGGGTCAGCCTTAGCAAAGACTTCCCCACACACACTGCAGTGTTGAAACCCAGTGGGCCCGGTTTTTCTTTTGGGTTTCTCAGACATTGTGCCAGTCCTAACCAAACTTACCCTTTTAATGGCAATCCGCCAGGCAAGACACTCTTATCGGTTCCTGACCGTGTCACAGGTCGTGAAAAAAACTGTAATAAAATCCATTTTTTTTAGAACCGATAAGAACCAGTAACCACACTCTAAAAGTACAGATAAAGATTTAACAACAACTTTATCGGTTCAAACCGAACCGATGAACCGTTTACAAGTTCCACACAGAATAGAAAACAATATAACTTATCTAGTACTCACGAATGCCACAGACAGAGACTGAACCGACAGGTTAAGGTTTAAATTCGGTCGAAAACTGAGAAAAGCGGTACTTTAACTGACAAATTGAACCGAGCAGAAGGAGAACTCTCCGGAGCGACTGTTCAATGAGGCGGAGTAAAGAATCTGACAGTTTGATTTCAAACAGCAACAGACAGAGTCTCAACCGAGCTTGAGCTCAGCATTCCGTACCTGGCATGGAAAGTTAACTCTTTCATCTCCGGGGCAGTTTGAAGGTTGGGACTCACTGCTATTGTCAGAATACAGCAAGACTTCATGTTGTTTGAATATATATTTTAAATAGTATTTTATTGTATTAAGTTGCAAGTGTTTAGTGTATTTATTATTTTGTTAGTGTTGTTTATAGTTTGGGATAATTGTTTAGTTGGGGTGGGTTTTTGGAGGGAATTTATTAGTTTTTTTAGTTTGGTTTATATATTTAATTGTAAAATGTGTTGGATGCCAGCCCCCACAGTTGTGCCCTATTCATCCTCTGCTCTTCATGCCTTCCACCCTTTCTGTACTCCTCCTCTTCAATTTGTGACCTACCGGCGCCGTAGAGCACTTGACATTATGCGTAGGAGAAGGAGGGGGCATGGTGGTGAACAGTGGAGGATGAATGAAGGGGAGCCACTGAATTGGGGTGGTAAGACCCAGAAGACACCATGGGGTGAAATGGAACCCAGATCATGGCTTACCATGTCTGGTGCCCATACTCAAAGGCATTATGGATTGTGGTAGGCAGATGGCCTGGGTGGCCTGGGAGGTTTGTCCAGCTAGGGCGGTGTTGTGCAATGCCAGGTCCATTTAGAAGAAGACTGCAATTATTGCAGATCTTGTTGAAATGGTGGACCTGGCATGCATTACCGAGACCTGGCTGGATGAAAATTCTGCCCCCATTCTCCCATTCTGGAGACTATGACTCCAGACAGGTACTCAGTGATACCCCCCCTAGATTGGATCACGGGGGGGAATTGCAGTCTGTTTCAAGACTGAACTGAACCTCACGAGGGTACTAGTTGAGAAGGTTGAGTCCTTTGAGTGTTCAGTAGTAGCAGGTGTAGGCTATCGAATCACCCTCACTACTGTCTACCCGTGATGAGAAGTGATTCCTTCAGGAAGTGGCAGACTTCGTCATCGACATGGTGTTTGGGTCGCCCAGATTGATGGTTCTGGGTGGCTTCAACACCTGGATCAATGACAAACTCTCACAATTTGGTCAGCATTTCCTCTAGTTAATGACATCTCCGGACCTTATACAGGTGGTTTCCACTGCTACTGATAAACATGGACACTATCTCAACTTAATCTTTCTCCTTAGGATCGAAACATCGGACTTGGGGGTGGAACCAATTGGGTGGTCCAATCATTACACTGTGGGGTTTAGCTTTAGCACTTCCCCTCGTAGGCCTACCCTTGTGGTGATGGTTAGGTACCACCCTTTACAGGACTTAAGTTCCCATGGCCTTGTAGTGGTACTCAACCTCTCGTCCATCCCTGTAGCAAACAATGATCCAGAGACCCTTGTATCAGCTTATAATTCAGCCATTTCAGCAGCTCTAGATTCAATTGCTCCTGTCCGTGTTTGCACTGTCTCTCTTTTCCCCAGGTCCCCTTGATTTGATGGGACTTTGAGGGAGATGAGGAGATTAAGGCGAAGGTTAGAGCATTGCTAACAAAAGTCCGCCCTTGATGCCGTCCACCTTAGATTGATGTACCACTATTTAGTCTATCAATCTGCAATCACCTGTAAGAAGGCAGAATTCCTGTCAGGGGAGATTGCAGCTGCTCAGAATTGACCAGCTCAGCTATTCTGAACTGTGGACAGACTATGCAACCCAGCCTGTCTGCATTTTCAGAAAGCTTTTTTGCAATTAGAATGCAATGAGCTTGCTCAATTCTTTGCAAATAAGATGACTGATATAAGGGTGGTTCTTCAACTGGTACACTCTGTGGGGGTTGTTTGTGATCAGAACGGGGACACTGTACCTCAGGTTTCCTGAAGTATCTTCAGTGGACCGGAGCTCATGGATGTCATGAGGATCATCCAGAGTGTGTGCCCTAGGTGCTATAGTTTGGACGCTGGCCCGACCTCCCTAATTTTGGATTGTATTGACATCATTGGTCCAGGCCTTGTGTGGATAGTCTGGTGCTCCTTGAAATCTGGAGAGTTTCCTAGCTCTCTGAATGAGGTGGTGGTGACACCACTCTTGAAGAAAGCTACCTTGGACCCAGACTGCCACACAAACTACAGACCTATCTCTAACCTTCCCTTTTCTAGGGAAGGTGATTGAGAAAGTAGTGGCAGCACAAATGGAGGACCATTTGACCATCTGTGACATCTATAAACCACTCCAGTCCACTTTTTGTAAAAGATATAGCACTGAGACAGCACTGGTTCTGGTGCTCATTGATCTCCTGATGGTGAGAGATTGGAAGAACCGTTCCATCTTGTTTCTTCTGGATCTCTCTTCAGCCTTTGACACCATGGACCACATGGTGTTGTTAGGACACCTGAGGCATATCTGTGGAATGTTGGGGACAGTTCTTAGATGGTTTACATCATTTATCACTGGTAGAAGACAAAGAGTTGTGTCTGGGTTTTTTTCTTCAGGCCCAACTGCTTTGTCTTGTGGGGTGCCTCAGGGTTCAGTGCTGTCACCCATGCTGTTCACGGTGTATATGCTACCCCTTGGAGACATTGTAAGATGGTACGGGCTGAGATTTCAGTATTATAAGATTATAACCAGCTCTACCTTTCTTTTGCACCTGACCAGGATGGAGATCTCTTGGTCTTTACCAAGTGTCTGAAAGAAATCCAGGAGTGGATGGATTCCAGTTGGCTGAAGATGAACTCGGAAAAGACTGAGGTACTGGTTGTGGACCCAGGTTGTCAGATAGGGGGGTCGGGTGTTGGTGTGCCCTCTGGAATTTTTCTTGTTGGTGTCTCACTCCTGACCTCTGAATGAGTGCATAACCTGGGGGTAGTTTTTGATGATTGTCTGACCCTACACTCTCAGGTGTCAGATATTGTCAGAACTTCCTTTTATCATCTCAGGAATATTGCCAGAATTAAGCATCTGGTTCCGTACAATGACCTTCCTACCTTGGTCCATGCCTTTGTGTCCTCGAGCTTGGATTACTGCAACTCCCTCTATCTAGGGCTTTCTGGGGTTGAAATCCATCACTTGCAGCTGGTACAGGACATGGAAGGACAGGGGGGACATGATTGAGGTCTTCAAGTACCTCAAGGGAATAAATAGGGTAAACATGGAGGGGATCTTTAGACTAAAGCAGGGAGGCATCACCAGAGGGCATGGTTTGAAGTTGGAAGGTGGAAGGGTGAGGGGGGAAAAGAGGAGGAGGTTTTTCACTGAGAGGGTGGTGGACCCTTGGAATGCTTTGCCTGGTGAGCTGGTTCAGAGATCCACAGTGGAGAGCTTTAAGAGAGGGTGGGACAGACACAGAAAGTGGATGTATCAGATGATGGCCTGTCCCGGGGGGGTGGGGATGGATGATAGGGGTTTCTGGAGCACAAGGGATGGGAGGGTCTCGGCACCCAACTAAGGATCTAGGTTCGAGCAGACTTGATAGACCATAAGGCCTAATCTGCTGGCAAATAGTATGTTAGTATGTTAGTATGGAAGCTCAGCTTTTCACAGGATGTTCATGATTCTGCCATATTACCCCAGTGATGTGCTAGTTGCACTGGCTGCCATTACAGTGGTGGATCACCTTTAAAGTCAGTTTACTGACTTTCAAAACCCTACATGGACAGGGCCGGAATATATGAAAGAGTTTCTGGTTCCTTACTACCCTAGTCAATCGCTCCACTCGGACAGCAAGGGGTTGTTAGAGAATCCGAGGGTGAATTTTAAGTCATCTGGTTGTTGAACGTTTGCGTATGCAGCCACCACCCTTTGGAATTCTCTACCTCGCCAGTTGTGGGAGTATACAACTGTGGAGGAATTTAAGCAGAGTTTAAAATCCTGCCTGTGGATAAAAGCTTTCATAGTTAATTGAAATGAGAAATTGTTGTAATGGTATCTGATTTTAACTGTATTAATCTGTCATTTGATGTTGTATGTCTTGTTTTTATATTGTTAGGTGCCTTGGCATTGGAAAGGCACCATACAAATAAATTTATTATTATTATTATTAATATTTAAAAGCATTTACTTCCTGTATATTAAAGTTTTGGCAGAACTGCAAAAAGGAGATCATTTTGCTAGCAGGAGCCAAATCATATAGTTTTAAATTTTGCAAGGGTGCCCAGAAGAACAGTGAAATAGGCACTTGAGCAATTTGTAGATTTGGATTATTAATTAGGGGTTGTTGTAATGATTTGTACCAGTCAAAATTTCAGTGCTTTTGCAACTGGAATAACACCTTAGGGGACCAACCAATTGGTGTATTTCCAAGGGCCTTGGGAATCCTACAAAGAGGTGAGTATACTAGAGCAGACAGATTGAATTGATGGGTGTCTTCCAAATATATCTCAATATCCAGCCAGAGGGGTTTGAGGGAACTAGCAAGCCTTTGGTCATGCATTAAGATCCAATGGACCAATTTAGTTATATGTGTGGCACAGTAATATGTAAAAAATGAAGGAAGAGAAAGGCCTCCTTGTAGTTTCGGTGTGGTAAGCTTAAAGTATGCTAGCCAGATTGTCTTTCCCTTCCAAAGGTATTGGTTAATTAGGGTTTGTAAATCATTAAACCAATGCTTTGGTAGAAGAATACCCAGCATATTTAGTGGGTAAAGAATTCACAGCAACACATTCATTTTAATGGTAGCTATTGTACCCAATAGTAAAATTGATTGGTCACCCCATCTTGCTAGGTTTGTCTTAAGAGTCCTCATTAATGCAGAGAAATTTTCTTCTATTATTGGTGAAATTTCTCTAAATATCTCTAGACCTAAATATTTTAAAGATTTAGATTCCCAAACCAAATCAGTTCCCTCGATATCAGATGGTAAAGATGTCCTATTCATTGGGAAAACTTCTGTCTTAAAATGATTTAGTTTATAAAAAGAAACTTTGGAAAAAAGGTAAATTTCTCTGAGTAAAGCAGGCATCCTAGTAACTGGATCTTCCAGGTGTAATAATAGATCATCTGCATAATCAGAAATATGATGACGAGCAGTAACTATTTGTATACCCTTGAGCACCCATGAAGCGATTAATTTCTGGATAAATAATTCTAAGTACATGTTAAAAAGTAAGGGGGAGAGGGGACAACCTTGTCTGGTGCCATGTTGTAGTGAAAGGGATTCAGATAGGAGACCATTGCACCAGACATGGGCTGTAGGGACATTGTAAAGAAGCTGCACCCAGTTAATAAAATTGTTAGGAAAATCAAATCTGTCCCAAACTATAAATAGAAAGTCCCATGAGACTCGGTCAAATGCCTTTTCAGCATTGAATGAAATCAAAGTAACAGGAATGTCTGAGTGATTGGTGAAAGAGAGTAAATACAATAAGCGACGTATATGGTCGCTAGAACATCTACCCACCATAAAACCGATTTGTTCAGGACAGACTAAAATATTCATAAGGGGACTTAACCTGTTAGCAAGTACCTTTGCGAGTATCTTAATATCAGAGTTTAAAAGTGAAATGGGATGATAGCTTTCTGGATGGAGGGGGTTTCTACCAGGTTTAAGTATTAATGTAATAATTGCTTCCTGAAAATGTTGCTCAGAAAATCCATTACGAAACCAGAAATTGTATACTTCCATCAAAAAGGAGACAAATCGTTAACACAAGATTTAAACAGGTTATTTGTGAGTCAAGTTCAAGTTTCAAGTTTATTGCAAGAAAACTCCATTAAGCAAGCTCATTCATAAGGAGGTCCTGAGACATATACACATACATATCATTATTACTCATTCACAAGACGGTCCTAGGACATTTACATATCATTATTACTCATTCACCATGAGGTCCTAAGACATTTACACATACATATCATTGTTACATAGATAGGAGCAATTGTATATAGGTAAGCACAGTGAGTACATATCATCCAAGAGTTATACAACTTGGTGATCTACCTAGTAGCTACAACATAGCAGCGCAGGGTCCAGTTGTGTCATATATTATGTCAAGTGGAGAGAAGAATAAAAATAAAAAAAACTTGTACCAGGTAGGCAATTACATTTCGGTTAATGGAGTAGAAGGGGAGTCAGCACACAAAAGCTTGGCTTGGAGTTAGAAGAAGGCCTAGTAGCACCTGCAGGTGTCTTTTATTTTAGAGACTGCTAGTGTTTGTAGGAACTGATTGAGACAGTGCTGGTTAGCTTCAGTATGAATTGAAGTTGATTCCAAATGTTGAGAAGGGCATATGACACCGTCCATTGGCCAAGTGTGGTACAAGTCCTAGGAACATCTCATAAGATGTAGTTAGATTTCCTTAAGGAGTAAGCACTATGGGAGATGTGTAGTAGAGATGTTAAATAGTCTGGCAGTTTGTGCAGAAGTATCTTGAGGGTCCAGATACCTGCATGGTGCATGCATCTGGTGGTAAGTGTGGTCCAGCCAACCGCTGCATATAAATTGCAATGGTGGGTCCTGAAGGTGAAGCTAGTAATGAATCGTAGAGCACGGTGGAAGAGAACATCCAGCTTGGTAAGGCTAGAGGCTGCGGAGGAGATGTATATAAAATCCCCCAAATCTAGTAGGTGGAGGAAGGTTGCTTGGACAAGCAGTATGTGGGTCGCAAGAGAGAAGAGGGACCTATTTCTAAAAAAGAATCCTAGTCATGCTTTGAGCCTCTTGGATAGGTCCTCAATATGGTCATTGAAAGATAGCTCGTTGTCTATCCACATGCCTAGGTATTTGAATTTAGGCATGATTTCCAGGGGCTCACCCAGGGAGGTTACTAAAAAGTCCTGCAGCAGGACAGATAAAGCACCAAGTGAGAGATACAGTGAAAAAATCATTGCCTTGGATTTTTTGGCATTTAAGAGAAGTTTGGCTTTGATGAGATTGTTTTCTAACTGATGAAAGTTGGCTTGCAACACTTCCCTGACTTCAGATAAGGTTGAACCTGAGGTGTATAATACTGTGTCATCTACAAAGAAATGTATGCTGGATTTTTTTATGTAGGCATTAAGATCATTGTTATATAGGGAGAAAAGGATAGGGCCTAGGATGGAGCCTTGGTGGACTCCCCTGGCAATCGAGAGATGAGCTGATATTAGGCCATCGGCTTTGACTTTTTGTATCCTTTCAGAGAGATAACTGTCGAACCACTGAGCAGTGAGAGGAGTGGCACCTATTTTGGTAAGGTAGGTAATTAGGAAGTGATGTTCGACAGTATCAAAAGCTTTACTAAGGTCCAGAAAGACTGCACCAGTAACCTTCGTGGAATCCATAGCAGTGATCCAGTCATTAGAGACTTTTGCCAGAGCTGAGATGGTACTATAATTAGACCTGAAGCCAGGCTGTGCAGAAATTAAGAGAGAGTGCACTTTAAGATGAGTTTTTAGTTGGTTGTAGACCAGTTTTTCTAAGGTTTTTGAGAGAACAGGCAAAACGGATATAGGCCTGTAATTGTTTGGATCACAAGGGTCTCCTGATTTGAAGAGAGGAAGAATATGGGCAGATTTCCAGCAGGATGGAAATGTGGCAGAGATAATGGAGAGGTTGAAGATATGGAGGATGGGAGCTGTGGGCTGGGCAAAGCCTAATCGCAGGAAGAATGGTTCAAAGGCATCGTCCCCGGCAGTTTTCCTAACATTGAGGTTGAGGAGCAAGTCTTCAACTTCTTTATAACCAAACAAGTGCAACTGGAAGGGCTGAGGGGGGGAGGTGGATATGGAGGCTGGGCTAAAATTGCTGTTTGCGTGGCTGGTGTATGGAGAGGAGTCAAATGCTAATCCGGCTGTGGCAAAGTGTTGGTTAAGTTCTTCAAGGATTTGTGGTTGGTTTTCCATCATCCTGTCCTTGGTAAGTATCTTAATTGGTATTGAGGGAGCTGTGGCACAGCCTTCAGTGGATCTAGACCTATCCATCAGGGCCTTGGAACATATCTAAGAGGAGTTGGGTAATCACATTTTCCACTTCCATAACTTGGATGGGTGAGCCCAAGAGGGCTGTCAAGTTGGGAGGAAGTTTCAGTAGATCAGTTCCATCTAGATAGTCAAGTATGTCATTCTGAGTGGCCTTATCCTCTTCAGGCAGAGAGTATAACTCCTGGAAATATGACTTATAAATAGCAGAAATTTGTTGGGGTTGTGTGGCTATGGGATCTAGATCTGTTATTTGCAAGTTCGGTATAAAACAATTGATCTCCTCTTTTTTGATTCAGATAGCTAACAGTTTGCCTGCCCTTTCACCTGACTCTAGGTATTTAAGTTTAGTTCTCTGTAGTGCTAATTCTGCTTTCTGAGACATAAGATCATAAAATTGGGCATATAAGATATACAATTTAGTCCAATCCTCATCAAGGGAGTTCAGCTGATGTTTCTTTCAATGACTTTAATATCCCACAACAGACTCTCAGCTTTAGCTTTAAACTGTCAGGCCCTAGTGGAAGCAAGGTGAATGCATTCGCCACACAGTGCGCATTTAAAGGCTGCCCATATAATATTGAGCCTGTTAACTGAGTCTTTATTGGATTAAGGAATTAGGAGATTAATTATTTAATATGCGATAGGATTGTTGGAGATTTTAATAATTGATTATTTAGGTGCCATAGGGAGTCTCTTCATATACCATGGCTATAGGAAATCGAGATGGGTGAGTGATCTGAGATTACTCTAGTTTGAATTTGGCTATCTATTATTCCTGGGAGCAGAAAGGAACTAATCAAAAAATAATCAAGCCTAGAACATGTACAGTGGGGAGTGAAGAAAGAAGTATAAGATTTTTCAGTGAGATGTAGTATTCTCCATATATCCACTAATCTTGTTTCATAAGTCAAGTCAAGCTTCTGGACTTTTGTCCATAATGCTCACCATTTGGAGTTTTAAAACATAGTAGTCTTATCAAATAGATGCTCATCAAGTCTAGACTTGAACATGTCCATACTAGAACTCCCCACCACATTTATCAGCAAGCAATTTCATGCAGACACCACCCTTACAGTGAACCAGTGCTTCCTTAGATTAGTATTCCATTTAGGCAATTCTAATTGCATGCAATGCTTACAAGTGCTAGACCAGCCTGTTCTATATGACATTTTCAGATCTTCTCTTAATGTAGCATCTTGTGATATTCTAAACATCATACATAGGTCTCCTCTTAGTCTTCTACAATATAAGGAATATAAGTTAAGTTTAGTTAGTCTCTCCTTGTAAGACAGATTTTTTAATAAAAACACTGATCTTGTTGCTCTGCGCTGAACACTCTCCATTCTCACAATATCTTCTCTGTACTGTGGCGACCACAGTTGTGTGCAATACTCCAGATGCAGCCTCACCAAAGCTCCATACAATGGAATGATTATGTTTTCATGTCTGCTAGAAATATGTCTCAAGATACAGTTTAAACTCTGATTAGCCCTTTTAACTTGTTGTTTACAATGTGAACTAAACTTTAAATCTGATGTAACATTGATATCCAAGTCTCTCTCTTCAGTTGTTTTTACGAGAATATTATCCCCAATATGATACATGTGTGTTGCTATTACGTCCCATATGCATAATTTTACATTTTGAAATATTGAGTTCCAATTTGCTAATTTTAGTCCACTCATAAATTTTGTTTATGGCCTGTTGCAAAGAAAGTGCCTCAGTTGTTGAAGTCACAATTGATCCTAGTCTACAATCATCAGCAAACTTAGAAATCCATATATGAGGATTACTGAACTGCAATGATGAAATATACACATTAAAGAGACAAGGTCCCAACACCAAACCCTGAAGCACCCCACTAGTGACCTCAGACCATTCTGACTTCACACCCCCAACCACCGCTCTCTGCTTTCTGCCCATCAGCCATTTAGCTATCCACTTTATAATATTACTATAAATTCCTGTTTTAATCAGAATTTGTATTAATTCCTCATGAGGTAGTTTGTCAAAAGCCTTTGCAAAATCCATGAAAACTACATCCACCAGTTTGCCGTTATCCAATTCTGTGTTAACATTTCCATAAAAGGATAATAGGTTAGTTTGACGTGATCTAGATTTAATAAAGTCATGTTGTACAGGATCAGATCATTTATTTGTTGTTATGTAATCAACTATGATATCCTTTAAAATACCCTCCATAACTTTACCCAATAATGATGTCAAGCTAATAGGCCTAAAATTGGCTGGGTCAGATCTTGATCCTTTTTTATGGAAAGGAACAACCAAGGCATTTCTCCAAGCTTCAGATACTTCACCTCTGTCCAAGGATGCTTGATATAGAAAGCTCAGTGGATCTGCTAAATGGTTAGCAAGTTCTTGTAAAATTCTAGGGTGAATATTATCAGGTCCTAGAGATTTATTGATGTCTAATTTACTTAATCTGTTCTTTACCTCTGCAGGTGTTATTTTAATATTTCCAACTCAGGAAGTTGAAGTGTCAAAAATAAGAGGTGTATTACCAGGATTAAAAACTGAGCAAAAATATTTATTTTGTGTATTAACTGTTTCTTGCATACCACCGTTGTTGTCATTAAAGGGTCCCAGTATTGAGCGATGAGTCTTTTTACTATTAATATATGAAAAAAATGATTTTTTGTTATCTTTAATTTTGTTGGCCAAGGTAATTTCTTGCTGAGCTTTTTCTTTTTTAATAGTTAAGTAATTTAGCATGTTTATTATATGCTGAATAATTATTCTGGGTTTTATCTTTCATGTATTTCTTGAACAATCTGTCTTTATTGTTGATTAAACTTTTGATTTATTTATTTAGCCATCTAGGATTAGGTTTTTTACCACTCATTTGTTTAGATTTAATAGTTGAAATATACTTGGTAATTAACTGATTAAGCTTATTAAGGAACACAATCCATATATTCTTAGTGCTTTTACCTTCAAAAGCCTCAAACCAGTCCCACAATGCGAGATCTTGCCTAATAAGGATGAAATTTGCTTTTGCTAAATTTAATTTAATTCCTCCTTCAAATTTGGAACATAAATTATGAGTCTGCTCCACTGTTCCTATTATACACTGGACTTTAAGAATGGTCGCTATTACCCAGGGGAGGCAGAATCTGTACCTCGTTAATCAGATCACTCACATTTGTCAATATGAGGTCCAAAACATTATTTCCTCTGGTATTTTCATGTACTAATTGTTCTAAACCCAGCTGTTCAAATGCATCTAAATATAATTGTTCAGTTTTGTTACCCATCTTTACTAACTTATAGTCGATACCAGGGAGATTGAAGTCTCCCAACACTATTAGATTGTCCTCTGGATTCAAGTTAGTGAGCAAATCAAGAAAAATAGCATCTTTATCATGTGTATTAGATGTGGTCCATAATAAACTCCAATTATGACTTTGGGGCCTCTAGACGGTATTAACTTAAGCCAGATAGTTTCAGCATCAAGGTTGTCATAAGGCAATTGTATGCATTTGATGGACTGATGTACATATATTGCAATGCCCCCACCTTTTCTATAAGATCTAGACTTATGGTAAAGGTTGTAACCAGGTATTGATTTCTCCCAGGAGTCATTATTATCCCACCAGGTTTCTGTGATACACGCTATATGTATATCATGTGATAACATGAACATTTTAAGTTCTTCATAGTTGTTTATAAGACTTCTAGAATTTATAAGTAATGTTTTCCATCCCATAATCTTGGTATGATCCAGTGGTGTGTTCATGTTTGGGTGCTTTACTGACATGGACTGCCCCCCTTGTACCAGTTTAAATGAAAATCAATCACTTTATTCAGCTTCCTACCTAAAATCCTGGAACCTGCTAAACTAAGGTACAAGCCATCGGGTTTAAATAAAGATTTATTACAAAATGTAGTGGAATTGTCCATAAAGCCCAGTTTGTTATTTATGCAAAAGGTCCTTAACCAGTCATTTTTTAACTTAATTGCTTTATTTTTGTAACTTAAATACCCATATGTTGGTAAAATACCAGAAAATATTAAATCTCCTCCTTTTTGTTTGATTCTTGTTGCTGTATCAGTTATTTTAGTCTGAAATGCATTCTGGCTAGTTTTATATACATAATTAATACCAATGTGTACTAAAACTAGAGGGCTCTTTGTATTCTCCATAAGCCCATTCAATAAAGTTGACACATCACTTGCTTTAGCTCCTGGAAGGGTGCTAACAGTAGTGTTGGTTTTCCTACCCTCACAAACCACAGTATCCACTCCTCTAATAATTGAATCTCCTATGACTAATATATCTTTGATTAGGGCTTTTTCAGATATCAGTGTGTTTTGATTGTTAGCCATAGCATACTCCTGATGAGAACACTGGGGATTATGTTCAAAATCATCTCCAGAGTCTATATTATCTTGTAAGCAATCAAACATGTTATGAACTGGTATAGTATTTTCATTGCAGGTGACACAACACTCCTTTAGTGTTTTTTTAGGTTTTGTCCATGGGGTGCTAACTACAGGTAAAATAGGCACATCCTCCCCCCCACCTGACTTAAATTATCCTCTTCCAACACACTCCTAGCTTTAATGTTAGAATTTTGAATTTCAGGCACTGTGATGTGTTGTACAGCTTGATCTATAAATCTCTCAAGGCAGGTAATTTCTTTTTGAGTCACTAGTCTTTGTAATAGATTTTCAATTTCCATTCTTAGATTAGCTATTAGTACACAATTTTCACACACAAACTCCTTACATGCTGGTGCCTCGGTAAACATCTGGCAGTTGATACAAATTCTTTTAGGTTTGATGCCACGCTTACCCTTATTTTGTGACATCCTTCAATCTTTTATCTTTAACGTCTTACGGATAGTAACTTGTACCAAGCATTTGTGTCCCTGTACTCCATGGACTCAGCAGACACAACAGACGTATGGCAGAATCTGGCGTGTCTCTACCGCAGCGTCTCCACGTCGTGCCTGTACATGCTCGCCCTGCTCGCTGCAAGGCTGATTTTAAAGTGAGAGTTCATGGGGGGTGTAATCAAATTAGTCACTCAGCTCCTCGCAACAAAATAGCACAGCTGAAGGCAATGTTTCTTAAATTACACTGTGCATTTTACACTCATGCGTGAAAGAGGCACGAGTCAAATTTGCACATAAAACCAATAAAATAGCACTGAAGACCAGTGCTCTGTGCCTGCAACTGTTAACAGGGCTCCTCGTATACACAAGCAATCAATAAAAGTAATATGATAAGGTATAAACCCTCAGACGTTTACCCCAGAGTGCAGTTTAATAAATTTTGAGCACAGTATATGTTTGCCCACTCGCTGCAGGGCTGATTTTAAAGTGAGAGTTCATGGGGGGTGTAATCAAATTAGCCACTCAGCTCCTCACAACAAAATAGAACAGCTGAAGGCAATGTTTGTTACATTACACTGTGCATTTTACACTCATGCGTGAAAGAGGCACAATGAGTCAAATTTGCACATAAAACCAATAAAATAGCACTATAGACCAGCGCTCTCTGCCTGCAACTATTAACAGGGCTCCGCGTATATACAAACAATCAGTAAAAGTAATACAATAAGGTATAAACCCTCAGACATTTGCCTCGGAGTGCAGTTTAATAAATTATGAGCACTTCATAAGGTCTCTGATTGCCCTTTGGGCTGGAGAAAGTCCAAGTCTTTTGGCATTAGATCGATCTAATTGAGTTTGCGGTGTTAAGTTCTAATCATCTCCCAGAAATATGGCCTCATGTGAAAAAGGGGTAATCAGATTAAGGAGGTGTGAAAAAGAAGGGGTGAGTCTGTGTTGGGGCCATAAATGGACCCTATCAGGATCAATTGGGACTGCAGTGTACCCTGCAATAGAACATATATACCTCTTGGAACCCATATTTCTTGGCTCAACTTGAAAGGGATAGTTTTGGCAATGAGTATAGCTACCCCCCTTAGTTGGTGGAAGTGCCAGCTCCGCAGGCTTGCCCTACCCAGTTTCTACAAAGAAGAGGTGTATCTTCCTTCTTTAGATGTGTCTTTTGTATGCACACAGTTCCAACATGTAGTTGGGATGCATTTCTTAAAATCATTTGTTGCTTACACCTGTCTCGAGCACTTAGGATATTACAAGTTATAATTTTATCAGGGCACCCCCTTATAGTATCTCAAAATGGAGTACAAGGTTCTATGTGATAATGGCGTGTGCTGAATGGTGACCCGCATTTCCGCAACATCAGGGTGGTGAAAACAGTTTTTCCACCCTGACATCCTTGGTGCATGGAAGAACGGCACCGGGGACTTCCCACACACCCCCATGCAGGGGGCTTTGCACCCTGCTCCCCCCTAATTAAGGCTTCTCAGCTTCAGGTGGGTGCATGTCGGGGGAACAAAAGCAAAAAAAAAAAAGTTTGGGGCTGGGCGCAACAAAACCATTGTAGCGCCCAGGCCCAGACCCTAACCTGGAACCCCATGCATCACAAGCAGTGGCCACTCCCGACACCTCAGCACAGCTCTTCAGCTGACTGCGGTGCCAGTCCCTACATCCCCTCCGCCCCCTCCCAGGCCACGTTTGCTGTGCTCGTTCCCCCCGGCACATGTGCATATAGTGACACACTGTCACTAGGGTCACCCACCCCACCACATCCCGTCGCCCTCCCTGCCCCCTCGCCTTTCAGGCTTTCACCCACATTGTGTCGCCATTTTAGACAGTGCCTTAATTCAGGTGCCCATGTCACAGGCTGCTGGAGTACAACCAAGAAAAATCATTTTAGAAGATTCAGTCCCGGACACATAGCAATTAAGTCACTACAATTGAAAAAAGAAAAGTTTGGCAAATCCCCACCACCCTCAATTCTACCATTAAGTTTCCACATTAGACTATAAGATTCATATTCAACTTCAATCACTAATATGAAAAACTGAACATGTACCCCCAGTTCTACCAACCGTACTCACTAAATCTACTGCCAGGTGATATTAATTTGCACCCCAGGGATACAATTTTCCCTGTCCCCTTAATCCCCAACATTCCCCCCCCATAAACTATTAACTAAAGAATCATGTTGTTACATTCAGGACTTATAAAAGTACAAAAAAAATCAGAGGTAATCCTCTCAAAGGTAAACAGAATTTGGTAATGTCAATAATAATTTTTACTAGGCATTCAAAACGTATAAGTGCCACTCCATCTGTGAGGGCAACCAAATTATGGTATGAGTAATAATCTGTTATTAGGGAAAATTAAATATACAGCAGTAGGTCAGTGACAACCAATACTAAGTAGTCCAAATGAGTTGTTTAGTTGGGAAAGAAAAAGGAAAAAAGCAATCCTTAATAACGCTTAAGAATCTCCACATGAATTAGCAAACAGAAAAGAGAAAAATTAAAGTCGTTTAACATATCCATGGAGATGTGAACTAGATAAGCTGAAGTAAACGAGCAAGGGTCCCATGTCATGACCAAGCCAAAGGGTGTTTGCTGCCAAGTTATTACATCTGAATCACGAATGGAATCTAGGCCCTTAAGACCACTGGGCCTATTAAATATCTACGTAGCAAGGCGATCCCTGGTTCCTGCTGGTCACTAAGCAAGTACTGTATTCAATAAAAGTCTCCAGAACAGTAGTCCGCTCTAGTCATTTTGCAATTTTAGCAGGCCGAGGCATAACCACTAACCACCAGATGCATGGCCCAATCATTTAAACAGGTCAGAAAGCAGTTTTTTAAGCTCAAGTTGTGCTTGTTCCTGCGTGTCAAAAGCATGCCATTGATCATGGAGTCTCACTTGTAGAATGGCTGAGTATTGAACCCGAAACTGTTTCTCAGCCATGATTAGTTTAAACACTAAGGGGTGCAGCTCCTGTCTCTTTGTTCTGACTGACTGTGGTAAGTCCTGAGTAATACGTATTTTCCTGCCCTCCCATTGCACTTCTTGCAGGGTTTTGATTTGGACCAAAATGTGCTGTTTATCAAGGAAATTGAGCAGTTTGAAGATCAGCGGTCTGGGAGGTGACCTGGGGGGTGGCATGGGATGTAGTGCTCGGTGTGATCTCTCAATGGTATATGTTATTCCATTACATGAAGGCCCAGCTATCTTTTCACAGAGTTTCTGCAAAAATAAAATCGGAGTGTTACCCTCTTCCCTTTCAGGGATCCCAAGAATAAGCAGATTGTTTTGTCGGCTTTTGCTCTCAAGAGCCTCCACTGCTATGATCTAAGTCAGCTTTGTCTTGCTTTTTTTCCAAAGAAAGTAGATGTGCTTCTGAATCCGACACTCACGTAGCCAGAGAATGCATTAAAGTGTGTACCTGATGCAGCTCGTCAGATGTAGCTGCAATGGAGCTCTGGAGGGGCTGCATTATCACCAGGAAGCATTCCTCAGTGAGTGCCGAGGTCCCTGCTGAAGATTTACCACTAGTGGCCGGTTGCTGCTCAGGCCGTTTTGCGGCCTTGTCTTTCTCCGGGGTGGGGGAAGGTGAGTGGCGCCGAGATGCCTTGTGCATGTATACCTCCATACTTTTAGATATTCTCTTTGTCTCTTTAGCTTCAGGAGTAGTTTAAAGTGCTTTTCTGGCTGGAATTCAATTTAGGAAGGTTGACTGGAAGTGGAAAAACTTGGGAGGGATGCGGAGCGGTGGGAGCTAGCTGTTTCTCGTTAAGCTGGCATCACTTGACTCCAGACTTAAGCAATCTAAATTGGCAATGTTTTTACCTCTTGAAATCAATAGTCAAGGCTGTTGTTATTCAATGACATGATAACATGGCTGGCAAATAAACTTGCGCCCCTCATTTGATCCATAGTCCACAAACAATTGAACCTCTAGTTTACGCCTGAGCTAAAAATTGTACTCTCCAGCCATGACAAGCTTTGAGCCCATGCCAGGTGGTCCAAATCTCCAGCTGATTGGAATGCTTTTCATGCTGCAAGAAATGCATGTGTCAAACTGGTATGTACTGCCAAATTCAACTTCTTTACCGCGGCCTTAGGCCAAGCCAAAGGAAACTTGGATAAGACATGGCAGACCATCAAAGCTATAAAAGGATGGCAAACTGCTTTCTCCACTTCTGCAAAAATTAGTGTTAACAGAGCCACAATTGATGATCCCATATAAATCCTTGAAGAAATGAATACAGATTTTTCCATGGCTGGGCTTGCTTTTGATTCCAATCTCTACACTGGGCTAAACAACTCCCTGCCTGACTACAGTTCTCCTACCACCTCACCTTCGTCGGATCCCTTCCAACTAAGGCCTGTATCCTTCAAAGAAGTGGAGGACCACCTCAAAAATTAGACACAGAAAAGGCAGAGATGGAATAGAGCCATTCTTCCTCAAACTAGGCCATCACTATCTTACAGCCATGTTCTCCCTTTATTCTAATTTGGGGACCCATGCGATGTGAACAATTACAGACCCATTTCCATCCTTCCTCTTCCATACCTCTCATTGCACCTACTCCCTAAGAAGTCTGACTTCATCCTCCTTGACATACCTAAGACACACACACAAACTTTGGCAAAAGGGCTATCTCCTACACCCTGCTCACTGCCTGGAATCATCTGCAATCCATTCTAAAACTTGCAAGTGTTGTTACAATCAACTTTTAAAAATCCCTGATGGCTGGCCAACTGTCAAGGCTGATGATGGCATAATTGCCTAGCTCTGAATACTCTCAGTAAAATCCAAAGATTCCTCCTGTATTCAGCACCATACCTCATCAAAAAAGCCTAATACCACCATCAGAAATGCTTACATACAAAACGAGACCATTCTTGACTGAAGGGCTCTAGGCAGTTGGAATCTCTGAACATATAAGTGCTGGGAAGCTGAAACAGGACCTGCTGCTTGAGCTAATCCCCAGTATGGGTCCCCTGCCACTTCCTCTACTGGACTCTCACTTTGAAGAAATAAGGAGAATGTTTGCAGATATCCTACATAAAATGGACAATATGGATGCAGAAACAAAGCAAAATACTACAGATATCACCCATCTCCCACAGAGGGCAGGGGTCAATGAGCATTGGCTTGCTGAACTGAAGGATAGCCACCAGATTACTGACAAGTGGCTCCAGGAGCAAGACCAGACCATCCAGCTGTTGTAGAACCGGATTGAAGACCTTAAAAATCGCAGCCACCAGAATAACTTCAAGTTCATGGGGTTTCTGGAGGGCTGCAAGGGAGAGGATACAATATACATTCTACAAAAGAACTGCCTTCTTTACTAGGCTGGGAAAGAGGGGTGCTTCCCCTGTACTATCCCCGCCCATTTCCTCCATTGCCAAGACAAGGAGGCTATCTCCAGGGTGGCCAGGCAAATCCAGGATCTGAGGTGGATGGGCCAAAGAATTCAGATTTTCCCCAATTACTCTCAAGAACTCTCAGTGAGCTGGAGGGCCTTTTCCAATTCCTGCAGAGCCTGCACTGATCTAGGCCAAGAATACTTCATCTGTTACCCAGTCTGCCTATGCATCATTTTGGCAGGATCTCCAAAATTATTTGATGCACCTGAGGCAGCAGAGGCTTTCTTGGCATTGCATGCCTGAAGCGTTCATGGGGCAGACAACGGAATGGGGAGGCACCCCCTACTGCCCAGCCAGATGTGGCTAGTATGGACACAACTCTGGCTCAGATAAGCCTCTAGAAAAGAACCTCCACAAATGCAATTCCCTGCAGGCCTATCCCCCCACCATGGAGGAGTTTAAAGCAACTGACCTTGAGGGGAAATGCCAGAATAGGAGAAGGGCAAAAGAGGAAGGTAGCCTTCAGAACAAGACCCTGCGGCTCCGATCTAGGAGCCATAGCATCAGCCCGCACTCTGATGAATCATCAGGATGAACAAGCCCGATGATAGGGGCCTAACGGGTGTGCAGCCATCATAAACCTCCAGACAGAGGACCCACCAAGGCTACTGCTGCTCCCCCAAGGTGCTTCCGGTGGGAACCTACCACAAAAACATGGGGCCGATACCTGTGCAAAGACAGCTTCAGATGCTGCTTCACAATCCAAGAGTAGTGCTGATGGCCACAACAAGAAGCCCCAAGCAAGAGACACTGGTGCGGCCTACAGGAAGACACATGCCTGGGAGGGCTAAGAGAGCTAAATATTGGACTACCTGTTTATTCCTAGGGAGCTTCTTTGACTTGCTGCCCTGCTGTTCACTGATAGGTCCTCTTGAAACCCTCCTGCTCTGATGTTTGGGAATGTGGCTGCACTGCCTCTGTGTCTGGTCTGTGGAAGAGGGCCTCATGGGACACGGGGCAAAGTATTTTGGGACACTAGCCAGGCCGCTCTCTTAAAGGGACTGCACCATGAGATGTCTTCCACAACCACCTACTCCCCCCAAGATTAGTCCATGTTCTCAGATTTGGGGTCATCATACTTCTCGTCTGTCCCTGATTTTCAGTGATGCCCCTGATTTTACCTTGAAATTGTCTTCTGTCCCTTGTTTTTATTTATTTATGTCTTTGATAACTGTGTGAGAAAACTGATCCAGAAGACAGCTATCAGTTATGACCTGGACCTCCAAGGTGGCAAACACAACAAACATCAATACAAAGATACAATTAGAACAAAGCAGGACTGCAGAATACACTTGGTATGAGGTCAAATTACATAGTACAAATATTTCTGAGAAATTAGTACATACTTGTGTAGTGACATACATTAAGAGGTTAAACAATATTAAAGACTTAACATGGTGATTATGGTAAAGTATTACATGGAATGTATATACAGCCACCAGGGTGCCACATAAATAAATACAGTTAAAATGAAGGTTCAAGTCTATCACCAGGAGTGGTACAGGCACCAGTCATAGACAGAAATGCAACTTAAGTTACATAACCTACTAACAGTTCAGAATAAAACAGGT
The DNA here is from genome assembly GCA_016271365.2 of Neoceratodus forsteri. Classification (NCBI taxonomy): domain Eukaryota; kingdom Metazoa; phylum Chordata; order Ceratodontiformes; family Ceratodontidae; genus Neoceratodus; species Neoceratodus forsteri. Next base: position 1,059,581,653 of record CM057451.1, on the reverse strand, counting down.
AGTTATATCCAGACTTGAATAGAGGAGCAGAACCGAACAGAAAAATGAACTGAACAGACAAATGTGTGGTTTTGTTACTAAACAGTGGGGACTGTATGCACAAAATAATGTCAAACATTAGAGTTACAGACTTGTTCTTCTTTAGAAAGTACATCTTAACACTATTCCCCTTATTCTAAAAGCTTGCTGGGTGAATATTATCAATTTACGAAATGTGTCCCTGATTTGGTGTTTTTGTCCCTGATTTTTCTTTTCAAGCCTTGTTATGAGGCGAGAGGTTGAGAGGTATGTTTGGGGCACTAGGGTCACAGGATGCAGAAAGGAATGGAGATATATTACACAGATCCCAGTCACCCCCTGGACACAAGGTGATTAAGCCTCTCTGATTTAAACCTCAGTCAGAAAGGGAGTGGGCACCATGAGAGGAGTATAGAGGGGTGAGCCATCAAGGGGTCTGCTAGAATTAATCTGGGAACAGGCAATGGTGGGAGGGGAAGGAAGGGGGGCATAGCTGATACCTATGGCCCAGTAAGAAAATGCAACTCTTAGGCCAAGATAGCATGTGACCTGGGGTGATTTCCACATTAGGCTGCCCCCCCTTAATAAGACCCACAGGAACCAACACTGAGGAGGGAAGTAGAGAAGGAATACCCTGAAGGAGATAACTGATTAGTAGGGTCTGACTAAGCAGAGAACTCCCCCCCAGATTCTTAGGCTAGAGCACAGAGGGGGCCTCAGGAGGAGGGGGAGGGCAGTGATACCAGCACCTTCATATACCACAAACAGAGAGCCACCACTGGTTCCAGAGAAGGATGGAGAAGAGGAGGGCTAGGGTGTTATGCCTGGGTTATGCCCCCTATCATCCCACATACACCTCACATACACCTCACACTGTATTCTTGGTCTGTTATGCTGTGATACAGCTATTTTGCACTTATATATAGATATGGGTGCACATCATAGGAATGTGCTTTGCAGCTAAGATATGCTAATATTGTCATGCATAATTCATTATATCTCACTACAATACATTTATCTAGATTAGTTTGTCTTTCATAGATATTCCATATATAATCTACCTAATTACCGATATAATGATGCTGAGGGATCATCAGTGATTATCGTATACTTATATTCTCATATACAGTGGTGTGAAAAAGTATTTGCCCCCTTCCTGATTTTCTCTATTATTGCATATTTGTCACACTGGATGTTTTCAGGTCTTTAGACAAAATGTAATATTAGATAAAGGGAACCTGAGTGAACAAATAACACTTGTTTTTTTTTTTATTTCACTTATTTAATGAAAAAAAGTTAACCAACACCAATTGGCACTGTGTGAAAAAGTAATTGCCCCTTACACTTAATAACTGGTTACTCCATTTAGCTGCAATGACTGCAACCAAACACTTCCTATAATTCAATATCAGTCTTTCACATCACTGTGGAGGAATTTTAACCCACTCTTCCTTGCAGAACTGCTTTAATTCAGTAACATTTGGTAGGTTTTCGAGCATGAATTGCTCGTTTCAGGTCCTCCACAGTACCTCTATTGGGTTTAAGTCTGGACTTTGACTAGGCCACTCCAAAACTTTAATTTTACTTCTTTTTAGCCATTCTGATGTGGACTTGCTTTTGTGTTTTGGATCATTGTCTTGCTGCATGACCCAACTACGCTTCAGCTTCAGCTGACGGAAGGATGACTGGACATTCTCCTTAAGAATTTTCTGGTACAGAGCAGAATTCATGGTTCCTTTAATTATGGCAGGTCATCCAGGTCCTTAGGCAGCAAAGCATCCCCACACCATCACACTACCACCACCATGTTTGACTGTTGGTATGGTGTTCTTACTGTGGAATGCAGTGTTTGCTTTACACGAGACATTATGGGATCCATGTTATCCAAAAAGTTCCACTTTGGACTCATCTGTCCATAGAACATTTTCCCAAAAGGCTTGTGGATCATCCAGGTGCTTCTTGGCAAATGAGAGACGAGCATTTATGTTCTTCTTGGTTAGCAGTAGTTTCCGACTTGCTACTCTCACATGAAGCCCATTTTTGCCCAGTCTCTTTCTGATTGTGGAGTCATGAACACTGACCTTAGCTGAGGCAAGAGAAGCCTGCAGTTCTTTGGATATTGTTTTAGGATCCTTTGAGACTTCTTGGATGATTTTACTACGCCTTGGAGTAATTTTGGCAGGCCGCCCACTCCTGGGAAGGTTCACTACTGTTCAAGTGTTCTCCATTTGGAGATTATGGCTCTCACTGTGGTTCGATGGAGTCCCAGAGCCTTAGAAATAGCTTTGTAACACTTTCCAGACTGATAGAGGGCAACAAAATGTTTTCTGATCTTTTCAGAACTTCCTTTGATCATGGCATAATGTGCTTATTGAATCTTTGTGCTGGCAGTGTGACTCTGATGGTAAGGGCCAAAATAAGTGAGGTTTATATTGAGCAGGGCTGGCTGTAATCAAGCCTGGCTGTGTTCAATCAGCTGACTCTAATTATCCCTTTAATTGGGTTGATTTAACTAGGGGGCAATTACTTTTTCACACAGTGCCAGTTGGTGTTGGTTAACTTTTTTCATTAAATAAATGAAATAAGTAAAAAAAAAAAAGTGTTATTTGTCCACTCAGGTTCCCTTTATCTAATATTATATTTTGTCTAAAGACCTGAAAACATCCAGTGTGACAAATATGCAATAATAGAGAAAATCAGGAAGGGGGCAAATACTTTTTCACGCCACTGTAGTTATATGTAGTGTGTATTTTACACTCAGGCAGATATGCCGCTTGTAATAGGGACCTGTCAGCAGTTCTCTTTGTCTAAGGAAGCTGACAGAGAGAGAGAAAGCCTTTGTTATGTCTCTATGTTTTATGCTGTATGTAAGCAAGAAATGCCACATGTAGTTTGAACCAGTCAGCATTTCTTTTGGGAAAGCTATAATGCAAATGGAAGCATATTCTGTCTCATATGATAATCATTAGTAATTCTGTCTCCTAAGTCATTCTCCAATGGAGAATGACTTACTACCAATACATATTGTTTCTCATATCTGTAACTATGAGGTAATCTCTGTTGCTAAGCTGTTATCTGTAGTATATAGTTGTCTCCAACCCACTGTAGCTTCTCGGGACACTACTAATTCATCTCTAGAAGATTAGTTCTCTCTGGCAGAGAGCTGGAGCGTGAGGAGAGGACACAAGATCTTAGAGAACCTAAGATCTACAATCCTAGAGATTATGTATATTCTTCAGGCTAGTGGTGAGAAACCCATCTCCCTTGAGATTTTCTTTGTCACATGCTTAGCGTAAGTAGTACAATAAGAAAAAATTACTCACCTTAGTAATGTTGTTTCTTCTAATGGAGTCTTGCTATATTATGACATATGCAGTATAACCCCAGGTTAGAACTGCTCCGGAGGTGAAAGAGTTATCTTTCCATGCAGGGCATGGAACCTTGAGCGTGAGCTCGGTTGAACACTCTGTCTGTTGTAGCTCAAACTTAAACTGCCAGATCTTTATGAGCAAAAACTCACTAAGGTTATGTGTGGAAGCCGTAAACCTACACTAGCCCACTGGCTACTAACTACAAAAACACATTTTTGTTCTTGATCCCAAAATAAAGACTCAAGTCAGGGGATTCAAGAAAGAAAAATAAAACATAGCACCTAAGCACCCTAAGAAAGGGTGAAAATAAAGTGGGCATCTATGAAGTGCCAAAATTGCACTGCCCACCCACATCCCAAAAGTAGAGGTTCTGAGAGAGGCAGGCTGGGGGGGGAGGTCATAATATAGTAAGACTCCATTAGAAGAAACAACATTACTAAAGTGAGTAATTTTTTCTTCAAACAACATGAAGTCTTGCTATATTATGACATATGCAGATTACACAGCAGTACCTCCATGGAGGAGGGACAGAACCTACTTAAGAAATAGGATCTGAAGCACAGCTGTGCCAAATCGAGCATCACTCCTAGCCTGGATATCCAGGGAGTAATGCTTAGTAAAAGTGTGAACTGTTTTCCAGGTAGCTGCTTGACATATCTCTAGGATAGGGATGTCTCTGGCTACAGCTGTACCTCTGGTAGAGTGATCCCTCAGGCCTGAGGGAGGAATCTTACCCAGTTTTTCATAGCAAAATTGGATACAAGAGACAATCCACCTGGCAATGGATCTTTTAGTGGCAGGTTTACCTTTACCAACCTCACCATAAGTGAGGAACAATTGGAGGGATTCAAACCTGTGACCCTTGGTACGTTCTATATAGTAACTAAGGGCTCTTTTGACATCTAAACTGTGTAATCTCCTCTCACCAGAGGAGGAATGGTCAGTGAAGTACACAGGAAGGATATGGATTGATTAAGGTGGAAGTCTGAAACCACCTTAGGCAAAACTTTCTGTTAGTCCTGAGGACCACCTTATCTCTGTGAAGGAGATAAAATCAGGCTCCACTGACAATGCTTGTAGCTCACTTATACACCTGGCAGAGGTGATGGCTACAGAAACACAGTTTTCCAAGTCAAGTACTTAAGCTCTGCTGAAGACAATGGCTCAAAGGGGTTGCATAAGCTGGGCAATGCAAATATTAAGATCCCAAGCAGGGGCAGGGTCCCTGAACGGAGGGTTGGTGTGAAGCAACCCCTTAAAAAACTTGGAGAACAGAGGGTGAGCACAAAAAGAAGAGGGCTTACCTGCTGATAAAAAGACAGACACAGCTGCCAAGTGCACTTTTAGGGTAGCTGGTCTCAGCCCCAAAGAATTCAATTGCATGAAATAATCCAGAATCGTGGGCACATCAGCAGATTCTGGGGAAATATGCTTAGCAGCACACCATATGGAAAATCTTTTCCATTTTGAATTATAAGTAGCCCTGGTGGAAGGCTTCCTAGAGGCCTTCAAGATTTTCAATACACCTTGGGAAAGGTGTAGGTCAGCAAACTCTAACTCTTCAAGAGCCATGCCTTGAGATTGAGAGATCTGAGGTTCGGGTACCAAACTCTCCCCTGAGCACAGGTTAACAGATTGTGATTCCTGGGAAGACACAGGGGAAGGTGGACTGCTAAGGACATGAGGAGTGGGTACCAGGGCTGCCGGGCCCAATCTGGAGCAATCAGGATCATCCTGCAGGGCTGAGATCTGATTTTTACTAGCACCTTGAAAAGAAGAGGGAAGGGGGAAAAGCATAGAGAAACTTCCCTTCCCAACTGAGTAGGAAGGCATCTAGAGGGACTGAGCCCAACACTGGGGGCCTGCAGCAAAAAAGGGGAAGTTGGTGATTGTCTGGGGCTGCAAAGAGATCCCCTTGCCCCATCTGGCAAATACTACCTCCAGTACTAGGGGATCCAGTGCCCATTCGTGATGGCCCTGGGAAATCCTGCTGAGAGCATCCGCTAGGACATTGTCCTTGCCTGGGAGGTGAACTGCCATAAGGAAGGCGTTCAGAGAATAAGCCAGAGACCACAACTTCATTGCTTCAGTGCACAAGGCCGTAGACCGAGTGCCCCCTTGCTTGTTGATGTACCACATTGTAGTGGTATTGTCTGTTCTGACCTGAACAACCTTGTTCTGAACAGATATGGAAAAAACCTGGAGTGCTAGAAAAACTGCTCTGAGTTCCAACAAATTGATGTGGAGCAGAGATTCCTGAGGGGACCACGACCCCTAGGTAGTAAAGTGCATGTGTGAGCTCCCACCCCAAGAGGGATGCATCTGTAGTAAGGGTCAGGAGTGAGACCCGGGAATGAAGGAACCCCTGTCTCAAGTTGCTCTGGTCCTGCCACCACTGGAGGGCCTGGATCAGGGTTGAGTCACTGGGATCAATTTGGTTAGAGGATCTGTCCTTTGAGACCAAAAGGCTCTCAAATGGAACTGAATGTCCCTCATCTGAAACCTTGCTCCCTGCACTACTGCTGTAGAAGCAGCCATGTGCCCCAGTAGCTGTAGAAAATGCCTTGCTGGTTGAGAGACCTGCAGGGTGAAAGAAGAGGCCAGAGAAACCAAAGTCCTTGCTCTTTCCAGAGGGAGGAAGGCTCTGGCTTCTTTTGTGTTCAGTGCTGTGCCTATGAAGGTGAGAAGCTGGACAGGTTCCAGAACTGACTTTGGAAGATTGAGAAGGAAACCTAACTATGTAAGAAGTTGCTGAGTTACTTGTAGGTGTAGTTTGACCTGGTCTGGAGACTGGCCTACAATGATCCAGTCATCCAGATAAGGAAATATGGCAATCTTTTGCCTTCTTAAGTGGGCAACTACTACTGCCAGGCATTTTGTGAACACCCTCGGGGCTGAGGTGAGGCCGAAGGGCATTGCTCTGAACTGGTAATGGCCTGAGGGCAGTTCGAATCTGAGGTAATTTTGATGGGAGCTTCTGATGAGAACATGAAAGTAGGCATCCTTGAGGTCCAGGGAGGCTAACCAGTCCCCTGGCCTTAGAGAGGGTAAAATAATTCCCAGAGTCACCATTTTGAACCTTGGTTTTAAAAGGTGCTTGTTTAGATACCTGACATCCAGGATGGGCCGCCATTCTCCTGTCTTTTTTGGGGTAAGGAAGTACCTGGAGTACAACATTTTGCCCTGGTGTAGGGGTGGAACCCTTTCCACAGCTCTGAGAGCCAGGAGGGAAGAAACTTCTGTTTCTAGGGCAAGTGCCTCTGAAGGATTTGCAGGTGGAAAGGACCTGGTTCTCATCTTCGGAAATTTTTTGAAGCTGAGAACCAGTCCCTAACCTACTTCAGGACCCACTTGTCTGATGTACAGACTTCCAGTCCTGGACATAGTAAGCCAACCTGCCCCTACCGATAGTGGAGAATCAGCCTGGCCACCCCATCAGGGAGCCTGTTTTGCAGGGCTTTGGGTTGAGGGTAGAAGCAGGCTTAGACCCCTTCTGCCTCTTCCTCTAAAGAACCCCTCTGGGCATAAGCAGAAGAGGAGGCCTGGGCTTGGTAAAAGGCCTATGAAAGGCCTGTCCCTGCCCCTGACATGCTGCCTTTAAGAAGTGGCTTGCCTTTCTTTGGCCTGTGCACTCCTATAGGTGGTCCTATACTCATCCATTTTCTTCATATAATTCTCTGTCTGCTCCCCAAACAGAGAATTGCCCACAACAGGAAAATCTATAGCCTTATACTGGGTATCCTGTGACAGGGCAGTACATCTGAGCCAGGCCATTCTGCAAAGAGACACAGATGTAGCCATGACTCTTGATGAAACATCATTAGACTCTACTGCAGCATGAAATTGTACCTTGGATGCCTCGATACCATCCGCAGCCACCTGCTCCAGCTCCCTGGCAAGCTGGTCAGGGGCCTGTTTTGCTAGTGCCAGCACAGTATCCCTGAAATTGCACCTTGGATGCCTCGATACCATCCGCAGCCACCTGCTCCAGCTCCCTGGCAAGCTGGTCAGGGGCCTGTTTTGATAGTGCCAGCACAGTATCCCATCTGGATTTCTGGTACCTAGCTGCATAAGCCATATAATTCGCCTGTCTGAGTCCTAAAGATGCTGCCATGTACTGTTTCTTTGCCACCACATGGCTGCATTGCTGAGAGAGGAACTCCGTATCAGAGCCTGATAATGTATACCTTTTGTCCATCCTTTTATCAACAGGAAGGATAGAGTGAGGAGTTTTTAGAATTTTTACTGTCTGTTTCCTAAAGGATTTGTGCAAGGGAATAGACAGTCTCCTAGACACTGGAATATCCATCATTTCTACATAATCAGGCTCTTCTTGGTCATCAACAGCTTCCTCAACAGGGAGCTGGAGAGTTTCAGCAACTTTCTTATAGAACATAAAATGAAGGGGACTCAGATAGCCTGGGGAACCCTGAAGGTCTGTCTGGAGATGTCGGTTCAATGGGCACATCAGACTTTCAAAATCACATTCACTCCTCATCCCCTCTTCCCCATCCTCGGTTCATAAAAATCCTCAAAATAATAATCTTGAACCAGTGGAACCGTCCGAACCGAGCGCTTCCCTGATGGTGTCAGTTCGGACGGAACCGGGGAAGGAGACTGGACAATTTGAATAGCTTTAGCTAATTCCTCAGCATTCGGAGAAAAAACTTTTGGCTCCACACTAGCTGACTTTCTAGCCCTTTTAGTTGGAACCGGCTCCTCAGAGCTGGCTCTTCATTTGCCTGAGAAAGTATCGCCCTGGTCAGAGAGCACTCCCTCAGGTTCGGTTGGAACCGAACCGGGCTGGCCATCCGGGTCAGCGGACTTTTTGGCCTCCCTTTCCCTGAGCCTACCAACTCTCTTTTCCACGGTGGCAGCAGGAAAATTCTTACAAATCTGGCAGTCTGCATTGAGGTGGTCAAACCCCAGACAATATACACAGGTGGTGTGTGGGTCAGCCTTAGCAAAGGCTTCTCCACAGAGGCCACAGTGCTGAAACCCAGTGGGTCCGGTTTTTCTTTTGGGTTTCTCAGACATAGTGAAAACCTAACCAAAACTTGCCCATTAATGGCAATCCACCAAGCAAGACTCTCTTATCGGTTCCCAACCGTGTCACGGGTCGTGGAAAAAACCATAATGAAATCTGTTTTTTTTAGAACCGATAAGAACCGGGAACCGCACTCTAAAGGACTAGAAAGTTAATTTAAAACCCATCTGATCGGTTCAAACTGAACTGAAAAAGACGTTTACAAGTTCCACACAGAAGAAATAAAATAAGCCTATCTATTACTTACAATACCACAGACAGAGCTTGAACCGACCGATTGCGGTTAATTTCGGTAAAATAAACCGAGAATTACACTTTTTAACTGACAAACGAACCGAGCAGCAGAAGAAATCTCCGGAGAGACTGTTCAGTGAGGCAGAGTAAAGAATCTGACAGTTTAAGTTTGAGCTACAACAGACAGAGTGTTCAACCGAGCTCGCGCTTAAGGTTCCATGCCCTGCATGGAAAATTAACTCTTTCACCTCCGGAGCAGTTCTAACCTGGGGTTATACTGCATATGTCATAATATAGCAAGACTTCTTGTTGTTTGAAACTTTATTAGTACTTATAGAAACATAGACTCTGACAGCAGATAAGGAGGCAGTATAGCGCAGTGGTTTAAGGCTCTGAGCTGTAAATCTGGTGACATCCAACAGACCAGACCTGGGTTTGAATCCCACAACTTCCACTTGCATACTGTGTGATCCTGAGCAAGTCACTTAACTTCCCTGTGCTTCCAGGTCACTCCTGTAAAGAAAGCTTTCAGCTTAGTGTGCTACTCCTGGTTAAACAACTAAATAAAAAAAAGATAAGGACCACTTGGCTCACCAAGTCTGCCCATTTCTCTACCTACAGTATAAGCTGCAGATTCTAGTTTACCAACAGCCTATTTCTTCTTACCCCCACAAGAATTGTATGTTTTAGACCCCACAGCCTCCTAACAAAGGCTGTTCTGTGCATCCACCACCCTCACTTTGAAAAAATACTTCCTCATATTACCCCTGAACCGCCCCCCCTCTATCTTTAAATTGTGTCCCCATATTCTTGCACATCTCTTTTTCTGAAAGATGCTACCCTCTTGGAATTTGTTGATTCCACTGAGGTACTTAAAAGTTTCTATCATGTCCCCCTCCCTCCTTTCCTCAAGGGTATACATATTACACTCCTTTAGTCTCTCCTCATATGGCTTCTCTTGCAAACCCTGCACTATTTTAGTTGCCCTCCTCAGGATTGCCTCTATCCTGTCTATGTCCTTGAGGAGATGGGGTCTCCAGAACTGGATGCAGTACTCCAGATAGGGTCTCACCAAATGTCTGTTCAGAGGGATAACAAGTCCCTGTTTTCTGCTGGTGATGCTTTTCCCTGTACATCCCAGTATACCCCCAGCCCTCCCTACTGCCTTCTCACATTGCTTGCTAACCTTAAGGTCATCTAATATAGTTACCCCCAGGTCCCTTTCCATTTTTGTTGTTGTAGCTACTCCTTGCTTGTTTACAAATGTTTCTTGGCAGACTCCGAGACACAAGAATCTGTACTATTATTATTTACCTTACACACCAAGAGTGTTTGGATTACAGGGGGAATCTCATGGATGGAGGTCATGGTCATCACCAGACACAGAACTCAGACTTCTGCTGCAATCCCCACCCAGGTACAATACAAGGGATAGAAGGGACATACTTAGCCCAGGCCTGACATCAATAGGAGGTGTGAGGATACAGAATGGCATACACCATTATGGGAGATATGATGAGAAATGTTTGGGCACATAATGCCAAGGAAAGGCGGTAATCCCCCATGTATAACATCCCCAGTGACAACCGCACAGGTCTGGGCTGCAGGACAGCTGGATGGAGAGGCAGAAGATAGTCTCAGTGGAGGAAAAACAGAGGGGAGGGAAGCAAGAATGAAAAAAGTAAGGAGACTAATGTTGTTAGGCACTGGTTCAGGGTTACATGCATTTTTATGATATTCCTTGCTACTGTGTGCTATTTCTGTTATTGTTGAAATGTTCTTATGTACAGGCAAATGGAGACACCACAGGGAAAGGGAAAGGCCATGGGGCGAGAGGCACCAGGCAGCAGCCCTGATGCCCCTCGGACACATAGGGGACCAAGCTGGAGTATAAATTGTGATGCAGACCAGACTATCAAATTCCCCTGTGTCATGGAGACTAGGATGATCTCTTGGAATGCTAGGGGGCTCAACTCTCTTATAGAAAGAAAAAAGTCTTGTCACACCTGAAAAAGCTGAGCCCCCAAATAGCATTCCTTCAGGAGAAAAACTCTCCTCAGCAGAAGCCAAGAAACTTCAGCAGAAGTGGGTGGGGGAAGAAATTCACAGTGTGACTCCCTCACATAAATGAGGAGTCTTCATATTACTACATAAAAACCTAGGATGGAAGGCATCCAGGCAAGTCAGGGACAAGGAGGGCAGATGGGTGATAGTGGAACTGGACACCCACTGCAGGGACCATGTATCCTTGCAGGACACGCTCAGTTTTCCACAGTATTAATCAGGCACTCACCAAGCTGACCATGGGTAAAGTCCTGCTGCTGATGAGGGAGATTTTTATCTTACCCTGGATCATCACCTGGATGGAAGCACGCAGGCCCCTGAACTGCACAGACAAGCTGCAAAAGTTGTCCGTAGATTGATGGCGGGACAGGGGCTAGTGAACACCTGGAGAACCATGTTACCAGAATTATACCTGTTTTTCACAAATGCATGGATCCTCCAATAGGATCGACATGTGGCTAGTGTCCAGTACATTATATGAGAGAGTCACTAAGATGCAGACACATCTGATTGTCCTCTCAGACCATGCCCCACTGGAGCTGGTAATCAGCCAGGGAGTGGAACCACCCCAACCCTCCACATGGTAGCTGGACATCCTCCTACTGGAAGATGAGCAGTTCCAGGCCTGGCTGGGGCCAGAGGTGGAGGAGTACTGGAGGCTCAATGACAATGGGGAAGTCTCAGACTCCACTCTGTGGGAGGCATTCAAAGCCACCCTGAGGTTGAGAATTATTGCATTTGCTACAGCCAGGAGACAGCTCAGAAATGCAGAACAGAGGGTGCTCAAATTGCAACTCATTGCCCTGAACAGCTGATACAAAGGCTACTCCAGGAAGGACCCCCCCCGTGATCCTTACTGGCACAACTCTCCAGCACTAGGCTTGCCCTTAACATCTATCTCACATGATGAAACAAATTCAACCTAAGGAGGCTGAAGCACTCCTATTTTGAGGGAGGTGAAAAGGCCAGCAAATTGCTGGCATGTCGACTTAAAATTAAGCAGATGGAGGGGAATATAGCCACCTTTCAGAACCCAGAAGGAGGAAAGTATTCAGCCAAGAAGGGATAAACTCCATCATGGCACGGTTTTATGAGAAACTGTATGTCTCACCCACCCCCCAGACCTGGGCAAGATAAAAGAATTCTTGGACCTTCTCCCAATCTCCAAATTGGCCACTGCCAAAGCCCAAACCCTCGAAGCCCCAAGTACAGCAGAAGAAATTGTAAAAGTAATACTTTGCCATGAACCCATATAAAGCGCTCGGCAAGGATGGCCTACTGTTAGATTTATATCAGGCCAAAGGGGTGGCCCTGGGCCCATTCCTGGTCAGAGTGTATGAGGATTCTCTGGGAAAGGGGATCCTACCACTGAGAATGAGGGAAGCTACCATCATGGTGCTTCCTAAGAAAGATAAAAAAAACCTCAACCCCCGCAGTTACCGACCCATATCCCTCATCAACGTGGATGCCAAGATCCTGGCCAAAGTCCTGGTGGGGCACCTAGATAAACTGCTGCTGGGGCTCATGCACCCAGCCCAGACAGGGTTTATTAAGGGGAGACTAGGGCCAGACCATCATAGGACTTTCCTCATGCTCATGCATGTGATCAGGTCCTCTAAGGGGCCCACTGCAGCCCAGCTGTCGACTTCAAAAAGGCCTTTGACTCTGTCAAATGGCCTTTTCTAATGCAAACCCTGATTACCATGGGCATGGGCCTAGGGTTTCTGGTGTGGGTCAAGTTACTGTATTCCTTACCCTCAGCATCAGTCCTTACAAACCACAAGATGTCACCTCCCTTTGACTTGCAAAAGGGAACAAGGCAAGGGTGCCCACAGTTGCCTTTACTGTTCTTACTGGCCATTGAGCCTCTGACCATAGCTATAAGAGAAGCCAAAATGATACCCGGGGTACAGGTGGGCAAATCCTCCATTAATACATTTCTATATGCAGATGATCTGCTAGTGACCACTGAGTACATACCCATACTAAGGTTCATACTAAGGTTATGGAAAGAGCAAGAGGGTGTTAACCCATAACACTCTTATACTAAGCCAAAGGATAATATGAAAGAACAAATCCAGTGCTAATTAGTTGATCAAGCCTGTATTTAAAAGATTTCTTATTTTCACTAATAATAACATTAATAGGCAAATTATTCCAAGGACCCACAGTTCGTAAAGTAAAAAAAAATATTGTCGACTTTTATGTCTAAATGGATTCCTCATTAATTGTAATGGGTGACCTCTGACATTGTGTGAATGGTCTTTAAACTGTAACTCTAATTCAGTCATAGGAACAGAATCTTGAATTATGCCAAAAAGAAGAAGCAAATCACCTCTGAGACAACGAGTGGATAAAGACATTTGATTTAAAGTTTGTAAATGAACAGTATTTGAATCATTTTTTAGACCAGATATTTTCTTTGTAAATCATCTTTGAACATTCTCCAGTGAATTACTAATACATTTTTTATATGGAGACCACAGCTGAGCAGCATACTCCAAATGTGGCCTAATGTAGGATCTATACAGGGGGACAAGAACCTCAGATTTACGTGATCTAATATTACGTAAAATAGACCATATTACCCTATTGGACTTATTAATAATGTCATGAATGTGCTTATTATAGGACATATCATTAGAGATACTAATACCCAAATCTTTTTCATCAAGGGAACTAGCAAGGTTAGTTCTATATAGTTGGTACATATACTTTAGGTTATTAGGACCCAGATGCATGACTTTACACTTATCTAGGTTCAACTTCATACCCCACTTATCTACCCAAGATGTAATAATATCCACATCATTTTGAATAATGATAGACTGTGTGGTATCTAAGCAAGGACCACCAATTTTAACATTGTCGGCATATTTGATAGAGATAGACTGACATTCAACAGTCATGTCAGCAATAAAAGCCTGAAAAAGACAAGGGCCCAGCACAAAGCCCTGTGGGACCCTGCTAGACACATAGCCCATTTCAGAACTAAATCCATCAATGATGACACACTGTGTCCTATCCTGAACAAATTACTAATCCAATTAGTAATATAACAGTTGATTTTAATATTACATAATTTGGAAATAAGTGCCATATGAGGCATGATGTCAAATGCTCTGCTGAAATTGATACAAATAACATCACACAGGATATTATGGTCCAGAAGTACATTAATGTTTTCATAAAAGGATAACAAATTGGTAAGGCAACTTCTGCCTTTCTTAAATCCATGCTGTTCAGTGTCATGAACGTCCAAAGTTAGTGTAATAATATCTTTAATAAGACTCTCCAAAACTTTACATACTGTAGAGGTCAAACTAATAGGATGGTAGTTCTCCAAATTATTGTTTAATCCCTTCTTATGAATTGGTACAACATTAGCTTTTTTCCAATCATCTGGAACATAATTCTCTAATAAAAACTTATCAAATATAATTTTTAATGGTAATGCAATATATTTGGCTAACAAGAACAATAAATGCCCAGCCAAATTAGCAGGACTGGAGCAATATTTATCTTTTAAAGAAACCAGTTTGCCATATATTTGTTTTTCATGAAATGTTATAACAGAGTCATTACTATTATTAGGGCTAACAGGAAGATTAGCAGAAACAGTAAATATTTTACAAAATTCTGTATTGAATATGTCAGCCATCATTTTTGGATCATACACAATATCATTATGTTGTATAATGGGGGCAACTTAACAAACATTTTTTTAAAATAATTAATATATGAATAAAAATCTTTAGTATTGTTTTTATTAGCAGAGTTAGCAAGCTTATATTCCCACGTTGATTTTGCCCTCTTAATTGCCAGTTTACATGCAACCTGTTTCTGTCTGTAAACCTCCCAAATAATGCTAGATTTATTCTCTAAATAACTAATGTATTTTTTCCTTTTTGATTTTATTAACTTTTTATAGACAAATTAAACAATTTTGGTGACTGTTTATTGTTTTGAACTTTAGGTTAAAAGGAATATATGTGTCTCTTATAGTAGAAAAAGATGATTTAAAGGCAGACCAACAATTTTCAGAACTTAAATTGGATAGAATGAGCTTCTAGTCAGTCTCATTCATGACATTAGCAATATACTCTAAATCCACTTTATTATAAAGGTAAATATTAGTTATATTATTCACAGAAGGATATATTTTGTCAATAGCAAACAAAATGGTATTATGTTCACTTCCAGAAATTGGGTCCAAAATACTTAGGTTAGTAATAGGTACAGAGTCATTACTGATGACAAGATCCAAAATATTATCCGCCCTAGTGGGTTTTGTAACATGCTGTATTAGATTCAGCTCGAGACAAGTGGAAAGAAACTTAATTCCCTTACTACTTGTGGTGGTGGAATGAAGCCAATCGATGCTACCAAGACTGAAGTCATCAATTATTATTACCTGTCCAATCTCACTTGCCTGCTCAAATTCTATCAGAATTGCTTTGAATACATTAACTGGTGAATTGGAAGGATGGTAGCAACTACCAATAATGATAAAATCATCTTGAGCTAGATACAGTTTAACCCAAATAGTCTCAGTAAGTATATTATGGGTTTTTATGCGATTAGATATGTCAACTGTATTCAAATCATTTTAAAAAAAATAAAGCTACACCACCCCCCTTCTGTTTGATCTATTAAATCTATATGGCTTATAGTCTGTTAAACAACCTTTCCATAAGGCATTATCACCTTGCCATGTTTCACAAATGGAAATAACGTCAACATTATAATGTAAAGTTTTTAATTGAAGTTCATCCATTTTTTTTAGTTAAACCTCTGGCATTAAAACTTAAGAATTGTATCTGTTTATTTAACAAGGAAGTGCCATAATTAATATCATGGGGTGATGGCTGCTGCACTGTCCCCCCCCCCCATAGTCTAGTTTAAATAATTTTTAATCAGTGACAAAAACTGATTACTCAAAACTGCATTTCCCCTTCAACTTAAATGTAATCCATCCCTACTGAACAATTCGATTCTGTAATCAAAAATTTCCAAATGGGTGATACAATTAATTTCTTGTTGAAGACACCGAAGACACCATTGGCAAAGCCAATTATTAACAATCTTAATTTTATGGTTAAGATAAGTAGAATAACGAGGAACAGGAAGTATTTCAAACATGCAAATTTGACAACCAATGTCCACCAATTTATTAGTTAACCCCACAAAGGCAAACTTAATATCCTGAATAGAATCATGGAGAATATTATTTACACTCATGTGCATAACGACTATAGGATCACTGCCACAGTTGTTCATGATGTTATCTAAGATACTAGAAATATCAGTGATCTTAGCACCACTGAAACTTGTACATGTTCTATTAACTTTATCTCAATTACAAATGGATCTATTCAGATGTTTAATCATAAAGTCACCAATAACCAGAATCTGTCTTGAGGTGGGGTTAGAAGGGGAGACACTACAATTATAACTATGAGTATCAGAATTACAAGGAATGGTATCCATTGAGAAATCAATCAAGGGTTGAGCATAAACAGATAAAACTGATTGTGAAGGAAAAACATTACTTGTTGAAAATGAATCGTGTGGGACGTTGTCATCAATTGAACTGGGAGCTGTGTTATTTACATTAGATGGCTGACATAGTGAGGGCTGGAGACAATCAAATCTGTTTGTTAAAGGAATAGCATAATGTTCAGCCTTTCTTTCTTTTTTAATTCTTCTGGTATTTTGAACTTTATACCATGTAGTATCATTAGTATCCTCGTTTACATCTTCTTCCCTAGCTCTTTTTTTTGAGACTTCACTTATAGTAGACAGTGATGTAGGGGGAAATAATGTAGGTAATAAATTACCAACCAATTATAGGTCATTAACTTCATCAGGTAATGGTATGGAGTTAATAGGACACTGATCATCATTAATAATGAGTGATTCACTAACCGAATTTAAAGTGTTCAAGATGTTAAATCTTTCAGACATATTCAACTGACTGATTTCTAACTGTTTTAGTCGTGAGTAAAATAAATGTATTTCCTGTTTTAGCTTTATATTCTCCAAACATTTACTACACTGAAAAGGATCCTTAGGAATAACCTCAGTAATACAGGAGAACATTCTACACAGTATACATTGTGCTCCTAAATTACTTGGATTAGCTGTAGGTGCAGAATTATTTAAATCAATTAGTACTGGTGAAGCCGTACTGCTTTTCACTTTATTACAAACCAAGACACAATATACAATTAAATTGTCAGTAAATCATCAAACTTACCTACAAACTAGTTATAATTAGGTGCCTAGCTAATGCGATCTGGACTATATTTTATTCAATCAAACAAAGTTTAAAGTCCTACTGTCCCTCTATACCCTCTTGACACTCTAGGCATGCGCTGACGCTCATGTCTCGGTGCATGTCTCCACATGCGGACCCGCACACTCGTCCCACTCATGCTCGCCCCGCTCACAGAGATGCAAGCAGATATAGCGCAAGATGTGGAAGTGATTCACTGGGTCATGACTCCCTTTGTGTTCTAACTACAAATTCTCCAGTGAAATACAGCCTAAGAAGTGTAGTACACACTGTCTTTAAAGCAGGTAACCTTCCCAGTTTGCAGTAAAAGTAAAAGTAACTTCTGGACAATAACTGTAGTCCAAAACGATCCCCCTAAAAACTACATACTAGGCTAGGCTTCCTGGTTCAGCTAAAGTATAGGCAGTTCAATGACGTTTCATAAAATGTAGATTCTACAAATTAGAGCTCCACAACGAATGCTACAACACTCCTGTACTGTCTCACACTGAATAGTCTCTCACAGCACAGGGAGAGTACAAAATGTTTGGTGCATACAAGGCAGCACTCGCAGAGATGCGAGCAGATATAGCATGAGACCCAGAAGTCATTCACCGGGTCAAGACTCCCTTCATGTTCTAACTACAAATTCTACAGTGAAATATAGCCTAAGAAGTATAGTACACCCTGCTTATAAAGCTGGCAACCTTCCCAGCTTACAGTAAAAGTAAAAATCTCTTCTGGACAATAACTGTAGTCCGAAACATTCCCCCTAAAAAACTACACACTAGGCTGGACTTCCTGGAACAGCTAATGTATAGACAGTTCAGTGTAGTTTCATGCCCCAAGTAGTCAAAACCATGCTAGACATCTTGTCAATCTTCTCTCAGGTTTCAGGGCCCAAGATCAATCAAGCCAAGAGAGAGGTGCTGCCACTGAACTCGGCCTGCTCTGAGCACACTTTCAAGCCTATGGGCTCAAGTGGTCACCTGATGGAATCAAATACCTAGGCATTATCATGCACCCGACCCCAGCCAAAATAATTTTGGCCAACATCAACAGCTTATTGGAGTCCTTGAGGGTAGATGTAACCAGATGGAAGGCCTTGCACCTTTCCTTGGCTGGAAAAATAGACTCCATCAAAATGATGGCAGCCCCAAGACTGTTGTATTTGTTGGCATACCTGTCCATGCAAATCCCACAGAAATGGTATCAGAAAGTGGATACTGTGCTCATAGGGGTTCCTGTGGGAGGGACGACCACCATGGTTTAACAAGCAAAAACTCAGCCAACACTGGAACAAGGGGGGATGGGGACTCCTGTGGTTCCAAGGGTACCATATGGCCTATATTTTGGCACAGATAATCCGGTGGTTCACATCAGTGGGTCACATTACTCCAACCGGGGTTCCACTAGAAGCTGCCTTAATAGGATCCCCACTCCTGGCTATGGTATTGTACTGGGACAAAAGGAATGTTAAGGAAAGGCCCCCCTCATTGAAGTACCTGTGAAGTACTGGGTTGAGGTGTCCAACATTCTTAAGGTTAATCCAGCCCTGTGGAAATATATGCCGCTGTAGGACAACCCAGCTGTACAAGTGGGGAAAAGTAATATATATTAGAGTCTACTGGAAATCCAAGGTATAGCCACTGTGCAAGATCTGCTCAAGCTAGGTGCAAATATGATACATACCTTCCAAGCCCTGAAGGAAAGGTACCATCTCCCAGGCAGCCACTTTTGATGCTATCTGCAAATCAGAGATGCCATAATACACACACCAAATGCACTGGGACCCAGGGACTCCCACCAAGGGGTACACCCTCTCAGGGCATGGAAGGCATTGACCAAGTCTAGGGCAAGTAAAATTTACAATATGATGAAAGACTCCCTTCCTTCCTGACCCAACTCATACAGCTAGGTCCTAGTGGGAAACTGAACTGTAATGCTGTATCTCTGAACAGTAGTGGGCCCACAACAGGACATGAATGCACTCTGCTTGCAGAGATGGATGTACTAGGTAGATCATGAACATGACACTGAAGCATTGCTATTATACACCAGCAAAACTAAAGAAACAGGGGCTGTCAACACAGGATCACTGCTAGAGATGTGGCCAACCCAGGGCCCATCTTTTCCATGTATTATTGGAATGTGTGGGCCTGAAAAGTTTCTGGAAGGGAGCACAAGACATCTGTAGAGAGGTGCACCCCAATGTCCCCCTGAACCCACATTATTATTGCTGGACTGTGAGAGATCAGGCCTTCCCAAAAATAACCGGGGGCATGATAGGTTACAGTACTGGGAGCAGTAGCCAAGAGGCTGATCTTGATGAAGTGGCACATCAGGACTAAGCCTTCTATCTTTGAATTATTGCAATCAGTGGCAGCAGTGGCAGGGTTTGAAAGGTTCTCCAGCTTTTTGGTAGGTGTCATGAAGGCCTATACAGAACGTTAGCAGCCTTTCCTGGATTCAAGCTACTGCCATCAGCCCCCACCAGACACAGGATGAGAGAGCATTATAAGTATGCCACACCACCTAGAATCCCCCCAGAACCAACTTTCCAATAATTCCATTACTCCTTTCTTTTTCATATACTACAACCCAGTTTTCCTGTTTGTATGTAGTTAGGAGTGTGACTGTTGTTGTCAGTAGTGGTAGAATGTACAGTCAGGGTCCAAGGGATAGGGGCCCAGTGAACATGGCTTGGCCAGAATGTAAGTTTTTGCTATCTACAGGGAAAGGATATGGTCATACTAATGTTATGTTTCATTGGAAAGCAATATGCTATGTACAGGTCTGGGCCATGTTGCAGTGATCCTGGGGATGTATGTTAAGTTTATTTTTTTTTTATGTTGGAAAATTGAATGAACTCTTTAACTTAAAAATAAATCCTTGATGGCTGAGAAACTTAAAGCCACGAGACAGCCATTATTATTCCCCCCCTCCCTTGTCCTCTCTCCACAGACTGACACCTTCCCCCACCCCCATAACCCTACCCCTCCCCATCACCCCCTCTATCTCTTTTCCTCTCTGACCCCAGTAATCCCCCCCACTACTTCTACCCTTAACTGATATTCTGTATTATCATGCACTAATTTATTCACCTAATATGTGTGATATTTGAGTATCATCCAAAACTGAAATTGAAACTGTTGTTGTTAGCTAATTCTGTTGTTGTATGTTCCTTGTACCTTTGTATAAATAATGAAACATTTTTGTCCAGTCATTTGATTGTACAGTATTCTGATGTACTGCTGTATTCACTTTGGACTTCCTACCAATGTTGTAAAATTGTTTTACAAGTTGATGTTTGTCCTTTTTAGTATGATGTTATGTGTCTAGGATCTTCTTGTGAATGAGCCTGCTCATTGGAGTTTTTCCTACAATAACTGAAACTGAAGGACATTTCCAATTCACTATACTCATATACTCATTTCAGTAGTGTGTAGTAGACAGGGGTATTTCAATTCATCCTTAGGAAGACTTCATTTTTCATTTAATAACCATCAATTAAAAATATATACATTTTGCTCCTTTCAGGACTTTGTGGTAATTTACACATATGAAAAGTGATTCTTTCATTTTATTTATTTGTTCTTGGATTAGCACCTATCAGCTATAAGCTCATTTACATAGTTTACATGTCAAACAGCAGACATTATAATAGACAAACAACACAGAGTTCAGGCATCAGTAGTACAAATCAGTATTCGCAAAGTCCATAAGAGAGTAGTAATGGTAGCTGAGGCTGCTAGGAAACATCAATCCATTCCAAAAATATAGAAAGAACTAGTAGAGAAGAACATTTAGCAGTGGTCAGGAGGAAGTGGGGTAGGGTGGGAGGACATGAAGGAGATTGTTGATAGGCAGACAAAGCTTAGAGAAGCTAGAAGAGGGCTGCATAGCAGCACAAACTACAAATGCTTTTCCCTTTGGCTACAGGGGTTTGAGAGGGAGGCCCATAGCCACATGTCCCCTCCCCCTCAACGATCACTTCTGTCGCCAAGCAGCAAGACTTTTCTCCATGAGGTGGGGCGTCTGTACTGGCTGACCTCCTCCGCAGCTTGTAATGTCTACCTGCAAGCCTCCTGGACTTCTACCTTGAACGACTTGCTGTGGGATTGAATTTTTTGCCTCCCACCCACCCCGTTCCCTCCTCCTCCTCTTAAATGGACCTAAACCTCTCCCACTTCTCTGGAGAGGACCTATCTCTGTGGCAAACAGTGCTGTGGCTGTGGTTATGCAGCTTGACCTAACTGTGCCAGAACTATTGCTTGCTTGTTTGCTTCAGCCTTGACTGCCTGCTACAGTCTACTTACTCCTTCAGTTTGTTTTTGCCTTGATTGCCTGCTATAGTACAATTAATCTTTCTGTTTGTTCTAGCCTAGGTTGCCTGCTTGCCTGCTGCTGTCTACTTATTCAGTTCAGTCTTATTAATCATAGAAACATAGAATTTGATGGCAGATAAGGACCGCTTGGCCCACCTAGTCTGCCCATTTTCCTACCTAACAGATAAGCTGCAGATAATAGTTAACCAACAGCTTACATCCTCCTACCCCCCAATAGGACTGCCTTATGCCTGTCCCATGCATTCTTGAAGTCCCCCACTGTTCTTGACTCCATGACCTCCTCAGGGAGGCTGTTCCATGCATCCACAACCCTCTCAGTGAAAAAATACTTCCTCACATTACCTCTGAGCTGTCCCCCCTCTATCTTCAAATTGTGCCCCTTGTTCTTGCACATCTCTTTTTCTGGAAGATGCTACCCTCTTGGACTTTGTTAATTCCCTTGAGGTACTTGAAAGTTTCTATCATGTCCCCTCTTTCTCTTCTTTTCTCAAGGGTATACATATTAAGCTCCTTTAGTCTTTCTTCGTATGTCTTCTGGTGCAGATCCTGCACCATTTTGGTTGCCCTCCTCTGGACAGCCTCTACTCTGTCTATGTCTTTGCGAAGATGGGGTCTCCAGAACTGCACACAGTACTCCAGATGGGGTCTCACCAACTGTCTGTACAGAGGGATAACAACTTCCTGTTTTCTACTATTGATGCCTCTTCTTATGCATCCCAGTATCCCCCCAGCCTTCCTTACTGCCTTCTCACATTGCTTGCCCACCTTTAGGTCATCTGATATAACTACCCCCAGGTCCCTTTCTATTTTTACTGTTGTCAGTATCTCACCCCCCATTGTGTATGCTTCCCCTGGGTTTTTGTTTCCCATGTGCATTACCTTGCACTTCTTTGCATTGAATCTGAGCTGCCATATATTTGACCATTCCTCCAACCTTGCCAAGTCTCTTCTCATCCTTTCCACTCCATCTTATCAACCCTGTTGCAGATCTTTGTGTCATCTGCAAAGAGACATACTTTTCCTTCCAGTTCCTCTGCAATGTCACTTATAAAGACATTAAAAAAGGACCGGTCCCAGTACTGAACCCTGCTGTACCCCACTAGTAACCCTCCTTTCTTCACTGTGTACTCCATTTACTACTACCCTTTGTGTCCTGGTGTCTAGCCAATTTTTTATCCAGGCTACCACCTTGGGACCCACTCCAATGCTGGCTATCTTGTGAATTAATCTTTTGTGTGGGACTGTATCAAATGCCTTGCTAAAATCTAGGTAGGCCATGTCCACAGCCCCCTCCCTGGTCTACTACTCTGGTCACCCAGTCAAAGAAATCTATTAGATTTGTCTGACACGACCTTCCCATCATGAATCCATGCTGCCTTGGGTCCTGTGCCCCACTGGCCTCTATGTACTCAACAATTCTTTCCTTCAGAAGTGATTCCATCATTTTCCCTACCACTGAGGTCAAACTAACTGGTCTGTAGTTTCCTGCCTCTGTCCTGCTCCCACTTTTGTGAAGAGGAATCACATCTGCCCTCCTCCAGTCCTCGGGTACCACCCCATCCTCCCATGATTTGTTAAAGAGAGTAGTCAGCGGTGTCACTAGTTCTACCCTTAGTTCTTTTAGAATTCTTGGGTGAATCCCATCAGGCCCCATTGCTTGTCCACCTTCAATTTTATTAGTTCTTTCAGAACCCTTTCTTCTGTAAATGGACGGTATTGCACCCCCATCTTCAGAGGGTTTCTTTTGTTTGGTTAGGTAACTCCCCTCCTCTTCCTTTGTGAATACTGGAGCAGAAATATTCGTTCGGTATCCCTGCTTTTTCACTGTCACCCTCTACCCACATTCCTCCCTTTATTAAGCTTCAGTATCCTCCTTGGTCTTTCTTTGCTCCTAATGTACCTATAAAGGTCTTTTTCCCTTCTTAACAGAATTAGCTATCCTTTCCTCGGTTTGGGCCTTTGCTATTCTGACTGCCTTCCCAGCCTCTTTCTGCTTTAACTGATAAAGTTCTCTGTCCTGATCCTTCTGTGTTTCTTATATTTCCTGAATGCTGTCCTTTTCTCCTTAACCTTCCCTGCCACCTCTTTTGAGAACCATAGCTTTTTTCCTTCGTTGTGTTTTATTGATTTGTTTACTCAAAGGCTTGTTGCCTCTGTGATGGCTGTTTTGATCACTCCCATTGTTCCTCCACCTCCTTTTTGCCTGTTTGCTTTTCTGAGGCACTCTCTCATTTTCCCAAAGTCAGCCCTCCTAAAGTCCAGTACTTTTGCTTTTGTATGGCTTGATTGTATGGCTGTGTTTATCATGAACCACACTGTTTGGTGGTTGCTTGTTCCCAGATGGCTACCCACTTCTAAATCTAAGATTCTTTCTCCATCCCCATTTGAGAGTACCAGGTCTAAGATTGCTCCCTCCTGAGTGGGTTCCAATACTAGCTGTCTGAGGCATGCCCCCTGTAGGACATCAAGAATGACCCTGCTCTTGGATGTGCCTGCAGCAAAGGTGCTCCAGTTAGCATCTGACATATTCAGGTCCCCCATCAACAATATCTCCCCTTTTTCTGCCATTCTAAGAAAATTTTCTATCATTTCCTTGTCCATTCCCTCCCCCTGAGATGGGGGTTTGTATACAACCCCCATGAGGATTGTGGTGCCATTTCCTGTCTCCAGGGTGACCCAAAGTGCCTCATCTGCTCCCTGTTTACTCTTTAGTTCTGTTGCTTTGATCCTTCCTTTACATACAGAGCTACTCCTCTCCTCTTTTACCCTCCTGTCCCTCCTGTAGATTGTGTATCCTGGTATGTTGACATCCCAGTCATGGTTCTCTGTGTACCATGTTTCTGTGACTGCCACAATATCCAGGCAACCCTCTTCCATCAAGGCCACTCATTCAGGGAGCTTGTTACACAGACTACAGGCATTGGTACTCATCACCCTGCACTTTTTGATAGCCTTACCCCTTTAGCCCCATTTCTGTCCTTACTGCCTTTGCCTTTTTACATTTAAATCTGTTCTGCTCCCCTAATAACTTCTGTGCCTTGGTGTTTACCTCACTAATCACCATGTTTTGTGAGGGAGGCTCAGATTTCCCTGCTCCTTTTCAGTGCCTTACCCCTTAGCTGGATTTAAATGCTTGCCAATGGAAGCATTAAACCCTCTCACCCTAGGATCCTGGTTCCCCCGGACAGATGCAGACCATCACACCAGTATAGGTCTGCATCCTCCAGGTGGCTCCCAGTCCCCAATGAAGCCAAAACCCTGAGCTCCACACCAGTTTTTCAACCACTCATTGAGATTCCCTGGTGAGAAGTGCCCTAACATCTCCCTTGCCATAGACAGGCAGCACCTCCAGAAGGTTACCGTATGTGCTACTTGTCAAGGCCCCTTCCAACACTACAAACTCCTCTTGCACTGCTCTGATCCCATTTTCTAGCCAGGTCATTTGTCCCTAGGTGGACAATGACATCCAGCTCCTCCCTTGTGCAGCTCCTCCCACGTTCCTGAGGATTGCTTCCTGTCCCTCAAGCTGTGGCGCCAGGAAGGCGCACCTCCTCCTCACCCTTCCTCCCCATTTCTACTCCCCAATGATTGAGTCCCCCACCAGGAGTTGTTTCCTTCCCCTGTGGGGTCCCATGCCACCCTCCTGTGGGTTTCCTTTGTGAAGGTTCCCAGCATCCTCCTTGGTCTCCACTGCAGGTGCCTCCATAGAGGAACCACTATCCATCAGAAGAGCAAATGAATTGTGGAGAGGTACAGCTGGAGGGATGCAACTCTGTTCCACCACCTTCTCCCTCCTTGAGCCCACCCATGTCCAGCCTCTTCTCTTTCTTGGCAACCTCTGATGTAATGGCATTGGCCCTGGTGGTCCCTGGGTGGGGGAGGAGGTTTCATGAATCCTAGCCAGGTCAGCCTGGAGACGGGAAACCTCCTCTCTCAGACCAGAGAGGTGCCTGCAAATAGGGCAACATCGTAGCCTCCAGAATTTCTCCCAGAACACTGCCGCCCCACAGCCATTGCACTACACCACTCCTATCATGTCTTATTTTGTGTCCTCTCTACTGTTTCTCTGGATGCTTATTCTTTCCTCTCCTTACAACTCTCACCCTACCTGTTCTGGGACAGCAACTTCCTATCTTCTTCAGTAGCCTCCTTCTTCCTTGCTCAATATCAGACCACCAGCAGCTGGAGGGGGGAGTGAGCTACTTTTTTCCTTTAGGGTTGACAAAACCAATGTTTCTCTATGATCCTTTCCTTCCTACTGCCAAACAGGAAGTTCCTGTTGACAGTCAAATCCAGTGGCTACAAAAGTAGAACTGGCTGGTGGTGGGTGGGTGGTGGTGGAGGGTGGATGGAGGCAATTAGTAAGAAAAAAGGCTAGCAACAGGAAGTTGTAATTTGACTCACCTGCTTTTATAGTGTCTAAGCCACACCCCCAGGTAAGCTCTCTTTCCTCCTACTGGTTTAGCAAAGTCAGCTGATACAGTACCCTTCCCTGCACAGAACACACACTGACTTTTTTCTTTTCTTTTCTTTCTTGTTTTAACCCTAAATAAGACCCCTTCTACTTCTAATAAGTGAGAACTATTTGTTTGACCCCATTTGCTGAAGTGAGAGATCGGGAACTGAAAAAGCAGCTGCTGCCTGTGGTAAAAACGAACTGTGTGCCTGAACTGTGAGTCCAATACCTGAAAAGTGCTTTATTTTGTTTGTGTGCCATTGCTCCCCTTTGTCCCATGATACCCGAGTTCTAGTGAGAGGGACCAGGTGAAAACGGTGAATATGTCATCAAAGGAGGAGGGGCAGCATATTACAAAAGAACCATGCTGTTTAAATCCACTGAACAGTATGCTGAAGCCATTTACCAACTGCTAGCACAGCTTTTATTTGCCAGCTAATCTACTTCTGCTGTGTGCATTGAACTGTTTGTTTGACCCCATTTGCTGAAGTGAGAGATCGGGAACTGAGAACTGTTTGTTTGACCCCATTTGTTGAAGTGAGAGATCGGGAACTGAGAAAGCAGCTGCTGCCTGTGGTAAAAATGAACTGTGTGCCTGAACTGTGAATCCGATACCTGAAAAGTGCTTTATTTTGTTTTTGTGCCATTGCTCCCCTTTGTCCCGTGATACCTGAGTTCTAGTGAGAGGGACCAGGTGAAAATGGTGAATACGTCATCAAAGGAGGAGGGGCAGAAAATTACAAAAGAACCGCGCTGCTAGCAGCGCAAGTGTGAGAGGCGCGAGCGCCACTTGGCATCAGGAAAGCAACTGTGGGCTCACGGAAAGCAGTTGGTGAACTTATATTTGTTACCTGTGTATATAGTGGTAAAAATATCTATCCTCATTTAAATGAGTTTGATAATTGCTGTTATCTATTGTTTCTCATATGGTTTGGGTTTGCATTTTATTGTAAGGTCTGTGTTGGGGAGATATTGGTGCTTGAGATAATGAGACTCATTGCTTGAAAAAACAATATATTAAATGGGGAAAGCTGTATTTATTTAATGTCACATATTGCTTGGTTAAATGTTTAAATTTTAAAACTTTTAGACTGTTTTGATTTAACAGCCTGATATACTAATGTATATAATAGTATGTTCTACAGCTTAAAATATTGGTGTTTGAACAGGAGTTCTGGTTGTCTACAAATATTGATTGTTCAGTTTTATAGGTGTGGTTCATGTACTAATTCCAGTGGTTAATTCTGACTGGAATTGTGTATGAAGAAGTTTTTGTTTTAATTTTATAAACTCTAGAGTCTAAATGTAATAGTTTTGGTATTATAATTTGACTGGAATAACCCCTACACATAGAGGTTTGTCCTTGTTATTAATTGGGGCATTATTAACTATAGAGTTTAAATTAAAATATATTTTAAAATTTAAAGGAACTAAAAATGTTAGTGTTATGGTGGGCAATTTTACTAGTGGGATGCCAGTTTTGTTCAAATATAGATCCTATTCAGGTAGATAAAGATGTTGTAGTACAGCCAAATATAATAACAGTGCATAAAAGTACATTGCCTGGAAAGATAGATGTATTAGTAGGATGGTATGGGGTAATACAGGCTACTTTATTGGATAGTTATACAGAGACCACTCTGATCAAGTGAGTATGTATTTTTAGCAAAGTTTAAAGTGGATTGTTGACAAATACTCTTTTGGTTGGTTCTAATATAAATAAAAATAGAAGAAGGGGAAGACAAATAAACCCCAAATTGTATAGATTAAGTAAATTAGCAGTAATTATGGGGTTAATGATGAGTGGGGATGTTCATCTAAATCCTGGGCCTGCATTTGAGTTGTATAATGATTGTACCCTAGAAATGTTAAATGAAAAGGGATTGAAGATTGTGCATATTAACATCTGTAGTTTGCTTAAAAAAATTGACAATCTGAGAGATTGGGTAATGTGCTATAAACCTGATATATTAATAATTACTGAGTCATGGTTGCATACAAGAATTCAAGACAATGATATAGCCTTGGAAAACTTTAATGTGTGGAGAAAGGATAGATCTAAAAAGGGGGGTATAGTAGTAATTTATGCTAGAAATTGGATTGATATTAAGGAATTAGGTAGTCTAAATGATTGGACTGAAGCAGAAATTCTACCATTGGAACTAAAGTTACCATATTCTTAACCCATATTATTGTTTGGTATATACAGACCACCCAAAAGTAGTTTTGAGGTTTTTGGTGAAATGCAAAATATCCTGAAGAATTATTTGAATTCACATGAACTAATGGTAATTGGGGATTTAAATGTTGATTGGGGAACAATAGATGTTCATCACAGTTTAATTGATATGGCCACAACTTTAAACTTAATACAACTTATAAGAGAAGTAATTAGGTTAAACGTAACAAATTCTGATAATTCAACCATTCTGGACCTCATATTTACTTCAGATCCTAATAAGTATGTTAGTAGTGGGGTGTTGCCAGATTCAATGTCTGATCATCAGATAGGTTTTTGTATAAGAAATCAAAAAACAAGGAAAGTACCTAAGAATATTATACATACTAGGGTATACAAACACTTTGACTATGTTGCATTTACGCAGGAATTAAAAAGGTATAATTGGGAAAGATTAGATTTAATTCCCAATGTGGGGGATGCATGGGATATGCCTCAAAAGGATTTTATACAAATTTGTGACAAATATGCCCCAATAAAAACTAGGCTGATTAAATCAAATAATGCACCATGGTATGATTCTGGATTATTTAAAATTAAAAGAGCCAGAGATAAGGCATGGAAAAAAGCTAAATTAATTAAAGGAAATCAGGAGTGGATTAAGTATAAACAATTAAGGAATTTGTACACTAAAGAAATTAGGAAGGCCAGACAGGATTACTGTAACAAAAGACTATCTAAAGAAATGATGGAGAACCCAAGGGTATTCTGGAGTACAATAAATAAACTACATAAGGGTCCAAATATGGGTTATTCCAATCAATTTTTGATTAACGGGGATAAATTAGATTTAGGAGAGGAAGTAGTAAATGAGTTTAATGCATTCTTTACTACTATGGGTACGGATGCATTAAGATCTGGAAGGAATAATATGAACCAGGCCTCACAAAGTATTATTGAGTTATATAAATCAGGTAAAGAAAATGTACAATCTGACAAGAAAGAGGAGTTTGAATTTACCCCTATTACAAGTGGGGAAGTTAGGGAATTATTATTTAAAATTAGTATAAATAAAACAGAAGGCATGGATGGGAACCCTAATATCTTATTAAAGTATGCAGCCCCTATCATAGATCAACCTTTAGCAAATTTATTTAATATATCCCTCTTTTCTACGGAACTACCCTCAATATGGAAAACAGCAAAGATTGTGCCAGTATATAAGTCAGGATCTAGGATGCTCTTGTTAAACTATAGACCAATTTCCCTGTTATTAATAATGTCAACAATTTTGGAAAAGATTGTAGCGAAACAACTACAGACATTTTTAAAAGATAATGGTGTCCTTAATAAATATCAATCTGGTTTTAGACCAGAACATGGAACTACTACAGCCCTACTGAAGGTTACGGGTGATATTGTAGAGGATCTGGACAGGGGGATGCCAGTGGGGGCCATTTTTGTTGATCTTTCAAAGGCATTTGATACCTTGGACCATGGCATCCTCCTGTCCAGATTAAAACTCTGCGGTATATCTGAGCCAGTGGTGAATTGGTTTAGAAATTATTTGGACTCAAGACAGCAACAAGTAACTATTAAGGAATGGTCATCGGGTTTAACGGTAATTGTTTCAGGTGTACCACAGGGATCTATATTGGGACCCATATTGTATAATCTTTATATGAACGATTTGAGGTTTGAGCAACAGGGGGTACAATATCATCTTTATGCTGATGATACAATCATATATTTGGCTGATTCATCAGTGGTACTTATTCAGTCAGTATTGCAGCAGGCTTTTGATTTACAGGATTTTTTGCTGAGATCTAAATTAGTTTTAAATGAAAAAAAATCCCAGGTAATGGTATTTCATAGGGGGAATGGTGTAAATTTGGAGCAAGATGGATTGCAAATTAAAACCTGTACTGGTGGTATTTTGCAACAAGTTGATAAATATAAATATTTGGGGGTTTATTTAGATAAAAAAACTTGATTGGCATAGTCATTTTGAGTATACTTTGATGAAAATAGGAAAGTATTTAGGTTCCCTATATAGAATAAGGAATAGTATGTCTCTGTATGTTAGAAAACTCATAATCACTGCGGTGGTATTACCCATGTTAGAATATGGGAATTTGATTTACATGGGTGCATCAAAAGAGCAGTTATATAAGCTTGATGTTATGTATAATAAACTGGCAAGATTTATATTAGGTGTACCAAGGATGACACATAGATATGTACAGGAATTTGGGTTGGTATACCTTATCTCAAAAAGAGAGGCTTAAGTTTAATTTTATTTGTGATGAAATGTTTATCCGGGAAAGTGCCAGAGTACTTGGCAGGGGATATTGAAATTAAGAATCCTATAAGGTGATTGCGTTCTGCAAGTAGTTTGGAATGTATGATACCAAAACGGAGAATGGCCTGGGGAAATAATCATTTTATAAGTGTTGGAACTCTCCTGTGGAATTCCTTACCTGGGATACTAAGACCGCTAGATAAAAAATTCCAGTTAAATTTAATAAAGGAATGGCTCATCGAGCACATAAGTATTGAGGGGGATTTAGTTTAGAAATAAGTATAGAAAATCTGTCTTGTATTTATGTGTTGAGTGCATTGTTCTCTTTTTCTAAGTTACTGTAAAGATATATGTATTTTATTTCTTTTTTTATCTTGTTTAATGTTAAGTGATGTTGTATTTATTATATTGATATGATTAACTGTATAACTGACCTGAAGAGTAACTGGTTTTGATTCTCTGGACCTCACTGTAAATGAGCTTCGCTCAGTGGAGTAATCCATATTCATTATTTTATAAATAAAAAATGTTACCTACCTACCATAATAAAGTTATCTGTCTTCTTAATCTTAACAGACACTGACTCCTGCTGAGATATAAGTTTTAAATTATTAAGAAAATGTAGCTTCTTTTAGTTAGCTGCTTTCTGCTCTACAAGCAAGGCTAGAAACAGGAAGTTGTAATTTGACTCACCTGCTTCTAATCCTTCTAATCCTTCTGTACCTGAGGATAATAATCCCTAGTGAAGCTTGTTCTGCTGCTAATTTCCACCTGTTAGATGTCTGCTCCAAGCCTTGAACGCCTGTTACAGTATAATCAATCTCCCTGTACCCAAGGATAATTATTCTTCTTGGGATAGAATTGCTGCTTATATTCGCCTGTCCTCTACTCGATCTTTTCTATTCCAGGAACTTCACCCCTATCTTACTTGCTATACTCATGTTCACTGCTTATTACAGCTGTTACCTTAGTCCAGTTCCTATCTGTTATTGCTCTGGTTCCTATCTGTGCCTGTTCTGCAACTAGTGCACCCTTGCCCAATAACTGACCATATTTTTTCAGGGATTTGGCCTCTATGCTCTCTGTCTTATCCCAGGTAATCTTGAGGGGCCTGGGACTCATGGCAGCCTTTGCCTACATACCTCTGATCATGGGAGCTGACCAGTTCTGCTCCTGGGGATATTGTCCCCTGAACCAAAAGCAGGAATGTTGGTCCATCCCTCTGTCCCCTTGAAACCCTGGTGGAGGGAATGAATGTGCTACTCCTTTCCATCTATGGAGTAACCTGCAATGGAAATTGTTACAACCTTTTTTACTACTTCCACCTGAGAAGCAGACAAAGGTACTACCTCTCTCCCTCTAGAATCATTGGGTACCTTTCCAGGCTTAAGCTTGCTCTGGGGGAGATGATAAACCTAACCTTGGCTCCACACCCCTAACCTCGCTCTTAGTGATCCCACTAACCCTGTCTGGGCTGAGGCCAGGGGCCTCTGTCTGGCCCATATAAACACTGGCAGCCTAAGGCATAAAATCCATGAACTTGAAGCTTGGACCACACTGTATAAGCCTTACATACTAGCAGTGACTAAAACCTGGCTCGAGCCGCATATCCTTCCACATGAAATAGACTTGGTCGGCTACAATGCCTTCAGATGGAATCATGTAGGAAAGAAAGGCCATAGTGTTCTCATCTACATCAAGACCAATCTCAGTGCTGTGCAGCTAAATTATCCACCCCTCAGTGACTCATCAAGTGAGATCATCTTTACTAGATTGTTCCTTGGAGACACCAAGACTCTCTATATTGGATGTGCCTATCTTCCACCCCTATCGGCTGCATCTTCCTTAGAATCTCTAACCCATGCCCTAACGGAGCACCACCTGGGGGAAATGATTCTCCTTGGAGACTTCAATCAAAACTGGCTTGCCCTGGGGATCTCAACTAATAAGAACCCCATTCTTGACTCCAACCTGACTCAAATCATCGACCTGCCAACTAGGTATAATGCCAAGCCCGGCAATCACTCCTTACTCGACTGGGCCCTTGTATCTTGACCGGACCATATTATGACAGTCGGGACCATGGCAGATTCATTGAGTGACCACTCACCAATCTTCTGCACCTGGTCCAATAAGCCTCCCAAATTGGCCGCCAGAGTGATAGAAGCCAGGAACTTCAGCAGATTCATAGCAACTGACTTCTGCTCAGACCTTCATACAGTAGACTGGGATCTCATCATCACTCTCCCCACCCTGGATGAAGCGCTGGACTACTTTACCAATTCATTCCTGTCTGTGGCCAATGCTCATGCTCCATGAAAGAAACTAAGAGTTATCAGGAAGTGCCACAAATGGCTTGGCCCTGGCCTCAAATGGAGTATGCTGATCAGGGACAGGGCCAGGGGATTATATAAATCCTCATGCCACAATACTGACTGGGAAAAATGCAGGGAACTGAGGAACCACTGTAAGAAAACCTCCAAACAGGCTAAGTCCACATACCTGCGTGACCTCCAGACTAGTCACCTATGGGATCCCAAGAAATTTTGGTGCCAAATAAACCTGCTACTCAAGGGTACCCCCGATGCCCAGGATAGAGCTTTACTGGTTGGGAATACCCTGACCATAGACCCCTCCACAATAACTGAGGCATTCAATGCCTCCTTTTCAAACCCAGATGGACTCTTACTCCCCTTCCTGTCTTGTGCTCCCCACTCCAACAGTATCAATTGAGAGCATGCCCGGCCCCAGTTTCACCTGAAACTTGTTAAACCCTCAGAAGTACTCCCACTCTTACTCAAAAATAACCCTGATTCCTCCCTGGGACATGACCTGCTCGAACCTAGGCTGCTGAGGGATGCTGCTTCTGCCATCTT
Organism: Neoceratodus forsteri; assembly: GCA_016271365.2. Lineage (NCBI taxonomy): Eukaryota > Metazoa > Chordata > Ceratodontiformes > Ceratodontidae > Neoceratodus > Neoceratodus forsteri. Next base: position 1,059,548,480 of record CM057451.1, on the reverse strand, counting down.
CCTCCATGTCACTTGGCTCATCAACAGGTACCTCCTTGAGGGAGCAGTTCCAAGCAAATGGAAAGTAGTGGCTATAGTCCCAGTCCTCAAAAAAGGGCCCCGGGACAAAGTGGGGAACTAAGGTCCCATCTCCATTCTCTGTCCCCTCGGTAAGGTGCAGGAGAGATTGGTCTACAACCACCTGCAAGACTACCTTGAGAGGCATTATCTCCTAGCCGACATACAACATGGCTTTAGGATAGGCCATGACACAGTCACAGCCCTTATCCGGCTCATGTCTGATGTCCTTGGTGCTATGGACAGGGGATCTCAGATGGGAGCTCTATTTATTGACCTGTCTAAGGCCCTTGACTCGGTCTGCCATAATCTTCTTCTCTCCAAATTCCATCTCCTTGGACTAGATTGGCTCTCTCACTCCAGGTTTAAGAGCTACCTACTCAATCAAAGTCAAAAAGTTGTCTGGAGAGGAATACAATCCAGTATCTGACCAGTGGTCTCTGGGGTACCTCAGAGCTCAATCCTGGGCCCCTTCCTCTTCACCCTCTTTGTCAATGACATTGAGAGGGTTAGTGGGCTGAGCAAACTCATCCTCTATGTGGATGACACTGCTGTCTACTGCAGTGACCCGTTACCTATTGTTATCACTGCCAAGTTGCAAGCTAGCATCTTAGCAGTTGAAGCCTGGTTTTCCACCAACTCCTTGGTACTGAATGAAGAGAAGACCAAAGCTGTCCTGTTTGGAATTAGACATCTGGGTACCATCAGATGTGACCTGCTCCAACTCCAGATAGCCCAGGGGAAGACAGTAGAGGTCCTTGATAGGATCAAATGCCTTGGGATCCTCCTTGACCAGGAGCTGTCTTATAAACCTCACATTGACTCTCAAACTAACACCATCCACCAGAGGATTGGACTCCTCTACCACCTGGGACACTCTCTTTCTGATGAGGCTCGGTGAGCTATTGTCAATTGCACCCTGCTCCCCATTCTCCTCTATGGGACCCCCCTCCTTCAGTCCCTTAGAGAAGGGGAACTACACAAACTTTCTGTGCTTTGCCATAGAATGGCATCTTTTGCCACCAATGACTCCCCCCAGGAGGCACAATGTGAGGTCCTAGTAGACCTCCACTGGCCAACTTTATGGCACAAACTGGCCTACTCCTCTATTTGCCTGACCTACAAATTCTGCACCACTGGCCTTCCTCCTCACCTGTGCAGCCTGCTCAACCCAAGAGTACACTGCCATGATACTAGATCCTGAGCTAGCTGTCCCCTGGACATCCCATGGGTATGCACCATCTCAGGCAAGTGTTCCTTTAAATATGCTGCCCTGCATTTATGGAACACACTCCCAGAAATCTGGTTAACAGACCTTCTCTCCAAGGCCTCAAGTTGGGCCTCAAAGTGTATCTCCTTGAACTCAGCTTCTGCAGCTGTAATCATTAGGCCCTACTCATTCCCCTTCCTATGTAGGTCTCAACTGTGACCACTGTATTCCATGCTCATTCCAATGAATGTGTCTATTGTGACTACTGTTACTCCAATGTATTGTGCCAAATGTATAAACCATATTGTCAACTGTAGTTACTTTCACTCCAATGTATATAACAATCCTAACTAATGTATTGTGTCCAATGTATGTAACCAATACTTTATGTAACTAATCCTGGGTCACCCCTGAAAAAGGGACCTTTGGTCTCAGTGGGATTACCCAGTTACCAAAATTTAAACAAATAAATAAATAAATAAGCATGCCTTGTCAAGGGAAAATCTAATGAGTAAGGTTGGGGGGGCTGCAGCAGCTCAAGCAAGACTTGTCAAGGGAGGAAACAAGAGAGTAAGGTTAATGGGGGATGGGGTTAGGAGTTGCTTGTGTAGACTATTGTAGAAGAGAGACCAAGTGTCACTACTACTGTTAAACAAATACTTTTGGGATAAACTTGTTGTGACTAGAAACATTTCTCAGTATTTATTTAGTCCTTCATATCATTTCAGATTTTAATTCAAAATTAAATGCTCTATAATATTTTAAGCACATTTAAGATCAATAGATTAATGATGAGAACTAGAGCAACAAAATCTGATGAATCTCTTATAGCAATGGAATATAAACCCAGAAATAAATTGGATAAAAAGAGACTTCAGTTTCATGAAGTTTCCTTAGAAGGAACCTTAGGAGATAAGTTAAAGAAAAAAGTAAAAGGGTAGAAAAGTTCCAAAAGAGTCAAAATAAAATGAACTCAGCTCAAATCAAAATAATTAATTTTATGGACAAAATGATTTCGACCCTATGGGCAATAATTCAAATATTATGCTTCCAGCATCTTATGATACTGATGTTCATTTACTTGCAAATGTCTCAATGATAAATATAGAGGTGGCATTTAGTGGTAATGAAAATACCTGACTAAACAAGGGGATGACCTCATGAATAACAAGATTATTTCTGATCACCTAATTGACTAACTTTAAAAAAACAGAAATGGCAAACATGACCTCATTGTCATTTCCCAAGGTTCCTTATATTCCTATGCAGTTCTCATAAAATAATTACACTCAACAAAATGTAACAATATCAACAGTCATTGAAACTGTGGAAGTTATGAATGATTTAGGCATAACCATTACTGGATTAAAAGACTTGTTTAAGCAACAGAATGTGGTGTTTTGAGGTCAGGGGCTTTTCAGGTGCAAGAATCAGAACACACACAGTATCTCACTCAATACAGGAAAACTTGTCTTTCTTCCCAGAGATAGAATTGTCTTCCCAAACATTTTCTTGGTAGCCATTCCCTGGGAGAGGTTATAGCATAGATAATGGATACCATAGTCTGTCTGGAGTCTTACATCCCTCTAGTGGAAGCTGAGTGACAACAAGGAGCTTCTGCTCTATCAGATGGCTTGATTAAGTAAAGTGTATAATGGACTAGAGCCAGGCAAAAGTTGCAGATTCCACTTTCGCAGAACTAACGTGAAATTCATAAATTTCATAAAATTTTCCGAACTTCCACCATTGGTGAGACTGGAATCTTCCAAAGGTTTTTGGCTGACTTTTACCCTGTTCATTGGAATTTTTGGGGGGCTAAACTGCAATGAACTGCAAAATGACAGTTCTGAGGAATTTTATTCCATAGTTTATGGGATTATTCCACAATACATTTAATCATTCCACAGGTGAGTGATCAATTATGTGGAATTTCTTTCTGAAGTATAATTAATTCATCCTCAATTCATACATTCATTTCACAGTTCAGTGACTCACTGAACTGTGGAATGAATGTAAGAACTGTGGACCAAAGGGATATTTTTGCCTTCTTGCCTTCTTGCCATGTGATTATGGGTTAGTTTTGTTATGATATTGTATAAAATAATAAACTTGATTTATTTTATTTATTTATGTATTTATTTAAAATTGATAACCAGGAAAAGCACACAGCCGAGGCTAGAGTCCAGGTGCAACCCGGGGAAAGGGTGAACAGAAGAAAACACAATGTGTAACAAACTTACAAAGCGCATGTCATGGTTACAAGACCAAAAATACACAAAGTACAAAATACAAAATGAGGCATTTGTAGCATAAATAATAAGCAACAGTACATAAAAAATAGAGGTACTTACTAACAGGAGTTTGGATACCTTTGGATACCTTTGCAGCTGGCAGTGAAATTAGTGGGAGTGAAATTAGTAAGAGCAGTGTACACTACTTAACTACCAGGTTGTAGGGTGACTGGGGTAGCATTAACATTTAGGAAGGAAGAGCTGCTAGGGAAGAGATGGGGAAGTTTGAGCACAGTGAACACTGAGGGGAGAGAAGAAATCTGAGGGATCTTTTTAAGGAAGAGAATGAGGAAGATTGGCATAGCAGAGGGAGGTTTGTTCCAGAGGAGCGGGAGGCAGTAAAAGAAGGCAACTTATCCTACCGCAGAGTGGGGATGAGGAATAGAGAAGGTATGAGTGAAAAGAGTAAGAGGTTGAGGATGCCTGTGATAAGCAGAAGGAGAGTTGGGGGGAAGAGTGCCAAACCAGTACTTGACTATGAGGGAGACACTGTGAACTAATCTCCAGTGCGATAATGGTATGAGTGAGAGGGTAGCCTGTGACATAGGCAACTGTGGAAGGGTGACCCACACAATAGCATTTGCATAATGAGGGACAGTGAATGGGGCTCACATGCAGCAAGGGCCCATTGCCAATATCTCTCCCAGACATGTACGGTGGCAGTCAATAATGGTGACAGGCAATGAGGGAGAAAGGGGCAAAATGGTGAATGCGAAAATGGATGACTACCAAAATGGCTTGCTCACATGTGTGTACACGCACATGTACATATGTTACTGTAGACACCAGCAGCAATGCACCATCCCACCCCACTGCAGCAAACCATATCTTGACAGGCAACAACCTTCCCAATGGAAACCATACTGCCAGTGAAACAAGCTCTTCCCAAACTATCCACTCAGCAGACTCAAGCTGTGAAGGGCCCCGTTGGACAGGCTACAGACATGCTGCCCTTGTGGCATGCTCCACAAGACCACCATCTCCTTATGTGAGGACAAGCCTGCAATGATGACGTCTCACAGTACAATGCCCAGTCACGCCCCTACTATGGCCCAGAATCCCCACCCAGCCATCCACACTATGGCGGGTCCCTGCCCATAACTCCCCAGGTCACACGTCAATGACGTCGTGACACTCATCATGGGAAATGCCAACATGGCGGCGCCCATGATGGGGGGGAGCAGGCCCAAGCCTGGTCCCGATGGCACCTCCTGTAGCCGTTATTAGTGTGAAAGACAGGCAAGAGATTGAAACCATGATTGATAGAGCATTGGGTAATGTTCCTCTTCCTGAAAGGAGCATGAAAGCCATTAAAAGTCAGATTCGACAAATTTTCCAAGAAGTTGGCACTCAGGAAGGTGTTGTCCGCACTGCAGCCTTGGATGGTGCGCGAGACGCGTTCCCCTTGCCTGATCAACCACCGACTAATCCCCTACAAATGGCTTACTCTGTTCAGCAAATTGCTGACAGTATCGGTCCGATGAGCCCGTCCGACAACCTCAGCTGTCACTTGGAAAAGGTGCGCTCTAAATGCGAGATGCTCAGCCTCGCTGCAGAATATCAGGTCCAAATACTACACCAGACCATCGATCCTGGTTTATGGGCCAAAATCTCTGAAGCAGTTTGCCAGGATCGGGAACGCTACCTTTGATGAGGTTGCAGCTGAGCTCATCTCCGCTCATAGCCCAGGTGTAGTAGGAGTCATGCTGGCATACCCCATAAAGCAGAATGCAAAAGAAAGCCCAGCAACCTACCATCAGAGACTCTGGATGGCCTACCGAGCAGGAAAACACCTGGCACAAGAAGCTGCGGATGTAGATCTTATTGAATACAAGACCCTGTTTCTTAGGAACATGATCCCAGCAGTAAGAGAAAAGGTAGAGCCAACCACTTACCCAAATATGGATAGGTTTACTGATATTCTTCGGAAAACCAAGAGGGTGTATCAACTGTACATCCGTGATCTGGGTTCTGGTTCCAAGAAAGTTGCTGCCGTGGAACCTGCCTCCGGGACCGCGACACACTATACGGTGGTAGGGCAGGCCCAACAACAACAGCAAACTAAACATCCATCGGCCCCTCCAGCTAGTAACCAACAAAACCCCCAACAAGGCCAACAACAACAGTGGGGTGGGAACCAGAATTGGACCAAAAACAGGAGGCCTAAGGGCAGAGGGAAACCATTACAGAGATCGGGTCCTTCATATAAGGAGATAGCTGAAGAAAACCAAAAATTCCAAGAGCTCCTGGGACAAGTACGCTCTGTAGCGGATGCTGTCCCCGCACAGACCCTTGAGGTGGTACAACCAGCAGCCCATGAAACTACTGGCCATGGAGACACCGGAAGTACAAGCCCTCAGGCCCACACAAGCCTGAACCCAGAAGCTCCTCCCTATATCACATCAGTACAACACTCTGAAGTCATTCATGCAAGTCAGGCCCAACCTCTGCATGCCTCCAGCAATACGGATTGACAATTACAGGCCCCAGTCTGTATTGTAAACAAGCTGGTCTTGGATACAAACAGAAGGCCCTGCATCGAGGCCGAGGTCAGGGGCCACCAACTAATAGTCTTACTAGATACAGGTGCAGCTGTATCTGTGTTACATGACGAACACCCGGACACGTCCCCTTGGTCTACCGGACGGAAGACCAATATGTCAGGAGTCGATGGTACTAGGCAACCTGCATACCGTTCTCTACCCTTACTGGTAGAACTAGGCCATTTGAAGGCCTCACATGCATTTCAACTAATGGTACTGCATGATCATCCTAGTGTCATAGGCATTTATTTCCTTGTACCACACAGCTGTGTGGTGGATCTAGCTAACATGCTGCTGATACAGATCCAAGGTCATTACCATGCCATCTTGATTCCTGACTCACATGCTGTGGCAACAATATCTATCAATAACAAAGTATGACGTCATAGATTTGTTCAAGAATCATGAACTTTTTCTGAAACTCTTACCTATTCTGCAACGACATTTGGAAGCGTTTGCAGTTAACAAGCATGACTGTGGCAAAATGCATACCATCATTGAGGTGCCAGGCCTGGCACATGAAAGGCAAAGGCAATACCCCTTTCCAACTGAGGCCTTGCCCTCCCTCCAAGAAATGATCAAGTCACTCCTTAAACAAGGAGTAATCAGAACTTGTGTTTCCACTGCCAAGTCTCCTTTCTGGCCCATGAAGAAACCCACAGGCACTTGGAGACTTACTATTGACTACAGGAAACTGAATCAGGTCACTCCCAGTTGTTCCCCAGCTGTGGCATCGGCACCAGATGTGCTTCAACTTCTAACACCGAATCAGAAATGGTTCAGTGCCTTGGATATTTCCAGTGGTTTCTGGTCATTGCCATTGGCCCTCAAGAGTCAATATAAGTTTGCCTTCACCTTTGAAGGACGACAATACACGTGGACTTGCTTGCCACAAGGATTCCATAACAGTCTATCCCTCTTCCATCGCCACATGATGGACGTCCTACAGAGTTTCTCAGCCCCCCAATGTCTCTGACAATATGTGGATGACCTGTTGTTGGCCACAGCCATGCATGAATAACATCTGGATCTCTTGGACAAAATACTGACTCTCATCCAGAGAGCAGGCCTGAAATGTAACCCAGCAAAAGCACAGTTATGTCAGAAGGAAGTACTCTTTCTGGGTCTGAAAATAACTGACCAAGGCTGAAGCCCTACCTGGAAAAAGATACAGGGATTACAAGACTTGCCATTGCCCACTAGTGTGGCAACTCTTCAAAGGTTTTTAGGTATGGTAAATTATTCGAGAGATTTTATTTGTGATTTTGCTCAGAAAGCCACTCCTCTGTATGATCTACTCAAAAAGGATGTTCCATGGAGTCGGGGTCCTGTTCACACCCAGACTGTGATGTCACTGAAGCAGGCTCTGGCCTCTGCCCCAGCACTGGTCAACCCCAATCCAGCACTACCATTCCATCTGGGAGTGTGTCACCTCTGACATTGCCATGTCAGCAGTGCTGGCCCAGAAGGTGCATGGCACCTTGAGACCCATTGCATATGCATCACAGCTCTTTACCCCAGTGGAACAGAAGTATGGCCTTTGTGAAAGGAACCTTCTGGCCACCTACTGGGCTGTCAAGCACTTCCTGTATATCATTGGGTACTCACCACTGATCCTCAACACTAACCACACACTTACTACCTTTCTACTCTCAGATAGAGTGAAGGATGGGTCAGTCTCTAATACTAGGCTGGCACATTGGTCACTTCACCTCCAGGATAGAGATATCCAGGTCCACCAGACCAAAGTTCCATCTCTACTAGCTCATAGTCTCCTTTTTCAGGGAGAACCCCATGACTGTAGACTGCAGTCACCTGACCTCCCAGATCCAGGTCCTTTCCTCCCTGCCACGCCACAGGTACTCGAGAGTACCTCTCTGTGCCATATTTTCACTGATGGTTCAGCATCATACTATCAGGGAGAACAGATTGCAGGGATAGGTATCTTGCTAGTCTATCCTTATGGGAACACTGTCAAGATATCGAAACGCTGTAGTGTAGCTTCATCGCAATATGCAGAGATGGCAGCGGTGGCCTGTGCCCTTGAGTTCATCCAACATGGAACTCAGGATACCATCATTTTTACAGACTTTAATTGGGTTTGTTGTTCCCTTACAGAATTTCTTCCCTTTTGGCAGAAGAACTCCTTCCTCTCTTCTGACGGTAGCCCAGTGAAATACAAAGAATTGGTAATCTACATACATGCATTGGCGCAGAAATGGACACACAAACTTTATGTGCACGAGGTCAAAGCCCACTCTCTCTCCATGACCCCTATCATGCTTTCAATGACACCGCAGACACCCTTGCTAAGGAAGGGGCCCAAGGGGGGGAACGTCTGGATGATGGACCATCTAGAAGCTAATGCAGATGTACATGTTGCAGCTCTCAAGAAGAAATCTGAGTCTTTTTCTCCCCTGGACCTCTCAGCAGCCCAACACCTGGACACTGAACTGAGAGAGGTGTTCAGATTCCTTGACAAAGGTACTGAAGAAACACTACCTTCACATAATCCATACTGAAGGCATGAAGGTAAGTTACACTTATCCCCTGATGACAAGCTCATTTGGTTTCAACCAGATGACACTACCACCAAATTGTGGGTAGTCCCCAGACACCTAAGATCTGAATGTTTTCACCAAGTACACGATACTCCTACTGGTGGACACCAAGGAGCAGAAAACACCCTCCAATGCGTTAAGACCACTGCTTGGTGGCCTGGTATTACCAAAGATGTTAAACAATACATAGACAATTGCCTCATTTGGGCACAAAACAATCCCATACCTACAACACGAAATGCCAAACTTTTATCACAAAGACATTCTGGCCCATGGCATGCCATACAAATTGATTTTATTGGCCCTCTGACCAATACCAGTAGAAACAACAAGTATGCTCTTGTGGTAACTGACCTATTCTCTAAGTGGGTTGAGGCTTTCCCCACTAAGACATGCACCGCAAAGACAACCGCCAAAATCCTGATAGAACAGATTTTCTCCAGGTGGGGCCTACCTCTCAAGGTAGACTTTGATAAAGGAACCAGTTTCACAGGTGAGTTGATGATAGAGTCCCCTAAACTCCTTGGAGTTCAACAAAAGTTCCACATACCTTATCATCCTCAATCCTCATGTCAAGTAGAAAGAGCCAACAGACAGATTAAGCAAATGCTTTCCAAATTCATTGAGGATAATCCCAAAACCTGGGATTCCCTGTTGCCTTTACTCCATATGGCAATCAGGAGCACACCCTCAGCCACTACCCAGCTGACACCCTTTGAGGTGATGACTGGAAGACAGATGAGATTACCTGAACACTTGCTGTTTGACCTGCACACCCCCACCGCAGACCATGTGTCTGTGGATCAGTATGTGGAAAAACTCAGGAAAGACCTCATACACACACTTGTATGCTGCAAACTGCATGGGCAAAGCCCAGCAACAATCCAAAATACAATTTGACAAGCACGCACAAGAAGTGGATTGGCAGGTTGGAGATCAGGTAATGGTACTTCAATTTGCACATCCCAACCACTCCTTCTCCAATAAATGGGAAGGCCCATACCCCATTGTCAACAAGCTCAGTCCGGCAGTCTATCAGGTTAGACTGCTTCACAACAACAAATTGACTGACAAATGGTTACACGCAAACCAGTTGAAACTGTACAAAGGAACTTAATTTACTTTTCCTAACCCCATTGGGTGGAATTGTACTAATGTACTTATCTTTGATATTCCTTTTCAGATATACTGACGAGATGGCTATCTTGTTCCTATACCTCCTCCTTGCAGGAGTGATCCCCTGGTTCCAAGGCACAGTACCAGACCTTCTCTGACAACTGGATCCTCCAGCACCTCCTACAGAGGGAGTTTCCATCAAAATACCAGACACTGTGATCACTGTCCAGGAAGCTTACCTCACTGTCTCGGTCGTTGCTCCTGACAAATCTACCCTTCAAGTTGAGTGGCAAACCACATCACAAGGACAAATTCTCCCTGTGGCCAAACTCTCCAAGGGAACTTTTCAGGGTTGGCCCAAAGCTAAATTATCCCCAAATGGTTCACTGTCCTTGTTGCAAACAGCACTGAGACACTCTGGTTTGTACAACATTACTGCTTTAATAGATCCTTCTTACTGTAACTCTTTCTCCACAGATTCCGCTCGTAGATTTTGTGCTGTACACCACATGGCCTCTGCTGCCATGTATCCCTCTGTTTTACTGCCCACTGAAAAACAACTTTTAGAATGTTCAAAACATAACCCTGGTCCCCGTAGTGGTCTCATAGCCACTGCCCTCCCAGGTTCTTTGATTAATAATTTACAGTTTATGCATATATCTGTTTTGTTTAACCTTACTTACTGGAACATGAAAGAATTTGGTATGTGTCACAATACTAATACATCTGCTTTTTACAGTACATTATTACTTGATAGTTTAGCTGCATTTCAGATTCGTACTAAGGATCCCTTTACTGGGGTCTATTCTACTGAACATAGAGGTAATTTTAGGAGGAAAACTCCTCCTGGTACTTTGAATCATAAACGTAACAAACGTGAAGTTGACAGTTCTGATGTTACAGATGCTACAGGTACTGTCACAGGTCTTTTTGGTACTGCTATGTCTATCTGGAATAAAGCAGACATCACTGCTATCAAAAGACATTCTGCAAAATTCTCCACTGGTTTGGTTAACAACGTTTTACCTCCATTATTGCATGGTGTGGATGGTCTTAGTCAGGAAGAAAGATACACTGTATACAACATGCACAATATTGCTAAAGCATTCACTGATTCAAAAGATAAAATTAACACACTCAAACAACAGAACAATAGAGAAGCTGAAAAACAATATATTGGTAGGGAAATACTTTGCTCCGCTTATGGCTCATACATTTTCATTACCATCAACAACCTCTTCTGTGATTTAGAAACTGGAAGAATCCCTGACATCATACATGATAGATGCATTTCCAAATGGTATTGTCCCAAATGTAAACTGTCTACCTCTGCTTCCATGTGTATGCAACAGACTTTGTCTATTCCTCTCTCCACAGCAAGAAATTTGGGGTTTGTGACCAGACACCCTAATACTGGTCCTTGTTTCTCTACTAAGAAGTGTTCCATAACAGATACCATGTTTGTCTCTTTTATTATCTCTTTACCTTGTTTTGATCCCACTACAGCTTTGTTCAACAAGCTTGCACTGGCGCACTCCATTGGGCATTTGGATGACGATATCTACATAGAACGCCTGGATCTACCACCTCTACTGGTCTACCATTCTTTCCTGGATGCCTGGGTGGCACCGCACATGGACTGCTGCACAAAAAAGCAATACATCTACTTGTGCCAATGTGATGTGTTTGATGTCATATGCCCTGTTTGTGACTACTCTCCTGACAGCATTGATTGAACTTTCACTATGGATGATGACATCACTGATAATGGCACCAACTCTTTTGACTCAACTTTGTCTCCTGATCAGCTCTACCAGTCCTATCATGAAGAAGCTCATCGCCTATCAACGTGGATTTCGAAGACGACCTACACATGCCCTGTCCAGTTGCAAAAGTGGAGACTGCCTACTGTACACTCACAGTACAACTCTGATGGTGAATACTGTATCATTACTAACTATAAATCATATACATATGGTTCTGTTACTTGTGCTATTGATTACCCCAACTTCTGTTTTGTTTCCCACCAGAAGACTGTTATTGGACATACCGTAATAACCCCTGTCCCCCTTATGGATGCAGACATTATTGATGGTAACCCAGATTATTTACTCACATTGTTGGAATACTACCATACTTTAACATACACATAGACCCACTTACACTCACACTGAAATTCCTTTTAGATAGGAAGGACACACACCTCATCCACATCAGCAATAATATAACCAAAGCCAATGAAGCTGTTCTTGATTTGATCAACGATGAAGATATGAATAATGCATTAACTAACACCTGGTTAGAGATTACTTTTAAAGGTTTTGTTATTATACAAGCATTTTTGATATTTACTTTGATTATTATGCTTTGCTGCCTACGACGTACGCTACGACAACACCGTGAGCAGCTAGAGTTCCTTTACAAGGCTCACGCGTCGGGATTGTAAATGACCACTGCTCCTGTCCTTTCCTTGGATTTGCCTGGGTTGCCCTTGGAGGCAACAAGGGGGGGAATTGATACACGAGATCCCTGCACCCAAATTGATACCCACAGAGGTACACCGTAGACAACTAATGCTTAGGCATAGGTTATACTAATACATAGGGCTAAGGGCATCTACCGTACAAGAGTAGATGTCAGGATATGAATGCATATTGTTGTAATCCACTTTGCTTGCCAATGCACACATATTATACCATGTATTTTCTGTCTATTTCTTACTTGTCAGATGCTAAGACACCTGTCCTTGAAGTAATTATAATATGTAAGGCAACATTGCCATCCTTTGGTGATGTGCACCACTACACTTTGTTATGTAAGATTCTGTATAAGAACTTATTTGTTCTAAAACTGATGACTTTACAGAATTATATAATGTTATCGTGGACCGTGGAGCCACCTCTAATTTAGCCAATAGGGCTCATCTCTGTAACTAGAAATGTTTCTATCTTTTAGTAACCATAGTAATTATCACAGGTATATAATGTTATGCACAGGCTTTACACCTCAGAGACCTGAGAGATCCCAAGAGACTACAGAGAAACCTCGAGGTGTAGGGAATGCTTAACACTGGCTCCCAGTTTGTATTGGTAAGAACTGCTTAGGGCAACTGTGATTTATCCCTTTTGTAGTAATAAACTTGTTTATTACTCGAATGCAACTTTTTTTTGTGATTATTTGCATTCCCAATATTGTCAAGAATCTGAAAGCGAGGTTTAGACCTCTTACAGGTTCGAATCCCACAAGCAGCAACATCATGTAAGACAGCAGCAGTGTAGGGTGCCGTGGCAGTGTGTTGTTTGGGAACACAACATCTACTGGTAATTGCCAGGACCTGTCACCACCCGCAAGCAGCACAGACTGCTGCACAGGCACACAGGACGTCAGTGCGGTACACAAAACCACCTAACCTCTGCATGTGTCCATCATTTACAGGGCCTTTCTGTAGCACACACTTCTACTGGGAGAATTGCAACAGGGGCAAAAGGGGGAATTAATGTGCGGGAGGAGGAAGAAGAGCTGAGAATGAGATATGGAGATGAATGAAAGCAAGCATTGAGTAAGGGGTGGAATCTTATTGCTGGGGCACTCAATACTAAGAGGAGTCAGCTGGGGTAGCAAGGGGAGAGGCATAGTCACATTTGGGTGGAGGCCATGTCAGGAATGACAGCAGAAAGGGTGGGACAATCTGTTCTGAAATATGCTAGAAGGTAGGGACAAGCCTATTTTAATTATACATATTGGGATGAATGACCTGGCTGACAAGACAGTAGATGGGTAAGTTCATGAAACAGGGTTACCAAAGTGTGACATGAGGGAGAATTTTTCAAATCAACAATAGATCAATTTTAATAAGCTTGTCAAGACACTGTGACTGAAGAGTCAAAAAGGAACCAGATTGAGATAACTTCCTAGCAGGGATTTGAGAAAAATCACCTTCAGTGTTGCACGAGCAATGGGGACACCAAACGTTGCACATGCAACAGTGGACACAACTGGTGTTTAACTTGAAAAAAAATGTTACTTTTCTTTTTTACTTTATTTTACTAAGCATTTCAAGACACTATGACCCAAGAGTTAAAACGGGAGTATGTTGTGGGCTAACTCTATATCATACTTGAGAGAAAAGCACCTTCAGTGTTGCACGTGCAACCGGGACAGCAAACATTGCATGTGCAAGAGGTGTTTAACTTAAAAAAACTTTCATTTTTTATTTATTTTGCTAAGCATTTCAAGACAGTATGAATCAGTAGTGAAAAAGGGACTATGTTGTGGGATAACTCCATATCAGATATGAGAGAAAAGCAATTTCAGCATTTTCGCGTGCAACAGGGACACCAAGCGTGGCACGTGCAACAGTGGACACCACACAAATGTTTAAGTTAAAAAAAGCATTGCCTTCACCCCTCTCTCACCAATGTCCTGCAATACTTTTAAGACCCTATCTGAAAAGAAAATCACCCACTCAAAAAAAGCTGGATGCTTTTGCTGAAAATTTAGGAACATGTAAAAAGTGCAGTTTGCTTGGACGCCACAGTTGCACGCGCCACGCAAAACTTGAGTGAACCAGAAATTTTATATGCATTGAAAACTAGGGTGAAAATGTTTCATTAACAAAGGACAACACCCAATGCAGTTTTAACATAAATTTACTGAAGTGCAACTAAAATAAAGTCTTCATAGAAACAAATGGAATGTACTGTGGTTTTGCATGTCACATTTTGCTAGGGAAAATCTGTGTCATTCTGGAGCTGGACATGGAATAAAAATAAAATGGTTGCAGCTAGGTTTCTCAAACTATGAAATGTATCTGTACTTGTGGCTATCTTTTAAATTTACTTACCATGACTGCAGTGGCTGTTGTTAATTTTTTTTCAAATCAACATACAAAGTATTGGGCACATTGGTACCCCTATTTCATGAACTTACCCAGATATAGTCCATAGGAAGTTTGAGGAACTAGGACAATTATGTAAGTGGGCAGGAAGATCAGTAACTTTTTCAGAAATACTTCTAGTGGCCAAGCAAGCACAACAAGAAAGCTGAGAATAGAGGAATTTAATGGATGGCTAAGAACCTGGTGTCATGCTAAAGGGTATGGGCTGTTGGGTGGTAGGGAGGGACCTGGGAGGACAGTAGTCTCTATGCCAAGGACAGACAACACTTGAGTGAGGAGGGAAAGAAAGTGTAGAAACAGAGGATGGAGGAGTACATAGAGAAAGTTGGGAATTTAAACTAGGAGCGGGGGTGGCAAGTGGGCAAGAGACATGCAGAGACCACAGGTTGGGAAACCATAAGAGCTTACTCCCCATAACAGTGACAAAGGACAAAGGCAAGTACTGTACTATTGGTGATGCTAGTAAAGGAGGGTAGGATGGGAGGTGGGAAAGGGTGGAAAGTGGTTACCCTTAATGCTAGGAGCATTGGGAGGAAAATTGCAGTATTACAGGTGCTCATGGCAGAGGGAAAGGTGGACATTGCAGCCATCACAGAAACATGGGCCACCCAATACAATGCGTGGGACCTGTCTGTACCAGGATGCAGGTTATTTCATTGGGACAAGATGATTGGGACAGGAAGGGGGTGGCACTATATGTGAAGGAAGGACTGAAGTGTGTAAGGGAGGAAGGGGAGGAGGGTAGTAGTATGGAGTCACTTTGGATGCAAATCCTGGATTCCAAGAATAGGATTCTCAGAATGGGAGTGGTGTACAGACTGCCCTCTCAGACAGAGGAGTTAGAAAGGGAACTAGTGGGACAGATCAGGAGGACCTGCGAGAAAGGTAGTGTGGTGATTGTGGGGGACTTCAGCATGCCAGGAGTGGACTGGAGTACCCCAACAACCAGGAATAGAGGGGAACAGGTACTGCTGGATGCCTTCCAGGACAGCTTCTGCTGAAAATGGTCAGTGAATCAAAAAGATAAGGGAATACCCATGACCTCGTGCTGGCAAATGGGGACTTTGTGAGAGAACTTACAGTGGACGAACCGCTGTCAGGAAGTGACCACCACTCAGTATGGCTCACATTAGATACGGGCAAAGAAGGAGTGGAATCTGGCACAAGAGTGCTGGACTTCAGGAGGGCTGACTTTGGGAGGATGTGGGGAAGTGATAAAAGGGTATCTGGCCAGCATTCAACCTAGTATGGGCACTAACCAGAGGCTGGAGCTCATAAAGCTGGGGATAGTGGAGGCAACCAAAACCTGCTGCAAGGCCCAGAGCAAGAAGGCTAGGGCTAAGAAACTGAGCTGGTTGAGTTAGGAGGTCATGGAAAAGGTACGGAGGAAAAGAGCTGCCTTTAGGAAGTACAAGAAAACAGGAAGGGGGGAGGACAGGGTGGACTACCTGACAAAATTGAAGGCCGTGACATAGGCAGTAAGGGGAACCAAGGCATCTACAGAGCTTAGGTTGGCACAAGACATTAAGAAGGGTGAGAAGGACTTCTTTAGGTACATCAGGGAGAAAAGGAGCTGTAAGGACCACATTGTAAGAATTACGTAGGAGTGGGGCTGGGTGGAAGCACGGTGCAATAAGGTAGAAGCACTAAATGATTACTTCTGCTCGGTATTTACTAAGGAAGAAAGGGGGGTGATACCGAAGGGGAAGAAATGGCAGAAACAGGGGGGGGAAGGGGTGACAGATGGGAAAATCATGGAAGGCGGAGTTTGGGAGGGTTTGAAGACACTGAGGGTGGACAAGGCATCAGGTCCAGACAGCATCCACCCCAGGTTACTTAAGGAGCTGGCAGAGGTCCTTGTGGGATCTTTGGCAGACTTATTTAATGCCTCACTACACTCAGGGTGCGTACCTCAGGACTGGATGATGGTTTATGTGGTGCCCCTCCACAAAAGTGCATCCAATTCAATTCAATTCAATTCAAACTTTATTTATAAAAAGCGCCTTTCTCAAAGTCAAGGTGCTTGTACAATATAAATAATTAAAATAATAAAACAACAATTTGAAACTCAATAGATACCACAGCAGCCTAAAAATCAGAATACACTAGACTAAATAAATAGGTTTTAAGTGCAGCTTTAAAACTTTGGACAGTCATACAATCTCACACCTGACAAGGTAGAGAATTTCACAGGGTTGAGACCATAAAACTATATGGCTGAGCCCCCGATGTTTTCAAACAAACCCATGGATGAACCAGGGAACTACAGATCGGTGAGCCTCGCATCCATCATTGGTAAGCTGATGAAGACTGTCCTGAAGGAGAGTCTGATAGCCCTCCTAGAGGCCAAAAGACTACAGGACAGCAGACAGCATGGCTTCATAAGTGGTAGATCCTGCCAAACCAACCTGGTGGAGTTCAATGATTTGGTAACTAGGCAACTGGACAGGGGCCATCCAGTGGATGTTCTGTATCTGGACTTCAGAAAGGCATTCAACTCAGTGCCACATGGGAGGCTGAGAAGTAAGTTAGAAGGCACAGGGGTGGGTACAAAGCTGATGAGATGGGTAGGGAACTGGCTTCAGGAAAGGCAATGGGGTGGTGGTGGGTGGGGACCTATAACATCCAAGGGTAGTGATGAGCAGTGTTCCGCATGGCTCGGTGTTGGGACCAGTGTTGTTTGGGATATTCATTGTAGACATATCATTGGACATCAAGATCAAGATCAGTCAGTATTGCAATGATACCAAAATGGGAGCAGTGGTGGATGACCTAGGGGGATGGCAGGGGTTGTAGGATGATCTGGCAAAGCTTGAAATCTAGTCAGACACCTGGCAACTGGGGTTTAATGCTAAAAAGTGCAAGGTGCTGCATTTTGGGGAGAAGAACCCGATGAGGAGTTACCATCTGAGGAGACTGCAGCTAGCCCAGACAGAGGAGGAGAATGATCTGGAGGTGATCATTACAGGGTCAATGAACAACTCAGCACAATGTAGAAAGGCAGCTGCAAAGGCCAACAAAATGCTGGGTTGCATTGCAAGGGGTATATCCTCGAGGAGGGAAGAGGTGATTCTGACACTGTATAGGTCATTAGTTAGACCGCATCTGGAGTACTGTGTGCAGTACTGGCGCTCGTATCTGAAGAAGGACATTAAGTTACTGGAGGGGGTGCAGTGCAGGGTGACAAAGATGATCATATGAGAGGAGGCTGAGGGAGTTGAACATGTACTCGCTGGAGGAGAGGAGGGACGGGGGGACATGACTGAAACCTTTAAGTGCATGAAAGGAATAAACAAGACAGGTACTGAGGAGCTGTTCAAAGTAAGGGAGGAGAAACATAGAAACATTGAATCTGACAGCAGATAAGGACCGCTTGGCCCACCCAGTCTGCCCATTTCCCTACCTAATGGTTAAGCTGTAGATCCTAGTTACCCAGCAGCCTACTTCTTTCTACCCGCACCCCCTAGAATTGCCTTAAGGCTGTCCCATGCATGCTTGAATTCAACCACTGTTTTTGACTCCACAACCTCCTCTGGAAGGCTGTTCCATGCATCCACAACCCTCTCTGTGAAAAAATACTTCCTTACATTACCTCTGAGCTGCCCCTCCATCTTCAAATTGTGCCCCCTTGTTCTTGCACACCTCTTTTTTTGAAAGATGCTACCGTCTTGGACTTTGTTGATTCCCTTGAGGTACTTGAAAGTTGAGAGGGACACTAGGGGCCATGATATGAGACTGGAGAGAGGAAGGTTCAGGAGGGAGAGGAGGAGAAACGTTTTTTCAGAGAGGATGGTAGCTGGGTGGAATGCGTTACCTGCAGAAGTGGTATCCAGTAGAACAGTGGACTGCTTCAAAATGGGATGGGACAGGACAAGGGAGAGGGTCAATGAAGGGGAAGGGTGGAAGGGAAGGGCAGCTGCAGAATAAGGGGTGTTAGCTGCACATTTGAGCAGACTTGATAGGCCTCTAGGCCTTTAACTGCTGGCAAATTTCATATGTTCATATGTTCGTACACACGTCAATGGCTGGAGCGGTCCTATGTTGTTGCTGTAGATGTTCAGGGCAGCTGGGAGTGGCAACCGTGTCAACTTTTACACAAGCTGCAGCACATAGGGGCATGTTCCCATGCAGCATCCCATTTTGTCAGTAGTGAAGGCAGGGAGCAAGGCATGGCCAACATACATAGATACATAGATACATAGACAGTGTCGGCAGATAAGGGCCTATGGCCCACCTAGTCTGCCCATTTGAGCTTGTAAGTTCAGTTTGTTTTCCTAGAAGTCTATTTCCCCTTACCCCTGACCTCTAGAATTCCTTTATGTCTATCCCATGCATTCTTAAATCCCGTGATTGTTTCAGCCCCCACCACTTCCTCTGGCAGGGTGTTCCACTTGTCCACCACCCGTTCAGTGAAGAAATTCTTTCTCATGTTTCCTCTGAATCGTCCTCCTCCAACTTCATCCCATGCCTCTAGTCCTGAAACATCTTTTCGCTTAAAAATAGTGTTTTCCCTGCACCCTGTTCCTCCCTGTAAGATACTTGTATGTCTCTATCATATCCCTCTCTCCCTCCTCTCCTCCAGGGAGTACATGTTCAGTTCCTTCAACCTGTCTTCATAGGATTTGTGATGCAACCCATGCACCATCTTTGTTGCCCTCCTCTGAACCTTCTCTACCTGTCTATGTCCTTACGTAGGTATGGTCTCCAGAACTGTACCTGTACTCCAGGTGGGGCCTCACTAGTGTCTTGTATAGCGGAATTATGACCTCCTTTTCCTGCTGGTGATGCCCTGCCTATACATCCCAGCATCCTATTTGCTTTACCTGCTGCCTTGTCACACTGTTTCCCTACCTTGAGGTCATCAGAGATGACAACCCCAAGATCCCTTTCCTGCTTGGTGCATGCTATATCCTCACCCCCAACTGATATATTGTGCCAGGGTTTTTGTGCCCATATGCATTATCTTGCACTTCTTTGCATTGAATTTCAACTGCCAAACCCTTGACCATTCTTCAAGTTTCTGCAGGTCCTTCTCATTCTGTCTACACCCTCTGGTGTGTCTACTCTGTTACAGAGCTTTGTGTCATCAGCGAACAGTGAAATTCTGCCTTCTATATACTGTGCAATGTCACTGATGAAGATGTTGAATAGGACCGGTCCCAGCACTGATCCCTGTGGTACCCCACTGGTCACTCTTCCCTCTGTGGAGTGACAGCCATTTACCACCACCCTCTGTGTCCTGCCACCCAGCCAGTTACCTACCCACCACACTACTGTCCTGCCCACACCCACATGCACATGACTGCACAGCATGCCCATAAAATTGCTAGTGCCATGAAAGAAAGCTGTCACTCTGTGTCAGCAAATGAAGGGTGAAGGACATTACCTTCCTCACTAGCCAAAAAGGGAGACCACTCCTTGCTCACTGCGGGTTTGTGTACCACAAAGACAAGGAGCTACATGGGAAAGTGTACTGGAGATGTGTGCAGAACCACAGTCATGGCTGTCCTGCACATCTGCACACCATGGCAGACCATGTGTTCCATACCGGCCACCCACATAACCACGTCCCTGATGCAGGGGAGACCGGTGTCCTTGGTGTGATGCCGGATATCTGTGAACGGGCATGCACCAACCTGTAGAGTACAACCCAGCTTGTTGTGCAGTCAAAATCAGGAGTCACAGATGCTGTCACTGGCAGGCTGCCAGCTCTGCCCCTGATTCGAAGCACCATCCAGAGGGTGCAACAGATGGTGAGGAGCTGCCCAGCAATGCCCTTCAGTGTGACAGACCTCACCATCCCGCAGCAGTACACAGACACGCGTGCCAGTGACCGTTTCCTGCAATATGATAGCAGTTCATCAGGGGACCATGTACTCATATTTGCAAGGCATCATGCAATGCTGTTCCTCACCAGGTGCCAGGACTGGCTCCTGGATGTCACCTTAGAAACATAGAAACATAGAAGTTGATGGCAGATAAGGACCGCAAGGACCATCCAGTCTGCCCATTTCTTTTTCTACTTTTTAAATGTGCCATCGGCCTTTGCTCTGTCAGTAGCCTGTCAATTCATACTCATCTGTATTGCTCCCTTATGCATATCCCATGCCTGTTTGAAGCCCTGCACTGTATTCATAGCCACCATTTCCTGAGGTAGGCCATTCCATGCATCCACCACCCCTTCAGTGAAAAAGAATTTCCTCACATTCCCCCTTAATCAGCCTCCTGACCTTTCGCACTATGACAGCACTTTTTGGTCAGATCTATTGTACACCATCCACGGCATGTGGTTTGAGGCCATCGTGCCGGCCGTGTACGTTCTCGTGTTCATGCATGGAGCAGTCATACACATGTGTGTTCATGGAGATCTGCCAGCTACTGGGTGATGCCCAACCATGTACAGCAATGCTGATTTTAAGTGTGCAGCAAGGCAAGTGTTCACATCTGCATTCATGGGGCAGACGTGCGAGGCTGCTTCTTCCACTTTTGCCAGACTGAGTGGCAACATGTACAGAGCAACACTGAGGTGCACGCACAGTATGCCAGGAATGCGGAGTTTGCACTGCAGATATGCATACTCTTCACCCTGCCATTTGTACCCATGGATGATGTGCACAATCTGTACGCTGAGCTCATTGACATGACCTTCTTTTACAACAAAGAGGAGCTTCTTCAGCCACTCCTTAACTACATGGAGGAGGCATGGGTCGGACAACCCATCTGTAGGACAGCCAGGTAATGCCCATGATTCCAGATATCTACCTGGAACATATACAAGCCCACACACACACACACACACACACAGATCTGGTGAGAACAAACAACTAAGTGGAAGGATTTCACTGAGGCTTCAATACCCGGCTTGGTGCCAGCCATCCTAGTATATGATGCTTCATGGACTGCCTCAGAGAGAAGCAGAGGCTGAGTGACATTCGCATGAAGCAGCTTGTGTCAGCTTCAGGGTCTGCAGCAAAGAAGAAAGGCATACAGGGCCCTGACATGATGCAAAGAGGCAATCGTGGGAGGGTACAGTGTGCACAGCATGCCAGACTACCTCAGGGGTCTGGCGTACAATTTCCAATTACAGGTGTAGTCCACTACACCTGTGGCTGTGATGGCACACGTGTACCACCCTCCGCTCCTGAGGCTCCATCGGGCCCTGAGCTGCACACCATCCCCAGCACCCACCATGGCTGCATCTCATAGATCCACACCCGAGCCTGCCCCACCATGGTGGTCACCATCTGTCACATGCCATCACCCACTATGCCATACTGCCCGCTTCTGCCACTACATTCCCAGTCTGTCTGTATCTGTCTGCATCCCTGTCCCCCATCTGCCCTGCCATCCACTTCCACAACACTCTTGACAGCTGTCTCTGAGCCCCACCTGCCCTGCCAGCTGCTTCTGAAACAACATTGACAGCTGTCTCTGAGCCCCACCTGCCCTGCCAGCCACTGCCACAACACCCTTGACAACTGTATCAGAGCCCCACCCACCCTGCCTGCCATTGACACACCATTCCTGTTGTCTGTTGCGTCAATCCGTTCTGCACCCCCTGGTCGACTGGATGCTCGCACCCACCACCATTTTCACACCCTCCCCCTGTGCTTGTTACACCCCACTGCAGCCACAGGTTTCCTGATCCTAGCCACTTGCCATTGGCACCTGCTGTTTCCATTCCATCTATGTCTTGGCCCCACCATCATCTCATTGCCTTCACTGACCTCCCAACCCTCCCTTGTATGTCCTTGTCCTGTTTCAGCCATCCAGTGTTGTCCATTGGCACCCCTTCCCCTCTCATCCTCTGTCTTCCAGTGCTGATGGCTCCCCCCATGTGTGCTGCCACTAGGGGGAGCTGCTGGTGTTCTCCATGTTGGGTTGGTTCTGTCACTCTATGGACCCATTCTCATGGTTCTTCTCCCTCTGGTCAGCTGCTGTGTGGTCCCCTTTTTTTCCTGCATTCCTGTGATGGTGCAGTTGCATTTATTTATTTTTTTTTATATGTCTGCATTCTCTGTTCTGATGCCTGCCCATGTTGTGGCTTTGAGTTTTTCACGTTTATGGTGTTAGTACCCTCTGGTGGTTCACCCTGCTGCAGTCACCCTTATCACATGGAACCAGTGAGAGTGGAGCACAGAGGAGACAGTGGTGTGTAAGAGGAGGACTAGCGGTAGAAGAGTGGCAGAAGGAGTTTAGAAGGGTGTCCAGATTGGGATATGATAGCAGCAGTGCCACAGACTACATCAGCATACTCTAGGACTGGCAGTATTGTTCTGAGCACCAGTTCAAGGTGGGTGTGGAGAGGGAGGCAATCCTTGTGGTGGTAAAAGATGGTCAGTTATGGCCGGAGTTTGTTGCAGATGGTGTTGATATGGGTGAAGTCTAGACAACTACCCAGCCAGAGTCCCAAATATTTAAAGGTGGGTACAGTATCTAGAGAGGAACCATCAAGGATAGTAAAGACTGGAGGGGCCTGGAGGATGGCAAGCTTCTGTCTGGAGCCAAATATCAAAGCAGTTTTTTTTGCATAAAGTTTCAGTTGATTGGACAGGAACCAGGACTGTACTCTGTTGAAATCATCCTGAAGTGGAGAGAGCATGCTGGAGGAGGGGCGGGAGGTGAAGATGATGGTGCTGGCAGTGTACATTTGTATACAAGAGGTTTTACATACAGGGGAAGGACATTTATAAAGATAGAAAATAGAATGGGGCCAAGAATAGAGTATTGAGGGTCACCAGAGAGGATTGAAAGAGGGGAGGAAAGTGCATCGCTGAAATGTGTAGACTGCTGCCTATCATGAAGGCATGAGCAGAACCAGTTGACTGCAGTTACGTTAAGTTGTTTTACTGTCATGAATTCTATATGGCTATTTTTTTCTATGGCGATAACACACACACAACAGTAGTACTTTAGCTCCATCTTTATTCTAAAACTAGAATGATGACATTCCATGTGGAAAAGAAATATATTTCAAATGTATGTTGTAAAATATATTTGAAACAGTTTTTGAATTTCATCCATAAATAGATTTTCATAGCAGTCTCCAAATACATGCATTATATCTCAGATTGGGTGGTTTTGTAATATTTGAGATATATCTAATGCACATATTTCAGATATACCCTGGATACTATTTTGTATATTTCATGGAAATATCTTGTTAATAGACTGTGAATTTTTATTCTCCCATATGGAAAAGAAATATATTTTGGATATATGTTTGATTGATATGTCTTAAGTATATGTATATATCTCAAATTGGTCAGTTTTGAAATATCTGATTTACTTGCAGAAGATATGTGACAGATACCTGTATATTCAAGATATATCATAATACATTTCCATGATATATTTATTATAGGTGCTGATATACATTTTATATATGTGCTTATATATTTTGAATGTTTAATAGATTAACTTTTTATGAAGTTCACATATATCTAAAATATTTTTTAAAATATATACATTGTAAAAATCCAAACAATAGATTAATCTTGATGTCTCATATATTCAGCTGTAAATTTGGAATTCCTCTTATTAGCAACCATTTCCATATCTCTAGTACACTTATCATTTAATGATGCACCATTACTACAGATTTAGAGAATACATGTTTATACTTGCACATACTGTAAAACTTACCTCTTGATCTAATTATTTAGTGAGACTCAAATTGCTATTTATACCACCCCTGTTTGGTTCCATCTGGGTGAGTTCCAACATGTACTTTTTTTAACTCTTTACCTTTCTCTCTGTAAGCTAATGCTGTTGATTCAAAACTATTTTAAAAATGACATTGCAATGCTTTTGGTTGATAAACTGTACTTTTGAAATATGCAAATTAATTATGCAAATCTGTACACAATACCATACTAAACATTTACAAAAATATATTTGACATGTATACAAATATATATTCTACATATATTCTACACATACTGTATCATGAAAGCAAACCAGATACATATTTTACTAACAGCAGAACTTAGACACACATGCACACCAGACCAGGAGTTCCAGAAGGCACTTCTTGGATTTTAAATCACAACATTTATTTGTACAATAAAGGAAAAATTGTAATACTAAAGCCAAAAGTAGCAATAGTAAAAAAACAGACATTCCCACATGACCAATATTTTGCACTCTTCTTGAAAAGGCACAAGAACAGAACAAAATGCTAGTCCTGTGGGGAGGTTAGACGTTTATTATTGCTTCATATGGTTTTGGTTTTACAACATCATATATATATATATATATATATATATATATATATATACACACACACACACACACACACACACAGAATATAGTCTATTTATATTTTAAAGGTATATGAAATATATATTCCAGTTATATTTATAAACTATAAAACATAATATATATATACATATATACTTTCCAGATGATAATCAGTCCAAAGCTATTTTAACATATATGAAATATGTCTCAGAGTATACATCTCTGATATATTGAAAACATATGTTTTCTAACATACACTTATTGTAGAAATTACAGAGTAAAAGTATGCTTTCCTAAAACTATGATTTTTCATTAGAGTATATAAAAACATTAAAAAGTAAAACAAAACATTTTCTTTGATAGAATAACAAAACAAGTACATTGAGTATACCAATGCCAAATAAGACATACCTCATTGAATTCTGCAAATATCTAAATTATAACTGGAAAAATGCACAGATATCAAAAACATGTGACGTATTTAGGCATATTCAAATATTCAAATATAGTCTCGATATTAACAAAATACAGTATAGTTATTTTCCATATGGGTACAATTTAAAACTATGTCATTAATATATTTATTTCTATATAGCTTCTTACAAAGGGAAACCAAAAATGAAAATGTATAAGTAACTCAAAGTGAATATGTTGGATAGATTCAAAATATATGTTTACTTAAAATGCAAAATATGTTGCAACTACAATAATGTGTATGCACAAATAAGTATTTTGGATTTTATTGAAGGGCATAACATTGAAAAAACAAAGACCTTAATTTTGAAATAGTACAGCAAAATTATGTTTCAAATATATAGCAAAGATGTATTCCAAATATGATACATCTTTGATCATTCTGCAAATATCTAGAATATATCTCGAAATAAATCTGAAAAGTGTAAATGTATCTGACATATATTTGAAACATATTTGGGGATACAAGGATATATGTCAGATATTAAAAAAATATAGATGACGATGAAGATCAACTGTGTGAGTGAGAGACCTGAGCATCAGTAGCTGTGATAGATGAATCTCTTTTTTTTAACTGACTTTGCAATTGAAGTTATGGTAATGTTGCTGTGTTTTGGGATGCAGTAATGCATCTAACAAGACAAGGTGCCAAGGTTTTTTTTTTACTTTCCCAGAACAAAAGGTAATGATTTCAAAATGGAAATCTCCTATTAAGAGACTGAACTTAGTCGATGTCTCTAATAGATGTACAGATGTCTGCTCAGATCATTGTTCCCCTGACATTTACCAGAGCAATCCCAAGGTTGTTTGAATATGTCTATTTTTCATTATGAAATGTTTATATGCTTAATATTTTTGCTTATGTCTGAATTGAGAACTTGAGTTCTGCCCCACACTATTTGGTATAGGCAGGAGTAGAGCTGTGACTACTTTACTTCAAGGAGATATCTCCTGCAAAACCCAACAAGAATCTCCCCTATTTACCCTTCAGCAAACACTCTAGATTTGTATACATGTTCATTGTATACAGATGATAGACACTGAAGAAAACCATGTTCAGCAGCATGCTTCATTTTATGTACACTTAATTCCATTTGACAGCCACCTGATACAGCACACTTACAACTGTCTCCTCAACCAGCCACGGCAACCAACCCATAATAGAGTAGATACCACCTCCAGAAGTATTGTGTAAACAGCACTCCACCCACTTTCAGAAGCACTGCAAAAAGAAACAACACTCCACATTCAAAAGCACTGACCCTCCACAGTCACCTTTCTCTAGTATAGAAGGTCATCGTGTGAGACCACCCCCCCAACGGATATCATCCACCCATAATGACATGGTATGAGTTCTCCAAGGAGAAGCGCCTCAAATAGGCTGTCAGTTCCAAATATAACTTCAAGTGTACACACTTCTGTACACACCAGCACCTTGGTACAGCTACATTTGACACCTCCCTCTTCATATGAAAAACCTCAGAGAAAAAAAAAACTGCAGGCCCACTGTGCTCTACATTACTATCCCAAATGCACTTACAAAGTGGCACTCCTATCCTGTCCCTTATCCCATGCCTGTATCAAGGGTTGATGTGATATTTCAGGGACTGGCAACTTACTGGTTTGATCACTGCATGCATACTTTCAAAACTACTTTATGTCACAGTTCATGTGTGTTTTCCGGTCACAGGCCTTCAGCTTGTTTCCTGTTCCCAATTTCAGTATTTACATTGCTACAAATTAATTTAATCTGTTTACAAGTCCATTGATGCAGGCAAGGGATGGGGGGGGCAGTACAAGAGTGCCACTCCACAAATAGGACCTGGGATCTGCATTGGATCAAAGCAAACCCACAACTTCCCTTCACCTGGGCTTCTTCATCCACAGGAAAAAACGTTGAACACAACTGCACCAAAATAACTGCCCATATAGAAACACTAGAAAACAAAACCACAGCCAAAACTGAAAATCTGTTTAAAACACTTCTTCCTGGAAGATCCCTGTCATGCCATGCCACTGCAAGCAGATGGCTCATGTTATGTATGTGTGTGTGTGTGGGGGGGCTCACACAGCAACCATGCATATCAGAAAAAAATATGTCTGCAAAAGATTGACACCCAGAGATGCAAAGCACTGCCTCCTGACACAATGCCCACAGTTACAAAAAGTGCTGTTAATACAATACTTCCACAATTAATATCAACTTCATCACAAGCAGGCTGCCATGGCTGGTCAAGGAGACTGAACCATGAGCACACCATATTTGGGGGATGCTGTAAAACTGGAGTTAGTGTACATTAGAAAAGCCTTTTATTAAGCATGTTTACCATGAATTCCCATCATCAGCACAAATCAAACTTGTATATACAATCACAGTACTTGCCAAATATTAAATAAAACAGATTCTCATAAGGTTTTGCTACTGTCATGTACCAGAAACAAAACAATCATGGCTCCCCTCCCAGCTATACCAGACAGTGCAAAACAAAACTCAAAACTAGCTTATAAGCAAACACAGTCACCGCCCAGACACTTCATTATACTGTAAATAAGATACAGATATTCAATCTCAAACAACATGTGGTTTCCTCCGTTAACTGGCTGGTAACTGTAACTTGCAGAATTGTAAATTAAAACAGTATTCTGTCAGCACACAAATGACAACAATTGGGAGCAAATATAATTGTCAATGTTTTTTAACTGATTCCAATATGAGAACTAGTTAATTTCAGCTTGCTTCATCTCTATTTATGACCAAGCAACATTTCTGTAACATTTGTGTAGGCTCTTCTTAGCGCTACCAAGGGAAACATGTGTAGCACTGCACCCACAGTCAGATTAAGTGAATCAGTTGTACGATCAGGTATCAGATCAGTTCGGATAATGCTAGTACATACAAATCTATTTGTTTATCAAGCTGTTGATGTATGAATTAAAATTAATACCATTTTAATTTAATAAAACTGTTTATGAATGTATTTCATGTTCACAGATACTAACAGTATTATTTTGCATGATGGCAGTCTGATTAACTCAGGTTACCGCATCAAAGTGTCTTGTAGAGTGTATTGTGATTCAGTTCACAGATGTCTGGTGAAAAAGGAAGTAATCACACAATCAGACTCCTAAATGTAAAACACTAACAAAATTCTCATTCATTAAATACCTTAAGGAGGTTGCTAAATCAGCTTGGCAGTGTTTAAAACATAATGACAGTTGATGCCACTTTGATCTAGTATGCCACTTATGAAATTAACTGACCATCATGTACGTCACATCCAGCCACAGCCATGTACGAGAGCATTAAGATGGTGACTGCATGCGCTCTAGCACAAAATATGTAATTTACAGAATTTCTTTATTACTTTCTCTCCACAATGTGACGTTTCACTGCTCATTATGATACTGTATATGTAAATTTATCTGCAACATGTAAATAAATCACTTTACTGCATTAAACTGTCTGTATAAACTTGTACCCTATCCTACACTGAAGTTCTGGTATGTACTTAATGTGTCTAGTGCCCCACATTGCTCTGCCACCTCTGTAATGTGATGTACTTTACTGCCCTCTTCCAAGAAAGCTGTATACTGTCATTGTAATCCTGTATAGAAACATAGAATTTGATGGCAGATAAGGACTGCTTGGCCCACCCAGTCTGCCCATTTCCCTACCTAATGGTTAAGCTGCAGATCCTAGTTAATGAGCAGCCTACTTCTTCCTACCCCCACCCCCTAGAATTGCCTTATGACTATCCCATGCATGCTTGAATTCCACCACTGTTTTTGACTCTACAACCTCCTCCGGAAGGCTTTCCATGCATCCACAACCCACTCTGTGAAAAATACTCCCAAATTACCTCTGAGCTTCTCCCCCATCTTCAAATTGTGCCCCTTGTTCTTGCACACCTCTTTTTGAAAGATGCTACCCTCTTGACTTTGTTGATTCCCTTGAGGTCCTGAAAGTTTCTATCATGTCCCCCTTTCCTCAAGGCAATACATATTAAGCTCCTTAAGTCTCTCTTCATATGTCTTCTGGTGCAGACCCTGCACCATTTTAGTTGCCCTCCTCTGGACAGCTTCCATCCTGTCTATGTCTTTGCAGAGATTGGGTCTCCAGAACTGCACGCAGTACTCCAAATGTTGTTTTTTTTAAACCTGTAAATCAGAAAACAGTCCCTCACAGTCTATCCTGCCCCCTTCCTCAACGAGCACCCACCCTCTGCTTACCCCACCTCCCCACACCCCTTCTCACCCCATTCTTACCCGAGCTGGGCACAATGATCTCAGTGGGTCGGAACATGTCTGCACTCTTCAAAGCCGTAATTACCTAACCGAAGAAATGCTGAAGCCGTATAATGGCATAAATAGGGTTTTTAACTTTGGTGCATATTTCGGCCATTTTTGGGAATTCTGGCACCAACTTTTCTGCATGCTGTTATTGGGACCCTCCTCATAAATTCAGTCACTGTAATGGCATTATTTGTTCCCGAAAGGTGATTTTGCAGTCACTGTGTGGAATCACCTTTTGGGACCGATTAGTGAAATGACAGTGCCACTGTTCATGAAGGGGGCTCTCAAAAAGCCTATGTTGCAAATTTGGTCACAAAAATAAAAAAATGGCTGTTTTGCCAGCATACATTGTGCAGTTTCCATGCAAGCTCGTAACTTTGTGAATTTGTAATATTTTCACTCCATATTTTCAACATTGCCATTTTCATTCACCTCCTTATGAACAGTACAGCTGTCATTTTACATATTCTGGCCAAAATGTGTTTTTGCACGTCAGGCACAGAATAACATGGTCGCTGTGCAAAATCAGTTTTTGGGACAGTTTGGCAAAATGACAGTGACACTGTTCATGGGCAGAGGTCCTAAAATGCCTATGTTGAAAATTTGGTGATGAAAGTCCATAAAATGAATGTGTTGCAAGCATGTGTTGTGCAGTTTCCACGCAGCCTTGTAACTTCGCAAATTTGCAATATTTTCATGCCAGATTTTCAACACTGGCATTTTAACACCTCCTTATGAATAGTACAGCTGTCATTTTTCACATCTTGTCCAAAATGTGTTTCCGCACCTGTGGTGTACAATGGCGTGGTCACTGTGGGAGATCAACTTTTGGGACAGATTAAGAAAATCACAGTGCCACTGCTCATGAGGGGAGGTCCCAAAATGCCTATTTTGAAAATATGGTTAAAAAAAAACAAAATAATTGGGTTACGGACGTGCGTTGTTCAGTTTCTATGTATACTCATGACTTCACCAATATTTCATATTTTCTCTATAGATTTTCAACGTTGCCATTTTTTTACACCTCTTCATGAACAATACAGTTGTCATTTTTCACATCCTGCCCAAAATGTGTTACGTATCTGTGACGCCAAATGGCACAGTCGCTCTGCAAAATCACCTTTCGGCTAACAAACTGATACTGCCGCTCTTCATGAGGTGGGGTCACAAAAAGCCCATGTCAATAATTTGGAGTAAAGATACCAACACACACCTACAGCTTTAGGGTTTCCAACTGTTACACCCCACCCTGTAGAGACTGACTGGCATCAGGGGTGTGACTTGGGATCATCAGCTGTAATGCTCCTGCCATTCCACCCCTACCCCCAACCTGCAGCCACTGACAGGCATCAAGGTGTGCCTTGGAGTGTTCAGCCTCAAAGTTCACCCATTCTCCTATACTGCACCTACTTCAGTATATTTCCTTATGGAATGGGGTGAGTATAATGCCCAAGGACCCCAAATCACACCATGACACTTGTCATTGTCTACAGTGTGGGGTGAGGTAAAATGGCATGAGCATTATAGCTGATGTCCCAAAGGCACACCCCAATGCCTGTCAGTCTCTGCAGGGTGGGCGTGGGGTTGACGTCAGGTCAATACTTCACTGCCACTCCTATTATGTGACTCTAACTCCCGCACTATTAATGCCAATGCCAGCGAGACAACATTTGGCACTGACAAATGCTTGTTATTATAGAGTCTCTTGTTTGGTATGCATTCGACTTCCAAATCAATGAGTTTGTTCTTGAACAGGGTCCATATTTCCTCCACACTTCTGCCTTCAAACTGCTTTCACCAATCACATTTCCTTAGCTCACTTATTATTTGTTATTGTTTTTCCTATGCTTCTTTATGCTCTTGTTGAAATAATAAACTCAGTCCTATTATGATCACTAGTCTCCAAAGTCTCTTTATTTGCATTTTTTGTATTCTCTCTGGAATATTTGTTATGATTAGATAGATCCAATATGTTGTACCCTTGTTGCTTTGTTCACTAATTGAAGTAATCCTATGTTTAATAAGTCATTAATGAACTGTTGTTCTGTATTACTGATGGATTTCATATGTGACTAGTTAATATTCAACAAGTTAAAGTCCCCATGATTATAATAATAATAATAATAATATATTTATTTATAAAGTGCCTTTCATTTTCAAGGCGCTGTACATATTAAAACAATAGACTCAAACATTAAAATTCAATAATAAACACAGATAAAACCACAACATAGTTAATAATTTCAATCCAATCAACCATCCAAAAAGGCCATTTGCCAAAAATAGGTTTTCAGATTGCTCTTAAATTCCTCCACGGAGGTGCAGTCCCGTAACCGGCAGGGTAGAGAATTCCAAAGAGTGGGTGCAGCATAAGAAAATGCTCTGCAACCTGATGATTTAAGACTCACTCTTGGAATCTCTAGCAACCCCTCGTCGGCCGAGCACAGTGATCGGCAGGGGCAGTAGGGGACCAGAAGTTCTTTCAAATAGGCCGGACCCTAATCATGAAGGGCTTTAAAAGTCAGTAAACTGACTTTAAAGGCAATCCGCCTCCATATAGATTGCCAGTGCAGTTTGCGCAGCACCGGGGTAATATGACAGGACCTACTTGACTCAGTCAGAACCTGGGCTGCTGCATTCTGCACCAGCTGTAGGCAACTGATTTCAATCCCAGAAAGCCCAAAGTACAGGGAGTTGCAGTAGTCCAGACGCGAGGACACAAAGACTTGGACCAATGTTGGTAAGGCATCAGACGGAACAAGGTGCTTAACTCGGGTGATATTCCTGAGATGGCAAAAGGAAGTCTTGACAACTGTTGACAATTGTGACTGTAGTGTCAGCCTGTCATCCAAGATAACCCCCAGGTTACGCATCTGTTCAGAGGTCGGAAATGAAATGCCACGAAGGAAAATTCCTGAGGGCGTACCAACAAATGACCTCTCTGTCTGATGACCTGGAACCACAACCAAAACCTTTGTCTTTTCTGAGTTCAGCTTCAACCAACTAGAATCCATCCAATCCTGAATTTCTTCCAGACAGTTGTTAAACACCGAGAGAGCTCCATTCTGGTAGGGTGCAAAAGACAGGTATAGCTGAGTATCATCTGCATAGCAGTGAAACCTCAGCCCACACCATCTTGTAATGTCTCAGAGGGTCAGCATATACTCTGCAAATAACATGGGAGATAGCACTGAAACCCGAGGCACCCCACACAACAAAGAAGTTGCCTTTTCTCTGATATTCTAGTTATTTCATTTAATAATGATAAAACAATTTATGACAAATTACTTCTTGAAGAATACTTAAATGAAAATCATAATGTAGACCAGAATGACTCCCTTGCTGCAAAAATTCAGAAAGCAAGCCACAATCTACAGTTAAAAATAAAGAGCCCTATGCATGATGCCAATGTGCCCACATAAACTGGGTGTGTTGGCATCTTGCACATGAATGCAGTGGAGTGGCGGCAATATAGCATTCACAATATGGGCATGCAAGAGTAACAAGTCTGATCCCCCGGCTGCATGGACAGCAACACCGGGGGCAGACAGAAGGCATTCTGGGGGCATGCCAGCACTACACAGTATGCACAAGCCCATGTAGTGCTGGCTGCATAGATGCAGAGAGGGGTGCAGGATATGGCAGAGGAGACCCTGTTGTAACTCACTGCATGCCCCCACAGATACAGACCGCTGGCCACCAGGGGACTGGGACAGGGCTCACCGTGCTGCCCCTGACTGCTGGACAGATGTAGATGGCAGGAGCAGCTGGACAAGAAAGTGCCCGGCAATGGACAGGAGTGGCAGCACTGGAACAGGATGGTGCTGCATGGGTCCAGGTGCCTGGATACAGCATACACAGCCCCAGACCCATGCCTCCCTCCATGAGGAATCCACTATGGGTGCCAGGGAGGCATCCCATTGGATGATCACCTGGGATGACAACTCCTTCACTGGCTGCCCTGTGGAGTCCTGCATGATGGGAGGGGCAGAGCCACGGACAGGTGGCCAGCTTTTGTGCATGCTGGTATGGGCGCACCTGTCCGTGGGTGCTCAGCTGTGCGGGTGGGGTATGCAAATTTTATGCTTACCCACGCATGATTATTGCACAGTGCTCAAAGAGAATAAATGTGTTCTAACAAATTTCCCAGCATCATTCATTAGACACATACTGTAGGGCCCAATTTTCAAAGCTTCCAAAATAGCACAAGGGGCTTGCACCAAAAGATGCACCAGGAATGATTCTCAAACACAGCCTGTGACTGCATGTGCCAAATGGGGCAACATCATCCTTGTGGCACACAGTGGTCTGTGGCTTGGTTACAGCAGACACAAGCTGCCATATCCCATAATTCAGGATTCTCTAAACCCTCCCAGAGGGTAAAATTCTAAGTACCCTTAGACCAGCCAAGGCTGGTCTAAGGGTACTTAGAAGTGTTTCTTCAGGGAGTGTTGGAGCACTTGCACCACCCCAGGAGCCCACCCTGAGTGAGGGGGGAAATGTGCCCGGATCGCCCCTCCCAATCCAAAATCCCCCTGAAACAAAAAATATATAATTCCCTGGTGGTCTAGCAGACCCCCCACACCAATCCCCACTATAATAATAATTATCATGTTCCTGGTGGCCTAGCGGGCTCCCCCAGCCCAATCCCCTTTTCATATATAGTAATCCCGACCCTGGTGGTCTAGCAGACTCCCCTCCATATCTCCGATCTGTCAGTATATTACAACATATAACATTCCCTGGTGGTCTATTAGACCCCCACCCCCCAGCATGCAGTGTGCCACCAGCCCCCTCCTCCAACCCATTCCTGAGCCAGTGACCGACACAGCCTTCTGCTCTCCACCACAGATGGTGGCCAACTGAGCTGTCAGTGAGCATGTACTATAACAGCTTATAGTACAGTACATGCTCAATGACTGCTCAATTGGCCACTGGCAATGGTGGAGAGTAGAGGGCTGTGCTGTTTGCTGGCTTGGGTATGGGATGATGAGACCAGGGTGGTGGCATACTGACTGCCATGGTGGGGGTCCAATAAACTGCCAGAGAATGTTATAGGTTCTAATATACAGGCAGTCTGGGGATAGGGAGGGGAGTCCACTAGATCACCAGGGATAGGAATACTATATATGAAATGAGGATCAGGGCTGGAGCAGTCCACTAGACCACCAGGGATGTGATGACTATTAATAAAGCAGGAATTGGAGTGATGCAAGACCACCAGGGAATGATATCCATTGTGTTTCAGGAGGATCCACTACCAGGGATAGGATTACTATTTATAATAAGGAGATCAGGCTGGGGGGCACTAGCCACCAGGGACATCCTAGAGTGCTGCACAGTCACCCTGCATCTTGTGGCACACCATACAGGTGCACCCCCTGTTTGGCACACAGCCGCAGTTGCTGCAAATTGCAGGACTTTGTAACTGGGAACCTACATGATGGAGAATAAGACTCAGGGTCCCTGGCATGCTGGCAGATTGGCCCAATTCACCTTTGACAAGGCTTGTGCCAAATTTTGAGAATTGAGCACATAACAATAACAGAGATTCCAGATTCTCCAGCTAATAAAGGAAAGAAAAAGTAATCTGCAATTAAAAAATAAAGGATATCGGTGTACAAGGAAAAAACATATCAAAAAGTAAAGATGATAAAAGATCACAAATTAAAATAATGAAACAAGACAATTTAAGAGGTAATTTATTTGAACAACCCATCAATAATTGATTGAAGAATTAAGTAGTGAACCCACCTTAATTCAAAATGTAGCAGACACTCCAGTCTTCGAACCACACCAAGTAATGGATATTTCCCCTCAAGCAGATACAGAAGTAACACCAAAAGAAGGAACTCCAGAGTCAGAGATTTGTTCCACAGTAGTACTTGTCACAATCAAGGGGGTTACTAAAAATCAAAATGAGACAATGGAAATGTTACAGTACTTCAAAAGACTAATCTCTTTCTTCATTTAATAGGAAATGAAAATATCCCATATATAACAAGAAATGCAAATCACCAGTCAGTAGTTCTATTATTTGTATCTTAATTTGACACACAAGGAAAAATTTGGAATAACTAAGCAAATTATGATGTTTTGGGACTATCCATTTCTGAACCAATGTTTCCAAACTGTTCATCAGATAGGTGGCAAAAACAGTCAGCCACAGATAAAAACACCCCTCAGAAAAATGTATTGTAATTCAGGTATCCACTATAACAGTACCAAGACAAAGGGAAGACTTAAAAAAAGATGTTTTATCTTTTAAGGATTACTAATCCACTCTCAATCATAAAGTGTAGTGACAAGTCAAAGACAGAGGGTTACCATGCCCTGACATGATTCTAATGGCTAATGACAAATTGACTTGTGGTAAACCGATGACCAAGAGAGATTTTTTACCACAACAGTGCTTTAAACCTGAAACACTTATCCCCATCAAAATTCTAGAAGATTATCCACTCCCTATTGAACCCCCTGCCCAGTTTACCCCTTCTCATGGTTGATGGCCCAATGGTCTTCGTCCCCCCCATTGCTGCTCATTTTAACAAGTTCTTCTCAGACTGTGAACTTTTGCTGTCGGCCATCTCCTGATCACATTGTATCTCCCACACCCCACTCATTTGAAGGCTTTCACTTCTCTCCAGTCTCCTCCCAGGAAGTCTTCCTTGCCCTTAAGTCACTTAACCCTGCCAAGTTCAGCCCTGGAAACTTGGATCCTTAACTCCTACAGATCTCTTCCCCAGACACTGTCCTCCCACTCTCTCACCTTCTGAACCTCTCCTTCTCCCTCAGTGCTGTTCCTCAGGCCTGGAATGTTGCCAAGCTTCTATTTCTACACAAAGGGGATGACCCCTCCTTCCAGGCAACTTCAGGTCATTTTCACTTCTCCCCTCTCTTGCTAAGCTTCAGGAGTTCATTGTGTACTCTAGGCTTACTAACTTCCTTCGCTCCTCAAATTTTCTTTCACCTTTCCAGTCTAGTTTTAGCAAGAATCACTCTACTGTCTCCACCCTGCTGCAAGTAACTGATTGTGTCCTTACTGGGATGGATCAGGGACACATCACCACAGCCATATCCATCGATACAGCCAAAGCCTTTGACTCGGTGTCCCACCCAGCCCTAGTGGACAAGCTGAACTCTGCTGGCCTTTCAGCACCTGATGTGGACTGCTTCTGTGATTACCTTGGGGCTGCCAACAATCAGTCCAGGTAGGTGATGTCCTGTACCCCCTCCCAATTCTAGCAGGAATCCCCATGGGCTCCATCATGGGTCCAGTCCTATTCTCAATTTTTCTAAATGACCTCCCCTCTACCTGTGTCTCTACATATACAGGTACCAACATGGATGTGGATGATATGGTATTCTACACTTCTGGCCCTTCTACCTTAGCCATGGAGGTCCCCCTTCAGTATAACTTGCATTATGTACTATGCTAGTTCCATGCCAATCTGATCAGGGTCAACTCTAAGAAGACAGTGTTCATGACCATCAGCACCAGACAGAAACTGGCAAAGCACTCGTCTTCCCCTTGTTTCTCCACCTTGGATGGCACCCACCTGGAAGTTGTCCCTGCCTTCAAGTACTTTGGTGTGTTAGTAGATAGCAAGCTTTACTTCCCTGCCCACATTGATACCATCTATGCCAAATTGCACCACAAACTTGGTGCCTTGTACATAACAAGGACTTTCTGTCCCTCTTAGCTCACCAGAAAATGGTAACTTGAATGGATCTCCTGGTTTTTGACTATGCGGATGTGGACTATGACACCACCTACTCTTTTTCCCTTGCCAGCTTGGACACCCTCTGCAGTGCCCGCTGTCATTTCACTACCAACTCTCCACTCTGCACTCGCCACTGCTCCCTTGATTCCTCCCTTTCCATCCTCCCTCTACTTTTACATTGCCAGTCCCAGTATATCTCCTTCAATGCCAAAAACTGCTTTGACTCCCTTCCCTCCTCTCCTACCTCTTCTCACCCCTCTCCCCTGCCCTCTCCTCTCCTTACTGTCTGCACTCCAGGGATTCTTACACCTTATCCGTTCCCCATCATCATTCATGTGGAGGGAATTAGCAGACTCAATGGGCCAAGAAGGTCATTTTCTGCTGACACATATCTATAAATCTATGAATCTATGTGCTGGGTTAGTCACTTTCTCCTACTGCTAACCCGCTTTCTGTAACTTACTCCCCTCTTTCCTTCATCTCTCCCCCTCATGTCATGCCTTTATATGTCTACAAACACACATTCCTGCTCCACCATGCACCTCACACTCCCCCTCTTAATCTTTCTGTCTCTTTTCTTACAGCTCATGTTTTTTCTTCCATCCCCCTAGGTCCCCATAAATCAGTACTAACAGTGCTCCGGGCCCTCAATTATTCTCAACCAGTACATAATTATTTGTGCCCGAGCTCACTTTGTCATTGTATCTATGTAGGAATCCATGCGCAGTACACTTTATTCAATGCTAGTTTTCACTGTTGTTAATTCACATGGTGCGTCTCACTTAATCACCTTGGTTGGACTGGACAATGTATTATGTATTTATGCATTTTGTTTGCAATGCTGTTTAAGTCTGTACTCCAATTTTACCTGTTCTCCTGGGTCATACCAAGAAATAAGCTGTGGCTCAGCATGCCTTTCCTGGTAACCAATTTTTAATTAATTAATTAAATATTTATGGAACAACACTGTAATTTATTTCTATACATTTCTTCCTTTAACCAAACAACACGCATTGGCAAAATATTATCTAATCAGATCTGGATTGGAAGCCCATAAGCAAAATTTAAATAGTAAAGAAAGGAAATGAAACCCTTCAACCTTGTGCAGCTGCCATGTCTCCATATAATGAATCTATAGGGAAAATCAAAAGGTTAATTTATGAATTTTTTAGCCCGATGGATTGCACTGAGGGCTGAGGCACTGGATGCATTATCTAGTGCCAGACTGGTGACCTAGGTTCAGGAACCAGCTTGGGTTGTCGGGGGTTAGCTGAGGAAGAGGAGGATTGAGTGACTGGAGGACTGCTCTCCTCTCCTCTCCTGGAGATGGTGGGATTCATCTCCCACCACTTAGTGACTCCCAATGGAGACTGGTGGGCTGCACCTAGGGACACTGAGAATGGGGTAGAGGCAGGGGTGGATGTCCTGCAGGCAGATGAAGAAGCTCACCCATCGTGCACTGACGTCATTGCACATCTGCACCTTGGGGACAGACAAGCAGAAAACCCTTCATGAGCGAGTGCTATTAAGCCCCCAACAGACTCTCACTCCATCTGACCAAACAAAGCCCAGTGTAAGTCAGGGCAGGGGCTCAAGTTTATCTCTGTCTCCTCTCGTTCCCCTCTAGTGGGGCCTCTCCATGGGGGGGGCCATGGTCTTCCCTGTCCCTGCAGCTGCAGAGGAGGTTGGCCAGGGGAGTGTTGAGGGTCCATGTACAGGGCAGATAGGGAACACGCACTGTCCCCTCAAAAAGTTAGGCAATAAACAGTTAAAAATAATATTTACAAATTTCTTAAGTGCACTCTCAGACTTGACTTAAAGCAGAATTAAATAGTTTGGATACAGAAACAACAACATAACATTATAAATTCACAAATTGGTATTCATTTTAAAAATGAGCAAATATGCAGTTAATGAGAACTGTTGGACCCTTTGCAAATACTGTGCACGTAACTTATATGGAACAAATTGTTGATGCCGTACATAACAGTAAAACATAATAATTGAATCTCAGAGAATAGACTGTCAAAGATAATGATCCTTTGCCAAGCTATCTAACCAGACTTAGACCAGGAAATATGGCCCAGCAAAATGAGGACTGGACCGTTTCTATAAGAAACACACCTCAACAATACAATGAAATACAGAATACTATAAATTTACTATCTTGAATATTGATCCTCTGTCTTCAAAATTAGTAGATAAAGAGTGCATGACTTTAATCAACTCCCATGATGTTATAATGTTCCAAGAGACCTGCTGGTCAGCTGACTCTTCCAAACTACTGGGTTATGACATATTTTGGGGAAAAGCTAACCTTTCCTCAATGTTAGGTAGGAGCAAGATGGGCCAGTTAACAACATCATTAAAATACAGGAAACTTACATATCTATCTGTAGTCTATCCCACTAGTCTTGAACATTTATTACTTGTAAAGATCCAAGGCCCAGCTCAAAAATCAGTTTTTCTTAATATTTACAGCATATCCCTACAAAAAACCTTTTCTAAAAGTTATTCTGAAATTTGGGGTAGGCGGAGTATTATATTTGAATCAAATTACTGAGCAGCATCCAGACTATGGCATTTTTCTTGCTGGAGATCTTAATGCAAGGATATCTCTAAGCAAACATAAATTGATCAATGGTCTTTTATTTGAAGACCATCTAGAAAGGATTAAAGTCTTTAAATGAGAACCTAAATAATGTTATTAGCTCATGGGACAA
Source organism: Neoceratodus forsteri (assembly GCA_016271365.2). Classification (NCBI taxonomy): domain Eukaryota; kingdom Metazoa; phylum Chordata; order Ceratodontiformes; family Ceratodontidae; genus Neoceratodus; species Neoceratodus forsteri. Next base: position 1,059,508,349 of record CM057451.1, on the reverse strand, counting down.
GAAAATAAATGAAGCAGGAAAACTTATATCTTACAAGGCATTGACTCTGTTCTTAATAACAGAATAATTTAGTGCTAGAGATAAAAATTTCACTTATCACGTGTCAAATGGCACTTCAATGAATGACCTTTTCCTTGAATATTAATGCATTAGTTAGAGTTTTGGATATAGAGAGCATAGAAAGGATGGCGTCTCCTCATCAACCATTACAGGTTACATTCATTTATGGAAAAGAATTGGAAAGACATTGAAATGCTGTTTAAAGTTCTGTAGAGGTGTTTAACATCAAAAGAATTAAATGGACACAATTTGAAACTAAGAAGATAGAATGTTGTCTAAAGTCCATTCAGGACTTGAAATTTAAAAATGAAATTCTAGGCTCTCAGAATCCAACTGAATGTATTTTTCTTTTAGAGTGGCTATTAAAATGGATAGCCCCACTATTATATAAACAGGCTAAGGATGCTAAGAAGCTTGACTCTGAGTCCTGGCTTAATAAAAATGTATTGCAGCAAAGAAAGATTTAATGGAGTTAGTTAGAAAGGTACAAATGGATAAAACCAAAATTAATATAAATCTCTTAAGCAGAAAACAAAAAATAATACAACCAGATTCTTTCTGAAGAAAAGCAAAATTATGAAAAACATCTTTGAAGAAATTTACATGACTCAGGCTTAGGGAAACACAAACAGTTTTGGACTATGGTGGCAAAGGTCATAATACATATTATTCATCAGTTCAGTTCAGTTTCAATTAAACAAGCATGTATATAAAAAAAACAACATTTTGTTACATACAGCTACTAACACAAAGCATTCAATTACAGGTACCAACTATATTGCATTACAAATATACAATGTTAGAAACATGGGGCCAGATATTCAAACTGAGCTATTTTGTGGCGCAAGCCCTTGCGCTGCACAAAATAGTTGCGCAGGGGTGTGGCCGGAGCGATATTCAAAGGAGTTGCGCTTATTGAGCAACTCCTTTGAATATCATCCTGGCCACAGCCACTGTGCATGGCGCAGTGGAACATGCCACATAGTGGGTCAGATGGAACATTCAACTTGTGACGCCAAGTACCATTGCGCCATGCAAATTTCGATATTCAGGTGACATGCAAATAGGGCCATAATTCATGCAAGGTGCAGGGTGTGCCATTTGCATCTGTTTATGGCCCCATTTGCAGGCCATTAGCATGCAGGTGCGCCGATCCCCGAGGACTTGCGCATGGTGCCCTGCCAGGCAGCAGCCGTCGGGGACCAACGCCCCCTGCAGCCCAATCACGGGTAAATGTGTAAACTCCTCCCGGACTGACCCGATCACGGCATAAGCTTACATCACCCCCCACCAGCCCGATCGCGGGCAGCAAAGTATCCCCAGCGTATCCCTGGTGGTCCAGTGGACTGCTAAGCCCGATCGCGGGCTGCAGAGTTGTAAACCTCCCCGAGCGTATTTCTGGTGGTCAGTGGACTGATAAGCCCTGATGCGCGGGCTGCATTATGCGAAACCCCGCCCCAAGACCATATCCCTGGTGATCTAGTGTCCCCAACCCACCCACCACGAAGCCCCACCATCCTGCTCCCCCTGCAGCGGTGAGCGGCAGCATCCCACCACCTGCCACCCTGCAGCCTGCCGACTGACTGCCTGGTGGGCTGCATGCCCAGTGGTGCAGGCAGAGCCAATGGGCATGCAGCCCACTCTGCTAAGGCAGTCCAGATATGTGAATGAATGACTTCATTCACATATCTGAACTGCTGCTCGATAGGCTGCATGCCCATTGGCTCTTGCTCTGCACCAATGGGCATGCAGCCCACCGGACAGTCAGTCGGCGGGTGGTGGGGCAACGAGCAGGTGGGATGCTGCCCTCCGCGGCTGCGAGGCGGGTGGTGGGGCTTCATGGGTGGGTGGAGTGGGGGACACTAGATCACCAGGGTTATGGTCTTGGGGCAGGGGGTTCACCACATTATGCAGCCACGATGAGGCTTATCGGTCCACTGGACCACCAGGGATCGTTCGGGGGATACTTTGCTGCCTATGATGGGCTGGTTGGGGTGATTTGTTCATGCCGTGACCGGCTGGTTGGGGGATGTTTACACTTTTGCCCCGATCGGCTGCAGGGGGGAGCCTGAGGTGTGGTTGAGGGCCAGCCACAGGTGGCAGCTGCTGTGTTGCACCTGCAAGTGGCAGCTCACCTGTGGGTGGCCTGTGACTTGATCCTTTTTGGGGGCTCAAAGTTGTGCAGGTGCAGGTTGGGGTTGTGCCTGCACAACTCTGCACAGCCCGGCTGAATATCGGGCTGTGCAGTTTATGCATGGTTCCTCCCCCTCCAGTTCAGCATGCATTCATTTGCACTGCGCTGTTGCTCAGCATGTTTTCAGTGGTGCAACTGCCTCCTGCTGAATATCGCAGAATGGCGCAATTTCAGACTTGTGCAGGCGCAACCCTATTGCACATGGCGCAACCCTTTTGAATATCTGGGCCATTTAGTATAAAACACCAATGTATCTCTTACATTAAACTTAATATTTAAGTTTTTAAATATATTCTAACTTAACCCATCATATTACAGTTTTAATTTTATCGGAGCTTTATGTGCAAAGTTTGCCAGTACAAATACCCCTCTCTACTATCTTTTGTTAAAATTAATCTCATTTGGATATTAGTTTCAAATTTTTTTAGATTTCTAAAAACTGGTTTCAATATTACCCAGTTACCAAAGACATAAATAAATAAATAAATAAATAAATAAATAAATAAATAAACAAAAATATGTTTTCCCTTTCTTCTTCCGATTCATTACATTCCAACAACAGATGCTTTGTGCTCACTTTATAGTTCTCTGAGCAAATACATGGATTGCCCCATTCTCCATGGTTACCCATTTGCCATCTGTTAGGCAATATACCAAATCTTAATTTAGTTAAAGCCATTTTGTGTTTTACATTTTCACACAATAGGTGGTATTTCTCCACCTCAAAATTTAGTTTCATTTTTTTAAGAGTGGAGCATCCCCATGCATCCTTTAAACTCAAATATCTTTCTGCATCTCACTATCAACAATTCTTTATATTGTTAATTCACTGAAGCTCCCTCCCACCCTGTGTAGGAATATAGATTGGTTCTGCCTCTGGCTGACGCAGCTGCCTGAGTGGTCGAATCCATGTCCAGCATATTGAAATCCCCCAGCAGTAGGACTTCCCCTTTTGATGTCATGTTGTAAATTTGCTCCACTAGTTCACTGTCAACTTCTCCCCCTGTTCTGGAGGTCTGTAGATCACCCCTGTGTGTTTCACTGTGCCATTGCCTAGTTCGAGAGTGACCCACAGTGTCTCGGCCTCCCCATGTCTTCCCTGTACTTCTGTAGCCTTTATGCACTCCCTTATGTTCAGGGACACCCCCTGCCTTTTTACCTTCCCTATCCCTCTTGAACAGAGCATAACCCCATAGACCGATGTCCCACCATGATCAGTAGTGTACCATGTCTCTGTTATCGCTGCTATATCTAAGTCAGCATCTGTTAACAAGGCCTCCAGATCTGGGATTTTATTTCCCAGTCTTCAGGCATTTGTTATCATGGTTTTCTATGTTCTGCAACCTATCCTTCCACTGTCCTTGAGGGTGGTCTTCTGCTTCTTCCCCATCCCAGTTATCTTTCTTGTGTGGTCTTGATTCCTCTGCTACCCCTTCCTGTATGCTTCCTCTGGTTGACCCCCTAGGTCTGTCTCTACCATCCTTGGTGTGCACTCATTTTCCTGCATGTGCCCACAGGAGTTGATACTAAGCCTCCAGTCCCTCCTGGCCCCCCCCCAGTCAGTTTAAATGCTTGGTGCTAAAGCATTCACACTTGTCACTAAGGACTGCGGTCCTCTTCTCAGACAGATGCAGACCATCATCCTTAAACAGGTCTGAATCTGCCCAAGTCATTCCCCAGTCCCCAGTAAAGCCAGAACCCTCCTTCCACAACATTCCTTCAGCCAGGTGTTGAATTTCTGGATGCAGAGTGACCTAGCCTCCCCTTTGCCTTGAACAGATAACACCTCTGAGAAGGCTATGGAGCATGCTAGCTGCTTTTGGCTCCTCCCTAGCCTCATGAAATCCTCCTGGACTGAAACTAACTTCACCTTGCATCCAGCCACGTCATTGGTCCCCAGGTGGACAATGACATCAAGTTCCTCCCTCTGAGCTATTGCCCTAGTGATCCTATGGATCTTCTTCCCATCCCTCCATGCAGTGCTGGCTGGAAGGCAATTGACATCCTTGTCTCCCATCTCTATCTACCCCCTGCCAGGTGTCCCTATCGTCACTCCCCAGAAAGTAGAATCTCCCCCCAGGAGTAGCTTCTCTCTCCTCTGGGGTCCTCTATCCCCCCCTTCCTTGGGTCTCCATTCCAGAGGACTCACCCATCTTACTTGGTCACAGCAGCAGGTGCCTGTGTGGGGCTTTCCGCTCCTCCAATACAATGTATGGGTTACTAAGCTGGACCAGTTGGTGATGTGCCTCAACCCCCTCTCACCACACTGTCCCTGAGCCCACCATGTTCCAATTTTAGTATATGTGCTGCCAAAGTGAGCATGAGCCCCCATGATACAACCAGTCTCATTTCTTAGACATCCCCTGATGTTCACGTTGTGGACCTGGTGGTCTCTGGGTGAGGGTGAATGCACCCTATAACCTAGCCAACTCCGCTCAGAGACAGGCTACCTCCTCCCTCAGCCCAGAGAGGTGCTTACAGATAGAGCAGCATCACAGTCTCCAGAACATGTCCCTGAAGACTGCTGCTCCACAGCTGCTGCACTGCACCATTCCCATTATTTGTGTGACCTTCTGTTGAGTAATGTCTACCTATGCCTTTTCGTTTTACTATATTGGCCTCCCCCCTTAAGTTAGGTCAGGTACTTCCTGTTTGGTGGCAGGAAGCTGCAGTGTCCTATGGGACCAGCCCTATACAAGGAAGTGGAGCACAGGACTGAATGGGTTGAGGGGAGTAAGGGTGGGATTACCCCTCAGGTTGTGTCCGAAAAGATCCTGTTAGGAGCCCTCTGCCTGTGGCTTCTCACTCCTCTTTCACAGCTCTGCTATGTGGGATGCAGGCTACTCACATGCAGCCTGCCTGATTCCCACATAGTCGGATTCTGTGTGCTCCTTGTGCTGTGAGTTGGATTTAAAGGCTCTTCTGCTGAAAAATTCAAATGTTGATGCGGTTGCAACCTATCTCCCCGATTAGTCGTGGTTGTATCTACGTCAGGGAGAGATTAGGCTGAAACTACTCAGATGAAATAGTGACAAATGGTTCTGAGTAAGACAATTTTCACAGCTCTGCTAGTCCTAGCAGCGCTGCAACACCAGATGAACACTCAATAAAAGCAGCTGCTATGTAAGTGAATGCCTCCCACACACAGCAAAATTAAAGTCCTAGATCCTGAATAATCTCCTGTATTACAGTTCCTGTAATCCAGTAAACCAGCCCCTTATAAATAGCTGAACCAAATAACCAATAATTCACTTGTTCCTGAAAGCCTCCTGTAAAAAATAAAATAAAAATGGAAACAAAAAAACTGTAGTTCTCTTGTTCTTGAAAGCCCCCAGCAAGCAATAGAAACAAAGACAGTAGGTCTCTTGGTCTTGAGAGCCCCTGTAAATATTCAAAACCCAGCAGTAGTTCACTTGTTTCTGAAATAATCCCCTACTCTCAGTTACAGTCCCCTGTCCCCTTTACCTGCTCATCGCTTAATACAAATGGTCACTGTTTCTTCAATGACCAAACTAAATTCCACTGCTCTCGTTACACTACCCTGTCCTCTTTGTGTGGTTAGTTCAGCTCCTCTCTGCTTCTCCAAAACTGCCCACACTTCCTCTGCGGTCCCACAGTGCCACTCCCAAGTGTCTCTCCCAGCACAGTCCTTCACCCAATCATATGTGCAGCTCCTGTCTGCTACAGCAATCTGCCCAACACCTCCTAATTTAGTCATACTCTACTGCTCTCAAGTGTCATTCCCCAGCACCTTTCAGCAACCAAATGTAATCGGCTTAGGAGCCCTCTGCCTGTGGCTCCTCACTCCTCTTTCTCCACTGTGCTGTGTGGGATTCTGGCTATTCACATGCAGCCCATTTGCTTCCCACAAAGTTGGATTCTCGCATCCACTACTCTTCCTGTAAAAAAGTACTTCCTCATGTTGCTCCTGAGCCTAACCCTTCAAGCCATATATCATGCCCCCTTGTTCTTGAACACCTTCTTTTCTGAAAGATGCTGCCCTCCTGTACCTTGTTTGTACCTCTAATGTACCTGAATGTCTCTATCATATCCGCCTCTCTCTCTCTCTCTCTCTCCTCTCTCTCTTCTCTCCTCCAGTGAATACATATTGATGTACTTTAGTCTTTCCTCATATGACTTTTGGAGCAGTCCATGCACCATTTTTGTTGCCCTTCTCTGGACTGCCTCTATTTTTTCTATATTCTTCTGGAGATGCAGCTTCAAGAAGTGGACAAAATTCTCCAGATGGGGTCTCACTAGAGATCTGTACAATGGCATAACCAACACTTTTTTTCTGCTGGTGATACCTCTCCCTATACATCCCAGCATCCCATTGACTCTCACCACTGCCTCTTCACATTGTTTGGTTACCTTTAAGTCTTCAGATATGATTACCCCCAGGTCTCTTTCTTGACTGCTGGCTGTCTGTACCTAACCCCTTCTTGCACTCCTCCCTTGGATTTCTGTGCCCCAAGTGCATGATGTTATACTTATTTGGATGAAATCTTAGCTACCGCACTCTCAGCCACTCCTCAAGAATGTTTAGGTCTTTTCTCATGTTTTCCACACACACCCAGAGTGTTGACCCTGTTGCAGAACTTAGTGTCATCTGCAAAGATGCTTACCTTTCCATCCAGCCCCTCTGCATTGTCACTTAGGAAGACATTAAAGAAAACTGTCCCCTGCATGGATCCCTGTGACACCCCACTTGTCACCCCCCCTTTTCTTAGATTAAATGCCATTTACCACCAGCCACTGTGTCCTGTACCTCAACCAGTTTCTGACCCAGTTTACTACCTTGGGGCCCACTCCCACGCTGCCCAACTTATTTATCAACCTCCTATGTAGGACAGTGTCACAAAGGCCTTGCTGAAATCCAGGTAGGCCACATCCACCACCCCTACCCTATCTGCCTGCCTGGTCACCCAGTAAAATAAATCTATCAGATTTGTTTTATAAGACCTTCCCACTGTGAATCCATGCTGCCTTGGTTCCTGTGCTCCACTGGATTCAAGAAATGTAACAATCTTTTCCTTTAGCAGTGGCTCCATTAATTTCCCCAACACTGAGGTCAGGCTGACTGGCCTGTAGTTGTCAGCCTCCTACCTGTTCCCACTTTTGTGGAGAAGGACTACATTTGCCCTCCTCCTGTCCCCTGGAACCACCCCTGTCTCTATCAATTTGTTGAATAGGGCTGTTATTGCTGATGCAAGCACCTCTCTCACTTATTTTAATATTCTGGGATGTATCCCATCTGGCACCATAGCCTTGTCCCCTTTCAGATTCTCAAGTTACTTTAGGAATCTTTCCTCCATAAATGGGCAGGTGTTCACCTCTCTCCCACTGGTGGTCCTATCCCCCAATAATGGTCCTTCTCCTTCCCCTTCTTTTGTGAATACTAAACAAAAATATTTGCTGAGGATTGTTGCATTTTCTAGATCACCCTCCACACACACCCCTTCCTCCCTTTCTAACCTTACAGTCCCACCCTGGTGTTCTTTCTATCACTAAAGTACGTTAAAAAATTTCTTGTCTCCTGTCTTAATTGCCTTGGCTATTTTTCCTTCAGTTTATACCTTTGCACTCCTGACTGCTTTCCCTGCCTCCCTATGTTTTTCTAGATATAGTTCACTGTTGTCCCCACTCTGTATTTTCTTGTATGTCCTGAAAGCTAGCCTTTTCTCTCTTACCTTCCTGGCCACATCATTTGAGAACCACAGTGTTTTTGTCTTTCTCTTTGGTTTTCTTACTTGCCTAACACAAGGTTTGTTGCCGCTGCTATGGCCCCCTTAAGGTTAGCCCATTGTTTCTCTACATCCCCCTTCTTCTTCCCCTGCCAGGGCTTCCTTGAAACACTCCCCCATTTTTTCAAAGTCAACCCATCTGAAATCCAGGACCCTTGCTTTCATATGGTTTGACTCCTCCTCTGTTCTCACATTGAACCACACCATACAGTGATCACTGGCCCTAGGTGGCTACCCACCATTACATCAGTGACTCTGTCCCCATTGGTAAGTACGAGGTCCAATATTGCTCCTTCTCTGGTGAGTTCCTCCACAAGCTGCTTCAGGCATGCCCCCTGCAGGGCATACAGGATGCCTCTGTTCCTAGCTGTGGCCGGCATCCTGGGTGCTCCAATCCACATCAGGCAAATTGATGTCTCCCACCAGCAGTACTTTACCTTTGGCTGTCATTTTGTTCATGGCTTCCACTAGTACCCCTTCCATCTCTTCCCTTTGTGCTGCAGGTCTGCAGATCATACCTGTGTGAATGGCAGTGCTATTTCCTGTCTCCAGGGTGACTTACAGTGCTTCTGCTCCCTCCTGCATTCCCTGAACTACAGTTGCTTTAATTCTCTCCCTGAAGTAGATAGCCGCACCTCCACCCTTTTTTCACACCCTGTCTTTTCTAAATAGAATGTAACCTGGTATGGCTATACCCCATTCATGGTTCCCTGTATACCATGTCTTGGTAACGGTGACAATGTCCAGGTCTGCCTCTGCCATCAAGGCTGCTAGGCCTGGGATTTTATTTCCCAGGGTGGGAATTCCTGCACATGGCTATCAAGATTTGCAACCTCCCCTTCTAGTATATCCCCTCCTATCCCCACATCTTCCCTCTATTCCTCTCATGTTTTACTCATATTCTTCCTTATCTCTGTCATTGGGACATGCTAGAGACCTTCAAATGTTTAAAAGGCATAAACATGGTCAACATGAGAGACTGTTCATCTTGAAGGAAGGATGGCTCATGAGGGGGCACAGTCTAATGTTGTAAGGGGAAGATTCAGAGGGAGATTAGGAGACATTACTTCACAGAGAGGGTGGTGGCTGGGTGGAACACATTGCCAGAAGAGTTGATCACACTGAAGACAGTGGACAGTTTTCAGCAGGGATGGGATACAGTCAAGGGGAAGGTAAGTACAGACAAGAACAAAATGAGGGATAGTCTGGGGGAGTGGATGATGGAAAGGGAAAAGGAGGGGGCAGCTGCAGAAGAAGTAAACTGCAAGCTGCACACTGGGGCAACACTGATAGTGTTATGGTCCTTTATCTGCCAGCACCTTTGTATCTTCGTATGCATGTTCGTAACTTTTGCGCAACAAGACTTAAAAAAATGCTTTGAAGAGCAGATTGAATATATGAGCTAAAGCTTTCAGTCTCAGTTTATGTTTTGGTTTTGTTTGTTTAATAAAGAAAGAGGTCCTTCTAGCAAGACTTGTACATATCTTGGCTGATATCTTCAAAATACCTATGGAGAACATCATAGAGCACACTAAACAGATATTCAAGGACATTGCAGTGTAGAATGATATGGCTGCCATACTAAACCATAAAATAAATATTATACAGAAATATCTGAAAAAAGATTCATTAGAGAACCATATTTGGATTATATTTATGACAGAAATAACAGAAATCTTTAAACAAGGTTTAGACTGTAGCTGTTTCACAGTAATCAACTATACTATACTATAGGCAACACAGAAAAGAAGCTACCTCCATGTACTGTAATTGTGATAATGGTGAAATTGATTATTTACAGCATATCTTCCTGAGCTGTCCTTTGTTCAAAACTCAAAGAACTTGCCATGCAGCAGAGATTCTGTCTGCTCCATATTAGTCACCAAAAGAAAAGAATATTTTTCTCCTTTGTAACTACGCTTCAGAAACACTGAAAAAAGTTATAGGACTCATCCACAATATGAAGTTACACCAACATTTTAAAGTAACTCATGTTAGTTATCTTTTCTTTTTCTCATTCTTCACACAATCTTGAGACATCACTTGCCTAATAAAACATTCATAAAATAGAGTTTATAATTTAAAAGGAACTGATATGATGCTTACTCCAAATGTTTAATTTTCAGGAAGTATCTTGGGGCACTTTTTAAGTTCAATGGACATCTTCCAAAATGTTGGGATATTGGAAATACAGATTACAGCACACCACTACAAAAAGTAGATAGCCAGACCTGAATCTTGCAGGGTTCTATTTACACTTGGAAATTTTCAAGTTAGCTAAAGTTCTCTCAAGCTCCATACTGACTTTGCATAAGTTTTGACAATGTTAACAATAAGAAACAAAATGCATATTTTTAATATATTGATATTACTAAAGTGGTTCTGGTTGTAATGTGTGATGTTTAATTACTTGCATGTCTGATTAATAATGTGATTTGATATATTTGGGTGTCACTAAAGTAATCCTTGTTGTAATGTGTGACTTCTAAATACTTTATGGTTGTCTGTCAATGTGATTTGATGTCTGTTATTGTGGTTTCTTTTTATTATTATAAAGACTGGTAAGTCTAACAAATAAACTTGAAACAAACTTGAAACAAACTTCAACACTTTACAAAGCATGTAAAAAATTAAATAGTAGCATCATAAGGATTTCATAATGTTGTAAGTTTTCTGTTATATACTGTACACTGCAGAATAATGTGCATTCTAATACTTTTTTTAAAAGATATACAATGTACTGCATATGATTGACACATAGTCAGTCTTTAGTTTGTGGCTAATTAGCATCAGAAGAGGAATTTAGGTACTGTAGTAATGGCTCCAAGTGTCATCTGCATCAAAGCTAATTACAGTTGGTGACATCTACACCTGCATCTACATCTACCTGTGAAAATGAGGTTTGACCTAGTTGTATGCTAGAGGTACCATACTGTATGTGCCCAAAGAAATGCAAGCCTCAGCTAAAACGTCTTACTATTTACTTGTAGCTGATAACTAAAGATATTGTGAGGTTTTAATTTGCCAGCAAAGCTCAACTGAAGGCCCCAAGTTTACCTATTTAATAGGAAATTCACCATTGGTAATGTCCCCTTGCAGCTTCACCTGCAACTTCTCCAATGGGTACACCAAGGTGAAGTTGGGTGAGTTCTTCTTGCAGCTTCACTAGTAAATTCTTCTTGGGGTATACAAAAGTGAAGCTGGGTCAAAATGAAGCTGTTCCTGAGCCTTATTTGAATATATAGGGTGGGATATTCTGAATGCGCCAGGCAGGGGTGCAAGCCTGGGCGCAGCGCAACTGGGATGTACCAGGGAGTGCGCTTGGTGATATTCAATGGTGCTGCACCATGGCTCAGCACTATTGAAAATAGCAACATGGCCACCCACATTGTGCATGGCACAATGGCACTGCACCAGTGCAAGTGGCAAGAGAGGAGCAAGGGGATGCACCAGCACAAGTGTGGTTGTACTAGGCACAGGAACCATGATATCCAGTGGTGGATATGCAAATGGGGCCATAATGCATGCAAGGCACAACTGGGGCCATCAGCATATCATTATTGCCTCATTTGCATGCAGAAGCACCAATCCCCAGTGACTTGCACCTAGCGCCCTGCCAGGTTGCAGCCGTCGGGGACCGAAACCCCTGCACATTGTGGCAAAGTTCCCCAATGTCCATTCATGGGCATATGTAGAATAGAATATTTAAATGTATCCCTGGTGGTCCAGTGGACTGCTTCCAGCCTGATTGCAGGCATATGTATAATATAAAACATTTTAAAGTATCCCTGGTGGCCTAGTGGACAGCTTCCAGCCCGATTGTTGGCAATGTATAATATAAAATATTTTAAATTATCCCTGGCAGTCCAGCGGTACCCATCTCCTCCCTACCTGCCCACTCAGACCTGCCACCCTGCTCCCCCCTGGTCAGCGGAGGGTGGCACCTCCCCACCTGCAAGACGCCCGGCCACCCACCAACTGACTGTGTACAGTATGGCTGTACACCCATTGATCCACAGTGTGGGCCAATTGGCGTACACACTGTACCGTACTACACAGTCCCAATATGTGAATTGATCCATTCACATATCTGGACTGTGTAATACGGTATCGGTGCTGACACTCCATTGGCCCACGCTGTGGACCAATGGGCATACAGTCGTACTGTATAGAGTCAGTCGGCAGGTGGCTTGCAGGTGGAGAGCTGCTACCTGCTGTTGACTGGGGAGGAGCATGGTGGTGGGTCTGAGTGGGTGGGTGAGGAGGGGATACCACTGGACCACGAGGGATAATTTAAAATATTTTATGTTATACATATGCCCATGATCAGGCTGGAAATGGTCCACTGGACCACCAGGGATACTTTAAAATATTTTATATTATACATATGCCTGTGATCGGGCTGAAAGCAGTCCACTGGACCACCACGGATACTTTAAAATATGTTTTATTGCCCATATGCCCGCGATTGGGCTGGAAGTGTTCCACAGGACCACCAGGGATATCTTCTCTATGACAATGCCCACAATCGAGCATGGGGGCACGATGATGACAGACCCTGGCTCTAAAGCACAGCTGGCGACTGCCATGTTGCGCCCTGCAATACGGCAGCTCACCTGTGGGTGGCCAGCCCTTGCTCCTTTTTTTGGTGGCTCAACTTTGAGCACCAGTGTGCAGCGCAAGTAGGGGTTGCACCTGCATATGCTCAGCACATCCCGGGCTGACTATCGGGATGTGGCAAGTATGCATGGGCATGCCCCCTGCACTTGCGCTGCATACATTACTGATGAGCCCTGGTGCATCTGGATTTGAGCAGTGCAACATCCCCTTCTGAATATTGCACCGGGGAGCATCAGTGGGTTTCGCCTGGCACAACCCCTTTGAATATCCGGTCCATAGAGTGCCCCTTAACTCCAAAGACTGGTGGAGTTATGACTTGTTAAAGTTGCAGTGTTTTCCTATGGAACATTAGGGTTATTAGGGTTAGTGTGGTCACTTGTAACCTATGCAATAAATGTGTACCCCCAAGCGAGAAGGGGACCAACATTGGTACTGGGGGTCAGAGGACCCATCTCATTGCATACCACTAGGTCAAGTTGGAATAAAAGCAGGGGAAGTGGACAATGGTGGTGGTGGAGGTGGTGGTCCATCCATGCTAGCAGCATTTCATGGAGGGCATAAGGGAAGATACCATGTCATGGTGGGGTGGCGGACACACCCTGTGGAACCAGCAGCACCCTCTTTTGAACTTCAGATTCCACATGAAACAACATCACCAGCAGCACCCTTACTGTCATCATTTTTTTTTTTTACACAAAGAATACACAACAGGGATTTTAGGGGCACAACAGTTCCAGTAATTGCAACTTTATTGTGTTCTTGCAGAACTGCTAACTTCGAACAATAAACAAAAGTGAAATCAATATAGTCAAACTACAATGGCAAAAATAATTCTGTAAAACACCCTAAACTAAACAACTGAAATAAAAATGAGAAATTACTCACTACAGAAAAAAAAAACAAGCATTTGTCAATGCAGGATGCTTACCATGGTGTGGTGTGTGTGTGTGTGTGTGTGTGTGTGTGTGCGTGTGTATGGGGAGGGTGGTCCTGGCTGTCCATTCCTTTACTGTCAACTGTGTGACCACATGTGGATTTTCATGGACAGGGTCGAAAGTGGCACCAGTCCACTAGCTAAATGCTGTCAGATTTTCTTTTTGGATAGCCAAAAACCTTTCCAAGTAACCAGGAGGGCTTGTACTGGAAAACATAGTATTTCAATAAGTCGATCAGCTGAGCCACTAGAAAGGTCTGCTGGGCTTGTGGATTTTGCAAGTCACTATGCTGCTGCTAGTAGCTACAAAACCTAATCTGACCCCTGCATGGATCAGCCTGAGATGGTATTTTTTTTCTATTCTGTTTATTCTCCCCTAGCGCACTATTGGATTCAGAAAGTACCTTTGAGTCAAAGACTCATTTACAGAGGTTCCACATCACAAAAATTGGACAGTACAGTATTAAGGTAAACATACAGTGTGAAAACAGAAGAGCTAAATATATGGTATAAGTACAAAATAAGCTAGATACATGGCAAAAGTACAATCTGAGGCTTGCAAACATGGTTAGAAAAGCTTAGGGTGACACAGATAAGTATATAGTAAGACAAGGGGGGGGTACGCCAGCCAGAGGCCATTGTCATTATGATAGAGGATTGAGAAACAGGTTCAGTAGCAGTCACAGTAGTTTGAGGACTGGAGATGTGTCTTAAGTGGGTTTTGAAGAGGCCAATAGAATTTTCGTGTGTGATGAAGTTGGGAAGGCCATTCATCCATAATGGGGCCTTGAAGCTGAAGGGCCTTTGAAATAGGGAGGTTTGACATTGCTGAACTGTGAACAGCTTCTTGCTGGAGCTACGAGTTACTTTAGTAGCTGCAGCCTGAGAGATTAAGGTGGTGAGGCCTTGGGGGGGGAGACCAAGGGTGATTTTTTTGGCCATAAGACAGGTGTGGAACTGGATCCTATTGTCTAAGTTAAGCCAGTTAGTGGAGTTATAAAGTGCCAGGTATAGGTGAGTAGTGCAGTCCAGTACAAGGTGGCAGGTTTTGTTGAGGGGAGACAGAGCCTATTGAGGGCCGAGGTGGTGGCAGCACTATATATGAGTATGCCGCAGTCAAGGAGGGTGAGGATAGCGGACAAGACTGCAAGTCTGAGGGTGTCTTGGGTAAGGCAATATTTAAACCGGTAGAGCAGGCCAATGCAGACATTAAGGGCAGTGGACAGGTGGTGTATGTGTTGATGGAAATTGAGAGCCAGGTCAAGGGTGATTCCTAGATATTTGAAGGATTCCACTTGCTCTAGAGGGGGTTAGATTAGCAGTTAGGACCTGGGGGCAAAGTTTCTTCCTAGAGTTCTGGGGGTGGGTAAAAATAATGAACTTGGTCTTCTTGTAGTTCAATACATGGCATTGTGCATTGAACCACTGTTCAGCTTCGCTGAAGGAGGATTAGAGGGTTTGGTGGAGTTGCAGGGGGTCTGGGCTGGAAGTACAGAAGACAGTATCATCCACATAAAGCAGTAGGTTGCCTGAGCAGGTGCTAGGATGGGAGTTAAGGTAAAGACTGAAAAGAAGTGGTCCAAGGATGGACCCTGGGGGACCCCTTAGAGAACTGGGAGCTTATTGGATAGCGTAGTGCCGATTTTGACCTGTTGACACCTACCTGATAAGTAGTCTGTGAACCAGTGTAGGGCATCCTGTGAGAAGCCAATGTTGGAGAGAGTGACTAGCAAGAGGGAGTGATTGACGGTGTCAAATGCCTTAGTAAGGTCAATAAATACAGCTCCAGTGGTGTGGCCTTTGTCAAGAGTGGAGTGGATGTGTGCAGTGAATCGCGGGAGGGCTGTAGTCATACTATGTCCTTTGCAGAAGCCACGTTGCTGTTTACAGAGAAAATCATGTTTGTTGAGGTAGTCAGTGATCTGATCGTAGACAATGCGCTTGAGAGCTTTGGATGGGAGGAGTATAGAGATGGGATGGCAATTATTGGTGGTGGTACAGTCCCCACTCTAAAATAGGGGGGTTATGGAGGCAGATTTCCAAAGGGAGGGGAATTTGCCTTGGCAGAGAGAAAGGCTGAGAATATGGGTGAGGGAGTAGAGTACATCATGGAGGGTGAGCCAGAGAAGCCTTAGATCCAAGGAGTCACTGCTATAGTGAGCCTATCTCAGTGCATTTTTAAGATAAGGCACTGCAGCCTTGATGATGAAGCATCAGAGATGAAAGGGAGGGGTAGGCTGGGGGGGACTGGTCAGGGGTGGGTCGAAGAAGTTGGGGGAGAGGACATGGCTGAGGTTAGTGAAAGCTTGGTTGAAGGCTGAGGCTATACTGGTGGGGTCAGAGGTTAGCTGCCCATCAACAGCAATCAGGTGGGGGGAGTGGTAGGGTTTTTTCATCGAGTTAGTTGATAGTATTCCAGAATTTTTACCCTGCACCCCAGGCAGTGGTGAAGGCAGCTTTATAGTGCTCAGCCTTGGCTTTGCATATTGCCCACATACATTTGTTCAATGCCTTTCTATACCTCTGCCTATCAGCTGGACAGCTGGTCTCATTAGAGAGGTGCCAAAGGGAGTTGCGAGTATGCATTAGTGCAAGGAGATGGTCAGAGATCCAGGGGACAGGGTTGCCTTTGACTATCTTTTTGGAGAGCGGGGTGAATTGGTCACAGACAGTGTTGAAGGTGCATATAAAGAGGTCAAGAGCTCGATCGGGATCCAGAGTATTAGTTAAGAAGGACCAGTCCAGTGTCCTGAGATGCGTTTTTAAGAGGGCAAGTTTTGCCGGGCCAAGTTTGTGATGGAAGATTACCCTGGAGGAGGATCTTAGGTATTTTGCAGGACCATGTGCAGAGAACTGGGGAGTGGTCGCTAAGCGCATTTGGTAACACCATGGTGCTAGTGATTTTATGGTGATGGTTGGTGAAGACTAGATCCAGTAGGGAGGAGGCACCAGTGCAGGGATCCAGACGAGTGGGAGCGGGGACTACTTGTGTGAGGTCTTGGGCTGTAGCTGCGTTGATAAGCGGGGAGACTGACTTAGCCAGCCAGTTGGTGTTAAAGTCCCCAAGGATAATTTTTTCGCTTTGTTGTGGGAGAGTGGCGAGATAGGACAGGATCAAGTGGAAGGCTACTTTCTGGTTTCTTATGGGAATGTAGGCTGCTGTGATAAGAAGGGGGGTTGAGAGTGACCCAGAGTGAGTTTGAGTGTGATGGCCTGAGGCCCAGGTATCAGTGAGGGGAGGGGGAGTAGCATGCATTGTATTGAGTCTTTTATGTAGATGGCACAACCCCCTCCACGTTTTCCTTGCTGATCAGCTCAGAAGAGGATGAACCCAGGCAGGGCAACTGACGAGCACGGGGTCAGTGGGAGAGCCATTTTTCATTCAAGACAATGACATCAGGCTGATGCTGGTGGACCCATCCCTGATACGAGTCCTACTTTTTTAGCAGGCTACAGACATTGAGGCTGGCAATGCGAAGCCCACTGATGGGGGCATGGTTTGGCACTGAGGTTGCAATCGGGCCAGGATTAGGGTGGATATTACCAGATATTAGGAGTAGCAGTAGGAGTAGGGACCTGAGCATGGCGTTCCAGGCCGATTTTTTGATTTGATGAGCTATGCGAGCAGGGGTCCCTGGTGAGTGGGACAGGGAGGGAATAGGGAGGGATAGAGTACAGGGGGCTGATGGGCTGACAGGAGGAAAAGGTGAGAAGAGAGAGGAGGTGAAGGATTCATATGTTTAGTGGGGTATGGTACCCAGTGCAGTGACATCCTAAGGAGGGTTGTCAGTCTATGGCAGTGGTCATAGTAGTAAGTGGTATAGTTGGGTGGGGGGAAGGTCCCATCACCAAGGAGGAAGGGGGATGCAGTGCAGGTGGAGTACTCCTTGATGAGTTTTGTTGGAGTCTCTGGATGCCAGGTAGTGTGGACTGTGGGGGGTGGTATCCAGCTGTCCCTAGGGTGACCCGTGGCTCCAGAAGATTGAATGGTGGGGGAAATTGAGGAGAGAAGAATGAGTGCAGGGGACAGTGCAGAAGAGAGAGAAAGGATAAAAAGAAGCGTGGTGAGGAGGATAGAGCTGGTAGGGTGAGTGATAGCCAGTAGTAGGGGACAGAAGAGAACACAAAGAGCAGAGCTGCCTCTAGTGGTGACAAGGTATAGGCTGCAGATGGAAAAGAGGGCTGATTGGTTCAGCCGTTTAGACGCTGCCTATATAAGGACAAGCTGAACAAGGGTGGTAGTGGGGGAGGTGGGTAGCTGACGCAATGCGTCAGCAGGGTCCAAAATTTGTCATTGCTAGCAGTTTACAGGCCTTAATACCACGGTCTGGCACTGGCTCTTTGGTGATTTACACTGGCACTTTCTCGGGGGTGGGGAGGGCAGTTCAACAGCCCTCATGACATCTCCGTCGGGACCCTCGGTGGATCCATGTCTCTGTGGAAAACAGAAAGGCAGGTAAGACTTAGATACAATTGTAAGAGGGAGGAGATAGAGTAGGAGTGAGAGTAGCAAAAGGGGCCTGTGTTGTTAGGGAAAGAGTCACAGAAAAGCAGCTTTCAACCAGGCAACACTAACAGCTCTAATGTGCAGTGTAGATTAAAACCAGGTACATTATAGTTAATTTTGCTTTAAAATAAAGTTAAATATACCCCAGGCTGCATATAACAAGTAAAATGCCTTTAGATATATTATTTTTTTTTCAAAATAACAATAAATAGTGCTCTGACTGCGTATATCAAGTGAAATTCCTTTTAACACCCATGCACATTCTATTGATAAGGACCCAGTCTAGAAGAGAATGGTTTCCAGATGTATTATTGAGCCTGGTGGGTTCAGTTATTAATTGAGAAGGTGATCTTCAGATATAAAGGTGTGAGTGGTACCAGCTCCTGATCCCAACCAACTGATATTGAAATCACCAACCTTAAACTAGCAAAGGGGGGTGGCAGGCCAGCAAGGAGGGTACCTACTTGCTCACCCCTCACACCTAGCGTGGAACCAGTGAACCAGAGGAGTGGCTATCTCTACAAAGCAGTGTGCAAAAGATGGAGATTAGCACCCACAATGTGGATAGGCAGAAAAAGGGCAAAATTCAGCAGAAGGGCAGACAACAAGGAGAATCAGGGATAAAGGACAACCAAGGAAGGGGCTGTAGTAGAACAGTGAAACAGTCTAGGGAGGTCAAATCATGGAAAGCCATGTGTGAAAATGCCAGGAGCCTTAGCAACAAGATGGAAGATCTGGAGGCTGTCATGGTGCAGTCAGACCTGGACATTGTGGCCATCACTGAAACCTGGTGTAATGATAACCACGACTGGGAGATGGCCATACCCGGCTACAACATATTCAGAAGAGACAGGGCAGGCAGGAAGGGAAGGGGAGTGGACTGTATGTGAAAAATGACATAAGGACCACAGAGATCCAGGAGGAACAAAATGGGGGAGAGATACTGTGGGTTAAGCTGGAAAGGAAAATGGGGCCAGCCATCCACACAGGTGTGGTCTATAGGCCACCAGCCCAGGAGGAAGAAACAGATAGGGAGCTGATGCTAGCCATCCAAAGGATGGCAGACAAGGGTGAGGTAGTACTGGTTGGAGACTTCAATATTCCAGACATGAACTGGAGCATCCCAGCAGCAGCATCAACTAGGAGCAGATTTATCCTGGACTCCCTTCAGGGTGCCTTCCTCAAGCAACTGGTCATGGAACCAACTCAGCAGAAGGCAATACTGGACCTTGTGCACACAAACAGGGACAGTGTGATGGGGTAACAGTGGGGGAGCACCTGGGGAACAGTGACCACCAGTCATTGTGGTTTGAAATCACAGAAAGAGCAGAACCAAACCACACAAAAACACGTATCCTGGATTTTAGGGGGTCAGACTTTGGGAAAATGGGGAGATACTTGAAAGAGGCATTAAAGGGAATAGGGCAGGAATCAGGGGTTGAGGAACAGTGGGCAGTATTTAAAATGGGGATTGCAAGAGCAACAGAATTATGCATTAAGCAGGTTAGCAAGAGGAAAAGGAAGAGGAGACCATTATGGTTTTCCAAAGAGGTAGCAAAGAAAGTGAAAGCCAAAAAGAATGCATTCAGGCAATACAAAAAGACA
This sequence comes from Neoceratodus forsteri, assembly GCA_016271365.2. Classification (NCBI taxonomy): domain Eukaryota; kingdom Metazoa; phylum Chordata; order Ceratodontiformes; family Ceratodontidae; genus Neoceratodus; species Neoceratodus forsteri. Next base: position 1,059,488,685 of record CM057451.1, on the reverse strand, counting down.
CAGGCAGAAGGGGATAGGGAGAAGTACCAGGAGAAGCAAAGGGAGGCAGGGAGGTCAGTAAGGGAAGCCAAAGCTCAGACAGAAGAACACATTGCAAAATCAGTGGGTAGAGGGGACAAAACCTTTTACAGGTACATAAGTGAAAAAAAGAAAGGCAAAGGGAGTGATAGTGAGACTGAAGGGGGAGGATGGGGGCCGTGTGGAGGATGACAACAGTAAAGTTGACATATTGAACAGGTATTTCTGCTTAGTCTTTACTGAGGAAGAGGAGGGTAATGGTTCTGAAGGGAGTACAAGAGGTGAGAATGGTGCAGAAATGGACACAAGTCCCTTTACTTGAGAAAGGGTCCTAAAGGAACTGGAAGTAATAAGAGTTGATAAAGCAATGGGGCCAGATGGGGTGCACACCAGGGTCCTTAAAGAACTAAGAGAGGTGGTGGCTGAACCTCTGGCTATCCTGTTTAGCTGATCACTGGAAACAGGGGATGTACCCAAAGATTGGAGGATAGCAGATATAGTCCCCTTATACAAAAGTGGGAACAAAGAGGAAGCAGGGAACTAGAGACCAGTCAGCCTCACCTCAGAAGTGGGGAAGATCATGGAAGCACTACTGAAGGAGAGATTGGTGGAACATCTGGTTGTCAATGGACTACAGGACCCAAGGCAGCATGGTTTCACCAGGGGGAGGTCATGTCAGGCCAACCTAGTTGAATTTTTTGACTGGGTGACTAAGAGGTGGATCAGGGGAGGGCAGTGAACATGGCCTATCTGGACTTCAGCAAGGCCTTTGACACTGTGCCAAATAGAAGACTATTACACAAACTGGGGAATATGGGTGTGGGCAGGACAGTAGTGTGGTGGGTAGGTAACTGGCTGGGTAGCAGGACACAGAGGGTGGTAGTAAATGGCTGTCACTCCACAGAGGGAAGAGTGACCAGTGGGATACCACAGGGATCAGTGCTGGGACCGGTATTATTCAACATCTTCATCAGTGACATTGCGCAGGACCTAGAAGGCAGAATTACACTGTTCGCTGATGACACAGTGCTCTGTAACAGAGTAGACACACCAGAGGGTCTAGACAGAATGGGAAGGGACCTGCAGAAACTTGAAGAATGGTCAGGGGTTTGGCAGTTGAAATTCAATGCAAAGACGTGCAAGATAATGCATATGGGGCACAAAAACCCTGGCACAATATATTAGTTGGGGGGTGAGGATATAGCATGCACCAAGCAGGAAAGAGATCTTGGAGTTATCATCCCTGATGACCTCAAGGTAGGCAAACAGTGTGACAAGGCAGCAGGTAAAGCAAATAGGATGCTGGGATGCATAGGCAGGGGCATCACAAGCAGGAAAAGGGAGGCAATAATTCCACTATACAAGACACTAGGGAGGCCCCACCTGGAGTACAGTGCTCAGTTCTGGAGACCTTACCTAAGTAAGGACGTAGACAGGGTAGAGAAGTTTCAGAGGAGGGCAACAAAGATGGTGCATGGATTGCATCACAAGTCCTATGAGGACAGGTTGAAGGAACTGAACATGTACTCCCTGGAGGAGAGGAGGGAGAAAGGGGATATGATAGAGACATACAAGTATCTTACAGGGAGGAACAGGGTGCAGGAATACACTATTTTTAAGTGAAAAAGATGTTCCAGGACTAAAAGGCATGGGATAAAGTTGGAGGGAGGACGATTCAGAGGAAACGTGAGGAAGAATTTCTTCACAGAACGGGTGGTGGACAAGTGGAATACCCTGCCAGAGGAAGTGGTGGGGGCTGAAACAATCACGGGATTTAAGAATGCATGGGATAGACATAAAGGAGTTCTGGAGGTCAGGAGTAAGGGGCAACAGACTTCTAGGAAAACATAAACTGAACTTACAAGCTCAAATGGCAGACTGGGTGGGCCATAGGCCCTTATCTGCTGACACTGTCTATGTATCTATGCACCTATGTATACACCGGGGGGGGGGGCTCGGCAAAGAGGAAATAAAGGAGGAGAGAGAGATGGATGGGGGATTGGGGGATGTTAGACACAGCCAATGGTAAATTTCTTTACTTGGCCCATGGTGATTTGTATGAAAACAAACATTTAAGGAGAGGCTGGGGTAACTGAAAATGTACACCCTAGGAGACAGAAGGGAGAGGAGGATATGATCGTAACCTTCAAGTACCATAAGAGCATAAACATGGTTGTTATAGAGAGCATCTTTAACTTAATAAAGGAGATTATAACAAGGGGACATAACCTTAAATTGGTGGGGCTAGATTCAAGAAGAAAATGGCACACTTTTTCACTGAAAGGGTGGTGAAGCAGTGGAATCAGCAATGGGAGGAAGTGGTGGCAGCAAAGATGGTGGCGAACTTTGAAAGGGGGTGGGATAGGGTAATGAAGAGGATTAGGACTGAAAGGGGATCTACTGGGAAGGGGTTAGGAGAGCAGAATGGGAAGGTGAAAGATAACTGCTGGTGGAGTTGGGGGGGGGGGGGAGCTCCAAGGAAGTAACTGAGCTGCACACTCAAGCAGACTCAATGGACTGTTACAGCCTTTCTCTACTGGCAGTTTCTTATGTTCGTATGCAAATTCGGACAATATAGCATTCACCTTGCAGCAGCATAAACATTCTAGTGCTATGTCTATGATAGCATAATGATTGCAGGAGCCCCAATATAAACAAAAAAAGGTAATGGAAAAGAAGTAAACATGCTGTTAAAGTACACACAGAAGCAAAAGCAACAACCACAAAGAGTATATATAGAGATAAATGCTGGGCCATTTTCAAGGTCTCAATGGACCAGACCACATTCCAATGTTACAGGAGGCTCAGGAATGAGTGCAAAAAGGCTATCAGAGTTGCCAAAAGTGACTTCTGTAAAGATGTCTTGCAGACTTCAGCTAAGGACCCTAGGAAGTTCTGGAGGAATGTTACAAACAGAGTGAGTGGCTCCTCCTCCTGTAAGGCTCCAGACATGCTCATTGATGGTGCTAACTGTAATAATCCGCTAACCATCGCAAATGCATTCAATGCTCACTTCTCGGACCTGTCTACATTCACCTCACTATTCTCCTCCACTGGTCATGATAGTACTATCCAAGTCCCTCTGCCTCAAATGGCACCGTCCCCCCATCCTCCATTCTATCTCAAGGCTGTGATGGTAAAAGAAATGCAGAGATTGCTAACTGGTCTCTCATCCTTTTCTAGCGCTGGCGTTGATGGCATGGAACCAAAGCTTCTCTGCCTTGCCGCTGCCTACATTGCTTCCCCTGTGGCTGATATTGTCAACCTATCCTTAGCATCTGGGGTTATCCCAGGCCTGTGGAAGGTGGCACGGGTTGTCCCTGTGCTCAAACAGGGCAACCCCAGGATTCTTGACAACTATCGTCCGATTGCCATTCTGCCTGCCTTCAGCAAGTTCCTTGAGAAAGTTGTGGTGGGACAACTCTTGGATTATATCCAGGCTCATAAGCTTCTGTGTCCCTCTCAGCATGGCATTCAAAAAGGGCACAGCACCACCTCTGCACAGGTCTCTGTCATTTCTGGGATAAGGGCTGCTATGAAGCCAGAGCAGACTCTCTGGGGCCATCTTTATTGATCTCTCTAAAGCCTTTGACCTTGTTGACCATGCCTTGCTATGCTCTCAACTTGGGTCTTTGGGCTTATCCCTTCCGGTCCTAAGTTAGTTCTCCAACTACCTTTTGGAAGGCAGCAACTGACCAAATATAGTAAGGTGCGCTCGGATGCCACCCCAGTGTTCTCAGGGGTCCCCCTGGGGTCAGTCCTTGGGCCCCTGCTTTTTTCCATCTTCATCAATGACTTTCCCTGCTCGGCGGCCTCCTGCAGGGCTGTCCTGTATGCTGATGACCTTGTTATCCTCACTGATTCAAAGGATATTGGGGTCATTAACCACCAACTGAGTGAGGGTTTCAGGAGTGTCCATTCCTGGATATCATCCCATAAGCTGGTCCTATATCTTAAAAAGACCCAAGCCATGTTGTTCAGTTCCTTGGCCAAGTTAAAGGCCTCCTCTGTTCCTATGTGCATCTTGGGTATTGATGGCACTCCTTTTCTTACCACCAATTCCATCAAATACCTTCGGGTGACACTTGACCCGTAGCTCAATCTTGGTCAGCATATCCAAAATGCGTGTAGAGCTGTTAACTGGAAATTGAGTCTGGATTACAGGGCAAAGAATAACCTTACTCCGGCTGCTCACCTAGCACTGTCTAGAGGGGTGTTTCTACCATCCCTCTTTTATGGGCTCCTTTTGTTTGCCAATACCTTCAAGAGCCACCTCTCTAGATGGACCATTGTCTATAATAACATCTGCTGTTTTTCTCTTGGAGTCCCTCATCTCACTCACCACTGTGATCTGTACAGTAAGCTCAACTGGCTCTCCCTGCCCAAATATTTGAATTTTGTTGTGGACAGTTTCACGGGTAAGGTACTGGGTACTGGCACCCTCCCTGGACTGGCAGAGCTCCTTGTGCCAGCAGCCCCCACTACCTAACCCCTAAGGTCACTGGGTCCTGCTATCCTTAAGGTCCCTCCTACTCATACCAAAATGGGGGTCAGGGACTTTGCATCATGTGCCCCTAGACTGTGGAACTCCTTTCCTGTCCAGGTCCGGACCTCCCCCCAGTCGAGCCTATGCACCTCCCTGTGGAACCACTTGAAGCTCTCGTCAGTATGTGACTGTCTTAACCCTCCCTGATTAGCCTGGTCCTCTGCACAGTATACTTGAGTGTATTCATTCCATGTATCTTGAAAATGTGTAAATTTTGTATATATCTGTATATATATTGCTGGTGACGTTGTGTCAGTGATGCTGTACCTTAGCATATTGACTATGATTACTGTCGTGACCTGAGATATCTTACTATGTATGTTATGCTTCTCCTGACATCTGTGTATCTGCCCTACTTGCTTCAAATTGTACTCTATGTTCTTTGATTTCCTGTACTCTCCCGGGTCATACCTGAAAATAGGCATGTGTTTGTCTAGTGTACTTACCTGGTTAACAAAAGCTAAATAAATAAACATGTGATGCAACAAAAGTGACGTGCATCTGTCATGTCCTTATGAAATTGCTGTTTTCACAATTTTTTAATTACATTCTCACCCTAATTCCACAAGCTTCTATTTAGCCATACCCTATGGGAGTTGGGGAAACATGACTACCCAATGGAGGTAGGGGGCCTTGGTGAACACTGGCTGGTAGGTAGGTGCAGTTGTATGTCAGGGCTGTCTAGTAAGGGACAATTCTGAAAAGTAACAGGAACAAAAAAAAAATCAACAACAAACATACAACATCATTGTGCATACCTGATGCACCCTGTCAACAACAGATAATAAAAAATCATCAACTTGTCATACTGATTCCTGCATAATGACATGTGGTCACCACGATGATGGCACAGAAATGGACAGTGTAACCAACATGACAGGTGTTATGGTCGCTGAACTGGTAGACCTTGGGGTTCTTCACTCGTAGTGGTGAAGGAAACTGTCTCACTACCAGCAGCGCCAGTGACACCCTCAGCAGGTGGGATGGCAAGGGGTTTCTTAAGGTCCAAATGGGGTTTGGCCGGTGGAATCACCCGACAAGGACAGGTAGGAGTCATACACAGAGAATGGATAAAGTAGAGATGTTTATTAGACAGGAGGGAATGGAGGACGTGGTCGTACAAAAACATACCAACCACAAAAACAGTAGGGAGTATGGACAGCATTATGGATATCTAAACAGTTACAACGAAACTCTAAAATGTCTAAACTCTATGTTATTCTTCTCTATGGGTGCACCATGGCCTATTGCCACTATACTTCTTATTCAACAGTTCTTATTCCTATTACTAAGCTTAGGTGAAAATCAGATGATATGTACTACTCACAACAATATTTGGTTTAGCTATAACCACACAATTCTACCGAAGTCCAAATGTCACAGGAGTCCAGAGTTTTGACGTCTTCGTGTACACCGTCATTCTATGATGGTAGCTACAAAGGGGAAGCAAATGGAACAGTTGATACTAACCACAATTCCCAACAGGGACATTGTAAAGGCCACTGGGTGGTGAGAGGTTTGGTAAACAGACAATATGATTCTTCGGCAAAAGCCCACTCTCTCCAAGGCTGTTGGAAAGAAAGAAACAGAGAAACTAGTTCCTGAAATAATTATAGGCTGTCGGATTTCAAACTGAAGACAAATGATTCCTTGGCTAAAACCCACTTCCAGGGCCTCCAAGGATGAGGAGAAAACAGGATCTGCATGGCGATGAATCCACTTGAGGACTACCACGACCTGAATGATGCTGCAACACTCCAAGGGCCAGCTAAACTCTGAAGGATCTCTGATAGGTCCAGGAACCAGTAGAATCTGTAGAGAGGATGGTTGATTCTGCAATCTTGTCACCAGAACCTAGAATAAAATAAAGAAACGGTGGATGCATCCCGAGCTGGGCTTCGATGGACTCGACTTTCGGCGAATGACCGGGGCGGAGACCAGGTTATCCAGGATGTGCACACTCTTCTATGGAGGGCAACCAACTTCAGGACATTGGGACCAGGAACCATATGAAATGACACTGGCATGGCTGTCATGATGCGCTTCGGCAGATATAACTTTGAGCTGTGGAAAACAAGAAACGGGTACAACTAGTAGGACTGGTGATGGACTCGACTTCGGCGGATGACTCAGACAGAGGAGATGATTTGATGGACGATCCCACTTGGGTGAAGAAGGATGAGAAGATGTCCTCTTCTGGGTAGAGACTGATTCAGAGTACGTAGAGTTACAGACCAGACTATGGGACTGCAGTGTGGTAGAAGATTGAGACTGTCCCCATACACTGGTAACAATGTAGCTGAAAGATGCACCTTTCTGCAATGCCAAGAGAACTGCAGAATGATCAGATTCAGGGACACTGGTTTACCGGGATTGAGGAAAGGCATATTCCATTTTGCACATTGTAAAAAACGGTATCGTCACCGGTGTCTGCTAAGCCAAAATCCAGTTTTACCGATGTTTGGTTTTTGTACTTTATTTAACAATTTTTAACTCTGCTAACATGCATTTTAGCAATGTTGACCTCCACTACACATCCTTCCATCCTTGTACCAATTTAAAGTTATTTTAGGTACAAGATGTGATGGCAGCAGCAACACTACAGCCTCCATCCCTAAGGTGTGATGGAAGCAGCACAACGGCCCCATCCCTCAGGTGAGATGGCAGCACCAGCAGCTCTACAACCTCCATCCCTCTGGTGTGATGGCAGCAGCAACAGCACTATGACCTCCCTCCTTCAGGTGTGACAGAAGCAGCAGCACTGTGGCCCCCATCCGTTAAGTGTGATGGCAGCAGTACTACGTTCACCATTCCTAGGGTGTGATGGCCATATCAGCACTATGGCCCCCATCCCTCAGGTGGGATGACAGCAGTACTACATTCCCCATCCACCAATGGTGATGGCAGAAGCACTACAACCCCCATCCCTTGGGTGTGATGGCAGTAGTAACAATACAGTCCACATCCCTCAGGGGTTATGGCAGTAGTGACAGCACTATGATCCCCTTTCTTCAACACCCACACCACACATGCACAAGTTACAAATGACTTGGTCTCTTTGCTTGTTAGAACTCAGCTGTGATTTAATCTGAACCATCACCACTAAGGTGGACTACCTTTGCTTTTTCCTATCTCTAATTTAACTGCCAGAATTGGATTTCTGCCTGTGACACCGCTGACCAGGGTTAGGGAACAGACTTGGGTGTTGGAGGGCCTGCTGGTGGGTGAAGGCTTGAGTGTTCAATGACCACTCATCTTCTCCTGGGAGGGAGGGTGGGTTCATGGCTCAGCATTTGTTGGCCCCTGGTGGAGGCCAGAGGCACAACATGTCAGCCCTCACTGCAGGAGGGAGTGTGACAGATGTCGGCTAGTGCCTTGACATCATGTGGCCTGTCATGCTCCCAAGAAAATGGGAAAACACCCACTGACCAACTGAAAGATGGCTGTTGGTCCCTTCATAAGCTGGAAGCCCCAGACATTTGTCCGTTCTGACCCTGCCATGCCCAGGATACACAGGAAGCTCTTTGGGGCAATTTTCCTCCTCTGGTAGCCACCCACATGGGTAGGGGCCCACTCAATGAAGGGTTATTTTGGGTTATCTGGTAGCACAGCAGTAAGGGGCAGTGGATGGTGGCCAGGACTCAGCAGCGGTGGTAGGGGGCCTTGACAGGCTTGAAGGAGTGGATGGCCAGGGGGTAGGAGGAGCGAAAAAAATAAATAAAAAAACTGCTTGAATTTGATTCTTTGAAATAAAGTGTCTTCACCAAAAACATCCACAAGTGATTAATGGAGGACCTTGAAATGGATTCATGCATCTCCCAGATATGTGGATGCTTTTTTTTTTACTTGGTGTCCATGAAAAGGGTGTCTCCCAGTTTTCATGTCTTTGTTCAGATGTGAATTGAGCACTACTCTGCCCACCAGCATCATACAGCTCCTGGGGTCTTAGAAACATAGAAACATAGACCTTCTGTATGTCATTGACTGTGCTTTCAAAAATCCACTGGCCAAACATAAGTAGACTTAAATACTTAACATTGACTTTTTTGTTGAAGCAGTCTATCAGAAAACTTTGTGTTTTCACAAAGACTGAAACAGCAGGTGGGAGAAAAGGTGCAAATGATCCAATTCACCTAAATGGGGTGCTAACTGTGAAGTCTTTTAGTAAGCAGTAAGGCAGTTTCTTCTTTGTGAACATACTTTCATCCAGACTAGTTTTCATTCAAACAACTGAGGATTGTGGATGGCCCTACTGTTTATAAACTTGAATAAGCTAGTTGGTAACAGTGATCCTGCATTGATCAATCTACAACCTAGATGTGCATATGCAAAGAATACAATAAAAACCTGACTAAAATCTAAAAACAAGCTTATAAAACACATAAAATGTATCTGAACATTTATCTTTACCTATACAAAATCATTGCAGCCCAAGTAAAACTCTGGTAAATTACATGGTACCCTGACTACTATTCCATGATGCAGTAAACATATATTGGGTTCACCACAACAAAACCCCAGATAGACCATCTTAGGGTAGCTGGTTCATTCCACTGGGGTGTCAAACAAATAAGGCATACTGATGAGTCCTGGTAGGATGAAGCATGTGTCTGTTTTCTGTTGGCACCCTTTGCAAACTGTGTTAGAGGCCTTTTGGCACCATCCATTTCTGCTTAAAGTTGAACCAGCATAATATTCTGTGGTGATTTGCATATGTAGCCCATGATGCTTTGCATTGTGGGGGCATGTGTTATTTTGTATTTCTTTGAAACTTGACATCCCGGCCAAATGCCCTTTGGGGTAACCCTTGCCTCAGTGCTTGCGCACAGAGGTTCTTTGTCTTTTAAATTGTTTTTTATTTTAATTGGGTTCACCACAACATAACCCCAGATAGACCATCTTAGGGTAGCTGGTTCATTCCACTGAGGTGTCAAACACACAAGGCATACTGATGAGTCCTGGTAGGAAGAAACACGTCTATGTCTTCTGTTGGCACCCTTTGCAAACTGTGTGAGAGGCCTTTCGGCACCATGCATTTCAGCTTAAAGTTGAACCAGCATAATATTCAGTGGTGATTTGCATATGCAGCCCATGCTGCTTTGCATTGTGGGGGTATGTGTTATTTTGTATATATTGCTATGTTTTATATTCTTGGTAAAGCAGGTAAGGCCCACTAGGCAGAACTGTCTGTTTTCAGGAGTGACCTAGAAGCACTGAGGAGGTTAAATAACTTGCTTGGAGTCACACAGTATGCAAGTGGAGGTTGTGGGAATCAAACCCAAGTCTGCAGGATGTACCCAGTTCAATCGCTGCGTGTAGCTCTAACCACTAGGCATAGGTGGTTAAACTGAATGGCTGATTACAACAAAGCAGTGAGGGTGATTTCCTTACTGACTCTACACGCAGCAAAGCAGAAAGAATGTAAAGCACAGCAGCATTCATTTTAAGATGCTGAAATCTGGGTCGGCCCGCTGGCGCTGTGGTAGTAGTATTGCTTGCAATGCCAGTGACCCAGGGTCAGAAGTGAACTCGGGTTGCTGGAGATCTGACCAGGGGAGTAGGATTGAGCACCTGGGGGACTGCTCTCCTCCTCAAGGGAGGGTAGGCTGCAGGTCCTGCTGCTTTACCACCACCTGTGTGGCCACAGGTGATGGTGCAATGGTGCTGCAGAGTGATCAGGAGGGGAGGACGCTAGCTGGAGCAGTGGCATGTCTCTATGTGACCTACCTCCTTGGATCTCCTCTAGTGCCAGTGCCCTCAGGGACAGAGACCAGAAAACCAGGATCAATAACCCTACATCGGTCACTGGCAGAAGGGACCCAGGTGCCCCAGACTTCATAACCAGGCTCCATGAAGGACCCACTGAGCTGCCCGACACACACTAAGGGAGTGTGGAGGGGGTGACCTGGGGTTCCCTCCCTTCCCACCTGGGAAGGGGTACAATCCAGGCATGATAGGGGTAGGCCCACAGGAGCTCCTGAGCATTACCTAGCGGTGAAGCTAGGAGATACCCAGCCTAGGGATCTCTGAAAAGTGGAGACATGCTGTGTGAAGGGGACATAGAAAGAGAAAATAAAAAAAATTTAAAGATATGCGGAAATCTTAGAGATTCTGTGCAGTGACATGCAATTTCCGTGAGGCACCGGTACAAGAATTCAAAATCCACAAACTAAGCAGGATTCCGTGATTGTTACCGGTGTTACCGGTAAAAATGGAAAAACAGGGTCCCTGCAGATAATTTGCCAGGGGAAGAGCAAGTTATAAATCTAGGGGTGATTATTACAGGTGGGGCAATTGTTCAGATGTTTAGGGCAATAGTTCAGATACTTAGGGCAATAGTTCAGATGCTTAGGGCAATAGTCCAGATGCTTAGGGCAATAGTTCAGATATCCGTGGGCAAATAACCACAATCCATATACAATACAGTCTTGGTGCTTCTTAGCAAGTTCACAGTCTTTCAGATACTTTAGCCACAAACATTTGCATAAACAGTACAGTTGTTACAGTTACTTTCCAGTATTTGTGAGCTGAGTACCCTTGGATGGATCCTTTTTTTTGTAGGGCCTTCCTGAATAGGATCTGGCTACCCCTGAACGTTTTGCTAAGGATGCCCTAATCACTATACCGAGGTACCACCTGCCCTATACTATTTGCCCGGAACACTAAAGACCTAAATACCTGATTGGCTATGGGGCCTATATGCCCTACTAACTGCCACTAGGCTGGTTTTGCCCTAATACAGTATGACGGAGCTGCCCTTACTACCACTAGACTCGCTTGCTCTTAATCTACTAGGCCGAGGCTGCCCTTACTACCACTAGAATGTCTTGCCCTAATCCGCTAGGCCGGGGCTGCCCTTATTACCACTAGGTTGGCTTGTCCTAATCCACTAGGCCGGGACTGCCCTTACTACCACTAGGCTGGCTTACCCTAAACCACTAGGCCGGGGATGCCCTTACTACCAATCCAACTCCAATCCAACTTTATTTATATAGCGCCTTTCAAATCCAAGGAGCTGTACATAAAAACATATACACAATAATACAATTTTTTTTCATACGTTAAAATATAGCAAACATGACTAAGTAAAAGCTAAACTAAATAAATATGTTTTTAAACCAACCTTAAAACTATCGATGGTTGGGCATTCTCTCAACCAACAAGGTAGAGAATTCCACAGGGTTGGTGCTGAAAAAGCAAAAGCACAAGATCCTGATGTCTTTAATCAAACCCTGGGAATCTCCAGCAATCCCTCGTTGGTGGAATGGAGAGGTTGGAGGGGGCAGTAGGGAATGAGGAGATCTTTCAGGTAACTGGGTCCCTGATCATGTAGGGCTTTAAAGGTTAGTAGACCAACCTTAAAGGTGATCCGCCACCAAACAGGCAGCCAGTGCAGTTCACAGAGCTCAGGCGTAATATGACTGGTTCTAGAAGTCCCAGTCAAATGCCTGGCTGCCACTTTCTGCACTAGCTGGAGGCAGCGGATATCAACCCCAGGTAGCCCTAGGTAGAGGGAATTGCAGTAGTCCAGACGGGTAGTGATAAAGGAGTGGACCAATGTCAGAAGATCACCCGGAGAAACCAGGTGTTTCACCCGGGCGATATTCCTCAGATGGTAAAAAGAGGATTTGACTACAGCTGACACCTGAGATTTTAGGGTCAGACTGTCATCAAAAATAACGCCCAGATTTCGCACCTGATCGGAGGTAGAGAGTGGTATACCACCGAGTAACAAACGTGATGGTTGTCCAGTTCCCAAACCCGCCGCCGGACGACCTGGGTCCACTACCAATACCTCAGTCTTATCCGGATTCAGTCTCAGCCAGCTGGAACTCATCCAAAGTCTGATCTCTGCAAGGCAGTTATTCAGCACAGAGAGTGCATCACCCTGACCGGGGAGAAAAGACAGATACAGCTGAGTATCATCTGCATAGCAGTGAAAATCCAGACTGCATTGCCTGATGATTTCTCCCAATGGCAGCATATACACTGCAAACAGCATGGGAGCTAAAATGGAGTCCTGCGGTACCCCACAAGGCAGGGAGTGAGCACCAGAGGAATAAATTCCAGTGACAACTCTCTGGGACCTGTCCATGAGGTAAGAATGAAACCATTTGAGGACTGTACCAGACAGCCCACAAAAAAAACGCAAGCACTCCAACAGCACTCCATGGTCTACAGTGTCAAATGCAGCAGAGAGATCGAGAAGGACCAGAATGGTACATACCTTTCAATCTCTAGCCATTAGGAGGTCGCTCAATACCCGGATAAGGGCAGTCTCCGTACTATGCCTCTTACTAAAGCTGGACTGGAAAGTATCATAGACATTGTGAGTTATAAGATGATCATCCAGTTGCAACACAACTGCCTTTTCAATAACCTTACTAACAAATGGCAGGTTAGAGATAGGCTGGTAGTTAGCTAGACAATCTGGATCCCAGGAGGATTTTTTAAGGAGTGGTCAAACGACCGCCTCCTTAAGGGGGTCAGGAAAGACCCCCTCTCCAAAGACTTCCAGACAATGTCAGCAAGGATTGGGCAGATAACTTCTACACATTCTACTAAAAGAGGTGTAGGGCCCAGATCCAAGCTACAACTAGTCGGTCGTATTGTTTGGATGATCTTCACAATGTCCCCAAAGTCCAGCTGATGAAAATCTGACCAGACAGACCAAGAGCATGCCACTTCCCGTCAACCACTGCAGTCCCCCATAGGAGAGGTCGGACCAATGCCGGACCTGTTGCTGGCAACGTTATCTGCAAAAAATCGAGCAAACTCCTCACATCTTAGCTGAGAAAAGGCTTCTCTGGGCTGAAGACAGATTGGATTGCACAATCTGTCAATGGTCCGGAAAAGCTAAGCCGGTCGATTTTGTGCAGCAGAAATCTCTCTGGACAGGAACGCTGCCTTCTTACGGGTGATCTCTGATTGATAGCTATCATAATGTGCCATCAACCTAAGCCTGTCAGCATCATGGCCTGACTTCCACCAGGCTCTCTCCAGCCTCTGGCCAACTCACCTTAACTCCTTCATGGAGTCATCAAACCAAGGGCTCCTTGGATGGAGGGCGAATGGCCGAACACGGACAGGAGCAATTTTGTCCAGAGCATCTCCCACAGCCTTATTATAGGCTAATACAAGATCATCTGGACTCATGCATTCACCCGACAAGCTCGATAGATCCAGTACCACCGTTAGGTCACTGGGGTTAATACCCCTTAAAGGGCAGTACCGAACCATCTCCGTAGGGGCAGACCTATTAGGGGGGAACCTGAAACTGAACCTTACGGTGTGATGGTCAGACCAGCTGACAGGTTCCACCCCCAAGTCAGCGATCTCCATACCCAAAAGAAAGATCAGATCCAATGAATGACCCGCTATATGGGTTGAGGAGGTAACCACCTGTGTTAGGCCCAGCATAATCATCAGCTGGAGGAGATTTTGACCAAAATGCGAGAGTTCATCGTCAACCCAGGCATTGAAGTCCCCCAGAACTGTCAGTCTGGGGAACCTCAACACCAAGTCGACGATGAAGTCTGCTGTCTCCTGCAGGAATTCTCCACCGTCACCTGGTGAATGGTAGACAAGGAGAATCCCACAGCCTTCACTCTCTCCCAGGATATATTCAAAGGATCTGGTACTTCCCAATGGCACATCCACAAGGCCCAGCTCAGTCTTAAACATAATGGCCACACCCCCGGCCCTACAATCCAACCTTGGAGGGTGTATCACCGAGAACCCGGCTGGAATTGCCAAGGCCAGTATAGGGCATGGATTTTCATCCAGCCAGGTCTCAGTGATGCAAGCCAGATCAGTTGATCCAACAAGATCAGCTATAATAGCTGTCTTGTTATTAATAGATCTGGCATTGCATAACACCGCCAAGGTAGGATGAGCTGTTGGGGAAGACCTCGGCACCTGTCCATTAACATCGGAACCCTTGGGTATGGGGACAAGACAGGAATAACCTCTATCCTGACCCCATTTCACCCCAGGGCATCTCCTGAACCCCAAAACCCCAATCCGCCCACCCCCCGTCCCCCACCAGGCCCAGCTCCCCACCTTTGCCTACGCTTCCTAAGAATACCCAACACAGGACACCTAAAATAGGTGTTGGATGACAATGGAGGACATTCAAAGGGACACAATTCCCTGAGCCTGGTGGGGGAATAACGCCCAACCATAACTAAACCTCCCCAACACATTATAATTAAACAAATTAACTAGAGAAAAACAAAAAATATATAAACAAAAATAAACCTATCAGTATCAAAAACTATAAATAATAAATCACTCCTCCACTCTCTCTCACAGAGGGGGGAACAAACAAAAAACCAAACACTATTACACATTTAAAAGAGAAAATATAAAAGAAAACCCCAACCCAAGATATAACCCCACAATAACAATAAAATACTATAAAAAATTAAAGCATCAGTTATTGTCCAATAAGACACAATGTCCAGTGTCTTCAAAAGTTGCTGAATTTCAAAAAATAATGAACCCGAGCTGAA
Source organism: Neoceratodus forsteri (assembly GCA_016271365.2). Lineage (NCBI taxonomy): Eukaryota > Metazoa > Chordata > Ceratodontiformes > Ceratodontidae > Neoceratodus > Neoceratodus forsteri. Next base: position 1,059,473,607 of record CM057451.1, on the reverse strand, counting down.
AAAATGTGGTCTCTCACTACCACAACAAAGGATAGTAGTGGGGAGAACTAAAAATAACTAGAGCTGATAACTAAAATAAAAAGAGAAATCTGTTTTATGACCTCGATGCAGCACCTCTCCGTGCATGCAAATCCAGCAGAATCACCAGTATATCAGAATAACTTAAAAGTGCTGTATATACCCCCAACACCACCTCTCACATGGTGGGGGACCCTTCATAAATTAATCCACGAATTAATCCATAACTGCCTGAAGAAATAAAACAGTGTGCACAGCACTGTCACCACCCATATATCCAGGACAAAAGCTGGGAGGAAGAGCAAGTCAGTTTCTCCAACGATACCGATTACATCCAAACAAAAAGTTTAGGTGGCATCCAACACAGTCCTCATGGCAGCAAATCCACACAGTTCGACTTGATCTTTATCCTATTCAAATGCTCCAGGGAAACTCAGGACAGGCAGATCACTCAAGGAGTGCAATAACGGGTGTTCAGATAGACCCCTTCCCCACCAGAAGCCAAACGCCCCCCAATCTACCCACGACCTGCAGCTACAGACGCCTCAGTGATCCAGCTCCATGGCTGACCCCAAGGCATCTTAGGAGCATGACTGGATTAACCTGTATGCAGATTACGCCATGGCGTAGGGCCCCGTGGTTCAGCAGGGCCCCTCACTGTTTAATTTAACTTATTTCCTTTTTCCTACCCGGCAGACCACAGCTGCTGACCTCGGACCGGCCATACTTGCTGTACTGTTGAGTGGCTGTGGGATCATCACATTCACAGCATTGTCAAAAAAGATAAGCACCCCCCCGAGTCAGGCCCCCCTCCACTCCAAGAGAGTCTCTCAGCCTCTCCAGCTCTACCTCTCAGAGGGGGGGCAGGGTGAGCTGCACAGCACAGCACAGAGCAGGCCATGATCAGTACACGCTGACCCCACCACCACAGCCAACCATGTCTCAGAGGTCCTCCTGGAGGTGTGGCTACTGGGGAGCGGGAATCTGCGTGCATGTGAGTGGTGTCAGGGTGTGTGGCCAGGCAATGGTGAGTCGAGGACAGAGAAGGACGAGTGGATAACGGTTGGTCGGAGATTGTCTCGCTCTCGATTGAAGAAGACTACAGACCACTAGTAGAGAGAGCTGGCCGGGCCGAAGTCATCTGATTTGCCACCGTCCAACACTTCTTTTCGTCGGATGTCAATGACGACTCTGACTTCGAGAGTTGGAGAGATGGCGTGCGCTCGCGAGTGCTGGTTACTGTAGTCAGTCAGTCAGTGCTGCTGCTAGGCCTCTGGTCCTGTAAGGAGTTCCGGGCCAAGTCTGATGACCGACCAGTCTGTCAGGGCAGGCTACATCGTCAGGTATGTTGTTACTTACTGCGTGCTAAGTGCCAACACTGTCCTGTTGACTTTCTTATTTTGTCTTGACTTCAGTGATTATTGGATTTGGTGGATCATTTGGTTGGATTGGAAATGGCGGGAAGGGAACACTTAACAGCAGTTAATTGAATTGAAGCAAAAAATAACTAAAAACACAGACACTAGAAAATAATTGCATTTCCGTGGGGTGAGGATTGCATGCTACTGCTACTAGCCTGGGCTCAGGGGGCTGCAAGATTCTATAGCCATGGGGGGACTACCAACTATATTCACTGCTTGAATTTGAATTATTTGATGAATCATTTATCAGAAATCTGGGAGCAAAACCACATTGCTCTGAAAGGATTCTATTTAGCTTCACCACTAGGTTAATTGTTAAATTGATGAACTGCTGGTGTTTACAAGGTTTCTGCCTGCCTGGTGCCGCAGGAGTGGGATGCTGGCATTTAGGTCTCCCCCCACCCGGGTCCCAAAATATGACTTGGAGTAGGGCCCCCGCATCCATTAATCTGGCCCTGCTTAGGGGAGGCCTCAGTTTCCCTCTAGCTCCCCAGAGACCAAGCAAGGCGACTCCTGCCTGGTCGAGGACTGAAACGGCGGCCGCAGCTCCCGATGGCACAAGGCAGGTCCCCACCCAGCACTACTGTCCTGCAATGAGCCCCACTCAAGTCCGCTAATCCAACCACACTTTCTCCACCTCTTCCAGCAGATCGCAACACCACAAGTCAGGGCAACGGCAGTGAGGGCCCACCACACCAATCTCAAGCAAGCTACAGCAAATCCCCCAATCTTCCAGCTCTAATCATACAATGCTAGAAAAAACTAGCGTGTTCAGCTAGTGTATTCAGCCCTTGGTATTCAGCAGATGTCCCAGAAAAACACAGTCAACGCAGCCAATGAAAAGGACCACAAATTAACAATAACTGTTAAACTTTAACAAAGAAACTAATAAAATAGATAAAATAAATTAAACTGAACTCCACAGCTCTCAATAGCTCTCAACGGCTGACCCAGCATGGGCGCCACTAGGCTGGCTTGCACTAATCCACTATACTGGGGCTGCCCTTGAACCCTGCTTTACCACGGCCCTAATGCTCTACATTTACCTCAGGCCTGATGCCCTACAGTTACCTCGGGCCTGATGCCCTACCATTACCTCTGGTCTGATGCCCTACCTTGACGTTGGGCCTGGTAGCCCTTTTACCTCTGGGCCTGAAGCCCTCACTATAATGGGCCTGGTGCCCTCTCTTAACTGGGCCTGGCACCCTCTGAAATGGGCCTGGTGCCCTCTGAAATGGGCCTGGTGCCCTCTTTATTCTAGGCCTGGTGCCCCACTCTATTCTAGGCCTAGTGCCCACTGCTTTACATTGGGCCTGGCACCCTCCAAAATGGGCCTGGTGCCCAGCTTTAAACTGTGGGTCTAACTTGCCCCACTCTATTCTGGGCCTGGTAGCCCCTTTACACTTATGGGCCTGGTGCCCTCTTTACACTGTGTTGCCCCTTTAAATTCCTCAGGCTTTCTGAGCCTGCTGTCACTCAGTGACAAGTAGCCACCTAATCCCGCCCCTCTTATGAATATTTAACAGGCCTTTGACTGGCCTAGCTTCCATGGCCCCTCCTATGGCCGTCACTACCCCCCCTTCTGAATATAAAATGAAGGGTCCTCCGACCCACTTTCCCTTGCGGTTCTCAGCCACTCTTGGTGCGCCTCCTGCGCGCTTTTAAAATAATAAAAAAGAAAATGAACTGTCTCTATTCCTTTAGGCAGACAGCACGTAGCTTTTGCTGCCGACAACTCACCGCTCCTCGGGCTGCTGGAGGGCTGCTGCACGGTCTCCAGAAGTGGGAGGTGCTCTAGCCATGGGAGGGAGACCTGTAGGCAGCTGAGAGGATGAAAGGGGGCCTGAGATGGCCAATGGCACTCCAGGCATGATGCAGCTAGCACAGCTGCCAATGAGGGACCAAAAATAAACTTTTAAACTACTAGGTGGATCAAAACAATAAAACGACAGGGCTCCCAAGCTCAAACTGCGGCAAATGGTCGAGTACTTTCTTCCGGTGCCCAGATGGCACTGAGAACCGAACCAGAGCATCACGGAGTCTTCACCAGCTGGATCCCAGAGCAGGCACACCACCAAACCCTCAGGCAAATGGCTGCAACACAAGGTAAGCCCTAAACAGGTTTCCCCTTGGTTTGTGGTGCCATCTCTCCTCCACAGCCTGGCAGGAACTCAGAAAAATTGGAAACTTTTTAAAAGCTAACACTTGTAATTCTAGAGTGTTTTGGACTGGAATGCTGTGCATGAGCAGCTCAGCACAGCATTCCATCCTAAACATTGTGACATGTGCTGCAATTAATTCTGCTTTTTGACCAGGTTTTTAGTGCACAAGGCACTTTTCTATATTATTTACAGCATTTTCTTTTTACAAGGAGGGGAATCTTTACTCTTATTGGCCTCTTTATCATTGTACCCTGCTGTCCACACCTACAGCAGGCACTTTGGGCACCTGTAAACCCCTAGTTTATTTATTGATTCCCCTTTTCTGTAGTGCCCCCAACTTTGGGGCATTACACAGGGATTTGGAGTACTCTGTTCTCTGTATAGATATGTATGCTCTCTTTATGACCTGTCATGATCCATGTAATGGGGTCCACTGTATAGGTTATAGTGGTCTCCTATTAAGTGGTGTGGAGGGCTGATGTATCTGGGGACCAGGTGGCAGAGAACTGCCAGCTAGGAGAGAATAAATAGAATAAAAAAGGGAAAACCCATCTTAAGCTGATCAATGCAAGGGTTAAAATTAAAGAGATGGTGTACTGCCTAAAACTAGTATTAGATTTTAAAAGCAACTAGCCATTAACTCTGTTATCTGAGGTACTTTTCATTTGTCATTTGTTTAATTAGAAGATTTTTACCTGATGTTAGTTGGAGTGATATGTGAAACAGCTCTTAGTCTGGCAGCTGACATATCTAGTTCTACTCTTCCCCACTACATTATCAGCAGACGACATTGTTACCTCACTCACTGTGAAATCGCTGTTGCTTAAGAACAGCCATTCAATGACTGCCTGGTCATTCACTTGTGATGTTGCCTTCAGTGAGATCACCAAGCTGATGATGCAGTGGGGGTGATACAGATAGATAAGTCAGTTGACAAGCTAGAAGCAGTTCCACACGTCCAGCACAATATTATTTTATTTTATATTATTTATGTTTCAGAATTAATACCTTTGAGTCCTTATGACTTTTACAAAGGTTCCATGTCAGTGAAGCACAGTACAAGACTGAACATACAGGAAGCATAAGACCTAAAACATAATAACAGATACAGGGTGAGCAGTGGTTACACAAATTTAACATGTCAGAAAGCATTCAGTACTAGTCTAATACATATATACTCTGACTACAAGCAGTCGCTTATTAAAGTTACTAACTTGGCAGAGTTTTTATACTAAGTGCTTAGTCACCATAAAGGAAGCAGCCCAGGGGTTTTGTCAAAGGATAGTGAGAGAGAGTAGAAAGGAGGGGAGGGGAAGGGAGGGAGGAATGGTTAGAGTACAGAAGGTGGCTGTAGGGTAGATAGGTAACTGTTTCAGGGGGCTGAAGAGAAAGGATAGTGGTGGCCGGTCCCAGGCAACTGGTTTAAGAGGTTACTGTGAAGGAAGCAGCCACGAGGCACTGGGAGAGAGTAGAAAGGAGGAGGGAGAATAGATAGAGTACAGGAGGTGGCTGAAAGGTAAAGAGGTAGCTGGGCTGCTTCAGGGAGCTGAGGAGAAAAGGTAGTGGCAAACAGAGGGAATAGATTTAGGAGGTTACTGTGAAGGAAGCAGCCAGACTTTGTCTAACAGCTGACAAAAGAGGATTAGATAGGAGGGGTGAATGGACAGAGTTCTGGAGATGGCTGAGGGGTAAAAAAATAGGTAGCTAGGCTGGTCCATGGCTCTGAGTAGAATGGGTAGTTGCAAAGGAGGGCACTAGTGTGGCAACACGTGAGCGGTAGGGAGGGTATAGGGCAGGAGAGGGGAACAAGAGCTTTAGGGACAGCTGTTGCATTGGATTTTAGTAGAGAGGGAGGCATGCAGGTCTTTCTTAAAAGGCCCCAAATTAGTGAGCTCTAAAAGGGAGGAGAGTAGGTCATTAATCCATTTAGGCCCACGATAGGCTAAGGATCACTACGCAAGGGAGGTTCAATTAAGTAGGACTTGAAGTGCACCCTTGGCTGAGCTTCTAGTAACTTTTTAAGTTCTGGGTGCATTAGAACAGAGTGACTGTTGATGCAGGGGCGAGTCCCAGTAGTACTTTTTTACCTATCAAGCAAGCCTGTTACCTGGCTCTCAGGTTTAGAGGGAGCCATCCAATAGAGTTGTAGAGGCTGCAGGTGTGGGTGCGGTGTTTAGCCCCTAGTACTAATCCACAGGTTTTGTTAAGTATAAGTTTCATGCCAGCAGGGCTAGTGACTTGGAAAATCCATTAGCCCCACAGATATTTCAGCTGGCCTAGCTGATATACTTACTGAAATATTACCTTTTCTAGTACAAGCCCTCATGGCTACTTAAAAATATTTTTGACTATCCCAAAAGAAAATCTAACAGAATGATATGTTTTAAATGAACTGTTTACTTCAAACCTCTTCTGTAAAAAAAAAAAAAACTGACTCCTACAGCTTGACGTGCATAAATGTTGTTACAAATATAAATATATAGCATGGATGTTACTGAGACATGTAAAAACAAAAAAGTTGCAGGGTTAATCATCTTTACCAGGTGAGTGAATGCCATTTGCCAAAAGTGAAAGAAAGAAAGACACACATTACTTATACCAGTTGGTGTCTGAAACAGCCCAGGGCTCTGGTTCTTTAGAATTCCAAAGCCTGGCTGATAAGGAGAGGTCAGCATACTGTGCAGCTACATCAGAGAAACAACAAACCCATAATTGGATTGGCTTTTTTGTTTAGAATTCCATGCAGTTTCCACCCACCAAGCTAAAATACTCTCATAATTAAACTGGCTGATAATTGGTCTGCTACAGATTTGCCCATTAAACACTGCTCTGCATTGGGGGGACAGTATCACACCCCTCAAAAGCCATTATCATAGGAAGATATTTGCTTGCTTTGCAATCGTGCATTGCAAACAGAATGATGAACAAGAAAGAGTGAGAAAACCAAGATATAACTTAAATCTCCTACTTAGTCAAAAAACTCCAGATCTTTCTGGGCTGCCTTGCTTACAGTACACCTACACTCCCCCCACAACACTGCTTGACAGACTGACAAAACAGAAACCACTACTTTAAAGTAAATAATCAGCAGAAAAATAAACAAACAAGCATTTGTCAATGCCGAATGTTTGCTTGCTGGCATTGGCATTGGTAGTGTGGGAATTACAAAGGTGCATAATAGGAATGGCAATGAAGTATTGAACTGAAGCCAACTCCGTCACCACCCTGCAGACAGTGACAGGCATTGGGGTGTGCCTTTGGGTCATCAGGCATAACAGTCATGCCATTTCACCACACCCTACCATGCAGACATCGACAAGTGTCATAATGTGCCTTGGGGTCTTTGGCCCTTATGCACACCCCATTCCATCAGGAAATATGGTGAGATGGGTGTGGTATAGGAGAATGGGGTAAACTTTGGGGCCGAAGAGTCAAAGGCACATCTTGATGCCTGTCACTGGCTGCAGGGTGTGCATGGGGGTGGAATGGTATGAGCATTGCAGGCGGCAATCCCAAGTCACAGCCCTGATGCCTGTCATTCTCTACGGGGTGGGGCATTATGGTGGAAACCCTAACGCCTCAGGCATTTGTTGGTATTTTCACTCCAAATTTAAACATGTTTTTTTTTGTGACCCCCACCTCATGAACAGTGGCAACATCAGTTTGTAGCCGAAAGCTGCTTTTGCACAGCGACTACGGCATTTGGCACGACAGGTGCAAAAACACATTCCAAACAGGATGTGAAAAATGACAGCTGTACTGTTCATGGGGAGGTGTAAAAAAAGACAATGTTGAAAATCTGCAGTGAAAATATTTAAAAAAATGGTGACGTCATGAGCATGCGTAGAAACTATGCAATGCACACCTGTAATGTAATTAGTTTGGGGGATATTTTTACAGCAGATTGTCAACACAGGCACTTTGAGATCTCCGATCATGAACAGTGTCACTGTGATTTTCTTTATCTGTCCCGAACAATTATTTCCCACAGAGACCACGCATTTTTGTGCTGAAAGTGTGAAAACACATTTCGGCCACGTTGTGAAAAATGACAGCTGTACTGTTCATAAGGAAGAGTGGAAAAATGCCACTGGTGAAAATCTGGACTGAAAATATTACAAATTCATGAATGTACGATGAAACTGCACAATGCTCACTCGTAACACAGTAATTTTATAGACTTTTGTCACCAAATTTTCAACATAGCCATTTTAAGGCCTCTGTTCATGAACAGTGTCACTGTGATTTTCTTAATCTGTCTCAAACATTGCTTTCACACACCGACTGCACCATTGTGTGCTACATGTGCGGAAACACATTTTGGGCAAGATGTGAAAAATGGCAGCTGTACTGCTCATAAGTAAGTGTGGTAAAATGGAAATTTTGAAAATCTGGTGTGCAAATATTAAACATTTGCAAACTTGCGAGTGTGCATAGGAACTGCGCAATGTGCGCTCCTAAAACAGTCATTTTTGGGAATTGTTTCACCAAATTTTCAACATAGCCATTTTAAGACCTCTGTTCATGAATGGTGTCACTGTGATTTTCTTAATCTGTCCCAGACATTGATTGCACACGCTGTCTGCGCCATTGTGTGCTACTGGGTAAGCAATGTGAGAAGTCAGTAAGGAGAGCCAGGGGAATACTGGGATGCATAGGAAGGGGCATCACAAGTAGGAAAAAGGGAAGTGATTACCCTCTATACAGACAGTTGGTGAGACCCCATCTGGAGTACTGTGTGCAGTTTTGGAGACCTCATCTATGCAAGGACATAGACAGGATGGAAGCAGTCCAGAGGAGGGCAACTAAAATGGTGCAGGGTCTACATCAGAAACCATATGAAGAGAGACTGAGAGAGCTTAATATGTATACCCTTGATGAAAGGAGGGACAGGGGGACATGATAGAAACGTTCAAGTACCTCAAGGGAATCAACAAAGTCCAGGAGGGTAGCATCTTTCAGAAAAAGAGATGTGTAAGAACAAGGGGGCACAGTTTAAAGATAGAGGGATGGCTCAGGGTAATGTGAGGAAATTCTTTTCACGAGAGAGGTGGATACATGGAACAGCCTTCCTGAGGAGGTCATTGGGTCTAAAACAGTGGGGGAATTCAAACATGCTTGGGACAGACACAAAGCAATTATAGTGCAGGGTTGCAGGAAGCAGGCTGTTGGTTAACTAGAATCTGCAGCTTATCCAGTAGGTAGTGAAATGGGCAGACTGGGTGGGCCAAGTGGTCCTTTTCTGCAGTCAAAGTCTATGTTTCTATGTTACATGCATGGAAACACATTTTAGGCGACATGTGAAAAATGACAGCTGTACTGCTCATAAAGAGGTGTGGTAAAATGGCAATGTTGAAAATCCAGAGTGAAAATATTAAAAATTTGCAAACTTACGAGCATGTGTAGGAACTGCACAGCACACGCTCATAAAATGGTCATTTTTAGGAATTTTTTCACCACATTTGCAACATAGGCTTTTTGAGAGATCACCTTATGAACACTGGCACTGTCATTTCATTAATCAGTCCCGAAAGGTGATTTTGCACAGTGACTGCAAAATCATGCTTCGGGCCTGATTAACACCATGACAGTTCAGAATTCATGAGGAGAGGTCCCATAAAACCCCATGTTGAAAATTTGGTGCCAAAATTCCAAAAAATGGCTGAGATATGCATCAAAGTTGGAAAAACCCTATTTATGGCATTATACGGCTGACCAGCATTTCCTCAGTTCGTGGTTGGCTTTGAAGAGTGCAGACATGTTCCCCATCCCCCAAAGATCATCACGTTGGATTCAGAGGTAAGTATGGGGTGAGGTGGGGGTGTGGGGAGGCAAAGTGCACAGAGGGTGGGCATGGGTGGGCAGGGAAACTGCCGAGGAACTTTGTTTACAGATTTGTTTTTTAGGAAGATGACACAGGAAATTTGCCATGCTGGGTGGGCTCCCAGTGTGGCAGCTGGAAGGGTGTTTTGGGGGGCTGGAGCCGATGGGGGATTGGGCACCTCCGTCGTCCATAACAATTTTTGCCACACTGGGTTGGGCTGACAGTGTGGCACCTCCGTCGGCCATACAATGTTTATGTGGGGTAGCGCATGAGCACGCAATATGCGTGTGTGCATGTGTGTGGGGGGAGAGTGCTGCTCACTGAAGCGGAGCTCTCCCTTTCAACTGTACGGCACCGCATTTTCAACTGCTGTCATAGACAGCTACAGCATTCATTGGAGAACTGCAGCCACACCTGCAAATACACTGACTGAATTGGAAGATGGGTGCCACACCTCCGAAAACTTTGATGACTGCACTATGTTTCTTGCACATGCGTGCAAGCAAATATGGAAAACACAAATCTATCAGCGCAAGGCCCTCTGGTACAATTTGTGAGCAATTTGGAATAAAAATGCTTGGTTTTGAAATGTATTTTAAAAGTGTTTTTTCCCAGAAAAGCACACACAGACTTCTCTCTTACTCTGTCTTCACAGAATTGCACTGAAAACAGCCTCCTCATGGTATACAACCTATTTTGGCAATATGTGACCTCCAATCACATAGTACATTGCAAACTTCGAATCTATATCAAACTTTGCCTACAAAGTTTCCAACTTCGCATTTCGTGAATTTATCAGCTACTGAAAATTTAGACTTTGCACAGCAGATTAACTGCATGAAATTAGGAAAATTAGTGAATTAATTTACAGAGTGAAGTTTTCCAACTTCACACATCACTACCGATGGCATGGATATAATAGGCTGTACTGAGATTTATAAATGAAAATATATTGAAACCTTCAAATGCGTTTGTTTCCAATAGAAAAAAGAAATAAATGACACAAAATTATTAAAAAAAAATATTCAGAGTCAAAATTGTGAGACCATAGTCACCGTTGACTTTAATATTAATTGGGCTGCCAAAACAAGTATGTCTCACAGGGAACACTGTGGCTATGTGTTCCTTACACAAGTAGTCACTGACTGCACCAGAGCCAATTACAAAACAAGAATCAAAACCCTAATTGACTGGATCCTGGCTACCCACCCTGAAAGGCTATTCAAGGCCTCTGTCTTACCAGACTCAATCACTGACCACTCCCCTATACATTGTGTAGGGTCTGATAAAACCCCAAGGCCACCTCACCGTATTGCAACCAGTAGGGTCCTATGCAAAGGCTGGATTGAAGAGTTCAAAGAGCGTGTGCCACTGATTGACTGGAGCTACCTGGATGTCATCCTGGATAGTGACACTGCCCATGACTACTTCATAAACCAGTTCATTACAGTCTGTGACAGATTTGCCTCCCTGAAACAAAATATTATCCATGGCACTGCATCAGACTTTATCACCCCTGATCTATTAGCTCAAATGCATGACAGGGATAACTTATGGCACCAAGTGAGAGCAACTGGCTATCCAGATGACACATGCAGTACAAGGAAGCTTGAAACAGGTGCACTAAAGGGTTAAGGCAAACCAAGGCTGCCTACTGCAAAGATTAGCATAGCAGAAACTGGGATACCAGGAACAAATTCTGAGACAATGTAACAGAACTCCTAGGTTAAAAAACGCCCCTTAAAATGCTTAACATCGATATGACTGTAACATTGGACCCAACTGATATTGCTAACAAATACAACTCAGCATTAATTGACCTCAGTTTAGTCCTCCCCCCAATACTGTGCTAATAACATCAGACAGCATTTGCTCTAATCTCGCAGCCAGCTCATTCCAAGACCTGGACTTACCTCGATTCTATTTCAAGCCCATCGCAGTATCAGATACCATCAAATATGTTAGAAGAGTGCTTGATAAAACTAGTGTGGGAAGTGACATGATAGAAATTTAACTGCTAGCCCTGGTCCTGGGGGAACTTGCTCTCCCCATCTCTAAGATATTTAACCCTCACCTGTGGTTTTCCCAGTTCCCGGCCATCTGGAAAACAGCACTAGTTACATCCACCTTCAAAGCGATGATCGCACCAACCCTGCTAACTACAGGTCTATTTCAATACTTTCCCCCATCCAAGGCCCTTGAATTTATAGTATCTGACCAATTGGTCACCTACCTAAGTAAATATAATACTCAGTGAGCCCAGCCAAATGGTTTCAGGAAGTACCACAGCACCAGCACTGTACTAACAGAGTACACCAGCTTCTTGCATTAGGCCCTTGCTGGTGGTCACCTGATGGGAGCCATCTACATTTACTTAACTATAGCTTTTAGAAACATAGAACAAAGAATTTGACAGCAGATAAGGACCGCTTGGCCCACCTATTCTGCCCATCATCCCTACCTGTTTCATATATGGCAGATCCTAAATGATCTGTGGCTTAACCTCTCTGTCCTACTTCTAGACGTCATTTATGTCTGTCCCATGCATTTTTGAACTTCCCTACTGTTTTTGCCCCTACAACCTCTGCTTGGAGGCTGTTCCATGGATCCAGCATCCTTTCCATGAAAAAAATATACTTTCTCACATTCCCCCTAAGTCTACCCCTCTTTATTTTCATATCATGGCCTCTTGTTCTTGACCATCTTTTTTTTTTAATATGGTACCCTATTGTACCTTATTTATACCCTTGAAATATTTGAAAGTTTCTGTCATATCCCCATCTCTCTCCTCTCCTCCAGGGAATACATATTGAGGTCCTCCAGTCATTCATTCATTTCATTTTTATTTCATTTTATTTCATTGGATGGGTTAGACCATTGAGTAAAACTCATTTAAAATGGTGACCCATAGTTTAGCAGCAAATAGTTACAACAATAATTACAACAAACAAAAATACAATACATAAGCACAATATAGTACCATACAATTGCATACAAACCAGATACCTTACTTCAAACAATTAGCCACAACAAGCCTTAGTTTGCGTTAAGAGTGACTCCAAGAACTCAGTTTTAACAACATTTCATGAGGGACTTTTGCCATTGTACAAACAAAATTTTAGCAGCATCTTATTCCAACATTTTTGAACTAGCTAGCTGAAATAGTATTCAGAGCATTTAGTTTTTGTCCTTGGTATTATCAACTCTCGATAGGCTGCATTCCTCAAAGAGGAATTCACATCCCTGAGTTCTAACCTTTCAGCCAGATAATCCAGGATCAATGCTGTGATACTTTTGTAAGACAAAATATATTTATGAAGTTGTCTTCTCTCTGACAAAGAGGTCCATCCTAATCTGTGATACATCAAGAAGTGGTGGGTATCCCTAGAACACTGTAAAATTAATCTTGCCAAGCGATTGTAAAGAATGTCTAATTTATGTAATTTTCTATAATTAGAATAGTCATAAAGTACATCTCCATAATCAAATAAAGGAAAAATCTGTGATTCAACAATTTTCTTGATCATATATCCAACCAAACAATTTTTATTTTGATTTAATAAACCCACCTTCTTTCTTACTAGTCTAACCAACTCGTCCACGTGCGTCCAGTCTCCCCTCGTATGACTTTGGTTGTAGCCCTTGCACCATTTTTTGGGGCTCTTCTCTGAACCTCCTCTGCTCTGTCTACGTCCTTCCAGAGATGCGGCCTCCAGAACTGGACACAGTGCTCTAGATGAGGTCTCACCAATGTTCTATACGGTGGTATCACTGCCTTCTTCCATCTTCTGGAGATACCTCTCCCTATGTACCCCAGCATTCCACTGGCTCTTCTCACAACCTTCTCACATTGTTTACTAACCTTTAGATCATCAGATATGATTACTCCAGGGTCCCTTTCCTGTTTGGTGGCTGTCAGTTTTGATTTTGTCAAACATAAGCTGTTGTTAGACAAGCTCCTCATGCTTGACCTCTTCCAGGAAACTGTTGTCTGGTTTTGCAGCTATCTCTTTGACCACCCAAACTTGTGTAATTACAGAGTGACATCTCTCAGATGTTAAAACCTGTTTCAATAGGAGTGTCTCAAGACTCAATACTGGGCCCCCTCCTTTTTGATTTGTTCATAAACAGCATGTCAGAAGCCTTGCAAACACCAAAGGCGCTCTTGTATGCTGATGATGCTGTTATATTCACCAGTAGTCCACATCAAATAAAATTATTTGTTATTTATTTATTTATTGAATTGTGTTGACCCGGTAGGTCCACTGGGACTAGAAGTCCCTTTTTCAGGGGTGACTGGGGGGAGGGGGAATACAGATGGTAAGCAACTGAAACTGAACCAGATTAAGCTGTTGGTGGTATTTTTAGTGAATGGGGGAAATTTGGCCAGAACACCAGGGAAATTCCCCTACTCTTGTCAGCAGAGGGCATTGTGAGTCAACAAGCAGGATTTCCAGATGGAGGAGGATAGTGGAGGAGGTCGGTTGGATGAACGCCCACTACAAAACTGTATTAGCGAAGGGGGAGACGTGGCTGGGATGCATCTACCCGGTGGCCAGCATATTGCACCTATACCCTCACTACACACTTCGGCACAAAATGGTGTTATTTACACTGATAGCTGTCTGCCGATAGTAGGCCTGGAGGGCCCATCACAAGAATTTCTTGATGGTAACAATCTGGCAACGGGATTTCCTGCTGTCACTATATTGCATTCCTCTCCACAAGATGAGGATCATAATTCTGCTCTTTTGAGTGAAAAGTGCCATGCTCTAGAGGTGGCAATGGCTGAATTTCATATAGCTCAAAAATTGATTGAGGAGGAGCTCCATAAGCATAAGCATCCTGTCACGGATTCAGCCTCTGTGACCGCAGGTAGTACTGCTAAAGTTTTTGTTTCCTCTGTTTCACCAACACCACAATCAGATGCTTCCCCACCCCAGACCCCTCTCGCTGTATGGGAGAATGGTACAGAAGCACAATGGTCCCCGAAGATAGCCCTGGAGCGAGCAGGCTGGTTACAAATTGAAACCAGTCAGTGGACCACGGATCCGAGTATTCCTATTCCTGGGGTATTTGGGGAGGGAGAAACTGAAGCGGGTAAAAGGTTTTTGAATATGGATGTAGGCCTTCCTCCTTCTGAAATCCCACAGACTATTAAAGGCCATGGTATTAAGAAACAACAAAATGCTAACTCAGCTCCTCCTATTCTACATTTAAATTCTCCCAACATTGGTTTATTACCAAATAATGACATTTCTAACTCCCCTTGTGGTTCTGGGTCACAAGAGGCAGCTTTGAATATAGCTCTGGAAACTGACTTTCAACCCCCAAGTTTTTCACCTGTGCTGGAAAATAACTCAAATATAGTACAGGATGTTCCATGCCTACAAGAACCAGTACCTACCTATGCTAGCCTTTAAAAAAAAACAGTATCTCTTGCTAAGCGTCGTAATGCTGAAAAGCTATATACTTTTTAGGTTCTATTGATAATATACCTGATAGGTTTTATGTGGGCCGAGTTTTGATGAAACAAATGTTGGGGTTCTCACCTAGCGAGGTTTATGCCTTGATTCACTCCCGGGGGAAAATACATTTGATATTAGTTTTCAGTCTCCCGATTTACTAAATACATTTTGGATGAAGTTTACTATCTTAAAAACAAACTGGCCTGAGCTCATTTTCAGGCTATACCCCTAACAAAACAATCTTTTAAAGTTGTTACGGCTCTTTTTTGAAATGAAGTAGTAATTGTCGAGGACATTTCTTACTGGCTAGAACATAGATGCAAGTTGCAAGGTAATCCTGAGCCTATCCTTGACTCAGAAGGCTTTTGGAATGGGGGTTGGTGATATAAAATTAATCTACCTCAGACTGGTGAAGGTTTACAGTGTCTGCCTAGTTGCTTTTATCTGGGACAGGATAAAGGATTTATCTTTTACCCAGGCCAGACCCATCATTGTTATAAATGCTACTCAGGACGCCATCTGAGTCACACTTGTGATACTGTAAAGTGTGTCCAATGTGGGGACTGGGACATTTGATGTTGGACTGCCATCATCCTACTAAATGCTCCCTTTGTGAAGACCTACATGCTTATACAAATTGCCCTTGGGCTGCTCAAAATAAAACTAATGGGGATTTCTGTATTCAAGATTTTTTTTTGAATACAGCTGTATATGTTGCCCAATGCCAGAAACCAGCAACCCCCCCCCCCCCCGGAAGAGATCTGGCTCTGATTCTTTTAACTCAGGAAGCTTCCTCTACTGAGCCTAACAATCTAGTCTCTGGGCATGTAAACAGTGCCCTTCAAGATGATATTATGCCAATTCAAACATTCCTCTCAATAGAAGTATCACCTTCTTCTGTCCAAATACCTCCTTCCCCATGACCTTCAGAGGATGGCTTTCAAGTTGTTTCTCATGGACGCCACAGCCTACGATCCAGGTCTGTAGACAGTTACAGTGACTGAACCAGAGTCAGAGCTCTCTCTACAAAATTCCTATACAATTCTACAGGATGATGAGGGCACTAAATCTGACTCTACTTCAGTACAGTCTTCCTAACTGGAAGTCCCCTCTGATGTGAATCTATTAGAGCAACCTGGTACTGGGAAGAAAAAGAAATCCCACTTCGGTTCACGTAAATGGACAAAAAAGAAATAAGATTAATATGTATTCCTTGTGTGAATAAGCCTGTCTGTAATTTTCTTCCCAGATGAGTTATCCTACCTCTTTTTTTTCTTATGGCCGGGATTTATACCATTACCGTTGCTTCTCTTAATGTTACTAGTATTTTCTCTGCTAGGAGAAGTGCCATAATATATTCTTTGTTTGATAAAGGGGACCAAGAAGTGGTTTTCTTTCAGGATACTCGCCTCCAGACTAAAACTGAGTTAGAAATGGCAGCAGAGGACTGGAAATGGGGAGTTATGTATGGGTCCTTTGGTGAGGATAATTGTAGTGGTGTGGGTATTGGAATAAATAACCCTTCTGCTAAGCTACTTCAATTACTTGAATTAATTCCTGGGAGAGTCTTGCTTTTAGATCTGAATGTATGTGAACTTCAGTGCCGTTTTATTAATGTTTATGCTCCTCAACTGAAAGCAGCTAGGATCAACATGTTTAAAGTGATTCAGTCATATTTATTTACAGCAATGCATGTATTTCTTGGTGGGGATTTTAATTGTAACAGATATTTAATGGATAGAGGAGGAAAATGAGAAAGGTTTTTTGTAAGGCACAGTGTTTAAATGATCTGTTAATAAAAACAGGCCTAATAGACGTTATGGCATTATCAGGAGTCCCTCAGAAAACCTATTTTTGGGGAGCTTTAGCTACAAGAATTGACTTTTGGTTTTTATCAGACTCCTTAGGAGTATTCAGATCATTAACGGTACCTGTTGCCCCATCTGATCATGCTATTGCTCAAGCGACAGTATCAAGTCATGAAACTCTACATCATGGTCCTGGTTATTGGAGACTGAATTTGGCTCTCCTTGCTCTTCTTACCGTGGAAACCAGTCTGATTTCCCTTTTGGAAGCAAGGAGATCTGTTTTTTGTCTTCATGATTCCCATGGTATTTGGTGGGAAGATACAAAAAAAGATATAAAAACATATTTTCAAACCATTGGTAGGCTTAATGGGTTATAAAAAAAAACTCTGTACCAAACTTATAGAATTAAATTTCAAAATATTTTGCCCCTAGCTGCCCAAGGGGATAAATATGTTCTTCCTGAATTAGACTCTGTGAGACATCTCCATAATACTGTACAATATGATAGATTAAAGTCATTGGATCAAGAACAGAGATTTGGGACTCAAGGGACTAAAGCATTTATGAATTCTTCTCATTTTTGTGCGCAACAACTTCAACAAAAATATATAGAATGTCTCATAGACTCTTCTGGTAAAATGTGTACATTTCAGTCTGATATTTCTCAAGAATTTGATAGACACATCTCATCCTTAATTAATCCATTAGATCCTTCACCAGACATTCATTCACCTTGGTTATTGGAGATTTCATTACCACAGCTTTCTGGATATCAGAATAACCTCTTGATATGCCCACTTACTTCTTAGGAGGTTTTTGCTGCTTTATCTCAGACCACTAATGGCAAAGCTCCTGGGAAGGATGGCCTTCCTTACGATTTATACTAATTAATTTTTAGAATATTGTTATCTGAATTCATGGCAATTCTACAAGAAATTTTGGACTCTGGGATTTTACCCTATAGCATGACAGAAGGCTTAGTTCTCCTTATGTATGAAAAGGGGGATAGGGAGCTCCTGACTAACTGGCACCCTGTAACTCTATTAAATGCAGATTTGAAGTTATTAACCAAAATATTGCATAATTGATTACTGATTCACTCTGACTACCTTATCCATCCTGCTCAGTCCTGTTCTATCCCTGAGAGACAGATAACAGATAGTCTTATTTTATTATGAGACATTTTCCAAAGAGGAACATCTGGAGAACTTTTAGGTCTAATTTTTAGTATGGATCAGGCAAAAGCTTTTGACTCAGAACATCATCAATACCTTTGGGATTGTTTAAGCAGTTATGGCACACATAAAACCTTTGTCGGTTGGTTGAGGAATTGTTACAGTAAGGCCGTAGCACAGCCTTATTGTAATGGATGGTTAGGATGAACTTGTCATGTTAGGCAAGGAGTCCTTCAAGGGTGTCCCATGAACCCTTTATTATATATATTTACTTTAGATCCATTAATACGGAAAATTTGTGACACTGTATCTGTTCGAGGGGGTTCCATTTCTAGCGTGGATGCTGAGATTAAATGCATAGCATATGCAGATGATTTATGCTTTCTTGTTGGTGATAAAGTATCAGCACTTGTATTGGAATAGATTCTGGATAGTTTTCTACGACATACTGGGGCCATGTTAAATTGTTCAAAGTGTAATTGTGTGCCCCTAGGATATGCTGAAATTTCTGATGCATGGATAATTGGAATAAAAGTAGTTTCTACTTGTACTATTTTAGGTTTGCAGTTTGGTATTGCTGATTTAGCTTTAGAAAACTGGTCAATTAAATTACAGCTGGCACAGGAAAATATTTCAATATGGAACAAATGGTGCTTATCTAAATTGAAAGGAGTATTTATGATTAAAACTTTTTTGTTACCGATATTTTTATATTTAAGTATGGTCTTTTGTCTCCCCCACTCAGCTTGAGACTAAGATGAATGGCTACTTTTTTTCATGCATCTGAAGTAGCAGGCTTAATCCGGTTCAGCACTGCCACTTAGTCAGAGAAAGAGAGCAGGGCGGTTTAAAAATGGTGCATCCAATTGTTGTTTTTTTTTTTTCTATGTTTCTTTATGCTAATACGTCCTGTTTTAGATACGAAGAACAGGAGATGGACACCTTGGGTTCTTGATTCTTTAGGCCAGATTTTAGATTTTTGGCCTGTTCATATTGGTTTACCTAGACAGATACCTTTACAGCACCTTTCAGCTTCCTTTAAAGTTTGCTTTGCAAAAATTAAGCTTTGAAGTTTAGCTAAAGAACATGTTACATCATATGCGAGGAAGACTTTATATAGTTACATATTGGATACATTTTTTCAAGCTGATACCTCTTTTGACATCTTATCCTTACAGAATAGAGTAGATATTGGAAATATGCTATTGTCCTCCCGTACTCCACCTTTCATGAAAAATACCACAAACAGCTTAATCTGGTTCAAGGTCAGTTGGCATTCATCTGTATCTTCCTCCTCCAGGTCATGCCTGAAAATAGGTAGGATTTGTCTAGTGCACTTACCCGGTCAACAAAAAATAAATAAATAAAATTAATATGTAGAATGTTTTATGGCTTTCTGTCCATGGTAAGCTTAATGTTAAGGGGGATTTGAAGCACAGACAATTAACAGATTGGTATTGTCCCCGAGATTCTTGTTTAAATACAATTGAGACTATTGAATATATTTTTTTAGATTGTCCATTTGCACATAGTTTTTGGCAACCGTTAAAGCATAGATGGCCTTATTCCCCCTTTTACCCAATGACTTTAGAAATTCTGTGTTTAGGCATTTTGCCCTTTCTATGGACTAAACATGATAAGGCTACAATGAAGTTGTTTTTGGTTTGCTTTAAATTCCATATTTGGTTTGTTCGTTGTCATTTGACTATTCAACAGATTCAGTATACTCCATATGAATTGTTCCTTTTAGTAGATACCTCAATTAGGAGATTAAAAAGTTCGGAAGAATGTACAACCCCAGTTTCAGTTATGGAAACTAGATGGAAGTCGATTGACTGGCTTTAAATATGTCATATTCCAATTTAAAGATTTGAGATATAAAAATAAACCAGATATAGTATAATTGTAGGATGTGTTAATTATATGCCCTCTTACAAATCTGTTAATGTGTGACTGTATTACTTACTGATCTGTTTACTAAATGGTTTTGTATATTATTGTGAGTGAATTAACTCTGGTGTTTATTAAGTTATAATTGCAGACTTCTGATTATATGTTTGCAATACTCCTTCATTTTGTCTACTATATGTTTTACATATTCCTTTGCGTGATTTAAAACAGGTTTGTTTTTCTTTTTTTGATTTTGTTATTAGGATAACAAAAATTCCCCTACCCTTTTAGTGAGGAGGGGATGTTTTACGCATAATTTCTTTCACAATGCTCTAATAATGTATGATTATATTTGTTTTTTTTGTTTGTTTTATACATGTTTTGTACATTATTTTGTGTGATTTAACACTGTTTGTATTGATTTTGTTTTTGCTGTATGATAAAAAAATCTCCCTACTCTTTTCAAGAAGTGCCATGGGATCTTTAACATCCAACTGAACTACCACCAATCCAGGCAGATGGGACCTCAGTTTAACTTCTCATCTGAAAGATGGCACTGCAGAAGTACAGCACCCCCCTCATGCTTCACTACAGTGTCAGTATTGGGATATTAACCGAAGTGCCAGATGTGGGAACTGAACCCACAGCCCTCTGATCTCACAGCCTAAGAGGTGAGTGTGCTACCTACTGAGCCACTGACACTGACATTAAGTACTGTCCTTCAAGACAACTTTGAGTCCCTTGAGAAATGGTTCATGTTAAACAAACAGGTTCTGTTATTTTCATACCCACAACTAAAAGAAAGGTCACCCGCTTGTCATCCTTCATGAGAAAGGAGTTAGTCTGGAACAGGTCAACTCCTTCAAATACCTAGGTGTTATCCTGGATGTCACTTCATCATTCACCTAACATGTGGATAACATTATCAACCTTGCAAACCATAAGTTAGGAGCTCTGCTCAGGAATTTTCTGAACTTTGCCTCCAAAACCAAGCATCTTTTAATAGCCAGTGTAGTCCTGTCTATTCTACAGAATGGTCTTCCAATTTGTGCAATAGCAAATGACTCTGTACTCAACAGAGTAAGGTTGGTCTTCAGCAATAGCTGCTCCCTTTACACCCTAACCAACTGACTTCACCTAAAGGACAGAATAAGGTACCAGGCCTACCTGCTCACAAGAAAAGCACTGTTAGGCCTTAC
This sequence comes from Neoceratodus forsteri, assembly GCA_016271365.2. Classification (NCBI taxonomy): domain Eukaryota; kingdom Metazoa; phylum Chordata; order Ceratodontiformes; family Ceratodontidae; genus Neoceratodus; species Neoceratodus forsteri. The sequence continues at coordinate 1,059,452,642 of CM057451.1, read as the reverse complement.
CACTCTGGCTATCTGCAATCTCTTCTGCCCAGTTAACAACCATTACACCACTAGGAGCATGGCTAGGAATGATCTAGTAATTCCTATCAATAAAGCAGGTCTGCGTATGTTTTCTTTTGCAGTAAGGATGTATCACTGACTGAATGAACTACCTGAAACCCTTGTAGGACTCCACAAAATTGCCCATTTCAAGAAGGCACTGAGAAAATAACGTGTTGCTACTTCCAAATGCTCCTGTTGCAATACTAATGTCACCTAATTTTCTGTTCTCCTTAACTTGTAGTGAAGTTTATACTGTCATGACATTATACAGGACTTACACTTCTGATTGTTGACTAGACTCCTTGGAGCAACAGTTATTTGTTTTTGATTGTTTGTATATGCTCATATTATCTATGCTGGCTGTGCTCCACTGGAGATGCATGACTTGTTTTGTATATAGTTTAATTCTGTGTTAATACCTTTTTATTTTTCCTTGATGTGGAACCTTTGTAAATGAGCAAGTGTGATGAAAGGTGTCTTTGAAATGACTAGATAAATAACTAACTAATTAAATAAATACATAAATAGAATTCATAGTTTCAAAGAAAAACATAGTCTCACTCTGAAACGGTTCTGTAAATTATCAGTTCATGTTGACTATTAAAACATGAAACTTCTTTTTTACAAATCAGTAAGGGAGTGTCTAGGCACTAATATGAAACTGTGCTACCATAAGCTAAAAATTCCTCGGGACTTGTAAAATTTTTGCTTCCACTGTATATAACCGGGCTGCTTTGCCAACTTCTGTGTGTTGTTTCCCTCTCACTAATTTTGACAGGCTCATGCATTTATTGTTTCTCACAGGTTGACTCATGAAGTGTTTTCATTTTCTTATTTTTGTTATATGTAAAACGATTTTAGGATATGTTTATTCTGTCTCAAACAATGGGGAGAGGGGAGAAAATGTCAGTCACACTCTTGAACCTGCAGTTTATAAGGTTGTGACTCTACAAGCAGGGACACACATTCAGGCTATTAGTCTCCAATCTCTAATCATTTTCTTCTCCTTACAAGAAAAACTCAATTTCTGTCTTTGTTTAGAGCATGAGTAAAAAGAATATGTCACCTTTTTCAATGATTTTTGTCACTGTAATGTATGTCAGATAATCACACAAGGAAGACATTTTCTCTTGTAATATTCAAAACAGTTATTGTAAGCTGCTGTCAACCTAAAGAAAATCAACTATACATTTTTTTATTGAGATTTTATTGGCCAGTTAATCACACTAGACAGTTACACTACCTATTTTCAGGTACAATCCGATAGGTTACAAAGTAATGCAATGAGGCAAACATCAAGTTACACAACATTAAAAAAGCAAAGCATATACATTACATGCAATAACAAATACAGTAAAGAGGTTACAGTAGGCAGAACTGAAGATGAGACACTTGTCACAAAACTTGATCAATACAAATATATTGGTTTTCCCTAAAGCTACAGTAGCTCTTTTAAAGGACTCTTACTATATGTGTTTTACTTCACTTTTGGTATGATGGTGTCTTTCTTCTTCCCTCCACCAAAAAGCTTCATTCATATATTAGTAATAATTAATAAAATCAGCATGGCACAATGAACAGCAATAACATACCAATAGAGAGAGACCGGTAGAGGGGAATGATGACAGTGTGGAGTAGAAGGTAAGGAAACTGATTCAGGCTGAGATAGAACACAGGAGAAGGACCAACATCATGGAAAATATGGGCTAAAACAGGAGAAGGTCAGGATGAGGGCTACCAGGAACAAGTGGGAGTAGGGAGGAGTTTTAATTGGTGCTTCAGTGAGCAAGGAGAGGGAGAGAGACATAAACAGAGGGAGGAGGGTAGCAGGTTCCAGACAGAGGGAAGGTGATAGGAGAAGGCTGACAGTCTAAAGAGTAGTGAGGGTGTGAAATGATCCAGTAGACACAGAACTGGAACAATGGCAAAAGGTTCTGGGACAACTCCTCAGAGCTCCTTGGCAAGGGAGTAAAAACCACTCCTCAAATTCTTATGGTGGAGGTTTGATAGGTCCTTGATCCCACTGATATTGCCAATTATTTCAACACAGCTTTTACTGCCATCAGTTCCGTCATCCCCACTGAGCCTACCCAGACCCCTTGAAGGGAACCAGGTCTTGAAACTTCCCAGATGGTGGGCTCTGAACCGAGGTACTCTTCATTCTACTTTAAGGCTATTTCAGTCAAAGGCACCTTGAAATGCATCATTTAGGCACTTGGCAAATTTAGGTGTGGGAGTGTCCCAGTTAATAATAAAATTCTTGGATTGTGGGTAGAGGAACTTTTCCACCTCATCTCTAGAATTTTTAGCTTTTTGTTTTGCTACTCACAGTGCCCAGAGGAGTGGAACTCTGCACTGGTTACACCAGTTTTCAGAAACGAAGACCGCACTAGCCTTGCCAGTTACAGACCTATTTCTAATCTCTCCCACTTGAAAAGGCCCTCAAGGGAGAAACCACGAACAATAGAGTGTCCAGTATGTACAGCATCATGGCTTTTGGAAGCTTCACAGCAACAACTTGGTGCTGTTGGAATACACCAGCTATGTTTATGAGGCCGTTGACAGTGGTGACCTAGGTGGAGCTATTCATACATACAGATAAGTCAGCCAGGATGAAGCACAGTGTCACAGGCTTACTGTATGATAAAAGGCATTAACTCCCATTGAAATTCTATTGTTTAGTACAGAAAAGGATTAACGATTGTTGAAATTCCATTGTTTACTGAAGTAACTATACTGCAGAATTCTGCAGCACTGCGCTTCATCCTGGGTGATTTCACTGTAAATATATGTATCTATATATATATATCTATCTATCTATATATCTATAGTATATATATATATATATATATATATATATATATATATATATCCTGGCATAGTAGTGGCAGCATAATTAGGGTTGCACAGTCACTTCAATGTTAAACCCCAAATTTTGCACTTTAATAACTTTGCCACCGTACAACAGATTTGCCTGAAGTTTTGCATGCAGTGTCTGGTACCATAGATCTCTAGATCTGGCAAGTTGTGTTACAGTCTGATAAGCTGTTGCAGAACTGCAGAGTGGACAAAAATGTAAAAAAAAAAAAAAGGGCGTTTTGTGCATTTCTTTGGTCATGGCTACAGTCCGCACAATTTGTCCATTTGGTTGTAAATCCTCAGAGAAGATGCAGTCTGGGTCACTGATGTGCCTTTTGAAGATTTAATGAAAAAATGTTAAACCATTCAAAACTTATACAAAAACAAGTTTCCCATTATATCAATTGAAAAAAAATATGTGTCTCTCTCGGCTGCCACAACTACATTTTTGCAGCCTTCAACAAGGCCCCTAGCTGCACTGTCTCCCACCCTCGCCCACCCCAGTATCTCCACTCCTGTCCCTGCCCCACCCACCTCCCTACTCCCCCTTTCCCTGCACTCCTACCCCCTCGATCTCCTACCCTCACTTCTCCCCCATCAACCCCTCCTTGTCTTGCTCATAGCTCAAGTCTTTGTACTGGTTTTATATGTCTGTAAATCAGTGACGTTATGTTTGTAACTAAAATGATGACTGTTGCACACGCTGATGTGGAACCTTTGTAAAAGAGCCTCAGCTCAAAGGTATTGTAATCCTAGATTGAAATAAATAAAATAAATAAATAAATAAATGGCCCTTTCACTTTTGTGCAGTGGCCATCTTGTTTTCAGTTAGCAGAAGAGAAAAATGCCTGGTGTTTAAATTTGGGACCCCCTAGTTAAACACCGACTGTTGTGTTTACCCAGTCGGGTAATGAGGATCACAGCACTATCTTTTTTAGGGGGACACCCCAGAAATGCCTTTTTAAAAATCAGAGTCCATGTAGTGTCCCAGATTGCAACAGAAATGGCTGGGACACTTTCGCAAATAATGAAAGTGTCATGCCAATTTTTGTGAAACTGTCTCAATTTGCAACAGTAATTTAGCCAAAAACTGCAAATCTTTGCCATCCCATTGCAGCAAAAATGTTTGGGCTTTTGGCCTGAAATTTGCAGTTTGGCAAGCCCTGGTCCCACTGATGTGCCTTTTCATGGTTTGGTCCCAAAACATTCAATGGGCACATAGTTACAGTACTTGGAAGTTGAGAAATTTCCCATAGGCTAACTTTGCAGCTTCCACAGTGACTTTTGGTGCCTGTATCTCGGAAATGGTGTGAGATATGGATTTTTTGTTCTCTGCAGCTTGTGGACTAAGCATGTGTGGAGGTACTGAAATCATGAATACTACTACAGTGGAAGTTTTTTTCCCTACTTGCTATGGCTATGGAGATGTTGCCAAAAACGTGTTACAACGGTTCCTTTGGAGTACTATGGCACTACTGTGTGGCTCCGTACTTATGTGTAAGTGGGAGCACAGGGCCCATATGGTGCATGCTCCCACACACACATACCATTATGCAAAAAATGAGCAATGTAAAGGGAGCACAGGGCTCGGAGGGCCCACGCTCCCACTACCACATACCATTTACTAGTTAGAGTACACTTTCTCAAAAGAAGGAACATTCATTGCAAAAAAACTCCTTTAATGCATCAGTTAGGGTTGATAGCACAGTGACAAAAGTCTGTAAATGTGATGTTAGGGTTAATCCCCTACCACCCCACCTCCCCATTCTCCACTCACCAACAGATGTCAGGGTGTGCCGTGGGGTAGTCATGCCTAACTCTCACCCCATTCTCCTATGCCGTAGCATGTCCACTTTTTTACTCATAGAATGGGGTGAGAGTTGGGCCTGACTACCCCATGGCACATTTCGACATCTGTTGGTGAGTGGAGGGTGGGGGTCAGGTGGTAGGGAGAGTAACCCTAAAGCATCACCTTTCCAAACTTTTGTTGCTGTGCTTTCAACCCTAACTGATGCATTAATGGAATTTTTGCAATGAATGAAAAAAAAAAAAATATATATATATATATAGACCTTACTAAAGCCATAACCTCCTATTTAACAAACTCCTTCGCCTGGGTTTGTCATAGTATGCAGTTAACTGGTTCCACAGTTATCCCATCAATCATTTCCAGAGGGTGAAGGCTGATAAACCTTTGTCCAACATTAGGGGATTACCTACTGGTATCTCGCAGGGCTCCATCCTGGGCCCACTCCTTTTTGGTTTCTTCATAAATCAACAGACAGCCAGTGTATTCATCTATGCTGATGATGCTGTCATCTATTCTAAAAATCCCTACCTTGACAGCCTTACCACCATTCTCCAAAGTAATTTTAGATCACTTGAAAGCTTCTTCAACAACAAAATGGTCCTCAATTACAAAAAAACAGAAAAAAACAAAGACCTTGCTCTTAACTAGCCTCACATGGAAAAGGAAAGTTACAACCCTTTGTCGTCAGAAATGGCTAAGGTCAAAACCTTGAACAGGTGAAGACCTCCAAGGACCTTGGAGTAACTCTAGATAACACCTTATCTTTTTGCACTCCATGTTAACAGTCTGGTAGCCATAGTTAACAGAAGACTGGGTGCCTTATACGGTAACAGGGATATTCTCACTGGGGATGCTAGATGCCTTATTGTGGCCAGCTCCATTCTGTCACTTGTAGATTATGGGCTCCCTGTCTATACTGCAGCCTGTGAAATGGTGTTAAAAAGAATAAAGCTGCTCTGTAATAAGGAGTGACACTTTGTACTTGATGCAGATAACTGCACTCATAGTTGTACCTTTTACACACTCACTAACTGGCTACTTTTACCCAGCAGAATAAAGCTCCAAACCTGTTTGTTATCCAAAAAAGCACTCTTGTGCCTAACATCTCCTGTTTAAACAAATTGCTTCCACACTGTCTAAACCAATACAATACCAGGAATATGGGCAACAATGCCCTTAAGCCACCTTTACAGCATATTCAGCTAGGAAGGTGCTCATTTGCTGTTATGATCACTAACTGCTTGAACAAATTGGCTGATATACTATTGAATCTCCTCAAGTTTAATCAGTTTAAGAGATCTTTGTGGTCTGCCTTTACAATTCAGTGCAACTGTAACCATTAAACAGTTTTATTTGGTTTCACACTGTACGTAACGTGTGTTTTTTTATACATTTGTATCGATTTTTTCTAAACTTATTTCATTGTTCTGCCTTAAGTGCTTAGATCCTGACACAACTGCATTTCCACTGGAAGAAGTTTTCAATATGATATATGTAACACATAGGTGGAGCTATCCTATGGGCTACTACCCCTGCCCACATGACTAGTCATAGGTTGAGGGGCCTGAGCTCAGTGAATGGGTGCCTCCACCCAGAGGATTGGTTTTGGGGTAGCGTAGCTGCTGTTGGTATAATGCTCCAGGATGCTATAGCCACCCACCAACCCTTCTAGTGGCCTAAACAGTTCAGCAACAGAACATTCATATTTACCATATGAGAGAATGATATGCTCACACTACTTGCACTTACTATCAGGGCTGGATCATCTGCAGCTGCCCTGGAGACCCCCTGGATAATAAGACCAGCAAGCTAACACTACAGTAATACAGCAGTAATCCATCCAATAATGTACACACCAGCCAGGTTAAATGTGAACAACCCACAATCTGGTTTATTCAGGGGAAGTGAACAAGGGTGGGGCATAAATCTAGCAAGTGATTGGTATTTCTGATTTGATTCAGATTGATTTAGCATGTACAGTGAGTCCCTGTAACACAATCCCACCACCCTGGGTACCCAGTATGTTAAACAGGCTAGCCTGAAGCATTGCCCATTGTAGGGAGTCATTGCAGCTGTTGTTGGGGCCTTTAGGAAGGAAAACAATTATCATGGACTCAACCCAAATAATTGTAATCTGGAGCCGGATGGCTCAGGCCATTGCAGTAAACCCAAACAAGAAATCAGATGACACTCACAATGATTGCAGTTGTTGATGCAGGGAGCTACCCTGTTTTATACTCATGATACCCAGACCAGGATGCAGGACAGGCGAGATGAAGACCTTGTGATGTTGTATTGGATTGCCAGGGGAAGCAGGGTCTACACGACTCACCTCCTGGCGGTCACTAACTGTTCGGTGGTGTTGAGCAGGGGGCCAAATCCCCAAGCGGGTCTTTCATAAAAAATGTCTCTGAATTGGGAGCAGTGGCCTAGGCCCACATGGCAGGGTCCAGACAAGAAACACAGTTTGGATAAAGTCCATGATGAAGCTCTGGAAAGCCTCCAGCTGGCATAACAGAACTGCCCATGGGGAACCAAATCACGACCCATGAAACACATTTAGCACATCTACAGCACTTAGCTTGTTTAGCCACAGTTTGGATACAGTCTGTTTGTCAATTGCAGCTTCACAGCACAGACCTTTCGATCTGAGGCTCACTTCGGTCGTCAGGTGGGCCTATCACTTCTGGAGCAAGTCTTCGGTCCACTCTCAAGTAGCAATGACACACTTTCTCTCTTCAGATACAAGTCTCAACCTGGTAATCAGAAAAGTTTGACTCTCACACTCAAGAAAATACTTCACACTGGAAGATGTGACAGGCAGGCCAGCAGAGCCTTCCCGCCGATTCTCCCGTGCTCTTACAGGAGCAGCTGCTCGATGGCTTGAGCTGTTTACTCTCCAAACTCCAACTCTCGACTGACACACTACTTCAGGCTGTTCTGGTTACATCCTCTGAGATCCAAAGGGTTCAGCTGGCTATGGGAACTGTCTGTCACAGAAAGGGCTGCCACTTCATGTCTATTTAGGCGCCAAACCCTTAAAACTACAATTTCTACAGAATTTCAGTTCCACAAGACCTCCAGGGAGAGTCTCCATTTTAGGTTACCTGAGGTTCGTTTGGCCCAAGACTGGCAGTCAAGAACCAAAATGTTGGCTGTAACCAAAAGTTCAAGCTGCAGTTCAAAGCAGGTTAGACAAACTCCTCTATCATTATTATTATAGCAGATAAACAGTAAATAATACCTTTCCCTGACATAGCTCGCTCTGTGCAAATAGAGACTGCAGAATGGAGCAGAAATATGGACTGTCTGTCTGGTCATGAGCCTTAAATCAATCAGACCTGGACCAGACTAATTTTCTCACACAGAATAGTTGCTCTCTTAAAGAGACAGGCATGGAGGCTTAATGAAGTAATCACATGCAGAAAATTAGAACTACTGGACACAGGACACCATCCTGACAGTGGGTACTAGGTAGCCCAGGAAGACTTGCTCCAGTTAGGGTCAAAGTGACAAAAGTTGGGAAATGAGGTGTTAAGGTTTCCAACCCTAGCACCCCACCCTCCCAAGCCAGGCAACAGAACAGGTGTGGGGTGTGTCTTGGGCTTCTCAAGCCTAACACTCACCCCATTCTTCTGTAAATAAGGTCATATATGTAGACTTTCTGATAATAGGGTGATCGTTAGGCTTGAGAAGCCAAAGGCACACCCCATAACTGCTCTCCTGCCTGGTTTAGGAGGGTGGGGCATTAGAGTTGGAAACCCTAGCACCTCATTTCCCAGCTTTTGTCACTTTGACCCTAACTGGAGCATTAACAATGTTTTTTGCAGCTTATTTCCTAACTTTTTGAGAAAGTACAATCGTATACTTATTTTACAGTGGGAGAGTGAGGTCCTTCAGATACTGTGCTTCCATCCCTATGTAGATGCGTATATATATGTTTGTAGCTGTAGGACCCTGTGCTTCCATTTATAGGACAGCAGTGACCAATTTGTTAGCATAGCCACTGTAATACCCCACCTCATGTAAAGAAAATATTTGAATCATCTCCAAAATGTAATTCTGCACAACTGCAACGCCATTCCATGCCATAGGCGCAAAAACATATTTTGGCCAGAATTTGAAAAATAAAAGCAGTGACATTCATGAGGTGGGATAATAAAAAGTCTATGTTGATAATCTAGGGTCAAAATATTTAAAATTTCCAAAGTTAAGAACAGGTGTAGTGAAATTGCATTGAATGGTCATAACTTTGGCATTGTTTCATATTTTGACCCCAAATTTTCAACAAAGTCTTCTTATGACTCCGCCTCATAAACCTCCTAGTTCAAAAATTTCAAATCTATGCCAAAATGCCATTCTGCAAACCAAGTGCGAAAATACATTTTGGACAGGATGTGAAAAATTACAGCCATACTGTTCATGAGAGGGTATGAAAAAATGGCTATGTTGAAAATTTGGAGTCAAAATATTGAAAATTGTTAAAGCTATGCATGTGCATAGAAAAATGTCAGTGAATGTGTGTAACTTGGCCATTTTTTGGAATTGTTTCACCAGATTTTCAACATGGTCTTTTTGGGACCCCACCTCATGAACACTGGTGGTGAAATTTCATTATACGGTCCCAAAAGGTGATTTCACGCAGTGATAACAAAATCACCTTCCAGGTCAGATTAATAAAATGGCACTTGCAGTATTCATGAGGTGGGGTCCCAAAAAGGCAATGTTGAACATTTGGTGAAAAAATTAAAAAAATGGCAAAGTTATGAACATAAGTTCAAAACACCATTGAAATACATTAGATGGCACTTACCTTTATTCTTCAATTTGCGGTTCAGCTTTGAAGCATGCAGAAGTGTTCCAGTCCACAGAAGGTGACAGCCAATGGCGTCTGGTGGTAAATAAAGGGTAAGGGGGGTGTGGGGTGATGATTGCTGAGTGAGCGGGTCAGATGGCGGGAAGGGACAGCAGGGACAATGAGGGATCATTTTCTTTTTTTCAGGTTTAAAAAAAAAGATGTTGGGGACTGTTTGTTTTTTTTTGTCACATCATTTTAAATATACATGGGAGCAGCCACTAACCAGCAATGATAAAATATAATAAAATATAGGGATCAGAGTGTAGGTGTGTCACTATACACCAGGAAAAGATATGGGAGGTTGGGGAGATACCACTAAAACTAATGAAGAATTAAAAAAAATATATATATAGGGACTGGAGGGTAGGGGTGCCACTAGTCACCAGAGAAAGAAATGAGAGGATGAGGGTACCACTAACATCAGCGAAAGAAAAAAAAACTCTGTGGAGATTGAAGCATGGTGAGGGTGCTACTAGACACCAGGGAAATTATTAATATTAAAAGGTATCAAACCTTCCAGCATCTCCTATTAAAGGGACAGTGATAGGATGGTGGACGGTGTCACTAGACACCAGAGAAATGTAGAGGCAGGGGTACTGGAGGGTGGGGTCCACTAAACACCAGGGAAAAACTCTAGAGTTCTCAGGAGGGCAAAGGAAGGGACAAGAAATGATTGTTGAGTGATGAAAAATGATCCTTTTTCGTGACTCGTGATACGAAAATGGATCCTTCTTTCATATCATGCAGTCACAAAAAAGGATTCACTCTATTAAAAAAAACACATTTCAAGGGCATAATTATAACTTTGAAGTGCAGACTGCACCTAATGGGGTCCCGATCAGTGAGCTCAGTGTGGTGGTGTTACTCTTGGTTGTCATTTTTGTGGTTTTTGAAAAAAAATAAGAACAAATGGAAAACAAGATGGCAACTCTCAAAAAAGGGTTTTCTCTTCACAAAAAAGGATTTTATTCTCATTATAAAAGGAATTGATCTCATGAGAACAATTCTTTTTTTGACAGGTCAATCCTTGTTCAAACTTCATCCATATAAAATCGATAGGAGATTTCCCTTTGAAAACAATTGGAAACTTAAAAATGTAATAACTTTGCAACAGATTAGTATGCTTTTACCAAACTAGGCATGGCAGTTCTGTTACCACAGCTGGATGTACCATAAAATAATCACACCAAACTTCCACACCATGTGGACACAAGGCGAAGAGGAAAAAACTGAAAAAAATGTGACTTTTAAAGTTTTAGCACTATCCGGATCTCAGAATCCATACATCTGACCAGAAAGAAACTTGCTACATCAAGAGATCTACCCCACAGGACAGGGCATACCAAATTTTGTGCAAATCCACTCTGTGTCAAAGAAGCCACTGACTATACAGCTTCCAAAAAGTAGACACAAGTCCGAGTGACTGTTGCTATAGCAACACTCACTCATGCTTGTGTCTACTTTTGAAAAGCCAGTTTGCACTTCGTTTCCGCCTTTGTGTACCATTGGTGGCATCTTTTTACACAGAGCTGCATAAGGTTAAAATAAAAAAAACAGAGTTTTCCTTTGCTTTAAAGGGAGAATGGCTTATTTTAAACCTCTGCCTCAATGTCCTTCACCACCATTATCACAGCTCGGTCATGCTACATCACAGGACAAAAGTGAAACTGACTACCAAAACAAAGGGTGGTATATTCAAAAGGGTTGCGCCATGCGCAATAGGGTTGCACCAGCGCAAGTCCGAAAATGCGCTATTCTGTGATATTCAGTGGGAGGCAGTTGCATCACTGTAAACATGCTGAGCAACAGCGCAATGCAAATGAAGGTATGCGCAACTGAAGGGGGTGGATCCATGCATAAAGTGCGCAATGCGATATTCAAAGGCTTGAGCAATGCGCAACAGTGGATCAGATGGAAGTTGTGCCACGGCGGAAATGAGCCAAAATAAAAAGGCTCAAGGAAGAGGCACAAGAACGCGACAGGGAATGCACATGAGGCAGCCACACAGAGCAGGACACAGCAGCAACCAGTGCAGGCCAGGGTGTAGTCAGGACAGTATAGGGGCAGCTGAAGGTGTGTGGGGCCACAGAGTTCAGAGGCCAGTAGGTGTACCCAGTGCAGTGGAGGTAGCAGTCAGGACAGCGGGGGGAACAGAACAACAACAGCTGGGGGACACAAGCCAGGGGAGCTGAACAGTGCCAGCTTCCACATGGAAGCTGTAATGAGGGGTGAGAAGGCATGCTGAAGGGGACATGGCCATGGAAGGGCCCATCAGCGGTATGACCCCAAGAGGCAGTACCGGGCTCGCATCAGCTTTGAGCTGTATTCAGACGTCGAGATTGTGGGCCAGTACCGCCTGAACAGGGCAATACTGAGGCGGCTCTGTGAGCTGTGCAGTGATGTGATGCAGGCACCCTCATGACAGAGTCACGCTCTGTCAGTGGAGACAAAGGTAACAGTCTGCATGTGCTTGCTCACCATGGGGACCTTCCAGAGGCCAACAGGGGACACCACAGACATAACACAGTCAGCCACGTCATGCATACTCACCCAATTCCTCAGCGCACTGCTGCCACATGCTGCAGAGTACATCCATTTCCCCAGCACCGCGGCAGAGCGTACAGCAAACATACAGGAGTTCCACAGGGTAGCACGTATGCCTGGCATGCTAGGGGCGATAGACTGCACCCATGTGGCCATTCGCATGCCACCTGGCCCCGATGGGGCTGCATATCGCAATCGGAAGGGGTTCTCCAGTGTCAACTGCCAGGTGGTGTGTGATGCAAGTGGGCGCATCATCAATGTCTGTGCCACGCACCCTGGAGGAGCACATGATTCATTCATATGGTACCAGTCTGCACTGTGCCATCGATTCGAGAGTGGGGACATCCCCACAGGACATCTAGTGGGTGAGTATGCATGTAGGATTGGCAAAGTTGGGGCAAGGGTGGGTAAGTCACAGGTGTCATGGGAGTGGCACACAGGGCTAGGGGCAATATGGGCCTGAACATGACTCTAACCTCCACTATCTCCACACAGGTGACAGTGGATACCCACTCTGTCCCTGGCTGCTCACACCCTACCGGTGCCCCACGACCCCATCGCAGCAACGCTTCAATGAGGCTCATGCCGCCACACGCAACATCATCGAGTGGGTGTTTGGGATGCTGAAGGCACACTTCCGATGCCTAGACACCTCCGGCAGTGCCCTACAGTACAGCCCCTCAAAGGCCTGTGGGATATTCCTGGCCTGTTGTATCCTGCACAACATGGCCAAAGACTGTGGGATAGCCGTACAGGACAAGGAGGGGGACAGCGATGGGGATGCTGGTGAAGCCAGTGATGATGGGGATGAGCAGCCCCCCCTTGGATGGCGTGACCCCCGACTGATCAGGCTGGCCCAGCTGCACCGGGACACCATCACAGAGGAGCACTTTGCACAACACAGGTAAGTCATGGGGCCATGTGCAATCAACACTGTCCAGGGTGCAACCCACATACACACAGGGTAACACACCAGGGGTGTATGATGGCGAGGGGAGTGGAAGGGTACAGGAGCACAAACACACAAACAGGGAGGGGTGAACAGTCACACGCCACATGGACAGACACACACACACACACTAGGCACAAAGTGCACAGGGGCAGGTGCACAGCACAGCAGGAACAGACATGTGAAACACACACGTCCACAGGCCACCTCCACCAACTGTACTGTCCATGTACGTGTGTCAGATGCTGGGCACCCTTGCACCTTAGTGTACAGTGCAATGCAGGGATCATCATGCACACGCACCTGTGGACAGCAGTCGGGAGGGTGTGCAGGTGGTCCATGAGTCAGCATGTTGGGCAGGGCACCCACTGGTGCCCTGCCCACCATGACACACATTGCACACAGGGCAGCACCAGACAGGGCCCGCACTGGGAGACAGGTCAGTCATGTGGCACTGTGCCACGGCCACCTCAGATGCATGGGCAGCCCTGCCGAGACCCAGCAGCACTGGCAGGCTGAGCATGGGCCACTTGGGGTGGAACCGATGGACCACCATTGATCCCACTGCGAAAGCGTGACCTTGTCTGCACAGGGGTCTGCAGCATACCGAACATACCTGCACCAGGGGTGCTTGGGATGCCCACAGCAGAACCTGGCATCGACAGGCTGGGTGTCGCACGATGCCGGGAATGGGGAGTGGATAGCGTACTGCACAGTGTATGCGGCACAGGGGCACCTGACTGTGTGCCCAATGCAGCCACGACAGCGACCAATGCCTGAGTCTGCCTGTCAATGGCGGTGGTCACATCCATCCGCAATTGGACAATCTCTGCAAGGATCATCACGTTGTCCCTGCTGTGCTGCTCCACAGCCACACACACAGTGCCTCCACAGACATTGCAACCCACATCTGCTGCTGTACTGATGCCCGCAGCAGGTGGGTGTGCTCGTCAAACGGGTCGTCTGCCACATTGGCAACCTGTTCCTCAGGGTATGGAAGGGCCTGATGATCAACACCCCTTGAGGGTGGGCGCTGCTCACCAGGACCAGGTATGGGCAAGTCAACAGGTGGTGTACATACGCCAACGCTGAACCCTGTACCCCCAGACCCGGTGGGTGACTGCTGTTGCTGCCCCTCCGCCTGCTGTGCCCAAGGGACCAGTCGTTCCACTGCTGTGTCTGCAAGAGTGCCAGTGACCTGTACAGCCACCGGTGCTGCCCCACCGGTGCTGCCAGGCACAGCCTGGGACTGTGCTGATGTGCTGGCACACACGTTGGAACCAGCTAGGTCCATGGGCACGGGCTGTCCTGCTGTGTGTCCATTATGTGACACACACATGTCAATGCCCATAGTGGTCATTGCATCATCAATGGTGCAGGTTCGTGCCACAGCCACAGCGTGCTGGCATGCTTGCATGCCAGACCGCTGAGACACAGGAAGGGCACCCCCCACACCTGTCTCACCAACATTGGAGATGGCAGCCAGGTGTGCACACTGGTGCAAAGCACGCCGGCTACCAGCAGAGGTGGATGGACCCTCCTCCAACTCCGGCTGGATGTCCACAGTGGACGGGACCTCCACCACTGTCCCCTGCAGATGCACAGGATCTGTAACAGAAAGCGAGAACATGTTAGTGCATGGGATCCACCTTTCCACCCGACCATGTCATACCATGCAGTGATGGGCTACCACCTGTCTGGAAGCCACTTCCCGGAACGCCCTCGATGGCACTGCACTGCATGGATGCAGTAAGATGGTCCTCCACCGGGGTCAGCTGCACCAACTCCGGCTGGCCCCCGCCTGTAACAGCACGTGCTGCCCTGAGGGCTGCCACCTTCTCCTTCACCCTCCTCCTGTCGGTCCCCCATCTTCTTTTTACATTCCTGCACAGAGCGCTGGTGGCTTCCATGCAGGTTTACGGCGCGAGCCACCCCCTCCCATGCAGCAGCACGGGCCTGAGGGGTGCCCCGCCGCCCACTGAGTAGTGGCTCTTCCTCCAGGTAGGCCTCGAAGAGGCCTCTGTCTCGGCTTTTGTGAAGTTGAGCCTCCTCTTCCGCCCACCATCATCCTCCTCACCCATTCCTGGCTCGGCCATGTCACAGTCTGTATGGGTGAAAGTGGACACCTGTGACTGTGCAGTATACAGCAATACCCTAAGACCATAGTCCAGAACATCACATAGCATGCAACTCACCTATCATCTGCAGTAACCGAATATGGCCACTGCAGATCAATGTCGCACATTTATAGCGCAATGCATGCAAATTAGGAGTGGAGCAACTTTAATAAGATGCAAATCGTGCCACTGCACCATTGAATGGCTGATCAGATGATTTGCATATGACGGCTGAATATCGCGCTGTTGCGCTTTGCGCAATATGGTTGAGCCAGCTGAGCCAATGGCACAGTTCTGTGACTGCGTAGTACACCGCACTGTGCATGCCCAGGTAGCTTACGCAGGCATCTGCCGAACTGATGACGTGCTGTGCACAATCTGCAATTCAGGACACGGCCACCATTGTGCCAGTGGCGCTGCAGCGCTGGTCACCACATGGCGCTGTGGCACAACTGCGCAATAGTCCACTGTGGCAATGGCACACAAGCGACCGATCGTGCTGGACGTGTAGACATCCGATGGCGCTGTGTGTGGCCTTGCGCCAGAGACCCATGACCTTGTGCTCAACCTTTGCCCCCTTGGTGCTGTACATATGGCATGTCTGCAGCTCTATCGCACTGTTCGGTAACAGCATGATAGGGACCGACGGCACTGTATGAACAGCGCGATAGGGACTGACGGAGTTGTATTGCACAACATTTCCATGTGAGGTTGCCGCGCTGCGGAGCGCCATATTGCCTACTATAAACCTGCAGGGATGGCACGCAGGAGAGCTCCACAGTGGAGTGCATTGGAGGTGGCTAACCTGGTGGCTGTGGTGGAGCCTCACCATGGGCCACTGTTTGAGGAGGAACCCCTAAACATGACCCGCACCCATGTGTGGCAGCAGGTGGCCACCGATCTTGAGCAGGCCACTGGGCAGCGGAGAACACCGAAGCAGTGCAGGCACCGGTACAGTGACCTGCGCAGGAGGGAGTGGGCACTGCTGGCGTGCCTCAGGGCACGTGCCAGGAGGGGCGTTGTGCCTAGGCCAGGTGGATGAGTCATCTATGCACCTGTGTTGTCCACATGGGTAACACTGTGTAATGTGACCAGCGCATGGGGGAGGGTTGGTCTATGGTTGGCTGTGACGGTGTTTGCAGGTGTGTGATGTATGGGTCTGGCTGTGTGGGCAGGCACACTCATTGGGGCAGGGGGATGTCTGCTTCCATGTGAGGTTGCCTCGCTGCGGAGCGCCATATTGCCTACTATAAACCTGCAGGGATGGCACGCAGGAGAACTCCACAGTGGAGTGCATTGGAGGTGGCTAACCTGGTGGCTGTGGTGGAGCCTCACCATGGGCCACTGTTTGGGGAGGAACCCCTAAACATGACCCGCACCCATGTGTGGCAGCAGGTGGCCACTGATCTTGAGCAGGCCGCTGCGGGGTGGAGAACACCAGAGCAGTGCAGGCACTGGTACAGTGACCTGCGCAGGAGGGAGCGGGCATTGCTGGCACGCCTCAGGTCACATGCCAGGAGGGGCATTGTGCCTAGGCCAGGTGGGTGAGCCGTCTATGCATCTGTATTGTCCGCATGGGTAACACTGTGTAATGTGACCAGCACATGCAGGAGGGTTGGTCTATGGTTGGCTGTGATGGTGTTTGCAAGTGTGTGATGTATGGGTCTGGCTGTGTGGGCAGGCACACTCATTGGGGCAGGGGGCTGTCTGCTTTGGGATCTCACTGATGTGTTTCTCAACTTTTGTTTCCCACAGGCATTGAGGAGCAGAGATGGACCCGGGATGAGGCTCAGAGAGGTGTTGCAGAGGTGTCTGGCTGAGGTGGCGATGGTGTTGGGCCAGCAGCAGCAGCAGCAGCAGGCTTGATGAGGGTGAGTGTCATTACATCATGGATGCTATTGCATGCTGTGGGGGGGAAGGGAATGGCCACCATCCATGGACAACACTGCCATGCAGTCAGCACTGTCCAGTGGCACTGCATGTCTGTGAGTGCATCACTGGTGGTCCATTCATGCACTGGGCACATGGCTGTGGCACTAACTTCCCACCACATAGCCACGTCACTGGACAGCCTTGGTTGTGCTGTGCTGGTCATGGGTGGGGTGTGTGTGCAGTGGCACACATGGCTGTTGCTGCCTGGTTGAGCTTGTCTTGTGCACAGTCACTGTGGGTGGGTGCAGTCCATCACAGGGGCGGGGAACTTGGCTGTATGGCATGCATGTTGGGTCGGCTTCAGGGTTGTGGACAGTCACAGCCATTGATTCTGTTCCCTTGCTCTAGGTGTCTGGGTCCTGCGCAGGATTGAGCAGGCTGTCCACCACCTGCTGGAGGTGTCTACGGAGTCCCTGTCCATTCTGTGGAAGATGCACCAGAGGGGAGTGAGATGACGGAGGAGGCCATGGGACCAGAGGCAGCCTGATGCTGTACAGCCTGGAGGGCAGTAGCTGCCCAACACCTACCCCTTTACCCTTCCCTCACACCCTGCCTTCCCTCACCCAGTTCTTCACCCCTGCCCCTTACCCACCCCTACCTTGTACCCGTACCCACACCCCTTTCTTGTATATATCTATCTGTATATAGTTTATTGTTGTGTGTTCCTGTTGATGTTCTTTTATAAATCTATTTTGATATGAATACTGTGGTGATCTCTGATTTGCAGCTGGCTATGGGTGCTCAGTTGCAGTGGTGTGCATGGCATCTGGGGTGGTATTGTCCTGGGATTGTGTGTGCGTGTGCGTGGGGGGGTGTCCCTGGTGTGGTGGTGGCTTTCAGCCAGTCTGGCCGTGTGCTGCCACACACCGCTGGGTGCTCCTGGTGGGTCTGGCTTGTATGGTTCTGTGGTACACACGGTTGCATTGTGCCAGGGGGGCATGGGGATTCCTGCAGTGACGGTCACAGTCACCGCTTATGGGTGGTGTCTTGGGGTTCCAGTGCAGGGTGTGCTGTGCACGGGGGGGGGCTGTTGTACACTTGGGTTGTCTGGCCCCTTTGTGTGGCAGTCTCAGCTTGCCAGTGGGTGTGCTGGGGCACCATGACCCAGCTGTGCTTTGTTGGCTTGTCCCCATGGGCCGGTGGATATTCCGTCCCTCCACCAGTG
Organism: Neoceratodus forsteri; assembly: GCA_016271365.2. NCBI lineage: Eukaryota > Metazoa > Chordata > Ceratodontiformes > Ceratodontidae > Neoceratodus > Neoceratodus forsteri. The sequence continues at coordinate 1,059,434,366 of CM057451.1, read as the reverse complement.
ATGCTGTGCTTCGGGTGTGGGGGTGTATTGTTAGTTCTGCAGTGTGTTCCTGTGCCCATCTGTGGCATGGGTGGTGGGCCCTGCCCACCTCCCTGGTTGTGCAGTTCCATTGCTCTGCTGCTGGGGGCTCTCTGCTTGCGCTATGGTGCCTCTGGACTGCTCAGCTGGGCTGGCCTTGTGCGCTATGGCGCATCATATGTGCTCAGCGTCCCTTCCTGGTTGCACTATGGCACAGGTTGTGTGATATTCAGACATTGGCTGGTTTTGCCAGTTGGCTTGCTCCATGTTTGAATATCGGCGTCTCAGTTGCGCGATGTGCGCAATTGACTTGTGCGTGCCCCTGCTATTGCGCACATTTTGGGCGCAGTTTGAATATCTGGCCCACAGTGTATAAATGGCAGGATCAACAAGATAATTATTTAAATTACTTTTTTCTTTTAAAATCATGGCAGGATTGACTAGATAACTATCACCTAAAATTCAAACTTATCACAATTATGGCAGAATCAACTAGATCACCTACTGTAAACGAAACACATATTTGAGCCACACAGGGACTACTATCTGTTCCCCTCCCACAAAGTTTGTGCCCATTTTATAAGATAGATAACCCACTCTAGGGTGTGCAGTCGAGCTCTGATATATGCATATATTAGGTGGTCGATTGCACAAGGCCACACAACACACACCAAGGCATATGTATATCAGATCGCGACTGCACACACTACAGTGGGTTATCCATTACATATATCCTTCTTAATCTGCATTATTTAGTACTGTTGTACATTATGTTAGAATGCATTTTGGTAGCTGTCCCAAGCACCTGAAGTCATATTCCTCTTAATCAACATTATTTTGTACTGTTATACTGTATTTTAAAATGCATTTTGGTACTGTAGCTGTCCCAAGCACCTGACGTTATCTATATAAAGAAGGTTGATACTGTATCTGAGATCCATTTCTGTGGCCTCACAATTCTCTCATGTTTTCACTATACTGTGAGACTAGTGATATAACACCTAGAATGCAATAATTGCTCAATTTGTGCCCTTTCCAAGACACAAGCGAGGAGCAAAGGCCTCTCCTGGAAAAGAATTTAGCTATTTCACCATTTTATAATAACTAGCTTCCCCTTTTCTCCATAGGGAAACAGTGGCATAATTTGCAGTTATAAAGGAGCGTTTATAACGCAAACACATGCATGGTTTCCCTCACTCTGCGCATGCGTCCACCTGAGTTCCTCCCATCCCGACGCTGTCCGCTTCCCTTTTCGCCGAACTGTGAACTGCCATTTGGACTCGGTGGTAAGCATTTTTTAAAATGTAAATGTACTAAAATAGTACTGAAACAAACATATGCCTGACCTAACAAAGAAAAAAGTAAAAAAGATGTATCAGTCCAGATGGCAATCACGGACCGCGCACTGAAACCGGACCACGGTCAACGAGCAACAGCTTTTTATTTTATATAATTGCTGTGGCATAAAAGGGAAACCCAGCAATTATATAAAGTAAAAAATGGGTCAGTGTTTGTAAACTCAAAGTTTACACACACCCTCAGGGTTAGATGCTTTTAATAAACCCCTCAAGCTTCACTCTCAGGGTTTATGTAGCATCTAACTCCTCGGGTGTGTGTAAACTTCTCGTTACACACCCTGACCCATACTTTATTCTCTATGTTATGATCTTCACTGTGAGAAATCATTCCATTGACAGTCTTAGGCCCTGATATTGAAACAAGAGCACAAGGGCAGCACAAATATTTGTGCTGCATTTTGCTTCTGCTTGTACTTGACCTGGCAGCTAGTATATTCAGTCTGATAGCAGATTGGTGCTATCTGACTGAATATTGGACCATGTTGAGACAGCACTAAATGAAACTGCCCAACCCCGACATAAAACACCTGAGCCGCATATCATAATTTAGCATATTGGTTCTGTACCATCTCCTAACCAATACAAAACCAGAATCATGGCCAGGAATGGCCTTAAGTCTCCCTTCCAGCATTCTCAGCTGGGAAAAAGTGGTCATTTGCTCTCAGGGACACTAACTGGTTAAAAGCATGGCCTGATACACTGCTGACTCTCCCCAAGTTTAATCAGTTTAAGAGATCTTTGAAATCCGCCTTTGCAGTCCAATGCAATTGTAACTGTGAAACAGGTTTTACTAGGTTTCTCACTGTACAAAACCTGTGACTTTTTATACAATGATCTGTATTGATTTTTCCAAAACTGTATGTAATTGTTCTGCCTTCAGTGCTTGAAGCCTGACCCAACTGCATTTCCACTGCTACTGTGCAATTAGAGATGCAGTGAATTTAAATTTTGCCGGTGAAGTGAACTCGAAGTGGGCACTTCGTGTTGTCACTCCACATCACGGAGTGGCCAGCATGAAGTGCCCACTTCTCCTTATTTTATTTTATTTATTAGATCATCAGTTTACAGATCTTTGAGTCATAGACTCATTTAAAAAGGCACCTTTTCAAGAGAGCAATACATCACAGCAAACAAAACAGTACAGTATATAATGCTTAGATTAAAAAAGCAACCAGTGTTACAGGCATTCACCGGTGGTACACGCTCGGTAATAGGTAGATCACAGTAGTCATAATATACATACACGAGTACCACATCAGGTAGCAACCAGAGATATTTTATTACATTAGTCAGCAGATGTTGCATGAGACCCCAGATATATACAGCAAAAGCAGACAGAGCAGACCCAGCCTAGGGGTGAAGGTATGGGGCAGGTGGGGGATTATGTGCAGTTGCGCAGCGAGTGCTTATCAGATGGCTTCTGAGGGAGACCTTGAAAGGACCAGGCTTAGTGTAGTCAGCTATATTGGCTTGGAGGGAATTGAACCAGGAAGGAGCCTGATAGCAAAAGGATCTCTGGGCCATGGAGGTCCTTACCTTGGGGACAATAAGGGAGGTTTTGACAGTGCTGTGGTGGAGACTGAGGGGGAGGCACGCTGCAGGGAGGTGGCGACCCCGGGGGGGGAAGCCCTAGCAAGGTCTTATTTACAAGAAGGCAGGTTTGGAAGTGGAGTCTTTCTTCAAGGTTGAGCAAGTTGGTGGTGGAGTACAGCAGGCATGTATGGGTGTGCCTAGGGTCTCCCAACATTAGCCTGCAGGCCTTGTTTACAGAGAGATGGATTCTTGCAAGCACAGTGTTGTCTGCTGCAGCATAGATGGGCAGCCCATACTTGATTAGTGACAGGACAGAGGAGGTGATTGCCAATCTAAGGGCCTCTTGCGGTAGGCACTCCCTATGGTGGTATAACAGTCCAATCTTGACATTGGTGGCAGCAGAAAGGGCATTGATATGGGAATGGAAGGAGAGCACCGAATCAAAGGTAATGCCCAGATACTTCTAGGAGGAAACCTGCTCAATGGGGTTTAGTGTGCTAGACAGTATCACGAGAGGGGCACCATGGGCTTTGCTCTGGCAATGCAAGAAGAGCATAGCTTTGGTCTTTTTTAGGTTCAGGACTAGCCTTCGTGATGTGAACCAATGCTCAGCTCTATCAAAAGCTTGTTGGAGGGTGGCCTGGAGTGTCTTGGGGTTGGGGTCAGCAGCAAAGAGCACAGCGTCATCCACGTACTTGGGCAGGCAAAGGGGAGGGAGTCGAGGTAAAGACTGAAGAGGAGAGGGCCTAAAATGGAGCCCTGGGGAACCTCAGAGTGGACAGGTTATGTCAGATAGGGTGCTATTGATTTTTACACACTGAGTTCTGGCAAAGAGGTAGCTGGTGAACCATGCAAGGGGACTGGGGGAGAAACCAAGGCATCTGAGGGAGTCAAGCAGGAGAGGATGGCAAACCATGTCAAAGGCATTGGAGAGGTCAATGAACACTGCACCATGTATTATTGCTTTGTGCTGTCATTCTGCCTTAATGCGAAGTAAGGCGGAGTGACAACAATATTGGCAGCCCCCCACACACACAGTCACTAGAATTAATGTGCATCTTCAAAATGCTACTGTCGTCTTGTCTCCAGAAAATTCCCCAGTGCTGATGAAGTGAAATGTGAGAGTAACAAGAAATGCAAAGTCTCCCAGAATTAATGGCACACTCAGTCATCTGGGCAGTGGTCAGACAAAGTTACCAGAATTAATGTTCATCCCCAAAATGCTACTGTCTTGTGTCTAGAAAATTCCCCAGTGCTGATGAAGTGAAATGAGAGTGTAATGAGACATGCAAAGTCTCCCATCTTAGAGATGTAGCGAACTTAAATTCCACCGGTGAAGTGCCCGTGAAGTGGGCACTTTGCGTTGTCTCTCCATTACGCATAGTGGCCAGCATGAAATGCCCACTTTGCCTTGTTATTGTGATTGTGACTTCTTCTTGTCATACTGCCTTAACCAGAAGTAAGGAGGAGTGACAACAATATTGGCAGCCTCCGGGCTCCCACACATCACATGGCTTACAGTACTGTAACTCACATGCTGTACAGGAACTTGAATGCCTACGGCTGTGGTTCCCTGATGACAATGACCTCTATCACAAAACTCCCCAATTTGAAAACTCATATCAATGAGTACAGTGGTGAAGTCTGGAGAGACACTACAAAACAGGCTTACATGATGCAAGTAACTAGTAAAATAATTAATTTTGTGATTCATGATGTGATCATGAATCATGACTGCATTCGTGACCATGAACATGAATTTATTTCTCTCGGACTTGGAGATGACGAGTGTATTGGGAACACGAATGCCTATGGCTGTACTTCCCCGATGACCTGGCTCTTCACAAAACTCACCAGCTTGAAAAGTCATATCAATGGGTACAGTGGTGAAGCCTGGAGAGATACTACTACAAAACATTAATTTTGTGATTTGTGACGTGATCGTGAATCGTGTGCACTGCACCAGTACTCTGAACGGAAGCCAAAGAAGCAACTGTGACTTAAGTTACAGATGGAGATTGGGTCCTGAAGAGATGCAAATGCACAGGCAGATTAAGATTGCACTGCGCACTAAAGAGATGCAGACACAAAGGTACAACAATACCCCCTTAACCAGTGCTCACCATCAGAAATCCAAATTTGGAAAAGAATACCTTTTGCCATTGGGGGGGTAGTGCACGGCAGTGACAGTCCACTACTACCAGTAAAGGTACCACAAGAAGTACAAAAAATTCATGCAGTTGCAGTGGATAGCAGGTTCACACTGCTGCAATTATTCTGTGGCACAATTAATGGCATCTGATTTAAAGGCACGCATCGCACACACACACTACAAGTAATGCGTAGCAAATTGAAAACCTTTAGTACTATCCAAATGTTTTAAACAAACTGAAATTATACACTGCTGCACCACAACAATCAGCAAAAAAATGCCAAGAATTACTGAAAATATTACTGTGTGTACATTAACATAGTTATGCAAGAACAATATAACCAAAACAGAAAGACTGCCTTTTTCTCCCAATTTATCTACCTACACCACAGATACGCCCCTCCCCCAAAGCACACGTCACAGTACACAGACTGACTGTTCTAAATTAACATTCAAAATCCACACACAAACAACAAACACTCGATGATATGAGCACAGGAGGGTTTCCTACAATCGATGTACTAAATTTTGAGCAAATAAAATGGAGCAAAAAGGCTTTTTTAACAGCTTTTAGAGGATTTGAATGGCAGAGCTCTGAGAGGAAACTATCTCCATCTTCCACTACACACTCACTACACAGAACTGAGGCTGTGCAGAACAATCTAGAGCCCATGTGACCTGCAATCCCATGAAGCACCGTCAAATTCGAACTTGGAACCTACTGGCATACAAAAGTACATTGATTTCAGTGTTACTTCGACTTAAAATTGGTGGAGAAGTGTTTTGGGAAACGTAGAGTAACACAAAGTCATTGTTTTCAATGGACTTCATGTCCCCATTATAACGGGAAGTTATTTGCATTACAGAGCACTTCATGGATTACGCGTTACTCCGCGAATCACTTCACGGAGCGAATTTAGCCCACTTCACCCACCACTATGCACAATGTATTTGTAATGTTTTTAGTGACTTTGTTTTTTGATTAGGAACCTTTGGAAACTAGCATTTATGCTCAAAGGTAATCTCCAAAGTCAACAATAAATGAATGAATGAATAAATAATTAATTAATTAATAGCCCACAGGGAATAGTGCTGCCCAAAACAGATAGCGCCAAGACCCTGTGGGTTATATTCATCCACAACATGCAAATGAACCCATTGGGCATGAAAGATGCTAATGTCGATTTGCATGCCCATTACTTGCTCATTTGCATAGAGCTCTGCAACCCTTTATTACCCATCCTGAGTTTTTAGATGAAATTCCTTGTCTTCAGTGACACCCCCTACCCCATAACTCACTCACTGTAATGTACATCATTCTCTTTTATCTAGTGGCACCCCCCAACCCTGATCACCCATTCCATATATGACTCAGTTATCTGTGGTGGTAGTGGATCTCCTCACCCCCAATCACCCATTAACATACATAAATATTGTATGCACACTCACTGACTGCTCAAATGGTGGCTGGATGAGGAGATCAGAGGAGGGCTATGCCAGTTGCCATATCGTTATTTTATTTATTTATTTTTTTATTTAAGTCTTTGGTAACTGGGTAAGTGTGCTGATCTGAGAAACCATTTTCAGGCATGACCCGGGCCACAGCAGGTGGCATTACAGAAAGAAAAAATATACAATACAATGAGAATAAGTGAGTGAAGATACAGACATCACTGATGGGTAGCATAAATTACATAGTGAAAATACAGACATCACTGGTGGATACAGAAAAAAAAGAAAAACAAATTACATAGTAGAGAAACAGAAATAAGGAGGGGCTGTACAGACGTATTCAACTAAAACAAATCAGTTCATCAGGGTAAATCAGAAAAAAGACTAAACTGCACATTATTTACAACAGGATAATTGACATGTGTAGTTAACTGCATTACAAGAGAGCACACCAAGGGGCTAGCTAGTGGGAGTACATGAAACATGTGCGAAGGGCAGTCAAGGGAGAGATCAGGCATTGATGAACTTTGCTGATCACACAGGTAAGAAGGTGGTTGTGATAGGTGGTGCTACATGAGTGGGCATGGTGGGCGGGGAGACACTGGAGCACCAATAAATACTTTTAAATCTGTCAAGTGGTAAGATCCACTAGACACCAGCAATAACCCAGCCACATATGAAAGGGCAACTAGGAGATGCCACTAGACACCAGGAAATGAAGTAAATTACAGAGCACAGGCAACCGGGGGCAGAGGGTTACCACTAGACTCAGTTAAAAAAAAAAAAAAGAGACTAAACATAACCTCACCTTATATTTCCTATGCCGACTCGCACTATAGGTGTAAACCATGATAACTATTTTATTTGCAAGACATCAAGGCAGCAGAGTCTAGCAGCCCAACTTTTCATGCCAAAACGAGTACTTAATCATGAGTAATCTGCTTCCCTATGGACACGTACATTTATATAGTGATATTTAAATAAACAATCCTGTTCTAGATCATTTCATCAGGTGCAATGCTAAAAAAATGTATTGCACTTTCCAAAACTTATTTTTAACACATAAGTGAAACAGAAAAACAATTGTGCCAGCAACAATTTAGAATACACACACAAAAAAAAAAGTTGAAAACATATATTATTACACAAGAAGTACTGGCTATCCTAAACTGATATAAGTTTCCCAATCTGTTGTTTACTGGGGTGCAAGTAGACACCAGGGATAACTCAGACATTTGCAGACGAGTGACTGGGGGTGGTGGGTACCACTAGCAACCAGAGGATGATGTATGCTACAGACAACAGGTGACCAAGGGGTGGAAGGTGTCACTAGACACCAAGGATAACTCAGCTATATACAGTACAGGACAGGTGACCATGGGGGGTGCTACCAGACACCAGGGAATGATGTACTTTACAGAGTATGGAAAATTGGGGGTAGGGGTGCCACTAGACACCAGGGATAACTCAACCATATACTGAACAGATGAGTTTGGGTGTTACTAGATACCAGGGAATAATGTATATTACAGAGAACTGGTGAACAGGGAGTGGTAGGTGCCACAAGACATCAGATGTGGCTATACTGATCTGATATGAGGGAATCAGCGGTCGGTGGCAGCAGTATAGCTGCCCTACCTTTGGGAGTGCAAGGGCACACCAGTAAAGCAGTAAAGAAGTGTTTTTTGGTGGCAGTAAATAGCCACTTTGGGGGCTGTTAACCACTGTTGCAAACCTTTGAACAAACCGCTGCACCTCATTTGCATAGGTGCAGCAGCATTTTTGTGTTTTGGTGCTGCAGGAGTGCGCTGGTGCTCCTGGGGCTTCTAAATATGGGCCAGATGGGAACACTAGCACAAGTCCAGATTAACACACCCACAAATCCTATTTGCGGGCATGCTAGTCTTTGAATAGTGAGCCCTTTATAAATTACTCTTTTAGACATTAAAATGTTTAAGACTTTTCTGATGTCTAAAATGTAGATTAATTGTGCATATTGTTAGTCTATTATTTTAAATTACCACTGACCTATGTTAGTTAATTTTTATTAAGATAACCCAGTTCTTAAACCTTTATACTGAATGGCTACATTTAAACTGTTAAAGTAGCAGTGTATTAAGGGAAGGCAGAAAATGTGCCCCTGCCTTTTTCACCGTGAAAGACTTGACATCTTCCACTTTCATTTACTGTTAACATGTTCCATCTTCACCTGAATGTAAGTATTTTTAAATGTTTTAAATTTGCTTTTGTCAAGATGGAAATTGACTACCTCATTTGATTTAGAAAAATTACTGTGGATCTGATAAGGCTTAGGATCGAATAAATAAATACGATGGCCAGGATTTTCAGACTGCAGGCAGAATGGGCACAAGTGTCTGTGCCATGCAACTGAGTTGCGCAGTAGTGCAACATTGCTGTATTCAAATGAGATGGGTGATCGCACATCCAGTCTTAATATATCAAAAGATGGGGGCGGTGCAAAGGGGGCCGCCAAAGTTGTGCTGGCGCATCCCTGTCAGATCTAAAAACCTGGAATGGGACTGTGCAGTGCATCCTGGACATATGCCCAGCTCAGATTCCAGATATTCAGACACAAACATGCAAATGGATCCATAATGCATGCAAGGCACAAGTGGGGCCATTTGCATGTCATTATCACCCCATTTCCATGCCTCCGGTAGGGATGCACCCAGCAGAATGAACCATGCGCCCTGCATGTGCCACAGTAAACACAGCACACCACCACCCTGGTATTCTAGTGGCCCCCTATCCCTGATCGTGCCACAAAAAAAACTATTCCCCAATCCCTGGTAGTCTAGTGGCCCCCCCCTTCCTCGAACCATGTCCAAGTTATAATTTCATTTTGAAAATCCCTGGTAGTCTAGTGGCACCCCTCCCTTCCCCGAACCCTGTCCAAGTAATAATTTCATTTCAAAAATCCCTGATAGTCTAGTGGCCCAATTCCCTTCCCCGAACCCTGTCTGAGTAATAATTGCATTATGAAAATCCCTGGTAGTCCAGTGGTACCCCCCTCCCATTCCCGAATCCCAGCCATAAAGTACTCCCTGATTGCAAGTCCCTGGCAGTCTAGTGGCCCCTCACCCTGATTGTAGCATAAAATTCCTAACCCTGAACCTCCCTAGTAGTCCAGTGGACACCCCCACTCCCCCATCCCAGCATGGTCAATAAGTTGGTGGGCAGCACTACCCACCCGCACACAACCATAGCTGCCTACTGACTGAGCTGTCAGTGAATGACAGTGTACTGTGCTACTGTAAGCCCATTGGTAGACACTGTCGACCAATAGGCTTGCAGTTTGTACTGTACACTTTCATTAACAACTTTGTGAAAGACACAAGCATGCAGGGATGGGGGAGTGGGGTAGGGGGTTCATCAGTGGGTGGGGGTCCACTGGACTAGCAGGGTAATTCAGTTATGATTTATTATCCAGATGGGGGCTCGGGGACAGAAGGTGGGCCACTAGACTACCAGGGTTGGATGGGGTATTGTTGTCATGTACAGATGGGGTTTGGGAAGGGAGGGGGTGCCACTAGACTACCAGGGATATGTGGGGTATATATATTTATTTACCAATCAAGGCTGGGGGGGTAGCAACCCAGGGGCTGGCAGTACAGCAGCCCACCTGTGGGTGGCTACTACTTAGGCATGGTTTTTCCATGCCTAACTTTGCATGGCACATCTCTGAGATGTGCGGGAGGTTGTTAAAAAGCAGTACTGTTTGCTAGTCATCATAGTTTAATAATAATGTATTTCTAGGCAAACATCACTATGCCATTTTTCATTTTATTGTCTTCCATTCCTGAATGGCGATGCAAAGTTCTGAATGTGTCAATAGTTCCTGATTCTTTGTAATGAGCACCATGAAATAATTAAACATATTGGTGCAGGTGGTGCTATTTACCATCCAGAAACACATGCTAGCACCATCCTAATGCCTCCATGGTATAAATTCAATATTTAGAGTCAAATGGTACCCTCAACAGAAGTGATTTTTTTAAGCAGTCAGGTATGACAAGGGGTGATGTTAACATTCTAGTTAATCACCATCTGGGAGTGTAATGTAGTAGAGGTGCAGCTGAGTACCACACGCCCACAGGGCATGATTAACTGGAATATTAACATAACACACTGGGAGTAACTAATTACTGTTATAAAAATGTAAAAGCAAAAACTTTGTTTAAAGTGTACCCTACATTATTTTGTTTGTCCAGAGGAAGAGTTTTTAAGTTAAATAGTCCAGCTACTGTGCAGTGCTGCATGTTCCTGGGTTATTTCCTTAAAAGCTCATTCATGAGCTTGTCAGAGCTCCCATCTGTAACCATGGCAACCTGGAAAATACCACACAACTGCAGATTTAAACACACACTGTAATCAGCAGCTGTGAACCTCCAGTACACCAAGTTCTTGCAATCTCTCAGTCTGTCACCTTCATGACTTTTACTGTCTTAGGTGATGTTACCAGCCACAACAAGTTGTTCCCTGCAGCACTGGTGACACAATATAGGAAAACACATGTTGTCTAAGTGTCTCTGACTTTTCCGCACACGGAATGGCATATAAAGGTGCGAGTTGGGAAAATTAAGCGACAAATTTTATGGATTTTGACTATTCCACGGTTGTTCACCTGCAAAGTCCCACTTTGAAGCCTTTTTTGTGGATTCATGAAACTTCAAAATCAAAAACTTCGGTTCCTGTTACAATCAAGAACAGAAGTGTCCCAGATCCGCAAAGTTGGAACTTTGCCATCGAAGTTCAGCATAAGAGTCAAAGTTTGCAATGAACCATGGGATATGAGGTCACATTTTGCTGAACAGCCAATGAGAAGCTAGTCTTGTAGTTCAGTGAGTGTAGTGTGTATGAGAGAGACTTAGAAAGCAGAGCATGTGCTGCAGCTTAGAGTCACAATCTAAAAACATTATATAAACAAGCATTTTGTTGTTCAAATTGCTTCAGAATTGTTACTGTGTGTGCCCTTTTCACACACAGTAATTTTATGTGTTGATTTTCTCTGTCCTGTATTGTGTATTTGAAATATTTAGTTTTCTGTTAGAAGTTGTGGTTTGGTGGCTTGTGTGGGGGAGGGTTGGAGCAGTTTAGAAGGCACAGTTGTATTCCAAACAAAATCAGTGGACAAATGCTCTGTCTTTTCTCAAGAAAAGAAATCACTGTCCTCCTGACTGTGATTGTTGTGTTGTTGCATGCACCTGTGTTTAGGAAAGAAATCACTGTCCTCCTGACTGTGATTTAACCAGAGTGATTTTTGTGTCCCTGCATGCGCACCTGTATTTAGGAAACAAATCACTGTCCTCCTGACTGCGATTGAACCAGAGTGATTGTTGTGTGACTGCATGCAAAACTGTATTTAAGAAAAAAATCGCTGTCCTCCTGACTGCAATTTAACCTTAGTGATTGTTGTGTCCCTGCGTTCACCTGTATTTAGGAAAAAATCACTGTCCTCCTGACTATGATTTAACTGGAGTGATTACTGTGTCCCTGCATGCACCTGTATTTAGGAAAAAATCACTGTCCTCCTTACTACGACTGAACCAGAATGATTGTTGTATGACTGCATGCACAGTTGTATTTAGGAAAAAAAATCACTGTCCTTACTGCGATTTAACCAAAGTGATTGATGTGTCCCTTCGTGCCCAACTGTGTTTAGGAAAAAAATCACTGTCCTCCTGACAGTGATTTAACCAGAGTGATTATTGTGACCCTGCGTGCACCTGTATTTGGAAAAACAATCTCTGTCCTGACTGCAATTTAATCCAAGTGATTGTTGTGTCCCTGCGTACACACCTGTATTTAGGAAAAAAAATCACTGTCCTCCTGACTAAGATTTAACCAGAGTGATTTTTGTGTGACTGTGTGTGCTGAAGAATGACTGGGAAGAAAAGGGCAACTAAAGGGAGAGGCCATGGAGCAGCCACAAAGAACATTTCCCATTTTGTGGTTCCTAATCCTAATAGTGGTACAGGAAATAGAAACGTGTCTGTGAGAGCACAAGGAAGGCATACAGATGGCACTGAGGCAGGCAGTAGCAGTAGTAGCAACGTATATAGTCCTGGTGTTGGTTTTCCTGCAATTAAGTTTTTCTCTGCCAAATCTGTGGCAGACATGTTGACGGATGTGTCAGTGTCAAGTGACACAGTAAGAGGAAGCAGCAGCACCACCACCAAACAAACTGTGAGCTTGGAGGAGGATGGTTCCGAAGTGCAATTTGAAAGTGGTGTTGTTGGTTATGGTGGGTCAGAGGTGCAGCCTGATAATGTGTGTCCAGTGAGTGAGGGTGAGGTGGTACATGTGGAGCAACATGAGGACAACAGTCATGAAGAGGTGGTGCACGTTACAGAGCCTGTTGCACTAGCTACTGAGACTGATGAGACTGCAAGCTTTTTTCCAGACTATGATGTGGATGATGATGATGTGTCAGATGATACAGATCCCTCATGAGAGCCTGAAAAGAAAAGGACAAAACAGGGTGTTACAGATTGTGTCTTTCCTGTTGCCTTAACTGCTAAAACCACCAAAGAGAAGGACACCCCAGGTACTGTTTCTCCCATTTCTACATTGTTCCAGTCACCCCACAGCAAAACAAAGAGCTAATCTTCTCCTTTGCTATCACAATCGCAGTCATCTTGGCACCAAGTAAATACAAGGCCCCATAAATCCCTAGTGTGAGATTTTTATGTGCTGGACCCATTTGACATGACAGTGGCAATTTGCCAACTGTGTCAAACCAAAGTAAGTTGGGGGTAAGAAGGGTAGTCACCTCAGCACAGGTAGGCAACACACACAACTTAACAATAGGCACCCAATTTGATGGCATCAACACCAGAAGGCAGCCAGCTCCAGTGGTTCTGGTCCATCCCAATCAGAGGGCAATGTAAGCAAAATACACCCAGCACCACTAGAGGGACATGGAGGTGCAGGTGAAGAGGCGGACATTGTTGTAGTACTGGATGAAGAGGATTCTGGAAGTGAGCAAAGTAGTGGCCCTAGCATCCGGAGTACCACGCCAAGTCAAAATGTGATTGCTACCCCAGTTATGAAAAACAAAAAAGCCGCTGAGGTGTGTCATGCATTGCCCCAGGCTAAGAGTATCATTGGCAGTCCCCAGGCAAGGAGCACCCCTTTAACTGCACAATGACGAAGCAAGCTGTTTGGCATACCACCAGGCATATCACTGATGGCAGCAGTATCAAGAAAAGTTCAGCTGACGCTGCTTTTCAATTTAGATAGGCAAACAAAATTCCCGCCTAATCATGGTACAGCACAAGAGCGGAATGCAGCATGTGCAGAAATGATTGCTCTGGATTTGTTGCCATAATCCTTTATAGAGAATGTGGGATTTAGGCAGTTCATGGCACGTGCCTTGCCTAAATGGCAGGTGCCATCACATGCATACTTTTCAAAGTGTGCCATCCCTGAACTGTACAGTACTGTATGTGACATGGTACATCATGGCCTGCAGCATTCCTCAGTACAGTATGTCAGTCTGAGCATGGACATGTGGACCAGTGGGAAAACATCTGGTAGCTCTTACCTGTGCATTATAGCACATTTGGCACAGGTACCTGAGGTAGTGGCTGATTGGGGAGAGGCAAGAATTGCAATAGGACAAACTGAGATGATAGCAACATGCCTGGTGTTAGGCAGCACACAAAACTGACCATGAAGAGTATCCCCGGGTCATACACATTTTTTCTTCATTAGGAGAGACACACTAAGCTGAAAGCTTGTTTACAGGTGTGACCTGGGAACACAAGGAGGTTAAGTGACTTGCTCAAGGTCACACAGAATGCAAGTGGGAGCTGTGGGATTCAAACCCAGGTTTCCAGGTTTGTAGTTCAGAGCCTTATACCACTGTGCTATACTGCCTCCTTAACACTGGAGAAAAGATGCTGGAAGTTGTACTAACCAAGAATGATCAGTGGCTCCACCCCCATGCAGTGAAAGCTGGATTCATCGCCCTTGATAATGGCTCAAATGAACAGAAATGCATCACTGATGGGGATTTGTTAGGGTGCCATGCCTGGCACATTGCCTTAACCTTGTTGTGCAGGCTTTCATTAACCATCTGGATATAAAAAAGTTTTGACTCTTGCCCAGCACATCTGTGCCCATTTTGCACATTCAGCAAAAGCACGTAACCATCTCTGTAATCTGCAGGTAAAGAACAAGCTGCCTCAGCACCGTTTAAAGTTTGACATTGTCACCCAGTGGAACTCCACCTTGTACATGGTGGAGCATCTATACCAGCAGTACAAGGCTATATCTGAGTATCTGATAATTCACGCAAGCCATGACAACAGTGGGGCATCCATGTGTCTTGCAACAGAGCAGTGGTGCTTAATGGATGGTCTTATCTTGTTTCTGAGACCCTTTGAGCATGAAACACAGGCAGTGAGTGGGGACACTGCCTGCATCAGTGAGTCCATCAATCTGTTATGGGTGCTGAGGCAGACACTGCTGAACGTGCAGCAACAGCTGGAGGCAGGTGGTGACAGAGCAATTTGCTCATTAATGGAACACATGCTGTCCACATTAGACTCCAACACCCACATAAAGTATATTCTGCAGTCTGAGGAGTTTGGAATTGCCACAGTGCTCGACAATGTTATAAACGTGGGCTGGTAGCCATATTACAAGGTGGGTGTCATGAGTTGCAGAGGCTGACAGAACTACTCACTCAGAAGGTAAGTGGTGCATGGTTGCTACTACGGACACAGGGGTCAAAGAAAGATGATGATATTGCAGTTATTCAGTGTTACTGCCACTCACTTCTCTTTAACCCAGACAGGGTGTCAAACTGCAGAAAAGCAATGCAAGGTAAAGGAACCTATGCTGAACCCATTTGGACTGCCCTCAGTCAGGTGGGAGTCGCAGACATGGAGGAAACTGAGGAGGAGGATGACCACGCTGCACGTCTTCAACTGGCAAAACACATGGTAGATGCATATTTTACCGATACAAAGAACCTCACCACTAGAGATGATCCACTAATATACTGGGGCACTAAGGTCAATGACTGGCCTGCACTGACAGCAGTTGCCCTGAAATATCTTAGCTGCCATTCTCCAGTGTCAGCGTTGAGTGGGTGTTCAGTTTAGTGGGTGCCATTGTGCATGACAGGTACATAAATCTATCTCCAAAAAATGTTGGCATGTTGACATTTATCAAAATAAATGAGGCTCGCATACCATCAAAAACTGCAATGTCCATGGTAACAGCACTGATTGACAGTGATGATGATGAGGAGGAAAGTGTTTTAGGCAGACTGGGATGTACCTCATCATTATCTCTCAACATTGAAGTGGATGAAGCAGTGATGGAGAGGGAGTACCCGTGGGTGACACTTCCAGTATTGAAGACTGTGAGGGTTGCTTTATGGAGGATGTGGAAGAATAATGAACTCTACCATTTATTTTCTCCTCCCTCCACATCCTCACCTGTCCACAACCATATATCACATTCAGTGCTGAGATAGACATCCACAACTATTAATTAACACTGCTATTTAATTGTGTCAAACTGAACAGCAGTAAACAATGCACTATGCCACTTAAGAATTAATGAACACCTGCTTTAGCCAGCAAGACACATCGCAGCTGTGCAGCAGTGACCTCAACAACTGAACCTTCTCTTCCTCCTATTATCTCTTGGGAATAATAATAAATAATAATAATGCTTTATTTCTATGGCGCCTTTCAAAAACCAAGGCGCCATACAAAAATATTTTTAAAAACACCTCAAACAGTTCAACTTTTAAAATATATAAAACTGCTGACACATTCTGGACAAATAAAATCAATCACTGAATGCTTTAATCCATAAATATGTTTTCAGGACCTTTTTAAATCCCTCCACAGTTGTGCACTCCCATAACTGACTGGGTAGAGAATTCCAGAGGGTAGGGGCCTCATGCATAAATGTATGGACCCCAGAAGATTTCAAACACACCCTCGAGGTCTCTAGCAACTCCTCATCAGCTGAGTGGAGCAGTCTGCACAGCACCAGTGAAATATGACTGAACTGGGATGTACCGGTCAAAAGCCAGGCTGCTGCATTCTGCACCAGCTGCAGGTAACGGATTTCCACCCTAGGAAGCCCTAGGTAAAGGGAACTGCAATAGTGCAAGTGAGAAGACACAAAGGCATGGACCAGAGTAAAAGGAAGATCGCCAGATGAAACAAGGTGCTTAATCCTGGAGATATTCCTCAGATGGTAAAATGAGGACTTGACAATGGCAGACACCTGCAAATGCAGAGTCAGCCCTTCATCAAAAATTACCCCCAGGTTACACACCTGTTTAGAGGTTGGGAGTGAAACAACCCAGAGATAAATTCTGGAGGGTGACCTAATCCCCGGGCCCCCATCTGGCGTGCTGGATCCACAACCAGCACCTCTGTCTTTTCTGAGTTCAACTTCAGCCAACTCAAATCCTTGAGACAGTTATTAAAGTCCCATCAAACCATAGGGACTGAGGGAGAAGGGGGAGAGAACGAACTCAGACAGGAGCAATGACATTCAGGGCCACAAAGGTAGCCATATTATAGGCTACCATTAGGCCGTCTGGGTCACTGTTTGTCACTAAGAGGGTTGATAGGTCAAATACCGCCGCCAGGCCTTCAGAGCTAACATCCCGTAAAGGGCAATACCTGACCATCTCCACAGGGGTAGGCCTACGAAGGGGGGCACTAAAACTAAACTCTACCGTGTAATGATTGGACCATCCAACTGGTTCCACCCTTAAAAAAAGAGGCCTCCGTCCCCAGGAGAAAGACTAAATCAAGGGAGTGACCATGTTTATGGGTAGCAGTAGTAACTATCTGTGTAAGGCCCAGAGATGACATCAACTGGAGGAAGTGTTGTCAAAACTACGAGAGTTCATCGTCAACCCAGGCATTGTAGTTGCCCAGAACAATCAGTCTGGGTGACTCAAATGCCATATTGATGATGAAGTCTGTCACTTCCTAAAGGAACAGCTTCTCATCACCGGGTGGATGGTAGATGAGGGCGATCCTACAAACTCCACCTGCTACCATGGTACACTCAGATGATTCAGTCTCCTCAACTGGTACACTCGTGAGGTTAAGTTAGGTCTTAAAACAGACAGCAACCCCCCCAACCCCCAGCGATCCAACCTCGGGCGGTGAATCACCGAGTACCCGGCTGGAGTAAAAGCCTCCAAGATGGGGCCAGAATTCTCATCCAGCCAGGTCTCAGTGATGCAAGCCAGGTCCACTGTTTCCACAAGGTCTGCAAAAATCACAGTCTTGTTTTTAATGGACCTGGCATTGCATAACACAGCCCAAGTTGGATGAACCTCCAGGGCCGCCCGAGCCACCTGCCTTTCGGTATGGAAACCAGACATGGCGAACCATGTTCAAGGTTCGATTTCGCCCCAGGGTGTCTCCTGGTTCTCACAACCCCTCCACTGTTCTCTAACCCCCACTCCCCTTCTCCCCTTACGGGCAATATCTAGTGCCCTACAGTGCTGGTCAACAGTAAACTGCAGTGGGAGAGGAAAAAAGGGGCGGAGAGCGTGGAGAGTAGAAGGTGAATAGCACACGACTGTGGGGGCAGACCTCCAACACATTCTAACAGTCCAATTATCTAGCAGTTCACACTTAGCTAACCCACAAACTAAAAAAACTAAACTAAAAATCAAAACAAAATAACATAAAAACACGATAAACAAAATCCAAAAATACAATACAATCCTCCACTCTCTCTCTCACTGAGTGGGGGAAAAAATAAAAATTAAAGAAATAAAATAACACAGCATAAAAACCTACCCCTTCTAATATCTAAAAATTACTATTCCTCGCTCTCTCTCACAGGAAGTACGGATGCCTTGATCCTCCTCCAGTACATGCAAAAACAGCATGGCACAGCACTTCCACTACCTCAGTGGTATGTACTAGGCAGTGTATTGTGATAAAGAGAGCCAACTTGTCTACCTATACTCCCTTGGCTGCTTCAGCTATGTCCTTCTCCTCACAATCACATCAAGTAAGAAACAGCATTGGATTGGCTACCACTTCCACCACTGTAGTGATGATTCATTGCCACCAACCAATGTGATAAACAGAAGCACCTCCTGTGTCTCCTTAAAACTCTCCTCTTGACAGATTCATCTTGGTCCTCGATCAAGCCACTGACTGAAGTCAGCAAGGCATCATCATGCAGACCCACACTGCATTACGGACTTTCTTCATCTACTGTTGGTAAGACATCGATACTATTTTTCAAACACTGCAGCCCTTTTATAAACC
Organism: Neoceratodus forsteri; assembly: GCA_016271365.2. Taxonomy (NCBI): domain Eukaryota; kingdom Metazoa; phylum Chordata; order Ceratodontiformes; family Ceratodontidae; genus Neoceratodus; species Neoceratodus forsteri. The sequence continues at coordinate 1,059,415,551 of CM057451.1, read as the reverse complement.
TATTAGAGGCAGAAAATCAGGCCATGATTGATGAGACTCATTGCAGCATTAAAATATTTTCATGTAATATCTTCTTCATGCAGATTTTGCTGGTTCTACTACAGAACACAGACACTAAAACAGAATTGCACAGCCAGCAGTAGTACTCTGATGGTAAGTATCATTGTGATATAATGCTTTCCTTTCCTTTGCTTTCCTTTCCTTTCCTTTCCTTTCCTTTCCTTTCCTTTCCTTTCCTTTCCTTTCCTTTCCTTTCCTTTCCTTTCCCTCGAGTGGGGTGAAGGCTAGAGAGAGCTTGGCAGAAATCTGGCCTGGATGCTGACAGCCTTAGATTGATGGATCATTATAAGGGCTATCAATCAGCAATCACCCATAAGAAGGTAGAGTTCCTGTCTGGGGAGAATGCTGTCGCATGGAATCGACCAGCTCAGCTCTTCTGGACTGTAGAAAGACTGTGCAATCCAGTCTATCTTCAATCTGGAAGAGGTTTTTCACAAATGAAGTGTGATGAGTTTGCTCGATTCTTCACAGTTAAGGTTGCCAGCATCAGGTCGGGAATCGGCCCAACTATCTCTATGAGGGATTGCGGAGATCGGAGGGAGGTGGTGAGCACCTGTTCTACCTGGTCTGACTTTAGCCAACCGGAATTCATGGACATTGTGAGAATTGTCCAGACTTTGTGACCAACCAGCTGTAGTTTGGATCTGGGCCCCACACCACTATTGGTAGGTTGTGTAGATGTTATCTGTCCAATCCTTGCTGAAATTATCTGGAAATCCTTGGAGCAGGGTTTTTTTCCTGATCCCCTCAAGGAGGCAGTCATTTGACCACTCCTTAAAAAATTCCTCCTTGGATCCAGACTGTCTAACTAACTATAGAACTGTCTCTATTCTACTCTTTGTGGGTAAGGTTATTGAGAGGGTGGTTGTGTTGCAACTGGATGACCATCTTACAACCCACAATGTCTATGATGCTCTCCAATCTGAGTTTAGGAAAAGACATAGCACTGAGTCTGCCCTTGTCCGGGTTTTAAATTATCTCCTAATTGCAAGAGATCGAAAAGCTCATACTATCTTAGTCCTTCTTGATCTCTAGGCGGCATTTGACACTGTGGACCATGGTGTGCTTTTGGAGTGTCTGTGGCATCTCTGTGGACTGTCCGTAACAGTCTTAAGTTGGTTTCGATCCTCCTTTCCTTATGGGCAGGTCGCAGAGGGTTGTCACTGGAATCTATTCCTTTGATGCTCTCCCCCTGTCCTGTGGGATGCCGCAAGGCTCCATATTGGCACCCATGTTGTATATGTTGTATATGCTGCCATTACGAGATATCATTAGGCAATACAGTTTGGGTTTTCACTGCTATGCTGATGATACCCAACTGTATATGTCCTTTATTCCCGGACAGGATGATGTGATCTCTTTGCTTAACAACTGTCTGGCTGAAATCAGGAATTGGATGAGCACTAGCTGGCTGAGGTTAAATCTGGAAAAGACCAAGGTGTTGGTTGTGGACCCAGGTCGTCTGGAGGCGGGTCTTGGGACTGGGCTCCTTTCAGGCTTATGGCTTGATGGTGTCCAGCTCATGACCTCAAACTGGGTGTGTAACCTGGGAATTATCTTCGACAGTGGTTTGACCCTGAAATCACAGCTGTCTGCCGTTGTCAAATTTTCCTTTTACTGTCTTAGGAATATCACCCAGGTGAAACACCTAGTTTCTCTGGCTGACCTTCCTACTTTGGTCCATGCCTTCGTAACCACCTGCCTTGATTACTGAAATGCCATCTACCTAGGGCTTCTGGGGGTTGATATCCATCACTAGCAGCTAGTGTAGAATGCGGCCGCCAGGCTCTTGACTGGTACATCCAGGACTAGTCATATTACGCCTGTGCTGTGCGAACTGCACTGGTTGCTGGTACAGTGGTGGATCACCTTCAATGTCGGGTTACTGACCTATAAAGCCTACATGAACAGGGACCCTGGTATCTGCAAGATCTCCTTACTCCCTATTGCCCCTCCTGCTCACACCGATCCGCCGATGAGGGATTGCTAGAGATTCCCAGGGTTTGGTTAAAAATATCTGGGGCACATGCTTTCTCTTATGCTGCCCCTACTCAGTGGAATTCTCTGCCTCATCGATTAAGGGAATGCCTGACCGTCTCGAGTTTTAAATCTGAGGTCAAAACTTATTTGTTTTATCAGGCTTTTTCAGAAGGCTTTTAAAATCTGAAGTATGTTTATTATTTTATTATATTGTTTGTTCATTTTATTGTACAGCACCTTGGTATTTGAAAGGCAATTAAGAAATAAAGTTTTACTTACTTACTTACTTTCATTCGCAAAATTCCTTTCTTGTTTTCCAGGTGCTCTCTGTGGACTGACATAATTTGCTTGGTGAATCAAGCACAACGTTGAAGCAAATTCAGGCACAAGGAACACCTGTAAGGATAAGGAAGAACAGCAGAGGCAGTGATTAAGAAATAAAATTAATTTACCAATTGTGGTACAGAAACAAGTCCCCACCCCAAAAAAAATACTTAATTTCGTGGTTGGCCAATGTTGTGTATGAGTCAGACAACAGCAACTCTGTTATAGATGTCCAGCAGTATGATATCATCTATCTGCATTCTGCACAAATAACTGAAAATCAATGAAAGAGATATACAAATATATTAGACTTTGAACAGTAGCAATAACCCCCTCCTACAATGAAAACAAAGCAAAGGTACTTACCTGTGCACTATGTCTATGTGCCATCATTTATTTATTAGCTTTTGGTAACTGGGTAAGTGCACTAGGCAACAATCCTGCCTATTTTCAGGCACGACCTGGGAAAGTACAAGACGGAACGGACAAGAAAATGATAGAAAGTATACTTAGAATGGCAGATAAAGGGGAGATATTGCTGATGGGTGATCTGAATATGCCAGATGTTAACTGGAGTGCAGTTGCAGCAGCCACTTCAAAGAATGGGGTTATTCTAGATGCCCTACAGGGGGCATGCCTTAGACAACTAGTATTGGAGCCCACTCGAGAGGGAGCAATCTTAGACCTGGATCTCTCAAATGGAGATGAAGAGAGGATCACAGATGTAGAATTGGGTAGCCATCTGGGAACTAGCGACCATCGAACAGTATGGTTCACAATAAACACAGCAATGGAGTCAAGCCATACAAAGACAAAGGTACTGGATTTTAGGAGGGCTGACTTTGCCAAAATGGGTGAGTGCCTAAGGAATGCACTAACAAATGGGCAGGAAGGAGGGGTGGAAGAACAATGGGGAATAATAAAAACTGCCATCACAGAGGTAACAAGCCTTTGTGTAAAGCAAATAAACAAAATGAAACGAGGTAAGAAACCACTATGGTTCTCAAAGGAAGTGGCAGTGAAGGTTCAAGAGAAAAAGAAAGCATTCAGGAAGTACAAGGAATCACAGAAGGAACAGGACAGAGAACTGTATCAGTTAAAGCAAAAGGAAGCTGGAAAGGCAGTCAGAACAGCAAAGGCCCAAACCAAGGAAAAGATAGCCAACTCAGTTAAGAAGGGATAAAACCTTTATAGGTACATCAGGGAGCGAAGGAAGACCAAGGAGGGATAGTAAGGCTTAATAAAGGGAGGGAGGGTGGGCAGAGGGTGACTGTGAAAGGCAGAGATACTAAACAAATATTTTGCTCAGTATTTACAAAGGAAGAGGGGAGGTACCTAAAACAAACAGTAGAAACACTCTGGATACAGAAGTTGATAACCAGCCCATTTACAGAAGAAAGGGTTCTGAAGAGCTCTTAAAACTGAAGGTGGACAAAGCAATGGGGTCTGATGGATTCATCCCAGAATTCTAAAAGAACTAAGGGCAGAACTAGTGACACCACTGACTACCCTCTTTAACAAATCATGGGAGGATGGGGTGGTACCTGAGGACTGGAGGAGGGCAGATGTGATTCCCTTCACAAAAGTGGGAGCAAGGCAGAAGCAGGAAACTACAGACCTTTTAGTTTAACCTCAGTGGTAGGGAAAATGATGGAATCACTTGAAGGAAAGAATTGTTGATATCTAGAGGCCAGAGGTGCACAGGACCCAAGGCAGCATGGATTCACAGCGGAAGGTCATGCCAGACAAATCTGATAGATTTCTTTGACTGGGTGACCAAAGTAGTTGATCAGGGAGGGCTGTGGACATGGCCTACCTAGACTTTAACAAGGCATTTCACACAGTCCCACACAAAAGATTAATATACAAGTTAGCCAGCCTGGGAGTGGGTCCCAAGATGACAGCCTGGGTAAAAATTGGCTGGAGAATAGGACACAGAGAGTAATAGTAAATGGAGTCCACTCTGAAAAAGGGGGTTAGTAGTGGGTACCGCAGGGTTCAGTATTAGGATCGTCCTCTCAATGTCTTTATAAGCGACATTGCAGAGGGACTGAAGGAAAAGTATGTCTCTTTGCAGATGACACAAAGATCTGCAACAGAGTTGATGCACAAGGTGGGGTGGAAAGGATGAAAAGGGACTTGGCAAGGTTAGAGGAATGGTCAAATGTATGGCAGCTTAGATTCAATGCTAAGAAGTGCAAATGCACCTGGGAAACAAAACCCAGGAGAAGAGTACACAATGGGGGTGAGATACTAACAACAACAAAAATGGAAAGGGACCTGGGGTAGTCATATCAGATGACCTAAAGGTGGGCAAGCAATGTGAGAGGGCAGCAAGGAGGGTTGGAGGGATACTGGGATGCATAGGGAGAGGCATCACCAGTAGAAAAACAGAAGTTATTATCCCTCTGTACAGACAGCTGGTGAGACCACATCTGAGTACTGGCGCAGTTCTGGAGACCCAATCTCTGCAAAGACATAGACAGGATGGAAGCTGTCCAGAGGAGGGCAACTAAAATGGTGCAGGGTCTGCACCGGAAGACATATGAAGAGAGACTTAAGGAGCTTAATATGTATAGCCTCGAGGAAAGAGGGAGAGGGGGGACATGATAGAAACTTTCAAGTATCTCAAGGGAATCAACAAAGTCCAAGAGGGTAGCATCTTTCAAAAAAAGAGGTGTGCAAGAACAAGGGGACACAATTTGAAGATAGAAGGGGGGCGGCTCAGAGGTAATTTATGAAGTATTTTTCAACAGAGAGGGTTGTGATGTATGGAACGGCCTTCCAGAGGAGGTTGTGAGTCAAAAACAGTGGTGGAATTCAAGCATGCATGGGACAGTCATAAGGAAATTCTAGGGGGTTGGGGTAGGAAGAAGTAGGCTGCTGGTTAACTAGGATCTGCAGCTTATCCATCAGGTAGGGAAATGGGCAGACTGGGTGGGCCAAGCGGTCCTTATCTGCCGTCAAATTCTATGTTTCTATGTTAATACAAAATAAGCACAATTGTACAAGTTCGTACATAAAACAACAACATAGTGCAAACAATATAATACAGGTAAGAGTACATTTTACCACTAGGACAATTCCCAGCCAGAGACCTAGTGATGATTAAGTCTAGGTGCATTTGCAGTTACCAAGGGTGTAAAGATGAACGAACAATGAGCTCTTAAAAACTCTGTGGGAGGCAGAATTTTTAAGCTGCAGGGGTAGCGAGTTCCAGAACTTAGGAGCAAAATTGGAGAACGCCTGTTCACCCATTTTTGTAGCACAGGGTCTAAGAGAGAGCATTGGGATGGAAGAGGACCTAAGGGTGCGGGAGTGGGAGACCGGGATAAGAAGGTCAGCCAGAGAATCCGGACGTGGTGGTCTAGTAAGTGAGTCAATAAGACACCTGAGGGAGTAAGCCCAGAGTCCCTGAGATGATAGCCAGTTTAGGCCAGAGTAAAGGAGGCAATGATGAGTTAGGTGACGGGCAGATAAGGCAAACCTACAGATATTGTTGTAGGAAGTGACCCATTTACCGAGCACACTGGCAGAGGCAGGGAAAAGAACTGGGAGTGCATATAGGAGCTGTGGAAGAAGTACTCCTCTAGCTACAGATAGTCTAGCTGAAGGAGTGAGGGAGTGGCGAACACGGTAGGCAGCTCCAATTTTTGCATTAACAGCCCGACAGACCTCGTTAACATGGGCTGTAAAGTCAAGAGCATGGTCGAGTATAACCCCGAGATATTTGACAGAAGAGGTGCTGGAGACCAAGGTTCCATCACTGCAGCGAACCAGGAGCTTAGGAGCCTCAGAGGGAAATTTCTTTGAGGATCCAAAAAGCATAGCCTGAGTTTTGTCTATGTTTAGGATTTGGTGGTTGTCCAAGAGCCATAATTGCAAGGACTGGAAGTTATGTGAAAGGTTGTGGTTGATTTCGTCCATTGATTTAGATGAGGAATAAAGAACCAGGTCATCGGCATACATGAGCATGCTACTGTTATGAGAAGGACTGGGAATATCATTAATGAATATAGAGAAGAGGAGAGGACCAAGTATGGACCCCTGTGGAACACCATGGGTGATAGGTATGGGGGAGGAGAGAACTTTATGAAAGGCAACAGTCTGGGTTCAATTATCCAAGTAACTGCGGAACCAGGATAGGGTAGAGTCAGTTGCTCCTATGGTACATAGCTTCATCAGCAGAAGTGGGTGGTAGACCATATCAAATGCTTTAGACAGGTCAATGAAAACTGCACCAGTGAGTAAGCCCTTGTCCATGTTACCTTTGACATCACTGGTTTGTTGGCTCAGAGCTGTGGTGGTACTGTGCCCCACCCTAAAGCTGTGTTGGCAAGGGGTTTGGAGTTTGAACTTGGTAAGGTGCTCAGAGAGCTGTTGATGGACTAATTTCTCTAGGAGCTTGCTGAGAGTGGGGAGAAGAGAGACGGAGTGGTAGCTGGACAGTTGTTTATCATCTCCCTTCTTAAATATGGGTATTGTTCTAGCCATTTTCCAGACCAGGGGGACTGAGGAAGTGCAGAAGGACAGGTTGAAAAGCCAAGTAACGGGCCTAGCAAGCCAGGTAGCAAACTGTCTAAGTATCCCAGGATGAATACCACCAGGGCCCGGGCCTGCATGAGCCAGAATGGTTTTGAGAAGTTTAAGTACTTCATAGTATGAGACCTGATCAAGTACCAGTGTAGAGGGAGTAGGGGTGTTGGAAGAGGCAGCTCACCGGGCTTTTTGAAATCCAGTGGATGAGGGAGAAGGTAGCGAGGTAAAGAGGGAGTTGAAAGCATTGGTAATTGAGAGAGAATGGTTATAGTGTGTCGCCTTTATGTACATATCAGTAGGTGTCTGAGGCTTGTGGTTTCCAAGAATTTCCTTGATTTGGGCCCAGTACCTTTTAGGGTTGGAGGCAGAGGATATAAGGATATTCCTATAATAAGAACTTTTTGCATGGCGTAGTTCCTTTTTACAGTTGTTCCGTGCAGCTCTATAGACTTCAAAGTCTGTCCGTAGATGTGAGATCTTCCAAGCAGACCATAGCTTATCCCTACGTTTCAGTAGTTGAAGTAGGGGACGCGTGAGCCATATGGTCACCTTCCCTTTTACCCTCTGCGTGGCGACTGGGATGTGTTTGTTTTGCAGCGAGAGTAGTACCAAGTTGAAGTACCCCGTGGCAAAGTTAATGTCCTCAGAATAGTAGAGAGGAGACCAGTCAATTAGGCTGAGATCATGTGCAAAGGCATCAACATTAAGGTGGGAGAGGTTAGAGAAGGTTATCACTTTTGAAGGTAAGGAGGGGGAGGAGGTATCCCACATACCATAAACTGGATAATGATCACTAATGGTGTAAGGGAGTACTCCTGCCGAGGTTATGAATTCCTTCCTATTCGTAAGAATCCAATCAAGTAGGGTGGCACATGTGCCCCCACGGGAGATCCTAGTGGGTTCCTGAATACCTGAGAGAGGTTAGCTTTACAACCATGGAGGATAGGGTGAGAGGAGCTAGGTACTGCCCAGTCTAGGGTTAAAATCACCAAGACAGATGATGTCACTTTTCCTGAGACTGATATCAGATAATCAATGAATTCACTAAGCCCTTGCCTGGAGTTCCTGGGAGGAATATAAATGCAGAAAATATGGATTTTTTTAACTCCATCAAGTAGAAGTAGAGAATGAAGGACCTCACAGTTGGACAGCGGGGGGTCGTGCATTAAGGTGATGTTCAGGTGGGATTTGTGGTAGAGCACCAGGCCACCGCCTCTTTTTGAAGCAGTACGATCCACCCGAAGCATTTTATATCCATGAAAGGAGCATTGTGAGTCAGTAATTAAGGGTTTAAGCCAAGTTTCGGAGATGAATCCCCAATGAGCAACTCCCTTCCCAAACAAATAATATACTTACTTTCATGGTTGTCCATTGTTGGGCATGAGTCAGACAACAGCATCTATCTTGTAGCTGTCCAGCAGTATAATGTCACTTGTAGCTGTCCAGCAGTATAATGTCATATACACAAATAACTGAAAATCAATTAAAGAAAAGTATGAATATATTAGACTTTGAACAGTAGCAATAACCCCCTCCCTTACAATGAAAACAAAGATACTTACCTGTGCAGTGTGTCTAAGTACCTTCATGAATCCAGGACCACAACAAGCAAAAGGACGTTTCTCTGACTTCGGAACAACAGCAGCATGCAGCAGCATCAATGCACCCTCTCCATGCAGCAGTAGTAATTGACTGAAAGGAAACGTTTTTTCTCTGGGTATACAACTTCACATTTCTGGCAAAGGGCTTGTGGTGGTGGTGGTGGTGTGGCAGGCCCAAAATTGCATAGTGCGATAAATATGTTTAGGTTCTCTTGCAAGCTTCACATATGCTTTGCACCACCTTGTCAGGTTTGTGCGGCAACAGTATTTGACTGAAAGGAAGTGAGGTGGCAGGCCCAAAAATACATAATATGATAAATATGTTTAGGTTCTCTTGCAAGCTTCACATATGCTTTACACTGTCTTCTCAGGTGTGTGCAGCAACAGTATTTGACCAAAAGGAAGCATTTTTTCTCTGGGGACACAACTTCACATTTCTGGCAAAGTGTTGGTTCTCTTGCAAGTTTCACATGTACTTTGTACCACCTTATCAGGTGTGTGCGGCAACAGTATTTCAGTGAAGGGAAGCAATTTATGTCTGGGGACACAACTTCACATTTCTGGCAAATGCAGCATGCATTTTTTTTAAGTTTTTTATGTTAAGTGCTTAAAACAGATTTATTTTTAACTTCTCAAAAGAATAGCTCATATTTGTGTTATGGTTTGCAGTTCTTTGTGTGGTTGGTGGTTGCACACAACACAACTACAGTACCAGTTACGCACCATCACATACCATGGGGAAACTATTTAATGTGGCAAATACTTGACATTTGTTGATAGAAGGAGGGAGTACACATAATGAACCAGTAACAACAAGCATTTGTCAATGCCGAATGTTTGCTTGCTGGCATTAGCAGTGGAAGTGCAGGAGTTAGACAGATGCAGTATAGGAATGGCATTGAAGTATTGAACTGACGCCAACTCCACCCTCGCCCTGCAGAGATGGACAGTCATTGGGGTGTACCTTTGGGTCATCACCTATGATGGTCAAGAAATTTCACCTCACCCTACCCTTCAGACATTGACAAGTGTCGAGGTGTGTCTTGGGGTGTTTGGGCTTTACATTCACCTCATTCCATAAGGAAATACATTGAAATGGGTGCAGTATAGGAGAATGGGGTGAACTCTGGGGGCAAAGGGTCCGAGGCGCACCTCAATGCCTGTCATTGGCTGCAGGGTGGGGGTGGGGGTGGAATGGCAAGAGCATTACTGTCAACAATCACAAGTCACACCCCTGATGCCTGTCAGTCCCTACAGGGTAGGGATTTTGGTCAAAAACCCTAATGCCCTGGGAGTTTCTTGGTATTTTTACTCCAAGTGTTCCATATGGGCTTTTTGTGACCCCACTGCATGAACAATGACACTATCAGTTCATTAGGCGAAAGGTGATTTTGCACAGTGAATGCACCATTTGGTGCCACAGGTGTGAAAACACATTTCTAACAGGATGTGAAAAGTGACAAGTGTACTGTTTATGAGGAGGCGTAAAAAAATGGCATTGTTGAAAATCTGGAGTGAAAATATACAAAAACTGGTGAAGTCACGAGCGTGCGTAGAAACTGCACAATGTACACCTGTAATGTAATTAGTTTTGGGAATTTTTACAGCAGATTTTCAACATAGACATTTTGGGACCTCTGCTCATGAACAGTGTCACTGTGATTTTCTTAATCTGTCCCAAACAATAATTTCCCACAGCAACTGCGCTATTCTGTGCTGGAAGTGCGAAAACACATTTCAGCGAGGGTGTGAAAAATGACAGCTGTACTGTTCATAAGGAGGTGTGAAAAAATGTCAATGTTGAAAATCTGGACTGAGAATATTACAAATTCGTGAACTTATAGGGGTGCGTTGAAATTGCGCAATGCATGCTCGTAACAGAGTCATTTTATGGACTTTTGTCACCAAATTTTCAGCATAGCCATTTTAACACATCTGCACATGAACAGTGTCACTGTGATTTTCTTAATGTGTCCCGAACATTGATTTTGCACACCAGTTGCACCACTGTGAGCTACATGTGCGAAAACAGCTGTACTGTTCATAAGGAGGTATGGTAAAATGGCAATGTTGAAAATATGGAGTGAAAATATTAACAATTCTCAAAGGTACTAGCATGCATCGGAACTTCACATAGCGCATCATAAGTAATTTTTGGGAAGTTTTTCCCGCAATTTTCAACATAGGGCTTTTGGGGGCATACCTCATAAACTGTGACATTGTTGTTTCATTAATCAGTCCCGAAAGGTGGTTCAACATAGTGACCACAAAATCACCTTTCAGGACCGAATAACAAAATGACAGTGACTGAGTTCATGAGGTGGGGCCCCAAGAACCCCATGTTGAAAATTTGGTGAAAAAATTCCCCAAAATGGCCGAGATACGCACTAAAGGTGAAAAAACCCATTTATGCCATTATACAGCTTACCGGCATTTCTTCAGTTTGCGGTCGGTTTGAGGAGTGCAGACATGTTACCGGTACACCAAAGATCATCGCGCTGGGCTCCAGAGGTAAGTATGGGGTCAGGGGGGTGTGGGGAGGTGGGTGCGCAGAGGGTGGGTGCGGGTTGAGGGGCAAGACAGTCAATGAGGGACCACTTTTTCTCACAAGTGTTTTTTTCCTTTTTACAAAGATGACGTGGGACTTTTGCCACACTGGGATGGGCTCCCAGCATGGCAGCTGGAAGTTTGTTTGGGGGCAGTGGAGCCAATGGGGGATTGGGCACCACCGTTGGCCATACAGACTTTTGCCATGTTGGGGTGGGCTTCCAGCATGGCACCTGGAAGTCTGTTTTTGAGGGGGTACAGTGGAGATGACGGGGCATTGGGCTACCCCGTCGGCCATAAGGACTTTTGCCATGCTGCAGTGTGCTCCCTGTGTGGCATCTTGACGTCTGTTTTGGGGGGGAGCAGTAGAGCTGACAGGGGATTGGGCAACCCCCGTCAGCCATACAGTGTGCGAGGGGGGCATGAGGATGCAGGGGTAGGTTCCCAGCATGCTACTTGGGTATTTGTTAGGGGGGGGACTAAGAAAATAACTGAGCTGTCTATGACAGCTGTTCAGATGCAGTGCTGACTTGAAGGCACTTTGCATACTGCTGAGGGCAGTATGTAATTGGTTGCTGACAGCAGTATGCAAATTACCTACACGTTACCACCACTGATTGTAGCGGTCTTTTACTTTGAACTGTAGGCCACTGCATCTGAACTGCTGTCATAGACAGCTCGGACATTTATTGGTGTGGTGAGGCTGCGCCTGCAAGAAAGAGCAGGGCATTGGAAGCGGGATGGCACACCTACAAAAACTTGTATGGTGGCACTATGTTTCTTGCACATGCATGCAAGCAAACATAAAAATGAAAGGAAGGAAAGTGGTTCATCATGTGTAAAAAGGATTAAAGAAATAACAGAACTGGGCAAGCAAGGGACATCCACACGAATGAAACAATATTAAAACAAGCATTTGTCAATATCCAATGTTTGCTTGCTGGTATTAGCATTGGAAATGCAGTAGTTAGACAGATGCAGAGTAGGAATAGCAGTAAAGTATTGAACATCACGCCAGCCCCACCTCCAACCTGCAAAGATGGACAGGTATTGGGGTATACATTAGGGTTGTCACCCATAACATTCATGCCATTTCACCTCACCCTATCCTGCAGACACTGACAAGTGTTGAGGTGTGCCTTGGGATGTTTGGCTTTTTAGTCACCCCACTCCATAAGGACATACACTGAAATGGGTGCAAAATAGGAGAATGGGGTGAACTCTGGGACAGAAGAGTCCAAGGCACACCTCAATGCCTGTCACTGGCTGCAGTGTAGGAGGGTGGGGGGTGGGGGTGGAATGGTATGAGCATTACAGTCGGCAATCCAAAGGCACACGCCTGATACCTGTCAGTCTGTACAGGGTGGGACGTTATGGTTAGAAACTCTAACGCCCCGAGTGTTTGTTGGTATTTGTACTAAAAATGTTCAACATGGCCTTTTTGTGACCCCCACCTCATGAAAGCATTTGGGACCTCTTCTCATGAACAGTGGCACTATGAGTTTGTCAATGTGTCCCGAACTTTGAGTTCCCACAGCAACCATGCCATTGTGCGCCAAATGTATGAAAACACAGATCGAGCACGATGTGAAGAATGACAGCTGCACCATTCATAGGGAGGTGTGAAGAGATGGCAATGTTGAAAATCGGTAGTGAAAATATTAAAAATGCTTGAACTTCCAAGCGTACATGGAAACTGAGCAATGCATGCGCGTAACACAGTCAACAATAGAAGCACTCTGGGTAGTGGGGTTGACACCAGTCCATTTACAGAAGAAAGAGTCCTGAAAGAACTCCTAAAACTCAAGGTGGACAAAGCAATGGGGCCTGACGGGATTCACCCAGGAATCCTAAAAGAACTAAGGGAGGACCTAGTGACACCACTGACCACACTTTTTAACAAATCATGGGAGGATGGGGTGGTACCCGAGGACTGGAGGAGGGCAGACATGATTCCCCTTCACAAAAGTGGGAGCAAGGCAGAAGCAGGCAACTACAGACCTGTTAGTTTGACCTCAGTGGTGGGGAAAATGATGGAATCACTTCTGAAAGAAAGAATTGTTCAGTACCTAGAGGCCAGTGGGGCACAGGACCCAAAGCAGCATGGATTCACAGCAGGAAGGTCATGTCAGATGAATCTAATCAATTTCTTTGACTGAATGACCAAAGTAATAGACCAGGGAGGGGCTGTGGATATGGCCTACCTAGACTTTAGCAAGGCATTTGACACAGACCCGCACAAAAGATTGATAATCAAGTTAGCCAGCCTGGGAGTGGGTCCCAGGGTAGTAGCCTGGGTAGCAAACTGGCTGCACAACAGGACACAGAAGGTAATAGTGAATGGAACACATTCTGAAGAAAGGGGTGTTACTAGTGGAGTACCTCAGGGCTCAGTACTGGGTCCAGTCCTCTTTAACGTCTTTATAGGTGACATTGCTGAGGGTCTGGAAGGAAAGGTATGCCTCTTTGCAGATGACACAAAGATCTGTAACAGAGTTGATACACAAGGGGGGTAGAAAGGATGAGAAGAGACTTGGCAAGGTTGGAGGAATGGTCAGACATATGGCAACTTAGATTCAATGCAAAGAAGTGCAAAGTAATGCACCTGGGAAATAAAAATCCAGGAGAAGAGTGCACAATAGCAGGGGAGATACTAACAACAACAATAATGGAAAGGGATCTGGGTGTAGTCATATCAGATGACCTAAAGGTGGGTAAGCAATGTGAGAAGTCAGTAAGGAGAGCTGGGGGATACAGGGATGCATAGGGAGGGGCATCACAAGTAGAAAAAGGGAAGTGGTTATCCCTCTGTACAGACAGTTGGTGAGACCCCATCTAGAGTACTGCGTGCAGTTTTGGAGACCTCATCTACACAAGGACATAGACAGGATGGAAGCAGTACAGAGGAGGGCAACTAAAATGGTACAGGGTCTACATCAGAAACCATATGAAGAGAGACTGAGAGAGCTTAATATGTATACCCTTGATGAAAGGAAGGATGGGGGGACATGATAGAAATGTTCAAGTACCTCAAGGGAATCAACAAAGTCCAGGAGGATAGCATCTTTTAGAAAAAGAGATGTGTAAGAACAAGGGGGCACAATTTAAAGTTAGAGGGGGGACGGCTCAGGGTTAATGTGAGGAAATTCTTTTTCACGGAGAGAGTGGTGGACGCATAGAACCGCCTTCCTGGAGAGGTTGTGGGGTCTAAAACAGTGGGGGAATTCAAACATGCATGGGACAGACATAAGGCAATTACGGTAGGAAGTTGCAGGAAGTAGGCTGTTGGTTAACTAGAATCTGCAGCTTATCCAATAGGTAGGGAAATGGGCAGACTGGGTGGGCCAAGTGGTCCTTATCTGCCGTCAAAGTCTATGTTTCTATGTTTCTATTTAGTGGAATTATTTCACCACATTTTCAACAGGCATTTTGTGACCTCTGCTCATGAACGGTGTCAGTATAATTTTCTTAATCTGTCCTGAACATTGATTTCCCACAGCAACCGCACTATTCTGCGCCAGATGTGTAAACGCATATTTCAGTCAGGAAGTAAAAAATGACAGCTGTGTTGTTCATAAGGATGTCTGAAAAAATGCCAGTGTTGGAAATCTGGAGTGAAAGTACTACAAATTTGCAAAGTTATGAGGGTGCAAAGAAACTGCACAATGCACGCTTGTAACACAGTTATTTTATGGATGTTTACCACCCCATTTTCAACATAGGCATTTTAGGACCTCTGCTCATGAACAGAGTCACTGTGATTTTACATATGAACATATGAATCTGCCAGCAGAACAGACTAATCAGTCTAGCTAAATCTGCTCGAGTGTGCAGCTAGCATCCTAGATTGCAGCTGCCCCAGCCTCCTCCCCCTCAGTTCCTCCCCCACTTGTCCCAGCCTCTGCCCCACTGACTCTTCCTCTTGCATTATCCCAGTCCTTCTTAAAGCTATTGACTGTCCTACATGTTACCACCACCTCTGGCAGCACATTCCATCTAGACATGACCCTGCCAGTGAAGTACCGCCTCCTCATTTCCCTCTTGAAATGTCCACCTTCCAACCTTAGTCCATGCCCCCTCCTCTCTCTTCCGCTCCTCAGTTTAAACACCCCCTCAGTGCTAGGTTTATTTACCCCCCTCAGGTATTTAAACACTTCAATCAAATCCCCCCATCCCTCCTCTCCTCCAGTGTGTACATGTTCAGCTCGTTCAGCCTAACTTCATATTCCTTTCCTTCCATCCCCTTTAACATTTTTCTTGCCCTTCTTTCCATCCCCTCCAGTAACTTTATATCTCTCTCCTCAGGTATGGCCTCCAGTATTGCACACAGTACTCCAAGTGCGGTCTCACCAATGATCTCTAGAGAGATAGGATTACATCCTTGTGTATGGATGAGAATCCCCTTGCGATGCACCCCAGCATCCTGTTTGCCTTCACTGCTGCTCTCCTACACTGGGCTGAGTTGTTCATGCTCCCCGTTACCAACACCCCAGGTCCTTCTCCTCCTCTCTGATCCCCAACCTTACCCCCCCAACCAATAGTCGCTCTTCTGGTTCTTAGGCCTGAAATGAATCATCTTACACTTGTTTGCACTGAATTCTAGCTGCCACTCCACCGATCATGTCTCTGGTTTGGTTAGGTCCCTCTGCAGTTTTTCCCATCTGTCCTCTTTGTCCACCACTGCCCCCAATTTGGTATCATCTGCGAACAGACTAACCCTGCTCCCCACTCTGTGTGCTATATCGGAGATAAAGAGCCAAAATAGCATTGGGCCCAGCACTGACCCCTACAGCACCCCGCTTGTCACTGCTGTAGGAGCCAAGAGCTCCCCCACCACCACCACCCTCTGCACCATCCCCTGTAACCAGGTCTCTATCCATTTAGTCAGCTTTTTTCCCCACTCCCACTGCCATCACTTTTCCCCCAGTCTCCCATGAGGTACTGTATCGAAGGCCTTACTGAAGTCCAAGTACAGAACATGTACTGCATGGCCCCTGTCCAACTCCCTTGTCACCCAGTCATAATACTCAATTAGGCTGGTTTGACAAGACCTCCCTGAGATGAACCCCGTGTTGCCACCAATCTTGGAGGCCATTACTCTCTAGGAATGCCACCAGCCTCTGCTTCTGTATCGCCTCCATAAATTTACCCACTATAGACGTGAGACTGATGGTCCAATAATTTCCTGGCTCCTCCCTAGGCCCACTCCTGTGTATGGGAACCACATGGGCCACCCTCCAGTCCTGGAGCACACACACCCCATTTCCAGGGAGGTGTTGAATAAATCTGCTAGTGGCTCAGCCAACAGCTCCACCATCTCCCTCAGCACCCTGGGGATGCTATTGTGACCTGGTGCATTGTCCATCTTTACTGCCCTCAGCCCCTCTAGCACCCTAGTCCCTGTGATCTATTTGTCCGTCACCTTCTCCCCCCTTTCCCAACCCCCCCAGCCCACGCCAGTAGTGGACCATCCCTCTCCTTAGTGAAAACGGAGCAGAAGTACTTATTTAGAATTTCCGCTTGATCCTCCTTCTTTTCCACCCAATCCACTCTCCACTTTATCCTCACAATATGTTCTGTGCACTTCCTCTTTTCCCTGACATACCTTAAAAAGTCCCTTCCCCCTGCCTTTATGCCCTGTGCTAACCTTAATTCCCTGGAGGCTTTAGCTTTTTTTACCCTCCTGAACACCTCCCTTGACCAACTCCCATAAGCCTCCTTATCCTCTCCCTTCCCTGTTCTCCTGTACATCCAGTATACAGCCCCCCTATGCCCTCACATCTTGCAGCACTTCCTTGTTCAGCCACCATGGTTTCTTGCCTCTGCTCTTCTTACTCCTGGCCCTGGTGCAGACTACTGTGGCGTCTGTTAGCCCAGTCTTCATGACTCCCCACTTTTGTTCTGCATCCATCCACGGGCTTATATCCTGGAGTCTCCCTCATAGTATTGCTCCCATTCTCCTAAAGTTCAGCCTACTAATGTCCACCACCCCCTTAGTGCCTGTGCCTCCTGTCTCCCTGCCCAGCGTGAGAACATGCCACACTGTTTGGTGGTCGCTACCTGCTAGTGGGTCCTCCACCCTTATATCCTTCACTGCCTCCCCATTTGCCAGCACTAGGTCCAGAGTGCTAACAAGCCTTGTCGGCCCACTTACAGTACTAATTGCCATCCTGGAATGCATCAAAGAGCACCTGCTCCCTGATACTGCTAGTGGCCAGGGTGCTCCAGTGAACCCCATGTAGGTTAAAATCCCCCACTATCACCACACTCCCCCTTCTACAGACCCTCCTTATCTGCTCTGCCAACTCCCCATCCGGTACCCTGTATTGGGCTGGTGGTCTGTACACCACTCCCAGCCTCAGCTTTCCGCCCTTGGAGTCCAGAAGTTGCACCCAAAGTGCCTCTGTCCTCTCCTCTTCTCCCTCATCCGTTATGTATTTGATCCCTTCCTTCACATAAAGTGTAACCCCCCCCTTCCAACCCCCTAGTCCCTGCTGTATATCCTGTATCCCGGGATTGCTGAGTCCCAATCATGGTACTCTGTGGTCCAAGTCTCTGTCACTGCAGCAGTGTCCACCTTCCCCACTGAAAGGAGTGCCAGAAGCTCTGCAATTTTGTTCCCCAGGCTTCTTGTGTTGAGAGAGACCACCTTCCACCTGTACCCTTCCTTCTCCTCACTCTTCTCCTTTGCCTGTGTCCCTCCTCCCGGTAGTCTGCACCCTTTCTCCTCATTATTCTTACCGGGTGGTGGTGCCTTCTGTATTACACTCAGACCACTCTGTCCCATCTGGACCTTTCTACCAACCTCAGCCTTTTGGCCAACCCCCCCCGCCACTAATTTAAATCCACCTTAGTAGAGATATACCCCTCTAATTCCACCTTTAATACTCCCATCCCCTTCCTGCTCAAGTGTAGCCTGTCCACCACATACAAGTCACTATTCCCCCAGACTCTACCCCAGTTAGTCACTAACCCATAATTTTTAGTGTGGCACCAATCCCTCAGCCACTCATTGAACTCCTCAATCCTACCCTTCCTCACCATGCTTGCACATGATACTGGGAGTATCTTTGAGAATGCCACTGACCCCCCCACGCTCTCACACTGCCTGCCTCCCCCCTCGTGACTTCCACAGTCTCCCCCGCCAAGTTGTTTGTACCCACATGCAACAGTAAATGAGGTTTCTTCCTCCCCCGTGCTGCACATTTGAGCAATGCCTGCCCCATCTGCAGTCCACCCTGGGATAGCTTCAACCCAAATACGTCTGTGCCTTTCCCCCTTCTGCCCATCTCAACCCTTGCAGTATAGAATCCCCAGGACAAGTACCCTTCCCTCTGTCCCTCCCCCTTTCCCTTTTAATGCCCTTCTACCACCCCAGTATTTGTTCTTCCCTGTCCCTTCCCCCACCAGCTGCACCCTCTGTGACTTCTGTATCTGCAACCCCTACTTCTGCCTCACCTCTTTTCTCTGCCTCATTCCTCCCATCCCATTTGAACCCCTTCTCAGCCTGACTACTTCCTACTGGGTTTCCCATGCTGACCTCACCTCCTCCCCTGCTAATTTCCAAGCCCTCTCCTATCACCATTGTTGTCGATTTAGAGCCTCCATTCCCTTCGACCACCATAGTGATGCCCCTCCCATCCTTCCTCTACCCATAGTCTTCTCCTCCAGTCACCCCTCCTTCCTTACTAGCTCCCTTCTACACTTTCATTCTCATTATCTCTTCCCCTACCTGTTGCCATCCCTCTCATGCCCCGCTTGTCCTCCCCACTTCAGTATGTTCCTGCTCCCCCCCATAGCAGAGGTTCAAATCTATTCCTAGTCGATACCCCTTCTACATCTCTTCCCCCATCAGTTCCCTCCTACTTGTTTCCTCTGTGCCTCCTCTGGTCCCACCCTGGTCCCTCCCTACCTGCAGCCATCTGCTCGCCTCCTGGTACTCCTGTGGTCTCTTCCTCCCCCATCAGAGGCCCTCCTCACCTCGGTACCCTCCTCCCTTCTCTTTTCAAGTAGTGTCTCTGATACTGGGGTCAGTTTCAGTCCCTGGTTGTTCATCCTTCATCCCCCTTGCCATCCCCTATCCCCCCCCAGCCAGGATGCCTACCATACTCATCTGACCTGCCACTTAGACTCCTCCCTAACCTCCACAGTTTCTCCCTCAAACTAGCCAGTAGTCTACAGAGCATACACCCTCCCATCCCCCAAGCCCAGTCCAGGATCATGGCGGACCCACACCCTGTACACCCCACCACCCTTCCAAAGATGCCCACCCTATTGACACATGGCACCTGCCCAGTTTTGGCCCCATCTTATGTCACGGGCTCTTACTCACGTTTACTGTACCCTACTACAACTGTTAGGGCCCTATTAACTCAAATTCCTGTTTCCCCCCAGATTAGTCTCCCTACTGCCCACTTGCTGACAGGGTTAATTCAGTCTCAAATCTCATCCATTAAATACTGTATTACTGTAGCAATCCTAAAGCCTCCTTGTCCATTTTTTTACCCCTCAGCTACCATACCTCTTGTTCTCAGCCCTCATAGTTTCACTTAGCCCACTTAGAAATTGTATTGCACTCCAAGTATTACTCAGCTCAGTTAGAGAAATCAACAAAACAAATAAACAGGTATTATTACAGCAATACTAACAATATAGCTCAGTACTTAGCTCAGCAACAGAAATAAATGAAACAACTAAATATGTATTATTACAGCAATCATAAAAGTATCCAGTCATTGCTTTGTCTCCACCCCAGAGACCCTGCTGTAATGTAGGACCACACAGGACCCTGGGCAGGTGGGAGGGCCACTTTAAAGTCCCAACAGAGCCCCGATGAGCTTGCTTACTCCCCTTGTCTCACTCGCTCATTCTGTTTCTCCCAGCGCTGCAGGCTGCCCTTTCGTACTGGGCTCCTGCCTGTATTGGTGCCTTTTTCTGCCCACAAAGAACCAGAGTCAGTCCTGACAGAGTTCTGAGCCCGCCCACCCCCTTCTCCCACCACCACTATTCTGTTTCTCCCAACACTGCAGGGGTGCCCTTTGCACTGGACCCCTGCCTGCGTTGGCACCTTTTTCTGCCCACAAAGAAATCTCATGGCTGGACGTGACACTGTCCAGCTGATCCATCACTTCCTGCCAGAAAGTGTTAAAGTCTTGCTGCAGATCATTCACCTCAGCCCACAAAACCATCAAATGGCCATTTGTGGCAGGTGCCATGGGGTCATCATTACTGCCATAACAGTGGTCTGTCTGTGAGGTACAGAAGGAGTTCTGCTGCGGTTCATCCCATGTCTTCTATGCTGACTCACTGCAGCAGCACCGCCGATCTCATGCTGCTTGACATTTCCCCCAGGGCCATCACCACTACCACCATCATCATGTAATGCAGCCACATCATGCTCCTTAGCCCTCCACTCAGTGAGGTGGTGGATGCAGAGGTGCATCCTCTGGTGCCAGTTCCAAGATGGCTCTCTTTTTTAACCCTCCTCACACACCACCCACACACCTTGCAGATGGCCATTGTCTCATCTGCAGAGTGAATATCAAAACAATCCCTCACCACAGAGCACTGTGGGAGTGGGGGAGCACCTGAAGAGGATGCGGCAGGATCCTGCTGGGGGGGAGGAACTTGTGGCTGCTGCTGCTGCTGTTCAGGCTGCTGAGGTTTTTCTTGTTGCTGCTGTTGTGCAGCAGCAGAACTCCATTCCTGAGCTGGGGGGGACGCAGTCCATTTGGATAAAACAAGCCTGCTAAGGCATGGGCGCCTTACTGGTGTTCTAGTCTCACCTGGTCAGGACTCAGCCAAGTCCTGATGCTACCCCAAGAAAATGAAAGAAAAAGACAGTAAGAAGTCAGTAAAAAGAAGTATACACTAACAAAAATGTATATAATCAGAAACTACAGTAAAGAAAGATGAGGATTACAACTCAAAAAGGTGTAAAATATTCAACTCTAAAAATATATAAAATGCTCGGAGTCTATCAGACTGTCTCCTTCAGCTATAATTGACAAAATGAAAGTGAAATATTCACTTCCTGCCTGCCTGGAGTCTCCCATGTGACATGCAGTAAGTGAATCATGTGACAAACCATGTTTTTCATTAACTTCGAAGTTATTAACAAAGTTGAAGTTACCTTTGAAGTTAACTGGCGAAGTTTTGGCACCAGATTAAGGCAATTACCTTCAAAGTTACTAAAAAAATTTGAAGTTAACCGACAAAGTCACCCAGCAATGTTTTAGCACCAGAGAGACCATTTACCCAAAGTTTTTCATGGGGTGAATTTGGCAACTTCGTGGGAACTTCACCGGTGGATTTAAACATCGCAACATCTCTAATAGCATACGGTCTTCCTCTGCAGCAAGGTAACTTTTGGAATCTTTAAGAGAAAAGCAACCCACTCACTCTCACTCTGTTTGCACACAAACTGAGTCACACAGGCAGTAAGAAAACTGCCTCATTTATAATTTAAACAAAAACAGATGCAGAGCGGGAGCGAGTGCCAGTGAGTAACTGCCCCCAGAGCTCCCGTTCTGAGAGTTCTGCCCCTTTCTGTTTTCTTCCACATTATCATAATCCTTCATTTTTGAATGACTTCTGACCTCTTGAATTGAGACAATGGTGAAAAAGTATTTTTGGGAGTGGGGCTCCTAATAGGCTTTTAAGGTCACAAGGTGACGCAGAGGATCATTGCACTTGAGCATCCCCTGATCTCTGCTGCCAGCATTACAAATGCACTCCCATCAAGTAATGCCATAGCAGAACAGGTAGAGAAAGTACAAATCTTTAAAAAAATTATAATATTTGTTTTATTAGGTTTTTTTTGTTACTAGTAAATTTATTCTGAGAGACTGAGACAGAGAGAGTGAGAAAGCAGCTACAGCTTCCTTGAATCAAGGAGGTTATTTTCTAGACTACACTGAACTGAATAATTAATTTTTGGACCTGTGTAAGTAACTAGTACTGATTCCGTTTTTGGGGTTGACTTTTCTTAGTTTTGACTTTAATTTGCCAGGGAGGAACTGTAGCTGGGAGATATTTGCAGTCATTTGTGACTAGACCTGTTACTTACCCTCTGTGAAATATGTGTCTGAAAGGAAGGAAGGCACTCCCTGGGGTGGAGGGTAAGAGTTGTAGTTGATTGTTTGTGGATGGCAGAGGTTTACTCCCTCCCACCCTTCCCTTCACATCACCTGCCCCAAGCATATAACTTCCTTTATAGCAAGGGTTCTGACATCACTTCCCCAAAACTGCTAACAACATACACCTGTTCATATCCTTAAAGGCACAGCACACTGAATAGGGGGTAGAGACACACTCACAAACTTGCACACTATAAAACTAGAACAAAAAACAACAAAAAAAAAAGCATCTGTAACAGGAAGGGACACAGACATGTGGGGAGTGGTGCAATGCACTAGCTGTGGAGCAGCAGTCTTCCGAGAGACATTCTGGAGGCTGCATTGCTGCTCTATTTGCAGGCACCTGTCTGGTCTGAAGGAGGAGGTTGTTCATCTCCATGCTAACCTGGCAAGGATTCAGGAAACCTGCTTCCCCACCCAGGCCACCACCACTACCTCAAAGGTTGCCAAGAAAGAGGAGTGGTTGGACCACAGTGGGCTCATGGAGGGTGAGAGTGGTGGAAAAGAGGCGCATCCCTCCAGTTGTGCCTCTCCACAATTCATTCACCACTCTGGTGAAGCATGGTTTAGTTTATTTAGTTTTTTTTTTTGCTGACTGGGTAAGTGCGCTAGACAAATCCTGCCTATTTTCAGGCATGACCCGGGGGAGGGAATACAGATGAATGCCAACTGACATTGAACCAGATTAAGCTGTTGGTGGTATTTTTAGTGAATGAGGGAAATTTGACAAGGACACCGGGGAAATTCCCCTGCTCGACAGAGGGGAATACTCTGTCCAAGATAGCGGAACCTCCTGTGCTTGCTGCAGAGGTGGCTGGGGAGGCAGGATACTTGGTCTCACCTCCTGTCTCTGGCTGTTTGGAGACCTCGACTGACACTTTTCTGATTAAGGAAGCGACTGTTTCATCTGAAAGTACCTCCATGAATGTATCTACTGTTGGAACTGTACCTCTCCCTGCCCTCACGGCAATGGACAGTATTACCTCTCTTGCTATCCCAGTGGTGGATGACACATTTCTGGCATTGATGGGTCTGAAAATGCAGGACCGCGACGTTGGAGAACGCTTGACTGAGTCGGTCTGCCATTCGGCGCTACATGCTCCAACTATGCACGATGAACTACTTTGTGTACGGAGTGCCGCTACAGATGGCGACATTGCTCCTCCGATCTCTCTGAGGGACTCACAGGGCTATCAGGAATGCTCCCTGTGCTGTCGCCTGCATTGGAGAGTTCGATACTGTTAGTCACTGTTCCTGAAACAAGGCCCGCTTTGCAGGTGCCGATGAACTGTTCTGCTGGAACACATGATACGCTCCCTGAGCCACCCCTGGATGGAATACCTTCTTTGCAAATCCCTGCACACACTGCTGTTAATGATGTAGAGCCTACCTGGTCAGTAGAATCAGCATTGCGTGGTGCTGGGTGGATTCAGGAACCTGGACTTGGGCAGTGGGTCTCCGGTCCGTCCCCTATTCAGTCCCCCCATCCTGAGGACTTCCTGGAAGTGCAACAGGGGAAACCGGATTCACAGTGTTCTTCTGACCCCTTGAGCATGCCGATGGAACTTCAACTCACTCAGAATCCTGTTTTGTCCCTTGTGCAAAAGCCCACTTCAAAAGTATGCCCCCCCTCTGATGGCAAAGCAGTAACTGTCTTGGATTCTGTTACTATGGATAAGACTCCTTATGTGCAGGTGGGACAGCCTCGTTCCTTCTCCTCTTTATTTCATCACCCTGTCCTTGCTGCGAAAAGACATAACGCTGTGAGACTTGTTTATAGAGGTGGACTTCCAGACCATCCTGACCGCGTGTATGTGGCCAGAACTCTGTTGAAGGACTCATTGAAATTTTTTGCCCATGAGATTTACGCTCTGATCCATGTATCAGGCAAATCCACATTCAATGTGAGTTTTCAGACGTCTCGTGGCCTAGACCGCTTTTGGGCTAGGTACCACGCCTTGCGGAATACTGCTTTGTGGACTTCCTTTCAGGCCGTCCCCCTCTCGAAACCCGCCTTTAAGACCATTATGGTGATGTTTCAAAATGAAGGCGTGGATGTGTCTGATATTGTGTACTGGTTGAAACAATGCTGTAAGGTACAGGGCCAACTCTGAAGCTATCCTGGACACGGAAAATATTTGGATGGGAGGGTGGAAGTTTAAGGTTCTGTTACATACCAATGACTCTGGCACTGTCCATTTACCTAATTCCTTTTCTTAGGTCGTGATAGGGGTCCTCTTTTACCCGGGTCAGCCCAAAGCCTGTTACAGGTGTGGGGATCCCTCACACCTGAGTAATGTATGTGATAAGATAAAATGTAATAATTGTGGTGAGTTGGGTCATGTTGGAATCCATTGCCGGAATATTAGCAGATGTAACCTTTGTGAAGAGCTAGGACATTCTTTTCAAACTTGCCACTGGTCTGCCCACGCTCAGGGCGAATCATGATGGTGGCGTTGATCAACGCTTTGTGATTACATAGGCACAAAAAGCTCGTCTTCATACCACAGTGGCCGCACCCCCTGCAGCGGCGGTGATCCCAGCTCTGCAGACCCCTGTGCCTACCCTGGTCATTGCTCCCCAGAAAGCCGACATTGTGAAACCACCGTTAGAGGTGGAACCCCCCCCAACGACACATGCCCTGTCAGCTGCATCTGACTTGGCTCAAATCCCAGGTCCTAGTACTATGCCTCCCCCCTGCGAACCTTTTACTGTTATGCGTAGGAGGTCTCTGAGGGCTGGCCCTCGTACTTCACCGCCTCCTACAAAGACATTGATAACTCAGCCCACAGCCCTGTCTAATACCTTCGAGGTGCTTCAGCCATCTACTGACGACGCGGGTGGTGAGTCTGACACTTCCTCCATCGCGTCTTCTCTCCCTCATGGCTCTACAGATTTGGAGCTCCAGCTGGGCACCGCCTCTCACAAAAGCGTAAGGCTAGAGTTAAACTGAAAGGAAAGAATTTGGCTGGAAGAGAAAGTCGTGATATTTCTTGACACCTTACTTTTTATGACATGGCGCACTTCGTTTGCCATACTATCAATGTAAACAGTATGAAATGTATAGAGAAACATAAATTAGTGTTTTCCTTCTTAAGACTTTTGCCATTGGGTATCTTTTTGTTGCAGGATACTAGACTCCGTACGGCGCAGGAGATTAGGCAAGCTAAACAAGACTGGCTTTTGGGCTCATCGTTTTGGTCTATAGGCCCGGACCCCTGTTCAGGTCTTGGCATTCTAATTAATATTCCAGACTTTCGGTTACTTAAATTGTTTGGTTTAGTTCCTGGTAGGGTCCTCATTTTGGATTTTGTTTTAGGTAACTGCCCGTACCGAGCCATTAACATTTATGCCCCACAAGTTAAGTCGGCTCACATAGCCTTATTTTCCTTGATTCGCCCCTATTTACACACGTCCTTCCAAGTAATTTTTTCTGGTGATTTTAATTGTGGCCTGAGTCTTCAAGACAAAAGTTTGTTTGCCACCACCAAAAAAATTTTTTGTGACTCCCATGAACTGGATAAACTAATTCGGATGGCGCACTTGACTGATGCTTACCTCTCTTTCACGACCAAACATACCCCCACATTTCAGAAGGGCACGTTGGCAACAAGGATTGATTTTGTCCTTTTGTCCCGTACGTTGCCAATATGTTCTGGTCAGGTACAGGCAGTTGCCTTCTCTGATCACAAACTACTCTCAGTCGGTATAGGTTCAGTTGCCCCTTTTAGCAAAGGGCCAGGATTTTGGAAATTTAACACTTCCCTGTTGTAAGACCTGATGTTTCAAAGATTTATTCTGTCCTTTATATCTGCTCATAAATCTGTGTTCATTTGCTATAACGATCCGATACGTTGGTGGCTGGATACGAAACATGCCCTGATTATATGTCTGAAAAGTTACAATCGACAAAAATGTAGGAGAGATTATTTGGCTTATTTACAGAAGAGAACTCATCTACAGTCGCTGCTTTCTATAGCACATATGACTGGTCAGGACCTATCTCTTCAAATACAAGCAATACGGAGGGATATGCTTTGTTTTCAGTCCAAACAATCCCAACAATTGTACCATCAACATAAATTCCACATGTCTGGACCACGGGATGTAGTTTGCCCCTTTGAGTCTGATTCACATCTTGTTTCCCAGAAATCAATGCTGAGCCTAGCAAATTCTGTAGGTGCGTTGTGCTCTACACGTTCTGAAATTCTGCAGATTGTGACAGATCACACGACCACCTTGTTCTCCCCCCTTCCAGCTACTTTGACTGACATTGCCACCCTGTTCATGGATCTTGAGATCCCACTCCCTTCGGAACAGAATGTGGCTGTGGCATGTGCTACCGTGATGGTGCAAGAGCTGTCTTCAGTGATTTCCTCGCTGCCCTTGCAGAAAACCCTGGCCCGGATGGTCTCCCAGCTGATTTGTATAAAGTGTTAAATGTTCACTTGGCCACTGAACTGACCTCAGTATTTAATGCCTTGTTGCGTAGCGAGGACATTCCATTAGACTTTACGAAGAGTAATTTGCTGTATATCTACAAACAGAAGGGCGACATTCACCTCCTTGAGAATTGGCGCTCTCTTTGCATGTTAAATACTGATTTCAAGATCCTTATGAAAATACTCGCGAAACGTCTGACTGGCATTGTGGCCGAGGTCCTGCACCCTGCCCAGTCTTGCTCTATACCTACCAGGTGCATCTCAGATCACCTGATTCTCCTACGAGAACTGTTTTCCCATGGCTTTGCTGGCCTGACCTCTGGTATCATTGTTTCAGTGGATCAGAAGGCTGCATTTGATTTGGTTAACCACGATTTTTTGTGGACGGCATTACGTTTTCTGCATCTACTAGAAGACATGATACGATGGCTACAAAAGTTCTACAGGATGGCCACAGTGGTTCCTGTGGTAAATGGGTGGGTAGGACCTATGATTCCTATTAAAAGATGAGTCCGCCAAGGCTGTCCTGTCAGTCCTTTGCTATATGTCCTGTTTTTAGATGTCCTGCTTCGACGCCTGAATGTTCACCCTCAGATCCATGCCATCTCCTACCCCGCTACGCTTGCACCGTTTACAGCTATTGCACATGCAGATGATATATGTTTCCTAGTAGCTGATACGTCCTCAGTAACGGCCTCCCTACAAGTATGTTCTTTGTTTGGAACTTATTCGGGAGCCCGTCTGAACTTTGACAAAAGTGTGGGTATTAGGTTGGGATCGGTCGTGGCCCTGATGTCCCACATTGGCCAGCTATGTCTGGTGGAGGGCCCTATTCGTATCTTAGGGGTTTATTTTGGGACCAGAGATTCTGATTTTTTTAACTGGGATCATAAATTGCAACAGGGTAAACTGAAAGTCGCCTCTTGGAATAGAGGGTCCATTGGGAAGAAAAAGAGAGTTTATTTGATAAAAACCTTTTTGATTCCATTGTTTCTATATTTAAGTTATGTTTTTCCTTTTCCAAAACAACTGGAAACAACGGTTTTCAGCCTCTTCTTTCAGGCGTTATGGGGGAGCAGGCTGAACCCAATTAAGAGAAATGTCACTTATTTGTCTGCTATGGAGGGAGGTGTTGGTATGATAAATCCTTTGTTGTTTTTTTCTAGCATTTTTTTTATGGCCAATCTGCGACCACTTCTGATCAACTCTCAGAGAGGGTGGGAAATGTGGTTTTATGTTTCCTGTGGAGTTTGGTTCCACCAGTGGGAACACAACTCCTTACGTGTGTTACGACATACAGAAGGCACGCCATTGTATGTGAAACATATGTTTTTACGCTTGAAACAATGGAAAGTATCGCCTCAGATACATATTGCTCATTCGCATAAGACCCTATATAAGACTCTTCTCTCCTCTGTCTGTTTGACACAATCCCCTTTTGATAAATGTCCAGTCCAGCATCTTTCCTCCCTTTTATCTTTGTTGTGGTGTAAAAGAATACCTGCACACATGTGGGATTTTCATTGGTTATCTTGCCATGAATGGATAAATGTTAAAGCCAACCACAAACATAAACATCTTCCGGATAGATTGTGTTCTAGGCCATTATGCACAGATGCACTGGAGACAATCTCCCATTTGTTTTTTGAATGTACATTTATTCGGAATTGGTGGGCCTTTTTGGCACGGCAGTGGACTACCCTGATTTTTCAGTCTGTAACTTTTCAGATGCTTATGTATGGTGTTTTTTCCCCTCAATGGTCCTCCTGGCATGCAGATACTTTAAATCTTGTCTTCGCTGTAATTAAATGGAACATTTGGATGGCTAGATGTAAGTTTGCCCTACAACAGAAAGACTGCACATATTTGGAACTAGAACAGAAAATAGTGAAAGATTTGAAAACCATCTACGAACTTGAACAAAACATGCACTCAGAGTCACGCCTGCTTGCTTTATGGATTGCACTTCCTTGGATAACTGACTCAGATTTTGCTGTGACTTGATGGTTATTCCTTCATTATATCTTTGTAATGCTTTTCTTTCTGGTTTGCAAATTGCTACATGCTGTATTACCTTTGTATTCCTTTTTTCTCCCTCTGTTGTTTGTAGATTTTGTGCAGTACTGGTATGTGTTACACAATTTTCTGTCTCAATAAAACTTTCCCCTGATCTTTTTGATAAGTGCCATGGGATCTTTAACATCCACCTGAACTACCACCAATCCAGGCAGATGGGACCTCAGTTTAATGTCTCATCCAAAAGATATTTAAAGTCTCATCCGAAAGAAGGTTCCTCTATGGAGGCACCCGCAGTGGAGACCAAGGAGGATGCTGGGAACCTCCACAATGCAGACCTACAGGAGGGTGGCACAGGACCCCACAGGGGAAGGAAACAACTCCTAGTGGGGGACTCATTTGTTAGCGGGTAGAGCTGGGGGAGGGAGGGGAAAGGGAGGTACAGTGCATGCCTGGCACCATGGCTTGGAGGGACAGGAAATTAATCCTCAGGATCATGGGAAAAGCTGCAAGTGGGAGGGAGCTGGATGTCATTATCCACCTAGGGATGAATGACCTGGGTGAGAATGGGATCAGAGTAGTGCAACAGGAATTTGTGGAGTTGGAGAGGAGCCTTAGACAAGGAACACACACGGTAGCTTTCTCAGAAGTGCTACCTGTCTATGGCATGGATGAGGCTAGGGTACTCTGCACCATGAGATTCAATGACTGGTTGAAAAACTGCTGCAGAGCTCAGGGGTTTGGCTTCATTGGGGTCTGGGGCTCCACCTGGTGGGATGCAGGCCTATACAGGTGTGATGGCCTGCATCTATCCAGGTGGGGAACCAGGATCCTAGGTGATAGGTTTAAATGCTTCATTGACGAGCATTTAAACTAGCCAAAGGTGGAGGCACTGAAAAGGAGAAGGGGAAATCCTAGTCCCCCCCAAAAAATCAGGGTAATTAGTGAGGTAAACACCAAGATAGAGCAGTTGATAGGGAGAAGGGCGGGGTAAATTAAGAAAAAGACAAAGGAAGTAAGGACGGGGATGAGGCAAAAAGAAATAAAACCATAAAAAAAGGAGGGTAATGAGTACAAATGCCCATAGTCTAGGTAAAAAGCTCCTCTAAATAGTGGCCTTGATGGAAGAAGGATGCCTGGGTATCATGGCAGTCACAGAAACATGGTACACAGAGAACCATGACTGGGGTGTCAACATACCAGGGTACACCATCTACAGGAGGGACAGGGAGGGAAGAAGAGGAGGAGGAGGAGTAGCTCTGTATGTAAGGGAAGGGATCAAATCAACAGAACTAAAGGGTAAACAGGGAGGAGAGGAGGCACTTTGGGTAACCCTGGAGACTGGAATTGGCTCCACAATCTGCACAGGGGTTGTATACAGACCCCCATCTCAGGGGGGAGGAAATGGACAAGGAAATGATAGAAGGCATCATTGGGAAGGCAGAGAAAGGGGAGATATTGCAGATGGGGGATCTGAGTATGCTAGATGTTAACTGGAGCACCTTTGCTGCAGACACGTCCAAGAGCAGGGCCATTTTCGATGCCCTACAGGGGGCATGCCTCAGACAGCTAATTTTGGAACCCACTTGGGAGGGAGCAATCTTAGACCTGGTACTCTCAAATGGGGATGGAGAGAGGATCTCTGATCTTGTAGTGGGTAGCCATCTGGGAACAAGAGACCACCAAACAGTGTGGTTCTCAATAAAAACTTAGCTGTAGAGTCAAGCCACACAAAAGTGAAGGTACTGGATTTAAGGAGGTTGATTTTGTCAAAATGGGAGAGTGCCTCAGAAAAGCATTAGCAAACAAGCAAGAAGGTGGGGTGCAGCAACAGTGGGGAAACATCAAAACCACCATCACAGAGGCAAAAAACCTTTGTGTGAAGCAGATAAACAAATCAAAACAAAAGAAAAAAAAACTATGGTTCTCAAAAGATGTGGTGAGAAAGGTAAGAGAGAAAACGATAGCATTTAGGAAGTATAAGGAACACAGAAGGAGCAGGACAGAGAACTGTACCAGTTAAGCAGTAGGAAGTGGGGAAGGCAGTCAGAACAGCCAAGGCCCAAACCAAGGAAAAGACAGCCAACTCGGTTAAGAAGGGAGATAAAACCTTTTATAGGTACATTATGGAACAAAGAAAGACTAAGGCAGGGATACTGAGGCTGAATAAAGAAGAAGGTGGTTGGGCAGAGAGCGACAGTGAAAAAGCAGGGATACTGAACAAATACTTCTGCTCAGTATTCACAGTGGAAAAGCAGGGGAAGATACCTAATCCAGTCTATAGAAGCACTCTGGATAGGGGTGTTGATATTAGTCCTTTCACAGAAGAAAGGGATCTGAAAGAACTCTTAAAACTGAAGGAGGCTAAAGCAATGGAGCCTGATGGAATTCACCCCAGAATTCTAAAAGAAGTAAGGGAAGAAGTAGTAACACCACTGACTGCCCTTTTTAATAAATCGTGGGAGGATGGTGTGATACCTGAGGACTGGAGGAAGGCAGATGTGATTCCCCTTCACAAAAGTGGGACCAAGACAGAGGCAGGATACTACAGACCTGTAAGTTTGACCTCTGTGGTAGGGAAAGTGATGGAATCACTTCTGAAGGAAAGAATTGTTGAGTACCTAGAGGCCATTCGGGCACAGGACCCAAGGCAGCATGAATTCACAGCAGGAAGGTCATGTCAGACAAATCTAATTGATTTCTTTGACTGGGTGACCAAACTAGTAGATCAGGGAGGGGCTGTGGACATGGCCTACCTAGACTTTAGCAAGGCATTTGACACAGCCCAGCACAAAAGATTAATAAACAAATTAGCCAGCCTGGGAGTGGGTCCCAGGATGGTAGCCTGGGTAAAACACTGGCTGGACAACAGAACACAGCAGGTAATAGTACAGTAAATGGAGTCCACAGTGAAAAAAGGAGGGTTACTAGTGGGGTACCACAGGGTTCAGTACTAGGGCCGGTCCTTTTTAATGTCATTATAAGTGACATTGCAGAGGGACATGAAGGGAAAGTATGCCTCTTTGCAGATGACACAAAGATCTGCAACAGGGTTGATACGCAAGGTGGTATGGAAAGGATGAAAAGGGACTTGGCAAGGTTGGAGGAATAGTCAAATGTATGGTAGCTTAGATTCAATGCAAAGAAGTGAAAAGTAATGCA
Source organism: Neoceratodus forsteri (assembly GCA_016271365.2). Lineage (NCBI taxonomy): Eukaryota > Metazoa > Chordata > Ceratodontiformes > Ceratodontidae > Neoceratodus > Neoceratodus forsteri. The sequence continues at coordinate 1,059,383,742 of CM057451.1, read as the reverse complement.
ACTGGGAAACAAAAACCCAGGGGAAGAGTACACAATGGGGGATGAGATACTGACAACAACAAAAATGGAAATTGACCTGGGGGTAGTCATATCAGATGATGTAAAGGTGGGACAGCAATGTGAGAAGGCAATACGGAGGAATGGGGGGATATTGAGATGCATAGGGAGAGGCATCACCAGTAGAAAACAGGAATTTGTTGGCCCTCTGTACAGACAGTTGGTAAGACCACATCTGGAAGACCCCATCTCTGTAAAAACATCGACAGAGTGGAGGCTGTCCAGAAGAGGGCAACCAAAATGGTGCAGGGTCTGCACCAGAAGACATATGAAGAAAGACTAAAGGAGCTTAAGATGTATAGCCTCGAGGAAAGGAACGGGGGGGGGGGACATGATTGAAACTATAAAATACCTCAAGGGAATCAACAAAGTCCAAGAGGGTAGCATCTTTCAGAAAAAGAGATGTGCAAGAACAAGGGGGCACAATTTGAAGATAGAGGAGGGACAGCTCAGAGGTAATGTGAGGAAGTATTTCTTCACAGAGAGGGTTGTGGATGCGTGAAACAGCCTTCTTGAGGAGATCATAAAATCAAAAACAGTGGGGGAATTCAAGAATGCATGGGACAGACATAAGGCAATTCTAGTGGGGGGGTAGGAGGAAGTAGACTGTTAGTTAACTAGGATCTGCAGCTCATCCATTAGGTAGGGAAATGGGCAGACTAGGTGAGTCAAGCAGTCCTTATCTGCCATCAAATACTATGTTTCTATTTTTAGTAATTTGGTGGCAGTGCTAGCATATTAACTTTAATGGCGGACATACGTTTGAGAAATAGAATGGAGATGAGGTAGGAACTTTATATTGTATATCAGTACTCATGTAATCAGGCACTACAAGTATATTAATTAAAAGTTAACAAATGGCTCTTAGAATGCTGGCAACCAATCAGATTGCAACATTTCTTATATCTTTTTTATAATAAATATTGCAAGTGATTAGAGTCATTAATTGCAAAACAAGTTCTAAAGCTGTTTTTTTCTAAACACCTGAGAAAATAAAATATACTAATTATGAACCTCAGAATGATAGAAATACATTTTTAAAAAAAGACTTTTTTTTCCAAAAAGTACTGCTGCTTTAAGTTGTTGAACATGAAGGTAGTATAAGGTGACATGAAGAATTCAAGACAATCATATAAAATGTGTATTATGCAATTGACCTTATGTTCCCAAAGAATCACAATGCCCTTATTAAAGTGTATCTTGTACGCTACTGTATATATATGAATTTATGGTAATGTATCATGTAATGCCACACTACTACAGAAGCTCATTGCAATGATGCAGGTTTAAGTTCACAGTGTTTACCCTGGATAAATTTCATAGATAAATCCTTTTCAAATTCACAAAGCATCCAAGTAAGGGTAGACTGTAAAAGTGTAGCTTCACTTCTGACATTTAGATTCCTTTGTCAGCTTAGACTAATAAATTTGCTCCTTAATTTTATCGGCAGCAAATCTTTTAGGTTTTAAAGGCCATTGCTGTAGCCCAATTAGTTTCAAATCAAATTACCCACAGCCTGATAGGTTTCAGCCAGTGGTTTCTGAAATTGTAGAGATTCCAGTCACAAGTTCACTGAATGATGACCTTGCAGCAGGCAGCTGGAATAGCACTAGCGAATCCATGTTCTGGTTGGCAGAGCCACTTTAATTAATCTATTACCAGTAGTAAAACATAGTAGAACAATGTGCAGTGTGCTATAGAAACATGTTCTGAGTGTAACCAGTTGTGTGCCCAGTAATGCTTGCAGCACATTCTGCTGAGTTTGTTGCTGGTGGTATCATATTAAATACACAGTTTTATCATTGAAGTCTCACTTAAAGTCTACTACAAACAGTATGAAAAAGATATATTGATTTTTATCATCAGTTCAATTTTGACATTAATACAATTGCTTTATTTCAAAAATCCCTGCATACTTTTATGTCAGCCTTCACTAAAGAGAAAGTTTTATCAAGTTTTATCATTTTGTCTGTCTCTATATATCTAGACAGTGGAAAACTAGCTAAAGAGGCAGACACAGTGGGTTATCATAAACAGAGAAAGAGGTGACAAGCAGAATACCAGATGACTCAGTCCTGGGTCCCATCTTCTTGAACATATTTATTTGTGATGTATGAATAGGTATGCAGGGGAAAATCTACCTCTGCACAGATGACAGCAAGATCTGTGGGAGTGTCGACTGCAAGGATGAGATCAGAACAAAGAGAGAAGACCTGGAAAGGCCTGGAAAGTGGTCCAGAATATAGCAGCTGAGATATAATGTAAAAGAAATGTAAGGAAATGCAAAATAGGAGCAAAAAAAATGTGAAACCACAACACTTGATTGAGGAGTAGTAATATAGAGCACAACTGATTAAAGAGACCAGTGGGTGATAATATCAGAAACCCTTAAAACTATGACAAAGTGCTATAGGGCAGTGGGTAGTGCAAATAGGATTCTGTGGTGTATAGAAAGAAGGATCAGTAGTACAAGAGGGGAGATTATCCTTTCCCTCTCTAGTGTGCTCCCTCTTGGAGTACAGAGTGAGGTTCTGTAGCTCACACTAAAGGAAGTACTGTGGTGGGGTGGTAATTATGCAGCAACGGCAACCACAGTTATCCAGGAGCTGAGGGAGATATCATACTAGAAAAGATAGAAAAATCTTAAAATGCACCCCTTAAGGGCAAGGAGAGAGGGAAAGATATGTCAGAAACATAGAAACATGGAATTTGACAGCAGATAAGTACACTTGGCCACGCAGTTTGCCTATTTTTCCCGACCTACATTATCACTGCAGAACCTACTTGATCTATAGCTTTTTCTCCCTCCCTCTCCTTCTTTCACCACATAACTCCCTTGTACATATCCCATGCATTCTTTAAAGATCATGTGCAACGGTTTTTACATATTTTTAATAAAAACTTAAAAAGTTGCAGTTCAAGTCCTTGTGTCATGATTAGTGTTTCCTGAAAATTTTATGCTGTTTGGTTTTGTGGTTTTCTTTAAATCAGCATTTGTTCGCTTGATCTACAGTGGCTGAAAACAGTGGAGTTACTTTTGTCCTCTCAGTCAAGCTTAGAGTGCAATGACATCATTTTGGAGTACCTTGCTGTTTCAGATTCCCAATCAGAGCAGTACTCTGTAGAGTTTATGGTTTGCTGAGCTCTCCAGGTTTCTTACAAATCCAGTCTCTGGTTTGTATTTAGATAGATCAGCTTAAAATATATATGTCTCTTCCTTTAAAAAGCTAATCATTTCAGTTTCAGTGCTGAAATTAAGTACTAGAAATCTTTTTCTGTGAGAAATCAGCATGTCTGTATCACAGCTCTGTTCTTTCTAATCAAACCTCAATTTTTTTTTTCTAACTACATAACACAGGGCTGTTTAATGAATATAAAACAAATCTAAGTTGTGTTCATTCACAGAAAGTTTGTCTTTGATGTAGCCTTCATAAATACAATCATGTAAGGACATTTTTTTTCATGTCAGATTAACAAACAGGTGCTTGTCACACTTTGCTACAGTATTTCAAACACATGTACTGCCAGAACTCACAAATTTCATTTCTTTGGTGGTTTCTGTGTGAAAATACATCCTGTATGTGTATAACTAGAAACACTATATGGCATCCCAATGCATTGTGTGTGTGCCCCACAGTTGAGGTAGCTGTAGTCTACTGCCACCTGTCTCCTGCCCCACAAGCCCCCTGCCTTTTGATCCACATTCGAGGCTGCTGCACTCTGGTGCCCACTGTCTTCTCCCACACAGTCAGGGATTGTGCACCCTGCTGCCTCCATCCCCTGCCTAAAGAATTAGGACCACTGCACCCTGCCACCCCCCCACCCAAACAATTGGGGTTGCTGCATCCTGCATCCTGCTGCCCTCTCCCCCCACCCTCACAGTTAGGGATGCTGCACCTGTTGCCCTGTTCATGTCTCCACAGTCAGGGCTGCTGTATTGTGCTAAGCCCTAGAGTGCCAGGTTCTCTGCTTCCACAGCTGGGGCTGCTTTACCATGCTGCCCTAGCACCAAAGGTGGGGCTTTTGCTGCACCCTGCTACCCACTTCAATTGCTCCAGATGGTCAGGACTGATTAGCTTTTTATGAGAAGTTAATGATATATTTTAAGCTGATCTATCTAAACACAAGCCAGAGACTGGGTTTGTAAGAAACTTGGGAGAGCTCAGCAGACCATTAACTCTACAAAGTACTGCTCTAATTGGGAATCTGAAACAGCAAGCTACTCCAAAATGATTTCATCACACTCCAAGTTTAACTGAGAGGGCAGAAATAACTCCACTGTTTTCAGCCACTGTAGAGCAAGTTAACAGATGCTGATTTAAAGAAAACCAAAAAACCAAACAGCATGAAATTTTCAGGAAACACTAATCATGACACAGGGACATGAATTAAGCTTTTATAAAAAATATGTAAAAACCATTGCACATGATCTTTAACCCCACCACTGTTTTCTCACCACCACCTCTGCTGGTAGGCTGTTCTAGGACTCCACCACTCTTTCTGTGAAGAAGTACTTCCTTACATCTCTCTTCTATCTACCCCCCTCCAAGTTCATAGCATGTTCAATTGTTCTTGAGCACCTTTGTTTCTGAAAAATACTTCAGTCCGGTATCTTATTTAACCCCATGAGGTACTTAAAGATCTCTGTCATATCCCCATCTCCCTTGTCTCTTCCACAGTGTACATATTGAGGTCCTTTAGTCTCAACTCATGGGGTTTTTGATGCATATTCTGCACCATTTTAGTTGCTCTCTTCTGGACTGCCTCCAGTTTGTCTATGTCCATCCAGAGATGCAGTCTACAGAACTGGACACAGTACTCTATGTGGAGGTTTTACCAGCAATCTATACTGAGGCAACACCACTTTTCACTTTCTGCTAGTGATACCCCTCCCTATGCACCCCAGCACCCAACTAGCCTTCCCAACTGCCTTGTCACACTGGTTGGCCACCTTTGGGTCATCTGATATGATTAACCCAGGTCTCTTTCATGCTTGTCAGTCATCACTACCACTCTACTCATTTTATACTCTTCCCCTTGGTTTCTGTGCCCTAATGTACTACTTAACACTTTTTCACATAGAAACTCAGCTGCCATACCCTTGACCACTCCTTTAGTTTTCTCATCTCATGTCTCTCATCAACCTTTCCAACTGCCCCCCCCCCGAGTGTCCACCCTATCGTATATTTTGGTGTCATTCAAAAATAGTCAGACCTTCCCTTCCAGTTCTGCTGCAATGCCATTTATAAAGACATTAAAGAGGACCAGTCCAAGCATTAATCCCTGAGATACCTCACTAGTCACCCATCTCTTCCTTGGAGTAAACTCCATTTACCATCACCCTCTGTCACCTATACCCTAACCAACTTCCTATCCTGTTTACCACCTTTGGACTTACTCCATTTTTTTTTTTAATTTACTAGGCTTTATTCTCCCCCAGGCTGGTCCACATCAGCCCAACCTCTACCCCCAACCTCTGTCAACTGTTCCCCAGGACCTACCTTCCTGGTGTTCCTCCCTGGCTTGCCCCCAGGGCAGAGCTTTAATGGGACCCTCAGCTCACCCCCCATTGTAACCTGAAAATCTGTCTCCAGGAAGTACCACAGGGCAATGGTATGAGCCCTGTGAGGTGAGGCGAGCGACATACCACTCTGCCACATTTTTCATTTTCTGTATGGGAGGCATGGTGTGCAATGATGTCAGTGCAACAAACTAATGTCTGCCCTGCCTCCCCCCTCCAGCAAGCCCCAGCTGTCAGGTCACCCGGCTTTCACTAGGGGTCCAATGCACGCTGCAGCTAATCCCACTCTCCTCCCCGGTGGAAGAGAGCAGTACCTGGAATGTACAATCCTCCTCTTCCTGGCCATCCCTTAAACTCCTGGGCCCTTCCCTGAACCGGGGTCATCAGCGTCGCAAGTCAAAGCACTTTTGCTGTCCAGGCAGATCGGCTCTGGACCCACTCCTAAGTCATCCAGTTTGCTTACTAGTCTCCTGTGTGGAACAGTGCTGAAAGCCTCACTGAAATCTAGGTAGGCCACATCCAATGCTCCACCCTGATCTAATTTCTTTGTCACCTAGTCAAAGAAATCTTTCAGATTCATTTGACATGACTCCCCCCGCCCCCATGAACCCATTCTGCTTCGGGTCTTGTAACCCATTTAATTCAATATATTCCAAATCCTTTCCTTCTGAAACTTAGTGTCCAGGAAGCACCATGGGGCAATGGTATGAGCCCTGTTGGGGGATGGGAATGGGAGATGAGGGGTTCTCCAGTCAGGAGAACCAGGGACCGGTGGGACAGAAGCACATGGTGGGTCATCAGTCGGGTGCACCTGGGGAAGAGGAGTACTACCAGTCAGGCGAAGCTGCAGAGGATGATCAGCCAAGTGGTGAAAACTTTAAATCTCCCTCTCTCGGCTGCAGCCTAAGTGGAAGGGGAAGGGAGCCAATTGGGCTGCAGATATAGCAGCTAATCTGGCTATGGGACTGTAACCATGGGGGGTAGCCTGGCAGGAGGCCAGGCTACAAAAAGATGACACTGGCCACTTGTTGGGCAGCTGAGGGGTTCACCAGTTGGGCAAACCAGGGAGTGGAAGGACTGCAGCGTGTGTCAGGTAGCCAGTCAGGCGCACCCGGGGAAGAGGAGCCAAGGCAGCAGCATGTGGAGTGCCACCAGTTGGGAGGAGCTGCGGAGAAGGATCATCCGAGAGGGGAAAAATGTTGCCACCCCAACCGGCCCTCACCGCCACCAATTTTAAAAAGGAGTTCATTCACTCCCACTGAGAACTACGGCTAATAAGGGGAATCTGAAGGTGGAGTCATTGATTGGAGGAAAGAGTCTGGAGCAGTGGGAACAAGAAAATGAGGAGTCAAAACCTGGAAGTAGGCTGAGTCAACAGGGACCAGAGCCAGAGGGAAGGTCAAGGCAACAACGATCAGCAGCTGGTCAGGGACACACGGCTGTAAAGGTACAGTTGACTTTGGAGCTTTGGACAGGGGCATACCAGCAAAAAGGTGCTGTCAAGGCTGTGGCTAAATTTGATGGTCACAGCTGGTCAGGGACACACCAGCTAAGAAGGTACTGTTGAACTTTAACACTCTGTTCAGGGGCACACCAGCAAAGGTGACTGTGGGGGTTTATAGTGTCAGGCATTGGGACGGTACTGTTGTAACGAGGGAGGGCTGGTGCATATAGTTCATATAATGTTGTAATGGGGGGGCTGGTGCATATAGTGCTGGGACTACTGTGATACCATGATCAAAGGGCCAAGTGGTGCTAACATGGGGAGAATTGTGGGATGCAATGGATGTGGGGCAGTAGTATGGATGAATGTATTGTGCAGGCTGGGAGGATGTCCAATATGCCACAAGTTAAACAGGCTGGAAGAGGAGATGAGGAGGATTAGGAGGGAACTTGAGTGGGTAAGCAATAGGAGGATGGAGTCAGAGGCAGGGAACATGTAAAGTTAAACAATACACATACATGGCATGGGGGGGACAATGTACCAAGGGAAGGGAGGTGTGGCAGGCATCAACAAGGACAGGCAGTCCTGCAATGAGGGATGGACTAAGGTCGGGTCTTCAAGTATGGGAGGGATGCAGGGCAGGGAGTCAAGGAGGCAGAGAGCATGCATGCCAAAGTGAAAGGGGAAACAGGTTTGATGCGCTTTTGACACGGGAGGTGGAGGAGGAGAGAGAGGGAGAGATGTGGGGGCAGGTGAGGGCACAAGGGGGAAATGGGCAGTGGGAGGCCAAAGGGCTAGAGAGGTGGGGAAGAGCAATGAGGGTGAGGAGAGGGACACGGCAGCAGCAGGGCCGGGTGTAGGGGGAGGGGGCAGCAAACAGGAGCGGAAGGGGTGAATGGATAGAGGTGGGAGCACTGGTAGCAATAGCAGATATACTAGAGGAGAAGAATCCAGGATTGGCTACACAAGGTAGGGGGGCTTAAGTGGAGCAAGGGAAGAAGGGGGTATCTTAGTGGTGGGTGACTCCATACTGAAGGGGATCAGATGGGGCAGCAGAGAGGAATGGCATAGTCACATATCGCTGGAAGCCATACTGGATCTAAGGGCAGATGGTGAGGGACAAATAACTCTAAGATGTGTGAGGAGGGGAAGGGGAGACCACACATAGTGGTACACGTGGGGACTAATGACCTGCAGGGGAGACTGTGTAGGTGGTGAAGGAAAGGTTCAGGGAATTTGGGAAGCTGTGTGAGGAGGTAGGAGAGATAGTTGCCTTCTCGGAGGTGCTCCAAGTACCATGTGTGAGCACAATGAGGAAGGAGAGGATTAAGGAATTCAATGTTTGACTGAAGTAGTGGTGCAGATCAAAAGGGTACTGGTGGATGGGGGGATGGGGATGAACCTGGGACAATAAGGTACTATATGCAGGGGATAGGCTGCACCAAAGTGGTGAGGAAAAGGGAGTATTAAAACAGAAGTTGCAGAGGTATATAACAACTAAATTGAGTTTAAACTAGCTAGGGAGAAGTAGGTGATCAGACGATAAGCAAGGTACCCAGGGACCATGTGAGCCTATCCCTCAGGCTAGTAAGAAAGTAATAGGGAATTTAGTACAGAAGGGGCAAGGTGGGGAAGGGGATCTGGAAAAGGAGGAGAGGGTGGCAGGGTGGAGGGTGGTCTCTGTGAATGCAAGAAGCCTTGGCAACAAGGTGGCAGAGCTACAGGTGCTCTTGGCTGTAGGGAGGGTGGACATATCTCCTTAGCTCATTCCTCACTCAGGAATCCTGGCTAAGGATTGCAACTGGAGCCCTACTGCCCACCCTACTGTATGGGTCACCAGTGCTACTCACATTAAAAGATGGTGAAATGCAAAAACTTACTACCCTTTTATCACAGGGTGTGCCAGTTCACCATGTGGGTAAACCAAGGGAGCACCACTGCCAGGTGCTCCAAACCTTGGCCTGGCCACCACTGAAAGGGCATCTTGAGTACGCTTCCTTATGCCTAGCCTACAAGATAAGGTCAGACAATGCACCACTAAGTCTTGCCAACACATCATCCGCTAGCCATAACAGCAGGGCCCCTTAGATCCTCTAGCCTTCAGCTCCTCACTGTGCCTAAAGTTAGGTCTTCCCAGGGACAAAGGTCATTTTCAATCAGTATCCAGCTCCTCTGGGATGCGTTCTCAGAAAATGTATAGACATGTAATTCCCTCGGGAATTCAAAAAAGGGCTTAAGACACATCTGTTAGAGTTTAACCAATGCACTTGCAACCACTGAAAACCGAATCCTCTCCTGCAATCAAATATTTCCCCACTGCTATTTTTTTTTCAATCTGTAACCACAAATATCACCTAGTTATCTACCTGGGTTGAGTGCTGACAGTGAGCATTGTAATTTGTGGCAAACTGCATGAATGCTAACTATAATCTGAATGATAAGTATTGCAATGTGTGATGAACACCAATCTATGTTCTCTGTACTACTGTCTTTGGAATACTGTGTACTGTTGCTAACTCATAAAATGTCAACCTGTAATTTGTATTGTAACTTTATAGAATGTTTAACTGTGAGTAATCCTGGGTTACACCTGAAAAAGGGACTGTCATGGTCTCAGTGGATTTACCCAGTTATCAAAATTTAAATAAATAAAATAAATAGCATCCATCACAGAAACGTGGGCCACAGAGCAGTGGGACTGGGATCTGACAATCCCAGGGTTCAGACTATACAGAAAGGACCATGGGGAAGGGGTGTGTGGCTGTCTATGTGATGGAGGGGATTAAATGTACAAGGGATGAAAGGGAAAAGAGGGGTAATGGAGGCAATGCGGTTACAGTTCCTGGACTCCAGGGGAAGGAAGTTGAGGTTTGGGGTTGTGTATAGGTCGCCATCCCAGACAGTGGATAGGGATAGGGAACTGTTGGTTCAAATCATTCACCAAATCATTCAAATCGATTCACCTAAAATAGATCATGTCAGACAAATTTATTGTCCTTCTATGAAAAAGTGAATCGAGAAATGGATGTGGGAAATTCGGTGGATGTGGTTTTCCTTGATTTCGCCAAGGCTTTTGATAAATTACCCCACAATGATTTACTGACAGTTTTGGATGCCATTAATTTGCCTAGTAATATTTGTAAATGGGTTTCAAAATGGATCCAGGAAAGAAGGCAGCAGTGGTTATTAACGGAGAATATTCTGATTGGGTTCCGGTGACTAGTGGGGTCCCCCAGGGCTCTGTTTTGGGCCCTTGTTTATTTAATATATACATCACTTCATTAGCAATAAGTAATAATAACATTTGGATGTATAAATTTGCAGATGACTGTAGATTGGGCTTAGTGGTTAATGATGTTCAACAAAAAGCTACCCTGCAGCATGCCTTGGATTTAATATACAATTGGACAATCTTAAATAAGTTAGAATTAAACAAAAACAAATGTAAGGTAATGCACTTTGGTAAGAATAATAAGAGAGAATTATATTTTCTGGATAATAACATCTTGGGGGAAGTAACAGAGGAAAGGGGTTTGGGTATTACAGTTACTAATGATATGAAATTTAGATTACACTGTAGGAACCAAATTAGGAAAGCAATCCATAACCTTAATTGCATTCTCAAATATATTGTAAGTAGGGATAGAAAGGTATTGATCCCACTTTACAGTGCATTGGTGAGACCTCACCTTGAATATTGTGCTCAGGTTTGGTCTCCTCAAAATAAGGCAGATATTTTATCAATAGAAGGGGTTCAGAGAAAATTAACTAGGCATATAAAAGGAATAAAGAACAAAACTTACTATGAAAGATTACTCAGTCTAAATCTTTATTCATTATCCTATTGCAGATTAAGGGGTGATCTGTGTTTTTTATATAAAAATATGAATGATGAAAATTTAATGGGAGAAATGGGGATCATAAGAAACCGTGGAAGAACTAGTACTAGGAAACATGCTAAACAACTATATCAACATGCATGGGAGCATAACTTACGGAAACAATGGTATAGTTGTAGAGTTGTAGGGGTTTAGAATGCCTTGCCAATAGAACTGGTAAATAGTATTACTATGACCGAATTTAAGAATTGGATCGACCGTTATTTTGGTAATAGAAAATTCTTAATTTAATTATGTTTGGTAAGCCTTATAGGGTAGTATACTATCTTTTGGCTTGTAATTACCTATGATACCTATGATACCTATGAAATCAGTAAAGTATGTAGGAGGGGGAAGGTGGTCATAGTAGGGGATTTCAACCTGCTGGGGGTGGACTGGACCGTGCCGGTCACCTCCAGCACTAGGGAGACGGTCCTCCTAGATGCATTTCAAGAGGGATTCCTGACACAGCTGGTTGCCGAACTCACTAGACTAGGGAACATGCTGGACCTGGTGCTATCTAACAGTGAGGCAGTGAAAGACATAAGGGTGGAGGATCTGTTGGCTGACAGCAATCATCAACCAGTGTGGTTTAATATCACAATGAGCAGGGAGCCAGAGGGATCTGCAACAAAGGTGGTAGATTTCAGGAAGTTAGACTTCGGGAGAATGAGGGAATTGCTGAAGGGGAGACTCAAAGGAATAAAACGGGATGGAGACAGAGTAGAAATGGAACATAATTAAGCAAGGAATCATGGAGGCAACAGAAATGCGCACCAGGCTACAGAATAAGAAGAGTAGGGTAAAGAGGCCATGTTGGCTGAACAGTGAGGTGATAGAGGGGGTGAGGGCACAAAGAGCAGTGTAACTGAAGTTCAGAAGAACAGGGAATGAGGAGGACAGAGAGGAGTACACCAAATGGTCTAAGGAGGTGACCAAGAGGGTAAGGGGTGCAAGGCTGCTAGGGAACACAGACTAGTGGAGGGAATAAAAGGAGGGGAGAAAGACTTTTGTAGGTACATCAGGGAGAAAAGGCAGTGCAGGGACAGTATGGTGAGGATAAAAGGGGAGGAATGGGTGGTAGAGGGGAACAAGCAGAAGCACTGAATGAGTTCTTCTGCTCAGTGTTAACAAGAGAGGAGGTGAGTCCTTTACCACCCTGGTCGGGAAGGAGGGGGGAAAGGGGGCATGAGGTAACAGATGGCAGGATAGAGGGTAACAGAGTTTTGGAAGGGCTGAGGGTGCCGAATGTGAACAAAGCACTGGGGCCAGATGGTATCCACCCCAGGGTGCTGTGGGAGATGGCAGAGGTTCTAGCGGAATTACGGGTGGACCTGTTCAGCACCTCCCTGGAAATGGGGGTGGTGCCGGACTGGAGGATGGCCCACGTGGTTCCATTACATAAAAGGGGATCAAGGGATGAGCCAGGAACTATAAGCCACTCAGTCTGACATCCACAGTGGGGAAGCTCATGGAGACGATATTAAAATAAAGGCTGGTGGCATTTCTGGAAGATAATGACCTACAGGACAGGAGGCAGCACAGGTTCATTTTGGGGAGATCCTGCCAAACCAATCTTATACAGTACTATGACTGGGTGACTAGGGAGCAGGATGGGGGCCATGCTGTGGATGTGCTCTACTTGGATTTCAGCAAGGCCTTCGATTCAGTGCCCCATGGGTGACTAGGGACAAAGTTGTCCAGGGTGGGAGTGGGGACAAAGATGGCATGTTGGATATCAAACTGGCTACAGGGTAGGCTATAAAGGGTGGTGGTGGTGGTGGTGGGGAAGTCTCAGAGCCTAGAGCTGTGATGAGTGGGGTGCTGCAGGGCTCGGTGCTGAGCCCAGTGCTGTTCGGGCTATTCATCTCGGACATTGTGCAGGGGGTGGTGAGCAGGATTAGCCTGTTCACTGACGACACCAAAATGGGGACAGTAGTAGATGATGAGTGGTGATGGATGAAAATACAGAGGGACTTGACAAAGCTAGAGGAATGGTCAGGGAAGTGGCAGCTGGGGTTCAATGTGAAAAAATACAAGTATTGCATTTTGGGGCTAGAAACCCAAAGAGGGATTACTGGCTAGGGGGGATCAAGCTGGGGAACACCGAGGAGGAAAAGGACATGAGGGTTTTAATAACAGCAAGCATGAACAATGCTGATCAATGCAGGAGAGCGGTGGTGAAAGCAAACAAAATGTTACGGTGCATAACACAGGGATTCACTTCTAGGCATAGGGATTTTGCCCCTTTACTGGGCGCTGGTCAGGCAGCACTTGGAATACTGTGTGCAGTTCTGGAGAACGCAACTGAGGCTGAAGCTACTGGAGAGTGTGCTTCAGAGGATGACAAGGATGATTCAGGGGATGGAGGGAATAGACTATGAGATGAGGCTAAGGGAGCTGAATATGTATGCGCTGGAGGAGAGGAGGGAGAGGGGGGACGTGATCGTAACCTTCAAGTACCTGAAGGATATCAACAAGGATGGGGGGGAAGAGGGTGATGAAACTAAGGAGAGGGTGGGAAACAAGGGGGCACAGGCTAAGAATAGCGGGAGGGAGGGAGATTCAGAAGGAAGATGAAGAGGCATTACTTCACAGAGAGAGTTTTTGTGAAGTGGAATGCACTGCCAGAAGGGGGGATATCACACAAAAATGTAGTTGGCTTTAAGAACACATGGGACAGATTACAGAGTTGGGTGAGGGTGGGTGAGGAGGTCAACAAAGGGAGGGCAAGGGGGATGGGGGGAGGGGCAGCTGCCTGCTAGGGAGCTAGCTGCCCTATCTAGCAGACTTTGATAGACTAGTAGGTCTGTTCTACTAGCACCTTCACATGCAAGCTCGTATGTTCAGCAGTGAGTCCATTATCTTTCCCACTACCAATATCAGGATGACTGGCCAACAATTGCCAGCTTCCTCCCTGCTATCCCTTTTGTACAGTGGGACTACATTTGCCCTACTCCAGTCCTCTGGAACAACTGTTTCCAGCGAGCTGTGAAACTGGTTTGCCAGAGGTGCAGCCAGTACCTTCCTGAGCACCCTCAATACCCTTGAATGCACAGCATCTGGTCTTGTTGCTTTGTCCACCTTCAGATTAGTAAGTTCCTTAAGGACCTTCTCCTCCAAAAATGGACTAGTGTCTACCTCCCTCCCTCCAAAGCATCTGTTACTTTTTTGCACCCTTTCCCTTCTCTTTCCTCTGAACACTAAACAAAAGTATTTGATCAGGATGTCTGCTTTTTTCTTGTCCCCCTCTACATAGTCCCCCTCCTTTTTAACCTTAAAATCCCACATCTGGTCATCTTCTTTTTACTTACATGCCTCACAAATGTCTTGTATCTTTTCTTACCTCCTGTGTTATTCTTTCTGCAGACATATACCATTATAACAGTGACAATTTCACAGTGACGCTGTTACAATGATACTAACCTATCGACACTCGCAGTGTCAACCGGGTTGTTGGAGCGATGACCGAGTCATCGATTTCAGAGTTTTGCCACTCTCCCCGACATCTGTGCCACCACTGGAGTTGGAATATATGCACCAAACAGGTGTCGGTGTGGTTTCTGGTCAGTGGTCCGGATTGGCAGTGTCGGGGATGTTGGCAACCATGAGTCGCTGTAGGGGAGATCTCTGAAATCCCTGTCGCCATGGCATAGTGGAACCCGCTGCAGTTTGTGCCTTTGCACTGCTTACTGTTTTCCCTGCTTTTGTCTGTTTCTCCTGACACACCTCCCTACTCTATCCCTCCTCCTTCTATGTCTCCTTATACCTTCTGATTGTTACCATTTTAGCTTTTTCCTTTTCAGCCACCTCTTTCAAAAACCATTGCAGTCTTTTTCTTTTTGCTCTGGCTCACGTTTGATGCATTGGTTTGTTACCATTACCATACTCCCTTTTAGCTTTACCAACTGTTCCTCCACACCATCCTCATACTGAACCACACCGTATGGTGATCACTGGTCCCCAGGTGGCCTCTTATCTTGAGGGCTGCAACACTATCCTTTAAGTAAGTACTAGGACCAGTGTTGCCCCATCACTAATTGGTTTGCTGACTAGTTGCCTGAGGAATGCTCCTCTGCAGAGAGTCTAAAGTCTTCTAGCTGAAGCCACTTCTGGGAAGCTCCAGTCTACATTCCACAGGTTGCAGCACATTAGAAATGTATATTGCCATGAATTTAACAGTTTGAAATCCTTCCTTTCATGCCCTTGATTGTGCAGCTATTGAAGATGTCTCATTCAAGTACCTTGAGGTCTGGCTGGATTGCTACCTTGGTTTTTCTGTTCATGTGGATAATATCCACAAGAAGTTCCCGGCTGAACTTCGAGCACTTTACAGAAATAAGAGATACATCCCACTTCCTGTGCTCAGAGAAATCCTCATTAAGATGATTCTCCTTATTTTTGACTATGGAAGCATTGTTTAAAGTGCTGCTCCAAAGTAATTTTTTTTGTTTGTTATACATTTTTACTTTCAGAAAAAATGCATTACTACACAATTAAAGGTGTGAGCAAGCATGCCACACCCCAAGTAAGATACAGGGTATATATGGAAGCAGCATGAGGGCATGATCCTTTCCCCCACATATCAGGCTTACATTTGCCTTGTTATGACAGACTGTCACAGTGCTTAGGCTAGTCGAATTAAAAAGTGGTCTGTATTAGTAGGCCTACCTGATGTGTCCTGGGGTACCAGCTCTAAGCGGTGATTCTCGGGGAACAGCTAAAGGAGATGGAGGGGGGAGCCCACCAAGACAGTATGCCTGCATCCTACAAAATAAAACACCATAAAATACACACAGAGCATCATGAAGGAGACATGACTGGTCATCCATTGCAAATAATTGCTAGCTTAATCATTATCTAACTGCTATATTCAGCTCCGTCCTCTAGACCCTGTGCTCTCTCTGGAAACTATGCAATTACTGGGGGGGGTGATCAAGATGAGACTGAGTCAGCCAGTCCCTTCTCTGGGCTTCAGGATGGTCAAGAATGGTTGCCAAAAAGCTGAGTTCCTAGGGAGAGTGTTAGACACCACGTGGGACATCTGTGCCATGTTGACTAGCTGTGCTAGGGAGTTAAGCACCTCAGTTGCAGAGGGGACCTCCTGAGTTCTCCATTTTCAAAGGATAAGCCGCTTAGCTTGCATGCTCAAAATGGCCATTCAGTACCACTCCTGGAGTGTAAAATGTGGGGTACTGGCCAAGCTGTCTAGGGGCATTACCTCAGGTGTGAGAGGAATCACCTTCTGGAGTATCTGATAGCCTAGCATCCCTATCGAGTGCCATAGTTTCTTAATGCTGGGGAATTCCCAGAGGATGTGAAGCAGATCTCCCCTGTGGGCTTGACACCTCCAGCAAAAGTCATTCTGTACCAACCTGGCCTTGTGTAGAACCACCAGAGTTTTGTACCATGACTGGAGGATCTTGTTTTGTTTTCAGGCGCTTCGGGGTTCCAAGTATGCTTTGTGGGCTAGCCTCCAACAGGACCGCCAGTCCTCGTCAGTTATTTGGATCATTAGGGAGGTTTCACATTTGGTCTTAGCCAGCGAGGATTGGGAAGGGATTTGGGCCCTGAGTGTAGCATATATGGCACTGGCTTGGCCTCTCTTTAGTGACAGCTATTGTGTAGTGGGGGCAGAGGGCAGTCCTGTTGTGCTTTTACGGGTGTAGTCCTCGATCGCACATCTGAGCTGGAGGTATCTCCAAAAGTCCTTGGTATCCCACAGGCCCTGAAAAGAGTCCAGGATGTTAGTGCCTGGATCAAATGTATTGTGAAGGAATCACAGGCCTGCTTCAGCCAATTTGGGCCAGATAATGTGTTTATTACCTACTGTAATGTTCTTGTTCCCTCTCAGCTAGGCTAGGCATGGGGGCTGGATTGGTGTTTAGCTTCCTGTGTCCTGCCAATAAATTATTGAGGGAGCAATTATGGGGTGGGTAAACAACTCTCTGGGGGAGTTATTATAGAGTAAGAGAGAAAGACGTACCATGTTACTGTGCACCCCTTCCATGCCTATCCATTGGGGGGTTTCTGACGAGGGGACTGTGAACCATTTGAGTATTTGAGATGCTTGAAAGACCCACTTGTACCCCTCAAACCACAGCACGCACCATTTCCCCTCGGACCAATGGGCTTGCAGCTTGTTCCGATTGTATCTCAGCTTTTTCCCCCTTCCAGAGAAAATCCCCTATAATGTAGTCCATTTTGGTATACCACCGGTAAAGGAGCAATAATGGGATGTGGGAAAGAAGGTACATGATCTTGAGGACTGTAACCATTTTAATGGCAGATATTTTACCTGCTAGGGTGAGTTGAAGGGGTCTCCATCTGTCTAACTCCATCCAGATAGCGGCTAAGAGAGGCGCTAGGTTTGCCTTCCATATTTATCCATATTCGTGGTGATGCGTATCCCAAGGTAAGTAATGCCATCCAGCACCCATCTTAGATTGTGCTGAGTGGTCATATTGGGGGTGCATTTGCTGTTGAGCAGGAGGACCTTAGTCTAGGTCTGACTGAGACACAATCCAGAGTAGGTGGCAAATTTGAAAAGGGTAACCAGGAGGTGGGGAAGTGAAGATTTCAATGTTTGCCAATGGAATCAGGAGGTCATCAGTGTACATAAGGGTAGAGTGATCTACTCCTCCTATGGTTATTCCTTTCATGGAAGGATGTTGTTGAATAGCTGCTGCCAGGGGTTCCATGATGAGAACAAAAAGTAGGGGTGATAAGGGGCAGCCCTGTTGGGTGCCTGTACCAAGGCTTACTGGGGGGGGACAACATGGAGTTTGTTAGCACCCTGGCTGAAGGGGAATTGTACATGGCTCTGACCCAGGCCTGAACCCATCTCTGAAGTCCATTGTCTGGAGGACTACCTGGATGAAATCTCACTCCAGGGAATCGAAGGCCTTTCGAAATCGATTGCTACCACTGCAGCTAGGGCAGAGCGAGCCTTTGCCCTGTGCATCATATTAAACAGTGACCTGATGTGATCTGAGCTATATTGACCCTTCATGAATCCCACCTGCGAAGGGTGTATGAGTCTGGGGAGAAGAGGGTTGAGTCTGGTGGTGAGTATTTTGGCCAGCATCATATCATCTGCATTCAGTAGCAACACAGGCCTATAACTGGAGGCTTTCTGGGGGTCCTTCTCCTTTTTTGAGAGGATGATGATTACCACCTCTCAGAAAGAAGGGGGGAAGGCACCTCCTTCCAAGGCTTCAGTGTAGACCTGTCAGAGGATAGGGGAGATTGTAGCAGTTGCCATATTTTAAGTGGAAAACCATCTCCACCTGGGGCCTTCACCGTTTTATGGGATTTCAAAGTAACTGCCACTTCCTCAGTTGTGAGGGAGGTATCAAGAAGTTGGGCCTGGTTGGGGTCAGTGTATGGAGATTCAGATTTTGCAAAAAAGGGGAGATCTAAAGTCCACTTTAGCTAGTCTGGACACCCTCTTTCACTTCTTCGATTTTCCCTTGGCAAACCCCTGCTTACTCACCACAGTTCTTTGTACACCTCCCTCTTTCTCCCTTTTCTTGATGTCAGGTGCCTTACCCACTGTGACCCCTTTATCTTCCAATTTGGGGTTGGCTCCCTCTCCTCCTATCTTGCTTCTGTCCTCCCTCTCTCTCTCTCTACAACCTTCTAACTCTTACTCCCTTTCCAATGCTTGCTTTCACTCTCTTGTTCTCCCAAGAATGAAATCTACTGCTAGTCAAGCTGCTTTATTTTCTGCTTCAGTAAACATTGGGTGTTTCTCCCCACTTCCAGTTGCTCAGCTCCTTCCCTTCTCACTATAAAAACTCTTCTCTGTGATTTCTGTATTCACTGCTACAGTTGCTTTTGATTTTGGGGTGGACTTCTGTCTCTTGTCTCAAACCAACACTGACACTAGAACTGCCCCTCTTTTCCAGCTCGGCAGTCACTCTCCCTATTCATCATATTATTGTTTTAATAATTTATTTATTTGTCATCTTGGAGCAATGCCTCTGAGCTGGAAACTCTTTCAAAAGGTTCCACGTCATGACATCTACAGTTACAGGTAAGGATAGACATTTCGAGTAAAGAGTAGTGAACAAAATAAATTAAACATTTCAAGGTATATACAAATTTAGCTTGCACTGAGAAAAAAAACAAGGGTTGACCTTGTCTAGAGGCAAAGAGAGATGTGGGGAATAGGATAGGTGGGTAGAGAGTGTGCAAGGTGGGGGGATTGTAGGCAAAATAGGTCGTGGTGGGTTGGTAAGAGGCAGAGGATTGAGTAGAAAGCAGAAAAGGTGGAGGACACTCACTGTTTTATGCTCTTTTGCCTGTTCTGAAATTTTCTATATGGTATTTAAGGTACAGCAATTTTATTCTTGACATGTTTCTTGTAAATTGTATATTTTATTATACCTGTTCCATATCACTGTATTATTTTTAATCATTTTATTTTGTATCTGTTCTTTACTCGTCTCTTCACCATCCCCCCAGGGCACATGTGGAAATGAGCTGATACTAGCTTAGTATGACTTTCCTGGTAAAAGTTTTGAAATTATTTAATACACACATACATAATATACCAGGCTTTAACAGTGTTCTCCATTCTGTACTATGGTAATCTACCTAATCTTTATGCTATGTATAATTTACTGTGTAAAACACCTATGTCTTATGCTATGTATAATGTATGTACACAACTGTATTGTCTCAGCCTGTCTCGCCTCACTACTTGTTGTCTCCCCCTCCCTGTGACGAGGTGCCTTTGTAAATGAGTCTATGACTCAAAGGTTGTAAATCTGATTTATGAACTAAATAAAAAATAAAAATAAATAGTGGCCATGGTAGTGCCACTATACTTATGATTCAGCAGGGTTTTCTATGTTACACCTCACACTTTGCACTTTAACATTTTTGCAGCTGTTCAACATATTTCCAAGAAATTTTGCATATACAATATCGGGGGGGGGGGGAGGTCTTTTGATGTGCTAAGATTCATTCCAATAAGATGTGTGGATTCTGAGATCCGGATAATGGAAAAACATAAGAAATCACGGTTTGCTGCTGTTTTTTTTTTTTTAATCATCTTGTGCCCAGATGGTTTGGAATTTTGGTCTGAAATGTTCAGGGTACAAAGGGCTTGGTTCACCAATGTACATTTCACTAGTTTGCTGAAAAAAACATAAATCTGTCCCAAGGTTATTACATTTTTAAATTTCATTTCTGGGCATGCTCAGTATAGTTTTTTGAATAGCTGCTTAGAACAAAAAAAGAATTTGTTCCATATGAAATAAGATCCTTTTTTGTATGGGGGGTAATCCTTTTTCCTGAGAAAAAAAATCATTTT
This sequence comes from Neoceratodus forsteri, assembly GCA_016271365.2. Lineage (NCBI taxonomy): Eukaryota > Metazoa > Chordata > Ceratodontiformes > Ceratodontidae > Neoceratodus > Neoceratodus forsteri. Next base: position 1,059,363,520 of record CM057451.1, on the reverse strand, counting down.
CATATGGCCACCATCAGGATCCTTTTTTATGGAGATAATCCTTTTTCATGAGGAAGAAACACTTCTTTCAGATGGCCATCATCTTGTTTCCATTCAAAAAAAATCTAAACCCTACAAAGCTGACACCCTGGATAGACTCCAACACATGTATCTTGCTCATCAGGATCCTGTTAGGTAGATTCTGCAGTTACTTTCTAAAACAAGCATTTGTCAATACCGAATGTTGTCTCGCTGGCATTGGCATTGGTAGTGCAGGAGTTAGAGATGCATAATAGGAATGGCACTGAAGTATTGAACTGACGCCAAACCCACCCCCACCCTGAAGAGACACATTTTCAACATAGGCATTTTTGGGACCTCTCTTCATGAACAGTGGCACTGTGATTTTGGTAATCTGCCCCAAAAGTTTATTTCCCACAGCGACCAGCCGTTCTTCACCAAAGGTGCAAAAACACATTTTGGGCAGGATGTGAAAAAGAATAGCTGTACTGTTCATAAGGAGGTGTGAAAAAATGGCAGTGTTGAAAATCTGGCTTGAAAATATTGCATGTTTGCGAAGTTACAGGGGTGTGTGGAAACTGTGCAATGCATGCTTGTAACACAATCATTTTATGGACTTTCATTACCAAATTTTCAACACATGCATTTTAGGACCTCTGTTCATGAAAAGTGTCATTGTCATTTTGTCAGACTGTCCTGAAAACTGATTTTGCACAGCGACCGCGCTATTCTGCGCTGGAAGTGCGCAAACACATTTTGGCCAGGATATGTAAAATGACAGCTGTACTGTTGTGGTTAATAAGTTTTATTGATTTGACTTATTAAGATGATACAAACATTAAAACAGTCAGATACATTGCAAAGGTCTTACAGACTGTTACATATGTCTGTAGAAGCTAAGAATGGAACATGCTGGCCAAATAGTAACGAACTGAATATACTGGCCAGGTAAGCAGTAGGATAATACTCTGTGCCTGGATGTACAACACCTATCCAGCTGGATATTAACTTTGAAAGTATTAGCAGTTGGTGCATTGCATAATGGCTAACTCATACAAACATATCTTACCTGGCCCCATCCTGCTAGTTTCTGCAGTATTTGACAAAGCATCAGAAATTATGAGAGGTCCAAGGCCTCTACTTTATGCATACAAAATGCAAGAGATCACACACACAAAGCAAACAGGTCTTCATTGTCAGAGAAGATACTATCCTTTACTGATATTATACCATGTCATCCATAGAGCAGGGTCCCCTATAACTCAGTAATAATCTCTCCAGCACTTGCCCCTATATGCACCATGAGAGGAGACCATTACAGTACCAAGGTTGTGCCTATTCAGCCGATTCCCTCCCTAGGTTTCAAAAACAGAAGAAAGGGAGTCCAGAGGGTAGTATATTTAAAAAGGGTATTGGTCACAGTATGTGATATTCTGGCCCAGTTGGCAACTTGAGCCATTGAGGTAAGTACCTCCACCAAGGAGGAGATTATCTGGGACCACCATTTACACAGTAGGAGTCTTTTAACCTGCATACTGAGTGTCAGAAGTAGTTTCAACTCGGACAGATGAAGGTGAGGGACTGGGGGCCGGAGTCCTAATAACAGCAACTCAGGGGACTGAGGCACAGGCTTCCTAAGTATTTTGGACCCCATCTCACAGGAAGCCTGCCATAGGGGCTGGATCAGCCTGCAGGACCAAAGTATATGGAACAGGTTACCTGGGATATGCCCCATGAGCTGATTTTAGACAAGACTTCTGCTCCAGGTTCGTAATAGGGGCATGTAGTGCTTTCTCCCATTTATGCTTGGATTCCTCTGCTTGGGACGGGATGGTGCTCTGAATAGCTGCATATACCCGGCTTGACTGTCCTCTTTCTAGAGCCAGCCATGACTCTACCTGGGAGATGTGTTGCTCTTGGTGCTGCTTATGCCTGTACGTAAGGATGGCGCTTCTTATTTGAATCACCAGAAGTCTTTGGGAGGATCCCATAAGAGCTCCGCAGGCCCTCAAAGGAATTAAGGGTATCTGTAACAGGAATGGGCATATCTCGAAGCAATGAGATACCACCATGTTCCTATGAGGGCCATACAATTGGTTGTTTATTGATGCTAATCTCATTATTGCCCCATAGTGAGGTAAGTCTTAGGGGAAATGGGGAGGCACCCAACTTCTTATGCACCTTGGCCCAATATTCCAGAGAGGGACCTATAGTAGGATGAGAGCTAGTGCCCTTAAGGGGATGGTTAAATAACAATAGTACCAAGTGAGTACATTGACATACCTCATTCTCCATATCCAGCCACTGGGGGACATTATGTTCAGGGAAAAGGAACCATTTTAACATCTGAGCCAGCTGAAAGGCCCATTTATACCCCTCTAACCACGGAAGACCCCAACCCCCTTCTGACCAATGAGCTCTGAGCTTATTTCTACTTTACCTAGGTTTCTTACCCTCCCACAAAAAGGATCCCAGTAGGGAGTCTAACTTAGTAAACCAATAACAAGGTATTTTCAAAGGGATGTGGGAGAGAAGATACATAATTTTGGTGCTGTGACTATTTTAATTGCGGATATTTTACTTACAAGCGACAGACGAAGAGATTTCCATCTGTCCAGTTCTGTACGAATGGACGCAAAAAGTGGTTTCCTATTCAAGTCCCAGATTTTATGAAGATTAGGAGAGATAGTAATGCCCAAGTAGGTAATCCCCTCCGGGGCCCATCGGAGCCCATGCTGAGTAACCATTTGAGAAGTACACTTAGAGTTTAAAGCTAAGACCTCCATCTTGGCCTGATTAATCTTGAGCCCTGAAAATGTAGAGAAATCTGACAAGGTGGACAGTAGGGGAGGGAAGGAGGTGATGATATTGGCTATAGGGAGCAACAGGTCATCCGCATACATTAGAGTAGGGTATGCCCTTGTTCCCACCCAGACCCCTGACATTAGAGGATTTTGCCTAATAGTGGTTGCCAGGGCTTCTACTGCCAATACAAAAAGTAGTGGGGAAAGTGGGCAGCCCTGTTGGGTACCCCTACCCAGTATGAATGGGGGAGACAGCATCATATTGGTGAGTATCTGAGCAGCTGGGGATGAATATGTTTCCCCAATCCAGACCCGAAACCCCACCCCCAAACCCATCATGCAAAGTACTTGCTGGATATAGTCCCACTCCAGGGAATCAAAGGCCTTTTTGAAATCTATTGCAATGGAAGCAGTGGGAAGATTATGTTTGGGCCTTATGGATTAAATTTACCAACAATCTAATATGGTCCACACTAAAGCGCCCCTTAACAAAGCCTACTTGTGATGGGTGGATCAAACTGGGAAGGAAAGGATTAAGTCTATTAGCTAGTATCTTAGCTAGCACCTTGCTATCAGCATTCAGTAATGAAATAGCGCAGTAGCTGGATGTTTTAAGAGAGTCTTTACCTTTTTTTGGTTGAATAGTAATAGTCACCTCACTAAGGGATGAAGGGAGAGACCCTGTTTGCAATGACTCAGTAAATACTTGTTGCAATACTGGAGAGATTATGGGATGCAATGGCTGCCACACTTCAATAGGGAAACAGTCCCCTCCTGGGGCCTTTCCCTTTTTAAGGGAGAGGATGGTGTCTGCCACCTCCTGGGTTGAGATCGGGACATCTAGGGCACTAGCTTGGGCTTCCAAGATTTTGAGGAGATGTAGGGACTCCAGAAATAGGTGGACCCCCTGGGGGTCTAGGGCTCTGGAGGATTTATATAACAAGGAGTTAAAATCCATCATTATTTGATTAATACCTTGCGTCGAGGTCTGGGTCCTACCCCCTGTATCCTCTAAAGCCGCTATATGCCTTTCAGCTTGCTGCTTTTTGAGACGGTATGCCAGCAGCTTACTCCCCCTTCTCAATATTTATGCTTGAGTCTAATGATCGAAATCTCTGCCTTTCTAGAGACCAGCTCATTCACTTGCAACTTCAGAGAGGTGCCCTTGTGACCTGCCTCTGACCTAAGGGAAAGGACACGAAGGACCTTAAAAGCAAGCTCTGCTTCTCAGAGTTGTAATTCAAGCCCCCTCAAATGTTGTTCCCTCCTCTTTTGGCACAGGCTCGCATACCCTATTATCGCCCTTCTTAGAATAGCTTTGACTGCCTCCCCATGTGGTACCTGCAGAGGTATCTGCTATGAGGTTATGCTGAAATAATTATGTTGCTTCCTTTTGAAGCCAAGGGGGAAAGTCTGGGTCACAAAGTAGCAGCGGGTCCAGCCTCCATGCCAGAGACTTAGGGAGATGGGGGCCCCATGTGAAGGCAAGATGCACAGGGACATGATCCAGAATAACTAAGGGATGAATAAGGGTATTAACAGTGTTACTAGTAATAGTAGGAGAGGTGAACCAGAAGTCTATTCTACTAAGAGAACTATGTATTGGGGAATGAAAGGTGTAGTCCTACTAGGAGGGGTGAAATATTCTCCAGATGTCCGTAAGGGTAAAAACTTGTAATTGAGCAACTGCCATTACAGCCCTGGAGTGGGGCTCAGTATTGGAAGGGGATCTATCCAGGAAAGGGTCCAGAGTAAGATGAAAATCACCCCTAATGAAATGGGGGTGTCTTCCGAAGCTATGGATCCCCACACCTGGGCCAACTTGTGAAAGAAGGAGGGTGAGTCCTCATTTGGATCATATATGCTACCCAGGATCAGAGGGCCCTCCCCAGTATCCATGAGTACCACCACCCATCTACCCTCACGGTCGCTCACTTGTCTCTGCAATTTCCATTGTAGTTGCTTGCGAAGCAGAATCGCCACCCCTCTTTTTCTAGAGGAGGCCAAGGCATGAATGACCTGACCTACCCACTCCCTCTTCAGTCTCTCAGGATCCCCACTGGTAAGTTTGGTCTCCTTCAGGAAGGCAACCCTCGCTCCCAGTCTCTTAAGGTGGCCCAAAACTTGTTTCCTCTTGTTTGGGGTGTTAAGTCTTCTGACGTTTCATATCAGACAAGTGATATCACCTGTTAGTAATAGGGAGAAATATTTAATTAAGAGATATATCAAGAACAACCAGCAGATAGGGGGTGAGGGCAGCCCAACCAGAAGAGGCACATTTCTATAGAGCGCCACCAGATATGGAGAGAGTGGGTAAAGCCCACGTACTCTGCTCCTACCAGATGACCTTATACTAACAAATAAAAAAAAAATCTGTGTGTGTCTCTTGTGAAACAAATATACATAAACACATAAACAAACTATATACATTGTGCACAGTGTACCATGCAATTTGGGGATATAGAGGCGTCTTTTCAGCCGCAGAGCTCTGCTTTAGGCCAGCCCCTATTCCCAGGGCATTATCAAGTGGTATCCATCCTTCCTTAGCACTATGGTGAGTGCAGGGGAGGGGAGGGTCCCCCCCAAGAGAACTGAGCAACCCAATAGGAAGTTTGGACTACGTGGCTCATTGCACCCCCAGAGGATTGAGAGAGCTGCTCCAGCAGTGTAGTTCAGAAGCTGGGGTAGTTAAGGTGGGACTACACAACACTTCTAATGAGGTGGGGGTTTGCATGAAAGAAAGTGGGGTAGGACTGCCCACTATTTTGGTGAGCCTAGGGTTATTGCTGATGGGTGCCAACATGCTCTCACAACAAAAATCCTGGTGAGGTCAGGCACATCACACCTATGAAGAGTGTACTGTCAGCCACCCAATGGGGAGGCTGGGAGATAGAAAAAAAAATAATAATAATAATGAAAAAAAAAAATACCAGAGGGGCACAGGCCTGTGCCATTCACCACTTAGGGCCTCATGTAAATCACATCCTGGCTACCCATTCATCACAACAGTTTATGCATGCCATCAAATACTTTCATATTATATGACAGCTTCCCAGAGGACCTCACCCCCCCCACACACAAGTAAGTGAGGTAGAACCCACAAAAGTTCTGCTGTTTAATCAGATGGTACAAAAAAGGGCTTCTTTGCCATCTAGATGAGTCTGGACCTTTGATCAGGATGTCCACTGAGAGCTTGTTGGTAGGCCTCATTGAATCCCTCCCAGTATAGGAGTGAGGCATCTTTCTGCCATATGGCAGTGCAAGTCGGGGGTCAAGATTGGGGTGAAAAGGGGCTCGAAGGTTCCCTTACATGGGTAACATGGAGAAAGGGTAGCAGATGGGTCAGCCAAGGAGATTGTCCACTGACGATCAATTTAGACACCCCAAACTCGCCCCATACCTACAACTCCCCAGGGGTTTAAAAGAACAGGAATAGAAAGAAAATAGAAGGATGGCTACTTATCTGACCATGCTGGTGGGTTTTCTCTGATCGATTGCCCTGGAGAAGTAGAGCGCTCAGGATGGTCCACACTGAAGATGAGATCTTAGCTAGTAGAGTAGGCCTCCCTCATAGCCTTTGGTGGATGCTGCCCTCTGCTATCTGTAGCTCTGTTCTGTGGCTGGTGAGGTGTTGCTGATGGGGACAGGCAGCTGGGCTGCAACATAAGAGTAGGCCTGCCTGCCGTCAAATCTACAATGCCTGGGTGTTGCTTCGGAGAGCTGGGGCATAAAGCTTCATATCTATTAGCGGTGTGGTAGGCCTGTAATGGATCTGAAGCAACAGTGTCCATGCTTGTGGCCTCCTCTGTGTCGTCTTGCACTCTCTCCGAAGGATGATCCTGGTGGCCATGTTTCTTTGAGGATTGCCTCTTTCAATGTGTTTTTGGGGGGAGTTCCCGGTGTTGCTCACTGAGGTCTTGCCAAACTGCAGGCCTGCTCACTGATGGAAAGGAGAAGCAATACAACCCATCGGTGGCAGTTTTTGCGGAAGGAGCTCTCGGGGTAGTGGTGGTGAATTCTTGTGGCCAGTTGTGCCGTAAAAAAAAACATGAGTGCATCAGGAGATTCAAAACTGTTCGGGACCCCATTATGCATAACCCACATCATGGCTGGGTAACGCAAGGAAAAGGACAGTCCAATACTGTGCATTTTATGCCTTCCCTCACAGTATACTTGGTGTTTGCCTGACAGAACCTTAGAGAAGTCCTGAAAGATGTGGATCCTATTCAATCTCCACACTACATGCTGTAACTCACGAGCTCTAGTTAGGACCTTCTCTTTATCCCCAAACTCAATAAATCGGGCTATGATAGGTCATGGTCTGTCCTGGGCCTGAGACATCGGGGCTAATGCACGGTGTGCGCATTCCACCTGGAGTGGTATCAATGGGTCCAACTGCAGCATTTCAGCGATGGCTAATTGCAGAAATCCATCGGTATCTTAGCTTTCTACATGCTCAAGAAAGCCCAGGAAGCGAAAATTACTATGGCAACATTGATTCTTGAGGTCATCCATCTTACTGCTCAGTATCTATATGGTCCGTTGTTGATCTCTTAATTCTGCCCTTAAGTCCCGAACATGCCCCTCCATCGCCAAGACCCGCTGTTCTGTATGCAGCATCCTGGCTTCTAAATTTTGAACCACTTGGGTGTTTTGATTAGTTGTCACAGTGACTTGTGCCATCTGGGCCATAAGTTGGCCGAACATCGCCTCAACTGACGGTTGCTCCCAGGTTTGTTGAAAGCGGCATTCAGCCATATTTTTCAGGCCTACCTCGTCTGAGAGGCTCTTCAGCAAAATAGCAATTTCCACACAGCAAATGAAGGCTTTTTGTACCAATGAATCTAAATTAGTGTAGCTTGAGTATTACCCCACAAGTTACAGTAGAGTGAGTATGTAATACCAGCTGGTAGAAAAAGGATTTTAAAGGATATTTCCCCCTGGGTTATGGAGCTGATCTTTAAGCTACCATCCTATTTAGCGCCTCTAGTGGCCAATTGATTGCTGTACTGTTGATAAGGAGGTGTGGAAAAATGCCAATGTTGAAAATATGGAGTGAAAATATTACAGATTCACGAAGTTATGAGCATGCATGGAAACTTAGCAACGCAAGCTTATAAAACAGTCATTTTGGGGATTTTTTCCCCCCACATTTGCAACATAGGCATTTTGAGAGCTCACCTCATGAACAGTGGCACTATCATTTCGTTAATCGGTCCCGAAAGGTGATTCCTCGCAGTGACCGTGAAATCACCTTTCAGTGCTGAATAACACCATGACAGTAACTGAATTCATGAGGAGGGGCCCCAATAACCCCATGTTGAAAATGTTGTACCAAAATTCATAAAAATGCCCCAGATATGCACCAAAGTTGCAGGGGCATTTGACATGCTGGGGTTGGCTCCCAGCATGCCACCTGACTGTTTGGGGGGCTAGCCAACGGGGGATTGGGCATCCCCGCTGGCACATACCAAAGGGGGGAGACTGCGAGGGACCATTTTCTTCTTTTACAAGTTTAAAAAAAAACATTGCGGGACAGTTTTTGTTTTACAGGGGCATTTGGCACACTGGGGTGGGCTTTCAGTGTGCCATCTGAGTGTTTGGGGGGAGCTAGCCAATGGGGGATTTGGCAACCGCACTGGCACATAACTAGGGGGGCCAAGTGCTGAGGGGGATTGGGCACCCCCTCGGCACACAACAAATGGGGGTGTTATGCTGACAGGGAGTGGGCTCCCCCATCGGCACATGAAATGGGTTAGGGCATGCCAACAGGGGGATTCGGCACCCCCTGAACTTTGGCATCGTGGCAGGTGGTGGCGGCAGTCACTGCCACAATGTTTGCTTCATCAGCAAAGGCACATCAGAAGGTACTGCTGCATGGCGAGCTTGGCTCTCATTGCAGCAGACCTTTTCTTTGATCTGGTGGCCACGTTACATGTTGCTGGTGTCAGTGCCTGCCGCTGCTTCATTGGGGAATGAGGGACACACTTACTGATGCATGCCCTGCAGTTGCCCGCAGTGACCACTCTTCCAAATCTGCTACTACTGCAATATGTTGGCTGTGCAATCGTGATCCGGCATAAAAATGACCCAGAAATTTATTTTTTTTATATTTAAAAGTCCTTTTCATGACTCGTTTCTGTTTCTTCATATGGCCATATGAAAAAAAAAATGGTCCATACAAAAAAGGATGGCTTCATGCAAAAACAAGAATCTGTACTTATTTTTTATATACATATTAAAATATAGATGAACATGTTTGCTCTCCCAAAATTCATCACACTTGCAACTAATTTACATGCACATCAAATATAAAACTGGGTTTCTGTTACAAAACTCTGTTAAATACCAATACAGATTTTGGCAGCAGCAGCACATGAAATGTGATGAATGTGGATATTTTTTTAACTTTGATATATGTGTATGAGCAGGGTTTGACTTATAATAATGTTAGATCCCACCCCAACCAAAGGAAATAACTAAAGAGTGGGAAAGAAATTAGCTGTATACCGACCACTGTTTTGCACATATATTATTAACGAAACAGAAAGTTCTTTCCCACTCTTGAAAGAATGAGCCCCAGAAACATATCTCAAACCACAGAGAAGTTATAGTAATGGGTGATTACATGATTCTGTACCAAATCAGGACAACACCTGAAAGCACATATTTCCTCTTACTAAGGTGATTACAAATATTATATACTACATACAGTTATGAGATAAATAAAGTACATATGGACAGTTTCAAAACAAACAGGATTTTCTTCCAGTGTGGATGCTGATTAAGATAAAATTGCTTAACAGTGGGACTAGACAGTAAAGGAAATGTTGCATCTTATTTGGGCTATCCAAGAGTAAAGTTGCCAAAAATCAGTTCTGTGGTATTAATTAGCTTATAATACTAGAAGGAAACAGTTACAGTTTTCTATCACCATTTTATTGTTTTCTTTTGTGTGAACATAAAAGGAGGACAAAAAAATGCAACACATTTATCTGTAACGTATTTACGTATTTGAATTTTGGTAACTGGGTAGGACCACTGAGACAACTGCAGTCCCTTTTTCAGGGTTGACCCTGGAAAGACCAGAAAACAAGAATACAAAGCATAATAACAATTCAGTAGATGACAGATTACAGGAACAACATAAAGACATATACAGAAACCAGATTAGTTAAAACATTTACAGATGTAAATACACAACTGTGCACAAGTATTGGTACTAGCACTAACACTGAATGATAACAGGTATATAGATATTTGGGAGTCAGATATCAGAAAGTATATAAGCTGAGGCAGAGAGAGATGGAGATGAGGGGGAAAAGAGGGTTGAAGACAAGGAAGAGAGAGAGAGTACAAGATTAAATTTGAGGCACCAGGAGGTACTCAGTCAGCAACTCAGGAGTGATCAGTATTCAATGGAAGCAAGTGTATTTTGCTGAGGAGGTAAGAAAGGTGAGTAGATTGGACTGGAACAAAGGAAGCGAGGTGCAGGACAGAACTGAGGGGGGCGGGGAGTTCCACTCTGCCATTGCCACAAAAGAGAAGGACCTACATGCAACAGCTAACTGCAGATTAGATCTTAGTAGTCGAGGGATGGAGGGAGGGAGGCAGATCTGAAGGCTTGAGAAGCTTGTCTTCGGCAGATAACCTCACTCAGACATGGGAGGATAAATTGGTGGACAAACTTGTGCATGGAGCTCAAGGCGGAGAGCCTAAACTTTGAGTCATAAGGCAACCAGCCCAATGAGGAGAGGACAACACAGTAGTGGATGCAGGTGTTGACACCTAAGGCAAACCTACCCACCCTATGGTATACCTGTGCAATGAGAGACACGGTGGGTGCATTGGAATAGAGCAATAATGGAGTACCATAAGTGAGGAGGGGAAGAAGAGATGAAGAAGCAATCTTAGTGCTCGAGGTAGAAGTGAGGAATGGGTGGATACAATAGAGAAGAACCAACTTCTGATTCAGAGTCTTGATCAAGGTGGAGACATGGGTATTGAGAAAGAGTGAGGAATCCAGGGTGACACCCAAATATTTGAAGGTATTGACTGCTTCCAGAACATCACTATTGAAGAAAGTAATACAGAGAGGGGAGGGGGAGTGGGTAGATGAGAGAAAAGCATGCTTTTTGTCTTCTTTGTGTTTAGGATAAGCTGATTATTCCTGAACCAACCCTCAAGGTCAGCAAAGTATCTTGAAAGTTCCCTGTTAATCTGAGCAGCATCAGAAGAAGAATGGTAGATGACAGCATCATTTGCATAGAGATGCATAGTCTCCCCTCCACAATTGTTAGAAATCTCATTGATGAAAAGTGAGAACAACAAAGGACCCAATATGGATCCCTGTGGGACCACATGAGTTATAGTTCTAAGTGCTGAGATACAGCCTGCCTACTTAACCCTTTGGGAGTGAGAGAGCGATAGCTGTGGACCCAGTGAAGGATGCTGGAGTCAAGACCAATATCCTGTAGTTGCTGGAGCAGGAGACCATGATTCTCCAGGTCGAATGCTTTTGTAAGGTCAACAAAGATGGCTCCAGTGGATGAACTTTGGTCCATGGCTTGGAAAATGTCTGAGATTACCTTAGCAAGGCTGCGAGGGTACTATGGTTCTTTCTGAAACCATGTTGAAAAGGTGAAAGCAGATTATGGTGATCCAGATAATCCTGCTGCTGATTATAAATAAGGAGCTCTTGAATTTTGGCCAAAGGGCAAAGGATGGAGATCGATCGGTAGTTCTCGACAACATTGTTGGGTCCCCCTTTGTGTACTGGTACAACTACAGCTACTTTCCATTTGTCAGGAATGGTGCTAGATAGGGAGGGCCAGTGGAACAAGTCTCGAACAAAGTGTGCAAGGGCAGGGGCTCCTAACTTGAGAAATTTAGGCACAAGAGTGTCGTGACCAGGGGAGCTCCTCATTGCAGGTGGCCAGTTTCAAGTGGAAAGGAGGATGAGTCCCAACGTCCTCCACAGGGGATGGGACAGAGGGGGCACCAGGAGAATTATGGAATAGCGAGGTATATTTGTGAAGACGTGTAAAAGAGTCATTGAATCTAGAGGCAATACATGTGGGGTCAATGAGGATGATGCCCTGGGCAGAGATAGATTTTGAGAGCTCAGTAGCCTTTCCTTTCACTAAGGCATTGACCTGCCTCCAAAACTCCATGGGATTACAAAGGTGTTCTCCCTGAAGAAATTTAAAATTATATTACTTGGCCTTATGAAGGGAATTTTTGCAAATGTTTCAGAGTTGCTGATAGGTCTACTGATCTTGGGGCAACCCACTTTTTTTATAAGCTCACCAAGCCCGGTCCCTGGAGAACATAAGAGTCCATAATTCCTTACTGATCCAGGGGGCCTTCATGCCTTTAGATCTACATTTTCTTACTGGGGCATGGTCATCAACAATCTGATTGAGTGTAGTAACAAAAGAATTCAGGGCTAGGTTGATGTCCAGGAGATTCTTAATAGTTCTCCAGTCAGTCCTGTTAATAGAGGCCGTGAAGTTATTGCTATCAAACATGGAAATATCATGGACAAGGGTAATTTTAGGAGAGGGGTTAGGCCAATTATTTCCCCATAAACAGAAAGTGGGGGAATGATTGCTTATACAGTCTGAAAGCATTCCCATTGCTCTGACTTTGAGAAGGCAGTTTGTGACCACCCAGTCCAGCAAGGTATGATTTCCAAACTTGTGGTTGAGATGTGTAGGGTCATGAATAAGTTGAGTTAGGTTTAGATCAGCTATTGCAGTATGTACTTTGCCTGCAGCAGGGTTGAGCCAGTCATTACTGAAGTCACCACATCGGACTAGGTCATGGTGAGGGAGATGGGCAAGGGAGGTAAGAAATGGGAAACGGTCAATGTCAGCCTTATTAGGGGGTAGATAGCCACACCCAATCATTAACTTGTTGACTGTTCCAAGGTTTAAGACTAGGAATAAGATTCTGCCTCTGGGGATCCAGTGCCTAAATCATAGTTTGATGGCATCCAAGTCAGATTGGGTATATATATAATGACCCTTCCAGCTCTTTTCCTTAGCCTGACTTTCCTAAAACAGTTGAAGCCAGGTAGTGCCACCTCATGCTGTTTAATGGCTGGCTTAAGCCAAGTCTCAGTGATGCAAAGAATGTCAGGGGACTTCTGGGTCACCCAGGCTTCCAATTCAGTCATTTTAAGGTGAAGGCGATGGCTTCGAATGTCTGTCCCTTAAGGTTGAAACATCCCGCTCAATGGCTATCAGGGTTATAGGGTGTTACAGGCCTCCATCTGCTGGGTCCCAGCTCCTATCTCACCTATCGACTATTATGGGACATGAGACCCTTGAAACTATTATTCTAGGGAATCTCAGTTATAACTAGTTATCTAAGGCTTCCTCAACCCCTCAAATCCTTCTGTGACTCTCTTGGTCTCACACAACTCATTGAAGAACCTAAGCGTCCTAACAAGAAAAACTCCAGAAATAGCACTCTATTGGATGTCTTTCTTACAAGCAAGCTACAGTCCTTTTCCTACACTGGAATAGTTTTCTCAGATGTCAGCAATCACTGCTTCATCGCTGATGTAAGATCTGACTCCATCCCCCCTCCACATCTAAGTTCTCCATCAGAATGTCCAGACACAACTTTGACACATTTGCCTACATCGAAGAGCTAAAATCGTCTGTACACTGGCAGAACTTTTACCTAGCCAAATTGGTCAGCATGGCATATGACATTTTTCATGAAATAATGTCTTATGCCATAAATAATTGTGCTCCCTTGGTAAAAGTCTGCGTAAAAAACAACTTGCCATTGGTGCTCTGCTGAACTCAAGGCTGCATTTCTAGCACGAGATAAACTCTGGAAAAAAGCCTGCAAATCAAAAACTGCCGAGGCTTGGTGCCTCTTCAGGAAGGCTAGGAACTCCTGCACCAAATTGGTTAGAGAGGCTAAGGCCAGCTTCTACCGTTCTGAGCTTGACTCTGCCTCAAGGTGCCCAGCTAAATTTTGGTCCACAATCAAAGAGCTGTCTGGTCATACAGCTGGAAATGTACTACCCTTGAAAATCACATCTGACAATGTTACTATCAACGATAGCAAGGAGATTCTCCAGGCCTTCAACAACCACTTTGCTATGGCAGGCCTAGCATTCGACAATTCACCAGCATCTGTGTTACATTCTCAGGTTAGTGCACAGATTCCTGAACTTAACACCACTAATGTGGTCTTCTCATTCCTTCCTGCTTTGTTGAAAGAGGTCAAAGACCTCCTTCTACAGTTGGACACCAAGAAAAGCACTGGTGTTGACTCTCTCAACCCCTACTTCTTAAAGATTGCATACCACATCCTAGCTGTACCAATCACACATCTATTTAACTTGTCCTTGCCCCAGGGGACTCTTCCACACCTATGGAAAATTGCCCACGTCATTCCTATGTTTAAATCAGGGGAACCCTGCGTCCTAAATAATTACAGGCCAATATCTCTCCAACCAATATTGTCTAAACTGCTGGAAAAAATTGTGAATGCTCAGTTGAGAACCTACCTAGATAACAAGAACCTTCTAAATCCTATGCAGTCTGGTTTCAGAGACAAGCACAGTGCCATTACGGCTCTGGCCAAAGTGACTGATGACTGGCAACAAGAGCTGAAAAACAAAAAATTTGTATGTGCCATGTTCCTTGACCTAAGCAAGGCCTTCAACACTGTTGACCACTGCCTGCTTCTTTCCACCCTAAAAGTGATAGTTCTGGACCCGACCTCTCTGTGCTGGTTCAATAATTACCTTACAGATAGGCTTCAGCAGGTCAAGGCCGAATGGGAGCTCTCTCCATTCAAACTACTAAAAAGAGACATTCCACAGGGATCCATCCTGGGGTCTCTATTGTTTGCCATTTATGTAAACAATATTGATGTTGGCATCAAGGAGGCCAATATTCACCTTTTCGCTGATGATGCGGTATTGTACCTAAGCCGGCCAACTCCAGAAGCTGCTTGTAGAGATTTACAAACAGAATTCAACTTGTTGCAGAATCAGCTCCTGAATAAAAAACTCTTACTCAATGCCTAAAAAAACAAAAGCTATGCTCTTCTCTCCGGCTTCTCATTTGGCGAACCCTGCTATCTCTGGCTCCATACCTCCCATAAACACTTTACTACGAAAGATGTTGGAATTTGTTACGAAATTCAAGTACCTAGGGGTCTGGCAAGACCACAGACTCTGCTTTGTGGAGCATGTCGAGGATCTGCTGAAAAAGTTGAGGCAGAGGCTTGGTCTCTTCTTTATAATAAACTGCCTCCTGACCAAAGATGCCAAGATGCAGTTAGTTCAATCCACTTTTCTACCCTAATTGATTATGCCGATTTAATTTATAGTCTGTGTAATGCCTCCTGTCTTTCTAAACTGGATACCTTATACCACAGAGCCTTGAGATTCATAACTGGCCTACCTATCACCACCCACCCCTGCTCCTTATATGCAGCTGTGGGGTGGACCTCCCTTCAGTACAGAAGGAATAGAAATGTGGCTCTCTGGACTTACAGACTATTACCAACAAATTACCCCAATACATTTCTGACTGTTTGCCATTATACGTGGTAGGCAACTATGCACTGAGAAGCTATTCTGTGCTTCTACTGAAGGTACCTAGGGCCAATACACACTTTGGGAGAGCGGCCATAGGCTTTGTGTTGCCCTCACTCTGGAGCAAACTACAGAAATCTATGAAACTGAGTCTCCCTGTTAGTCTTACTACCTTCAAGACCGTGTATGCCAAGGCTGTTATGGAGCTATGCAGCTGTTTCCAGCATGCTTAACATGTTAGGGTGCCTACTGCTTACCTGCCCACACTACATCTCCACCTAACCCGGCCCCTTGATTTTCTCCACCTATACACCTCCCTTTTTTTCTGCTAATCCACTACCTTTCTTACCCTCAGACTCCTAACTTATATGTCCCCAGCCCATCTACTGTAGCACCCCTCCTAGAACAGCTGCAGTCCTGTACCCCTCCCCTTCATATCTGTCCCTTAAGATTGTATATGTTCTGACCAATGATATGCCGTGCTGTTTGAAAATGTTTTAATTCCCCTTCTCACACCATTCTCCCTAACCTTGTTAACCCTATATCTGAAATACTTGTTATTGCGCTGTGCATTTTTTTTTTCTGTTTCTGTATAATTATGTCTATTTATTATTTGTACATAAAAGAGTTATTCTTGACCTTGTGTAATGCAGGTCCAGTTGTAAATGAGCCTGCTCAATGGTGTTCACCTGGATAAATAAATACTTGATTGACTGATTGATTGATATTCATGTGGGCTATTTTTAGGCCTTTAGGAGGGTGCTGAGTAATGGTAGTGGGATTCTTGAGGCCTTTGGGGGGAGTCTGGGAAGCATTGAAGGAGTTACGCAACAGGGTAGGACCACCCCCCTTGGGAGCTGGAGGAATGCGGGAAAAGGCCGACTGGTAAAGTCCAGACCAGGGGAAAACGGAATCCCCGTGGGAACATTAGCAGGGGAAATGGAAGTATAGGGAAAGGGCGGAAGGTAGTCCTGCTCAAAGCCAGGAGCTCGGGCATTAAAATGCCCGAGCTCCAGGCGATGCTAACTGAGGGAGCGGTGGATGTGGCAGCGGTTACTGAGACCTGGGCCACCTCACTGACACAACTGGGACCTGAACCTGGAGGGTTACAGTATGTACAGGAAGGACAGGGAGGAGGGAAGGGGAGGAGGGGTAGCAGTGATAGTCAAAAACTGCATTGGCGTAGGGGGAGTAGAGGAGGTGGAGGGAACCATGGAGGCAATTTGGGTCACCTTGATAACAAGGGGGGGCAAGAGAGTAAAAATAGGAGTGGTGTATAGACCCCTGCGCTGGCGGAGGAGCTGGAGGAGAGTCTGGTGGCAGATGTTGGGAGACACTGCATATTGGGCAGGGAAGGGTGGTGGTGTTGGGGACTTAAACATGCCAGGAACAGACTGGGAGACTATGAACATCGTTGGCCAGGAACAGAGGTTGTTGGATGTCTTTCAAGGCGTTCTTAACTCAGCAGGTGGGGGAACTGACCAGGGAGGCGCGGGTACTGGATGTGGTCCTGGTGGCAGTGACCAGATTGGGGGCCAGGAGTTAAGGGACCCATTGGCCGGGAGTGACCATGCCATGGTCTGGTTCTGCCTGAAACAAGGAGGGGTAGAAGGCTGCACAAAGACGGAGGTAACTGACTTCAGGGGGGTGGATTTTAAGGAAATGGGAAGGATCCTTAAGGAGCATTTGGATGTGATTGGGTCACACATATGGATGCTGACAGTAGGTGGGAAATCATCAGGAGGGTGCAGGATGCCACCAGCATCTGTGCAAGAGTAAGACAAAATGCGGTAGGCCCAAAACCCTGCTGGTGGACCAGGGAGGTCCAGGAGGTGGTGCGGGAAAGAAGGCAGCCTATAGGCAATTCAAGTGCTCAAGGAGTGAAAGGGATTGAGGGAGTGTCGAGCTGATGTCTAGAAGGGCCACTAGGGTGGCGAGGGCGGCTAAGGCAAGGAAGGAGCAGAACTGGGCCAGGGAAATTAGGAAACAGAACAAGGGGTTCTTTAGATACATTGGGGAAAAACGAAGGGTGAAGGGGCAGATTAGCAGGATTAAAACAGGGGAGAGATGGGCACAACATCCGGGGGAGCAGGCTGAGGTACTAAATGAGTACTTCTGGTGAAACCCCTGGCAGAGCTTTTCACCATCTCTCTGAGGACAGGGTGGGTGCCCCAGGACTGGAAGGTAGCACATATAGTGTCTATCCACAGGGGGTGTCAAGGGAGGTGGCAGGGAACTACGGGTCTGTCAGCCTGACATCGGTGGTGGGCAAGGTGATGGAGGACATTGTCAAGGAGAGGCTGGGGGGGACCTGGAAAAGTCAGGGTGCCTGGACGATAGACAGCATGGATTTGTCCCGGGGAAATAGTGTCAGACAAACCTTGTGGAGTTCTATGACTGGGTAATGAGTGCCTTGGACCTGGGTAGACCAGTGGATGTCCTCTTTCTAGACTTCAGCAAGGCATTTGACTCTGTTTCTCATGAGGCCCTTTTGGATAAGCTGGGAGAAATGGGGGTGGGGAACCAGATGATCAGATGGATAGGCAATTGGCTCCAGGACCAGACCCAGAGGGTCATAGTTGGCGAGATAGTCTCATCCCCAAGGAGGGTCATTAGTGGGGTCCCACAGAGATCAGTCCTTGGGCCCCTCCTGTTCAACGCCTACATCTCTGACATAAGGACAGGTATCAGGAGTGAGATGATTCTCTTTGTGGATGACTCAAAACTGGGGGCGGTGGTGGATGGGGAGGAGGGTGGCCCTATAGGGGGACCTGGAAGCTCTGGAAAGATGGTCTAAAAAGTGGAAGCTGAGGTTCAATGCAGGGAAATGCAAGGTACTGCACCTGGGGGCCAGAAACCCAGGCCAAGTGTACACCCTGGGGGAAGAAATACTACAAGTCTCGATGGCTGAGAGGGACCTGGGGTTGGTGGTGGATGTCAAGATGAACAACTCAGAGACTTGTAGGAGGGCAGCAGCCAAGACTAGCAGGATGCTGGGATGCATCGCTAGGGGGATCACGTCCAGAAGGAGGGAAATGATACTCCCTCTGTATAACTGCTTGGTGAGGCCGCACCTCCAGTACTGCGTGCAGTTTTGGAGGCCACACTTAAAGAGGGACATTAAACTCCTGGAGAGGGTCTAGAGGAGGGCAACCAAAATGATTTGGGGCTTGAGGGAAAGGACCTATGGGGAGAGGCTCGAAGAGCTAAATATGTACACATTGGAAGAGAGGAGAGACCGGGGGGACATGATAGAGGTCTTCAGGTACATGAAGGGAGTAAATAGGGGAGAAGCAGTCAGGGTGCTTCGAAGGAAGGAGGAGGGGGCAACTAGAGGGCATGGGTGGAAGCTGGAGGGGGGACGATTAAGGGGAGAAAGGAGGAGGTGCTACTTCACTGAGAGGGTGGTGGAACCATGGAATGCACTGCCCAGGGGGCTGGTGGAAGAAGAGACAGTGGAGGGGTTCAAGAGAGGGTGGGACAGGTACAGGGGAAGGGTTCTAGAAGCAAACTTCAATGCAGCGAGAATATTCGGAACTGGGAAGGGAGAAGCCAGAGAAGGGGAAGGGGCAGCAAGATCAGCTCTGGGGGTGGGGGCTGACCAAACGAGCAGACGCAAAAGACCTTTAGGCCTATTCTGCTGGCATTTTAGTATGTTAGTATGTTAGAGGGCCCAGGATTGAGTTCAATATCTCCCACAAGTACTAACAGGAGGAAAACAGATAAATGGACTGATAATGAGGCACAAGGTACCCATCTAAAGGCGGTGGGAGCAGCAGGGACACATAATCATTTACATAGCAAAAAACTCAAGAGTGCTGCCCCGGATCTGGGAATACAAGGTACACATAAGAGTATGAAAGGGGAATCAAGCTCAATTTAGCATGGAGGAGGAGGGGGACTGTCCCGTGGGGGATACCATAAAGAAGTACTGTAGCTATAAACTGGTCAGCCATGCAGAGGACATAGCTGGCATATGGGTAAGACTAGCCAGCAAAAGCAGCCCATGGTAGAAGGACTGAGGCCCACCAGGCTAGAGCAGAGCTGAGGAAGCTTACAGTTCACAAATTAGGGAGAAGGAAGACTTAGCAAGGGAGATCTAACTATTCCAGAGTACAGGGCAGAAGCATACACAGGAAGACTGGACACTAGAAGACCCTCTAGTAACACTGAGGATAGAGGAAAGGTATGGATAAAGATTGGACTCCAAGTCGGAAAACAATAGGATGCAAGTACAGTACAAGGAACCAATAGAGTGGGGTTAGAGGGTTAGGGGACAAGCTATTTCAGTATTTAATTAAGGCCGGGGGAGGGAAGGGCCAAAAAAGGCAGTGGAAAAACAATTGAGAAGCAGCTTGCACTCAAAACTACAACTTTAGCCTGCCAAAAGCTCCCAAAGTAGTATATCGAGCAAGGTCCAATTAGATTAAAAGCTGTGAGGCGCGGACCAATGGCACGTGAGCAGGAATAGGCAGCATCCAATTGGAAGTCAAGGTGCTCTCCCGGTCGAGTTCACAAATCTTATCGAGTGGAGGAAGCTTCAGGGTGGGTTGAAGGGAGGCGACAATCAGGTAGATCAAGCCATGGCTTATGCTAGAGGAGTGCCCATCAGGGCAAATCTGAAAAAGGAAATAACAGAGATGGGGGTTAGGCTGAATAAGGATCTTTGGACAAAACACAGGCTGAGGGCTAAATCGGAGGGGTTGGAAAGGGATAGAGAAAACAAAAGGATCAGGGGCATAGGTGGGGGGGAGACAGCTAGACAGCAGTTAACTCTGGCACTTCAGGAGAAAGGATTAAACTGAGCAGTGAAAAGATCAACTGCCTATGGGGAGTGGGGGTGGAAGGAGAAGCTGGATAGATAGGGAATAGGTACTAAGTGCCTGGAGTTCAGCTAAGAGGATGAAAGATAGGGAGGAGAGCTAGAGAAGAAGAAGAATGGAGAGGGTAAAAAAGAGAAAGATACAGTGCCAAGGAGTTTATTTCAGGGGAAAGCAACAGAGAAAGTACAGTTTTAGCAACCCATGGCACTTGGTCCCTAGTTACATGAAACAGTCCCTGGAAGTAGCAGCCCTACACAGTAATACAGTAGATCCCTAATAATGCAGTGCCCACAAACACAATGATTTTTATATTGGAACAACCCCAGGAAACAGCAGCCCAATAGTACAATATTACACTGTAAGAGTTCCCCAACAGTACCCACAAACACATTAGATTTTTCATAAAACAGTCCCTTAAGATACAGTGCTCATCTAGTAACAAACAGCCTAAAATAACCCACAAAAACAGTGCCCTAGTCCAAAAAAGGCAGTTGAAAAACAATTGAGAAGCAGCTCACTCTCTAAACTACAACTTTAGCCTGCTAAAAGCTCCCAAAGTCGTATATCAAGCATGGTTCAATCAGATTAAAAGCCATGAGGTGCGGATCAATGGAGCAAGCGCAGGAATAGACAGCATCCAATTGGAGGTCAAGGTACTCTCCCGGTCAAACCGGCAAATCTTACCAAGTGGAGGAGGCTTTAGGTCAGGTTGAAGGAGGCAGCACAGCCAGTTGGCAGATCAAGCCATGGTCGCTATGTTAGCAGACCGCCTGTAGAGCAAATCGAGTGGAGGAGGCTTCAGAGTGGGTTGAAGGAGGTGGCGCAGCTGGTAGGCAGATCAAGCTGCAGCTACTATGTTAGCAGAGCACCTGTCAGGGAAAATAGAGATGAGGAGGCTTCAGGGCGGTTTGAAGGAGGTGGCGTGGCCAGTAGGCAGATCAAGGCACAGTCACTATTTTAGCAGAGTGCCCGTCAGAGCAAATCGAGTGAAGGAGGCTTCAGGGCAGGTTGAAGGAGATGGGACGGCAGGTAGGTAGATCAAGCTATGACCACTATGTTAGCAGAGTGCCCGCCAGGGCAAATTGAGTGGAGGAGGCTTCAGGGCGGGTTGAAGGAGGTGATGTGGCCAGTAGGCAGATCAAGCCACGGCCGCTATGTTAGCAGAGTGCCTATCAGGGCAAATCAAGTGGAGGAGGATTCAGGGCGGGTTGAAGGAGGCTACGCGACCAGTAGGCAGATCAAGCTGTGGTTGCTGTGTTAGCTGAGCGCTCATCAGGACAAATCTGAAAAAGGAAGTAACAGAGATGTGGGTTAGGCTGAATAAGGATCTGTGAACAAAACACAGGCTGAGGGCTAAACTGGAGGCTGTGGGAAGGAATAGAGAAAACAAAAGGAACAGGGTCATAGGTGGGGAGGGGGCAATGGTAAAATACATGCTATTAGAATGAGTTATACATCAACATATTTATAATATGTATTTAACCTTAACCATAGGTTGTTATGCCTCCGTGACATTTTATGATTAACCTCTCATTTTGAACACGAGTTCTCTTTAAATATCGAGACATACAATGTCAAGCTTCCATAACAATTTTCCAATCAAAGTTTTGTCAAGTCTGACTTCTATAAGAAATGAGGAATGGAAGAGTCACTATTTTTTAATGCAACAAATGACCCCAACCCCGGGCACCATTATGTTCTTGCAGATGTTTGTTGAAATAGGATATGTTGCAGTTTGCTATATACCATTAATAAGACTACCTCTTGACAGTTCCAGATAAATAGTAACTTGATGTTTGATCAAGTGGATATATAGTAAAATATTACCCTGGACCCTCCCTACGCCAAAACCCCATTTTACCATTGTCTGTTTACAAGGATATGTGTCTGACAAGATCATCTTGAAAACAGTGATTGTGTTATTAAGATAATCCAATAACAAGTGGCTGACAATATTACTCATGCTTCTGTCTACCTCCTCTTTCATTTCCTCATCTTGTTATTTTTGTTTTATATTCTTTGGGGTATTTTTATACTGGGTATTTATTCTGGGTATTGGACAGGAAAAGACTAATGCCCATCAAGTCTGTCCACCCACACAGTGGGTCAAATTTTCCCACCTCCAAAAAGAAAAGCATCCAGTTTACATTTAAAAATAGCAAATGTTTTACTCTGCACCAATTCCCCAGGCAAATTATTCCATGCCCTTACTGTTGATAAAAACAAAGAAACATAGACTTTGACAGCAGATAAGGACCGCTTGGCTCACCTGGTCTGCCATTTCCCTACCTACAGTATAAGCTGCAGATCCTAGTTAACCAACAGCCTATTTCCTCCTACCCCCAACAAGAATTGCCTTATGTCTGTCTCATGCATTCTTGAATTCTCCCACAGTTTTAGGCCCCACAACCTCCTCAGGAAGGCTGTTCCATGCATCCACCACCCTCTCTGTGAAAAAATACTTCCTCACATTGCTCCTGAGCAGTCCCCCATCTTCAAATTGTGTCCCCTTGTTCTTGCACATCTCTTTTTCTGAAAGATGCTACTCTCTTGGGCTTTGTTGATTCCACTGAAGTACTTAAAGTTTCAGTTATGCCCCCCCCTTTCCTCAAGGGTATACATATTAAGCTCCTTTAGTCTCTCCTTGTATGTCTTCTCTTGCAGACCCTGCACCATTTTAACTGCCCTCCTTGATCCATCCTGTCTATGTCCTTGCGGAGATGGGGTCTCCAGAAATGGATGCAGTACTCCAAATGGGGTCTCACCAACCGTCTGTACAGGATAACAACTTCCTGTTTTTTGCTGTTGATGCCTCTCCCTATACATTCCAGTATCCCCCCGGCCTTCTCACATTGCTTGCCAACCTTAAGGTCATCTGATATAATTACCCCTTGGTCCCTTTCCATTTTTGTTGTTGTTACTACCAGCCCCCACTGTGTAATCTTCCCCTGACTTTTTGTTTCCCAAGGGCATTATTTTGCACTTCTTTGCATTGAATCCAAGTTGCCATATTTCTGACCATTCCTCCAACCTCGTCAAGCCCCTTCTCATCCTTTCCACTCCTCCTTGTGTATCAACCCTGTTGCAGATCTTTATGTCATCTGCAAGGAGGAATACTTTTCCTTCCAGTCCCTTTGCAATGTCACTTATAAAGACATTAAAAAGGATTGGATCCAATACTGAACCTTGCAGTACCCCACTAGTAACCCCTCTTTCTTCAGTGTGGACTCCATTTACATTTACCTTCTGTGTCCTGTTGTACAGCCAATGTTTTACCCAGGCTACCACCCTGGGACCCACTCCCATTCTGGTTAATTTGGCTATTAATCTTTTGTGAGGGACTGTGTCAAATGCCTTGCTAAAGTCTAGGTAGGCCATGTCCACAGCCTCTCCCTGGTCTACTACTTTGGTCACCCAGTCAAATAAATCAATTAGATTTGTCTGACATGACCGTCCTGTTGTGAACCCATGCTGCCTTGAGTCCTGTGCCCGAATGGCCTCTAGGTACTCAACAATTCTTTCCTTCAGAAGTAATTTCCCTACCATAGAGGTCAAACTGACAGGTCTGTAGTTTCCTGCCTCTATCTTGCTTCCACTTTTGTGAAGGGGAATCACATACACCTTTCTCCAATCCTCAGGTACCACACCATCCTCCCATGATTTGTTAAAAAAGGTAGTCAGTGGTGTCACTAGTTCTCCCCTTAATTCTTTTAGAATTCTGGGGTGAATTCCATAAGGTCCCATTGGTTTGTCCACCTTCAGTTTTAGGAGTTCTTTCAGAACCCTTTTCTCTGTGAAAGGACTGGGATCAACCCCCTTATCCAGAGTGCTTCTGTTAATTGGATTAGGCACCTCCCCCTCCTCCTCTTTTGTGAATACTGAGCAAAAGTATTTGTTCATTGTGAGAAGCTGTTAAATCTCTTTTTATTTTTATATTGTGCTACCCTTATTTGAAGATTATGTGATCTAAGGGGGACATATTCAGAGCTAGCCAGTTGCGAGCTCAAAACAGTGCAACATGCAACGCTGATGAACCGGCCAGCTTTGTTGTCATATTCACCCAGAATGCACAATGGGCACTGATCACACAAACTGTGTGAATATGGGACACTGGATGTGTGGCACGAAGTGGTCAACCTCCATGTCTGGGCAGCACATCCAGAGTTTGGTGCTGAAGACCACCAATGGGGGAATGAGTGGTACATACCAGGATACGTCCTTCCCTCACCAACGATATTCAGATGGAAAATTCTAATGAGCTCACTGGGCATGCATGGTGCAAATGGGCCTCATGCATGCCCATTATGGGCTCATTAACATGGCTGTGCCCAACTGGATGTGCCAGGCCAGCCCACATCATCCCCGACCATAGGCCAATGTTGCAAAATCCCAGCCTGCCCTGGTAGTCTAGTGGACTCCCCCCCAGTCTGATCCCTGATGTATGATAAATAAAACAATACCCATATTTCCAAAGTGTATGTTCATCCTCCCATCCTGATCCCCATTCACAACACCTATCACCCACCCTCATGTCCCATAGTGTAGAGACACCCTCTCTGAGTGGGATCCCTGTGCGCAATATATTCCCACATTGAACAGGGTTTCCATAGTGTAGGGTCCCCCCTCCCAGTCCCAGTCCCTGATCACACTTAAATGAAGGAAACCCCACTGTGCCACAGTGTAGTGGACCCCCACTCTATCCCCGGTCCCTGATCCATGATAGCACATAAACGAAAACACCCCACTGTTCCACAGTGTATTGGCCTCCACCCGTCACCGTTCCACAATCCTCAATCAATGTACAAAACAGAGTCGAATCAGATTCCGTAGTGTAGTGTAGTGTAGTGGCCCCCCACCCTGGTAGGCAAAAACCCCCTTTTTCCCCCTCCAACCCGACCCGTGCCAGTGACTGGCACAGCCCTCCAAACTCTGCCACAGCCAGCCACTGACTGATCGGGATGCGAGCTTGTACTTTACATAGTACAAGCTCATTGGTGACAAACAATGAGCTCATACTATGTACAGCACAAGCTCATGCCCAAACCTGTCGATGGCTGACTGTGGCAGGGTGTGGAGGGCTGTGCTAGTCACTGGCATGGGTCAGGTTGAGGGAGGTGTGGGGAGGGGGTTCCTGCCTACAATGGTGGGGGGCCATTACACTATGGAACCCAATTCAACTATGTTTTATACATTGATTGGGGATTGTGGAATGGGGACAAGGTGGGGGGCAATACACTATGGAACAGCAGGGTATTTTTGTTTATGAGCAATCAGGAATCAGGATGGGTGGGGGTCCACTTCACTATGGAACAGTGGTACTTTTTTTTGTTTGTTTGTTTAACCAGGAAAGACACACTAAACTGAAAGATTGTTTTACAGGTGCGACCTGGGAGCAAGAGGAAGTTAAGTTACTTGCTCAGGGTCACACAGTATGCAAGTGGGGGCTGTGGGATTCAAACCTAGGTCTCCAGGTTTGCAGCTCAGAGCCTTAAACCACTGCACAATACTTTCATTTATGTGTGATCGGGGACTGGGGCTGGGAGGGGGGAACCTACAGTATGGAAACTGTTCAGTGTGGGATTTTATTGTGATCATGGATCCTGCTGGTAGGGGAAGTCCCTACACTATGGGACATGGGGTTGGGTGATATGAGTTGCAAATGGAGACTGAGATGGGAGTGGGGACACCACACTATGGACATGTGGGTGTTATTTTATTGATCGTACATCAGAGATTGGGCTGGGGGGGGTTCCACTATACTACCAGGGCTGGCAGGGGGACTGTATGTCCTACTATATGGTCGGGAATGGGTGGGGGCACTACACTACTGGGGCTGGCAGGCTGCTGTGCACCTGTTTGCACTTCTGCAGCCTGTCTGTGGGTGGCCAGAAGATTTAGGTATGCTTTATTTGGCCTATCTTTGCACTGCACACATCTACCACTTTGGTGGTCCATCTCTTCTGAATATTCCCATGTGCGGCACAGTGATGAGAATGCCCCCTCTACTTGGGCAGCATACATTATATTTAGGACATGGCCCATTGGGATTTGGGTAGTCCATTCCCCCCCCCTCTTTGAATATTGTATTTTAGAGCATTGTTTGGGATGGGTGACTCAACTTCATTTTACGTGGAGATGCACTGCCCATCTCCTTTGAATATGGGAGCCTAAGCCCTTCCGGCTTGGTTTGAAGATCAGTGCCCATCCCAATCATCAGTTCTTTATGATTGATTATTTTAAACATCATTAATAGGTCTCCCTTCCTCCTCCTCTTCTCCAGACTATGTAGACCCAGGCCACACAGTCTCTCATCATATGTCAATTGACCCATACCTCTAATCATCTTAGTTATTCTATGCTGCACCGTCTCCAGTATATCCACATCCTTGCATAGATATGGGTTCCACAATGGTGAGCCATAGTCCATATGTTGCTGAATAAATGATTTATATACAGGCAGAAGACAGTTTTTATCCCTACTTGTGAATGTTATCTTAATTCCGTTTATGACATAGTTTGTCCTATTTAATTCAGTATAATGAGTGACAAACTTTAATTCATTATCTATATGTAGACCCAGATCTTTTTCTAATGCAACCTTTTTGATTGGTTTGTTAGCCAAGTAAGTCTTGTCTTCCATTATTCCTCCCCAAATGCATAACAGAACACTTTTCTACACTAAACAGCATATAATTTTTCTCTGCACACATATAAATTGTTTCAAGATCCCTACTTAGTTGTGTTCTGTTGAGTTCAGTACGGACAGGACCACCTATCTTGATATCATCCACAGACCTAGCAACAGCACAGTTAACAACCATGTGCAAGTCACTAATCCCAAATATATAGCATCATATGGGATGTTATGATTTAAGTTTCTGTTCACGTCTTCAAAAATGCATAACTGGTTTATAGTATATGGTTACCCTTTGTTATGTATAAAAATCAGCCTGCTCAAAATCCTTGTTAAGCACATTCTAAACTGTTATGCGCATTCTAAAGTGTTGTTATGCGCATTCCGAACAGTTGTTATGCACAGTTCAAAGGTCATACAATTTTAGATTTCTCATTTACTCTAAACCTAGCTATTTACTAACCACCCAGTGCCCAAAATCATACCTTTTACCTTTCAAAAGTCTGGAAATGTGATTTTGATATGCAAGTAGAACAAAAAAATGCCATTTTTTGCTTTCACTTCTGTGGGGGTCTGTCACTCATGTAAAAAAACATATACAGTACTATAAAAAATAAAATATGGTCAACCACACACAACTCAGCATGTGTTTCCATCTCAGGGTTGAGATGACAGCAATGACCTCTCGAGCTTCGCTTTCGAGGTTCATATGCTATCATCTCAACCCCTCGAGAGAAACACAGCCTTGTTGTATATGGTTGCCCATACATTATTCTCTATATTATGCATGCTCAATTTTTTTTGAATCCATGCTGTTTTGTATCGTTATGTTTCATGTGCTCCAAATTTTTTTGCAGCTTTGATTTTGCTAAGGTTTCTTCAAGTTTATTCAATACCGAGGTCAAACTGATTGGATGATAATTACATAACTTAGATGTATCCCCTTTTACATAAGAATTTGCTGGCAGATGGGGACCATGCAGTTCATCTAGTCTGCCCGAGATGTCTAGCCCCCCCAATCTATTGCTTTTGCAGAGATGATCACAGTTACTGTCCCATGTTCATTTTAATTTGCTAATTGACTTAGCTGCCTCCACTACCTCCGATGGCAGG
Source organism: Neoceratodus forsteri (assembly GCA_016271365.2). Taxonomy (NCBI): domain Eukaryota; kingdom Metazoa; phylum Chordata; order Ceratodontiformes; family Ceratodontidae; genus Neoceratodus; species Neoceratodus forsteri. The sequence goes on along the minus strand of CM057451.1, from coordinate 1,059,335,575 downwards.
CTGCTCCATGGGTCCACGAACCTCTCTTTAAGAAAATGCTTTCTAACATTAGTTCTGATTTTTTTGCCTACAAGGCGTAAGGTGTGCCTCCTCATGTCTGCAGTCCTATTTTCATGGAAGAGCTTTTCGGTTTGTACTGCATTTATCACTTTGACATACTTAAAAGTAACTATCATGTCCTTTCTATTTCTTCTTTGCTCAAGGAAAAATAGATTCAATTGGCTGGACCTATTTTTGTAAGGTTCATGATGACACACATGACCTATCCAGTCGCTCCATAAATGAAACAAAGCAAAATCTAAAAAGGATCCGCACTACTGTATCTTCTGATTCATCCTAGGTCTCTTTCTTCGAGAGCCTGCCTGTGTGGAGGAAAGGTGGCAGCAGGCAGAGACTTAGGGAGAGGGATATCTCAGAGCTATGTATGAACATACAAATCTGCCAGCAGAAACAGGCCTTGTAGTCTATCAAGTCTGCTCGTTTGTGCAGCTAGCCCCCTAGTTTGCAGCTTTCCCCACCCCATCCCCCTCATTCACCCCAGGCCCTTTCTCAGTACCACTTAATCAGACCCCCTCCCCGTGCCCAGTCCCACGCCCTTTTGAAGGTGCTCACCATTTTACATGATACCACCTCCTCTGGTAGAGAATTCCATTTCATCATGGAAAGAGTGGCAGCAAAATGGAATGCTCTCCCGGAGGAGGTGGTATCATGTAGGACGGTGAGCACTTCAAAAGGGCATCGGACAGAGCATGGGGGGGGTTTGTCTGGTGAAGTGGAACTGAGAAAGAACTGGGGTGAATGAAAGCGAGGGAGTTGGGCAGCTGTGAACTAGGGTGCTAGCTGCACAACTGAGCAGACCTTATAGACCATAAGGCCTGTTTCTGCTGGCAGATTCATATGTTTGTATGTAGCTCTGAGATATCCCTCTCCCTGCATCTCTGCCTGCTGCCACTTTTCCTCCACATAGGCAGAATTTTGGAGAAAGAGAGCGAGAATGAACATACGAAAATTGCCAGCAGCAAAAGGCCATCATGGTCTATCTAGACTGCTCGAGAATGCAGCTAGATCCCTATTCAGTAGCTGCCCCACCCACCTCCCCTTACCACCCTTTACCCTCCCCTTTGCCCTGTCCCACCCCTTTTTGAAGCATCCCACTGAGTTACATGCCACCACCTCAGCTGGTAGTGCATTCCACTTTGCCACCACCCTCTCTGTAAAGAAATGCCTCCTCATCTCCTTCCTGAATCTACCCCCACCTATCTCATGTCATGGCCTCTAGTGTCTCTCCTTACCCTCCTCCTGAATAGACCCTCTGTGCCTGTTCTGATTCTCCCTTTCATGTATTTGAAGGTCTCAATCATGTCCCCCCTTCCTTCTCTCCTCCAGTGTGTACATGTTTAACTCTTTTAGTCTGACCTCATATGGCATTTTCCCCAAGCCCTGAATTATCTTCTTTGCTCTGTACTGCACCCCCTCCAGCAGCCTAATGTACTTTTGTAGGTACAGGTGCCAGTACTGCACACAGTATTCCAGGTGGCGCCTAACCAATGATCTGTAAAATGGTAGAAAAAAATCTCTTCTTCTCGAGGTGATGCCCCTTGCAATGTACCCCAGGATTTTGTTAGCCATTGCTACTGCCTTTCTACATAGCACAGAATTGTTCATTGTTTCCATGATGAACACCCCCAGATACTTCTCCTCTTCAGTTACCTTCAGTTGCACTCCCTGCCCACCAGATTGTAACTTCTCCTTGGATTTTTTGTTCTGAAGTGCAGCACCTTGCATTTTTCTGCATTGAACCCCAGCTGCCATCTGTCAGCCCAAGCCTCCAGCCTTGTCAGATCCTCCTGCAGCCCCCACCACCCCCGGTCATAAGCCACAGCTCCTATCTTGGTGTCATCCACAAATAGGCTGATTTTTCTGCTGAAAACATCTGAGATGTCTGCAATAAATATGCCAAACAGCACTGGGCCCAACACTGACCCCCTGTGGAACACCACTTGTCACAGGCTTAGGGGCTGAGTATTCCTCACCTACCACCACCCTCTGCTGCCTATCTTTTAGCCAGTTCTCCTCCCACCCCACCAGTTTTGCTCCCTCCCCTGTACCCTCTAGCTTGCTTCCAAGTTTCCCATGCGATACTGAACCAAACGCCTTACTGAAGTCTAGGTACAGAACATCCACTGTATGGTCCCCGTCAATTTGCCTAGTCACCCAGTCATAGCATTCCACCAGGTTGGTCTGGCATGACCTGCCCTTGATGAAGCCATGTTACCTCCCATCCTACATCCGCTTCACCTCCAGTAGTGGCACTAGCATCTCCTTTAGGATTGTCTCCATTAGCGAACTAGGGGGCTAGCTGCGCAACCGAGCAGAAATAGAAGAACTAAACACTTGTCTGAAGTGCTGGTACCAAGAAAAGGGGCACCACTTTGTTGGTAATTGGCAGAACTTCTTGGAGAGGGAGTTCTTCATTTTCAATGGCCTGCACCTCACAAAGGAAGTGACAAGAGCAATAGGCCAAAAGTTTGATGTTCATGTCAGTCAGTTAAAGTAGTGGACAGGGAGGAGGCAAGAGTGCCACCAGCATTGCAGGGGTCACCAGTTGTCACTTCCCTAAAATCAAGCAGTTCAAGTCCAGCATACGCACTTTTCTTTAAATCTGACGGAAACACAGACCAGGAAGGTCCACTGGAAAATGTCAACAAACGCAAAAGGCATTAGAAGCACACGGATAGTACAAAACACACACAAGGTAACCGTATAACAGAGCAATCAGGCATGAAGTGCCATGTGTGTCAATGCTTGAAGCCTCCCAAACAAGATCCCTGAACACACAGCCATGATAGCAGAATCACAATTAGATTGGGTAGCGATTATGGAAATGTGGTTCACCACAAACCACACATGAGATGTTATGATACCTAGCTACATAATCTTTTGGAGGGATCAGGAAGTGGAAAAAAGGAGGGGGTGGCCATATACATAAGGGAGGGTATCAGTGCAACACAACTCCAACACAAACATTGTAAGGCTGAGGCCCTATGGATTACCCTAGGAGCTGGAGAAAAAGCCCCATCTGGTGTTAGGAGGTCTAAACCTCACTTTCAGGTTCTTGGCAATATTGGGAATGCAAGTAATCACAGACACATTGCATATGAGTAATAAATGAGTTTATTACTGCAAAAGGATAAAATCACAATTGCCCTAAGCAGTTCTTACCAATATGAACTGGGAGCCAGTGCTAAGCGTTCCCTATACCTCGAGGTTTCTCTGTGTCTCCTGGGATCTCCGAGGTACAAGACTAGTGTATTACATTATATACATATGATAATTACTATGGTTACTGTAAGATAGAAACATTTCTAGTTACAGAGATGAGCCCTATTGTCTAAATTAGAGGTGGCTCCACGGTCCAAGATAACATTATACAATTTTGTATAGTCATCAGTTTATGAACAAAAGACTTCTTATACAGAGTCTTACATAACTCAGTGTAGGCAAGGCAAGGCAAGGCAAAGTTTATTTAAAAGAAGCCCAATCCCAGAGGCTCTGGGCACCGTACAAATTGTTTATAAAACAGCATTTGAAAACAATATTTCAACTTCACAAAATTATTTAACTAAAAATTAAAAGAATACATAACTCCAATAAAATCTCAGACACTACTATAAATTATAATTTATATAATACAAGCTTGGGAGAAAAAGAGTGTCTTCAAACAAGCCTTGAAAATATCCACAGTGGGTGCTTTCCTGACCTGAGCTGGCAAAGAATTCCACAGAACAGGTGCTGCAACACTAAAGGCTCTATCACCAGCTGATTTAAGCCTCGTTCTGGGAATGGTCAGGAAGCCCCTACTTGAGGAACGGAGAGGGCGGACAGATAGAGCAGGTATCAGGAGGTCCGACAGGTAACCAGGGCCCTGCCTGTGTAGGGCCTTATATGTGAGAAGACCCACCTTAAAGAGGATTCTCCACCTGACTGGCAGCCAGTGCAATTCACACAACACCGGTGTTATATGGCAACATTTTTGCTACCCAGTAAGTAACCAGGCAGCTGCGTTTTGCACCAGCTGCAGTCTGCAGAGAGATCCCCCTGTGGCCCTGAGGTAGAGCGCTTTACAGTAGTCAAGCCTAGATGTGACTAAGGCATGTATCAAGGTAGGGCAGTCCAGAGGTGGAACAAGGGGTTTTGTCCTGGCGATATTTCTGAGATGGAAAAAAACAGGTATGAACCGTGGAGGATATTTGAGCCTCCATAGTTAAGTTCCTGTCCAGAATCACTCAAAGATTTTGCACCCAAGAGTAGGCCTTCAATGACAGCTCCAAGAACAAGTCCAGTTTCTTAGTTAGAGGCCATCCTATCAGGTACTCTATTTGACTCCACTACCAATACCTCCGTCTTGTCCAGGTTCAGTCACAACCAGCTGGAGACCATCCATTCGTTGTCTTCAGCCAGACAGATATTTAGCACATCCACTGTGTTGGATGTTGCTGGGGCAAAGGACAGATATAGCTGGGTATCATTGGCATAGCAATGAAAACCCAGACCATACTTCCTAATGATCCCCCCCCCAGGGGCAGCATGTACACTGCGAACAACATTGGAGCCAGTACCGATCCTTGATGGACTCTGGAAAATAGGAGACTGGGTGTAGTAGCACAAATCACCAAAAGGTGGCAATGCTGACTTAAATATAATAACTGCTCCAAGGACACAGATGTCTTGGCATCTTACAAGTAAGAAATACACAGAAAATGCATAGAAGAATATATGTATTAGCAAGAAAAGTGTATTACAAAAATATGCATACATATCCTGACATCTACTCTTGTACGGTAGATGCCCTTAGCCCTATATGTTAGTATAACATATACCTAAGTGCTAGCTGTCTACGGTGTACCTCTGAGGTTACCAATTAGGGTGCAGGGACCTCGTGTAACATTCCCCCCCTGTTGCCTCCAAGGGCAACACATGCAAATCTAGGGAAAGGCCAGAGAGCAGTGGTTGTTTTCAAACCCGATGCGTGAGTTTTGTAAAGGAACTCGAGCTGCTCATGGTGTTGGCGCAGTGCGCTGTAGGCAGCAAAGCATAATAATCAAAATAAAGATTAAAAATGCTTGATAATAACAAAACCTTTAAAAGTAATCTCTAACCAGGTGTTAGTCAATGCGTCATTCATGTCACCATCATTAATTAATGAGAGGATAGCTTCATTGGCCTTGGTCATATTATTGCTGATGTGGATGAGGTGTGTGTCTTTCCTGTCTAAAAGTGATTTTAATGTAAGTTTCAGTGGGCCTATGTGTACATTAAAATATGGTAGATATTCACACAATGTGAGCAGATAATCAGGGTTACCATCAATGATGTCTGCATCCAGGAGGGGTGATGGGGGTTATGACGGTATGTCCAATGACAGTCTTCTGGTGGGGGACAAAACAGAAATTGGGGTAATCAATAACACATGTCACAGATCCATAAGTATAGCTTTTAAAGTTAGTTACCACACAGTACTCTCCATCAGAATTATACTGAGAGCGAACAGTAGGAAGTCTCCACTTTTGCAACTGGACAGGGCAAGTGTAGGCCGTCTTCAAAATCCGTGTTGACAGGTGATGAACCTCCTCACAATATGATTGGCAGAGCTTATCCAGAGCCAAAGTTGAATCCAAGGAATCCGTGCCATTCTTGGTGATGTCATCATCCATGGTGAAAGTTCAATCAATGCTATCTGGAGAATAACCACAAACAGGTTGAATAACATCAAATACATCACATCAGCACAAGTAAATCTATTGCTTCTTCGCACAGCAGTCCGTGTGCGGAGCCACCCAAGCATCCAGGAAAGGATGGAAAACCAGTGAAGGCAGTAGATCCAGGCGTTCTCTGCAGATATCTTCGTCCAAATGCCCAATTGAGTGGACCAGTGCAAGCTTGTTGAACAAAGCTGTAGTGGGATCAAAATGTGGTAAAGAGACAGTCAAAGAAACAAACATGGTATCTGTTATAGAACATTTCTTATCAGCGAAGCAAGGACCAGTATTAAGGTGTCTGGTCACAAACCCCAAATTCCTAGCTGTAGTAGAAAGAGGAATGGTTAAAGCTTGTTGCATACACATGGCAATACAGCCAGGGGTTTTACATCGTGGACAATACCATTTGGAAATGCGTCTGTCATGTATGATGTCAGGGATCCTTCCAGATTCTAGATCATGGAAGAGATTGTTGATGGTAGTGATGATGTATGAGCCATAGGCAGAGCAAAGTATTTCTCTAGCAATGTATTGTTTATCTGCTTCTTTATTGTTTTGTTGTACGAGTATGTTAATTTTATCTCATGAATCAGTGAATGCCTTAGCAGTGTCGTGCATGTTGTATACAGTGTATTTTTTTTCCTGAGTAAGGCCATCCATACCATGCAATAATGGGGGTAGTATATTGTTAACCAAGCTAGTGGAGAACTTGGCAGAATGAGCTATGATAGCAGCAATGTTTGCTTTATTCCAAATAGACATACCTGCACCAAATAGGCTTGTGACAGTACCTGTTGCACCTATGACATCAGAACTGTCAACCTCACGTGTCTTACGTCTACGAGTTAGATCATCAGGAGTAGGTTTTCTCCTGAAGTTGCCTCTTCGTTCAGTAGAATGGTCTCCAGCAATAGGGTCTTGAGTAAGAATCTGAAATGCAGCTAAACTATCAAGCAACAATGAACTATAAAATGCTGAAGTGTTAGTATTGTGACACATACCAAATTCTTTCATATTCCAGTAAGTAAGATTAAACAAAACAGGTATATGCATAAACTGTTAAGTTATTAATTAATGAACATGGGAGGGCAGTGGCTGTTAGACCACTACGGGGACCAGGGGTATGCTTTGGACATTCCAAAAGCTGTTTATCAGTGGGTGGTAACACAGAGAGGTACATGGCTGCAGAAGCCATGTGATGCACAGCACAAAATTTTCGAGCATAATCCTTAGACAAAGAATTACAGTACGAAGGATCAATTAAGGCAGTAATGTTGTACAAAACAGAATGTCTTAATGCACATTTTAACAAGGACTGAGAACCATTTGGGGATAATTTAGCATTGGGCCAACCCTGGAAAGTTCCTTTGGAGAGTTTGGCCACAGGGAGAATTCGTCCTTGGGATGTGGTTTGCCACTCAATTTGTAGGGTAGATTTATCAGGAGCAACAACCAAGGCAGTGAGGTAAGCATCGGAACCTTCCTGGACAGTGATCAAACTATCTGGCATATTGATGAATACTGCCTCTGGAGGAGGTGCTGGAGGATCGAGGTGTCATAGGAGGTTTGGTACTGTGCCTTGGATGCAGGGGATAACTCCTGAGATGAGGAGATAATGGAACAAGATAGCCATCTTATCAGTGTATCTGAAAAGGAAGATCAAAGATTAGTATGTTAGTACTATTCCACCCAATGGGGTGAGGAAAAGTAGTTAAGCTCCTTTATACAGTTTCAGCTGGTTTGCATGTAACCATTTGTCAGTCAACTTATTGTTATGCAGGAGTCTAACCTGATAGACTGCCGGACTGAGCTTGTTGACGATAGAGTATGGGCCTTCCCACTTTTTGGAGAAGGAATGTGTGGGTGTGCAAATCGGAGTACTACTACCTGATCTGCAGCCTGCCAATCCACTTCTTGTGCGTGTTTGTCAAACTGTATTTTGGATTGTTGCTGGGCCTTGCCCATGCAGTTGGCAGCATACAAGTGTGTGTGTATGAGGTCTTTTCTGAGTTTTTCCACATATTGGTCTACAGACACACGGTCTGCAGTGGGGGTGTGCAGGTCAAACAACAGGTGTTCAGGTAATCTCATCTGTCTTCCAGTCATCACCTCAAAGGGTGTGAGCTGGGTGGTGGCTGAGAGTGTACCCCTAATTGCCATAAGGAGTAACGGCAGTAGGGAATCCCAGGTTTTGAGATTGTCCTCAATGAATTTGGAAAGCATTTGCTTAATCCGTCTGTTGGCTTTTTCTACTTGACCTGAGGATTGGGGGTGGTAAGGTATGTGGAACTTTTGTTAAACTCCAAGGAGTTCAAGGGATTCTTTCATCAACTCACCTGTAAAACTGGTTCCTTTACCAGAGAATACCTTGAGAGGTAGGCCCCACCTGGAAAAAATCTGTTCTACCAGGATTTTGGCAGTAGTCTTTGCAGTGCATGTCTTAGTGGGGAAAGCTTCAACCCACTTAGAAAAGAGATCAGTTACCACAAGAGCATACTTATTATTTATGCTGGATAGGCATAGGGGGAAGGTAAGGATCATGAGTAGGGAAGATGGGAGGAATGGGGAAGGGGGCAAGGACAGTAGCTCAAGCTGTGGACCCTGCAATATAAGCTGACTAGTTAGACCAAATGGCATTTTTCTGCTGGCTTCTTTGTATGTTCATATGTACTGTATGTTTGTATGATTAACTCAGCTAGTGGACTCACCCACCAGGGAGACATCAGTTCTAAACCTGGTACTCCCCAACAGTTCCAGGATCTCAGGGTTCACATAGGAAGCCACTTAGGATCCAGCGACCACAGATCAGTATGGCTAACAGCTAGCAGAACAGAAGCAAGATACCACACAAAAATCAAGATTATCGACTTCAGGAAAGCAAACTTCCCAAAAGTGAAATCCCAGATCAAATCTTTACTACAAACTGGTACCAAGGAAGATGTAGAAGAATACTGGAAAACCTTGAAACATGTTATAACTACAGTAACGGAGGGTTGAACAAAACAGATCAGCAAATCCAAGAAGAGGAGGAACCCACTCTACTTTACTAGGGAGGTGGCAGCTAAGATTAAGGAAAAGAAAAGAGCATTCAAGCACTACAAGGAAACAAAAATGGACAGTGACAAGGAGGACTACAGAAATAAACTCAAAGAGGTGGGGAAGGCAATTAGGATTGCCAAAGTGCAGACAGAGGAAAGAATAGCACAGGAGGTAAAGAAGGGTGATAAGACTTTCTATTGGATACATAAGAGAGAAGAGGAAGTATAAGGTGGGAATAGTCCATCTAGCATCAAAGGAGGGTCAGCTGGTGGAGAGGGATAAAGATAAGGCAGAGGTACTGAATGACTTCTTCTGCTCAGTCTTCACTATAGAATACAGTGGTAAAGGATCTATGTTAAGTGGCACAGGGCAAAATGATGAGTCCAACACAAGTCCCTACACAAAACAAAGAGTCCTAGAGGAGCTAGGTAAGTTAAAAGTAGATAAGGCAGTGGGTTCAGAAGGTATCCACACGAGGGTCTTGAAAGAACACAGGGAAGAGACTGCTGCACCACTGACTGAACCATTCAATAAGTCACTAGAAAGTGATATAGTACCAGACTACTGGAAAAGGTCAACAGTGGAGCCCTTGCACAACAGTGGAAGCCGGGAAGAACCTGGGAACTACTGCCCTGTCAGCCTAACCTCAGTAATGGGTAAAATTATGGAAGAATTGCTTAAGGAGAGGATAGTAGACTACCTAAGGGAAAACAGAAGACTCAACCCAAAGCAGCACAGGTTCATGGCTGGGTGCTCGTGTCTAACAAATATGGTGGACTTCTTCGATTGGGTAACCAGAATAGTGGGCCAAGGTGGCTCAATGGAAGTGATTTACTTAGATTTTAGCATAGCTTTTGAAACTGTTCCCCTCAGGAGATTAGCCAACAAACTAGAGAACACAGGCATTGACCATAAAATAGTCAGCTGGATTAAGAACTGGCTTCAGGATAGGTCAAAGAGTGTCCTGATCAATGGGGCATTATCAGATGAGGGCAGAGTAACAAGCAGTGTTCCAGAGGGGGTCAGTACTTGGCACAGTCCTCTTCAACATATTCATCGGCAACATTGCTGATGGACTTGAGGGGAAGGTCTGCATTTTTGCAGGTGATACAAAACTCTGCAACAGAGTAGATGCAGGTGAAGGTGCCTCAGGGATGGAAGCTGATCTCAAAAAATTAGAAGAGTGGTCAAGAATATGACAGTTAAAATTTAATGCCAAGAAGTGTAGGATGATGCACATGGGTAAACGTAACCCAAGAAAGATGTACACACTGAATGGTCATCAATTAGAAGAATCAAAGATGGAACGAGACTTCAAAGTAATTGTAACTGATGACCTAAAAGAGAGATAATAATGTGAAAAAGCAGCACAGAAGGCCAGTGGCATCCTCGGCTGCATAGGTAGATGGATTATGAGCAGGAAGCACTAGGTAATCATCCTGCTGTACAGGTCCTTGCTCAGGCCGCACCTGGAATACTGTGCATTGACCGCCTAGAAAGGGTTCAGAGAAGGACCACTAAGATGGTGCAAGGTCTGCATCAAGAACAGTAAGAAACAAGACTGTGACTTAAACTCATACTCCCTAGAGTAAAGAAAAAATAGGAGGGACATGATAGAAACATTCAAATATATAATGGGAATCATCACAGCGCAGACAGGAAACCTATTCCAGGAAAACAAAGCAACGTGCACAAGGGGGCACAATCTGCACCTTTGGAGAGGCACATTTAGAACCAATATAAGGAGATCCCCTCCTGAGGCATGGTTTAGCCATTGAGAAAGGTGGCAGCATAGCTCCATAGCTCTCACTAGGCCTTAGCCCATCCACACTCGGATGCCGCGATCCCGTTGAGTCTCCCATCATAATCAGCGGCTTAATGCACAGGTAATACCCTACTTGCTGGGCGGTGCATCCTTTCAGTGGATTTCAGAGCACATTTATGATTTTGATTGCGCTGTGATCTGGACTCATTTAGGCTCATTTGGGCCTAGGCCACATGGGCCCCGCATAGGTACACCACAGGCTTGGCAGTCAGTGGGCCTTCTGTACCTCTATTCCTCCCTCCTCTAAAGGCTGTCTTCAGTCTACTGATCTTTTACTACCTTGCTGGCCACAATATAGACCTTTTATGTTGTCACAAACATCGGAGAGTCAAAGCCTGAAAATGGACCAATCAATGGGTTTTGGGGGAAACCTTGCAACATATTACCAAACTCCTGGAAACTCTAATTACCAGAGTCGATGATATCAACCCAACTTTAACAGGCACTACTAAAGATGTTTAACAACTACAGGACAGAATGAATGTGGCGGAGCAAAGAGCTGAAGCTTGCGAAGCTCAGCAAGCTCAGGTATGGCAATGGCTTCAGCAGCACGAGGAAAGGATTGCAGCGCTTTGGGAGAGGGCCGAGGATCATGAAAACCACAGCTACAGCAATAATTTTCAGATTGTTGGCCTCCTGGAGGAGGTTGAAGGACAGTCAATTGAGCAATTCTTAAATGAAAATCTTCCTTGCATTCTGGGGGACTGATGGAGAGGCCCAATTGAAATTAAGAGGGCACACAGAGTCTCTGCTCGGGTAAACAAACACTCCAATGTACCCAGGCCAATTGTGGCCTATTTGCTACGATATACAACTAAAGAGAGAATCCTTTGGGCTGCTAGGAACTTAGGGGAACTTTCCTGGCAGGGTGCCCCAATTGCCATATAGAGGGACTTCGCTCAGGAAATGGCTGCAAGGCAGAGAACATTCAGGACTATTAAAAGATTTCTTTATGAACAGGACTTCAAATTTAAATTCAAAAAACTTACTAGATTACATGATGCCAAGGAAGGTCATGAGCTCATCGCTGATCACCCAGGGGATACAGAAAAGTGGATTGCTCAATTTTGGTCAGGCCTTCAATGCCCTACTACAAATCCCAGGAAGTTTTGGGAACCTCCCCCAGCTCAGCTTCTGGATAGGAACCTTTTTTCCACATATGGTTCCTCTGTATCCTATTTGCAGACCGGACAGGTCCCACACGAAAAGGGTCCCCCAGTGAAGACTGCCTTTCAAACGGCTGGCTCCAATACCAATTCACTACCACTGGCATTGCAGGCATCCAATTTTCAGCCCTCTCTTCCTCAGTGGGGATTAAAACCATCATCTAAGCCAGGATAGAGACCTAGGAGTGGCCCACAACATTCACCTTCCAAATCCACGGCAGCTCCACCTGCAAAGATCTCCAGGGATGAACCCTCTCCTATGCTGAACCAGGCAGTGAATAGAATCTAAGATACAGACACTGAATACGTGACAGACTGGACGGAGCTCCCTGAAACATCCTTAGTGGAACTGATAGATACTCTTTCATCAGTCTGACCCAGTCTCATCAGCTACGTGGCTGCAGTGGTGCAGACACCTTTAGATCCTGGATGTACCCCTCGGGGATCCTCCGAGATGGCCAAAGTCTAATCTATTGGATTCCCTGAAATTTGACTATCTAATTCTGTATTCAATATGGGCAGTATGATGGGGGGGCGAGTTTACAATCCACAATTCCCTCCCCATTATGTCTTCCTCCCCTCCCCCAGCCTGCACCTTGGTTTTGGTATGGCTGCATTGATCTCGGTGTACCTTTTACCTCCCCCCCCCCAGAAAGATTAAGGCTGGCTAAATAGATGCCTTAATATGGTCCCTTTTTGACCAATTGGTATTCTTATCTGTGAAGGCAAGTGCGTGAAGCAGCCCTCTCCTCCTCTCTCTCTCTCATGTATCAAATGAGCAGTGGTTAGCTCCTAGGCCTGTTGCACTCCCACCTTTCATAGGGTGATCCTTTATCCCAGTTCAGCAACCAGCAGGTGGGTAAGCCCACCTTTCCCTTCCTCCCCTCTTCCCCCCTCCCCCTCCATGTGGTTTGGGTAGTCCGACCAAGGGTCAGGAAGGGTCTAGGATGAGTCAGTTTTCAGTATCATCCACACAAGACCCTCCTGAGTTGAGCACTGGGGATAGTTTAGCAGCAGGGTACATATTTATATTACCCTCGTTTGTATTGACCAACAGTCTCACACTACTATTGTTGTTTTTTTTTTTTTGACACTATTCTTCTTACTACTGGGCTAGTTGCCTGCTTTGATATTGACTTACTGTGTTTAAATACTAATTAGCTTTCTGCTCATTGTTTCTAGGATTGCAGTTACAGCCTTATCTACACCTTAGAAATGCAGTCTGGATGCTACAGGCGATGCTTATATCCTTTACAGTGCTAGTACATGTATTGATAGTTCTACCCTCCCTCAGGTATCTGGTGGCTCCGCAAGTTGATAACCTTTCTGTCCCTTATTCAATTGGAAGCTCTGTAAGTACCTCCTCTTGTCTATTGTGTGGAAAAATGTCTATTACTCCTGGTGTCCAACATGGATATCACTGGATATCCTAGAATGTGAAAGGGTTAAACCATCCTGTTAAATGTGCAAACATTTTACAACACTTGAAATTCCTACAGGCAGACATTGCTCTACTTCAAGAAACCCACCTGTTACCTAAATGTACCAATTGGTTACAAAAATTCTGGGTAGGAGAAGTGCTGGACAGCTCTTCCAACACTAAATTCAAGGGAGTAGCCATTCTCATCCATCATGCATCCCCCTGGGTGGTGAAAGAGGTCAAAAAAGATGCTCAAGGTCGCTGGCTAGTGTCAAAGCTATTTTCCCCTACAGGCTTTATCCAACTGGGCAACTAGTACGCTCCCAATGTTGAGCATGTGGATATTTTTCCCCACCATCAGCCAGGCCATATCAGAGCTATAGTCAGAGGGATCACCGCTCCCTGTAATTCTGGGTGGGGACTTTAATATAGTAGGAGATACTGTTTTAGACAAATCCCATCCCACCCCACATGCTAACCCCAAAGCTAGGCATTCTCTTCAATGCATGCTAGAGGAATGGGCCTTCACAGACATTTGGCGTAGGGGCCATTCTACTGGTAGGGACTTCGCATTTTACTCTGTGCCTCATAAGTCCCACAGTCATATTGACTTCTGGCTTGCTAATGAATTGGCAGCCAAATGCCTTTCTGAGGCTAACATTGGCTCGATTCTAATATCAGATCATGCCCCCGAGCATCACCCCACTGGAACTCATTGGCATTGTAATCCACTGCTGCTCCAGGACCCAGAATTTTGCCCATACCTCACACAGGCCACAAAAGATTATTTTTCCCTCAATGCAGATTGTGGAGTTTCTCCATGCACTGTCTGGGAAGCATTTAAAGCTGTATTAAGGGGTCACATCATTGCCTTTTCAGCAGCACATGATTGGAAATGCAGGGCAACTCTGGCCCAGCTCCAAGCAAACTTAGTGGCTTTGGAACGTCGCTTTAAAGCTGTCCCATGAACTACCCCAGATAATGCCCTATATAGACAGATAGTTGGCCTTAAATATCAAATTAACACAATCCTGCATCAAAAAGCCAAATGGCACCTCTTGAGGTCAAAGCAGGCCTATTGGGCCGGTGGTGAGCGTGCAGTGAAGTTACTTGCCTTTTGCCTATGAAAACAGCAGGCAGCTACACAAATACATGCCCTCCGCACCTCTGTGGGCTCCATAGCGACCAATCCCAAACAAACAATACTATGCAGCAGTTTTACCAATCCCTCTATCAATCTTGGTTTCCTGCTGCAACTCCATAGTTACAGGAGCGGTTTCACTAAATTTTGTCAACAAACCCCATTACCGACTCTCACCTCTGAACAGGTGACCCTTCTGGAATCACCCGTCTCTTGTGCAGAACTCCAACTGGCATTATTCCAAATGGCACGGGGGAAAGCCCTGGGTCCAGACGGTATGTCTGTGGAGCTGTACCAGGCCCTTGGACCAGATATTCTCCAACCATTGCAGTGTGCCTTACACTTTGCCCATACCTCTGGATCACTCCCCCCTACTATGAAGGAGACAATAATCTTCTTTCTCCTGAAAAAGCAATCTGATCCTTTGGACCGTGCCAACTTTCGGCTGATATCCCTTCTGTCAGTTGACACAAAGATAGTAGCCAAAGCATTGGCATCTAGGCTGATGTCTATTCTCCCATCGATTATACACCCTTCCCAAATGGGGTTCATGCAGAGAAAATCAGGAATAGACAATACCAGATTAACCTCCTAATCCTGAAGTGGTATGCCTCCAAATCCTCCCTCCCCCTAGCAGCTTTGGCGGTTGATTTTTCCAAAGCATTTGATTCTATTGAATGGCAATATCTCTATCAAGTCCTTCTCAGGTATGGCTTTGGTACTTCATTTATGCAGTGGATATGTACCCTTTATTGCTTCCTCACAGCCCGTATCCTCACCAATAGTGAGATTCCCCCCCTTTTGAGTTACACCGAGGCACCAGACAAGGTTGCTCCTTATCGCCCCTTACTATTCCTGGTGGCCTTAGATTAGCTGATCAGAACATTTATTGTCTCCCGGCAAATTCAAGGCATTGTCGTCACCAATCACCCCTACTTGGTAGTGGCCTATGTGGATGACCTCCTGCTAACCCTCTCTAACCCCAACAAACCCTACCGAAAGTGCTTCAGATGTTAGAAGAATTTGGAGCGATTTCTGGTCTCTGTATTAATAAAAAAAACACATTTGCCCCACTAAATAACCACTGTACCAAAACATGCATTCAAGGAACTAATCTGTCCTGGGTGAGCACCGGGTTTACCTACCTTGATATTTGTATAAAAACAGCCTGGCAGGTGCTCAAATCTGTCAATTTTTCCCCATTGTTGGCACAACTAACTGCGGAAGTTGAGCAATGGCGTAAGCTGCAACTTTCTTTACCAGGCAGGATAGCAGCTCTCTGCATGATCCTGCTCCCACGTGTCATGTAACTGTTAAACAATCAACCTATCCCTCTCTCACACAAGCTTTGCACCTCTTTAGAGAAACTAACAACCAATTTTCTGTGGGATTCCAAACCACCTTGATGGGGTAAGCATAAATTGAGGGCACACTGGTCCCAGGGAGGCCTTAATGTACCCTGGTACAATGGTTATTACCTTTCATGTATAGTTGCGCAGGCAACTAAGTGGTTTGTGCCCAGTGCTATGGGTACCCCAATATAGGTTCAATTGGAATCTTACCTGGTAGGTGCAATACCCCTATATATGCTTCTCACCCCGCAGTCACACTTGATACACTCTCTACCACCCACAGTGTTATGCACTGCTCACTCTTGGAAGCGCCTTATGGCCAAATCTCATTTGCCTAGATCGTCCTGGAATCCTCCAATACAATATGCTCCTCTATGGCGCAATAACCTTATTCAAATTGACAGGTTATCAATATGTTGGCCTTCCCGGTGCAAAGCCAGAATGAAGGTTGTACAAGATCTTTCTCCCTCAGGTACGTACCCCCTGCCTCCCTTTGAGCAGTTACAAAGACAATTTTCTCTACCACGCAAAGACCTTTGGAGATACTTACAGATTCATAGTGCATTACACCCCCTTCTTCCCAAATCACAGGAGACCACACAATGGTCATGGTTAGCTAGCTTGTGCTATCTTCCCTCTAGCAAGGGTGTTATGGGTCACTTCTATAGTTCTAGGAGAGACTCACAATCCAATACAACTTTGTCTTGCAAAAAGAAGTGGGAACTATATACTGGCTCTCCCATCTCCGACACTCAATGGACTTCTTATCTTAAGGGTATATACCATACATACAGTGACACCAATAGTCACTTCCTACATTTAAAAATGTTACTGTTGTGGCACCGCACACCAGTGATTCTTTACTCTCGTGGTTTGCTTGGCCATAACAAGTGCTGGCATTGCTCCCAAGGGGAGGCACACATTCTTCATATTTTATGGTCCTGCCCTAACTTGTTAACTTATTGGAAGATGGTCGCCTCGGATATTTCTTGGGTACTTAAGCAACTAATTATTTTGACTGATGCCAAGCTATGTTTGGGAGACACTGTCGCCTTGACTTAGCTATCTAAACCCAGGCAGGGACCCAGTACAAAAGGCAATATGCAGCAGTGGGAGAAACAGTTTGAGTGAGTGAGTCAGGGGGACAGAGTGAGTTCAACGGAGCTCTGTCAGGACTGCTGTGGATTTATTTGTGGGCAGAAAAAGGCTCCAATGCAGGCAGGAGCCCCATACAAAAGGGCAGCTTGCAGCGCCAGGACTACCAGAATGAGCACGTGAGAGAGGGAGACTAAGTGACCTCAACGGAGCTCTGTTGGGACAGCTGCTGATTTCTTTGTGGACAGACAAAGGTGCCAACGCAGCCAGGAGCCCCATACAAAAGCGCAGCCTGCAGCACCAAGAAAAACAGAATGTGCGTGTGACAGAGCTGTATTGAACGAGCTCAAAGGAGCTCTATTGTGACTGCTGCACATTTCTTTGTGGGCAGTAAATGCAGCAATGCAGGCAGGAGCCAAAGTACAAAAGGCCAGCTTGCTACGCCGGCAGATACGGAATGAGTGAGCGAGAGAGGGGGAGTGAGTGAGCTCAATGGAGCTGTGTCGGCACTGCTTCAGATTTCTTTCTTGGTCCAAGAAGCAGCCAATGCAGGCAGGAGCCCAGTACAAAATGGCAGCCTGCAGTGGCAGGAGACACAGAACGAGCGAGTGAGGGAGGGAGGGAGAGGGAGTGAGTGAGCTCAACGGAGCTCTGTTGGGACTGCTGCAGATTTGTTTGTGGGCAGAAAAAGGCAGCAGTACACACAGGGGCCCAGTACAAAAGGGAAGTCTGCAGTGGCGGGAAACCCACAAGAAGCAAGTCAGAGAGGGGGAGTGAGTGAGCTCAACTGAGCTGTATTGTAACTGCTGCAAATTTCTTTCTGGGCAGAAGAAGGTGGCAACACAGGCAGGAGCCCAGTACAAAAGGGCAGCCTGCAGCACTGGCAGAAACAGAATGAGTGAGTGAGAGAAGGGGAGTGAGTGAGCTCAATGGAGCTTTGTCGGGACTACTGCAGAGTTCGTTGTGGGCAGAAAAAGGCGCCAACAGAGGCAGGAGCCCAGTACAAATAGGCAGCCTGCAGCACCAGGAGAAACAGAATGAGTGAGTGACACAGGGGGAGTGAGCGACCTCAAAGGAGCTCTGTCGGGACAGCTGTGAATTTCTTTGTGGGCAGAAAAAGGTGCCAATGCAGGCAGGAGCCCAGTACAAAAGGGCAGCCTGCAGCGCTGGGAGAAACACAACGAGCGAGTGAGAGAGGGGGAGTGAGCGAGCTCAATGGAGCCCTATCATGACTGCTGCAGATTTCATTGTGGGCAGAAAAAGGCGCCAACAGAGGCAGGAGCCCAGTACAAATGGGCAGCCTGCAGCACCAGGAGAAACAGAATGAGTGAGTGACACAGGGGGAGTGAGCCACCTCAACGGAGCTCTGTCAGGACAGCTGCGGATTTCTTAGTTGGCAGAACAAGGTGCCAATGCAGGCAGGAGCCCAGTACAAAAGGGCAGCCTGTTTGCCAGCTCAGTGGCGCTGAGGGCTG
This sequence comes from Neoceratodus forsteri, assembly GCA_016271365.2. Classification (NCBI taxonomy): domain Eukaryota; kingdom Metazoa; phylum Chordata; order Ceratodontiformes; family Ceratodontidae; genus Neoceratodus; species Neoceratodus forsteri. The sequence goes on along the minus strand of CM057451.1, from coordinate 1,059,317,303 downwards.
AGGTGCTGGACGCCTTGCCTCACGCATGCCGGTGACCTGGGTTTGGGAATGAGCTCGGGTCATTGGAGGTCGGCAGCGGGGGGGAGCTGGATTGAGCTGCCGGCAGGCAGGATCTCCTCTCCAGGGAGGGGTGCGGCACCCCTTGGCCGATGGTGACCCCTAGTGGATGCTAGAAGTGACACAGGCTTAGAGGGGCTGAGCGTTAGGCCATGGGGTGGGGGAAAGGAGTCGTAACTGGGGCCGTAGGGTGCATGCGCGCCTCCACGCACACGCGCTCCTACTCTTGGGGCTCCTGGGTGATAACCGGAGACAGAAAACGCCGGCAGCAGCAGGATGATGACTGATTTCCCACAGGCTCCACTCCCGGGCCGGGTATAAGGTAGGCGCCGGCTATTCTGGGGGACGGGGCTGGGGTGGTCGGTAGGAATGGGACGGCCAACCGGAGGAGCAGAAATAGAAATAATAAAAAAAAAAGCAACCTGCAGCACCGGGAGAAACAGACTGAGTGAGTGACAGAGGGCCAGTGAGCGTGCTCAAGAGACCAATGCAATCAACATAGAAACATAGAACATAGAAACATAGAATTTGATGGTGGATAAGGACCGCTTGGCCCACCCAGTCTGCCCATTTCCCTACCTGATGGATAAGATGCAAATTCTAGTTAATCAACAGCTTACTTCCTCCTGCCCCCCACTAGAATTGCCTTATGCCTGTCCCATACATGCTTAAATTCTCCCACTGTTCCTGACTCCACAACCTCCTCAGAAAGGCTGTTCCATGCATCCACAACTCTCTCTGTGAAAAAATACTTTCTAACATTACCTCTGAGCTGTCACCCCTCTATCTTCAAATTGTGCCCCCTTGTTCTTGCACATCTCTTATTCTGAAAGATACTACCCTCTTGTACCTTATTAATTCCCTTGGGATACTTGAAAGTTTCTATCACGTCCCCCCTCTCCCTCCTTTCCTCAAGGGTATACATATTAAGCTGCTTTAGTCTCTCCTCGTATGTCTTCTGGTGCAGATCTTGCACCATTTTGGTTGCCCTCATCTGAACAGCCTCCACTCTGTCTATGTCTTTGTGGAGATGGGATCTCCAGAATTGCATGCAGTACTCCAGATGGGGTCTCACTAACTGTCTGTAGAGAGGGATAACAACTTCCTGTTGTCTACTGTTGATGCCTCTCCCTATGCATCCCAGTATCCCCCCAACCCTCCTTACTGTCTTCTCACATTGCTTGCCCACCTTTAGGTCATCTGATATAATTACTCCAAGGTCTCTTTCGATTTTTGTTGTTGTTATTAGCTCACCCCATTGTGTGCTCTTTCCCTGGGTTTTTGTTTCCCATATGCATTACCTTGCACTTCTTTGCATTGAATCTGAGCTGCCACCTATTTGACCATTCCTCCAACCTTGCCAAGTCCCGTTTCATTCTTTCCACCCCACCTTGTGTATCAACCCTATTGCAGATCTTTGTGTCATCTGCAAAGAGGCATACCTTTCCTTCCAGGTGCTCTCCAATGTCACTTATAAAGATATTAAAGAGGACCGGTCCCAGTACCGCACCCTGCGGTACCCCGCTAGTTATCCTCCTTTCTTCACTGTGGACTCTGTTTACTATTACCCTTTGTGTTCTGGTGTCTGGCCAGTTTTTTATCCAGGCTAGCACCTTGGGACCCACTCCAAGGCTGGCTAACTTGTATATTAATCTTTTGTGTGAGACTCTGTTGAATGCCTTGCCAAAATCTAGGTAGGCCATATCCACAGCCCCTGCCTGGTCTACTACTTTGGTCACCCAGTCAAGAAATCTATTAGGTTCATCTGACATGACCTTCCTGCTGTGAAACCATGCTGCCTTGGGTCCTGTGCCCCACTGGCCTCTAGGTACTCAACAATTCTTTCCTTTAGAAGTGATTCCATCATTTTCCCAACCACTGAAGTCAAACTAACTGGTCTGTAGCTTCCTGCCTCTGCTCTGCTCCCACTTTTGTGAAGTGGAATTACATTTGCCCTCCTCCAGTCCTCAGGTTCCACTCCATCCTCCCATGATTTGTCAAAGAGCATAGTGTGGTGTTACTAGTTCTACCCTTAGTTCTTTTAGCATTCTTGGGTGAATCCCATCAGGCCCCATTGCTTTGTCCACCCTCAGTTTCAAGAGTTCTTTCAAAACCCTTTCTTCTGTGAATGGACTGGTATCGACCCCCTATTCAGAGTTTCTCCCTTGTTTGGTTTAGGCACCTCCCCCTGCTCATCTGTTGTGAATACTGAGCAGAAACATTCATTCAGTATCCCTGCTTTTTCACTGTCAGCCTCTGCCCACATTCCCTTCCCTTTATTAAGTCTCTGTATCCCTCCCTTGGTCTTTCTTCACTCCCTAATGTACCTATAAAAGGCTTTATCCCCCTTCTTAACAGAGTTGGCTATCTTTTTCTCTGTGTGTGCCTTCGCTATTCTGACTGCCTTCCCTGTCTCCTTCTTCTTTAACTTCTTTAAGTTCTCTGTCCTGCTCCTTCTGTGTTTCCTTATATTTCCTGAATGCTATCCTTTTCTCCTTAACCGTCCCTGCCACTTCTTTTGAGAACCATAGTGTTTTTTACCTTCGTTTTGTTTTATTGATTTGCTTCACACAAAGGCTTGTTGCCTCTGCAATGGCTGTTTTGATTATTCCCCATTGTTCCTCCACCCCTCCTTCTTGGCGATTTGCTAGTGCTTTCCTAAGGCACTCTCTCATTTTCCCAAAGTCAGCCTTCCTAAAGTCCAATACTCTTGTTTTTGTATGGCTTCACTCTATGGCTGTGTTTATTGTGAACCACACTGTTTGGTGGTCACTTGTTCCCAGATGGCTACCCACTTCTAAATCTGAGATCCTTTCTCCTTGCCCATTTGGCATTGACTAATGCTTGTTTTATTCTGTTATTTGTTTAGCTATTTTTCCCCATTTTTATCAACCTTCATGTCTCTGGCGGTCACCAAATGCCCACCAGAGCCACCACCGGACCTCCATCCTGAGGTAGTGAGACTGCGGGATGCAATCCCCCCTTCCCAGGAGAGGAGAGCTGCCATTGGGCTCCCCGATGACCCAAGTCCGTTCCCAAACCTGGGTCACCAACGAGGTGTGTCATCCAGCTCCTCAACCCTCAGCATCACTGGGCCAACTTTTACCTTGCACTTTTTGGTATTGAATCGCAGCTTCCAGTTTCTGGACCATTCCTCTAGATTTCTAAGATCTTCCTCCATTCCTGGGACACCTTCTTGAGTATCCACCCTGTTGCAGAGCTTTGTATTGTCTGTGAACAGGCATACCTTTCCAATGTCACTGATGAATATGTTGAAAAGGATTTGACCAAGCACTAAACCCTGTGGAACACCACTGGTCACTCTTCCCTCTTTCAATAAGGCACCATTTACCATAACTCTCTGTGTACTATCCTGAAGCCAGCTTTTAACCCAGTTGACCACTTTCTTGCCCACGCCTGTTTGCTCCAGCTTATTTGCTAGCCTTCTGTGTGACTATATCAAAGGTTTTGCTGAAGTCCAGATACACTACGTCTACAGCTGTACCTTGGTCTAGCACTCTCGTAACCCAGTCAAAGAGTTCTATCATATTCATTTGGCACGCATGTCATACAGTGAAGCCATGTTGCCTTGGGCCAAGTTTTTCACTTTTTTCAGGTATTCCACTACCCTTTCTTTAAACAATGTCTCTATTGTTTTACCCACCACTGAGGTCAGGCTGACTGGGCAATAACTTCCCGTTACCTCCTTACTACCACTCTTATGTAATGGCAAGACTGTGGCCTTTCTCCAGTTGTGTGGCACTGAGCCGTATTTCAATGACTTGTTAAATAGCTCAGCTAGTGGGGGGCAAGTTCCTCTCAGAGTGCCTTTAAAACTCTAGGATGTATATCATCTGACCCCATTGCCTTGTCTACTCTCAGTTTAGACAGTTCCTCAAGTACATTTTGTTTTGCAAAGTGTCTGGTGTCAGATCCCCTTGTGTGTCAATGCATCTTGGTTATTGTTGGACCATTACCAGCGTCTTCATGACTGAAGACTGACCAGAAGAATTCATTGAGGACTTCCACCTTGTCCTATTCATTCTCCACTAGCTGACCCTTCTTGGTTGCTAGCCGAGTTATTCCTCCCTTGCATAGAAACATAGATTTTGATGGCAGAAAAGACCGCTTGGCCCACCTAGTCTGTAAATGTCCCTACCTATTGGATAAGCTGCAGATCCTAGTTAACCAACAGCCTACTTCTTCCTACCCCCCACTAGACTTGCCTTATATCTGTCCCATGTATTCTTGAATTCCCCCACTGTTTGTGACCCCATGACCTTCTCAGGAAGGCTGTTCCATGTGTCCACCACCCTCTCTGTGAAAAAATAATTCCTCACATTGCCCCTGAGCCGTACCCCTCTATCTTCAAATTGTGCCCCCTTGTTCTTGCACATCTCTTTTTCTGAAATATGCTACCCTCTTGGACTTTGTTGATTACCTTGATGTACTTGAAAGTTTCTATCATGTCTCCCCTCTCCCTCCTTTCCTCGAGGGTATGCACATTAAGTTCCTTTAGTTTCTCTTTGTATGGCTTCTGTAGCAGACCCTGCACCATTTTAGTTGCCCTCCTCTGGACTGCCTCCATCCTGCATATGTCCATGAGAAGATGGGGTCTCCAGAACTGCACACAGTACTCCAGATGGGGTCTCACCAACTGTCTTTACAGAGGAATAACAATCTCCTGTTTTCTACTGGTGATGCCTCTCCCTACACACCATAGTATCCCCCAACACTCCTTACTGGATTCTCACATTGCTTGCTTAACTTTAGGTCATTTGATATGACTATCCCCAGGTCCCTTTGCATTTTTCTTGTTGCTAATACCTCCCCCCTCATTGTCTACTCTTCCCCTGGGTTTTTGTTTCCCAGGTGCATTACTTCGCACTTCTTTGCATTGAATCTACGCTGCCATACCTTTGACCATTCCTCCAACTTTGCCAAGTCCCTTGTCATCTTTTCTACCCTCCCCTTGTGTATCAACCCTGTTGCAGATCTTTGTGTTGTCTGTAAAGGGGTATACTTTTCATTCCAATCCCTCTCCAATGTCACTTATAAAGACATTAAAAAGGACTGGACCCAGTACTGAACCCTGCGGTACCCTGCTAGTAACCACCCAATCTTCGGAGTGGACTCCGTTTACTACTGCCCTCTGTTTCCTGTTGTCCAGCTAATTTTTTACCCAGGCTACCACCTTGGGACCTACTCCCAGTCTAGCTAATTTGTTTATTAATCTTGTGTGTGGGACTGTGTCAAATGCCTTGCTAAAGTCTAGGTAGACCATGTCCACAGCCCCTCACTGGGCTACTACTTTGGTCACCCACTCAAAGAAATCTATTAGATTTGTCTGACATGACCTTCCCACTGTGAATCCATGCTGCCTTGGGTCCTTTGCCCCTCTGGCATCTAGGTACTCAACAATTCTTTCCTTCGGAAGTGATTCCATCATTTTTCCCTACCACTTAGGTCAAGCTAACAGGTCTGTAGTTTCCTGCCTCTGCTTTGCTCCCACTTTTGTGAAGGGGAATCACATCTACCCTCCTCCATTCCTTAGGTTCCACACCATCCTTCCATGATTTGTTAAAAAGGGTAGTCAGTGGTGTCACTAGTTCTCCCCTTAGTTCTTTTAGAATTCAGTGGTGAATCCCGTCAGGCCCAATTACTTTGTCCACCTTCCGTTTTAAGAGTTATTTCAGAATCCTTTCTTCTGTGAAAGGACTGGTACTGACCCACCTATCCAGAGTGGTTCTATTGATTGGATTAGGTACCTCCCCCTCCTCTTCTTTTATGAATACTGAGCAGAAGTATTCTTCAATATCCCTGCTTTTTCACTGTCAACCTCTGCTCACCCACCCTCTCCTTTATTAAGCCTCACTGTCCCTCCCTTGGTTTTTCTTTGCTCCTTAATGTACCTATCAAAGGTTTTATCCCCCTTCATAACTGAGTTGGCTATCTTTTCCTCAGTTTGGGCCTTTGCTATTCTGACTGACTTCCCTGCCTTCTTCTGCTTTAACTTGTACAGTTCTCTGTCCTGCTCCTTCTGTGTTGCCTTATACTTCCTGAATGTTATCTTTTTCTCTTTTACCTTCTCCGCCTCCTCTTTTGAGAACCACAGTGTTTTTTCTTTCATTTTGTTTTTTTTATTTGCTTCAAACAAAGGTTTGTTGCCTCTGTGATGGCAGTTTTGATGTTTCCCCATTGTTCCTCCACCTCTCTTTCTTGTCTATTTGCTAGTGTTTTTCTGAGGCACTCTCCTATTTTGACAAAGTCATCCCTCCTAAAGTCCAGTATCCTCACTTTTGTATGGCTTGAGTATGCAGCTGTGTTTATCGTGAACCACACTATTTGGTGGTCACTTGTCCCCAAATGGCTACCCACTTCTAGATCTGAGATGCTCTCTCTGTCCCCATTTGAGAGTACCAGGTCTAAGATTGCTCCCTCCTGAGTGGGTTCCAACACTAGCTGTCTGAGACATGCCCCCTGTAGGGCATCGGGACTGACACTCCTCTTGGATTGGCTGCAACAAAGGTGCTCCACTTAACATCTGTCATATTTTGGTTCCCCATCAACAATATCTCCCTTTTTTTCTTCCATCCTAAGGATGCCTTCTATCATTTCCTTGTCCATTTCCTCCCCCTGAGATGGGGGCCTGTATACTATTCAGTTTATTCAATTTTGATAACTGGGTAGGCCCGCTGAGCCCCAAAGGTCCCTTTTTCAGGACAATATAACCCCCATGTGGATAGTGGTATACAACCCCCATGTGGATTGTGGTGCCATTTCTGGTATCCAGAGTGACCCACAGTGCCTCTTCTCCTCCTCCCTGTTTACACTTTAGTTCCATTGCTTTGATCCTTTCCCTCATGTAGAGAGCTACTCCTCCTCCTCCTCCTCCTCCTCTTCCCTCCCTGACTCTCCTGCAGATTGTGTGCCCTTGTATGTTGACATCTCAGTCATGGTTCTCTGCGTACCATGTTTCTGTGACTGCCACAATATCCAGGTGTCCCTCTTCCATCAAGGCCATCAGTTCAGGGAGCTTGTTACCTAGATTATGAGCATTGGTACTCATTACACTCTATTTTTTGATATCCTTTCCCCTTTTAGCCCCATTGCTGTCATTACTGCCTTTGCCTTTTTCTCCATTTACCCCTGCAATTCTCCCTATTGACTTCTCTATTTTGGTGTTTACCTCACTCATTACTCTGATTTTTTGGGGGGAGGGCTATGATTTCCCTGCTCCTTCTCAGTGCCTCCCCTCTTGGCTAGTTTAAATGCTTGCCAATGAAGCATTTAAACCTATCACCTACAGTAGGATCCTGATTTCCCTCCTGGACAGATGCGGACCATCATTCCAATATAGGCCTGCATCCCTCCAGGTAGACCCCAGTCCCCAATTAAGCCAAACCTCTGAGCTCTGCACCAGATTTTCAACCATTGTTTGAATTCCATGGTGTGGACCACCCTAGCATCACCTATGCCATAGACAGGCAGCACCTCCAAGAAGGTTACCATGTATGCTGCTTCTGTGATCCTGAGGATTTGCTCCCTGTCCCTCCAAGCCATGGCACCAGGCAGGCACCTTAACTCCCCCCCAGTTCTACCCTCATAACAATTGAGTCCTCCACCAGGAGTTGTTTTCTTCCCCTGTGGGGTCCCATGCCATCCTCCTGTTGGTCTCCTTTGTGGAGGTTCGTCGCATCCTCCTTGGTCTCTACTACGGGTCCCTCCATAGAGGACCCACACTTTGCCAGAATGGAGTACAAACTGTAGAGAGGTAAAACTGGAGGGATGCACCTCTGTTCCACCACCATCACCCTCCCTGAGCCCACTGTGGTCCAACCGCTCCTCTTTCTTGGCAACCTCTGATGCAGCGGTGGTGGCCCTGGTGGTCCCTGGGTGGGAGGAGGTCCCCCGAATTCTGGCCAACTCAGTCTGGAGATGAGCAATATCCTCCCTCAGCCCAGAGAGGTGCCTGCAGATGAGACAACACTGCATCCTCCAGAAAGTCTCCTGGAAAACTGCCGCTCCACAGCCACTGCACTGCACTTCTCCCATCATGTCTTATTTGTGGCCCCTCAACTGTTGTTTTGTATGCTTACTCTTTCCTCTCTCTGTTTACCTTTTTTCTTTTTTTTCCCTACTTTCCTACTGCCTCTGTGCCCTTACAGCTCTTGCCCTTCCTGTCTGGGACACAAAGTTCCTGTATTCCTCCGTAGTCTCCTTCTTACTTGCTCAGAGTCAGACCTCCAGCAGCTGGAGGGGGGGTGAAGAGCTACTCTTTTCCTTCTAGGATGATGAGTCTTTTGTGCCTCTGTGACTTCTCTCCTTCCCACTCCCAAACGGGAAGTTCCTGTTGTCAGTCAAATCCTGTGCCTATAAAAGTGGAACTAGCCAAGGGTGGTGAAGTGGTGGGGAGGGAGGAGGACATCTATATATTCCCAGTAGAAAAGTAGTATCCAAACACCTGGCTTCCTACTGCCTAAGCCACTCCCCCCCTAATTCATAGCTCTCTTCTTCACCTAGCTAACTGCACAGATAACAGTTCCCTTCACCCAATTCAGACAAGCACACTAACTCTTGTTTTTTGTTTGTTTTTACCCTAAATTGAAGGTCCCAGTAGTGGAGTTCTAGTTCTTAAATCCCAGTAGAAGATTAGTAACGTTCTAACAGCACCTCCTTCCTCTTGTTGCTCTCTGCCTTACTCTTTCTTCTTTCCCATATGTGTACCTATAGAATCTTTTGTTCCCCCTCTTCATACCTTGCACTATTTTTTCCTCTGTCTGGGTCTTGGCTACCCTAATTGCTTTCCTGGCTTCCTTGAGTTTAGCTCTGTATTCTTCTTTATCCTACTCTGATTTGGGCAATTGTACTTTCTAAAAGTTGTTTTCTTTTCTCTAATAACAGTTGCCACCTGTTTAGAAAACCAGAGTGGGTTCTTTGACTTTTCGGATTTGTTGATTTGTTTTGTGCATTGTGCTGTAACTGTAGGTATAGCATGTTTCAGTTTCTTCCAGGTGTTCTTCACATTCCATGTGGTACTGGTTTCCAGCAGTGGTTTGATATTCTCTCATTCTTGAGAAATCTGTCTTTCTGAAATTGAGCACCATAAGTTTGGTGTGACTAGGGTCCTCTGCTTTGTTAATCAAGAACCAGACTGACCTGCGATCACTGGTTCCCAGATTGATCCCCACCTGAATGCCTGACACTCTGGCACTGTTTGTGAGTACCAGGTCCAGGATAGCTGATTCCCTAGTGAGTAAATCCACTAACTACTTTAGTCCCTCCCCAGTGCAAGGAGGAATTCTTTACTCCTCTCTGAGGAGACACTGAAGGTGGACCAGTCTACATCTGGTAGACTGAGGTCCCCAACTAGCACTAACTATCCCTTATTGGTCATCCTCAGTATGATTTCCAGGAGTTGTTTTTATCCTTCTCAGTCTCCTGGTTTTGGGGGTCTGTAGATGACTCCTGTCTGGATAGTGTCTCTGTTTCAAGCTCCCAGAGTAATCTATAGGGCTTCTGCTTTGCTGTACATTCCCTAGATTTCAGTTGCATTGATGCCCTCTCTGATATACATAGCTACCCCCCTCCTTTTCTTCTTTTATGATCTCTCCTGAATAGAGTCTATCCAGGGATAGAAAAGTCCCAGGTGTGGTTCTCTGAGAACCATGTTTCCATGATAGTGACCAATGTAGGTAAGCCTCAGCCACCATGGCAGCGAGGTCTGGGTTTTTATTTTATAGGCTACGAGCATTAATGCACATGCCTTCCATCCCTGGTTTATCCCTCTTGTTGCACAATTCCTTTGGTTGTGTTTTGTGTCACAAACACACACATATGCACACACACACACAAGAGCACTGATTCACATTTCTAAACCAACAGCTTTAATCTCAGCATGCCTATAGTTTCTACATTCCTTATTTGACAAGCAAATAAATAATTATTCACTTAAAATCTATATATCATATATTGAACCTAAAAGGACATGCTGAGCAGCCAATACTCCATGTATTAGGATATAGCGCCCGTTGAGATCCCAGATCTCCTTTTCTAGCTTAAAGGGGATGTTTTTAACAACTAAAATAGCTACACCCCCACTATTTGTGGAGGCAACCGCCCCAAAAACCTGGCCAACCCAACTTCTACATAAAGATATATCTTCCCTTTTTAGATGTGTTTCTTGCAAACAGGCAATTCCTGTTTTAAGATACAAGAGATGCTTCAGAAACACCTGTCGCTTATATCTGTCATGGGCCCCTTGACCATTCCAGCTCAGAATATTATATGGTCTACTCATTTGTAGGCTGTTGGAGGTGATCTAAGGTTAAAATATAGAAATATGAGGAGATTATCCCAGTCTTAATCCCTTCCCAAATATAAACTAGAGAACACACATATCTGGCACTTCATCCCCCATTAACCCCCAAACAACTATAACATTTAGCAAGAATCCCAACTCAATATTCCTCCCCCTCCCCAAAAAACAACAAAACATGCAGTTTCCCCTGCACCCACATTAACTACCCCCAGTTCAACTAACTGCACCGGCACAAATATACCGCCAGGTGATGTTTTAATGCAAGTCTGTGATCAGACCACTCACCCTCCCTCTCCCCCGCACTTAGTCATTCATCCGAACAGTAATAACAATTGTAATTAAATCATAAATCAATATGGAGGCTACATCGGAATCCTAAACACAACAGTGGATTTTTTAAGCTGCCTCCCTTCTCTAATAGCATAATAGTGATCTAGCACAATTATACAACTTTAGAGATTGGTATCAATCGAAATAAACATTCAAAATGTCCTGAGGTTGAAAACTACTCCAGTAGTTTTCAGTGGGTGAGGACTGAACCCTCTATTAAATCATAGTGGCATCCTCTATGCACAGTTCAAGGGGTATCGAATGCAGATGCCATACTGGACTGCTGCAAGCAGCCTTTAAAAAAGAAGAATCAGTCCCAGCTTGTAATGCATAACATAACTGCTCCACATCTGCTATAGCATAGAAAGGCTTACAATTATTCAGTCCCAAATTGAAGTTTTTATTCAGCCACTGTTAACAGACCTTTCACAGTCCCTTCTGTGGGCTTCTATGCCAGCTAAGGTGGTCTGTCACTAGATAAGTCTCTGAAAGAGTCACAGAGATCGAGGCAGGATTTTGCTGTTCTCATTACGCTAATCACCAGTTTCCAAGTCAGAACCAAAAGGTGTTCGATTAGACAAATTCAACAAGGCCACAACTCATAAATTATTAGATTAGTACCATCTTTTTATTAGACCAGAATCACTTGAAAAGATCAGGAAAGAGTTCCCTGAGCTCACGAGAGACCTGCTCCTGGGATTCGTAAAGCACTACCAGGTATTTCACTCTGAACTGTTTCCCAGCAGCAATCAGTTTTGAGCCTAGTGGGTGTAATTCTTGCCTCTTCACATGGACAGTTTGGGGAAAATCTTGAGTTATACATACTCTTTGGCCCTCCCATAGAACTTCCTGTAAAGCTTTTATTTGTGCAAGAATGTGTTGCTTATCGAGAAAGTTATGGAGTTTAAATATGAGCGGCCGAGGTGGTGAGCCAGGTGGTGGTGGAGGGCGAAGCACTCTGTGGGCTCGCTCTATCAGATATGTGGTACCATTTGGGAAGGGCCCAGCTATTTTTTTTACAAAACTTCTGCAGAAAAATAATAGGGGAGCTACCCTCCAGAAGATTATTTCATCTGTTTCTCCCTTCCAGATCTTCTAGCTTCTCCTCCAGTCTTTTGACTCTCTTTGATACTTTAGAAACATCTTTTTTTTTTTTTCTTTATTCTCCCCCTCCTGTCAGTTCTCCCCTTCTTTGGGAGACACCTACAGTCTTATCTGCCATCACTCACCTACCTGGTGACCGGTGCAGTCCGTCCCCCATGGAGCCGTGGTTGTACCCCCCCAGGCAGGTATGGGGTGGGAGCCCTTACACCCCGATGCATCTCTTGTATTTTGTTGGAAAGCTGTCTCCGGGAAGGTAGGGGCATTGAAGGTCAGGGCCTGGTGCTCCATCTACTGGGAGGCTATGAGGTTATTATTCCGATGTTCTCTCGGCGTACCAAGTCCCTGGACGTCAAGGCGCTGAAGCACCGATGTCTGGCACGTCGCCTCTTTTTTGTTGAGCGTCAGGCTTGCTGTACCTTGGGTCGCCACCTGGGGCCAGACAAGAGCCAAGCTCTGGTTTCCCCCTCCCCCCGGAGAGAATGAGCAGTCCTTGGGAAGCTCAAGTCCTCCCCTTCCCAGCCAGCCCTCCAGCTCCCGGGCTCGTTCCCAAACCCGGGTTGCTGGCATCGTGAGCGGAAATCCAACTGCTGTGCCAGTGGGCCGGCCCTTGTTAGTAACATCTAGGTAAGTTTTATTCTGTGTTTTATCCAGGGATGTTAATCTAGCTTCCGAGTCTCCAACTCTAATTGTTAAGCTGTCCACAGAAGATCTGATTTGATGTAGTTCATCAGAAATATTGGCAATAAAGTCCTGCATCGGCTGTATCAGTTCTCTAAATCTTTCCTCTGAGAGGGCTGTGGCTCCGGCTGAGGTTTTAGCACTACTAGTGACCTGCTGCTTTGGACATTTTGTGGCCTTATCCTTTTCTGGGGTAGGAGGTGGAGAATTTCGCAAGGGTGCTTTTCGGATGAAAACCTCCATGCTGATAGTTAGCAATCATTATCAGAAGATGTTCCTTTGCCTCTTTGTTGTTCGTTCGATAAAGTACTGTGTTGGGTTTATGGATTAGCTGCAGGAATCAGCAGGAGAGGCACGGAGCATTGGGAGCTTGCTGCTGCTTGTCAGACCGCCACCATTTGACCCCTTCTTGACCGGGATTTATAGGATCTTATCAGGAGGGTTTTTGGGGGGTGCCTTGGGTCTGTGTTTTTTCCTTACTGAGTATATTATGTGATGATCACTTAAGGAATCCAGTAGAAGATCTGAGGTGAGTATCCAATGCTGGTGGGAGGTAAGGGACCAGTCCAGGAGAGAGTGGGCCTGTGATTAGAGGTTGGAATGTGTGGGCTTAGTGATCTGCTGGGATAGGTTTAGGGCCGCCACCTGGCTACGGAGCTTGGAGGTAGAGCTGGAGAGCAAATTCTGGTTGAAATCTCCAAGGATATGTAGCTCACCCCCTGAAGCATGGGATGTTTGGATACTCGGATGTTAATAATAATAATACATTTTATTTCGCATAAGCACCTTTCATGCCATCAAGGTGCTTTACAAAAAGATAAAACAACCGTACAAAACAGTAGACAAAATAATAAATAAGTAGCATACAGATATAATAAATAACAGGGAATCAGGATTATGTGGTACTATCATAGGTGAGGCTGCATAGAAAGGTTTTCAATGCCTGTTTGAACCCCTCCACAGTTGTGCACTCCTGAAGCTGACGGGGTAGAGGATTCCAGAGGGTTGGGGCTTTGTGCATAAAGGCACGGGCCCCAGAAGATTTCAAAAACACCCTTGGAATCTTTAGCAACCCCTCGTAAGCTGACTGCAGCTGTCACACTGGATGGTAAGGAACGAGAAGCTCTTTCAAGTAGTCAGGGCCCAGTCCATGTAGCACTTTATAAGTCAGTAAACCAACTTTAAAGGTGATCAACCACCTAATAGGCAGCCAGTGCAGATCGTGCAGCATGGGGGTAATATGAGATACTCGAGAAGCCCCAGTTAACAATCGTGCTGCTGCATTCTGCATGAGCTGCAGGCAGCAAATTCCAACCCCAGAAAGCCCTAAGTGCAGGGAGTTACAATAATCATGACGCAAAGTCACAAAGGCATGGACTAATGTAGGCAAGTCCTCAGGACAGAACCAGGTACTTAATCCTGGAGATTTTCCTAAGATGATAAAAGGAAGACTTGATGACAGCCAACTCCTGAGACCATAAAGTCAGCCTGTCATCAAGCATTACCCCCAGGTTTCACACCCATTTGGAGGATAGGAGCTGAGAGCCCCCAAGAAAAATTCCAGAGGGCTGATCAGCCCTAAACCCCTCGATCCGGTGACCTGGGTCCACTACCATCACCTCCGTCTTTCCAGCGCTCAACTTTAACCAGCTCAAGTTCATCCATTCCTGGATTTCAGGAGGCAGGTATTAAGTACTGAGACGGCTCTATCCTGGTCGGGGGTGAAAGACAGGTAGAGCTGGGTATCATCTGCATAGCAGTGAAACCTCAGCCCATACCATCTTACAATGTCTCCTAGAGGCAGCATATACACTGCAAACAGCATGGGGGACAGCAGTGAACCCTGAGGAACCCCACATGGCAGGGAGAAAGGGTCCGGGGAAAAAATCCCCAACACCACTCTCTGACTCCGGCCAGTGAGGAAAGATGTAAATCACCTAAGAACCATACCTGATAGTCCACAGATGGACCTCAGACATCCAAGCAACACCCCATGGTCTACAGTGTCAAAAGCTGAGGAGAGGGGAGGCCTGGCCTGACCAGGCAGAAGATGGCAGCATAACTTCAATCTCTCTGCAGGGAATGCAGTAATCCAACATCATCCATCCATATCTAGTTAGTTTTTTCAGTGTCAGCTTTCAAGACCAGCCTGTAAACAGCTAACTTCATATAACTTGTAAGTTATTTGGAACCTCAATACTTAATGCTGACTATATCAACTTTTGGATATCTTTAGGTCTTACTAGCTAGTACTATGACTGATCCCCACATACAACCCAACTCTCTCGCTAAAGTGGAAGCAATGTTTTCTAAGTTATTTTCAGATATCAATGATTTAAAAACCTCTACACATAAAAAAACTGCTACGCTTGAGTCTGCGGGCCAAAGAATCACTGTTAACGAAAATTCAATTACTAAAAATACAGTCTCCATACAGGATTTACAAGCTACAATCCGAAACCAGGAACGCACTATTACATCTCTACAAGCAAAAATAGACGATATTGAAAATCGTAACCAGGGGAATAATTTACGTTTCTTTGACTTCTCTGAAGGTGTCGAGTTGGGGGATACATCTGCACTCTTGCTCCATGTTTTGCCAGCATTGCTAAAACTCTCTTCAGAACAAGTTTTGACCATTAAGAGGGCTCATCGTACCCTAGGTCCCAGGCCTAATCAAGACCAACGTCCCAGACCCGTCATCGCCCGTCTTTTTAATTATGCTCATGCTGAGCTGATACTGAGATGTGCCAGAGAACTAGGGGAACTTATGTGGCAAGATCATAAAATCTTTATCTATAGAGACTTTTCCAAAGAACTGATTATGAAAAGAAAAGCCTACAATCCCCTTAAACTTATACTGCACCAAAGAGACATCAAATTCATGCTGAGCTACCCGTCCACAATGTAAATCTTTCTTGGCTCCTCATTCAAAGATTTTAGCACCCCTGAAGCCCTTGCCAACTTTTTAGATGTTTCTGTAACCTCACCTACCTTAGCTGAGCTGACCATTGAGGGAAATTCGATATGTAATCCTGGATTCACTTGAGGGGAAGAAGATGCTACACAGGACTGAGGAGGAAGCTCTATACAATTAGTAGTTCCATCTTGGACTCCTGCTATCACTCCCCAGCACAGACATTCTGACCAAATCCAAGAAAAACTGCGCTCTGGCTCCCGCTCAACTAAATATTCCTGCTGTTCAACTGAAAACCCTTCTAGTTCTCTTCAACCCTCTGCTGATTACCCGCTCATTGATTCTGCCATTCCATTAAGCAACAAGTTTGCCCTTCTGGCAGAGGACATACACTCATCGTATGAGGACTTGTCTTTCCAAAATGCAGACGTTCCCTCATCTAATTCGTGCTCAGCTCCTGAAGGCAATATCTCAGCAGATACCTCATGGGCAGAGGTTGTTGCCAGCTCTCCTTGTAAATCATTAGAGCCTCCTAAAATGAAACGCAAAGCTAAAACTAAAAGAAAGAAACACAGTAACTTTAAAAGTGTACACAATGTAATGGTAACCTGAACCTGCTAGTTGTTTATAGATTCCTCTACTTCCTCCTGATTCATTATATCAGGAGCTTAATTGCTGTAAAGCCAGTCTTTTTTTTAATGCCTGAACCCATGTTGTACAGCCTTCATTCTTATGATCACTTCGCTCCCATCAGGTTGTGAAATTGTAAGGCTGTACAACCTAATAGCTCAAATTACATTATTCTCAGTATAAATCAACCATCTAGCTTATAATTTCACTGGGACTCTGGTGCTTTTTTTTTCTCCCCTTCTTTACAGTATTGGGTCACATATATATGGAATATTGCTGCATTTTACAAGTTTGCTGCTTTTTTCTTTAACTATTTCCTAATAAATGTCCTGACTTTAACTTCAGGATATAAGGGCATTCCCTAATTAAGCTTATCTTCCACTCTATTTAATACATTTTGAATGCCCCTGCTGTACAATACTTTCGGATATTGCAATGACTAACTGTAACTAATCAACACTGTGATTACATCAGACAGCTCCAAATTTCCCATGCCTTTTTTTCCCCCTTCTTCTTTCTTTCTTCTCTTTCTTTCTTTCTTTCTTTCTTTCTTTCTTTCTTTCTTTCTT
Source organism: Neoceratodus forsteri (assembly GCA_016271365.2). Taxonomy (NCBI): domain Eukaryota; kingdom Metazoa; phylum Chordata; order Ceratodontiformes; family Ceratodontidae; genus Neoceratodus; species Neoceratodus forsteri. The sequence continues at coordinate 1,059,300,697 of CM057451.1, read as the reverse complement.
TCTTTCTTTCTTTCTTTTTCTTATTGCTTCCTTCTACTGGATTATAAAGCCCATACAATATCCTATAACTGCTGGCTATTTTCAGAGCTTTGTTGCACAGGGTATCTATTCTACTTTATCTAGTTGCACCCTTATCTAATCGAAGCCTAATAATTCTAAATGGGCTCTACCTTGTTATGCTCACCCCCTCTTATATGGGGCTCATTAGGCCTATTCATTAGACCTTTCCATCCCATATATTACAAACTTGGGCAGTTTTTGAGTAAGGGGCATTAATATCTACTTTTAAGATCTCCCTGTGACCACAGTCATCTCCAAAGCTGGAGAACCCCCATACCCTTCCCCATTTTTTTTTCAAGGCGTAGGGGTCTCAATACTTTACTCACTTTTTCACTATTCCTTTATTAAATGCCCACCCTGGAACAACTCTTTTATCAAGTTATAACATTTTATTTAGAATACGGGTCAACAACTGGTTTAATGCAGCAATTATTGAATATTCTTTAATCCCAAATATATACATTAAGTACTCGACTCCCTTGATTTATAACATTAAGGCAATACTGGCTTTTTTTACAACAATCACAGGCTTCCAATTATAGGAAGCTGGCACTCCCATTTTTTTTTCATGTTGTTTGTTATACATAATACGTTCTGGTTTATTGTTCTTTCTTTTTCTCAGACATACAAGCTAATATATTAAGCTGAGGTTAATACAACTCCCTGCTCTATATGTTACAGCTAATTTCAGACCAAGTTAGCTAATATTACTGTTCTTAGGATATTATTAGGTTCAGACCTCTGATTTTGACCAACTCCTAAGTTGGTCGCTTTTGGTCTATTCCAATTTCTAATGCCCTAGTGTGTGGTGACAGAGTCGCCCAGCTGATTAGCTGACTCATATCTCGCCACTCTCTTAGGAATTATCTTTTCTAGTTTATTAGTGTATTACATTGTGGTTGATAAGTAATGTCTCTCTCATTCCTATCCTTTCACTTTTTACATATAAGGATATCAGTGATCATTATATTCTACATACCCTACATGATCAACTTGAACATTCCTGTCCATCGCCTATCGTATATATTTTTTCTTTTTTCCCTCTCGAACTATCCTCTACTCTTCCTATATGTCCCACACTATTCCAATAACTACTTTCTTGTTTTAATATGACATTATGTCTGATTTACTTTTATATACATGGGATGTGAAGGGACTTAATTCTCCCTGTAAGAAAAAGCAAATTCTATCTTACCTTAAAAAACACAAAGCACATATTGCTTTCCTTCAGGAAACTAAATTATTAAAAGAGGATGTAGACAGACTTAGAAAAGATTGGGTCGGTCAAATCTACCACTCATCTTTCTCTTCTGAAAAAAAGAGGAACAGCTATATTCATTCATAAAAACCATAAATGGTCCCTTATAAACTCAATCTTTGATATAGAAGGCAGATGGGTGATTGTTAATTTAAATACCCCCTCTGGTCCCCTTATGCTTGTTAATGCCTAAGCTCGTAACTCGGACTCCCCAGAGTTTTTTTCATAATCTAGCACAGCAGATACTTTCTGCAAATTTGGACAACACCCCAATAACTTTTGGAGGTGATCTCAACCTTGCCCTAGAAGCTACCATAGATAGAAGCAACATGTCTACAGATGCCCATCCCTGAAGTATTAAAGCCCTCTCTCTACTTAAAAAACTTATGGATGTCCAATGTTTGGCGAACATTTCATCCACGTGATTGAGACTTCACTTTCTACTCTTCACTACATAAATCATATAGCCAAATTGATTATTGGTTCGCTTCACCCTCTGTAGTTGAAAAAGCTATTGATTCATTGATCCTTCCTATAGTAATTTCGGGCCACTCCCCAGTTAAACTACATCTCTTATGGGGCCCCTCACAGCCAAAATCCTCTTTCTGGCATCTCAATCCCCTGCTTCTCAAAGACCCCAATTTCCTGCCCATGATTAAATCACAGATCAAAGAATTCCCCTCTCATAACAATCCTGTTGACACTTCCATGTGTACTGTATGGGAAGCCCTAAAAGCCACGATTTGGGGGAAAATAATTAGCTACGCTGCCTACCGAAAAAAAATCAAGAGAGCAGCAATTGGCTGATCTTGAAAAATCCCTTAAAACTAAAGAGAATTTGTATTTTAATTCTAACAAACAAAGCCCTAACTCCCAACTCCATCTTGAAATTCTCCATCTAAGGATCAAAATAAACAAATTAATCTCCCATAAAACTGAATTAGCTTTATTTAAGCTTAAACATAAATATTGGGAACAAGGAGACAAAATTGGAAAGCTCCTCTCTTACCAGCTTAGAATACAACAAACTGAATGTCATATTTCATGTCTCAAGGACTATCATGGTATTTTTCGTACCGACAACCCTTTCATAAATCGCATTATGAAATCATTTTATCAGAATCTATACTCTAACCCAAATTCCTCACCTACCTTACATATACAGCAATTTTTAGACAGTTTACACTTACCTCATCTCTCTACCTCTGAAGCAAACTCTCTAGACGAACCCTTCTCCCTCCAAGAAATTCAGCAAGCCTTGTCCTCTTTTAAATCTAGTAAATCCCCAGGAGGAGATGGATTTCCAAGAGACTTTTACAAGTCACTTTCCGATACTTTATGCCCGATCCTTTTTAATGTTTTTCAAGAAGCTACCCATAAAGGCAGTCTTCCTCTAATATGCACTGAGGCAATTATAACACTGATTCCCAAGAAAGACAAAGATTCTCTATTCCCAGCTAGTTTTAGACCCATCTCACTATTAAATACAGACGGTAAGATATTTGCCAAACTTCAAACTTCATGTCTAGAACCTCTGATCTCTAAACTATCTCATTGTTCATAAGCTGGGTTTATTAAAAACAGATCAGGCTCAGACCACCTACTTTCTTTATTCAATTTAATTCATAAAGCTAAATCTCTTAAAACCCTTGCAACTGCTATAGCTATTGATTTTGAAAAAGCTTTTGACTCCTTAAACTGGAACTATCTTTACCAAGTTCTAGCTTACTTTGGTTTCTCTTATACCTTCTGTTCCTGGATTAGATTATTATATACTTCGTCAACTGCAAAAATTCTTACCAATTCCACTCTTTCTTCTTCTTTTCAACTGGCGAGAGGAATCAGACAAGGATGACCTTTGTCCCCTTCTCTGTTCATGCTAGCCATGGAACCCTTATCTGCCAGTCTATGTCAGTCCCCTGATATTAAAGGCATACCCATTGGCAATTCCAGATACACCTCTCTTTCCTATGCGATGATCTTCTGATTCTACTTGAGAATTTAAAAGAGGCTGGACCCCTGCTGATTAACTTAATTAATAAATTCACCTGGAGCTCCAGCCTTGCTCTTAATTATGGAAAATCTGAAACATTACCTCTTAATGACCACTGCAAACATTTTATGAATCTACATCTTGGATTCCACTGGTCTCCTCAAGGTTTTACTTACCTAGGAATCAAAATATCCTGAAATCTGGAAAAAACCTGGGATATAAACTTTAGCCCCTTACTAGATAACATCAAGACCACCCTAGATAGATGGAAGCTCCTCAGTCTATCTTTCATGGGGAAAATAGCCACCATCAAGATGACCATCACACCCAGAATTCTTTACTTATTCAATAATATCCCCCTAAGTTTACCATCTGTTTTTCTCTCTAAAATCGACAAATTACTCGGTAACTTTATATGGGACGGTAAATTACCAAGATTTAGTTGTAACAAACATCGTGCACATTGGAAAAAGGGCGAGTTTGGACTTCCCTGGTTCAAAACTTATTTTTGGGCCTTCCAGAACTCTCAAACTATCAAATGGTTCCATAAGCCTTCACCTCACACGCTGCTATGGATTACAATGGAATCTGCATCCTCCCCTAGGGGAGTCCCTACAGCCTTCGTCTTTAGTCCTCTCCTTTTCAAATTAAAATCTCATCCAACTATGTCAACCTCTGTTCTTTACTGGAAGCTAAACCACAAATTTTTAAAATCTAACCCAACCCCCTGGTTTTAGAACTCCCTTTGGGGGTAACCCATTAATTGCTTTAGAGAATCAATCTATCTTCTGCTGCTCTTGGAGAAATAAGGGTATTTTTTTCCAAAAGGATGTCTTAGATCAGAACTCTCTCACTCTCAAAACTTTTTTAGATTTACAGAAAATATGGAACTTGCCAAAACAAGACTTTTGGAAGTATTTACAGATCTGCGCTGCTTATAACTCTCTTTCTCATTATATCCATAAATGTAATTTACATGACCAATACATTTCACACTGGATTAAATTAACAGCAAAATGGAATAGTTCCATTTATAGAGATATCATGGATGTCTTACCCGACCAAACTCTATCAGTTAAAAACAAATGGAGTACCCTCCTTAATTATAATATCACGAATACACAATGGAGTAAATGTTGGAGTGTATCTCATAATACATTCAAAGATGCACGCAGTTCTTTAATTAAAATTAAAATCCTACATTCTTGGTATAGAACCCCTTTGGTACTACATCATATGGGACTCTTGAACAACAATAACTGCTGGCGATGCAACCTACCCAATGGTGATATCCTTCATATTCTATGGGCTTGCACTCCTATTAATAAGCTTTGGCATAAAGTTCACACATTTGCCTCTAAAGTAATCATACAGAAAATCCCCCTAGACCCGAAACTTTTTTTGTTAAGTATACGCATTCCAAACAACTCTACTCTCTCGCATGCACATTTTAGATGGCTAAATATATTGTTCCTCATAGTTAAATGCCTGATCCTTATGAATTGGAGATCTACTCATGTACCAAGCTTTTCAGATGTTCTTCCAAACCTATCTCAGTATGCATTCCTAGACCGGTTATCTCACAGCACCCTTGACGGACCCAATATATTTGATAGATGCTGGCAGGACTATTTCAAGTATATTAATACTACTAATATCTCTATGCCCTAATTTATAAACATTCAACCCCTTTGTTTCCCTCATCAGATCTACATTAAATTAGGGACTTCAATAACCTAGGGCACAGATATCCTTTTTTCTTTTTTTTTCTTTTCTTCTATTACTCTTCTTTGTCTACTCTCTTATTCATCTTTTACAGGTCACATGCATTCACCTTCTTCTCTTTTTTCATGTTTAGCATAATGCAATCACTTATAGACTCAATTTCAGATAATCACTGACTTTTCTTTCTATATTTAGTAGATAATTTAAACTCTGCTACCTTCTGACCCATTATGACTTCCTCATTATTCACTGCTAGCTCTATCTCTTGTTGGTTATAACTTAAACCTAATTCAAGTACAGTGACTTTTTCTCTTCATAGTATGCATAATGTTATCTTTGCTCCTTATATGGAAAATGCTGTATACCTGTACTGTCTGTTTTGTTCAATTATATGAACATTTTCAATAAAAAGATAAAGTGAAAAAAAGCTGAGGGGAGATCTAGGAGCACAAAGATAGAACAATTCCTCTGATCCCTCGCTATCAGGAGATCATTGAGCACCTGAACCAGCACCGTCTCAGTAATGTGCCTCTTCAAAAACTGGACTGGAGAGGTTCATAGATGTTATGGATGGTCAAGTGGTCATCCAGCTGTATCCCCACTACTTTCTCAATCACCTTCCCTATAAAGGAAAGGTTTGAGATCGGTCTGTATTTGGCCAGAGAGTCCAGGTCCAAAGAAGCTTTCTTTAGGAGGAGAATTACCACTGCCTCATTCAGGGAGCTTGGAAACTCACCAGATTTCAAGGAGCACCGGACTATCTGAGCCAGGACCGGGCCGATCGTGTTCAACAACCCAAGATCAAGGAAGTTGGGCCTGGACCCAAACTACAGCACACAGGGCATATACCCTGGACAATCCGCATGACATCCACAAGTTCAGGCAAGGCAAAGGTACTCCAGGAAGCTTGAGGTGAGGTGACCAACCACCGATCATCAGTAACCTCCATACAGTGAGTTGAATGAACTTCCGACCTGATGTTGGCCACCTTATCTGCAAAGAACCGAGCAAGCTCGTCGCACTCTACTTGCGAAAAAGGTCTTCAGAGCTGCTGACAGATTGGGTTGCACAACCTGTCAACAGTTCTGAAGAGCTGAGCTGGTCAGTTCTGAGTGGCAGCAATCTCTCTCTGGACAGGAATTCTGCCTTCTTACGGGAGACCGTTGATTGGTAAATCTTATAATGTTCAACCAATCTAAGATGGTGGACAACCAGGGTGGATTTCCACCAATGCCACTCCAACCTACATCCTACTCACTGCAACTCCCTCAAAGGCCCATCAAACCAGGGGGCAAGAGGGCGAAGTGGGAGACGACAAACATGGATGGGAGCAGTCAAGTCCAGAGCTGACGAGATGGCCTTATTATAGGCCACCACTAAAGTCTCTGGACTCAAGCTAGTCACAGGAAACTCTGAGAGGTCAGTCACCACTGCTAGGCCTTCAGGACTCACTTCCCGTAAAAGGTGGTAACTGACCATCTCCACAGGGGCAGGCCACCAAAGGGGGGTGCAAAAGTTAAGCCTCACGGTGCAATGATCAGACCAACCGACTGGTTCCACCTCCAAGTTGGAGGCCTCTATCCCCAGGAGGAAAACCAGATCAAGAGAGTGACCAAATTTATGGGTGGCAGAGGTAACAACCTGTGCAAAGTCCAGAGATATCATGAGCTGGAGGAAGTGTTTTACCAAACTGCGAGAGATCATTGTCAACCCAGGCATTGAAGTCTCCGAGTACCATCAACCTAGGGGACTCCAATGCCATGTTGGCGATGAAGTCTGCTACTTCCTGCAGGAATCACATCCCGTCCCCAGGTGGACGATAGACAAGAGCTAACCTACAACCTACACCAGCCACCACGGCAAACTCAAATGATTGGGCCTCCTCAACTGGTACATTCATGAGGCCCAACTCGGTCTTAAAACAGACTGCTACTCCCTCCCCCCCTGTGATCCAGTCTTGAGAGGTGTATCACCAAGTACCCAGTTGGAATTGCAGCATCCAAAATGGGGCCCGCATTTTCATCCAACTAGGTCTCAGTGATGCAAGCCAGATCAGTTATTTCAATAAGATCTGCAATAATTGCAGTCTTATTTTTAATAGATCTGGCATTGCATATCACCGCTCGAGTTGAATGGACTTCAAGGACCGCCCTAGCTACTTGCCTGCCACATGAGGCAGTGCCCTTGAGTATGGAGACTAGATAAGGCGCACCTCATTCCAGACTCCATTTCACCCCAGGGCATCTTCTAGGCCTAACCAGACCAATGTGAGAGGTGCGATCATTCATCCTCCAGTGTCCACACACCCCGCCCCCCCCACGAGCAATACCCAGCGCATGACAGTGCTGATAGGTTGACAACAGCAAAGGGGGAGGGGCAGAGGGCACAAAGAATGGAGGATGAATAGCGTATGACCAGGGGTGAAGCCTACACATTTTACAATAACATTAAAACCAATATACACAACGTTCAGGCACTCAACCTCAAAGACCCCCCCAAGAGAAAAAAATAAAATGAAACCAATACCCACCCACTAAAAATATACACAAAATACCACCCTACACCGACTGTTTGGATGATTTCAGTTCCAGAAACTATTCCAGTCCCATCTCACAGGATGCAGAAAACACATATAAACACATATAAATTCACCCCCCCAGGCCCTCTCACAGCCAAGAAGAAGGGGAGTTCCATGCACTCTCACTGCCCAGAATAAAATAAATCAATCAAGAAAATAAATAAAGTTAAGAATAACATTTAAAAATAAAGAAATAAAACAAATAAAATGTGGACACCCAGATCCTCTCACCACCGTGGAGACCATAAAATAGTTGAAGTGAAGATATAACAAAGAAATCCAGGAGGGAAATCACCCAAAGATGCAGGTAAATCCAATGGGTAAATCCAGTCTGAAATAGGTCTAGCAGATAAAATCAAATAAATCCAAAACATGTATTAAGTCCAGTAAATAAATCAAAACCAGGATAGGGTCCAGATGAAAGGAAGCCAGCCAACAATCAACAGCAGCACAGGCCTACCAACTCTGTATCTAAAGGACCCCAACCAGAAATATTCCACAGCACCATCACAACACCCAGATCAAGCCACGAAGTAGCCATTCACGGGGGTCTGGGGCACCCTAGGATCACCAGCCAACTCCCTGACTGAGGATCCCCAGGATCCCCTGTAAAACAGCAGAATCTAGTCAGTGATCCCCCGTAGAGTCAGACCAAGGTCAGGCTAATCTCATAAAGTGCAAACTTCAGGACCGCCGGAACATGGTCTGGGGCCCACCACTCTATTCTTCAACCCAGCACACAACTGGCACCTTTATACAATCCACAGGGCTCTTGGACTCCTTCCTAGAGCGGACTCCACACACAATTTTTAGGACTCCCACAGCTCCACCTTAGAACCACTTTCTTAATAGGGCAGCAGCCCGTATGTCCTTCAGCACAGTTTCCCACTATCCTTCTACACCTAAGCAGGGATTAAAACAGTTCATCCTTGCTGATCACACACAGTTTTCTTTAGGACCACCGCTCCTCCTCAAAGCAGATTCCTCAATAGGGCGGCAGCCCATAAGTCCTTCGGTACAAATCCCCACTGTTCTTCTGCACCTAAGCAGGGATTAAAACAGTATTCATGTTCCAAGATTGAGGGCATAGTGGAGTCGGGAGAGCAATAGGATCCAGCTAAAAACAGGGCTAGTGTAGGGGAGGGAGAGTTTTATTAATAGTGAATCAATCATTTGCTTGGGGAATTCCAGGATGACTGGGGTAAACTGAAGTGAGGAAGCAATGTACATGGCTATTCCACCACCTCTTTTGTTACCTGGGTGATAGTGATGAATGAGGGTGTAATCAGGAATACATAATTCAGTGTCCTGGTTATGCAGTTTCAACCAGGTCTCAGAGATAATCAGAATGTCAGGTTTTAAGGAAAAAACAATTGGTTACAGAAAGTTTAGTTTGTGTTAGGAGGCTGCAAATATTTAGGTTGGCAAGTTTTAGACCCCATGAGAGTTGGAGAGGGGGGCGGGGTTCAGACTGGTGGGGAATTTGGACCAGGGTTCCATTCGATGTCCCCAGATAGAAGGAGCAAAAGCGTTGTTAGTGTTTGGTTTTGGGCATATCCTATGGAAACTTGTGATAGGAATCTGTTGGTTGTGTGGGTGGCACTGAGGAGACATGGATATTAATTTTGATGGCAACAAACCCAGTGTGGAAGGTGGGTGGGAGGACAGAAGGACCAACCAATAGATTGAGGAGGTGCACCTCAGGTGGCAGTTTGGATATTGCGGTTGGGGACGGGGGTGTAGGATGGTCCAAAGTGTACAAATGTAACTGGCGAGGCTGTATCTTGGGGTAAGAGGAGGGTGGTAGTGATGCCAGGGGAGCTGAAAGTGAGACTGCTGCAATATATAGGGGCAACATTGTTGCTCTATTTGGTAGAGAGGTAGGGATAGGGTAGCTTAGTGGCCACTTGAGGTGGAAGTCGATAATCTGCTAAGGGAAAAGTGGACTGACTGGTTTTCAGCATCATATGATTGTACCAATATAAGTGGTAGATCACCAAGGTTGGTGCTGGGGGTGGTGAGGACATCCTTTGCAGACTTTGTGTGCTGTGCCGTGGCCATACCTGTTTCAAGTGGCGGGGAAGTCAGCTTGCAGCTTGTGGGAGGGCAACAGACCTGACCCTCTCAACCATTCCAGGGGAGCTGCAGAAATTAAGCAGAAAACACACAAAGTTATAACTGGGTAAGATGGAGGGAAGGGATGAACATACTGAAGGACAGGGGCTATGCTTGGGAGGAGATAGGCTCCGGCTGGTGGTAAAATTAAGCAGCTGTCTCAGCCTTTCTCTAATTCAACTACAAGGCCAGTGGCATAAAAGAACTTGAGCCAATTTCAATTCTTCTGGCTTAAAGAATTTGGTCACATCTAAAATTTGACTGGCTAAAAGAAAAGCACTTTTAAAATTTGTCTTGCTTTAAAAAAATTGAGCACATTTAAATTCATGTAGCTAAAAGAACTTGATCACCCTAAAATTTGCTAAAAGACCTTGAGTACAAAAATTCATCTGGCTTACAGGAAAATTGAGCACAAGGGTATACAGTCTTCAGGCAAGACAGCCTATCCAAGAGAGGCGGTGGCTGTGCCCTTTACCTAAAATAATATTTTAAGGTTCGTGTTTTCAGTGTGCCTCTCCTTGAGAACGACATCCAGTTCCTTGTCATGAAGAAACTGCTTGGAGCACAAAACAAAAACCTGACAGTGGCATCAATCTACATCCCCCCCAAGCTGTCCAACCTAGGGCTAAACCCATACTAGACTTCATACACTCCTTTATTCAAAATGCAGAAACAATGCTGCTTGGTGACTTTAATGTGAACTGGTCCTCCCCCAGTGCGAACAAATATAAGGACACACTGATTGCTGCTAACTTCTTACAAATGACCCAATTACCCACAAGGGTGAACTACAGAACAAGTACTACCACCCTTCTGGACTGGGTTCTCACGAACCACCCGGATCACATCACAAAAAAAGTAGTTCTCTCCGACAGTTTAAGTGACCACTCCCCAATCCTTTGCTCCTGGTTGAACAAATACACTAAGCCTCCTCCTAAAACTATTAACAGCAAGAGACTTATTCCTGGTCACCTTGGGTCTCTGAAAACCCTCCTACAAGACCATGATTGGTCTCTAATAGACACAGCTCTTAAATATTTTATCCACAGCTTTAACAGTGCCTGTAATGTCCATGCCTCTTCAAAAAATGCAAGATTAAAGGCGTCAACAACCCTTGGATTAACTCTGATCTTCTGGAACAATTGAGGTTCTGGGATCATCTTTGGCATCTGGCCAACTTGACTGGCACCCAGGCTGATACCCAGGCTTACAAAGCAGCACGAAATGCCTGTACTAGAGCAATTCGAAACGAAAAGGCAAGATACTGCAGGAGAGCACTCGCTAACTCATGGAAAGATGGGAAGAAGTTTTGGGTGAATCTTTCTGAAGTTATTTTTATTTATTTATTGGGAAATATCGGAAAACACATCTTTGAGTCATAGACACCTTTACAAAGGTTCCACATCATACATACAGAGACATAAGAATCCAGTAATAACAGCAAGACAAATACAGTTACAATTATGAGCATATACAGTGGAAATAATATCACACCAGGAGTTAATGGTACAGGGAATTTACAGTTGGAGATATACATAGTACAATGAATGCAACATCAGGTCCAGCAGTTAGTGTTAGTAGTTAGCTGACACCAGAGAGTAACAATTGGGTATATTCAGGTACAGTGGGTGCCACATCTGTTACAGCAGATAGTAGCTAGCAGACACCTGCACAGCAGGTTGGTGGTACTCGCCAGAAGAAGGTGGTACCTGAGTACATATAGGGATAAAGACAGGACAGGAGGTGTCCATTGTCAACAAAAGCAGGTGGCAGGACCATGGTACAGTCCATTGTTAGAGACAGAGTGTGCAGTTATTGAGATTAATGACAGTCACAGGGTGAGTCCTGGGTGATAAGGTTATGCAGGCGGGTCTTGAACTGGCCCATATTAGGACCAGTGAAGAAGGAGTTTGGGAGGGAGTTAAGCCAGACAGGAGCATGGCAGTGAAAGGTTCTTTGACCCATGGAGGTCTGGCATAGAGGGACCTGTAAATGGGTTGATACAGACTGCTGAGTGGGCCAGGTGGACAAGGGTGCCTGGAGAAGGGGAGTAAGTGCAGGTGGGAGCAGTCAAGCAATGATTTTTTTTGCAAAGAGGCAAGTCTGAAATTTTAGCCTCCCATCAAAATTTACCCAGTTGGTGGAAGCGTAAAGTGTGCAGGTATGTGTGAATTTGCCACAGCCCAGTGGCTAGTCTGCATGCCTTATTAAGGGTCATCCTGATTTTGTTAAGGCATGTGTTATCAGCCACCCCATAGATTATGATACCATAATCAATGAGAGATAGGATAGAAGAGAAGATAGCTAGGTGAAGAGCTTTGGGGGGAGGCAGCACTTGTAGTGATGAAGTAAACCAATGTGCACATTGACAGCTGAGCTCAATTTCCGGATGTGTTCGTGGTAGGTGAGTCCCAAGTCTAGGGTGATACCCAGATATTTAAAAGAGGTGACCTGCTCAAGAGGATCATTTAGAAAGTTTAGTATGAACAGAGGAAGCCCACTACACTTATTTTGGGCATGGGCAAATACCATGGATTTTGTTTTTTTTATAATTAAGGACTAGCCTGTGCTGAATGAACCAGGATTCGGCTTCAGTAAATGACTTTTGGAGTGCACAACGGAGAGCAGCAGGATCAGAATGGGTGCTGAAGGGGACAGCATCATCTGCATACAGAAGCAGTTTCTCGGAGCATGCCTTGGGCAGATAGTTGAGAAACAGGGAAAACAATAGCGGGCCAAGAATTGAGCCCCATGGGACCCCTGAGTGGACTTGGAGGGGGGAGGACTGAGTATGGGCAAGCCTAACTCTCTGCGTTCTATTGGACAGATAGCTGGCAAACCAGCCAGTGGATTCTTCGGACAACCCTATATGTGTGAGGGTGTCAAGGAGAAATGTGTGGTGCACGTTGTAAAACACCTTGGACAGGTCTATAAAAAATGGCACCAACAGTGAGGCCCATGTCCAGGAACATGTGAAGAGCATTGTTGAACTCCAAGAGGGCTGTTGTTGTGCTGTGGTTGTTGTGGAAACCATGTTGCTCAGGACACAGGAGGCTATATTGGGAGAGGTAGTCAGTAAGCTGTGTGGCCACAATTTTCTCCAGGGCTTTGGAGAGAGGAGGCAGTATTGAAATGGGGTGATAGTTTCCCGGTTGGGTGCAGTCGCCGCTCTTCAGAATGGGCGTAATGAGGGCTGACTTCCATTTAGAGGGAAACTGGCCCAGCAATAATTCAGTAGCAAGGTGAGGGGGTAGAGGACCTCATTGAAAGTAAGCCTTAGTAGCTTGAGAGCCAATGAGTTGCTACTGAATCTTGATTTGCTAAGGGCCTTGCGGAGCAGAGGGGCTGCTTCACACTGCGATACTATTTTAAAATGAAAGGGGCAGAGGGGTGACAGGGGTGGGGGGTGGGGGAGAAAAAGTTGGGAGGGAGAACACTGTTACAGTCAGAGAAGGAGGTGTTAAACGTGTTTGCAATCAGGGCAGGGTCGGTGGTAAAAGACCCATTGGCCCAGAGCTGGGGGGGGGCAGTGGTAGTTTTCCCACTGACCTCTTTCAACGAGTCCCAGAATTTGGGTCCCGAGCCCAGGTGGTAGTGAGTGAGGCACGACAATACTCAGCTTTGACCTTATGGATGGCTCATGTACATTTATTACACGCCTTTTGGTAGCGTTGTCTGTCAGAGGGTTTACCGGTTTCCAGGGCAATGTGCAATAGATTGTCACGGTCATACATTTGGTCTAACAGGGCTTGTGACATCCAGGGAGTATCAGCCCCTTTGACAAACTGTTTGCTTATGGGTGCAAAGCATTCACAGACAGAGTTGAAGGTGTTTACAAAATATTCTAGTGCCAAGTCAATGTCCATGGCAGCAGTGATGGGCGACCAGTCACACTTTGAGAGGCTTTGTTTAAGGCATCGTAGTTTGCCGGGTTTGATATGGTGCTGGAGGATGGTTTTGAAAGGAGGCTTTTTTGAGATATAAGACCAGTGACAGAGCACTGGGGAATGAACACTCAGTGCATTGGGAAGGATCCTAATCTGGGTAGCTTTGTGTGGTGAGTTGGTGAGTATGAGATCAAGGATGGTGGCAGTGCCAGACCTCTGGATGACTCTAGCAGCAGTGTGCACAAGCTGGGATAGGTTGTGTGTGGCTGCAGCATTCCTTATGGGAGCAGAAGTGTGAGCCAGCCAGTAAATATTAAAATCCCCTAGGGTAATGGTTTTTGCAGTGTCAGGGAATGTCTGGAGGTGGGTGTGGATGGACTGGAAGGCACCCTTTTGATTCCGGGATGGGGGGAATGTAGACTGAGGAGAGGAACAGGGGAGCTCTGTTTGGGGCGATTGTGATTTTCAGGGTAAGAGCCTGGGCACTGTGTTCAAGGGTTGGTGGAGGGAGGGCCATACCATGTAATGAGTCCTGGGTGTATAGTGCACAGCTTCCACCTTTTCTGGAGGTCTTGTCTGTGTGATATAGTGTATACCTAGGAAGAGAGACCACGGAGTCAGGGATATGGTCATTAAGCCATGTTTCAACTACAGAAATGACATCAGGGTGGTGCTGGGCAACCCAGCCCTGAAATATGTCAAATTTGTTGATATAGGGCATATCCCCAAAGTACCACCCTCTTATGCTCAACGTAAATGACACCCTCACTCTGGACCAGGTCACCATGGCTAATGCTTTTAATGCGGCATTCACCAATCTTAGTCATGTGCTTCCTCCAACCTTCTTTGACCTCCCACTGTACTCTCCAGGCTTGGACAAATCAAGAATAACACAGGCCATCCACTTTCTACTTTAAAATTATCTCGGAGGCCCTAGCCAAAAAACAACTGCTGAAAGTGCTTGGGAGGTCCAGATTCAGTGGTGACTCCCTAGACCTGAAACTCTGCCCTCACCATTGACGAAGTCATGACCCCACTCACCAAAATCCTTAACCGATCCCTAATGCTTTCTCAATTCCCCCAAATATGGATATCTGCTGTTGTGACGCCAATTCACAAAAGTGGGGGTAACACCCTAACCTCTAACTACAGACCCTTCTCCATTTTCCCCCCTTTCTCCAAAGCACTGGAGAGAATAGTTGCCAATCAACTTACAGAATACCTTGCTAACCACAACCTGCAATGTCAGAAGCAGCATGGTTTTCAAAAAGGACATAGTACCACCAAAGCTCTCCTTGAATTACCACTTACATCCATAATGCTCTGGATCAGGGACATCTTGTCGGTGCCACCTTCATCGATTTGACAAAGGCATTCAACACTGTCAACTACTTCCTGCTATTTGAACAATTATCTTGCTTTGGCTTCTCAGATGACACTGCACGTTGGTTCCAAAGCTACCTTAGCGACCAAACCCAACAGGTCAGAGTTGGTGAGTCCCTCTCACCCTCCCATCTGATTTGTTCTGGAGTTCCCCAAGGGTTCACCCTGAGTCCCTTGCTTTTCAGTATTTTTCTGAACAATCTCCCTGCATGCTGCCCTAATAGACTCCTGTTGCATGCAGATGCAGTTATTTTCACCTCCCACCCTGACCTCTCCCTCCTACAATTGCAACTGCAGACAAGCTTTACACAAGTGGAAACATGGTTTAAATCTCAAAAACTCTTACTAAATCACAAAAAATCTAAAACAATGATGTTTCATGGCATCCATAAACATAAAAACAAAGGTCTATCTATCACAAACCATGACGGGACATTGCTCGAACATGTTCAACTGTTTAAATACCTGGGGGTTACCCTCGACAACACCTTGTCTTACTCGGAACACATTGACAGCATTGCCAAGATTGTGAACTCCTGCATAGAACTTCTGTTTAGACAAAGGAGTTGCCTCACCAATGAAGCCTAAGCATCGCCATTCAGAGCTCTATTAGATCAATAATTGACTATGGGTTGTGATCTACGGCTCTGCCACTGACACCGCACTTCGATGAATAGCCATTGCCTTTAACAAGGCATGTCATTTACTGACCTCTGCACCATGCCTCTCACGTACCTGTGACATCTACAAGCAAGCAAACTGGCTCCAACTCCCCAGCAGACTCAAGTACCAGACCTGTATGCTAGCAAAAAAGATTACCTTAAATCTCCTACACTCAAGGGTTCAGTCCTTACTGTCCCCCAGCTGCAGGCCCCGCCTAACCAGGAGCTCAGAATTTCTTACTTTTTCTGTTCCACGCTGCCGCACTACCCAAGAACAATGCTCCTTTACATACCGAGCCTCATCCTGGTACAACTCACTTCTACCTGCTGTTACCAATGACACTACCCTGAGCACTTACAAGTGCCACCTGCATCAGCACCTTGTCACAATGGCCTCCTGTGAATGTTTCTCCTAACTAAACTAATTCTCATTCCCTCTAATTTCCCTCTCTCTAAATCCCTCCCACCTTTACCCCTCACTATCTCCACTCTCCTCTATTTTTATTTCCCCACTATTATCTACATTCTTTCCCCATAGCTTCCTCTACATGTATCTACCATCTCTCCTAGCAGTTTCTAATTTATTCTAGTGAAACAAATTATAACTGTTTTTTGATTGTACCTATGTTCTTGAATAATATGCACAAATTACTGTAACTTAACATACATACTGTGAATCATTGCACATATTACAGTAATTCCATATGAAAGCTTTAATGTACCCGACAAAGCCTATGGCTGCTTGAAACTACTGTATTCGTTATTGTCCTCAGTATGTTCTGTATTGTTTCTCTGACGTGGAACCTTTGTAAAAGAGCCTTGGCTCAAAGGTGTCTTCTGAAATAATAATAAACTAAACTAAAATACTTTAGCAGATTTAAAGGACTCGGAGCAAGTGACCAGAAGACTGGGCTGCAAACAGACCTGGTGTCAGCACCTGGGCCACCTGGGCAATTGCTCAGGGCCCTTACACCAGAGGAGGGCCTGCCAGGAGCTCCAAAAAAAGATTTGCTTTGTAATATAGCTCTCTGCAGGTAACATGCTTTAATTGCATTAGTGCTATTGCATTGCACTGCTGCTGCTGACATCATGAGCCAAGGCTGAGTGGTGGAAAGAAAAAAACCTGTGGTCTGAGGAACATCCTTGAATGCCTGAGTCTGTAACAGATTAATCACCCAGCCAACCAACTGCATGCAACTTAAGCCCTGCTTGTTTGTTGACCAACTGGCAGGGCCCCGATCCAGAGCATTCTGTGGGGCTGGGTGTGTGGGATATGCAGTAGGCCAATGGCTGGGAGGAGAATGGTGAAGGGGTGGGCCTGAGCAACCCAGCCAGCCAGTACGGCTTAGTTTAGCTGCTGTTTGTGACATCAAGGTTGTCTGGTGTTGTGGAGAAGGTCATGGGCAGCAACGGCGGCAAGGCACAAAGGCGGGACCCACGGGACAGTTCAAATTGGTCGCCAGGGTGTCACCTTGGGACTAGAGCAATCGGTTTGGTAGTGCATCTGCCATCCACAACATCATGCCCGGGTGAAGGAGCTCTGAAAATGGCACCTGAAGAGTTGAGAGTCGATGATGATGCCAGCAACTGCAATGGATTGGATGTGGATAAAGCTTCCCTTCCTTCCTTCCCCTTCATTACCACACCAAACCAGGTAGGACAACCGGGGGGGGGGGGGCTCAGGCTGAAGCTTATTGCACCATACAAATGCTGCTGTCTCTGCCAAACTATGGGGGTGCAGGAGTCCCTCCAGGATGGTAAACACAGAGTCTATATTGATAGGTGTGCGGTTTTATTGAAATTTTATTTTTGTCCGAAATTTGAATTGCTGCTGTATTGCTATGTGGAGGGTTGAATGGTGTCTGATAGCAAGCAAGCTGGCTGGTGGTGGCGTGTGATTTTTGTATTTTTTTTTAGCAGATGGATGGGTGATCTGACTCTGAGGGGGGCAGAGGGGGACCTTCTAGAGGTCCATTGCCCAGGCCCACAAAAACCTGATGCCGGTTCTGGCTGCACACAAATCCTAATTATAGTATACAACAATAATAACTGTAGAAGGATAGGCTGCATACAAATCCTAATTAAAGTACACAACAATACTGGCTGTAATATGCCAGGCTGGCTCCAGAGTGTAGTTAAAAAGACTATCTGCATTGCTCTGCCAATACAAAATTAGGGCAGAGAACAGTTTGAGTAGTACAAATTTTGGCACCAAAAGAGTTCTTTGTAGACTTTGTGCATTGTGCCATGGCTGTACCTGCTTCAAGCAGTGGGGAGTCTGCTTGCAGCTCGGGGGAGAGCTGATATGGGTGAGTCAAACTAAGTGACTCAATTTGAGTGACTCAATTTGACTGTCTGTAATAATAGTGAGTATTAAACTATAGTGAGGAGTGGTTATAGCAAGAAGGGATCAGAAAACAGCAACAGTTATGTAAATAAAAATTATTCTATGATAAAAAAAAAGAAAACAGCAACGGATAGAAAGGAACAGGTTAGGGAACCTATAGGGAGCAAGGATAAAGGTTCATGTTCGGCCAGGCAGTTCCCAGCTGGCTGTTTGGTGCTGCCATAAGATGCATGCCTCTGGTGTGGCTAACCCGTGTTCAGAGTTAAGTGGGTGGAAGCTAGTTTGTGTTTATTTTGCTTTACTGGACATTCTTGTTTTATTTATCTATTTTTTTCTTTGTGCCCCCCCCCCCCCCCCATTCGATGTGTGCTTTGCAGGGTCCCCCCAACACTGATTACTTGTCCCTCCTGAATAGCCCATCCTGAATTTCTCCCTTTACCCCACTGTCAGCCTCCCCCCGACTATGATTTACACTGCCCCTGAAAAGAATGTTACGGATCCTCACTGTTTTTGGGTCTGCTATAGTGTGCATTGCTGTTTTTGTAGTTGGTAATGTACACTCACCGATGTTGTAATTGCTGTGGTGCTATAGCTCTTATGACATGGTACCATATTGGGGGAAGAGCATATTAGCATGAATACTGGGGTGGGAGTAAGAGGTAAAGTAGAGAAAACAGGAACGGGGGGACTGGGGGCAGGGTGTAAAACATGGACGGTCATGTTCACAAATGTCCGTAGTCTGGAAAATAAGGTTCCAGACCTGGAAGACTTGACAATGGATTTAGACCTTGACATAGCAGCAGTAACAGAGACATGGTATTCCTCTAATCACAGCTGGGATGTCAATGTACTGGGCTATACACTGCTCAGAAGGGACATGGAAGGTAAAAAAAAGGAGGGGGGTGGTCATGTATGTCACAGAAGGCATAAAGGCTACAGAAGTACAGGGAAGGCAGGGGGAGATGGAGGCAATGTGGGTCACCCTTGAACCAGGAAATGGCACAGCAATATGCACAAGGGTGATCTACAGACCTCTGGCACAGAGGGAGGAAGTGGACAGGGTACTAGTGGAGGAAATTCACAACATGGCAACTAAAGGTGAAATCGTGTTGATGGGAGATTTCAATATGCCGGACGTGGATTGGATGACCCAGGCAGCTGCTTCAGCCAGAAGAACGGCCATCCTGGAATCACTGCAGGGGGTTGGACTCAGTCAGCTGGTGCATGAGCCACCCAGGGACAAATTGATTCTAGACCTGGTATGGACCAATGGGAACAGAGTCAAAGGAATCCAGGTGGAAGGGCAGCTGGGATCCAGTGACCACCACATGGTATGGTTTCTCATGGAGACAGGGACTCAGTTAAGCCACACAAGGGCAAAAGTATTAGATTACAGGAGGGCAGATTTCAATGAAATAGGTAGATGTTTAAGAGCAGCCCCGGAGAAGGTAGAGGTAATGGAGGTGGTGGAGGAACAGTGGGGGAGACTAAAAGGAGCCATTATAGAGGTAACTATCCAATGCATTAGTATAGTGTCCAAAGAGAAAAGAAGAAAAAAAACACTATGGTTCTCTAAAGAGGTGGGAGACAAAGTAAGGGCTAAAAAAGCAAGTTTCAGGAAGTGTAAGGGGATCCAAAGGGAGGAGGACAGAGAGGTGTATCTCGAATGTCTAAGAGATGCAGGGAAGGCTGTTATGAAAGCCAAGGCAGAGAGTAGGATTTATCAAGGACTGTGAAAAAAGGGGACAAGACATTCTATAACTACATCATCGATAGAAGAAAACTCTGGGGGGGGGAGGTTGTGAGGCTCAAAAGGGAGGAGGGAGAGTGTAAGGAGGGGGATCTAGACAAGGCAGAAATACTGAACAAATACTTCTGTTCTATATTCACTGAAAGGGAGAGGGTCAAGGACCAGAGTTGGACAGCCGAAGCAATCTGGAGGGGGGGAGGGAAGACACCAGTTCATTCACAGTGGAGAAAGTTCTGAAGGAACTCACAAAGCTGAAGATGGATAAAGCCATTGGGCCAGATGACATACACCCAAGAATATTAAGGGAGCTGTGGAGGGAACTAGTAGCACCTCTGGCCACCCTGTTCACAGAGTCACTCAACACAGGCATGGTTCCAGAGGACTGGAAGAGGGTGCATGTAGTCCCACTGCACAAAAGTGGCAGTAGGGTGGAAGCGGGGAACTACAGACCAGTCAACCTCACCTCACTGGTGGGGAAGATCATGGAGACACTGCTGAAAGAAAGGATAGTGGCACACCTGGAATCCATTGGTGCCCAGGATCTGAGATAGCATGGTTTCACATCAAGAATGTCTTGTCAAATGAGTCTAATAGACTTTTTTGATTGGGTGACTAGGGAAGTGAATCAGGGAGGTGCTGTAGATGCCGCCTACCTAGATTTCAGCAAAGCCCTCAATACCATCCCACACAGAAGGCTGGTTAACAAGATGAGTAATCTGGGCATGGGGCATAAAGTGATACATTGGGTGAGAAACTGGCTGATGGACTGAAGGCAGAGGGTGGTGGTAAATGGGATCCAATCCAGGGAGAGAAGGGTGACCAGCAGAGTGCCACTAGGATCAATACTGGACCAGTCCTGTTCAATGTCTTCATTAGTGACATTGCAGAGGGGATGGAAGGAAAGGTCTGCCTACTTGCAGGTGACACCAAGATCTGCAACAAAGTGGATACTCCAGAAGGTGGTCAGAAAATGAAGAGGGACCTAGAGAAGCTTGAAAGATGGTTGGAGGTGTGGCAACTGAGGTTCAATGCAAAAAACAGCAAGATAATGCACCTGGGTAGGGGGAACCCTGGGGAGAGCTACAGGATGAGGGGAAAGGTGCTGACTGTCACCAAAGATGAAAGGGACCTAGGTGTTATCCTATCTGATAACCTTAAGTTATCAAAGCAGTGAGCAAAGGCTGCAGGGAGGGCCAGTGGCATGCTGGGGTGCATAGGCAGATGAATTACTAGTAGGAGGCGGGAGGTGGTGTTGCCATTGTATGAAACACTGGTAAGGCATCACCTGGAGAACTGCATACAGTACTGGAGACCACACATGCTTAAGGACATAAACAAGGTGGAGGCTTTCCAGAGAAGGGTGACAAAGATGTTGCATGGTTTGCACCACAAACATATGAGGAGAGATTAAGAGACCTCAATATGTACTCACAGGAGGAGAGGAGAAAAGGGGCAACATGATAGAAACTTTTAAGTACCTCAAGGGCATAAACAAGATGCAGGTGGGGGATCCTTTCCAATGTAGAAAAGATACCAGAACGAGGGTGCATGACATGAAATTGGAGGGGGTAGATTAAGAGATAACGTGAGTATGTTCTTCTACACTGAGAAGGTGGTGAACACAAAAGGTGGTAGGGGCAAGCACAGTGGAGGGGTTTAAACATGCCTGGGACAAGCACAAGGGGACCTTGGGCAGGAAGGGAGTGATGAAAAGCCATTGACCACTTAGGGTGAGTGGACTTATACATGTATAGGACCTATGGGCAGACTGGATGGGCCTAGCAGTCCTTATCTGCCAACAATTTCTGTGTTTCTATGTTTCTATCATGTCTCCCCTGGTATCCAGTAATGATAGCGATTAAAAATGCGAGACTGCAAAAACAGCAACTGATTTTTAGCGTTATCATCATGCGTTACCCTGCAAGGGTAGCGATGGTACAGCGAGGTAGTGATCGGAAGGGGATGGATAGGAAGGTGGAGGGGAGCAAGAGCAAGGAAGCTTTAGGTAAGGAGGGGAGCCTGTTGCAGCTGAGCCAGCCCTGTGGTGTGGAGGTGATGGTAGCTAGCTACGGTGCAGTAGACAGTGGGTTCAGGTCAGACTGGGGGAGAATATTTTACCGCTGCTTGTGGCTGCCATTTTGTTTTCCCCCTGGACCGAGTTTCACCTCCTCCGTGACATGCACCCCCCCCCTGGAGTTGATAAACACTAAGTGTTCCCAAAAGTGGGGTCACTGAGAATTTTACATCACTGATATGCTTTTCAGCGATATACACATGCCATAATAGCTATTGCTGTTTTACGATCGCTATTATGTCATTGAACCATCTCCCCTCTCCCTTCTCTCTTCCAGTGAGTATATGTTTAATTCCTTGAGTCTTTCCTTCTAGGGTTTCTGATGCAGGCCCTGCACAATTTTGGTTGCCCTCCTTTGAATCACCTCAACCCAGCCTATGTCCTTTCGGAGGTGGGGCCTCCAGAACTGGACACAGTAGTCAAGGAGAGGTTTCGACAATTATCTATACAGGGGTTTCATTACCTCCCTTTCTCTGCTGGTGATACCCATGCCTATGCATCCGAGGATCCTGTTAGATTTTCCTACCATCTTGTCACACTGTCTAGCCAGCTTCAGGTCATTGGGTATGATTACCCCAAAGTCCCATTCTTGTTTTTTTACTGTTAGCTCTTCTCCCCTTAGTCAGTACTTAGCCACAGGGTTCCTGTGCCCCAGGTGCAAGATTTTGCACTTTTGTTGCATTTTGGGCATTAACAAGGTGAACGAGTCTAACGTTTCAATATAAGAAACATAGTAGGACAAGAGGACACAGCATGAGATTAGAGGGAGGCCAATTAAGGGGTAATGTGAGGAAGTTCTTTTTCACAGAAAGGGTGGTGGATGCATGGAATGGCCTACCTCAGGAAGTGGTGGATATGAAAACAGTGCAGGGCTTTAAGCAGGCATGGGATAGGCATAAGGGAGCAGGAAGTGAGTGATCACAGAGCCACGAAACTCACCATCCTAGAAGGGCAAGAGTAGCTCTCTGCCGCCCCCCAAGCTGCTGGAGGTCTGACTCTGAGCAAGTAAGGAGACTACTGAGAAATATAGGAACTTCTTGTCTCAGAACAGGAAGATCAGGAGCTAAAAGGGCACAGAGGCAGTAAGTAAGAAGGGAGAGAAAAAAAAAAAGAAATAAACAGAGAAAAGAGTAAGTATTCCAAACAACAGTTAGGGGCATAGAAATAAGACATGATGGGAGTGGTGCAGTGCAGTGGCAGTGGAGCAGCAGTCTTCTGGAAGACATTCTGGAGGATGCGGTGTTGTCCCATCTGCAGGCACCTTTCTGGGATGAGGGAGGAGGTTGCTCATCTCTAGGCTGAGTTGGCCAGGATTTGTGGGACCTCCTTTCCCACCCAGGGACCACCAGGGTCACTGTCGTTGCCTCAGAGGTTGCCAAGAAAGAGGAGTGATTGGAACACAGTGGGCTCAGGGAGGTTGAGGGTGGTGAACAGAGGCACATCCCTCCAGTTGTACCTATCCCCAATTTCTATGCCGTTCTGGAAAATTGTGGTTCCTCTAGGGAGGCACCCACAGTGGAGACTAAGGAGGATGCTGGGAACCTCCACAAAGGAGACCCACAGGAGGGTGGCATAGGACCCCACAGGGGAAGGAAACAACTCCTGGTGGGGGACTCCATTGTTAGGAAGGTAGAATTGGGGGAGGAAGGGGAGAGGGAGGTAAGGTGCCTGCCTGGTACCATGGCTTGGAAGGACAGGGAGCTAATCCTCAGGATCGCAGGAGCAGCTGCACAGGGGAGGGAGCTGGATGTCATTGTCCACCTAGGGACAAATGACCTGGCTAAGAAAGGGATCAGAGCAGTGAAAGAAGCATTTATGGAGCTGGATGAGGGGTCTTAGACAAATAGCACACACGGTAACCTTCTCTGAGGTGCTGCCTGTCTATGGTACGGGTGAGGTTAGGGTGCTCCACACCATGAGATTCAATCAGTGGTTGAAAAACTGGTGCAGAGCTCACGGATTTGGCTTCCTTGGGGACTGGGCATCCACCTGGAGGGATGCAGGCCTATACTGACATGATGGTCTGCATCTGTCCAGGAGGGGAACCAGGATCCTAGGTGATAGGTTTAAATGCTTCATTGGCAAGCATTTAAACTAGCCAAGGGGGAGGCACTGGATAGGAGCAGGAAAATCCTAGTCCCCCCCAAAAAATCAGGGTATTAAGTGAGGTAGACACCAACAAAGAGATGTCAATAGGGTAAAGTGCAGTGGTAAATGGAGAAAGTGACAAAGGCAATAAGGAGAGGGATGGGGCCAAAAGCGGTAAGGCCATCAAGAAATTTAGAGTAATGAATACCAACGCTGTAGTCTGGGCAACAAGCCCTCTGAACTGGTGGCCTTGATGGAAGAGGGATGCCTAGATATCATAGCAGTCACAGAAACATGGTACACAGAGAACCATGACTGGGATGTTAACATACCAGGGTACACAACCTACAGGAGAGACAGGGAGGGGAGAAGAGAGGGCGGAGTAGTTCTTTATGTAAGGGAAGGAATAAAAGCAACTGAACAAAAGAGTAAACAGGGAGGAGAGGAGGCACTGTGGGTCACCTTAGAGACTGGAAATGGCACCACAATCCGCACAGGGGTTGTATACAGACCCCCCCATGCCAGGCGGAGGGAATGGACAAGGATATGATAGAAGGCATACTTAGGATGGCAGAGAAAGGGGAGATACTGTTGATGGAGTACCTTAATGTGCCAGATGTTAACTGGAGCACCTTTGCTGCAGCCACATCCAAAAGCAGGGCCATTCTTGATGCCCTTCAGGTGGCATGCCTCAGATAGCTAGTTTTGGAATCTACTTGTGAGGGAGCAATCTTAGACCTCGTACTCTCAAGTGGGGACAGTGAGAGGATCTCAGATCTAGAAATGGGTAGCCATTTGGGAACAAGTGACCACCAAACAGTGTGGTTCATGATAAACTCAGCTACAAAATCAAGCCATACAAACGTGAGGGTTCTGGACTTCAGGAGGGCTGACTTTGGCAAGATGGTAGAGTGCCTTAGCAAAGCACTAGCAAACAGGCTAGAAGGAGGGGTGGAGCAACAATGGGCAAATATCAAAACTGCCATAATAGAGGCAACAAGCCTTTGTGTGAAGCAAATAAACAAATCAAAACAAAAGAAAAAGCCACTATGGTTCTCAAAAGAGGTGGTGGTAAAGGTTAGGGAGAAAAAGATAGCATTTAGGAAGTATAAGGAAACACAGAAGGAGCAGGACAGAGGACTGTACCAGTTAAGTCAGAAGAAAGCAGGGAGGGTAGTCAGAATAGCAAAGGCCTAAACTGAGGAAAAGATAGCCAACTCGGTTAAGAAGGGGGATAAAAACTTTTATAGGTATATCAGGGAGTGTAGAAAGACAAAGGAAGGGATAGTGGAGCTGAATAGAATGGACGGTGGGTGGGCAGAGAGGGACAGTGACAAAGCAGGAATACTGAATGAATACTTCTGTTTAGTATTCACAAAAGACGAGGTGGGGGAGGTGCCTAATCCAATTAACAGAAGCACTCTGAATAGGGGGTTGATCCCAGTCCTTTCTTAGAAGAAAGGGTTCTGAAAGAACTCCTAAAACTGAAAGTGGACAAAGCAAGGGAGCCAAATGTAATTCACCCCAGAATTCTAAAAGAATAAAGCAGAAAACTAGTGACACCACTGACTACCCTTTTTAACAAATCATGGAAGGATGGTGTGGTACCCGAGCACTGGAGAAAGGCAGATGTGATTGCCATTCACAAAAGTGGGATCAAGACAGAGACAGGAAACTACAGACCTGTCAGTTTGACCTCTGTGGTAGGGAAAGTGATGGAGTCATAGAAACATAGAAACATAGA
The DNA here is from genome assembly GCA_016271365.2 of Neoceratodus forsteri. Taxonomy (NCBI): domain Eukaryota; kingdom Metazoa; phylum Chordata; order Ceratodontiformes; family Ceratodontidae; genus Neoceratodus; species Neoceratodus forsteri. Next base: position 1,059,275,033 of record CM057451.1, on the reverse strand, counting down.
CTTTGACGGCAGATAAGGACCACTTAGTCCACCCAGTCTGCCCATTTCCCTACCTACTGGATAAGCTGCAGATTTTAATTAAACAACAGCCTACTTCCTGCCACCCCCAACTATAATTGCCTTATGTCTGTCCCATGCATGTTTGAATTACTCCACTGTTTTAGACCCCACAGCCTCTCCAGGAAGGCAGTTCCATGCGTCCACCACTCTCTCCATGAAATAAAATTTCCTCACACTACCCCTGAACCTTCCCCCCCTCTATCTTTAAATTGTGCCCCCTTGTTCTTACACATCTCTTTTTCTGAAAGATGCTACCCTCCTGTACTTTGTTGAGTCCCTTGACGTACTTGAACGTTTCTATCATGTCCCCCTGTCCCTCCTTTTATCAAGGGTATACATATTAAGCTCTCTCGGTCTCTCTTCATATGGTTTCTGATGCAGACCCACCACCATTTTAGTTGCCCACCTCTGGACTGCTTCCATCCTGTTTATGTCCTTGCGTAGATGAGGTCTCCAAAACTGCACACAGTACTCCAGTTGGGGTCTCACCAACTGTCTGTACAGAGGGATAACCACTTCCCTCTTTCTACTTGTGATGCCCCTTCCTATGCATCCCAGTATCCCCCTGGCTCTCCTTACTGACTTCTCACATTGCTTACCCACCTTTAGATCATCTGATAAGACTACCCCCACGTCCCTTTCCATTTTTGTTATTGTTAGTACCTCCCCTGCTATTGTGTACTCTTCTCCTGGGTTTTTGTTTCCCAGGTGCATTACTTTGCACTTCTTTGCGTTGAATCTAAGTTGCCATATGTCTGACCATTCCTCCAACCTTCCCAAGTCCCTTCTCATCCTTTCTACCCCCCTTGTGTATCAACTCTGTTACAGATCTTTGTGTCATATGCAAAGAGGCATACCTTTCCCTCCAGACCCTCTGCAATGTCACCTATAAACTTCTGAAGGAAAGAATTGTTGAGTACCTAGAGACCAGTGGGGCACAGGACCCAAGGCAGAATAGGTTCACAGTGGGACGGTCATGTCAGACGAATCTAATCAATTTATTTGACTGGGTGACCAAAGTAGTAGACCAGGGAGGGGCTGTGGACATGGCCTACCTAGACTTTAGCAATGCATTTGACACAGTCCCACACAAAAGATTAATAGTCAAACTAACCAGCCTGGGAGTGGGTCCCAGGGTGGTAGTCTGGGTAAAACATTGGCTGGACAACAGGACACAGAAGGTAATTGTAAATGGAGTCCACTCTGAAGAAAGAGGGGTTACTAGTGGGGCACAACAGGTTTCAGTACTGGGTCCAGTCCTTTTTAATGTCTTTATAGGTGACACTGCAGAGGGACTGGAAGGAAAAGTATGCCTGTTTGCAGATGACACAAAGATCTGCAACAGGGTTGATACACAAGGAGGTGTAGAAAGGATGAGAAGGGACTTGGCAAGGTTGGAGGAATAGTCAGACGTATGGCAGCTTGGATTCAATGCAAAGAAGTGCAAAATAATGCACCTGAGAAACAAAAACCCAGGGGAAGATTACACAATGGGGTGGGAGTCAGTAACACCAGCAAAAATGGAAAGGGACCTGGGGGTAACCAAAGCAGATGACCTTAAGGTTGGCAAGCAATGTGAGAAGGTGGTAGTGAGGGCTGGGGGATACTGGGATGTATAGAGATAGGCATCACCAGCAGAAAACAGGAAGTTGTTATCCCCCTTTACAGACAGTTGGTGAGACCCCATCTGGAGAACTGCGTCCAGTTCTGAAGACCGCATCTCCGCAAGGACATAGACAGGATGGAGGCAGTTCAGAGGAGGGCAACTAAAATGGTGCAGGGTCTGCAAGAGAAGCCATACGAGGAGAGACTAAAGGAGCTTAATATGTATACCCTTGAAGAAAGGAGGGAGAGGGGGGACATGATAGAAATGTGTAAGTACCTCTTTGGAATCAACAAAGTCCAAGAGGGTAGCATCTTTCAGAAAAAGAGATATGCAAAAACAAGGGGACACAATTTGAAGCTAGAGGGGGGAATGTCTCAGGGGCAATGTGAGAAAGTATTTTTTCACAGAGAGTGTGGCGGACACATGGAACAGCCTTCCTGAGGAGGTTGTGGGGTCTAAAACTGTGGGAGAATTCAAGAATGCATGGGACAGACATAAGATAATTTTTGTGGGAGGTAGGAAGAAATAGACTGTTGGTTAAATAGGATCTGCAGCTTATCCTCTAGGTAGAGAAATGGGCAGACTAGGTGGGCCAAGCGGTCCTTATCTGCCGTTAAAGTCTATGTTTCTAATACTGATGAGTATGAATAGATAGGCCATTTACAGAGCAAGGGCCCATGGCACATTCATAAGGTAGAAAAAGAAATGGGCAGACTGGATGGGCCTTGCGGTCCTTATCTGCCGTCAACTTCTATGTTTCCATGTTGAAACTCTGCTGCCAGACTTGTGACCATTCCTGCAACTTATTTAGATATTTTCTTATACTTTCTGGTTCCACCTTGTCAGTTCAATATCAACTTCGTTGACTGAAACTACAGCGACAGCACAATGCCGATGGCGCCCGATGGCGCCCATGTCGCCCGGCAATCATGCAACCTGAAGACAACTGCAGCAAAGCACTGGGACACATCCCAGCTGTTTGCAGTGGGCTTTGCCCCCCCACAGCCCCCACTGTGGGGGTCTTCGCCCCCTCCCACACCCCATGATAAATAATATAATCACCTCCAGGTCAGAGGTGTAGGAGGGAAACCATTCAATACCCTTCTGGCGTCAAGATGGCACGCGCTATAAAATCCCAATCAACAGAATGTCTGTCGATGGGGTTGCAGCACCCACATTGTCGTCTATGTAACTTTTTTTTTTAATTTCTGTGATTGTTTCAGCCCCCACCACTTCCCCTGGCAGGGTGTTCCACTTGTCCACCACCTCTGTGAAGAAATTCTTCCTCACGTTTCCTCTGAATCGTCCTCCCTCCAACTTCATCCCATGCCCTCTAGTCCTGGAACATCTTTTTCACTTAAAAATAGTGTATTCCTGCACCCTGCTACTCCCTGTAAGATACTTGCATGTCTCTATCATATCTCCTCTCTCCCTCCTCTCCTCCAGGGAGTAGTACATATTCAGTTCCTTCAACCTGTCCTCATAGGATTTGTGATGCAATCCATGTACCATCTTTGTTGCCCTCCTCTGAACCTTCTCTACTCTGTCTATGTCCTTACGTAGGTAAGATCTCCAGAACTGTACACTGTACTCCAGATGGGACCTCACTAGTGTCTTGTATAGTGGAATTATGACCTCCCTTTTCCTGCTGGTGATGCCCCTGCTTTTGCATCCCAGCAATCTATTTGCTTTACCTGCTGCCTTGTCACACTGTTTCCCTACCTTGAGGTCATCAGAGATGATAACCCCAAGATCCCTTTCCTGCTTGGTGCATGCTATATCCTCACCCCCCAACTGATATATTGTGTCAAGGTTTTTGTGCCCCATATGCATTATCTTGCACTTCTTTGCATTGAATTTCAACTGCCAAACCCCTGACCATTCTTCAAGTTTCTGCAGGTCCCTTCTCATTCTGTCTACACCCTCTGGTGAGTCTATTCTGTTACAGAGCTTTGTGTCATCAGAGAACAGTGAAATTCTGCCATCTAGGTCCTGTGTATTGTCACTGATGAAGATGTTGAATAGGACCGGTCCTAGCACTGATCCCTGTGGTACCCCACTGGTCACTCTTCCCTCTGTGGAGTGACAGCCATTTACCACCACCCTCTGTGTCCTGCCGCCCAGCCAGTTACCAACCCACCACACTACTGTTCTGCCCACACCCATATTCCCCAGTCTGTGTAATAGTCTTCTATGTGGCACAGTGTCAAAGGCCTTGCTGAAGTCCAGATAGGCCATGTCCACAGCCCTCCCCTGATCCACCTCCCTAGTCACCCAGTCAAAAAATTCAATGAGGTTGGTCTGACATGACCTCCCCCTGGTGAAACCATGCTGCCTTGGGTCCTGTAGTCCATTGACAACCAGATGTTCCACCAATTTCTCCTTCAGTAGTGCTTCCATGATCTTCCCCAGTACCGAGGTGAGGCTGACTGGTCTGTAGTTCCCCGCTTCCTCTTTGTTCCCACTTTTGGATAAGGGGACTACATCTGCTGTCCTCGTCTTTGGGTACCTCCCCTGTTTCCAGTGATTGGCTAAACAGGATAGCCAGAGGTTCAGCCACCACCTCTCTTAGTTCTTTAAGGACCCTGGGGTGCACCCCATCTGGCCCCATTGCTTTATCAACTCTTATTACTTCCAGTTCCTTCAGGACCCTGTCTCGTGTAAAGGGACTTGTGTCCATTTCTGCACCATTCTCACCCCTTGTACTCCCTTCAGACCCATTACTCTCCTCTTTCTCAGTAAAGACTGAGCAGAAATACCTGTTCAATATTTTAGCTTTACTGTTGTCATCCTCCACGCAGCCCCCATCTTCCCCCTTCAGTCTCACTATCCCTCCCTTTGCCTTTCTTTTTTCACTTAGGTACCTGTAAAAGGTTTTGTCCCCTCTACCCACTGATTTTGCAATGTGTTCTTCTGTCTGAGCTTTGACTTCCCTTACTGACCTCCCTGCCTCCCTTTGCTTCTCCTGGTACTTCTCCATTTCCCCTTCTGCCTGTGTCTTTTTGTATTGCCTGAATGCAATCTTTTTAGCTTTCACTTTCTTTACTACCTCTTTGGAAAACCATAATGGTCTCCTCTTCCTTTTCCTCTTGCTAACCTGCTTAATGCATAATTCTGTTGCTCTTGTAATCCCAGTTTTAAATACTGCCCATTGTTCCTCAACCCCTGATTCCTGCCCTATTCCCCTTAATGCCTCTTTCAAGTATCTCCCCATTTTCCCAAAGTCTGCCCACCCTAAAATCCAGGATACATGCTTTTGTGTGGTTTGGTTCTGCTGTTTCTGTGATTTAAAACCACAATGACTGATGGTCACTGTCCCCCAGGTGCTCCCCCGCTGTTACCCCATCACACTGTCCCTGTGTGTGAGCACAAGGTCCAGTATTGCCTTCTGCCAAGTTGGTTCCATGACCAGTTGCTTGAGGAAGGCACCCTGAAGGGAGTCCAGGATAAATCTGCTCCTAGTTGATGCTGCTGGGATGCTCCAGTCCACGTCTGGAATATTGAAGTCTTCAACCAGTACTACCTCACCTTGTCTGCCATCCTTTGGATGGCTAGCATCAACTCCTATCTGTTTCTTCCTCCTGGGCTGGTGGTCTATAGACCACACCTGTGCAGATGGCTGGCCCCATTTTCCTTTCCAGCTTAACCCACAGTATCTCTCCCCCATTTTGTTCCTCCTGGATCTCTGTGGCCCTTATGTCATTTTTCACATACAGTGCCACTCCTCCTCCCTTCCTACCTGCCCTGTCTCTTCTGAATATGTTGTAGCCAGGTATGGCCATCTCCCAGTCGTGGTTATCATTACACCAGGTTTCAGTGATGGCCACAATGTCCAGGTCTGACTGCACCATGACAGCCTCCAGATCTTCCATCTTGTTGCTAAGGCTCCTGGCATTGGCACACATGGCTTTCCATGATTTGACCTCCCTAGACTGTTTCGCTGTTCTACTCCAGCCCCTTCCTTGGTTGTCCTTTATCCCTGGTTCTCCTTGCTGTCTGCCCTTCTGCTGAATTTTGCCCCTTTTCTGCCTATCCACCTCTTGGGCGCTAATCTCCATCTTTTGCACACTGCTTTGTAGAGATAGCCACTCCTCTGGTTCACTGGTTCCACTGCTAGCTGTGGGGGGTGAGCAAGTAGGTACCCTCCTTGCTGGCCTGCCACCCCACTTTGCTAGTTTAAATGCTGTCAATGTAGCATTTAAACTTATCATTGAGTGCTTGGATTCCCCTCCAGGATGGATGCAGGCCATCAGGCTTGAACAAGCTCCATCCCTCCAGGTGGGTCCCCAGTCACCAATGAATCCAAACCCTTCCTCACAGCACCAGTTCTTCAACCATGAGTTAAAGTTCCTGGTGTATGCACCCCTATGCTCTCCCTTGCCTCTCGCAGGTAGTACTTCTGAGAAAGTGACAGAAGTAGCTACTTGCTTGAGACCCGTCCCCAATTTCCTAAACTCTTCCTGAACTTCCCTTGGCTCCCCATTTGCCAGGTCATTAGTACCTAGGTGGATAATGACATCCAGCTCACCCTCCCGTCTTGCCTTCCCAGTGATCCCCAGGATCTTCCTTCCATCCCTCCATGCCGTGGCACCTGGTAGGCACCTCACCGCCCTGTCCTCCCCGTCCTGTGTTCCTAGCTGGATCCCTTTGCTAACCTCCACATCCTTTCCTTCCACTTCTCTGGGTACCGCTATTTGGTTGTCCCCATTTGCCAGTGTGGCATATGAGTTCTTGAGTGGAATAGGATCTGGGATGTGCCTCGGCCTGACCACTCTAATCCTTCCTGAGCCCACTGTCATCCAAGTGCTCCTCATTCTTGGCATCCTGTGAGGCAGTTGTATTGGACTGGGTGGTCTTTGGATAGGGGTGAAGGTACTCCTGACCCAGTTTACTTCCGCTCTGAGTCTGGCTACGTCAGTCCAAAGAGATGCATGCAGACAGGGCAGCACCTCAGTGTCCAGAAGGTCTGCCTGAATATGGCTGCCCCACAGCCACTGCATTGCACCACTCCCCACATTATACTGCAATTATACTGCTATTCCACTACTTGTCTGTTACTGAGGCTCTCCTAGTTCCTTTTTTTACTGTATTAAAAATCCTGCCATTGATCCTCAGATACTTTTCTTTTTAAAAAAAGAAAATAAACCAATAAATAAATATGTGAGTCAAAACACTTGTTGTACAGAGGGTGGGCTTCTTTCCCCTTATTCCCCTTCTTCTCCACACCCCTTACTATCCCCTGTGCTTAGCTCCTGTCAATCAGATTTAACAGGGCATATATTTAAGAGTTGGGGGAAGGGGAGGGGGGGCGAAAATTTGCAGCAATTAAAGACAGCAAAGAAATACACCACCACTGCGTTTTAAATTTTCAACAGCCCAAAAACAATTCTAAGTAAAGACAGGAAATAAATTACAGTGTAACTAAAAGCTCACAAGCTAAGTTTAAAAGAAAAATAGCAATTACCAGTTACTGTAAAGCACTGAATTGAATATGTTTCCTTCCCCTTCTGGCTTCTTCTGAGAAAACAAAACTCACTTGTTACCTCAACTCTGACTAAGCCCCACCTCCAGTTATCACGTAGCTGAGGTCAGAGGCCAGACAATTAACACCCCTCACCCAAACTATGGGCAAGTCAGACAAGCCAAGACTAAATTTGCAGCAATTAAAGACAGCAAAGAAATACACCACCACTACGTTTTAAATTTTCAACAGCCCAAAAACAATTCTAAGTAAAGACAACAAATAAATTATAGTGTAAATAAAAGCCTACAATCTAAGTTTAAAAGAAAAATAGCAATTACCAGTTACTGTAAAGCACTGAATTGAATATGTTTCCTTCCCCTTCTGGCTTCTTCTGAGAAAACAAAACATCCTCCAAGGTTGATTGGCTGCTGGCCTATGCCTGCAACCAATCATGCCCCTGAGACTCCAGCTTGTTGTCACTTCCCCAAGCCTCCGCCAGTGGTCTCTGCTTGCTGGGTTGAAGTCCCCCCTCCCCCCAAGAAGGCAAGCTGTCTCCAGACCCTCCAGCCTGTCTCCCCCCAGCCGACCCCTGACAACCCGAGCTCGTTCCCGAACCCGGGTTGCTGGCGGGGTGTGAGGTGTGGCATCCAGCGCCTCAGCCCTCAGCGCCACCAGGCCGGTGATGTAACGGTTTTGCTGCACTGATGCCACTCAATACTTTCCACTCCTCCCCCGGAGTGTCTGCTATATTGAAGGAGACTCTGGTGAAGCCCCTTCTGAAGAAAACATCACTTGACCCGGACATCTTGGCAAATTACTGACCTATCTCCAACTTCCATTTCTTGGAAAGGTTGTTGAGAAGATTGTGGTACAAAAGCTTGAGGAGCACCTTATTAACTTTGACATCTTTGAGCCACTCCAGTCTGTTTTCTTTGCCAGGCACAGTATCGAAACAGCGTTAGTTCAGGTGCATATGATCTCCTTAGGGCGAGGGATAGAGGTGATGAGTCAGTTCTTGTTCTCCTCAATCTCTCCTCAGCTTTTCACACTGTAGACCACTTAGTGCTACTTGATCATCTCAGAGAGTACTGTGGACTCACCAGCACTGCCATCCACTGGTTTGAGCCTATTTCGCTGGCAGGAAGCAACAGGTAGTGATGGTAATTTCTCCTCCTCCCCCACGAACCTCCTGTCATGCGGTGTGCCACATGGATCAATCTTGTCACCAATGTTCTTTGAAGTGTACATGCTACCCCTAGGTGAGCTCCTTTGGAAGTACAATGTGGGTTTTCACTGGTATGCAATTGACAATTGTATTTGTCCTCCAGGGGATTCCCAGGACGAGATTAAAAACTGCCGGCAACACAGCGTTCAGTGTTCCCAGTCCCGTCCTGTGGAATTCGCGTCCACCTGTCATTGGGGGGAGGCCCTTTCAGTTGAGGTATTTAAAAGCCGTCTCAAGTCCCATCTTTTCTCTCTGGCCTTCCCAGACAAATTTTAGTTATGTAGCTGAACTGTGATTTTATTGTGTCATTTATTTGAATGTTCAGAGCCTTGCAATCCAAAAGGCGCTATACAAATACAGATATTATTATTATAGATATTTAACCTGATGTAATAAGAGTTACTGACATGAATTACTGAACCTATTTATTTGAAATATCTTTTATTTTTCCCACCAATTTTGTAACATAGGCTTTTTGAGAGCCCCTCTCTTGAACAGTGGCACTGTCATTTTGTTAATCGGTCCTGAAAGGTGATTCTGCGCAGTGACTGCGAAATCACCTTTCAGGGCCGATTAACGCCATGACAGTGCCAGAATTCATGGGGGTCCCAAAAACCCCACATTGAAAATTTGGTGCCAAAATTCCATAACATGCCTGAGATATGCATCAAAGTTGAAAAAAAACTTTATTCCATTATACAGCTTACCGGCATTTCCTCAGTTTGCAGTCGGCTTTGAAGAGTGCAGACGTGTTCCTGGTCCACCGTAGATCATTGTGCTGGACTCTGGAGTTAAGTATGGGGTAAGGGGGCTGTGGGGAGGCAGGGTGCACAGTGGGTGAGTGCAGGAGGCGAGCAGGGAGATCGCGAGGGACAGTTTTCTTTTTTACAGGTTAAAAAAATTAAAAAATAAACATCGTGGGACAGTTTTTTTTTGTAGGGGCTTTGGCATGCTGGGGTGGGCTTCCAGCATTCCACCTAAGTGTTTTCTTGGGGGGGATGCTATAGCTGATGGGGGATTGGGCACCCCCGTCGGCACACAACGAAAGCAGGGGGGCAAGAGCCGAGGGGGTGGGCACCACCTCGGCACATAACAAATGGGGGTGATGCATTATGCTGGTAGAGAGTGGGTTCCCCTGTTGGCATCTACATCGGGCCACACTATGCTGACAGGGGGATTGAGCATCCCCAAAGTCGGCAGTATGCCGCATATGTTATTTTTCTTTTTTTTCACCACCAGGGAAAGCATGTCGGGAGGTCCGCTACGTATGACAAGCTTAGCTCGCATTGTAGCAGACCTTTTGTTTGATCCCACGGCCACATTAGGTATGCATGGTGTGGCACCAGCACACAGGCTGATTGGGGAATGAGGGATGCACCTACTGATGTGTGCCCTGCATTTGCCCAACAGTGACCGTGCCTCCAAATCTGCACTACCTCAAGATGTTGACTGCGCAAGCGCGTCAACGTAATAAATCACCTGAGTCTTGTGAATATGCTCTGGATCTGTTTTATTATATATACATATACAAAAACTGAGTACTCAGATAATTATATCATATGGACCCTGGCATGGGGATCAAGTCCCAGTATTGGTTCCAAGACTGATACTGGATCTAGGTGACAGAACATCTTTGCAGGGATCCTGTGTAGGTTTTCAAGAGATATGGTGTCAGGAGGTCCTTGAATGTCTGATAGAAATTGGTGCTGAGGCTGTCAGGACCAGGGGCCTTACCTGTGGCCAACTGTTTAATAGTTTGGGAGACCTCCTGAGGAGTCAGGGTTGCATCTGGGATTTGGGCAATATGAGCTGGGAGTTTGGGGGGAGTAAGATGAGTTAAAAAGACCTTGAAATCCACCTGAGTAGGGCTGATCACTAAGGAATAAAGCTTCCTACATTAATCCTGAAAGGCTCTGTTGCTTTCTGTGGGATTAGTGGTGTGTGATCTGGTGATGGTCTGTAACTGAGGAATAAAGACATCAGCCTGTTTCTTCTTTAATCAGTAAGTGAGATGCTTGCTAGCCTTCTCCCCATTTTCCCAGTAGTTTTATTTTAAGAAAAAAGAGCACATTCCACTTGATGACATAAGCAAGCAAGCAAGCAAAGAAGCATATCTTTATTTATATAGTGCCTTTCAATATCAAGGTGATGTACAAAGCATAAACCATAAATATGCAAGCAAAGAGTACTATAAATTTAAAAGCCAATCTGGGAAAACCAGTGAAAATAAATATGTTTTTAACAAACATTTACAACTACTGGCATATAAGGGGTTGAGCTGATGTTTTAGGTGCAGCAATTCTCTGAGCTGCTGCTATGTAGGGGACTTAGTTTTGTAGAACTGTTTCTTTACTTCTTTAAGCTGTGAAGAGAGGGTATGCTCCTCCTGCTTACTGTCCTAATTCTGCTTGGCTGAGAAGGAATTTTTCTCCCTGTTATGAAAGCCTTAAAGGCTTCCTATCTGGTCCATGAGCAAGGGTGAGCAGCTAACATTGGTTAAGATCTGTAAAGGGAGAAGTATGGCTCCTTTATTTAGCTAGCTTCCCTCCAGTTACCTGCTCATTGGCTGAGGACCACACCTTAATTAAGCCAATTTTAGGCTGATTGTAAAAGAAGTCTGGGTCATCCTGATTTGGAGTATACATGTTCCCTAATTGGATGTCCCTCATTTGTATGCACCCTCATAGAAGTATCCACCTACACTTCCTATCCTTTGTTTGGGTAACTACCAGGGGGGTGTTTTTCCTCAGTAGAATGGAGAGCCCTCTGTGTTTAGAGGTGTATCTGCTAGAATACTGTTGTCTGACCCATGTACAAACTCATTTGCTGCCCTCTTTGGCAACAAATGAGTCTCCTGAAAATAGGCTTTATCACATTTTGCTGATTGTAGAAAATTAAAAATGTTCTTCCTTTTGATAGGATGGTTGATGCCTTGGAAGTTTCAGGTTATTATTTATAATTCAGCCATACAATGACCTAGCCTGTCAGACTGTATATATGTCCTTAAAGAATGGACACACTAAGCTTCTGCAGGATGTTGCCCGTGGAGGTATATGCCAGTCTACCTGAAGGAAAGGTGATTGGAAGGTCAAACAGAATCCTTTATTCTGAGTTACTAAAGGGAACTGGATGTAAAAGTCCAATATAAGCAGGTGGAGGTATATAGGACCCAATCTCAGGATTTCTAATGAAAGAGAGATATATCTATTAGAAATGTAGTGGTGTACCCCATAAGGTATAGCTTCTTGTTAAATACATATGTAATTGCGATAAATACCAGGAAGATATCAACCATCCTATGAACATTATACCAATAGTGATCCATAGGTTGTGGCATCTCAATGGATACAGCTAAACAGAGATGATCAGGACAACAGAATCCCATAACTGATCAAATGAAACTGAAATGGAAACACTGGTGGTGAGCAGAACAGTAAATTAGAGGGCATATTCTTACTGCCCAACCTCCTGCTTGTCACCATATGTGCTAAAGCCTCCTAAAGGTGGAACTCTGGAACCAAGATCACTCCAAATGAAAGAGTCCTGTTGAGCAGCATGCTCTGAATCAGACAGCATGTACTTGTAGAGCTATCATATGAGGTGCACAGGGCAGATGCAGGATACAAAAAATGGAGAGGTTATGATCAAAGCTAATGAGCTCTTAGGTGTGGGACTGGTGACAGTGGGCAGAGAGAAGAACTCAGGGATTGTAAGCAACTCTCTGGGGGTAAGACTAAAAAGGAGAGGGGTAAGGGAAAAAGATCTACTAATTCCTTGGCACTAAGAAGGAAATTATAGAGCACACTCTTTCAATGTGGGATGGCATGGGGACTCTGCAAGAGATGTTCTGTAGGAGAACATAAATACTAGGAGATGCTACACAGACAGTGATCAGTAACCCCTCCCCTACTCAGCAAGAATACACATGCTTGGTGGTGGCTGGGGTTAGAAAGTGAAGAAGTTGGAGAGAAAGAAAATCGGTTGAGGCTTGGGAGGGGCGTGTCTCCTAGATCTCTACAGTATAGAGTTTATGGTCCATACCATAACAATAATAGGAGAAGCCATTAGGAGTGAGAAAGGGCTATGGCATGCAATTTCTCTGGGATCTATTGATGAGAAAGGCAATGCATCTAACAGCATATTAACTGCATGGGACAATACAGTTGTGTAAAGGTTAGTAGGTAGCTTGGGTGGTAGGACAAGGTCGAGAAATTAGATAAAACTGTGTCACATGACCCCCAACATAATTCAAGCTGGCAGAGTACTATGGGGAGAGAAAGGGCCCAGGCATAAACAGCATGCATACAAAAGAATGCCACAAAGCAAAATGCTCTGGGACACCTAAGTTACTCACCAGTGTGTTACGCCTGTAACCTCAAGCCCACTCTGGAGCAAACCAGTGACCCCCATGCACCCTTATTGTGTCCTGAGTCCTACGAGTACTGGGATAGTACCTTATGTACAATGTACTCCCAAAGTCCAGTATTCACTATTAGGAAATTTTAAAGTTTTAAGTCAGGGCAGAAAACAGAATAGAATGGCTGGAGAATGGGTCACTGAGCGGGTTCCATTGGTGGTGTTAAGCCAGCAGTGTCTGCTGGTCAGATGTTCCCACTAGGAGACTCTTCCACCATTTCTGCCCAACTGGGTTGTGGCAGCTCCATTCCTTTGGGTACGGGGTGTACGTTCTCACCACTCTCCATGTCTTCTGTAATGGCCTTTGTTCCTTCATCCTGGGACTGGACATGCTCATCTGCTTCTGGTTCTCAAGGAACTTTGCCAGGGGGCTCAAGGTGAGATGCAGGTGTGCCAGGGCTTTGTGAAGAGCGTTACGGGCTGTGGCTGTTGCCCTGTAATACCAGAAGAGTGACTCTGAAAAGCAGGTCCTCTCTCTTCCTCTATGGCAATGTCTTTTGGTTTTTTGGGTACACCAAGGCTCCAGGGGAAGGCTGTGAGGAGTCATGATCATTGCCAAACAACTCAGTACTCTGAGAGTGGGTCCCAGTTCTCTGAGTTGACCCAGCTTCAATGGGGGGATGCTTGTCATGTTTACCATTTTGCTTCCTGAGTTTCATAGTATTCTTCACAAAGGTTTGGGCATCCTGAGGGTTGTGAAATGAGTGCCATTTATTGGTCCAAAGGATATCAAGTGTGGACAGATAATGAAGATTGCATGTTATATTATGCAGGGGCAATTGTCTTTTGATCATGGAAAAGGCCTTATGTTTGTCACCTAGCTCTTTAGAGAAATCTTGAAATATATAAATCCTATGACCTTTCCAATACAAGGGCCCTTTCTTCCTAGCTAATTACAATATTTGTTCTTCAATGCTGTAGTGTAAAAAAAGTGCTAGGATCGGTCTTGGAGGAGAGCTTCTGGGAGCTAAAAAGTGCTGAGCCCATTAAATTTCTACAGGTCTATCCCAGTAATAATGCAATGTTTTGGGCAGCATAGATTGAAGGAAGATCACCATATCTTCCATTTTTGCTCCTTCCGGGACTCAAACGATCCTAAGGTTATTTCTGCAACCTCAGTTTTTGAGGTCGTCCACTTCTAGCCACAGACTTTTGATGCGATGCTAAGTACAAACCAGTCTGTCCAAGTGTTCCACTGTCTGGAACTCGACCTACATAGTAAAGAGCTTCAAGTTGGTGATGCAAAGTTCTGCAGCTTCCAGTCTGTCCTCTAGCTGCTGCACTGATTTGCAAATTTCAGAGATGTCTACCACTAAAGCATGGAGCATTTGATTAATTTCTGTTGGATCAGTCACATCAGCTGCAGCATGCATGAGGGACACCACAATCTCTTGTGTGTAGTGTTCGCAGTTCATTGCCAACTTTCCACTCAAGTCAATTCAATGCCATGATGTGGTACTCTACCTATTGTAACTTTATTCTATAAAGGAATGTCCGCTGTACACTAAAAACTGTGTTACTTATATATAACGATGGTCTGACCAACGGATTTTGGAGGATATTGCAGTGTCTACTATGGAGCTACAGACTTAGGTGGCCATCTTGGTCAGTGGCTCGCTAGCTGCCCCCTCTTTTGTATTCCTAATGAAGCTGATAATACAGTTTGGGGAAAGCAATATTTGTACACTGTCTCTTATGTAGGTGTAAGCTGATTCAGAGAACTGAAGAATCCCAGGCTAACGAGGATGCATTGCTGGACTAAGACACTAAGGAGGAGATCAGACAATGTGGTCAATTCTGAATAATCATGCAGGACTTGTCTGATTATTGGTATACTGTGCTGCCTCCCTAGAACTATTAAAGTATTGTTTTTTTCCACCCTGAGCTGATTCTTGGCCCTACAATGCCTGCTTGGGATATTTCTGAATGTTACAAGCTGTGAATCTGGGTAGATGGTGCTTTTGAACATTCCCCTCAAGCTTGACATCTGTAATGAACTAGGACTTATGGTTCAATTACATACTCTGAAGGCACTGGATTGCCCTGGTAATGAGTCCTGTCACTGTGCTAGTTAAACATCTATTATGAGTAAGTCAGATTATACAACTTGGATGTCCTGCCATACAGAGTGCTTACTGTTTTGGGTGTGTTAATTTTCCTATGGTCATAATGATGTTGTACACTTTATGTCCCCCCTCCCTTTCCCCTTCCCCATCTCCTGTGCCCCACCCTGCAACTTGCTCTCTCCTACTGTCCTTTCACCTTATACTACCTAGCTGCCTGGGTTAGCTTGTTGATGGGTGGGGGGGAGAGGCTTTTTGTCCCCACTGGAATTATTGATTCCATAAGTGGGGTATCTAGAATAAAGCAGCCTTCTGGCCCTTTCTGGTGCATTTTTTTGAACCATGTTGTATTTTAGCATCATGGAAACTAGATTGTGCTTTGCCTATTGTCCATGGTATATTACTGTATGCAATAAGTTTAGTTACTGAATACCCTCCATGGATGTAACAACTGTGGAATGTGATGATATTTTATGTTTTATACAGTGTGGTAGCACAGCCTAACTTTGTAATGTAGTTGATTTCAATATGAATGTTTTGTGTATATGTATATGCGTAAAATTCATAAATAAATGCTATAAAAATAATATAAATCCTGTGGAAGATGTTTATTTGAAAAACTGAATTTTAATTTAAAATGAAAATGCTTTGCTTTGTGGAATATTAGAGTCACTCCTTTGTGGCAAAGGGACTATGCTAACTGACCTTAGAATTTCAGAATTTTAGAACTGCTTGCATGACACACATTCTTATTCTTATAAGAGCACCCAGAATGTTTATAAATAAATAATCCTGTCTGGCTGAGAATGATGTCATGAGTTATACTAGAATTTAAAAACACGGTATGATGAGGAAATACCATCAACATTTTCAGACAGATAAACATACAATATCTGCAGTAAGAAGTTACTTGGCATATTATGTGCTTGATCAAAGTTGGCTACTTGCAGCCTTGGTGGATGCAAAAACACTAACCTTGCAAAAATGTCATACCACAGAAATCCATTCAATAGAACAGTGGAGGGATTCCACAGTCAAATTAGTCAACTTTGAACATATGTCCCACATTTCCAGGGGCAATCTATATAAATATAAAACCTTGGCCCATCTCCAAGGTGCAAGATTCTAGGAGCAGGAAGACAGCTTATCCCATCAACTATCTAAGGTTACAGATGCATCTGCACCCTCATAAGAGTTCATCCCCCATGGTATCCACCCCCCCCCCCAACACACTCACACAACCTCTGAATGAAATTTATTACTGCCAGCCTGTTCTGGATATATGTTCTGTATGGAAAAAGCTATTTTTTTTTACTAACTGGAATGTGTTACATAAATGATACTTTTAGGAGCTGTAATGGTCGGTTCCTCCTTCACATACAAAATACTTCTAAATGTTTTTGCATTATGCTAGCCCTTTTTTGCTTTATGCAGTTGATAAATGTAGTAGTTGCCACACTGACATGACCTCCAACCCCATTAACTCTGCTACTTATCTTTTTCTAGTAATCTTTGGTTAGCACTTCTGCCAAATTTCTGTGATTAAAATGAGTGTTGAAGTTCTCGTCTGAATCCTTGTGACTTACTCCACCTCTGCATATGCAATGTCTCCAGTGCATGATGCCTCCTGGAACTTTGTTTGTACCCTTTGCAGTATTTGATGATTTATTTCACATTTCATTTCTTTTTGTGTATCAGCTTTGTGTATTATTGTATGATGCAATACTGTAAATAACTGTGGGTTACACTCAAAAAAGGGACTTTTGTTTTGTACCCTGTGCAATATTTGATGGTTTTGGCTATTTCATACTCTCGTTGTGTATCAACTTCCTGTATTACTGTATGATGCAATATTCCTGTATGTAATTAACTGTGTCACCTCAGATAAGGGACTTATGTTTTGTACACTGTGCAATATTTGATGGTGTAGCTATGTTTTGTATGCTCATTGTATATCAGCTTCCTGTATGATTGTATGATGTAATATTCCCCATTGTAATTAACTCCACAACACCCAAGAAAAGATATTTCTAGTCTGAGTAATGAATTCAAATAAATTGATCAATAACTAACTAACTAAACAATTTGTGAAGATGTTCATTCACAAGTGTACATGTGTGGTGACCGGACTTAGGAGGGTGATTCATCTCTTCTTTTCAAGAACAGGGAGGCACAACAGTTCCAGATGCAAACAACAAGATTTTATTGGGACAGCCACTGGTTACACTGGAAATAAATTGATTATAGGGTTGCAAAGTACAAGGCACTTACAGTGATTGTCATGCACAACACTTACAATACTTAGTGGGAGAAGACAACTATACAGGTCTAGATGCAGTGAAGGTGAAAGTAAACAGTCAGATATATATAACACCAACATGTACAGTACCTCTAACAGGGTCACCTAGTGCCCTATGTCTGCAGACATCAATAATAATTTACCAATGCCTAAACACCTTGGCCAAGGGTAACTAAAAACACACCAGCTTATATTCCGACAGTCCAGTTGGAGAAACAGTCTCTTTGGTGTGAAGCAGGTGAGGGCTGGCTAGCTTGAAGAGTGGATACAGTACCCTAGTGAACAATTGGTCTCGTTGGCAGGCAGGAGGGCTGAGGATGACAAGATGAAGATGATGAAGAAGATGAAGAGGATGCAGGGTGGTCCAGAGTTGGAGATGCAGATGATGAGATGATGAAGAATTGTCTAAGCAATGTCCTTTGATGGCGATGGTGGGTCCTCTGGAAGGCTTCTGATGAGTTACCACTCAGCCGGGGAAGGGAGCTATGGCCACCTCAGGAAAGCAAAACAAAATGGGACAATTTCCTAATAGCAGACATCTCACTATCATGAGCCAGGTCGGCTCCTAAGCTGACTAGACTCTGGTTTACTGACTGCTGCCATGTTGACTAATGCAGTCTTTCATCATCTTCAGGATTTGCTGGTGGCTGGGCAGAAGGCACTGGATGCTTGGCCAAGAGACAGGTGACCCCTGACCTCGGGTGCAGGCAATTGCAGTCTTCTTAGGGCATTTAGCTGGCAATGGGATTACCACTGTTAGGTAGCCCATCCACTTTCCCATGGCAACAGCTCAGACTGGGGGTGGAGAGAGAGAGAGAGAGATCTAACGTGTCTTAATGCAGTGGGTGAGGGGACAGACAGTTTGAGCCCCTTCAGAGGCAGTTCAGGCACCAACTGGCTGAGATGCGGGTCAGGCAAGTTCAGCCCCATTGTGAATAGATGACTTTGGTGGTACAGAGCAGGCAGTTCAGGCCCTGCAACAATTCTTGATCAGACCCTGGTGCGATTAGTTCAGTCAGCTGGGGTCACTAACACTCTGGGGCGCAACCTGGGAAGACATCAAACACAGCAGAAGGGAAGGATCCCGTTCCAGCACTGCTCACCCAAATGGGATTCTGCCTCCATCGGGGGGAAGAGAAAGAGCTCTATGAACTTCAGAAGATGGCAGGCACAAAGGACTCCCCCCAAAAAACAAGCAGACCACACACAAGATGCTGGGGAAGGTAATGGAGAGAGAGATAGGATAAACAGGCCCACAAAAAGAAGCACAGGGCAAGCTGGCCACCGTGCAGCTGGCTGGAAAGTCAGCACTGATTGGCCAAAGGGTGAAGGACTAGGGGGACACTGCTAGGGGAGCTCCTGGCAGAGTGCACCCAAAGGCACTCTCAAAATGATCCCACAAGAACCCACAGACCAACAGGAAACCACCAACCGAAGGGTAAAAATGAGGGAAGGATGTCACCCTACCAGGCTGCTGCTGTTGACCATTAGTAGGACAGCTGGACTTCTCAAGGAGCTGGAAAATGCCTGTGGGTGCTGCTGCTGAAAACCACCAAGGACTCCTGGCTTCAGAGGAGCAGCCACCAAGGAGCTATGGACCTGAGTTTTAGGTAAGCCTCCAGGCATCCATACCTTTGTGCTCTCTACTCTGTCAGCCACTCAGTCCCAAACTGCCCTCTGGCTAGCAGGGGAGACCCTTTTCTAACCTGGGGGTGGACTTGGCTTCTGGCCAAGTGGTTGGGTCCCTTAAGCCTAGATCAGTTCCCTGGGGCTGATTTATGGCCCCTTTAGGCATTGGCCAGAGCTCTGGCTTTGCCAAAACAAAGGCTGAAGCCTGGGATGAGTATAGGAGGGGGGAGAGGTGGACCTGTACAGGAAGTGGTCAGCCAGCTAGCTGGTCAGCAAGCTAGCCGTCTAGGTATGGGGTGGGTGGGGGGTTAGCCCTTTCCCTCCAAGAGGTCTTCACTGGTCTGTTGGTCAGCCAACTTTGGGAGCTCTACACCTGCTCATACAATGCTTACAATTATCTCTGTCACCATGCCTTACAGTACTATATGCAAAGAGAAGAATAGAAAGTATCTGCTGAAAAATAATATTGTGTTGTTTATCTGGGTTTTTGAGATATTGATTTATTTCTTCTTCTGGGATTTACTGTGTTTGTCTTTTCACTGAAGTACTATGATATCATTATTAGTGTTAAACAAACCATTAAGGAAGAAAAAGAGTTGCATTCATAGTCATGACGACTCCAATTAAAAGCTGAACTTAATGAACTCTGTGACATATTTTATTGAGGTTTTCAGGGACTTAATGTCACTTTTTTAGTATTTATTAGAATGCTTCATCACTGGGATTGACCCATTCGGATGAAAAATTGTCTGCAAGGGCATGTCAGAGAAAAGCAGCATAAAGCTGTTACAGGAAATAATTGGCAAACTAAGAATAATGGACTGAAAGGTATACACTAACACTGTGCATTAAATACACACAATAAACATTTTGCAGATACTGTATAAGGTATAATATACACGTATTATTTATTTATGTATTTACTTATTTATTTCAAAAGTTTCACTAGGAAAGGCATGCTGGGATGCTAACATCTCATTTCCAGATATATCCTGGAGGTAAGGGATGAGGAGGAAGAAAAAAAAAAACATATACATAAAATATAATACTACAAGTAGTATAATCAAAAATAGAAACAAATCAAAATACCATATATACAGGTAATAGAAGAAACAAATTACCAGGGCAGAACTAGTGATGAGGTTGGGTGAGGAAGAGAATCATGGACAGTTGCAGGAGGGGAAAAAAGTAATGAAGGAGAGACTTCAAGGAATAAAAAGGCCAAAGAGGTGTATCATATTGTCAAGGGAAGGGAGGAATAAGTTTAAGAAAGTGGAATGAGAAACCAGATTGACCAGCAGTAGATCTTCTAGAAGAAATAGTGAGGGAATGGGAAGTGATATTGTGTAGAGGGTAGGCGGAGGTTACAGGAGAGGGTAAAAGGGATGTAAAGTAGGAAGGAAGGGAACCAAACCAGAATTTAGATATAAAGGAAGTACGGTAGGAAAGGTGCCTGGCATAAAGAGAGGGGAATGAAAGGGCAGAGTAGAGTGAGCAATGGTCAGTACTGTACAAGAGGAACAGTCTAAAGTAAAACAACAAAAAGAGTGGAATATGGTTGTCCAGTCTGGCAAGGGAGGATTTGGAAGCTTCACAATTGACTCTGTCACCACAAACAAAAATAGGGAGAGTCATCTTTACTGTAAAACAATTTCATGGATGACAGGAAGCAAGATACTTGCTTTGTTTCTGTACAGTGCACCAAGCTTAGGGTGGAGCTTTTGGTGGATGTCATCAATATGAACCTAGAAATCTAGATTATGGTCAATCTGGATCCCTCAATACTTAAAAAGAGGATATATCCTCAATAATAGCAACATCAAGGGTGTGAAAAGGGAGGACGGTGAGGATGGAAAGCCTTAGTTGAGTGTGAAAAGTCATGGAGACTGTTTATTTTTTTTTTAGCATTGAGTGGAAGTTAATTAGACTGGAACCAGCACTGAGTATTGTTGAAATCCAACTGAAGCAGTGCGGTAAGATTACGGGAAGAGGAACCAGATGCAACATGACTGTATCAGCAAAGTACATATGAATGGATGCAGAAGAACAGACAGAGGGGAGGTCATTTAAGAATATGGAAACAATAATAGGACCCAGGACAGACCCTTGGGGGACACCTGAGCACATAGAGAGAGATGATAAAATGGAGTTGCCTATCCAGACAACTTGAGCCATACCTCCAAGGTAAGAGTGAAACCAGCTGACTGAAGCATCAGAAAGACCTGCTGCTTTAAGCTTGACCAGAAGGAGGGAATGTGCCACTGTGTCAAAAGCTTTGGCAAAATCAACAAATATGGTGGACATGATCAGGCCCTGATCCATACCTGAGAGGAGAGACTCAGTGAGCCTTTGGATGGAAGTGGAGGTGGAGAGGTTTTTCCTAAAGCCAAACTGAAAGGGGTTAAAGAAGGAGGAGTAGTCAAGGAAGGTAGAGAGTTGAGATAGGACAAGGCATTCCTGTAACTTAGCTAGAACAGGAATGAGAGAAATAGGTTGGTAGTTACCAGGAGAAGAGGAATCACCACCTTTGGAACAGGAATGACAGTAGCCTGCTTCCAAATATTAGCACCAGTAGCAGAGGAAAAAGAAAGGGTGAGAAGCAAGATGATAAGCAATGAAATGTCAGAGGCTGAGAGAGGTAGAAGTTTCATATCAGCCATCAGCGCTAATATAGAAACATAGAATTTGATGGCAGATAGACCGCTTGGCCCAGCTAGTCTGCCCACTTCCCTACCTAACGGATAAGCTGAAGATCCTAGTTAACCAACAGCCTACTTCCTCCTACCCCCAACTAAAATTGTCTTATGTCTGTCCCATGCTTTCTTGAATTCACCCACTGTTTTTGACTCTACAACCTCCTCAGGAAGGCCGTTCCATGCAGCTACAACCCTCTCTGTGAAGAAATGCTTCCTCACATTACCTCTGAGCCATCCTCCCCTCTATCTTCAAATTGTGCCCCCTTGTTCCTGCACATCTCTTTTTCTGAAAGATGCTACCCTCTTGGACTTTGTTGATTCCCTTGAGGTATTTGAAAGTTTCCATCATGTCCCCCCTCTCCCTTCTTTCCTCGAGACTATACATCTTAAGCTCCTTTAGTCTTTCTTCATATGTCTTCTGGTGCAGACCCTGCACCATTTTGGGTGCCCTCCTCTGGACAGCCTCCACCCTGTCTATGTCTTTG
Organism: Neoceratodus forsteri; assembly: GCA_016271365.2. Taxonomy (NCBI): domain Eukaryota; kingdom Metazoa; phylum Chordata; order Ceratodontiformes; family Ceratodontidae; genus Neoceratodus; species Neoceratodus forsteri. The sequence continues at coordinate 1,059,253,090 of CM057451.1, read as the reverse complement.
CTGAGATGGGGGTCTCCAGAACTGTACACAGTATTCCAGATGTGGTCTTACCAACTGTCTGTACAGAGGGCAAGCAACTTCCTGTTTTCTACTGGTGATGCCTCTCTCTATGCATCCCAATATCCCCACAGCCCTCCTTACTGCCTTCTCACACTACTGAACCAACTTTAGGTTATCTGGTATGACTACCCCCAGGTCCCTTTCCATTTTGTTTGTTGTCAGTATCTCACCACCCATTGTGTACTCTTCCCCCTGGGTTTTTGTTTCCCAGGTGCATTACTTTGCACTTCTTTGCTTTGAATCTAAGCTGCCATACATTTGACCAGTCCTCCAACCTTGCCAAGTCCATTTTTATCCTTTCCACCCCATCTTATGTACCAACCCTATTGCAGATCTTTGTATCGTCTGCAAAGAGACATACTTTTCCTTCCAGTCCCTCTGTAATGTCACTTATAAAGACATTAAAAAGGACTGGACCCAGTACTGAACCCTGTGGTACCCCACTAGTAAACCCCCTTTCTTCACTGTCAACTCCATTTACTATTACGCACTGTATCCTGTTGTCCAGCCAGTGTTTTACTCAGACTACCACCCTGGGACCCACTCCCAGGCTGGCTAATTTGTTTATTAATCTTTTGTGCGGGACTGTGTCAAATGCTTTGTCAAACTCTAGGTAGGCCATGTTCACAGCCCCTCCATGATCTACTACTTTGGTCACCCAGTCAAAGAAATCAATTAGATTTGTCTGACATGACCTTCCTACTGTGAATCCATGCTGCCATGGGTCCTGAGCCCCACTGGCCTCTAGGTGCTCAACAATTCTTTCCTTCAGAAGTGATTCCATCATCAGGGCTGGCAGTATAGCCTAGAGGTTAGAGGAACGAGGTGTGAACCAGCTTGATTCATCCAGCAGACCAGACCTGAGTTTGATTCTCACAACCTCCACTTGCATACTGTGTGACTCTGAGCAAGTCACTTAACCACCCAGTGCTCCCAGGTCACCCCTGAAAGCAGGCACTTGTACCTAGTGGGCCTTACCCAGTTACCAAAGACTAAAAAAATAAAAATTTCCCTACCACAGAGGTCAAACAGACAGGTCTGTAGTTTTCTGCCTCTGTCTTGCTCCCACTTTTGTTAAGAGGAATCACATCTGCCCTCCTCCAGTCCTCAGGTACCACACCATCCTCCCATGATTTAATAAAAAGGGTAGTCAGTGGTGTTACTAGTTCTTCCCTTAGTTCTTTTAGAATTCTGGGATGAATCCCATCAGACACCCCATTGCTTTATCCACCTTCAGTTTTAAGAGTTCTTTCAGAACCCTTTCTTCTGTGAAAGGACTAATATCAACCTCCCTATCCAGAGTGCTTCTATTGACTGGATTAGGTATCTCCCCCTGCTTTTCCATTGTGAATACTGAGCAGAAGTATTTGTTTAATATCCCTGCTTTTTCACTGTCGGTCTCTGGCCAACCACCTTCCTCTTTATTCAGCCTCAGTATCCCCTGCCTTAATCTTTCCTTGCTCCCTAATGTACCTATAAAAGGTTGTATCCCCCTTCTTAACTGAGTTGGCTATCTTTTCCTTGGTTTGGGCCTTTGCTATTCTGACTGCCTCCCCGCTTCCTTTTGCTTTAACTGGTAAAGTTCTCTGTCCTGCTCCTTATGTGTTTCTTTGTACTTCCTGAATGTTATATTTTCTCCCTAACCTTCCCTGCCACTTCTTTTGAGAACCATAGTGTTTTTTTCTTTCATTTTGATTTGTTTATTTGCTTCACACAAAGGCTTGTTGCCTCTGTGATGGCGGTTTTGATGTTTCCCCACTGTTGCTCCATCCCACCTTCTTACCTGTTTGCTAGAGCTTTTCTGAGGCATTCTCCCAATTTGACAAAATCAGCCCTCCTCAAGTCGAGTACCTTCACTTTTGTATGGCTTGACTCTACAGCTAAGTTTATCGTGAACCACACTGTTTGGTGGTCACTTGTTCCCAGATGGCTACCCACTTCAAGATCAGAGATCCTCTCACCATCCCCATTTGAGAGTACCAGATCTAAGACTGCTCCCTCCTGAGTGGGTTCCAAAATTAGCTGTCTGAGGAATGCCCACTGTGGGGCTACTATATTTGTGAGGATTACAAGCAAGCAAGGACTTAAGGGAAGCAGAGGAGGAGCTATGAGATATGAAAAAAGAGAATTAAAGAAGGAGGAGACGGTAGATAGAAGAAGAAAGGGGGTGGAGGAGTATGGAATGAGAGAGAGGGCAAAGCACAGGTAGTAAAGAAGGCATTAACAGAAGAAGCAACAATAGACAGGTCAGAGATGAGGGAGTCATCAACCCTGAAGACAGGAGAAGAAGACTGGGTCAGGGAGCGGTGGAGAACAGAGAATGGATATCCTTCTAAAACTTAGTGGGATGAATCATATTGTTCTGGAGTGTGGATGCAAAATATTCAGACTTTACAAGTCTAATTGCTTTGGTACAGGCTTTACAAAGGTGACTATAGTTTGCCAAAGCCACAGGGAAACCAGTGATCTTAAAACAACATCAGGCAGGATCTACAGTGTGGAGGCATGCCATAACCTCAGCTGTAATCCAGGGAAGATGACACCCATGTACTCTGTTTTTTCTCATTAGAGAATAACGATCCCAAACAGCCATAAATTTGGATTGAAAATAATGTAGGGCAGAATTTATATTGTTGGCTGATGAGATTGGGGACCAGTTGATTGCCCATAGGTCAGATAGGAGGGAAGAGAAGTCTAGTGACCTACAGGACCTGATATGAATAAATTTAGGTGGGGCCTTAGGATGACATATCTTGGGCACACAGTAACCAAATGATGATCACTGAGGGTATCAGAAAGGATACCTGCATTCACAGTACAATGGGGATGAGATGGGAGGACCCAGTCTATCAAAGAGTGATTCAAAGATTTAAAGTTTAGGCGTGTGTGGTCAGAGATCAATTGAGTCAAAAATAGTGTCTTAATATTTTGGACAATTTTATTTGTGCTGGGAAGAGCCAATTTACATTAAAGTCACCAAGAATATAAAGTTCACCTCTGGAAGAGTTAGACAGATAGAAGAAAGGAGATCAGTAACTAAACCAGAAGAAATACCAGGGCAACAATAAACACTAGCAATAAAGATGGGGACAGAAAAAGGAAGGGAGGGTCGGATTCCCAAAAGGTTGCCACAAGCTGCGACAATGGCAGCTTGTGGCAATGGCCCCTGCGTCCTGGAACCTGTGCCTCATTCAGTACAGGGTCCAGGAGCCTGCATCCTGTCACTTGCGGCATTGGTCCAAGGAAGGGCGCAGCCCCTGGAATGATGCAAGCTGCAGGATGGGAAGGCATCAGATGCACACTTAGAATTGCATTGTAGCACCTCCCCATACCCAAAGTCCCCACAGTAGTCATCAAATAGCCCAGTGTGGGCCATCACAACCAATCCTGATTAGTGTTGTGTGAAACTGGAATATTTTGCCCAGCAAAATATTTCATATAATTAACACATTTCGCAAAATGTTTCGTTGGGCGAAATGCGAAATTTCATCCGCAGTTGTAAGTGAAATTTCGCCACTTGGCAAAATGTTGCCACCACCAGGTGAAATTTCATCTCCATGGGTGAAGTTCACTATGTGTGTTGGACTGGTGAGGTGGCAAGGTTGCGGTGAAATTGAGAAATGTAGCTGCATTTCAACGAGAAAATTTTTCTCAGCGAAATTGCCGAATTTGCGGCAATTTCACGGGCGAAATTTGATTTCACAACATCTCTAATCCTGACCCTGATAGTGCCACATTTCAAGCCCTTATCGGCTATCTGGACACCTTCGCCAGCCCTGATCCCCATTTCCTGCAGCCCTCAGCCTGGCCCCAAATCCCATTCCATCACCACTGTTACAACACTCCTCAAAATGCCCCATATATCCCTGGTGATCCAATGGCTCCCCCAATCCCCCCCACACTACAGTGCAAGCCAACCCCACCTCCACCAATACCCTGCCAGTGACTGGCATAGCCCACCTCTCACCACCGTGGCCAGTCGCCGACTGAACTGTCTATGAAGTGGGTACAGTTAATATACTGTACATGCTCTATGAATGACAGCTGCTGTCAATCACTGAGTGTGTATATTAGCTGTACATGCTCCACAGACAGCTCAGTCAGCAGCTGGTCATGGTGGTGAGAGTGGACTGTGCCAGGCACTGGCAGGGTGACCCCAGGGGGGGCAGGGGAATGAACACATTGCGTATGGGGGCACTGGATCACCAGGGATATATGGGCATTTTGAGGAGTGTTGTAACAGTGGCGATGGGATGGGATTTGAGGGCCTGTGTGCGGGGTCCTAGAATTGGGCATTGAGGTTGGGGAGAGTTCAAGTTCAAGTTTATTGCAGGAAAACTCCATTGAGCAAGCTCATTCACAAGGAGGTCCTGTGACATAAACACTTAAAGTACAAACACAGATAGGTAATAACAGTATATACTTGAAATGCACATTACATGATACAGGCTGGATATGCATACAAGGGTACCACATAGGGTGACCACAGGTGGTAAACACTGATATGAGACAAGGAAGCGACTTACAGGTTGCATACTGATAAATGAAACATGATAACTGGTGTGTGCAATACATATATTTTTGCAGCTAGAACAAACAACAGACTACAACTGATATGGGGTTGAGGAGTGATTTGATAGAGTAGCAGTGGAGCGTAAGCATAGATAAAGCCAGGAGTAGAAGAGGAATGGAAAGCAGTTAATATGACAAATCAATTATACCTTACCAGTGGATAAATATGGCACACATGGGGAAGGAAGAGACTTAATGACAGTTACAGGTGTCTTTTATTTTGGCTGAACTTAGCGATTTGTAGAAGTTTATTGAAACTGCCCTAGTTAGTTTCAGTACGGTTTGTAATTGGTTCCAAATAGAGGGAAGGGCATATGCAATAGTACGTTTACCAAAGGAAGTCCGCGTCCTTGGTATGTCAAGCATAATAAAGTCAGATTTTCTTAATGAGTATGCACTATGGAGATACTAATAAGGGAAGAGATAGCTTGGCAATTTCTGCAGGAGCAGTTTAAGAGTCCATAGCCCAGCATGGAGTAGGCGATCTAGTAGTAAGGGATGTCCAACCAACAGCTGCATATAAGTCACAGTGGTGCGAAGGTAAGGAGTTGGTAATGAACCATACTTGCGGTGATAAAGGATGTCCAGTTTACTTAGATTTGCAAGAGTGGTGTAGGAATAGATTACATCGCCATAGTCGAGTAGGGGAGAAAAGTGGCCTGTACAAGCTTGTTTTGAGTTTCAAGGGGGAAAAGGGGCCTATTTCTGCAGAAGAAACCTAACCTTGCTTTTAACCTTCTAGAGACATCTTCGACGTGGTCATTGAAAGATAATTTATTGTCGATCCAGATACCCAGATATTTAAATTTGGTTACAACTTCCAGAGGCTCATTTAGCATGGAGACAATGAAGTCTTGGGCAAGGGTATTGGGGGGGCCTGTGACAGCACTGCAGGAGAATATCATCGCTTTAGTCTCCTTAGCATTGAGCAGAAGCTTTGCCTTTATTAGATTATGCTCAAGTTGTGCGAAGTCCGCTTGAAGCACTCCCTTAACTTCAGATAACGATGATCCAGAAGTATATAACACAGTATCATCTGCAAAAAAGTGCAGATTGGACGTAGATATGTTAGCATCTAAGTCATTAATGTACAAAAAATACAAGATAGTGCCTAAGATGGATCCTTGGGGGACTCCTCTTGCAACTGGCAAGGCAGCAGAAAAAAAGCCTTCCGCCTTTACTTTTTGGAATCTTCCAGTTAGGTAGCTAGAGAACCACTGGGTGCTATGGTATGTGGCACCCAACTTTGCAAGGCAATTGACTAATAGTTTGTGATCAACAGTATCAAAAGCTTTTCTGAGGTCCAAAAAGACTGCACCAGTTACCTTCTTAGCATCTATAGCAGAGATCCAATAATTGGTTACTTTTGCTAGTGCAGTGATTGTGCTATGATTAGCCCGGAAGCTGGATTGAGCTGGATTAATGAGAGAGAAGGTTTCAAGTGAGATTTTAACTGAATATGGATCAGTTTTTGAGAACTTTAGAAAGGATAGGCAATATGGAGATGAGCCTATAGTTGTTTACATCGCATGGGTCACCAGATTTAAATAGGAGGATATGTGCTGATTTCCAGCAGGACAGCACAGTAGCAGATGTAATGGAAAGATTGAAGATGTGGAGAATGGGGCAGTGAGATGGGCGTGAGCCTGACCTCAGGAAAAGGTTTCAAGCCATCGTCCCCTACGCTTTTTGGTGTCTAAGTTAAGAAGAGAATCTTCTACTTCTTTATAAGTTATCTCACGCAGTTGGAAGGGCTGGGTGCAGGACTAGATGTAGGGGAGGGTATGCTGGCTCACTGCAGCAGCATAAGGTGATGAGTCAAAAGCTAATCCAGCTGTGGCAAAGTGGGAGTTAAGTTCCTCCAGGATTAGGGACTTGTTTTCCACAATCTTGCCACTTGCAACTATCTTTGTTGGGACAGAGGGGCCATGGGCGTCCTTCTATAGCTTTGATAGGCTTCATATTTTATGAGGGTTACCTTTAGCTTGTTCTGAGAGTAGAAATATAATAGTTAGCTTTAGCAGAGCGAAGTTTTTTCACACAGTTATTCCTGGCTGTTCTAAAGGCCTGCCAATCTGAAGATTCTTTGGAATGTCTAGCTTTAGCCCAGAGCTTATCTCGAGCTATAAGGGCTGCCTTGAGATCCGAGGTGAACCAGGGGTTGGAATTGTTCCGTACCCTTACTTTGATGAAAGGGGCATGCTTATTTATTATTGTAGTGAGTTTGTCATTAAGGATGTAAGCTGCCTTGTTGACATCTTTGGCTAGGTTGAGATCTTGCCATCTGATCATGCTCAGGTCAGATAGGAAGTCTACTGCACTGAATTTGTGAAAGGATCTTTTTGTTATAAAGATGGGTTGTGGCCGGGCCTTAATTTGAGATCTTATGCAAGCAACAATTCCATGATCGCTCATGTCGTTGTGAAACACTGCCGAATGAGATATTTTGTGTGGATGGGTGGTTAGTACCACATCTAGAATTGAACTGTTGGCAGTATTTAGAGTGTTGTTCCTAGTGGGTTCACTGATTAATTGCCCAAGACCTAGCTCGTCACAAAGGGATTTGAGGCCGTGTGATTTAGGTGACAGCCAGTCCATATTTAGATCTCCTAGAAATATTGTTTCAGTTTTTGCATCTACGAACATGGATTTCAAAAGATTAAGGACTTCATCACCAACAGACGGGGCTCTATAGCCACCTAGGATAGTGATACATTCCGAGGAGGGGAGATGAAGGCTCAGCGAAACTAACTCAAATTCCTTGGCTAGAGATTTGCAACTAATATTGGTGACCAAGTACTTAGATTTGGGCGAGATAACCACACCCCAGCCTCTAGACTTTCTATCTGCTCTAAATAAATTGTAGCCCTGCAGTGATATTTGTTGATCAGTGTTCGTCTTTTTTAACCACGACTCAGTAATTATGATAAGGTCAGGGTTAACGTGTGCAGCCCATGCTTGCAACTGTACAAGTTTTTTAGGCAGGCTTAAAATGTTGACCATCATCATTTTGAGACCTGTGGCCTCAGCAAAATCGATAGGCAAGTAAGTTGTAGGGGGGGCCAGGGTTGAGCTCCACATTTCCTGAGGAGAGAAGAAGCAGAAGTATAACTTTCTTTAAGGAGCTTATAAGAATAGAGACTGCTTTTTTATTTCTTCACGGCAACCCATATCGTGCTGCGCAAGAGGCGGCACCACTGTAATGACAGTTGATTGTGATCAATGTAAGTGCTTGAGAGTGTTCAGATAGCCCACAAGGGCTTGTAACGTGGCACTATCAGGATTGGGATGGGGGGGGCGATACCCCACACTGGACATTTTAGACATTACTATGGGGACTTTGGGCATGTGAGGAGGGGGCAGTGCTGTACATGAGGGGAATGGGGTAGTCAGGGGGCCATAGTGGCCTCTAGGTTGTGCAGCACTGGCTGCACATTGGCAACCCCTGGTGGATAGCAAGGAACACTTACACCACCTCATAGCTGGCGTAAGCATTCTTTGATGAATGTCAACTGGGGGTTGTTTCTGAATACCAATTTTGGGACTTTGCAGCCTCCCTTCCTGAATAGGATGCAACTGCTCCACAAACCCCCTTACGCCATGTCGCAAGTGGTTGGGGGTTTATGGTGTATTGGTCCACTTGGGTGCATGCAGCCTGCAACATGACGCAACTCATAATGCAAGTGCTACTTGCACCATTTATTTGGATGCAAGTTGCCATCCTGTGTTGCCTTTTGTGAATCTGACCCGGAGAGTTTGCGTAGGTGCAACACATTGGAAGAAGGTTAAGAGACAGCAACAACAGTCACAAACTGGATACTTGTGGATATGCTAACAACAACACCCCCACCCATCTTTGTGTGATCTTGTCTAGCTGCAGTGTAGCCAGGGATAGTTACAGCAGAATTCTGTACCTTAGAGGAGGGCCAGGATTCAGATATAGCTAGGACCTCTGACTGAAGGTAAAACCTGTTATGCTGTAATTAATCAATTTTGGGGAGAAGGCAATGAATGCTTAAGTGGGCAACTCTCAGTCCTTTGGGAAGGTGCAAGGATGAGGTGGTGAAGGAACCAGGATTAAGTTCATTGTCACCTGCTAACAGAAGTAGAAGGTAACAAGGAGCTTTAAAGAACTGTGCTGCTTGGATGCGGGAGACAGGAGGAAAGTAAAGGAGGGAGAACAGGAGGACAGAAGAAAAAGAAAGCACCAGAGGGCTTCACAGTGAAGCCAAGAAGCAGGAAGAATTTGACACGGAGGATGTCAGTGGAAATGGATGAAAGAGGGAAGAGGGGAGAGTAGGGTTCTATGTCATAATGACAATCGCAGAATAGCGATCACTGTTTCAGTGAGTGTACAGCACTGAAAATGAATTTTGGTGATGAACACTCACAGTGCGGACAAAAATGGTGCCCGAGACCTATGGGTCTTATTTTTAATGCAGGGGTCTGGGGTCCCTGCACACACCTCTGCACTCCCCTACTTATGGATTCTCAATTCCAGAGGGGTGCATTTCGGGGGAGTGAAAAACTTTAAAAAATAGAATGCCGCCTGCCAGCCAAAAAAAAAAGAAATAACGTGCTGTGCCGGACCCGAACCTTGCACCCTGCACCTCCCAGCTGACCATCCTCCTCACAATTCTAGTGGACCAGCTTGGCAGCTGTCTGCCACACCCTCTCCCAAATACCATCCCTATCCTGCCTCTCCCCCATGTGTGTGTGTGTGTGCGTGTGTGTGCGTATACCCGTATACTTCCCGTTGTGGTATTTTGCCCATCCCAGTATCCGGTCACTCCTTTGCTAGGTAGTCGTGAACACAGGTGCTGTAACTGAGTCACCATTTTTGGAGGCACCCAATTTCAGTCACCTTGTTCACTGGATACCAGAGAGTAGGGGATGAGAATGGAAAATGACTAAAATATGGAGAGATGAAGAAGGCAGAAGACTGGAAGAGAGATGAAAAGAGAGGGGAAAGTAAGAAACAGTAGAGAAGTTAACAGCATAGTGAAAAGAAAAAAGTGCAATAACAAATAAACAGGCAACAAGTAAAAAGGAGAGAGACAGAAAGATAGAGGAGTAAATAAATCACATGGGAAGATGAAAGCAGATGGACTTAACAGACACTGAAATGAAGGCAAATATAGCACAGAGAATAAATTTGTTGAATACAGGGAAAACAAATAAAACAGATAGAATGTAACTTTAGAGACCAGTACGCTCAACCAACTACAAGGGAACCTACTGAAGCCCTTGACTGCAGCAGTTACATAAGACTATGGTTGTGTATATAGCATGTAGCTAAAATGTAATGGCCTATGAAGAGGTGGTAAATGAAAAGCAAGAATCGGAGGTGGGCAAAATAAAATTAAAAGCTTATGGGTATAGAAATTATCACTAGAGAAGGTTAAGAAGTAGAGTTTTATGTGGGATTTAAACTGAGTGATCTTATCAGACTTTGGGCCTGCTTTCAAGACGCATGGTGCAGCTCATGAGTGTATGCGAGTTGCACCATGTGGAGCTACGCCAGGGACCCTGCACCTTATTCCAAGACAGGCAGGGTCCCCGACACCTACGTCTTGTAACTTGTGGCTGCCGCAGGCTAGCTCCACAGGAATGGTGCAATGGACCTGTGTGCCACAAGTCACAGCCTAAAGATAACTACTCCTCTGAGTCCTCCACCCCGGAACACCTCCACAAGCCCCTGGGGACATTGAGGGTGGCTGGCTGGGTGGCACTGCCGATTGGGGAGGGGAGGGCAAAGTGAAATATGGACCCCGGGGGTCCCAGAAATTTGGGGGGTTGGGGGGTATGTCTGTGCAGGGGAGGGAACATGGTGTACAGGAAAGGCATTTCCACAGTACTGTAGGGGGGCATCCATCAGTTTGGCAGGACAGATGCCCCATAGACCACCTCCTAGCTGATCTAACTCCACTACACCATTGCCTCTTCTGGAACAGAGTAAGTGAGTTACTGCTGCCACCCTTTGGAATAGGGCACAGTTGCTGCCATAACCCACCCTTGGGCCATGCCATTGTGGGTTGCGGGCGTAGTGGGTGGTGTAACCCACATTTGGCACAACCCACCTACTGCATAGTGCAAGGTGCCTTTTGGAGTTGCAACTGGCATTATGCCTAGCGTAGGGTGTGATTTGCTCTGTGGGGTTTGGCATACATCACCCTGTGCTAGGTGTAACATGTCTTGGAATCGGGCCCTTTAAGTTTTAAGAAGTCAGATAGATTTCAGGCAGCAACATTTTCTGGCTCCCTCTCTGCCATTGTAATGCATTTTTGGATGCAGTTGATAGAAAAGGTGCTATATAGATCCAGGCTCCTGGCATTTACTGTCTTTCCACTCTTGAAGTATGGCATTTTATTTTATATTTTTATATTTCTTTAAGAGTATTATATTCTTGTATCTAATATGCTTGATCAGATGAAAAAAGTGAACAAATGCCTGATATTTAGATGAAACCAGTTAGACCCTAAGAGTCTGAATGGACATCTGTCTATTCACAATACAATACCCAAGGCCCCTAGAATTCTGCGGCCGCAGAATTTTGTGCAGAACTTGCAATCTACCACAGAACTTCTGCGGTGCCGCAGAATTCACTCTCTTGTTGATTTTTTATTAATATTTCTGCTTTTCCATAGAATCTGGTTCCCTTACCCTCTTTTTATATCCTAAACCCCCTATATGCTCAGAATGTGATGTTATCATTGCTATAACATCATACATTAGCTAATGAAATGGCTGCAATCTGCAACAGAAATGAACAGTCACTTATCTACCACAGCTCCCACTGCCACAGATGGTGGCACTGCACATCAGGCATGATGATATTTGCTCAACCTACACTACAGCCTAATACAATTTTCAGTCTTACATTATTGCACTAGGGCCAACTTAAACAAAACCTTGTCAATAGCACAGACCTGTTAAGTCCATACCTCACTTTGTACAAACCTATTTGTGCCTTTAAGGTATAGAGATGCCATCTGAAATGAATAACTGGCAAAATGAATTTAACTGTCATTTTTAAGAAAAATAAAGTAAGTATGCCCAGGAAAGTGGAAAATAATAATGTGTAAACCTGTTGAAAGAATAGACCTGTTAAATAAATAATTGCACTGTACACATTTTTGCCAGGGTTATTGATTACATATTGTCATTGGTTGATAGAATCACCTAAAAGTTATGGAGAAATGTTGTGTGCAGGGACAGCTGTTGGGCCAGAGGGTAGCATGCTGTGTTTCTGTGCCGGCAACTCAGGTTCAGAGATTAGCTCTGGGAGCTGGCTAGGCAGCACAAGGACTGGTGGAACACATCATTGCTCAGAGCCTGGGAAGGTATGGTGCAGTGATTTGGCACATGGTGGACACATTGTGCTGGTCTGGAGAGCTCTAGCTCACAATCGGTTCACATACATGTCATGGCCTAATGGTGTTACGCAGTGTGTCAGGGAAAGCAGGTTGACAGTAAAAATGAGTTTTGCAATAACTCCTCTATTGCATTTCTAATGGGACCTGTATGAATAAGGATGCAAGTTCATGGAAATTAAAATATATATATATATATATATATATATATATACACACACACACACACACACGCACACACACACACACACACACACACACAAACGTACAGTATCTTTGTCTCTCTCACCACACACACACACACACACACATTTGTATGTGTGTTACAGATTGCATATAAATATATAAGTGATACACAGTGGGAACCTCATGAGTGGTGTAGAAAGCACATACAAATATATAAGTGATAGACAGTGGAAACCTCATTAGCGGAATAGATAGCATGCATATAGAAATACCTTATTTATCACATAAGATCCCCTCTGCATATGACATTTATGCAACAGGCTAGGACCTTAAGGGAGAGACATTTGTTTTGCTTTTTTAGGCATAAAATTATTTTTACAAGTCTGTTATTTTTTGAACTAGTGTTACTGTGATTTCCACCATCCTGATTGCTATAAAAACTGCCATGAAAGTGAAGTCAGGATGACAAGCTGTCACTGTGATGTGGTAGTTTGTTAGTGCCGCAGAACTTCCGCAGAAATTACAAACCACCGCCATAGAAGTTCTACGGCAAATAGTAGTCTTGTCGCAGAACTTGGTCCCACTGTGCCGTAGAAAAGTAGGGGCCCTGACAATACCCAGACATAAAGGCACAAGTGGAAGAGTACTTCTGTGAGAAACTACACACTCTGCAGGATTTAACAGTCACAGTACTAAGACCCCACACTTAGCCAGGCAGGAATGCACTGTGTTGCAATAGTGAAGCACAAGAAATAGGAGAGGGACATGAAATTCTGATATTCAGATAGTGCACCAAGAGAAGCATAAGCGCAGCACCCAGGGACACTGAAGCAGAAACAACAGAGGTTACAAGGCAGCAAGCAATCTGCACCCAGCTAACTGATAACACAGCATCACAGGCACTTCATAAACTGTATCAAGTGGTGTTTTTATTAATGTGCATAATGGGGTCTATGCACAAATGCACAAATGCCTAAGCTCCACAAATGGGCAGTATGTAGGCATTCCCATGTCTGAATTCTGTGCAGTGGTGACCTGCGAACCACCGGTGACATTCACCATGGGTATGCTAGTACCCTACATGATGGATCCTCTGGCTCGCCGCATGGCACAGCACTGGTGGTGGGTTAGGGCATGCTGGGGGGCACGCCCCACACTGTACCAATGCAGGATAGCTGTCTACATCAGGATGGGGCTAAAAAATGTACACAAGGGGGGACCGTGCCATAAACATTTATGCATCCCCCTACACAGTGTATGGGCAGGGTGCAGCGGCACTGGGATTCCCCTACACACAGCTGCCACATCCCACTGGACCACCTGGGAGGGTCGAGGGTGCCCATCTGGGCAAATGTCAATTGTTTAATCAATGTATGGTGCATGCTGTCCTTAGACACCCTCCCTGCACATGGACGGGTATCTACTACGGGACCCAGGTGGGGCATCCTATCAGATGCCCATTGGCATCCCATGCTTCACCCCCAAGCCACCATGAACCTCCATGGTGTGGCTGCATATCAAAGGGGCACAGACAGGTGGCTGGGGGTTGTGAATGCCAGCCAGCACATGCCTGTGCAGGGTTGTGGAGCTGTGCAGGTGGGTTACATGTATTTCATGCATAATTCTTGCCCGTTACTGCATATGGCCCAATGCGCTTAAAAGTACCTCAGACAAAAAATGTCAAAACAGCAGAACAGTACCTCACCTAGCAGGCAAGTCCATCTATTTCATACCTTTTCCAAGGTGCTTTGTCATGAGCTAATGTTTCCTTTCAAGTAGCTTTCACTTTATAGTGCTTCCTTAAAGAGAAATTCACATTTTACATAGGTAATGGGAACTGCTGCTAATATTAGCTGAGTGTATATAACAAAGCGTTAGTACAAGTGCAAATCATATTCATGAAAAAATGTTCAAAAGTTAACAACAATAAAACAGCCAGTGTCCAGCTGTGCAGCTCCATGTCAGACCTTGGGCACAATTCTCAAAAGGGCCTTAGATTGATGCAAGCTATGGCAAATGGCAGCTTGCATCAATGCCCAGTGTATCAGGGACACTGCACCCAATTATCTGTCAGTCAGGGTCCCAGAAGCAAATTCCCTTGGCCTACAGAAACCCTGCCCATACTCCAAGCATGTTGTGCATTTGTAAGGTTGCCACAAGCTATGGAGCGGCCTTGTGCCAATCTAGGACAGCCCCCCAAACCCTTATCCCCCATTGTTTAAATACATCCCTGGTGGTCCAGTGGACTGCCCCAGTCCTGATCCCCCATTTATTTATTTAAATATTCCCTTGTGTTCTAGCAGAGCCCCCTCCCCAATCCCCAATGTGTCCCAAAATAGTATTAAGTTAATTTCCTGGTGGTCTTGCAAACCCCCCCTCCTCTATCCGCGATGTGCCCAATAAATAGTTTTATGTTAATCCCCTGGTGGTCTAGAGGACCCCCACCTCCACCACCCCAACAGTGTCCCACTGCCCAACTCCCCAACCCAAAATACAGCTGGCGACCGGCACAGCCCTACTCATGCCACCATGTCCAGCCACCAACTGAGCTGTCAATAAGTAGTGCATGTGGTGTGAGGAGGGCTGTGCTGGTCACTGGCTCTGTTATGGGCCGGGGCAAGTGGTCGGGTGGGACACTGCCTGCCAGGGTGGGGAGGAGGGGGTCCTCCAGGCCACCAGGGAAATAACATAAAAATGTTTATAGGGAACATCAGTGATCAGGGAGGGGGGTCTTCTAGACCCCCAGGGAATTAATATAATACTAATGTGGGGAAATCGGAGATTGGGGAGATGGGTCTGCTAGATCACCAGGGTATTAACATAATATTTTGGGGCACATTGGGGATTGGGGAAGGGGTCCACTAGCCCACCAAGAAAGTAACATAATACTATGTTGTGGCATATTGGGGAGGGGGAATTGCTAGATCACCAGGGTCATTATTTAGACAATGGGGAATCAGGGCTTGGGAGGAGGAACATGGTACATTTCCGCAATGTGCTACTTTCTGCCACAGTGATATTTCTAAGCTCTGGCTGGTCTAACAGTACTTAAAAATTCTGTTATGAGAATCCCACTCTCAGGGATGTGGCAGCTTGCATCTGCCTCATGCCCCCTATGCCATGATACAGCTCATTTTGTAGTGCACGGGTGATGCAAGCCCCGTTTGGTGCAGGCAGCTGCAGTGGACACAGGATGCCTTGGAGAATTGTTCCCAGTGTATCGTTTGCACAAAGGGCACTTTGCACTATTCATTTTGGCACAATCCCCTTCCACTGCTCTAGGAACTTCAAGAATCAAGCCCCTTGTCTTATTTCATCTGAAAGGATAGAAAGGATAGTTTAATTCTGCACAGAAGCAACATTGAACCAGTTACAGTAATAAGAAAATCCCAATAAATTAGCAAACCATAAGCACAGTATGTTACTTGTTGGGGGGGGGGGTATTTTAGGGGACTAGCTATGGTGCCCTGTTCTCTCCCTAACTGTAATCCCACACACTTCTGCAGGTTCAACCCTGATAATGATACATTTGAATACTTCCCCATTTCAGTTATCATCTCCTGGACACTTTCCCTATTTTTTGCAAATATGCGAAAATCTTCCATGTACGCCAGAACTTTAACTTCATCATCTTTCTGTATACCAGCAATCACCTGTATCTTAGAGTTAATCACCAGTTTCCTAATCAGTGGGTCCAAAGAGAACACATATAACAATGGGCTTAACAGACACCCTTGTCACACTCCCTTCTGCATAAAAAATTGCCAAGATTGTTATGTATATTCCTCCCAGGCAAAGTACAGGTCTGAGCACAATGTTTGCACCTGTGAGCTACAGTATCTTTCTAAACCTGTGTTGTAATATGTAGTTTAATATTTTGAAATCTGTCTTCAATAAGCTTATTGGCCTCCAGTTCCTTAAATTTTCCCTATCTCCTGCTTTACGTAAGTAAATTACTATCCTTTGAGTGAAGTTTTGAGGTAGCTCCTTCTCTGCCAGTAAAAAATTAAACACTTTCCCTAAAAAAACTGGCCATTATATCTGGGTATGTTTTATAAAATTCATTTGGGATGCCATCCTCTCTCAGTGATGCTCCTAATTTCAATGCCCCTATTAACTCCTTTATTTCCTGTATCTCTATGGGTTTACTCATCTTTTCAGTTTCCAAGCTATTTAGTTTGTTTAAATGTAGATCTGCCAAATATGTGTTTATGTCTTTTAATTCCATGTGTACTGCCTCTGCATGTCCCTGGAGGTTTTCTTCAATTATTTCTTTTATTCCTTCTGAAGATTTTCTCATATTCCCTAAATTATCTCTTAACTGTGTAATCTGTGATGCATTTTTCCTTTCTTTGCATGCTATGCATGGGTCAGAATAAGGTTTTTTCTGAGTCCCACATTCTAATTCTGCCTGTAAAGATGCTGACGTATTGTACTGGAAATTTTTAATTTCTTGTTTAATAGTGTATATTTGATCTGATAAATCTGTTCTTTAAGTATATGTGGCTGTTAATACTCTGTATAATTGATTTCTTTTACATAAATATTGTAGGAAGTTTGTATTTGCTTTTGTTTTACCATACTGCTGTATCCATGTTTGAATTTCATTCTCCATCTCTTCCCACCATTCTCATGTATTGTTGTATAGACTTAAAACTAATGCTCTGGCCACTAGTACATTAGCTAAACCTTATTTCACCTCTGCCTCTTCGAGATTTTTAGTATTTAATTTCCTTCTAGATGGAGGAGGTATAATCCCAGTATCTGTTGAGATACCTGACTCCACCAGTGTATGTTCAAAAAATTCTGTAGGTATTGTTTTTGTATAATCAACCTGTAATCTACAGGATACAAAAATTTAGCTTATTTGGATATGAATTTACTCAGTACATATGTATATTCTGTTGGTGGTACAGCACAGCTTTGGTGCTGCAGTCTACCATCTCCACTATCTCTATGCAACTTTGTAAGGCTATGGAATTACAATATACTTTTTGTCTTTGTTTTTGACATTGGTTTACCTCTAATGTACGATTAAAATCCCACCATATATACATTTTTTGCCATAGCTAAAAAAGGCTGACTCTCCTCTAACAATTTCACCCTTTTAGCTTTTGTCTGTGCTCCATATATCACCACAAATATACTGGGGAAATTACGCCAACGCCCATCTATTATTAGCCCACTGCCTGGCTGTAAATTTATAACCCTGTGTAATCTGAAAAAGAACCCAGAAAATAAAATTCCTACCTCATCTGCTTTCTCTGTTCCGAAGGACCAGAAAGAGGGACCCCATACCCATGCTTTCTGGGCTTGCCCTACCATCTATTTAAACCATGTCTCCTGAATAAATATTATGTCTAATTTCAAGTCATGAAACCGGGAGAAAACTGTATCCCTTTTCATCCCCTATAGGAGACTATGGGCATTAAATGTGGCTATGGAAAAATGAACCATTATAAACAATCAATCGCCATAAATCATTGTTTTTTTTCTTCTGTTTTTTTCTTCACACATCTGACTGCCCACATCCATTGTCCTGTGAACCAGATTGCAAGGAGGAGACATCTGATTCTTGCTCTTCTTCTTCATCCTCAACCCCATTCTCTTTAGTCAGAACTTTACAAGAGTTGTCTGTCTCTATTCCTGTAGTGCTTGTTGTGTTCTTTTTCTGTCTTACACTCCATCTTCTAGGTAACAGTGTTTTCCACGCTGGAAAGTTTAGGGCTGATCTTGTTGTTTCTCCTTGGCACTCTTTTGTATGTGTACTTTCTTTATTGATATGTTCTTGGCCTATATCTGCATCTGCCTCCTCTGTTTCCATTTTCTCTTCATGCCCGTCTTGCTCTTGTACATTCCTACCCTCCTCCTCTTCGGATGTTTGCTCCTCTTGTTGTACCTTAACCTCTTCCGTTTCTTCTTCAATTACCACAACTTCATCCCTCTGCTGAGCATTTTTAACTAAATCATGCAAAATCATCTTTCTCTCCCTGTTATGAGCTGCCCAGAGGCACTTTTGGAATACATACTCCTATTCCTCACACAGGTTGCACCTTGTGTGATTCGCACACTGCATGCTGATGTGCCCATACTCCCCACAGATACCACATCACATTTTATCTCAAACATTTGAGAGGTGCTTCCAGGCTCCACACTGTTAGCATGCCTTAGGTTGCACCTAATAAAAACACACCCCTCTGTCTCTGACCAAAAAGAAGCTGTTGGGTAGGTGGACCACCCCATTGTTTGTGTTATTCAACTTGACTTTAAATTTCCATCGATATGTCCAAATAAATTCAGCATCAATTATGGCTTCTGGTACACTCAGGGTTTTACACCTCTGTTGTAACCAGTGAGCAATATTACTGACGTGCACACCTTCATTTCTAAACACTGTAGTCACATACACAAATACCTTGTAGTGGATTTACTCAGAGGAATCACAAAAAATGGGGTCCACAGTGGGGGAAATTTTAATTGGTTATATTTTAACCAAAAACGATCTAAAGCATGTGGTGAACAGAAACTACTGTCATTATTGTTCTCATCAGACATATGGAAAAGAGCATATATCTCTGAAGCCATAAATTTCATAGATTCTTTCAAAACCTTCTTACCAACACAGTACCTGTCTGGTCTATCCTCTAGGCCACCTTTATATCTTAGCCAAACTGCATTTTGGTGTGGGGCTGGTTCTGATGTGTTAAACAAGCCAGCGTATCATGTCCCTGCCCGAAGGAGGTGGGAGGCCTGTTCCTGGCTGTGCCCTGGGTTACCTGGCCATCTCTCCTCTTGCTCATTATTATGTCTATCCCTTGGTGGGGAGGGAAGGAGAGGTAAGTTTTTGTCTTGATTTTGCCTCTCATCTTCATGCTCTTTGTCTTTTTGAGAAGCACCTTCCTGTGCTTCCTCTGCCCTTTTTTCACCTGCAAAATCCACAGGTGCTTCCCTTACAATAGTGTCATTATTAGAGGTGGGCGAAGTGGCCAAAACCTGTTACATGGAGCAATTCATGTATTAAAGCTGAATCCGTGGAGTAATCCACAACAGGATATGAAGTACTCCACCTTCCAATCATTATCGTGAAGTCGATTGGAAGCACTGACTTCACATTACTCTGCATTTCCCCAACCTCCTTTACACCAATTTTAATGCGAAGTACATTGATTTCAATGTACTTCACATTACTTTGCCTTGTTTGTGAGCTCTAAGGTGAATTTTGCAGTGATTCATGGGATTGCAAGTCACATGGACTCTAGATTGTTCTGCACAGCCTCAGTTCTATGCAGGGTGTGTGTAGTGGTAGCTGGAGACAGTTTGCTGTCAGAGTTCTGAAGTTCAAACCCTCTAAAAAATGTTCAAAAAGCCTTTTTGAGCCAATTCCTTTGTTCAATATTTAGTACAAAAATTGTGGGAAACTCTCCTGTGCTCGTATCATCGAGTGCTTATTGTTTTGTGTGGATTTAGAATGTTAATTTAGAACATTCAGCCTGTGTATTGACAGACACTGCTGAAGTGTGCTTTGGGGGAGGGTCATATCTGTAGTAGAGGTAAATTAACTGGGAGAAAGGCAGTCCTAACTGTTTTGGTTATATTTATGTTGTATAACTGTGTTCATGTACACACAATAATATTTTCAGTAATTTCTGACATTGTTTGGCTGATTGTTGTGGTTCAGTGCATAAATTCAGTTTGTTTATATTACTGATGTAATGCCCCAAAGTTGGGGCATCCCAGAAATTTAAATTAAATAAAAAGAATAGGGGTTTGCAGGTGCCCATGGTGCCTGCCTTAGATATATACTGCAGGGTAAAGGTAGAAAGGGGCCCCTCTTAAGTTGATTCCCCTCCCTGTATAGTGTGGAAACACTCTAAATAATAGAGAAAAGTGCCCTGTGCACTTTAAATGCTGTAGAAAGATAGAATTCTTGTAGCTCCAGTAACAATGGCCTGGATGGAATTCTGTGCTGAGCTGCTCATGCACAGCATTCCACTCCAGCCATTCTAGAACCCCTTTGGGTTCAAGTTTGAACTCTAACAGTTTTTTTTTTTTGGTCACTTGTTCCTGGGCAGAGGTTGAGGAGACAGGACACAGAAGTCAAAGGGACAGGTCAGGGCTTACCTTGGGTTGAAGCTGTCCCTCAGGGCTTGCTGTGGCCTTGCTCAACCTCCCCTGCCTGAAGACTCCTGTTGCTACTAGGTGTTGCAGTTGGTGGTGCCATCGGGGCACCACGAACAGAGTAAACATCCGTCCATCGCAGTTTGGGCTTAAGAGCCCCGTTCGCTCATTTATTTTAGCCCCTGTGTTAATTTTTAATTTAATTTCGGTCCCCGTCAGCGGCTGTTCCCAGAGCTGCATCGCCAGTCATCCTGGCTGCTGTTGGAAGCCCCCTTGCCATCCTCCAAGCCACCTGAAAGTTCTCTCCCACTGCCAGCAAACCTCCCGCCTCCCAATCCTCCAGAACAGCTCGTCGGAGCGGTGAGTCTGTGGCAGCACCTGTGTTGTGCTGTCCACCCAAAGGAAACAAAGACTGTTTTTTTTATTCATTTAAAAGCGTGCAGAAGGGGTGAACTAAGGCAGATGATCGCCGAAGGGCAGCGGGTCGGTAGGACCATGTATTTTAAATATTCAGTGGGGAGGCAGGTCAGCGACCCCCAAGGTGAGGGGCTAGCACAGTGAAGCCAAGCAAGGGCCTCATAAATATTCATAAAGGGGCAGGTTCGGGGCGGCCATCTGTCAAAAGAGTGGCAGCAGGCTCAGAGAGCCTTTCAAATTTAAAAGGACCCTGCCACTTTTGGCATAATAAATATTTAAAGGGGCGATCCAGGCCCACTGTATTTAGGGCACCAGGCTCACTGTATTTAGGGGACAAGGCCCACTGCATTTAGGGCACCAGGCCCAAAATAAGAGAGGACACCAGGCCCAGAATAGCATGGGCTATTAGGCCCACAGTAAAGAGGGCAACAGGCCCATTTTGAAGGGCATCAGGCCCAGTTTTAAAAGGGCGATCAGGCCCACAGCTAAGTAGGGCATTAGGCCCGAGTTAAATATAGGACATTAGGCCCGAGGTAAAGCAGGGTAAAGGCAGCCCCTGGCTTAGTAGTTTAGGGCAAGCCAGCCTGGTGGTAGTAAGGGCAGCCCCCAGCCTAGTAGTTTGGGGCAAGCCAGCCTAGTGGTAGTAAGGGCAGCCCGGCCTACTGGATTAGGGCAAGCCAGCCTGGTGGCAGTTAGTGGGGCATATAGGCCCAATAGTAAATAAGGCATTTAGGCCTTTAGTGTTCCGGGCAATTAGCATGGGGCAGGTGGTATCCTCGGTATAGTGATTACGGCATCCGTAGCAAAATGTTCAGGGGTAGCCAGATCCTATTCAAGAAGGCCCTACAGTCAGGAAAAAGGGGCCATCCAAGGGTGCTCAGCTCACAAATACTGCAAAGTAACCGTAATAACTGTACTGTTCATGCAAATGTTTGTTGCTAAAGTATCTGAAAGACTGTGAACTTGCTAAGAAGCACCAAGACTGTATTGTATATGGATTGTGGTTATTTTCCCCTTGATATCTGAACTATTGCCCTAAGCATCTGAACTATTGCCCTAAGCATCTGAACTATTGCCCTAAACATCTGAACTATTGCCCTAAGCATCTGAACTATTGTCCAAGCATCTGAACAATTGCCCCACCTGCAATAATCACCCCATAATTTATAATTGCCCTTCCCCAGGCAAATTATTTTATCATTCCGCAGTTCTCTTGGCATTGCAGAAAGGTGCATCTCTTAGCTACAGTGTTACCAGCAGAAGGGGACAGTCTCAATCTTCTACCACACTGCAGTCCCATAGTGTGGCCTGTAATACTACATACTCAGAATCGGTCTCTACCCAGAAGGGGACATCTGTTCATCATTCTTCTCCCAAGTGTGCTCGACCATCAGATCGTCTCCTCCATCCGTGTCATCCACTGAAGTCAAGTCCGTCGCCAGTTGTACAAGTTGTACCCACCATTTCTTGTTTTTCACAGCAAAAAGTTATGTCCGCCGAAGCACATCATGACAGCCGTGCCAGTGTCATTTTGTATGGTTCCTGATCCGGATGTCCCGAAGTTGGTCACCCTCCACAGAAGAGTGTGCACATCCTGGAGAACCTGGTCTGTGCCCCTGGTCGTTCACTGAAAGTTGAGTCCGTTGAAGCCCAGTTTGGGATGCGTCCGCTGTTTCTTTATTTTGTTCTAGGTTCTTGTGACAAAACTGCAGAATCAACCATCCTCTCTACAGATTCTTCTGGTTCCTGGTCCTATCAGAGAGCCATCTTCACCTAAGATCCTTCAGAGTCTAGCTGGCCCTTGGAGTGCTGCAGAATCATTCAGGTCGTGGTAGTCCTCGAGTTTATTCGTCGCCACGCAGATCCTGGTTTCTCCTCATTCTTGGCGGCCCAGAAAGTGAGTTTTGGCGAAGGAATCCTTGTCTTCAGTTTGGAATCTGACAGCCTGTAAGTGGATTATTCCATGAACCAGTTTCTCTGGTTCTTTCTTTCCGGCAGCCTTGAAGAGAGTGGGCTTTTGCTGAAGAATCATATGGTCTGTTTACCAAACTTCTCACCACCCAGTAGCCTTTACAAGATTCCTGCTGGGAATTGTGTTTAGCATCGACCATTCTCTTTGCTCCCCTTTGTAGCTACCATCGTAGAACAACAGTGTACATGAAGACGTCTGACCTCTGGACTTAGGTGACATTCGGACTTTGGTAGAACTCTGTGGTCATAGTTAAACCAAATATTGTTGTGGGTAGTACATAGTATCTGATTCTTGGCTAAGATTAGTAGTTAAGTATAGGAACTGTTGAATAATTATAGAAGTATAGTGGCAGTAGGCCTAAATACATATGCTATTCCTGTTTGAAGTAATTTTAGCAGTCATAGATGAAAGTGTTCTGTCCTCTCTACCGCCCTATTGTTTTAGGCATCTTCTCCTTCTGTTGTGACTATGTCTATCTACCCACTGGTACCAAATAAACACACTGTGGACACTGAAACTCTAGGATGACTCCTGCCTCTCCTTGTCTGAGTAACAGTTATCTTATCCACAATAATTCGGCCTTGGTGTCTAACTCATCTCTTTCCACCATCTTTAGAGCAGAGTACCCCAGAGCACCTCAGAGACTATCACACTGAAGTTTTCAGTTTGCTGTGCATTACCTGTAGTGTGTGTTTGTGAGTGGATGTGGGACGCATGCCATCAAGTCAGACACATTTTATTGTGCTATACAGTAATTGCAGCACTGTGAACCTGTTATCCATCTGCATTATTTTGTACTTATTTGTGGTATCTTGGTAGTGGACTGGTACTGCAGTGCACTGCCCCCCCCCCCCCAACTGGCACAAGGTATTCTTTTCCAGTTTTGGATTTGTGAGCACTGGTTAAGGTGTTGTTGTGGCTTTGAGTCTGCATCTCTTGAGTGCACAGTGCAATCTTAATCTGTCTACTTTTTTATTTGTTTAGTGCCCAGTCTCCATCTGCAAACTGCAGTTGTTGTTTTTTGGCCCCCATCCACCACAAATTTTAGAAATCTCAATTTGTTGTGAATTTTCTGTGTAATCCCAAAAAATGTCTGCAAAGAGACATGCATGCAAAGATGCTTCTGGCATTGGCACTGCTGCCAGTGGCAAGAGTGGCCATGGGCATGGTAGTGGTATGCAGCAGAAGTGCATAGTTGATGCCAGTAAAGGGATTTCTCTGGCTATGTTTTTCACAGCACAACCAGTAGCCTCAATCATGGTTGGAGATGCTGTTGTCCCCACTGGTGGTAGTGAAATTGCTGATGGGATGAGTATTGCCCCATGTGTAACCCATGCCAATGGCAACAAGTTAACCAGACTCCCAAATATTGTGGAGTCTAAAGGCGTGACTGTGAGTCAGAGTGTAGTAAATGTCATACTCCCGGACATCCCCATCCCCGTCCCCACAATGGTTGAACATGATTCTGATGCTGATTAAGAGTCATTGCAATCTCATGTTCTCAGTGCTGTTGATGAGGTCATACCTATGCCATCCAATGATTATCTTCCTGTCTGCATGAAGTATGTGACCTAGACTGTGAAAGACATGTGATATGTGTGGGCTGCCTGTAAATTTTCACTCCACCTTTAAAGTGAAGTAAGACGGAGTGAGCAACATGAAGTCGTTATCATCACTATTACAAGGCGAAATGGCGACATAGCAGTTTTCAATGGGCACTCCACATAGCTGTGAAGTAATGCGAAGTGGGCTACTTCACATCCACTTTACAGGTGTAATTTAACTTTGCTGCATCTCCAGTTGTTATGTTCTCCTGCTGTTTTTTCTACCTCTTTATCTTTTTCCTGTGTCCTGACTTCACCCTCCACAACCCCCTTTGCTGGTGTCTGTCCTCCTGATGTTCTGTGTTCTTTATTCACTCCTCCCCTTGCCCTCTTTCATTTCTCTTATTTCCTTGGATTTCTCCTCCTTGTACTGTTGGATTATTAGCAGACTCAAATGATTTACCTGCTTTGAGTCCATTGCTCCTTTTCTGTGGGTGCCCTGAATAGGACTTCCAGCTGAAAAATCCTCCCACTCGGAATCCAGGATTCAGTTCCCCTCAGTTGTTTGCATCCTTCTGGTGTTCTTTAAAGCTTTCTCTGGTGACCATGATTCTTGTTCTGCTCCTGCTTCTGGTCTTCTCCTGTAGCACTGAATGCCTTTTTAATGGCATGTTATACCATCATATGTTTGGGTGTATTTCTGTTTCTCTCTTTCCAGCCTTATATCACTATGGATGGATACTTGGGTGAATTATTATACAAAAATATTTTTTTATCAAAATCAAATAAATCACAGATTAGGGTTTGATGAGAACACACTATGCACTATAGTGTTAACACCAAAAAAGACTAAAGCAATGATTCTCTCACCAAAGTCTACTTCCAGATGTCCACATATCACACAGATCCGAACACTCTTAGATGAACCCCTTGAAGTAGTTGATACCTTTAAATACCTAGGGTTTTGGCTGGATAACAAGCTCAACTTTCTGTGCCACTTAAATGAAACCTTGAAGAAACTAAGACAGCAATTAGGTTTATTCTATCGCATTAAACACCTACTCAAGTTAGAAGCCAGAATGAGACTAGTACAAACTACATTCCTACCTATACTGGACTACGCTGACTTCCTTTACAGTCATTGCCCATCAACGATGCTAAACAAACTGGACACCCTTTACCACCGGGCTTTAAGATTTATCTTAAATCTACCCCGTAGTACACATCACTGTCGTCTATACCAGGTTTAGGGATGGACCTCACTCTCAACTAGAAGAAAAAAGAATGCTCTCCTCTGGTTTTTTAGAGCATTATCTGATAACCTCCCTGCATACATCTTGAACATCTTCAAGTGGGCTAAAGGTTCCTATGGCCTGAGATGCTTCTCCTTATTCTGCTTCCAGATTCCTAGAGTGAAAACTACCCTTGGCTCAGCAGCAATCAACTTCTCACTTCCATCACTTTGGAACACTATGCAAGACTCATTAAAATTATCCTCACTTCCAAGCATTTTCACATTCAAAGCTCTACTAATGGATTATCTGAAGGAATCATGCAACTGTTTCAGATGCTGATGACCCCTAAGCCTCGGGTGCCACTCTCAAATCCTACGCCTAAGTATCTCATCCACTCCACATTCCTAACAACAGAAACCTAGGACCTACAAGCCTAGTTCCCTTAATCCAAGATGACCCTGCCTATTCTCTACCTTTTACCTATTCTGGCCTCCCTTTTGGCTGCCTACTCTTTCACCCCAATTTCTACCCTATTCCTTAATACCTTCTTATTTTTTATCATTTAGGTATGAGCTCTTACTCAGTGGAGACTATATGGGATTGCTGTCTCTTCTCATTTCAGTAAAGCTTATCACTATGTACCTTTGCATGTTAATTATGTTGACCGGTATGTATAGGCCCATATTGACTGGCACCTTCACAATGTTTTTTTTTTTTTTTTTCACCTCATCCACCGTAATTGTAATTTTATGAAGTGTACTGTATTGTATTTATGCTCAGAACCACCTTGAAAATGAGCTTTCTCAATGGTGTTTATGCCTGGTTAAATAAAGTGATTGATTGATTGACTGATTGATTGATATGATTCTGGCAAAGTTTGAAAAAGAAAAAAGCACCAGGACCAGATCAGATCCCGGTGGAAGTTTTTCTAGTAGCTCCATTGCTCTGGGTGTCATTTGTTACCTCCCTATTTAATCTACCTGTAGCAAGCTTTAAAGGTCCTAAAGAATGGAAGGGTGCAGTAGTTGTTTCTATTCTTAAAAAGGGAAATAAAAAGGATCCCTCAATGCAGAGACCCATTTCATTGTTGGATAAGCTAGGAAAAATTTTCTCTAGGTTAATATTTTTATTTATTTATTTGCTTTTGTTTATCTGGTAAGCATACTAGACAGCCAAGTGCCTATTTTCAAGTGTGACCCAGGAGATTACAAAGGTACATTCAAGCACATCAGGCAAAGACAGGTACAAGGTAAAAACTTGAGCATCAACAAGTGAGGTCATACAAAAACATCAAGGGTTAACATTGCAAGCAGGAGGATGATCAACAGTATGGTAAAGACAGTAATCAACATACCAGGGCAACTATGCCCCTGAGGATAGAGCAGTAGATAGAACAGTAACATATACACAGATTAGTGAGCAGGAGAGCTAAAGTGGATCCATCACAATCAAATTCAGCTAGTAGCTTAAATAGGATGCTGGAACAAATCCACAATCTAGGTGGATTTTCAGAATATCAAGTAGGCTTTCGGGCTGGATATAGTGTTCTGAATAACTGTTTTGTGCTTATGCACTTACATGAAAAATATGTCAAGCTTCATAAACAAAAGCTATATGTAGCCTATGTAGATTTCAGTGCAGCTTTTGATGCCATCTCAAGGAAATTGCTGTGGGAACTAATGAAAGAATGGGGTATTAGTAAAGAAATCATACACATTATAGCAGAACTTTACTCTAACACTTGGGTAAAAATCAGATATGGGAATCAGGGATATACATCAGCAAAAATAGATATAAATATGGGGGTTAGACAGGGTTGTGTTCTGGCCCCCACTTTTTGTATATATATATATATATATATATATATATATATATATATATATATATATATATATAAACAAATTGTTAATCTTGTTAGAACAATCTTTATCAGATTCACCAAAAATAGAAGACAAATACAGTGCAGCCTTGGCTTATGCAGATGATTTAGCTCTTTTTTCACTATCAAAATCTGGACTTCAAGCTAAATTGAATTTGTTGAACTCATATACAACTAAGGGTGAACTCAGAATTAATCAAGATCAAAGTCAAGTGATGATTTTTGGTTCTAATAAATTTGGAAAGGTATGGAAAATTGGGGAAAAGAACTTAAGAGCTGCTAAAACGTATACCTAGGATTACAAAGTTCAAATGATGCATGCTGGTTAAAACATGTTATAAACTAAGAATTAAGTTGCTACAAATTGCACTCATTGAATTTATTTAATAATAAATATGGAGGTAACACAGTTAAGCCACTAATGCAGGCAGTTGAAGCCAAATATCTCAAGCAAGCACTTTACTTGGCTGAAATATGGCACTATGAGAAACTAAAGATGCTAGAAAGTCCGATGAATAAATTGTACAGAACCAGCTTGGGCTTGAGTCAGTCGTTACCATCATCCCTGATAAGGGCTGAATTAGGAATTCCAAGAATAAAATCATATATGGATGCCTGGAAGGTCAACTATTGGATTAAAATAATGGCCATGGGGAAAAACATATTTCCCTTTCTTTGTTTAAAGGAAAATAAATCATGGGAAGAGATAGGCTGTTTAAGGTCAAACTGGCTCCAGAAAAGGTAAAGTGTTTTACTTGATACAGGTCTGGGTATTTGAAGAACATATGTAAATAAATGTATCAAGCTAAGTTTAAGGTATAAAAACTATGTGAATCAAAAAATGAGTAATCATTATAATACTAGAGATTTAAAGGAAATTCAAAACCTTGAAGTCTCTCCATGGGTAGTGCAAAATGATTCCACATTTAGATATAGAGATCATCTGGATATGTTGTTAGAACCTAAACAAAGACAACTATACACTAGATATAGATCTGAAAATGTTCCTAGTAATATACTAGCAGTTATGTATCAAAAGAGTATAAATATAATAGCAGGTTACTGTTTCTGTACAAAGCAATTTCCTGACAATCTCTACCATGTTATTTTTAAATGTAAATGGTATGAATGACCCAGAAAATATTGGTTAGTTCCAATTTGGGAGAAAATAGACTCACATGATGAAAATGTATTATTGAATATACTTTTTGTAGCAAATGATGAATCGATCATACAGAGGACAGCATGTTATCTAGAGGCTATCTCAAGAATTAGAGTAAAGAAGAATACCTGGATTGCACAAAATTGAATTAACTGAATTCTAAGGAAGTATAAGTTAGGAGGGCAAGGTAATTGTTGAAGAGTAGATTTCTGCTAATTGTCAATTTTTAAGTTTTTTTGGGGGAAAGAATATTGAATTATATTTATTTATTTATATATATGTATGTTTTGTATTTTTGTTTTATGTAATGGTCTAAGACCAACCAATAAACTTGAAATTGTTAAATAGTTCCTTCCAGCCTCTCTCTTGCCACCTTCATATTTCTAGCCCTTTGTTTTGCCAATGGCCCTTCCACTTTCTGGTTCCTCCAGGAGGGTTGTAATGCTTCTAGATTATATTTTTTCATCTTTAGCCAGCATTTTTAAAATAGTATTCCATCACTTTGCCAGCTCCTTCTCTTGCTGAGCCATGACTTGCTCAATGTCACCCTCCACTGTCTGTACACCTCCATCATCATAGTCCATTCCTTCCTCTACAAGTGCATCACTCTCCTCACTTTCACATTCAGACTCACTGTTCAAATCATCTTCTGCACAGATTTTCCATGTTGCCTCCATTTGCACTCCAGTTGGGTTGGTGGCCCTGCTCCCAGCCTGTTTTCCACTCTACTCTCCTTCCTCCTCTTGCACTTCCATCAGTAAAGGCCACTAGTGCCACCTTCCAAAAGAGTAGGGGAATTTTATTTAACAGAAAACATTACGAATTCACAACATAAACAATCAAAACAAAAACATACTTAATATCAAAAAGCAAAAAAAAATGTACAGCAAATGCTAGCAGGAAATTTGTACAATCAATACTGTTAATGCACAGTCATATCATACATCAAATGACCTACAGAGAAAATGAAACCCAAAAGGAAAAAGAAGGAGAACAAAAAACAACAGCAGTAATAATCCTTACTGAAAAGAAAAAATGATACATGCGAACAATACAGTCAAACAATACTGATGCTTGCTAAGCAAAAAGAAAAACATGTCATATAATCAAAAGGAATCAGCAGGCCACTCAAGCCAATCAACAAAACAAAAAAAATAACTAAGTCAGCCACGCAATTCTTCTCCAGAGGACATCTGCCCTACTCTTGGGTAATCTTCTGCCGTCTTATGATTTGACTTGCAAAATGGCTGACTCAGCTGTAACTGCAAAAGAAATTGGAGACATATTTAGCTGTTGGGATAAATATTGACACCATGCTTGCCATGAATAAAATAAGATACATGCAAAGATCACTTCAAGGTATTGGGATGAAATAATTTAAGGTATCCTGTATAATCACCTAAAAGAAAACGTTCGTAAGTGAGAGAAA
This sequence comes from Neoceratodus forsteri, assembly GCA_016271365.2. Lineage (NCBI taxonomy): Eukaryota > Metazoa > Chordata > Ceratodontiformes > Ceratodontidae > Neoceratodus > Neoceratodus forsteri. The sequence continues at coordinate 1,059,223,143 of CM057451.1, read as the reverse complement.
GTATAAATGGGCATATCATCCTCTATTACTAACAATCTCCTTGCTCTGGGTCCCTAGACGCCTGCACTGGTCCAAGCCGCATAAGCCTCAGAAGTGTAATTCAATTGACTACAAAGTACAGCAACTGTCTCGTAAACTCCTACTCTTCCTCCTCTTGATATCAGGAAGTGTCCACTCAAATCCTGGCCCTGTCTCCTACAGTACAACAAAGCCTGCCAAAATGGAGGGGGCTCAAAATTGCTACCTTAAACATCTGCAGTCTTCTCCCAAAACTGGCCTCCCTTCAAATCTTTGCCAGCCAACACAACCCGGATATCCTTGCCATCATCGAAACTTGGCTGACACCTAATACTCTGGATCATGCCATCTCTATACAAGGCTACAAGATATTCAGGCTGGATAGGACCTCAAAAAGGGGTGGTGGATGTGCAAACTACATAAAGGACTACCTCACCTGTCTCCCTGGTTCTTATCCCACCACAGAAACCTCAGTGCAACTCCTCCCTATCAAGATATTACTTGGTGCACAAAACAAAGTCCTCACGATTGCTGCTGTCTATATCCCACCAAAAGATCCTGATTCCGGCCTACAGGCTGTCCTCGAGTTCGTAAGTACACAACCTTCTGAAGTCAAACTCCTTCTCCTTGGGGACTTTAATATAAATTGGCTTGCTCCTGATGCAGGGTCAAACAAAGATGCCATCCTAGCAGCAAATTTAACACAAGTGGTAAACTCCCCTACCAGGAAAAACTACAAATCAGGGACCAGCACCCTCATTGACTGGATCCTTACCAGCCACCCTACCCATATAACCAATGTAAGTGTTCTCCCTGACTCGCTCAGTGATCACTCTCCAATAATATGTACCTGGACAAATAAGTTTCGTAAGCTGCCTCCAAAAACCATCTATAGCAGAGTCCTACCTTATGGCAACCTTACTCATCTCAAGACCTGTCTTAGGCAGATAGACTGGTCCTTGATTTACAAAACTCAAGATGTTGACCTAGCCCTTGATTACCTTATTACTACTTTCAACACTGCCTGTGATACCTATGCACCAGTAAAAGCGCAAATCAAGCACTCACAAATCCCTGGCTCACGGCAAAGCTATTGGCACAACTCAAAGTAGGGATCACCTCTGGGCCACTGCAAGAGCTACTGGCACTCTGTTGGACATTCAAAAGTATAAACAGGCTCGCAACCACTGTACTAAACAGATCCGCTTGATGAAGAGCTCCTACTTCAAGAATGCCCTCTCCAACTCCTGAGGTGAAGGGAAATCCTTCTGGGACAACATAAAGAATATCATGGGTCAGCAGTCCAAATCCTCTCCTACAATAATGAATGTGGATGGAACCACTACATTAGACCCAGAGATCATTGCAAACACCCTAAATGATACCTTCACGGACCTTAGTGGTGTCCTCTCATCTGACTTCTTTACTGATGCTGACCCTCCAATTTCTACTTCTACTACTGCCTCTCCAACCAAACCACCCTTCCATTTCAAACTAGTAAAGGCACATGAAGTCTATAAATATGTAAAGAAGGCCATTTCTAAGTCCCGAGCAAGCAGCGACACTATTGACCTTAAACTTGTCCCTCACTCTGGAGGAAGTACTGCTCCCCTCACAAAATTTTCAATCTCTCCTCTGCTACAGCCAATTCCTTAGGAAATGGAAGGCTGCAGTTGTCACTCCAGTGCACAAAAGTGGTGATAAGTCACTGCCTGGTAACTATCGCCCAATATCAATACTACCACCTCTCTAAGGCCCTTGAACGCTTGGTGGCAGACCAACTTTCAGACTACCTGGAAAAGCACAACATCCTATGCACTCAGCAGCATGGATTTAGGAAAGGGCACAGCACATCGACTGCCCTACTTCAATTCTCAGGAGCAATCCACAATGCCATGGCCAAAGGAAACCTAACTGGAGCAGTCTACATTGACTTAACCAAGGCATTTGATACAGTTCACCATGGCCTACTCATCAAACAACTTCTATCCCTAGGGCTCTCGCTGGGTCCTGGTGACTGGGTAAAAAATTACCTTACTCAGCGCTCTCAATCTGTAAAAGTAGCTGGAGTTCTCTCAGACTCAAAACCGGTTCGCTCAGGAGTTCCCCAGGGATCCATCCTGGGCCCCCTCCTTTTCAGCCTTTTCCTAAACTCCCTACCCAAATCCTGCCCTGAACAATGAATCCTCTATGCCAATGATGCCTTGATTCTTGCCACTCATAAAGATCCGAACCTCTTACGCCTCAACCTTCAGCATGCTTTTTCCAAAGTTGAGATGTGGTTCCTTGAACATAAGCTGGTTCTAAACCACAAAAAAACTAAATCCATGCTCTTCTCTAACCCGCAAAACAAGAAACTGCAAGTCCCACTCACCATTAATACATACCTGGGAAATACCCTTGAACAAGTGCCAATTTTCAAATATCTTGGAATCAACTTTGATCAAGGCCTAACCTTTGCAACTCACATTGATAGTACAGCAAAAACTATTAATCAGTGAATTGGGATTCTGTATCGGAACCGACAGCTTCTTACCCATTCTGCACTGAGGATTGCCATCCAATCTTCTATCATCTCAGTCGTTGACTATGGCTTAGTTATATATGGATCTGCCACTACTACAGCACTTAGTCACATTACAACATCCCTAAATAAGGCCTGTCGGCTGCTCACTGGTGCACATCGATGTACCCACACATGTGAACTCTATGCTGACTCAGGTTGGTTGCAACTCTTAAATCGGATAAAGTACCTTACCTGCCTGATGGCGAAAAAATCCACTTAGGGCCTCACTCCACCCTGTATCCAAGACCTGTTATGCCCGAGTGCTAGCACCCATTTTACCAGAAGATCAGAACACCAGCCTCTCCAAGTCCCCCGATGCGGACTTCTCAGGGAAAGATCATTTGCCTATCGTGCCCCAGTTGGCTAAATGCCCTCAGCACTCATATTACTGCCTCCACCTCTCTAGGTATTTTCAAATCAAGGCTTTTCTCTCACCTTTCCACCTCCAGCTCCTGTGACTGCCCTGATTAAACCTCCCATTTTCTCACTACCCAACCTGTTCCGTTATTTGACAAAGACAAGTTTGGGAAACCTTTTCTCCTGCTATTGTCTGCTCCCCACACCTTTCACTTAACCTCTCTGTTCTGGACTTTTTCCCTATTTGTTTCTCCTAATCTGGCATGACCTCTTTCTTGTAATAATAATGTGATTATTGATATCTCATGTCCTTTTTCACAAGTGATTTGATATGTATTTGTATATGTTTTCTTGGTCTTGACACAACACAAATTGTTGTGTTATCTATGTAACCTTTTGTACTGTACCTAATTGATGTGGAACCTTTGTAAAAGAGCCTCTGGCTCAAAGGTAGTAATTCCTAGAACAATAAACTAAAGTAAATAAGGCCTCTGCCATCAAGTGGCCAAATATGAGACCAACAAATGAGTAGATGGACAAGCCAAAAAACTGCAATTGTGATTCTTCAGTTTGCACACATTCTGCTCTTGGACAAAATCTCTCTTCCAAAGCTTTATTCTTTAAATTTGCCAGAACCCCTAGCCACCCATGGCAACCAAGCCATGGGACATCCCGGACTTTAACCGGAACCCTCTAGTCATTAAGTGAGGCTAAAAGCATAGAGTGTCATGATGGAAAACACTGTGGGAAAACTGCCTCTCCTACAGACTGTGAGGTCATAATCTGAAAGTATAATGCCTTCCTTGTGGAAGTCTGTAGTGAATTCTTACAAAGTTTCCATTGCTTAGCCTTCTGAAGGGAAGACTCAGCATATTCTGAAACATCATATTATTTTAATGTTTTTGGGGAGAAAAGCTCCCATTTCACATAAAATGCACATAGCAAAAACCATGTCCATTGTTGCCAATGGGTAACAGCCCCCCCCCACCTGAGCTTCAATGTAGAGGAGAAAAAAAATGAATGAAAAAAATACACTGGCTTCATCATGCCCAAACCACCCACCTTAACAGGCAGATAAGTATATTCCCTCTTAACTGGGCTCAGTCAACTTCCCCACAACATTTGGAAGAAGCAGCTGCACAACCTGGTCTCTAAAGTAATCGGGGGGGGGTATATGACACTTAAATAATTAAAGATAGGTAATAAAAAAATGTTTCATTGTCATAACTCTTTTCTCTTTTGGAAATTTCCAATATTTCCAAATTTGAACCTTAGTTTCACAAACCTTTATCTTGGATTCCCAATTCCTAAATTGAAGATTCCCTCCTCCAAATTGAATACCTAAAACAGAAATCATAGAGGAGGTTAATGGAATACCCACAACGTTAGTAATACTCTGGTCCCCAGTGGGTCCAATTCTAACTGCCTGACATTTATTCAAATTAATAATAGCCATTAAGACTAGGGAAAAATGAGCCAATTCATCCAAGACCTCCTGACCTACAATGACTGAGGGAACAAAGAAACACAAATCACCAGCATATGCCACCACTTTCTGCTCCTCTAGGTCAGGATGTGAAGATAACCACATTATCCTTTGATTATTGAGGACATGTCTGATAAAGGGATCCAAAGCAAAAATATAAAGCAGTAGGCTTACCAGACATCCTTGCCTAATCCCTAAATTCATGTACATGGGGTCACCCAATAACCCATTTATGTATAGTAATATTTGGGCCCCCTAATACAGGGCCTTAAGCCATGCTAACATATTACCTGGGATCCCATAAGATGCCAAAACTTGAAATAAATACCCATGAGAGATTTTGTCAAAGGCTTTTACCTGGTCTATGGCCAAGTGAAAACTCTGTAACTGTTGTTGTCTCCCATATTCAAAAATATCATGAAATAAAGCTAGATTAACCGAGATATTTCTCTCTGGAATAGAATACGTCTGAGCAATATGAATCAGATGGGAACTAACCTGTTGTAATCAGGAACACAATATTTTGATAGGATCTTATAGTCCAAATTGAGCAAGCTAATCAGTTTCCAGTTGCTTAAGAGCTTCCTAGACCCTTTTTATACAAAAAAAACCCATAATGGCCTCACCAAACAGGGATGACCATGAATGCGGAAGAATGTCATTAAAAAGTTCTTGCAATATTCCTGCTAAAGTACCTTTAAACATTTTATAAAATGCCTGAGGTAACCCATCTGGTCCAGGAGAGGACCCTGTCTTTAATGCCTTAATGGCCTTTTCAGCTTTTCCTACCTGAATAGGGGCATTAAGTTTAATTATCTGTGGTGCTGTCAAAAGGGGTGACAAATGGCAAACATAGTCCTGATATGAGATACCAGGAATAAAAGCTAACCCAAAAATGACCTGTAAATGCATATGAACAGCCTGCAAAATATCCATGTGTAGTGTTTTCAAACAACCATCCACATCCTGCAGGTCAGACATAAAAGTAATATCCAACCTTTGTTTACAATCAGCAAAGGGGTCAGAGGTCGGCTGAGATTCAGTGCCATACCTCATCTCAGCCTCCAAAGACACCACTCTATCATACTGAAAATGGAACATTTGTGTCTTAAGATGGGAAATTTGTGTTAAGCACTGAGTTTTTTCATCATGTGGTAAAGAAAGATATTTATATAATTTATTGCGGTTCTCCAAATATTGCAAGTATTCCTGATTAGATTTACGGTGACCTAGGAGTGTGAGAAGGGGCATCACATCTGATTTAGTGTCAGACCACCATCTCCACTTGTCCGCATAAAGACACTGAACTGAATTGCGTAGCTGAAAAAGAGTTTCAAATTCTTGAATGTAAGTTTCCTGGGTTAGTACCAAAATATTCAACCTCCACCTCTTTGCACTAGAAAATAAGTGTGGAGGGATCCTGCTTAAGGAAAACAGACTGGTTAACAGTACTGTAAATGGTCAGAAAATATACAAGGCTGTAACTCAAAAGACAAAGGCACCGATAGTTTGGAACAAAAAAAATCAATCCTAGTAGCATATGTGTTTATAAAATAAGTAAACCAAGAGTCAGGAGATAGCTTTCTATATGTGTCTGTTAAGTTAGCCTGATGTATTATATTGAACAAGGCATGGGAATCACAATGCACCTTTTTATATAAGGCATCCCTGGATTTAAAATCCAAGCCACGGTTCCTATCCCCAGCCCAAATTATATGATGTGTTGTAAAAAGATATGGTTGTATAGCTCAACTAATTTGATTCTAGATCCCTTTGTTTGTGGCACATAGGTATTAATGAGCCTCAAGGAAAAGTGTCTTAAAGAGCAACCTAAGAGAAAGACCCGCCCGGGGCTATGTCCACCAATCTATGTAAAGTAAAAGCTGAACCTCGAACCAAAATCCCTAACCCATCTACTGGATCAGTGCCAAAGGACCAAAAGGTTGGACCCCACATCCACTCTTTCCTGGCTTTTTCAGTGAAAAAGACTGTTTTCAGCCTAGTTTCTTGGAGAAAAATGATGTCATGGGCAAAGATTTGAAAAAAAGACAAGGCAGTCAACCTTTATATTTAAGCAAACTGCATACATTTAAGGATGCTATACGCAAGGCTGCCATAGAAAGAGAGCACAATTAATTCACCCCAGATCCCACTGGTCCATGACAGTTTTCCTCTTCTTCCCTTTCTTTCTTCCAGACTTTGGAAGAGTGTTAGAGCATTCCGGCTCCATATCTGACACAACATCAGACTCAAGATCTGATTCCCCTTCAGTCTGTAGGACCTGAAAAGAATTTTGTATGTGAACGGTAGGTGTCTGAGCCAAAGCCCTCATGGAGACCCTTGTGACACTCCGAGTTTTAGGTAAATGAAATTTGAGGGGGGGGACGAGACAACACGGTCAGTTCAGAAACAGTGGAGGGAGCAATTAATGTTTGCCCTGGAGTGTGCAATACAGTATCTGGAACCAGATTCTCAGCCTCTTGCTGGTCTGCCTCATGCAGTTTAGGATCTGAAGAAACTGCCGGGGGGGGTGGAATTTTCCTGCTGAGACTCAGGTGTTTCAGCTGCTTGGGATGCCCGAGGCAGGCTCTGGGCAGTGTGGACCATTGATTCCTGGTCCAGACCATCCAACCTATTCTGCCCTGCCCATGGACACTGGTGATAAGCATGCCTGGCTTCTTCACATAGGATACATTTAAAAACATTAATACAGGCCATGCTCACATAGCCAAAGTCCCCACATAAGGCACAGCACATCTTATCACATAAACTGCTAAGATGGGTAGGAGACCCACATTTATAGCAGGTCCTCAGTTGGCCTGCATAAAAACAGACCCATCTATCACATCCCCCCAAAAAACTGTTTGGGATATGGTATATTAAATAATTTGTTTGAGACAACTTAATCCAGAATCACCACCCCCCAGTCCAAAGACCAATAGTGTCTAGAACAGGATCTGGGCTCCCCAGTACCGTGCATCTTTTCTGTAATCAGAAAAGAATGTCATTCACATTCACCCCCTCATTGCAGAACATCACTGTAATAGTTTTCAGTAGGGGCTTTGTCAAAGGAATCACCATAAAGTTTATCCACAAAGGAGAGGATTTAATCATAGTATACTTAGTCCAGAATCTATCTAAACCAGAATGTTGGCAAAAATTAATGTCATATGTGTCCTCCGCAGAGACATGTATCAAAACATAGATCTCTGAGGGGTGAAATAACATGGAATTCAGCAACACGTTTTGGGCAACATATAGCCTATCAGGATGTCCCTGCAGGCCTTCTCTATAAAGCAACTGCACTGCATTTATTCCTAGGGGCTTGAGTCAACTTATTCAGGAACAATTCTGAGAAGGTGGATCTGGACCTGGAATAAGACCAATTTTCCTCTCCACGAGGGGGGAAGGGGAATGTCCTCATTCAAGGAATCCTGCAGAGCAGGACCAGTATCCAGAGCCCCCGATGTAGATGGAGCTTCCACCAGGGGTTTCTGATTTATAGGCTGCCTGGAAGTGGTTGCACCTCCAGAAGGAATAGCCCTTAAAAAGTTAGACCGGCCAACTGAAGAAGAATCAGTACCAGACACAGGGTTTCCTACCTGGATTGGTTCCTCTGCCATCGGCAGTGTAATGGCAGATGGAGTCTTTCCCAAAGAACCGATCAGTCCAAAAGAAGAATCAGCATACACACCACTAGCCATTTCTGAAGCCAAGGGCTCCATCTCCATGGGGCCATCGATATGATTCCTGGGCTGCTCCACCTCTGCCCAGTCCTCGAAATCCTCCATTAGGAAACAGGTAGCCACCAACCATCTGGCTCCTGTTTCCAGCCTACATTCCCCAAAGCCGCTCCCAGGGTCCAATGAGCAAAATAAATGAGGCCATCCACACCCTCACCCACAGAGTGAAAGACTCCCGATCCTGCCTAAAAACCACAACTCTCCATTGCTTGCAAAGGTCGTTAGCAGTCCTGTGAAACTCCAGCTACTTGCAGCACTGCATCCTCTTCTCTCCCACTCAGCACATCCGAATCCATCACCTCCATCTGTGAAATGTGATCTGCCAATACAGCATCTGCCACTGCTTGCTGCTGTGATGAAATCACTTTGGGATTCTGCCTGGACTCGATGCAAACATTGGGTCTAGTGCTTCACTCACTCATGGTCTCGAGATCCAAAACGTCATCCTGCATCGTCTGCACTTCCTCGTTCAATTCAGGCATAGTAACACTTTCTTCCAATACCACTTCAGAGTGTGCAGCAAGGTGAAAACATTCCTCCATCTCCACCTCAGAGTCAGACATCGCCATCTTGGACAGAGGCTCCCCTACCTGTGAGTAGAGGAATTTCCCCAGTGTCCTGTCCAAATTTCCCCCATTCACTAAAAATACCACCACGGGTTTAATCTGGTTCGATATCAGTTGGCATCTATCTGTATTCCCCTGCCCCAGGACAAGGCTGAAAATAGGCAGAATAGTCTAGTCCTCCTTTTCTGGTCAACAAAGATAAAATAAATAAATAAACAGCTATGTAGGAGGTGTAATACACAGTGGTGTGGAAGTGGTTGACATGGACAAATGGCACTGTAGAGGGTATATAATGAATTTGGTAGGTTTCTGTGGGGAGCAGCACACATCCATGGAACATCCTGGGACCCAACCATAAATGGAGTAGTCACATCCCTTGGCCTGTAATATAGAAATGCCAACTGTGGATGCCTCAGGTGCAGAGCAGCACTCCATGGGCACCAGACAGGGTGGAAATATCATGGCACAGCCACTAGGAATGGGAGAACCTGTCCCTACCATTGCATGTGCATGAGGTGGGGTGGGGCAGCAGAGGCATCCACAGCTAACAGCACTAGCCACAGATGCAGATTTCACAGCAAAGGAGAAATACTTTATGACACAAATGTGCATAAAAATTATGCAACCTGTACTTCTGAGGGGAGCAGGAGGGCATGCCAGAACACAAACATCTGAAGTGGGGTTGACACCATCAATGACACCAAGAACACACCTCAGACAATCATAGCCATCAAGCAGAAATGGAATGACCTGTGAAGTAACACAAAAAAATAGCTTGCACAACAGAGGTAGGTACCACTTCCAACAGGTGGTGGTATCTCACAGGATGATCTTGAGATGACACTAACAAATGACATTGTAGTGAGCAGTTTCAGCTAGCAATCTATTCAGGGGTGAGAAGGAAAGACTAGACACACTTGGGGAGGTGAATACTGTTATATAACCACATGGTGACCAGGGCAAACATGCACAGAACACATTGCTAACACTGAGTATACCCTCCACATCTATTTGCTCACCAACATCTGTACCGAATGAGGATGGAGATGGATACATGGATGAAGACTTCACCCTGGGAACAGTTAGGTATGCCACATTCATGCCATAGGAGGTGGGCAATACCACTCATATGCAGCCACATAGTAATGTATGCTAGCTGATGCAGAAAGGGCAAAAAGGGCAGGGTTCCAGATATATAAGGGGGCTCAAAGGGAGGAGGACAGAGAGGTGTGCCATGAGTGTCTAAAGGAAGCAGGGAGGGCAGTGAAGAGAGCAAAGGCAAAGACTGAGGAAAGTTTAGCGGAGACAGTAAAGAAAGGAGACAAGACAGTCTAAAGGTACTTCAGCAAAAGGAGGAAAACCATGGGGGGACTGTAAGACTTAAAGGGGAGGAAGGGGAGTATAAGAAGGGAGACATGGATAAGGCAGAAATATTGAATAAATACTTCTGTTCAGTATTCACAGAAGAGGGGGTGGGACAGGCACCACAGCCAAGCATCTGATGCCAAACGGGGAATGAGGTGGACAAGAGTTCCGTCATGGGGGAGAGAGTCCTACAGGAACTCACTAAACTGAAGGTGAACAAAGCAACAGGACCAGATGGCATACAGCCAAGGATAATACAGGAGCTGCGAAGAGAACCAGCAGAAACTCTGGCAGCATTGTTCACTGAACCACTTAACACAGGAATGGTGCCAGAGGACTGGAAGAGGGCACATGTCTTCCCTCTACACAAATCTGGCAGTAGAGAGGAGGTAGGCAACTATAGGCTGGTCAGCCTCACCTCGTAGGAGGGAAGATCATGGAGGCACTACCTAAGAAAAGGATAGTGGGACATCTAGAAGCCATCAGTGCCCAGAACCCTAGGCAACATGGGTTCGCAGTGGGTAGGTCATGTCTGACAAATCTCATAGTCTTCTTCGACTGGGTGATGAAGGAGATAAATCAGGGGGGCTCAGTGCATGTAGCCTACCTCGATTTCAGCAAAGCCTTCAACACAGTCCCACATAGGAGGCTGGTTAACAAGATGGGTAGTCTAGGCATGGGAGACAAGGTGGCAAACTGTGTTAGGAATTCGCTTACGAACAGGAGACAGAGGGTGGTGGTAAATGGAGTACATTCTGGGCAGAGGAGGGTGACCAGGAGTACCTCAGGGATCAGTCCTTGAACCAGTTCTGTTCAATGTCTTCATCAGTGCATTGCAGGAGGGCTGGACGGAAAGGTCCTTTTGTTTGTGGATGACACAAAGATGTGTAACAGGATGGATATTTCTGAAGGGGTGGAGAAAATGAGAAGGGGCATGGGGAAGCTTGAGAAATGGTCTGCAGAGTGGCAACTGAGGTTTAATTCAAAAAAGTGCAAAGTTATGCAACTGGGACACAGTAACCCTGGGGAGAGCTACAGGATTCGGGGGGAGTTGCTAACAGTCACCAAAGAGTAATGAGACCTGGGGTTACTATTTCAGATGAACTGAAAATGTCAAGGCAGAGCACAAAGGCAGCAGGGAGGGCCAGTAACATGCTGGGGTACATAGCAAGGGGTATCACTGGCAGAAGGCATGCGGTAGTGATGCTGTTATACAAAACCCTGGTCAGACCTCACAAAGAATACTGTGTGTAGTTCTGGAGGCCGCACCTTCGAAAGGACATTAACAGGCATGAGGCAGTCCAGAGAAGGGCGACTAAAAAGGCACAGGGCTTGCACCAGAAGACTTATGAGGAGAGATTAAGGGACCTCAATATGTACTCACTGGAGGAGAGGAGGGAGAGAGGGGACATGCTAGAAATATTCAAGTACCTCTGGGGCATAAACAGGGTGCGGGGGGGAATCTTCCAGTACAGGAGGAGTACAAGAACTAGGGGGCATAACATGAAATTGGAAGGTGGCAGGTTAAGAGAGAGAATGTGAGGACATTTTTCTTCACAGAGAGGGTGGTGGACACATGGAATGGTCTGCCACAGGAGGTGGTGGGAGCGAGCACTGTGGTTGGGTTTAAACATGCATGGGACAGGCATAAGGGAACCAGAGAGGTTCAACAGGGGGAGGGTCAAAAGCTGTAATCAAGTACAGGATTTATGGGCAGATTGGATGGGCCTGGTGATCCTTATATACCGACAATTTCTGTGTTTCTATGTAACCACACAATCTGTACCATCCACATGAGCCAAACCTACTACTTTTCAGGATTCTTAAAACACCACTGACACAGCTGTGGATGGCACACAGGATGGCGGCAATAGCACAAGTATGCCATACAGCCCACACCAGTTGGACACATACCAGGATAGTTTATTTATTTATTTATTTATCTGTGTGTGTGTGTGTGTGTGTGTGTGTGTGTGTGTGTGTGTGTGTGTGTGTGTGTGTTATTTCAAAACTTTTACCATGAAAAACATGCCAAGCTTATAACAGTTCATTTCTACATAGAAACATAGACTTTGATGGCAGATAAGGACTGCTTGCCCCACCTAGTCTGCCCATTTCCCTACCTAGAGGATAAGCTGCAGATCCTGTTTAACCAACAGCCTATTTCTTCCTGCCACCCACAAAAACTGCCTTATGTCTGTCCCATGCATTCTTGAATTCTCCCACAGTTTTAGACCCCACAACCTCCTCAGGAAGGCTGTTCCATGCGTCCACCACTCTCTCTGTGAAAAAATACTTCCTCACATTGCCCCTGAGCCATTACCCCTCTATCTTCAAATTGTGTCCCCTTGTTCTTGCACATCTCTTTTTCTGAAAGATGCTACCCTCTTGGACTTTGTTGATTCCACTGAGGTACTTTAACATTTCTATCATGTCCCCCCTTACCTCCTTTCCTCAAGGGTATACATATTAAGCTCCTTTAGTCTCTCCTTGTATGGTTTGTCTTGCAGACCCTGCACCATTTTAGTTACCCTCCTCTGAATTGCCTCCATCCTGTCTATATCCTTGCGGAGATGGGGTCTTCAGAACTGGATGCAGTTCTCCAGATGGGGTCTCACCAACTGTCTGTACAGGGGGATAACAGCTTCCTGTTTTCTGCTGGTGATACCTCTTCCTATACATCCCAGTATCCCCCCAGCCCTCCCTACCACCTTCTCGCATTGCTTGCCAACCTTAAGGTCATCTGATATGATTACCCCTTGGTCTCTTTCCATTTTTGTTGTTGTTACTACCTCCCCCCATTGTTTAATCTTTCCCTGGGTTTTTGTTTCCCAGTTGCATTACTTTGAACTTCTTTGCATTGAATCCAGGCTGCCATACTTCTGACCATTCCTCCAACCTTGCCAAGTCCCTTCTCATCCTTTCCACGCCTCCTTGTGTATCAACCCTGTTGTAGAGCTTTGTGTCATCTGCAAAGAGGCATACTTTTCCTTCCAGTCCCTCTGCAATGTCACATATAAAGACATTAAAAAGGACTGGACCCAGTACTGAACCCTGCGGTATCCCACTAGTAACCCCTCTTTCTTCAGAGTGGACTCCATTTACAATTACCTTCTGTGTCCTGTTGTTTAGCCAATGTTTTACCCTAGCTACCACCTTGGGACACACTCCCAGGCTGGTTAATTTGACTACTAATCTTTTGTGTGGGGCTGAGTCAAAGGCCTTGCTAAAGTCTAGGTAGGCCATGTCCACAGCCCCTCCCTGGTCTACTACTTTGGTCACCCAGTCAAAGAAATCAATTCGATTTGTCTGACATGACCTTCCCGCTGCTACCCATGCTGCTTTGGGTCCTGTGCCCCACTGGCCTCTAGGTACTCAACAATTCTTTTCTTCAGAAGTGATTCAATCACTTTCCCTACCACAGAGGTCAAACTGACAGGTCTGTAGTTTCCTGCCTCCATCTTGGTCCCACTTTTGAGAAGGGGAATCACATCGCCTTCTTCCAGTCCTCAGGTACCCACCATCCTCCCATGATTTGTTAAAAGCGTAGTCAGTGGTGTCACTAGTTCTCTGCTTAATTCTTTTAGAATTCTGGGTGAATTCCATTTGGCCCCATTGCTTTGTCCACCTTCAGTTTTAGGAGTTCTTTCAGAACCCTTTCTTCTGTGAAAAGACTGGGATCAACCCCCCTCTCCAGAGTGCTTCTGTTAATTGGATTGGCCACCTACCCCACTTCCTCTTTTGTGAATACTGAGCAGAAGTATTCATTCAGTATCCTTGCTTTATCACTGTCACTCTCTACCCACCCACCATCCATTCTATTCAGCCTCACTATCCTTCCCTTTGTCTTTCTATGCTCCCTGATATACCTATAAAAGGTTTTATCCCCCTTCTTAACCGAGTTAGCTATCTTTTCCTCAGTTTGTGCCTTTGCTACTCTGACTACCCTCCCTGCTTCCTTCTGCCTTAACTGGTACAGTTCTCTGTCCTGCTCCTTCTGTGTTTCCTTATACTTCCTAAATGCTATCTTTTTCTCTCTAACCTTCACCGCCACCTCTTTTGAGAACCATAGTGGCTTTTTCTTTCATTTTGATTTGTTTATTTGCTTCACACAAAGGCTTGTTGCCTCTGTGATGGCAGTTTTGATATTTGCCCATTGTTGCTCCACCCCTCCTTCTAACCTTTTTGCTAGTGCTTTTTAAAGGCACTCTCCCATCTTGCCAAAGTCAGCCCTCTGGAAGTACAGAATCCTCACTTTTGTATGGCTTGACTCTATAGCAGAGTTTATCATGAACCACACTGTTTGGTGTTCACTTGTTCCCAAATGGCTTCCCACTTCTAGATCTGAGATCCTCTCACTGTCTCCATTTGACAGTACGAGGTCTAAGATTGCTCCCTCAGGAGTGGGTTCCAAAACTAGCTGTTTGAGGCATGCCACCTGAAGGGCATCAAGAATTGCCCTGCTTTTGGATGTGGCTGCCGCAAAGGTGCTCCAGTTAACATCTGGCATGTTAAGGTCCCCCATCAACAGTATATCCCCTTTCTATGCCATCCTAAGTATGCCTTCTATCATATCCTTGTCCATTCCCTTCCCCTGACATGGGGGTCTATATACAACACCTGTGCGGATTGTGGTGTCATTTCCAGTCTCTAAGGTGACCCACAGTGCCTCCTCGCCTCCCTGTTTGCTCTTTTGTTCAGTTGCTTTTATCCCTTCCCTTACATAGAGAGCTACCCCTCTCTTCTGCCCTCCCTGTCTCTCCTGTAGGGTGTAACCTGGTATGTTAACATCCTAGTCATGGTTCTCTGTGTACCATGTTTCTGTGACTGCTACAATATCCAAGCATCCCTCTTCCATCAAGGCAACCAGTTCAGGGAGCTTGTTGCCCAGACTATGGGTGTTGGTACTCATTGCCCTCCATTTCTTGATGGCCTTACCCCTTTTTTCCCCATCCCTGTCCTTATTGCATTTGTCACTTTCTCCATTTACCCCTGCGCGTCTCCCTATTGACATCTCTATGTTGATGTCTACCTCACTTAGTACCCTGATATTTTTTTGGGGGGGCTAGGATTTCCCTGCTCCTTTCCAGTGCCTCCCCCCCTTGCCTAGTTTAAATACTTGTCAATGAGGTATTTAAACCTATCACCTAGGATCCTGGTTCCCCTCCTGGACAGATGCAGACCATCATGCTGGTATAGGCAGGCATCCCTCTAGGAGGACCCCCAATCTCCAATGAAGCCAAATCCCTGAGCTCTTCCCAGTTTTTCAACCACTGATTGAATCCCATGTTGTGGAGCACCCTAGCCTCACCCGTGTCATAGACAGGCAGCACCTCCGAGAAGGTTACTGTGTGTGCTATTTGTCTAAGGCCCCTCCCCATCTCCACAGATGCTTCTTGCACTGCTCTAATCCCTTTCTTAGCCAGGTCATTTGTCCCTAGGTGGACAATGACATCCAGCTCCCTCCCCTGTGCAGCTGCTCCTATGATCCTGAGGATTCGCTACCTGTCTCTCCAAGCCATGGCGCCAGGCAGGCACCTTACCTCCCTCTCCCCTTCCTTCCACAGTTCTACCTTCCTAACAATGGAGTCCCCCACCAGGAGTTGTTTCCTTCCCCTGTGGGTCCCATTCCACCCTTCTTTGGGTCTCCTTTGTGGAGGTTCCCAGCATCCTCCTTGGTCTCCACTGTGGGTGCCTCCATAGAGGAGCCACACTTTTCCAGAATGGCATAGAAATTGTGGAGAGGTACAACTGGAAGAATGAGCCTCTGTTCCACCACAATCACCCTCCCTGAACCCACTGTGGTCCAACCACTCCTCTTTCTTGGCAACCTCTGAGGCAACGGCAGTGACCCAGGTGGTCCCTGGGTGGGAGAGAGGAGGTCCCACAGATCCTGACCAACTCAGCCTGGAGATGAGCAACCTCCTCCCTCAGCCCAGAGGGTAGCAGTATGGAAGACAGTACAGGATGAGAAAAATAAGTAGTAATTAACAGCATTACAAAATGAGTAGTCTCATACAAGCAATATAGTACAGTCAAAAGGAGTATAATCTTTACATGTTGCAAGGTAAAACATACATGAAAAATTAAAAACTGAGTTTGGACAGGCAAAGGGAATGTGCTCCTCAGGAACATGGACATGGCCCCAGGAATGCAGGCACTGGAGGTAGCTAGTGCACATATGGACACCAAGGTGTGTACTCTAAAAACAGCAGTGTGCACATCAGATTGATGAGATTATGAGCAGCTGTAGCACCTCACCACCACTGTAGGCCACCTGTGCAGAGAGGTGTCAGGCCTTCACGAGGAGCATGTTTCCATCTGAAATGCTTGGACTGTGGTTTCGGCCATCTGTATGATATCTTGAAGTATAGTCTCAATGTCATGATACAGGCTGTGCTGACAGGACAAGTGATACTGGCATCTGGTCTGTAGCCAGCCTGCATGCTGCCCAGCACTGTGTCCATAGAACCTAAGCCATATCCAGAGGGCAACACAAAGCAGCAGCTGTCAACTGTTACCCTACCCAAGGGTACAATGGCTGACCTACCCATTGACATAGACACAGGATAGAGGACAGCAAAAACATATGGTGGAATGAAGCACGGTGCATGCCTGTGGAAGTACTCACACCAGAATGATCATGACAGCAGTGCCCAAATCCTCTCAGTAAGCATACACACCACACACACACACACACGCACACACACACCCATGCATGTCTCATGTCGAGAATGCACTGCTAGTCTTATTTAAAAGCCAGGTTAGGCTGGCCCGGTGGTGCTGAGGGTTGAAGCACTGGACGTCACACCTCGCGCCACCCCGGTGACCCATTTCTGGGAAAGAGCACAGGCCACCAGAGACTGAGCATCCCAAGGACTGCTCTCCTTCTCCAGGAAGGGGGGATTCCAGTAGTCAGCAAATGCCTGACCCCTAGCAGAGGCTGGGGGGCAGCACCATTGGCGCTGAGAAGGAGGGCGGGGGGACAGGGCAGACACATGGAGGAGCACGCACTGGAGCATGTGTGTTGCCTCCACAGGCATCATTGCATAGCCCATCCCTGAGGGGAAGAAAAAAGGAGGAAAAAAGTCTGGCCGTGCGACTTAATGGCTATCCCCGGATACGCTTGGCTCCAGAGGTGTCGCTCCCAGTGGACTGGATTCAAACTTGGCAGTGATTAATGGGAGTGCACCACCACCCTGCCATTGGGGGCATGACTTGGGGCCAGGGCCTTAACGGGAGCCAGGGTGTGCCAGGACAGTGACCGGATGTGGGCCGACCACAAGGGTAAAAAATATAAAAGCAAAAAAAAAGTCAGGTTAGGTGGCAGGGGGTCTTGGCAGCAGGCTCAAGCACCCACTGCTAGTGTTATTGACAAACTAGGTCAGGCAGGAGGGGGGATACCAATGGCAGAATTGAGCTCCACCACCACGCTAATGAAAATCTGGATCAGGCAGGAGAGAGAAAGTTGCTTTGCTGGCTCATAAAAGGATGCAGCCACAGTGTGATACTGTAGGTATGGCTACATTCTTTCATATGTGAGAAGTTTCCTTCCAACAGCCAGTCAAGCATTATCAGCATGCACCTCAGCAGTATTAGTGGTCACTCACACTCCTTCAACAGGATCAGCTGCATTGGTGGCAACAGCACACAACTCCCCAGACCCTACACTGCCTTAATGTCCCCAATATGTCTGCTATGTGCATGCATGCAAACAGACACAAAAAAGATGAAGTATGCTGAATGCATCCTGCCTCAGCCTGGGAGGGCACCTCCTTCCATAGCATGACCGCCCCCTTGTGAACCAGGGATAGGTGTCGTCTGGGAAGGAATAAGTGGTCCCTTTGGGGGTGACCTCATGTCATCACATACCCACTCACCAAACAAGTGATGCGGAGGTGTCACCTACCTAGAGTAAGGGCTGGCAGGGGACTACTGAAGGGAAGGTGAGGATTTCCCACCTTCCAACATACCTGACAGCTGATTCTGTGGGTCACCTTTCAAGACCACATTCTGGGTGGGATAAGGGGAGGGCCTAGCAGGGAAGAAATACCCCTAGCAAGCATTGGGCAGATGAAGCTGTCCCACCCCCCATGCCATAGCAGGGTCTCTTTGACTCCTTCTTCACCTCACTAGCTCCTCCTCACAGGCTCTGACCATTGAATTAGGAATCCTCCTCTTGGCTTGGGGTACTAGGAGCTCCCACCCATGAGAGATGAACAGTGGGTTGCAATCGGGATATTCAGGGAGGTTGTTGAGCAAAGGCTGCTGTCTGTCTGGACAATTGAATGATTCCTGTGGTAGGCAGCAGGGCTTGGATAGGTGGAAGGAGGTTCCAGTTGTTGGTGAGGTGAAAATGGGAGACAAAAATAGAAACTAGAAAAAAAGAAGGATGCAGTATGCAAAGAACAAGAAAGAAAGAGCTTTCCTTCTACCTCTCTTTTGTGTCACCCTGTACTGGCACAGAAGGAAGGGATGTCATAGGAAATTAAATTTGATAAAATCACATTTATGATTTTAAAACTGCACATATGTGGTGTTGTAATTATGTTGATGAAATAATGATTACCAGTATTTGGAGCTAGCCCATCATCTTTTTGCATACAGCCCCAGTACCACCAGTATATAAATCGATGATGTACAATGACTACATTGATGCCTGTATACTATCAGTATTATAAAACAGTTAAGAACAAATCCTACTCAATCCTGAGTGCATTACATCACATGACCATGCATTGTTCCCATCAGCTGCACACTAGCACCTTTTTATTGTGTTTTTTTTATTTCAGTATATTAATTTTGTGTCCATTTTATGTGTGATTGCAAACTTGAGGCTGTGTATTTGCATCTGATATGTACAAGTGGTTGATCCTGACGTGCATACTGTATATCTGATCAAGACTGCACACCGTTGTCTGTTAATGCTTCAGACAGTATAAAGACTGCTGTATCTGTCAGTATTCTGTCTCGGTACCAATAACTAAAAAGTTGGTGTACAATTACAGCTGTCTTTGTACACAATACCTGCATCTCCAGTATATTATCATTTGTGCACAGTGACTGCCATGTGCTGTGTCCCAAATGTGGGCAAGGAGACTCATAGTCCCCATGAGGGGCTGCAAGGGTTTGTGAGGTGGGGTAGTGCGGAGGGAAGGATACAGTCCTTCAAGACAGGAGGTTGGTTGGGTAAGCTAATACAGCAAGGGTAGACATAGCAGACCTTTGGTCTCCGTTTGCCATCAAATTTTATGTTTCTATGTATTTTTATGTTTCCCATGTATTGCACCAGTGCATGCCACCACCAAACACACCCCACCAACCTTCCTGTACACACCACTACACTGTTTGAAGTAAGCTACACCTCCCTCACATTGCGTGCCTGCTCACAACCATATCCCACATCCTGTGCATCATGCTGTCTACAGATCAGACACGGGATCATTACCGCGCACAACAGTATGCCACATGGTACAATCGCACTGCCAATACAGTGCAATTCTTGCCATGAAGCATATCTTTCTTTTCTGTGGAGGGCTCTGCCCCCACACCCCCCATTACAGGGGGCTGTGCCCAACAAACCCCCTCCAAAATACATTCTCAAGTCCGGGGGTGGTTCTGGTCGGGGAGTGCACAGAGATGGAAAAATACAATTTCTGGGACTGGAAATCAAACCCGGTCCCAGAAGCACTGCCTGGGTTCCCTGCTGCTGTGGCTCAGTCCATTGAGCCACAGCAGCTGATCAGCAGAACCCCATTCCCAGCAGAGGTCTTACCCTCTGCCTGGGAAAGTGGGAATGGTGCAATACTGCGTACAGCAGTATACATGGTATTGCACCATTCGCTCACTAGTGCAGCACTGTACTGGGTTAGCCATAATGTCGTACGCTATTAAGCATGTGACATTATGACCTGGTACGTACAGATCATATGCATGTCTGCAACATTAACACCTCTATTTCTGATCAAGAAGCAAATGATTTGATACCTTTTAATTGACCAACATAGATGTAACAGATGTAACAGCAAGAGCTACTGCTGACACTAAGAGAGACCTTGCTGTATCAGTATATACCTTTTATTTAATATACTATTTGAGTGTGTGTGTGTGTGTGTGTGTGTGTGTGTGTGCGTGTGTTTATGGGCAGACACAGGACTGGTTGCTAAGGCAACTAATTAAGGACCAGAGCTCCTACTTACTTGCTCCCACCCGCTATTTAAGTCAGCTCTGCAGCAAGCTCTATTTGCTACTGCTGACACTAAGAGAGACCTTGCTGTATCAGTATATACCATTTAGAATTGCTTGCAATATACCCATTTAAAAAGGAGCCCTGTCATTCTGGCAGGCAGAGGGATGTTTAGTCCGTGACGTTTACTTGTTTACTTGTTTTTCTGCTTTTTAATGGTGCTTTGCACCTTTTATTTAATATACTATTTGAGAGTGTGTGTATGTTTATGGGCAGACACAGGACTGGTTGCTAAGGCAACTAATTAAGGACCAGAGCTCCTACTTACTTGCTCCCACCCACTATTTAAATCAGCTCTGCAGCGAACAGGGCGAGCTCGAGGCAGAAGCGAGCGTGCCTTGGCGCAAGGCAGCCGTTTCGTCGTTTTGCATGTTTAGCGTGGTAGCGTAAAGTTCTGAAGGTAACGTTTGAGGACCTTTTAGACAAAGGGGTATAATTAAGTGCAGTAAACTTACTTACAGCTATTTCATGTGATTGCTCAGTACATCAGTAGTATTGCCTTTTAGTCTATTGGACCACAAGTTTGTTTATAATTCTAAGGCTGTTGCTTTTTAATCCAAGGTTTGATTTGAAGTTTTGCCTATAAGAACTGAATATTGTTGTGTAAATTTCTTTATTTGGATTTTCAATTTAGAGTGTAGCTATTGCAGATTGTAGTGATTGTATAATTATAACCACAACTGGTTCCACTGGTATAAAATGCTCAGTTTGCAATATGTATACATTACAGATGGGTGAGCTAATTTCTCAGCCCTATACCTATAACAAATGCCTAGAAATTATTGATTTACACCATATGATCGAGTTATTTAATTCACGACTAATTACACTTGAAAATAGTCAAACTGATATGCAAAACCGCTTTAAAACAAATACTTTATTATTAAATCTTGAAACTAGTAAATGCCATGAAGGTTTTATTGATGTTACACCAAGCACCTCCCATTTCCCTGTGATTCCTGTTTCTACAGCTATCAATCATCTCCAGCAAAATAAGGAGGGTATTAATAAAACAGCTAGGGAAGACGATGGTTTGATTGATTATAATCAAGATACTGATGATAGTTGTTTTTTTTCACAAACCACTAGAGTAGTAAAAAAGGGCCGAAGTATCGAGCATTTCAACAGATTTGACCCACTATCTTCTCCTGTCTCAAAGGTTAAAGATGTGACTCCAGATAATTTTAATGGGTTAATTGATAGCAGTATTTTGACTCTACCATCAGTTAACAACCTGCAAACTAATGATATTCCACTTATTGATTTGTCCACTGAACTTACATTTTCACCTACATGTGATATACACAGTGTGTCTAATACTCCCTTGCCACAGCAAATTTATGTATTGGGTGACTCATTGATTAAACACCTGGATAGGACGATCTGCAACCCTGATAAAGTTAATAGAACCTGTTCAAGTTTTAGTGGCTGCAAAATATCTGATCTTACACTCATGTTACCTGAGATTATGAAGGACTGTGGTAACAATCCTTTAGTCCTGATACATGTAGGTGCTAATAACATCTATAGAGACTCTGTTCAGTCTATCAAAGAAGATTTTGTAGCCTTATCAAACATCCTAGTGGACATGGGTTGCAAGATTTGTATATCAGAAATTTTATCTATCCCACGTTTTTCTTCATTTCAAAATCATAAGATTAAAGTTGTGGATGAATGGTTAAGAAAATGGTGTTTAAACCAAGACTTGACTTGCCTAACACATTGGGAGGAATTTGATTACCACCCAGAACTGTTCAGTTTTGATGGGTTACACTTAAGCAGACGGGGTAATGCTGTTTTTGGAAAACAAATTCTGACATCCATTCACCATCTTTTAAACTAAAATTCGGGGGTGAGAAGGTGGATAGGCCGCCACCTCTAAAATCTCCAGTAAGCAGTTTTGTGAAATGCAATATAATACATTTCTTATACTTTCATGCTAGGTGTTTAACTCAAAAACTGGATGAATTAAAAAGTCGAATTAGTAAAGGTGATGTTGATATTATTTCAATCAACGAAACTTGGGGAGATGATAAAACATCATGGGATCCAACTATACCAGGATTTACTTCTTACACTTTTAATAGACCAAATAGGAAAGGGGGTGGAGTGGCGTTATTTATTAAGAACCAACTTAATTCTATCGATGTAACAAAGTATATTAAAAATCATGATATACAAACTGAGACTATCTGGATTAAGATAAATTTCTCCACATCTGAGGCCCTTATATTGAGTTCCTGTTATCATCCCCCAAATTCATCAATAGACATATTAGATGCAATTTTATCAGAATTTGAACAGGCTAAATCATTAGGCAAAATTGTAGTCACAGGAGACTTTAACATTAGTTCGATTGATTGGCATAATTTAAGTGCAACTACCAGCAAAGGCAGCAAGTTATTATATACATGTACCCAGATGGGACTTCGACAAAATGTATTTTGCCCAACGAGAGATAAAATGATATTAGATTTGGTTCTTTGTGACGATGACCTTGAGTTAGAAAATATGTTAGTCAGTGAGCCTATAGGGAACAGTGATCACAACACTATTACATTTAATATTGTAAAAACTTATATATACAATTCCAACAGTACTAAAATTTATTTGTACGATAAAGCTGACTTAGGTACTATGAAACAGATTATGGGAAATATTAATTGGGACATCTTATCATCTGACCTTACTCCGGAACAGTACTGGGAATATTTTAAGCATACCATCTTTCAACTTAAAGAACAATATATTCCATCCAAAATAAAAAATGACACTAATATTAAAGCTCCCAAATGGATGAATCAATCTATTAAAAAACATATTAGACAAAAACATAAGAAATATGTTAAATATCAAAAAACTAAAAATCCTTCCAGTTGGATTTCTTATAAACATATACAAAGAAAATTCAAAAGAATGATCAGGAAGGCCAAATCTACTTGGGAACTAAATCTAGCATCTAGCGCCAATAAATCTAACAGTAAACAATTTTATTCTTATATTAACTCTTTACGGAAACCAACATGTCAAGTAGGTCCATTATTGGAGTGTGAGACTTTGATATATGAGCCAAAAAAAAATGGCCGAACTGTTTAATAAAATTTTTTGTAAAAATGTCACGGGTTCTTCAGTCTCAAATAATGATTATGCTTTACTAGATACTGCCAATGTTTCACCAGTGAAATTTTCGCTGGACTCTATCAGAGATAAATTATTAAAACTTAAAGGAAAATTTAGTCCTGGTCCAGACAATATAGCCGAGCATTTATTATTTTTATTAGCTGATGTAATTACAGTTCCTTTAAAATTGATGTTTGAATATTTTTGGGCCACCAATTTTGTTTCCCTGGACTGGAAAGAAGCTTATGTAATCCCTATTTACAAAAAGGGCCAAAAAAACAACTGGGAAAACTATCGGCTATAAGTTTAACTTCTTCTACTTGTAAATTATTAGAGAGTTTAATTAAAGATTTAATATCCCCAGTCCTGGACTGCCATGATGTAGAACAACATGGCTTCAAAAAAGCCAGAAGTTGTCTGACAAATTTAATATGTTTTTATGAACAAATCAGTTCTTTACTAGATAAAAACGTACCATGTGATATTATTTACATTGATTTTAGTAAGGCTTTTGACATCATGCCTCATTGGGCCTTAACTTCTAAACTTCATAAAATAAACATAAACTGGTTTCTAGTTAATTGGATAATCAATTGGCTTTACAATCTCTCTCAGCATGTAATTATTCATGGAAGTACTTCAGCCAGGGGTATGGTGACTAGTGGGGTGCCACAGGGTTCAGTATTGGGCCCATGCCTGTTTCAGGCATTTATTGCTGACCTTACTTTGGGTTGCTCATCTTTCACTATAAAATATGCTGATGATGTTAAAATAGGTGGGCCATGTGCCTCTGACTATCAGGTTGATGCCATTCAACAGGATCTAGACCACATTACAACATGGGTCGGAAAGTGGGAATTATGACTTTAAATATCTCAAATGCACAGTTATGCATTTGGGCCTAGAAAATTCACAATGTCCCTATTATTTGGATGGCATATTACTTGAGACTACATCTGATGAAAGAGATTTGGGAATTGATATCTCAGATAACTTCTCTTATAAAAATCATGTACATAATATCATTAACAAATCCGGTAAAGTGGTATGGTCTATATTGCGTAATATAAGATCTAGAAAACAGGATGTACTGTTACCTTTATATACAGCATATGTAAGACCACATTTGGAATATGCTTCACAGCTTTGGAATCCATATAAAAAAACAGAATGCCTGTTATTGGAAAGAGTTCAGAGAAAATTCACTAACAAAGTATCTGGGCTTTTTGATGTTCTTTATGAGAATAGACTTGCTATTTTAAATCTTATGCCCTTATCTACACGTCGTCTTCGTGGCGACCTTATGCTATTGTATGATATTATTCAAGACCCTTATTTATTGTCTGAATTGGGTCTGGAATTTAAAAACTGTGGTCACAATATCAGAGGACATCCCTTACAATTAGTTAGAAAACCCTTTGTTAGGTCAAGTCGTAAATATTTTTTTACCATTAGAGTTGTTGGTCCATGGAATAGACTACCACTAAATGTTATTATTAGTGAAACTAAAAGTATTTTTAAATACAGATTGGATGGTCTTATTTGTAAAGGGTATAACCTTTCCTATTATGTTTTGGATTAGTATAAGAGCTTCATGGGCTTCTGCCCTCTTGCTCTTGCAAACTACCTTAGTATGAACCTTAGTATGAAGAGCAAAGTGCTCTAGTTTTCGGACCAACAAGTCCTACGTCAGAAGCGTAATGACAGTTATTTAGAAAAAACAATAATCTGTATTTCTGTAACATCACCAGGACATGAAGCAACAACCTCTATGAATGGTAAGTGCTCCATCATGGCTGTGTTGTGTAGGATGTAACATGCACAAATACCCTGCACACACCTTGAATGACATCAATGGGAGTTCTCCCCCCCATCTTGTCAAGGCACCTGAAGCACATCTTCACTCATCTAAATACCCTGTACATGATACCTCTTGTCTGGCAATGTGTCTTACTGTACATCTCTGCTAGGGTGGCAGAAAGGGAGTAATCAGGATCATGTATAATGAATATCAGCTGTCACCTGTATGGGATAAGGGTATTACACATGTGTGCCCATTCAGAATGCAACATCCATGAGTGTGTGCACATACTGATGAGCCAGCAATGGGTTATAGACAGAGTACACAGTATTCCCTTCTACAGGACTCTTCCACCCCATGGGTGCCTCCACTGCTTAGCAGCCTGGTCCTACACCGAGCCAACCTCACCTCAACCTCCAGCCTGTCTCCCTAACCAAGGACTCTTTCACCCCTGTGGGCCCCTCTGCTGCTTAGTGGCCCATCCCTACACCAGGCTGGCCACGCCTGAACCTCCAGCCCATCTCCCTGACCAAGATTTGCTACACGTGGCCAGAGAAGCCCTGCTCCAAAGCCGCCAATTTGATAGGCTGCAACTGGACTACCCACTGCTCCTCACTGGCTGGCTTCTCTCTCTGCCTGTCATTCTGGCTGCTGGTAGCTTTTACTATTTGCAGTGCCACTTTTTAAACCCGTGCTGCCCTATTCTGACTAACTAGAAATTTTAGTGCTAGATTTTGTCCCGCCTGTCCAACCCGGCCCCGGAGAAGTCTGGGTTCTGAAGCTGCCAATTTGATAAGCTGCATCTGGACTGCTTGCGGCTCCTCATTGGCTGACTTCTCTCTCCGCCTCTGACCCCGGATGCTTGTAGCTTTTATTTGCGGCGCTACTTTTTAAACCTGTGCTGCCCTATTCTGTCTTACTAGAAATTTTAGTACCATATTTTGTCCCGCCACCCATCCTGGCCCCGGAGAAGCTTGGCTCCAAAGCTGCCTAGTTGATAGGCTGCATCTGGACTGCCCGTGGCTCCTCATTGGCTGACTTTTATCTCTGCCTCTCATTCTGATTGCTGGTAGCTTTTACTATATGTGGTGCCATTTTTTTAACCTGTGCTGGTCTATTCTGTCTAACTAGAAATTTTAGCACTATATTTTGTCCTGCCTGCCCACTCCGGCCCTGACCTCCCACCCCTGCCCCAACCTCTATTAAATACTGTTCCCTTACTCATCTCCACCCCAATTTCATCTGTTTCAATCTACATCCTCCCAGGTTGTCCTTCTTTTAAAAGAAACCCTCACTTTTCTAGAGCTTGCATCACCTTGCATTTTGCCTGCACTGTCCTCCCTGTGCATACTCAGCTGGTTAATTATCAACTGCACCATGGTAGCTTGCTCTGCCTTAATATCTCCTGAGCTGCCTACCCATGTTATCAACTCCTGCACTTTAATAGTGTAAATTGCTTTAAACACCTTTGACCATACAACTACCTAGAGTAATCCATGCTGACTTGTAGCAACAGCACCTTGGTAGTATGACTTTGGTTTTGTCCCTCCTGGCAACTCACCTAACCTACCCTCCCTTCCCCTTCCATTCTTGTTTTGAGTACCTACTCAGTTACCTCTCTCACATCATCTGGCATAGCAATGTTGGACCCTATTCATCACTTTCTACCCAGAGGCATTGCATTACTCTTGCTGCTTACACTCCCAGGTTTAACATGGGACCCTGAGCCCACAATAGCCATGCAAACCTTGTTAACTGACCCTCTCAGTGTATACAGCACAATAACCTCCACCCAGCTATTTGTCACTGCCATCCACAATCCATGCAGGAAAATACCACCACCCTGTAGCTGGTGACCATTGACTAACTGCCCCTTCCAGACATCACCTCCAATACTCCTCTCAGGACTAGTAGACTTTCAGGTAAACTGTAAATCATGCCATATTTTGTCTAGGCTTTGCAAATTCAGTAACAAGAAATTTAAAGAATATCTATGTAGACTTGCAATGTTATTGCTGCTTCTTTCAGGAAACATACATCCCAATGCTGGGCCCCCAAAACATCACTCTGTCCCTTAGAAGGAACCTGGATCACTTACTTTTTCTGCACTTAATATCCGCAGTCTCCTTGCTAAGCTTGACAGCTTGCAAGTCTGGGTCTCACAGCACAATCCTGATGTTCTCTCCATCATTGAAACCTGGCTCATATACCCAAAATAACTGACATCGCAATCTCAATTCCAGGCTATGCAGTTTTTAGACAAAGACAGGCTAACTAAGAAAGGGGGCGATTGTGCAATCTACCTTCAGGACAACTTACAGGGTCTTGTCATGTGACTGCCCAACACTAGTGACAGCATGCCAGCTCTTGCGATTAAAGTCCTCCTTAGTGCTAACAACATAGCACTTACTGTGCTCTCTGCTTATATCCTGCCTAGGCAGATAGCACCAGGCTTTGACTCACTCATGACCTGCCTAGACAGTCTGAGTATAAACTCAGATGTCATCATACTGGGAGACCTCAATGTCAGTTGGCTCTCCCCTGAAGCGAACGCCTTCAAAGAAGCAGTCTCCACTGTCCACTTCACTCAACTTGTTGAGCCCCCAACAAGAATGAACTACAGGACAGGTACCTGTACCTTATTAGATTGGGTGCTCTCCAATCAACCAGCACACATCTCTAATACCACGGTTCTCCCAGATGTCATCAGTGACCACTCCTCGTATTGTTCTGTTGGTCGAATAAGTTCTCCAAGCCCTCTGCTAGAACTATCACTGGCATGGTCCTGCTTAAAGATCACCTTGAGCTCCTGAAACTGGACCTTCACCTCCTAGACTGGATCACAGTCTACTCCACCCGCAATGTTGATACCACACTGGAACAGTTAATCTCAAAATTCAATGCAGCATGCAACAAGCATGCCACATTCAAAAAGCAGAAAATTAAAGGAAAGAGAAATCCTTGGATCACCCCCAAACCTAATTGAATGCCTACAACTCAGGAACCATCTCTGGCACAGGGCCAGAGCTATGGCAAACAAGCTGACCATCAGGCTCATACAAAATCAATAAATGTCTGCACAAGGGCAATCCATGCCACAAAAAGCCAGCACTACAAGGAAGCCATCTCATGATCCTGGAGCAATGGAAAAAAGTTCTGGAGTAACCTGAAATAAGTCATAGGGAAAGACTCCAAGCTGGCCCCCTCAATGCTCAACATTGATGGTGTTCCCTGCCTCGACCCAAGTCTCATTGCTAACATGTTCAACAATGCATTTACCGACCTCAGTGGTGTCCGCCCCATGGATGTCTTCAGCCACAGTGATACAAATGTCAAACTCAGGAACTGTGACTGTGCCCCCACACTAGAGTTGTATAAAATTGAAAAATTTCACCCAGTGAAAGATTTTGTGTATTTCACACATTTTGCAAAATATTTCACAAGGCAAAATGCAAAATTTCACCCCCGGAGTTAGTGAAATTTCACCTGCAAACCAGTGGAATTTTGCACCAGCGGGTGAAATTTAGCCACCCGTGGGTGAAATTTATACATTTTCTGCAGGTCCCCCCCCCCGGCAAATTACCAGCCATACTGAATAAAGCCCCTCATGTCCTTCTTTTAATAATAAAAAAATTAAACCCACACTCCCTGGTGTCTAGTGGTCCCTCTCCCCCATGGCTGCTCATGGCTCAAATTATAATGTTATCCTATGGGGAAAAAAGAGAAGTTTGGAGTGCCATAACTTTGGCTTCCTGTAATATTTTTTCACTAAACCAAAAAAGGCACATGTATGGGATGTTGGCTGTGTTCCCTCCAAATTTCAGCCCAAAAGACCAAACCGTTATTTTGCAGCAGGGCACCAAAGGATTCCTGTAGTGTGTCGGATGACGTAATGTTATCCTATGGGAAAAAGCATCAACTTTGGACTGCTGTAACTTTTTTCCGCCATGTAATATTTTTTCAACAAAACACTGAAAGGCACATCTGTGTGATGTCAGCTGCATTTCTTCCAAATTTCAGGCCAAAACACCAAACCGTTCTTTTGCAGCAGGGTGCCAAAGAATTGCTGTCATTTTCCAACAGCCTAGAAAAGTACTGTCGAAGTTTGCGAAAGCTTTCGCAAATTCATTCAACGGTGTTGAAAGTGTGACAGTGCTTTGCAAAAGTACTTTTTCCAGAAATTAGAAAAACATATTTCTGGGGTGTTTTACCCCAAAATAAAGACATGGCTAGCATCCTCAGGGTCCGACTAGGTGAATACAAAAACAATTAGGTTGCTAGAGGATCCCAATTTTAAATGCCAAGCATTTTTATGATTGCTAACTGAAAACAAAACGGTGGATTTGCCACAGTAAAAGGGCCATTTGCGAAAGTAAAAACTGAATTTGTGACACTGTCGAAGTTTTTGTTAACTTTCCCCATTGACTTTTAATGGGAACTTGTTTTTTGAATAACTTTTGAACTGTTTAATATTTTTTCACGAAATCTTCAAAAGGCACACCGGGGACCCTGGCTGCATGTTTCCTGAAGATTTCGGACTGGTAGCACAAACCGTGTGACCTGTAGAGACAACAGTTAAAATCCAGAAAACCGTAAACATGTGCGCAGATAATGCTTAATAACTCCGCAGCTGTATAGGCGACTGGTATGAAACTTGGCAGATCCCAAGGCATATGGGTCTTGATCCAGTATGCCAAATTTCAGGAAAATCTGTTAAATGGTTGCAAAGTTATTAAGGTGCAAAATTTTGGGTTTAACATGTAAATGACTCCTCAACCCTAACTATAGTGGCACTACTGTGCCACTGTAATATATATATATACTGTATATAGGCATGAATACAGTAGTCGAGAGACTCATTCCTACTGCATTTTGACACCCTGTAACTTTTTTCTTAATTGTTTTAATGTTCACATAAAATCTCTTACTTGTAGTGCCCTATTAGGAGATATTAGACATAAACTCACTGAGTTTGGTTCTACTGTATTCATCCTGTATTATCACAAACACCTATTTACACTGGTAAGTAGGGCTGCATTTTGTGACATTGCTACCAGTCCCACTTTAAATCACTTATGTACTGTTCATTACTATGCCCCAGAAAACAACTGTTATTAATTTGCTGCCTAATTATTTCATTTTAGTTTCCTCCCATGAATCCCTTTACAAAATAAATGTTTTATGCTCATTTTTTACTAATTTGTACAGCCGTCACGTTCCTGACAGGCAGTGTCCATTTTGAGCCCATCCCTAACCAGGCTGTTGTTTTAAGTTGTAACTCCTGTGGTCCGATTGAATTTGTGTGGTAGTCTGCCTTATTTGTACATCAATAAGCTGGAAAACCTTGCGTTTCTTCTGCTTCCTGGTTTTTTACATATTTTCACTTTTTGCCAACTTGGTACTCTAATACCATTTGTGGCCTTGAGTTGCGTCGGTTCGTGAAGCCAGCCCAGAATGTGGAGAACTGGAAATACAAGAGGGCACCGTTTTTCATCACGCCCTTGCTCCTTAAATGTGTGGGTCTGGGGGTTCAGTGCTCCTCTTGCTACTACCTGCATTGCTGTGAAGACCCGTTGTCCGCCGTGAGTTCCGCATCACGCACGTTACAGCTTCAACTCTGCATTGCTACATTGACTGCCAAGGTACAGTATGTGAGGACAGCATTGAAAAAGCATATTTTAATTCAGCTGGACCTTGCCTCATGGTCCCGAGATGCGGGTGGGGGGGGTTGTTAAAAATAAGTAGCACCGTACTGCAGAGCTTTATTTTGTGGGGGAGTTAATTAAAAAAGCAGGTCTCGTTTAACTGTTCTACCTGACCAGTGTAGAAGCTTGTGTTGTGTGTATGTGGGGTGGGTGACA
The DNA here is from genome assembly GCA_016271365.2 of Neoceratodus forsteri. Lineage (NCBI taxonomy): Eukaryota > Metazoa > Chordata > Ceratodontiformes > Ceratodontidae > Neoceratodus > Neoceratodus forsteri. The sequence continues at coordinate 1,059,192,014 of CM057451.1, read as the reverse complement.
GGGAGAGTTTATTTAAAACCAATTCTGCAGGGTTAAATGAGTATTGCTGAAATGAATTGGACTCTGTTTAGGGGCTCGTTTTGTCTCCTTTTTTATGTGAAGCATTAGTCCCTCATAGCTGCTATTTGTTCTGTAATGGGGGGAAGAGATTCTGTATTGAGGGGGATAAATGCCATTACAATCCCATATCTGGATTAAAAAGAAAAAAAAAAGAAATGCAGCTTGGGTGATTCAAATATTTTGACCATTTTGTGTAGACCTGGTCTCTTTAGGGGTATTTTGTGTGTGAGCGGCAGAGTACCATAAATGTTTTTTTTTTATTTTTTTTGTAGGGGGGAGAAAACTGTAGTTCAGGGGTAATACATGTATTTTAATTGTACCTGAACTCTGCAGGGGCAAAACAACATTTTTTTTTCTCAGCAGTTTTTGGTGGATTAATTTAATCCAATTAAATGATGATTTTGACCTATTCTCTGCAGGGGATTCTTTTGTGTTGACCTGTACTCTGCAGGGGATCCTGTTGTGTGAATCTGGTCTCTGCAGGGGTAGTAGTTTATTATCTGGATCCTGGTGAGGGAAAAAAAATCATTATTCTTTTCCATTTGTTTGTGTATTCCTTTGTGGTCCTCCTGTAACACAATACATTTGTGGGGGGGGGGGTTCTGTCCTTTGTGCAATGTGGGAGTAAACATGACGTAAACTGTGTTCCTACTGGGGGTGATGCAGATGGTGGCTGCCACTGAGTCCCTCTCAATTCATATAACATTTAATCATTATTTGGATCCTGGTAGGGAGAAAAATAATTATTCTTTGTTTGTGTACTCCTTTGTTGTCCTTGATGGCGGGAGGGTCCTGTTACACAATACATTTGGGGGGGGGGTTCTGTCCTGTTTGTAGAATCATGTGTAAAAGCTTAACATTGAATCCTGGTAGGGAAAAAATCATTTGTGTGTGTGTGTGTGTGTGTATGTGTGTGCGTGTGTGTGTGTGGCTAAAATACAGTACATTGAAGGGGGGGTTCTGTCCTTTGTGCCACGTGCTGCATGTTAGGCCTAGGGTCTAGCATGTCTTCCGTGGGAGTAAACTTGACGTAAAATGTGTTCCTACTGGGGGAGATGCTGATGGAGGCTGCCACTGATTCCCTTTCATGTAACATTTAATCATTATTTGGTATTTTATTTTTGTGCATTTTTGGGCTCGTTTCGCTATTGTAGTGCATCTCCGTAAAAAGTTTGGGCCATGTGCTGCAATGCTAGGCCCAACATGGTTTCTGTGGGAGTAAATGTGATGTGAACTGGCTACTGGAGGTGATGCTGGTGGGGACTACCAACCAATCACCCTTGGTTCCATTAATATTGTATCGCTTTGGGTAATGTGGTCCATTTTTAGGCTTGTCTGGCTGTTGTAGTATATCTCAGTAATTGTTTGGCCCAATTAGTGCTTGTGAGGCCTAGCATGGCTTCCATGGTAGTCCAAGTAAAATTCTTTCATGATGTTTACTCCCACAAAAGCTACGCTAGCCACCCCCCCAAAAAAATGAGGCAATGTTACTGGAACCAAGGGTGACTGGGTGGCAGCATCCACCATCTTTTCTTTTTTTTTATTCTGCCATGAGAGACAAAAAACAGCAGTCTTGAGGTGATTAAATGGTTTTGACCTGGTCTCTGCAGGGGCTTGTTTTGTGTGAACCTGGTCTCTGCAGGGGTCGCAGTTTATTAACTGCCTGATTGCTTGTAGCATCATCTGTTTAAAATTGGATCCTAGTGGGGAAAAAAATAATTATTCTTTATTTGTTTATGTACTCCTTTGTGGTCCTTGATGGTGGGAGGGTCCTGTAACACAATACATTTTTTTGGGGGGGGGGTTCTGTCTGTGTATTTGTAGAATCATGTGTAAAAACTTAACATTAAATCCTGGTAGGGACAAAATAATGTGTGTGTGTGTGTGTGTGTGTGTACGTGTGTGTGTGTGGCTATAATACAGAACATTGGGGGAGGGTTCTGTCCTTTGTGCCACATGCTGCAAATGTTAGCCTAGGCTCTAGCATGTCTTCTGTGGGAGTAAACTTGACGTAAAATGTGTTCCTACTGGGGGAGATGCTGATGGTGGCTGCCACTGATTCCCTTTCATGTAACATTTAATCATTATTTGGTGTTTTTGTGCATTTTTGGGCTCATTTCGCTATTGTAGTGCATCTCCGTAAAAGTTTGGGCCATGTGCTGCAATGCTAGGCCCAACATGGTTTCTGTGGGAGTAAATGTGATGTGAACTGGCTACTGGAGGTGATGCTGGTGGGGACCACCAACCAATCACCCTTGGTTCCATTAATATTGTATCGCTTTGGGTAATGTGGTCCATTTTCAGGCTTGTCTGGCTGTTGTAGTATATCTCAGTAATTGTTTGGCCCAATTAGTGCTTGTGAGGCCTAGCATGGCTTCCATGGTAGTCTAAGTAAAATTCTTTCATGATGTTTACTCCCACAAAAGCTACGCTAGCCACCCCCCCCGAGAAAAAAATGAGGCAATGTTACTGGAACCAAGGGTGACTGGGTGGCAGCATCCACCATCTTTTTTTTTTTATTCTGCCATGAGAGACAAAAAACAGCAATCTTGAGGTGATTAAATGGTTTTGACCTGGTCTCTGCAGGGGCTTGTTTTGTGTGAACCTGGTCTCTGCAGGGGTCACAGTTTATTAACTGCCTGATTGCTTGTAGCATCATCTGTTTAAAATTGGATCCTGGTGGGGAAAAAAATAATTATTCTTTATTTGTTTATGTACTCCTTTGTGGTCCTTGATGGTGGGAGGGTCCTGTAACACAATACATTTTGGGGGGGGTGGTTCTGTCTTGTGTATTTGTAGAATCATGTGTAAAAACTTAACATTAAATCCTGGTAGGGACAAAATAATGTGTGTGTGTGTGGCTATAATACAGAACATTGGAGGGGGGTTCTGTCCTTTGTGCCACATGCTGCAATGTTAGGCCTAGGCTCTAGCATGTCTTCTGTGGGAGTAAACATGACGTAAAATGTGTTCCTACTGGGGGAGATGCTGATGGTGGCTGCCACTGATTCCCTTTCATGTAACATTTAATCATTATTTGGTGTTTTTGTGCATTTTTGGGCTCGTTTCGCTATTGTAGTGCATCGCCATAAAAGTTTGGGCCATGTGCTGCAATGCTAGGCCCAAAATGGTTTCTATGGGACTAAATGTGATGTGAACTGGCTACTGGAGGTGATGCTGGTGGGGACTACCAACCAATCACCCTTGGTTCCATTAATATTGTATCGCTTTGGGTAATGTGGTCCATTTTTTCAGGCTTGTCTGGCTGTTGTAGTATATCTCAGTAATTATTTGGCCCAATTAGTGCTTGTGAGGCCTAGCATGGCTTCCATGGTAGTCCAAGTAAAATTCTTTCATGATGTTTACTCCCACAAAAGCTACGCTAGTCACTCCCCCCGAAAAAAAAATGAGACAATGTTACTGGAACCAAGGGTGACTGGGTGGCAGCATCCACCATCTTTAATTTTTTTTTTTCTGCCATAAAAGAAAAACAGTATTCTTGGGAAATTAAATGGTTTTGACCTGGTCTCTGTAGGGGCTTCTTTGTGTGGATATAGACTCTGCAGGGGCTCCTGTTGTGTGAACATGGTCTCTGCAGGGGTTACTTGTAGGATCGTCTGTTAAAACTTAAAATTGAACCTTTGTGGGGGGGAAAAATCATTATTCTTTTCTACTTGTCTGTATACTCCTTGGTGGTGGGAGGGTCATGTAACACAATACATTGGGAGGGGGTCTGTCCTTTGTGCCGTGTGCTGCATGTTAGGTCTAGGGTGTACCATGTCTTCCGTGGGAGTAAACATGATGTAAAATGTTTTCCTACTGGGGGAGATACTGATAGCGGCTGCCACAAAGTACCCCAACTCATGTAACATTTAATCATTTGGCATGTTTGTGCATTTTTAGCCTCCTGTGGCTGTTGCATTCAATCTCAGTGATGTAGTGTGCCATGTGCTGCTTACTGCACTGAGGGCCCAGCATGGCACACCAATTACTAAGATCACTACAACTAGTCTAAAAGTGTACCCCCCCCAACAATGAGGCAAAGTTACTGGAACAGAGGGTGACAGGGTGGCAGTCTCCACTAGCATCGCCCCTAGAAAAAACATTAGTTTACATCACATTTACTCCCACAGAGTTTGTATCATACATTTTCCAAAGAGTCTACTGTGGTCTGCAGTGGTGTCAATGGAGCATACCTGGTTAATACTGGAAGGGGAAGCAGCTATGGTGAGGCTGGAATCAAACCCCCCACCTCCCAGGCAGACCCTGTATACTCCTTAGCATTTTGTCACTGACATGTTGGATACAGACATTCAAAATTCAAGGAAATAAGGGGCACAAAAGGCACTGCTCTCAATGTGTGACACATTGCCAGACACATTTCAGGAAACTGGAAGCTAGTGATTAAGCAGCACTCTACATTTGACCACACCCTGGACACTAGCTTTAAGTCCTAGCAATGCAGTGATAAGGACTCATTGAGTCTTTTGTGTGATCCCTTTTGAACTGCCAGATAATTGAAGCTCTTAAAAAGCTGTTAATCATACCAGATCATCTGGTAGACTGAGGGAGATTAGTGAGGGGTCTACAAAGAAGGACTTTGTCAACTTCATTAACAGCCATGGGAAACCTGCACTAGTCAAGATGGGCAAGTAGAGGGTTGCCTACACTAGCCCTGGCCAACTTGCACAAGATTCTGAGACAGTCAAACTATGTTAACTATTGTTGCATGGCCCAAACAATTCTTGAGATTCACTGCAGCAGCCAAACTAACCTAAAAGTGCACCCCCAATGAGTCAGTTACTGGGACTGAGGATAACTCGGTGGTAGTCACCACCTGTAAGAAAATGTTTTCCTACTGGGATTGATGCTGGTGGTGACTGCCACCCAGTCACCCTCTGTTTTATTAACTTCATCATGCTCTGTTTATAAACCCTCTTCAGCTTGTTTGGCTTGTGTAGTGTATCACAGTAATTGTGCTGCCCATGTACTGTATGGTATGCCTAAAATTACTTCCATAGTAGTTTAAAACCTTTCTTTGTTTCTTGGTTGATTGCTGACAGTAACTGCCAAAGCATCACTTTTTGTTTTAGCAATGTTTCATTTTGTTGTTTTGGTGTACTTTTCAGCTTTTTACTGTTGCTGTGAATCTTAGTAATTGTTTGGTATGTCAGGTGCTGAATGTTGAAGCTTAGCATGGCTTCTGTGAGAGCAAAACAGATGTTTGCTCCACAGAAGCTCATGTAACCTATCATGCAGGACATAGCATAATGTGATTCACTGTAATAGCCAACCAATCCTAAAGAACTAACTTGACCCTAATTATGCTGTTACTGGAACCGATGGTGTCTTGGTGGCAGTCACCACCAGCAACACCTCAAGTTAAATGAAAAAAAAAAATTCTTAATGGATGTGATGCTGGTGGTGACTGCCACAGAGACACCCACCTCTGTTCCAATAACCATGCATACTTAGGGACTATTTTGTTGTTTTATGCTCCATTGGCTGTTGCAATGAATGTCGGTAATTATCTGGTGTGCCATGTTAGGCCCAGCATGACATCGGTGGGAGTAAATAGTTTTACATCATCTTCACGCCCACTATGCCATGCTAGTCCTAACATGTAGCACATGGCACACAAATGATTACTGAGATACACTGCAATAGCAAAATGAGCCTAAAAGAAATATGTTGCCCATAATGGTGAAAAGTTCCTGGAACCAAGGGTGTCTGGGGGCAGTCTCCTTCAGCATCACCCCAGTAAAACATTTTCTTACTGGGGGTGATGCTGTGTGATCCTAACCCAGTTGCACTCAGTTCAGGAACTTAACTCCTTGGGAGGGACACTTAAGCTGGGGGAGATTCGGGAGAAAGGAGGAGGTGCTACTTCACTGAGAGGGTGGTGGAGCCATGGAATGGTGGAGGCAGACAGTGGAGGGGTTCAAGAGGGGGTGGGACAGGTGCAGGGGAAGGGTTCTGGAAGCGAAGCCAAGTGCAGCAAGAATATCTGGGACTGGGAAGGGAGAAGCCAGAGAGGGCAAGGGGGGGAAGCAAGGTCAGCTCCCAGGGTGGGGGCTGACCAAACGGGCTGACACAAAAGACCGTTATGCCTATTCTGCTTGCATTTTAGTATGTTAGTATGTTTGGTGTGCCAGGTGCTGCATGCCAGGCCTAGCATGGCTTCTGTGGGAGTCAGCATGATGTAAAATGTTTTAGGCTCAGTAGCTGTTGCTCTGAACCTCAGTAATTGTTTTGTGTGCCAGGTGCTGAATGTTGGGCTTATCATGGCTTCTGTGGAAATAAATGTGGTGTAAAGTAATCGTTTAGTCCCATACAAGCTATGCTAGGCCTAACATTCAACACATGACACACCAATTACTGAGATTCACTGTAGTAGCAAAATGAGCTTAAAAGTGCACCAAAATGCCCACAATGATTTATTTATTGAAATGATTCACCAGGAAGGCACGCTGAGCAAGAAGTTGCTTATCTCCTGGTGAGACCTGTGGGGTAGGGTATTCTATACCTTGCGCTAGAGTTTGTTAGCTCGCCACTCATGGACCTTCTAAATCTGTCTCTGAACCTGGGCCAGTTCCCAACCTCATGGAAAATGGCAGTAATAACACCAATATTCAAATGTGGCAACAGCTCCCTCCCAAACTATCAGCCCATCTCAGTTCTCCCCCAGCTCTCTAAAGCCCTTGAAAAGATTATGGCTAATCAACTCACTGACTACCTCCATGCACACAACCTCTTATATAGGGAGCAGCATGGTTTCAGAGCTGGTCATAGCCCTACGACCGCCATCACAGAATTCACTAACTCCCTACACTCCATGTTTGACAAGGGGCATGTCTCCAGGGCCATGTTTATAGACCTCTCAAAGGTCTTCTACACAGTTTCTCACCCCCTCCTTAACACATTACAACAAGTTGGGGTCTCTTATTGTCCACTCATGGCTCTCCAGCGATCTTTCAACTAGAACCAAATGTGTTAAAAGTAATACCATATCTATAATGCTGCCTGTGCACACAGGAGTTCCCCAGGGATCTATCCTGGGTCCCCTGCTATTCAGCATCTACCTCAGTGCCCTGCCTAAATCCTGCCCCCCCAACCTTCTTACATGGCCGACACTGTTCTTTATGCCTCACATCTTGATTTTCTCTCTCTCTCCCCCTCCCTCATTCCCTCGTACCTTACAAAATTTCTTCTCTCAAATTGCACGCTGGTTTGCTGAACACAGAATGGTGGTAAACATTTAAAAAAAAAAAGACTATGCTCTATGCCCACTGCCAAAACAGATCAAAGTTTCCCCTGCATCTTGCATCAGAAGGCGCTTATGCGACCTGTGCCCAGATGGCACAGGTGTGTGTAAGTACTCCTGTTGCATTTGTCTTGACCTTTATGCTGTCGGTCTGCATTGAGCCACTGTCATAATGTTCATCACAAGGATAGCACGATGTGCTTGGGGTCTTGTAATGAACATTCATGTGAGCTGCCTTTACACCTCAGTGTTGATTTTTTGGATTGGTTTTCCTCCAAGTGTTGCCATGGTTTCCCTGCATGTCATGGGTACCCATGCCCACTTCAACTAAGCCTCCTTTGGCTGCAATCAGTGAACATTGGCTACATTTTCATTTGCTTGTCCTGCTGAGCCATTTGAACAATGACCTCAGCTGTGAACCTGGGGTGAACTGTGGTTATGCAAACATTTTGCATCAGAAGGTGCTGCTTGTGTGGCCTGTCACAGATGGCACAGGTGTGTGTAAGTACTCCTGTTGCATTTGTCTTGACCTTTTATGCTGTCGGTCTGCATTGAGCCACTGTCATAATGTTCATGACAAGGATGACAGTATGCTTGGGGACTTTGTAATGAACATTCACGTGAGTTGCATTGACACCTCAGTGTTACTGTGGTGATACCATTGTTTTGTTGTTCTCATTTGAGATTCAAAGTAGACTTGTGATGCTATCTTTTTTTTTAATTTATTTTCCTTTGCTAGATGAATGTCATGAGACATACACTTCAACAGCAGAAACCAACTCGGCACGTTCAAGCAGTCATTAGCTGTGGTGGTTGTGGTGGTGAGGAGACAAGGCTGCATAATGAAACTTCTACTGTAGTGACTGAGAAAACAGTAAGGCGGTAAAGCAAAGAATGCGTGAATACAGGGCAAGAATTAAAACAGACTGGGAGAAGTATGCAGCACATCGTGAACGTGAAACAGAAAGGGTGAAGTTGTATAAGAAGAGTATGTCGGAAGATAAAAAAGCACAATACAGAGAAAAGACAACGATGCGCATGAGGCAGTATAGGGAAAGAAAAAGGCAAGCATCAATAAATGAATGTGTGGAAAGGAAAAGTACAAGAGCAGAGATGGAAAAAATGCAATACAGTGGAGGAAGCAAAAGAAGGAACAAAAAAGAAATATGACAGCACAAAAGAGACGATGAATAAATGAAAAAAGACATTTCATTTATGCACAGAAAAAGAGAAGAGCGCAACCACTACATAATGCAGATGAAGAAAATGCAGAAAGTTCTGAAGTTCCAAACATGCTTTTGGTGACTATTGTGATTTCACCTTGCTTGGATATGGCATCAGATGACACCACGATGGTCATTGATACACCACAAACTACTTTCATTACCCCATCTGCTAGAAGGAAAGCAATTTCAAGATCCATGAAAGCATTGCCAAACAGTCCTCATAAATTTGTTGATGTCATATCAGCAGTCCTGTCCAGAAGCACACCACAAAAAAGAAAGGCAGTGGAGGACAATTGTATACTCACACCTTCTAAAAAGAAGAGATAAGATTTCCTGGAATCCACGAGTTTACAATGTACTCTGCAAAGTATCAAAAAGTCTCGTGCAAAGGACAATTTGAGAATGAGAAGGTTGCTGCATAAGTCTCTACTGGTAAGAAAGAAATTCCGTAAATTAGATCTGCATAGGGAATTTGGTTTCAGCTAGAACTTTCTCTGTATATATTCTGTCTCTGATGAAGATTACATCGACAAACGAAAGAAAAGACGTGATGCCTTACCACTTTCTCCAGTTGAACTCATACAAACCTTCTATCAGCGTCAAGATATTTCAAGAGAGCTACCAATCTCGAGAGTTGTGGGGAAGAAAGACATGATGGCCAAGAGAGCTTTGGAATCTTCCATACAAACAGTATATGAACTGTTTAAAGAAGAGTACCCAGATGTGTGCATCAGCTACAGTAAATTTGTTCAACTGCATCCAGCAAATGTCTATTCAATGTCATGACATAAACTAATGCAGTGTATGTGTGAATACTGCCTGAACATTGAACTTAAACTAAGCAGCATTGCAGGAAAGTGCAACCAATTCAAGGCCCCACAATTAGTAATAAAGAATAAATATAAGGCTTCTGCACTGACACTATGTGAAAAAGAAGGTGATTTTAATTTGAAACAGTGTATCGACTGGGTATGTTCACAATGTGGCATGAATGGTATATGAAAACAACTAATGCCACTATTAAGGGATCACATGGACTCTCCAGTAACTTGGAGACGATGGGGAAGTGAAGACATAACCTCTACAAAAAAGGATGAGAAAGTGACACTGTCCAAGCAGATGAGAGTGAGTGTATGCAGTGGTGTGATGCAAGACCTAATTGAAGAATTGGAGGAAGAAATGGAACCATTTTCTAAACACCTAATAAATGCTAAATGGCAGTCAAAGCAATCTGATTATATCCGACAGAATGTACCGGAGAACTGGGTTGTATTGTGCCTTGATTTTGGAGAGAATTACAACTGCCATTATCAGGATGAAGCACAAGGTGCACACTGGTCATATAATCAAGCCACAATTCATCCTATTGTGGCATATTACCGATGTCCAGAAGTCAACTGTGGAGTCAATATGCACAATTCACTGATCTTTATCAGTGATGACAGGAAACACGATTTTCATTCTGTTCAACATTTTGTTACCCGTGCAACAAAGTATCTGCAACAACAAGGAGTTGTGATCTCAAAACAAATACATTTTTCAGATGGTTCTCCATCGCAATATAAAAGCAAGGGAAACTTCACTGATGCCTCCTTTGGAACCAAAGATTTGGGAATTTGCGTAGAAAAACATTACTTTGGGAGTCGTCATGGAAAGGACCATGTGATGGTGAAGTCGAGTGTGTTAAAGAAAAGTGCAGTGATGGCTGTAACCTCTCGAAGAGCCATCATCACCAATGCACACGAACTGTACATCTATGGCAAAAACTACCTAACTTGCCCTAAAAATAAAGACGAACACCTGCATGTAAAATGAGCCTTTTTTACTGTTAAGGAAGGAGAAATAAATCACAGACATGTGCAAAGAAGTTCAGTCAAAACCATGCCGAACACGCGTATAACACTTTGTGTACGAGGGATGCAGCCTTATGTGGTTTCCGTGAAAGAACAAAGCTGTTTTCATTTCAGTTGTATAAATGACAATCAATGCAGCAATGAACCCTTCATTGGTAGTTGGAAAGTATTTTCATTAAAAACTGAAAAAGAGATGACTCCACCAACACCTGTTAGATCTCAAGCTCCCCTGCCAGAGTCCAGGTCACCAACACCACCACTAAGGTCAAGATCACCAACTCCACCTCCCCTGCCAGAGTACAGGTCACCAACACCACCACTAGCATCAAGATTGCCAACTCCACCTCCCTTGCCAGAGTCCAGGTCACCAACACCACTACCATCAAGATTGCCAACTCCACTACCACGTTCAATGCCTCAAACACCAACACTGAAGACCAAGTTATCACCACAAAGACATTTGCTGCCTCAAACAGCCCCACACAAGTCAAGAACTGAAACACCACAAAGACATGTAGTGCCTCCAGTGAAACAACTGTGGTCTAGGTCAACAACAGAACCAACTCTGCAGCCTCTGTCACAGTGCAGCAAGAACAAAGCAACTTCAGTGACTCAAATGCAGCAACTAGAATCAGTATCTCAAACTCAAACACCACCACCATCATTACTACCACAACCATCAGCAGCACAACTGAAATCTACTGCTGGGCATGATGGACGTTCAACCTCTCCAACCTCAGCAGCCACTTTCTTAAAGTCACTAACGCCTGTATTCTCAAACACTTCAGCCTCCATGTATTTATTGATGAAATCATTTGCAGTCTGTATTTTAACTTTAATCAAGGCAGTTATAACTTTTTTTCATAATTGTTGCAGTGCATTCCAGAAAGGGGACTTTGTCGCTGTCCAGTTCAGATCTGGAAAAAAGAATACAGTCCACATCTACGTGGCTGAAGTCATTGCTTTAACAGATACTGACATTAAAATAAAATACCTACAGAGGAACCCGACATGAACATACCAGTTCCAGATGATGACATGGCAGAATATTCAACAAAGCCACTCGAAGATATTGTACATAAATTTAGTGAACCACTGTATTCAAAAGTGGATCACCAGTTGCACTTTCAAGAGGCGGACTTCAGTGAAGTTAAAAAGACATTGACTGGACTTGCTGTGAATTTCAAATAAGCAATGCATTTCATAATAAAAGGATCAATCAACTAGTGATTGCATTAGGTATTGGTGCTGGGACAAAACTATATAACTAAGAAATCCCACACTATCCATATACTGTAAAGAAACTGCTCACACCATCTGCATGCTTTTTGATAAAGGACCTATATCGGACCGTGTTAAGGTGTGGAAAGGTGCGGGATGAGTTCACAAATTCAGTTCACTGCTCTAACGTGACAGCCCATCTGCAATTGTGCTTCCTGCCCCTCCCTGTGAGTGACAGTCATGTCATATCCCCTGCAAGGAAAGATTCCATCTTTAATGCCTACCATTTGTTTTACACATTTGCACCAGCCAAACCAAGGGGTTGAGAGCTGTTTGTACCTTGAAATGCTGCCCGTATAGGTATGGTTCCACTACTTTAGTGCCCACATCATTGTAAGACATTCTTTCTCCACTGTAGAATAAGCCTCCTCCCTGGGAAGTAACTCCTGACTGAGGTACACTATTCAGTGATCTTCCCCTTGGTTAGAAGTCTGGCTCAGTATTGCCCCAATACCCACATCTGAGGCATCTGTCTGGACTACAAATAGCTTACTATAGTCTGAACTGGCTAATACAGGAGCACCGCACAGTGCCTCCTTAAGCCGTGAAAATGCTTGTTCACAGGCTGGTTCCCAGTTTACCTTTTTAGGCATTCTTTTCATCAGGCCAGATAGTGGAGCTGCCAGGGCACAGTAGTTTGATGCACATTGTCTATAGTATCCTGCACTCCCTAGAAAAATCTGAACCTACTTTGGTGTTTCAAATCTGGGCCATTCCTCAATTGCCACAGTTTTTGCTTGATTAGGATGGAGCTGTCCCCAGCCTACCACATACCTGAGGTATGTCACCTCAGCCATGGCCACCTGACACTTTTCAGCTGTTACAGTGAGCCCAGCCCTTTGTATCTTGCCCAGCACTTCCCTAAGGTGGGATAGGTGTACCTTGCAGCTGGCACTGAAGATGGCAATATCATCAAGTTACACCACAGCTTATTCTTCAGTACCATATAACACCTGGCTCATCAACCTTTAGAAGGTGGCAGGGCTTTCTTTATTCCAAAAAGGCATTACTTTAAACTCAAATAACCCTATTGGAGTGATGAAGGCCGACCTCTCCCTAGCTCTGGCAGTTAACTCCACCTGCCAATATCCATTCATCATGCTAATAGTGGTGAGGTATGTCACCCCTCCCAGCTTATCTAGTACCACACTTGCCACATATTGTAAAGAGAACAGCACACACCATCTGCATGTATCTTAAAGTGCCGGTGCCAATGTCAGTGCCAGTGGAAACAGCGTGGAGTGGGTAAGCTACCACCTCTTCACAGATGACACACTTATTTATTCTAGTAGTTCTGTGACAGAGATGCAGTCTAGTTTGCAGACCGGCTTTCAATCATCACAGAACTACTTTAGAGATTTAAAATTAAATACAACAAAGACAAAAACAATGCTTTTTGGTCCAGTTGCTAAATTGAAAATGGATACAAAGTTAGAGATACTAGACCTGTCAGAGCTCTGTTAGAAGCAGTGAAAACATACAAATATCTGGGTTATTGGCTAGACCAGTCGGGAACAGGAAATAATCATGTTGATAATTTAATTGGCCAGGTGGGGAAGAGGATAGGGAGTCTCTTTAGAAATCAAAAATATAAAGATTTCAATACTTTCAAATATACAATGGCATAGTTCTTTTAGTCACTAATACTCTTCCTATGTTTTTATGAGGATACTAGACTTTCAGCCTTGAATTTTACAAGCAGTAAGGGCATGCATTACTCCCAAAAACTTGCATTCACCTCACTTATACAGATAGTTTGGATTCCCTCTCTTTTAATCTGGGCATGGGACCAGCTGATACATGTAATCGACAGACCAGGTGAGATTCAATACATACTACACTGTACTACACTGTGTAGCATACAATATCTGTGAATAGTAGAAGTCAATATAATGTTGTGAATACAGTACAATATTCAAAAAATGTTGTACCAAATAACCATAGTATGAATTAATTTTTGGTTGTACATTAGCAGGAAACTTTGGTATGACTTGGTGAGACATTTGGTATACTAATACTGATGTTGTGGTGTCTGTTATTCATGTGACTTCTTGTGTCGTGTCTGTGTTACTCACGTAACATTCGGTGTCGTGTCTGTGTTACTCGCGTGACATCCTGTGGAGTCTATGTTACTCATGTGACACCCTATGGATAAACCACTTGTAAAGAGAATATAATTCACTTTCTGAAAATTCAGTGATTTCTATTTTATCATATAAAGGTAACATAGCTGTGCAATAAAATTGGGCTAGATAATTGATGAAATGAATGTGGCAGCTAAAGTTGGACATGTTCAGATTTGGCCATTCTGTCATCCACTATATATTGTGGTATAATTACCAACAAGTAATGTCTGTGCTAAAAAAATGAAAAGCTAAATAGTATGCTACCTAAATAGATACCATAGACATAATAATATTAAAAAAATATGTGTTTGATAATATTACAAATGTGAAGTACAGGACACCATGTATATATATATGTTTACTTTGGTCTTCTTTTTGCAGACAATGGTAAATGGTCCAAACATGCCAATAGAGCAGTGACCAATGAAAAAAAAAAAGTGATGGGTAGGATTAATAAATTTAATACTGCTTATGGAGACTTCTAAATAAGACCTCTTATCAAGGTTCTAAAAGTTAAAATCTTGGCTCAAATAACTTATGGTACAGAGGTGTGGGATACAAAAAATAGAGAAGTGATTATGGTGCCTGAGTTCCTCATCATACCAAGATCTGAATTAGGCATTATTTATTTATTTTTTTGTATTTATTTATTGAATATAATTGGAATTACAATCCTTTGAGTCACAGACTCTTTTGCAAAGGCTCCACGTCGGTTACAAGGGGTGGAGGGTAATCAAATACAGAAGAAACGTACATAAACAAGCAGTATTCACAATAACAGTACTGCCAGTGCAACCCAGGCTTTAACTTAGTTAACCGGTGACAGTAGTAGGCAGCATTCTGGGTATCACTTGACAGAGACGTGTAGGATGCTGATTCATGGGATCTAGAGAGATTCTGTGTCGGGTATTTGGAGGGTTTGGGAGCACAAGAGGTGGGCAGTGTTAGCCACAGTCACATTTAGCAGACTCAAGTAGTTGAGCTTTGAGGCCTGTTTTGAATAGGGAGATGCTATGGGACTGAAAGAGCGGGGGTGGTAACATATTGAGCCAAAGAGGGGCACGGTAGTGGAAGGATCTTTGCCCAAGGGATGTTCTACAATGGGGGACCAGAAATGAGGAGTTTTCCCCAAGCCTTGTATTACGCCTGAGGGGTGCTGCACTGATTATGGAGAGAAGGCCGACGGGGGCTAGCTGGAGATGTATCTTTTTTGTGAGGATGCAGGTGGGATACTTTAGTCTTTGTTGGAAGTTTAGCCAACCAGCCAAAGCATAGAGATCACAGGTATGAGTTAGTCTGTCACTGCCGGTGACTAGGCGGCAGGCTTAATTCAAGGCAGTATTAATGCTGCTTATTGTGGTGGGTTCTGCTGAGCCATATATCACTATCCTGTAGTCAACTAGGGAGAGGATTGAGGAGGAGACTGCAAGATGCATGGCCTGTGTGGATAAGCAGTGCTTAAGTCTGTAGAGGATGCCCATTCTAGCATTGACAGTGGAGGAGAGAAGTTGAATGTGATTATGGTAGGAGAGGGAGGTGTCTAATGTGATACCCAGGTATTTAAAATTTGTAACATGTTCAAGTGGGGCGCCTTGTGTGTTTTTGATTAGGAGTGCCGACTGACTGTGATGGCTTTGATGGTGCGCAAAGATCATGGACTTAGTGTTTTTATAGTTGATGATCAGGCGGTGTTCAGTGAACCAGGTCTCTAGCTACCAGAAAAAACCCTGAAGGGCAAGTTGGAGGGTGCTCGGTTGTGGGTGTTTCCAAGACAGTACTGCATCATTAGCATAGAGTAGTAGATGACCGCTGCATGCCTTGGGGAGATAGTTTAAAAAGAGGGTGAAAAGAAGCGGGCCAAGTATAGACCCCTGTGGCACCCCAGAGCAAATTGTTTTGCAGGAGGAGATGGTAGTGTTTATCCTGACTTGTTGTGACCGGCCTGAGAGGTAATCCTTGAACAGTTGCCTCTGGGACCACAATTAGTTGTGGAAGGACACAAAGCAGTAGCTCATGATTGACTGTGTCAAATGCCTTTGTCAGATCCACATAGATCGCACCTGCAATTGAGCCTTGGTCTAGGGCCTCGTGGATGAACGAGGTGAGCTCAGAGAGTGCAGTGACGGTACTATGGCCAGTCTGGAAACCATGCTGTTCCTGGCTGAGAAGGTTATGTTTAGTTAGGTGTTCTGTTATCTGGTCCGAGACTATTTTTTTCCAGTGCTTTGGAGAGAGGTGGAAGTACTGAAATCGGTCTATAGTTGCTTGTGTTAGTGAGGTTGCCACTCTTCAGAATGGGAGTGATTATGACTCTCTTCCAGGTTAAGAGGAACTGACTGAGGCATAGTGAGAGGTTGAGAATTTTTGTAAGGTGGCGTAATGTGACATCCAGGGTAAGCCAAATGGGTTTAAGATCTAGGGAATCATTGCTGTAACGGGTATTGAAAATAGCTTTGGAATATAGTGTTTTGCCTCATGGCAGGAGATGACTCTCAGCCTAAAGGGAATAGAATTGACATTACCCGGGGTATCGGGGGGGGAGGATGGGGGGACAGGGTGTGAGAAATTAGGAGGGAGGATATGGGAGAGGTCCGAGAAGGCAGAGTTAAGGGCTTCTGCTATAGTGGAAGGATCTTGGGTGACATCTCCATTTATAGTGAGTTGGGTAGAGGTGGGGGAGCAGGATTTCCCACTGAGTTCTTTTATATTGTTCCAGAATTTTTTTCTGTCTCCCCAGGAGGAGGTTAGGGTTTGTTGGGAGTAGGTAGCTTTCACCTGCCGTAAGCCAATGTACATTTATTGCATGCCTCCCAGTATAGCTGTCTATCCTGTGTACATTAGGAGTCAAGGCCCTTATGTCAAAGGTTGTCCCTTTGTTGCAGCAGGTTAGGTGGTGAGGGTCTGATCCAGGGGATCGTTCTTGTTTTCACTACTTGCGTTGCGAGGGGAGCGAAAATATCACAGGCCTTGTTGAAAGTGGTTATAAAGTGGGTGAGTGCTAGGTCTACTGACTGCGTGGTGTAAATGGGGAGCCAGTTGCTGGTAGTTAGATGGGCTTTGAGGTTCTCTAGGCCTCCTCTTTTTACCCATCTCTGCAAGGAGATTTTTGGAGGGGTGGGGGCAATTTAACGACCACCAGCATGTCACCAGGGAGTGGTCACTGATAGAGTCAGGGAGCACCATGGCATGGGAGAGGTTCCATGGCCTGTTAGTGAAAATGAGGTCTAAAAGGGTGGAGGTTCCAGATCTAGTGTCCCTTCTGGTAGGGGAGGTGACTAGTTGGGCAAGATCATATGCCAGGGCATTGTCTTTGAAGCTGGATGAGGCTGGGGATAACCAGTTGATATTGAAGTCACCCATTATGATGATTTCACTAGTATTAGGTAGGTGAGAGATACTGTGGAAGACAGAATCAAATGCGAGTTTTTGGTTTCTCTGGGGGATATTGGCTGAAATGATGTGAGAGTTTTGGTACCCAGACTGAGTCTGACTGTAAGTGTCTGGACGCCATATTGTGGTGTGGGGGTTTGTACTTCAGTGGCATGGAGTGAGGATTTAACATAAATTGCACAGCCACTGCCTCTCTTGCTGGTCCTATTGGCCCAGAAGATGGCATAATTACTGAGGGAGACAGCATCATTGGGTATTTTTTCAGAGAGCCAGGTCTCAGAAAGGGCTAGGATGTCTGGTGCATGCTGGGCAATCCAGCCTTGGAGAGGGGTGTGTTTTTTGGTAGGCTGCATATATTTAGAGTAGCTAGCAGTAGACTCCTCATTTGGTTGTTTGGAGAGGTCATTGTGCAGGGTGGTCCTGGGTTGGGGTGGATATTGCCAGATAATAAGAGAGTAGAAGGGTGTGCCGCAGGAGGGCCAATCTGCTGAGTTTGGATGAGTGACATTGGGATTGGTAGGGTGTAGGGCTTTTTGCCTTGGAGGTGGGGACTGGAAGACTGGGAATTATGCTTGCTAGAAGGGTTAGGGAAGTGAGGGGATGGTGATGGGGCTTACCAGGGCGGTGGGGGGCTGTGGTCTGGAGGGGGGGAGAGCTGAGGTACAATGCATATCATATGTGAGTGTGAGGGTTAATGTGAGAGTGTGTGAGTATAAGCCAGCAGGATCATTTTGGCTTGTGTGGGAGATGTTGGAGGTACAGGGTCCGAAGTCATCATTGATAGATAAATGATTAGTGGAACAGTTGTAGTAGTGTGGTTTTGGTGCCTCTGGTGGGGGTTGTTGTGCATGTTGTAAGATCCTGGAAGTCAGGAGGGATGCTAATAGTAGGGATAACATTGTATATGTAGATAGTGAGAGGTATGTGGCAGCGGCCACTAGTGTTGAGTTTGTATAACCTGAAGCTGGAAAAGTGGGCTGATAGGTTATTTCAGCAGGTCACCTGACCAAACCTAGCTATAAATTTGAGTGCCGACCAAGGGTGGTGGTGGGGGTGGTGGGGAGCTGAAAGCATGTAGCGTTCAGCGGGGCAAACCTGCACCAAGTAGATGTGCGTCGTTGCTGTGTTCTAGCTAAAGTAGAAGGGGAGCTTGCAGCTGTTGCTGAAAAAGGCTCCAGATGCCCAATGGTCATAACTGCAGTCTGGTGAGAGGTAACAATTACCTTGATCAGCTTAATTTGGGCTTCTCATGGGCAGGGAAGGCTTCAGGTGCTGGCCCTCGTGACCTCCGGTCTCCTCGGGGGAGGGGGGTGGTATACAAACTATTTGTGCAGGGTCACTTTAAACAGGGGAAAAGTCAGGCACAAAATTAAAGTTCAGTCCCAGCCTAAGCACCAACTAGATGTGCATTTTCGGCTGTGTTCTAGCGGCGAGAAGGGGAGCTTGCAGCCATTGCTGGAAAAAGGTGCCAGATACCCAATGGTCGCGACTGCAGTCTGGTGAGAGGTAACAATTACCTTGAGCAGCTTAATTTGGGCTTCTTGCGGGCAGGGAGGGCTTCAGGGGCTGGTCCTTGTGACCTCTGGTCTCCTTGTGGGGGTGGTATCTTGATCAGCTTAATTTGGGCTTCTTGCGGACAAGGAGGGCTTCAGGGGCTGGCCCTCGTGACCTCCGGTCTCCTCGGGGGAGGGGGGTGGTATACAAACTATTTGTGCAGGGTCACTTTAAACAGGGGAAAAATCAGGCACAAAATTAAAGTTCAGTCCCAGCCTAAGCACCAACTAGATGTGTGTTTTCGGCTGTGTTCTAGCAGCAAGAAGGGGAGCTTGCAGCCATTAGTGGAAAAAGGCACCAGATGCCCAACGGTTGCGACTGCAGTCTGGTGAGAGGTAACAATTACCTTGAGCAGCTTAATTCGGGTTTCTTGCGGGCAGGGAGGGCTTATGGGGCTGGCCCTCATGATATAATGTTTATGCTAGTATTGATATACACAAACATAACTACTGGCTGAAAATAACTAAAATGGAAAAAGAAAGATTACTGGTTCTTTCTTTAGAAGAGAAGAAATTGTGGACAGATCTTGAGTTCAGAGAATCAATGTGGTAAAAATTTCCTCAGTAATGCAAAGCAATATTGGCTGGAATATTTAAATAGATACCATGAAAAATACATTTCATTAAGCCTCAATTATAAAGATTACATCAAGAAAAAAATGAATAACTTCTGGGCAAAAGAAGACCTTTTGAGTATTGGGTCGTCAAAATATTCAAAATGGTCTGCGACAAACAATACTCATTTTGGCTTTAAATAATATTTGAACACACTATCAGATCCTAAATTAAGAAAAACCTTTGTCAGATTTCAATTTGAGACACTTGAAAGTAATGTGTTAAAAGCAACATACTCTAAATCAGCTAGGATGAACCCCAAGTTTTCCTGTTCAGTAGGGGACCTTGAAGATTTGGCACACATTTTGTGGGAGTGCCATTGGTACTCCAAGATTAGAAGCCTTTTGATGGCTCCATTTTCTCTGTTAGGGAGCAAAATGGACAGGCCTGAACTCATGTTGATCCTTATGACAAAAGAAGATGCTCCAACCATAAAGGAGGTTGCTAAGTTATTTTTCTTTGCTGAAAAAATTGGAAAAAACAAAATGAGAGAGTTAATGCAAATTATTGCAGAATAAGGAGGTTGTGGCATCTAAATAGACTGTAATTAAGAAAATATTTATGGCAGTGTTTTGCACAAGTTATATGTAAATAATGTTTATTATTCTTTTTACTAATATGAACTATTTAAAATTTGTATAACATTTTGTATGTTTGTTATTGATATTGAATGTGTTTTAATTGTAATGACCACATGTTGGACAATAAAAGTGAACTGAACTGAACATCAGAATCTAGTTAAATTGGTCCCTATTAGCTAGGTTCTGATGTTTGTTTTTTAAAATTGGTCAGTTTTATGTATTTTCCACACTTGTCAGTTTCTGGAAGTAATCAACAAGATTAGTGAACATGACCAGTACCCTGCCAATTCAGTGGCATGAAAACAAAAACAAGCATTTGCAGCAACAAATGTTTACTTTCACTGCAAAATATTATCTCAAAACCCCTACTGCGCATGAACAAGTCGAAAAACACTAACATTTAAAGCTTTACAACTCTGGAACCCTTTCATATTTTTTCTCCAGACTTGTGAAAGGCATTACCTTTGGACATGACACATGTCCCCTGCAAATTTTGGGGCAACAATTCCTTTCCATGTAGGCTGTAGGTAAGAGCAAAAAAAAAAAAAACAATGTAAAGTATAGGAAATGACACATGTATCTCAGAAACTGCACAAACTGCCATCACATAAATTTCCGCACACCAAGACCATGCCTCCTAGACAATACATACATACATACACAATTTCAGCTCATTTCATCAAAGAGAATCAAAGATATTAATGTTCAAAATTTTAGGATTAAGATTAAACAGGCTACTCAACCCTAACTATAGGGGCACTATCACATCTATATATTATGGTAGCATGGTAGTGCTACCATAGTTAGGGTTGAGGAGCCCTTTTAAGATTAAAGGGTCAAACTTTACACCTTAATAACTTTGCGAAATTCAATGGATTTGCCTGAAATTTGGAAAGCATGATCAAGAACCATACATCCTGGGATCTGGCAAGTTACGTACCAGTTAGATATACAGCTGTGGAGTTATTAAGCATGATCTGTACGCACGTTTACGCTATATGGTGAATTCTTTGCTCATGCCTACAGGTTGCACGGTTTGTGTGAGCAGTCCAAAAACTTCAGAAAATGTGTGGCCAGGTGTCCGATGTGGCTTTGGAAGATGTTGTCAAAAAATATTGAACGGTTCAAAAGTTATTGAAAAAACAAGTTCCCATTATAAGTCAATGGGAAAAGTTAACAAAAAGTTTGACACTTTCGCAAATGCATTTTTCACTGTCGCAAATGGCCCTAGTACTTTTGCAAATCTGCCATTTTGTTTTCAGTTGGTGATCAGAAAAATGCTTGGCATTTAAAATTGGGACCATCTAGGGACACAATTTGTTTTGTGTTCACCTAGTCAGAGCTTGAGGATGCTAGGCATGTCTTTATTTTGGGGTTAAACAGCCCAGAAATACATTTTTCAGAGTTCTGGAAAAAGTACTTTCGCAAAGTACTCATGCTTGACACTTTACATGAAATCTGTGCAGCTCTTACAAATCATGAAAGTACTTTGCAACACTATGGCCAAAATGATAGGCGTTCTTTGCCACCTTGCTGCAAAAGAACGATTAGGTCTTTTGGCCTGAAATTAGAGGGAACGCAGCCACCATCTCACAGATGTGCCTTTTGGTGGTTTGGTGAAAAAATATTGAATGGCTGCAAAGTTACGGTACTCCAAATTTGGCGTTTTTTCTCATAGACTAACATGATGGCATATGTCGCGCCTTTCAGGGCTCGTATCTCAAAAGCGATGTAAGATACAGATTTTTTGTTGTGAGTTGCATAGCTCTTTGGGCTATGTAACAGCAAAATCCTAGCCAGGAAAATCATGATTTTTGTGAAATTTACTCTTTTTTTCTACGTTGTGCGGTTGCTGAGATATTAGCAATTAAGTACTTCCAATGCTCGTTTTCAGCTTTGATGCCCATTACAATGCATATATTCTTTGTACACACTGTGTTTCTCTAGGCACCTGTTTGGCTAAAACAGGGTATGTGCTTCTGTTACTGTTGCAGTTACTGTTTCAACTTTTGTATCTGTCCCCTTTTGCGTTTACGTTCCCGTGTACGCCACCGTATGCGTTACCCTTTGTGTTGTCATTTGTGCTTCTGTTTTTGTTACTGTTACCATTTGCGTTTACACTACTGTTTCTCTTTGCATTTTTATTTGCTTCACTGTGCGCATTGCCATTTCTGTTATGGCAGCCCTTTCATTTGCATTTCTGTTTCTCTTTTGTTTTGCATCTTCCTTGCTGTTACTGTTACCATTTGCATTTGCAATTCCGTTACTGTGCTCGTGCACAGTACGGTTTGCGTTTCCATATGCACTTGCATTTCCTTTTGTGTTTCTGTTTGCTTTGGTGTTATAGTTGTTTTACCATTACCATTTGCATTTACAATTGCGGTACTGTGCATATGTGCGTTTCGGTTTCCGTTTCCGTACACGCTTCTGATCCCATTTCCATTACTGTTTCCTTGGTGTTATTCTTCCTGTTATCTTTACCATTTGCATTTACAATTCCGGTACCGTGCCTGTGCGCGTTATGGTTTGCGTTTATGTGTGCACTTGCGTTCACATTTCCGTTTCTGTTCCCCTTCATGTTCTTTTTGCTGTGACACTTAACATTTCCATTTTAAATACTGCTGCCATCACTGTTCACATTACCAGTTGCAATTTTGTACGTGCTTCAATGTCCATTTGCATCACTGTTCACTTTGGCGTCAGTTTGTGCTTGCATTTCTATTAACATTTCCTTTACTATTTACGTATGCATTACCATGTGTGCCACTCTTGGTGCTTCTGTTTGCATTGCTGTTCCTGTTACTTTTGGGACCACCGCTCCCACCGCCACCTTACATTCACTATTTCTCATCATCATTCTAAAAAAGAAGGGACATTAGAGGCAAAAAACTCAGTTTAATGCATCCGTTATGGTTGTTCCACAGTGACAAAGGCAAGGAAATTCAGTGTTACAGCTGAAAACAACCCTTGGACCCCACAGCCCACCCCAACGAATCATGGTGCACCATGGGGTCATCGGTCTAACTCTCACCATTTCCTACACCTCAGATTCTTTACACATGTGAGTAGGGTGTGAGTTAGGGCCTCTGACCCATAGGCGCACCATGATGCTGTTGGGGGTGGGCTGTGAGGTCCAAGGCGGGGGTTTCAACGCAATAACGAACCTCACTTTTGTCACCGTGAAACAACCCTAACTGATGCATTAAACAGAGTTTTGCCTCTAATATATATATATATATATATATATATATATATATATCATGATATATAAATATATATTATGGTACTACGTAGTACTACCATAATTAGGGTTGAGGAGCCATTTCTATGTTAAACCCCAAAACTTTGCACCTTAATAACTTTGCAACCGTATGACAGATTTGGCTGAAATTTGGAATACATGATCAAGAATCATAGGTCTTGGGATCTGCTAAGTTTTTTAGTGGTTAGATATACGGCTGCGGAGTTATTAAGCATGATCTGTGCGCAAGTTTACGGTTTTTCTGGAATTCTACGGTCGAGCCTACAGGTTGTATGGTTTGTGCGACCAGTTCAAAATCTTCAGGAAACATGCAGCTGGGGTCCCCAATGTGCCTTTCGAAGATTTCGTGAAAAAATATTAAACGGTTCAAAAGTTATTCAAAAAACAGTTTCCCATTATAAGTCAATGGGAAAAGTTAACAAAAAGTTCAACACTTTCGGAAATGCATTTTTACTTTCGCAAATGGGCCTGTTACTTCCAAATCGGCCATTTTGTTTTCAGTTGGTGATCAGAAAATGGTTGGCATTTAAATTTGGGACTCTCTAGCAACCTAATTCTTTTTGTATTCACCTAGTTGGACCCTGAGGATGCTTGCCATGTCTTTATTTTGTGGTAAAACACCCCAGAAATATGTTTTTCAAATTTCTGGAAAAAGTACTTTCACAAATTACTTTCATGCTCATGAAAGTGTCAAACTTTTTTGCGAAAGCTTTCACAAATTGCGACAGTAATTTTCCATCTGTGGGACAGTGACAGCGATTCTTTAGCACTGCGCTGCAAAAGAACCGTTGGGAGTTTTGGGCTGAAATTTGGAGGAAACGGAGCTGACATCTCACAGATGTGCCTTTCAGTGTTGTATTGAAAAAATATTACATGGTGGCAAAGTTACGGCACTCCAAAGTTGATGGCTTTTCCCATAGGATAACATTACGGCGCCGACACAGTACAGAAATCCTTTGGCACCCTGCTGCAAAACAACGGTTTGGTCTTTTTTCCTGAAATTTGGAGGGAAGACAGCCAACAGCCCACAGATGTGCCTTTCAGTAGTTTGGTGAAAAAATATTACATGGCAACAAAGTTACGGCACTCCAAAGTTGATGTTTTTTCGCATAGGATAACATTACGGCGCCCGACGCATTGCAGAAATCTTTGGATCCCTGCTGCAAAATAACAGTTTGGTCTTTTTCCTGAAATTTGGAGGAAGACAGCCAACAGCCCACAGATGTGCCTTTCAGTGTTTGGTGAAAAAAACATTACAGGGAGGCAAAGTTATGGTGCTCCGAACTTTTCTTTTTTTCCCATAGGATAACATTACGGCGTTCGCCGCGCCTTTCAGGGCCCGTATCTCGGAAACGGTGCGAGATAAGGACTTTTCATCAGAAAACTTCTTAGCCCCTTCATGGGGCTAAGATTTAAATTAGCCAGGACAGTTGTAAATAATATGACTTTTAAATTTTTTTTCTACATCGTACAGTTCCTGAGATATAATGTATTTAGTATTCCAAGATCTCATTTTCTGAGCCGATACTCATTATTATGCATACATTATTTGTACTCACTGTCTTTCTCTATGCAGGTTTTGGGGAAAACCAGCCTGTGCGCTTACATTACTGTTACTGTTGCCCTTTCCACTTGCAGTTCCGTACCCGTTTCACTTACCGTTGACGTCTGCGCCACCATGTGCGTTATCCTTTGCGTTTTCATTTGCGCTTGCGTTTCTGTTATTTTTTGCCATTTCTGTCTACAGTACTGTTTATCTTTCTGTTTCACTTTACACCACCATGCCCATTGACATTTCTGTTTGCAGGCACCATGTTACTATGTGACAACACATCACGTGGCAGATCATTCCCGTCTACGCCACCATGTGCGTTACCCTTTCTGTTCTCATTTGCTCTTGTGTTATCATGTGCGCCACTGTTAGCATTTCTGTTTGCGTTGCTGTCCCTGTTAGTATGCCACAAGACATCATGTGGTGGGAGCACAGGACCCAAAGGGCCCCACGCTCCTGCCACCGCATTACATTCACTATTTCTCGTTATCATTCTCAAAAAGAAGGGAAATTAGAGGCAAAAAACTCCATTTAATGCATTAGTTAGGGTTGTTCCACAGTGACAAAAGTGAGGAAATTCGCTGTTGGGTTGAAAACCCCCTTACACCCACCACCCCAACGGCATTGGGGTGTGCATTGGGATCATGGGTCCTAACTCTCACCCATTCTCCTATACTTCTGCTGCTTACACATCTCATGGGGTGAGAGTTAGGGCTGATGATCCCAATGCACACCCCAATGCCACATAATGCACAGCCATCCTTTTGCGCTTATTGCGCTTTGCATTTCTGTTACTTTTTGCCATTTGTGTACCGTACTGTTTCTCTTTCTGTTTCACTTTGTGTCACCATGCCCATTGACACTTCCATTTACAGGCACCATGTTACTATGTGGCAAGACATCACGTGGCACACCGTTCCCGTCTATGCCACCGTGTGCGTTACCCTTTCTGTTCTCATTCGCGCTTGTGTTACCATGTGTGCCACTGTAAGCATTTCTGTTTGCGTTGCTGCTCCTGTTACTATGCCACAAGACATCATGTGGCGGGAGCGTGGGACCCTTGGGCCCCACGCTCCCGCCACTGCATTACATTCACTGTTTCTCATTATCATTCTCAAAAAGAAGGGAAATTAGAGGCAAAAAAATCCGTTTAATGCATTAGTTAGGGTTGTTCCACAGCGACAAAAGTGAGGAAATTCGCTGTTAGGGTTGAAAACCCTAACTCCGAAATCACCCCCAGCACCACACACACACAGACACACACACATTCAAGTATGGGGGAGGACCAAGTCAACACAACCAATGACAGACATCCAGCAGCAGGTGACAGAAATAACAAACAATTGTCTAAATGTACTCTGAGACATCCCACCCACCTGACCAGGTACTGCATGCTCAGTGGAGATCAACAGCAAAACTGAGGCCATGTACACCAAATGTACACATCCCTGATTGCAGCTGCACACAGCGTACCACACCTAGTGAGTTGCATGGCCTTACCTACCGATGCCCACACCAGACACACACCACTTGTGGTGGGCCACCTGAGCAATAGAGTTCAGCAAAACCAAGGAGTTGTACAGGTATAATATCTCTGATTATAGCAAGGGTTTGAAAATGCAGCTTTCTAATTGACTGTAAACATTGTAACAGCCTCTATGTTTAGTTTTATTAACATACATGTAGAGCCTAACCATATGATGAACATGGTTTAATGTTGTTTAAAAACAGTTTTATTATGATAGCAATAAGCCACTCCCAGGTATTATGTTAATGGTCAGTTTATCACTGTCCAGCGACATGTGGCACTGACCATGCCTCATTCAACATTAAACCCCTACAGGGTGATTAACAGACCATTTAACATAACTGTTGGTCATGCCTTATTGTTAATTGTCTTTATGAGTAGATACTCTCCTCTGCTAGGCACTGCAGCAGCTTTGCAACACAGTGTCACCCAGTTACACCATACACTGTCTAGTTACTGGAGAATGGCTGTGAATATGAACTCATGAAGATGAACAGTGTAACTTGATCATTACAGTCCCGAAACCTAGTGTGATTATAACTGACAGAGTCAGTGATGAGGATAACCCTGCTGTCCTAGTACACTTACCCCATTGTGAGTTAAATCAATACTAAAAGACATTCTGTTTATATCTACACCATACCTACTTGATTCCTGTTGTACCACAATTAACATAGTTATCACTTTGATAGCATCAGTGACAGAAGTGTGGCAAACCCAAACAGTAGGCATACAACCTGAGTATGAAACAACTGTTAAAAAAAATCACACTGTGTCCATAAGTGGCATAGATCACTCATTGCAACAATAGTAAATGTATTACTATTTGAATAAGTTAGTCATCACAGATGTAATGAGATTATCTTTATCAGGTACAACATACTCAGTAAGTGCCTACAGGAAAATCTATCCTTTATACATCTCCGATACAGGTACATCATTGTTGGCTCAGTAGTGCTATGATATTTAGAAGTTGCTTGGCCTGATCCATGCAATTACAATGTTTCTTACAAAGAATAGTTACTGCATCTTTAGTATTGAAACACACTGAAGGTCTATGTATGTACATCAGCAGTACACCTTCATCAGTAAGAAAGCATGTGATACTGGCAGTATGAATTTCACAGCGTTGAACAGGCAATGCCTCTCTATGTTGAGTAAACCATTGCAGTAAATGTACTACTATGTAAATCACCTACTAAATGTATCACTACTTTTATCTTGAGCATGCTAGTGTCTTGTAGTTAATTTATGTGCTTCTCTTAATTAATGTATACTCACTAGTGTTAAAACCTTTATACAACTGTCATCATGCACCTTCAGCATTTATATTGAATAACGGCACAGTACCAGTTGTGGTGTGGTGTGGGACATCTGTAGGTAAGGCCATGCAACTACTAAGTGTGGTACGTTGTGTGCAGCTGCAATCAGGGATGTGTACGTTTGGTGTACATGGCCTCAGTTTTGCTGTTGATCTCCAATGAGCATGCAGTACCTGGTCAGGTGGGTGGGGATGTCTCGTAGTACATTTAGACAATTGTTTGTTATTTCTGTCACCTGCTGCTGGATGTCTGTCATTGATTGTGTTGACTTGGTCCTCCCCCATCCTTGAATGGTGTGTGTGTGTGGTGCTGGGGGGTGAATTTGGAGTTAGGGTTTTCAACCCTAACAGCGAATTTCCTCACTTTTGTCGCTGTGGAACAACCCTAACTAATGCATTAAACGGAGTTTTTGCCTCT
Source organism: Neoceratodus forsteri (assembly GCA_016271365.2). NCBI lineage: Eukaryota > Metazoa > Chordata > Ceratodontiformes > Ceratodontidae > Neoceratodus > Neoceratodus forsteri. The sequence continues at coordinate 1,059,163,984 of CM057451.1, read as the reverse complement.
AATATATATATATATATATATATATATATATATATATATATATATATATACACACAGAGAAAAGTTGACAGCAGATAAGGACCACTAGACCCATCCAGTCTGCCCTTTTCCTGTCTGCAATAGCAGATGGTGACCCTATTTGGTCACCGTCTTAGCCTTTCCTTCCCATATCTAAGGTCCCTTTATGTCTCTTCCAGGTACGCTTGAATCCCTCTTCTGTGCTTGCTCCCACCACCTCTTGTGTAAGGCTGTTTCATGTATCCACCATTCTCTCAGTGAAGAATAACTTCCTCATGTTTCCCCTTATCCCACCAGCCTCCGGTCTCATATTGTGCCCTTTTGTTTTTGTATTTGTTCTGTACTGGAAGATGTCCACCACCTGCACCTTACTGATGCCCTTGAGATACTTAAAGGTCTTTATCATATCCACCCTCTCCCTCCTCTCCTCCAGTGAATACATATTGAGGTCCTTCAATCTTTCCTCATATGGCTTGTGGTGCAAGCCACTTACCATCTTAGTCACTCTCCTCTGAACTGCCTCCACCCTGTCTATGTCTTTATGAAGATGTGTTCTCCAGAACTGTACACAGTATTCCAGATGAGGCCTCACCAGTGTTTTGTGTAGTGGCATCACCACCTCCCTTCTTCTGCTCATGATACCTCTACCAATGCACCCCATTATGCCACTGGCTCTTCCTATAGCCTTTGTACACTGTTTGGCCACCTTCAGATCATCTGAGATGATAATCCCCAGAGCTCCTGGAGCCTTGGTGACCACCAACAATTGACCTTCCATCCTGTAGCTTGCCTCAGGGTTTCTGTGCCCCAGGTACATGATCTTGCACCTCCTTGCATTGAACCACAAGCTGCCACTCTTGGGACAATATTTTCAGCCTTTCTAAGCCCCTCCTCATTTTCTACACTCCATGTGGAGTGTCCGTCCTGTTGCAGATCTTGGTGTCATCTCAAAGAGACAAACCTTTCATTCCAGCCCTTCAGGAATGGCACTGATGGAGACATTGAAAAGCACTGGTCTGAGGACTAATCCCTGTGGTCCCCTACTGGTCATCTTTCTTTCCTCAGACTGACTTCCATTAAACACCACCCATTGCCTCCTATCCCTCAGCCAGTTCTTTAACCAGTTCACCACCTTTTGGCCCACACCCATGCTGTATAACTTTTTTACCAGTCTTCTATGTGGCACAGTGTCCAAGGCTTTGCTAAAATCAAGGTAGGCATTGTCCACTGCCCTGCCTGGTCCACTGTCTTTGTCACCCAGTCAAAAAAGTCTATCACATTTCTCTGACAAGACCTTCCTGAAGTGAAGCCATGCTGTCTTGGGTCATGTGTCCATTGGCTTCTAAATGGGTCACAATTCTTTCTTTAAGAAGTGCCTCAATAATCTTGCATACCACTGAGGTGAGGCTGACTGGTCTGTAGTTTCCTGCCTCTTTCCTGCTTCCACTCTTGTGCAGTGGGACCATGTGTGCCATACTCCAGTCCTGTGGAACCACACCACTATTGAGTGACTCAGTGAACAGGGTTGCTAGCGGTGCTGCTAGCTTTAACTGTAGCTTTTTTAATATTCTTGGATGTATGCCATCCGGTCCCATTGCCTTGTCCACCTTTAGTTTTGTGAGCTCCTCTAGGACCCTATTTTCAGTAAATGGACTGGCATTCACCTCCTCCCTTTCTCTGTGCATGGTGCCTAGCTGTGGTCATTGACCCTCCCCTTCTACAGTGAATACTGAACAAAAGTACTTATTCAGTATTGTTGCCTTTTCCTGATCTCCCTCAATGCTCTGTCCTTTTTCCCTTTGAGACTTACATTCCCTTCCTTTGACTTCCTGCTTTCACTGATGTACCTATAGAATGTTTTGTCCCTTTTCCTTTCTGGCTGTGCTAGTCTTTTCTCTGTTAGTGCTTTTGCTCTTCTAAAAGCTTTCCCTGCTTCCTTCAGACAGTTTAGGTATACCAGCCAATCCTCTTCCCGCTGTGTCTACTTGTATTTTTTGAAACTCAGTCTTTTATCCCTTACTCTCATGGCTACAGTACATCTCATGTACACCACCATGGATTTCTCTTTCTCTTGTTCTCAGTTCTCAGCTTAATATGCTGGTTTGTCACCTCCTGAATGGATTCCTTTAGTTATGCCCACTCTTTCTCAGCCTCTCCTCTATCCCACTCCCCCATCAAGTCTTCTCTGATGCATCTCCTCATCCTAATAAAACTTGCTTTCATGAAATCTAAGACCCTTGTCCTTGTGTGGCTAGACTGTGTACTCATGCCCGTATTAAACCACACTGTGTGATGATTGCTGGACCCCATATAATCCTTCACCCAGACTTCTGAAATCCTATCCCCATTTGTCCAGATGAGGTCTAAAGTTATCTTTTCCCTGGTGGGCTCTCACAAAAGGTGTCTGAGGCCATCCCCTTGCAGGGAGTCCAAGATGTGTCACTTACTGCTTGAGGCAGCTTCTGGGATTGTCCAGTCCAAATCTGGTATAGTAAAGTCACCCAGCAGCAGTACCTTCCCTTAGCTCTCATCTAATGGATTTCCTCTACTAGGCCCCTGTATGCTTCCTCCCTTGTGCTGGAGTCCTGTAGATCACTCCTGTGTGAATAGATGTGCCATTACTCAAGGCTGACCCACAGCACCTTGGCCTCTACCTGTCTACCCTGTACCTAGTACTATGTGAAATATTTTGCATAATTCCCTCATTACGCATAATTTTTTTGCATAGACAAAATGTAATTTCCCCACGGGTGGTAGTTTAACATAACTGTGAAATTTCACCAGTTTTGCCAATTTCACTGCTATTTTTTTGAATTTTATCAACATAGGAAAGTGATGGCAGAAGGGGATGACCAGGCCCATCTAGTCTGCCAGTTAGTCCAGCAACCACTAGGTTTGCTGTGGACTCACCCCCACCCCTTAACAACCCTCTATTACTATCCCAAGCCCTATTGAATCCCCCCACTGTGTTCTCCCCCACCACCTCTCTTGGCAGCCATTTCCAGGCATCCACCACCCTCTTGGTAAAGAAGTATTTCCTGATGTTTCCCTTGAACTTCCCACCCTCAAGCTGGATATCATGTCCCCTCTTGGTGGGGCACCCTTTCAGTTGGAATAGGCTGTCTGTAGGCACTTGGTTGATCCCCCTTAGCTACTTAAAGGTCTCTATCATGTCTCCCCATTCTCTCTTCTGTTCCAGGGAGTACATGTCTAAGGCTGCAAGTCACTGTTCATACTGCAAGCGGTCGAGGCCCAAAACTATTTTCGTGGCCCTTCTCTGTACCCTCTCTACCCATTCCACATCTTTTTTTAAGTATGGTCTCCAGAAGTGCACCAAGTAATTTTACCTGCATCATTATGCCCAGAAGGCAAAATTTGCAATGCATTGTGTGTAAATAATTGAAATTCCACCTGTAGGCTTTTTCTAGCACAGTGTATTATCTGTTGAGTGAGAGATCAGTTCAGCGTGGTGCATCACAGCCAATAAACTCTTCTAAAACCTCTTAATATCTGATTTTGGGGAGCTAATTGCTTCCAAAATCTAAATTTTGTTCCCAGTGCTGCTAGTGAACATTTTCTTCTTTTTTAAATCTTTTGATAATACATAATTTAACTTAGGTAGTGCTTTCAGCTTTTTCTGTATCTCTGAAGGAGTTGAGTGTGGGAGGGTACACCGTGTGGGGTGTGTGTGTGTGCGTGTGTGCATGTGTAAGCTGAACAGGCTAGTTCCTAATATTTAATTTGACAAACAAATTTCTAACATGTTTTGAGTGAGTTTCTGTCATTTATTTTAAGTCTTTATATGTTTGTTAGTGTGCTACTTATTTGTAATATTTTTCTTGCATATTTACCAATTTTTGTGTCACTTTATCTGAACAGTTACTCATTCTGAGTTATTCTGTTCCTGTTACCCTTTGTTTAATCAGTCATGTGCTTTATTTTGTATTGGCAATACTTGTAATAGTTGAGCACTTGTCCATATCCAGGTACACTGCTTTTGTGAACTGCTCACAGAATTTAATAGTGTGAGTTAGCCTCTGCATTGTGTCATTCCTGTTTTTCCATTTAATTTTGCTTACCCTTTCCCTATTACACCATTGTTGTTTACTACATGACCCATACTATATAACAAACTACATAGTTTTCAAGAGTGGTGGTCCCTCACAGATTTTTGGAGGAAGATTTTTTAATTTTAAATCTTGATGTCCCTGCCCTCTGATATAGTCAGTCTGAGTCAGTGTCAGTGGTTCAGTAGGTAGCACACGCACCTCTGAGGCCGGGAGATCAGAGGACCATGGATTCAGTTCCCACACCTGGCACTTGGGTTAAAATCCCAGTACTGACACTGTAGTGCAGCATGACAGGGGTGCTGCATTTCTGAGGTGCCATCTTTCGGATGAGATGTTAAACCGAGGTCCCATCTTCCTGGATTGGTTGTAGTTCAGGTGGATGTTAAAGATCGCATGGCACTTATCAAAAAGAGTAGGGGAAATTTTTATTTAGGAGAAACTGTACATTACATTCCAAAGAAACATGATACATAAAAAACCAGAAACAAGAAATCCCCCCCCAAAAAAAGGTCCAAGAAAACTATCCAATATTATCCTTAAGGAATGGTACCTCTGTCCAATGGAGGGCCCAACAATCTGAAGGCATATGTTGTTTTTCAAATGTACATTGTTTCAAGAGTTCATTCTCTATAATAACAACAGTCTGTTTAGGGTCTTGATATAGTTGCTGTAAAACAAACTTACATCTTGTTTGCCATAAAACAAACTTTATAAAAGCAAAACTGATACATAATGTACCCTTATAAATACCCAAGTCCTGGAAAGTAAAGCCACCAACAATTTCTTCATATGAAATATTATTCCAGTATCTATTGTGCCACCTAGTGGCTATTGTACCCCATATAGTTTTAACATATGGACATTCAATAAAAAAAAATGTACTATTGATTTCTCTTGTGTAACATAAGATACCCTTGGGCACATCCGTTCCTCTATTTTTTTATGTTTAGTGTTACCTTTCACAAAAAGACGGCCATGTGCACTTAACCAACAAACATCCCATATTCATAGTGGAATATAAGGGTCTTTCAAAGATTCCAATACAAGTTTAGTATAACCTGGCTCTATTTGCCTAAAGGAAAGAAATGGTGGATTAATAGACGTATGAATTGTAGAATAAAGTGATTTAGTGGTGAATTTGGACAATATATTAAACTGTAACTTCCAAGATTTTAATTTACTAAGAGCAGGCCTAAAAAACACAGCTCATCTTAACCTGCACTTTCAAAACCCCTTGTTCTTCCCAAATGTTATAAAGAGGCTTTAACCATTCACTAGCAAATAAGGACCATATAGCAAGACTTGATTTAGTCAACTCAATGAAATTAACATGGAAAAAATTGCAAAAGAAAAAAAGTACTGGATTAATCAAATTTAACCAGCCTTCTGCTACCGATAAATACATTATTTCATGTTTGATAGGATTCAGGTGGCTTCCCCATATTATCTGGAATATGAGTCCTAGTAGTGTAGTTTCCAAAGATTTAGGTAAAGGATAAACAGAACTAAGGAAAATGAATATTGGGAGAAAAAAGTTGTAATTACCGACACCATTTTCTTTTTAGTCTGATTCCATTTTTACCAGACTTCCACCTTTGTTTTTACAAATTCTAATTTCTTTGTCCAATTGTATACCCCATTATCCCCCCATCCAAACCAAATTCCCAAACACTGAAAGGGGTCAGTAGACACCTGAATACCTTTCTAGGACATAGGAGAAATACTAGAATTATTTAATGGATAAATAATACTTCTTTCAATATTGAAACACGCTCCAGATAATCTAGGAAATTCTTCAATACACTTAAGAGCCTGAATACCTGAAGCGTAATTAGCTACTAGAACACATAAATCATCTGCATAAGCAGTCACCTTAATGTTCATATCACCCCCCGGTATAGGAATCCCAACAATACGTGAATCCTGCTGGATAAGACAAAGCAGCGGATCCAAACACAAGACATAGAGTAAAGGGCTGAGTGGACATCCTTGTCTTACTTCCCTTGATATATCAATATAAGAACCCAGATGAACATTAACAAAGGGCATTGCCCTGGTATTATTATACAACAACGAGATCCAGTTTAAAAAACTAACTGGAATCCCATAATGTGTCAATATTAAAGAAATGTTATGGTATGGTACATGATCAAAGGCTTTTTCCTGATCTAGGAACATGACAAATCCCTGAGTTTGACCATCCTTACCCCTTTCTATAATCTCCCGAAGTAATAATAAATTATGCGTAATTGAGTGCCCCAAAACAGAACACGTTTGAGTTGACATAATTGGCAATGAGTCTATATTATGCAGGCGATTATGTAAAATTTTCAATAACATTTTTATAATCAGTATTTAACAAACTCAACGACCTCCAATTATCCAAAATTTTCCTGTCACCTTTCTTATAAATCAAAATCTGTACTGCTATACAAAAATGCATATCCACCTGCGGGGTACCCAACACTGTATTAAATACCATTGTTAATATATTCTGTAATATCTCAGTGAATTCTATATAAAATTCAGAAGAAAGACCATCAATGCCTGGGGCTGTGGACTTTTTCAAATGATTAATAACCCATCCAAACTCAACTTTAGTAATAGGTGAAGTAAGATTCCTTAAAAGATCCTCAGGTATATATGAAACCTGAACCGATGACAAAAATGAAGTTAATTGTGAAATATCAATTGGAGCCATTCTATACATATCTGATAAATATTGTGAAACAGCCTGTAATATTGCTGACCCATTGGACAAATAAGTCCCATCTCGTAACCTAACAAAATCCAGAAGTCTATCAGAGGCCCTATGTGAGCAGGCTTTAAAGGCCTCACCAAACCCAGTTTTCCCTGGGGAGCAAATCCTATGCTCATTTAGCATAGCTGCAGCCCTTGAATATTGTAAGGACAACATCTCTTTTTTTTAAATTAAGGATCTGCAGTGTCAACCCAATATGTTGAATATTAGTAGCAGAATAGAGTTTATTAAGTTGGAACCAGAGTTTAAGGTAATCTTTATACTGACTCAACCTACTTTTAGAAGAATGTGTTTGAAACACTATTTTTAAACCTCTGTTTGTTTCCTCCCACCATGTACTAAGGTTACCCACTAAACATGCAACAGACATTTGTGCCTTAAGATATTCAGTAATCTTGTGTTTTATCCTCGGTTCCTTTAAAAGTGTAATGTTTAGTTTCCAGTATCCTTTACCGTATCTTGGCCCAATGTCACCTCCAAGTACAATCAGAAGGACTGCATGGTCAGAAGTCTCTAAAGGAATGATATCTGCCCTTGAGATACTAATATTCTTTTTTGTAAATATAAAATCAATTCTAGTAGAAAGTGCACCTCTATAATAAGTATGACCCCCTACTTTATGAACACAATGAAAGGAAGCTTGTAGGCTACTCTGGTTAATAAGCAAAGTAAGATAGTTGGAATCACAGTACATTTTAGTTGCATTCACTCCCCTATCCAGTACACATTTAAAATCTCCTCCCATATCACTATTTTTGTTGTGTATAAATAAGGACTGACTTTTTGATATAAATCAATACATTCCCTTTTTGTGAGAGGGGCATAGATGTTAATCACTCTCCACCCAAATCCCTTAAAGGTAAAAATCTAAGAGAAGAGCTCTACCTTCCGATATATCAACAAGACGTGACACCCTAAACCCATCCCCTTTAAACAATATCCCCACTCCCTCACAAACCCCTATGCCAAATGAAAAAAAAGAGGGGCCCCAACACCACAGTTATTGTGCTGAATGAACTAAAGAAAGAGTAGTTAACCTAGTATCCTGTAATAAACAAATGTCACAATGTAGGTCTTTTAACACAGATAGTGTTATCAACCTACGTTTAGGATTCCGAATACTATTCACATTAATAGATGCTACCCCTAAACAGGGAAAGGCCATAGGTGCAATATGCAGGATATTTCAAGGAGGTTTCCTTAATCTAGAACTACTACAAATTCTAGTATGAATCCTAGGAGTCTAGTCCTCATCAGCTTCCTCTTCAATTTGTTCCCCATCAGATTAAGAGGAGAAAGGAGCAAGGGAAGAAACCTCTGAGTTTCTTCCTTGTTCAGAATCTACTGTAGAGGGCCTAAGAACAGCAAATGTATTTGACACAATAATACCTTCATCCCCTGGGACACTAGCTTTAGCAACTTTAGACTTAGGCTGCGTTTGCTTCATACCCCTCTTTTTCGCGTTACTCTTGACCATGGGGGGGAGGAGGCATTTGGATTTCCATGTCCTTGGTCACTTAAGGCAATCCAGAAACTGCAGGAGAAAGTACAATATCAGTACTCTGAGGAGGTACTATGGGGGGGTAGAAATTGCTTCTATAATCACACTGTGGGCTTCAGCATTAGAAGGGACTGAAGCGGGTGGGGGTGGAGAGTTTGTATGCTCCAGAGGGGCCTGACTAGTTTTCTGTATTCGTTTCTGTATTTCTTTCTTCTGGGCTTCTTGTAACATAAAATCCTCACTAACACGATCATTTCTATTGTGAGTAGCCCAAGGGCAGGCACTAAAAGAATGCCCAACATTCTCACATAAATTACAACGTAAATCCTCAGTGCAATCTGAGCTATGGCGGCCAAAAGCTAGACACAGATTACATTTAATTCTGTCGCATGCTCAACCCAAATGAGTATATGCCCTGCACCTAAAGCAAGTTCTTGGCTGACCAGGGTAAAAACAATGGCCTCTCTCATTACCTAAAAATAAACTATTAGGAAGATGTACTGGACCTAATGTATTGTGCCTTAAACAAACCTGTATAACCCACCCCCTCCATTCCAAAGACATTCCTCATCAAAAATAGGTTTAGGATTCCCCAACACATTACAGCATTTCTGCAACTAGTAAGCAATGTTATGAATAGAGACAGCTTCATTATGAAATAAAACAGTGACATTTTTTATAGATGGTTCTGTCAGTGGTATTGCCTTGAAAGGCAACCATAATTCAATATACTTGAAAGCATCATATTTGGTCCAGAATCTGTCAAGACCCTGTGGGGAAGTGAAACTTATATCATAAAGGGCAGAGCCAGAAACATGTTTCAAAGCATGTATTTCTGTTGAAAAAAAAAACCAAAGATCCCTTCAATACATCATGACCAATATATAAGCAATTGGGAGCTACTTCCATGCCCCCAAGGTATTCCAGGTGAACTGCATTGCATCTTTGCAAGGGGGGGGGTCCTGTAAAGGGGTCCTTCCTCCGAAAAGACTCCCAAGCAGTTTTTGCACACACATGAAAATTAGGGACAGTTCTAGGAGCTTTCTGCCCCTCACACCCTGACTCAGACCAATGAATTGATGTTACACCATCATCTTCTGAAACTGAGGTCTCTATAATTTTTGGGGGGCTTAAACCAGGCTGGGAAATGCTCTCCTGAGTAGAAATACACTACTGTGCTAATCCTTGGGCAACAGCTGTAACATTATCAAATACAGGCCCAACTGTACTAGGAGAAGACGAGTCCCCTGGAATCTGGCTATGAGCCGGATCTGGGATCCAAATTCCTGCAGTGCCCCGCTTCCATTCTGCAGCTAGCAGGGAGCACTCCAAAGATGATGGGGAGGATCCCTGAACAGGCTGTGCTGTAAAATCAGCCTCTCTACCTTTCCGTAACCCCAGTGAGGAAACAACTGCAACAGATGATTGTTCAGGAAGACTGTTAGGTGTACTTACAGAAGGTGTAGTTTGAGAAAACAAGTCAGAATTCATTGCTCCTGCAAAGGGATTTTGCTGCTGCAACTGAGAAGCATTCACCAGAGATGACTCAGGTGTCTGGAATGAAGGTAGAGTGCTGACCTCATTTGGGCGAGGCATCCTATCCTGAACAGAGTTTTTCACAGCAGTCTCTTGCTGTAAGATTATCTTTGCTGCTTCTTGCATAAACTCAAAAGAAACATCCAAATCCTGCTCAGTAGCAGTGTCAGGTATCTCAGTTTTTATTATTGCACTTTTAGTAGTAGCACAATACAATTCCTTGTTTTGCTGCAGAATATTATTTTACCAATTATCATCCGAATCAAAAAGTCCATGACATCCCTGTTCTTGGACCTGAGAGGTGGCAAATTGTTTCATACTCACTGCATTTGATACATCCAAGTTCTCTAGTGTCTTCTCCAGAGCTGCACCTGTGGGCTGGGAGACCTTCTCACCCACAGGTACACCAGCAGAATGATCCTCCAGTACACCTTCCTCCATAGTAGCGGCTCCCCCTACTGACAAAGAGTAGGGGGAATTTCCCGTGTCCTGGCCAAATTTCCCTCATTCACTAAAAAAATACCACCAACAGCTTAATCTGGTTTAAGGTCAGTTGGCATTCATCTGTATCCCACTCCCACGGGTCGTGCCTGAAAATAGGCAGGATTTGTCTAGTGCATTTACCCGGTCAACAAAAACTAAAATAAATAAATAAAATATCTATAAGCAAACATTTTATTTAGTAAGTACTAACACATTGCAGCACTTGGGTTGTCCATACAGCACTTATCTGTAGGTCTGTAGATTTTATTGTGTGTCATTCACATCACACACTTGGTAAATCGAAATACAGTAACATGTACTTCCTGAGAAAGGCAAAAGTTGGAACAAGCATATAAATATGGCTGTCAAAAGATTTTCCAGTTCAGTGAAAGGTAACAGGGTGGGAGATGTCTCAAAGAAGTCTGTGGCAAAAAGTAGAAATGCAGTTCCACTTCCAGTAAGCAAACGTATGTCTGCATCAGTGCCTTCTGTGTACTCTGGTGCTGCGGAAGCCAGTACAAGCATAAGAGAAGTTAGAAGTGGCTTTAGTGTGACTCAGTTTTTTATGGCCAAATCTGTAGCTACTATGCTTGTTGGGGATGATATTGTGAATAAGGGAGACGCTCATACCAGTCCAGGCAAGAGGTCCAAGAGGAGGTGGATAAAGTTGTTGGCATGACAGTTCCTGTTTATATTGGCTACCTCCAAATGCAGCTGCTAGAGATACAGGTCCACCACATGGACACCTAAACCTCACAGTCCGTTACTACCTACTGTGCGCAACCTGTCTCTGCATTTGCGGTTCACACTTGCCTCTTTATTAGTATCAATACACATGTACTGATGTAATCCCGATCTCAGCACATCTAACCAGCTGACTGTACACCTCTGTATAACTTGTATCATAATTGTATTTTCTACATTTACCGCATTGCGATGTATCCTATGTTATGTAATCCCAGGTCACCCCTGAAAAGAGACCTCTGGGGCCCAGTGGGCTCATCCGGTCACCAACATTTAATAAATAATATTGGAGTTGATGGTGGTGATATTGATCAGCTGAAGTCTTTTTCTCCTGGAGAAGGAAATATGGAAAGTCAGCCTCATGAGGAGATGCCAGAGAAGGGAAAGGTTCTTGTGGAAGAAGACAGTGATAGGGTGAAGGAGGAGGAGGAGAACATAATCAGCTGCAGTCCAGATGATGACAAGGTGTTGGATCCTCTGTGTGAGACTGAGTTGAAAAAGTTGAAGGGTGACGTAGCCTATTTAGATGCAGCGCCTGATGGTGAGGCTATCAGCAGCAAGCTTACAACAAGCAGTCAAGTACCCCCCCTCCCAAATCTAGTATAATGGAAGTAATGAAAGTGACCCAAAAAGTCAAAACTTCTACACCTTTGGCTACGCTCTCCCAGTCCCAGTACCATGTGAAATCCAGAGTTGCAAAGTCCCAAGTTTGGGACTTTTTCATGCTTGATGCAGCTGATGAGACCACAGCAATATGTCAGGTGTATCAAGCTCATGTCAGTTGTAGAAAAAAGGGCAGCCACATAGGCACCAGTAGCCAACATGGCCACTTGAAAAACAAGCCCCCTTTGCACTGGCACCAACACCAGAAAGATACCAGAGCTGTTGGTGAGACTTCCCTCATCAAGCCTAATTTCAGTGACAGCAGTGCAACAGAGAAGGAGGAGGGAGGGTTGAGTGGGTCAGTTGAGGAGGAGGAGCGTGAGCAATCTGTTTCTCTCTCTTGAGCGGTGTGCATAGTAGCAGTGGAGGTGCCACTCCCTTGAGTCATAAAAGTACACCACCAGGCCCCAAATCAGTCAAAATAACCAGTTTCATTCATGCTGCACATCCTAGGCCCCAAGACTCAACTGGTACCCCAGCAAGGACGACATTGTTGGCACAAGTACAGCATTGTGTTCGACATGCCCCAGAGATGCAGCCCACATTGAAGACCATCTTTAAGCAGCCCTCAAAGCACCCCCCAATCATGCTGCTGCAAGTGAGCTGAATGCTTTCACCACTGAAATGCTGATCAACGACCTGTTGCCATTCTCTTTCATGGAGGATCCTGGATTCTGCTGTTTGATGGCCTGAGTCTGCCTCAAATGGCAGGTGCCATTGAAACAGAAAAACAGAAGTTGACAGAAGATAAGGACCACAGGACTCATCCAGTCTGCCAATTTTTTCTGCCTTATGAATGTGCCATAGTCCTTTACTCTGTCAATTGCCTATCTATTCATACTGATCAGTATTGCTCCATTATGCCTATCTTATATCTGTTTGAAGGCCTGCACTGTATTTATAGCCACCACTTCCTGAGGTAGGCAATTCCATGCATCCACCATCCTTTCTGTGAAAAAGAACTTCCTCACATTACCCCTTAATCATCCTCCCTGTGATCTCATGCTGTATCCTCTTGGCCTATTATTTTTCTTATATTGAAACATGTTAGACTCTTTCACCTTGTTAATGCCCGTAAGATGTTTGAATGTTTTGATCAAATCACCTCTCTCTCTCTCCTTTGCTCTAGGGTATACATATTGAGCTCCATTAGTCTGTCCTCATGTTTTCTGATGCAGTCCCCGCACCATTTTGGTTGCCCTTCTCTGGACTGCCTCCATTTTGTTAATGTCCTTGGGCAGGTGCGGCTTCCAGTACTGCATGCAGTACTCCAGATGGGGTCTAACCAGTGTCTTGTAAAGAGGGATTATTACCTCCCTCTTATGACATGCGATAACCCTACTAATACACCCCAACATCCTTCTAGCCTTACCTACGGCTTTAGTGGTCTGCTTGGATGACTTCAGGTCATCTATGAAGATAATGTCCAAGTCCCCTTCTTCCCTTGTGATTGCCAGCAACTCCCTTCCCAACCTATAGGTGACTTCAGGGTTTCTCTTCCCTATGTGCATGATCTTGCACTTCTTTGCATTAAACCCCAGTTGCCATTCTTCTGACCATTTTGCCAGTTTATCCAGATCTCTTCTCATTCTGCCCACCCCATCTGGATCATCTACTCTGTTGCAGATCTTGGTGTCCTCTGCAAACAGACAAACTTTACTCTCCAGTCCATCTGCAATGCCACTGATGCAGATATTGAAGAGGACTGGCCCCAGGACTGATCCCTGAGGTACCCCACTTGTGACTTGCATCTCTTCTGACTGCATGCCGTTTACCACCACTCTCTGTTTTCTGCCCACCAACCAGTTTGTCACCCAGTTGACCAACTTCTGACCCACATGAGTCTACCCAGCTATTAATCAATCTTCTACATGGAACAGTATCAAAAGCTTTGCTGAAGTCAAGGTAGATGGCATCAACTGCATCCCCTTGGTCCACCACTGTGGTTACCCAGTCAAAGAAATCTATGAGATTAGTTTGACAGGACCGTCCTCTTGTAAACAAATGCTGTCTTGGATCCTGTGCTCCTATGGATTCCAGGTGTTGCACTATCCTTTCCATAAGGAGTGCCTCCATAATCTTGCCCACTACTGAGGTAAGACTGACTGGTCTGTAGTTTCCTGCCTCCTCCCTGCTACCACTCTTGTGGAACGGGATCACATGAGCCCTTCTCCAGTCTTCTGGGACCTCTCCTGTGCTCAGAGACTCACTAAACAGTTCTGCTAATGGCTCTGCTAGTTCCTCCTTTAGCTCCTTAAGTACTCTGGGATGTATGCCATCAGGTCCCATTGCCTTATCCACCCTGAGCTTAGCAAGCTCTTGTAGGACCCTTTCTTTTGTGAAGGAAGTAGTGCTCACCTCCCTCCCCCACAGGAAATGTTACAACTGTGGTACCCTATAAAAGGAGTGTAGCGTGGGGTGGTTGGGGATGGGGGTGGGTGGTTGGGCCCTTCCACCTGCCTAAAAAGAAGAACCACGAACGAAAGAACAAGGAGGTAAGAGCAGAAACAATCAGTCAACAACAAATGCAGTAACCCTGAAAGCTTATCCTAATGTTAGATAAAACTGTAAAACCTGTAAAGCACCACCTGTAATAATTTCAGAGAAGATATACACTGTAAGAAACACTTTGCTCCAGAGAAAAATAAATCTTCTGTTACTGCTTTAGAGCAGTTGATGTCACCTACCTTGACTTCAGCAAAGCTTTTGACACTGTTCCACATAGAAGATTGATAAATAAGCTGGGTAGGCTCGGGGTGGGCCAGAAGTTGGTCAACTGGGTGGCAAACTGGTTGACAGGCAGAAAACAGAGAGTGGTGGTAAATGGTATACAGTCAGAAGAGATGCAAGTCACAAGTGGGGTACCTCAGGGATCAGTCCTGGGGCCAGTCCTCTTCAACATCTTCATTAGTGACCTTGCAGATGGACTAGAGGGTAAGGCTTGTCTGTTTGCAGATGACACCAAGATCTGCAACAGAGTAGATGATCCAGATGGGGTGGGCAGAATGAGAAGAGATCTGGATAAACTAGCAAAATGGTCAGAAGAGTGGCAACTGGGATTTAATGCAAAGAAGTGCAAAATCATGCACATAGGAAGAGAAACCCAAGCCACCTATAGGCTGGGAGGGAGTTGCTAGCAATCACAAAGGAAGAAAGAGACTTGGGCATCATCATCACTGATGACCTAAAATCATCCAAGCAGACCTCTAAAGCAGTAGGTAAGGCTAGGGGGTGTTAGGTGTATTAATAGGGTATCACAAGTTGCAAGAGGGAGGTAATAATCCTCTGTACAAGACACTGGTTAGCCCAATCTGGAGTACTGCGTGCAGTATTGGAGGCCACACCTTCACAAGGACATTAACCAAATTGAGGCAGTCCAGAGAGGGGCAACCAAAATGGTGCAGGGACTGCATCAGAAGACATATGAGGACAGATTAAAGGAGCTCAATATGTATACCCTTGAGCAAAGGAGGGAGAGGTGATATGATCGAGGCATTCAAACACCTTAAGGACATAAATAAGGTGAAAGAGTCTAACATGTTTAAATATAAGAAAAATAGCAGGACAAGAGGACACAGCATGAGATTAGAGGGAGGCCGATTAAGGGGGAATGTGAGGAAATTCTTTTTCACAGAAAGGGTGGTGGATGCATGGAATGGCTTACCACAAGAAGTGGTGGCTATGAATACAGTGCAGGGCTTCAAACAGGCATGGGATAGGCATAAGGGAACAATACAAATGACTATGAATAGATAGGCCACTGACAGAGCAAAGGCCGATGGCACATTTATAAGGTAGAAAAAGAAATGGGCAGACTGGATGGGCCTTGCGGTCCTTATCTGCTGTCAACTTCTATGTTTCTATGTTTCTATGTTTCTATATACCTTGCAAAAACAGTTTGAATCAGAGAAGATTACAGCAATAATCTGTAAGCACAAAACAGTAAGAA
Source organism: Neoceratodus forsteri (assembly GCA_016271365.2). Taxonomy (NCBI): domain Eukaryota; kingdom Metazoa; phylum Chordata; order Ceratodontiformes; family Ceratodontidae; genus Neoceratodus; species Neoceratodus forsteri. The sequence continues at coordinate 1,059,148,259 of CM057451.1, read as the reverse complement.
ACCCGTAGGCACACCCTGTAATAATGCAGCAGAAAGTATACCCTGCAACAGCAATTTGAATCAGAGAACAATAAAGCAGCAACATTTTAGCAAAAAAACAGTACTGAACACTGTGAGAACAAAAGAAAATAATATCACTGAGTAAACCTGCCTAGCCAAAAGAAGTCTTAATCTTTTTCCCTGCTCTGATAATGTTCCTTGCTCTATCTCTACAAGCAAGCCTAGAAGAAAAGAGCTCAGGTGAAGCTAGGCACCTTTGCCAGCATAGCTAGTCTTCCACATTGAGGACCTATTTCTCAAAATGTGCTATGCCAGAACTTTACAGCAGAGTTTTAGAGTCCATCCTACATGCCATGAAGCATTCTGCCTCCAAATATATCCACCTTAGCATGGATATTTGGACAAGTGGCCAAACAGCAGGCAGCTCATATCTGAGCATAACAGCACACTGGGCACAGCTACCTGGGGTGGTCTTTGATTTGGGGACTGACAAAACCTGCATAAAGCAGAATTATGGTGGTATCAACACACCTGGTACTCAGCAGCATGCCACCCTCACTATGTAAAGTGTTACTGGGTCTCACACAGGTGAGAAAATGCTTAATATGCTGCTATATCAGATTGATGAGAGGCTACACACACATTCACTTACAGCGGGGGTTATTGCCAGTGACAATGGCTCCAATGCAGTGAAGAGCATTAGTGACTGTGTTTTTTTTTCAGAGTGCCCTGCCTGGCACACTGGCTTAATCTTGTTGTGCAGCAATTTTGGAATCATGCTGACATCAAGGAAGCTGTGTTTGTTGTCTGGCGCATCTGTGTGCACTTTGCCCATTCTGCTAAGGCCCATAACCAGCTACATGAGCTGCAGCACAATAACCATCTGCCTCATCACCACATGAAGCTTGACAGACAGGGAAATCACAGAAGATAGAGTGCTAGAGGGGTTAAGGGCACTGAGGGTGGACAAGGTTCCAGGGCCAGATGGCATGCATCCCAGGGTACTGAAAGAGCTTGCAGAGGTCCTAGCAGGCCCTTGGCAGACCTATTTAATGCCTCACTGGACTCAGGGTGTGTACCTCAATACTGGAGGATGGCTTACATGGTTCCCCTCCATAATAGCAGCCCCAAAGATGAAACAGGGAACCATAGACCAGGAAGCCTCACATCCATCATGTAGAAAATAATGGAGACAATACTGAAGGAGAGACTGGTGACCCTGCTGGAGGTCAATGGGTTACACAATGGTAGACAGCATGGCTTTGTCAAGGGAAGATCCTGCCAGACCAATCTAGTAGAATACTATGATTGGGTGACTAGGCAAATGGACAAGGACCATGTGGTGGATGTCCTGTACCTGTACTTCAGTAAGGCATTTGATTCAGTGCCACATGGGATACTTGGAAGTAAGCAAAAGAGCACAGTGGAGGGGGAAAACTGGTGGGATTGGTGGAGAACTGGCTGCATGGAAGGCAGCAGAGGGTGGTGGGAGGAGAACTCTCACCCCCAAGGACAATGACAAGTGGGGTTTCTCAGGGGTTGGTGCCTGGGCTGATGTTATTTGGGATATTTATTGCAGACTTTTCGGTGGGCATCAAGAGCAAGATCAGTCTATTTGCAGATGACACAAAGATGGGAGCAGTGGTGGATGACCTAAGGGGGTGGCAGGGTTTGCAGAAAGATCTGGCAAAGCTGGAGAGATGGTTGGACACCTGGCAACTAGGATTCAATGCCAATAAATGCAAGGTGCTGCATTTCAGGGCTAAGAATCCAAGGAGAAACTACCATCTGAGGAGAGTACAGCTAGCTGAGACTGAGGAGGAGAAGGATCTGGGGGTGCTCATTATGGGAACAATGAACAACTCTGCACAGTGTAGGAAGGCAGTGGCAATGGGCAACAAAGTACTGGGCTGTATTGCAAGGGATATAACATCAAGGAGGGTGGAGGTGATTCTGTCACTGTATAGATTGTTGGTCAGACCCCACCTGGAGTACTGCATGCAGTACTGGCACCCATACCTAAGGAGGAACATTAGATTACTGACGGGGTGCAATGCAGAGCAACAAAGATGATTCAGGGTCTGGGGGAGTTACCATATGAAACTAGACTAAGATAGTTGAACATGTACTCACTGGAGGAGAGGAGGGATGGGGATATGATTGAGACCTTCAAGTACGTAAGAGGAATAAATAGGACAAGCATGGAGGGACTGTTCCAGGGGAGGGTGGGGAGGGACACTCTAGGTCATGATATGAGATTAGAGGGTGGAAGGATTAGGAAGGAATTAAGAAGGCACTTTTTTACAGAGAGGGTGGTGGCAGAGTGGAATGTGCTACCAGCAGAGGTAGTGGCCTGTAAAACAGTGGGATGCTTCAAGAAGGGCTGGGACAGGGCAAAAGGGAGAGTCAAGGGAGGGGGGTGCAGGGAGGGAGGGGCATCTGTAGAATAGGGTTGCTAGCTGCATAATCGAGCAGACTCGATAGACCAAATTACCTTTTTCTGCTGGCAGTTTTTGTATGTTCACATGTTTGTATGTTGTGACCAGGTGGTTATTTCTCAGAAGAAGCCAGAAGGGGAAGGAAGGAAACATATTCAATTCAGTGCTTTAGAGTAACTGGTAATTGCTATTTTTCTTTTAAACTTAGATTGTGGGCTTTTAGTGACACTGTACTTTCTTTGTTGTCTTTACTTAGAATGCTTTTGGGCTGTTGAAAATTTAAAACGTAGTGGTGGTGTAATTCTGTGCTGTCTTTAATTGCAGCAAATTTTATCTTGGCTTGTCTGACTGCCCTGTAGTTGGGAGTGTTAATTGTCTGGCCTCTGACCTCAGCTACGTGATAACTGGAGGTGGGGCTTAGTCAGAGTTGAAGTAGCAAGTGAGTTTTATTTCTCAGAAGAAACAGAAGGGGAAGGAAGGAAACATATTCAATTCAGTGCTTTAGAGTAACTGGCAATTGCTATTTTTCTTTTAAACTTAGATTGTGGGCTTTTAGTGACACTGTACTTTCTTTGTTGTCTTTGCTTAGAATTGTTTTTGGGCTGTTGAAAATTTAAAACGTAGTGGTGGTGAAATTCTGTGCTGTCTTTAATTGCTGCAAATTTTCGCCCCCCCCTTCCCCCAACTCTTAATTACGTGCCCTGTTAAATCTGATTGACAGGAGCTAAACACAGGGTATAGTAAGGGGTGTGAAGTAGGAGGAGCATAAGGGGGAAGAAGCCCATCCTCAGCACGACAAGTGTTTTGACTCATTTATTTATTTATTGGTTTCTTTTCTTTTTTTAAAGAAAATTATCTGAGGATCAGTGGCAGGATTTTTAGGACAGTAAATTAATAAAAAGGGAACTAGGAGAGCTTCAGTAGCAGAAAAGTAGTGGAATAGCAGTATAATTGCAGTATAATGTGGGGAGTGGTGCAATGCAGTGGCTGTGGGGCAGCCATATTCAGGCAGACCTTCTGGACACTGAGGTGCTGCCCTATCTGCATGCATCTCCCTGGACTGCGGGATGAGGTAGCCAGACTCAGAGCGGAAGTAAACTGGGTCAGGAGCACCATCACCCCTATCCAGAGACCACCCAGTCCAATGCAACTGCCTCAAAGGATGCCAAGAACGAGGAGCACTTGGATGACAGTGGGCTCAGGGAGGGTTAGAGCAGTCAGGAAGAGGCACATCCCAGATCCTATTCCACTCAAGAACTGATATGCCACACTTGCAAATGAGGACAACCAAATAGAGGTACCCAGAGAAGTGGAAGGAAAGGATGTGGAGGTTAGCCAAGGAGGTGACCTCAGCGGGGAAAGCAGTGGACCCCAGAGGAGGAAGAGAATCCTGGTGGGGGACTCCATCATAAGAGGGATCCAGCTAGGAGCACAGGAGGGGGAGGACAGGGAGGTGAGGTGCCTACCAGGTGCCATGGCATGGAGGGATGGAAGGAAGATCCTGGGGATCACTGGGAAGGCAAGATGGGAGGGTGAGCTGGATGTTGTTATCCACCTAGGTACTAATGACCTGGCAAATGGGGAGCCAAAGGAAGTTCAGAAAGAGTTTAGGAAATTGGGGAGGGGTCTCAAGCAAGTAGCTACTTCTGTCACTTTCTCAGAAGTACTTCCTGCGAGAGGCAAGGGAGAGCATAGGGATGCATGCAGCAGGAACTTTAACTCATGATTGAAGAACTGGTGCTGTGAGGAAGGGTTTTGATTCATTGGTGACTGGAGACCCACCTGGAGGGATGGAGGTTTGTTCAAGCCTGACGGCCTGCATCCATCCTGGAGGGGACTCCAAGCACTCAATGATAAGTTTAAATGCTACATTGACAAGCATTTAAACTAGCAAGGTGGTGGGGTGGCAGGCCAGCAAGGAGGGTACCTTCTTGCTCATCCCCCACAGCTAGCAGTGGAACAAGTGAACCAGAGGAGTGGCTATCTCTGCAAAGCAGTGTGCAAAAGATGGAGATTAGTGCCCAATAGGTGGATAGGCAGAAAAGGGGCAAAATTCAGCAGAAGTGCAGACAACAAGGAGAACCAGGGATAAAGGACAACCAAGGAAGGGGCTGGAGTAGAACAGCGAAACAGTCTAGGGAAGTCAAATCATGGAAAGCCATGTGTGCAAATGCCAGGAGCCTTAGCAACGAGATGGAAGATCTGGAGGCTGTCATGGTGCAGTCAGACCTGGACATTGTGGCCATCACTGAAACCTGGCGTAATGATAACCATGACTGGGAGATGGCCATACCTGGCTACAACATATTCAGAAGAGACAGAGCAGGCAGGAAGGGAGGAGGGCACTGTATGTGAAAAATGACATAAGGGCCACAGAGATCCAGGAGGAACAAAATGGGGAGAGATACTGTGGATTAAGCTGGAAAGGAAAATGGGGACAGCCATACGCACAGGTGTGGTCAATAGACCACCAGCCCAGGAGGAAGAAACAGATAGGAGCTGATGCTAGCCATCCAAAGGATGGCAGACAAGGAATGAGGTAGTACTGGTTGGAACTTCAATATTCCAGATGTGGACTGGAGCATCCCAGCAGCAGCATCAACTAGGAGCAGATTTATCCTGGACTGCCTTCAGGGTACCTTCCTCAAGCAACTGGTCCTGGAACCAACTCAGCAGAAGGCAATACTGGACCTTGTGCTCACAAACAGGGACAGTGTGATGGGGTAACAGTGGGGGAGCACCTGGGAACAGTGACCACGAGTCATTGTGGTTTGAAATCACAGAAGAAGCAGAACAAACCACACAAAAACACGTATCCTGGATTTTAGGGGGCAGACTTTGGGAAAATGGGAGATACTTGAAAGAGGCATTAAGGGAATGGAACAGGAATCAGGGGTTGAGGAACAGTAGGCAGTATTTAAAATGGGGATTACAAGAACAACAGAATTATGCATTAAGCAGGTTAGCAAGAGGAAAAGAAGAGGAGACCATTATGGTTTCAAAGAGTAGCAAAAGAAAGTAAGCCAAAAAAGATTGCATTCAGGCAATACAAAGAACACAGTCAGAAGGGATAAGGAGAGTACCAGGAGAAGCAAAGGAGGCAGGGAGGGTCGGTGGGAAGCAAAGCTCAGACAGAAGAACACATTGCAAAATCAGTGGGTAGAGGACAAAACCTTTACAGGTACATAAGTGAAAAAGAAAGGCAAAGGGAGGGATAGTGAGACTGAAGGGGAGGATGGGGGCTGTGGTGGAGGACGACAACAGTAAAGCTGACATATTGAACAGGTATTTCTGCTCAGTCTTTACTGAGGAAGAGGAGGGAATGGGTCTGAGCAGAGTACAAGGGGTGAGAATGGTGCAGAAATGGACACAAGTCCTTTACACGAAAAGAGTCCTGAAGGAACTGGAAGTAATAAAGTTGATAAAGCAATGGGGCCAGATGGGGTGCACCCAGGGTCCCTAAGAACTAAGAAAGGTGGTGGCTGAACCTCTGGCTATCCTGTTTAGCCGATCACTGGAAACAGGAGGTACCCAAAGACTGGAGGACAGCAGATGTAGTCCCCTTATACAAAAGTGGGAACAAAGGAAGCAGGAACTACAGACCAGTCAGCCTCACCTCGGTAGTAGGAAGATCATGAAAGCACTACTGAAGGAGAGATTGGTGGAACATCTGGTTGTCAATGGACTACAGGACCCAAGGCAGCATGGTTTCACCAGAGGAGGTCATGTCAGACCAACCTGGTTGAATTTTTGACTGGGTGACTAGGAGGTGGATCAGGGAGGGGCAGTGGACATGGCCTATCTGGACTTCAGCAAGGCCTTTGACACTGTGCCATATAGAAGACTATTACACAAACTGGGGAATATGGGTGTGGGCAGGACAGTAGTGTGGTGGGTAGGTAACTGGCTGGGTGGGAGGACACAGAGGGTGGTGGTAAAGTGCTGTCACTCCACAGAGGGAAGAGTGACCAGTGGGGTACCACAGGATCAGTGCTGGGACAGTCCTATTCAACATCTTCATCAGTGACATTACACAGGACCTAGAAGGCATAATTTCACTGTTAGCTGATGACACAAAGCTCTGTAACAGAGTAGACACACCAGGGGTATAGACAGAATGAGAAGGGACCTGCAGAAACTTGAAGAATGGTCAGGGGTTTGGCAGTTGAAATTCAATGCAAGGAAGTGCAAGATAATGCATATGGGGCACAAAAACCTGGCACAATATATCAGTTGGGGGTGAGGATATAGCATACACCAAGCAGGAAAGGGATCTTGAGGTTATCTTCTCTGATGACCTCAGGTAGGGAAACAGTGTGACAAGGCAGCAGGTAAAGCAAATAGGATGCTGGGATGTATAGGCAGGGGCATCACCAGCAGGAAAAGGAGATCATAATTCCGCTATACAAGACACTAGTGAGGCCCCACATGGTACAGTACAATTCTGGAGACCATACCTCGTAAGGACATAGACAGGGTAGAGAAGGTTCAGAGGAGGCAACAAAGATGGTGCATGGGTTTGCATCACAAGTCCTATGAAGACAGGTTGAAGGAACTGAACATGTACTCCCTGGAGGAGAGAAGGAGAGAGGGATATGATAGATACATACAAGTATCTTACAGGAAGGAACAGGGTGCTGGAATACACTATTTTTAAGCGAAAAAGATGTTCCAGGACTAGAGGGCATGGGATGAAGTTGGAGGAGGGGCGATTCAGAGAGAAACATGAGGAAGAATTTCTTCACAGAATGGATGGTGGACAAGTGGAACACCCTGCCAGAGGAAGTGGTGGGGGCTGAAACAATCACAGGATTTAAGAATGCATGGGATAGACATAAAGGAATTCTGGAGGTCAGGGGTAAGGGGCAACAGACTTCTAGGAAAACATAAACTGAACTTACAAGCTCAGATGGGCAGACTGGGTGGGCCATAGGCCCTTATCTGCCGACACTGTCTATGTATCTATGTATCTATGCATCCATGTTGTACATGCTGGACCAGCTGTATGAGCAGTGTAAGGTGGTTTCAGATTACCTTCTGCTGCACACCACCTGGGACAGTGCTGGAGTATCCATTGCTCTAACATTGGAGCAGTGGTGACAAATGGATGGAATAATATGCATTCTGTTTCCATTCGAGCAAGCAACATAGGCTGTGAGTGGGGACACTGCCTGTACAAGTCAGTCAATACCCCTTTTACATGTGCTGAGGCAGACACTGGTGAATGTCCATCACCAGATGGAGGCAAGTGGTGATTACAATGGTTGTAATCTAATGGGTCTCATGCTCCATGTACTGGATGACAATATGCATGTCTCTGGCATTCTACAGTCAGATGAATTTGCTATTGTTACCATGCTTGATCCATGCTTCAAATGTGGCTTGACTGCCATAATTGAAGGGGGTCATCAGCGACTTCAAAAATTGTCAGATTTACGTTATCAGACAGGTACATGGTGCACAGAGGAAAAAGGCACAGACACAAAATGCACATATACCGTGTGTTGCTACTACCACCAGCTGCTCACAGGCCACCAGATCTGAAAAAATATCCAAGTCACAGTAGCAAACAGTCAGTAATCTTATATGAGATGCTCTTTACTACGTGTGAGTGAAAGAAATGGAAGACAAGGAGGAGGAACATGATAAGGCAGCAGGACTCAGGGCAGCACAACGTATGGTGGAGACCTACATGGGAAACACCAGCATCTTGGCATCACTGACAAGCCATTGCAGTGTTGGAGCAGCAAAGAGAGTGACTGACCTGCACCTGTATCATAGATACATAGACAGTGTCGGCAGATAAGGGCCTATGGCCCACCTAGTCTGCCCATTTGAGCTTGCAAGTTCAGTTTGTTTTCCTAGAAGTCTATTTCCCCTTACCCCTGACCTCTAGAATTCCTTTATGTCTATCCCATGCATTCTTAAATCCCGTGATTGTTTCAGCCCCCACCACTTCCTCTGGCAGGGTGTTCCACTTGTCCACCACCCGTTCTGTGAAGAAATTCTTTCTCATGTTTCCTCTGAATCGTCCTCCCTCCAACTTTATCCCATGCCCTCTAGTCCTGAAACATCTTTTTCTTAAAAATAGTGTTTTCCTGCACCCTGTTCCTCCCTGTAAGATACTTGTATGTCTCTATCATATCCCCTCTCTCCCTCCTCTCCTCCAGGGAGTACATGTTCAGTTCCTTCAACCTGTCTTCATAGGACTTGTGATGCAACACATGCACCATCTTTGTTGCCCTCCTCTGAACCTTCTCTACCCTGTCTATGTCCTTACGTAGGTATGGTCTCCAGAACTGTACACTGTACTCAGGTTGGGGCCTCACTAGTGTCTTGTATAGTGGAATTATGACCTCCCTTTTCCTGCTGGTGATGCCCCTGCCTATACATCCCAGCATCCTATTTGCTTTACCTGATGCCTTGTCACACTGTTTCCCTATCTTGAGGTCATCAGAGATGACAACCCCAAGATCCCTTTCCTGCTTGGTGCATGCTATATCCTCACCCCCCAATTGATATATTGTGCCAGGGTTTTGTGCCCCATGTGCATTATCTTGCACTTCTTTGCGTTGAATTTCAACTGCCAAACCCTTGACCATTCTTCAAGTTTCTGCAGGTCCCTTCTCATTCTGTCTACACCCTCTGGTGTGTCTACTCTGTTACAGAGCTTTGTGTCATCAGCGAACAGTGAAATTCTGCCTTCTATATCCTGTGCAATGTCACTGATGAAGATGTTGAATAGGACGGTCCCAGCACTGATCCCTGTGGTACCCACTGGTCACTCTTCCCTCTGTGGAGTGACAGCCATTTACCACCACCCTCTGTGTCCTGCCACCCAGCCATTTACCTACCCACCACACTACTGTCCTGCCCACACCCATATTCCCAGTTTGTGTAATAGTCTTCTATGTGGCACAGTGTCAAAGGCCTTGCTGAAGTCTAGATAGGCCATGTCCACTGCCCTCCCTGATCCACCTCCCTAGTCACCCAGTCAAAAATTCAATGAGGTTGGTCTGACATGGCCTCCCTGGTGAAACCATGCTGCCTTGGGTCCTGTAGTCCATTGACAACCAGATGTTCCACCAATCTCTCCTTCAGTAGTGCTTCCATGATCTTTCCCACTACGAGGTGAGGCTGACTGGTCTGTAGTTCCCTGCTTCCTCTTTGTTCCCACTTTTGTATAAGGGACTACATCTGCTGTCCTCAGTCTTTGGTACCTCCCTGTTTCAGTGATTGGCTGAACAGGATGAGCCAGATGTTCAGCCACCACCTCTCTTAGTTCTTAAGGACCCTGGGGTGACCCATCTGGCCCCATTGCTTTATCAGCTCTTTACTTCCAGTTCCTTCAGGACCCTTTCTCGTGTAAAGGGACTTGTGTCCATTTCTGCACCATTCTCACCCCTTGTACTCCCTTCAGACCCATTACCCCCTCTTCCTTAGTAAAGACTGAGCAGAAATACCTGTTCAATATGTCAGCTTTACTGTTGTCATCCTCCACGCGGCTCCCATCCTCCCCTTCAGTCTCACTATCCCTCCCTTTGTCCTTCTTTTTTCACTTATGTACCTGTAAAAGGTTTTGTCCCCTTTAACCACTGATTTTGCAATGTGTTCTTCTGTCTGAGCTTTGGCTTCCCTTACTGACTTCCCTGCCTCCCTTTGTTTCTCCTGGTACTTCTCCCTATCCCCTTCTGCCTGTGTCTTTTTGTATTGCCTGAATGCAATCAGTTGCTTTTAAATACCTGAGCTGCCTACCATCCAATGTCAGTGGTGAACGTGTCTTCAGTTCTGCTGGTACCGTTGTGTGTGACAGGAGGACAAATTTGTCACCTAAGAATGTGTCCATACTGCAAACCCAGTGGTACTGAGGGTGGAGGCACTGGATGCCACATGTCATGCCATGCTGGTGACCCATGTTCGAGAACAAGCATGGGCTGAAGGGGGTTGACAGGGAGGGAGAGGAATGAGAATCTGATGACAGCTATCCTCTCCCAGGAAAGGGTGAGCATGTCATCCCGCTCTTTGGCTGCCCCCCAGTGGAGGATGGGGGGTAGCACCAGATCCAGGGAGACAAGTAGCGTGGCATCATGATGTGCGCACACCTCCACATGTGCACATTCATGGCCGCTAGAGGGAGGGACCACAGAAGAGAGGAAAAATCAGCTGCTGGCTTCATGGAAGCCTCTCCAGTACTCCGGTGTGGCAACCTCATGGTGCTCTTGGGCAGGCACTGGATATGGGCTTGGGAGGGGGAAGGGGAGGACAGCCCTTCCCCTTCCACCCCATCATGGAGGGGGAGTCCATGGAGGATACAGGGCCTGAGAGGTGCTGGGGGGGGCAGGTGGTGACCGGGGGCTGGTGGAGGACAGAAACATGTCAGCTAACCGAATGAAGAATAAATTCCTGAATAATAAAAAAAAATGTATTCACCCTAACATTCATAAAAATGAATTATGGTCACATTCCGCATAACACAGTTACGTCAATGGTGTTGCTACATGGACTGTATCTAGGAGACGATGATGACAACAAAGGCATCTGCACTGCTAAGACTTCTACCAGTAGGGAGGTAGATGAAGCATCAGTCATGAGAGAATTTCTATCTGGTGATGACTCCAGTCTAGAAGGCTGTGAAGGCTGCTTCATGGATGATGTGGCAGTGGCACTGGAGAAGGCTAAAGTTGTTATGGTATACCCCCCATCCCCCACCCATTTCCAATGAGCATGCTCTTAATTTATTCTTGTCATCTGATTTCGATGGTGGTTCTTTGTTACCTTCTGTTAATCCAGTTAATTTGATTACCCTATTTAGACTGTTTACTTCAGTTTGTCATGTCTTAAATATTCCTTACTCAAGATATGCTAACTGTAATGTAAATACACAATAGCTCCATCCAGCAAGAATGACTAAATACCATTTGCTCTATTTCCACACATACAAGTAGTAGCCACAGACACAGCCAGCTATTTCCCGAAATTTCTGTGATATTTCCAGATGTATCTCCTGGTTTCTCCATTTCCACACTAGGGGCAGCAGAGAGAAACTGGTTAGAAATTTCATGAAATATCTGGAAATAGTTGGCAATGTCTGTGGCTACTACTGTACCTCTTTGGCCTCCCTGAATGTGTGTCCAGTCTTCCCCAAGAATATATTCGATGTAACTGCATTGTCCTAAAGTTTGCAGGAATGCATGCAGGCTCCAGCCATGTATATATATTCACTGTCATGTACATGTATATATTTCACTGCCACGTACACCTCCTCCTTGGCATGGCATCCATCCTAATGTCTATAACACAAGAGTTTAACAGTGTGGGCCTTCACTCTTATACTGCCAAGAAACAGAGCTGAACTTAGCTATGAAGCTGACATGATGCATGCATTGCTCCACCATAAACAACAGTCGCAGTACATCAGTGCTGCCTCCAACTATTATTCCTCCTGCAGTGTTCCACCAAGAAACACTCACCCCTGATGACAGCATTGCCAGCACATTTTGTGCCAGTAACTCAATCAGCGTGATGCAGCAGTTTCATTCGAGCCACCCCACTTGCTGTGTTTACCCTCCAGCTGACCAAATAGCCACTCAGTTACACAAATCATCATCAAGTCATAAATATGTATGTTCCTCCTCCATGGACTGTATTATGGTAAGTGATTCATGGTAAGTATATTTCAGTCATGTTCTCATCTTATTACTTATACCTCCATTGTACGTGCCTTTGCCATAGGATGTCAAGGTTGCATGACAGGCAGCCCACCTTATACATAAAAGATGTATAAGGTAGCTCATGTACCTCCATTTGATTCCATTCAGGTTTTGCCATGAGCACACCATGCGAGGCCAGGAATAAGTCTAATGCATCTGACGTAACACCGTTGGTGCCTAGTCAACATTGCAAACATCATTATGTACAGGTCAGTATCATCACCAATGAACATTTTTCAGTTGGTTGAATTTGCATATTCCATCACAATCTTCACATATAAAATATGAATGGATTAGGTAACATTGTTTCCTCACCACAGCATCATCATAAAATAGAAAAGTATGAGTTGAAGTAATGGCATGGTTTTACAGTTCAATGTGTGAAAGTTTTCAAATGCACACTGTTTGTGTACATGTCATGGAGGTACTGCAGTTCTGTCATTCAATGCAGAGATGTGCAGGTTAAAATGTTGGCAAAGCAGTTAATCAGGTTCTTTATTTCAAGACAGATGCCACAACAAGTACCATACAGTTGTCCAGTTTTTCTTTTTGCTTTCACAGGACCAGTGGTGGCACATCTGCAAAAACTCAATTTTCTCTTCATTTCATGACAGTTATGCTCAGAGTCAACTCCGAAATCTCCACTTTCACGTCTTTTTCAGTACATAAGTCACAGCTGTGAAAATTACTGTTTGTTTGCATTATTTTTCATGACAGGTGTCACAGATGAGAAAGAGCAATCTTTTTCAATTGGAGTCAAGATGACTTGTGTGTCACTGGACTGGAATCAGACAAAAAGCATTCACCTTTATTTCATGATGATATTAAAATGTCCATTCTTCCAGGTTCTCTATGTCCCTGTATGTTTCAACATAGGGTCATAAACAAACATTTCAATCCAGGAAAATTTTAATTGACGTCGCTGACATGGATGGTAATCATCACTACAGGTAAGTATCAATGCTAATTTTTTTTGTTCATATTTTTTCTGCTCCGTTTTACAGACAAAATTGATTCAAACAACATCTGTTGTGAGTGGCAATTTTTGGTTCCCAAGGAAATTATTCTTTATTACAGGTAACGCTGTTAGTTCAGGTAGCATCATAGTACAGGTGATGATTATGCCGGCGTTTGCAGTGTCATTTGAGCATTTTTGGATAAAAGTAATATATCCTTCCTCTTCACAGTGGTTCAAGGAACTTCAGTAAGCACCGTATGAGGTCTTCAACACTGGCAATGGGCAAACACATATGGATAAAATCTAAGGTCACAGTTTGCAACTTCACTAAACGGTATTACTAACACTTTTCTTTTTCTTCACTGGTGTCCATTGTTGATGATGACATATTTGTTTACTTGTTCATGGCAGCAGTGGTCCACACCTTGCAGTTCAAGCACCACGATCCAATATCTACACACCAGGAAGACCTGTATGTAGGCACTGAAGCCATACAGACATGGGATGCCAACTAAACACAGGAAGATGAACCAACCATTCCAATTTAAGTACTGTGTACTTGGCAATAAGACAAAACGAAGAAGACATTTTGAGCCTTGTTACAGGTGCCCTCCACCCCCATTAGAAATGGAGAAATACTTACCCCAGGTACACCTTCAGAAACTTGAACAAGTCACACAACAAATGTAGCTCATAAGTTGTGATGACCAGCAGCTGCAGGGGCAATCAGTAACACACGGCCAAGAAAGTTCTGAATATTGACAAAACAAAACAGAACAGAATTAATGCCAAACTCTAACATCTTTACTGCAGTAATCCCAGCCTTGGGGAAATTAAATATTTATGTGTTGTTTAACTTGTCTCATAATATTCTCCTGTGTTTGTCCATGCTTCTCCTGGTCTGTTGCAAATTTCTGCCTGAACAGCATTTTGCAGGAGGAAATCATTTTTCACACTGAGGCCTGCACTTTTTGTGCCCAAAAATATACACACACTTATCTTACCCAAGACTGCTGAAATTTCCCACAGAAAGAACATGCAGTGCACGTGAAGGCCAGCAGCATCAGGCATCCTCATTTCCATAAAAACAGTGCATACCTGGAAATAAGCTATAAACAAGAACACATTTTAATGATTGGTACAAGTCCCCCCTCCCCTGAGAACCTGTTAAAATGAAGAAATACTTACCTCAGGGACTGTCTGTTAAATTGGAAGCATTCTACATGAATCAACAATGTCAGGAGTGGAAGGTAACACATGCACAAGCATCGGAATTCCTGAATATTGACAAAGGAATATAGAACACAGTTACTGCCAAAGTCAGACATCTGGATTGCAGTAACCCTACTTCAACATCGATGAAAATTAAATACTGGATTTCTGGTGACATCATGAGGAGGTAAACAGCGGATCTGTAGGAGCTCCTCCACCACAATAATATTTACAGCCCTAAAAAATTCTAAATTGCTCTAAGATAGGTAGAATTTCCTCCCTATCAGACAAAAAGAAGTATCGCTACATTAAAAAGAAAATTTCAGCAATGGATGGGGTGCTTGTCTAAAAACAGATTCTCCTGTCTACCGGTGAGCAAGGACAACGAGGAGAGCAGCCTCTCCGGCACTGAACTTGCATTACAAAACAACCTGATCCAACTTGAGAGGGCAAGAAAACAAAGGCAATGGGCACCAAGCAATATACAGATAAAAACTTACCCCAAATAGATGCGGTGCTCAATGTGATTAATGATTTCCGCGACGAAATGCGATATGCAGTCAAGGATATACAAGCAGATCTGGATACACTCCAAGGCCATATGGATGAGGCAGATTGACAAATTACCAGCAATGCAGAATACATAGACATCTTTGAGACATCAATCTCCTCACTGGCCTATATGCAATTAATAATAGCAATGCACCAGGAGGATGCTGAAAATAGGGGATGTCGGAAAAACATAACAATATACAGCCTTCCAGAGGGGGAGGAGGATTCAGACGTTACTGCATTTATGGAACAACTGCTTTAGATGACACTAGCTCTGGGTCCAGACTTCCCCATTCACATAGAAAGGGTGACTAGAGCATTGGGTCCCAAGCCAGCTCAGTCCGATGCCCGCCCTCTTTCAGTAGTCATCTGCTTTCTTAGCTGTGCTACTGAGGACAGCTTGCTCCAAAAGGCCTAGCAACAGCAGAAAATCATGCATTTTACAACCCACTTATTTTCTGGCAATGACCACACCCCGGCTACCCAGTGATTATTCAGAGAGTACATCCCAATCTTTCCACAACTGCGGGCAAGGGGTCTGAGGTTTCTCACTCCTTATCCAGCTAAAGTGATAATTCAATTCCCGAATGACCCAGTCATGTACAATACAGCCACAAAGGCTAAAGCAGACCTACAAGCAAGAAGGATTTATGTTGAGCAAGGAGGAGGCTCAAACAGTAGAAATCAGAACATGAATACTCGTCGGCATATGGACTGTTCCCTCCCACTTGCAGAGATTCTTCAGTGGCTCCAGCAATTTCCAAATCCCACCCTGGGTCAGGTCTTATCTTCCAGACAATGAAGATTAGGGAAGTGACTACTTTGACTATTCTGACTGCTTAACACCCAGAACTACATATTGAAACTTTACAGGTTCACAGTGTGATGCTGGGAGGCTGTTTGGTGCATGGAGTGGGTTGTCGGATCCTCTGGTGGGATTGTCTTGATTGACCAAACAGTAATTAAAGACAGATTAACCTTTATTATTACCCCAAATGGTTAGTCAATGGTGGCATTTTTTTAATTCAGGCTGGCTGGCTGCAGAAAGGAACGGTCGGCACTGAGTTCCGACAGAAGTGATCTGGTATTGGCTCCCACCCTTGCTGCTCTCAAACAGCCTATGGCCCAGCTCTTACCACTAATCAGACCTTCAGGGGTTACATCCATCATGATCTAACTCTAATACTTCATCTTGTTCAATTTAAAAGGTCCCAAACAGGGTCCAAAGACATTACCCTGCAGAATATGGAACTAATTGAAATTTGCATTTGGGTCATACTGCTTGAATTGATAATTGGTAATCAGGTTCTATCTGAGGAGAAACAATGATAGTTTCAACTACTACAGACTTTGTCGAAATCAATACCTATTTAATTCATCCCATGATGGACAGGGAATAACATAAGAAGGGGACTGCTCAAAAATAATTGATATGTCTAAAGACACAAAGGGATGTTTAGATCTCTTGGTAGATGATGGATGTATATTATAAGAACAGTTAAAAATGGGAGACATATATTTCTCTCTCCCCATTTGTTAATTCCTTTTTAGATGTTCAGAAGGTTTGGGGGGTTGGGGGTGGGTTTTCTGGACCAGGAGCAAGGTAACATCTGATAGAATGGCCATTATAATTTGGGTAGAGCCCTGGCCATGCTCTGAGAGTTGAACCTGGAACATGGACTACTGATGGTCTCTTGACAGTCTGGCCCATGAGTTATCCACCTTAGTTGATGGGCTTGGACACCCCCTTCCCCAACATTTATTATGGGGGGATCATCCTGCCCTCTTATTATATAGATAGCTATCATCTAGATCTGGTGTGGTGAGTGGAGGGGGTGTATTTTTGTGTCCCCCCCAAGTATTGTAGGAATTTATCGGAAATTGGAGCAGGTGCTCTGATCAAGCCAATTCGAGTAACATCACAAAATGAGGGAGAAGGGGGCTGAGGGCCAGTGGAGGTACCGGGAGAGGAGGAGAGAGATGCTACCCTTAATTTACAGATGAGTCAGTGATGTAAAGCTCCAAGACTAGTAGGGAGGTTGGAGGGGCACATAATCTGCCTTGGTGCAAATATGACAGCACCATAATGCAGTTATCACTGGATTTTTATGGTGATGACCACACTAGGGGCAACTCTTTCCTCACAGAGGGCTACAACCACTAATAGAGTGGCATATACCTACTGCCCCATTGAGATCTCCTTTGGAGTTTTTTTTATGGGACAAATAAGGCAGGTGTCTTTTCCCACCTTATCCATGGAAATCACACTCTACTGTATATAGTTTCTAGTTTGGACCATTTTTTGGTAACAACCATCTTGAGTTGCTTCGAGGGTGAGGAGGGGTTGGGGTAAGGGAAAGTTTATTGTTCAAAGTTATATATCATATTTTCTTTATTAGATTTAAAATGTTGAAAACAAAGAGACACACAATAAAGGTCACAGATATAGCTTTATTAACTGCAATGAAAGAAAGAAAGGAAATGCTGCTCCCGGTGGACTCGTAGGGGGTGCCTGCCCTCAGTTTCCTGTCCAACTGCATCGGATCTTATGGGATGGCAGGGGGGGTTCTCCTTGGGGTCTCTAGGTGGCAGAAGATAGAACAGAAGGATGTCCAGAGTTATGGTGTGCTTGCTGGATTGGTCCTATCTTAGAGTTACCATGCTGACATCAGAGAAACCTGTAACAACATTTTCACAAAATGTCAATAGGTTTCATAGCCCATTCAAAAGATCAGGGGTTATGCAATATTAAAAAAAAACAGAAAACAGATCTGTATTTTTTATAAGAGACACACCTCTCTAAATCTGAAAATATGAAATTACACTGGGGGCAGCGATACAAACTCTATGGCTCTTCCCATCCCAGTGGGCATAGATGAGGAGCAGCTATTATGTTTCCCCAGACAACACCACTTGATGTTCAAAAAGTTACACTGACCCCCCTGGGAAGGTACGTGATACTACAGGGAACATTATATTCTACAACAGTGAACCTGGTCAGCATTTACCTTCCACCCCAATCTACGATCCAGGTGGTCAGCCCTTTTTTGGCCAAGTTCCTGGAGATGCTGGAAGGATTGCTTATTATGATGGGTGACTATAATATGATATGGTCTCAGGATATAAACACTAGTAACCCTGGTACCTATAGAACATCCAATGCCCTCCGGTTTTTGAAAACCTCCTTTGAGCAGATAGGACTTGTGGATGTTTGGCAGTTGATGTTTCCATTCCAACAGGGGTTTAGATTATGCTTTTATAACATGTGAACACTACTCTAAAGCTAGAGATATAATAGTCGGTCCATGTATTCTTTCAGACCACCACCTTCTGATTCTCAAACTAGATATTGGTAAACAACAAAAATGATCTTTATGGTGCTTGAACCCCCTGCTTTTAAAAGACGAACAATTTGTAACACTGATACAACAATGCATACCACAAATAGTGAGGGAGAATATCGGAGAGGAAACAACAAAGATTATCATATGGGACACTGTTAAAGTAGTACTTAGAGGAGAAATTATAGCTTATGCAATAAAAAAACACCACCAGGCAGAACAGGAATTTCTGGAACTGGAGAATACTCTGCAACAATACCAGTTGCTCTATATGGAGGGAGATAAGGGACTGCGTCAGAAAATCTGGGGAAACTCAAAGTGCACTGCTGAAACTGATGGACTGGAAGGTCTAATAAACACTTCAATATCTAAATTTGACCAATTATGAAGGGGGTGTTTGAGGGTCACGTATATTGGCATGCAGGCTTTGAGTGCAGAAAAAACTTGCACAATATTGAAAATAAAGCAACCTGACTCTAATGAGTTAACTCATAGGGAAGAGGAAATCCGAAATACTTTAACCTCCTTTTACCAAACCCTTTATAAATTTGATTTAGGGTCTTCCCCGGATGCAGGGAGTGAATTTTTATCCAAATTGAATCTTTCATGGTTAACTGACACACAACAAAAGGAACCTGAGAGATCAGTAGGAGCAGAGCAAATTCTTTGCCATATACTAGCAACAAAGATTAATAAATGTCCTGGGTCAAACAGGTTCAGTTCAGAGTGGTATGAAAAAGTCTCAAATTTACTACTGCCCACACTGCTTCCTACTTTAAAAAGGTGGCGGAGGGTGGGGACACCCTGCAATCATAGACATATGCAGTCATTGCTCCAGTTCCAGAACCAGAGAGGGGTGGCACTAATCTGGATTCATATTGCCCAATTTCAATTCTTCTCACAGACTATAAAATTTATATGGCAATTTGGGCCACCAGGCTTGAAAAAATTGTACAGTTTCTTACCAATCCAGACCAGTCTGGTTTTATTAAAAACAAAAATATTATGGATAATATCCGGCGAGCATTACTGTTGGCAGAATATGTTTAGTCCAGACAAATGATTGGAAATGATTATACAACAGCATGCCCCTAAAGTACTGAAGTGAGAAAAGAAGGGAGAAATGCCCTTGATAACTGATAGATTAAAAAAACTTTAAGGATAAGGGACAGAGTATGGAAGAAGGCATGCAAAACTAAAACCTTTGAAGACTGGGAGAAATTTAAAATATGGAGAACAAAATGTAAGAAAGAGGTTAGATCAGCAAAATTACAGTACCATTTAAATAAACTGAATAAAGTGCAAGACCCTAAGGCTTTTTGGAAATACATCTTAGAATTGAAGAACCCAGCCAAAGTACCTAATGTGATTGGCCTTAAGGAAGGGTTGAAACATAACAGATCAGTTGGAGGGGGCTGGCTTGTTCAATTCTTACTTCTTGGACTTTCCTGATCTTAAAGTGCCAAAATCCATAGAAAAAAAGCTGATATTTCTATACCAGGAATACTACAAGAATTAAGGAAGACTCAGGGTACTGAGCTGAAACCTACTTTTGACTTTAGGCAATTAGAAATAAAAGAAGTAGAAAATGAGATACAAAAATTAGATATTGCTAAGGTGGGGAGTTTGGACAGATTGGACGCTCAGTTTTTGAGCTTGGGGGCCAATGTCCTTGCTCCCTTAATTACCTACCTTTTTAACTGGAGTTTATGTAGTGCTACTTTCCAGGTATAAGGAAACAAGGAAAGGTAATACCTATTTTTAAGGGGAAAGACAGCACGGCCCCTTCTAATTATAGGCCAATAGCCCTCTTTCCTATTCTAATGAAGGTGTTATAAGGAAGGGTGCATTATCAATTTAGTCAGTATTTGGAAATAAATGAACTGTTGACTAATAACCAACATGGTTTTAATGCAGGAAGGTCCATGAACACCACCCTCTTGGACTTCAATAATCTTGTAACAACATCGCTAAATCAGGGAAGGAGTACGAGGGGCAGTATTCATGGACCTTAGCAAAGCTTTTGATTTGGCTCAGCACAGGGGTCTGTTAGAAAGGTTTAGAGATTTGGAGTTTCAGAATGGGCCACTACAGTGCATTAAATCCTATCTGGCTGAACGTAAGCAGGGTGTTGCACTGGGGGACATGGTGTCGAGCCTGGGAGAAAAAAAAAGGTGGGGTCCCCAGGGCTCTATACTGGTGTTCAACATCTATGCTAATAGTCTTGTGCAAGTTATAAAACAAACAGAAACTAGAATGTATGCTGATGACATTGTGTTAGTGTCATCAGCTGAAAGTCAGGAAGCTATGGAACTTCAGTTGCAGGCAGATATGCTACACATGGAACAGTGGCTCTGTGACTCGGGTCTGCTCCTCAATTTAAAAAAAAACTCAATGCATGGCATTTTGGGGGAGACATGCAAGAAGGTGCGGACCTGGACCACAGATTCAACTGCAAGATGGTACTGTTATTGCCAGTATGGCTAGTTACAAGTATTTGGGAGTTCAGTTGGACTCTGGCTTGACTTATGTGGAACATACTTGCACACAGGTTGGGAAAGTAAATCAAAGACTAGGGGCACTAAGAAGGGTGTCTGGTTGTTTGTCTCCTGAATTTACAAAGATGATGGTCAGACAGTTATTAATCCCAGTTCTTGAGTATGGTTCAATTTTGTATATGCACACTGCACAAAAAGTGTTGAAAAAACTAAACCAAACATATTATAGACTAGGAACATTTGCTACTAGAAGTACATTTAAAACACATCATTGCATAATTTATAATAACTTGAATTGACTTCATCCCGAAAAGCAAGAAGATATATTTGGCTCACCATATGTCATAAGATAGTATTTAATAAAAGTAAGCATCCTTTACAGAATTTAGTCCCAACAGTCCACCTGAATGACCCAATGGTAACTACAAGAGCCACAAATAGCAGAATTTTGGTGCACAAATCCTACAACAAGATGGGAGATTTAACATTAAAAAACAGTGTAGCAAAACATTGGAACAACCTGCCACATGAACTGAAGCATATTAGTAGTTTAACCATTTTTAAGCTAAAATTATATGAATTGTTGAGAAAAGATTGTACATGTTTTTAATTGATTTTCTTAATTGTGTAACTGTTTTGTTAATTGTATTTAATATATGGATCATGAAAATAATATAGTAGAAAAGCATACAAAAAATTCTCCATAATAGTATCACTCCCAAATTGATAATACTACACTTCTGGAGTGATAATACCATCGTTCAGGTGCCGTAATACTATTGTTCGGGACCTGAATGATAGTATTAGCACCAAAACGCAACAGTGCATGTGCTAGTCTAGCTCCCAATGTCTTTCAAAACATGCCTTCCAATTGGCCGCTTTTCCTGTTAGGGTGGGTAGAACAGTTCAAAAAACATGGTGGATACTGTCTTGCTTACCGAGAGTGTTTCTCAAATTGAACATTTTGCAGCTTTTTTGTTTTAAATATGCGGAAAATACAGATATCCAGTTGATCCTGTATTCCCCAGACATGGAAAAGGTAGGCTGTCCTTCGTAAAAAAAACAAAAAAAAAACACAAGCAATGAGACAGTGTGGCGCGTAGCCAGGACAGAGAGACTTGTTCGCTGCAGTGGCCAACTGCCTGAGAGAAAAGAAAATCAGAAAATCACATCCGTATTTAAAAAAAATATAAAAAATAGGTTCCTGTGCATCACAATGTAGTAATTCCATTTCGAGGTTCTGGGGACATGGAACCTCTCGAGCTTCGCTCTCGAGGTTCTCAACGTCCACAGAACCCTCTCAATGGAATTACTACATTGTAATGCACAGGAACCTATCTATTATTCTATTTGTTATGTTTAGTTTTTGCATTTGGAGCTTGAACAGGACTTTGTTGTAAACGGGATTTATATAATAACAAACTTTTGCCTGTCTAAAAATAAATTTTACCATACCAAATACCCGCTGTCTTCCTTAGCCTTGATGCAGAGAAGGCTTTCAACAGGGTGTCCTGGAGTTTTTTGTGGGACACCTTGTGACTTTCCATTTTCCGGATGTATTTATGAAATGGCTGCGGAACATTTATTCTGAGCCTCGGGCTTATGTGAGAGCCAGTGATTCTGTATCCCTACCAATAGATCTTCAACGGGGGATGAGACAGGGCTGTCCACTTTCCCCTTTGCTTTTCACCCTCTACATAGAGCCCCTGGTGACAGCAATTCATAAAGAACCAACGGTCGAGGGAATACCACTGTAGCAGGTAGAATATAAAACCGGGTTATTTGCAGATGACGTGCTGCTCACTGTATGCTCCCTGAGGAGTCCATCCCAGCTGAATTGTCCTTCCTTGACCAATATGACAGAGTGGCAGGATTCAAACTAAACAGAATACTAACATACTAACATACTGTTTGCCAGCAGATTAGGCCTTACGGTCTATTGAGTCTGCTCGAACCTCAGATCCTTAGTTGGGTGCGAGGCCCTCCCATCCCTTGTGCTCCAGAAACCCCTATCATCCATCCCCACCCCCCTGGGACAGGCCATCATCTGATACATCCACTTTCTGTGTCTGTCCCACCCTCTCTTGAAGCCCTCCACTGTGGCTCTCTGAACCAGCTCACCAGGCAGTGCATTCCAAGGGTCCACCACCCTCTCAGTGAAAACCTCCTCTTTTCCCCCCTCACCCTTCCACCTTCCAACTTCAAACCATGCCCTCTGGTGATACCTCCCTGCTTTAGTCTAAAGATCCCTCCATGTTTACCCTATTTATTTCCTTGAGGTACTTGAAGACCCCAATCATGTCCCCCCGTCTCTCCTCTCCTCCAATGAAAACAGGCAGAGCTCATCAAGTCTGTCCTCATATGTCAAATCCCCTATCCCTTGTATCATCTTAGTTGCCCTCCTCTGTACCCTCTCCAGGAGCTGTATGTCCCTCTTCAAGTGTGGTCTCCAGTACTGTACACAGTACTCAAGGTGTGGTCTAACCAGTCCATTGTACAGTGGCAGAATCACTTCCTTGCTCCTAGAGGTGATCCCCCTTACGATGCATCCCAACATCCTGTTTGCCTTGCTAGCTGCTCTCCTGCACTGCTCAGAGTTATTCATACATGCATCCACCATAACCCCTAGGTCTTTTTCCCCATTGAGGCCTCCAGCGCCTCCCTCCCAGGAGTGTACCTATGTTTAGGGTTTCCCGACCAAGATGCAACACCTTGCACTTGGTGATATTGAAATTTAATTTCCATGTGAGCCCAGCTTCCAGGGTATCCAGGTCCCTTGCAGGGCCAACCACCCCTCTTCTCCCTCAACTACTGCTCCCATCTTGGAGTCATCTGCGAAGAAACTCATTTCCACCCTATACCCTCCCTGATGTCCGATATGTATGCATTAAACAGGATCGGACCCAGGACCGAGCCCTGCGGTACCCCACTACCAACCTCTGTAGGGTTTGAGAGCTCCCCACAGACCACTACTCTCTGGGTGCATTCAGCTAGCCAGTTTTCAATCCATCTGACCATCAAAGGGCCTACTCCTAACCCCATCAGTTTCTCCACCAGACCATTGTAGGGGACAGAGTCAAACACCTTGCTGAAGTCCAAGAATAATACATCCACAAAAATAAAAAATAAAAATAAAATAATAAAAATAATAAAATAATAAATAATAAAATAATAAAATAATAAAAATAAAAATAAAAATAGCAATATTAACTTAGAACTTCACCCCATCAGATACATTAAAAAGGACCCTTCCACCACAATGGAATAGGTTATCCATTAAGTACCTGGAGATTTATATCCCTAGAGATTAAAATAAGTTAGAGTTATTTAATTATTAGCCCATTACACAAGCTATACAGCTAGATTTAAAGAGATGGGGCAATTTAAGGTTAACATTAACTCAAAAAATAGAAACCTTATGAATGAATGTCCTTCCTCGATTACTTTATTTATTTCAGTCCATTCTATACTTTCTGGTAAACTTTTATTTTAAATCCTGGACTACAATTATTATCCAATTATCCAATCCAATTTTATCCAATTTTGTATAGGGTTGCCAGTGTCTGAGAATACATATGTCCATCCTCCAGTTACCTTTGGCAAAAGGGGGGACAAATTTACCGAATTTAGAATGGTATGCCATGGTGGCATTTATTAAGATAGCACTATAGTGGTTGTCGGAAGCTTATAGGTTGCCCTGGAAGGATATTGAATTTGCTGTCAATGACTTGTATGACATATCCCACATATTGTTTTCTACAGATGGGAACACCCCCTCTAAGAAATTTTACTGTCATAATTTCCAGAGTCCTAAAAATGTGGCTTAAACTTTAGAGAGAGAGAGAAAGCAGCCAGAGATTCCTTAAATCAAGGAGGTTATTTTCTAGACTACACTGAACTGAATTATTACTTTTTGGACCTGTGTAAGTAACTAGTATTGATTCTGCTTTTGGGGTTGACTTGTCTTAGTTTTAACTTTAATTTGCCAGGGAGGAACTGTAGCTGGGAGATATTTGCAGTCATTCGTGACTAGACCTGATACTTAACCTCTATGAAATAGGTGTCTGAAAGGAAGGAAGGCACTCCCCGGGTGGAGGGTAAGTAAGTAAGTAAAAAATTATTTTTGAGCTCTTTTCTAGAAACCAAAGCGCTGTACAAATAACATTTAAATAACAAACATTAAACAATAATAAAATCAATCACCATAAACTTTTAAAAATAGAAATGTTTTTAATTCCACTTTAAAGCTCTCATCAGTCAGGCAGCTTCATATCCGACGAGGTAGAGAATTCCACAGGGCAGGGGCAGCATAAGAAAATGCACGCGCCCCAGATGTCTTCAAATGAACCCTGGGAATCTCTAGCAATCCCTCATCGGCAGATCAGCGTGAGCGAGAGGGGCAGTAGGGAGTAAGGATATCTTGCAGATATTGCAGTCCCTGTTCATGTAGAGCTTTATACGTCAGTAATCCAACCTTGAAGGTAATCTGCCATTGAACCAGCAGCCAGTGCAGCCCACATAGAACAGGCATAATATGACTATTTCTAGATGTCCCAGTCAAAAGCCTGGCTGCTGCGTTTTGCACTAGCTGCAGGCAGTGGATATCAACCCGCAGTAGCCCTAGGTAAAGGGCATTGCAGTAATCAAGGCGGGAGGTCACAAAGGCATGGACCAAAATAGGAAGGTCAACCAGAGGAACCTGGTGTTTCATCGGGGCAATATTCCTCAGATGGTAAAAAGAGGACTTAACAATGGCCAACACCTGAGATTTCAAGGTCAGACCATCGTCAATAATAACACCCAGATTATGCAGCTGGCCTGAGGTCAAGAGCTGGACATCATCAAACCAAAGGCCTGATGGTATCCCAGCCCTATGGCCCTCCTCAAGGTGACCCAGGTCCACAATCAACACCTCGGTCTTATCCAGGTTTAACCTCAGGCAGCTGGCACTCATCCAGTCATTGATTTTAGCTAGACAGCTGTTAAACAGAGAGATTGCATCATCCTGTCAGGGAATAAAAGACAGATACAGCTGGGTAACAGGGTCAGAGTTGTACTTGATTGTTTCTGGATGGCATAGGTTTACTCCCTCCCATCCTTTCCCACATACCACCCGCCCAAAGAGCAGAACTTCCTTTACAGCAGGGGTTCTGACATCAATTCCCCAAAACTGCTAACAACATACACCTGTTCATATCCTTAAAGGCACAGCATGCTGAACAGGGGGTAGAGACACTCACAAGCTTGCACACACTAAAACAAGAACAAAAAAACAACAAAAGAAAAGCATCTGTAACAGGAAGGGACACAGCCATGTGGGGTGTGGTGCAATGTACTGGCTGTGGAGCAGCAGTCTTCCAGGATACATTCTGGAAACTGCATTGCTGCACTATTTGCAGGCACCTCTCTGGTCTGAGGGAGGAGGTTGCTCATCTCCATGCTGACCTGGCAAAGATTCAGAAAACCAGCTCCCCAATGCAGGGACCACCCAGACCACTACTGCTAATTCAGAGGTTGCCAAGAAAGAGGAGTGGTTGAACCACAGTGGGCTCAGGGAGGGTGAGGGTGGTGGAACAGAGGTGCATCCCCCCAGTTGTGCCTCTGGACAATTCATTTGCCACTCTGGCAGAGAATTGTTCCAGAGGAGGGCAACTAAACTGGTGCAGGTCTGCATCAGAAACCATATGAAGAGAGGCTGAGAGAGCTTAATATGTATACTCTTGATAAGAGGGGGGACAGGGGAACATGATAGAAACTTTAAAGTACCTCAAGGGAATCAACAAAGTCCAGGAGGGTAGCATCTTTTAGAAAAAGAGATGTACAAGAACAAGGGGACACAATTTAAAGATAGAGGGGGGACGGCTCAGGGGTAATATGAGGAAATTCTTTTTCAAGGAGAGAGTGGTGGATGCATGGAACTGATTTCCTGGGGAGGTTGTGGGGTCTAAAACAGTGCGGGAATTCAAACATGCATGGGACAGACATAAGGAAATTATAGTGGGGGGTTGCAGGAAGTAGGCTGTTGGTTATCTAGAATCTTCAGCTTATCAAATAGGTAGGGAAATGGGCAGACTGGGTGGGCAAGTGGTCCTTATCTGCTGTCAAAGTCTATGGAGGCACCTGCAGGGGAGACCAAGGAGAATGCTGGGAAACTCCACAATGGAGACCCACAGGAGGGTGGCATAGGACCCCACAGGGGAAGGAAACAACTCCTGGTGGGGGACTCAATTGTTAGGGGGGTAGAACTGGGGAAGGGAAGGGAAGGGAAATGGAGGTAAGCTGCCTGCCCAGCGCCATGACTTGGAGGGACAGGAAATGAATCCTCAGGATCGTGGGAGCAGCTCCAAGAGGGAGTGAGCTGGATGTCATTATCCACCTAGGGATGAATGACCTGGCTGAGAATGGGTTCAGAGAAGTGCAACAAGGAGTTTGTGGAGTTGGGGAAGGGCCTTAGACAAGTAGCACACATGGTAACTTTCTCGGAAGTGCTACCTGTCTATGGCATGGATGAGGCTAGGGCACTCCACACCATGGGATTCAATGACTAGTTGAAAAGCTGGTGCAGAGCTCAGGGATTTGGCTTCATTGAGGACTGGGGCTGTACCTGGAGGGATGCAGGCCTATACAAGTGTGATGGTATGCATCCATCTTGGAGGGGAACCAGGATCCTAGGTGATAGGTTTAAATGCTTCATTGGCAAGCATTTAAACTAGCCAAGAGGGGGAGGCACTGAAAAGGAGAAGAGAAATCCTAGCCCCCCAAAAAAGTCAGGGTAGTTAGTGAGGTAAACACCAAAATAGAGCTGTCAAAAGTGATAAGGGCAGGGGTAAATGGAGAACAAGACAAAGGCAGTAAGGACAGGGATTGGGCAAAAAGAAATAAAGACAGAAAAAAATGGAGGGTAATGAGTACCAATGCCCGTAGACTAGGTAAAAAGCTCCCCGAAATGGTGGCCTTGATGGAAGAGGGATGCCTGGATATCGTGGCAGTCACAGAAACATGGTAAACAGAGAACCATGACTGGGATATCAACATACCAGGGTATACAATCTACAGGAGGGACAGGAAGCAGAGAAGAGGAGGAGGAGGAGGAGCTCTCTATGTAAGGGAAGGGATCCAAAGCAACAGAATTAAAGGGTAAACAGGGAGGAGAAGAGGTACTATGGGTCACCCTGGAGACTGGAAATGGCTCCACAATCCGCACAGGGGTTTTATACAGACCCCCATCTCAGGGGGAGAAAATGGACAAGGAAATGATAGAAGGTATCCTTGGGATGGCAGAGAAAGGTGAGGTGAGGGGGACCTGAATATGCCAGATGTTAACTGAAGAGGAGGAGGAGGAGCTCTCTATGTAAGGGAAGGGATCAAATCAACAGAACTAAAGGGTAAACAGGGAGGAGAGGAGGCACTTTGGGTAACCCTGGAGACTGGAAATGGCTCCACAATCTGCACAGTGGTTGTATACAGACCCCCCGTCTCAGGGGGAGGAAATGGACAAGGAAATGATAGAAGGCATCATTGGGAAGGCAGAGAAAGGGGACATATTGCAGATGGGAGACCTGAGTACGCTAGATGTTAACTGGAGCACCTTTGCTGCAGCCACATCCAAGAGCAGGGCAATTCTTGATGCCCTACATGGGGCATGCCTCAGACAGCTAGTTTTGGAACCCACTCAGGAGGGAGCAATCTTAGACCTGGTACTCTTAAATGGGGAAGTAGAGTGGATCTCTGATCTTGAAGTGGGTAGCCATCTGGGAACAAGCAACCACCAGACAGTGTGGTTCATGATAAACTTAGCTGTAGAGTCAAGGCACACAAAAGTGAAGGTACTGGACTTCAGGAGGGCTGATTTTGTCAGAATGGGAGAGTGCCTCAGAAAAGCACTAGCAAACAGACAAGAAGGTGGGGTGGAGCAACAATGGGGAAACATCAAAACTGCCATCACAGAGGCAACAAGCCTTTGTGTGAAGCAAATAAACAAATCAAAAAGAAAGAAAAAAACACTATGGCTCTCAAAAGAAGTGGCGGGGAAGGTAAGGGAGAGAAAGATAGCATTCAGGAAGCATAAGGTAACACAGAAGGAGCAGGACAGAGAACTGTATCAGTTAAAGCAGAAGGAAGTGGGGAAAGCAGTCAGAATAACAAAGGTTCAAACTGAGGAAAAGATAGCCAACTCAATTAAGAAGGGGGATAAAATCTTTTATAGGTACATTAGGGAGATGAAGGCAGGGATACTGAGGCTGAATAAAGAGGAAGGTGGTTGGGCAGAGAGCCACACTGAAAAAGCAGGGATACTGAATGAATATTTCTGATCAGTATTCACAATGGAAAAGCAGGGGGAGACCTAATCCAGTCAATAGAAGCACTCTGGATAGGGGGGTTGATATTAGTCATTTCGCAGAAGAAAGGGTTCTGAAAGAACTCTTAAAACTGAAGGTGGATAAAGCAATGGGGTCTGATGGGATTCACCCCAGAATTCTAAAAGAACTAAGGGAAGAACTAGTAACACACTGACTACCATTTTTAATAAATCATGGGAGGATGGTGTGGTACCTGAGGACTGGTGGAGGGCAGATGTAATTCCACTTCACAAAAGTCACCCAAAATTTGAAAGCATTTTCTACTATATGCAAGACAAAAGCAGGAAACTACAGACCTGTCAGTTTGACCTCAGTGGTAGGGAAAATGATGGAATCACTTCTGAAAGAAAGAATTGTTGAATACCTAGAAGCCAGTGGGGCACAGGACCCAAGGCAGCATGGATTCACAGCGTGAAGGTAATGTCAAACAAATCTAATTGATTTCTTTGACTGGGTGACCAAAGTAGTAGACCAGGGAGGGGCTATGGACATAGCCTACCTAGACTTTAGCTACGCATTTGACACAGTCCCGCACAAAAGATTAATAAACAAATTATCAAGCCTGGGAGTGGGTCCCAGGGTGGTACCCTGGGTATAACACTGGCTGGACAACGGGACACAGCGGTTAGAGTAAATGGAGTCCACAGTGAAGAAAGGAGTGTTACTAGTGGGGTACTGCAGGGTTCAGTACTGGGACCAGTCCTTTTTAATATCTTTATAAGTGACATTGCAGAGGGAATGGAGGGGAAGGTGTGTCTCTTTGCAGATGACACAAAGATCTGCAACAAGGTTGATAGGCAAGGTGGGGTGGAAAGGATGAAAAGGGACTTGGCAAGGTTGGAGGAATGGTCAAATGTATGGCAGCTTAGATTCAGCACTAAGAAGTGCAAAGTAATACACCTAGGGAACAAAAACCCAGGGCAAGAGTACACAATGGAGATGAGATACTGACAACTACAAAAATGGAAAGGGACCTGGGGCTAGTCATATCAGATGTCCAAAAGGTGGGCCAGCAATGTGAGAAGGCAGTAAGGAGGGCAGGGGGGATACTGGGATGCATAGGGAGAGGCATCACCAGTAGAAAACAGGAAGTTGTTGTCCCTCTGTACAGACAGTTGGTAAGACCACATCTGAAGTACTGTGTGCAGTTCTGGAGACCCCATCTATGCAAAGACAGAGACGGGGTGGAGGCTGTCCAGAAGAGGGCAACCAAAATGGTGCAGGGTCTGAGCCAGAAGACATATGAAGAAAGACTAAAGGAGCTTAAGATGTATAGCCTCAAGGAAAGGAGGGAGAGGGGGGACATGATAGAAACTTTCAAATACCTCAAGGGAATCAACAAAGTCCAAGAGGGTAGCATCTTTCAAAAAAAGAGATGTGCAAAAACAAGGGGACACAATCTGAAGATGGGGGGGGGTGGCTCAGAAGTAATGTGAGGAAGTATTTCTTCACAGAGAGGGTTGTAGATGCTTGGAACAGCCTTCCTGAGGAGGTCATAGAGTCAAATCAGTTGGTGAATTCAAGAATGCATGGGACAGACATAAGGCAATTCTAGTAGGGGGTAGGAGGAAGTAGGCTGTTGGTAAACTAGGATCTTCAGCTTACCTGTTAGGTAGGGAAATGGGCAGACTAGGTGAGTCAAGCGGTCCTTATCTGCCGTAAAATTCTATGTTTCTATGTTTTAATGTAAAGACACCCAAAATTTGAAAGCATTTTCTACTATATGCATTTACAAAGTACTGACGAGAACTGTATGCCAAACTGAATTGACACTACATTTAAACAATTGTGTAGACTGGGATTACAGTTTATTTACAAATTTATGAATGGAGATGGGGTTGTCCCATTTGAAATCATACAACAGACCTATGGGCTATCCTTGAGAGATTATTATCGCTATGCACAAGTTAAAGGGTACATCCAAAAACAACCAGAATGTAATAACAGACTCCCAATTCAGAAACCACCTCTCTTAGAATTGATACTTTAACATAGTGATGGACATCAGGGAACCCATTTAATAGTTCAGTTTTATAAAATATTCAGGGATGTGCTTGGGGACTCCACATCTTCAATTTTAGATAGTTGGAATAATGATTTGGGATCTCAAATCCACCCCAGAGGTGTGGTATGGAACAACACTATCAGTGGTAAACATCACAAACCTGGAATGACGGGAGTAAATTCTGGCATAACCTTGCTGAAGTGACTGGAAAGGATCCTAAAACAACACCCACAATGTAGAACATAGATGGTGCCATCACTCTTGACCATGTAATCATTGCCAATGCATTTAACACCACTTTTGCTTACCTTGGTCATGTGCTACCCCCTAACTTTTTTGATCCCACCACAGTTAACCCAGCTCCAGTTAGTTCAGGTTTGCTACCAGGGCACCCTCCTTTCCATTTCAAAGCAATCCCGGAAAGCCAGCTAAAAAACACATTCTTAAAGTGCTTGGAGAGTCTAGGGTCAGTGGTGATTCACTGGATATGAAACTTCTTGCCCTCACCATTGACGAAGTCCTGCTCCCACTAACCAAAATCCTCAACTGTTCCCTCATGCTCTCCCAGTTCCCCCAAAAGTGGAAACTGGCAGTGGTGACTTCAGTCCATAAAAGTGGTGACAAGACTGTCACAAGCAACTACAGGCCTATATCCATCCTCCCTCCTCTATCCAAAGCATTGGAATGGATAGTGGCTGATCAGCTCACGGAGTACCTTATCAAATACAGCCTGCAATGTTCCCAGCAGCATGGCTTCCGCAAAGAGCACAGCACTACCACAGCACTCCTCGAATTCACTATACATATCCATCATGCACTTGATCAGCTCCTCTTTTATTGACCTGACTAAGGCATTTGACACTGTCAATCACTCCATTCTCCTCAAACAATTATCCCTCTTTGGTCTTTCAAGTGAAACTACCCTCTGGTTTTAAAGCTACCTCAGTAACTGGACCCAACAGGTCAGGATTGATGAATTCCTCTTGTCATCCCTACCAATCCACTCTGTAGTACCCCAAGGTTCTATCCTGGGTCCCTTGTTATCCAGCATATTTCTGAACAATCTCCCTGCCTCCTGCCACAACAGAATGTTACTGTATGCAGATGATGCAGTAATCTTCACTTGCCACACCGACCCCACCTCCCTTCAGTCTCAACTACATAAAAGTTTCACAGAAGTGGAAGACTTGTTTTGCTCACATAAACTCATCCTTAGCCACAAAAAAACTAAAACAATGTTGTTCCATGGAATCCACAACAAGTACAAGGACCATGAGCTCATAATTAACAACCACGAAGGCTTCGCTCTTGAGCAGGTGGATATGTTTAAATATCTGGGCCTGACCCTTGACTGCTCCCTCTCATATACCAAACACATTGACAATATTGCTAAAACTGTGAACTCCCGTATAGGGCTACTATACAAGCATAAACATTGCCTAATGGCTGAAGCCTTGAACCTCACTATCCAGAGCTCTGTTATCTCAACTATTGACTACGGGCTCGTTATCTATGGATCCGCTACTGATACTGCACTCCCGAGCATAGCTGTAACTCTTAATAAGGCATGTAGACTCCTTATTTCAGCTGCCAGCTTTTCTCACACATGTGACATTTACGAGCAGGCTAACTGGCTCCAGCTATCTGGCAGGCTAAAGTACCAGACCTGCATCCTAGCTAAGAAGACATCACTGGGCCTTATGCCCCCTGGAGTCCAATCAATAGTGATCCCGCAGCGTGTCCGCTGCCTAACTAGAAGATCAGACAGTCTAACCTTTACAATACCTCGCTGTTGGACCTCTCAAGCTCAGCGTTCTTACCTTGTCAGAGCCTCTACCTGGTTCAACTTGCTGCCTACAGAAATCTCTAATATTGCCACGATTGGTGCTTTTAAGTGTAAACTGCATCAACACCTCATGGCTAGTGCCTTCTGTGATTGCTTCTTATAATCCCCTTCAGGCATACTACCCTCAAGCATCCCTCCTCACTGCCTCAGCTCCTCCTCCTCTCCTACCCCTCATTACTGGGTATAGGATGAATCTGTCTCCTTTTCCTTTTCATCCCCCCTTTCCTCCTTCCTTGCTGTTTCCCATCTACCACATACCCAACGCAATGCCCTCCACATTTCTCCCCTCCTCCCTCTCTCTCTCTCCCATACCACCCTCTCACCACCACTCTTCTTTCTCTTTTCCCACTAACCCACTCCTAACAAAGCTTCACTGAGATGCCTATGACTTGTACTGTATAATTAACTTGCAACACAATTCCTTGACAATGCCTTTGGCTGCTTTTATTGTAACCTTACTTGTCTTTTTTTTTTTTGTAAGTTCCATTGCAATGATCATGTTATGTTTTGTACCTTATTGTCCTTATTGCCTTGATGTGGAACCTTTGTAAAAGAGCCATCGGCTTAAAGGTGTCATCCGTAAAATACAAATAAATAAATAAAATGAATAAAACCCCTCTGGCATGAGTTTGCATGGAAATGCAGAAATAGATATTTTAGAGTCCCGGCAATCCTAACCAATATTTACCAGCTCCATATGAGAGATGCTGGAGAAACTGCCACTGTCAGCTGGTGGATTTGTCACATGTTTTTTGATCCTACCCCTTCTAATTCCATTTTGGTGCCTACTCTGGACAGATGTAACAGACTGCCTATGAGATAATATTGAAATTACAGATGAAATGGTTTTATGACAATTATGCCACCACACACCTCCATGCATAAAACATTATTGCAAGTCTTTTACTGGCCACAAAAAGGCGATGAGTAGGTGCTGGTGAAACCAATGATACCCACAGTGTAAAACTGGAGAGCAATAGTACCATCTGTTTATCAATTAGAACACCTATTAGCAGGTTTCTCTGACAAAATGCCAGCCTTTACCACTAGATGGCAGATGTGGGTGTGGTACATGGCCCAAGTTGATGTTATTTTTGTCCCATAGATATAATGGGGAGGTGGCTGGAGGGGGGCTACTTTAATTAAAGCTTGTTAAAGATGAGAAGTGGATTGGGGTGCACTGGAGACTTTAATGATACAAGTTAACCCTCCATAAAGAAATACAGTGAAGATGTCTTGTTTTTATTTAAAGAAATTGTAGTTGAGAATCTTTCTTATCTATATGATCAAATGTTAATAGAACAGTGTCACACCAAATGATTTTATTGTATCTGTGACATAACTAGAACTCTGATGCTATATTTGTCTTGTCTCACAATAAAAATGAAATAAAAAAACAGAAAAATTAAATACTTACCTTCAGTGTTGGGAAATTTGGTGCATTCAAACATCCGAATCCCGGCATGATGAATCTTCCTTGGCCTGGCATCATGATCTAATCCTACACCAACTGTAAAACAATGGAAAAGCAGTACAACCATATTAGACATCAACAGGGCACAATACCAACCCACCCCACACCTATCTTGCTCTGAAACAAAAAATTAAATACATAGAAATACTTACGTGTGCAGCAGCAGCAGTATGTCTATGAGGATGATCCATGAACCTTACACCAGCCAAAACATTACTTGGTGGCAAGTTGGCAACCAGTCAGAGGAGCAGCAGGTAGCAAGCTACAGCAACCCAAAATCTAATTCCCTCCACACCATACAAGTTACAATCACAGAATCACCACAGCAAAACTGGACAGCATTGTCAAAGGAATACTATAGATTAATTTCACTAGTGAAACTAGCAGCAGGAGGCAATAAGTGTGACTAGCAGCAGCAGCAGTTTGTAGGAGGAGTTCATTCTGTCAGCGTGGCCTCACTGCCACCACTTACCATGTTGGCTATTTCATAATTGCCACAATAATTGTGTCTCCCTTCTCTCAAAATTTTGTCATGTAGCATTTCCGGACTTATAAAGCCTGTTCTGTACAGCACAGCAGCTAGCAGAAACAAGATTCATCCTGAAATAATTTGTAAATGTTGGACAAAACAGCATTTTTTGTCCAGTTGGTGGCAGAGCACTACAGTAAAACCCCAGTTATCCAAACCTCAATTATCCAAAACTCTCAGTTATCCAAAACCATGGTGTGTCTCCCAGCTTAACTGACTTAATTGTAAAGTTCTCTGACTTATCCAACACTTCATTTATCCAAACATTTGTTTTGTCCCCCAGCTCATTCAGATAAATGAGGTTATACTGTATATAACATGATGACTGAGAGCAGATTCAGGTCTCAGTTTTATGTAACATTTCTCATGTAACATTACTGGGCTTGTACAGCCTGTTCTGTACTAGCGCCAACAAGATTTATCCTGAAATCATTTGTAAATGGTGGACAAAACAGCATTTTTTTGTCCAGGTGGTGGTGGGGCACTATATAACATGATGACTGAGAGCAGATTCAGGTCTCAATTTTATGTAACATTTCTGGGCTTGTATAGCCTGTTCTGTACTAGTGCCAATAAGATTCACCCTGAAATAATTTGTAAACAGTGGAAAAAACAGCATTTTTTTGTTCGAGTGGTGGTTAGGCTGTATAAAACTTCAGGAGTGAAACCACATTTATCTCTCAATTTTATGTAACATTTCTCATGTAACATTACTGGACTTCTATGGCCTGTTCTGTATAAAGAAAGCAGTTTTCACTATGTCCACCAACTGACATTGCAGGGAACTTCATAAGTTCCACAACAATTAGGTTTCAGTTTTCTGTGGATTATTTTTCTCATGTGGGGAGGGACACCACTTAACATTTCTGGCAAGCGCACAACACATGTTAAGTACTATAACCAGATCTATGTTTAACTTTGCAGGAAACTTGCTTGCGTCTGTGCTTGCTGTGTACGTCTTTGGAATGTTGCACACAACAATAAGTGATGCAACATCACATAGCATTGGGAAACAATTTTTTTTAATCAGCACAATACTTAACATTTGTGGACAGGAGGAGGAAACATGTTAAAGAGCAGCTGACACCTTTAACAGAACTTTCACAAAACATAAATTTACACACAGTTCACTTTGTATTTCACATTAGTTATGTATGTCTCCTCCACATTATGTTTTACTGAGGACATTTGCATGAAAACAGGAGCTTTGCTCCTAAAAAATGTCATCTACTCCAGTTGCTTTCTCTGTACTTGAGGTCATAATGCACTGATTGCAACATCACAGTTACTCCAATGGCAACGGAGTGATGTAACAACAGATGATTGTGACTTGAAGTAGGGAGTAAGCTATTGAGGCCGATGAATTCAAAGGGCTAAAGATCATGTATTCATGGAATTTTTTCAGTGATAAATATATGGGAAGAGAAATGTGTGACATATATGTGGAATGCAACTGAATTGCACCGAGTGATTATGTTTTTAAAAGTTATCTTGGAGGTGTCACCAGCTCTAAGGAGTAGTACAAAACATAAGAAGGTAATAAGGTATTTATTAAAGGTACATGGTACAGACTAACTAAAATAAATGACAGGCAGGGTTAGGAGGGCAAATGGAATACAATGAGCAGGGAAAAGTAAGAGAGAGAGAGAATAAGAAAAGGGACTGAATGAAATAGGGATCATATAGTAACACACAAAGCCAATGGTCAAAGAAATAAGTTGTAATACAAAACAAAGAAATATGAGGACTTTGAGGAAGGAAAATTAGAGGACAGAAAATTTTTTTTTTGTTTTTTATATTTTTTTGGTGGGGGGAGAACTTACGAAGAACTGAAGAGAGGATAGACAAAGGAAAACAAAAAAGACTAATTACTACTGCCACAGACAGTGGCACCACCACACATTTCAGCCAGAATGCCCAGGATTTTATCAGCGACGGACTGCAGTTTATGCATCTGACCCCTGGCATCATTAAATTCTTGCCAGAATGTATTAAAGTCCTGCTGAAGCTGTTGCACCTTGACTAGGATGGCAGCCAAGTCTGCATGGGTCACTGGGGCTGCCTGTGCTGCTGCTGGCTGTGGATGTGGATGGTGGGGTGCTGATGGTGCTGTTGACTGCATTGACTGTCATCTACTGGAACTGAGTCTGCAAACCCTCTGAGGATGACTCACAGGTCCAGCCACACCTCCCTCCTGCTGACCCCTTCCATACTGTCCCTAACACTGCTACTGACTGCTGCTGCTCCCACCTCCTGCAGTTTTGCCTTCCACTCAGGCAGGTGGTGGTGAATCATGTGACTCCTCTGCCCACTAGTGCCAAAGTGGGACACCTGCTTGCCATGCTGGACTGCCTGGCCACACATCTTGCAGGTGACTAAAGGGTCACCTGCAGCATTTGATGAAAAAAAGTCCCAGGCAGGTGAAGATCTTGGCTGCCGAGGATGAGGGTAGGGCCCCAGATAATGCCCCAGCCACAGATTCCACATCATGCTGCTGAATGGGAGGGAGAACAGTCTCCTGCTGCTGCTGGGGAGGGGAAACAGTCTCCTACTGCTGCTGCTGATGGGGAGGTAGTACGGCCTCCTGCTGCTGCCAAGAAGGGAGCACAGTCTCCTCCTGCTGCTGCTGGGTGGTGGGGACAATGGCCTCCTGCTCCTGCTCTTGCCACTGTGGAGTCTCACTCATCAACTCCACAGTGCATTGTGGGGTTGCCTGAGTAAATAAAGATTGAAATGCTCATCTGTTAAGGTGGCGAACAGTTGCCCCATTGCCTTCCCCTTTCATTTCCATGAAGGTTTGTCCACCCAACCCCTCCAAACAAATACAAATAAACAGAGACAGAGAAAGATAGATGGGAACACACACACACACACACGCACACACACACAATCTACAGATGCACAAATAGGAAATAATAAAGACACACCAGAAAAACTGAGCAAAATATCAAAAATCAAGTATTTTCTAACTAAATATGCTCTGTGTGTTCACAGTGATTCTAAGCCACTGCCTGCTTCTCTCCAGACACATAGCAAAAGAAATGAATCATTCACTTCCTGCCTGTTTACAGTCACCTATGTGACCTACAGAGAATAAGTCATGCGAAAAGCCCAATTTTGCCTAATTATAGCTAATAGTTGCGCAAGGCGAAATTTATGGTGAAATTGGGTTGTGAAATTTCATCGTAAGTTTGTAATGCCGAGAAATGCTTCTCAGGGCAAAAATCATGATTTTGTCAGCATTTCATGGGTGAAATTACATTTCACAACATCTCTACCTGTACCAATATTGCTTTGATACCCTCTCTGACATATAGGGCCTCCCCCCTCCTTTTTTTACCCTCCCTGTCCCTCCTGAATACAGTGTAGCCAGGTACCTTCATCTGCCAGTGATGGTCTGCAAGGTAACATCTTTCTGCTATTGCTACTATGTCTAGGTCAGCCTCCGCCCTCAAAGCAACCAGGTCAGGGATTTTATTGCCCATGCTGTGGGCATTTGTAAACATGGCCTTCCATGTTCTAATCTCTGCTTCCCTTCATTTTCCCCCATTCCCTCTTGCTTCCTCACTATACCCTTGACTTCCTTCCTTTGCTGCTTCCTGTCCTCAGTCTTACCTATGATAATTGGAGGTGTACCTGTTAGCTTACCCTCCTGATGCATACACACCAAAGTACGCAAATTAATATAAGGCATCATGGGAATTACATGAAAATGCATGCCTACACTTCTTATAATGATTTGCATTAATGAAACATGTGACAATTGGTGTTTCTTTGAAACTTGGCTTTGTTGTTACTTCATTTCCAGGGTAAATCATGATTCAGTGCCTTTGATCCAGAGTTCTTTAATTTAAAATTGCTTTTCTATTTTGGACTTATCTTTATACAAATAAAAGAGAGTGTGAGGCAGTTCCATTCCTCTGCCTGAGCTGAGACAGCAGGAAACATACACGACAGCATCGATGGGTGTTGTTATTCAGGGAAACAGTAAGGTCCCTTTATTGCTATCCATCGAAATTGCCATATACAAATGGGCTTCACTGTGTAGTGGGGCAATATTCTTCCCTGTGACAGTGTCCCTCTTAAATATCTACAAGCTGCCTTTTATGATAGTAATGGTCTCACAAAGCCTGTGCTGCAATTTACATATTGCATTGTGACAGCACAGAAGTTGGTCCATGGTATGGCACAAGGTGTACAGTTCTAATACAGAAGATGCCCCTCCCCTTTTGCACCATACCTGTGGCCATGACAGTATGTAAGTATATAGTAGCTAGGCCACAGAAGCTCTGAACGGTTTACCCATGTCCCTAGTAAATGTGGATCTCCTCCTTAACCCACTTTCCTTCATTTACTGTTGTTGGAATCATTACCTAATCCTTCTCCTTATTTCAAAGATGTGACACGTCTAAAAAATGCATTTAGCAGTTTTGCCATGGCAAGGTTCACTGCACCTGGTGACTCGGGGTGAGGGCTCAGGACAGCCAGCTGTGCACCCACTAGCATACTGAAAATGTATGATAGTGAGAGAGGCTGCACATAGCAACGCACACAATGCATGATGCCAGGCTATAGTCTGTGTCTTAGGGACATGGCATTACTGCGTGAGTTATCCCCCACCATCTTCTCTCCATGCCTACATGACTGTTTTATGGCCATGCTTGTCATTCCTTGATGGTTTTCTCCAATAGTCCAGTGGCCCTGAAATACCATAAATTTAATGTCCACATCAGTGGCATTAAGTAAATCAATCACCCCCACCGTAGTATCATTTTCCTCGATCACTGTTGTTAGTGCTGCTGTGCACTGCTTAACCCTTCACCCTGATAGTGAAAGTTTCAGCTGACTAGGGTACAACCCCTCTAAGAATTGCTTCCAGTGGTGTTACTATGGAAGGTGTCACTGCACTTTGTACCTGTAGAGGGGAAAGTATACCAGGGAGCTGCTTCACCCCTCCCACCACCTAAACTTTTAAGTATCATTTTCTCTCACTCTGCCAGTACCCTCTAGTACCCATTTCCCACCTCCCTGCACAGTCCTGCTGAAGTTTCTTAAAATACACTTGTTGATAGTATAAAAAATCCCTTCCACAAACTTTGTAAAATCATAACTACCCACCTGCTCAACCCATCAATCTCTCTGACTTTTGAAATCAAATGTCAATGACCCCACCCAACCAATCCATTAGCAACCACTCTCCCTCCTCCCTCTAGCCTGAGAATCCAAAGATGAAATATACATATATAAATCAGGAAGTATGAAAACAAGATAACCATCCCTCAGTGGGGTAATTGTACTCTCTTCGGTGTCCTGTACTACATGAAAAAAGGATGATGTATCCTACAGTAACACATGACTGTTCACTTGTCAGATAATCATGTGTTACTGTAGGAAACAGCATCGTTCATTCAGGTACTGCATGATACTAGAGAGCACAATAGCTCCACAGCATGATGGTTTTCTTGTTTTCTAGTTTTCTGACTCATATTTACTTAAACTTTGTGGGCTTTGAAGGAGGAGGGAAGTAGGTGCTAATGGATGGATAAAGTGGTGATTGACAGTTGATTTCAAGAGACATGGTTATTGATGGGGTTGGGGAGGTGAGTGGTTATGTGTTTTTGCATGGGGGAGGGACTTATTATACCATTAACAGATTTATTACATGAAACCTTCTTGGGACTGTAGGAAAGGATGGAGGCTGGTGCTAGAGAGTGACAGGGTATGGTGAAATTAATGTTTAAGTCTGGGTGGTGATAGTGGGATGGGAATACACATTGGGTAGGTGTAGATAACATTTAATACTAATGGGTTTTTAATTATGAAAAATAACACTGTGCATAGTTTTTTGCTAACAAAGTGCTCCTTCCCCCACCAAAAACTGCTCATAGAAGCTCTTTGCCAGCACTTTTGCCAGAGAAGTGTCACTATGCATTGGCTTCACCAGGTGAAGAACCACGTGATGTGACACTTAACTATGTGAATTGGGACATTTCAAGGAATTTTGTGAAGCAGTTTTTCAACATTTATGGGCCTGAATGAACAACATCTCTCTGTGCTAAAGGAGATTGGGCAGGTCCTACTGTAGCTGTATCACTGACTGAGCTGTTCAACAGCTCACTGGAGATAGGTATAGTACCAAGGCATGAGGGGGAGCAGGAACAAGCCAGGAACCCGCAGATCTGTCAGCTTGACATCTAAACTGGGTAAGCTGCTAGAGACTATAATGAAGCAGAGTCTGATAAGTTTCCTGGATGCAATCAGACTTCAAGACAATACACAACATCAGCTAATGGTTGGGGGGGGGGGTCATGCCAGACACACCTGATCAATTTATTTTATTAGTTGACAAAGGAAGTGGGCAAAGTACAGTATGTAGACATACTGTGTTTCCAAGGAGGCCAGTCTGAAGCTCCCAGACTGTGCTGTCAGCATCAGTAACAGTTTATCCCAGGAACAAAGCCAAGCATCAGTGAAAACTACTGACAAAATGTCACCACACCTGTATAAATGTGTAGTATCCTTTATTTGAACATTTATCATTGTAGAGTTAACTTTGATTGATAGTAGTGATAATGCCTACTGTAGATGTCTAATTTCTGATACAATAATGTAGTCTTAACTGCAGGTCATGTTTCACGTTTGGTTTGGAAATTGTCCCCTTTACAGTGTTTACAATGTTTACAATGTATGCACTTTAGGAAGAGCAATTAGGCCTTAAATATACTTATAAATGATCTTTCTTTAAATAAGATGATGGTAAAGATGAAGATGTAATGAAATATAATATCTGATATAAATTTCTGGATCATGTGTTATCTAAATGCCTTCCATTAATCATATACCTGTTCTTCTTTGTCAGTTTCCACTGGGTTTGGTTTGTTTCCTTCTTCTATCCTAATATCTTCTTCCTTTCCCCCTTGTCCTAGTACATATACTGTATGTATACCACTATTTAATTTGAATTACCTTTATTGGAAGAATAAATATGTGTTTTTTTAGATAATACGTTTTACACAATATTTCTATATTTGCACACTTGCTCATGCTGTAACTAAATGCTGTTTTATATGTCTTTTACATCATGTAATATAATAGAGTGTTATGTGTCACTTACTGGAGCATATATCTTTTAGAGATTTTGCTAGTTAAAGCATTGCACAACAAGTGATGTTTGCACCTAGAAAAGGCAACCAGATGTAAGTGTGAAATACAGGATATCAAAATAAAAGATACTGCACATTTATATTGGTGTGGTACCATTTTGTGAGAGGTTTGTATTGGTGCTCAGCTTTTTTCCTTTTAGACATACTGTACCTTCATTTAGGCAAAGTCTTCAACTCTGTCCCACATGGACTTTTGATAAAAAATATGCACTTCCTGGGGAGGAGCACACAATTGGTAGACAACCGGGTGAGTAACAGAGCTCAGAAGGCGATACTTAAGATGGAATACAGTAGTTGTGGGGGGCATAGGCATCACTACGCTGCAGGGACTGCTCCTCTTCAACATTTTCATCTGCAGTATTGGGGTTGGTATATATTGAAAGATACGCCACTTGACAGATGATACTAAGGTCTGTGGCGAGGTGGATAGTGAGGATGGGGTCAAAATTATGAAAGAGGACCTGGGAAGATTTGAAAGGGGGTTGAAGGTATGTTAGTTAAAATGTTACACCAATATGTGTAAGGCTATGCATACAAGGGTAAACCAAGATTCCAAAAACTAAATACAGAATGGTGGAGTGAGGAGTAAAAAGCACATCAGAGGAGTATAACCTGGGGTGATAATTTCTGACAGTCTGAAGATATAAGCACAATGCAAGGGAGCAGTGGAAAGAACAAATAAGAAACAGAGGCACATGGGAAGGACATCGCCAGCTGAGGAAGAGAGGTGAAATAGGTCCTTTGTTCACCTCACATGGAGTAGTACTAAATGCAGTTTTGTAGACTGAATTTGAGGAATGAGGAGACATCAGGATGGTAGTGCAGGACTGGGCATCCAGGGACAGCAGAGAAGGACTTGAAAGATCTATACATGTTCTCTCTGGAGGTAAGAAAGAAGATGGGGGGATATGACTGAGAAATACACATACCTCCCATTGGTAAAGAAACTGGATAGTGTTGAACTATTCAAGCTGAGTGGAAATAGAAGAACCAGGGGTATCCCCATGAAGCTTGTGGGGGCAAATTTAAGAAGGGTTTAGGAAGTAAGTATATTTTCATGGAAAGGGAGTGTAGGGGTGGAATAAGCTACCAAATTTGGTGGTCTATGCAAAAACAGTAGGGAGATTCTAAAATGGCTGGGACAGATACATGTGCCTAGTACAGACATTATCAAAAGAGGAAGAGGAGAGAAGAAATGAAGGACAATGAGGGATGTCACATCTGCATTATGCAGGCAGGACTGGGCAGATACAATTGGCAGATGAGACCTTTCTGCAGACAACTCTATCATTCTATGTTAAATGGGCAGACAGAGAGGAGAGGGACCCAGAGGACAAACTGGAAAATCTTATATGTTCTGACTGTAGCTACTTCTGTAGGTTTAGTTGCAGCCATCAAGCTGTCCAGATATTTTCAGATATTTCGTACTTTAAAAGAACAAATTCAGAACAAATGGTTTGATACCTTTTATTGGACCAACAAGGATGTTACAAAAAAAAACAAATAGCTTTAGCTTTTGGACCAGAAAGTCCTTCTTCGGAAGCTTAATGACAGTTATTTAGAAAATCCCATCTTATTAACACTTAGAACATGCAGAAAAAAAACAACAAATAATTATCATTGGTTTAAAATAGGCATTCGGAACATAATTACAGTGACGTCAGAGAGCTTAAATATCTTAAGTGTGCTTTCAGCTGAACCAAACTTAAAGGTCAAAGGTTGTCCAGAGATAACAGCAAGCAGATAGTTCAACCCACATATATTATACCATGTATCAGTCTAGTGAATAACACAACACTAAGATTCTCTACTCACTAAATTATGTGTCAAGTGAAAAAACTCCCAAAGACATACTTCAAGAGTGAGGTAAGAGCATCCAGTACAAGCCAGCTTCAACTCTGCTCAGAACTCTGTTAGTTTGTATTTACATTACATTATGGTGTCAGTGGCTAGGACTCTGGGCTCATATTATAGTGGATATTTACTGTACTTCTTCCTGCTAGTTCTGTATTTTGAGTATATACTGTTATGTTTTTATATTCTGTACTTATTAGGACACATTGTCTCATTTACTTGGGGGTTCACAACAGGTGTACTTCCTTTCTGGGTAACTATTGTAGTGATTGGCGCAATTGATGGTGTATTAGGAGTCATGTACATATATTTCATTTTAAGTAGTTATTGTCCCCACGGGGAGGGATTTTGCATTGCCTTTCTGAGTTTTTTGAATCAGGGCATAGGTACTTCATTACTGATGTATATACATTCTTCTCTTTAAATTAGTGGGATGTCCTGGTAAACTATAATTATTCCCACATTAAGGTTCAGTCATTTCCAGGTGAGATCAAATTCCCTGTTGTCATTGTATCCTTGGCCCATGAAACTACATGGTGATCCCATAAATACACATTTGCTTGGCATGCTGTTAAGATTAATATGCACATATGGTCTACTGTATCAAGCAACAGCCTGGCATTTTATTCATCAGTTTTAAACATGCAATTTAATAAAGGATTCTTAACTGAGTATAGTCCACGTTATTTTTTTATTGTTAGGAGTTAGGTGTTGAGCATTTTCATAAGTACAGTATAGTAGAAGTACATTCCCACTTCCAGAAATCATCAAGGTGAATCACTTTTATTTAACACATTTTAAAGGTCAAATAATAGCCTTTTGTAACATGACACTGTAGAGGGATGTGAATTCCAAACTTTTGATTGGTTCTGCAGCAGCAGGTGACCATGTATTTATT
The DNA here is from genome assembly GCA_016271365.2 of Neoceratodus forsteri. Taxonomy (NCBI): domain Eukaryota; kingdom Metazoa; phylum Chordata; order Ceratodontiformes; family Ceratodontidae; genus Neoceratodus; species Neoceratodus forsteri. The sequence continues at coordinate 1,059,103,421 of CM057451.1, read as the reverse complement.
TCCCTTAATAATCCATGGTTTCCATAGTGAGCGCACTGAGGAAATAATGAAACCAAAGTTGCCATTGGGACCATGCTCAGCAGTGCACTGATGAAGCCTGAAGTTGTCATAGGGCAGACTGACTATCTTTATCCCACACATGCTGTAAAGAGGAAGTTGGCAAAACTGCTGTATGTGTTGTTTACCATCCTCTCTGTGTTCTTTGCTCTCCACTGTATTCCTTCCCACCCACCCCGCGGACCTCTGGAACTGCACTGGTCACTGAACTGCACAATTCAGGGCTATGGAGTAAGAGAAAAAGAGAGGGTGGAGAGAAAGAGAGACATAGACAGATGAGACAGCAGTGATGTCTGTGTGTCTGCATCTCTGTGTCACTGTAATGTAGCATATTATTTGACAATGTTTGTAAATTTAAAGAAATTTAACAGCGTAGTAGTTTGTCTCGCATATAAATGTGCAAATCTGGTATGCATGCTCACAATCCGGTGCAACTGTGAAGGAACCTGAAGAATTGGAGCAAGTTTTTTGTATTGCACAAAGGTATAAATGTTTAGCCACAACATGTAATCGGTACCAGTTTCTATAGAAGTCACAATTTTATTTGACAATGTTTTCAAAAGGTAATGAATTAGACAATGTCTAAATTTCAGTTGCATGTAAATATGCACATGCCAGCTGACTTGCTGGCACAAGGGCAGGGTGCCTACCTGTGATGCTGGTGACCTGGGTTCTAGAACAGACCCAGGACATCAGAGGGCCAGCTGGGGAGAAATATCAAGCATTTGATGATTGCTCTCCTTCTTCAGGGGGGAAGGGGTAGAGTGTTTGCCATAACATGGACACCTAGCAGAGGCTGGGTGTACCGAGCACGCTGATGCCAGCTGCTTCGGGGGTGGGGCAGATGCTAGTCATCATTGCATGTCCCTGTCCCCATACATTGGGAAAAAATAGCTGACGGCCGACCTAGGTGAAGCCCGCCCACCCCTGGCTTCAATCAGCTCTCAAGGCCAGCTCCCTGACCTATTCTGCTGTCTGTGGCACTACAGTCTGATGCCACAACCCTGCCCTGGGGGGTAAGCCGGGGGGTATCAGGGAGCCACGGCCCAATCTGACAGTGGAAGTGGGGGTCCATGACTGGGCTGAGGTACTGGGTGGCTGTTGGTGCAATAAAGCATAATTAGGGTTGTGCGAAATTGGAAAATATTGCCCAGTGAAATATTTCTTGTAATTAGTGCATTGCATGAAATATTTCGCTGGGCAAAATGCAAAATTACGCCTGCTGTTGGGCACAAAATGTTACCCTCAAGCCAGAAAAATTTCACTCACAGATAAAATTTCGCACCCACAGGTGAAATTTCACCATCCGGGTGAAATTTCTCTACCTGTGGGAGTAATTTCACCTCCCACTGAGAAATCTTATGGCCACTTGGCCAGTGGCCACTAGCCAAAGTTCTCCCTGGTGTTCAGTGTTCCCTCCCAGCCGATTGCTGGCCATAATTACATTAAATAAGCACCCCCCAAGTTACTCTGTCTTCTCCATTTATTTAATGAAAAAAAAAATAAAAAAATCACACTCATCTCCCTGGTGTCTAGTGGTCCCTTGACCCCCCAGCTGATCACCAGCCGTACTTAAAATGAGCACTCTCAAGTTACCCTACCTCCATTTGTTTCATTAAAATTCATATGGCGCTCATTCATTCAAGAGGTCAGTGGCACTCAGTCAGGCCGCCAGCTATGGAGGTGAATGGAGGGTTGTGTTGGTGGCCTGATCGGGGTACTGGGGGGGAACTGGATGATTGATGCTATCTAATGATGGGGTGGAAGGGTGGGGGTCCATTAGACACCAGGGAGATGAGGGTGAATCTTAAAAAAAAAAAAAAAAAATGGGGGCAGGGTAACGTGTGTGAGGGTAGGGGGGTTCAATTTGCTGACTTGTGGAGGTCTGCAGTGGCAGGTGAAATTTTGCATCAATTTCATGTAACATTTCACCCCGTGAAATTGCCAATTTTGCGACAATTTAGCCGGCAAAATTTAATTTCGCTACATCTCTAAGTGTAATAAATATAAACAAAATGCAAATGCCAGACACACACCCTCAATACAGTGTAGCTGTAAATTTCAGTTTATTTAGTTTTTTTGTTTAGTTTTTTGTTGACTGGGTAAGTGCACTAGACAAATCCTACCTATTTTCAGGCATGACCTGGGGAAGGGGGATACAGATGAATGCCAACTGACCTTGAACCAGATTAAGCTGTTGGTGGTATTTTTAGTGAATGGGGAAATTTGGCCAGGACACCGGGCAATTCTCCTACTCTTTGTCAGTAGGGGGAGCTGCTGGCCGATCGTTATGGCCACTCAGTTTCAGTCGGTGGACAGTATGGACATGTCAGAGGCAGGGGAGAATTCTCCCCTGTGCTCAGAAACCTAGAGACCACCATGAATCTTTACACCACAGATTTAACAAATATGGAACAACAATGTTTTTCTCAGATGGATTTACCAGAGGACAACATTCTCAGCAATGCAGAGACTGATTTGCAATCAAGTGATTTTTATTTACCATCAGAAGTTCAAGTTAACCTTTTAAATTCTCTGGAATCATGCAGACAAAGTACAGCAGGACTTACAAATGTTTTTTCGATCCCCAGAAATGTAGATGTCGGCCTGGTTGATGGTCCGTCAGACAGCCCTGTCAGTTTTGCTGACACAGCCGCATCAAAGGACCACACCAACCTGGTTTCAATGAACTCACCCTGTCAAATGCTGGAAAAGAGGAAAGTTCTGGATGGCAGTTTGACCGCTGATATCAGTGACTGCCTAAAGCCGACACCTTCTAAAATGAATGATTCAAGAATCGCGGTCAAGGGAAATCTGCAAAATCCGGTCAGAAACACAGAACTCTTTAGTTTTCCTCAAGCGACTAAGCTGAGTGAAGAAAGGCAAGAAATTGACAAGTGAACAAAACTTATTACCATTGGTTCTCATGCCAAGGGAACAAGGGCTCAGGCCGGTGCTGTTAATAGGCCCCAGAGCGATGTAGTCTTTCAATCTCACACAATGCATCAGAAGCATGTAACCACCTTTTCTTTTCAACAAAAAAAAAACAAATATCCAAAGTATCTCTGGAAACCCTTAAAAATAGAAGAGCTGTGTTAATAGTAGCAAATTGTAATCTAAACCCTGTGCCTTCTGCTAGGAAAATGGATCCTTGTCCTACAAATGTACAAAATTCTTTAACTACTGAACTCATTCAGCAAGCCTTTTCTCTCCCTCCAGGAGCGCATGATAATCCTGATATATGGTCCCCAAATACAGCTTTAGCAGATGCTGGTTGGAAAAGAAATTTCACAGGGACATGGGTTCCGTACCCAAAGTGGCCTTCCTAATTTCCTTTGTCCACAGCTTCCACTGAATGGTCTACTTCTACTACCAATCAGGAGAACAGGCCTACTCCAACCATTCCCACAGTAAAAAGTGACATTAATAAAGGGGCTTTGCCTACTGAAAATAAACCTGGGCAACATACTTTTCCAGATGAGACTGAGTCTATTGACAAACCTGATGATCCCCCTCAATCCAGACCTCTTCCTTCGGACTTATTTTCTCAAAAAAGAAAAGAAGCTGCACCCCGAAGAAACACTATAAGGATTCGGTATAAAGGGGGTTTACCTGAAAGGCCTGATCTAGTGTTTGTAGGCAAACACTTACTAAAGAAATCCTTGCAATTTTCACAATGAGATGTATTTGCTTTCATAAACATTTCTGGGAAAGATAGCTATGATACAAGTTTTAGATCCCCTTATTTACTAGATTTATTTTGGCAAAGATATAACTAGCTTAAATTTTCCCCTCTATGGTCTCCCTTTATAGTTACTCCATTAACCCAATCCTTGATTAAATATGTGACTGTGATGTTCCAAAATGAAGGTGTGCATGTGGAAGACATTACTTGATGGCTCTCTCAGAAACGTAATGTCTTGAGTGCTTCTGAGGCAGTATTGGACACTGAATTTTTTTGGACTGATAGCTGGAGGTATAAAGTAAAGTTGAGGCTTATGGATGATGAACCTGAGCATATTCCTAATTCTTTCACCCTTGGTAGAAATGGGGTGTATGTTTCTATGCTGGGCAGCCTCAGGCCTGCTATAAGTGTGGAGCCTGAACACATATCTCTAGTTCATGTGACACCTCTAGATGTGAAATTTGAGGGTAATCAGGGCATGGTAGTTTCCAATGTGCCAATATGGTGAAATATGATTTGTGTGAAGAATCAGGACATGGCTATAAAGACTGTCCCTGGGCAGCCAAAAACAAAGCTACAGTTATTAGTCCTGAACTATTAATTCGAAAGGACAGGATAAAGCTTTTGCTAAATGTCAGCCAAATAAATCTGACCCCTCTCCCCCCACCAAAGGGAAAAACAGAGCCAGGGAAAAAGCAGGCATCAGAAGTAGGACCTTTTTGAACCCAGGATGTAGCTGAAAAAACTCCTGATATTTTTAAAATATAGGACTTTCCTCCTGTGTGTTATCAGGAGGCGGAAGCCCCAAAATCTTAGTCTTCTAATTCCATTGATAAAAGGGTTACGAGGAGCTCAAAAATACCTCCTCCCCTTCATTCTGCACCTCCCCTCCTGAGGACTCCCTTACTTTGGAAATAGATAATTCTTATTCCATTTTGGATAAAATGGGTGATGACTCTGATATGGATGTAGGTATTACAGGTCTCTCTCAATCCTCTGGGAGTAAAACATCACAAAATGACTACAAAGGAAAAAAAAAAGAAAAAAAAAGGGAAAAAGGACCCTGAATAAATTCCTATGGCTAAATTTAATATTGGGTCCTTTAATTATAGTAGTTTGCTCAATAAAGATAAAAGGACAGCTTTATTTCATTACCTTCATTGGGTTAAACTAGATGTCTGTTTCTTACAAGAAACATGGCTGTAAACAGCATAACAGTGTGGCTTAGTGACAAATGAATGGATGAGGGGGACCCTCCTACTGGTCATTTGGGTTAGATAGGGCAGACAGTTTAGGGATTCTTTTTTTCTCTTATAAATTTACCCTGAAAAAGCTTATAGATTTAATACCCATGAGACTGTTAATATTAGATGGAACTTGGAAATTAGCTAATTTTCAGTTCATAATTGTATATGGGCTTCAAACTAAAGCTGGACAGGTTAATCTCTTAAATATCCTATTACCTTACTTGGCTACCACCAACCATATTATTTTTTTGGGGGGGATTTCAATTGTGAACTTCCTTCCTCTAGAAGAGAGAAATTAGGAAAAAAAAAAACTTATTGTGATACTACAGTTTTAGAGAGGATTATTACTTTGGCTGGGTTAAAAAATTGGAGGAATTGTCAGAAAAGTGGACCTGATTACACTTTTCAAAAGGGGAAATTCACTTCAATTATTGATTATTTTTTTCTCAGAAAACCTTCCATTTCCCCTTCATTATTCCTGTATAAACAAATTTTCTGATCATTTGTTGATTATCTTAAGTTTTGACTCCTCTTCTTCTAGTCATAAAACAAAAAATAGATGGAAACTTAGTACGTCAATTTTAAATGACCCTAAAGTTATACAAGGTATAATATCAATATTATGGGCACATACATCAGTAGCTGATTTGTATGATAAACTATGGGACTGGTGGGAAGATACTAAGAATGATATAAAAATGGTGCCAAAATTATGGGAAAAGAAAGGTCTCATCAAAATGTCTTCATTATTTATCATTAAGAGGCAAATTACAGAAATTATTTTCTAATGTCAAGACGTCTAGAGTGGATTTTTCATCTCAAATTGACCAAATTAAACTTGCAATGAGGGCTTTCCAGTATGATAGATCTCAGACCTTACAAACAGAACTCTCCTTTGGAACCCAGAAAAGCCCTATGGGGGATCCCTTTGAGGCCTTTAAAAGGAAGAAGGATCCTATTAACTTACAGTTCCTATAGAATAATAGCGGAGAACTTAAGTCTTCCCCCAGAGATATATTCAACATTATTCAGAATAATTTTTCGGAACAAGAAGGATTTGCAGTACCTCCTATTAGGGAAATTAAGTCATTTCTTCACCTGACTGAATTACCACAAACCCCAGGATTACATCTTCCAAAAGTGGCATACCCCATAAAAGAACCCGAAATCAGTAAAGTTCTGTCTTCTTTAAAGTCAGGGGTATCCACGGGGTTAGATGGTATACCCTATGAGTTTTATAAATGTTTTCATCATATTTTGGCTGCATGTCTTGAAAAATTGTTTTCCTCTCTACAAAAGGTCAATAAGTTGTCCTCTATGTTTACAATAAGATTGTTAGTATATATCTTTAAAGGAGGAGATACAACTAAATTAATTAATTGGAGACCTATCACAATTCTGAATTCAGATTTTAAAATCTTGTCCCAGATACTTAACAATAGACTTAGAGAGGTCTCTTGTGACTTGTTATACCCTCTTCAGTTATATGGAATCCCAGGAAGAAAAATCCAAACTGCTTTAATAAATATAAGAGAAATAATATAATTTTCAAATAGGAATTAATCCCAGAATTGTATTTTATCTTTGGACCAGCATAAAGCTTTTGACAGGGTTTATAGGCACTTCTTATTTTCTGTTCTATCGTGTTATGGAGTTCCTCAGGAGTTTATTAAATGGATAGCTGTAATGTATGACAATGTGATAGTTTTTCCTGTTATCAAAGGGTTACCATCCTTCCCTATTAAGATTAAGTATGGAGTCAGACAGGGCTTTCCATTAAGCCCTATGCTATATGCATTTTCTCTTGACCCTCTTCTTAGGAGTTCAGCCTTTTCTGATAGGCTTACGGGTATACTTGGGTCCAATCAAGAGGATACAATGACTATTCAAGCATATGCTGATGATATATGTGTTTTTCTCTCTAATATGGATCAAATTTCCATTGTTTTAGATTATATAGGACAGTATGAATTTATCTCAAACTCAAAATGTAATCTAAAGAAATCAAAAGGGCTTCTTTTGGGGCCTGTAATACCTGATCAGTTAGATGTATCAGGTATCATTGTCTCTGCTACACCACGCAAAATACTTGGTATGACTTCTGGGCCTCAGAATCTTCCTTTAGAAAACTGGGATATAGCTTTGGGAAAGGCAGAATTAAAAGTTCAAAGATGGAAACGGCGGAGATTGTCCAAAATAAAGAGGATTTCAGTAATTAAAAAAATTAATTATTCCAGTATTACAATACGTAGGTATGGTGTATCACCCCCTTTAGCTCTCGAGACATGTCTGTATGCCTGCTTCTTTTCCATGTTATGGGGAAATAGACTATACCCCATTAAGCGGTGCTATACGTATTTATTTATAAGGGAGGTTTAGATATGGTGGACCCTTTAATTTTCTTTTATGTTTTATTCCTTTCTCAGAATTTTAATTTTGATCCAGGCTCTCCTTGCTCCCTACAGTGTTTTTAGATACTAAATAACATTAAAGCTTTCTTTGATATATGGAGTTCCCTCCCTCCCAGAATCCCTAAACACATTTTTATTCCCTTATTTTTTAAGCCATGTGCTCAAAAATTATCTAAATGATTCATTTCTCGTCCTTTTATAAGAGCTAATCTAGGAGTTTTATTTTATTTATTTATTTATTTGAGATATTAAGAAAAACCTTTGAGTCAGAGACTCATTTACAAAGGTTCCACGTCATACATAGGACAGAGACAGGTACAATATTTTACAGGGTGCTGTACATAACATTAAATTGTATAGGTCCATTTTAAGAAAAAAATGACCCAACAGAACCAGAATTTGCTAACTGTCCTCTATTTTTGAAAGATTATGCTATTAAACAATTGAGTAATCCTAGGATTCCCTCTCACATGTGGGAAAGTTTGTGGCTGTCAGTCTATGACAGACTGAATATTAAGGGAAATGCTAAGCACACTGTAAAATGGTAAATGAAAGGTATTGCCCTTATCTTAAATGTCAGACTTTAGAGGAAACAATGGATCATTTTCTATTTCAATGTTCATATGCCAAAGGCTTATGGGATTATTTAAGTACTAAATTAAGCTTTAGTTGGTTATCAAAAATGGATTACCAGGTTATGATTTTTGGTTGTTTTCTCCATCTTGTAACCCTATATAATGGGAGCACGCTAGCAGTTTTTTTTTTGTTGTTGTTTAAAGTTTTATTTATGGCAGGCTAGATGCTAGTGGGTGTTGCAGCAGAAATTTATGACATATGACACTTTTTATGTTTTAATAATGAAGGCCATGAAATCAATGTATTTGAAAGATAAAGAATTTCATTCATCAAAAAAAGTCTTTAAATGGTGGAATGGGTGACATGTCTTTATTAAATATAAGTGATTAATAACAAATCTTAATGTATCCCCTTTTGTGTATGATAAGGAGATATACCAAATCATTTCTGGGTATTAGTATTATAAAAGCATGTTTAAATATCTTTTATATTAAGTGTTTTCAGATACGATATGAATGTATTATTACTAGAGTTTTTTATGAGGGAATCCTTGTCATGTATATCTTCAAGATTCTTTTGTTTATTGAACTGTCCTTACATGTATTTTTAATAAAAACTCCCCTACTCTTTTTGATAAGTGCCATGGGATCTTTAACATTCACCTGAACTACCACCGATCCAGGCAGATGAGATCTTGGTTTAATGCCTCATCTGAAAGACGACACCTCAGAAGTCTAGCACTCCTCTCATGCTGCACTGCAGTGTCAGTATTGGGGTATTAACCCAAGTGCCAGATGTGGGAACTGAACCCACAGCCCTTTGATCTCCTGGCCTCAGAGGCGAGTGTGCTGCTACTGAGCTACTGACACTGCCCAACAAATTAAGCTGCAGACTCAGCAGAAGTTTCTTGTGTTCAGCACAAGTAGAACTGTTTTCCCTTAATATGTGACCAGTACCAGTGATTCTTGCTACTGTAACAGAAGGTTGTAAAAATTTTAGAGAACCCTAGAAAAGTTGTTGAAATGTGTGTTATGAAATGTAAATATGCAAATTCAGTCAGTTCACCAATAATGCAGCAGTGTGCTCATTAAATCAGAGATATGAATGGAGCACAAAACATTTGAAATGTTGATTAGCAGTCGAATGTTTTTTTACCTTTCTCTGTATGTTAGAATGACATACGAAGTTAGCAGTTGTTAAAAAAATCTTCAGGCACTATATTAATGTATGTCCAGTGTGCAGCAAGCATGCACACGTTTGCTGTTGTATGAATCCTTTGAAACAGGAAACATAAAATGTGTTAATGAGCAAAAAATGCACTGTTTCTGCTCATGTTTCTTTCATTGTAAGTAAAATCTTTTTTGCTTCTTTCTGTAAATGCTTGCCATGTAACAAGTGCATTAAACCACTTCAGAGCATGGTTCTACTGTGGAATTTATCCATGGTTGAGTGGTTGGAGGCCCCCCCGAACCATGGTTTAATTCCACAATAGAACCATGCTCTGTCATGGTTTAGTGTTTACTTTTTAACACTGAAGAAAATCAAAGGTAGTAATAAGTGATGCTTTTGCTGCTTGATCCATTTTACTGCTTCAGTGTAATATTTAATCTGTTTGATGTAAATACTATTTAACATTACTCTTGTCAATTCATATTCTTAAGCATTTGCATATTTTTACCATTTTGGTATAGTACTTTGTATGATTATAACCCAGTTAGGGAAAAACTAATTATAGCACATTTTGATCTCTGTGTGAGCAAATGCAAATGTTTTACAGGGTTTAAAGTAATTTTCAAAGTGGTATAAAATATGCTCAAATTAATGACTAGATCAATGGTATAAATATTACCATTAACCATTATCTAGTAGCTGCACCATGTCTAAGATTACAGTTAAATCAGAAAGTTCTGGAAAATGCCTGTGTGTGTATGCCAAGGTACTGTATATTTAATTTTTTTTTATTTATTCAAGTCTAGGATTACAAAGTACCTTTGAGCCGAGGCTCTTTTACAAAGGTTCCATGTCAGGGTGTATAATCTTGAAGTTACAATATCAGCATAAAGCAATCACTAACAAAGGAGGATTTAACATGTTAATACAAGGTTTCTTACAAGTGAACAAATGAAAAGAGGGTACATAGAGGTCAAGAGAGGCGTGGAAGAAGGAACCCTTGAAAGCTGGAGGGACACAAGAGGAGGGGTGAGGAGTGGGGGGGGAGGTGAGATGAGGGCTAGTATGCAGCAGCCAGAGGCAGTTTTGTCAAGAGGAGGATAGGATAAGATCATAAGTTGGGCAGTGGAGGCGTAAATGCTGGGAGGGGCAGTCTGTTTAAGGAAGGGATTGGTCAATAGCAGTCGCAGGAGTTTGAGGCCAGAAGAGTTTGGCGGAGTTTGATCTTGAAGGCACCCATAGTTACAAGGGCAATGATGTTACTACTGAGATTATTTATGCAGCTAGGTGCCCTATATGCAAAGGACCTTTGTCCTTGGGAAGTGCAACAGTGTGGGATTTGCAGCAGGTGAGGTTTGGATTTCCTGGTGTTACAGTTGTTGGTCTTGAGATTGATGAGAGAGCAGACTCCAGGAGGGGCATTGCCCAACATTATTCTTTTTGCTGTGATGCAGATTTGATATTTAAGGTGATTATTTATCAGTAGCCACCCAGATAGACAATAGAGGTCGCAGGTATAGGTGAGATGGTGTGATCCGGTGGTGAGATGGCAGGCCTTATTGAGGGTGGTAGAAATCCACTTGAGGGAGGAGGCGGTGGCAGAGCCGTAGATAATTAATCCATAATTGATGATGCTAATGATGGAGCTCTGGATGACAACTGTTAAAGCTTCAGTGGTTAGGTGTTTCCTGTGTCGGAACAGCAGGCCCATCCTGATGTTAGCTGCTTTAGCCACAGTATTTATGTGGGCAGTGTAGGAGAGGTGGGAGTCAAGGGTGATGCCAAGATATTTAAAGGATTGTACTTATTCGAGTGTGACTCCTTGCTTTGTTTTGATGGTGAGGTGGAACTGTATGAATTTGTGATGAGAGCTGCTGAAAAGCATGGATTTAGTTTTTTTCTGCTTTAGGATCAGTTTACGTTTTAGGAACCAGCTTTCGACTGAAGTGAAACCAAGCTGAAGGTTATTTTGCAGTTGTTGAGGATCCTGATGGGAGGCAAGGATGACTGCATCATCCGCATAGGGAATTATTTGCTGAGGACAGGACTCAGGAAGCAAGTTTAGGAACTAGCTGAAAAGGAGGGTGCCTGAGATGGAACCCTGTGGGATACCTGAGCGGACCTGTCTGGGATTAGAGAGGGTGTTGGAAATTCTAACTCTTTGGGACCAGTTGTCTAGGTAGCTTTTGAACCAGGTTACTGAGTTAGGAGAGAGACCCACGTTCTGGAGCTGGGCAAGCAGGAGGCTGTGGTGGACAGTGTCGAAGGCCTTTGTTAGGTCGATGAAGGTAGCACTGGTTAGATGCCCTTTGTCCAAGGAGTGGTGGATGGTTTCAGTAAATTCGAGCAGTACGGTGTTTGTCAAGGTAGTCTGTCAGCTGGTCAGTGACAATATGCTCCAGGGCCTTTGAGACAGGAGGGAGGATGGAGATGGGCCGGAAGTTCTCAGGTGCAATTTTGGCACCACTTTTATGGATGGGGGTTACGGTGGCTAGTTTTCATTTTTTGGGGAACTGGCTAAGGCTGAGGGAGATAATGAAGATATTCACCAGTGGATGAAGCAATTCATCAAGAGTGAGGGATAGAAGTTTGAGGTCCAGGGAATCACTGCTGGTTCTGGACTTGCTGATAGCTTTAGTTGCATAGTCACGCACCTGGTATGTCTTAACTGCTTTAAAGTAGAAGGGGGGGTGACTAGTCAGGATAGTGGAAGCAGGGGGGAAGGGATCGTCCATTTCATTGCAAAAGTCAGGAGGAAGTACAGAGCTAATGTCAGTGAAGGTGGTATTGAAGGTATCAGCTATGAGTTTGGGGTCAAGGGTCATATCTCCATTAATGTTGATAACTGAAGGGGTGTATCTTGTCTGTTGCCCGGTGACTTCTTTTATGTTTCTCCAGAAATCTCTTCCCTTTCCCCAGGAGTTAGTGAAGGCATTCTTGAAATAGGCTGATTTCTTATCCTGAATTGCTTTGGTGCAGTCATTTCTTGGACGTTTGTAGTTGGTGATGCCAGTGTGTTTCCGAGAGGCTCTGGCGAATGCCCAGAGGTGGTCTCTTTCCTGTAGTTGCCTAAGGAGGTCTCAGGTGATCCAGGGGTTACAGAGTGCTTTAACCTTCCACCTTTTGATAGGAGCAAATATGTTGCATGCTTCATTAAAGATATTGATAAAGTGATCCAGAGCCATGTTCACATTTGTAGCTGAGAGGACCGGAGTCCAGTCTAGTTGGAGGAGATCAGCTCTGAGATAAATTAATTTGCCACAGGATAGAACCCTACTAGTGACAATTTTAGGAGGTGGATTGATGAATTTATTAGACCAGAGGCAGCTGACTGAGGAGTGGTCATTGAGTGTGTCCGGGAGGACAGTGGTTTTTGAGATCCGGGTAGGGTGGCTGGCTAGGATCCAGTCCAGGAGGGTACTGAAGCCTGTTTTGTATTTTTTTCTGGTCGGTGACTCAACCATCTGGGAGAGGTTTGCAGCAACAATGGAGTCCCTAAATGCTCCTGCCTCAGCAGCAGGCCAATTTATATTAAAGTCTCCTAGCAGTATAGATTCTGCATCAGGTGGGAGTGATTGGATGAAATCCAGGACTGCTGAGAGACCATTACATTGTTCTTTCAGAGGTATGTACACTGTAATGACAGTGAAGGCTTTGTTGTGGGCACCAAGGAGGACTCTGATGGGGAGAATCTGCGCCGTAGTCATTAATGGGGCAGTTTGTTTGGGTGTCCCAGGATGGAGCCTTTGAGGTATAGGGTGCAACTGCCACCCCTTTTAGAGGTAGGGTCAAGCCTGAAAACGTTGTAACCAGGGAGGGCGATAGCCTGGTCAGGTACTGATGGGGAGAGTCAGGTTTCAACTACTGCTAGGATGTCCGGCCTATGTTGGCTGGTAAAGATTTGAAGGGCATCAATTTGGGGAATAAGGCTGCATATATTGAGCATAATAATTGAGATGGTGCCTAGGGGTTTGTTCTGGCTGGCAACCCTAGTGGGGGCTGGGGAAGGATTTGGGCGCATATTTCCGGACAGCATCAGGAGGAGGAGGACTAGCTTAAGCACGCATAGTCGTAGGTTACCGGTTCTGCATCTCCTTTTTCTGGTCGAGTGTGAGAGTGACTTAGGGGGAGAATGGAGGTCCAGAGACAGAGGAGTTGGGGGGGGCATGGAGGTAAGCCCTGCACTAACAGGGTTGAAGGAACAGATCACCTGAGATTGACGGGGACAGAAATTGAAAGATGGGATCAAGAGGAAGAGTCCCTGGGTGGTGATATCAATCAATCAATCAAAATCTTTATTTATTCAGGCGAACATCATTGAGCATAGCTCATTTACAAGATGGACCTGAGTGGTCATAACAATAAAAGGTTACAAATTGTACACAAAAACATGATACTGAATAAGCACAAATACAATCATTTATGAATGAGATAGATATACAAATATTTACATATATACAAGGCAAAATGACAATAAACCTAAAACCTATTAAAGGAGAGAAACAAACAGTTTAGTAGGGATAAGGCTTGGATAGTGGGACTTGGGTGGGCATATATGTATGAAGTTTGATGGAGAACGAGCTAGAGGAATGATAGAAGAATAGGGGAGCTTTAAAAAGGGGTGGAGGAGAGAAGGTGTGGAGGAGTGGGGGTGTGGAGGACTAGGCCTTGTGGAAGCAGTTGCATGAATCTGGGAATAGGCTGGTGTACAGCTTTTGAAGGATGTTAAAGGAATCAGGGTATCCAGTTTCAATGTCTTTTGAAGAGAATTCCAGATAAGTGCCAGGGAATAGCTGATTGCAGCTCTTCCATACCGGGTGCAGGTGATAGGAATCTTCAGCATGATCAGTTTATTGATCCTCAGGGTGTAAGGCCTGGATGTGATCCGGTTGAAGAAGTCTGAGATGTAGGAATGGAGTTTGTTTGTCAGAGCTTTGTAGATCCAGATAGCAGCATTTTTATTTCTTCGTTGTTGCAGGGATGTCCAACTGACTGCATTGTAGAGAGAGCAATGATGGGTGCTGGAGGGAAGGTCTGTAATGAATCTAATAGCTCTATGATACAAGGTGTCTAATTTGTTTAAATGGGAGAGGGAGCAATGACCATAGAGGAAGTCAGCATAATCAATGAGGGACAGGAATGATGCTAGGATTAATCTTTGTTTGGAATCTCTGGTCAGGTAGTGTTTGATCCTAAAGAATAGACCAAGTCTTTGTCTTAGCTTTTTCAGGAGCTCTTCAATGTGGGTAGTATAGTCAAGTTTATTGTCTATCCATACTCCAAGATATTTGAATTTGTCTACATATTCCAGATTTTCACCAAGGATGGTAGAGTTGTGGGAGGGTGAATGATGGGACAGTGGAAGAGCAGTTCTTGGTGGCAAAACATAGCTTTGGTTTTCTTGGCATTTAGTAGTAATTTCTTTTCTAATAGGTTGTGCTGAAGGAGGGAGAATTCAGACTGTAGAAGCTCACAGGCTTTTGATGGTGAGGATTGCTGACATATAGTACAGTGTCATCTGCAAAAGGTGAATATTAGATTGTGAGAGATTGGAGTCAATATTGTTGATGTAAATGGCAAAAGGACGGGACCCAGGATGGAGCCTTCATGTACACCTCTTAGGAGTGGTTTAGAGGTAGATAGATCACCTTCATTTTTTACCAGTTGTAATCTTCCGAGAGATAGCATCTGAACCATTTAAGAGAGAGTGAGTCAAGGCCTATGGAGTTCAGAGAGGAGATTAGAAGTTCATGATCCACAGTGTCAAAGGCTTTACTTAGATCCAGAAACACAGCACAGGTATTATTCTTTTGTCTAAGGCAGTCTGCCAATCATTTGTGACTTTGCTAATGCAGAGATGGTGCTGTGCATAGATCTAAACCCAGATTGAGCTGGATTAAGGAGATTGTTGGTATCAAGGTAGGCAGTTAACTGAGAGTTTACCAGCTTCTCAAGCATCTTGGATAGTACTGGTAAGATGGAAATGGGGCCTATAATTGTTGAGGTCCATGGGATCACCTGCCTTAGTAATGGAAACACTTGAGCTGTCTTCCATATTGAGGGGATAGAACCAGTGGCAAGTGACAGATTGAAGAGGTGGGTGAGGGGGGCTAAGGCATGCAGTGCTACTTTTAGAAAGTAGGGATCCAGGAGTCTGCACCTGCACTTTTAGTTGTATCAAGCTGGAGTAGAAGGTCTTCTACTTTTTAAGAGTATTGATTTGAATGAGAATGTGGAAGCAACCTTTGTCCCTCAGTAGATTGCAGGTTTAGTGATGATCTTAATAGGTTTGCAGGTGAGGAGTCGAAAGCCAGGCCAGCTGTAGTGAAATGATCGTTAAAGGCATTCAAGATATTTTGCTTGTCAGTGATTTCAATACTATTTAGGTGAATTTTGGGTGGTAAGATAAGGGTAGAAGTTTGACCTAGGATCCCCTTTATGGTACCCCAGAACCTGGAAGGGCTGTGATAGGAGGCATCCAATTCAGCTGTGTAGAAGGCAGCCTTGGCATTTCTTACTTGTTTTGTGCAGGAGTTTCTGGCTTTTCTGAATTGAAGCCAGTCATTTGGATCCTTTTGTCTTTCTTGCCTCTTTTCCAGAGTTTGTCTCTGGCAAGCAGTAGTGGATTTGGTCAGCAGAGAACCAGCGACAGGATTTGAGTTTGGTTCTGACACTGGTGAGGGGTGCATGTGAATTGAGGGCACTTATGATTATATCATTTAAGATTTGAAGAGCTGTCTCTATTGAGGCTGTGAGATAGAATTCTTGCCAACGTGTGGTGTGGCACAGATCATGGAGATATCCTGAAATATTAAAGTTCTTTTTTGACCTTCGTGGGAGGAATTTTGCAGGATTGGGTGGCTTGATTGTTGATCTAATGGCAGCTATGGGGACAGTGGTCACTTATGTCACTGAATAGTACTCAGCATGGGGATAATGATGAGGCTTATTTACCAACATAATGTCCAGGAGTGTGCTGTTGAGATTATTCTTTGGGTTAATCCTTGTTGGTTCTTTGATTAATTGAGTGAATCCATAAGTGCCACAGAAGGTTACTAGGGGTGCAGATGCATTAGTTAGCCAATTTAAGTTCAGGTCTCTAAGATGATGGTGTCTTCAGGGCCTAGATTAAGTATAGATCCTAGGTGGGATAGGAGTTTGAGGCCTGCAGAGGGGGGCCTGTAGCAACCAATTAGTTGAAAGGATGATGTGTTGGGAAGAGTTATTTTAATTGACAAGCATTCGAATTCCTTTGGTTGTGATGTAGAATTGAGGCAGGATGCAGAGATGTTTGCTTTGACATAGATGGCTACCCCACCGCCCCTGGATAGATGGTCAGATCTGAAGAGCTGGTAGTTGGGAAGGTTAATTTCACTGTCTTTTGTTGCAGATTTGAGCCATGTTTCAGATATAACCAGAAAGTCAGGTAGGGTGTGTGCAACCCAGGCCTGTATTAATGAGAACTTTTTTAGGAGGCTGCAGGCGTTGATGTGAAGAAAACTCAAGCCATTTATGGAGGCTAGGTCAGATGGAGAGATAGAGCTTTCAGTGGGGCCAGGGTTGATTTCAACAGTGCCAACACAGATCAGCAGAAAGAAGATTAGCTTGATGAGGGCACCAAGCGATAGGAGTAATGAGTAGTCAGACAGTTTTTTCTTCTTGCTTGGGATCCAATGTATAGTGGGTGATGATCCTGCTGCATGGTTATAGATTTTATCATAGAGTACCAGCTTAATGGACAGGCATAGGGAGTAATTGTAGTGCCAGTAAGGTAGCAGGGGGATTGAGGAGTTCCGAGCTGGTTGTGAGCCTTTTTGTGGGGTTCCCCAAGGATTATTATGCAGAAGCGGTAATATATGTATGTAGGGTTTAGGGGCATCCACTGGGGACAGTAGAGGGGGACAGTGTTGAGTGGTCGGCCTAAACACCATGGCATGGGTTCCAACAGTTATCTCTTCTGGGTCCAAGAAAGGTGAGAGGCAAAGCAGCAATAGTAGGCGAGTAGCATGGTGGAGGGTAGGAAAGGGTTAAAGAAACTAAGGTGATGTGAAGAAATGAGCTCGGGAATTGGCTAAGAGATTAGCTATGCAGGATAAGAGATTCGGCAGGAAAGTGTATAAAACAACACCCTGGAGGGGTGGAAGGCAAAAATTTGCGGCTTTCCTGCATTCTTTCTGGCTGTCTCCCGCCTCCTGGTTCCTTCTCGGCTGTCGTGGTGGCCGCCTACCGCTGGCGGCTCGGAGCCCCACGGTCTCTGGCTGCTCGAGGGCAGGGCCGGCTAGAAAGGAGGGACAGAGGAGAGGGCAGTCAGAAATAGTACTTGCAGCAGTGGCTTGCAAGAGGTGCTAAAATATAAATTTGCACAACAAAGACTGGGTGGTGGGGTTAGCGCCTGAGCTGCTAGCCCAACACAAATCTTACCAAAAGACTGTAATTACTGGTTAAACAAGCAAGAAGGCATTTCCCAAAAGTACACAATAAAACAGTAAAAACAGCTCCTTTTTAGAGAATTTAAACTTTGCAATAAAAGAGCAGTAATCCCGACCAGTTTTGGTGGTGCAAGTACAGCAAAAGTCAATGGGGAAGGCGCACCAATCAGAGGCAGGCAAAGTCGGCGGTCACCTTCTGATTGGCTATGCAGCTATCCCGTACCTTTCTGGCTGTCTCTCCCGGCCTCCTGGTTCCCTTCTCGGCTGTGCGGTGGCCGCCCGCCTGCTGGCGGCTCGGAGCCCCTACGGTCTCTGGGTGCTCGAGGGCAGGGCCGGCTTTCTGGCTGTCTCTCCCGGCCTCCTGGTTCCCTTCTCGGCTGCGGTGGCCGCCCGCCCGCTGGCGGCTCGGAGCCCCTACGGTCTCTGGGTGCTCGAGGGCAGGGCCGGCTTTCTGGCTGTCTCTCCCGGCCTCCTGGTTCCCTTCTCGGCTGTGCGGTGGCCGCCCGCCCGCTGGCGGCTCGGAGCCCCTACGGTCTCTGGGTGCTCGAGGGCAGGGCCGGCTTTCTGGCTGTCTCTCCCGGCCTCCTGGTTCCCTTCTCGGCTGTGCGGTGGCCGCCCGCCCGCTGGCGGCTCGGAGCCCCTACGGTCTCTGGGTGCTCGAGGGCAGGGCCGGCTTTCTGGCTGTCTCTCCCGGCCTCCTGGTTCCCTTCTCGGCTGTGCGGTGGCCGCCCGCCCGCTGGCGGCTCGGAGCCCCTACGGTCTCTGGGTGCTCGAGGGCAGGGCCGGCTTTCTGGCTGTCTCTCCCGGCCTCCTGGTTCCCTTCTCGGCTGTGCAGTGGCCGCCCGCCCGCTGGCGGCTCGGAGCCCCTACGGTCTCTGGGTGCTCGAGGGCAGGGCCGGCTTTCTGGCTGTCTCTCCCGGCCTCCTGGTTCCCTTCTCGGCTGTGCGGTGGCCGCCCGCCCGCTGGCGGCTCGGAGCCCCTACGGTCTCTGGGTGCTCGAGGGCAGGGCCGGCTTTCTGGCTGTCTCTCCCGGCCTCCTGGTTCCCTTCTCGGCTGTGCGGTGGCCGCCCGCCCGCTGGCGGCTCGGAGCCCCTACGGTCTCTGGGTGCTCGAGGGCAGGGCCGGCTTTCTGGCTGTCTCTCCCGGCCTCCTGGTTCCCTTCTCGGCTGTGCGGTGGCCGCCCGCCTGCTGGCGGCTCGAGGCCACGGTCTCTGGGTGCTCGAGGCAGGGCGGCTTTCTGGCTGTCTCTCCCGACCTCCTGGTTCCCTTCTCGGCTGGCGGTGGTCACCGCCTGCTGGCGGCTCGGAGCCCCCTCGGTCTCTGGGTGCTCGAGGCAGGGCCGGCTTTCTGGCTGTCCTCCCGGCCTCCTGGTTCCTTCTTCTCGGCTGGCGGTGGTCACCCGCCTGCGCCTGCTCGGAGCCCCTACGGTCTCTGGGTGCTCGAGGGCAGGGCCGGCTTTCTGGCTGTCTCTCCCGGCCTCCTGGTTCCCTTCTCGGCTGTGCGGTGGTCACCGCCCGCTGGCGGCTCGGAGCCCCTACGGTCTCTGGGTGCTCGAGGGCAGGGCCGGCTTTCTGGCTGTCTCTCCCGGCCTCCTGGTTCCCTTCTCGGCTGTGCGGTGGTCACCCGCCTGCTGGCGGCTCGGAGCCCCTACGGTCTCTGGGTGCTCGAGGGCAGGGCCGGCTTTCTGGCTGTCTCTCCCGGCCTCCTGGTTCCCTTCTCGGCTGTGCGGTGGCCGCCCGCCCGCTGCCCGGAGCCCCACGGCTCTAGTTCGAGGGCAGGGTCGGCTTTCTGGCTGTCTCTCCCGGCCTCCTTCCTTCTCGCCTGGCGGTGGGTCACCCGCCTGCTGGCGGCTCGGAGCCCCATGGTCCTGGGTGCTCGAGGCAGGGCCGGCTTTCTGGCTGTCTCTCCGGCCTCCTGGTTCCCTTCTCGCTGTGCGGTGGCGCCCGCCCGCTGGCGGCTCGGAGCCCTACGGTCTCTGGGTGCGAGGGCAGGGCCAGTTCTGGCTGTCTCTCCGGCCTCTCCGTTCTCTTCTGGCGGGTGGGCGCCCCCGCTGGCGGCTCGGAGCCCCACGGTCCTTGGGTGCTCGAGGCAGGGCCGGCTTTGGCTGTCTCTCCGGCCTCCTGGTTCCCTTCGGCTGTGCGGTGGCCGCCCGCCTGGCTGGCGGCTCGGAGCCCCTACGGTCTCTGGGTGCTCGAGGGCAGGGCCGGCTTTCTGGCTGTCTCCGGCCTCCTGGTTCCCTTCTCGGCTGTGCGGTGGCCGCCCGCCCGCTGGCGGCTCGGAGCCCCTACGGTCTCTGGGTGCTCGAGGGCAGGGCCAGCTTTCTGGCTGTCTCTCCCGGCCTCCTGGTTCCCTTCTCGGCTGTGCGGTGGCCGCCCGCCCGCTGGCGGCTCGGAGCCCCTACGGTCTCTGGGTGCTCGAGGGCAGGGCCGGCTTTCTGGCTGTCTCTCCTGGCCTCCTGGTTCCCTTCTCGGCTGTGGTGGCCGCCCGCCGCTGGCGGCTCGGAGCCCCCGGTGCGCTGGGTGCTCGAGGGCACCTGCCGGCTTCTGGCTGTCTCTCCCGGCCTCCTGGTTCCCTTCTCGGCTGTGCGGTGGCCGCCCGCCCGCTGGCGGCTCGGAGCCCCTACGGTCTCTGGGTGCTCGAGGGCAGGGCCGGCTTTCTGGCTGTCTCTCCCGGCCTCCTGGTTCCCTTCTCGGCTGTGCGGTGGCCGCCCGCCCGCTGGCGGCTCGGAGCCCCTACGGTCTCTGTGCTCGAGGGCAGGGCCGGCTTTCTGGCTGTCTCTCCGGCCTCCTGGTTCCCTTCTCGGCTGTCTGGTGGTCACCCGCCTGCTGGCGGCTCGAGCCCCTCGGGTCTCTGGGTGCTCGAGGCAGGGCCGGCTTTCTGGCTGTCTCTCCGGCCTCCTGGTTCCCTTCTCGGCTGTTGGTGCCGCCGCCGCTGGCGGCTCGGAGCCCCCGGTCTCTGGGTGCTCGAGGCAGGGCCGGCTTTCTGGCTGTCTCTCCGGCCTCCTGTTCCCTTCTCATCTGCGGTGGCCGCCCGCCCGCTGGCGGCTCGAGCCCTACGGTCTCTGGGTGCTTTCGAGGCAGGGCCGGCTTTCTGGCTGTCTCTCCCGGCCTCCTGGTTCCCTTCTCGGCTGTGCGATGGCCGCCCGCCCGCTGGCGGCTCGGAGCCCCTACGGTCTCTGGTGCTCGAGGGCAGGGCCGGCTTTCTGGCTGTCAATATGATATGTGGGGTCAAGTAAGTAGCTGGAGGGATGAGAGGGGAAGCAGGCTCTGGGGGGGTGCAGTAGAGGAATAAGAGGAGTGAGGATGAGGAGGAGGAGAAGGGGAAGCAGCGTACTGTGGGGACTCATAGTTATAAGGGGGAGGGGGTAGCAGGAAGGTGGAGGGCAGTCAAAGTGGGAGAAGAGTGGGAGGGTATAAAGAGGTTGGTGATATGAGGAGAGAAGCCTGAGGAGGGCAGGTTCCCTGTGGTTGAGAGTGGTTGCTGTACAAGGACTGTGCAGTGAGTGCAGGAGTTAAGAATATTGCAAGAGGGCAGGTTAGTGGGGAGTCGGAGGGAGTAAAGTTGTCAGAGAAACCAATGAGAGAGGTCAAGGAGGTGGGGTTTCCAGAGGGTGTGTGTAAAGAGTCTATTTAATTAAGGTAGGAGGTGGGCGGCAGGCATAAAATTTCAAAACGCTTCCACTCACGCTCAATAGGCACTGTAGTCCCTAGTGGAGGAGAAATTCAGCAGGCGCGGCTAGCCAATCAGGAAGGTGGAGGAGTGCAAGGGTCCAATCCTCGTGCAGCTCGGCAAGCAACTAGCTAATAGCGGCAGCTCATGGCAGCCCCAGACAGTCTGAGGACTTACCCGGCTTCCAGGATCCTTGGTTCGGCAGGAGGTGGGCAGCTGGGCAGTTGGGAGCCCCGAGCTGCAGCCATACATTTCAGAGGGCTGTAGCACCCAAGTTGCAGAGCTGGATCTGGTGGTGGAGAGGAGAGAGAAATAGGGGTTAGAATTGGGCAGGGAAGGAAACTCAAAGCAAAGAAAGGTAGGCTAAATTGGGGGCGGAGAACAGTGAGCAGAGGATATCAGCCAGACAGAGGTGATAATCAGAGAGGGGGTGGCAGCCCAAGTATAGCTTTGTTTAGAGATACAAAACCTGGACTTTGGCTCTGTTGGGGGGGTGGGTAGGAGGAAGGCAGGCCAGTCAGAATTAGCAAGGGCACAAGGGTGGGGCAGTTCAGGCTCAGAGGAGAAAGGCAAGAGGGTAGAGGAGAAGGTGAAAGGAAAAAAAAACCAATCTGCTTAAGGTACCCAGAGGAGCTATCAGTTCAAAGTACACACAGGAGCACAGGAGAGCTGTACTCGCTAGGTCATGCTAACACATTGCATTTCATAACATTTCCTCAGAATCGGCAACAGTATTAGATGGCAAAATGTTCCTTGGGGTCAGGGTGAAAGGCAAGAGAATGAGTAGAGAGTCCAGGTAGTGGTGGCTCCGAAATCAGGCTCAACATTTCAGCCACTTCCACTAACACTCAGTGGGTGCTGCAGTCCTGAGTGGAGGAGAAATTCAGCAGGCGTGGCTAGCCAATCAGGAAGGTGAAGGAGTGCAAGGGTCCAATCCCGGTGTGGCTTGGCAAGTGACTGCCCAATAGCAGCAGTTCATGGCAGCCCTGGACAGTCTGAGGACTTACCCGGTTTCCAGGATCCTTGGTTCTGACAGGAGGTGGGTGGCTGGTGGTCAGGAGCCCCAAGCCACTGCTGTGCACTTCAGAGGGCTGTACCGCCCAAGTTGCAGAGCTGGATCTGGCTTCCAAGATCCTTGGTTCAGACAGGAGGTGGGTGGCTGGTCAGTCGGGTGTCTCTAGCAGTAGCTGTGCACTTCAGAGGGCTGAAGTGCCCAAGTTGCAGAGCTGGATCCGGCTTCCAGGATCTTTGGTTCGGACAGGAGGTGGGTGGCTGGGCGGTCAGGAGCCCCAAGCCGCAGCTGTGTGCTTCAGAGGGCTGTAGCACCCAAGTTGCAGAGCTGGATCAGGCTTCCAGGATCCTTGGTTCGGACAGGAGGTGGGCAGCTGGGTGGGTATATTGTCTTTGTTATATGTAAACTACAGTAATAGAAGACTTAGGAAATCAAAATAATTCATTACTGATTTTGTATAGACTTTCAGCTATTCAGTTTTAGACACTAAGCACAAAAGGAAACATGAAAGAAATTTTAAACAGAAAGAAGCAGAGAGGGTGGAAGACCAGCCTTTGTTGACAGAGTGGATTGAAAGCACCTAGCTTTACCTTAAATGTATATTAATATTTATTTATACTTATCTTCCTTTTGAAAGTAGCAAGGTAAGTGGGGAGAAAAGAAGAGATCTGTAACCAGTGTTTGGGTCACTTTGAACTTGGTAGGCAGTGTTTCAGTTGTATTTTTCAGTTCAGTTTTATTTTTGAAGGGATAACAACCATTGTGAAGGCTCATTTGCAAGGTGGTCCCTAATCTCTTATACATAAAACTACAATGACAATACAGTAAGATGTAATGGCTAAATAAAAGATAAAAGGAACAATGAAATTTGACAGCATCAGGCTAATACTGGATGCAGCCAGCCGCAAACAAAAGTCTATTAAGTAGATAAGAGCAGGATGACACTTTTTCAACCATAGAGAGTGTAGGAGAAGTATGGCAAAGAGCTGGAGTAAGGATGGGGAATTAATGTTAGTGGCATTGACAGGTTCCAGGAGTAATGTTTTCAACAAGCAACTTGAACACATTTAGGAGATTTTGTAGTCTGAGCATAGATTGGAGATTGTTACAGGCTGTTGGAAGAACATAGCTCATGGCTGACTTGCCTGCCCGAGTGTGGATTTTGTGTACCTCCAGTGAGATATATGCACATTTCCTTAGTGAGTAGGGACTTTGTGATTGGTGGAGGATAGAAGAGATGTGGGGGGGTAAATTTCTTATGAGTGCTTTGTATACCCAGGTGTAAATGTGGTTAAGTCTCCTGGTTACCAGGGAGGTGCAATTCACTTCCGTATACAGCATACAGTGATGGGTTTTGGCTGGGGCATTGGTAATAAAACATATGGCCCTATGATAAAGAGTGTCCAACTTATGAAGAGTGGTGATTGAGCAATTATTATATTTATAATATCCACGTAGTCCAGTAGGGGCAGAAAAGTGGCCTGAACCTGCCTTATTCTTGAGACACAAGAGAAGAGAGATTTGTTTCTGAAAAAGAAAACAAGTTTCTGTTTCAGTTTTTTGGACATTGACTGTTTGGGGTACCTTGAAACTTGGGTTTTAAATTGTAACAGGTGGTGTGCAGGAAATTAAATCAGAAGCTTAATCTTGAGGTGAGTAGATTTAGGAAGCCTTGTGAATCAAGTGTGTAATTGGTGGGTAAAGCTAACAGAGGTTAGTACCTTCTAACAAAAGGTAGATTTAAAAGGTCAAGTTAGTTGGAATCCTGAAGTGGAAGACCAGAATTTGCTGACAGAGTGAAGTCAAAGTACCTAGCTTTATCTTAAAGGTATATTCATTTTTATTTATACTTCTCTTCCTTTTGAAAGTAGCAGGGTAAGTGGAGAAAAAAGGAGATATGTAAGCAGTGCTTAGGGCACTTCGAAACTTGGTAGGCGGTGTTTGGGGCACGTTGAAACTTGGGTTTCAAATTATAAAAAGTGGCATGGGAAAACTAGCTCAGGAGCTTAATCTTATGGTTAGTAGATTCAGGAAACCCTATGAATCAGGTGGGTAACTGGGGGTGGACCTGACAGAGGCTTACTGCCTTCTTATAACAGCACTATAAAAGTATTTCCACTCTAATTTGTCCAGCATGTTCATGTCCTAGATATTTAACAGAACAATGAAGGAGTGGAACAGGTGACTGGTGTCGAAGGCATTGGCAGGCATTAGCAGAAGGAAGAGGAGAAGTGGAGAACTCTGTTGGTCGACTAAGGTAAGGAACCCTTTCACGTCTGCTGGGAAGGGTTGAAGATCAAGGGAAGGCCAAAACTGGGAATAGCCACAACACCCTATCTAAGATATCAATATGAGGAGATTTAAACAAGGCACAGGGAAACACAAATGAAAACAAATGAATAAAGTTGAAAATTAGAAACAGTTTATCAGAGGTAAAGGTAGAAAAATATTTCCAGGTTGCACAAGAAGAACAGATGTTGAGAATGTTGGTAGTGGTGCCGTGCAGTGGTTGTGGGGTGGCAGTTTTCCGAGAGACCTTCTGGAGCCTGCATTGCTGTCCCACCTGCACACACCTCTTTGGGTTGAAGAAGGAGGTTGCTAGGCTCCAGATCAAGATGGCTAGGACTCTGGGACCTCCTCCTCCACCCAGGGACCACCAAGTCTGCCACCATTACCTCAGAGGATGCCAGTGAGGAGGAACAGCTGGACTGTGATGGACTCTGGAAGGGTGGGGATGGTGGGATAGAGATGCATTCCTCAACCAGTATCACTACATAATTCCTATGCCACTCTGGTGGAGTGGGGCTGTCAAAAGCAGGCACCCATGGTAGTGGCCCTGTAGGAAGTGGGTGCCTTCTATAGTGGAGATGCCAATGAAGGTAGTAGAGGACCTCATAGTGAGAAAATGCAACTTCTTGTGGTGGACTTGATTGTGAGATGCATAGATTTAGGAATAGGAAAGGGTTGGACAAGTTAGGTGCCTACCAAGTGCTACAGCCCCAAGCGATGGGAAGTGGATCCTGAGGATAGCTACTGTTGGGTAGTAAGACAAGAGAGAGAGAGAGAGAGAGAGAGAGATGGAGGCCATTGTCCACCTGAGGAGTAATGATCTGGCTAGGGACAGGGCTGGGATAGTGCAAGGGGAATTTAGGGAGTTGGGGAGGGGTCTTAGACAGGTAGCTTGCTCAGTGGCTTACGATGAGCTGCTCCCTGTATATGACAGGGGTGAGGAGATGGATCTCCACACCAGGAGCTTCAACTCATGGCTGAAGGAATGGCGCAGAGAGGAGGGGTTCAGCTGTAATGGGGAATGGGGACCCAATTAGGTAAGAAATTGGTTAGGGGATTGGTGACAGAGGGTTGTGATAAATGGAGTTCACTCTGAGGAAGGGGGAGTGACCAGTGGGGTGCCTCAGGGAACAGTTCTCTTTAATATCTGTCTAAGTTAGAGGAGCTGGAAGGAAGTTCTGGCTCTTTGCAGATGACACCAATGTCTGCAATAGGATGGACACTCCAAGGGGAGTGGAAAGAATGAACAGAGACCTGAGAAAAGTAGAGGAGTGGTCAAGGTATGGAAGTTGGGTTTTAATGTGAAAAAGTGCAAAATAATGCACTTAGGGCACAGAAAACCAGGGGCAGAGTAGAAAGTGGGTGGATAGATATTGACGACCACCAAGCGGGAAAGAGACCTGGGGTAATCATATTGGATGATCTAAAGGTGACCAGGCAATGTAATAAGGCAGTTAAGAGAGCTAGTGGGATGCTGGGGTGCATAGGGAGAAGTATCACTAGCAGAAAGAGGGAGGTGGTGTTATGTTTGTATAGAACTCTGGTAAGACCCCACCTAGAGTACTGTGTGCAGTTCTGGAGATCACATCTCGAGAAGGAACTAGACAGAGTGGTGGCTGTCCAGAGGAGGCCAACTAAAATAATGCAGGGTTTGCATCAAAAACCCTATGAAGAAGGACTAAATGACCTCAATATGTACACCCTGGAAAAGAGGAGGGAGAGGTAGGATATGATCAAAATCTCTAAATCCACAAGCGGGTAAATAAGGTACAGGAGGAGGTATTTTTCTGAAGAAAAGGTGCTCAAGAACAAGGGGACATGTCATGATGTTTGAGGGGGTAGATTTAGAAGGGATTTTAGGAAGTACTTCTTCACAAAAAGAATGGTAGATTCCTGGAACAATCTTCCAGTGGAGGTGGTGAGGGTAAAGACAGTGGCACATAAGAGATAGAAGGATAGAAGATAAGAATCTAGTAAAGAATGAATAAGAATGGATTGTAATTAATGTATAAATGTGTTTAAAAGATGTCTTTTGGAATTGAATGTAATAATGATAATGATATGAATAAAACAACAGAAGTTAAAAAAAAAGACAGTGGCAGGATTCAAGAATGCATGGGATAGGCACAAGGGAATCATAGTGGAATGGAAGGGGGGAAGGAGAAAGACCAGTAGATCAAGTACAGTCTGCGGTAACAATGTAGAAGAAAAAGAATTAGCATTTATATAGCACTTTTCATACACAGTATCTCAAAGTGCTTTACAAGCAATGCTAAACTGGTAGTGAAGTGACTGAATGTGTGGTGGCGGCCATATCGCACATCACCCACACACAGCCTGGATAATTGCATAAACCGGTTTATGGGAAGGGGAATGTTGGCCAGGACACTGGGAATGCTCCCTGCTCTTTGCAAAGAGTGCCCTGGGTTCTTTTACTCCCACCTGGACAACACCAGGATGAGAAGAAGGGACCTCAGTTTAACATCTCATCCAAAGGACGGCACACCCCAGCTGCACAGCACCCCCCAGTACTGCACTCAGATGCCAGCGATTTTTAGGTGCAAGTCCAATCCCTGTATGGGACAAGAACTCACGACCTTCTGATCCAGAGGCAGATGTGCTACCAACTGAGCCATGCTGACACTTATGTAGGTAGGGGAAAAAAGGGGTGAATTGGTCGACCAAGTGGGCCTTATCTGCCATCAAATTTTATGTTTCTGTAAGGTATTCTGTATATATTGGGTTGGCCCTTGATAAATCTTGAACATCTGAGGCTGCTTTAAGAATGGTCTGTTGATGCCAAAGATGGGCGGTGAAAAGGGAGGCTACAGAAGAACCATTTAACTGTAAAGAATTGCTTTCACAGCATGAAGGGAAGTAGGCATCCACTAGATTATCATTATTAGTGAGTAAACGGAGACCAGCTGGCAGTGGCAGGGTAGTGTGCTGCGAAATTTCTGTCTGATGTGACATTTAAGCTTCCAGACATTCTCAAGATTTTCTGTTACTTTCCTCTTGGAGGAAAGAATTTCTGATTGAGCTAATTATGCTGATTGAATTCCTTTTTTTTCTGCCGAGTTAACCATAATGGGGAAGATTTTCCTGATTTAATGGGGGTAATTGTTATGCACACAGTGTCAGATGTTAATGTGATTTCTTGATTGACAGTTAATCAGCCCATCAGTTGTACAAATGAGTGGATAACTCTATAATTTTATTTCCCTTAATTCCTCTGTGTGGGATGCCAGGAAAATCTAAATTAGCAATCAGTTGAGCCAAAGCAGTTATGCTAAAGTAACAATCAGCTGAATATTTTTGTCAGAGGAAAACATTGTTCTCTCTGTGCTTCCATAGCTATTTAAAGGGTGTCTGTAAACACCAATGTGTAAAACCCACCCTTAGTTCAAAATTTAGATTGTATACTTTGGACAGCAGTTATTGTGTATTTCTGAAAAAAAAAACAGTCCATACTCATAAATGTGACACTCTGTTATGTTCTACCCTTGTTTTTCTTCCCACCTTCTTTGTTTCCTATTAATAGTTCACTGTAATTTCAACAATGCAAAAAGACAGTAATGACCACCAGGAATAGTAGGAATGCCCTCGCTCCCTAATATTCTAATGTACTCTGCACTTTTTGCTCCGTGGGGCGGATTTGAACTCTAAGCAATCCAGGAAAGTTTGACTATCTAGCCAGCCTTACCAATTGTGGCTAGGCACCTGATGTTAACTTGAATAGAAACATAAAAGTTGACAGCAGAAGGAGACTGCTAGGTCCATCTAGTCTGCCCATTTATTTTAGACCTGTTTTGACACTCTAGTTGCCCTTTGTAGGCAGGGCTCCCTTGTATTTATCACATGCATTCTTGAATCCCCCCACAGTGTTGGCCCCCACAACCTCTTGGGGCAGGCTGTTCCAGGTGTCCACAACTTCCTGGTGTTGGCAGAGAACCTTCCTCCTTGCAGCCTGAGGTCATGTCCCCTGGTCCTGGAGCCCTCTTGAAGTGAAAAAATTCCTCTGCCTGTACCTTGTTAATGCCTTTTGTGTACTTGAATGTTTCAATCATGTCTCCCCTCTCTCTTCTCTGCTTCAGGGACTACATATTCAGTTCCCTAAGTCGCTCCTTGTAGGACATGTACTGCAGACCCTGAATCATTCTTTCACCTTTCTCTGTACTGTTTCCACCCAGTCAATGTCCTTCCTGAGGTGAGGCTTCCAGAACTGAACCCTGTATTCCAGGTGAGGCTTAACCAGAGCTCTATATAGTGGTAGTATCCTCCTGCTAGTGATTCCCCTCCAATGCAGTACAGCATTCTGTTGGCTTTCAATATGACTCACGAAACAATGTATAGCAAATCTTCCTGTTATTGCTTCGTTTTACACACATGTACTCGCACTTTGCAATAATCACATGAACTTACTGTATTTTATACACTTATCATTGCTGTTGCTGTTATGTTGCTGTAATCAACTATCAATGTATGTTCTTTTTCATCACCTATTGTGGGGTGTGTTTATCCCCTGCTCTTGTATGTATTGCTTCTGTGTGGTGTTATTTGTCGCCCTGTGACATGGGTCGTGACTGAAAACAATCCTTTTGATCAGCTCACTTACCCAGTAATGAAAGAAAGAAAGAAAGAAAGAAGAAAGAAAGAAAGAAAGAAAGAAAGAAAGAAAGAGATAGTAGTAACAGCCTAGCTGGGTAATCCCCTTGGGTAGACAACACTGATCACTGTCATAAAATGTACAGACAGATATTGGCATTATAAATTAATATTAGAACCAGTAAGTAACACAGCAAGATCGCGAGTACCAAATAATAAACAGTAATGTTTCTCCAGCTGTGAAGACAACTTGTCCTATCCCCAGAGATGTAGTGTGGTATCTTATCTGTGGGGTCAGTACGTAACTCCAGATTATTCATCCTCACATTCTTATCCTATGCTTCCTACATAGAACTATCCTTCCTGTGGAACCTGACTTATGAGATGAGGGATATAATGTCCCTGTGGGAATTTACAATACTCTGAGGCTACATGGGGTCCCAAATTTGCTCAAATGTGCCCAGTTTATTACCTTTGGTGTAATGCACTTTTTCAAAACGTGCTGCTCTCCCCAGTTCATGAAGCCATTCAGATATGGATGGGGAAGTTGAATTTCTCCATTGTCAGAGTATGATGCATTTAGCTGTGATCAGGGAGCCCTGGAGCCATTTCTTAACTGGTGATGGAATATGGAGGTGCTGGTCATATATACCAAGAATTACTAACTGGGGATGAATGTCAGATCTTGCTGGGCAACTTCCTTTTGACTTGAGCTACTTTCCTCCAAGAGGATATAGGACTGGATAATCTGGCTAATCAGCTTAATCTGGTTCAAGGTCAGTTGGCATTCATCTGTATCCCCCTCCCCTTGGTCGTGCCTGAAAATAGACAGGATTTGTCTAGTGCACTTACCCGGTCAACAAAAACTAAAAAAATAAATAATACCAAATGATAAGAGCAATCATCCCTGTTACTGTGGAACGTCTCCAGCAGACATCAGAAGGGGAAAATCTCCACTTTTGGAGTAAATGGGTTGTCCTGTGCTAGCACTGGCAGAGTGGCAGAGAACACCAGAGAACTGTCAAAGAACACCAGGACAAAGGAGTTGCTGTTGTGACTGGACTTCTCTACTGGGACTAAAGAAGTAGAACTCTACTACTGGGACCTTCAGTTTAGGGTAAAAAAATGTTAGTATGTTTGTCTGAGTTGGCTGACGTGAATTGTTATCTGTGCAGTTATCTAGGTGTTAGTCTCAGGTGGCTGAAGGAGATTATTATCTGTGCAACTTAACTAAGTGTAGATAGATCTGTTAAGTAGGGGGAGTGGCTTACCTAGAAGGAAGCCAGGATAAAGCCAGATTTAAACACTGCACCTGATACCTTCTGCCAGAGAACAGGCAGAGAACACCAGGACGAAGGAGCTACTGTTGTGACCGGACTTCTCTACTGGGACTAAAGAAGTAGAGCTCTACAACTGGGACCTTCAATTTAGTGTAAAAAATAAGTTAGTATGTTTGTCTGAGTTGGCTGAAGTGAATTGTTATCTGTGCAGTTACCTAGGTGTTAGTCTCAGGCGGCTGAAGGGGTTTGTTATCTATGCAATTTAACTAAGTGTAGAAAGATATGTTAAGTAGGGGGAGTGACTTATCTAGAAGGAAGCCAGATTAAAGCCAGATTTGAACACTGCCCTAGATAACTTCTGCCAGAGAACTGGCAGAGAACACCAGGATGAAGAAGCTGCTGTTGTGACTGGTCTTCTCTACTGGGACTATATTACCTTCCTCCTCCCCCCACCCAAAGCCTGTTCTGCTTTTATAGTCACAGGATTTGACTGACAACAGAAATTTCCTATTTGGGAAGAGGAAGTGAGTGATCACAGAGCCACCAAAGACTCCCCATCCTAGAAGGACAAGAGTAGCTCTCCGTTCCCTCCTAGCTGCTTGAGGTCTGCCTCTGAGCAAGAAAGGAGAATACTGAGAAACATAGAATCATCTTTTCTCAGAACAGGAAGTTCAGGCTCTTAAAGGGCACAGATGCAGTAAGTAAGTAGGGAGAAAAAAATAACTAAATAAACAGAGGAAAGAGTAAGTATTCTAAAAAACAGTGAAGGGGACAGAAATAAGACATGATGGGAGTGGTACAGTGCAGTGACTGTGGAGCAGCAGTCTTCCGGGAGATGTTAGGGAGGATGCGGTGTTCTCCCATCTGCAGGCACCTCTCTGGGCTGAGAAAAGAGGTTGTTCATCTCCAGGCTGAGTTAGCCAGGATTTGTGGGGCCTCCTCTCTCATCCAGGGACCACCAGGGCCACTGCTGTTGCTTCAGTGTTTGACAAGAAAAAGGAGTGGTTGGACCACAGTGTGCTCAGGGAGGGTGAGGGTGGTGGAACAGAGGCACATCCCTCCACTTGTACCTCACCACAATTCATATGCCATTCTGGCAAATTGTGGTTCTTATATGGAGGCACCCACATTGGGTACCAAGGAGGATGCTAGGAACCTCCACAAAGGAGACCCACAGGAGGGTGGCATGGGACCCCACAGGGGAAGGAAACAATTCCTGGTGGGGGACTCCATTGTTAGGAAGGTAGAACCAGGGGAAGAAGGGGAGAGGGAGGTAAGGTGCCTACCTGGTGCCATGGCTTGGAAGGACAGGGAGCAAATCCTCAGGATCGCCAGAGCAGCTGCACAGGGGAGGGAGCTGGATGTCATTGTCCACCTAGGGACACATGAAGAGGCTAAGAAAGGGATCAGAGAAGAACAGGAAGAGTTTATAGAGTTGGGGAGGGGCTGTAGACAAGTAGCATGCACAGTAACCTTCTTGGAGGTGCCATCTGTCTATTGCTTAGGTGAGGCTAGGGTGATCCACACCATGGGATTCAATCAGTGGTTGAAAAACTGTTGCAGAGCTCAGGGATTTGGCTTTACTGGGGACTGGTGGTCCACCTGGAGTGATGCAGGTCTATACTGGTGTGATGGTCTGCATCTGTCCAGGAGGGGAACCAGATCCTAGATGATAGGTTTAAATGCTTCATTGGCAAGCATTTAAACTAGCCAAGGTGGGGGATGACCTGGAAAGAAGAAGAGAAATCCTAGTCCCCCCCCAAAAAAAATCAGGGTAGTAAGTGAGGTAAACACAAAGATAGAGATGTCTATAGGGAGAAGGGCAGGGGTACATGGAAAAAGTGACAAAGGCAATAAGGACAGGAATGGGGCAAAAATGGGTAAGGCCATCAAGAAATTGGGGGTAATGGGTACCAATGCCTGTAGTCTGGGCAACAAGCTCGCTGAACTGGTGGCCTTGATCGAAGAGGGATGCCTGGATATCATAGCAGTAACAGAAACATGGTACACAGAGAACCATGACTGGATGTTAATATACCAGGGTACACAACCTACAGAATAACAGACAGGAGGAAGAGAGGGGAGGAGGAGCATTCTATGTATGAAGGATAAAAGCAACACAGCAAAAGAGTAAACAGGGAGGCTAGGAGGCACTGTGGGTCACCTTAGAGACTGGAAATGGCACCACAATCTGCTCAGGGGTTGTAAACAGACCCCCATGTTAGGGGAGGAAATGGGCAAGGATATGATAGAAGGCATTCATAGGATGGCAGAAAAAGGAGAGATAGAGTTGATGTGAGACTTGAATATGCCAGATGTTAACTGGAGCACATTTGCTGCGGCCACATTCAAGAGCAGGGCCATTCTCGATGCCCTACAGGTGGCATGCCTCAGACAGCTAGTTTGGAACCCACTCACGAGGGAGCAATCTTAGACCTCATACTCTCAAATGGTGACAGTGAGTGGATCTCAGATCTAGAAGTGGGTAGCCATCTGGGGACAAGTGACCACCAAACAGTGTGGTTCATGTTAAACTCAGCTACAGAGTCAAGCCATACAAAAGTGAGGGTACTGGACTTCAGGAGGGTTGACTTTGGCAAGATGGGAGAGTGCCTTAGAAAAGCACTAGCAAACAGGCTAGAAGGATGGGTTGAGCAACAATGGGGAAACATCAAAACTGCCATCACAGAGGCAGCAAGCCTTTGTGTGAAGCAAATAAACAAATCAAAATGAAAGAAAAAGCCACTATGGTTCTCAAAAGAGGTAGCAGGGAAGTTCAGGGAGAAAAAGATTACATTCAGGAAGTGTAAGGAAACACAGAAGAAGCAGGACAGAGAGCTGTACCAGTTAAGGCAGAAGGAAGCAGGGAGGGAAGTCAGAATAGCAAAGGCTCAAACTGAGGAAAAGATAGCCAACTAGTTAAGAAGGGGGATAAAACCTTCTATAGGTACATCAGGGAGTGTAGAAAGACAAAGGGAGGGACAGTGAGGCTGAATAAAATGGACGGTGGGTCAGCAGAGAGGGACAGTGAAAAAGCAGGGATATTGAATGAATATTTCTGCTCAGTATTCACAATAGAGGAGGAGGGGGATGTGCTTAATCCAATTAACAGAAGCACTCTGGATGGGGGGGTCGATCCAAGTTCTTTCACAGAAGAAAGGGTTCTGAAAGAACTCCTAAAACTGAAGGTAGACAAAGCAACGGGGCCTGATGGAATTCACCCCAGAATTCTAAAAGAATTAAGGGGAGAACTAGAGAAACCACTAACTACACTTTTTAACAAATCATGGGAGGATGGTCTAGTACCTGAGGACTGCAGGAAGGCAAATGTGATTCCCCTTCACAAAAGTGGGACCAAGACAGAGGCAGGAAACTACAGACCTGTCAGTTTGACCTCTTTGTTAGGAAAAGTGATGGAATCATTGAAAGAAAGAATTGCTGAGTATCTATAGGTAACACAGGACCCAAGGAAGCATGGGTTCACAGCGGGAAGGTCATGTATATTGAATCTAATTGACTTCTTTGACTGGGTGACCAAAGTTGTAGACCAGGGAGGGGCTATGGACATGGCCTACCTAGACTTTAGCAAGGCATTTGACACAGTCCCACACAAAAGATTAATAGTCAAATTAACCAGCCTAAGAGTGGGTCCCAGGGTGGTAGCCTGGGTAAAACATTGGCTGTACAACAGGACACAGAAGGTAATTGTAAATGGAGTCCACTCAGAAGAAAGAGGGGTTACTAGTGGGGTACCGCAGGGTTCAGTACTGAGTCCAGTCCTTTTTAATGTCTTTATGAGTGACATTGCAGAGGGACTGGAAGGAAAAGTATGCCTCTTTGCAGATGGTACAAAGGTGTGCAACAGGGCTGATACACAAGGAGGCATGGAAAGGATGAGAAGTGACTTGGCAAGGTTGGATGAATGGTCAGAAGTATGGCAGCTTGGATTCAATGCAAAGAAGTGCAAAATAATGCACCTGGGAAACAAAAACCATGGGGAAGATTACACAATGGTAGTAACAACAACAAAAATTGAAAGGGACCTGGGGTAATCATATCAGATTACCTTAAGGTTAGCAAGCAATGTGGAGAAGGCAGGGGGCTGGGGGATACTGGGATATATAGGAAGTGGCATTACCAGCAGAAAACAGGAAGTTGTTATCCCTCTGTACAGACAGTTGGTGAGACCCCATCTGGAGTACTACGTCCAGTTCTGGAGACCCCATCTCCATTAGGACATAAACAGGATAGAGGCAGTCCAGAGGAGGGCAACTAAAATGGTGCAGGGTCTGCAAGAGAAGCCATATGAGGAGAGACTAAAGGAGCTTAATATGTATACCCTTGAGGAAAGGAGGGAGAGGGGGGACATTTTAGAAACTTTTAAGTACCTCAGTGGAATCAACGAAGTCCAAGAGGGTAGCATCTTTCAGAAAAAGAAATGTGCAAGAACAAGGAGACACAATTTGAAGATGGGGGGCAGTTCAGGGGCAATGCAAGGAAGTATGTTTTCACAGAAAGGGTGGTGGATGTATGGAACAGCCTTCCTGAGGAGGTTGTGGGGTCTAAAAGTGTGGGAGAATTCAAGAATGCATAGGACAGACATAGGGCAATTTTTGTGCTGGGTAGGAAGAAACAGGCTGTTGGTTAACTAGGATCTGCAGCTTATCCTGTAGGGAAATGGGCAGACTAGGTGGGCCAAGTGGTCCTTATCTGCTGTTAAAGTCTATGTTTCTATGTTTCTAGCAGTGTATAATGTTAAACTGCATAAAGCAGTTCTTAATGCCTCATGCTGCCTGTTGCAGTCCAGTCCACTATGGGGACCACAATTTATGAGGTATACCCACTTCTACCTCTGCATTCTACCTAACTTGCAGGGTTTCTGCAGTGCTCAGGCCTAGAGTGGAGAGGATACCCTCTTCAATTCCTTCTGCCACTTTGCCCTGGATGCCACCCCTCACACCCATCACTGCAGTCTTTAGAGTGCCCTATCCTTCCCCTCTCTTACAAAGAGGCAACTATCCTACTGTACTAAGTTCACCTCCAAGCACTGGTTGGGTGAGTTCCCTTCCTACCTCACCCCCTCCTTTGTAACACCCCCCACCCTCCCATTTCCTTAGATCAACCAACTCCAGTACACAGGTTGTCCCCCGCAGATCCACTCAAATCGGCCTATCCAGTTACTCTCATCACCTCCCAAAAATGTGGAATCCCCCCCCCAATCTGGCACTCATCATCTGCCTTCTCCATCTGCTGTGCCCTCAATAATTAGCTTGCACCTAGCTGCTCCTGCCATGTCCCTTCCTAATTCCTTCCTCTAAGACCTAGACAAACCCTACCACCCTACACTCACCTTCATTTTACCCTGTGCACATGTACACCCCTTCTCCTCTTCCCTTATTGGCCTCCCTTGATCTCTCACAGAATGTAAAGGACCCTGAATGCTCTCCATTGGTCCCTCTCCTGCCCCCCAAGGGGCTTGGATCTCTCATCTACTTTTCCCCCACCATCTTAAAGGGGTCTCTCTGGGACACTGTTTTTTCCTCTTCTCTCTAATCCCCCAGTCCCCTTGCACGGTTACCCAAATTCTGAAGGGGTCTCCAGGGGTATGACTCTTCCCCCTTCCCCACCTCCCCTCCTTTTCCTTTTCCCCTTTCCCCTTCCCCCTTTTCTTTCATTTAAGCACTTGTTTACTTATTAACTCAGAATTTATTATTGTCCCCTCTTTCAACATGTTATGTGCAACACTGTTGTAACACTGTTTGTAACACCTGCTTTACAACTGTATGTTAATGTTGATCCTGTAATTTGAGTGTATAATGTCTCATTCCAGTTGTACCCCTTCCCTCCAGGTCACACCAGGAGATGAGAGACTTGTTGGTCAGTGTGCTTTCCCTGTGAAATATTTCAATAAATAATATATGCAACTAGCCTTAGAGGGATTGTCCTGCTCTGTATGCAGGATATCAGTCAGCACATTAGGACCTTGAAACTTGTAGTGTGGTCCCAAGAGTTTAGACTCAGCATGTGCCTTAGCTGTAGATACAGACTATAGTGGCACTTCACTAATCCACACTCAACTTGAAGTTTGCTGAAGTCTTTTAAGTGGCCCAGTAGCCCATCAATGAGGTGAGACAATGAGAAAATCCCTTTTATGGACCAGGTAAGCCAAGCAATGTGGGATCCTCCTATCCTGATAGCTGGGTTCCCCCCAGGTTGGAACAGAAGAGATCTCTGAGGCACCATTTCATCTACTTAGACAGTTGGGTCTATGCCAGAGCTATGGGGATGATGGTTGGGTTGATTCCAGTCCATGAGGAAGTCTCCTAAACATCATTGTTCTCACCAGGCTCTCTCTTAATAAGTGCCTTTCAAAAACTGGCATACTTGGGTGCCTTTCTGGTGGAATGGGGAAGAAGGTCTGGGTTAGTTGTTTAAGCAGGTTGGCCTAAGTGCAACATCTGTGATGTTAAACCCTCCTTTGTCTAAGGGCTTTGTAAGTTTCTTGACACTAATGCATCACAGTCCCTTGCCCCACAGAAAAAGTCTCATTTTATTATAGGCCAGTTTTAATATTTTAGCTTGAGTTTGATGTGCAAGCTGTCAAGAAGGTACTGTAGTCTAGGTGCCACCATCATTTTGAAGGCATAGAATCTTCCCGAGTGCTAGAAAGGTAGACAGCTCCACCTAGCAAGATCCTTGTCTACACTTGAGAGAAAAGAAAGTAGGTTAAGCTTCCCTGGATAAGCAATTTTCCAACTGAAAGTATCCACATGTATTTCAGCATGCCATCTGCTGTGTGGAGTCCCCATGAGAAATATGGTAGTCCTACCACCTGCACACCAAAAGCAAGTATGTGAGATTTAGCTGTATAGTCACCACTCAGATATCTAAACATATCTGTTCCCATTATCTTATACAGATATCTGTGTGTGAAGGTTATCTGAGTGTAGATTCTGTGACAAATATAGCAAAAGGTAGCTCAGCCACAGGGATGGAAAGTGTGTGTGACAGATAAGTGAGAGGCAGATAAATGATTGCTGATTGTAATTTCTTTACAGCCTGACAGGCTGCCAAAGTGTGCAGCCACTGAAGGATGGCCAGTACCAACTGCTCCT
The DNA here is from genome assembly GCA_016271365.2 of Neoceratodus forsteri. Taxonomy (NCBI): domain Eukaryota; kingdom Metazoa; phylum Chordata; order Ceratodontiformes; family Ceratodontidae; genus Neoceratodus; species Neoceratodus forsteri. The sequence continues at coordinate 1,059,065,876 of CM057451.1, read as the reverse complement.
GAGATGTTAGTGTGAGCATAATACCATCTGCATAGGCTAGGGCTTTGTGTTCACCATCCATCTGGATGCCACGGATGTCTGGGTGCTGCCGTATTGCTTATAGCAGTGGTACCAGGGCCAACAAGAAAGGAGGGGGAGCAAGAGACAGCCCTGTATGATCCTGCTGCTTAGCAGGAAAGGCACCAAGGTGGTAGAGTTCATTTCAACCATGGCCAATGCTCCATTATGTAAAGTACTATCCTGCTGATAAAGGTCTTGCCAAATACAAAGATGGGTAACATGAAATAGGTATGCCCACTCTACTCTACGAATGCTTTCTCTGCATCCAGGGAGATAAGCGCTGATGGGATTCGGTCATGTGTCATTTGTCACAACATATTTATGAGCCTGCAGGTGTTATCCATGCCTTGTTGATGAGGTATAAAGCCCACCTGATCTTTATTGATGAGGCCTGAAATAATATTTTTTTACTCTAATGGCCATGATCTTGGTATATGCTTTGCAGTCCACAGCAATCAGTGAACAGGGCTGGTAACTATCACACATTAGTGGGTCCTTGCCTGATTTTGGTATATAGGAGATCAAAGCAGTTCTCAGGGTGAGACGATCCTGCGTGCCTCCTCCAATGCCTCTGATATGGGGCTGAGTAGCACTTTCCTGAAGGAGTATAGGAATTCAGCCAGAAGGCCTTCCCCACATAGAGCCTTCCCTGCAGTCACTGAGCTGAGGGTCAATGCCAGTTCTTGGGTAGTGAATGGTTTACCCAGTGCTTCTCTAAGAGTTGAGGAGAGCCTTGGGAACTCAAGGGAGTAGGCAAATGCAGCAAGGTCTTCCTGAGTGTAGGTACCTCTTGCTTATAGATGGTCTTATTGAAATCCAGAAAGGCAGCATTGATGTCCGATGGGTTTATTTTGGTCTCCCCAGTTGCTGCAATGGCTCCCAGTATAGTATTCTAAGGGGTTCCTGGTCTTTCTTAAGCTGATAAGTGAGCAGTCTCTTTAGGGGTTCCGTAAACTCCCAGAAACTTTGCTGCAGCCAAAAAAGGGTGAACCCTGTCCTTTGATGGAGGTGAATTTTGGCCTTGAATATTGTGCTCATTATTTTCACCAGAAGTGTAGGAGATTGGCAGGTGTCAGCACAGCACTTCTCCTCTAGTTTTTTGAATTTCTGGAGTTGTTCTTCCAGATCTTTGCAGGGCTGGCACTTTTGATGGGATGCATGACTGATGCAGTGGTCTCAAATGTATGCTTTCAGCACATTTCTTCAGACTTGCACCTGAGGTATCCCCAGAGTGAATGGTCTCATGGAAGGCTTTGTCCTCCTGAAGCATTTTAGAAAATATCAGTAGAGAACTTAGCCCAAGTGGTGGTAGAGACCCTCAAACCAGACGCTGTCTTCTCCCTTCACATCTATGCATCAGACCAACCATCTAGCAAGCTGTGCTGTGGGTGAACCACCCAGTCTGGCCTTTTAGGAGCGATGTGCTTCATAGACAACCTGACATTTGAGGTGTGAGGAATTCATCACTGCCTCTTCCCCTCCATATGAGGGGGAGGTTAGGCATGTGCTGGAGATTGTTGAGATCCAGCTCAGGTTCTTGGTTAGAGATATCAAGATGCTGAACAAGGCGCATGGTGGATGAGCAAGTAGTGCTGATAGTGAAGAAGGAGTTAGTGCACTGCTTGTGAATATAAATGACATTAGCTACTGCACCCAGTGATCTGCTCAGGAGATGCTGCTATCTGAATTCCTACACAGATTCCTAATAGTTTGCAATATTGTGTATAGCATCCAGTAATTCCTGATATCATATTATCCGATCTAATAACATATGTTCTCGCTTGAACACATACAGGAATAACCAATGTCCAATGACAACATGCAGCATCATGTGGGACTGTACAGTAGATTTGATATAGACATGGAGGGCAGGACTACATAAGCAGTGATGGATGCATGCTAAGTGAAAAAGCCATGAAAATACAGTAGGAGAGGGTGGGAAGGGGATGTCAGGAGATCACAGATATTTTAGGTATAGGTTATGATAGTATACAAAATCATACTACATCATAGGAAACTGCATGATCTTACAACTGTCCCATGAGAGGCAGGTGACCCATGGATCATGCTAATAGTGTGGGTATACGGTACAAAAGTATTCATCATCATATGACATCATACAATATCACATGACCTCACAACCAGCCTGTGAGAGGAAGGGGCCCAATAATTTGTTGAGTACAACGGCAGATATGATTGAATGGCGGGAGCTCAAAATCAGGTAAGGGTGTGAGAGAAACTCATGAGAAAGAAGGAAAGGGAACAAGTGGGGGAGGCAAACCATTTGGTCAAGTTTTATCAGTGTTCTGATAAGACTGTAGCATCATATGATGTAATAACCTACTATGCAACTGCTTAGAAGGTCCATATACTCAAGAGGTAGAGCATCAGCACTCTTGATTCTGTTAGAGTTGTGTTGATTGTTGGTAAAGTGTGTTTCTCGATTAAGTACAATTGTCCACCAAAACACATGGGACAACATAGGATAACCTCTTGATTTAGTCCTATTCCAAAAACAAGTTAATTGTGCCCTTTGTTACCCCCAAATTGTTAAGACTAATCTTGCAGTCAAGCACTGATCCAGATGCTTAAGCTATCCTGTTCTCCCCTTTAATCCAGTCTTGTCCTGTGTGTCTACCTGAAGCCGATGCTCCAGATGCCCTGTCTGCACATGGTCTATGGTCCACAGCTTGGAGAGATTGCATAGCCCCTTTCTGGGGTTTGTTCAGAGATTCCAGGAACGGGGTATCTGCTGATAGAGTCTTGTGTTTCCTTGCTCTCTTCGATGCTGATTTGCCAATGGAGTCAGTGCCTACTTCAGAGTGGCAAAATTCTCTGCTCTGCTCTCAGTGAGGGGGGCTTCATGCTGCCAAGCTACTCTTGCTTTGTCCCTGCCTCTCCTGTTGGAGTGTTTTGCTTTACTTCTTTGCCAGTCCATGTCATCCTGTCCTTTTCTGCTAATGCTCCAAAGAGGATTGTGCAGGTTCCATGCTAATGCCAGGACACACTGTTGCATGGCTAAGCAAAACTCTTCACCTACTGCAGGGATAAAAGACTGGACAGTTTCTGCAGATGTATTGGGTCATTTCCCAGGGCTGTGAAATGTGTTGGTACTCTACTCCTGTTTATGCTCAATTCTGATGTGTATTGGGCTTGGGATACCTTTCTCACTGCTGACTAGTCCTTGCCATTCTGTGCCAGTTCTGTGGAGTAATCCAAAAATATGTATTCTCTGCCCTTGTCATTGAAGTGGACTTTAAGGTCATGCTTTCCCATAATACTTCCAGCAGCAGCCCTTTGATTTCTTGGGCATCACTTGGTGAGGATAGAGCCATCGTGCTCTCTGCCATTTTCTCACCTGTTGGATTTCAGCTACTGTGGTTCTGAGATAATAACTATTGCCATGAAATTTGATCTAGAACACAGCATTTCATTAAAACAAGTCTTACTGTCAGATGAGCCCACTTTGTGCAAAATCATTGCAAATGTGTTGAGGTTGTGTTGGAATGAAAGGCTGGGTAGCACAGAGCTGCTGATTAAGCTGCCATCTTGGTCCAGGACGCGCCCGTGCCTTCTCTCCACCTTCTCAACAAAAGTCAAACACTGCTAGGTCCAGGTGGACAAGGACTACATTCAGGTAGGCAAGGGGAACATGATCCTACAATAAACACTGGTGGCAATACAAAACAACTACCAGTCACTAGCTGGGAAGGCGGAGGGTGACCAGTGGGTTGTTTGAGCAACTGCTAGGGCTGCAACTACAGTAGCTCCCTCAGTACAGGACAGTCTGGGTGGAAAGTAATGTAAGTTATCAGGAGAGTAGTGTTTGGGGTCTCAATGTGATGCTTGCACACCAGAGTCTCATAGACAGCTTGGTTAGTTGCCAGCTTTGTTGCAGACGTCACAGCTAGGATTAACAGGCTCATGTGGCAGATGGAAGTAGAACCCACTATTCTAGAACATATTGTTACCAATGATGTGGGCAGGGGCAAACTAGCAGTTCTGATACATATTTTTAGGGAACTATTCAAAAGCCATTGGAGTAGGACCTCCATGGTAGCATTCTCTGAGATACTGCTGGTGCCACATATGTGGTCACTGAAGCATCCAGATATTAATCAGTTGAATGGGTGGAAAAGGCTTTGGTTTGGGGAGCTGGGAGTTATGTTTCTTGCATCCTGAATTGTATTCTATGTTAGGGAAAGTCAAAGTGCTGTGGACAGAATTCTTGTGAGCTCAGGCACAAAGAATAATCAATTCAATTTATTGATAAGCATATTGAGAAGAAACCTGTCTTTTACATTTTCAACCAAATAAATGCACATACAAAGTGATAAGAAAATGCAAAGTTTCATATAAAAATTTAATTGAAAAATATAATGAAATTCGCAGTGGATGTGTAACAGCCGAGTTACCAATGCCATAAAATAAGAGTCACAGGCAACAAGCAGGTTATTTTACTCATTATTTAGATTTGTATTTAGGTTTACTGGTGTAGAGACTTAAAACTAAGTCAGGGGTAGTAATGGGTAAGTTTAGAAGAACACAGCCAGGTTCATAGAAACATAGAGGTTGATGGCAGATAAGGACCGCAAGGTCCATCCAGTCTGCCCATTTCTTTTTCTACCTTATAAATGTGCCATCAGCCTTTGTTCTGTCAATGGTCTATCAATTCATACTCATCTGTATTGCTCCCTTATGACTATCCCATGCCTGTTTGAAGCCCTGCACTGTAGTCATAGCCACCACTTCCTGAGGTAGGCCGTTCCATGCATCCACCACTCTTTCTGTGAAAAATAATTTCCTCACATTCCCCCTTTATCAGCCTTCCTCTAATCTCATGCTGTGTCCTCTTGTCCTGCTATTTTTCTTATATTTTAATGTTTTAGACTCTTTCACCTTGTTAACTCCCTCAAGGTGTTTGAATGTTTCGATCATATCACCTCTCTCCCTCCTTTGCTCAAGGGTATACATACTGAGCCCCGTTAATCTGTCCTCATATGTCTTCTGATGCAGTCCCTGCACCATTTTGGTTGCCTTTCCCTGGACTGCCTCAGTTTGGTTAATATCCTTGTGTAGGTGTGGCCTCCACTACTGCACGCAGTACTCCAGATGGGGCCTAACCAGTGTCTTGTAAACAGGGATTATTACCTCCCTCTTACGACTTGTGATACCCCTACTAATATACCCTAACATCCCCCTAGCCTTACCTACTGCTTTAGAGGCCTGCTTGGATGATTTCAGGTCATCGGTGATGATGATGACCAAGTCTCTTTCTTCTTTTGTGACTGCCAGCAACTCCCCTCCCAGTCTATAGGTGGCTTCAGGGTTTCTCTTCCCTATGTGCATGACCTTGCACTTCTTTGCATTAAATCCCAGTTGCCACTCTTCTGATCATTTTGTTAGTTTATCCAGATCTCTTCTCATTTTGCCCACCCCATCTGGATCATCTACTCTGTTGCAGATCTTGGTGTCATCTGCAAACAGACAAGCCTTACCCTCTAGTCCATCTGCAATGTCACTAATGAAGATATTGAAGAGGACTGGCCCCAGGACTGATCCCTGAGGTACACCACTTGTGACTTGCATCTCTTCTGACTGTATACCATTTACCACCACTCTGTTTTCAGCCCATAAACCAGTTTGCCACCCAGCTGACCAACTTCTGACCCACCCAGAGCCTACCCAGCTTATTTATTAATCTTCTATGTGGAACAGTGTCGAAAGCTTTGCGGAAGTCAAGGTAGGCAACATCAACTGCTTCCCCTTGGTCCATCACTCATATTACCAAGTCAAAGAAATCTATGAGATTAGTTTGACAGGACCTTCCTTTTGTAAACCCATGCTGTTTTGGATCCTGTGCCCCTATGGATTACAGGTGTTGCACAAAGACATCAGCTGTAAGGTGCCCAAAGCAGAGAAGAGGAAAAACTGAGCTCTTTACTACATAATGGTGAATGGAGGAGGACGATTAATAAAATAGATTAGCAGGAAGGTGAACATCTCGTGACAAGCAGAGATGTTGAGAAGTTGTACTACTCTGGCAAAGTTGTGAGGAAGTGGTGAATTTGGCTTCACAAATCACTTTGCAAAGTTCTGATTGGCATCGCAAACTTCAAACTTTGCTGCTTTTGTACACATTTATATGCAAAATGACACCTTTGCCAAGTCGTTTTCATGAAGTGAAAACTTTGAAACTGAATTTAGGTAAATTCTCACAGAAAATGGCCACTTCACCTGGTGAAAACTTCACAAAGTCAGCATGGCACCTTTGCAGATTTGACCATCTTCTCAAATTAATTTGCAAATCAAAACCTTTGCAGATTGGACCAACTTTTCAAATTAATTTGCAAACAAATCAGCCACTTTGCACATCTCTAGTGGGGAAGTGAAATAGTTGAATGCACAGAATCCGTAATAATCAGGGCTGCAAGGTTAGAGGAGTATGGTATCTTCAGGGGTGCAGGGCAAGGAAGGGGAAGTTGCTTTATATAAAATGTCAAGAAAGTGATAGAACAAGGGAAGAAGGAGGAGTAAGGAGGGACAGGAGCTTATCAGAAAGCCTGTAACTGGGATTAGCAACCACAAAAAGAAAAATAAAAACTGCCCATACAGAAACATAAGTGTGCTGTGTACATGCAGAATGCTACATTCTTAATTGTGCAATGTTTGCATGCGGTAAGCATACACAAAGTGAGCCTATGGGAACCAGGTCTAAAAAGTATGTCAGGTTTGCATGATGCAAGCTTGTCATGTGTGTGCAGCAGGTAACATGATGTGAACATCTTCGAAAAATCACATCAGGTTTGCATGTTGCATGATTGCCATGAGTGCAGCAGTTAAGCTGATATAAACATAATTTAAAAATCACATCAGGTTCGCATGTTGCATGCTTGCCATGTGTGTAGCAACTAATGTGGTGCAAATCTCATGAAAAAAACACATCAGTTTCTATTTCTCATGCTACTGCTAGCATCTGGAGCCATTAAAATACCTTTGTCATGTGTTTCCCATTAGAATTAGGAAAACTGATTAATTCTGATCCTTTTGCAAGTTGTTTAATGGCTTTCTATTTTTGTCATTAAATTGCCATTAATATGTAAAGTATTGTTTGCTCACTGCATTAAATACGTAGGATATAGTCAGCTAACATCCCCAATTCCAGATATGCGAAGAGGGGCCTCTGTGTTGTGAAGCCTGACCTTTTTGGTTTGGGCTATGCAAATTCTCTTCTGCCTATTTAGTGCTACAAACAGTTTCTCAATTACTGTTTTGGCTCACTTACTTTCCCATTATCATTCTATAGGGAGCATATACACTATGGCCATCCTCAGCACTCTTTGTGTTGAGTAGGGTCTTGGAAGCATGCACCATACCTCACATTTTGTCACTGAAAAGAGGGACATGGACACTCAAATGAGGGACAATGAGGGACACTAACCCTCACGATAATCAGGATACATCTTGAAACATGGAGATACAGTACTTCAGAACACAGTGGAAACCATTGCATTTACCTGTACCAATACTAGCACCTGAGAATGAATTTCTACCACAAAGCAGGGGTGCCCTTTTGGTAGAGCAGAGTGGGGTAGTCCATCCCACCCACATCTGTGCCTAGGTTGTTCTTATGTTGTGACAATAATGACATTAAATTTGGATTTAATGTTTTGCACAATAAGTGCCCCCCTAGCCTGAGTATGCACACAACGCAGTTTCACTCTTGACTCCACTGTGTCTGTATTGTGTTGTCTGCTCTCTCCACCTATTAGCACCAGGGCATCACATATGATGTGGAGGAGCTCTAGCCAAGCAAGCACACGAGTCATGCGAGTGGGACACTGTCTTTCCCGCCACAGAGTAGACAGGTTGCACTCTACAGCTTGGAGGAGTCAGTGAGCACTGAACTCTCAATAGCAGTATTGTGGCAGCGTCCGTTTGTTGGTCTACTCTTAATAAGTCTCCATCTCCACTGGTGGCTGAAGAGGCAGGGGGTGAGCTAGAAGCTAACTCTAGACTAGGCTACCTACATACTTTACTAGGCTTGTATGACAAAAAAAAATCACAGACCCCTAGTGGCTGGAAGATAGTCCTAGCAGCAGTGATGACAGAGGTGAGGGTAGCCTTCACAGGCCTTGATCAGTGCTCTGTGGCAGCAGCCAAGCAAGAAGCATGTAACACAGGTTGGTTAGGTGACTTGGTTGCAGACCACATTGGGGACCTGGGATGGCCAGTTCTAGCATCCAGCTTCTGGCAGAAGAACAGAGGAGGAATGGACTGAAAACTAGGCTGGTGGCAAACTGGGCCAGGCCACAGGGTCTGGCCAGATGGCCAGGTCAGTAAAGAAAAGTTGTTTTACAGGGGGATTGGGGAAGGAGGAAAGACTGAAAGTTTCTCTACCTTTGGGCAGCTTCATGACCCATATGGGATGGGTATTGAATGGAATGGAATCAGGGAGAGAAATCAGGATGTTTTTCTTTGGGGGGGTCAGAACTTCAGCCAGGAAAACACTGGTTAGTAACTGGGTGGATTTAAGCCCAAATCTGATGAACTGCTTTGAGGTATAGGCAGATGAATCTTATACATTTGAATTTTTCCTGATTTGCAAATCACTTTTAGTCAAAACAAATAAGTTTTACCTTTTAGAGATGTTCCAGACATTCCAGAGCTTGCCACCAGATGTTAACTAGCGCCTGGCCTCCACTGGTCGTTGGCTTCCCCCTGCTGAAATCTGAAATGGTGCCCTTGCCATAAAGTATAAATTTATAGGTGTGAGCAGCATATTTTCCATGAGGGATGGATAATGGGGAAGATCAGTTTTCAGGGGTAAAACGAGGGCTGTCCCATGCATTCAGGGACAGTTGAGCAGTATGGTATGCACAGACTATTGGAGCCCCACTATAGTCAGGCTTTTGCCCCACCCAAGGAAGCTGACCACCACATCCCATGCTCAGGCATATTATGACAGAGGGCAAGGGAGCATGCAGGGGCCAGCCCCATTGAAATGAATGGGGGTAATTTTCTATTACTATTACATACATTATTGATGGAGAGTTGGAAACTAATGAGAGCCACAACTCAATGAACAAAGTCCTTGTTAGTAGAACAGTACCCTTCATTGTTCTCCAACTGACCATCATAATGTATAAAATAGTAATAAAAAATAATTCCATTCATTTCAAGGGAGTGCTGCACTCTGACCCATGGACATAATCTCTTAAAGACTTCTGCCTCTGGCTCCCTAGTACTCAGGTAAGAGATTCTTGACTTATACATATACTTGGTGGGTTGTCTGTAGCAGCATGGCTGCACCCTCTATAGTGTATGTGCATGGGGGAAGGGGACTGGCATGTGGGTGGGTATTGAGTTATTGCTACTTTTGTGTTTGCCCCTTAAAGTCTGTTTGAGTGGAAATATTCAAAACTATGGAGAGAAAATAGTAAGAGTACAGGTTAGACTGAAGTAATTATGTAGTTTTGTTGGTATGTGTTTGTATTGGGGGTGGAAAGAGTCACATGTATTTCCATTGGTATGTGTGCTACAGTTCAGCTGTGTAGCTGAGATGATGGGGACATGAAAATTAAAAAGTATAACAGTGGCTATAAGCATGCCACATGCATGAAGATGTATGCAGATTTGTACTGAAGTACTAGTGAGTCATATGTGTTCAAGCAGCATAGCTTAGTGGTTAAAGACACTGAACTGCAAACCAGGATACCTTGAGACCTGAAGAAATAGGTTTGAATCTCATCAGCTCCCACTTGTATATGGTGTGATCCTGAGCAGGTAACTTAACTATCCATTGCAGCTGAGACCTTCATCAGATGGTTGATAAAGTGGTCAGAGACTTTAACAAGAGTGAAAAAGTTAAGAAAATGGCAATGTTTGGGAGGAAACTGGGACTGACATCTTGTTTGTCACATTCCAAGGTAGGGGGTCCTGGTCTTGACAATCAAGCCATGTCCTTTTTACCCATTAGTGGGATCACCCACCCTTTTTGCATGCAGTAGCATGCATTCCTTCTAATGTCATCCATAACCACTGTTGTAGCATGCATTCCTTCCAAAGTTATCCATATCCATTTTTACAGAATATTTGTGATTTTTTTTAATAACCCCCCCCCCCATGTTTGTCACACCTTGCCCTAATGGGCAGTCTTTTATTATCAATACTTTATCCTTATCTCCTGATCTGGTCCATCCAGACTGGTACCCCTACTGCAATCACCCATCTTCCCTGGTACTAACCTCATGCTCAGTTGTTCTCTGCCACAAGACCTGCAGGTGATCTGTCACTGGTGTGGGGCCTGTGGGAGGATTGGGCCATTATCCAACCGCTGTTAATGTTTTCCCACTATTTTTCTCCTAAGGCCCACAGTCCATGCAATGATGCATTGTGCAAGCTCAACCTCTGCTGAGATGCCCCTGGCATCCAATGGGCAGGATTCCTTTACTCGTGTCTCACTGTACTGTTTTTTTTCTTTATTCTGTTTCTTCCCCCTGGGTCCCAGGTCAGCATCCATCCAAGCCACCAACCCAGCCCTGTACCCTGACATCAGGCTGCAACCCCTTTTCCCCCACAGCTTACCCTTCATGCAGGGGTGACGAGGAGCCCCGCAAGCTGTACTCACCAGGACCCAGTTCAGGGAGTGCCATTCAGGGTTGGGGCCTGAAGTGGGTGGCTGCCTCACCAAGATGACCTGTGACAATTTTTCTAATTTTCTCCCCCGAGAGTAGGGCATGCAATCACATCAGGGGAGGGAGTACGCATGTGTCTGCATGTGCTCCTCCCAGCACTTGTCCCACTCAGTTGAAACATAGAATTTGATGGCAGATAAGTACCGCTTGTCCCACCTAGTCTGCCCATTTCCCCACCTAATGGATAAACTGCAGATCCTAGTTAACCAACAGCCTACTTCCTACTACATCCTACTAGAATTGCCTTATGTCTGTCCATTGCATTCTTGAATTCCCCCACTATTGTTGACTCTACGACCTCCTCAGGAAGGCCATTCCATGCATTTATAACTCTCTCTGTGAAGAAATACTTCCTCACATTACCTCTGAGCCATCCTCCCTCTATCTTCAATTTATGCCTACTTGTTCTGCATATTTCTCTTTCTGAAATATGCTACCCTCTTGGGCTTTGTTGATTCCCTTGACGTATTTGAAAGTTTCTATCATATCCCTTCCCTCCTTTCTTCGAGGCTATACATCTTAAGTTCCTTTAGCCTTTCTTTATATGTTTTCTGGTGCAGACCCTGCACAATTTTGGTTGCCCTCCTATGGACAGCCTCCACCCTGTCTATGTATTTGTGAAGATGGGGTCTCCAGAACTCTACACAGTACTCCATATGTGGCCTTACCAAGTGTCTGTAAGCAGGGCCAACAACTTCTTGTTTTCTACTGGTAATGCCTCTCCCTATACATCCCAGTATCCCCCAGCACTCCTTACACCCTTCTCACATTGCTGGCCCACCCTTGGGTCATCTGATATGACTACCCCAGGTCCCTTTCCATTTTTGTTGTTGCCAGTATCTCACTCCCCATTGTGTACTCTTCCCCTGGGGTTTTGTTTCCAAGGTGCATTACTTTGCACTTCTTTGCATTGAATCTAAGCTGCCATACATTTGATCATTCCTCCAACCTTGCCAAGTCCCTTTTAATCATTTCCACCCCTCCTTGCATATCAACCCTGTTGCAGATCTTTGTGTCATCTGCAAAGAGACATACTTTCCCTTCCAGTCCCTCTGCAATGTCACTTATAACGACATTAAAAAGGACTGGTCCCAGTATTGAACCCTGCTGTACCCCACTAGTAACCCCCCTTTCTTCATTGTGGACTCCATTTACTATTACTCACTGTGTCCTATTGTCCAGCTGTGTTTTACCCAGGCTACCACAATGGGACCCACTCCCAGGCTGGCTAATTTGTTTATTACTCTTTCATGCTGGACTGTGCCAAATGCCTTGCTAAAGTCTAGGTAGGCCATGTCCACAGCCACTCCCTGATCTACTACTTTGGTCACCCAGTCAAGGGAATCAATTAGATTTGTCTGACATGACTTTCCTGCTGTGAATCCATGCTGCATCGGGTCCTGTGCCCCACTGGCCTCTAGGTACTCACAATTCTTTCCTTCACAAGTGATTCCATCATTTTCCCTTCCTCTGAGGTCAAACTGACAGGTCTGTAGTTTCCTGCCTTTGTCTTGCTTACACTTTTGTGAAAGGAAATGACATCCACCCTCCTCCAGTCCTCAGGTTTATTAAAAAGGGTAGTCATTGGTGTTACTAGTTCTTCCCTTAGTTCTTTTAGAATTCTGGGATGAATCCCATCAGGCCCCATTGCTTTATCCACCTTCTGTTTTAAGAGTTCTTTCAGAACCCTTTCTTCTGTGAAAGGACTAATATAAACCCCTCTATCTAGAGTGATTCTATTGACTGGATTAGGTATCTCCCCATGCTTTTTCATTGTGAATACTGAGCAGAAGTATTCGTTCAGTATCCCTGCTTTTTCACTGTCACACTCAGCCCAACCACCTTCCTCTTTATTCAGCCTCAGTATACCTGCTTTAGTCTTTTTTTGCTCCCTAATGTACCTATAAAAGGTTTTATCCCCCTTCTTAACCGAGTTGACTGTCTTTTCCTCAGTTTGGGCCTTGGCTATTCTGACTGCCTTCCCCGCTTCCTTCTGCTTTAACTGTTACAGTTCTCTGTCCTGCTCCCTCTGTGTTTCCTTATACTTCCTGAATGCTATCTTTTTCCCACTTACATTCCCTGTCACTTCTTTTGAGAATCATAGTAGTTTTTTCCTTCATTTTGATTTGTTTATTTGCTTCACACAAAGGCTTGTTGCCTCTGTGATGGTGGTTTTGATGTTCCCCCATTGTTGTTCCACCCCACCTTCTTGCCTGTTTGCTGGTGTGTTTCTGAGGCACTCTCCCATTTTGATAAAATCAGCCCTCCTGAAGTCCAGTACCTTCACTTTTGTTTGATTTGACTCTACAGCTAAGTTTATCATGAACCACATTGTTTGGTGGCCACTTGTTCACAGATGGCCACCCACTGCAAGATCAGAGATCCTCCCTCCATCCTCATTTGAGAGTACCAGGTCTAAGATTTTTCCCTCCCGAGTGGGTTCCAAAACTAGCTGTCTGAAACATGCACCCTGTAGGGCATTGAGAATGGCCCTGCTCTTGGATGTGGCTGCAGCAAAGGTGCTCCAGTTAACATCTGGCATATTCAGGTCCCCAATCAGCAATATCTCCCCTTTCTCTGCCATCCCAAGGATGCCTTCTATCATTTCCTTGTCCATTTCCTCCCCCTAAGACAGGGGTCTGTATATAACCCCTGTGTGGATTGTGGTGGCATTTCCAGTCTCCAGGGTGACCAACAGTGCCTAATCTCCTCCCTGTTTACCCTTCAGTTCTGTTGCTTTGATCCCTTCCCTTACATAGAGAGCTACTCCTTCTCCTCTTCCTCCCTGTCCCACCTGTAGATTATGTACCCTGGTATGTTGACATCCCAATCATGGTTCTCTGTGTACCATGTTTCTGTGACTGCCACAATATCCAGGCATCCCTCTTCCATCAAGGCCACCATTTCGGGAAGCTTTTTCCTAGACTACGGGTATTGGTACTCATTACCCTCCATTCTTTTATAGCTTTATTTCTTTTTGCCCCATCCTAGTCTTACTGCCTTTGTCTTTTTCTCCATTTACCCCTGCCCTGCTCCATATTGACTGCTCTGTCTTGGTGTTTACCTCACTAACTACCCTGATTTTATTTGGGGGTGACTAAGATTTCTCTTCTCCTTTGCAGTGCCTCTCCCCTTGGCTAGTTTAAATGCTTGCCAATGAATCATTTAAACCTATCTCCTAGGATCCTGGTTCCCCTACTAGACAGACGCAGACCATCACACCTGTAAAGGCCTGCATCCCTCCAGGTGGAGCCCCAGTCCCCACTGAAGCCTAATCCCTGAGCTCTGCACCAGTTTTTCAACCAGTCATTGAATCTCATGGTGCGGAGTACCCTAGTCTCATCCTTGCCATGGACAGGTAGCACTTCCAAGAAAGTTACTGCGTGTGCTACTTGTCTAAGGCCCCTTTCCAACTCCACAAACTCTTGATGCACTGCTGTGATCCCATTCTCAGCCAGGTCATTTGTCCCTTAGGTGGATAATGACATCCAGCTCCCTGTCCCTTGCAGCTGCTCCCATGATCCTGAGGATTAGTTTCCTGCCCCTTCAAGTCAGGGCACTGGGCAGGTACCTTACCTCCCTTTCCCCTCCCTTCCCCAGTCCTACCCCCTAACAACTAAGTCCCCCACCAGGAGTTGTTTCCTTCCCCTGTGGGGTCCTGTGCTACCCTCCTGTGGGTCTCCATTGTGGAGGTTCCCAGCATTCTCCTTGGTCTCCACTGCAGGTGCCTCCACAGAAGAACCATGCTGCACCTGAGTGATGAACAAACTGTGGAGAGGCACAACTGGAGGGATGTGCCTCTGTTCCACCATCCTCACCTTCCCTGAGCCCACCGTGGTCCAATCGCTCCTCTTTCTTGGCAACCTCAGAGGTAGTGGTGGTGGTCTGGGTGCTCCCTGGGTGGGGGAGCAGGCTTTCTGAATCCTTGCCAGGTCAGCATGGAGATGAACAACCTCATCCCTCAGACTAGAGAGGTCTCTGCAAGTAGGGCAGCAACACAGCCTCCAGAATATCTCCCAGAAGACTGCTGCTCCACAGCCAGTACATTGCACCACTCCCCACATGTCTGTGTCCCTTCCTGTTACAGATGCTTTTCTTTTTTTTTGTTCATGTTTTAGTGTGTGCAAGCTTGTGAATTTCTCTACCCCCTATTCAGTGTGCTGTGCCTTTAAGGATTTGAACAGGTGTATGTTGTTAGCAGTTTTGGGGAAGTGATATCTGAACCCCTGCTATAAAGGAAGTTATGTGCTTGGAGAAGGTGGGAGAGGGGCAGGGTGGGTGGGAGTAAACCTATGCCCACCAGAAACAATCAACTACATCTCTGACCCTTTACCCCAGAGAGTGCCTTCTTTCCTTTCAGACACCTATTTCACAGAGGTTAGTAACTGGTCTACTGAAAAATGACTGCAAATATCTCCCAGCTACAGTTCCTCCATGGCAAATTAAAGTTAAATTAAGAAAAGTCAACCCCAAAAACAGAATCAATACTAGTTGCTAACACAGGTCCAAAAAAGTAATAATTCAATTCAGTGTAGTCAAGAAAATAACCTCCTTGATTTAAGGAGGCTTCGGCTGCTTTATCTCTCTCTCTCTCTATGTCAGCAGCTTGCTTGCTTGCAGCATTGGTACTCTGTTCCCCAGCCTCCCCAGGTGTCAGAAGTGCACCAACAGCTGGAATCCCCCACTCCAGAGAGGGACAGCAGTCCCTCAGACACTCGATCTCTTTCCGCCCCAGCTGACCCCCGGTGCCCTTGCTCATTACCGAACATGGGTTGTCAGCATAGCACAAGGTAAGACTACCAGTGCCTCAGCCCTCAATGCCAATGGGCTGGCTTCTCACTGCATTGTTATGCAGATTCCTCCAGGTGGCAGATGCCTAGGGAAATGCATTTATCCCCCTCCCACCTGAGAGAGAAGATAGCTGTCCAAGGGATGCTCAATCCTCACTCCCCCCCAGCCAGCCACTGAACAACATGCAACTACTTTCAAACCTGGGTCACCTATGTGGCAGGTTATATGACACTCAGTACATCAGTCCACCTGGCCACTGTGCCACCTAATCATGAACAAACTTAAAATATATAAAGTCAAAAGAAACATTAGGGAACAGCAGCACTTTATGTACCTAGTATTAATAGTTCCATGCACTAAACTGTCAATGCAACATTGAGAAATTCAGTGTGCATGTATCAGAATGAAGACACATCTTTCCTTTCAGAACCTAGAAACTCTAAGTTGATCTTAACAGCTGGCATAGGGACTGAGTCCCACTAACTGTGCATTACACATGTGCTGCCATGCAAGCACTTTGGTGCTGATGCAACCACACCCTTATACTTTATGGATCTTGAGCTGTGCAACATGCTACTCCTCTTGGGTACTGGAATTGATCCACTCCTCTGTCTCTTTGAAAGCCTCCAGCAAGGTGAAAGTTTTTTTGCCATATTGTTACTCTTAAAAGAAAGGTTCATTTCAGGAAGATCCTGCCAAATCAATCTTATACAGTACTATGACTGGGTGATGAGGGAGCTGGATGGAGGCCATGCTATGGATGTGATGTACTTGGATTTTAGTAAAGCCTTCAATTCAGTGCCCCATGGGTGACTAGGGGTGAAGTTGTCCGGGTGGGAGTGGGGACAAAGATGGCATGTTGGATCTCAAACTGGCTACTGGGTAGGCTACAAAGGGTGGTGGAGGGGAGTCTTGGAGCCTAGATCTATGATGAGAGGGGTGCCGTAGGGCTCAGTGCTGGGTCCAGCTCTGTTTGGGCTATTCATCTCAGACATTGCGCAGGGGGGTGGTGAGCAGGATTAGCCCATTCACTGACAATATCAAAATTAGTACAGTAGTAGATGATGTAGAAGGATGGACACAACTACAGAGGGACTAGACCAAGCTGGAGGAATGGTCGAGGAAGTGGCAACTGGGGTTTACTGTGAAAAAATGCAAGGTGTTGCATTTCAGGGCTAGGAACCCAAGGAGAGAATACTGGCTAGGAGGAATCAAGCTGGGGATCACAGAGGAGGAAAAGGATCTGGGAGTATTGATAACAGTGAGCATGGACAATTCTGTCCAATGCAGGAGAGTGGCAGCGAAGACAAACAAGATGCTACGGTACATAGCACAGCGATTCATGTCCAGGCACATGGAGGTGATGTTGCCCCTCTACAGGGTGCTGGTCAGGCCACATTTGGAGTACGGTGTGCAGTTCTAGAGACTGTACCTGAAGCGGGATGTCAAGCTGTTGAATGGAGTGCAGCAGAGTCTGATGAGGATGATTCAGGGAACAGAAGGAATGGAATATGAGATGAGACTAAAGGAACTGAAGAGAGGCAGGATGGGGGGGCATGATTGAGACCTTCAAGTACCTGAAGGGTATCAACCAGGGTGAGGGTGGAGGGGGTGTTGAAACTAAGGAGCAGGAGGGAAACTAGGGGGCATGGGCTAAGAATAGAGGGAGGGAAATTCAGGAGGGAGAAGAGGAGGCATTACTTTGCAGAGGGAGTAGTTGTGCAGTGGAATGCACTACCAGAAGAGGTGTTGTCAAGAAAAAAATGTGGTTGGCTTTAAGAATGCTTGGGACAGAGTACAGGGGTGGGTAAGGGTGGTCGAGGAGGACAACAATGGGAGGTCAAGGGGGAAGGGCAGCTGCCTGCTAGGGAGCTAGCTACACAATCAAGCAGACTTTGATAGACAAGTAGGTCTATTTTGCTGGCACCTTCATATGTTTATATGTTTGTAAAATTAAAGGGACTGCAGAGCTACACAGAACACAAACTGTTGAATTTCTTTAATATATTACTCCTACAATATGTATACAAATGGATTTGTAGGATGTTTAAATTGAATGGAATCCACTCAGCTTAGGCAGCATTATATGTGTTCTGACTTTCCTTGCATGTTAATAAACTTTCACAATATGAACACAATATATATTTTGAACCCCTATAATACCAATAAATTTAAAAACTTAGGCAGTTACTTTACTCAAAAGTACCATAAACATAAACACTTATATACACAAAAGATATTTTCAGTTTATACTTATTCATTTTTCAGCTTGTATGGCAGAATTAAGCACTATGCTAGGATGGGCTTAGAAAGCCCAAATAAACTCACAGATATAAAAATCACCAAAGTCCGCTAATACCTTGATTTTGAATAAGAAAATGAGTTAATACTATAAAACAACCTTCTGTGATGCAGTTATGTAAATCAGAATAAACAAGCATTTGTCAATGCTGAATGTTGATTGCGTTGGTCCGTTCAGCTCACTCACTGCCCCTCTGTCACTCGCTCATTCTGTTTCTTCCGGTGCAGCAGGCTGCTCTTCTGTACTGGGCTCCTGCCTGAATTGGCATCTTCTTCTGCCCACAAAGAAATCCATGGCTGTCCTGACAGAACTCTGTTGAGGTGGATCACTTCCCTCTCTCACTCGCTCATTCTATTTCTCCTGGTGCTGCAGGCTGCCCTTTTGTACTGTGCTCCTGCCTTTGTTGGCGGATTTTTCTGCCCTCAAAGAAATCTGCAGCAGTCCTGCCACATGTCCGTTGCGCTTGCTCACTCCCCCTCTCTCACTTGCTCATTCCATTTCTGCCGGCGCTGCAGGCTGGCTTTTTGTACTGGGCTCCAGCCTACGTTGCCGCCTTTTTTTGCCCACAAAGAGATCCGCAGCAGTCACGATAGAACTTCTTTGAGCTCGCTTACTCCCCTTCTCTCACTCATTCATTGTGTTTCTCCTGCTGCTGCAGGCTGCCCTTTTGTACTGGGCCCCTTAGTGCATTGCTGCCTTTTTTTGCCCACAAAGAGATCTGCAGCAGTCCCAAAACAGCTCTGTTGAGCTCGCTCACTCCCCCTCTCTCAGTCGCTCATTCCCATTCTGAAGGCGCTGCAGGCTGGCCTTTTGTACTGGGCTCCTGCCTGCATTGCCGCCTTTTTCTGCCCACAAAGAAATCTGCAGTGGTCCTGACACAGCTCCGTTGAGCTCGCTCACCCCCTCTATCTCACTTACTCGTTCCGTTTCTGCCGGCGTTGCAGGCTGGCCTTTTGTACTGGGCTCCTGCCTGCATTGCTGCCTTTTTCTGCCCACAAAGAAATCTGCAGCAGTCATGATAGAGCTCCATTGAGCTCACTCACTCCCCTCTCACTCACTCATTCTGTTTCTCCTAGCACTGCAGGCTGCCCTTTGTACTGGGCTCCTGCCTCTGTTGGCACCTTTTTCTGCCCACAAAGAAATCTGCAGCAGTTTCGACAGAGCTCCGTTGAGCTTGCTCACTGCCTCTCTCTCACTCACTCGTTCCATTTATGCAGGTGCTGCAAGGCTGCCCTCTTGTACTGGGCTCCTGCCTGCATTGCCACCTTTTTCTGCCAACAAAGAAATCTGAGGCACTCACGGTAGAGCTGTGCTGAGCTCGCTCACTTCCCCTCTCTCACTCGCTCGTCCTGTTTCTCCTGCCTCTGCAGGCTACCCTTTTGTACCGAGCCCCTGCATGCATTGCTGCCTTTTTCTTGAAACAAAGAAATCCTCAGTAGTCCCAATAGAGTTCTGTTGAGCTCACTCACTCACTCACTCACTCACTCACTCACTCACTCACCACTCACTCGTTCTGTGTCTTCCGGTGCTGCAGACTGCCCTTTTGTACTGGCTTCTGCCTGTGTTGGTGGCTTTTTCTGCCCACAAAGAAATCTGCAGCAGTCCTGAAACAGCTCTTTTGAGCTCACTCATTCCCCCTCTGTCACTTGCTCCTTCTGTTTCTCCCGCCACTGCAGGCTGGCCTTCTGTACTGGACTCCTGCCTCTGTTGGTGCCTTTTTCTGCCCACAAAGAAATCTGCAGCAGTCCCAACAGTGCTCCGTTGAGCTCGCTTTCTTTCCCCCCATATCTCACTCACTCGTTTAGTTTCTGCGGGTGCTTCAGGCTGCCCTTTTGGACTGGACTCCTGCCTGCGTTGCCACCTTTTTCTGCCCACAAAGAAATCTGCAGCAGTCATGATAGAGCTCTGCTGGGCTCACTCACTCCCCCTCTCTCACTCACTCATTCTGCTTCTCCCGCCGCTGCAAGCTGCCCTTTTGTACTGGGCCCGTGCGTGCATTGCTGCCATTTTCTGCCAACAAAGAAATCTGCAGCTCTCCCAACAGAGCTCCATTAATCTCACTCATTCCCCCTCCCTCACTTGCTGGTTTTGTGTCTCCCGGTGCTGGAGGCTGCCCTTTTGTACTGGGATCCTGCCTGCATTGGCGTTTTTTTCTGCCCACAAAGAAATCTGCAGCAGTCCCGACAGAGCTCTGTTGAGGTCGCTCACTCCCCTTGTCTCACTTGCTCATTCTATTTCACCTGGTGCTACAGGCTGCCCTTTTGTACTGGGCTCCTGCCTTTGCTGGCGCCTTTTTCTACCCACAAAGAAATCTGCAGCAGTCCCAAAAGAGCTCCGTTGAGCTCGCTCACTCCCCCTCTCTCACTCGCTCATTCCTTTTCTGCCGGTGCTGCAGGCTGTCCTTTTATACTGGGCCCCTGCCTGTGTTGTCGCCTTTTTTTGCCCACAAAGAAATATACAGTAGTCATGATAGAGCTCCATTGAGCTTGCTCACTCCCCCTCTCTCACTCAATCATTCTGTTTCTCCCGCTGCTGCAGGCTGCCTTTTGATACTGGGCCCCTGAGAGCACTGCTGCCTTTTTCTGCCCACAAAGAAATCTGCAGCAGTCACGATAGAGCTCCACTCTGCTCGCTCACTCCCCCTCTCTCACTCGCTCATTCTGTTTCTCCCACTGTTTCAGGCTGCCCTTTTGTACTGGGCCCCTGCGTGCACTGCTGCCTTTTTCTGCCCACAATGAAATCTGCTGCAGTCCCAACAGAGCTTAGCTGAGCTCTCTCACTCCCCCTTCCTCACTCGCTCATTCTGTGTCACCCAGCACTGCAGGCTGCCCTTTTGTACTGGGTCCTGCCTGCATTCTATGCACAAAGAAATCTGCAGCAGTCCCAACAGAGCTGTGTTGAGCTTGCTCATTCCCCCTCTCTCACTTACTTGTTCTGTTTCTGCCGGTGCTGCATGCTGCCCTTTTGTACTGAGCCCCTGTGTTCATTGCTGCTCTTTTCTGCCCACAAAAAAATCTGCAGCAGTCCCGACACTGCTCCGTTGAGCTCGCACACTCCCTCTTTGTCACTCGCTCGTTCCATTCCTGCTGGCGCTACAGGCTGGTCTTTTGTACTGGGCTCCTGCCTGCATTGCAGCCTTTTTCTGCCCACAAAGAAATCCACAGAAATCCCAACAGAGTTCCGTTAAGGTCACTCACTCCCCATCCCTCATTCACTGATTCTGTGCCTCCCAGCACTGCAGACTGACCTTTTGTACTGGGCTCCTGCCTGCGTTCTACCCACAAAGAAATCTGCAGCAGTCCTAACAGAGCTCCGTTGAGCTTGCTTTCTCCCCTTCTCTCACTTGCTCATTCCGTTTCTGCCAGTGCTGCAGGCTGCCCTTTTGTACTGGGCTCCTGCCTGCATTGCTGCCTTTTTCTGCCCACAAAGAAATCTGCAGCAGTCATGATAGAACTCCATTGAGCTCACTCACCCCCCCACTCACTCATTCTGTTTCTCCCGCTGCTGCAGGCTGCCCTTTTGTACTGAGCTCCTGCTTGCATTGTTGCCCTTTTCTGCCCACAAAGAAATCTTCAGCAGTCCTGACACTGCTCCATTGAGCTCATTCACTCCCTCTCTTCCACTCACTCATTCTGTTTCTGCTGGAGCTGCAGGCTGGCCTTTTGTACTGGGCTCCTGCCTGCATTGCCACCTTTTTCTGCCCACAGAGAAATCCGCAGCTGTCCTGACAGAGTTCTGTTGTGGTCGCTCACTCCTCCTGTCTCACTCACTCATTCTGTTTCTGTTGACACTGCAGGCTGCCCTTTTGTACTGGGCTCCTGCCTACGTTGCCGCCCTTTTTTGCTGACAAATAAATCTGCTGCAGTCACAATAGAGCTCCACTGAGCTTGCTCACTCCCCCCTTTCACTCACTCAATGTGTTTCTCCTGGCACTGCAGGCTGGCCTTTTGTACTGGGCTCCTGCCTGCGTTGGCACCTTTTTTCTGCCCACAGAGAAATCCGCAGCTGTCCCGACAGAGTTCCGTTGAGGTTGCTCACTCCTGCTGTCTCCCTCACTCATTCTGCTTCTGTTGGCGCTGCATGCTGCCCTTTTGTACTGGGTTTCTGCCTCTGTTGGCACATATTTCTGCCCACAAAGAAATCTGCAGCAGTCCCGACAGAGCTTCGTTGACCTCTCTCACTCCCCCTCTCTCACTCGCTTGTTCCATTTCTGCCGGTGCTGCAGGCTGCCCTTTTGTACTGGGCTTCTGCCTGCATTGCCGCCCTTTTCTACTGACAAAGAAATCTGCTGCAGTCACGATAGAGCTCCATTGAGCTTGCTCACTCCCCCACACTCACGCACTTGTTCTGTTTCCCTCTGCTGCAGGCTGCCCTTTTGTACTGGGCCCCTGCATGCATTGCTCCCTTTTTCTGCCCAGAAAGAAATCTGCAGCAGTCCCAACAGAGCTCCGTTGAGCTCACTCACTCCCCCCTCTCCGTCACTTGCTCGTTCTGTCTCCCGGCGCTGCAGGCTGCTCTTTTGTACTAGGTCTTGTCTGTGTTGGCGCCTTTTTCTGCCCACAAAGAAATCTGCAACAGGCCCAACAGAGCTCCATTGAGCTTGCTCACTCCCCCCTCTCACTCGCTCATTCTGTTTCTGCCTGTGCTGCAGGCTACCCTTTTGTACTGTGCTCCTGCCTGCATTGCCGCCTTTTTCTGCCAACAAAGAAATCTGCAGTAGTCATGATAGAGCTCTGTTGAGGTCGCTCACTCCCCCCGCCTACTCACTCATTCTGTTTCTCCCACCGCTGCAGGCTGCCCTTTTCTGCTAGGCCCCTTCGTGCATTGCTGCCTTTTTCTACCCACAATGAAACCTGCAGCAGTCCCAACAGAGATCTTTTGAGCTCACTCACTCCCCCTTACTCACGCGCTCATTCTGTGTCTCCTGATGCTCCAGGCTGCCCTTTTGTATTGGACTCCTGCATGTGTTGGTGGCTTTTTCTGACCACAAAGAAATCTGCAGCAGTCCCAACACAGCTCCGTTGAACTTGCTCACTTCCCCCTCTCACTTGCTCATTTCGTTTCTGCTGACACTGCAGGCTGGTCTTTTGTACTGGGCTCCTGCCTGTGTTGCCGCCTTTTTCTGCCAACAAAAAAATCCGCAGCAGTCATAATAGAGCTCAATTGAGCTCGCTCCCTCCCCCTCTCTCACTCTCTCATTGTGTTTCTCCTGGCACTGCAGGCTGTCCTTTTGTACTGGGCTCCAGCCTGCATTGCGGCCATTTTTCTGCCCACAAAGAAATCTGCAGCAGTCACGATAGAGCTCCGTTGACCTTGCTCACTCCCCCTCTCTCACTCACTTGTTCTGATTCTCCCGTCGCTGCTGGCTACCCTTTTCTACTGGGCCCCTGCATGCATTGCTGCCTTTTTCTGCCCACAAAGAAATATGAAGTGGTCCCGACAGAGCTCACTTGAGCTCTGTCACTCCCCCTCTCTCACTCGCTCAGTCCTAGTCTGTCTCAAACACTGATTTCTGACAGTGATTGTGGTATTCTGCGCCGGAAGTGCGAAAACTCATTTTGGCCAGGATGTGAAAAATGTCAGCTGCACTGTTCATAAGAAGGTGTGAAAAAATGCCAGTGTTGAAAATCTGGCTTGAAAATAATACTAATTTGTAAAGTTACAAGAGTGCGTGGAAACTGCACAATGCACACTGGTAACACTGTCATTTTATGGAGTTTCAACACAAAATTTTCAACATAGGCATTTTAGGACCTCTGCTCCTGAACAGTGTCACGCGTCCCAAACACTGATTTCCCACAGTGCCCTTGCTTAGAGATGCAGCGAATTATAAATCTGCCAGCAAAGTGGACACTTTGCATCCATGGAGCACAACGCGAAGTGGACCCTGTAAAGTGCTCACTTAGCTTTAGCATTACCACTTCACAGTCTCATTATGCCTTAAAGTGAAGTAAGGTGAAGTGAAAAGAAAATAGGCACATCACATGGCCTGCAGTATTGTAAGTCACATGCTTTAACCAGGCAGGAAGGAAGTGAGTCAAAGAAGTAGTTTCACGTTCTCCTTTGCATTTGTACAGGGAGAAAGCAAAACTGTGAGAGGAGAGGAGTTTGCTTGGCTCTTGGAGTCATTTCTTTCTGACACAACAATCAAACAGCTTTTTTTAAAGCTATTTTATTTAGTGTTTGTATTGTCCTAGTGTTTTTTTTTGGTTAGTGAATTTTTTGTATAAGTTTTGTTTTTGTTTTGTGCGTGACGGACTATGTGAGTGTGTGTGTATGTATATGTGTATGTGTGTGTCCACTGTGTGTGTGTGTGTGTGTGTGTGTGGTCCTGTGGACCCAGGAGGATGGAGAGTCAAGTTAGAGTCGGAGAAGGCGTGTCACTGGCATGTGGGACCATTAGAAGGGGAGGAGTGCTGACCTGTGGGGGGTGGGGTGGTCGTGTTATGTTGGACCGCTCCAGACACCTGGCCAGTGTTGCTACCTCCCAAAAGCAACAGAAGCAGCAGCAGCACCAATGCCACTGGTGGCTGTTGCTCTTCCACCTTCTCCAGCACCACCACTAGCAGAAGCTGCTGGATCACCAACAGCACCTCATCAGCCACCTCCACAGACACAGGAGGTGGCCCCAGTAATTGTGGGTGGTGGTGGGACTCATGCCTGACAAGTGCATATTGTGTCTGGTCCCCCCCACAGCTCCCCAGTGTGGGAGTTTTTTAATTGTGTGGGGGGAGACAGCACAGTGGTGGAGTGCCATGTGTGTAGTGTGCTGGTCCGCTGTGGGCCCCCTGGGACACATTTGGGGACTGGTGGCCAGTGCACCCACATGATGAATCACCACAGGGCAGAGTAGCATCCTGCCACAGAATGAGCAAGGCATCCACCCGCTGGCCCTTTCATGGCAGTGGCTGATGAGGGTGCTGCTGGGGGTGGGAGATGTGCCTCACAGCAGTCACTGATGCAGCAGGAGGAGGAGGAGGAGGGCTACATCAGGTGCTCCACCACCACCACCACCACCACTGCCACCACAGCCACCAGCACCACCTTGTCCACCACCAGCCCCACTGCCTGGATTACCCAATCCAGTGGACCCCAGCACAGTCCCTGTAAGCCGGTCTGACCTCTTCCTGGTGTGGGCAGCACTGGAGGAAAACAACAAGCATTTCAGTGCTTTGGAGCAGCAGGCTACCATAGTAGAAGCACAGCAGCAGCAAATACTTTCAGTGCTGCACCTGCTGCTGGACCACCATGGCATCCCATGGCCATAGTAAGTCTTGGTATTATTTTCTGCCCCTCCACACCCACACCCACCCCTGACCCCACCCCACTACTGTGTTGTACTTTTGTTGTGTGTTTTTTGTTTGTTATTATTAAATTATGCACATTTTCCCTTCCAGGGGAATCTTTCTTGCAACACATAGTGCAATACATGTTTTTGAAAACCAGGCATAAATGCATTACAGTGTGTCACGTGATGGAGGAATTCCCATTCTGAAAATCTGCCCACATTCTGCCTCCCGTCTCAGCAACATTAGGACGTGAAGGCAGGGAGAGCGCGTGTGCGTGCTCCTTACAGTGAATATCCAATTGTGCAGGTTTGCGAATGTTTCTTTATGTTAATGGTCAGTTTTTTGTGAAATGTGTGGCCACGTTTCCAGTAAGAAGAGCCTTGTTAGTGGAACCATCCCACATTTCACCACAAAGTGAACCTGATAACATTAGGAAACATTGCTTGGGATAGCTGCTGGACATTCAATATAGTGGAGCATGCACCTATGATCCCCCTGCCAGCACGTCTTAACGTTGCTGAGAAAGTGTGGCACAATGTGGGTTGCTTTTCAGATTGTTAATTCCTCCACCATGTGACTCAATATAATGAAATTATAGGTGGTTTTCACAGACATATATTGCACTCTGTGGAGCAAGAAATATTCCAGTGGTAGTAATGCCCCCACATATTAGTTTATGTGTATCACCATAACTATATAATGTGGTGACTGTCTGTAAAGCAGCAGCTCAACAATCTGTTGATAACTCTGACCTATATTTTTTAATGCTATGTTACAGATTCCTTTACTTACATCCTGACTGACTGGAATGATACAATAATTTGCAGTAGTTGAGTGTGCTGTACTACCTTTTTTCATGTGTGAAATAATGAAAGGAACATTCCTTTTAAATTGGTGCTGCTGACAGTGAGTCTGACCAGGTCTTTGTCATTGTTTTCCTCTGCTTTTCTCCATCACATCAAGTAGTTGTCATATATAACTTCTGTTGTTAACTAACAGTTATGAATCAGTCAGTGTTTTATATGACACCACGGAACAATAGTTATTGAATAGCAGCTGCAAATAAAAACAAAGCTGGTCGGAACAATATTGGAACAAGTACTCATTTTGTTTTCATACTTCGGGGGAAAAAGTAGGAGTAAGAGAAGCAGACATAAATTGTGAGAAAAATCGTATCATTCAAGTCACTGATGACTCAGACGTAAGTAGTGGTTGCTGTGGCAGTTTAAAGTAGCATAAAACAGTACAGTTCAGAACTTTAAGGACATTCTTGCAATGCTGCTTTAATTGTAAAAATGTCACTATGACACCATGACTATGAGCTCACAGCAACAATCACAGAACACACCAAAGTGGCACAGAGTGCCCAGATGTTTTCTGCAGGCGCACAATGCATCCTCCTTGTGTGCAGAAAATTGACAAGTGGTAATGAAGTGAAAAGAGACTGTTTCAGCTACACAAAGTCTCCCAAAATTAATGGTGCACTCAGTCATGCACGCAGTGGAGGCACAGAGTCCCCAGATTTTTTCTGCAGTCCCACAATGCATCCTCCTTGTGTGCAGAGAAATTACAAGTGGTAACGAAGTGAAAAGAGACTGTTTCAGCACATACAAAGTTCCCCAGAATTAATGGCACACTCAGTCACTGTTTCAGCACATACCCCAGTATAAAATGATGACTGTTCGTGTTGCAGGTCCAATGTGTTGTGCAAGACGATTCCACCAAATGAAATGTGATCATCTCAACTGGATTGAAAGGTGCCCTTTGGATGTACACTACTGTACAGTAGTATTATATATATATATATATATATATATATATATATATATATATATATAGCTATAGATACATGGTTGTGTATTTTGTAGGTGATGATGAGAGGCGTTGAACTTGAACTGGACATGTACTCATGCTATTGTTCTGCATCACACAGGTGACTCATAAACTGTTGGTGTGCACATTCCAGTGCTCAATGAGAGTTTTTTTGCACTTAAATGGAAATGGATAACTCTCAAGCACATGAAGGTAAGTATTTCTTTTTGTTGGGGGGTTGGGGAATCATATTTTCAGTTTTGTCTGTAATGGTTTCTTATTTTTTTACTTTTTCACAGATTTCATCAGCATCCTTCTGGAGTCCGGTTGTTAATGATGGTCATGGTCATCTAATTAAATGACTTCTGTGTGTTGCATGTGTGCCCAAGCTCAGGGGAGGGGTGTGCCTGATGTCGAATAACTTTTTTTGGATAAGGCCACTTTGACAGAACAACAAAGCATCTTGAAGTTTCCTAAAAAAAGAAATTAATGACTTCTTACAAGTTACAACTTCATTGTTATGTGCCCCTCCCTGGTTCTCAAATCTCAATCGCTATTGTCAAGTTACATTTCAGACACATATGTTGTCAACTACTAAGACAACCTGCTGTGTGCAATATTTGCAGCAGTCTTTGCAAAGCAATGAAATGGATGAAATAAAATCTTCATACTTACCAGAATAGATTTCACATGGGCATTACATCAGTTCCTCTCTGTACGGTATAGCTACAGCATCTTTCCCAATGAGTATTAGCGATTGAGCCTGTTTTTGTTCTCCTGTAAAAGAAACAAGAGAAGTGTACTGTATGTGTTTTGCCACTGTGGCTCTGAAAAGCTACAGAAAACAAAACATACAACATAAGGAAGTGAGGCAGCATAACAAACATGAGTGCACATACTCACTTTATGGTTTAAATATTAAGAAGCTGGTGGTGGTGGTGTACTGGTGGACTGGTGGTCCATGGGGGGCAGACAGACTTATGGTGGTGGCAGGCTTGCATAGCATCAGTCCCGGTAGTGGTGGTGGTGGTTGGCCGTGGGGGGAAGACAGACTCATGGTGGCAGACTTGCATAATATCAGTCCCGGTGGTGGTGGTCCATGGGGGGAAGACAGATTCATAGTGGCAGACTTGCATAACATCAGTCCCAGTGGTGGTGGTGGTGGTCCGTGGGAGGCAGACAGACTCATGGTGGCAGACTTGCATAACATCAGTCCCAGTTGTGGTGGTGATCTGGGGTTAAAACCTGCCACCATTAACCACATCATCATCCTCATAAAGATAACTGCCATCACAGTCATCTATGTCTGAAGTCTGATCACTGGGAAATTCTTTCTTCATTGTATCATCATTGGTCAGTGTCAGTTGCTCAGTAGGTAGCACACTCACCTCTGAGGCAGGGAGATCACAGGGCTGTGGGTTCAGTTCCCACATTTGGCCCTTGGGTTAATATCCCAGTACTGATACTGTAGTGCAGAATGAGAGGGATGCTGCACTTCTGAGGTGCCGTCTTTCCAATGAGACATTAACCCGAGGTTCCATCTGCCTTGATTGGTGGTAGTTCAGGTGGATATTAAAGATCCCATGGCACTTATTGAAAAGTAGGGGAATTCTTTATTAACAGAAATACTAGAAGCATAAACAACAAAGCAGCAGGAACAAAAAAAAATATAGAAAAATACATTCAAGAAACCACAATTCATGTTACAGGGAAATTTGAGTCAGTTATTCAAGGCATACATTTCCATAATTCCAACAGAGTTCTAGCGGGTTTAGATTGTAAGTCTAAAACATAAACGGATTTCAAATCAGAGACAACTTTTTGCAGCAGGACATGATGAGGTAAATCCAGTTGTTGTAAAGTAAAGAGACAGCGAGCAGTCCAAATATGCCATTTGAGAACAGTAAAGACAATATTAAAAGAATCAATGTTCCACTTTCCCCATGCCTGAGAAAATGAACCATACATTAAAACCTCATAAGACACAAATGCGAATAATGGTTCTCACCATTGGGTGGCTAAATAAGACCAAAAATCCTTAATGTAAGAGCAAGAGAAAAATAAATGGTGGATAGTTTCCTCTTGTTGTATACAGGATTGTCTGGAACAATATCGTTCGGTTAACTGTTTGTGTTTTTGGTTCTCTTTCATGTTAATACGTTCATGACAGCTCAACCAATTTAAGTCCCACATCCTCTGAAGGATGTGGGCATTATGCAAAAGTGTCAAAAGGTCATTCAGGGAATTATCCAGGCATTTAGGGAAAGATGCTGGGACAGTACAAAGGACAGTGCAAACATGAGTAAGTAAATGCTTATACAGAGCCTTTCTATTCAAGGTAATAATTGTGGAGCTCAATACACACCACTGATTCAGGCGCAGAAAAGATTCTCTAACATAACATAGTATCAAAGGGACCTGTTTTAACACTTTAAGAGAGTTTGTTTCTCAAAGGCCAAACCACGGGTTACAGGTGTCATAAAACCAAGATTCCCATCCCTTTTCACAATTTATCAGAAGAGGTTTAATGTTGGTCATAAAAAAAAGTGCTATTATAAAAAAATAAGGGATTAACCATATCAAGACCACCCTCTGAAAATGGCAGGTATATTAAATTGCGTTGAATAGGGTTGAGGCAACTGCCCCATAGTGCTTGAAAAAAATACTCAATAATCTGGTCTCAAAGCTCCTTGGAGGGGGAAAAACATATGCTAAAAATAGAAAAACAGGAAGCAAATAAGTTTTAAACATACACACCCTTTTCTTCTTCCCCATTTTCCACCTATTCCATAAAGTAACTTTAGACTACGCCATATCCAGTTTAGGACCCCAATTAATAATATCCAAAGAACCATCCTGTTACACAAGGTTCCTGCACCCTAATTGGTACCCCTAGAGGTACACCGTAGACAGCTAGCACTTAGGTATATGTTATACTAACATATAGAGCTAAGGGCATCTACCGTACAAGAGTAGATGTCAGGATATGAATGCATACTGTTGTAATACACTTTGCTTGCTAATACATATATTCTTCCGGGGCCGCAGTAATAGGGCGAAAATAGGGAAGTTGTCTGGTACCCTGAGGAGGGGCCCACCTGAGGAGCTGGCATTACCCCTGGCATTAGCTGGTTTGGGAAACGTGGGCCCATTTCAAGTGACTTGTCCAGGGCCCCAAAATTCATAGCTGCAGCCCTGTATTCTTCTGTGTATTTTCAGTGTATTTCTTACTTGTAAGATGCCAAGGCATCTGTGTCCTTGGAATAATTATGACATGTAAGTCAGCATTGCCACCTTTTGGTGATTTGTACTACTACAGTGAGTTATGTAAGACTCTGTATAAGAACTCTTTTGTTCATAAACTGATGACTATACAAAATTGTATAATGTTATCTTGGACCATGGAGCCATCTCTAATTTAGACAATAGGGCTCATCTCTGTAACTAGAAATGTTTCTATCTTAGAGGAACCATAGTAATTATCATAGGTATATAATGTAATACACTAGTCTTGTACCTCAGAGATCCCAGGAGACACAGAGAGACCTCGAGGTATAGGGAACGCTTAGCACTGGCTCCCAGTTCGTATTGGTAAGAACTGCTTAGGGCAACTGTGATTTTATCCTTTGGTAGTAATAAACTCATTTATTACTCTTATGCAATGTGTCTGTGATTACTTGCATTCCCAATAGTGCCAAGAACCTGAAAGTGAGGTTTAGACCTCCTAACAAATTGATGACCGTGTGCAGGCGATATTTGGTGTTTATAAGTTTTCACTTATTGCTAAAACTTTTCCCTTTCCCACGGGGATAGTAGGTGTACATTCCCATGTCACCTCTCCCATTTTAAACCAGTTTGTAGTCACTTACAAAGTCTGACTGTCACCATTTCGGGTGTGGTCGATGCCAACTCAACTCACTCCATAACAGCTTTGATTTGTAAGTCTACAACTTTTACAGTAGTCCGGCTGTGTATAAAGTGCTCCGGCTGTGGATCGATACACAGCATGGCTCCTTTTTCACAGTTTGATTTTTTGTTCCCTTCCACAGAATGGCCACCGTATCAAACATCTGCGCAGAACTGAGACTCAATGTCTCGAACTTCCTTACCTCCCATGGAGGATGGGCTGACTTCGCGCGGGACACAAGTCAATCCGAAAACTCTATACTGGGGATTTCAACTCAGTACACGGAGAAGAGACAATCAGCCAATAAGCAACAAGCTAAAGGGTTGATGGTTGCGGCTCTCTATGCTGCTCTTTAAGCCTCCGAAGTGAGGTTCCAACCCCTTGATCTGCAAATTTCATTTCTTAAGCAACAGATGGGTTTTCAGGAAACAGAATGTGTTAGACTGCAGCAAAACTTGGAGTCTGAACTCCAAACTCTGCGGAATGAAAAGGATTCACTTTTGTATCATTCAGCTCAAGTTGGAGAACAGGAACTGTGTATGTTGAAGCAGGAGTGTGAAAGTCTGAGAGAAGATAAGGGGCAGGCATTGCAAATGAATGATTTGCTGAGTGCTGCAAATGCTTAGTTGAGTGAATAAATGAGTGAGCTACAGGACAAGATGAACCAGGTACGTAATGACTTAGAAATGGCTATTAGGGACAATCATGAACTAAGCGCCATGTATAGAGTGTTGCAAACGCAAAAGCAAGATGAGGTTGATATGGATGTTACAAGTGTGAGTCATACTGAATTTCAACCCAAGATGGCGAAACTGCACCATCAGTGGGAGGTTCTGGCTGGCCATGTTAAGGCAATGGGAGGCGTGATCCCTGCCTTACATACGTCATCTGAAGGGGAGTTATCAGATGATGACATCTCTCAATACAACACCCAGTCATACCCCTACTATAGCCAAGAAACCCCACCCAGCCATCCACAACATGGCAGGTCCTCACTACACCCACACCATGTCATACATCATCGATGACATGACGCCCATCATGGGAGATGCCAACATGGTGGCCCCCATGATGGGGGGAGCAGGCCCAGGCTTGGTTCCGACGGCACCACCGACAGCCATTATTAATGTGGAAGATAGGCAAGAGATAGAGACGATGATTGAAACTGCAATAGGCAATGTACCTCTTCCTGAGAGAAGTAAACAGGCCATTAAAACCCAGATTAGGCAGCTTCTGCAAGAGGCTGGCACTTAGGAGGGTATTGTCCTCACTGCGGCTAAGGCTGCAGCTTGGGCCACCCTGGACGGCGCTCGAGACAATCCACCTCTGCCTGATCAACTCAGTAATCCCCTACAAATGGTCTACTATGTTCAGCAAATAGCTGACAGTATCGGTCGGATGAATCCGTTTCACAACCTCAGCTGTCACTTGGAAAAGGTGCTTTCTAAATGCGAGATGCTTAGCCTCACTGCAGAATACCAGGTCCAAATATTATGCCAAACCATCAATCCTAGTTTGTGGGCCAGACTCCCCGATGTCATCCGCCAGGATGGGAACACCATCTTTGATGAGGTTGCAGCTGAGCTCATTTCTGCTCACAGTCCAGGTGTAGTAGAAGTGATGCTTGCATACCCTGTAAAACAGAATGCAAAGGAAAGTCCAGTGACTTACCACCAGAGACTTTGGATGGCCTACTGAGCAGGAAAGCACCAGGCACAAGAAGCTGTGGGTATAGATCTTATTGAATGTAAGATCCTGTTCCTTAGGAACATGATTCCAGCAGTACGACAGAAGGTAGAGCCAACCACCTACCCCAATATGGATAGGTTTGCCAACATCCTTCAGAAAACCGAGAGAGTTTGCCAACTCTATATCCATGATCTGGGCTTCGGTTCCAAGAAAGTAGCCACCGTGGAGCCTGCTCCAGAGGCCACAATGCACTACACTGTGGAAGGGCAGGCCCAACACCAACAGGCCCCTCCAGCTGATAACCAACACCCCCAACAGGCCCATCAACAACAACCACAACAGCAACAACAATGGGGTAGGAACCGGAATTGGCATAAGTACAAAAAGCATAAGGGTAAAGGTAAAGCACAACAACAAAGAACAGGCCCTTCATATAGGGAGATAGCTGAAGAGAATCAGAAATTCCAAGAGCTCTTGGGACAAGTGCACTCTGTAGTGGATGCTGTTCCCACACAGGTCCTTGCCGTGGTCCAACCAGCGACCCAGACCCCAATGGGTCATGGAGACACTGGTGGTGCAGGCCCTCAGGCCCATACAGGCCTGAACCCAGAAGATCCTCCCTATATAGCATCAGTGCAGCAAGGTGAAGTGATTCACAAGAGTCAGGCCCAACCTCTCCATGCTCTCAGCAGTACAGATTGACAATTACAGGCCCCAGTCTGGATTGTAAACAAGCTAGTCTTGGATACAAACGGAAGGCCCTGCACCGAGGCCGAGGTCAGGAGCTGCCTACTAATAGTCTTGCTAGATACAGGTTTAGCTGAATCTGTGTTACACGATGAACACCCAGACACATCCCCTTGGTCTACTGGACAGAGGACCAACATGTCAGGTGTTGATGGTACTAGGCTACCTGCATAGCATTCTCTACCCCTACTGGTAGAGCTAGGCCTTCTAAAGGCCTCACACTTTCCAACTAATGGTATTGCATGATCAACCTAGTGTCATAGGGATTGACTTCCTTGCACCACACGGCTGTGTGGTGGACCTAGCTAACATGCTACTGATACAGATTCAGGGTCAATACCATACCATTTTGATTCCTGATTCATATGTTGTGGCAACAATCTCTGCCAATGACAAGGAGTATGACGTCAAAGATTTGTTCAAAACTCATGAACTTTTTCCAAAGCTCCTCATTTTGCAATGACATTTGGAAGCATTTGCAATTAACAAACATGACTGAGGCAGAATGCACACTGTCATCGAAGTGCCAGGCCCAGCACATGGGAGGCAAAGGCAATACCCTTTTCCAGCTGAGGCATTGCCTTCCCTTAGAGAAACAATCAAGTCACTCATCAAGCGAGGAGTAATCAGAACTTGTGTTTCCACTGCCAACTCTCCAGTGTGGCCCGTGAAGAAACCCACAGGTGCCTGGAGACTTACTATGGACTAAAGGAAACTGAATCAGGTCACCCCCAGTTGTTCCCCAACTGTGGCATCAGCACCTGATGTGCTATGACTCTTGACCCCTGACCTGAAATGGTTCTGTGCCCTGAACATTTCCAATGGTTTTTGGTCATTACCGTTGGCCCTTAAGAGTCAATATAAGTTTGCCTTCACCTTTGAAGGAAGACAGTACACGTGGACTTGCTTGCCACAAGGATTACATAATAGTCTCTCCCTGTTCCATCTGCACATAATGGATACCCTCAAGAGTTTCTCTACTCCCAAATGTCTCTTGCAATATGTGGATGACCTGTTGCTGGCAACAGCCACACAGGAACAACATCTGGATCTCTTGGACAAACTACTGACTCTCATCCAGACAGCAGCCTTGAAATGCAATCCAGCAAAAGCACAACTATGTCAGAAAGAAGTACTCTTTCTAGGTCTGAAAATAACTGACCAAGGTTGAAGCCCTACCTGGAAGAAGGTACGGGGATTGCAGGACTTGCCGTTGCCCACCAGTGTGGCAACCCTTCCAAGTTTTCTAGGTATGGTGAATTATTCGAGAGATTTTATTTGTGATTTTGCTCAGAAAGCAGCTCCTCTGTATGAGTTACTCAAAAAGGACATCCCATGGACTTGGGGCCCTATACACACCCAGGTTGTGACGTCACTGAAGCAGGCCTTGGCCCAGGGCCACAGTAATGGGGGGAAAGTGGGGATTTTGTCCGAGGCCTCGCGTTCAGGAGGGGTCCACCTGAGGAGCTGGCATTACCTTGGCATTAGGTGGTTTGGGAAACAGGGGCCCATTTTAAGTGACTTGTCCTGGGACCCAAAATTCATAGCTGCAGCCCTGCCTTGACCTCCACTACAGCTCTGGTCAACCCCAATCCAGCACTACCATTCCATCTGGAATGCACCACCTCTGACTTTGCCATGTCAGCAGTGCTGGCCCAGAAGGTTCATGGTACCCTGGGACCCACTGCATATGCATCACAGCTCTTGACCCCAGTGGAACAAAAGTACAGCATTTGTAAGAGGAACCTTCTGGCCACCTACTGGGCTGTCAAGCACTTCCTGTATATCATTGGGTGCTCTCCACTGATCATCAACACCAACCACACCCCAACTACCTTTCTGCTCTCAGACAGAGTGAAGGATGGATCAGTCTCCAAGACCAGACTGACACACTGGTCACTCCTTCTCCAGGATAGAGACATACAGGTACAACCGACAAAAATTCCATCTATGCTAGCTCATGGACTCTTTTTCCAAAGAGAACCCCATGAATGTACACTGCAGTCACCTGATCTTCCAGATCCAGGTCCTTTCCTCCCTGCCATGCCCCACATACTTGATAACACCTCTTTGTGTCGCGTCTTTACTGATGGTTCAGCATCCTACTAATTATCAGGGAGAACAAATTGAAGGAATGGGTATCCTAGTGATTTACCCTTATGGAAACACTGTCAAAATATCTAAGCGCTGTAGTGTAGCATCATCACAATATGCAGAGATGGAAGCGGTGGCCTGTACCCTCGAGTTCATCCAACATGGGACAGAGGATACTATCATTTTCATAGACTCTAACTGGGTCTGTTGTTCTCTTACAGAATTTCTTCCTTTCTGGCAGAAGAACTCCTTCATCTCCTCTGATGGCAGCCCAGTGAAGTGCAAGGAATTGGTAATATACATACGTTCACTGGCACAGAAATTTGCACACAAACTCTATGTACATAAAGTTAAAGCTCATTCTCT
The DNA here is from genome assembly GCA_016271365.2 of Neoceratodus forsteri. NCBI lineage: Eukaryota > Metazoa > Chordata > Ceratodontiformes > Ceratodontidae > Neoceratodus > Neoceratodus forsteri. Next base: position 1,059,030,122 of record CM057451.1, on the reverse strand, counting down.
CCATGACCCCTACCATGCCTTCAGTGATGCAGCAGACATGCTTGCCAAGGAAGGGGCCGAGGGGGGGAACCCTGGATGATGGACCATCAAGAGGCCAATGCGGCTGTACAGATTGCAGCACTCAGGAAGAAACCTGAACCCTTTTCCACCTTGGACCTCTCAGTAGCCCAACATATTGATACTGAACTCAAAGAAGTGTTCAGATTCCTTGACAAGAGTACCGAAGAGAAACTTCCCACACACAATTCCTACTAGAGGCATCAAGGTAAGTTACACTTGTCACTTGATGACAAGCTCATCTGGTACTAACCAGATGATTCCACCAATAAGTTGTGGGTGGTCCCCAGACACCTGAAATCTGAATTCTTGCACCAAGTGCATGATAAACACACTGGTGGACACCAGGGAGTGGAAAATACCCTCCAAAGGCTTAAGACCACTGCTTGGTAGCCTGGTGTCACCAAAGATGTCAAACAGTACATAGAAAACTGTCTCGTTTGTGCCCAAAACAACCCCATCCCTACCAAAATGAAATGCCAAACTCTTACCACAATGACTGTCTGGCCCTTGGCATGCCATACAGATTGATTTTATTGGCCCTCTGACCAATACCAGCAGAAATAATTAGTATGCTCTTGTGGTTACTGATCTCTTCTCTAAGTGGGTTGAAGCTTTTCCCACTAAGACATGCACTGCAAAGAACACTGCCAAAATCCTGGTGGAACAGATTTTCTCCAGGTGGGGCCTACCTCTTAAGGTAGACTCTGACAAAGGAACCAGTTATACAGGTGAGTTGATGAAAGAATCCCTTGAACTCCTTGGAGTTCAGCAGAAGTTCCACATACCTTACCACCCCTGATCCTTAGTCAAGTAGAAAGAGCCAACAGACGGATTAAGCAAATGCTTTCCAAATTCATTGAGGACAATCCCAAAACCTGGGATTCCCTACTGCTGTTACTCCTTATGGCAATTAGGGGTACACCCTCAGCCACCACCCAGCTTACACCCTTTGAGGTGATGACTGGAAGACAAATGAGATTACCTGAACACCTGTTGTTTGACCTGCACACCCCACTGCAGACTGTGTGTCTGTAGACCAATATGACGAAAAACCCAGAAAAGACCTCATGCACACACACACAAACACACACTTGTATGCTTATTTTTATTTTATTTTATTTTATTTTATTTATTAAGTCTAGGATTACAAATACCTTTGAGCCTTGGCTCTTATACAAAGGTTCCATGTCAGAGAAATACAAATTATGGGGAACATCAAGACAGACATTACAACAACATGGACATTGCAAACAGAGTACAGATTAATACAATTCAAAGGTAGCATTGTAACAAGACAGCCAATGGCATTTGTCAGAGAAAATAGACAACAGATAAGACGTGCCAGAGTCATAGGGAGAGGGAAGAGGGGAGAGGGGGAAGGAATGTAGGAATGGTGGGGAGAGGGTGAAAAGTGCAGTGCTGGGTATACCAAGATGTGAGGGTAGAATCCAGTGAAGAGGGGAGGGGGGGACAACTAGCGCAGGAAGGGGAAGTGGAGAAACAAGGTGAAGTTGGGCAGTCACAGGAGCTGTTGGTAGTGAGATAGTCCCGGAGCCTAGTTCTAAACATACCAATTGTTGGGGCAGAGGGGATGGTGGGGCTGAGGCCATTGAACCAGAGTGGTGCTTGATAAGCAAAAGATCGTTGTCCCTGTGAAGTGTGACAGTGGGGGACTTTCAGTAGCTGTAGCGTGGATCTCCTAAGGCACCATTTGTTAATTTGGTGTTGTAACAGAGTTGAGACCCCAGAAGGTGCAAGGCCAAGGTAGATTTTTTTCACCATGTAGCAGGTGAGAAACTTTATATGGTTTGATAGTTGGAGCCAGCCGGTCTGAGTGTACAGGTCACATGTGTGGGTGAGACAGTGAGCACCAGTGATGAGCCGACATGCCTTATTTAAGGCAGTTGAGAGGTGTCTAAGGGTTGTGGTTGTGGCTGAGCCATAAATGATGAGACCATAGTCTATTACAGAGATCACAGAGCTCAGGACTGCAACCTTCAAAGCTTCTGGCGTGAGGTGTGGTCTGTGTTTGTAGAGGAGTCCAAGCTGTATATTAGCAGCTCCAGCTACATTATCTACATGAAGTCCATAGGAGAGATTAGGGCCAAACTATATCCCTAATTATTTGTAGGACCCCACCTGATCTAGAGTGTTCCCCTGGGTGGTGGACATAGCCAAGTGGTGTAGCTTGTGTGGGTTATGAGAGCTGCAGAAGAAAATAGATTCGGTTTTCTTGTCATTGAGGACCAGTTTATGATTAAGAAACAATGTCTCAACAGAACTGAAACCAAGTTGAAGGCTGTGTTGAAGAGTTGCAGGATCTTTATGAGTGGAGAATACAACAGCATCATCGGCATATGGTATGATCTTTTCAGAGCAGTGGTAAGGGAGGGAGTTTAAGAAAAGGCTAAAAAAGGAGGGGTCCCAGTATGGATCCCTGTGGGTCACCCGAGCGAACAGGCAGGGTGTCAGAAAGAGCGTTCGCAGTTTTTACTCTCTGTGACCGGTTTTCTAAGTAGCGTTCAAACCAGAGAGAAGAGTCAGGTTATAGCCCAGCATTCAGTAGTTGGTGAATTAGTAGTCTATGGTATACTGTATCGAAGGCCTTGGAGAGGTCGATGAAAATGACCCCTGTGAGGAGGCTGTTGTCAAGGGATTTGTGCAAAGCTCCAGTGAACTCAAGAAGGGCTGTGGTGGTGTTGTGACCTTTCCGGAAGCCATGTTGTTGTGTACAAGGTATATTGTATTTATCCAAGTGGTTGGTAAGTTGATCAGCCACGATGCACTCGAGTGTCTTAGAGAGTGGGGGCAGTATGGAGATAGGGCGATAATTTGAGTGATTTGTCTTATCCCCACTTTTATGGACGGGTGTCACGGTGGCTGTTTTCCATAGGTCCGGGAATATTCCACAGCTGAGAGAGAGGTTTAGGATTTTTGTTAATGGATGAATTACCTCATCGAGGGTGAGCAACTGAAGCTTAAGGTCTAGGGTGTCAGTCAACCTAATGCTGCCAACTGCATGGGCAAGGCCCAGCAACAATCCAAAATACAGTTTGACAAAAACGCACAAGAAGTGGATTGGCAGGTTGGAGATCAGGTAATGGAACTCTGATTTGCACATCCCACCCATTCCTTCTCCAATAAGTGGGAAGGCCCATACCCTATCGTCAACAAGCTCAGTCCAGCAGTCTATCAGGTTAGACTCTTGCGTAACAATAAGTTGTCTGACAAATGGTTACACGCAAACCAGCTGAAACTGTATAAAGAGCTTAACTACTTTTCCTCACCCCATTGGACAGAATAGTACTAACATACTAATATTTGATCTTCCTTTTCAGATACACTGACAAGATGGCTATCTTGCTCCATTATCTCCTCATCTGAGGAGTTATCCCCTGCAAACGAGGCCCGGTAACAAACCTCCTACAACATCTCAATCCTCCAGCACCTCCTCCAGAGGGAGTATCCATCAATATACCAGATAGTATGATCACTGTCCAGGAAGGTTCCAATGCTTACCTCACTGTGTTGGTTACTGTTCCTGATAAATTGACCCTACAAATTGAGTGGCAAACCACATTGCAAGGACAAATTCTCCCTGTGGCCAAACTCTCCAAAGGAACTTTCCAGGGTTGGCCCAATGCTAAATTATCTACAAATGGTTCTCTGTCTTTGTTACAAACTGCATTAAGATATTCTGGTTTGTACAATATTACCGCCTTAATTGATCCTTCATACTGTAATTCTTTGTGTAAGGATTCTTCTCGAAAAGTTTGAGCTGTACACCACATGGCTTCTGCAGCCATGTACCTCTCTGTGTTACCACCCACTGATAAACAGCTTTTGGAATGCCCAAAGCATACCCCTGGTCTCCGTTGTGGTCTAACAGCCACTACCCTCCCAGGTTCATTGATTAACAACTTACAGTTTATGCATATACATGTTTTATTTAATCTTACTTACTGGAATATGAAAGAATTTGGTATGTGTCACAATACTAACACATCAACATTTTATAGTTCATTATTGCTTGATAGTTTAGCTGCATTTCAGAATCGTACTCAAGAACCTATTGCCAGGGTCCAATCTACTGAACATAGAGGCAACTTCAGGAGAAAACCCACTCCTGATGATTTAACTCGTAAACAAAAGACAAGTGAAGTTGATAGTTCTGATGTTACAGGTGCAACAAGTACTGTCACAGGCCTTTTTGGTACAGCTATGTCTGTTTGGAATAAAGCAGACATTGCTGCTATCAAAGCTCATTCTGCCAAATTCTCCACTGGTTTGGTTAACAATGTACTACCCCCATTACTGCATGGTGGGGATGGCCTTAGTCAGGAAGAAAGATACACTGTATACAACATGCACAACATTGCTAAGGCATTCACTGATTCAAGAGATAAGATCAACGCACTCATACAACAAATCAATAAGGAAGCAGATAAACAATACATTGCTAGAGAAATCCTTTGCTCTGCCTATGGCTCATTCATCATCACTACTATCAACAATCTCTTTCGTGATCTAGAATCTGGAAGAATCCCTGATATCATACATGACAGACGCATCTCCAAAAGGTATTGTCCACGATGTAAAACCCCTGGCTGTATTGCTATGCGTATGCAACAAGCTTTAACCATTCCTCTCTCCACAGCCAGGAATTTGGGGGTTGTGACCAGACACCCTAATACTGGTCCTTATTTCGCTACTAAGAAATGTTCTATAACAGATACCATGTTTGTTTCTTTTACTGTCTCTTTACCACGTTTTGATCCCACTACAGCTTTGTTCAACAAGCTTGCACTGGTCCACTCAATCAGGCATTTGGATGAAGACATCTACAAAGAACACCTGGATCTACCACCTCTACTAGTTTTCCATCCTTTCCTGGACACCTGGGTGGCTCCGCACACGGACTGCTGTGCGAAGAAACAATACATGTACTTGTGCCAATGTGATGTATTTGATGTTATTCAACCTGTTTATGGTTATTCTCCAGATAGCATTGATTGGACTTTCACCATGGATGATGACATCACCAAGAATGGCACTGATTCCTTGGATTCGACTTTGGCTCCGGATAAGCTCTACCAATCATATCTTGAGGAGGTTTATCACCTGTCAACATGGATTTTGAAGATGGCCTTCACCTGCCCTGTCCAGTTGCAAAAGTAGAGATTCCCTACTGTTCGCTCTCAGTATAATTCCAATGGGGAGTACTGTGTGGTAACAAATTTTAAAAGCTATACTTATCGATCTGTGACATGTGTTATTGATTACCCCAATTTCTGTTTTGTCCCCCACCAGAAGAATGTCATTGGACATACCGTCATAACCCACATCCCCCTGCTAGATGCAGACATCATTGATAGTGACCCAGACTATCTGCTCACACTGTCTGAATACTTACCATATTTTAATGTACACATAGACCCACTGACACTTACATTAAAATCACTTTTAGACAGGAAAGAGACACACGAAGATCACGTGATGCAGGGCTCCTAGAAGCAGCACTACTCTGGAGCTCCCGCCTATCGACCTCTGAAAAACTACTTTTCTGTCCTACTAATATCATAGAGTGAACTCTAGACTCCGGTCTTACATTATTTAAGTATCCAGAACCTTAGCGATTGTTGGTGTGTCCGTTTGTTGCATTGTTATCGGCTTTGCAGCTGAGATGGAGGCCGAGATGAAGCAGGCCGGAATCAGACACACTCCACCGGCTACCCCAGAAAAAACGGCTAAGAAATCTAAGCACCAAAGCTCTGGGAGCACTTCTAAGTCAGGCTCCTCCAGTTCCTCAGCGATTCCCCTAATGGAGGATTGCTTCCTTCAAGAATTGCTGCCTTTTAAAGAAATCTTGGAGGACATCTCTGCTGAACTGAAATCTCTTTGAGGAGACCTAAGCTCTCTGTCACTACGAATGGGGGATTCTGAAGCGAGAACCTCCTCCCTGGAGAGGTGAAAAGAGAAGATGGATCCTGAAATTGCTCATCTTCGGCAACAGATCAATAAGCTCCAACTGAAAACCAAAGATTTGGAGGGGAGAAGCAGGAGGAATAAGGTGCTGATATTAGGCCTCCCTGAAGCGGAAGAAGGAGCTGATACTATAATTTTCCTCCAGAAGTTTCTTACCAAGATTGTCAGCCCATCCCCCCTAAACCCACAGTATCACATAGAGCAGGCCCATCTCTCTCTCAGGCCGAAACCTCCACCTGGAGCATCACCAAGGCCTATAATTGTGAAATTCTGAAGCTATCTTGAAAAACGTGTAATAACCAAATCAAAAGAGCTTCAAACCATTTTATGGGGCAATGCCAAATTGAGAATAACTCAAGATCACCCCTTCGAAACTCGCCAGAAGCAATCTGCATTCCACCCTATGGTCAGCAAGCTGATAGCTGCAGGAATTCATTTTAAGATGATTTACCCTGCCAAACTACAGGTGGCAATCGATGGAGCATGGCTTTCCTACGAATCCCCGGAGCAGGCAGCCATGGATCTCACAGTCAATCTACCCAACCTGTTCAAGACAGGCTGAATTGTTACTCCATTTACCAGAGGCTATAGTTCTTTAATTTTGTGGAGTAAAGTATGTACCTGTTAGGAGATCTCTCTTCTTTTTCTTTCTCTTCCCTCCTCCTTTTGCCTCTCTCAGGCTGGTTGTGTAGGGTTGGCTGGATGTTCTGAGGCCTAGCAGGCCTAATTCAGTGATGGGGGAATGCCTGTGTGCTCCAGTGGTGGGAGGTAGGAACCTTTGTTTTAGTGAGTGTTTCTATACACCGTTAGAAGGGACGGTTGTTTTAGTCCCATCGGCTTTTAGGTCCCCCTGTCATTTCCTTGCTCTCACGGGGTTGGAGAAGTCCCGAAGATAGCGGGATCGCCGTGAGGTAAAGGGGAAATATGGGGCTTCCATCCCCCTGAAGATCATTTTATAAAGGCACATGGGCTCTAAATGGAGCTTCCTGGAGCAACATTCTCGATCAAAAGCAGGTTGGATGGACTAGGCCTAAGATAGGCCTTCTTTTACTTTCTTTAGTTCTTGGATTTATGACCATTCCAGTAGTCTTTCTGAACCTAGTTACGTTATTAAGGGCTTACATTTGCGGTCTCTTTAAAGGGGTTGGTGAGTGGGGGGCTTCGGGATGGAGCAAGCTTAGGGAGAACTGCATGTCACACCAGGGAAGGGGGTGAAAGGTGCATTTCCTGGGAAGCATGGCGATCATAGCATGTCTCGAATAATTTTGGCACACCTATCGGAGGTAGTTTCGGATACCACTGCTCAGATCTGGCATTTAAATGTAATCTTAGCTTCTCATGGGAATGACTCCTATTGGGTCTGGTCCTTGGTACTAGATATTAACAAGTTTAAAGCTACTTTCAAATGGGGACCTTTTGTATATAGTTCGAGGTGTTTGTGGGTGGTGGTGGGTTTTATTGTTCAGATGACTTTCCCGCTGATCACATAATCTGAAATTAAAACAGGATGGCTAATCCTATGCATATCTTTAATATTCCAGATACATAAGGAAACTCACCGGGAAGGGCTTTCTTTCTTTAGTAGTACTTCTGTTCAAAGGGTGATGAGAGTAGGGGGTGGAACTGGAGTGTGCCTTTTGGGGTTTTCTTCTCAGTTACCGACACATGCTTATTTCTACTTTTAGTAAGACTGTTAATGACTCTAGTACCAATTAAAATTGCCACATTGAATGTCAGAGGAGTCAGAAACATAACTAAAAGATATCAGGTTCTCAAAAACTGTGCTGTTTTAAATATTGATATTCTTTTGATGCAGGAAACCCACCTTCTAGCTACTGAAGCAAATAGGTTGCGCAGACAGGGATTTTCCCAAAATTTACTGCCTGTGGGTCGTCATCGAGTAGGGGGGTGGCAATTTTGGTCAACAGGCTTAATTCGTTTGTAGCACAAGAGAGTTTATTAGATCTGGAAGGTAGATTTATCATAGTTAAGGGCATACTTAGCAACATCACTGTGGTATTGGGTGCAATCTACGGCCCAGTCGGTGGCAATGCTGAAATCCTAATGTGCTTGGCTGACAAGCTGAGCAAATTTCTGCCCTCTATGTTAATTCTAGGTGGGGACTGGAATATTCCCCCAACACAAGATCTGGATAGAACTTACAGGCTATTAAAGCCCCTATCCCCTCTACAGCAAACCCTGAGGGACTTCATGGAGTTATTGGGATTACGCGATCCATGGCACTTGCTTAATCCCTCCAGTCAGCTTTTCTCCTTCTATTCCCAGGTTCACCAGTCATGGTCCAGATTAGATTTCATTCTAATCAGTACCTCACTTTTAGCTGGCCTTTACCAGACAGGAATAGAATCAATTGTCATATTGGATCATTCAATTGCGTGGATAGTGATCTCCCCTGACCTGAATACTCAAAGGGATACTACCTGGAAATTAAACACACAACTCCTAAAGGAGGAACGTTTAATCTCTCACATTAAGGACCTAATTTCTTCCTATATTGATATTAATAAGGGTTCCATTAAAAGGGAAGATCTAATATGGTACTCCTTTAAATGTTATGTCAGGGGGGAACTCATTAAGTTAGCCTCCAAAAGGAAAAAGCAAAGGGTGGCAAGAGTTATCTCCTTGTCAAATCAAATAAGGGTGGCTGAAGGAACTCTATCTACATCCTCCCCTTTAGGTTCCTTGGAAACCTTACTGAAGCTTAGAAACGAGTATGCAGATCTGTTGAAGGAAAAGGCGGAATACTCCATCCTAAAAACCAAGGCTCGTTATTTTGACCAAGGCGAGAAGCCGGGTAGAATGCTAGCCCTCCGTCTATGGGAATTAGAGAACTCGAGGTTAATCCCCTCCTTGCAAGCTCTGGATGGCTCTATTAAAACTTCCCCTCGAGACATTTACCAAGTTTTCGAGCCCTTCTATAAGGACTTATACAGTAAATGTTCCTCGAAGGCCTCACCTCCATTATTGAACAATATCTGGAAGGCCTTACTCTCCCATCTCTCTAGGCATACCATTGTCTGATTCTGTCTTCTCCAATTACCTTGGGGGAGGTAGAGGAGGCAATCAAGGGACTCGCACTGGACAAATCACCAGGCCCTGACAGCTTTCCCTACAATTTTTACAAAATCTTTTGTAAAGAATTAGCCCCCCTTCTATTAAATTTATTATAATACATGTTCACTTTGGATACTCTAGACCCCACCCTGTTGGAAGCTACGATAGTTCTTATCCCGAAACCTGATAAACTGCATAATGACCCCACAGGCTACCGCCCAATTTCGCTATTAAATTATGATATCAAAATCTTAACAAAAACCTTATATCTCAGAGTCAAAAAGGTTTGGTCCCATTTGCTGAGTCCTGAGCAGGTGGGGTTTGTGCAAGGCCAATCCTCAGCTGACCACCTGCGAACCTTTTCACATGTTTTTCATGTTGCCCAGAGCTCTCAGGTCCCCATGGCCTTAATTTCATTAGATGCAGAAAAAGCCTTTGACAGAGTAAACTGGGAGTTTCTTTGGGCAACTCTTAAGAAAATGGGGTTCCCAGCAGTTTTCATTCGATGGATGGTATACAAAGCCCCCACTGCAAAAATTTACTGTAATTGAGAATTCTCTTTGCGGTTCTCCTTTTTCCTGGCACCAGGCAAGGTTGTCCCTTATCCCCCTTTTTATTTAATTTATATTTGGGACCCCTTTTAGTCAATATTAAGCGCTTGGCCCAGGTTATAGGCTGTTCAGTGTATCAACAGTCTTTAACCCTTTCAGTGTATGCAGATGACATTCTCCTTCATTTGGCTCCTCCCACCCCAACGGTTACTCTGACCCATCCTACAAATACCCCCTTTAAATCCTCTTCATTCCTCCCACCTATCTCCTGGTCCCATTTTCCCTCACCACTTCCCTCCTTGATCTTTTCCTTTGGCTGCCTTCTAGCATCTCTCACCCACTCGGTACTCTCACCCCCACTCAGCACACCCTATTGACCCCCCCAGCCAGCGCAAGGTAAAATCCCAGTCTCTCCAGGCTCTATGCTGCCACCTAACCATTGCCCTACTCCTTCTGGCAACAGGGGATATACACCCTAACCCTGGCCCAACCCTAACCTCAGGCCCAGATCACCCTATACCTAACCCCTCAGCCAAAGCCACCACCGACACTCACCCAGGCTACCTCCCACGAGGCTTACGCCTTCTACAACTAAATATTCATAGTCTAGCCCCTAAGCTCAATCAGCTTCAGGTCCTAGCCACCCACCATGCCACTGACATAATCATACTATCTGAGACCTGGCTAAATGCCAGCCTACCAGATAACACTATTGCTATTCCTGGTTTCACTATCACAAGGCAAGACAGGCCCACCAGAGGTGGAGACTTGGCTATCTACATCAGATTAGCCCTACACTTCACTGTCTCCCTCACAAAAGCTGAACCGAAAGCTTACAAGCTTCTTATGGTAAAGCTGTCCCCTTCCTCCTCACTACCTATCTTCATGGATGGTATTTATTGTTGCCCAGGCACACCAACCACAATAATCACTGACCTACTGTGCCAACTCTCATCCCTTGCCCAGTCGGGCAAACTATATGCCATGGGTGACTTTAACCACAACTGGCTAGCACCCAATTTTAACAAAACCCAAACAGAGCTAACTGCCCTCAACCTTACCCAAACCATTACAGAACCCACCCGCTCAAACCATAAATCTGGTAATCACTCACTATTAGACTGGGCACTTACATCCCACCCACTCCGCATCATCAGTTCAGGCCTCCTCCCTGATTCCATTAACGATCACCACCTAATCTACTTGGTCAGCAAAATCCACAGAGTTAAATCCCCTCCTAAATTTACATTCCAATGCTCATACAAATCCCTCAGCCTCTCCCCCCTCCTGGAAAATCTATCTCACTCAAATTGGGTCCCCAGCTGAAACTGCTCTAAGATGGATTCGGCTTTTACGCATTTTTGGAACACCTTCCTCACCGCCTGGGATAAACACGCCCCCCTGCGCCGGGCTAGAGTCTGCGGGTCTCACCTACCCTGGATATCCCCAGAGTTAATAGCTTGCCAACAAGCCCATGACAAGGCCTGGCGTAACTACAAATCTACGCTTTTCCCAAGCAACCTTGTCACCTACCGCATGCTCTGCAACAAATGCACAAAGGCCATCCATTTAGCTAAGGCCGAATATTTCAACAACACCCTAAATGCAAATCTTGGGAGACCTTCTAAATTCTGGAAAGTCATTAACTCCCTTTTTTCCCCCAAACAGCAAGCCCCCCACCTCTCCTCCTCATCCAAGAGACTCTCCTCACCGACCCCCTGAAGGTAGCCTCCTTGTTCTACTCCTATTTCACTACTTGCGCCCTAGCCCTCCTTGATTCCCTACCTCCAGCAACCATGCCCACCCCCCTTACATCTATAATCACATCCGCCTCCCAGTCATCTATCACCCTACCAACTGGTAGGAATCCCTTTTCCTTCAGACCCATCTCCCCATGCTGAAACCTTAGATGCCCTTCACTCCCTGAACCCCTCCAAAGGCAAATCCCCTGATGGTCTCGATAACAAACTCCTCTTCCTTTCTGCCTCCACCATTGCTACTCCCCTCACCGCCCTACTAAATCTATCTTTCACCACAGAGTCACTCCCCTCCGAATGGAAGCATACCACTGTCCTACCCCTTCCGAAAGGTGGTGGTCCTTCCTCCACTACTAATTACCATCCCATCTCCCTCCTCCCTGCCCTCGCCAAACTCCAGGAACACCTAGTTCTAACCCAGCTCTCCCACTTTCTCTCAGAAACTAACTTCTTTACCCCAATCCAGTCCGGCTTCAGAAAACACCACTCTACCACCTCCACCCTACTAAGACTCATGGACTCCATCCTCACTGGGATGGACAATGGGCTAATCACAGCGCTATTTTCATTGACCTAGCTAAAGATTTTGACACGGTATCACACTCCCTCCTACTATCCTGCTTATCAGGGGCTGGGTTAGCAGCATCTGCCACAAACTGGTTCAGTGCCTACCTACTAAATAGAACCCAATCCACTAAAATAGCTGACCACATCTCCCCCCCATCACCACTGGTGTTCCCGAAGGCTCAGTTCTAGGGCCCCATCCTCTTCTCCATCCTTCTAAATGATATGCCAAATTCTTGCTCCTCTACTGCAATTCACATGTATGCAGACAACACAGTCCTGTTTACCTCCGGCTGGACCTACGAAGAACTCACTTCCAAACTTCAAACTGATTTCAACAAAATCCAACACTGGTTCAATACCAGCCAACTCTCCCTAAATGCCAAGAAAACTGTCTCTATGTCTTTCAGCACAAGACAGCATCTATCCAAACTCACCCCCCCGATCTTCCATACCCTGAACAACACCATCCTTGAAGAAGTGCCCTCTTTCAGGTATCTAGGGGTTTGGCTCCATCGCCACCTCTCCTTTTCCACACACGTAGATGCCATCATTTCAAAACTGTGTCCAAAACTGGGCACCCTCTACAGGAACCGCACCTGTCTCCCGCTACCCGTCAGACGAGATTTAGTCCTGAAAATGATCCTACCCACCTTCGACTACTGCGATGTAGTCTACAGCTCCTCCTCAAAGACCACCCTAGCCAGACTTGACCCCCTCTTTAATGCGTTCTGCCGCTTTGCCCTTGATGCCCCCCCACTCACATCACTGTGAGCTCTACCATTTGCTGGCCCTGCAATCCATGAGCAACTGACGCCTAATTCATAGTGTTAAATTCATTTCCAACTTCTGGCTCGGCTCCCTCCCGTCCTACTTCGCATCCTCCCTATCTTCCCCACCTACCCCCACCCACGTCCTCCGGTCCACTGACACGAGGCTAGTAGTCATCCCCCACCGAAGGACCACCGCCAGTCAATCGGCCTTCTCTTACCTCTTCCCTAAACTCTGGAATGGCCTGCCGGCCCAGATCCACCATTCGTAGTCCAAATACTCCTTATCCTCTGCCCTCTCTAACTTTATCACACCAAATTGCAACTACCCCTGACCTCCCCCTCATTTGTTAGCTTCTCTCCCCCTGTTGCCCCCTAGTGCCTGACCAGCAGCCTGGCCAACACCTAATTGTCTGGCTTATATACTGCCCTATGCACTTACACTCACTCTTACTCCCTCTTCTCACTCCTAACATCTCCCTTCACTCCCCTCTTCCTAACTAACGTATGCTCTTCTGCCCTACCCACTGCTACCAACACCACTCTCCATCCCTCCCATCTCACCTAAACCTACCCGCTATGCACCTAATGCTTACTAGTCCACTCCCCCTCTATTCCCATCTTCACTTTCTAACTCCTACTGTCAACTTCGTACATCCCACTGCAGCTCAAGTTGTTACTGGCACCCAAGTTCTTTCTGGCATACTAGTTCTGCTACTGGCACTTATGTAATTCATGTATTGCCTCATTGTGTACCCATGATATGTTACCCTGTCCCTGATGTGCATGCTCTGTATTGTTTTCACCTTGCCTTGTACCCATGATATGTATACCCTGTCGTTGATGATCATTGTTCTGCACTGTTCTCCTTATGTAATAAGTTCAAATGTAATCCCTCCAAACCATGTACATTATCTGTATTGCACTACTGCTAAACTCAACTATTGTATGTATACCTGCCTCCTCTGTAACCCTTCCCCCCAGGTCGCACCGTGAGGCGAGCATCTTTTTGCTCAGTGTGCCTTTCCTGGTAAAACATTTTCAATAAATAAATAAATATTATCCTGATGTATCATTATCACACGCTTTACAAATTATCAGGCAGTTCGGAGTTGTAGCCAATTATAAATTAAACCTATCAAAAACCGTGATATTTTCCCTAAATGCCCTCACCCACCAAGTCACCTTCACTCATCTGGGCATGAAATGGTCCCCTCATTCAATTAAATATCTAGGCATACACCTTACTAAAGATCTGGAGACCTTTAGGATACTTGATCTAGATGATTTAATAATGAACATTCAGCAGGATCTTCAAAGATGGGTAAACCTCCCTCTTTCATTATGGGGTCGTATCAGCATTATAAAAATGAATGTGTTGCCCTGCCTTTTCTACTCCCTTATCTTACTGAATCTCTGGCTCCCAATGTCCTATTTTTGACAGTTTCACTCTGCCCTCTCCAAATTTATCTGGCAGGGCAAACATCCTAGATGCTCTTTCTTGAAACTCAACCTTCCTAAAGAGCTGGGTGGGCTCCAGCTCCCTAACTTTACTTTATACTATTGGGCGAGTCACCTGTCTAAAGTGGGGAGATGGCTCTCAGATACAGTTGATGGATACCTTCCTATATGGCTACAATTGGAAAGGAGGCTTCTCGGCCTGCATGATCTCAATTCCCCCAGGCTATTTTTCTCCACCAGTTCTGCATTACTACATTCAATACAAAACTTGGTGGGGGGGGTCTCTATTAAAATTTTAGCCCAATGTTGGAATTTTTTTAACATTTCACCCAAAAGGGATATGGCTCAACCCCTTATTCAAAACCCAATTATTAAATTAGTTGGATCACTGCTTTCGCCTCTTGGCTTCCTCAGCTACGGGGTGTCCTAGTGGAAGACCTGTTCTCTCAGGCCATCCTCCTTTCTTCCCCTGATGTAATAGCTAAATTTAATATTCCTCAGAAACACAAATTCAAGGTTTTCCAGTTGAGGCACCTTATGGTGTCCAACTTTGGAACCACACTTAAGCAGTCTCAGGTTAGGCCTTTCTTGGAACAGATACAGGAATATGCCAACAAATCCCATGTAATATCAATGATCTATTCTTTTCTCTTGGGGATCAAATTCCCAAAAGCCCTCCCAGAATCTAAAATTTGGACTTCCCTCCTGCCGGACGCTATTCCTACATGGAGTCAGATCTGGAAAGATTTGCACAGATACCTTACCCAAGACAGGCATAGACTCATTCAGTACCATATCTTAAATAACATGTACTATACACCAGTCAAGTCAGCTAAATTGGGTAGGCTTCCTGTGTGCAATATGTACTAGATGCGGTACATCTGAAGAGAACCTGATTCACATTTTCTGGCATTGTAACAAGGTGGCACCACTTTGGAACACAATTCAATCCAATCTTGATCCTCTATTAGGATTGGGTGAATTGTTTACCATAGAGATATGTATTCTTGGGATGTTTTTGACTATTAAGGTTAAGGAACATCGATTTCACATGGCTTTAATTTCTATTGTAGTTAAAAGATTGGTTCTTAAGCACTGGATAGACCAATTGGTTATAACATATGCTGAATGGTTGAAAGAAATATCACTCTGTTTCAATACTGAGAGGCTGATAGCCAGCTCCCGGAATTGTATGGACTCATTAAATTATAAATGGGGTAAATTATATGCCCTATACTTGAATTGAGATATAGGTAATGCATGTCTCTGCTTGTTTCTGTTTGTTTATCTCTTTTGGTTCTTATTAACTGTTTGAATTATTATTTCTTGTTATTTCTCTGTCATGTTGTGTATATCAGGCACACCTGGGGTAGGGTGGGTGGTGGGTTAGGATGGGGGTGGAGGGAGGGTTTCATAGGTATATTGGTATTGTTATTTTGATTTTATTTGATCCAGAGGTAGTCTGGTGTTATGTTACCTCTAGTTTATACTGGTTTTTATTTATGTTTGGTTAACTTTCCTTATTGTTTATTAGTTTTGTGTTATGACAAAAACAATAAAGATGTTGAATTTCAAAAAAAAAGGAAAGACACACACCTGATCCACATCAGCAATAATATGACCAAGGCCAATGAAGCCATCCTCTCATTGATTAATGATGGTGACATGAATGACACATTAACTAACACCTTGTTAGAGATTATCTTTAAAGGTTTTGTTATTATATAAGAATTTTTAATCTTTATTTTGATCATTATGCTTTGCTGCCTACAGTGCACACTGTGCCAACACCATGAGCAGCTTGAGTTCCTTTACAAAGCTTGCACATCAGGTTTGTAAATGACCTCTGCTCCCTGGCCTTTCCCTAGATTTTCCAGTGTTGCCCTTGGAGGCAACAAGGGGGGGAATATTACACCAGGTCCCTGCACCCTAATTGGTACCCTCAGAGGTACACTGTAGACAGCTAGCGCTTAGGTATATTTTATACTAACATATAGGGCTAAGGGCATCTACCGCACAAGAGTAGATGTTAGGATATGAATGCATAATGTTGTAATACACTTTGCTTGCTAATACATATATTCTTCTATGTATTTTCTAGGTATTTCTTACTTGTACGATGCCAAGGCATCTGTGTCCTTGGAATAATTATGACATGTAAGTCAGCATTGCCACCTTTTGATGATTTGTACTACTACACTGAGTTATGTAAGACTCTGTACAGTATAAGAACTCTTTTGTTCATAAACTGAGGACTATACAAAATTGTATAATGTTATCTTGGACCATGGAGCCACCTCTAATTTAGCCAATAGGGCTCATCTCTGTAACTAGAAATGTTTCCATCTTAGAGTAACCATAGTAATTATCATAGGTATATAATGTAATACACTAATCTTGTACCTTGGAGATCCCAGGAGACATAGAGAAACCTTGAGGTATAGGGAACGCTTAGCACTGACTCCCAGTTCATAATGGTAAGAACTGCTTAGGGCAACTGTGATTTATCCTTTAGGTAGTAATAAACTTGTTTATTACTCTTATACAATGTGTCTGTGATTACTTGCATTCCCAATATTGCCAAGCACCTGAAAGTGAGGTTTAGACCTCCTAACAATCTCCAAACAAAATACTCAAAATTTTAATATGGTCTGAGGTTATTCTAATGTCTGAAATTAAAGTGTGTCTCAAACCACAAGAGCCCAATTGTCTACCCACTCGTTTATGCAAGTTTAGGGCTACTCCAGAAAGGGACCCAAAAGCCCAACAATGTTTGACGGTTTTAGTAATTGAAAAGGTGTCTGCTACAACTAAACTCATATCATCAACATAGGCCATTACATTGTGCAGAATAGAATGTAATGGAGTATTGCAAGGACACTTGAAGTTCTTTAATTGAATTACGGAATGCTGGTTTGTGTTGAATTTGGGGAAATATGGTATGGTTGCAGGGGGGATGAGGATTGGGACTTAAGGGGAAAAGAGTTTTGTGGAATACATAAGGGGTATATACACCGTGGATAGAGGGTTCATTATAATATAGGTATTAATAAAGGGTTTGATTAAAATGGATCAATTTGCAATGGCACGCTTGGGGGTGGGGAAGGGCTAGCTGGCGGAGTTATGGACGTCATGGACCAAAGAGTGTTGGGGGGGTTGGGGGATATTCGAAGGGTGGGACATGGAGGGTGTTGTTGAGGGTTGAGTTACTTAGTTTTGTATACTACTGGTTTATTATTGATACTATTTGTAGGGGTAGGCAGGGTGGTGGGGGTGGTTATAATCATGGGGTACTGGGGTGGGGTTTAAGGGGATCTGCTCACCCTGACGTCGGACCTGAAATGGAATACAGAATAATTGAGAAGGGAATTAGAGGGAGTTATGTGGAATTCCGGGAAAATGGTTAGTCTCTTGGAGTTTTGTACGTGGAATGTTAAGGGAGTTAGGCAAAAGATAAAGAAATATAAGATTTTAAAGCACTTGCAATTATTAAACGGACAGATAATGTGTCTGCAGGAAACCCATCTGCTCGAGAAGGAACTAAATACACTTAGATGTTAGTATATTGGTCAGATATTTGGGGCGGGTTTCAGTATGGCTGGAAGAGGGGTAGCGCTTTTATTACACAGAAAGGTGGCTTTTGTATGTGAAAAGCAATTTGTGGATCCGGCAGGCCGCTATATTTTGGTGATGGGGCTTTTAAATCAAACAAGAATAGTATTGGGCAGTGTTTACTGGCCCAATGTAGATTCCCCTGGGTTTTTCACGAGCTTACTTGATATCTTAAGCCTGCTTCACCAGTATTCGATAGTCCTTGTGGAGATTGAATTTGCCATTCACTCCAGACCTGGATAAGGAAGGTAAGAGAATTCAGGGGCTATCTCCAGCTCAGAGAGCTATTAGGGAGTTGGCTGATAGCTTGGGGTTATGCGATCCATGGAGGGTTTTGCATCCTGCAGGTAGAGAATATACATTCTTATCGGAAGTTCATAAGTCCAGATCTAGGATAGATTATTTCTTGGTGAGTAAAGGGCTGTTGACAGGACTGGTGAATTGTAATATTGCACCTGGAATTTTTTCTGACCATTCCACGGTTTGCTGTTCCCTTAATTTGACCCCTAACACTTCTAGACAGACTGCTTGGAAGCTGAACAATCAGGTTCTATGGTCTGCAGAAATAAGGGAATATGTTGGACGTAGGATTGAACAATATGAGACGGAGAATAATCATCTTGCTATCAAGGGAGATTTGTGGTGGTGTGCATTGAAGTGTGTATTAAGATGGGAGTTTATTAAGTTAGCAGCAGTGAGAAAGAAGAAGAGGGAGGAAAAGACTAGATCTCTTTTGGTACGATTGAGGATATTGAAAAAATCTATCAAAGAGTACATCGAAGAGACTAGGGAACTATTATGCAAATTGCATCATGAATATGAGGGTATTCTGGGAGAGAAAGCAGAATATCAGATTTTGAAAACAAGGCACTGTATTTGCATCAGGGAGAAGTCAGGCAGGCTTTTAGCGATGAGGTTAAGGCGTTGGAGGCATCTAGGATAATTCAGAGTATCACATCTAATGTTGTGGTATGGTTAAAACAGCACCTATGGAAATTGCTAAGGAGTTTGAAGACTATTATAAGGATTTGTATAGCCCTATGGCCCCGAGGCCTGGTAAAAGGAAGTAGAGGATTTTTGGATGCATGTAACCTCCCTCAGGTCTCAGAAGACCAAAGGAGAGAGCTCTCCTTCCAATTTCAGAAAAGAGATTTTGGAAGCAATCAACACGCTTTCCAATGATAGGGCCCTGGTCCGGATGGATTCACATCTAATTTCTATAAAAGTTTTACGACCCTGTTATGTCCTGGGTTAAGCAGATTATTTCAGAGTATTTTGACTCAGGACAAAGTAGATGGGTATCTTTTCGAAGCCCTGATAGTGCTTATTCCGAAGGAAGGAAAGGAGCCAGATAAAGTTACAAGTTATAGACCAATCTCCCTGATCAACTATGATATTAAGATTTTAGCGAAGGTTCTAACCTCAAGGTTGTCCAGGGTCCTGTCTAGGTTAGTTCATCAGGATCAGGTTGGATTCATGAAGGGTAGGCTGGCATTAGATCATTTGCGTAAATTGGTTTGTGTTTTCTCCGCCTCCAGAGACTGTAGATTTGACATGTGTTTTGATGTCAGTGGGCCGGAAAAGCATTCGACAGAGTGGATTGGAAGTTCCTAGAGATTACTATGGAAAATTTGGCTTCCGGCTCAGTTTATCAAGTCTGTGTTTGCCTTATACAGGGATCCAACGGCTAAAATATATTGCAATGGGCTTTTTTCGGCAAGATTTTTGCTAAATTCCGGCACTAGGCAGGGGTGTCCCCTATCACCCCTTTTATTTAATTTATACTTGGAGCCCCTCCTTATTAGATTGAGATTAGATTCCAGGGTTAGGGGGATTAGAGTTGGCTCACAGGAGCTTAAGTTTTCAGCATATGCAGATGACATTTTATTACATCTTGCTCAGCCAAATACTTCAGTCCGAGCAGTGCTGGAGGTTATTGAGGAATATAGTAAACTGTCTAACTATAGGATCAATATAGGGAAAACCCAGATTTTCCCTCTGAACATGAGAGTATGTAGGTCGGAAATGTTGGAACTGGGCTTGCAATAGACTCTGCATACGCTGAAATATTTGGGTATATACCTGGTCAGGTCGGATCGTAAGCTAGTCAACATTAACTTGGATGCTATTAGGAATACGGTCAAGCAAGACTTGCTAAGGTGGAGCGGACTACCGCTATCTCTTTGGGGCCGGATTAGTATAGTTAAAATGAATATTCTGCCTAGGATTTTTTACCCACTCAATATGCTTAATGTTTTGTTGCCCCAAAGATGGTTCACTGAGTTGCATGTACTGATTTCTGATTTTATTTGGAAGGGGAAAAGGCCTCGTAGGGCATATAATAGGCTAGCGGCTCCTAGGGAAAAAGCCGGTCTAAAACTTCCACATTTTGGATTATATTACTGGGCAAGTAGTCTGTGTAAATATTTGAAATGGGTGGTTCCTGTTAATAAATTTGACTCTCTGCCTTATGTGCCCTCGTGGGTTAAATTGGAAATCGAGGTGATCAAGGAGGCAGGATTGGACCCGGTCGCCTTTCTTTATTCCACTCCTAAGAAGCTACCTCCCAGGCTGGTTAATAGCCCAATTGTAAATTTTTTGCGTATTCACAGACAGTTTTGTGGTAAAATTGGGTATGCTTCGGATAGGGATAGACATCAACCGGTATGTCAAAATTCGAACCTGAAAATTGGAGGGAAAATGATCTTGGGTAAGTGGATGCCCCAGTTGGAGGGTCTGCGAATTTCGGATTTAATGGAAGAGAACCACGTACTCCCAATTAAGGAGATCTTAGCGAAATATAATATGGAGACTAACCAGGTCTTTAAATTATACCAGCTTACCCATTTACTGAAGCAAGTGGGGGCCAACCTCCGAGGGGGGTGTGTAGATGGGACCTGGTTTGAATCACTAGCGCAAGTAGTGTGGGAACCGCACGCGGTTTCAGGGGTATATAGGAAACTTCTAGACCTAAGTTTTAGGGATCTGGATTACACACCGAGGTATTGGACTAACTGCATGGGGGAGCAAGAGCGAGATTGGGAAGTGGTTTGGAAGCATACATACAAGTATCTCAGACAGGATAGGTTAAGGGTGATGCAGTTTCATTTCTTGAACAACTTATTTTGGACCCCTGCTAAATTATTTAAAGTGGGCGCTAGACCGGACCAAAATTGTTTCCGGGGTTGTAAGGTGGTTGGAGACTTATATCATATTTTTGGGATTGTCCGCCATAAAGCAATTGTGGATGCAGATTAAGCAAAGAGCGGACCCGCTTTTGGGCATAGAACAGTATTTTACCCTGACATTTGTTTGATAGGAGACTACTCTGGTATTGAGTTTAGGGTGCGTGAGTCTTATATGGCTTTGATCTCAGGATCGCTTAAAAGGGTGGTTTTGCGACATTGGATGACTGAGTCCCAATTTCGTACAGGAATGGTTGCAGGAAATGCTTTTAATTTGAATATAGAGAGATGGGGAGCCGGTAGAGACAACAGGTCTCAGGTTTTGAAGAGACTTGGAGTGGTTTCTACGATTATACCTTCCCAGGTGTCGCTACGCTGAGTAATGTGAGAAGAGGAATGACGGGGTGAGCAGATCTTCCAGGGATGGGCGGGATAAGGGGGGGAAGTTTAGGGTATGGGGGGTAGGGGGGTTTTGTGCTAGAGGGGAAAAGGGAAAATTTTGTGACTTGTGTACATTTTGTCATGTGCTTGGGTGGGATTATATAACATGGTTCTTTTTGAATATGTATGATGTGTTACTCAAGAATTTCTGTCACAATAAAAATTTTAAATTTCAAAAAAAGAATGTAACGGAGTAGAAAGCGGAACAATAGATTGGGACCACCCCCCTCCTCCGAGGAGACCAGAGGTCACGAGGGCCTGCCCTGAAGCCCTCCCTGCCCGCAGAAGCCCCGAACCCGAGACACACCAGAGACTACCCCCTCCCCCGAGGAGACCGGAGGTTGCGAGGGCCTGCCCTGAAGCCCTCCCTGCCCGCAGAAGCCCCGAACCCGAGACACACCAGAGACCACCCCACTCCCCCGAGGAGACCGGAGGTCACGAGGGCCTGCCCTGAAGCCCTCCCTGCCCGCAGAAGCCCCGAACCTGAGACACACCAGAGACCACCACCCTCCCCCGAGGAGACCAGAGTTTGCAATGGCCTGCACTGAAGCCCTCCCTGCCCGCAGAAGCCCCGAACCTGAGACACACCAGAGACCACCCCCTCTCCCGAGGAGACCGGAGGTCGCGAGGGCCTGCCCTGAAGCCCTCCCTGCCCACAGAAGCCCTGAACCCGAGACACACCAGAGACCACCCCTCCCCAGGAGACCGCGGTCGCGAGGGCCTGCCCTGAAGCCTCCCTGCCCGCAGAAGCCCCGAACCTGAGACACACCAGAGACCACCCCCTTCCCCGAGGAGACCGGAGGTAGTGAGGGCCTGCCCTGAAGCCCTCCCTTCCCGCAGAAGCCCCAAACCCGAGACACACCAGGTAATTTCTACCTTGATCCAGGCTGCTGCCACCACTGTTGGCCATCTGGCGCCTTTTCTGAAATGGCCACAAGCTCCCCTGCTCAGTGCATGAATCCCAGCCAGAGTAGCACCTCGAGTTGCTGCCCAGGCTCAAATAGAGCAGAACTGTTACTTTTGTGCCTGATTTTGAAACTTTTAAAACGAACCAGCTAAAACTATTTGCATTTGCCTGTAACTGTATTTAAAAGCTTAGAGTCACTGCAAGCCCAGGACCTGTGTTCTATCTGAAATCCCCCCCTGTGCAAATCTCACTGGGGACTGTTTGTTAATTTGTAAAGTGCATTTCCAGTTGTAACTGAAATACCCCCCTGTGAAAAACTCATTTGGGGACTGTTTGTTAACTTCTAAAGTGCATTTCCAGTGTGCAGAATTTCAGTTTGCCCTGCTAGTAATCACCTTCTTTTTTGAATCACAATAGTACCTGATAGCCCACAGCCCATTTGCTCTTCTCCCCACACCCACTACCAGCCCGCCCCCAGCAAGTTAATCTTTTTGCCTGTGCTGCATATTTAATCCCCCTCTCTCTCCATTCTCCCGCAGAGACCACCCCTCCCGAGGAGACCAGAGGTCACGAGGCCTGCCTGAAGCCCTCTGCCCTAGAAGCCCCGAACCCGAGACACACCAGGTAATTTCTACCTTGATCCAGGCTGCTGCCACCACCGTTGGCCATCTGGCGCCTTTTCTGAAATGGCCACAAGCTCCCCTGCTCAGCGCATGAATCCTGGCCAGAGTAGCACCTCGAGTTGCTGCCCAGGCTCAAACGGAGCAGAACTGTTACTTTTGTGCCTGATTTTGAAACTTTTAAAATGAACCAGCTAAAACTATTTGCATTTGCCTGTAACTGTATTTAAAAGCTTAGAGTCACTGCACCCGAGACACATCAGGTAATTTCTACGTTGATCATTTTTTTTTTTCCCTCCATTAGCTCCTTATATTGTTTTGCCACTAGAGGGAGCCTGATTAAGTTCGAGCAATTTGCTCCCAATACCTCACTTGTCACATTTTACTGCTCTCTAGTAGCTGTTTTCACTTGGTGATTTATATTAAAGGAGCCCTCTGCTGTCTCTTTCCTCTCTACCTCACTCCTTTCTCTAGTCAAAAATGTCCCCTCCTCCCCTCCTAGCGCTCCTCATGGGAATACTTTGCCTTCCTATCCTCTTTGAGCTTTACTGCTTGAACACATCAACAGCTTCTGCCAATACTTATACTCAGTTTGACTTCTACTACTCCAACATGCTTGCTACTGCCACTCACTACCTCTACCACCTCTGCTGTCATCAGCAAGGTATTAGCCAATAGTCAGATACCTTCACCTTCATCTGAAGCACACCCTGCATCTCTATCAGGCGTACCATCACCCCGCTATGGTTACTAACCCTATCTCTTATACTATCCGGTGACATTGAGATCAACCCTGGTCCATCTCAGTCCCGTCATAACCTTGCCCCCCGGCTACCACTCTCCTAAAACCGATGGACTAACTTTCCCACCTGAATGCTAGGAGCCCTTATGGCCAACCTCCTGACCTCCAGGCTTGGATCTATACTAACGTCCGGACGTCCTCGCCATCACAGAAACCTGGCTCAAGCCCACAGTGCCTGACTCTCAGTGCCACTTTCCTGGATACAACATGCTTCGTATCGACCATCCTGGCACTAAAAGGGGAGGTGGCCTTGCCCTCAATTTCAAAACTCACCTAAACATTACCCTTCTGCAGGACCCCCTCCTACCAAACTGTGAAATCCTATACTCCCTACTGCTTCTTGGGGGTGTAAAGAAACTCCATATTTTTTGTACTTATATCCCCCCAAAAAATGCTACACAAGGCATCACTGAACTCCTAGGGTTTCTGCCTTCAGTTACAGGCAAGAATGACATTATCTGCCTTGGTGATTTTAACCTTGACTGGTCCGAAAAACTCAGCTAACCTATCCTCCTTAGCTAGCAAGGCAAATCTATCCCAGCTCATACATGAACCCACAAGGGTCTCATGTGAGGGCAACTGTGCCACCCTCCTTGACTGGATACTTACTAACAGGACGGAATATGTTGCTTCAGCCGGTGTGCTACCTGACACAATTAGTGACCACTATCCCATCTACTGTGTCTGGAACACTGTCATTCCTCCCCTCCCTGCTAAAACTGTAACCTTTCCTAATCTCTCCCGCCTAAGTCATGAGGACTTCTTAACTGACCTTAACCAGGTTGACTGGTCCCCTCTCTACCAAACAGAGGACATTAACATAGCCACAGAATATTTCAACTCCGTCCTCCTCTCTCTTCAAAACTTTCACATCCCGGTCACCACACGTAGGATGGCAGGGAAAGTAACCAAGTGGCTAACACGCCCCCTGCTTCAACTTCTCAAATCTAGGGACAAACTTTGGTCCAGGTGGAAGATCTCCCACCTCTGTGCAGACTTTGAAGACTAGCGTGCATTACGTAACAACTGCAAAAGACAAATTCGTATTTCCAAAAGCACCTACTATAGGAACCTACTAATAACATCCTCTACAAATCCCTGCAGGTACTGGTCCAAAATTAAGGACATTCTCGGCAATGACAAGCAACAGAATCCAGCTGATATGAACATTCAAGGTGTTCACTGCACCAACCATGACACCATTGCCAACGCCTTCAATGCCCTTTTTCTCCACCAGTCGCTACTCTAACTAGCCCACAACCTGACTGTCCTCTTCTCCTCCTCACCCCTCCCACCCCTCCCTTTTGTTCTGGCTCCAACCACATACCTTGAAGTTACTGCAGTTACTTAACTCCTTCCGGCACGCTGGGTCAAGGGCCTGAGGGAATCCATCCTTGCATACTTAAGCAGTATGCACCTTGGGTGACCAGACCTATCACCTGGATTTTTAACCTCTCGATTCGTATGTCTACTGTCCCATCCACCTGGAAAAGTGCCAGAACCATCCCTATACACAAAAAGGGTGATGTCAAACTCATGTCCAACTACTGCCCTATATCTCTTCTGCCCACTCTCAGTAAGCTGCTTGAAAAAATAGTCCACTGCCAGCTTGCTGCTCACCTTGACATGTTTAATCTTCAAACCCCTTGCCAACATGGTTTCCGGCCCGGTCACAGTACCACCTCTGCACTTACACAACTTACAAATGACATCAGAAATAATATGGACCGTGGCCTACTCACTGGGGCCATCTTTATCGACCTGTCTAAAGCCTTTGACATGGTACACCATCCTCTCATGCTAAAGAAGCTCCAATCCATTGGAGCATCTGACCAAGCCCTCTCCTGGTTCCATAGCTATCTTGACAATCGGACTCAGGCAGTAGCATTTAACAAGGCCCTTTCCTCCCCCCTAAACATCTCCCGTGGAATTCCCCAGGGATTCACTCTTGGACCTCTACTCTTCTCCCTCTTCCTAAATGATATTCCCACATGTCCGGCATAGCTGCACTCTTATGTACATGAGATGACCTTGTTCTCTACTCTGGGTCAAAATCGGTTGCTACCATCAACTCCACTCTCACTAATGACTTCCAATTCCTGCAGACCTGGCTCTCTAGCAACCACCAAGTCCTGAACCTAGAAAAAACCTGTGCTATGCTATTCGGATCCTCTAAGAAACTGTCTGCCCCCAAACAGGCTCCGGTTCAATGCCTTGATGGCTCCGTCATCTCAAACACTGAGTCCTTCAAGTACCTTGGGGTCATTTTGATCCACACTTGACCTGTCTCAACATGTCAATATGGTGTGCCGTGCCGTCAATGCTAAAATTGGCGGAGCTTATCACGTGTGCCACTCCTCACTCCTTCTGCTAGACTTTCTGTTGCAGAGGTATTCTCTTCCCCAGCTCCAATATGTTCTGCCCTCCTCTTTGCTGCAAACTGCTACACTCCACAAATGGGACACTGTCTACAACAACATCTGTAGATTCACCTTAACTGCCCCACGTCTTACCCATCATTGTCTCCTTTACGCTGGCTTAAATTGGCTGTCACCTAAGGATATTTGAGCCTACTCCTGGGCTGCTTTATCGACTCCTTTCTAGACCTCCCTGCCCTGTCTATCTTGCCAGCCTCCTGACTCCTGCCTCACACACCCGTACCCTCAGGTCTTCCTCTGCCCCCATGCTCTCCACTAGACCTTGCATGACAAAATGGGTGAACAGGCATTTGCCCATTTTGCTCCCAAATTCTGGAACTCACTCCCCCTTATGGTGAAAACTTCAGCCTCCCATCGAGAATTCAAAAACTCTCTGTTCACCCACCTCCTAGCCTCTGTCCAATGCAAATGCTCTTAATTTGCTTTGCCCCACTGCAGGCTGTCGGGTCTGACCCTGAGTACTACACTAATGTTCTCCCATGCAATACGTTTGTCTAGGTGGCTATGAACATTGATGTCTTTACTGTCCTCAGCTGTCTTATGGTTACCCTAATTGCTTTATTTTACATCCTTATTATGATCTATGCCTAAAATGTACCCTTATGTAACTATTACTGTGCTACCCAATGTATATCTTGTTTTGCTCCTGTACACCTATATTATGTCTGTGCATTTCTGCATATTGTAACCAATGTCCTGTGCTCTCCCGGGTCATGCCTGAAAATAGGCAGGTCTGTTGCCTAGGGCACTTACCAGGTTACCAAAAGCTAATAAATAAATAAATAGAGTGCAGTAAGGGATCTAAAAAATACATATAAAACAAGGCTAAGTGGACAGCCTTGTCTAACCCCCCTTTTCAGTGGTATTATAGGACCTTTCCAACCATTCAACATAGGGACTATCATGGCTGATTGATATAATAACCTAATCCAAGAAATTTTTCTAGTAGGGATTTTATAACGATGTAGGGTAAGCCATAAAAAGTCATGATTGACCAAATCAAAAGCTTGCTTTTGGTCCAAGGAGATGAGGAAGCCATTCAGCATGTCACAATTGCCACGTTCAACTGTTTCTCATAATAAAATTACATGATCAGAAATACTCCTCCCTGGAATATTACTAAACTGAACTTTAGAGATTGCAAGAGGGGCTATTTTCAACAAACAGAGTGAAATAATTTTAGCCAAAATTTTAAAGTCAGTATTTAAAAGACTAAGGGGCCTCAAACTGTGTAACAGTCGCCTATCCTCCTTTTTGTAGATATAAAAAAGACTACCCATATTCAAATCCAATGGTAGAGCATCCTGCCATAAAACATAATTAAACATCACTGTTAATTTGTCAAGTAGGTCAACATCCAATAACTTGTACAGTTCATTGAAGAGACCTTCTAAACCAGGAGTTACCTCAGTCTCAAAGCATGAATTGCATCTCCCACTTCTTGAATCTATATATCACTAGTAACAAAATCAAGAATTGTTTGCAGAATGTCTGGGATGTCCAAGTGAGAGAGGAAGGTAGAGGTTCCCACTACCTTTGAGGTAATAGGACCAAATAATTTTCTGGTATAATTGGCCACATATCTCTGAATATCTAAAGAATCATTTAGTTCTGTCATATTATCTTTAAAGAGGGACCCAAAAACTTTACTATCCATCCATTCAGAACAGCTGTCAAATGGGTAGACAGCATGATAGGAACCCGAAAGTCCAAATTGTTGCTGTTGTAATAACAAAGAAAACTGTTTGGAATGATATATTAAGCTCCTGTTTAAGTTGAGTAATTTGAGCAGTAAAGTTATGACCAGTAGTATAAGATAATGTAAGAAGTTTTTTGTAATTGACAGCTCTTCCTCTGGTAGTCAAAATATTGATCATTATGAGATTGTTGACTAAAATGTCTCAACAAATGTTGCAAGTCTGATTTGGTATCAGACCACCAAACCCATAGGTCATCATAGAGTATGAAAAATGATTTCCTGGCTTGAAAAAATATTTTAAGCCATGCTAATGACTGCAAATCAGTCAACAATGCTGAATTCAGTTTCCATGAGCCTGGACCAAAATGCTTCATATGGGCAGCACCAAGGGTGGCAGTTAAAACATTATGATCCAAAAAGGCCACAACCTGGAAAGTAGCAGCAGAAAGTGGCAAGTGGTGGGATACAAAAAAAAATCAATACAGGTAGCCAGAGGGCCTTTATAAAAGGTGGGGGTATGTGTGTGATTTATCTGAAGATAGGCATCCTCAGTTTTACAGACTGCAGCATTAGTTTCAGGAAACGTGTATCACAAAACAATTTATTTGTCTTAGAGGAGTGAAATTTATCTTTAAGTGACAAGCCACAATTGAAGTCTCCTCCAAAATCAACATACTGGGAGGCGTACAGATAAGGGACAACAAGCTTCAATAAATCAGTTCTAAGTGATTTGGGTTGTGGCACATAAATATTAATAATCCTGTATAAAATGCCAGAAATACTCACATCCAAAAGCAACAGCCTAGCTGGGTATAAATCAAGTACTTTAAGAAGAAAACATCAGGTAACTTGAACAAAATCCCCATGTCTCCTGGCCAAAGCACAAATAGGATAGGCCAGGAAACCAAGCCCATTGTGCTGTAGATATTTCAGAAAGGGAATGAAACCTCACATCCTGTAACAAGATCACCCCAAATGTAAGACAAGATAAGAAGGAAAAAAACGAATCCCTCTTGGGTTGTCATTTAATACTGTTAACATTCACAGTATGTATGAAAAATGAGGGAGCCATAAGATTTGGGCAAAGAAAAGAAATCAGCTACAAGGCAACAAAAAAGAAATTTCACCTAGGTTTACCCCTCATGGGCACACTGTCCTTATGTTTAAACTTAGCCTTAGCTTTCCATTTTTGTGACCCTGGATTATCAAGGGGAACCTCTGTATCCGTAGTCAATTCTAGATGAGAAGAAAGTACAGAGGAAGAGTCAGAATCTATGTTTTCTGAGGGGTCATGTAGTAAGACAAATTTATTGGCCAAAGGGACACCATCCACCTTTAATGCCTTAGGAAAAGGAGACCTCAATTTCCTAGAGCCCTCATATCTTCTAGAGTGAGGGACACAGGATTCTGGGAGGGTGGGTTCATAGTATCTGCAGGGGAGCTGAAGAAACAACAGTAGACAGAGGAGCCTTGCCAGAACAACTAGGCAAAACAGGGGGAGAGGGAGGGGGTCCAGAACAAGGACAACTATATCAGTCTGTGGGACAGCAGGGGGTACTTGCACAACAGCAAGGGGAGCAGCAGAAAAGGGAGATGCATGGGAAGAGCCTCCGAAGGCTGTTCACTCTGGGGAACAGAAGAAAAACCATGAATCTTGGAACATTGTGCCACAGTGATAAGTAGTCTCTGTTCCTCCCCATCAGCCAGCGTTGGAGAGTTATGTGCTGCCCAAGTGCATTGTTGAAATGTGTGACCAGTTTCCTCGCAAAGAACACATTTAGGCTCTTCCACACATTGAGAATGAGCATGGCCAAGTTAACCACAAACAGAGCATTTTACAACATCGAAAATGCTACTAATGTGGCTAACAGAGCCACATCTATAACATGCCTTTGGCTGACTAGGACAGAAGAGAACTCCCCTATCCCTGCTTAGCATAAAACTGTTGAGTAAATGTTGCACCCCCACATCAGTCATCTTAAGTATCACTCTCACTTTCCAATCCCCTGTCCACAAATTTTTGGAATCAAAAATAGCCTCTGGATCATTAAGCATAGTATAACACTGTTTCAACCATACAGTAATGTCATTCAAACTGACCCCCTCGTTACGAAATAGAATAGTGACATTTTTATGAGAGGCTTAATTAAAGGAACTGCACTAAATGGGGCCCATAAGGGTAAAGTTTTCAGTTCATGAAATTTAGTCCAAAACGTCTCCAAACCTGACAAAGTTTTAAAGCTGCCATCAAAGTGTGTTTCATTGGAGACATGGAGTAAAGCATGAATCTCGTAAGCTGCAAATCCCATCAAGTCCTTAAGGAGAGTTCTTCCCACAAAGACCTGATCGGGTATTTCAGGCATACCATCCAAGTACTGCAATCAGACTGCATTATGTCATTTTGCCTGATGTGTAGGCACTGTAAAACAAGAGGCATAAGTTTTAGGAGTAACAGAGCATGAAAAGGAAGTTTGTCTAGTGGGCGGGAGATGCGACCCAGGGTTCTGGGGTCGCAAACCGGGAGAAGATGTATTTTGCAACTGGGAGGGCTCTTCAAGCGGTGCAACACCTGGGAAATTCAAGACCAGGTGCTGAGTAAGTTGCAATTCAGGAGGGAGAGAGGGTTCTAGGGGTGGCGGTGAGGCAGATGACCTTGGGTCAAGAAAAAAAACAATCTTAGCAGGTTCCATGGAAGTCTGTATCAGTGAGGGACCAGAGCACCAAGTCCAGCAATAAGATCTCTTTCCCAACCCACTGCACTGAGGGCTGAGTCTACTGACCAATCTGGGTTCAGTTTTACAGTTGCAGGTGAAAGGGCTCATCGTAGGCCCAGCTCGGAGACAGACATTAATGACATTCTGGGTGAACCCCCACTGTCAGTAGAGACAGACTGTGACATCGTAGGTCGGGCAGATAAGGAATGAGGAAGTGTCAAATTGCTGTCTGAAACGTCAGTGGGTAAGGAAACTGCATTCTTACACTGTGAGGCAGCAGGAAGGTCTTCAAAAGGCACAGTAACAGTTTGTTTCAGAGCAAGTAGTTCAGCCTTCTTTGCTAAATAACGTTGTTCTTCCAGCACTAGTAAAGCATCAACAGCAGCCACATCAGCAGGTATAGAAACAGGAAGATTAACAGAAGTAATCTCAGGAGAAAGCATTAGCAGTTTTGTTAGAAGGCATGATGTTACCTTCTAAGTCTTGATTCACAAGAGTAAAAGTAGATTTTTCCAAATAAAAATGGCAAATTGAGTGAAGTCTCAGTAGTAGCAGGAAAGTCCTTAGGCAATGCGGTCTCTTGCAATACAGAGACAGGGGAGGAGACCAGCTCCCCTGCCTCCAACACCTTCATGTCCTCCACAGCTCCTCTATGGACGGCCATCTTGGCAGAATGCCAGGATGTAAGGGAACCCTCTCACAGAGTAGGGGAAGTTTATTAAACAAAAAGAAACATAACATCACAGTAGCAATCAAGTTACAGAAAAGAAATACACAAAATCAATTATATAGCAACAGAAGAGAAAAACCAGGAAAAAGATCATAGATTTAAACAAAAAAAGTCTTCCACAGATTGTTGAATTTATCTTGGGAAAACCTGTGTTTATCATTTTCTTTAACCCCTAACAATCCTGCTTCTATTTGTGAAATAATAACAGTAGTCAATACAATCTGTTGTTGTAAAACATACTGGCAATGAGCCTGCCATAAAAAATGTTGAAGAAAGGCAAAAAATACATTCAAAGTACTAGTATGATATCTTTTCCACATTCCCGTATAATCTCCCAAAATCAAAGTATTATAAGACATAAGTGATAAAAAGGAATATTCCAATGAATTCCAGCATCTATCCAAAATTGTTTACTATGAGGACAATCGATAAAAAAATGTAACATACTTTCCTCAATATTAGGACATAGAAGTCTAGGACAAAACCTATCTGTCTGTGGTTTATATTTTAGATTACCCCAAACTCCCAACCTCCCTTGAGCTGAAATCCAGACAATATCCCAAATATGAAAAGGAAGCCCAAAATCTGAAAGTTTGTGTACAGCAAATACCATTTTAGTAGGCACACAGTTAGGAAAAATAAAATGAATCTGCTGTACCTCTTAAACGACATAAGAGTAAAAGGACTTCCTATCTAAAAACAGTAATTTTTGAAAAGAACTTTCCATTGCTGCATTTTTTTCATTGTGGCTACCCCATAAGAAGGTATAGAATCAGAAAAAAAAAATTTTGGTGGAAAAAGAGTCCATTTAGCAAAAAACTTTTTCCAATGAAAATGAGACCATATTTGCCAAATCAGAGTAACAGAAGTCCATAAATAACTAAAGGAAGTAAAAAAATATAAGGAATGGTAAAAAAACAATAGGATTGATCATATGCAAACCATCTTTCTTAATTGGTAAATAAGTAATTTCTCTTTTAACTGGATTTAATTGATTGCCCCACACCATTTGAAAAAATAAACTAAGGATTCAAGTTTCTAAATTTACCGGATGTGGGTACAAGTAACTTATGAAAAGAAATATAGGTAACAAAAATTTCTTAATAATCAGAACACTTTTTTTTCCAAATTTCCAGTGTTTCCACATGTTCACCTTATGTTTTCCCACCCTTAGTTGTTGTTCCCAGTTATAGGTAGCCAAATCTTTGTGTCCAAACCAAACACCAAGGATTTTTTGAGGGCCAATAACAAGAGGAATAGCCAAACTAACTCCCGGCTCTAAGTTTGTGTGGTCTAGAAAAAGTATAAAACTATTTTCTGTATTAAGGCATGCTGCAGAAATACGTCCATAACACTGGAACATTTCCAGAGCCAATTGTAAAGAAATAGTATTGTGTAAGAGCAGTGTGACATCATCAGCATATGCTCTAATTTTCTCAGGTGATAATGAGGGTGAGGGGGCTAAACCCCTAGTACATTGACCTCTTTGAATATGATGAATGACAGGATCAAGGGCAAAAATGTATAAAAGATGACTTGAAGGGCAACTTTGCCTAACACCTATGTTAAGAGATACCTCTGTACCAAAAATTCCATTAACAGTGGGAATTATAGTAGCATCAGTGTATAATAGATGAATCCATTGCACAAACTGTAAAGGAATACCATATTTGAATAGTAAAGGAAAAAGATACCCATGTCTCACTTGATCAAAAGGTTTAGCATGATCTGAAGCTACTACATAACTTGAAACTGATCCCAGATTACCTGCCTCAAAGAGTTTTCTTAATATATGTAAATTGTGCTGAATCTTTCGGTTAGGTATTGCACATGTATGAGCAGGATATATAAGGGAATCAGTTATTTGTAATAATCTATTATTAAGAATCTTAATCAATATTTTATAATCACCATTTAAAAGACTAAGTGGTCCCCAGTTAGAAAGCAATTTTTTATCACCCTTTTTATACAAAACATGAAGGAGAGACATACTGAAGCCAGAAATCTGTGTCTGAGAGGTCAACATAAAATTAAAAACTAAGGGTAAAATATAACTCATGACAGGAATAAAGGATTTATAAAAATTGTTAGGGATCCCATCAATCCTAGGGGACGTACAGAGGAAAGTTGTTTAATTACCACTTCAACTTCTGCTGAAGAAATAGGCTGTATTAGGCAGCATTGCACAGAGTCTTCTACTTGGGGAAGTGGAGAGAAAAAAAATCATCCAAAGGGGCAAAAGTAGGTTCACCAGAATCATGAAAGGTGGAAGTAACACATTTTTGCACAACTGACAACATTCCCAAATCTGAAGTGACCAAAGTACCATCACTAGTAAGAAAACTGGACATTAATGTTTTGTCCAAACGTTGTTTACACGCTTGATATGGATCAGAAGCAGGTTGCTTATTTGTACCATAATGAAATTCCATTTCTAGTGATTTAGCCCTGTTGTATTGGTACTATTTCATCAGTTTTTTTTATTTCAAAAATCTGAGTTTTAAATTTTGCACTATCACGTGGAGGGAACGACATTAATTTATACAACTGATTTTTAAGATGTAAATATTGCAAATAATCAGAATTTGCTTTTTTCTGACCAAAACTAAGTAACAATTGTTTTAAGTCAGTTTTCGTATCTATCCACCACTCATAAATATTATCATAAAAACACAAAGTAGAGTTATGGGCTTCAAAAAAAACTTCCAGACAAAGAGAATAGTCCAGTGAACTCAGAAGGGACATATTCAACCTCCACAGTTGTATAATGGAAAAAACTTTAGCAAGAATACTATCCAAACTCAAAGTGCATAATAAAAGCCGATGATCAGAAAACTCTGTAAGTTTAGCAACACAAGAAGACGGTCTAAGGTGTTGTGACACAAAAACATATCTATTCGAGTAGCATAAATATGCCTATGGTATGTGGCCCCACTAACTGTGGTATGTAGGTATCTATAGACATCTAGCAAACTAGCATCTGAAACAATGTGTTGTAAGTGATGAGAATCACAGTACATTTTTTTCTGTAAATTTCCCTTAAATTTGAGATCCAGTTCACAATTAATATCCCCATCCCATATAATATGTTTTTTTTTTGTATAGAGATAGGATTTAATGCTATCAAATAGTTCTATCCGAGCTGTTTTCACCTGTAGGTTATACAAATTAATTAAATGAAAAGAAAAATCTTCAAAAGTGCAATCTAAAAGTAAAGCATGGCCTGGTGAAAGATCTATAAGTCTGGTGATATGATACTGTGGAGACTTAAATAAGATTCCAGTACCATCCACAGTATCCAGGCCAAAGGACCAAAAAGAAGAACCCCACCACCACCGTTTCTTAGCTTGATCAATATCATATAAAGAGGAAAGCCTGGTTTTCTGAAGAAAAAGAATGCCTACCTTAAGTGAGTCAAAGAAAGAAAATACAGAAATCTGTTTTTTATAATTCTTCAGACTGCACACATTGAATGACCCAATTTGTAAAGTAGCCATTTAAATGTAGTTTAGAGAAAAATAAAGAATCAGGAAACTCCTTTCTGGCTAGTTTTTCTTTTTCCCTTTTTTCCCTTTTTTTCTTTAGACAATTCAGTAGATCTACTATCCTCATCTTCAGTTATCATTTCAGATTTGTAGGAAGTATGAGATTCAAGATCAGAATCCCCTAAATCATCCTGCAGTGGCAAAAAAATATTGTCTGAAGGTATAGGGGCTGGGGTTGGTCATTTAAGAGATGCCCTGGTAAATCTTCTATTTTTAACAGTTTCAAACATGGGAGGGGGCATAGAGTCACTAGTAGGTGTTACCTTCACAAAAGAAGAAACTGCAGAAGAGGTAGCAAGAGAAACATTTGGACTATCCTCAGTGTCGGGTTCAGTTTCTAAAGGAGAAACTCCAGCTGCTGTAGTAGCAGAAGGAGGTAAAGAAGCTGAAAGAGGGCCCTCTTCCTCATGAGAAGGAGTGGGGGAGGTAGGAAAAATAGTATCCCTTCTTTTCTCCTGTGCCCTGTTTACTAGGTCATCCTGATCCCATCCCTCTGTCCTATTTTGTTTAGCCCAAGGACATTGATGAAAAGCGTGGCCTTTTCATAGCAAAGGTTACACTGAAAGATGTTTTCACAGAGATCTACAGAGTGCCCATATCCCCCACATAAAGAACATTTAAGCATGTCACAGGAACTGCTAATATGAGTTTTAGCCCCACATTTGTAGCAGACCCTGGGTTGTCCACCATAAAACAAGACTCCCCTATCCTTACCCAAAAAGAAACTCTTAGGTAAACGAATGACTTCAGAGTTAACTTGAAACAATTCACTTTAAACTTTCACCCTCCAGTCCAAATTCCTTCCAAATCAAGAATGGCTTCTGGAGGACCTAGAATGTCACACCAACTTTGTAACCAATGATAAATATCACTGACATTGACCCCCTCATTACAAAAAAACCAGTAATATGTTGAATCTGAGGTTTTGTAATGGGAATTGCATGGAATGGGGTCCAGAGGGGAGTAGATTTAAGGGTAGAATATTTATCCCAAATGTTTTCTAGGCTATTGTTATGCTTGAAACTAATATCAAAGAAGTCCTCACCAGAGATATGAATGAGGGCATAAATGTCAGCAGGAAAAAAATGCATAGAGCCCTTCAAAAGTTGTTTAGCCACATAATACCAGTCTGGATGCTCAACAAACCCCCTCTATACCGCAACCTCACAGCATTACGTTGAGGTGCTTGATCTAACTTATTTTAAAATAATTCAGACATCGGTATCCTATTAGGTTTGTGAGGGTTTGATTTATCCGAATTCAAAGTCTCAAGACCAGTCTTTCCTGTATCAGTACCCCTACCCTGCCCGAAGACGTACTCAGCACAAAACAGGCTGCAGTTTGGTCCCCAACTGGATGTGCATACCCAGAAGAAATTGTAACAGTAACAGGCAGTTCAATACCTGAGCTCAGTGAGGAATCCATGGTGGCATGCATTGAAGAGTTGATAGAAGGACCAGATCCCCAGTCAAGATCCGGTATCCATTGTTAAGAGGCCGTACGCTTCCAGCCAGAAGTCTGAAGAGCAAAACCCACAGATCAGTCAGTCAAAAATTCCCCTGAATCTAACGAGAGTCCAAACTGCTGTTGCACAACTTGTAACGTAGAACAAGAAGCTTGTGGAGAAGTAGCAGAGAGTGCAGCAAACTGCTGCAAAAGTGTGGAACCCAGAAGTCCCAGTCGGGAAAGGGGAGCAATATCAGCTGAAGGCACTGTAGCAGGAGAAGAAAGAAGAAGTCCAGGGGAATCAGAAAACTATTCACCCGCCTCCATTATCAAATCAGGTACCGTCTCCGAAACTGATGGATCACCATTAAACTCCTGCAGATCCTGTTGAAGCACCACAGCTGAAGGGTGAGATGCATTTTCCTCCCACATAGCAGGCACAGAATTCTCGGTAACAACTGTTTCAATATGTGAAGTAGACACAGCAAACAACAGCAAGCAAACAGTGGGCCATGCATGGGACATGAAAAACAACACCATTTGTGATGCATTTCACCACATTTGACCCATAGTCACTTGCTATGAACCCAGCTCTCAGGGACAAAGGGTTTCGCCATCTGTTAATTTCAGTCAGTACCATATCCAACATGTTCTCACCAGTGTGTGAACAGGACACACTGTGCATAGCAATTGTTGCATGCTGGTGAATTCCAGGAAGATTGCTACAGCAACAATCCACCATACTGCACTGATTATTCACACTACCAACATCACAAACAACCCCCGGCATCTGCACTCAGTGTGCACTTATACACAGATATGAACTCCCTGCTGTTTTGCCACTTGTCCACATATCCATGCTTAAATGGATGAATGGAGAGGAGGAATGTTGAAAGGCATGTCTTACTGAGTCTGAGACAGTGCAGAACAACTCGGGAACAGCACGGGTAGTAAAGTATGTCCTGGATGTGACTTTCCATTTTGTACAGGCATGGGCAACAAACTGCCAGAACCCAGAATTCTCCACAAAGGAGAAGGGCAAAAGATCAATTGCCAGCATTTCCGCTACAGCAGCATTAAGTTCACATGACACTGTATGATTGGGGGGGTACTTCAACTTACGCGTAAAAACACTCTGAAACATGGGCTGACTTAAACGTTTTACATGGGGTGTGTTGTTGGTCACAAATGGTTGTGCTCTGTGATGAATGGCATTGGCAGGGGGTGGAGTGTGGACATTTGATAAAGACGGTTGCACAGGTGATGATGACAAACCCAGAAATGATGTTATTTTTTCCAGATTTACCAACTGAGTTGATGTACCACTTGCACTAGACATACTGCATTCACCACCACCACCACAAAAAATGCTACTCTCACCAGCTCTGGACAACATTTTAAAGTCATTATGGTCCTCCACCTCATCATGCCTGTAGTAATCCTCTGCTCTTATTACTGCACTACTGCACATGTTTAATTTCCTACTGGGCTTAACAGTCATGGAAGGGGATAACATGCTGGCTATGGTTGCCGGTGATATGGGTGAATGCCCCAGTCTGGTATTAGCTGCCAGCTTGTGCTGGGTCCACAGAGCCAAGTGCCTATTAAGATGCGTATGCTATCCTCCTGTACCAAGATGGCCCCCTTTTTACCTTGACTCACACGCACATGGCAAACCTGGCAGATTCCAACTGACACATCATTTGCATCTTGAACAAAAAAATCCCAAACAAGGTACTATGATGCTTTGCTTTTAACATGTCCATGATGATGTGGCTTATTTAAGTCTGCCATTTAAAGCACTGAAGTGGGGGGGGCACGTGATGTTTCTGGAACTGCACACCTGGACTGCAACTGACCACCATGACTACCTATCATATTGATAACTGGGTCATCATCATCATCAACTAAAACCGGTAAATCACAAGTTTTTACAGGGAGGGGATTCCTGCAAATAGAGTCAGACACAGCCACTTTTAATTTTATTTTTCTCCGGTTCCCGACTGGGGTCAATTACATCATCATCATATTCATCAACGTCACTGTCACACAGATCCACATCTTCTGCTTGGATGCTAACATGTGGACTGCATGCTGCAACAACAGCAACATCATCATAATCAGCATCATCACATTCATCATCAGCATCTACACCACCATCACCTGATATTATTTCACCACACGGTGAATCACTGCATGGAAAATGTGTGACATTAAGTGCCACGGTGGATGGAATATCACATTGTATGCTGTCGTTGACATCATCATCAGAATCAGGTTCAGTTAATGAGATGTTACTGGGAAGTAAGACATCATCTACGCTGTCACTCACTTGCACTGCTTCACACTCAATATGTTTAGATATGGTACACTGGTCGGAATTAGAACTTGATGCAACAATGCTAATACTGCCACCACCACCACTAACACCAGTAACACTAACACCACCGGCTGGGAAAACATCATCTCCTCCAACTATGAGTGAAGCTACTGACTGGGCTGTAAAAAACACTGCAGGAGAAATACATTTCCTCACATGAGCAATGCACTTCTCTGTCCATGTACTACTACTACCATGCCCACAGACCCTCTCACTGCCAACATTGCCAAGACCAGAAACAGCTTTACTTGCACGTCTCTTTGCAGTCATTTTGGGAGATCAACCACAAATTTTATTACCAAATTCAGATTTTGATACGTTCACTTTCTGACTGGAGGGATGCTGGCTGGATGTGAAGCAAAATAAACAACTGTGGCTTCAGCAACAGATAAGAGACTACTGTGTTGTGGCACTGTCACAGAATTAAAACAGCTTCAGTAACCAGTGGTGCTGATGGGGTCACAAAAACAATCCAGTCTGGTAAAAAAATACCTTTTCAATGTGGGGTTGGGGGTGGGAGCACTGAATACAGACAGTGCTGATTTTTACGGCACTACAAGCAACAAAACTAAGAACAGAGAACACGATTGCAGTACAAAATCAGACAGCTGCAATATATAGCAGGTTCACACTGCTGCACTTAGTTGCACTTACACTAGTCTGTGTCACAAATTTTAAAAGGTGTATCATATATTTGATGCACGCAGCACTGCACATACAACACAGAACAGTTTGTGTACAATGCTGAACGCAGAATGTGATGCAAATGCAAAAGTTCAGTGTACTGCCACGTAATGTAAATTTGTAATTTAAACAACCTGACCTTATGAAATACTGCACCACATTCACACAACAAACAGCAAGAAAATCTGTACTAATACTGACAATTTTACTATATGTACAGTAACATAGTCAGTTATTTAACAAAAATATAACCAAAACACAAAGAAATCACTAGTTCTCCAACTTAAATCTACCTACACACAGATACACCCTTCTCCCACACAGCACACTTCACTGTCTTTCACCACACACACTCAATGTTGTAAATTAACATTCAAAATCCACTCACAAACAAAAAATGCTCGATGATGTGAGCACAGAAGGGTTTCCTACAATTGATGAACTACAGTTGTATCCCCCCAAATAAAGCAAAAATGCTTTTTGAACTGCTTTTAAAAGATTTCTATAGACAGCTATCAGAGCACGCTGTCTCCTACTCCTTCCTACTCATACTACCCCGAACTGAGGCTGTGCAGATCAATATAGAGCCCATGTGATCTGAACTCCCATGAATCACTGCAAAATCTGCCTTCGTAGCTCATAATCAAGGCAAAGTGAGGCGAAGTGAACTGCCACCAATGTACTTCGCCTTAAAAATTGAAAGAGAAGTGACCAGTGGA
The DNA here is from genome assembly GCA_016271365.2 of Neoceratodus forsteri. Taxonomy (NCBI): domain Eukaryota; kingdom Metazoa; phylum Chordata; order Ceratodontiformes; family Ceratodontidae; genus Neoceratodus; species Neoceratodus forsteri. Next base: position 1,058,989,977 of record CM057451.1, on the reverse strand, counting down.
GGTGGAGTAACATGAAGTAGCTGTTTCTAATGCACTTCGCGTTCCTCATTACAATGCAAAGTACTCTGCTTCACATGTGGAGCACTCCGCGAATCCACCTGTGCTCCTCGAAATGCTTCGCGGAGCGGATTGAGCCCACTTCGCCCACCACTACCTGCGCTATTCTGCACTGGAAGTGCAAAAACACATTTCAGCCAGGATGTGAAAAATGACAGCTGCAATGTTCATAAAGAGGTGTGGAAAAATGGCAACATTGAAAATCTGGAGTGAAAATATTGCAAAGTTGCGAAGTTACGAGCGTTCGTGGAACCTGCGCAATGCATGCTCATAACACACTCATTTTATGGACTTTCATCACAAAATTTTCAACATAGGCATTTTAGGACCTCTGCTCATGAACAGTGTCACTGTCATTTTCTTAATGTGTCCTAAACACTGATTTCACACAGCGACCATGCTGTTCTGCGCTGGAACTGTGAAAACACATTTTGGCCAGGATGTGATTAATGACAGCTGTACTGTTCATAAGGAGGTGCTGCTTAAAAATGGCAATGTTGAAAAATCTGGAGTGAAACTGATGAAGTTATGAGCGTGAGTAGCAACTGCACAACGCACGCTCATAAAACAGTCATGTTTTGGATTTTTCCCACCAAATTTGCAACATAGACTTTTTGACAGCCCGCCTCATGAACACTGGCACTGTCATTTCGGTAAATGGTCCTGAAAGGTGATTCCACGCACTGACCATGAGATCACCATTCAGGACCGATTGATGCCATGACAGTGCATGAATTCATGAGGAAGGGGCCCAATAACCCAATGTTGAAAATTTGGTGGCAAAATTCCAAAACATGCCTGAGATATGCAAAAAAGTTGAAAAAACCCTATTTATGCCATAATAAAGCTTACCAGCATTTCCTCCATTCACAGTTGGCTTTGAAGAGTGCAGATGTGTTCCCGGTCCACTGAAGATCATCGCGCCAGACTCTGCAGGAAAGTATGGGGTGGGGGGATGTGGGAGGCAGAGTGCACAGAGGGTGGGTGCGGGTTGAGGGAGGGGGCAGGGAGATGGCGAGGAACCATTTTCTTTTTTTAGAGGTTAATCAAAAAAAAAAACCATCTCTGGACTTTTTTTTTTACAGGGCCATTTGACATGCTGGGGTGGGTTCCCAGCATGCCAACAGAGTGTTTTTTTTTGGGGGGGGAAGCTCTAGCCAACAGGGAATTGGGCTCACCCGTTGACACAAAACGGGGTGTGCAAGATCTGAGGGGGACTGGGCACCACCTCGGCACAACTGTACTGCTTCTTGGGGGGGGCATTATGCTGACATGGAGTGGGCTCCCCCATCAGCAAATGAAACTGGGAGAGGGTGACATAATGCCAATGGAAAGTGGGCTCCCCCATCGGCAACATGAGCGTACTCGGCCACTGAAGTCTATGGGGATTGGGGCCCATATCGGCAAACAAAAACTGTTCTGGGGGGCGCATGCTGCAGAGGGGGATTGGGCACCCCCTCAGCAGTGGGGGTTAATTAAGCAAGTCACTGCCATGTTCACAAACATTATTACATTTGGCAACATTCCACCCAGCAATGACAGGTCGCTCCCTCATTGCAGTGGAATGCTGACGCTGCAATGACAAGGTGGCCCCGATTGCAGCAGCTGAAACATTTCAAGGTGTTGGCACACTGGCTGAACTAGTGTCAGCAGCAGCATGCCATGGCATTGGGGAAAGTGGGCCAAGCCGTTCAAGGCTATGGGGGCATTGGCCACAACAGTGCCACGCCTCCACAACCTGCTTCTGGCAAGCTGCCGCAATATGTTTCTTTGCATGCGCGCAATCAACATAAAAAGGGTTTTGTGTAAAAAAAAAAAAGAAACAGATTAGGAAAGTATCCTATTTTGTTGTGTGGGACATTCTACTGCAGACAGTCATACAAAGGAACCTGCTAAGCTGAAATGCAATACTGCAGCATCATGAAGCAGAGGTACTCCAGGAAATAAGGCAATTTTAGTGGCAGCTGATATTTTTTGTCATGCAGTAACCTGACATGCTGCATTGCAAGCTGCCAGGCTCCACTGTAGATATCCAATACATGTTTGTTTATATAAACATATGGTTAATCTTGTTTTTGTATTCTGAAATTATCTGCAATGTTATTGATATGAACTACTTAATAAGATTAACCTCCCTGAAATTAAGCCTGCATAGAAGTCTAGGTTCCACTGATAGTATCAAAAGACAATGGGAAGCACATATAATACTATTCATTTATTAAGCACAGTGAGACATATAGAATAATATATGGATGGGTGTGTGTAATCAGAACTTTACACATACCTGAGGTGCAGGATGCTATATAAACCCTGGGGGCAAAGCCCAAGGGGTTTTATAAAACATCCCACACTGTGGGTGTATGTAAAATTCTGGTTTTACACCCACCCACCCATGAATTATTTAATTTAATTATTGGTGATCATTTTTTTTTGTTTCAGCACAGAGGAATCAATACAGCACTTCTGTCAGAGATAGACAGAGACATAAACACACTCATCATGTTGTGTGAGATTTTGAGCCCTCCACAGAAAGAGTAAGCACCAATGAGCTTTCTGTGGGGGAGCTTGATTGACAGGTGCTGATTACAACCTCCCTGTTATAACCAAAAATATCAACACGGGGGTTGTAACTGGATGTAAAAGTGCCATTATCCATGTGTAAAAAATGATCACCATTAATTAAAGTTGATTTATGATATGTAAATGCATTTTATACATTTAGAGCACTTGTATAAAGAAAGCAATATCAGTTGAAGATAGCAAGGTCCTGCTAAGTATATGACAAGCAGGCACCCAATTTTTATTTTCTGGCTATACTTAGCAATAGTTTTGAGTATTTTACAAATATCACCACTGCAGCCCTTCAGAAAGTATTGTTTGCTATGAAACATTGGCTGCACACTACCAAAGTGGATTATAAAATAAATAGGTGTACATCAATAATTGGGCGGAACTTGTCTCGCTTAATTTACGTGCTGTTCAAGCAGAAATAAAAACAGTGTAATTTGTAAAGCTTGGATTTGGATTATCATTATTTGTTCTGATTGTCCAGAAACCCTGAGTGCTTAGCATTCTTTGGAATTCTTTGGACTTATTGCACATAACATCTGTCAATTCTGCCACCAGAGTAGTTCCTCCAATCTACCATGACGTTGTCCTCTACAGAAGAAAGGGCATCTTGGAACCTCTATCTTTCATTTCAGATTTATTAATGAAATTACAAGGACAGCAACAATTGAGCCTTGGCCCTCATGAGGGATTTCAACCTACCTGATATTGGCTGTAAGATGAAAAGTGCTCACGAGAAAGAAGGAATAGATTTCATTTCTGTAAAAAAGGACTGATTCTTTCTTCGGTCTGCCAAATATAGAAAACACAGAAAACATAGAATTTGATGGCAGATAAGGACTGCTTGGCCCTCCTAGTCTGCCCATTTCCCTACCTAATGGATAAGCTGCAGATCCTTGTTAACCAACAGCCTACTTCCTCCTGCCACCCCACTAGAATTGCTTTATGTCTGTCCCATGCATTCTTTAATTCCCCCACTGTTTAGGACTCCACAACCTCCTCAGGAAGGCTGTTCCATGCATTTTCAACCGTCTCCATGAAAAAATACTTCCTCACATTACCTCTGTGCCGTCCCCCCTCTATCTTCAAATTATGCCCCCTTGTTCTTGCACATCTCTTTTTCTGAAATATGCTACCCTCTTGGACTTTGTTTATTCCTTTGAGGTACTTGAGGTACTTGACAGTTTCTATCATGTTCCCCTCTCTCTCCTTTCCTCGAGGCTATCCATGTTAAGCTCCTTTAGTCTTTCTTCATATGTTTTCTGGTGCAGAACCTGAACCGTTTTGATTGCTCTACTCTGGACAGCCTCCACCCTGTCTATGTCTTTGCAGAGATGGGGTCTCCAAAACTGCATGCATTACTCCAGATGTGGTCTCACAAACTGTCTGTACAGAGGGATAGCAATTTCCTGCCTCTCCCTATGCATCCCAGTATTCCCTCAGTCCTCCTTACTGCCTTCTCACATTGCTTGCCCACATTTAGGTCATCTGGTATGACTATCCCCAGGTCCCTTTTCATTTTTGTTGTTGTCAGTATCTCACCCCCATTATGTACGCTTCCCCTGGGTTTTTGTTTCCAAGGTGCATTACTTTGCACTTCTTTGCATTGAATCTGAGCTGCTATACATTTGACCATTCCCCCAACCTTGCCAAGTCCTTTCTCATCCTTTCCACTCCACAATGTGTATCAACCCTGTTGCAGATCTTTGAACAGTGAGTAGTCGTGATGACATGATCAGACTAGTAAAGGTTGGGGAGATAGGAGTTTATTGGCACTATAATAGGGTTGAGTTTGAAGTTATAGGGGTTTCTACACAATATAAGATAAGCCCAGCTAGCTAAAAGTCAGGAGAAATTACTTGTAGGTTGTGGCTAATCCAAAAGAATACACTACTGTATGGAAAATGAGAATGCTAGTGCCAAATAGGAGGCAGTAAAGTGACCTATAATTGAGACAGAAACTAGATGAACTCTTGTGGAGAACAGTAACACGACAGCTAGGCTGAGACACTTATGGTTATCTAAGGAACACAATAGGAAGCAGAGGGAGAAAAACAGGCCATATGATAACAGAGAAGTTGTGGGGCATTAAGTGAGGGGAGTAAAGTAAAATAAATTACACAGGGAATTCATAGCCTTGTTTGTATTTGAGATTAGTGGAAAAAATAAACCCTTTTTCGATACATAGTGAACAAAAGGGCAACCATTTGTAATGTGTTGTCCTGATTATTAGGAAGGGGAACCACTGGGCAAAGCAGGTTAAATATAAGAGAAATAACAAAGCAGTGCTGATCTGAGACAATAAGCAGGTTCTCTTCAGAGTTTACAGGATTAAAATCTGAGAAAAAATGACAGTCTGGTGATATCTTAGGTACATAGGTAGCAAAGGGTGGATGAGCACCAGAGATGCTTCTAGTCCAACCCCCAGTTATACAGTGATAACCACTTGTTATCTCATTTGTCCATCTGGGCATCAAGCTGCTTTTGTAAAACTGTGTATGGTTGCTGAATCAACAATAGCTTGGGGCAGACTATTACAATAATTTACAAATCTCTGTGTATCAAAAAATCCTCTTTTGTTGATCCTGTAGGGCTTCCCCTTTAACTGTTTGTTGTGTATTCTGGTGTTGCACCCAGCGTACCTTAGGACAAAACCAAGATCAGGCATTAATTTCTCATTTTTAAACACATTATATAGTAGAATTAGGTCTCCAAGCAGATGTCTTCTTTTCAGACTATGCAAACCCAATTCTGTGAGTCTCATTTTGGAGTCCAAGGTGTCACATCCATAAATGATTTTTGTAAAACGCCTCTGCTCTTCTTCTACATTCTGTATGTCCCTCATTAGGAATTGTGACCAGAATTAGGAGCAATAGTCCAGATGGGGTCTTGCCAGGAATCTATATAATGGAAGTATGACTTCTCTCCATCTGCTGACAAAGTTTCTTTTAACACATACTAAATATGTTTGACCATTTACCACCACTGTAGCACAATTTGATCTTCATGACAGATTAGATTGGATTATAACACACAGATGTTTTTCTTCAGTGACAGATTTTAATTCTACACCTCCAAGTTTTTAAGTAGCCCTAACATTTTTGCTGCCTAACTGAATAACTTCACATTTCTTAGGATTAAACTTTCTTGTCCCAGGACATGGCCTGATTGCCAATCTTTTCCAAAATCAGATTATATTTTAGCAGTCTTGTCTAGATTACTTGCTCTGCCCTGAATGTTGATGTCATCTGCATATTTATGCACTATTCTATTAAAGTCATGTTGTAAGTCACTAATATATATGTTAAAGAGCAGGGGACCTAACACCAAGTCCTGCAGAGCACCGCTCGTCATGCTCATGTAATCTGATAAGGCACTTTCACCCCTTACTCTCTGTCTTCTTCCCATAAACCAGTGACAAACCCAACAAACCACATTTCTATCAATATTTTGATTGCTTAATTTTGAAGTTAACTTATTGTGAGATACTCCATCAAAGGCCTTGCTAAGATCTAAATAGACCACATCACAGGGGATATTATGGTCAAGGAGGTTACTAATTGGGTCATAAAAGGAGATGAGATTTGTGGTCAGGAAGCACTTCTTCACAGAGAGGGTGGTAGACACTTGGAATGTGCATCTGGAACAGGTCACCTCATTGAAGACAGTAGGCAGCTTTAAGAAGGCTGGAATAGGCATAGGGAGAAGGTAAAGATCATTGGTAGGGAGGATGGGAGTAGTGGGGAGGGACAGCAGGGACATTGGCTCAAACTGTGGACCCTGCAATATGAGCAGACTTGATGGATCAGATGGCCTTCTTCTGCTGGCTTCTTTGTATGTTCACATGTTACACAGGAGTGGCCTTTTGTAAAACCATGTTGTGTTCTATCGAACAGTCCATTACTTTTGTACTATCCACGATATGATCTTTTAATATTTCTTCCACAGTTTCACTGACAGTGGAAGTCAGGCTAATGGGTCTGTAATTATTAATAACCTGTCTATACTGCCCTTCTAAAATAAGGCGATAACAACTGCTTTTTTCCATTCATTAGGCACAGTTGCTGTGGAGAGTGAAGCAGTAAGTAAAGCACTTACAGTTTAAAAAATGACATGTGCTAAATCTTTAATTAGGACAAGATGAATATTGTCCATTCCTGGTGCTTCGTAAGGGTCTACCAAAAAACAACTCCTTCTTAACCTTATCAAGTGAAAACAAGACTGCGGGCAAAGCTAAGTTGTCATTAGCATTTCTAATGGACTCACGTCTGTGAGATTGAGATTCAGGGCAATTTAAGGAGGCTGCAAAAAATGTATTAAACTCAACTACCAGATCCCACGGTTTATCTAATAATATGCCATTGATTTTCAGTGATCCAATGACCATATTCGTACCTTTTAAAGAGTTAATATATCCATAAACAGCCCCGGGGTTTACTTTAACTCATGCTAATTGCAATATCTGTCTGATAGTATTAGTTAGGATGTTCTTGCAAACAAGACCTTTGTCTCAATTGTGACCCTTGCCTCAATGAACTCATCCTGCACTGAAAGATGAATAAATCTACAGTACCAATCAATTAATAACGTAATTAATTAAATAATTATAAATGTATTAATTTATTTATTTTTATTTATTGAAACATTTCATCAGGTAAGGCACACCGAACAACAAGTTGCTCATCTCACAATGTGTCCTAGGGGAAACAGTAGTCAAAATTCATGCATGCATACAACATCAAACATCATTACAACAATATTTGCAGTGGTGAATAGCAAATAACAGAAAGAACATATTAAGTGCAGCATAAGAGTACAATTGTATACAGAGGTCACAATGGAAAGGTCAGGTGCTTTACATTAGGATAACACCATAAATTTATGATGATGGTACCATTTAGCCTGAAAGAAAGGGGTGAATAGGGAGTAACAGCAGAGGTGGATAGGTAGTGAGGCTGGGAGGAGAGCAGATGAATAGAAATCAAGGTTATAGATACAATAATAGTAGTGAATTGATACCCTAAAGTATAGTTATAGTGGTAGTTATGGCTAACCCAAAGGAATGGCCAGGTGGGGATCTCAGCAGAGAAAGAAAGTAGTGGGACTGGAAAGGAGCTGTAATTCATAATAGTTATGTAATATATTGATAGAGGCTGGGAAACAGGTCAGGAATATCAGGTAATTGTAGGTACAATTCACGGAAATGAAATTATGTCAGGCTGAACTTATGGAGAAGGTGGAAGAAGAGCAATGAATCTGGTGAGGAAGTGAATTCCACAGTTTTGGGAAGCGATATGAGAAAGCAACCTGGCCTACAGTGGAAGATCAGTGAGGGTCATCCAAGGAATGGGAGTCATAAGATAGGATGGAAGCAACCCAAACCAGAATTTAGAGACAAATTTAGCACAATGATGGAGATTTCGATTTTCTAGTGAGGGAAATGCCAGGGAGTGGTAGAGTTGACAGTGGTGAGTGAGAGGAGGAGAGTCCAGAGCGAAGCAACAGAAGGAGTTGAAGAGGGTATAAAATCTGGCTAAGGAGGTCTTGGGAGCTACACTGTAGACTACATCACAGTAGTCAAAAATAGGAAAGATCATCTTCTGGACAAATTCGCACCTAGCCAGGAGAGGGAGGCAGTTCCGGTTCCTGTATAGAGTGCTGATCTTGGGGAGCAGCTTTTTCAGGATGGTGTTCACATGACCAGAGGAGGTAAGATGTTGGTCAAGCCAAACACCCATGTATCTGAATGATAAGGTATCTTCAAGGACTGTCCGATCAAGGGTATGGAAGGAGGGCAGGGAGGGGAGCCTAGAGAGTCTCTGTCTAGTGCCGATGGTCATGGAGACTGTCTTCTTGGTGTTCAGAAAAAGTTGATGACAGCAAAACCAGTACTGAACAATGCTGAAATCCTGCTGAAGTCTGTTTGCAACATCAGTGGGGGACTGTCCAGAGGTGTAGAGGACCGTGTCATCTGCATACATATGTATTGAGGTTGATGTACAGAGAGATGGTAGGTCATCAACAAATATGGAGAAGAGTATAGGGCCCAACACAGACCATTGAGGGACACCAGTGTTGATAGGGAGGGGGGGGGAGGTGGAGTCAGCAAGTCTGACTGACTGGGTCTGACCTACAAGGTAGGCTGTGAACTAGTTAGTGGCTGAGTCAGTCAGACCTGCTGAGGAAATGGAGTTTAGTAGTAGGGTGTAGGAAACAGTGTAGAAAGCCTTGTCTAGGTAGACAAAAATGGCAGCTGTGATTTGACCACTGCCCATCCCTGAGAGGATGGAGTCAGTAAGCCTAATCAAGGAGGGGGTGGTGGAGTGGTTTTTCCAAAAACCAGATTGGAAGGGAGTGAAAAAGTTGGAGTTAGAGAGATAAGAAGAGAGTTGACAGGAACCAAGTGTTCTTGCAGTTTGGCAAGGGTGGGAAGGAGGGATATGGGAAGGTAGTTCCCCAGTGAGGAAGGATCGCCACCCTTAGGTAAGGGAAGAACAATGACATGCTTCCAAACAGGTGATGGCTGCTGTTTCGAAAAAGAGGTTGAAGAGGTCAGACAGTGGGGCAGTGATAGCGGTAGCTGAGAGATATAGTAGCTTGGGGTCCAAACCATCAGGTGAACTGCCTTTGGATGGGTTTGAGACATGCAAGGCATCCAAGGTGTCAGAAGGGGCAATTTTAGTGAAAAGAGAAACAAGTAGACTGGGGCAGTGTGCATGGTGAGGTGGACGGGGCACTTGGCCTAGTAGACAGTAAGGAGGCTAGGAGAGCAGAGGTGAAGTATGAATTAAATTCAGTAGCAACACTGAGGTGATCAGTAATAAGGGTGTTGTTTATATTGAGGAGGAGGGGAGGTAGGAGTGGAAGGGGGGGAGAAGAGAGAGTTTCCAGAATTTAAAAGGATTGTTTATGTTGGATTGAAAGGTTGAGCTAAAGTATTCTGCCTTAGCCAAATGAGTGACTTTTGTGAACTTGTTGCGAAGAGAATGATATGCGTCATAGACATTAATGAGCTTTGAGGCTTTGTGTAGTTTCCAAGCTTGGTCCCGTGCTCTTTGACAAGCTATGAGTTCAGGTGAGATCCATGGAAGGTTGCTCCCATGGACTCTGACACATTGAAGTAGGGTGTGCTGATTCCAAATGTCAAGAAATTTACCTTTAAAGTATTCTGCACTTCATTTATTGAGTTTGCTGAGGCTATTGGGGCCCAGTTTGTATTAACTAAGTCATGGAAGAGGGCAGCGAGGTTCAGAGATTTATATGAGTGAGTCATTAAGGATTTATGAGGGGCCTTGAGTCTGTGAATTTTACATACCAGAAAGGTCATAAGGTGGTCACTTAGGCATCTGATAATGCACCAATTTTAATGACCCTATGTGGGTGTGAGGTGAGGGCCCAGTCGATTAAGGAGTGGTTACTCATTTTATAGTTCATCCAAGTTGGATTGAGGATGAGCTGTGATCATTTATGGACATTAATTTCATTTCATACTTTGTGCATGGTGGGGGATAACTAGTTTAAGTTGAAGTCACCCATAATATAATCTTCACCCGGGGAGGTGTGGGATACTATAGTACTGATAATATCTGTAACAACAGAGGAGTGGAGGCCTGGGCGACAATAGATACCTGCCACAAATACAGGGATGAAGAAAGGGAGGGATGGCTATAAGATAAGCACCTCATATGCTTTCAGGACAGAGACGGAAAGAATGATGGTGAATTGAATAGATGAGGAGACATAGATAGCCATTCCTCCATCCCTCCCTGACCAGTCTTGTTGAGATATAGTATAGCCCAGGATGGAGAGAAAAGGGTCACCTATTTAATTGTTAAGCCAGGTTTTAGAGAGGTTGATAATATCAGGACCAAGCGTAGCAAACAGAGGCTGGAGTAAATAGATTTTAGGGAGAAGGCTGCGTATATTTAGGTGAAGAATTTCCAGACCAAGGGGAAGGGCAGTGAGGTTTGATGGGGAAATTCCTGGAGCAGTAAATGGGGGTTGGAGGTGCTTGGAAGGCAAGGTCCAGGGTTAGAATGTATGTCTCTGGAAGATAGGAGCAGAAATGCAGTGATAATGTAGTGAAGATTTACACTCTTATACCAAGGTACAGAGCAGGCTCGACTGGAGATAAGGGGGGTGTGGAGAGAAGGAGGAAGCTGGAAGTATAGAACATGTAGTAGTGTGCAGTAAATAGGAAATGTTAAGAGTCAAGCACTAGGCCGGATGGGGTAGTGTACCCAGGATTGAAGAGAGGGAGACAGGGTTATAGCATAATTGAAAACAGGAGAGTAGAGTGGACTATGTCAGAGAGGGGCTGGTAAAAATGGGGAGGGGGAAGGGGTGTGTGAGAAGGGGGAGACAGAGAACAGAGAGGATAGGGAGAAGTAGTCTGAGTGAGTCTAGAGGCATGGTGGGAAAAGATATGTAGTGGATTGAGCAGGAGAGTATAAGAAGCAATCAATCTTTATTATACCAGGTGAAGCACGGTTGAGAGACACTCTTATAAGTTAGGGGAAAGAGAAGACTATACTAAAAGTTAGGAGGAAGAGAAGACTATACTGCTATGACACAGTTGAACCACAAATGAAAGAACTAAGGTCCCTCTACTGGTAGATCTTTATAATCTGCTAATGGGAAACAGCACAAAAAAACAAACAAACTTGAGCTGTAATTCCTAGCATAACCAGTCTGGCACTTAGCAATTACTAAGAGTTAGGCTGGGAGAGAGAAGTAAGGCAAAGGAATAGTAAAGGTAGAGAGAAAAAAAAATATTCTTTTCAGGTTAACTTGAACAAAATTATTCTAAACTGAGCTGTAATTTCCCTGCATTATACAGTCAATCACTTGCAATATACAGTGATTCAAATGGTAACAACACAGTTACAGCAAGGTACACACAAAATAATTAGGCAGAGGGGTTAAGCTGTTACAATTTAAAAATGCTGCACACAAAAGTTAAAACTCGGTCTGGGAGGCATACAGCAAAAGATCAGCAGTGGAATAGAAAGAGAGCCAATCAGGAGCCTTGTTCGCCAGCACCAACCAATCAGGAGTCGGAGTAAGCACTGTGGACAGAGCGAGGCAAAGCCACAAAGAAGGTGGCACCTGCAGAGCTGGAGGGTGAACTGAAGATGCAGGAACTGTGGCAGAAAAAAGCCACCTCCTTGTGCAGTTCCTTGCTGGGCCAGAGTACCCTGGTCAGGGCTTCCTTCTAGGATGAGAAGAGAGAGGTGAAAAACAGAGGTGAACTTTTATATGCATTAAATTGTTGTAATAAAGGGTTCTGCATGGACCCTGGTTGATAACTTGCCAGTATGCCTTTCTGTTCAGTGCCAGAGGACACGAAAACAACACCTGTTATGCCCTTTTCAAGAAGGGGGCAAGGCCAGAACCAGTTAATTATTACAGACCTGTGAGCCTTATCTCAGTGTCTGGCAATGTGTTGTAGTTAAGCTTAACTTCATTAAAGGTATGGTGATTCCACAGATGGAAGAGAATGGGCTATTCTCTAGCACAACGCATGGCTTCAAAATGTGCTGTTTTTTTCTTGCCAAACAGACCTGATTAACTTCTCTGAAGAAATAACTAGGAAGAAATTATGGGTAGATGTCTATTTGGACTGCAGGAATGTCTTTGACAGTGTACCAGACTAAAAACACATGCAGAAAGTAGTGCAATTTGGAAACTACAAAAGTGTGCAGAAAGTGGATTGCATATTGACTGACAGGTACAGTAGGACATACAGAGTGATGGTGGATGGTCCACATTCATAACAAAGGGACATTCTGAGTGTTGTATCCCATGGGTCAGTGCTGGGTCTGTTGTTCTTTAACATATGTATTAATGACCGTTAATGCATTATGAGAAGTATGAGGAGTATTATCAAGTGACCTGATCTACCCATACAAAGCCTAGGTGAAACCAATAAGAAAAGCACCACCACAACAAACATGGCTTAGCTAGTTTCACATGCTTAAAGTGATTATTAGTGAATAGTAGTGACTCCCAAAACCAAGTCCCTTCCAGAGATGCCAGAGTGTATTTTTTTAATTCTACTCTTGATGAAGTATTGCACTTTTATTGAATGATACGATTGTGAGGACCCGCTTTAAATACGTGCTGGCCATTCAACATAAGTAAGCTGAAATGCATTTAAATGTGCATACCTGGCTCATGAAAAGCTGAAGACAACATCAGCACTTTGTTAATGAATTAACTTACTTTCCCTGCAGACTACATTCAGGTCACACTTAATAATTTCCAACAAAAACAAAAAGTAACAATTAACTAAAAACCTTATTCAACATTGCCCTCATATGTAACATTTAAAAAAAAAAACTAGTCACTCCAAGACCTGTAATTTGAAAATTACCCACTCAAGATGAGATTAAGAGGGGGAATGATACTAGTATACCAAGTCAATAATAATATATACAATAATGTATGGGGTGAGTGCATAATGAGAAATTATGTGCACCCGAGGTGTGGGATGCGACATAAGTTTATATGAGCATCCCACACTGAGGGTGCGCATAATTTCTCATTTATTCACTCGCCCCCATACATCGTTTTATGTAATTGCTGGGGAGTGTTTTCCCAGCATCAGTTTATTAAAATTAGTGGGAGGGTAACTTGTGTGCAGCTGCTGTTTAAAAAAATTTGATTGCTGTTTTGAGTCCCAGGAGTTATATTTATTTTATTTATTTATTTTACTTTTGCCAATACAAAAAAGGAAAAAAATAAACTGGTTTCATGGTTTGCTACCTGATGTGAATGAGCAGGGATAAGAGGGCCATGTCCGTGCTGTAGCAATGATCCTTGCTCGTTTCTTCTTGAAGATAATTCTGGGAAGGTGGCTATTTTTGAGGTAGACTCTTTATGAGAAAGGTTCATGTAGGAGTGGGAATTTGTTTTAAGATGAAGTGTGTAATTCCTCCCGAGTCCCGATTTTGTTGAGCGCCACAGCTTTAGTTTGTGACCCGACAGTTCCGGGATCAGTGAGTGAGGAAAAAGAGCGTGGGCATGCGCAGAATGCGAGAAACCTGGCACGTGTTCGCAAATTATAACCCGGTTTCTCAATGGTAGAAAACACTCCCCAGTTATTACAATGATAATAATGAAACAATACTGACTTGAGAATGCCTTTCTTTTAAATTAGAGAGTTAACTACACAAAACAAACTGGAACAGTTTTCCTGAGGCTGGAATAAAAAGCAACTGTGTGTATATTTTTAAGAGGAGGCTAGACTAATGCCTAAATATTAAGGTGATAAAGAGCAATACCACTGACTGTGGTGGACTTAATTTATTGAGAACTTGAAACCCAGGAGGAAAAAAAATGTTAGTTTACTAAAAGAAGGCAGCAGAAAGAGAAATCCCCAATCTAGTATAAATAATGTCTGCACAACTCTGACCTCTGCATATGCATCCTTTAAATAATCATATAAATGTCCTCCATGTGTAATAAAAAGGGTTATTCTGTATGTGACACAAATCTATTCAGTAAAACTAGCATATGGACATGCAGTGGCCTCCAGTGAAACTTTACTTTTCTTAATATTGAAATAATATATTAAAATTAATGTTCAGCACCTGGAAGAGCCTGTGTGTTTGCCAGCAAATGAGACAATTGGGCCTGAAGCTTCTATACATATGGGACTCAAATACAGCCTCTCACAAATAATTACTTATCTTGTACAGATGTAGTCAGTGTATTAGTCATTTTGAAAACTGAGCAATGTGTTACAATTAGACCTTCACGAGCCACCTTGCTTTCAAGAAACAAGACAGAAAGCAATAAGAAATGCTCTTGGAAAATTAGCAGGGTACCCTGTAAAGGAATTACAAATTATAACCAGGCAAACTTGATCAGTGAAGGGCAGTGGACGTGGCCTATCTGGATTTCAGTAAGGCATCCAACACTGTCCCACACAGGAGGCTTGTAGATAAGTTCAGTAGCCTAGGGGTGGGGACTAGAGTGGTAAGGTGAGTCAGCGATTAGCTGAGTGGATGGACACAGAGGGTGATGGTTAACGGAGCTCAGTCCAAGGAGAGGAGGGTGAATTGTGGGGTGCCACAGGGATCAGTATTGGGGCCAGTCCTCTTTAATATCTTCATAAGTGACATTGCAGAAGGGCTGGAAGGAAGGTATGCCTCTTTGCAGATGACACTAAGATCTACAACAGGGTAGACACTCCGGGAGGTGGAGAAAATTAAAAGGGACTTAAGCAAGGTGGAGGAATGGTCAAGAATGTGGCAGCTGTGATTTAATGCAGAGAAATGCAAGATCATGCATTTGGAGCACAGAAATCTGGGAAGGATTATAGGATGGGAGGGAGGTTCTGACAGCCACCAAGCAGAAAAGAGATCTGGGAGTGATTATATTCAATGACCTTAAGGGGACTAGGCAATGTGAGAAGGCTATAGGGAAAGCCAGTGGAATTCTGGGGTGCATAGGCAGTGGAATCACTAGTAGAGGAAAGGCAGTGATAATGCCACTATACAGATCACTTGTAAGACCCCACCTAGAGTAATGTGTCTAGTTCTGGAGGCCACACCTCAGGAAAGTCATACACAGAACAAAAGAAGTACAGCATAGGGCAACTAAAATGGTGCAAGGGTTGCATCAGAAGCCTTTTGAGTATAGACTGAAAGACCTCAATATGTATTTACTAGAGGAGAGAAGAAGGGAGAGAGGAGATATGATAGGGACTTTCAAGTACCTCAAGGGTATAAATAAGGTACAAGAGGAAAGCATCTTTCAGAGAAGAAGAGGGTCAAGAAAAAGGGGACAAGATAGGAGGCTAGAGGGAGGTAGACTCCAGGGTAATGTAAGGAAGTATTTCTTCACTGAAAGAGTGGTGGATTCATGAAACAGCCTGCCGGTGGAGGTGATGGAGGTGAAAACTGGGGAAATGCAAAAATGCATGGGATAAACACAAATGAACACTAGAATTAGGAATGAAAGTGTAAACCACAGGTAAGGTATGCAGTTTAAGCACTGGGTAGGAAAAATGTACAGACTTGATGGGCCTGGCGGTCTTTATCTGCCATCAAATTGTACAGTATGTTTCTGTGAAAGCCAATTTTTTTTAAACTATGGTTTATTTGCATCACCTGATCACACACTTAGCATTGTGAGGAGATTGAAATGAGCAAATGTCATCTGCCATGTGGCTTCAACTCGGCCGGTCTCATTGTATGGCAACTGCTAACTGTTTCCCCCAACCCGACCAAGCTGGTGTACATCAAACTGGTTGGTAAATGGAAAAATTCTCTGCAGTTTGGCTTACTGTAGCTGCAATCAGAAGAGTGAACATAAAGAGGCTGAGGGCACCAACTGAACCCCCCAACCACCACCACCACGCAGTCTGGCGTAGCATTTCCCTAGCTGGAAACCAGCTGCAGAAGGGATACATTTACTATCAAAATCAATTTCCCAGTTGAAATCACTAAGTCACTGATCTTTCGTACACCGGGAAACCTGTCCTCTTTTCCACTTTTCTGAGTGTAGTAAAACCACACCACTTCCCCGCTCCCCACTGCAAGCTCTGGGAACTCAGGTGTGGGCCCACTGGGGTAGACTTTGAATGGCTGCAAGCCTCCAACTTTCAACCTGCCTACTTACCTCTGGCAGTCAAATAGCTGCCATAAGAATCTTGTATAACAGGAAGACAGGAAAAGATGAAAACTCAGCTTAATGCTGTTTATTGCTTTACCAAGCGGAAACTAACCAGACATGGGAATCTTGCATATTGAATCTATTGAAGAATCCTTTTGGCAGCTATATAGCCAGCCAGATGCCAATGTTCCTATGGTCCACCTCAACGACTGCCCCTGCACTACCTGGAAAAGATTTCAGAGTTACTCATTGAACCCAGGTAAGCACAATTGTCAATTAAACAGGGAATAGAACAATATGGCTGTATTTGGTAATTGTTCCATCTCTTCGAACCAGCAGCTGACCCCCCCCCCGCTCATGTGGCGTTTGGCATCTGCTGACTTGCCTTCTCGACCAAAACCTGCAGCTGGACCATCTGGAATGGCCTGCTACCTACACTACTGTCATTTTTCACCAAAATCCCCTTTTCCGAACCCTGCTACCACTTCCAAGTGGTACTCATGAAAACCCAGTGCTCTCCCCAGCCTGCAGCCTGACCTCCAGCCAAATAATTCTCCCCCTTCTTAGCTTTTTTGCTGCTTACCACACTACTGTGCCACTGAGCTCGAGCCTACCTAGAAAACTAGCATAGCCCTTGCTTGCAGCACAACCTATTAACCATGATTTGAAATCTTCACATAAAACCATACTTTTTTTATCAACATACTATGGGAAATGCCTATGGGGAAATGCAGTATAAACCTAAAAAAGCTTCAGAAACTTGCAGCATTTGTAACTCCTTATCCAAATCACTGGTCCTGTCAGTGAAAAACAAGATCTGATTTCACTTAAAAATTTCTCTGGAGCCTTCTGGAATCTTTTGTGGCTGCAAAGTCTCAAAGTCTTCTGCTGGAAGAAGAGGTCCTTTCAGGCTGGAGTGTACGAAGCAAAAGAGAAATCTCTTGATCACTTACTTAACTTACGTGCCTAAACTCTGCCCCACCAGCTCTAAGTTGCCCACCCTCGGGGAACTCCAACCTCTATACCTGCATACCTCGAGCCCCTAGTGAGCATCTGGCTACCTACCTACCTCACCTGCCATCTCAGCTGTCAGTCAGGGCTGTTCCCACAGACAATTCCCCTCCTACTGCAATTCTTTGCAAGCTCCCCGATTAACTCAGTGGTAAATTACAATGAGGAAAACTGAACAGATGCAAGTACCACATACCGTTATACTGATATACTGTACAGTAAGTAAAGTTATTTGTACTATGAGTGATACAAAATCACACATACCCTAAAATGCAAAGCATCATGGGAAGTATGTGCAAGTTATTATAAAAGATTTAGACTGGCTGTTTCTTTTTTTTTTTTGTTCCAGCTGTCCCTTGAGCTTGGACCTTTCCACCTGCTGCCCCCATGCCCAGGCTTGCCCCCCTTCTGTGACTGCCGGGCCCCCCCAATGGACACTGTGGGCAAAGCCCTGGCTTACCCCCAGGGTCGTGGCCATGGAAGCAGGACCCACCCCCATGGGATGTTGGAGGCAGAGGAATGTGTAGTGGGGTGGGTCATCATGCTGGGGGGGGCCGGCTTTTTTCCAAGTGCTTGATCCTTGGATGCGGGAACCTGCAATGACATCCAACATCCTCCCTGCCCCGCCTCGAACATACTAGCGATGGTTGTAGTAGTACCCTCAGCCTCCACTAGGGGTCCATGATGCACCAGACACTCTTCCCCTCCCTCCCTCTTGAGAAGGAGAGCAGTCCCTAGGACTCTCAATCCTTCTTCACCAGCTGGCCATCTGACTCCTGTGTCCATTCCCGAACCCAGGTCATTGGCGTTGCAAGTGGAAATCCAACCACTGTGCTGGCAGGCCAGTAGACTTCTCTGTTTCAAATATGACGGTATGGTGCCAAATGGCCTTCCACACAATCTGGAAAGGCTGAAAACAGAAGATGCGGACACGTGTTTCATCCTATTCAAGAATTATCATAGGTTCATTGGTTATGGTCTCAAGTCAAATTAGCTTATTAAGCCATTAATAGACATACCACAAACAGTGGATGTATTCTTATTTTTTATCCCCCATATACAAATCCAGCTGGCATTTAAAAGAAGCCATATTGGGGTCTCCCACCACCAACTTAGATAATGTATTCCATACACCCACCACTCTCTGGTTAAGCCATTTCCCTCTCCTTGTAGTCTTATACAAATCCCCATTCAACTGATAAGGGTGCCTCCATGTATCCCTGCTTTGGTTTTCTCTTCTGGTAAGATCAGATGTTTCCTAAATGATTTCATCATTAATATCTCTATATACATAGCATAAGTCCCGTCTTGCTTTATGGTATGATGTCAAAAACATGTCCAGTTCTTTAATTCTATCCTTATAGGCCATCTCCTTCACTCTTCTTACTTTTCTAGCTAATCTCCTTTGTTCCTTCTCCACAGCAACAGTACATCCTACACTTTGAGGAGTGTGGAAAGGAGCATCGTATTCAAACACTGGCCTCACCAGAGAACTGTAAAGAGGCACCAACACCTCCTCTCTCCTGCTCCTTATGTTCATAAGTATATTTCCCAGGATACTATTTCCCTTCTTTACTCATTCTCTAATGTGTTTATCAAAACTTAGAGTGTCAGTCATCCACACCCCCAAGTCTCTTTCACTCTCTGTATTCATAATTACCCAGCCATTTATATTATATCTTGCCTTTTGGTTATTACTACCAATGTGCACAATCTTAAACTTAATGTCATTAAATGCCAATTTGTATTCAGCTGTCCATGCCTCCAACCTATTTAGTTGTTTCTGGAATTTTTCAACTGACTCAGTATTGTTAACTATGGCCCCCCACCTCTGTATCGTATCTGTAGTTACAAAGCCACACCCCATCTTCTACCTGCATCAATGAAACAGATATTCTAAAGATAATCGGTCCAAAAATTGACCCTGGAGGTCCCCACTAACCACCTTCCCCCAGTCAGATCAGTGTCCTCAGATACCAGCTCTCTGCCTTCTTCCCTTCAGCCAGCATCCAATCCAAGTTACTAAGCCTGTGTTCAGTCCTATCTCACATAAGGTATCCAAGAGCTTCCTATGAGAGACAGAATCAAATGCTTTTGAATAATCCAGATATACCACATCAACCGGCATTCCCTGATCAACTGCCTGATTCACAGGTTCAAAAAAGTTTGAGATTCGGCACGCATGATCTGCCCTTTGCAAATCCATGCTGAGTTGTATCCACTAGTGCAAGTAGATACAGGTTGTCCACTATGCATTCTTTTATTAACCCCTCCATCACTATTCCCACTACTGAAGTAATACTTATTGGGTAATAGTTATTCTTTTTTGTCTTGTTCCCACTTTTTATAGGGGTAATGTGCGTTAGTCTCTACTCATTCAATACCTCTCCCACTGACAATGACAAGTTAAACAATAGTGTAAGGGGGCTGGCCAGCTCTTCTGCCATTTCATGTAAAAAATGCAGGTGAATTTCATCTGGCCCACAGGACTTATTTTTATTAAGTTTTCTTAATTCCTCATGAACCTCCCGCTCCATAATATGTTTGTGAGGAATATGCTCCCATCTCATGTCCTCACTTTGATAAGTATAATTTCCATCATGATGTTAAAATACATTCAGAAAATATGCATTAAATTTGTTGTCCCTTTCCTTTTCATCTTCTATTGTGTTATCCCCATCCTGTAGTTTTGCCATGTTTTTGCCCGTGACTTAAACCGCCCTCGTAGCTGTAGAACTGCCTACAATTACCTTTTTTTGTAGTTGCTAACCTTAATTTGGCTTGTGCCTTTGCTTTCCTAATAGTGGTTTTACACTGTCTTAGCATATTTTTATACTTTTCCTTATTACCATGAGTCTGATTCCTTCTATATTTCTTGTATGACCTATCCTTCCTTCTGAACATTTTTTGCACTTTTTTACTTAAACATTTAGGGATCCTTCCTCTCCCATTATATTTTCTAACTTCAGGTACATACTTCTCAATACATTCTTCTAATTTCTCATAAATTGTGGCCCACATCTCAGTTACTGTCAGATCTTTAATTTATCTTTCCATTCCTATTCCTTTAAAACCTGTTTTATCCTTATAACATCAGCTTTTTTATAATTTCGTATACAGGTTTTGCCTACCTGCTTCATTGCAGACACAGACGTCTCAAAAGTAATCATATTTTGATCACTTGCCCCTAATGGTTGAATCATTTTTACATTCTCCAGGACATCCTCCATGTCACTAAGGACCAAGTCTAAGATAAAACTCCCCCTTGTGCTTTCTTTTATGTATTGATCCAAGTTGTTTCTTAAACGGTATACTAAGAATCTGTTTTCCTAATATCTAGTCCCACTTACTGAATTTCAATTTATTTTTGTAAATTGAAATCTCCCAACAATATGCAATCCCCGATCACCTCTTGCTTCTCTAATGACTCTAGGAAGGCACAATTTTCCCTATCGGCCAGGTTGGGGGAACAGTAACCAAGACCTAACATCATTGCCCTGCCCTTGGCACTAATTTTGATTCAGATGTGTTCTGTTTCCATTCTACACTCACTATCCTTTTTTATTATGTTGATTGTGTGCATGCGCAAGAAACATGTTGCATCAGCTTTCTCCACAAGCAGGTTGTGGAGGCGTGGCACTGTTGTGCCCAATGCCCCCACAGCCTGCAAATGCTTGTCCCCCATCCCAAATGCTGTGGCATGCTGCTGCTGACACTAGTTCAGCCAGCCTACCACAACTTTCTAAAAAATCAGCTGCTGCAATCAGGGGCCGCCTCGTCATTGCAGCGTCAACCATCCGCTGCAATGAGGGAGTGACCCGTCATTGCAGGGCGGGATGTAGGATCTGTGATATTGCTTGTGAACATGGCAGCTGCTGGCCACCATATTCACAAACAATATGTACCCCCCCAATGTTTATTTGCTGATGGGGGAGCCCACTACCTGTCGGCATAATGTAACCCCCAGAAGTTTTATTGCTTGCCGGCGGGGTGCCCAATCCCCCTCGGCAGAAATGAATTCCCCACCCCCCCTTTTGTTGTTTGCCAATGGTGTGCCTAATCCCATCAGCTACAGCTGCCCCTCCAAAAATTCTAGTGCCATGCTGGAGTCCATCCCAACATGCCACATGCCCTTTTATTGTTTGCCAATGGGGTGCCCAATTCCCCATTGGCTACAGCTGCCTCCCAAAACAAGAGTCCGGTGGCATGCTGGGAGCCCAACCCAGCATGTCACATGCCCCTGTAAATGAAAAACGGTCCCACAAAGTCTTTTTTGTTTTTTGTACCTGAAAAAGGAAACGGTCCCTTGTAGTCTCCCTGCCCCCCTCCCACAACCCGCACCCACCCACTGTGCATCCAGTCTCCCACACCCCTCACCCCATACTTACCCCGGAGTCTGGCGCGATGATCTTCGGTGGACTGGGAACACGTCTGCACTCTTCAAAGCCGACTGCGAACTGAGGAAATGCTGGTAAGCTGTATAATGTAATAAATAGGGTTTTTTCAACTTTAGTGCATATCTTGGACATTTTTGGGAATTTTTTCACCAAATTTTCAACATGGGGTTTTTGGGACCCCTCCTCTTGAATTCTTGAACTGTCATGGCGTTAATCGGCCCCGAAAGGTGGTTTCTCAGTCACTGCGCGGAATCACCATTCGGGGCCGAGTAATGAAATGACAGTGCCAGTATTCAAGAGGTGAGCTCTCAAAGAGCCTATGTTGCAAATTTGTGGGAAAATCCAAAAATGACTTTTATGAGCCGCATGCCAGTAGTTGCTACGTGATGCTCAGAACTTCAATTTATAATATTTTCACACCAGATTTTCAACATTGGCATTTTGTCACACCTCCTTGTGAACAGTACAGCTGTCATTGTTCATATCCTGGCTGACATGTGTTTTAGCACTTCCGGCACAAAATAGCATGGTAACTGTGGGAAATCAGTGTTCAGGACGGATTAAGAAAATGACAGTGACACTGTTCATGAGTAGAGGTCCTAAAATGCCTATGTTAAAAATTTGGTAATGTTACTCCATAAAATGACTGTGTTACGAGCGTGCATTGCCCAGTTGGCACGCACACTCGTAACTTCGCGAATTTGTAATATTTTCACTCCAGATTTTCAACATTGCCATTTTCCCAGACCTACTTATGAACAGTACAGCTGTCATTTTTCCCATCCTGGCCGAAATGTGTTTTCGCACTTCTGGTGCAGTATAGAGTGGTCACTGTGGGAAATCACTGTTCGGGACAGATTAAGAAAATGACAATGTTACTGATCATGAGCAGAGGTCCTAAAATGCCTATGCTGAAAATTTGGTGATGATAGCCCATCAATTGACTGTGTTACAAGTGTGCGTTGTGCACTTTCCACACACCTTTGAAACTTCGCAGATTTGTAATATTGTCACACCAGATTTTCAACAGTGCCATTTTTTCACACCTCCTTATAAGCAGAACAGCTGTCATTTTTCAAATCCTGACCGAAATGTGTTTTCACAATTCCAGTGCAGCATAACATGGTCACTGTGGGAAATCAGTGTTCGGGACAGATTAAGAAAATGACAGTGGCACTGTTCATGAGCAGAGGGCCTAAAATCCCTATATTGAAAATTTGGTGACGAAACTCCATACCATGACTGTGTTACAAGCGTGAGTTGAACTGTTTCCATGCACCCTTGTAACTTCGCAAATCAGTAATACTGTTACACCACATTTTCAACAATGGCATTTTTTCACAACTCCTTATGAACACTACAGCTGTCATTTTTCACATCCTGGATAAAATATGTTTTTTCTCTCCTTCGGACAATAGCACGGTCACTCTGAGAAATCAGTATTTGGGACAGATTAAGATCAACCGAGTGAGGTGGGGGAGTGACCGAGCTCAATTGAACTCTGTCGGGACTGCTGCGGATTTGTTTGTGGCAGACAAAGGCCCCAACACAAGAGCCCAGTACGAAAGGGCAGCCTGCAGCACTGGGAAAAACAGAACGAGAGAGCGAGTGAGGGAGAGGGAGTGAACGAATTTACCGAAGCACTGTCAGGACTGCTGCGGATTTCTTTGTGGGCAGAAAAAGACGTCAATACAGGCATAGGGGCCCAGTACAAAAGGCCAGCCTGCAGCAGTGGGAGAAACAGTACGAGTGAGTGAGATAAGGGGACTTACTGAGCTCAACGGAGCTCTGTCAGGACTGCTGGGATTTCTTTGTGGGCAGAAAAAGGTGCCAATGCAGGCAGGAGCCCCGTACTAAAGGGCAGCTTGCAGTGCCAGGACAAACAGAATGAGCGATGAGAGAGGGAGACTGAGCTACCTCAATGGAGCTCTGTTGGGACAGCTGTGGATTTCTTTGTGGACAGACAAAGGTGCCAACACAGCCAGGAGCTCCATGCAAAAGCGCAGTATGCAGCACCAAGAGAAACAGAATGAGCGAATGACAGAGCGGTAGTTAGTGAGCTCAACAGAGCTCTAGTGTGACTGCTGCAGATTTCTTTGTGGGCAGAAAATGCGGCAACGCAGGTAGAAGCCCAGTACAAAAGGCCAGCTTGCAGCGCCAGCAGAAATGGAATGCGAGAGTGACAGAGGGGGAGTGAGCGAGCTCAGTGGAGCTGTGTCGGGACTGCTTCAGATATCCTTCTGGCCAGAAAAAGCCGCCAATGCAGGCAGGAACCCAATACAAAAGGGCAGCCTGCAGTGCCAGGAGACACAGAACTAGCGAGTGAGGGAGGGGGAGTCAGTGAGCTCAACGGGGCTTTGTTGGGACTGCTGCAGATTTCTTTGTGGGCAGAAAAAGGCAGCAATGCATGCAGGGCCCTGGTGCAAAAGGGTAGTCTGCAGTGGCAGGAAAACCAGAATGAGCGAGTGAGTGAGCTCAACAGAGCTGTATTGTAACTGCTGCAAATTTCTTTGTGGGCATAAGAAGGCAGCAACGCAGGTAGGAGCCCAATAGAAAAAGGCAGCCTACAGTGCCGGCAGAACAGAATGAGCGAGTGAGAGAAGGGGAGTGAGCGAGCTCAATGAAGCTTTGTAGGGACTGCTGCAGATTTCTTTGTGGGCAGAAAAAGGCACCAACAGAGGCAGAAGCCCAGTACAAAGGGGCAGCCTGCAGCTCCAGGAGAAACAGAATGAGCGAGTGAGAGAGGGGGAGTGAGCCACCTCAATGGAGCTCTGTCAGGACAGCTGCGTATTTCTTCCTCAGCAGAACAAGGTGCCAACGCATGCAGCAACCCAATACAAAAGAGCAGCCTGCAGCACCGGGACAAGCAGACTGAGCCAATGACAGATGGCCACTGCGTGAGCTCAACAGACCAACGCAAACAACATTCAGCATTCACAACTGCTTGTTTCTTGTGCTTTTATATGTGTGGCCACATAAAAGGCAATACCCCACTTTTTTATCTTTTCTTGCTTTTTTAGAAATAATCATATCCTTGTATTTCATGTAGCTAGTCATCAGCATTTAGCCAGGTTTCTGTTGTGCTACATATATCTATCTTTTCTTTAAGCATTACATATTTAATGCATTCATTTTATTTTTCACACTTCTAGCATTAAGCAGTAACACCCTAATATTTCCCTTATTCATATTGTTTTTCTTTTTTCACTTTCCTTGATATATCTGTTTCTGTTTCCCTCTCCCCCTAGTTCCTAGTTTAAATGCTTTCTAATTTGTTGGTTAAACATCATTCCCAACTCCTTACTACCTTATCTGGATAAATGCAATCCATCCTCATCGTATAAATGTAAATTATAATTAAAGATCTCCCATGTTTTTACAAATGGTAAACCTAGCATAAGTCACCACCTTCTCATCCAGTTGTTAACTTTTATAATTTGTGGTCTATTGCAATGCTAGCCCTAGATATTGGTTGGATCTCTGAAAAGACTGTTATTCCTTTTCGATCCCTAATTTCTTTCTCTATTTGCATATATTGCAGTATCAGTTGGTCTTCTCTACCATACACAATGTCATTCATACCTGTATGAATCAACACTCACTGTGCCTTATCTGTATCTCAGCCCAGGGAAAGAAGTAACCAGCCCTATGATGGTCTTACAGGATTGGGACATGATGAGTCAAAAATAGGAAAGCAAGCTAAAAGACAGTGAATCTCAGCACAAATGCACAAAAGAAGGGGTTGCCCAGCAAGAGCAGTGGCAATGAAGTCAGGTTTGTTAAAGTGACTTTTCGATAGGCAGTAAAACTAGTAATTTTACAGTAAATGGAAATTGTCTTAATCATTTCACATTAACCTTTAAGGCAAATAGCTTTTCATATGTTTATTACATTTAGTCATGTCTATGCATTAATAATAAAAGAGGGATAACTAAGGAGCTAACCCAATGAAAATATTATATTGCAGTAAATGTGTTTATTACACTCAAAGAACCCCCCACCCAATCACACATCATAAGGTTGACAGGCTTAAACATTAATTTCCCTTAATTTTGTGGTTGAATAATTCAAATATTATTCATTGTTTACTCTGTCCTTGAAAATGGTGATTATTGTTTAAGAAAAGTATATATATTTATAATTAAGAGTAAAATCATAAAATGCAAAGCTTTTTTTCTCCAAGTCATGAAGGGTGGAATGTAACTTGTTCAATAACTATCTAGAGATTACTGTGGTATTCATTTAATGTATTGATACCCTTGATTTAGCATCTTATTTCTTGCTAAACAATTCATGTCAGGTATGTGCAGCTCAAGTAGAGAAACAAGATTAGAATTGCTAAAACAACCAACTGAATGCCTAAAAAATTCCATTGCATTTGAAAATTGAATATCTACCAGGGAAATACCACTGGGGAAAGGCAGCTGGTTGCAATATTTAAATAAACAAGGTTCTTTGTATTCTTGTTTCCTATGAGAGTTTGTTGAATCTATTTTGAAGTGGTCTGATGACTTTATCAGTTTTATTTCTGTATATACTTTCAGCAGAGACTCCTGTTGCTTGACGTTCATACATTTTGCAGACAGAGTTATGCAGTAGTTATTACAGTGGGTTAACTTTAACAATCAACTACAGGTACCTTATCCTTTTTTTCCCCTCATTGGCAACTTGGATGCTTTTGGTGTTTTGCATTTTGTTAATATCTACTTTTACATATATTTTCAGAAGAAACATTACCCTGAGCTTGATAATATTTCTAGGGAGCTAACTGTAGAATAATGCATATAAGAAAACATATTTCGACAGTGAAATGTTGCCACTCTCCATTTTATATATCTGACATCTTTGCAGTGTTTTCATTACTTGAGAGGGAGAGAGAGAGACAGTGTGTGTGCGTGTCTGCACCTGTGTGTATTTCTGTATCCTGCATCTCTTCTTAACATAACATGATGGCACACAAACATATGATTTTAAATGCAATTTGTTTACTTGTAATTTGTCACCTGGAAAGGCACACTGAGCTGTGACAGCTCATTTCAAGGTGCATCCTGTTTTGTTGCCTGGGGGAATGCTGGCAAGAACACTTGAGAAAATCTTCATCTCTTATGATAAGTGTCAAGGTATCTCTGAGGAAGCAAAAAAGTTGGCAGACACAGGGGATTCCCATAGGGAGTGGCAGTCCCAGTTGTGATCTACATTCGAGTTGTACTAAGGCTCCCCTCTTCAGTGCATTTGGTATCTCAAAAGTACAGTTTGATGTTTATTTATAATTTACCTGCTCCCCTTCACAAAAACTACTGCTACCTGTGCCATCAACTTCACCTGTCCATCACTCCTGCTCCCCAATCAGCTGTGGTGGCAGAATGTACTATACAAAGGAGGCGTGGGGTGGTTTCTGCTTTCAGATTCAACTGGGTTCTCAAGATGGTCTCCACTGAGCAGCAGTGGAAAAGTGGAATGGAAAACTAAGAGTCCTATAGGGAGTCCATTCGAGACTTTGGGACCATGGCACGTCATTCTGCACACTTTTGTAAGGAAAAATATTTTTATATTTTAAACTGATTTATAATAGTGCTAAGGTACTTGTTTTATGAGGACAATATTTTCAGCTTAGTGTGCCACTCCTGGTTAAACAACTAAAAAAATATTTTTATATTTTAAACTGATTTATAATAGTGCTAAGGTACTTGTTTTATGAGGACAATATTTTTTTGTTATTCTTTATTCCTCGGTAACCAGGTAAGGCCCACTAGGCACAATATCTGTTTTCAGGGGTGACTCAGGATCACTGGGGAGGTTAAGTGACTTGATTAAGATTACACAGTATGCAAGTGGAGGTTGTGGAAATCAAACCCAGCTCTGCTGGATATACCAATCACATTCACTGCTTGTTATTCTAATCTCTAAGCTGTACTGCCAGACTAATTTCACCCATACTCTACCATAATATGTTTAACTCTGATTTGCTCAAACAATTCCTCCACTAAGGGAAGTAGTATAGTGCAGAGGTTTAAGGCTTTGTGCTGCAAATCTGGTGACATCCAACAGACCAGACCTGGGTTTGAATCCCACAGCTTACACTTGCATACTGTGACCCTGAGCAAGTTACTTAACTTCCCTGTGCTCCCACGTCGCACCTGTAAAACAGCTTTCAGCTTAGTGTGCCACTCCTGGTTAAACAACTAAAAAAATAAGTTGCTGTTGAATATTATATGTAGGAGTTTTTCCTCATTTTTGAATAGAAGATACAGTACTGGTAATCATCATGTTTTCAGCAGTAAAATCAGCATCAAGCAGTGGACATCAGTTTTACATAATATACATGGACATTTTATTGTTTTTATCATAGAAAGTTTTATTAAAGGTTTTGCAGTTTTTGGTGGTACACTTCAGACATCATATACCTCACACTACAGTCCCATGTGAGACAAAAGGATTGCACAAAGCAATAAGTATTACATTTCGTGTATCAGTATTATGCAGGCCACAATAAAGGACCAGTACAGCACAGGAGAGAAAATACTAGGTGGAATTGAGTAGCAGAGCAATGCTAATTATAACCTCCCATAGACAGTAAACACATGTAGAGTCATTATTAACCTATAACTGTCTTAGCGGGGGTTCCTTGAGGGGAGGAGTTTTACAAAGTGGCGAATAAAGGTGAGTTGCCCATTTCTTGGAGAAATAATCTAGTTGACCTCGATGTGCATAGGACAGCCACTCCAGCAGGGCCAACTGAGCCATAGCAGCAGACCACATAGCTACAGTTGAGTTATTTATCTGTCTCAAGTGCATTAGTATCTTAGCTTCTAGCAGAGCTAGCATAATCCATTCTCTGTGTCCTGGGCAAGGAGGTTAGGCCAGATGAGTCACATAAAAGCAGTTTAGGGTCTAAAAGTAGCTCCCTAATGTTAAGGACCCTTGAGCACTCATGAGCGATGGTAATCCAAAAGGTGCTTTTTGAGCACAGGTCCATAATATATGGAGCAGTATGGAGCAGGTGGGCATCTGGTTGCTGGCATCTCCAACAACTGGAGTGGAGTAAGATTCCCGCTGAGTGTAAGACAGCTGGAGTTCTGTACCAGCGAAAAAGAATTTGAGCTGCAAGAATCGGCTCTTGGAGTCTCTATACCCTTTGTGTGCTTCCTTAAGGCAACGAGACCAAGAGTTCCCAGAAATAGCCGTACCCATGTCGGCTTCCCACTTAGCTCTTCGATGTTAAGTGGGATCAGCCTGAGCATCTCACCAAGTGGCATAAAAATTGCCTATACGACCTCTAGAGGAAGGGGATTTGTGCAAGTAGGCAAGCCATGCCCATTTACTGTCTGATCTATACTGAGATGAAAGGTCATTAATAATGCTGCAAATTTGAAGGAACCACCAAAAGTTGGTATTGGGAAGATGGAATTTCTGCTTTAGTTGAGTAAAGGACAGCATAGTGTCTGAGTCAGGCAGCATCAGATCTTGTATGTACCGGATCCCTTTTTTTTCCCCAAGCTGGACATTTAATGGGTTTCCCCAATGGTGATAAAATTATTCTGCCATAGCTCAGCATATCTCAAAGGGGGGTGCCAAGCTTCTTTTGGGGTATGGGATAAGGTCATGCAATGACACCAGCCATAACGAGATTCAGATAGAACAGGGGACAGTCTCTTGTCAGATGGACCAGCCAGGCCCGACAGGGATCTGAGTAGGGTGGGGGTCAACATGTTGGATTCAATACTGACCCACAATGGGGGAAATGTGCCCATAGGTGTAAACCATTTTGTAGCTTGGGTGGCTACGCTTGCCAGTGGTAGCCCTGGAACCAGGGGATGCCTAGGCCTCCCCTGAACCAGTGTGCTCTTAACTTATGTTTCCCCCACCTATGCACCTTCCCTTCCCACAGAAAGGAGGATACCAATTTTTCAAGAGAGGAGAATAGTTTAGGAGAGAAAGATGTATCAGAAGATTATTGAACAAATATGTGACTCTGGGGAGGAGAAGCAGGTGTACGGAGGCCACTTTGCCTGGGAGTGATAAATGTAGCTTACACCAAAGCTCCACTTCTGTGTTTAGTTGCTTCAAAAGAGGGGGTAAAGTTGGAGGATTCAAAGTCCACCCAGCTTGTAGGGATATAAATCCCAAGATATGTGAAACCTTGGTCCGCCCAACTCAGTTCTGTGCCCTGAAGAAACTCCTGAGTGCAGAGTGAATTAAGTGGGGCTAAAGTGTTTTTTTGCTGGTTAACCTGTGGCCCAGAAAGTAAGACAAAGTCTTGAAGGACTGAAAGAGCTACTGGGAGGGACTGCTGGGGGTGAGACAAAGTAAGTAGAAGGTCATCGATATATACCACCACAACATATGAATTGCCATGGGTTGGGATACCCAAGAGACCATCAGCACTGGCCAGTGCCCTGATCAGTGGGTATAGGGTGACCAAGAACAGGAGAGGAGACAAAAGGCACCTTTGAAGGGTACTTCTATACAGTTGGAAAGATGGGGAAATGTCTGAGTTCATTAAAACTCTAGCCATAGGAGAGTTATAAAGTGTCAGAACCCAGAGTCAGAACTGAGGTCCAAAGCCATAGAGAAGGAGAACTTCATGTAAACTAGTTCCATTCAATTTAATTGAACACCTTAGCGAAGTCGACGGCGAGAGCAGCCATAGGGATCTTGGACCTAGTCGCTAACCATTTCAGGTTAAGTAGTAACCTGCTGTTATCAGAGCCCACCTTTCCTGACATGAACTCCACCTGTGAGGGATGAATTGAGAAGGTAAGGATATTATGCATTCTGGTGGCTAAGATCTTGGTCAGAATTTTAGTATCTACAGGTAGTAGGGATATAGGGTGAAAATTAGCACAATTGAGGGGGTCGGTAGATTTCTTGGGTAGAAGAATAATGAGGGCTTCCTTCATTGTGGCAGGGAGGGACCCTGAGGATTGAGCATCCTGTATAGCTAGCAGCAGTGGTTGGGCAATCTCTTGTTCCAATACTGATATAATTCAGTGGTCATCCAGTCAGGTCCTGGGGTTTTCCCTTTGGCCATCTGAGATAGAGCCTGTCTTATCTCAGGGACAGTAATTGGAGCATGTAAAAGGGTCATTTGTTCCAGTGGTAAGGTAGGTATGGTGAAACACAGGCAGAACTGATTTAGACTTTGGGACAGCTGGGTTGCCGATTGGGAGGATTGGGATTTGTACAGGGATTGGTAGAAAAGACTCATAGTCTCGTTAATACCTGCTGGGTCAGTGGTAATCGAGCCTAAAGATGAGCGGAGTATATGAATTTTAGTGGAGGCCTGTTGCTTATGGAACTGGTAGGCTAAAAGCTTGCTGCCTTTATCTCCCCCCATCTCAATATGTACTGTAGAATAATGCATACACTATAAGAAAACATTTTCGACAGTGAAATGTTGCCTCTGTCAATTTTATATATCTGACATATTTTCAGTGTTTTCATCACTTGAGAGAGAGAGAGAGAGAGAAAGAGAGAGAGTGTGTGTGTGTGTGTGTGTGTGTGTGTGTGTACCTGTGTGTATTTCTTTATCCTGCATTTCTTCTTAACATAACATGATGGGACACAAGCATATGACTTTAAATGCAATTTGTTTACATATAATTTGTCACCAGGAAAGGCACACTGAGCTGTGACAGCTCATTTCAAGGTGCATCCTGTTTTGCTGCCTGGGGGGATGCTGGCAAGAACACTTGAGAAAATCTCCATCTCTTATGATAAGTGTCAAGGTATCTCTGAGGAAGCAAAAAAGTTGGCAGAAACAGGGGATTCACATTGGGAGTGGCAGTACCAGTTGCGATCTGCATTTGAGTTGTACTGAGTCTCTATAGAAAGAGATTATCACTCCTTGCCTTCTAATTTCCCCCAGGTCACGGGTGACCCACAATATGTGCTCTTTAGTTGAGTATCTGAGCAAATATGCCACTATAGGTCTCGGAGATTGCATCATTCTGTCTCTTCTCCCGGTGATGCGGTGGACTCTTTCGACCTCCACTGGGCCTCTCCAGTGCTCCCCTAACATCATAGGGAGCATTTCATGAAGAAACCTCTCCATAAAGCCACCTTCAGAGCCCTCTGAAATGCCAATAATTTGGAGGTTATTGTGGCACCCTCTATTTTCTTGGTCCTCCACCCTGGCTAGTAGCACTTAGAGTTTGTCATCTTGCATCTGTACTTTGTTTGAGTTTAGTTTGTTGCTGCTCTAGAGTTTCCTCCCTTCTGTTCTGCCACATTGAGGTGATCTTGCAACCGGCGCATGTCGGCTGTGGTACCTGTAAGGGTAGAATTTATGTTGTCCACCCGAGACAATAGAGCCGCAAGCATACGTGTGATGCAGCTCAGTGAGTCCCCCACTGATGTAGTTTGTGGAGCTGTAGCTGGTAAAATGGTTGGGTTCCCTCTGATGCTATCCCGATAAGCATAGGAAAAGCCAGGAAGGGCACAGTAGGAACCAGAGCTGAGTGGGTATCCAGGGAGATAAAGCCGTGACCTCCACAGCCTATCCGATCGAGTGACTATCGAGTACCGACACCTAAAAAAGTACTAATGCACCTTAGAAACTGCAAAATAGTCATACTGGAAGGTTGGGGATGGTTACCAGAACATTGTTAGGTAGTTTATGCTGTATTACATGCCAGGATTAGGCCAGCCAACCTTGGATTGTCACCAGATTCGGAAGATTTCAGGATTTAGGCTGCCATTTTCTCAGTGGCCAGACCACACCCCCCCCCCCATACATGGACAATTTAAAAAATACATGTTCTGCTTTATCTTAATCCCAGATTACTCATTTTTCCCACAAACAGACTGAAAAGAAGGCTGCTACATTACGAGAAGTGACGCTGGTAAAAAAACATACAAAGCAAAACAGAGAATACAGGCACTCACCACGTGCTGAAAAGGGCCATTGTTGCATTCACATACTTCCTAAAATTCCTTTATTACGAGGAGAGTAAAACATGCAGAAGTACAGCAGTTTGAAAAATGCTCAGGTGCCCCCACAAAGAACCCAATGCTCTGTGTACATAATCTGCACTTTTTCAAGGGTAATGTGCTCCAACTGTGGTTATCTTGTGTACTATGCTCTTAAAGATATAGGGTGTAAACCACAACATTCCTCAGATTCATTCAAAATACACATACTGCACCTGGGGTTCTTGCATCTGCACACCTAGATGCCAGCATACATGTTGGCATTCATGTCCCCTGGCCCCTTCAGAGCCACGCAAGGAGTGCTGTGCAGACAGGCTATGGGCAGGTCTGGAAATCATACCGTACTGGACATAGAGGATCTAATTTGTATGCCTAGGATAGCTTTATAGTGGATCCTTTCCCCTGCATGAAGTAGGGGCTGTTGGGATAATGCAATTCTCCAAGAACTTTCATATCCCTGTCAGAAGAACTAACCAATTTTATTTTCTACTGGACAGTGCCAGTACAATCCTCAGTCCACTGTACAGTCTCAGAGGAGTGGAAGCATGTGAAGGGGATGCCAATCAGACCACAAGGATACTCCAGTAGCCGGGCAGACAAGAGCACATAAGTACTATGATAGCCCCAGTGTTGTCTAGCCTGTGTACCCTCTGTCAACTTTCCTCACTGTGGAGACATGTTTCAGAATTAGTTGCTGGGATGCCCCCACTGATTGCCTTTCTCAACTGGGCCACCTGTTTAGCTTCACATGGTGCGGCTCATGATCAGGTGTAGAGAGGTTGTGATTCCAAGACTGTAAATACATGGAGATCTATGAATGTATGTAGTAGGACCACTGTGCACCAGCAGCCTCTGTAGTCACCATTCTGCAGGCGTGTATCCCTTCATGGATTCCAGTCATATTTAGGAAACATACTTAAAATAATGGTTCCAAAAGGTGTAGCCAAATACGTGCATGAAAAATATACAAATATCATTCTCATTAAATGGATAAAACATCTACACTACATATTTGCAGTTGCAAATATGTTACTGTAATTATATGTTAGAAGCAGATGTTAACAAAATGCATCAAACATGGCAAAAAGAATTACTTAAGATTAGTTCCAGAATATACTGCATATAGCTATACATTTAAAGGAATTAAACATATGAAAGCCAGTCAATAAATACGATGCAGACTAAACAAGCTGTCCTTGCACCTGTTTAGCATTATCTGATGCAAAATTAAAATATAGTATCTAATCTGGTCAAATTAATCAATCTCAGACTGCATGATCACATTAGGTGCTTGTTCTGAAACAGAGGATTACAAGTGGTTACATTGTTGCATAAATTAACAAAATTGCAAATACTGTCTACAATAAAAAGTTTAAGAAGTAAAGACAGCTCAAATCTATCATTTAGGTCATCATTCCAGGCCAGCACCTGCTCGAATTCACCCCTCTCTTGCCAATTACAACTATCTCTACACTAATAAAGAGAGGCATGTCTTCATCCATTTTACTACTTTGCATCACATGTGCATATAGGGCCCTATTCTCAAAGGTACGTGCCACGCGTAGCCACCATCTTCTGGTGGATACTTGTGAAATGCATGTGAACCATGCATGTGCAGCATGCATGACAGGCATGCAACATGGCGGGCATGGACCCCCAATGAGTACTGCACAAGAGTTGGGGCATTCTCATGCAATGGACCCCGTGGCCCCTAGGCATGTGCATGCCCAACGGCAATTACATTGGCAAAGCACATACAGAAATGGGGGAACTGATATGCCTGGCACAGGCAGCCATCAAGGGCTGCTCATGGTGCATGGTGGCAGGCAGGTGCAGCTGAATGCGACAGCACAGTACACACATGGTACAATGGTCAATGTAATTGCACTGGTAATGGCAAACTGCCATGGGGGTGCATGTATGTGCCACCATGGGAGGCTGGGGACATGCCCTGCACATGTTCATAGTTGCATCCCTGTCCAACACCCTCACAGAGGGTGGATATGGCTGCGGCTACACCACTGGGCAGACATAAGCAGCATGGCACGACTGCCCATGGTAGGTGCAGGCCCAGATACTGGAGGCACATCACATCACAACAGTGTGGATCTTCGGAAACTGTGCCACACAAAGATGAGGAGAACACACTCCACTCCCATTTATGACATGATGGCCCCATGGCAAAGGGATGGTCATGAAGTTCCAGGAACACACTGCCCCACTAGCCAGAGAAGGCCTACACATCACACCCTGTGTGTGTGATGTGCCCACACCATCCCATGGAACACCAAGGGTAGCCACACAGACAGAAAGGGTCTGTCAGCACAGGCCGTGCAACACACATGACAAAGTACATGTGGGGCACGGCATGACGCGAGCCATGCCGTGGCAGGTAGCAGGGCTGATGCCCCCACCTCATCCCCCCATGGACATAAACACATACACTCTAATGGCCTGCTCACCCCTAAAGGAAAAGCCCAGATACATGGTATGTGGGCACATATGTATTAATTGACACTCACAGCATCAACAGTCAAAATGCACCATGGTGCCAATACTTTAACCCAATCCCCCCAGACATCTTAATGCCATCACATTGGCTCATTACTCCAGTCTGCTGTTCACTTGATGACCTCATTGGTGTGCTGTCACTGTAGTCCCTCTGGACCAGCACCAACATCCACAACTGACCTCTGTACCCCTGAAACCACAAGAAACACAGAGAAGGCATATTATTGGAATGAAGATGCATATCACAGTGCAATGCATGGCTCAGTGGTACCACCTGGAGGGCTGCAGCACCAACCAGAACTCCCCCCAGTCATTCTTGTAGTAGGCATTGGTGCTGTCAACCTGCAGACTGAAGAAGGCAGATAACTGATTCAGATGCCGGTGTTTCTTCACCTCCAACTGCCCAGTGGGCTCATCCCCCAGGTCACAAAGCTCCAGTGTGAACTCCTCTGGGCAGTCCTTAAAGTCCTGTGGAGACACAGACATATGAATATCATCAGTTGCAAGCAAATGGCTGACACCCACCCATTGGGGCCATGTACTGCCTGATACTCACCTCCGTTGGCTCTGTGACATGCCATACAGTGCCATCTTCCAGTCTGTACTGATAGAAATGGGTGGACATCCTCCACAGCTTGTTGAGGTAGTCTGCCAGCCTATGCATGGAATCAGCATGCCCATCTGTAGCAACCATGTTAATCAGTGATGGTGACTTGCATGTGAGCTGCATGCAGGGGCACGCTGCTGGACCAAACAGAGTGGGGGTCATGACCCCTGCACCGAAATACAACAAGAAGCTGTGCACAGCAGGCTTGTGACCTGGAAGCAGCAGCACAACACAGACCTTGCCTGACCCCACAGGGTGGATACAGGGCACCAGTTCACCATGATGTACATGGGGCTACTGCTACATGCAGTCCTGCTGGATGCTGCAATAGTACAGAGACATGCTAGATAGGCACGGAATTACCCACATGTGTACCGCACATAGCTACAGTCCCCCGAGTTACAGGATGATCAATGCCTGGACAGGTTGTGGGTGGACCATACGACTGTGGCACACCTGTTTGCTATGGTCGGACATCGTGTACAGCCACGGACCCACTGGTCATAGGCCATGTTGGTGGAGACAAAGGTACTGTGTGCATTATCATTCTACCCCACAGGGTCATTTCAAAGGGTGTATAGTGATTTGATGAGTGTGAACCAGGCATCTGTGTCCGGTGCAGTGCATCAGTTAACAGATGCATTGCTCAAGGATGTCAAGACCCACATACGGTTGCCAACATCCCCACAGGATATACAGGCAACCAAGGAGGACTTCTATGCCATGCACATCATGCCTACTACCATGGGCATCAGTCATGCCTAATACCATGGGCATCATCGATGGCACACATGTCTTAATCCTGTCCCCGTACATGGACAAGGCAGCATACAGGAAACAGACAGGGGTTCCACAGGATAAATTGTCTAGTCATGTGTGATGCACACAGCATCATCACCAATAGGTACGTGAAGTACCCAGGGTCATGCCATGACACATATGTCCTCGACAGCTGAGGGCTAGGTGCACATATCACTGGATGTAGCAGTCTGGACAGGTGTCTGCTAGGTAGGTATCAGTGATGGTGGGTACAGGAGCAGGGGGTGGGCCATGGTGCACTGTAAAAACACTGTCCATGTTTCTATCCACAGGTGATAGTGGGTATCCCCAGTGACCATACCTGATGACGTCGTACCTGTCACTGGAAGGACAGGTGGAGGAAGGTGCAAAATTAGGCACATCTAAAAACACAATCCGTCGCTGAGAGAACCATCAGTGCATTGAAGATGCATTTCCGATGCTGGACCACAAACATGGCATGATGATACTTGCTCCAGGGACAACATGCAGAGGGTTCAACGTATGAGCCATGCTGCATAATATCTGTCTGCAGCTTCGACTACCAGAACCACCAGTAAAACCATGTGCCCAGCCCACTACGATGGGCCTGCGGGAGCAGAGCCCTCACAGGACACGCACACCAGCTGTGTAGTCCACTATGCTGTGGCACATGGCACATTCTGTAGATAGGTGTACTGCCAATGGGCACTGTGATGACCCACAGAACTGAGTACCCATGTGCCCATGCACACTGCCACCACCAACAGCTGGGTTTATATGTGTGCCATGTCCTGCACATAACAGGGTCATGGCAATGGCATGTTTACCTGGAGAAAAGGGGCAAGGGCTCAGCATTTGTCTGGGAGGGCTCATTGTGGTGTGTGTGCATGGGTGAGGACCCATGTGCATGAGTGGGATGTGTGACCTGTATACTAGTGTGTGTGACGGTGTCACTATGTTTGCACCAGTGACCATGCACTGAGCTGATACAGTCCATGAGGCATTACAGCTGTGAGCTACCATGGCCCGTAGTCTCGTGTGTGCCCAGATGCTATGGCACACCACTAAGTGGGACACCCTTCTGCACCCATGCCACACATAGTCATATTGTGGTCCTAAACAGGGACTCAGTGGACCCCTGTTCAGTGTTACTGGTAGTGGTGTGTTGGTAGGAATGTCAGAAAGGGTGGTAGTAGTGGTGGGTGTATCAGTTGGGGTGGTGGTGGGGGAGGAGGGGAGGTGGTGGTGGTGCTGATAGTGTGGGGGTACAGTGGTGGCAGTGGGGCAGGTGTTGGGGGACAATGTTGCTGCAGGCACATCTATGGAAGTTTCTGCCAGCATGCAGTCTGTCACCCTCTTAAGTACATCACCTATGCAGTCATCACCTCAGTGAGGCACCGCAGCACCTCCATGTTCTCATGCTTGGCTGCAAGTCTGTCCAGTTCTAGATGGCACAGCTCTGGGTAGTGGGTCTGCAGGACACCCATGGTGGATGCCCTCCTGTCATGTCGTAGACCACCCCTGCCCTTTCCGCCATGTGCTCCACCTCTGGTGCTTGTGGAGGCCTCTTTTATGGTTGCAACTGTCAGGGGGAGGATTGTGTCATCCATGGGGGATGGACCAAGTCACCGTGCATGTCCCATTCACCATCCCTTGTGGTGATGGCCATGGTCCTTGGTACAGGGTGCAACACTTGTGGCACAGTGGCACTGGGCTGGATAGCCTCCCTGCTTGCATCTGTCATGGGGACATGCATGATGGTCCCTCATCCGTGGCCTCTGTTGTACCAGTGCCTGCCAGGACCTCATCCCTGTCACCATCCTTTATCATCAGAAGCAGCTCCTGGGTGGTACTTATGAATGGATGCAATGACAGGTGTTAGATTGCACTGTACAGCCTTGGCGCATGTGGCACTGTCCTGCAAATGGTGTGGTGCTTCATCCTTACCTTCCTTGGACACCTGTGCTATGGCATCCAGATGCCCCATGGCTGTGTACCCCCCAGGGTGGATACTCATGGATGGTCCTATAGGAGGTATGATACTACTTTTACCTGTGTCACAGGCTGTATTCTCCCCCTTGCATGCTTACCCATGGCCACAGCATACCTGGCAGTATGTCAGCTCTCACTGACACCCCTTGCCATGAGACCTTGGTGATGGTCTCTGCCACTATCCAGTCAGGGGGCTCAGAGTATGTTCTGGGGATGGCAGACTCCTCCTGGTGACAGTCAGGGCCCTGTTGGTAATAGAACGCTTATGCTTTATTGCCAAACAGAGGTTGTGCCACTTGTGTTTGATGGCAGAGAATGTCAGAGCCTCTGGGCCAGCGGCATTTATAGCCACCTATCTGTCTAGCCTGTGTGCCTGTGAAGTTGCTGGACCTGGACTTCTGGGTGCCCTCTAGGTGTTCACCTGTTCCCAGCACCTTATGTCTACCACTGTTGGGTGGCTGCAGCTGCATATCTGCTAGCCAGGGGCCAGTGCTCTGTTCCCCTTGTGCTGCCTGGTTGGTCTTGATGTTGACACTTTCATGTATGAGTATCCATGCAAGGTGTTAGTATCACCATATATGATGGGGTCACAGGGCATGTCTGCATGTCATGCAGCCATTCAGAATACCCTTGTGCACACCTCCACACATCTTTGAACCCCATCCCTGTTTCTGCTTCCCTATGCATGCATGTTCATGAATGTGGCACTGTCAGTGACTCCTGCACTGTGCATAGGTGCCAGATTTGTAACTTTAACGTGCAGTTTATGTGCCTATGAGACTAGGCCCCATAGTGCATAAATCAAATTACAATTTTTATTCCTATCATGTGATCCTCCACACCATCATTCAGCTTTCGCTTTGTCCTCCTTTTTGAGTTGTGTTGGTTCTCTATATTGTTAATCATATGCTTTGTATGACATAGGACCACTATTGCGAAAAATTGGCAAGTGCCCATGAAATGTCAGGCTGCTGATTTTGGTGGTGAATATTTGAGATCAATTAAATTCTAACATCTTTAGAAACACTAATTGGTGAGTGTTTGACTATTTCTTCCTTCACAATTGATAATACACATGCATGGACAAGCACCTCCATTTAACATGTTATTCTGTTGATTACCCAACAGATCACTGGCCTCTTGATCCTATTCCACTTTCCATATATCCTTGGGCAGGCAGGTGGAGGTGGTGCAGAGACAGGTACAGGTAATCTACAATTCACTGGGCAGTTTTACTGCTTCCTTCCATTAGACCTACTCTCGAGCATTTGCAAGATTTTTTTATTATTTTTTATTTAGTTTTTGTTGACCGGGTAAGTGCACTAGACAAATCCTGCCTATTTTCAGGCACGACCCCGGGAGAGGGGGATACAGATGAATGCCAACTGTCCTTGAATCAGATTAAGCTGTTGGTGGTATTTTTAGTGAATGAGGGAAATTTGGCCAGGACAACGGAGAAATTCCTCTACTCTTTTTGATAAGTGCCATGGGATCTTTAACATCTACCTGAACTACCACCAATCCAGGCAGATGGGACCTCGGTTTAATGACTCATCCAAAAAACAGCACCTCAGAAATTTTATACCAAGCAGCCTTAAAAATGTCTTTGAGAAGTTCTAAACGTGCTTAAATAAGTATTTTAATACTTAAAAAAATATTAAAAACATACAGAATTGTTTTTATTTATTGTACTTTATTTTCACCTCATGTCAGTCAGTCCCCATTGGTCTTGTCCATGCACCTAGTCCCCTCACCCACCTTCCCTGTGACTTACCTCCATTTCCTATGGACACCCTGGCATACTCCCATGTGGCAGAACTATGTTCTACCAGTCTGATAGCCCTGGTGGAGGGATGCCTTTCCTATCTTCTTCTTTTTCCTACTGTAATCTGTTGTGCAACAGTACCTCCCTATGCTATACTTTATCTTTTTCCACCCCTGGAGTAGGTTGGCCACCTACGTCAGTCTTTTTTATTTCTTACTAAATCTTTTTTCCTACTGCCTTTATTTCTAGTTTCTATACATCCATCCCTCACCAAGAACTCCCCAAAATAATGCATCAGGCTAAGGCCAGTTGGCAGGAATGAAATAAGGTGCATTTATAATATTTACAGTAATGCCAAAAGATATGAAGTGCCTTTAAATATATAAGATGCTGGTTGAATAAAGTGCATTTTTTGAAATAAAGTGCATATAGTGCATTTTGTGCCATATTATGAGTTTAAAGTGCTGCAGTGCTTAATTAAGTTAATGCTTATCCCATTTTTATGTATATGGTGCAGGAATGTTTAAGATGGCAGTTAAATACAAAATAATGTCCACTTAGGTAGGTAGAATATGGATACAAATAAAGCGGCATTATGCTTATGTTGTTTGAATTATTTTGCTGCCTCTCCATTGTTACGTAGAATGTTATGCCAAAGAAATCCTGCATCAAATCTGTAACTGAGCTGAGCGGCAAACTTTTACTTTTACTTTTGCTGCCATTTGGTATCTGTGTTAATAATTATTAATTCCCCTATATTATCTGGACTCCTGATTGCTGTCTTTGTATAAAATATGCTGTAGAATTGTGCCAGCTAGCCGTGGAGGACTCCATGGCATATGTGCAGCTAGTCCAGGCTGCTAGAGAGGCAGGCTTCCACAGAGCATCAGACTTTCTTTTTCAGCCACCATGCATCCCTGAATGAATACAGTGCTCTGAAAAGTGAGCGCTTAAAAATACATAGGGACTATGCTGTCCCTAGCCTTTAAAGTTACAACCCAGCATAAAAAAAATAAAATAAAATAAAAGGGGCTTACTAAGTCTATGCAGAGCCCATAGCAGAGCAGCTAGATAGTGATTATTCTGGCAGCCTGCCACTCTGCTGCAACGTAGAAATCAACTGATTTAAAGGGACAGGAATGTCCCTATGTATGGAAATGCTTTGCAGATAGAGTAGCCCTCAGAATAAGGAGAGGGCTGTAAAATAAACATAACACAATAAAGGGCTAGAGTCCATTACTATAACAATACAGCACATTGTATAAAAATTTACACTGTTTGCAAATAAAATATGGTGCTGACCTGTTAGCAAGACCTCATGAATGGGATTTCCATTAGGGAACAACGACTCCTTGAGGGCTGTATTGATA
Source organism: Neoceratodus forsteri (assembly GCA_016271365.2). NCBI lineage: Eukaryota > Metazoa > Chordata > Ceratodontiformes > Ceratodontidae > Neoceratodus > Neoceratodus forsteri. The sequence continues at coordinate 1,058,948,364 of CM057451.1, read as the reverse complement.
CCCTGTGAGTTAAAAGCTCATTATGTAATAGAGGAGGAGTTTCCCTATTTAGGGACCATTCTAGAAATAATTGGATCTTATCGGAGGGACTTCCCATAAGTGGGAGGGCTATATAAGCCCACCTGCATAACCAGCCTCTCTTACCTGGAGTAAGGCAAACAGGAGAACCTTTTTCTGAACAGGAATTTATCTCTAACAGTTGGAAAGCAGATGAATTGTTTGAGATACCTGATGCAAGGTGAAATAGCCTTGAACTATTGTTTATTTTCTTGTTCTGTCTGAACTGTTTTATTTCTATGTATTTATTTTTTTCTATTTTTGTATAAAATAAAACACACCGTGAATGTGTTATACCCTCTTACTGTGTCCAGTGTTATCTCCATACCCATGTCCCTGTGACACCCCAGAGAAGGGCCATCTGGAGGGGGTCCTTACTCCTGTTGGAGATTCAGTCTGTGTTCTGCTGGAGAGGAGTGCCACTGTCAGCAGTAGGAGGCCTGTGGTGAAAGGTGAATGGTGGTAATTTCCTGTTTTCTAGTGGGATGCTGGTAGATCGCCCAAGCTTTGCGAGCATGCATGCGCATGTATCACATAGTTTCAGTGCCCCCCCCAAGACCTGCTGCTCTGCTTGCACTGCCATCCATGGTCATCCAGGTGGCAGTTGCAGAATGGATGCCATCAACTCTATCTCTCTGAGGGGAGGGGCATCCTTGGGATGCTCTGTTTACCTACCCCCTAGCCACCGCTGCAATTACTTGGTCTCTTCTGAACCTGGGTCATTAATGTCACGATCAGTAGCACTACCACTGTGCTGGTAGGTTGGCCTGTTAGTTATTAATTTTCAAGTACTTGCATTAAATGTTAAGGTTGTGGAATAAGTTGTCTAGAAATGTATTGGTTTACAAAATGAAAGATTAACAATCACATTTTTCATAGAGTACCCTCTTTTGTCAACCCAGGCTTGTACCTTGTTTCCAGGCCCTTGCTTTGGTCCGGTATGAGACAGGATACCACCCAGAAGTTGTGCTCCATACTCTGGGGTTGAATACACTGCTGTGTGCCACCTATCTCTAGCTAGAGATGTCTGCAGCAGAACACGTATCAAAGAGGGGTGGGACAAATGCTGGGAAGCTGCTAAGCCCAGTGAGGAAAGCGGCTCATTTTTGTTTGGTGTGTTGGAGGAGGTGAAGTAAAAGAAAAACAGGAAAATAGAGCCTATCCCAATGATGGTTGATGGGTAACTTCCTGCTATATCCATGCCACTTGGTTTGCTCACAAGGAAATCCTCTTTCATTAACGTCCTATTGCTAAAGGCCAGTCAGGAGTGCTTCTGTTTTCCTATATGGCCTCTGGCTGTCGAGTAAAGGAGCCTGCAACTTGTAGAAGCAAAGCTAGAAGAAGCTCATCTAGGGACATGAAGTGAAAGTAATCCACAAAGCATTATCCAGGTGTGAGCTGGAGCATAGAGGGAACAGGAGGAAGAAAAATAAAATAGTACGAAATAGAAATACAGTCTATGCTTGGATTTCAGTTCAGTATCAGAATGTTCTGGATCAGAAACCCAGTGTTCAAAACTCTCAATCTGATTTGAACTTAACCCATTCCTATGTCCCTAAAGGTCTCTGATTTAGTCCAGCCCACAATGACAGTTAGGGAATTACAAGCACAGTACTTGGACCCACCATCTCCGAGTAGTCTGACAGATTTTAATGTTCTGAGAGGCACCACTGCTGAGACATTGCATTGTGTTATGAATCACAGAAAAGTCAAACACATGAATAGCAATGTTTATTAATGGAGCTTTCCTTTAAAAGCAGCTGCAGGCATTCTCTTCCAGTGCAAAGAGTGCTGCAGGCTCCTGGATTTACACCAGATGTGCAGCTGTGAATAACTGATCATTAAAGTTAATTTTTAATGTGGTTTGGGGGGGCCTTTCACTGCTTGTGATTGTGTTTTGTGTGGTTATTTCACAAATCATTATACATTTTAAATTTTTCTGATGACAAAAAAGTGATGGCAGCTGGGTTGCTAATTAGCATGGTTCAGCTGCAGAATCCATGTTTGTGAACTGTCTCTGACTCACTTGTCAGGATACCATTTGGATCTCATCTCCTGTAGCGAGTAGGGCAGTCTTCAACAAAGGGTTACATTTTCAAAACAAAACTTGGACTTGTGGACTGCTGGCTTGCAAATCAGAATTCATTTCGTGCAAGCAACGTTTTCCTGCATTTTCAATAATGACTGCTGTGAATGCAAAAGACAGTGATATGGACATAATTAATACATTTGTAGCTGTATCACTGGAATATCAATGGGAACATAAACAATGTTGTTAACATATAATTGTAAATTAGGGCATGTATGAAGTCTGTTTCGTCACCCCCAGTGTATAGTTTTGTCACTCATGAAGCCAGCTTTAGGTCTGGTACAGTGAGCATCATTATGCAGCTGGTTCAGGAGTGACACATAGGATCACGTATGACAAAAACTTCAGGTCCGATGCAGTGCATGTCACTGTGCATCTCCTTAATGTGTGACTACTGCTCAGCTCATGAAGCAATACAGGTCTATTGCTATGTGCATCATTATTCATATGCTTCACGACTGGCCTGAAGGGCCACTAGTGAGGAAAAGTACTATTCTGGTGCACTGAGCAACATTAAGCAGCAGCTTTGTAAGTTGCCTGTAGGGCAACCCATGAAGCGAACTACAGGTCTGTTGCAGTAAGCATCATTATTCATGTGCTTTGTGAGTGGCGCAGCCCCTTCATAAAGAAAGCTACAAGTCTGGCTCAGTGCACGTCATTATGCAGCAGCTTTTAGTCATCTATTTCAAAAAGTAAGGAAATTATTTGCAAAGACTACATTAATGCATCTATAAGGGTTCAAATGCAAAGCATGCCATGTACAAAAATGAAAAATGATGGTTCAGAGTCTGTGGGGCCTTGGCAAATCGGTGATGTGGTTTTCCTCTGGTGGTTGAACAATCATAGGATGCAGGGTTGGCATTACCCTATTATTTAAATTGTCTTATCACATAAGGTAAATGACCCAATAATGCTTATATAAAGAGTTCCACTGTTAGGGTGATGCTTACTTTGCATCACGTGACTGTACAAACCCCAAGGAACATCATACCACGAATCCACCAAAGTTCCAGAGATATTGAACCCTAATATTTAGATAGAGAGATAGAGATAGATAGATAGATAGATAGATAGATAGATAGATAGATAGGAAGAAGGAAGATAGATAGATAGACAGATAGCTATTGGTTCAAGATGGCTGCCACAAATACTACTCTGTGGTTTGAATGAGCCAGGCCTCCTACTGTACCAATACATAAATAGAAACATAGAAACATAGAGGTTGACAGTAGATAAGGACCGCAAGGCCCATCCAGTCTGCCCAATTCTTTTTCTACCTTATAAATGTGCCATCGGCCTTTGCTCTGTCAGTGGCCTATCTATTCATACTCATCTGTATTGCTCCGTTATGCCTATGCCACGCCTGTTTGAAGCCCTGCACTGCATTCATAGCCACCATTTCCTGAGGTAGGCCGTTCCATGCATCCACCACTCTTTCTGTGAAAAATAATTTCCTCACATTCCCCCTTAATTGGCCTCCCTCTAATCTCATGCTGTGTCCTCTTGTCCTGCTATTTTTCTTATATTTAAACATGTTAGACTCTTTCACCTTGTTAATGCCCTTAAGGTGTTTGAATGTTTCGATCATATCACCTCTCTCCCTCCTTTGCTCAAGGGTCTACATACTGAGCTCCGTTAATCTGTCCTCGTATGTCTTCTGAAGCAGTCCCTGCACCATTTTGGTTGTCCTTCTCTGGACTGCCTCAATTTGGTTAATGTCATTGTGAAGGTGTGGCCTCCAGTACTGCATGCAGTACTCCAGATGGGGCCTAACCAGTGTCTTGTAAAGAGGGATTATTGCCTCCCTCTTATGACTTGTGATACCCCTACTAATACACCCTAACATACCCCTAGCCTTACCTACTGCTTTAGAGGTCTGCCTGGATGATTTCAGGTCATCGGTGATGATGCCCAAGTCTCTTTCTTCCTTTGTGACTGCCAGCAACTCCTCTCCCAGCCTATAGGTGGCTTCAGGATTTCTCTTCCCTATGTGCATGATCCTGCACTTCTTTGCATGGTGCTGAATTTTCTAAGCTACAAGTTTTTAATACCAGGCTTTTACATATGTGCAATAACACACTCCATGATGTTGCATTCATGGGCAAATATAGGCAGTCCTTTGGGGTGTGCAAAATGGAGCATTCTGACTGCAGCATAATTCCTCAGCACACATGATAGAAGTGCCTACTGTATATCTCCCAATGAACACACATCTGTTTTGATTTTTGAGGGAGAGAGAGAGAAAACACTCTCCACCTGTAGAAAAAAATGTACCATATGAGATATTTCTGCAAATGATACTTCTAGAGTAGGTATAAATACTGCATAATATTCTTTCTCTTGTTGCATCATCACAATTTAATATTTGAATAATGTTGCTGGCCTGCTGGCACGGTGGGCAAGTCATCTGTTTGTGGCACCAACATCTCAAGTTCAGGGATGGACTCAGGAGTCGGAGGGACAACTGGGGGGAGAAGGATTGCACATCCTAGGGAGTGCTGTCCTTTCTTCCGGGGGGAGGGGGAAGAGTGTCTAACATTATGCGGACCTCTGGTGGAGGCTGGGATTACCATCATGACCAGTGCCACACATTGGGGGGGGGGATGCTGTCATCATTGTACATCCCAGCACCCAGGAAAAACTCTCTGAAAAAATGCCAGCCCATTAATGACGGCGCCCCCATCTCCACCATTGTGCCTGCTGCAGACTGAGGTCTACCTGGGGGGTGTCCTGCTGCCATGGCCCCACCCTGGGGGGCCAATCCAGGGCTAGAAGACCAAGTTCCTTGGGGAGGTGGCACCTGCCTGGCGGCCAACCCAGGGGGTAAACCTAGGGATGGGGGGGCAGCGAGCAGTGCGGGAAGTGTGGAACCTCCATTGCCAGGGGGAAAGGAGTCAGGCAAAAAAAATACAAAAATATTTGACTAATGAAGAGCAGCTTTAACAAGGCTTAATGACATCACAGATAACTTGTGCTGCATGCTGAGTAATGGTCAAATGGAAACTGATAAATCTTCATATAGTGATCTTCTTTAAATATTAAATCTTTAACATGGTCTTATATAAATCGAATATACAATGACCTCACTTGCAATATGCATTTTCTCTACTTATGAGGGATGGGACCTTAACTGCTACTGTCTACTCTCTAAATAGCAAGTTTCTTAGTTAAGTAGGTAGTTAGTTAAACTTAGTTAAATGTTATTTATCAAGCTTCCTATCCCAGACGCCCTAGGCGCTTTGCAAGAAGGCAAGAGTTAGAGTAAATAACAGGTAACAAATATGAAACAGAGATCAGTGACAACACACAGACAACAACAAAATGTAGATAAAAACCTACTAAAAAGTAAAACAATTCAGCAGTCAGCTACTTCTAAGGCTATAAACAGTTTACAAATGCCTCTCTAAACAGATGCATCTTCAAACCCCGCTTAAACACCTCTGATGATGGGGCCCCCCTCAAAGATCTCAGAGCAAATTCCACAACATAGGGCTCATCACCTCAAATGATCAATCTCCAGAGGTCTTCAGAGGGGTGCTAGCAAGCACTAGGAGGCCCTCGGTAGAGGAGTGGAGCAAGCGCACAGGGTGGACAAAAGTCAGGAGGTGAGTAGGGTAGCCAGGACCTGATTGTATAGGGCCTTATAGGTGAGAAAGCCCATCTTGAAGATGATTCTCCACCTAACTGGCAGCCAGTGCACGTCACGCAGAACCGAGTCACATGATAAGACCTCGGAACACCCGTCAACAACTTGGCTGCTGTATTCTGTACCAGCTGCTGGTGCAGGAGAACCCATCCACTGACCCTTAGGTAGAGACCATTGCAGTAGTTGAGTCTAGATGTCACAAAAGCATGTACCAGTGAAGGCAGGTCATCAGCTAGAATCAAGACTTTGATCCGGACATCATTCCTCAAGTGGAAAAAAACACTCCAGTTGACAGACGACACCGGAGCCTCTAGAGTCAGTCCATCATCAAGGATAACACCCACATTTTTCACCTTGGTAGATTTAACCAAAGGAATGGGGTCAAGGAATAACCCAGTTCCCATCCTGGCAGCACCCACATCCCACCAATGACCAGACATAGTCACTAGTACCTCTGTCTCATCAGGGTTGAGTCTCAGCCAGCTAGAGGACTTCTAGTCCTGGATCTCAGCCAGACATTTATTGAGCACCTCCATGGTGTCTCTTGTATCGGATGCAAATGACAAGTACAGCTGGGTATCATCTACATAACAGTGAAAACTCAAGCTGTACCATCTAATGATCTCACCAAGGTGAATCATGTACACTGTGAACAGCATAGGTGACAGGATCGAGCCCTGAGGAACTCCACATGGCAGGAGCTTCAGGCAAGGAGGAGAAACTCCCCGTCACCACCTTCTGCATCCTACCTGTGAAAAGGACTCAAACCAGTAGATGACAGTACCAGTGAGTCCATTGAGCTCCTTTAGATGATCCAGCAACTCTGCATGGTACACAGTGTCAAATGCTAAGGAGAGATCGAAAAGTATGGGTATTGATCTATCCGCTCTATCTCTCGAACTGAGGATATCATTTTGCACTCTGACTAAAACCATTTTGGTGCTATGCCTGAACCTAAACCCAGACTGGAAGGGCTCATAGATGTCATAGGCCACAAGGTGTGCCTTGAGTTGCAGAGCCACTACTTTCTCGATAACCTTACCCAGAAATTGTAGGTTAGAGACTGGTCTATAATTTTCCAAGATGTCAGGGTTGAGAGATGGTTTCTTTAAGAGAAGCCTCACCAGTGTCTCTTTCAGCACGCTGGGGAAATGTCCCTCCAAAAGCAAACACTTAAAAAATCTTGGCCAACAGTGGAGCAATGGACTCAACATATCCCATTAAGAGATGGTTTGGGCCTGGGTCCAGATCACAGTATGTGAGCCACAGCTTTGAAATTACCTCTTAAACCTCTGTCACCCCAACTGGCCTAAACATGATCCAAACAATACGAATGCTTCTGGAAATGCACGACTTTCCATTGCACAGTTGCAACTGGCTCTATGGAGAAAGATCCCCTTCCTGATGAAGGAGAGAAGAACAAATTGGACTCCTCACACTGAGCCACTGAAGATGCTCTTTTCAGCTACAGACATGCAGGATGGAGTAACCTGTCTACAGCACAAATAAGTAGAGCTAGACTGCTCCTCCATGTGGCACTCTCCCCATACAGGAACCTTGTCTTCTTATGGTTGATTGCTCTTTGATATTCACTGTAGTGAATTCTCAAAGTCAGTTTTTCCTCCTTGGACCAAGATCTCAGCCAACAACACTCCAACCTCTGACCTCTAGTATTCATCTCCTTGAGAGCCCGATCAAACCATGGTGGTCTCAAGCGAGAAGACCTAGGTTGTATATAGACTGGTGCACCAGAGTTGAATGCCTTGGAGACAGTACTATTATAGGCAGCCACCGCCTCTCCCATACCTGTTGCACAAGCAACACTCACACCAGATCCAGAACCACCATCAGTGTCCTCTTGGAACAGCCTCTTCAACGGGCAGCAGCAGACCATCTCTACAGGGGAGGGAGTAACTGTGGGGCCCCAAATGAGAACTCCACCATGCAGTGATTCAACCAGATGACTGGATTAATATTGAGGTTGGTAACCTCAAGCCCAAGTGAGAATACCAGATCCAAGGTTTGAATGTGGTTGTGGGTCGTAGAAGCAACAGCTTGTGCAGGGCCCAGAGAAGTCACTGTCTGGAGTAAGTCATGGTCAAAATACGAGAGTTCATTCTCAATTCAAGCATTGAAGTCACCCAGAACTAGCCATCTGGAAGATTCCATCACCCTATTGATGACAAAGTCCACGACTTCCTGCAGAAATTCCCCCTTGCACCCTGGATGCCAGTATACAAGAAAGATTTTGCAGCCTGCACTTGGACCCCCGTGCACATCCACACATTCAAATAATGAAGTGGAACCCACTGGGTGCACAGAAAAGTTCAGGTCGGATCTGCAACAGATGGCCATACTCCCACCCCTGCATTCCCCCTCAGGCAGTGCACTACAGTGAATCTAGCCAGCACATATGCCTCTAGAACTGGACCAGCATCATCCCCCAAACAAGTCTCCGAAATGCAACCCAGATTGACTGAGGAAATCAAGTATGCAGTAACTGCAGTCTTGTTCCTAATCAATCTGGCATTGCATAGAACCACCCGAAGGGGACTAGTGTAGGTTTCCGGTCCAACAGCTACCTGTCCATTCAGTCTGATGGGAGCCCTGGGTATGGATACCAAACTTGTTTGGCCTCCCTCAAGGCCCCATGTAACCCCAGGGCACCTCCTGGTCCTGACCACCCCAATAGGGCTCATTCCCACTATACCCCCAGCACCTTTCTGTCTACCATCCCACCTTCTCTCCATCCTGACCTCTCTACAGCACCTAATCACTATAGCTAATGAAAGGTGGTCAATGAAGGGCAGAGGTCAAGCAGCAGGGACAATGAGTAAGTAGTCAGTGGGGGTCTGAAATCAAGGCACATCTTTGCTATTCATGGTATTTAAAATCCTCCTACCTTAAATTACCCAAACCCATCCTCGAATAAACATATAAATCTGCAGAAATTACAGTAAATTAAAATATAAAATATTTCACACACACACTAATTCTACATAGGCAACCACCAGACATTCAATGCTAGTACAATAATATAATTGCCCAATCGCCAACATACAACCATCTAACACACTCACACAACCCTCCCAACCCTTCACTCATTAAAAATATACAATAGGAGAATCCATACAGTGTGCTGCTAAAGAAGAGTATCCAGATAAGAGTCCAGAATGCACAGTAATATTAAGCTCTGCAAATCAGAGCACGGTCCATATTTTTTTAAATTTATTTCAGGAATATCCAGCCTGAGACATTTATTATTTGAATGATCAACATGGAGTTTCATCACTGCTGAGCTGTTCTCTGCATTTCCTACACAGGAATGTGACACTCTACCTTTGGTCCCATATTGTATGGACTTAGTAGAGCTACAACTGATTATTGCATGGACAGGCTTGAAAACAAGCAAGCATCTGACATCAAGGATGCTAGTAGCCACCCCAATCATATCTCACCTTTGCTGGTAAAAAACATCTACAGCACACTGACCTATTAGAGCACCCCTCAAGGCAAAGGAACAATCAGGGTCCCTTGGTTGTCCAAAGCCCAGTGGCAGGAAAGGACAAAGAAGCCCAGCTGCTATCTATTAATATGTCAACCTTTTTTGCCTCTCTCACAGCTTTCAACCAACTGCTCCTTTTAGCTGGAACTAGAAAAGAGGACTGGATCTATCAAGGAGATAGAGATTGTCATTGAGAAGGACCAACTTGGTGCAGTACAGGAGCAGCCAGAGTGGACATCAGACTGCTAGCCAGGCCTGTTAAGTGGTGGAGACTGAGACCAAAAACAGGATGGACTGGCCCCCAACAAAGAATCTCTTGAAGTGCCAGAAAGGCAGTGGGCAGACAACAGGCATCACAGATAGTACAAGAGAGAGAATGAGGAGACTTGCTACAGTAGGTAATGTTTGTCCTGTGATAGCCAACTTCATGCTGATGCCATTAGAGGTGGGCAAAATTAGAAAACGTCACTTTGTGGAGAAATTTGTGAATTTCACAGGAATTGCGAAATTCTCCATTAAGGCTTCTACTTCACTTTAAAGGAGAACTTCACAAATGGCAAAATTGGGAACTTAGCCTGGGAATGTTGGCTCTAAAACAAAGTTTGCAAGGATGGGATTGGAAGTCACATGGTGCTGCAATGAGCTGTATTGCCATGCATAAGCTGAGTTCAGTACAGTGTGAGGAAGAGACAGTGTTTAGTGTGCTCTGTATCTTTGTGCCTGAAAACTTAAAATAAACATTTTTTTTACAACAAATTTCTCCATTATATTCTGAGCCTTGTGTATATCAGTTAAAGAATACCACCATAGCAGGAAGATCAACACCTCTTTGGTTGCAACGTAAATTCTTTAAAGCAACTTACCACACAGGTTCTTCATAGCAGTTCAGGCTTTAAAATTTCATTCTTTGATTTGTCAAAACAGCAGCATGAGGAGCAAATAAAATCCAACAAACCAGGAAATTAGCCTCCATCACAAAGTATGCTAAATGGCTTCATCATAGCAGTTACTCGCATAGACCATTAGTACACTTCGCTAAGGTACATGGTGGTTTTTTGGATTTTATTTGCTCCTTATGCTACTGTTTTGACAAATAAAAGAATGACATTTTAAAGCCTGAACTGCTGATTGTATTATGTAGTGAGGCAGTGCTGCTGGGGGAGCAGGGGACTTATCTGCAGAAACATCCAGCAAAGAAAAACGCAGATCAGTCAACCATTAATATCTTAGCAGTACTAGTGCTGTTGTAGTCAGTGTTTTGCATGATTTTTTTCCTGTTTTCTTTGTAATTTTAGTTCTGCAGAACAGTTAGATGTCTTTTACTGAATTTTTGACACTTGTTTGACTATATTGATTTCGTTTTTGTTTATTGATTGAAGTTAGAAGTTTTTCATGTACACTGTGATGTCATTATAATTACCTGAGTTGTTGCGTCTTGTGTGTGTCCACTTAGTCGCTAAAATCCCTATAGTGTATTGCTTGTGTAAGAAAAAGAAAAGCAAAAAAATGGTGTTAGTGCAGGTGCTGCTGGTGATACTGGCTCAGGAGGACAATGAACACCAATAGAGGGTGTTGTTACTTCCACAGGGTGTGGCCACTGCCCCACCATGACATACAAACATATGACAATGCCAGCAGCAACAGGCTTCACGGTCTATTGAGTCTCCTTGATTGTGCAACTAGCCCCTCAACTTGCTGCTGCTATGCCCCCTCCCCTCTTCATACTTGCCCCCCCACTCTGTCCCAAACCCTCTTAAAACTGCCCACAGTCCTACAGGATACCATCTCATTGGGTAGAGTATTCCACTTGTCAACCACCTGTTCTCTGAAGAAATGCCTCCTGATCTCCCTCCTGAATCTCCCCCAATCTCAGCTGATGCGCTTTCATGTCCCTCCCTCTTCTAATCCAGAAAATCTCCTCTTTATTAGTCTTGTTGATCACCTTTAAGTATTTAAAGGTTTCAATCATATCTCCCCATCCCTTCTCTCCTCCAGAGAATGCATGGTCAGCTAGCCCAGCCAATCCTCATAGGATATTCCCTCCAACCCCTGGATCATCTTAGTCACCCTACACTGTATCCCCTCCAACAGTCTGATGTCCTTCTTCAGGAATGGGTGCCAGTACTGTACACAGTATTCCAGGTGCGGCCTGATCAATGACCTGTATAGGAGAAGGATCACCTCCCTATTTCTGGAGGATATTCCCCTCGCAATACATCCCAGCATCTTGTTAGCATTAGCTGCTGCCTTTCTGCACTGCACTGAGTTGTTCATACTCCTTGTTCTAAGAACCCCAAGATCCTTTTCCTATTCTGAACTTTCCAACTGAACCCCTCCCAGGCTATAGCTCCTCCCCTGGTTCCTAGCTCTGAAGTGCACTACTTCTTGGCAATGAACCCCAACTGCTATGTTTCCGACCACTCCTGAAGCTTGGTCAGGTCATCCTGCAGCCCACTCCATCCTTCAGTGTCATCTACCACGGCTTCCATCTTCGTATGATCTACGAACAGACTGATCTTACTCCGGAACCTGTGTGAGATATCAGCTATGAATATCCCAAACAGCACCAGCCCCAGCACTGATCCCTGTGGTACCCACTCATCACATCTCTTGGAGCTGAGAGTTCTCTCCCCACTGTCAACCTTTGCTGCCTTCCCTTCAGCCAGTTGGTGATACAGTTGACCATCTTTGTTCCCAGCCCTATATACTCCAGCTCCACACCCCAACCTCCCATGTGGCACAGAATCAAAGGCCTTGATGAAATCTAAACACAGAACATCCACCACATGGCCCTTGTCCAATTCCCTGGTCACCCAGCCATAGTACTCTGTTAGGTTTGTCTGGCAGGATCTACCCAAGATAAATCCATGTTGTTGCCCCTCCTGGAGTACATTGTCCTCTAGAAAGGACACCACCCTCTCTTTTAAGATTGTCTCCATGAGCTTCCCCACAATTTATGTGAGGTTTAGTGGCCTGTAGTTGGCTGGTTCATACTTTGGGCCACTTTTGTGAATGGGCACCACATGGGTCAACCTCCAGTCTTGTGGTACGCATCCTGTATCCAGGGAGATATTGAACAGATCAGCCAGTGGTTCTGCCATGGTGTCTGCTAGTTCCTTAAGTACCCTAGGGTGAATGCCGTTTGGTCCCAGTGCCTTGTCCACCCTCAGTGCCTTTAACCCTTTCATAGAAACATAGAAACATAGACTTTGACGGCAGAAAAGGACCACTTGGCCCACCCAGTCTGCCTATTTCCCTACCTACTGGATAAGCTGCAGATTCTAGTTAACCAACAGCCTGCTTCCTGCAACCCCGCACTATAATTGCTTTGTGTCTGTCCCATGCATGTTTGAATTCCCCCACTGTTTTAGACCCAACGGCCTCCTCAGGAAGGCTGTTCCATGTATCCACCACTCTCTCCGTGAAAAGAATTTCCTCACATTACCCTGAGCCATCCTCTATCTTTAAACTGTGCCCCTGTTCTTACACATCTCTTTTCTGAAAGATGCTACCTCCTGACTTTGTTGATTCCTTGAGGTACTTGAACGTTTTATCATGTCCCCTGTCCCTCCTTTCATCAAGGGTATACATATTAAGCTCTCTCAATCTCTCTTCATATGGTTTCTGATGTAGACCCTGCACCATTTTAGTTGCCTCCTCTGGACTGCTTCCATTCTGTCTATGTCCTTGCGTAGATGAGGTCTCAAAACTGACACACAGTACTCCAGATGGGGTCTCACCAACTGTCTGTATAGAGGGATAATCACTTTTTCTACTTGTGATGCCCCCTCCTATGCATCCCAGTATCCCCCTGGCTCTCCTTACTGACTTTTCACATTGCTTACCCACCTTTAGGCCATCTGATATGACTACTCCCAGGTCCCTTTCCATTTTTGTTGTTGTCAGTACCTCCCCTGCTATTGTGTATTCTTCTCCTGGGTTTTTGTTTCCCAGGTGCATTACTTTGCACTTCTTTGCATTGAATCTAAGTTGCCATATGTCTGACCATTCCTCCAACCTTGCCAAGTCCCTTCTCATCTTTCTACCCCTCTTGTGTATCAACTCTGTTACAGATCTTGTGTCATCTGCAAAGAGGCTACCTTTCCTCAGACCCTCTGCAATGTCACTTATAAGATGTTAAGAGGATTGGACCCAGTACTGAGCCCTGAGGTATTCCACTAGTAACCCCTTTCTTCGGAATGTGTCCATTCACTATTACCTTCTGTGTCCTGTTGTGCAGCCAGTTCGCTACCCAGGCTACCACCCTGGGACCCACTCCCAGGCTGGCTAACTTGATTATTAATCTTTTGAAGGGACTGTGTCAAATGCCTTGCTAAAGTCTAGGTAGGCCATATCCACAGCCCTTCCCTGATCTATTACTTTGGTCACCCAGTCAAAAAATCAATTAGATTAGTCTGACATGACCTTCCTGCTGTAAATCCATGTTGCTTTGGGTCCTGTGCCCTTCTACCTCTAGGTGCTCAACAATTCTTTCTTTCAGAAGTGATTCCATCATTTTCCCTACCACTGAGGTCAAACTTACAGGTCTGTAGTTTCCTGCTTCTGCCTTGCTCCCACTTTTGTAAAGGGGAATCACATATGCCCTCCTCCAGTACTCAGGTACCACCCCATCCTGCCATGATTTGTTAAAAAGTGTGGTCAGTGGTCTCACTAGATCCCCCCTTAGTTCTTTTAGGATTCTGGGGTGAATCCCATCAGGCCCCATTGCTTTGTCCACCCTGAGTTTTAGGAGTTCTTTCAGGACTCTTTCTTCTGTGAATGGACTGGTATCAACCCTCCTACCCAGAGTGCTTCTATTGTCTGGTTTAGGTAACTGTTCCTCATCTTCTTTTGTGAATACTGAGCAAAAGTATTCATTCAGTATTCTGCCTTTTCACTGTCTCCTCTGCCTCCCTCTCCTTATTAATCTTCACTATCCCTCCCTTAACCTTTCTATGCTCTAATGTACCTGTAAAGTTTTACCCCCCTTTTTGACCGAGTTGGCTATTTTTTCCTCAGTTTGTGCCTTTGCTATTCTGACTGCCTTTCCTACTTCTTTCTGCTTTAATTGATACAGTTCCCTGTCGTACTCCCTCTGTGATTCCTTATACTTTTTGAATGTAGCCTTTTTCTCCTTAACCTTCCCTGACACCTCTTTTGAGAACCATAGAGGTTTTTTACTCCGCTTTGTTTTCTTTATTTGTTTTACACAAAGACTTGTTGCCTCTATGATGGCAGTTTTGATTTTCTCATTGTTCTTACACCCTCCTATTTGGCCATTTGCTAGTGCATTCTTCAGGTGTTCACCCATTTTGCCAAAGTCAGCCCTTCTAAGTCCAGTATCCTTGTTTTTGTATGGCTTATCTCCATGGTTGTGCTCATTGTGAAGCACACTGTGCAGTCGCTTGTTCCCAGATGTCTACTGACTCTAAATTTGTGATCTCTCTCCTTTGAGAATACCAGGTCTAGTATTGCTCCCTCCCGATGGGTTCCAGCACTAGCTGTCTAAGGTCTGCCCCTGCAGGGCATCAAGAATGACCCTGCTCTTGGATGTGGCTGCAGTACATGTCCTCCAGTTAACATCTGGCATATTCAGGTCCCCATCAACAGTATCTCCCTTTTTCAGCCATTTGAGAATGTCCTCTATCATTTTCTTGTCCATTTCTCCCTTGAGATGGGGTCTGTATACAATCCCTGTGCGGATTGCGATGCCATTCCCATCTCCAAGGTAACCCAGAGTGCCTCTTGTCCTCCCCTTACTTTTTAGTTCTGTAGCTTTGATCCCTTCCCTTATGTATAGAGCTACTCCACCTCCGCTTTTGCCTTCCTGTCCTTCTGTAGATTGTGTACCCTGGTATGTTGACATCCCATTCATGGTTCTCGTGTACCATGTTTCTGTGACTGCCACAATATCCAATTGTTCATCTTCCATCAAAGCTACTAGCTCAGAAAGCTTGTTTCCCAGACTACGGGCATTAGTAGTCATTGTCCTCCATTTAATGTTGGCTTGATCCTTTTTTCCCCCATCCCTGCTCTTATTGCTCTTATCTATTTTACCATTTACCCCCATCCTGCCCTTTGTTGAGCTCTGTACCTCAGTGTTTACCCTACTACCTGCCCTGTTTTGTGGGGGGAGGCTTGACTTTTTCTGCCTTTTATCAGTACCTCCCCCCTTATCTAGTTTAAAAGGTTGCCAAGGAAGCATTTAAACCTGTCACCTAGGAGCTTGGTCGCCTTTGTGGACAAATGCAGACTGTCATACCAGTATAGACCTTTATCTCTCCAGGTGGACCTCCAGTCCCCAATGAAGCCAAAGCCTTGTGCTCTGCACCAGTTTTGCAACCATTCATTAAACTGCATGGTGTGCAGTAACCTAGCCTCATTCCTGCCATGGACTGGTAGCACCTCTGAGAAAGTTACTGTGCTTGCTACCCGTCTGAGGCCCCTCCCCAACTCCACAAATTCATTCTGCACTGCACTGATCCCATGCCTAGCTAGGTCATTTGTCCCAAGGTGGACAATGATATCTAGTTCTCTCTCCTGTGATGCGGCTTCTACAATTGTGAGGATTCGCTTCTTGTCCCTCCAAGCCATAAATTTCAGTAACCTGTCATCTGTTATCCATATATCAGTCACCCACCCGCCCACTCCACACCCCCATGAGGTATCAGCCCCCCTTTCTCTTCTGTGAATACAGAGCAGAAGTATTAATTTAGTGCCTCTGCCTGATCCACTCCCTTCTCCACCCACCCCCCGTCCTTCTTAATTCTCACAAGGTCTTTGTTTTTCCTTCTCTCATTGTTGTATCTGAAGAAATCCTTTTCTCCATCTTTAATACCTTGTGCCAGTCTGCACTCTCTGAAAGCCTTGGCTGCTCTGACCAGCCTAGTAACCTCCCTAGACTTCTTTGTGTACTCGTCCTTGTCATTTCCCCCTCCCAATTTCTTGAGTCTCTAATAGTCTTTCCTCTTGGCCCTCACCCCTTCCATGACTTCCTGAGTCAACCAACTATGCTTCTTTGCCCTTCTCTTCTTACTCCGTGTCCTAGTACGCATCCCAGTAGCCTCCTCCAGCCCTTTTTTAACAATATCCAATTTCTGACTAGCATCCATTCCTAGTTGAATTCCCACCAGATGCCGTCCCAAGATTTCCCCTATCCTTTTTTTTTTATCCTCCCCGTGTCTCCTCATCTGCCTCTCCTTCGGGCCATCAATGATCTTGTTTCCTTACTGCTTGCTCACACTCCTGCCCATTGCCACCATCCTCCACCTCAAATGGCAGCCACCCTCAGGGTAATCTGGTGTAGCCCCTCATCAGATGGGTTCCCCTCCCCCGAGGAGTAAGGCACCGGTGGGGGCCATCCAGTGCAATACTTGGCCCTTTGGGTGCTGCTGAGGTGGTCTCTGGGGCCCGACCAGGGCACTTGTGGTGGCAGAGGGACCAGATGGCCATCATCAGGTTGAGCAGAGGAGAATTTTCCCTTTTCTTTCCTGGAGGCGCGGCATGCCATGATGGCAAGGCATATGCCAACATCTGCAGTGCCCCCTAGTTAATTGTATGGTGCACTGCTATACCCCCAGTCTCCACCGGGGGTCAGCAGGCACCAGATCACATCCCCACCCTCCCCCCTAGAGAAAGCAAGCAGTCATTGGATGCTCAAGCCTTCTCCCCCGGCCAGTCCTCCATTCCTGAACCCAGATTGCCAGTGTCGCAATCAGAAATCCAACCACTGAGCCAATGGACCGGCTAGTCCCCCATCCATTAAAAGTCCACCCCCTTAAATTCAATCACCCTGGTGCCCGTACCTCCTACTTCCCTACCCATATTGAGTGTGAACCACACTGCATGGTGGTCACTCCCAGCCAGAGGGTCATATACCCCCAGATCCCTTGCGGTCTCTCCATTTAAAAGTACCAGGTCTAGTGTATTTCCCAACTTTGTCGCTCTCAGACCAACTGCACCAGGAATCTGTCCTGAAATGCCTCCAGTAAGACCTGCTCCTTTGCACTCATGGTGTTTGGGGTGCCCCAATCCATCCCAGGAAGGTTGAAGTCCCCCATGGGACTTTTCTTTATGCCCTCCACAAACAGTTGCCAGCATGGATGGGCCACCACCTGCACCACCTCCACTCATTACTTCCCTCTGCTTTTCCTCTCACTTGGCCCAGTGATTTGCCATTCAATGGTTCCACTGCCCCTCTGTACCCATTTGTATCCTCTGCTTGCCCCTGTGGGACACATTTATTACATATATTGCAAGTGACCACATTAAACCTAACCCTTACCATAACCCTAATGTCCCATAGGATATCATTGTAAATTTAACTAGCCATAACTCTGCCAGTCTTTGGAGTTAAAGCAGCAGTGCAATGTAAAATAAAATTGCACATTTTTGACATTTTATTCCCTGTGCTCTGCTGAGCATTTACCTGGTACTCTTTCCCACCGGCATTGTACTGTCATCCCATAATTTGCTCAGTTTCCCTTTATTTTTATTTACATTTCTGCCACTAGCCATGTGGAACTGGAACCTCCTCTGCTACCAACTGCACATTTGTATGACTGGCAGTCTTTGGGAGTGTTCAGCACAGGGTCCCACTGCAGTAACCAAAAGACATGATGCAACGTGAAGGTGGAGCGCAGCTGAAAATTAGGCAGCCGCCATATTTATTGTGGCACCAAAACAATTGAAATAAATTTGAAATACCTGAAAAATTAAAGATCGCTAGAAAAAAATATTTACAGATATGGAAATCTCATCTATGACTGCATGCTTACAACCAAAAAAGAATTTTGGTAATCATTTCCAGATTATGTCACGCTACTGCTTTAAGGGACACTCTACATATCCAAACAAAGGTCTCAATGAGTAATACAAAAGTAACACATAATACCCCTGAAATGTTCATGGGGTATGCACAGCACTGCAAAATGACCTACCAATTTTACCATGTTGACAAATTCACAATTTAAGTCCAATAATCATCACAAATGTACCAAATACAACACATATGCATCTCATCTTGGACTACAACCATACCAAGTTTCAGACAAAGTCGACAAAAACTGACTGAGTTACACTTAAAAAGAAAAACAAAAGGAGTAGTTTGTGGAAGTGTGGGGGTGGCATTCATGTTTCCAGATTATTCTCCGCCACATCTATGGTATCCATGTGGGTGGATGCTGGGGGAGGCTGCAACAAGTGGGTCTGTCTGAGAGGTAGCAAAATCTCTGGCTCAGGAAAAGTGGTCAAGAAGGAGGTTGCTGTTGTCCCCATGACTGCTGGTGGTGTGGTGGCACTGAGCCTGGTCTGGATAATAGATCCCCAGTATGGATATATGGACCTGTGACCAAACAGCTGTCTCCTTTCTGTGCATTACAGCACATTGGGTACATGTAATTGGGGTAGTATTCAATAGGGCTGTGCGAATATCGAATATTACTTTCCGAATACCACGAATAGTAGGCTATCCGAATATTCAGAACCGAATACCGAATAGTCCACTATTTAGCTGGTATTCGGTATTTGGCCAGCCGCAAAGAAAAAAAAAGTAATTCCCACCCTTCTGGCCAACGTTAAATTAATATTTTAGCCCTGGTGTCTAGTGGTCCCCCCCGCCAATCCCCATTCCAAAATGAAGAATCCCCCAAAGACCCTCAGCAATACCCTCCAGTCCCTGTCCCAAATATATAAAACAAAAATCTGGTAATTTCTCTGGTGTCTAGTGGACTCCCACCCCTACCCTGTCAGGAAGTGCCTCCCACCCTTCCCCCACACCCACGACCGGGCGGGCCACAGTCTGGCCCTCCACCCACCTCCATGGCCAGCCAGCCCGACTGAGTTTTCAGTGAATGAGTGCGCCATGCGCCTCATTCACTGAAAACTCAGTCGGACTGCCGACCGTGGAGGTGAGTGAAAGGCTGTGTGGTCCGCTCCAGGTCGTGGTGTGAAAGAGTGGGACTCCTGACAGGAGTGAAAGGTCACTGAATGCCAGGAAATACCTGTATTACGTTGTTTTTATATATTTGGGGACGGGAGACTGGGGTGTGTGCTGAGTCTTTGGGAGGAAGGGATCTTCATTTTAACCTGAGGGTGGCTGAGGTGGAGACCACTAGCCTCAGGGCTAATGTAATGGCCAGGAGGATAAGGATTACTTTTTCTTTGTGGCTGGCCGCTCCAGGGTCATGAGTGGGGAGGAGGTGGAAGGCACTTCCTGACAGGGTGGGGGGCGAGGGGTCCACTAGACACCAGGGAAATTAGGGGATTTTTTTTTATTTTTATACATTTGGGGCTGGGGATAATGCTGAGAGTCTGGGCAGAGGTGGAGGGAATCATTATTTTGGACTGGCAATCAGCTGGGGGGGGTGTGGAATGAGACCACTAGACACCAGGGACTGAAACATTTATTTAATGCTGGCCAGGAGGGGTGCTTTCATTTTTAAACCCCCATCCCAGCCATCCGAATACGAATAATCTAATATTTTAATCAATAACGAATATCTTCGCCTAATATTCGAAAAAAGGTATTCGCACAGCCCTAGTATTCAACTCTGGCCAGGGGAAAAATTGTACCAAGCCCAATTGCAGTGGTAGCAAACCCTTTGGGTATTTGCCAACATGTTATAGTGGCAGTGGAGACTATAACTGGATCACAGACACAGGTCAGAAAATGTAAGACTTGCTACTGTCTGAGCTGGATACAGCCTATGGTGGTGGTACCATGGGATGGGGATGGGGAGACTCAGGGTCTTCAGGCTGCAGAGTGTGGGGAACGGGGGACCACTGACCTTGAGACTTTTGTGTATCAGTAACTTCATTTTAACTCAACTTTGCCTTGGTATACCACAAGGAGAAGTTACAGGCAAAGTTGCCAGACAAAGTTGCCAATGGAAAATGTCCTATTAATTTTCTATTAAATAAAAAAACTTCACCTTAACTGCAGTTAGGAATTAAAACTTTGAAACATCTCTAATGCCTGTGAATTGTTATTTATTATACAATGGCAAGAATATTTCCTGGACACTGATTGGTCAGTGTGTGCCTGGGACAGTAAGGTTATCCAAGCACAGCCTCACTGTATGAAGTCCAGGCACACACATGACTGCATACCACACTGGGAAATCATGCCACGGCTCATCCCCAGTGTTTTTCCCACCAACTGAGCGGCTTCACTGTGAACCGCGTACGCAACCATCCTTGACCCCCCCCACACACACACAATCTGTCTGTCCCTCACACCTCTAAGAAATTCACTACATTACAATGTGAAAAACACATTACTTCAATTCAGTTAAAAAAAAAAGCCATTTTAGCACCAACAGCTTCACTCTACTGGCTCTGTGCCTCAGTCCAGCAGTACATGTTTCTCCATGCCGAATGGCCATTTCCCCCAAGAACCGCAGGCAGCAGCTGTTTCTTAAAATAAAAAAATGCTCCCTTAATCTATTCCATTTGATCAGCAACCACTGGTGAAACATAAAACACCACTCCCCCCTCAGAAGGTACAACGCACTTACCAACCTGTTTCGGAAACCTGGAAGTCTCGCTCCCTCTTGCCACTTGTTCCCGATGTCTGCTTTCATATCACAGAACTCATCCAATCAAACAGCAGGCAGCAGCACAAGTTAAATTACAGTAAATTGGAATGATGGACTAAGAAGGCAAAGCAAAGTGCCACAAGAAAAGAAAAAACAACAGTTTAAGGGAGAATGGCGAGACCTTCAATCCCAAGAAAAAAACTGTTCGTCAGGGACAGCTAGGTGAACAGAAAAAGCCACTCATATATCAGCAGCACCACCTACTGCCAAAAGGGGACTCAGCCTCATGTTCAACCACCCCAGGCATAAGGTTATCCCAGCACAACCCACACCCTGTCATGCATTATTGCTTAATTATTTAATGAAAATGAATCTTTAAAACATATAATTGTTGGCATTAGTATTTTTTTATTTGTAATTTGTTAACCAGGTAGGACCCTAGAGCATTAGGTTCCCATTATTTAAGGGAACCCCAGAGATGTAAACAAAGCCAATAATACAGACTCAATATGCAATAGATTCATGTGCACAATAATCAGGTGACATTACACTTGCACATAGACAAGTGCAAACAGTTTTTTTAATACCATTTTAAAAGAATTCTGCAAATTTTTGGCAAGGACACAGGTGTGGTACTTTAGTTTTCCCTGGAAGTTAAGCCAATCAGTCTGTGTATAAAGCTCACAAGTATGTGTTAACCTGTCACAGCCTGTGACTAGGCGGCAAGCTTTGTTAAGAGCAGTGTTGATGCAGCGTAGGGCGGTTGGATCAGCAGATCCATAAATGACTATCCCATAGTCCACCAAGGAAAGGATAGAGGAGGAGACAGGAAGATGCATGGCCTGGGGAGGTAAGCAGTGTTTAAGCCTGTAAAGGATCCCCAATCTAGTGCTGACAGAGAAGGAGACAAGCTGTATGTGATTATGGTAGGAGAGGGAAGTGTCTAATGTGATTCCGAGATATTTAAAACATGAAACCTGCTCTAGAGCAGAGCCATGAGAGTTTTTTACTAGTAGGGGCGCATGACAGTGGGGGCTTTGTCGGTGTGCAAAGAGCATAGCCTTCATTTTTTTGTAATTGATTATGAGGCGGTGTTCAGAGAACCATGATTCTAGCTCCCTAAAGAAGTCCTGCAGGGCTAGTTGGAGAGAGCTAGGCTGAGGGTGTTTCCAGAACACTACAGCATCATCAGCATAGAGTAGCAAGTGACCACTGCAAGACTTAGGGAGATGGTTTAAAAAGAGGGTGAAAAGTAGGGGGCCAAGTATGGACCCTTGTGGGACACCAGAGCATACTAATTTGCATGAGGAGAGGGTTGTGTTGATCTTGACTTCTTGTGTCCGCCCTGAGAGGTACAGTGATGAGAAAATCTGGGGCTAAAGTGGCAGATCTGCATATGGAACTATATAGAAGTTTAACTTGTTGCAAGTCAGTGACATTAGCAGTGGCCTAGACAAGAAACCTGTAGTCCACTAATGACAAGATTGAGTCAAGACTGTCTTAGAGTGAATGGACAATTCTTTAGCCTAAAAATCCAAAAAAAGGTGAGTATGTACTGAATTGACCAGTGTGGCAATATGTTCTTTTAAAGAGAGAATCTCGTCTATCATAAAACTGAAACATTTTGCTAGAAGCAGGATGGTGGAATTTCACAGAGTAAAGATGAGGAGTGGGTTCTTTGCTCAATTACTGTGGAATTAAATTCCACCAATCTCGATATATTCTGTAGAAATGGTTGCATGGATTCAAGGTATTTCACAATCTTTTCCTTCAGCTGTGATTCCATTCACTTTCCCACCTCCGTTGTCTGGCTGACTGGCTTATAATTTTCAGCCTCCTCCCTGCCACCACTTTGGTATAGTTGGACTACATCCACCCTCCTCCAGTCCTTGGGAACCACTCCTGTTTCCAGTGAGCTGTTAAATAGAACTGTTAGCAGTGCAGCCAATATTTTCCTGAGCTCCTTCAATACAATTGGATGCACCCCATCTGGCCCCATTGTGTTGTCCGCCTTCAGATTTATAAGTCTCTTAAGGACTCTTGCCTCCAAAAAAAGGACTTGTGTCCATCCCTCCTCCATAACTTTTTTTGGCAATTGGGTAATGCCAGGGTACAAGGTCATTTTGCAAAGGTGGTCCACAAGTACAGGGAGATTAAGTGACTTGTTCAGGGTTGCCTGTACACAAGGGAGGTTGTGGAAATCAAACTCAGGTCTATTGGTCATACCATGCTTATTCACTACGTGTTAATGTAACAATTAGGCTACACTGCCAGCTAAAAGTGACACAGTGTGCATGTGGGGGATTCAAACCCAGGTCTACTCAACCTTCTGTTTTGTAGCTCAGTGCTCTAACCTCTAGGCTATATTGCCTACATCATTGATGGACTTGCTAGTTTATGTAAGAAAAACAAGAAAACTGAATTCCTTTTTTAGAATGATTTTCTCCATGTTTTCCTGGCTTCAAAAAGAAGCTCCCTTTTTATGGGTGGTACTCCACTTTACCTGGGCTGCAGTGGTATCTAATAGAATTCTTACAGCATTCTTTGCTTCAGTTTAAATCAAGGAATATTTCATTACAAAATTGGTAGATGAGGCAGCTCACCTCGCTCTACCTCTGTTTCTTACTTTCATTGTGCCTGTTTTGGCTTGCAAACTTATGTGCCAGAAGTTGAGTGGAGCCACTGACTACTGTGCTGCTAACAGGGTACATATATCTTCTTGCAGATAGGCTTGAATATCAAAAATAGGTGTACTGAAAGTAAAAAATAGAGATAGGGCCAGGTGAGCAGCCTCATCGACTAGGACTATAAGGAAATATTTCCCGGTTTAACCCCCAAAGCAGAGTATACTGTTTTGGCCAGATAGTCAAAAACAGGGCTGGTGTAGTGCAGCTGTTTTGGCTGCACTTGCCCCTGCACTCCCTCTGGCTCCTGCAATATTGACAAGGATAGAGCTTGCCAACAGAGCAGCGCTATCTGACTGAATATCAATCAATGCTGGCACAGCGCTAAGTGAATCTACACTATCCATACATGGACGACGGCTGCATATAGCCCATAGGAAATAGCACTTCCTGAAATGGGATAGCACCAAGCCTCTGTGGGCCATATTCAACCCAAG
The DNA here is from genome assembly GCA_016271365.2 of Neoceratodus forsteri. Taxonomy (NCBI): domain Eukaryota; kingdom Metazoa; phylum Chordata; order Ceratodontiformes; family Ceratodontidae; genus Neoceratodus; species Neoceratodus forsteri. The sequence continues at coordinate 1,058,924,409 of CM057451.1, read as the reverse complement.
CATGCACATGAGCCCATTGTGGATGCAAGGCTCTAAAGGGAAATTTGCATGCTTATTAAGCACTCATTTTCATGTGGTGCAGAGTTCCCTTAGCACCATTTCCTTAATGAAAGGAGAGTCCTCTGAGGTACAGTGAACGAGTGAATGAATGAATGAATGAATGAATGAATGAATGAATGAAGTTCATTTGTTCAGCACAAAACCTTTACAAATGTTAAAAATTTCTAAGACATACAATAATCTTAGCAATAAATATACAATAAAATAGTACATACATATCACAATAGGAGGTTACCCTGTCTAGACAAGATATGTTATTAAGTACTATTCTTCTAACTTTAATTATAAATATTACAGTCATATTTTAGTGAGAGAAGATAGTGTGCAACATTGCTTAACAGTTTGTAATTGTTTGACTGAAATATCTCAATTAGTATTTGATTGGGAGAGAGAGAGTGAGTTCTGAAATGATTTTGCCTAACAAGAATCTTCGTCTTTTAAAGTTGGTGTGCTTGCGCAGCCAGCATCTTGCGGTAGTGCAGATTTGGAGGCGCGGTCACTGTTGGGCGAATGCAGGGCAAGCATCAGTAGGTGCATCCTTCATTCCACAATCAGCCTGCATGCCAGCGCCACACCAGCCGGGTGAGCACATCTAAGGAAAGGTCTGCTGCAATGCGAGCAAAGCTCGTCACACACAGTGGACCTCCCGACATGCTTAACTGACACAAACATGGTGGCACACTGCCTCCCAAACTGCCGACTTCAGGGGTGCCCAATCCCCATCAGCTTATCCTGCCCTCCAATGTATGTGCCAATGGGGGAGCCCACTCCCCATCAGAATAAAGAACTCTCCCATTTGTTATATGCCGAGGGGGGTGCCCAATCCCCCTCGGCTCTTGTCCCCTCCCCCAGTTTCCTTGTGTGCTGCCGGGGGTGCCCAATCCCCATTGGCATAAACTAACCTCCCCTTGTGTTGTGTTTCGATGGGGGTGCCTAATCCCCCATCGGCTACAGCTGCCCCCCCAAAAAACAAGGCTCCGTTGGCAAGCTGGGAGCCTGCCCCAGCGTGCCACATGCCCCTGTAAACATAAAAATGGTCCTGTGATGTTTTTTATTTTTTTTGTCCCTGTAAACAAAAAATGGTCCCTTGCCATCTCCCTGCCCCCCTTCACAACCCGCACCCACCCACTGTGCACCCTACCTCCCCACACCCCCTCCTCACCCCATACATACCTCTGGAGACTGGCGCAATGATCATTGGTGGACCGGGAACACGTCTGCACTCTTCAAAGTTGACAGCAAACTGAGGAAATGCCGGTAAGCTGTATAATGGAATAAATAGGGTTTTTGCAACTTTGATGCATATCTCAGGCATTTTTTGGAATTTTGGCAACAGATTTTCAGCATGGGGTTTTTGGGACCCCTCCTCATTAATTCTTGTACTGTCATGGAGTTATTTGGTCCTGAAAGGTGATTTTGCGGTCACTGCACGGAATGACCTTTTGGGACTAATGAAACAACAGTGCCACTGTTCATGAGAGGAGCGCTCAAAAAAGCCTATGTTGCAAATTTGGTGACTAAACTCCCAAAAATGGCTGTTTTACGAGCATGCGTTGCGCTGTTTCTACTCATGCTCGTAACGTCATGAATTTGTTATATGTTTGCTCTAGATTTTCAAACTTGGCATTTTTCCACACCTCCTGATGAACAGTACAGCTGTCATTTTACATATCCTGCCTGAAATGTGTTTTCGCATGTCCAGCACAGAATAGCGTGGTCACTGTGCGAAATCACTTTTTGTGACAGTTTGAGGAAATGATGGTGATACTGTTCATGAGCAGAGGTCCTAAAATGCCTATGTTAAAAATTTGGTGCTGAAAGTCCATAAAATGACTGTGTTGCAGGTGTTCGTTGCGCAGTTTCCACGCACCCTTGTAACGTTGCAAATTTGCAATATTTCCATGCCAGATTTTCAAAACTGGCATTTTTTCACACAACCTTATGAACAGTACAGCTGTCATTTTTCACATCCTGCCCAAAATATGTTTCCGCACCTGTGGCGCGCAATGGCATGGTCGCTGTGGGAAATCAACTTTTGGGACAGATTAACGAAATTGCAGTGCCACTGTTCATAAGGGGAGGTCCCAAAATGCCTATGTTACAAATGTAGCTACCAAACTCCCCAAAATAATTGGGTAACATTCGTGTGTTGCACAGTTTGTATGCATGCTCATTGCTTCACCAATATTTCATAATGTCTCTCCAGATTTTCAATGTTGCCATTTTTTTTTACGCCTCCTCATGAACAATACAGTTGTCATTCTCCACATCCTGCCCAAAAATGTGTTTTTGTCCCTCTGTCACCAAATGGCACAGCCACTGTGCAAGACCACCTTTCAGCTGACAAAGTGAGTGTGCTGCTTTTCATGAGGTGGCCTGACAAGCAGCCCATGTTGAAAATGTGGAGTGAAACTACCAACACACGCCTACGGTGTTAGGGTTTCCAACTGTAGCACCCCACCCGGTACAGACTGACTGGCATCCGGGGTGTGACTTGGGATCATCGGATGCAATGCTCATGCCATTCCACCCCTTCACCCCCACCATGCAGCCAGTGAAAGGCATCGTGGTGTGTCTTGCACTGTTCAGCCACAAAGTTCACCCCACGCTCCTGTACTGTACCCACATCAGCATATTTCCTTATGGAATGGGGTAAGTATAACACCCCAAAGACCCCAAAGCACACCCCAACACTTGTCAGTATCTACAGGGTAGGGTGAGGTACAATGGCATGAGCGTTATAGCTGACAACCCAAAGGCACACCCCAATGCCTGTCTATCTCTACAGGGTGGGGTTGGCATCACTTCAATACTTCACTGCCATTCCTATTATGCATCTCTAGTTCCGGCACTGCCAATGCCAATGCCAGTGTGACAACAGTTGGCATTGACAAATGCTTGTTTCATATAGTGGACAAAAGAATTACACATACGAACATATGAAGAAGTCAGCAGAAGACGGCCATTTGGTCTATCTAGTCTGCTCATATTGCAGGGTCCACAGCTTGAGCTAATGTCCCTGCCTTCCCTCCATACTCCTCCCATCCTCCCTACCCATGATCCTTACTTTCCCCCTGTGTGGTGTGGGTTTGAAAGGAGGTCCAAACGACTCAGTTGACAGTAAATTAAAATAAATTTATTAGCGATAAATAAAATTACAAGCCGAACTTTTCAAAGAAACAAAAGAAAAAAATCACATCCACACAGAAAGTATACTGACTTTCAGTAGCACTAGAATAAGCTAGAGCATTACTCTTATTGAGGTCAGCACAAGACTGAACCTCCAGGACCATCTGACCATCTAGATCAGGCACTTTGAATTTATACAGAGCAATGGTCAGGTGGTCCACTAGCTCCACCTCTACATGCTTCTAAAATCATATCTTTTGATTTACTTATTATTTTGAAAACAAACTATAACAGTATGCCTTTAAATTCTTGTACAAATCTCTTTGTATTGGCACTGAATAATTATTTTGAGAATTCAAGCTTTAAATTTCATACTTGGAGATTGAAGCACCATCCCCTCTATTAACATTATAAAAGGGGACAGAATGGGGCCGGCCAGCTCTTAGAAAGGGATTGGGAATGAAAAGGACCACTTCCAAATGCACAGCAAGGTACGATTTCCTTTGTTTTATTTTGGTCTTTATTTCATGCTGGAAAGGCTCCCGTTTAGCTTCGGCGGTACGTTTGACCAAAACTAGACTGAAGAGCCAAAAAAACGAATCCTCTAGCGCTAGATACGCTAGAAAAAAACAGCGCGATTAAAGAATGCTCATGTATGGAAAAAAACACAACGTGAATGTGTGCACAGACGGAGCAGCGCCTACCTGCAAAACAGCAAACAAAAAGGAAAGGGGCAGAATTATGAACTGTGCTACATTTCATTTGTGTCAAAATTCTCGAGGCTACCCAAGGCTGAACGCTACTATTAGAGAAGGACTCCATGAAAGGAGCCATATCTGAAAGCTGATTCTTTTAACAACAATGAGGTTATTTTAAACTGACTGGAATTTTTATTTTATGAATTCCTAACACATATTCTGGCTTGAGGAGGTTCAAAATCTTTCACTTAAGGATTTGATTCTATTTTGGTATTTTGGAATATATATATTTGTACACTCTGTAGAAAAGGGGGTCATACCCTGTACACCAAGACCTGCTGTGAGAAATACAGAAAGAGATAATATGATTATATAGGTGGCCAGCCTATATAGAGACAGATAGAGGGAAACAAAGATTAAAGTAGAGGGCTGTTGCAACAGACTTTTAAATAAAAAGAAAGAAAAATAATTTTTTTTTTTTTTTTGAGGTCAGGTATACAGGTTTGACTTCACACCCCCTATGCCTTTCCCAGCCTCTCTTAAAGTTGCCCACTGTATTCAATGAGATGATCTCTTCCAGCAGTGCATTCCAAGTGTCCTACACCATCTCTGTGAAGAAGTGCTTCCTGACCTCCCTACTAAACCTCCCACCCTCCAGCTTAAGACTGTGCCCCTAGTGTTATGGTTGCCACTCAGCTTAAAGAGACTCTCCTTATCAAACTTATTTATCCCTTTCAAGTACTTGAAGGTCCCACTCATGTCTCCACTCTCTCTCTATCCTGTCTTCCAAGGAGTACATGTTTAATGCCCTCAATCTCTCCTCATATGCCTTACCCTGCTGACCCACTATCATCTTTCTAGGTCTCCTCTGGACTTTTTCCAGCAGGCTAATGTCCTTTTTGAGGTGTGGGCACCATTACTGAACTCCATACTCTAGATGTGGCCTTACCAGTGACCTGTACAAGGGCAGAATAACCTCCTCTCTCCCACTACTGACCCCCCTAGATATGCATCCCAGCATCTTGTTTGCCTTTGCTGCTGCTTTCTTGCACTGTGTGGAGTGGCTTCACATGCTTTAGATCATCTTGTAACATCTTGTTACACTTACAAAATTCATTATGGAGCGCTTTTGGATGAAATGTGTGTAATCTGTGTCATATGATTCTATCCTGAATCTGGTAATAATTCTATGTCTTTTTGGATCAGAAAGGATTTGTAGGTATGTCTCTAGTTTATGTTACATCTTTATTGTTTTATACCATTTATATTGTTTCCTTGTGTGTAGTACTTCACAATCTTTATTAATAGAAAGATCCCTTATTCTCTGTTTAATTTGAATGACTGTTTCTGCAAATGGTCAGTAGTAAATCTGATAAAGGAAGTAGCCCAAAACCATGGGGAACAAAGTTGTGGAAATAATATCCATCATTGGGGAAATGAATCCTCGAGAATTATACTTTATCTCTCCTTCAAGACATAGTCTTGGTAATCTATTCTGAGGCAAGAGAAAGAGTTTTAAAAGAATCCTGAGCTTTCACTCACTGACTATTGCTGATAATAAGTCTTGCCCAAGTTCTGACCTTAGAATCTCTGAGGGGACTGGCCGAGGTACACAAAGAATATATATCAGAAATTTATTTTATTGAACTTGTAACATTTTAGGATGGTATGGTGCCCATATTTCTGCTGCATACATTATGCTTGATCTGATCTTTGCATTTATAACTTTGAGGGCTGCATATATGGATCCATCCCCTAAGTGGGATGAAAATCTTTTAAATGCAGAAAAAGTGGTTTTAGCTCTTAATTTCATAAGTTCTATATGATTGGACCACATCCAATTTTGAGAAAAACATACACCAATGTAACTGTCAGTTTTGAGCATTTGAATTTTGGTTTCTCCAATGAACAGAGATTTTTTTTTGCGTTTTTTCTCTGAATATTACCATATTAGTCTTTGAGTAATTTATGATTAAGTTATCCTTTTTACTCAATTTAAAGAAGTGATTGATCTTCCTTTGAAGACCTACTAAGGAGGCTGATAACAATACCAAGTTGTTGGCATAGGCTAATATTGGTACCCTCTGGTTTAAAACTTTTGGTGAGTGAATATTGTCTGCGTTTATGTTATTTAGACTAGAGTTTATGTATAGAGTAACTAGTATGGGTGCAAGAAGGTAGCCCTGACAGATACCCATTTAAATGGGGCTGAGAGACCCCCTTGTTGGTTAAGTTTAGCTCTCAACTAAGTGTTTGAGTGTAGTCTAATAAATGTGTCTAGTAGTAGTGGGTCTAGATTGTAATTTTTTAGTTTTTCCGTAGAAGGGAATGGTTAATAGTGTTGAACGTTGCCTTCAAGTCAACAAAACAACAGTGTAACTTTCCCTTTTTAACCACTACATATTTCCATAAAAGATAAGTTAAAGCAAAACAATGCTGTGTGGTCAAATGCCTGGGTCTAAACCCATTTTGGAATTTGCTAAGCATATTGTTTTCTTCCATCCAGGATTGAAGTATATTTAATAAAATTTTACAGAAGAGCTTTTGTGAGTTATTCAATAAACAAATTAGTCTATACATGAGTGGATCTGCCGGATTTCCCTTTTTCTTATATATAGGACATATGATGCTACTGTGCCAGCTTTTTGTTACTTCTTTTCCCAGGGCAATTCCATGAACGATTATGTGGGAGATAGGTTCCCGCCAATCAAGGAAATATTTATACATTTCTGAAATAATGTCATCAGGTCCAGGTGCTTTATTATTTTTTGTCCATTTTAAGTTCTTAAGTATCTCTGGTAACATAATGTAAAATTGTTTCAGTAAAAAAGTTATGTCAGTAGCAGTATTGGATATTTTTTCTTTTGTCTCTCTATAATATAGAGAAGTAAAATGTTGTTCCCATGTTGGGAGCATGATTGTAGCTTCAACTGAACTAGAATAATATGAGTAACCTTGGCAAACAAGTGTCCAGAATTGCTTGGTTTCTTTATTTTGTAAGAAAACACAGTTGCACATACCCCAATAATGCAAAGCATCATGGGAAACATATGCAAATCCCCATGAGAGAATTTAGACTGGCTCAACTTTAAACAGAATTGCTTGGTGCCAGTAGGCCCCCCAGTGCAATCAGCAAATGCTAAGAATAGCAGACACATTCACGTGTTTCATCCTCATTTGGACTCATCAGTGTGCCATATCTGTGTTTAAGCCCAGGGAGAGTGAGGCAGTCGTCCCTTAAGGGGGATGTTATTTGTTTGGGTCATGGGAAGCCCAAAATAGAGAAGGACAAGAACTACAAAAGAACCCCAGAGCAAATGTCCCGAGGCATGGGTTATCCCAGAGAATATTGGCTGTATAGCCAAATGTCAAAAGAAAACACAATTGCACATATCCCAGTAATACAATGGATTTATTTAGAATTCCCTTACTACTGTAAGTTGTTTATTTGTTTTAAACCATGTAGCTTTATTTATTTTAATAGGTTTGTTTTGCATCAAAAATGGTTGAATGTAATCTGATATCTTTTGCCAGTTGGCTAAGATATCGCTAAAACATTCAGATGTGTCCATTATATTGTCCCTTAAATCCAAAATTGGATAGCTATCCAGGACTGGGGTACAGTGATTACCCCCACACCCAATCCCCCACTATAAATTATTATAGTATTCACTGGTGTCCAGTAGCTCCCTCTACCCATAATACCCCAGTCTACACTAGTAAAGCACTCCCTGGTGGTCCAGTGGTCCCTCCAAATAGCCCCATATGACCTGCCCACTCACAAAACACCTACCTGCATCCCCTTACCCCAGTACCCAGCTCACATAACAATTACCTATGGTGAGTAGCACAGCCCTCCTCTCACCACCACAACTGACCACCATATGAGCTGTCCATGAGAGTGTGCATTGTAGAAACAAATGTTTCTGGTTTCTGGGACCACTGTGCTATATTAACATACACTGAGGTATCAAGTAGTTGTGGGAGGAACTACTGGATGAGTACTCCTCAGCACACTGGAGGAGTGCCTGTATCTCAATGAATATAGCATCCTGTGGTGTACCATAGTACCTGTAACATGACCTGCTATGAGTTTGGCTTTGGAAATGGTTTCTTAAACATGAACAACTAAGTTAAAAATGTAGTTATTTCAAGGCACCTTTTACATAATAGTGCCACTTTAAATAGTTAGTCTCATGGCTATTTTTTCTTCCTGGTTTTAAATTCCAGTGTAAGTATACTGGCAATGGCTTCATTTAATGGTTAGTTTTCCAAATTTAGAGAAAGGTAAGATTACCATTTTGTTTTAGAAGTTCAACAAGTTTTGAATTATTCTGTTTGTCTTAAAGTGGTACGTCTAAGTTTTGTGTGTGCTTCAAGTTTTTGGGGGGTGAGTGACTAATGCGCTGTGCTGTGTGTCCATATCTTGCTGTTGATCACATAGAAAGTAGTTAGTGTTTGAATGGCTGCTTTCTGTATACTTTAATGGACCACTCAAAGGTTCACCACTAGCAAAACTGTATATGAAATAAAAACATATTAAATGAGTGCCCAAGCAGTTCAAACAGAACTTCTCCTTTAAAGGAGAACTGCACTGAGCCTGTAAGTAATTTTTTCCCAGTAGAAGCTGTTTTTTTTAAGTACTGGTTACATTTCAGTTATTGTTCCATCTATACAGGTCTTTTAGTAACCTCATTTGGGTGTTTCTGCTTTACAATCTGGCTGGCAGCAAATCCTTTGCCACAGCCGCCCCTCTCCTATGGAACAAGCTCCCTCCCCACCTACAGGATGCCCCCTCCCTAGGAATATTTAGGAAAGGACTCCACGCTCACTTACTAGATGCCAGTGTCTGCTCTAGCCACTGAGTGAAAATCCACTATACTCTTGTACCCGAGCAATTATCTTTTGCAATTCTTAACCTATTGTCCTGTCCTCTCCCCTCACATTCCCTGATCCCCTCCAAACTCTGCGAATCACCTCCTTATTCCCCTGCGCCAGCCTTAATCAATTCTGCTATGTCTCCCTATTCATGAAGGCTCTGTTCACAGGGTACCCTGCAGCCTACTCCCCTATTGTTACCCTCCGTCCGGTGTATAGTAACAAATTCCTCTGGAGGCCTGCCCTGACTTTAACCCGCATGGGTTGGCCCCCTTTGGTCTCATGTCAACCCCAATGTATGATGTATTTTGTCTCTGCTGTATTTTTTTATCCATGTTCTTTGTACACTGCTCTATTTGTCTCCTTTTCGTAACTAATTCTGGGTCGCCCCTATAAAAGGGACGTCCCGGGCTCAGCGGGCTTACCCGGTCATTAAAATTGAATAAATAAATAAATAAATAATCTGATATTAAATGTCATTTTAGAACTGTATGATGTAGTTTATGTCTCTGTTAGCCACAGAGGTCTGAAATAGAACATGAATGCATTGTGCCAACAATAGAAGAGTAGAACAGGGACATGCTGTAAACTACATCACACAGTTCTAAAATGGTTCTTACCAGCAGCATGTAAATCAAAAGCATCCAATAGGATAGCTGAAATGCCTGTACAGCTACAGCAATAACAGAATTTGAACCAGTATTTAAAACAGCTTCTACTGGAGAAAATGACCAATAGATTCAGTGCAGTTCTCCTTAAAGACAGTTACAATATGTTGTGTAACTTTTTTTTATCTCTAGGTGTCATACAAGTAATCAGTTGCTTAAATGTATAAGCTGAGCAGATGTTAATCTGCACAGAAGACCTCCTTCATCAAAATAATTCCAGATAATGTAAAAGATGAACTTAAAGATTTGAAACTTTAAGAACCATTAATAATTAAGAGATTGAACAGGATTGCTACCAAGCTGCTGGTAAAACACATTGTTTCAAGTAAAACAAGCATTTGTCAATGCCGAATGTTGTCTTGCTGGCATTGGCATTGGTAGTGCAGGAGTTAGAGAGATGCATAATAGGAATGGCAGTGAAGTATTGAACTGATGCCAACCCACCCCCACCCTGCAGAGACTAACAGGCATTGGGGTGTCCCTTTGGGTGTTGGCCATAGTGCTCATGCCATTTCACATCTCCTTATCCTGCAGACACCGACAAGTGGCGCGGTGTGCATTGGGGTCTTCGGGCTTTACACTCACCCCATTCCATAAGAAAATACACTGAGATGGGTGCAGTATAGGACAGTGGGGTGAACTTTGGAGCCAGTGAGTCCAAGGCACATCTTGATGATTGTCACTGGCTGCAGGGTGGGAGTGGGGGTGGAATGGCATGAGCATTATGTCCGACAATCCCAAGTCACACCCCTGACACCTGTCAGTCTCTACATATGGGCGTTCGGCACCAAATTTTCAACATAAGCATTTTAGCACCTCTGCTCATGTACAGTGTCATTGTTATTTCCTCAGAGTGTCCCAAGAAGTGATTTCGCACAGCGAGCACGCTATTCTGCACCAGAACTGCGAAAACACATTTTGGGCAGGATATGTGATATGACGGCTGTACTGTTCTTCAAGAGGTGTGGAAAAATGGTAATGGTGAAAATCCAGAGTGAAAATATCACAAATGTTCTACGGTATGAGCGTGCATGCAATCTGCCAACGCACGCTCATAACACAGTCATTTTATGGAGTATCATCACCAAATTCTCAACATAGGCATTTTAGGACCTCTGCTCATGAACTGTGTCACTGTCATTTTCATAATCTGGCCCAAACATTGATTTCCCACAGCAACTGCGCTATTGTGCGCCATAAATGTGGAAACACATTTCGGGCAGGATGTGGAAAATGACAGCTGTACTGTTCACAAGGAGGTGTACAAAAATGACAATGCTGAAAATCTGGCATTAAAATATTGTGAATGTGTGAAGTTATGAGCCTGCATAGCAACTACGCAATGCACGCTTGTAAAACAGGCATTTGTTGGATTTTTTCCACCAAATTTGGAACATAGGCTTTTTGAGAGGCCACCTCATGAACACTGGCACTGTCATGTTGTTAATGGGTCCTGAAAGGTGATTTCACACAGTGAATGTGAAATCACCTTTCAAGAACGATGATTACCATGACAAAACTATGTTGAAAATTTGGTGCCAAAATTCCAACAAATGCCTGAGATATGCAGCAAAGTTGAAAAACCCTATTCATTCCATTATACAGCTTACCGGCATTTCCTCAGTTCGCAGTGGGTTTTGAAGGGGGTACCAGACATGTTCCCGGTCTTACCGAAGATCGTCGCCCGGACTCCGGAGAAATGAGTATGGTGTGAGGGTGAGGCGTGTGGGGAGGCAGGGTGTGCAGTGGGTGGGTGCAGGGGGGGCAGGAGACCTGAGGGACCTTTTTTGTTACAGGGAAGAAAAGAAAAATAATTACATGCATGGACAGTTTTTTTTTTTTCAGGGACGTGGCACACTGTGGTGGGCTCCCAGCTTGCCACCTAACTGTTTTTGGGGTGCTGCAGCTGATGGGGGATTGGGCACCTCATCGGCAGAAAATCGGGGTGGTGAATTTATGCCACGTGAGGGATTGGGCACCTCGTCAACACACAATGAAAGGTGGGGGGCAAGAGCTGAGGGGATTGGGCACCCTCTGCATATAAGAAATGCGGGGTGGCTGATTTATGCCGATGGAGAGTGGGCTCCCCATTGGCACACAATAAAAGTGGGAGGACACAAGAACCGAGGGAGTTGGGCACCCCTTGGCATATAGAATGAGGGGGGCTGCTTGTGGGGCCACAGTATAAGTTGTTGGGGATTTGGCACCCTGAAGCCAGCCATTGGGCAGGTGACGCCATGTACTGCTCATGTGGCGAGACACGGGAAAGGTCCGCTCGCGTCTGATGAGCTTTGCTCGGATTGCAGCGGACCTGTCCTTAGATGTGCTTGACACATTAGCATGCATGGGGCATGCAGGCTGATTGGGGAATGAGGTACTCACCTACTGATGCATGCCCTGCATTTGCCCAACAGTGGCCGCGCCTCCAAATCTGCACTACCGCAAGATGTTAACTTGCGCGCAAGCATGGCAAGCCAACGTAAAAAGGCAGCTAGGGTGTTGAACTGGTCAGCTGGATTTCAAAGAGTTTCTTGCTGAGCATGTTGTTCAAAACACTGCATTCCATTGGAGGGCACAACATTTTAGGAATATATCAGGGGGAGGGGGAGGGCTGGAAGGGAGGGTGGATGTAGGGAAAAAATAGGGCAAACTAGATGGCCCAATATGGTCCTTTTCTGCTGTGAAGCTTCTATGATTCTATGATAGTAGAATAAGATAACTTGACAGTGCATGAAAATAGTCATTGAAGTGTAGGCTCTTGATTTTCAGCTATACTCTGGGGACATGCATCACCATAGTGTTACATCCCTCATGCTTGCACTGATAACTTACACATCAGGTCACTTTGCTGTATAAGGAACAGCATAGTGAAAAACGAGCAATACATACAGCGCTGGGAAGTATAGCGACAAGGTACAAAACACTGCAAGGCAGAAATGTAGCACGTGTGGTTTTGTACCCTGACGGGGATGGCTGGAGGGGAAGAGTGATGCAGAGCTGAAGACCTCTGCTGGAGAAGTGGTCCACACAGCAGCCACCTTGGCTCAGAATGATGAGTCGCAGCAGTGCAGGGCAGCTTTGATTCTGTGGACCAGGGCTCGAATCCCGGTCCACAGATTTTCGCAGACTGCATTGTATAGTATTGTTTTTTTTGGCCCCTGCTGGTGTTTCACCACACTCCCGTGTTGATCCCCCCCCAAGTTGATTATATTAATAGGGGGAGTGCAGGGGGCAGAGCACTCACAGAAAATACTCAACTCCATTGTGTTTTGTGCCGACATTCCTGTTGGCATTGTGTTTCAGTGACAGCAATGTATCCACTATTTTTACTGCATGGTACATAGCTGCACTGTTGTTGTGTATGGCAAGATGACCCCATGCCGATAAGTTAGACCACCTAAAAGGTGGTTTAAGTTTTGTGTGCAACTGATGCAATTTGCAGTGAAACAGGATCCCTATAATGGTGCATTATTTCATTGCAAACTGCTCTGAAGCGCAGTAAATGCAATTAAACATTTGAAAGTAGCAGTCAAGCATTGTGTAGCATTTATGATGCCACAAGTGCAAGCCCCTTTTTGAACCTGTTCCTGAGGTATTACAGCTACAAATACAGTATATTCTATTATCTTTTTAATTTCCTTCCACAAAATGTCTCTTCCTATGTAGAAAATTGATGATAATTAATTAAAGAATGTAAAAAAATGCTTTATGTTACATTCCTTTTGTAATGGAATAAGCCTGCGTTTGAATTCATTTAATGGACTGGCAGTAGTTTTATAGTTAGACTGGAACACAAATTAGATTCAGGTCCAAAGTTCCTATCCTTTTTAATGACTGAAAGATGCCCTATTATAAGAGTGATGGTGTTTGCTAATCTGAACGTTACAGTTGCTAATAAATACTCCAGTTTGACACATTTTTTTCTAGAAAAAAATCTTTTATATATTTTTGATCATTTCAATTGGTTAAATCTAGCTGTAAGAATTTTGCCTGCATCATCATTTTCCTTTTTGTTCTGAAAGAATTAAGAGATTATGAATGCAGAATGAGGTTGTGTATAAAGGTACAAATGAGGACAAGGCAGTCAGGCAGTTCAGCACTATGGATGGATGGACTCGGCACAAATCTACAGCACCTCATAAACAAAACAGGAAGAAATGATTTATAGCTATGTCTGAGTCCCAAAGATATGTTAAAGAAAGGTAATGAGGCAGGAGTTTAAACCTGTTACCAAGTTTGAGCCCACTTTGAGTATTAAAACAATGATATTTTAAATCAAACATAAGGTATTCCTTTTTCTTTTCTTCTGGAAGATTGGCCACATTGAATTACACAGGTCAAATGACCCATATCAACCTTTTTACTTCCACCAGCCTCAGCAACACCTACTCATGTCTTAAAATATGGTGTTGCCATCATAGTGCATGCATAGAATCATGGCTGTCCCTTGTTGTGGAGATCCTTTCCTAACAAATGAATAAAATGATATTTTAAACCAAACCAAAGGCATCCTTTTTCTTTTGTTCTGGAACATTGGCCACATTGAATTGCATAGGTCAAGTGACCCATATCAACCTTTCTACCTCAACCAACCTCAGTAACACCTACTCATGTCTTAAAATATGGTGCTGTCATCATAGTGAAAGCAAAGAATTAAGGCTGACCCTTGTCATGGAGATCCTTTCTTGATATATGAAGACAACAATATGTTAAGCCATACCTAAGGCATCCTTTTTGTTTTGGAAGATTGGCCACATTGAATTGTGCAGGTCAAATGACCCATATAAACCTTTCTATTTTCCATCAGCCTCAGTAACACCTCCTCATGTCTTAAAATATGCTGTTGCCATCATAATGTAAGTACAGAATCATAGATGACCCATGATGTGGAGATCCTTTCCAAATCCTGACATTAAGAAGAGCAATATGAAGTGATTTGAAAATTATTCAGGTAGGCAAAGGTGTGTTAGCTGAAAGACTGGTACAGCTGCAAAGTTTTATAATCTAGTCTTACATAGAAACATAGAATTCAATGGCAGATATGGACCGCTTGGCCCTCCCAGTCTGCCCATTTCCCTACCTAATGGATAAGCTGCAGATCCTAGTTAACCAACAGCCTACTTCTTCCTACCCCCACCACCTAGAATTGCCTTATGACTGTCCCATGTATTCTTGAAGTCCACCACTGTTTTTGACTCCACAACCTCCTCAGGAAGGCTGTTCCATGCATCCACAACCCTCTCTGTGAAAAAATACTTCCTCACATTACCTCTGAGCCGCCACCCCCATCAATATTCAAATTGTGCCCCCTTGGTCTTGCACACCTCTTTTTCTGAAAGATGCTACCCTCTTGGACTTTGTTGATTCCCTTGAGGTACTTGAAAGTTTCTATCATATCTCCCCTCTCCCTCCTTTCCTCAAGGCTATATATATTAAGTTCCTTCAAGTCTCTCTTCATATGTCTTCTGGTGCAGACTCTGCACCATTTTAGTTGCCCTCCTCTGGACTGCCTCCATCCTGTCTATGACTTTGCAGAGACTGGGTCTCCAGACTGCACACAGTACTCTAGATGGGATCTCACCAGCTGTCTGTACAGAGGGATAACTTCCTGTTTTCAACTGGTGATGCCTCTCCCTATGCATCCTAGTATCCCCCCAGCCCTTCTTAATGCCCTTTCACATTGCTTGTCCACCTTTAGGTCATCTGCTATGGCTACCCCCAGGTCCCTTTCCATTTTTGTTGTTGTTAGTATCTCACCCCCCATTGTGTACTCTTCCCCTGGGTTTTTGTTTCCCAGGTGCATTACTTTGCACTTCTTTTCATTGAATCTAAGCTGCCATACATTTGTACCACTGGATTCACCAAGAGTACTGGAGTCACCAAAAGTACTGGGCCAACACAAGTCAGTTTTCTGGGCCATAGTTTTCAAATTCTGCATTAGCATTAGCAGTATAATTGCAGTATAATGTGGGGAGTGGTGGAATGCAGTGGCTGTGGGGCAGCCATATTCAGGCGGATCTTCTGGACACTGAGGTGCTGCCCTATCTGCATGCATCTTTCTGGACTGTGGGATGAGGTAGCCAGACTCAGAGTGGAAGTAAACTGGGTCAGGAGTACCATCACCCCTATCCAGAGACCACTCAGTCCAATGCAGCTGCCTCAAAGGATGCAGAGAACGAGGTACTTGGATGACAGTGGGCTCAGGAGGGTTAGACCAGTCAGGCAGAGGCATATCCAGATCCTATTCCACTCAAGAACTCATATGCCACACTGCCAAACGGGGACAACCAAATAGAGGTACCCAGAGAAATGGAAGGAAAGAATGTGGAGGTTAGCCAAGTGCAAAAGATGGAGATTAGCGCCCAGGAGGTGGATAGGCAGAATAAGGGCAAAATTCAGCAGAAGGGCAGACAGCAAGGTGAACCAGGGATAAAGGACAACCAAGGAAGGGGCTGGAGTAGAACAGCGAAACAGTCTAGGGAGGTCAAATCATGGAAAGTCATGTGTGCAAATGCCAGGAGCCTTAGCAACAAGATGGAAGATCTGGAAGCTGTCATGGTGCAGTCAGACTTGGACATTGTGGCCATCACTGAAACCTGGTGTAATGATAACCATGACTGGGAGTTGGCCATACCTGGCTACAACATATTCAGAAGAGACAGGGAGGACAGGCAGGAAGGGAGGAGGAGGAGTGGCACTGTATGTGAAAAATGACATAAGGGCCACAGAGATCCAGGAGGAACAAAATGGGGGAGAGATACTGTGGGTTAAGCTGGAAAGGAAAATGAGGCCAGCCATCCGCACAGGTGTGGTCTATAGACCACCAGCCCAGGAGGAAGAAACAGATAGGGAGCTTATGCTAGCCATCCAGAGGATAGCAGACAAGGGTGAGGTAGTACTGATTGGAGACTTCAGTATTCCAGACGTGGACTGGAGCATCCCAGCAGCAGCATCAACTAGGAGCAGATTTATCCTGGACTCCCTTCAGGGTGCCTTCCTCAAGCAACTGGTCATGGAACCAACTCGGCAGAAGGCAATACTGGATCTTGTGCTCACAAACAGGGACAGTGTGATGGGGGTAAGAGTGGGGGAGCACCTGGGGAACAGTGACCACCAGTCACTGTGGTTTGAAATCACAGAAAGAGCAGACCAAACCACACAAAACACGTATCCTGGATTTTAGGGGGCAAACTTTGGGAAATGGGGAGATACTTGAAAGAGGCATTAAGGGAATGGGGCAGGAATCAGGGGTTGAGGAACAGTGGAAGTATTTAAAATGGGATTACAAGAGCAACAGAATTATGTATTAAGCAGGTTAGCAAGAGGAAAGGAAGAGGAGACCATTATGGTTTCCAAAGAGGTAGCAAAGAAAGTGAAAGCCAAAAGATTGCATTCAGGCAATACAAAAGACACAGGCAGAAGGGATAGGAGAAGTACCAGGAGAAGCAAAGGGAGGCAGGGAGGTCAGTAAGGAAGCCAAAGCTCAGACAGAAGAACACATTGCAAAATCAGTGGGTAGAGGGACAAAACCTTTACAGGTACATAAGTGAAAAAGAAAGGCAAAGGAGGGATAGTGAGACTGAAGGGGAGGATGGGGCTGTGTGAGGATGACAACAGTAAAGCTGACATATTGAACAGGTATTTCTGCTCAGTCTTTACTAAGGAAGAGGAGGGTAATGGGTCTGAATGGAGTACAAAGGGTGAGAATGGTGCAGAAATGGACACAAGTCCCTTTACGAGAAAGGGTCCTGAAGGAACTGGAAATGTCACAGTTGATAAAGCAATGGGCCAGATGGGGTGCACCCAGGGTCCTTAAAGAACTAAGAGAGGTGGTGGCTGAACCTCTTGCTATCCTGTTTAGCCAATCACTAGAAACAGGGAGGTACCCAAAGACTGGAGGATAGCAGATGTAGTCCCTTATACAAAAGTGGAACAAAGAGAAGCGGGGAACTACAGACCAGTCAGCCTCACCTCGGTAGTGGGGAAGATCATGGAAGCACTACTGAAGGAGAGATTGGTGGAACATCTGGTTTGTCAATGGACTACAGCACCCAAGGCATAGTTTCACCAGGGAAGGTCATGTCAGACCAACCTCATTTTAATTTTGACTGGGTGACTAGGGAGGTGGATCAGGGAGGGCAGTGGACATGGCCTATCTGGACTTCAGCAAGGCCTTTGACACTGTGCCACATAGAAGACTATTGCACAAACTGGGGAATATGGGTGTGGGCAGGACAGTAGTGCGGTGGGTAGGTAACTGGCTGGGCAGCAGGACACAGAGGGTGGTGGTAAATGGCTGTCACTCCACAGAGGAAGCGTGACCAGTGGGGTACCACAGGGATCAGTGCTGGGACTGGTACTATTCAATATCTTCATCAGTGACATTGCGCAGGACCTAGAAGGCAGAATTTCACTGTTCGTTGATGACACAAAGCTCTGTAACAGAGTAGACACACCAGAGGGTGTAGACAGAATGAGAAGGGTCCTGCAGAAACTTGAAGAATGGTCAGGGTTTGGCAGTTGAAATTCAATGCAAGGAAGTGCAAGATAATGCATATGGTGCACAAAAACCCTGGCACAATATATCAGTTGGGGGGTGAGGATATAGCATGCACCAAGCAGGAAAGGGATCTTGGGGTTATCATCTCTGATGACCTCAAGGCAGGGAAACAGTGTGACAAGGCAGCAGGTAAAGCAAATAGGATGCTGGGATGCATAGGCAGGGGCATCACCAGCAGGAAAAGGGAGGTAATAATTCCACTATACAAGACACTAGTGAGGCCGCACCTGGAGTACACTGTGCAGTTCTGGAGACCTTACCTATGTAAAGACATGGACAGGGTAGAGAAGGTTCAGAGGAGGGCAACAAAGATGGTGCATGGATTGCATCACAAGTCCTATGAGGACAGGTTGAAGGCACTGAACATGTACCCCTGGAGGAGAGGGAGGGAGAGGGATATGTAGAGACATACAAGTATCTTACAGGGAGGAACAGGGTGCAAGAATGCACTATTTTAAGCAAAAAGATGTTCCAGGACTAGAGGCATGGGATGAAGTTGGAGGAGGACGATTCAGAGGAAACGTGAGGAAGAATTTCTTCACAGAACAGGTGGTGGACAAGTGGAACACCCTGCCAGAGGAAGTGGTGGGGGCTGAAACAATCACGGGATTTAAGAATGCATGGGATAGACATAAAGGAATTCTGGAGGTCAGGGGTAAGGGGCAACAGACTTCCTGGAAAACATAAACTGAACTTACAAACTTAAATGGGCAGACTGGGTGGGCCATAGGCCCTTATCTGCCGACACTGTCTATGTATCTATGTATGTATGTATGTATGCATGTTATATGCTAATATTCTGTGCAAGAGATTCTAAAATTCTGAAGCATTATTTTTCAATATTTATAGCTTAAATTGACATTTTCCATACTAACTATTTTGGTTTTAGGTCAGAGTTTACTTAACAACAATGATGGTACAAAACCATATTGGAGAATCTCTGAACAACAGAAGAGTTTTCCACTCTCCTGACTACATTGCATTTCTGTGTTTTTTCCCTGTTGTATCTGATGTCACTGTCACGTTTTCACAGTTTAGCACCCTAAGAGGCAAAACCTTGTATATTTTGTATTATTTAATGTGGTGCCCTGATGGTAGTGTGTGCTAGGATCCACTAAAATAAAGGGTGATTAGAGCAACAGTGTTGTGATGACCCAAATAAATTGCATACAATTTACCAATGCCAGTGCTACTCCCTGCAAGTAGAAGGGTGGGAGGACACTTCTGATTCTCAAGAGGTGGATGTTGCCAGCTAACAAAAAGAGGCACGATTGGTAATAGGTTTCCAAATGCTTGACAGGCTTTATTCTTCAAACAAGAGGAAAAAGGAGACACAGTCACAGGGAAAAGAGGGGAACTATAACTTCATACCTTCTGTATAAGGAGAACTGTAAGGCAAAATTGGCTGTAACAGCTATGCTATAAGTGTGTCTTTTGCAAATCCTTATACCTTACCCCTGAGGTGCACCTCTATCTAAGGCCTATTACCTATAGTACCCCACACTATGAAACATACAGTAAACTATAATACAACTCTATATGTGTTGCTAATGGTAGTTTGTGCATGGTTGTACTTTCTCTGTTGTCAGGAATAGAACAGGATGAAAGAAACTGGTTTTAACAAGGAACAACGTGACTGGCTGGCCAGTGCAACTCTGGAAATTTCCTGAGAAACTTGGGGGATACAGAGAGGGTTTTTAAACAGACAATGAGTTTCTTGGCCACACACCCCCTCCCTTGGGTTACCGGAATTCAAGAACTAGCACAAAGATTTCCTAAGCTAGAACCTCACTGAGGGCAACCAGAACTGAAGCACAAAGGATCCGGCCACAGTCTACTGGTAGACAGCTGCATTGAGATGACCAATACAGAGGCCACCTTGCCACAGCCCACTTCTGGACTGCTGGGTACCAATGATGCAGAACACCCTGCCACAGTCTGCTTCTGGACTGCCAGGTAAGGAAGAAGATGCAGAACACCATGTCACAGCCTGTTTCTGAACTGCCAGGGAAGGAAGAAGATGCAGAACAACCTGCCAAAGCCCACTTCTGGACTGCTGGATAAGGAAGATGATGCAGAACACCCTGCCACAGCCTGCTTCTGGACTGTCGGGTAAAGAAGATGATGGGAGGACCCCACAGAAACCAGGAATTAGGAGGAAGAAGTCTACAGATGTTAGAGAACGACAGAGTACTGGGCACCAAGGCCGGATGAGCCAAGGACTGACATAAAACAATAAACATGATGCTGACTTGAGGACATGGAGCAGAAGATCTGGACAGCACTTCTGTGCGGATGACAAAACGAGAAAATGAATGGCAGACTCTGCAAGGGGACAGGCTGTACACTGGAGACTGTTAGAGGAAAATAAATATGACATTGTTAGGGTATGGCTATGAACACAGCTCTTCTCTTCAGGAGTACTGCTGCAGACTGACTCTGGAGTGCACTTGAGGATCACCCCTTCGAGGGCTGCTGAAGGCTGATTCAGAGACACACTGGCAAACTGGCTGTGAAGGATTGCTGAAAAGTGAGACAGAACCACACTGGAGAAATGTCTCTGAAGGATTGCTGAAGACTGATTTAAAAACACACTAGCACAAGATGCTGACTCAATACAATTAAAAGTCACAGTTCCAACAGTGTTGCTTAATATCACAGTTCCAACAGTCTTGTTCAATATCACAGTTTCTGGATGTACAGACCACAGTAAATAACAGGCACTTTGTTGCTTCTATCTGGTCACCTTCTTGGTGAAGCCCTTACTGACTGTGGACCTACTGTAGTGGGGTCCCTCTAACTTAAATGGGTTCTCCTGCTACTGTGGGTACTCTGGCTACTAACCATTAAATGGCCTCCTAGACTGGGAATTGCTCTGGTGGGGTGGGTCTCCCCTTTATAGCTGAATTGGGCCTCTTACCATTAATTGACCAGGTATGGTTGACTAGGTCCCCTTCATCACCTATGGACCTAAATGGCTAGCTAGACCCCTTTTGTTACCTTTGGGCCTACATGGCTGGCTGGGTCTCTCCACCACCCATGGACCTATATGGTAGGCTATGCTCCTGTTTGAATACCGTGGGCCTTGTTGCCCTCTCTAACCACTGGGGCCTGATTGCCCTAATTAAAGCTCCTTTGGGCCCTGTGTTTCTCCTTTTAATACCTGAGACCCTTCTGGTTAGGCCTCCATTACACCTGTGGGCTTCTCACGACTGGTCCTCTTTAAATATCATTGGGCCTGCTTTTCCCCTTGCAGAGCTAGGCCTACTGACTTGCTGGGTCCCTTTAAATAAATCTCTGCCTAACTTGCCCCTTTAAACAAATTCCTGGGCCTGACTTACCCCTCTAAATAATTATCTGGCCCTATGCAAGGCCTATCCATTCCTTTGTGCTTGCTCTGCCTTCGTTCCACCTAATTTAAATATTTATATGCTTTTCCCTTTGGGACCACAGGTTAAGACCCCCCAAGGGCATCACCACACCCCGTATGAAAATCTGGTCCCTCCTGCCCTCGGCCCACAGTCGCTTCACTTTGTGCCTAGCATTAAACTAAAATAAATAAATAAACACTTTTGTTTTCAGTTCTGGCAGTCAGCACTTTGCTGGTGTGCTGTCGCCATCTCACCGCCCCAGACCGGGATGCAGTGAAGCCGGTTCAGAAGGTAGGAGGAACTTCTGGCAGATGGAGGGATTCGGGCAGCTGAGTGGTCAACCGGGGTCCTTGCGAGGTTCAGGACTGGTGCACAAGATGCAGCACTGCAACCGCTGCCTCCGAGGGACTGAAACTTTACTTTTTAAAATAAAAATAAATAACCGGGGCAGCAAGCCCTTTCCAGCAGGAAACTGGATGGCTTCATTTCTCTGGACATTCCCGACGGCACCACAGACCGCGCCACACATACGGGGCAGTCTTCAGCAGCTGGATGCAGTAAAGGCATGTAGACAAGCCCTCAGGGACAGCTTCAACCCTCCAGGTAAGCTTTTATCATCCCTCCACACTTTCTGCATCCTTTCTCCTTCACAGCTACCATGATTCTCTCCAACAACTTGTTTCAAATTTTAAAAGGCAACACTCTGTGTTCTGGTTCTGGTACTGAAGTGCTGGGCACATCCAGCACAGCACAACATTCTATCTTGGGCACAGTGTTTACTTTTTGCCACTTGCTGGCATAGTAACATTAGCTTGATATTTCTTATTTATTCATTTATTTAACAGTTTCACCAGGAAGGCATACTGAGCGGAGTACCACTCGATTCCAGATGTGTCTTGGGGTGAGGGGGTTAAGGTCAGAGCAAGTACATCATTTGAACACAATAATCATATTGCAGATACAGCATCTTAGCACATTTGAACACAATAATTACATTGCAGATATGGCATCTTAGCAGGAGTTAAACAGTACAATAACAAGACAGTAGGCTAACAGAGTGTGAACTACAAACAAGTCCAATGGACCAACAGTGCAATTATACAATTAGAAGTGAGACCTGTAATGCTGAAGGATGCATAGGTTCAGCAGTCGTAGTGCCAGGATGCACCAGGCGCTATACTAGGGCCAGATGCTAGGCAAGTAGAGGTGTGCCAAGGATTGGTAAAGGATAGGGGTTAGAGTTGGGCTATATATCATTTCAGAGTTGCAGGTTGCATGAATGGGGGGGGGATAACTTAAGGAACTGATTTAGCCACTGAGAGTTGTCTGTGTGCCTAATGTCAGCCAGCAAGGTGTTCTAAAGTTTAGGCAAGTGGTAGCTGAAAGCCGCTTGGCCTTTGGCTGTGGACATGTGTGGTACAGAAAGGGACCAGGAGTCAGTGTTCCTGAGAAAGTACACAGAGGGGGGTTGAACTGCAAGAGCTGACTCAAAGTAGGGGGGGAGGGTCCATGTCCAGAATTTCACTGTGGTCCTAGCACAGTGGCTAAGTCTCCGATCTTGTAGCGAGGGGAGGTGTAGCAGTTTGTAAAGATCGCAGTGGTGCACTAAGAGAGGACAGTCTAGGGCAAAACAAAGGAATGGAAGAGATGGTCGAGTCTTGCAAGGGTGGTCTTTGGTGCGGCACTGTAAACTACATCGCCATAGTCAATAACAGGGAGAATCTTGCTGTAGGATTGCTCTGCTAGTTGCCAGAGGTAAGCAACCCTTGTTACTATATACGGCGCCCAGCTTGGGGTGTAGTTTCTTGTGGATTGAGTCAATATGATCAGCAAAGCCGAGGTGCTGGTCGAGCAAGAGCCCAAGGTAACAGAAGGAGGTACAGGCCTCCAGTGGAGTACCATCGATAGTATGATATGGGGGGGGGTCAAGGGGAGCCAGGAGAGCCTCTGTCTAGTACCGAAGGTAAGTGAGATCGTTTTCTTCAGATTTAGAAAGAGCTGGTTAGTTCAAAACCATCACTGGACAGCATTGAAATCTTCCTAAAGTCTGCAGGCCACTTCAGTGGGGGATGGACCAGATGCATACAATGCCATGTCATCGGCATACATTTGAATGGATGTGTTTAAGCATATGGAGGGCAGGTCATTCAGGAAGATGGAGAACAGAATCAGGCCAAGTACTGAACCTTGTGGGACCCCTGTGTTTGCAGGGAGGGTGGCTAAAGTATGATGACCGATTTGCACAGATTGGGATCTGCCTTCAAGGTAGGATTTGAACCAGTTGGTGCAAGTACCCGAAAGTCCTGCATTAGTGAGTTTGGGTAGTATAAGGGCATGAGAGACTGTCGAATGCCTTAGCGAGGTCGACAAAGATAGCTGAGGTGATGTGCCCGTGATTCATGCCCATAAGTACGGTGTCGGTGAGCATGAGGAGGGAGGTGAGGTGACAGTGGTATGCATCTCATCTTTCTGAATTCTGATTGATAGGGAGTGAAGAAGGAAGATGCGTCGAGAAAGGATAAGAGCTGTTTGAGCACCAGTCGCTCTTGAATTTTGGCCAGGATGGGGGGGGGGGAAATGGGCGGTAGCTACTCGGTGCCGAGGGGTAACCCCTTTTAGGGAGGGGGATAACAGTGGCACTTTTCCAGTCAGAAGGGACCGATGCAAGCGAGAATGAGAGATTGAAGAGGGCGGTCAGAGGGGAGGCAATAGCAGGGGCAGAAAGGTAGAGGATTTTGGAGTCCAGACCCAAGGGACATTTACTTTTTTGGAGTTTAAGAGCCTGCAGGGCTTTTAGCACTTCTAAGGGGGTGACCATGTGGAAGGTGAAGCCAGTGGGTGTGTGAAGAGTGGAATTAGGCGGGATAGAGTGAGCTTGGGGGATGGTGGATAGGAGAGAGGCCTTGCAGCTGGTGAAAAAGGTGTTAAAGAACAAGGCCACTTCACCTGGATTTGAGATGGTGGAGCCATCAATGTTTAGAGCTGGGGTGGGAGGTTGGGTAGGGGGAGTGAGAAGTGATTTGATTGATTTCCAGAATTTAGCAGGGTGATTTAGGTTAGATTGGAAAGCGACCTTGAAATAGCTGGCTTTGGCCTGCTGTAGGAGCCTAGTGCAGGAGTTTTGGAGTGCACAGTAGAGCTGGAGTGCTTCCAGGATATTTGATGCCTTATAGGCTTTCCATGCTTGGTCCCTGGCATGTAGCAGTTCGATTATAGTGGCGGTGACCCAGAGCAGGTGGGCACCCCGTACACGGGTCCTTCTCAGAGGCACATGGTAGTTCCATACGGCGAGGAAATTAGACTTGTAAAGATCAAGGGCAGCATAGATGGAGGAGGTCAGAGGGATGAAGGACTAGTCCAAGTTGGACAGATCAAATAGGAGCGCTGGGAGGTTGAGGGATTTGTAGAACCTGGTGAGCAGTGTACATGGTGGAGGAGCTTGGGCCTGAATATTCTCCTAACCATGTAGATCATGTGGTGATCACTTAGCGAGTCCAGGAGGAGACCAGACTCACGAATCTGGTGCAAGTGTGTGGTAAGGGCACAGTCAAGTAGGGAGTGGTTATGGGACTTGTGATTCAGACGTGTGGGTTCCGATATGTGTTGGGACATATTTAGTGTGGCAACATGGCTCCATATCTTGGAGCTTACACTGGAGAGCCAGTTAGAGTTGAAGTCACCAAGGATAAGAAGTTCTCCCCCAGAGCCTAGCATTTTAAGGGTGCTCAGGTGGTCCATTATGAGAGGCATAGTGGTGTCGGGGCACAATAAGACCCTGCCACATAAACAGGGAGTGAGTGTGGGAGTGAGAACTTAATCAGCAAGGAGTCAATTGACAGCATGGGCAGGGAGAGGTGGATAAGGGTGAACTTCAGGTGGGCAGAGATGAATATGGCCACGCCACAACCCCTTTTATTGCCCTGGAGGTCATGCCAAATTAATGTGTAGCCAAGAATTGATATTTCCGCATCCAGATTGTGTGGTTTTAACCATGTTGTTGTTAGGATCAGAATATCTGGATGCAGTGTCAGGACATTTGGTTGGAGGAGGGTGAGCTTGTTCAATAAGCTGCATATGTTCAGATGCATAAGCTTGAGGCCTCTTGGTAGTTTGAGATTTGGGGGGTGGGTTGGGGTGAGTTGGGCCAGGGTTGCACTCAATGTCACCTGCAAGAAGCAGCAGTAGTGTAAGTAGCAATTTAGGATTGGGCATATGTCCTAGCTTATGGAGGACATGGGGCATCTGGTGGGGTTTATGAGAGTTAATTGGATAATGAAAATGTAGCACAAATTGTCCTACATTGAAGGAGGGCAGGAAGATGGAAGCTCCAGGACTCCAGTTTTTCAGGAGATGTTGAGTTGGCATCTCTCTGGTGGTGGTGGCATGGGAGGGAGTTGGGGAAGCCATACTGCTTGAAAAACTGATGTATGGCTGTGGGTGTGGGTAGGAGGACCATTGGAGGGATGTCAAGGGTGGGAGTATACAAAGCATGGTTAGATACAGTGGTAGCATGTTGAGAAAACATGTTTTGTATTATGCAGTTCAGAGATAACAGAGTGGCCTATAGTGGTGACAGCAGAAATGCTGCTTTGTCTTTTGCAATTCAGACATAATACAGTGGCCACTAGTGGTGGCAGCAGATAACCTGCTAATTGGAAAGTGGGCTGATAGAAAAAAAAACACGTGATACTCTAAGCCTATATAAGGCAGAGCACACCTAGGGTGGTGGCGGGGGTTGCGCGGCCTCAGTTGGCTGGAAGAGAACTGCTGCTGTTCAGTATGTGGTGTAGCATACCTGGTAGGGACTGTTGACTCTGCAGTGGTTTGGCTTGGGGACGGGCAGGACCAGCGAGGATCTCACAACCCTTGGACACTGGGGAAGAGAGGAAAGAGCAGGTGATTTATCAGGTAAGTGGTAGGAGTGGCTTACAGGAGAAAGCATAGCATTTCAGGTTCGGACACAGCACACAGTTTAAGTTAAGGCCCTGGCTGAGATCTGCTTGTGCACAGGGAAACTCTATTTGTACTCTGGTTAAAAAACTTAATTCTTTCAGCAGCTGGTTACATAACATGAGGCTCCCTTCACTGAATTAGGCAGTGTGATGAAATGAAGGGAGACTGCAGTTTAAATTAAAGACCTGGCTGCGTTCTACTTGTACACAGGGAAATTCTATCTGTACGCCGGTTAAAACTTAATTCTTTCAGCAGCTGGTTACATAAAATTAGGCTCCCTTCACTGAATTAGGCAGTGTGCTGAAACGCAGGGAGACTGCAGTTTAAATTAAAGACCTGGCTTCATTCTACTTGTACACAAGGAAACTCTAACTGTACTCCTGTTAAAACTTAATTCTTTCAGCAGCTGGTAACATAACACTAAGGCTCCAATTCACTGATTAGGCAGCTGACTAAATAAATTAAAGCTACCTGTGGTATTACATTAAAGCCCGGGCCACCTCAACTGAATTTATTTATTTATTTTTTTATTTAGTTGTTTAACCAGGTATAGCACACTAAGCTGAAAGCTTTTTTATAAGAGCGACCTGGGAGCACAAGGAGGTTGAGTGACTTGCTCAAGTTCACACAGTATGCAAGTGGAAGCTGTGGGATTCAAAACCAGGTCTGGTCTGCTGGATGTCACCAGATTTGCAGCTCAGAGTCTTAGACCAATGCGCTATAAAGCACCTTATGCCAATTGAGCAGAAACAGCACAGCAACATACAATAAAAGGTCCAAAAAAAGCTATCAGCAGTGCTCTGCCGATGGAAATTAAAATGGCGCCAAGATTCAAATTTCCTTTGTGGTCTCAGTCGGCTGGAAGAAAACTGCTGTTCAGCACATGGTATAGCGTACCTGGTAGGGCCTGTTGACTCTGCAGTGGTTCGGCTTGGGGGAGGTCAGGACCAGCAAGGCCCTCACGACCCTCGGACACCGGCTCTATTCTGGCTCTATTTATACTATTTTGGGTTTGTGTTTCCATACCATGGCATTTCTGGGGCACCTCTGTACTGCACTAGGGCACCTTACAGTGCTGGGCATCTTTATACTTTGTCTTTTCTGTTGTGCCCCCAACTTTGGGGCACTACGATTTGGGCCCGCCAAATGATACATGTCCTCATGTATCCCCCCAAATTTTATAACATCTAGTGAATGAGCTACTATAGTACTATCTAGATGAGGAATATTTTTAAAACTTTTAAACAGACTGTATAACACTTTTCTTAACTCTACTTCTACAGTATATAGGCTTTAAAAGTTGGAATGCAATTCGTTTTACTATAATTTATAAGTGCTATAAACTTAGAACTGTAAAATGAATTATCAAGACTCTAAATATCTCTTAACCTCTAAGGTGACTCTTACAACTTTATTTTTTTTCGCAATTTAATATACTTCATTGAATATCAGAATTACAGCAGCATCCATGGAAACATGTATTATGCACTACAGAAGTATACTAAATACATAATCCCACATCATGCAATTTTAATTATTACCAACGGTCTGCCTATACTGCGAATTAGAAAAAAGACAAGAAATAAAGAGGAACAACACACTAAATCCTCAAAAAACACCTCCTAACCCCACACTGCCCTGGCCTCCCTGACCCGAAACCCTCCAATCCTCCCCGGACACAATATACTCCTAGTTCATGAGTGAGAAACAGTGAAAACTTTCCTAAGATACAGTCACATGGGTCAAATAACTCTAAATATTAAAGAGATATCCCACTATAATCACCCTGGGGGGAATTGTAATAAAGGTGCAATATCTACCTGAGCTCTCCTCCCTGTGACTAAGTGCCGAAAAGGAGTCAATAAAGCTTGAAAAAACGATAAGTGGTGGTGCATTAAAGGTAGGGCTTATTCTGTGTTCAAGGATGTTAAAGCTTGCTGGATCCATTCCTTCACAGATGGGATCTCCTTATCTACCCAGAGTCTCATGATTAAATATTTTGTAATGGATGCTATTAATGCTATAAAAAAACTTTTCCTTATTATGTGGTATCAATGAGTTATTTTATTTATTTATTTAGTTGTTTAACCAGGTATAGCACACTAAGCTGAAAGCTTTTTTACGGGAGCGACCTGGGAGCACAAGGAGGTTAAGTGACTTGCTCAGGGTAACACAGTATGCAAGTAGAAGCTGTGGGATTCAAACCCAGGTCTGGTCTGCTGGATGTCACCAGATTTGCAGCTCAGAGCCTTAGACCACTAACGATAAGTGGTGGTGCATTAAAGGTAGGGCTTATTCTGTGTTCAAGGATGTTAAAGCTTGCTGGATCCATTTCTTCACAGATGGGATCTCCTTATCTACCCAGTGTCTCATGATTAGATATTTCGTAATGGATGCTACTAATGCTATAAAAAAACTTTTCCTTATTATGTGGTATCGATGAGTAATTTCCAAAAATACAAACCTCTAAGGAGAAATATCTACCATGCCCAAAAACAGGACAAACAGATCTCTGAATACTCTTCCAGAAAGAAAATATTTGTGGGCAGTCCCAAATCAATGCACCTTCTCTGACACCACAAATAGAACAAGTAGGTTTGGGCAGTTTCCCCATTCTGAACATCTTGCAAGGAGTAAAGTACATATTATGAAGAATTTTAAATTGGAGCAAACATAAGCGGTCATGTTTTAAGTATTTATACACAGCTAGCCAAATAGAGCTCCAAGTCTCTATCATAGGATAAATGCAAAGCATGGTGCCAATAAAAAGGGGTCGGCAAAATCCCTTTCCTGGCAAGAAGGCCGAGCTCCTTGTAATTCTTAGAGATAGGCCTGTCCTGCTCTGCCACTCCTGATAGGTATTTAAAAATGTTTGTGGCTTTAGTTTTCCAAGGTGATTTTCTCAGAAAGCTTAATAGCAGATCTTTAATCTGTGCATACTGGAAGGAAGACGTCACCGGGAGGTGGAATTTGTCCCTAAAATCTGTTAAAGAGATAGGTTTGTCATCATTAACAAGTTCTTCTACAGATGAAACTTCCACCCCCATCCAATAAGTAGGAGATATAATTGTTGTTCCTATTCGAATATTGGGGTTATTGTAGAAAGGTTGTCCCAGATCTGTGGTGGCATGTAATTTAAAAACTATTGGCAAAACTGGGTGCGGACATTTATAGACCATCCAATTGGAGAATACAGCAACTGTGTATGGAGCCATTTGAGGGGGATGTATAGTAAAGTGGAAAGGGTTATCTAGTGGGTTTCAGTTCTGGCCTATTCTATAGTGAGCCGGTCTTGTACCCAGGAATGAGATCCCGTGGCACTGAACCACCTAAAATATTTGGACTCATGAAAGGTTAGGTAATAGTGGAAAAGCTGTGGAATGTGTAGCCCCCCTAACCCTTTTGGTCGACAGAGTTTGTCAAGGGCCCTCCTGGGAGTTTTGTCTAGCCCCAGAAATTTAGACCACGAAGAAAACACAGACTTAAACCATGATTTGGGGAGGGCCAAATTCAACATTGAAAGCGGGTTTATTAATCTAGGTAGGGCAACCATCTTTAGGATGTTAACTCCACCCCATAAAGAAAAAGGTAACTGTTTCCACCTTTGTAGATCCTAGTTTAGCTGCTTGACAGCCGGGTCAAGATTAAATGTCTTAAGGGATGAAAAATCCTTAGTTAATTCTAGGCCCAGGAAAAAAATTGAAGCAGACGCACATTTCAAGCCCAGGTTGGTGACTGCAGCTGCAGTGCACGAAGGGTACAAAGAATAAACTATGGTCTTGTGCACATTAAGTTTATAACACCATAAATTACCATATGTATTAATGTTTAATACCTTGGGGAGGGTGTTATGCCAGTCTGAAATGTGAAGCAAAATATCATCAGCGAACATAGATAACTTATATTCACTTGCGCCAAGCTTTATCCCCTTGATTTGGGTATCAGATATAATCTTCTTGGCAAGGGGCTCGATATATAAGTCAAATAACATGAGGGAATGGGTACAACCCTGCCGGGTGCCCAGAGTTAAAGGGTGCAGAGAAGGCCCCATTGCAAAATATCCAGGCTGAGGGACAAGAGTAAAGAAATTTCACCCAGTTGAGAAAATCATCAGGGACACCAAATTTAGAAAGCACCAGAAACATGAAATCCCAAGCCACATGTGACAGGGCTAATACCTGTCACCGAATAATGTTTCATACTTTCTTTTGGTTGCAACCATCTATCTTCCTGTCTTCTAGAGCTATCCCTTTTATTTTCCTGATAAGGAAGCAGGCCACCTCCTTATCAAGTAACCCCCCCCCCTTTTAAGTCTTCTATATTCTTTGCCCCTCTTTTTTATTCTCTTCCTTCCATTGAAACATTATTCACAAATTTCCAGCATAAATCCACCTTATACTGGGTAGAAAAGGGTTATGGCACCCTTAAAAATATTTGATGTAGTGGTATAATGCCCTAAATAAAGAAAGACATATCCCCTATACTTTTGTGGTAAAGACTGTGGGAGCTTTGCAGTTTATAAGGTTCTTAAGTTGCCAAAAGAGGTAATAAAATATGTTTGGGCTTAGAAACAACGCAGCCAACAGCTTAGCCTGCCAAATCTGCACTGAAGCCAGCTGTGTAGTTTAAATAAACTTGGTTTCCTCCCGTTTTCATGCTGCAAGAGTCTGTGCTTCTTAATAAAATGGACCTGGTTGCAGTAGAATGTGAGTAGGCTTAATATCTGGGTGTTGTCCTTGCAGGAAGCACAGGAAGCACTGTTAAAACACGTACAAGCCCCAATTCCCTGTGAGAGTTTTTCTTTGTTTTTAATTTCCCCGGAGCAATATATTAGTAGTGTGGCTCCTACTTTTACACTCTGCACTTTTGAAATGTCCCCCTTCAGTTATGCCACAGTAGTAGAAATATTATTTCCCAAAATAAAGGAATAAATAAATTGTACCTTAAACTTGGCAGGAGAGATACAAAATGGAAGTTGCTCTGAAGATTAGCTGTGTCATTCTGGCAGGGAACTATAGGGGAATGGCGGCCCCCAGTGGGCTAGATTTATACCGTTGCAAAGTCATGCATGGTGATTGAATATACTTAGGCTTTGTATATCAAAACTGGTTACAAAAAGGACCTCTACAATTCATTTCAGCATTGTACAGCTATTAATGTGTACTCTAAAATGTTAAGATAAGTTTTAAAGAAATTCATTGCTTGTTACATAATGAATCTAAGTCACATGATTCAGGGGAGGATATAAATGTCCTTTAGTAAGCTGCCTTTTTTTTTAGATAAGGTCAGTGCTTGCTGACCAGAGGTGGAGGAAGGTTCTACTGGTTTGAGGATATTTTGTTCATGCTTTTGTTCGTATTTTGTTCTACAAACTGGTACAAGTGGAAGTGAATGCTGAAGAAGGTGCCAAAGCTAAGACTGTGATTTATATATTTTTTTTTATTATTTTTTTGGTTTGTTTTATAATAAAATTCCCACTTAACCAGGTGGATTGCACCTTATTCTGGAGCGTCTGTCCATCTTTTATATCCCACACCATAACACCACACAATCAAAAGCTATCTCTGTGTCGAGGGAGATGAGCACAGTGTCCATGGTCCCCTCTCTTGATGCGGAGATCAGGCGGAGAATTTTATGAATATGGGCACTAGAATTTCGGCCAGTGACAAAGCCAATTCATTCTTTACCAATCAAGGTTGACCAAACCTTTTAGAGCCTAGATACTAAGATTGCTGCTGGTTGTTTAATATCAATATTTAGCAAAGACATTGGCCTATAATTCTCCACCCTGAAAGGATCCCTACCCATTTTGGGCAAAACTACAATTTTGGCCTCAAAGAGAGCAGATTCCTGAATGCTTGAACTGAAAAGATAATGATATAGTTCTAGCAACATTGGAGCCAATTTCTGCCTGAACGATTTATAAAATAAAGGGGCAATGCCATCTGGTCCCGGATCCTAATCAGTAGGGAGATCTTTGATGGCCTCTAAGATCTCACCAAGCATGAGGGGGCCACTCAAGGTGTCTCAAAATCCAACAGAGAATTAAAAAAGTCAGGGTCACTCCCTTCCTGAGAGCCTCGTAAAAGTCCAGAAAAAGATGGACCATTTTATTAGGGTCAGCTGTTAATGTTCCCAAATTAGGATTGAAAAGAGTTGAGACCCATCTAGCCTCCTTTTGTTGTTTATGGCGACTGGCGAGTAACTTCCCTACCTTTTCTTCTTGTCCAATGTAAGTCACTCTAATGCAAGAGGCAGAATACATTACTTTGTCAAGGAGAAAGGTGGAGTATTTAGACCTTCGATCTATCAATTGCTGCTAAGCCTAGTCATCCGAAGACTGGGAAAGGGTAGATTCCAGTGCACAAATCTGGGACAACCACCTAGCCACTTGGGAATGTAACTTTCTTTTCCTTACGGATGCAATTCATATAAATTTCCCCCTTCAAATAGCTTACATAGCACCCCAAATCCTGTCCATAGTTTCTATAGAATTCTTATTTTCTTCCCTGGATTGGTAAATCAAACTCCTCGTGTGTTCTTGAACAATGACGTCTGCCGATAACTCGATGTTAAGTGACCAAGTGTTTTGACGGGGGAGGGGATGCAACAATGAGAGGACTAAACAAATAGGGGAATGGTCAGAAAGGACCCTGGGGCAAATAGTCATGGCTCCCACCCCTACCAGAAGAGACTGACTAATGAAAAAATAGTCTAGTCTTGAGCAGACCCTGTGTGGGGGGGGGGGCAGAAAAATGTAAATTCTCTTTCCTCAGGATGAAACATCCGCCAGGGGTCTACCAGGTCCAAATCTTTAACAAATCCGGGCATGGCTCATTGCACTGGAGAAAGGCCAGCTCTTCTATTAAAAGATCTATCCAAGTCATTGGAGAAAACCAAGTTCCAATCCCATACTAGTATATATGGAACATTTTTGAGATTGGATAACAAAGTGTTCAAAGGAGGGAAAAAGGATGAAGTATCTACATTAAGATTGTAAATACAGCCAATGACCACCTCATTGTTTGCTAACCTGCCTTGAACAATAATGCAATGACCATCCAGATTCTTCCATTCTTGAATCAGAACAAAAGGAACTGTTTTATGGAAGAGATTATAATATGGCTATAGAAAATCCTGTAATCTGATTGGCTGAGGAGCTCAGAATCCAGTGCTCATATCCCATGATGCAGCACTGGAAGAAGGTCCAGTAGCCTCTTCACAATAAAATCAATAGTACCAGGCATTCCTGACTGCCAACACAAATTTGGCTGTCACCTTTACTCACTAAAACCCTTCAACTAGGCCCTAAAAATAAAAGTGTCTTAAATTTATAAACATAAGAATTAAATGTTATTTGCCCTCATAATACACTTGTTACACACACAAACATAATTTAAACAAGCATTTGTCAATGCAGAATGTTGTCGCGCTGGCATTAGCTTTGGTAGTGCAGTGCAGGAAAACATTTTGTGCAGGATGTGAAAAATGACAGCTGTACAGTTCATAAGGAGGTATAAAAAAATGCCAGTGTTGAAAATGTGGCATGTAAATATAGCAAATTTGCGAGGTTACAAGTGTGCATGGGAAATATGCAACGCACGCTTGGAATACAGTCATTTTATGGGCATTCGGCACCAAATTTTCAACACAGGCATTTTAGCACCTCTGCTCATGTACAGTGTCACTGTTATTTCCTCAAACTGTCCCAAGAAGTGATTTTGCACAGCGACACGCTATTCTGCGAAGTGCGAAAATACATTTTGGGCAGGATATACAAATGACAGCTGTACTGTTCATCAAGAGGTGTGGAAAATGCCAATGGTGAAATCCAGAGGAAAATATCACCACGTAACGACGGGTAATGAGCGCAGTACGCAATCTGCCAACTCACACTCGTAACACAGTCATTTTATGGAGTATCATCACCAAATTTTCAACATAGGCATTTTAGGACCTCTGCTCATGAACTGTGTCACTGTCATTTTCATAATTTGGCCTGAACACTGATTTCCCACAGCGACCGCACTATTGTGCACCGGAAGTGTGGAAACACATTTCAGGAAGGACGTGGAAAATGACAGCTGTACTGTTCACAAGGAGGTGTACAAACATGACAATATGGAAAATATGGCATGAAAATATTGTGAATTCGTGAAGTTACGAGCCTGCGTAGCAACTGCGCAACGCACGCTCATAAAACCGGCATTTGCTGGATTTTTCCACCAAATTTGGAACATAGCTTTTGAGAGGCCACCTCATGAATACTGGCACTGTCAGTTCATTAATGGGTCCCGAAAGGTGATTCTGCGCAGTGACTGCAAAATCACCTTTCGAGGCTGATTAACGCCATGGCAGTGAAAGAATTCATGAGGAGGGGTCCCAAAAACCCATTGCTGAAAATTTGGTGCCAAAATTCTAAAAAATGCCCAAGATATGCAGCAAAGTTGAAAAACCCCTATTCATTCCATTATACAGCTTACTGGCATTTCCTCAGTTTGTGGTCAGCTTTGAAGAGTGCAGATGTGTTCCTGATCCACCGAAGATCATTGTGCCAGATTCTAGGGGTAAGGTATGGGGTGAGGGGGGTGTAGGGAGGCAGGGTGGCAGTGGTGGGTATGGGTGGGGGCAGGAGACTACGAGGACCATTTTATGTTACAGGGAAGGAAAAAAAAACTAACATTGTGGGACAGTTTTTTCTTTTCAGGGGACTTGGCACGCTGGGGTGGGCTTCCAGCATGCCACCTAACTGTTTTTTTGGAGGGGTTGCTGCAGCTGATGAGGGATTGGGCACCCCAGTCGGCACACAACAGGGGGTTATGCCGATGGGGATTGGGCACCCCTGTCGGCACACAATGAAAGCGAGGGGGAGGCCAGAGCTGAGGGGGATTGGGCACCCCCTAGGCATATAAGAAATGCAGGGGGGCCTGCTTTATGCCGACATGGAGTGACCTCCCCCATCGGCACACAATGAAAGTGGGGGGGAGGCAAGAGCTGAGGGGGATTGGGAACCCCCTTCATCATATAAGAAATGGGGGGGCTGCTTTATGCCGACGGGCAGTGGGCTCCCCTGTCGGCAAATTTGTGCGGCCACAGTAAGCCGGCAGGTGGATTGGGCACCCCCAAAGTCGGCTGTTTGGCGGCCGCCCGCCATGCTGCTAATGTGGCAAGCAGGTAGGAAGGGTCCACTGCGTCTGACAAGCTTTGCTCGGATTGCAGCGGACCTTTCCTTATATGTGCTCACCACATTAGCTTGCATGGTGTGGCACCGGCATGCAGGCTGATTGGGGAATGAGGGACGCACCTACTGATGCGTGTCCTGCATTCGCTTAACAGCGGTCGCCCCTCCAAATCTCCACTGCCGCAAGATGTTGGCTGTGCAAGCATGCCAACATAAAAATGAAGTACTACAGTACTTAGAATTGTAATTTATGGTGTTCCTTTACTGACCATGAAAAATCCTCCTCCTATACTCACCTGCTTACTAGGGAAATCTGTGTTGTTTAAGTTGTTACAGATAAAACAAAAGCCCTGATTCCATCCAAGGCCTTCTGTTGTGTGCTAGAGGGAGTAAACATTCTGCCAGCAGAACTAAACAGAGATTTGAATTCTTGCTTTCTATCTGTAGTAAACATTCCATCTCTTGAATGTTGGCAAGAGAGAAAATAAACAAGACAGAGAAAATGGAGAGAATAGAATAAAGAAGAAGAAAGAAATGAGAAGGAATGGGTAAAAGGGGGTGGGTTGGGGGAAACTAGAGGGTTTAAGAGCTAATTAAAAACACATGAATTTTGCTGTACACAATATTTAAACCTGAGATGTCATGTCAGTGCTGGGATGTACTTGGACTGTTTTAAAAAAGTCATAAAAATGTTTCTTTTTTGATTTGGTGCATTTCTTCCCCTGCCTCCCCCATACACACACAAAAACATATTGGACTCATTTTGTAATTACAGTAAGACACTCCAGGGTGTACATTGTGGTGGGGTAACAGCACTTCTCTGGTGGTTGAAATGAAGGCACTCGGCAATGCCTCATGCCTCATGCCACACCCGAGGTGTGCCACTATCTAACCACAATGCATACCCTGTCATGCCTTATTGCTTAATTGTATTTTTCTGTTTGTTAGGACAGTCTTCACTTCTGTTAAAAAAAAAAACAAGGAAACACAGAAAATAGCCATATGGATGCCTCTCCAGCAGCACGATTGATCTCTATAGGGGCACTAAATGAGACTATCAATATTAATGTGTTCAGTTCTGCAAAGTGAAAAATGATATAAAAGCAGGAGTATAAAAAATTTTGCTAAGCTCAAAGTAATAAAATCGGCTATAAAAAAAAGTCAGTGTAAGCAATATGGAGGGATGCAGTAAAGCTCTTGAAGGGACTATTTTATCTCTATTTGATGTCTAAATTAATTATAATAAAGTTATAATTTCTGATTTATTTCTTATGTTTATCACTTAATCATTAAAGTCTTGTCAAATTTTTTATAGCCATATTATAATCGCAATAAGGCACTCCAGGGTGTGCGTCTTACCTGAATAACATCACAACTCGGGTGGCAGAAGCACTCAACCTGAGGCCTCATGCTTTGATCCACCCTAGGTGTGAAGTTATTCAGTGACGACACACACCCTATCAGGTCTTATTGCTTAAATAGCCTCCCCCCTCCTCCAAGCACTCAGTCCTGCCCCATAAACTTGCCCTACTTACATTTTTTTTAAAACACTAAGTTGATCCGTAGTGACATGAGTCTCTTGTAAAAGAACTATATGTGGAGTATACTGTTTCAAATAGGGTATTGCTAAGATCAAAGGGGATAAGGGGGCATGTGAGGAGGAGGATGAGGACCATGTAAAAACATCTATCCTAAATAGATACTTCTGCTCAGTATTTACTGAAAAGAAGGTAGGACAGGGCCCACAGCTCTGCACCATGGACACTGGGGGGAGGGAGGTGTGCACTAGTCCCTTCACAAAAGAAAGGGTCCTACAAGAGCTCGATAAGCTCAGGATGGACAAGGCAATGGGACCTGATGGCATACATCCAGGGTACTAAAGGAGCTAAGGGTGGAACTAGCAGAGCCATTAGCAGAACTGTTTAGGGAGTCTCTGAGCACAGGAGAGGTCCCAAAAGACTGCAGAAGGGCTTATGTGATACCGCTCCACAAGAGTGGTAGCAGGGGGGAGGAGGCAGGGAACTACAGACCAGTCAGTCTTACCTCAGTAGTGGCAAGATTGTGGAGACACTCCTTAAGGAAAGGATAGTGCAACACCTGGAATCAGTAGGAGCACAGGATCCAAGACAGCATGGGTTTACAAAAGGAAGGTCCTGTCAAACTAATCTCATAGATTTCTTTGACTGGGTAACCAGAGAGGTGGACCAAGGGGAAGCAGTTGATGTTGCCTACCTTGACTTCAGCAAAGCTTTCGATACTGTTCCACATAGAAGATTGATTAATAAGCTGGGTAGGCTTGGGGTGGGT
Organism: Neoceratodus forsteri; assembly: GCA_016271365.2. Classification (NCBI taxonomy): domain Eukaryota; kingdom Metazoa; phylum Chordata; order Ceratodontiformes; family Ceratodontidae; genus Neoceratodus; species Neoceratodus forsteri. The sequence goes on along the minus strand of CM057451.1, from coordinate 1,058,886,604 downwards.
CAGACGTTGGTCAATTGGATGGAAAACTGGCTGATGGGCAGAAAACAGAGTGGTGGTAAATGGTATACAGTGAGAAGAGATGCAAGTCACAAGTGGGGTACCTCAGGAATCAGTCCTGGGGCCAGTCCTCTTCAATATCTTCATCAGTGACATTGCAGATGGACTGGAGGGTAAGGTTTGTCTGTTTGCAGATGACACCAAGATCTGCAACCAAGTAGATGATCCAGATGGTGTGGGCAGAATGAGAAGAGATCTGGATAAACTAGCAAAATGGTTGGAGGAGTGGCAACTGGGGTTTAACACAAAGAAGTGCAAGATTATGCACAAAGGGAAGAGAAACCCTGAAGCCACCTATAGGCTGGGAGGGGAGTTGCTAGCAGTCACAAGGGAAGAAAGAGACTTGAGCGTCATCATCACCGATGACCTGAAATCATCCAAGCAGATCTCTAAAGCAGTAGGTTAGGCTAGAGGGATGTTGGGGTGTATTAGTAGGGGTATCACAAGTTGGAAGAGGGAGGTAATAATCCCTCTTTACAAGACACTGGTTAGGCCCCGTCTGGAGTACTGCATGCAGCATTGGAGGCCACATCTTCACAAGGACATTAACCAAATTGAGGCAGTCCAGAGAATAGCAACCAAAATGGTGCAGGGACTGCATCAGAAAACATATGAGGACAGATTAACTGAACTCAATATGTATACCCTAGAGCAAAGGAGGGAGACAGGTGATATGATTGAAACATTCAAACACCTTAAGGGCATTAACAAGGTGAAAGAGTCTAACATGTTTCAATATAAGCAAAATAGCAGGACAAGAGGACACAGCATGAGATTAGATGGAGGCCGATTAAGGGGTAATGTGAAGAAGTTCTTTTTCACAGAAAGGGTGGTGGATTCATGGAACAGCCCACCTCAGGAACTGGTGGATATGAATACAGTGTAGGGTTTCAAACAGGCATGGGATAGGCATAAGGGAGCAATGCAGATGAGTATGACTAGATAGGCCATTGACAGAGCAAAGGCCTATTTATTTATTGGATATAATCGGAATTACAAACCTTTGAGTCACAGACTCTTTTGCAAAGGCTCCACGTCGGTTACATAGGGTGGAAGGTAAACAAATACAGAGAACACACAAGGTAGAAATTTGTAACACAGTACTGCCGGTGCAGTCCAGGCATAAGCTTTGTTAACTGGTGACAGTAGTAGGCAGCGATACAAGATAATTATGCTGACTCTTGGGATCAATTGGGACCCTGTGTCGTGTGTATTGGGGGAATAGAAAAACCAGAGAAGGGCAGAGAGTTATCCACAGTCGCATTTTTCTGACTCCCGGAGTTGAGCTCTGAGGGCTGTTTTGAATTGGGAGAGGTTGAGGGTCTGAGAGATGGGGGTAGAGTGTTTAGTCAAAGAGGGCAGCAGTGGCGGAAAGATCTGCCCAAGGGATGTTCTACAATGAGGGACCAGGAATGAGGAGGATGCTGCGAGTCTAGTGTTACGCCGGGGGAACACAGACTATTGAGAGAAGGCCTGCGGGCGCTAGCTGGAGAAGGATCTTTTTCGCTAGCATGCAGGAGTGGTACTTAAGTCTTCCTTGGAAGTTTAGCCATCCAGTAAGTGCATAGAGCTCACAGGTATGTGTTAATCTGTCGCACCCGGTGACTAGGCGGCAAGCTTTATTCAAAGTGGTGTTGATGCTACGAAGGGCGGTAGGGTCCGCAGAGCCGTATAACACTATCCCGTAGTCTATTAGGGAGAAGATAGAAGAGGCGACCACGAGCTGCATGGCCTGTGTGGGTAAGCAGTGTTTAAGTCTGTGGAGGATACCCACTCTAGTGTTAACAGCAGAGGAGAGTAGTTGAATGTGATGATGGTAGGAGAGGGAGGTGTCTAAAGTAATTCCCAGGTATTTAAAACACGTAACATGTTCAAGAGGGGCGCCTTGATTGTTTTTGATTAGGAGAGTCGACTGGCTGTGTGTACTTTGTCGATGTGCAAAGATCATGGACTTTGTTTTTTGATAGTTGATGATCAGGCGTTGTTCAGTGAACCAGGTTTCTAGCTCCCAGAAGAAACCCTGAAGAGCTCACTGAAGAGAGCTCGGCTGTGGGTGTTTCCAAAACACTACCGCGTCATCAGCGTAGAGTAGCAGGTTACCGTTACCTGACTTGGGGAGAGAGTTTAAAAAGAGAGTGAATGGTAGAGGGCCAAGAATAGACCCCTGTGGGACACCTGAGGAAACTGTTTTACGGCAGGAGATGGTGGTATTTATCCTGACTTGCTGTGACCAGCCTGTTAGGTAGTCCTTGAACCAGGCAGTAGCCTCTGGGACCACATTTAGTTGTGGAAGGACATTAAGCAATAGCTCATGACTGACCGTGTCAAATGCTTTGGTCAGGTCCACTAGATTGCCCCTGCTATAGAGCCTTGGTGGGGCCTCATGGATGAATGAGGTGAGCACAGTAAGAGCTGTGACGGTACTGTGGCCGGACTGGAATCCGTGCTGTTCAGGGCAGAGAAGGTTGTGTTTAGACAGATGTTCTGATAGCTGGTCCGACACTATTTTCTCTAGGGCCTTGGAGAGAGGAGGAAGTAAATGAATTGGTCTATAGTTGGTTGTGTTGGTGGGGTCACCGCTCTTCAGAATGGGAGTGATTATGGCTCTCTTCCAGGTTGTGGGGAACTGACCTAGGCATAAAGAGAGGTTGAGAATTTTAGTGAGATGGGGTAGTGTGACATCCAGGGTCAGTCTAATGAGTTTAGATCTAGGAATCATTGCTGTGCGGGTGTTGGAGTAGCTTTAGAGATGTAATGTTTTGCCTCGAGGCTGGAAATGACTCTCAGCCGAAAGGGTATTGTATTGTTTTTACTCGAGGTATCCGTGGGAGTGGGAGGGGGATTGTTTGGGAGTAGTTAAGGGGAAAATATGGGAGAGGTCGGAGAAGGCAGAGTTGAGGGTCAGCGATAGAGAGGATCCTGGGAAATCTCCCATTTATTGTAAGCTGGGTGGGAGCAGGTGAGAGGGATTTACCATTGAGTTCCTTTATATTGTCCCCAATTTTACGTCTCCCAGGAGGTGGTGAGGGTATGTTGGTAGTAAAAGGCTTTCGCCTGCCTTAGGGCCCAGGTACATTTGTTGCGGGCCTCTTGGTAGAGTTGTCTATCATGGACGCTTTGGGAGTCAAGTGCCTTAAGCCATAGGTTATCCCTATGTCGGAGCTGGTTAAGTAATGATGTGGTGATCCAGGGTGTGGTTATGCTTTTCACTACTTGCTTGGAGGGGGGAGCGAAAATGTCGCAGGCCGTGTTGAAAGTGGTTATAAAGTGGGAGAGAGCCAGATCTACAGACTGCGTGGTGTAGATGGGGAGCCAATTGCTGGTAGATAGGTGGGATTTAGCTTCTCTAGCCTCCTCTTATCAGTCTCCTCTGCCAGATGATTAGGGGGCATGGGTAGTTTTCCTGACCACCAGCAGGTCACTGGGAGTGGTCACTGATAGCATCTGGGAGGACAGTGGCTTTGGAGATGTTCTGTGGCCTGTTGGTGAAGATGAGGTCTAAGAGGGTGGATGTCCCTGTTCTATTGTCCCTTCTGGTGGGGAGGTGACGAGTTGGGTTAGATCGTAAGACAGGGCAGTGTCTTTGAAGTTGGATGAGGCAGGGATAACCAGTTGACATTAAAATCTCCCATCATGATAACTTCACTAGTGTTGGGTATGTGTGAGACACTGCAGAGGATTGAGTCAAATGTGAGTTTTTGGTTGCTCGGGGGGATATAGGCTGCAGTGATGTGGAGGGTCTTAGTACCCAGACTTACTTTAACTGTTAGTGTCTGGGCACCGTATTGTGGTATAGGGGTTTGGACTTCAGTGGCACAAAGAGAGGATTTAACATAGATTGCACACCCACCGCCTCTCTTGCTGGACCTGTCAGCCCGGAAGATGGAATAATTACTGAGAGAGACAGACTCATTTGGTATTCTTTCAGAGAGCCAGGTCTCAGATAGGGCTAGGATGTCAGGGTCATGCTGGGCAATCCAGCCTTGGAGGAATGTGTGTTTTTTTGGTAGGCTACATATATTAAGAGTAGCCAGCAGGAGGTTCCCGCTTGGTCTGCTAGGTGGGGCCACAGTGCATGGCGGGCCAGGGTTGGGGTGGATATTGCCAGACAATAAGAGAAGTAGTAGGGCGTGCCATAGGAGGGCTAACCTACAGAGTTTGGACGAGTGACGCTGGGTTTGGTAGGGTGTAGGACTTTTTGCATTGTGGGTGGGAACAGGGAGATAGGGAGTGATACAGGCTAACATGGTGGGAAGAGTGAGGGGGTCTGATGTGCGGCTTACATGGGGTGTGGGGGTTGGGGTCTGGATGGGGGGAGAGCTGAGGTACAGTGAGTGTCCTGTGTGAGTGTGTGTGTTAAGTTGAGTGTGAGAGTGTAAAAAGCCAGCATGCTCAACCAAGGCTTATGAGGGAGAGTTGGGGGACACGGCTCTCGTAATCGTAGGTAAGGATTTGGTGTGCCTGAAGTTATTGAAAATAGTTTTGGTGCCTCTGGGGTTGCTGAGCCTGCTGTGTGATCCTGAAGTCAGGAGGGCTGCTATAAGCAGCGCTAGCATTATGAATGTAGAGAATTCATGGTGCATATTAGCGGCCTCTAGTGTTGATTTTGTATAACCTGCAGCTGGAAAAGTGGGCTGATGGGTTATTTTCAGCCAGTCACCTGACCAAACCTAGCTATAAATTTGAGAGCCAACCAAGGGTGGTGGTGGGGCGGTGGGGAGCCGAATGCACAGCTGCTCGCGGGCGTTAGCTTTAGCAGCAGAAACTCCGAAGTTTGGCGGTTTTTACTTGGGCTGCTAGCCCAGATTAGATTACAAACTAAATTACCACAGTACAGCTTGTGCAGTGAAGAATTAATTCTGACACAGCTTGGCACCTGAAACTCTGGGTTTTCTGTGGCTTTCCCGAGGGGGCTTGCACATTAAATCACTCAATTCAGTTAAACAGTTACAGTTCTGCCTGAGTAGGGTAAATTTGGTTCTGTCCATGCCTTTAGCAGCACAAAAGAATACTGTTCGGTGGCTTTTAAAGTGCAGCTTGCAACGGTCAGTCAAAAAAGGCGCCAGAAGCAGGATCCCTCCAGCAGTCCTGTGAAACGGTCGATTGCAGCCAGGAGACTGGGCAGAGAGGTAATTACCTTGTGGCAGCTTCTGGGTATCGCCGGCAGGGAGGGCTTCAGGTACTGGCCCTCGCGACCTCCGGGCTCCTCGGGGGAGGGGGTGCATTCCTGTGGGAGGGGGAGAGAGATGGGAGGTTAAATAGGCAGGAAAATGGGAGAGGGATTAGCGTTGGGGGTGGGCAGGCACTGGAGTGCGACAATGCACGGCAAATGGACTTAGGGCTGGGCTGTGAGTCAGGAGTTGTAATTTAACTCTTCTACAATTTAAGTCTGGCTACGCAGTGCAACAACGTCTGGACCGAACACAATTCAACCTTAATAATACACTTTTCCTAAACTCCCCAGTTCAGCATGTGCAGGTACAATGAAAGCCTTTAGCAGCAGAAACTCTGAGTTTCGGTGAGTTTTACTTGGGCTGCTAGCCCAGATTAGATTACAAACTAAATTACCACAGTACAGCTTGTGCAGTGAAGAATTGATTCTGACACAGCTTGGCACCTGAAACTCTGGGTTTTCTGCAGCTTTCCCGAGGGGGCTTGCACATTAAATCACTCAATTCAGTTAACAGTTACAGTTCTGCCTGAGTAGGGTAAATTTGGTTCTGTCCATGCCTTTATCAGCACAAAAGAATACTGTTCGGCGGCTTTTAAAGTGCAGCTTGCAATGATCAGTCAAAAAAGGCACCAGAAGCAGGATCCCTCCAGCAGTCCTGTGAAACGGTCGATTGCAGCCAGGAGACTGGGCAGAGAGGTAATTACCTTGTGGCAGCTTCTGGGTATTGCCGGCAGGGAGGGCTTCAGGTACTGGCACTCGCGACCTCCGGGCTCCTCGGGGGAGGGGGGTGCGTTCCTGTGGGAGAGGGAGAGAGATGGGAGGTTAAATAGGCAGGAAAATGGGAGCGGGATTAGCGTTGGGGGCGGGCAGGCACTGGAGTGCGACAATGCACGGCAAATGGACTTAGGGCTGGGCTGTGAGTCAGGAGCTGTAATTTAACTCTTCTACAATTTAAGTCTGGCTACGCAGTGCAACAACGTCTGGACCGAACACAATTCAACCTTAATAATACACTTTTCCTAAACTCCCCCAGTTCAGCATGTGCAGGGTACAATGAAAGCCTTTAGCAGCAGAAACTCTGAGTTTTTGGCGGTTTTTACTTGGGCTGCTAGCCCAGATTAGATTACAAACCAAATTACCACAGTACAGCTTGTGCAGTGAAGAATTAATTCTGACACAGCTTGGCACCTGAAACTCTGGGTTTTCTGCGGCTTACCCGAGGGGGGGCTTGCACATTAAATCACTCAATTCAGTTAACAGTTACAGTTCTGCCTGAGTAGAGTAAATTTGGTTCTGTCCACGCCTTTAGCAGCACAAAAGAATACTGTTCGGTGGCTTTTAAAGTGCAGCTTGCAACGGTCAGTCAAAAAAGGCGCCAGAAGCAGGATCCCTCCAGCAGTCCTGTGAAACGGTCGATTGCAGCCAGGAGACTGGGCAGAGAGGTAATTACCTTGTGGCAGCTTCTGGGTATCGCCGGCAGGGAGGGCTTCAGGTACTGGCCCTCGCGACCTCCAGGCTCCTCGGGGGAGGGGGGTGCGTTCCTTGTGGCAGCTTCTGGGTATCGCCGGCAGGGAGGGCTTCAGGTACTGGCCCTCGCGACCTCCGGGCTCCTTGGGGGAGGGTGGTGTGTTCCTTGTGGCAGCATCTGAGTATTGCCAGCAGGGAGGGCTTCAGGTACTGGCCCTCGCAACCTCCGGGCTGCTCGGGGGAGGGGGATGCATTCCTTGTGGCAGCTTCTGGGTATCGCCGGCAGGGAGGGCTTCAGGTACTGGCCCTCGCGACCTCCAGGCTCCTTGGGGGAGGGTGGTGTGTTCCTTGTGGCAGCTTCTGGGTATCGCCGGCAGGGAGGGCTTCAGGTACTGGCCCTCGTGACCTCCAGGCTCCTCGGGGGAGGGGGGTGCATTCCTTGTGGCAGCTTCTGGGTATCGCCGGCAGGTAAGGCTTCAGGTACTGGCCCTCGCGACTTCCGGGCTCCTCGGGGGAGGGTGGTGTGTTCCTTGTGGCAGCTTCTGAGTATTGCCAGCAGGGAGGGCTTCAGGTACTGGCCCTCGCAACCTCCGGGCTCCTCGGGGGAGGGGGGTGCGTTCCTTGTGGCAGCTTCTGGGTATCGCCGGCAGGGAGGGCTTCAGGTACTGGCTCTCACGACCTCCAGGCTCCTCGGGGGAGGGGGGTGCGTTCCTTGTGGCAGCTTCTAGGTATCGCCGGCAGGGAGGGCTTCAGGTACTGGCCCTCGCGATCTCCGGGCTCCTGCCTTTGGCACATTCATAAGGTAGGAAAAGAAATGGGCAGACTGGATGGGCCTTGTGGTCCTTATCTGCCGTCAACTTCTATGTTTCTATGTTTCTATGTTTCAAATGTCTGAGGATACAATACTTTTTGTTATTATTTCCCCCCTTTAATGTTCCAAGACAATATCTTCCAACTAGCCATCAGATATAAAGGATAAATTATCTTGCAGAACTGTTTCCCAGTTTTCTATGTACTCATCTTAATACCCTCCCCCCCAAAAAAAAAAAATACTCCAAGAAAAATACCCCATCCCCACTCCTAACCCCCAAAAAAAGTATCAAAGCTATATTCGATAACTCTCCATTGGGTCTGAAGCACACACCAAACGTTACGTCCCATAAATGCCCAGGGGAGAGGAGCCCCCCCATAAGACCATGTAATACCTTATCACTTACAACCCCCCCACACCACTCTCCTTAGTCGGGTCCATGAGGGGCAGTATGCACAGCTGGAAATATGATTTATTTTATTTATTTAGTTTTTGTTGACCGGGTAAGTGCACTAGACAAATCCTGCCTATTTTCAGGCACAACGCAGGGGAAGGGGATACAGATGAATGGCAACTGACCTTGAACCAGATTAAGCTGTTGGTGGTATTTTTAGTGAATGAGGGAAATTTGGCCAGGACACCGGGGAAATTCTCTTACTCTTTCGATAAATGCCATGGGATCTTTAACATCCACCTGAACTACCACCAATCCAGGCAGATGGGACCTCGGTTTAACATCTCATCAAAGACGGCACCTCAGAGTGCAGCACCCCTCTCATGCTGCACTACAGTGTCAGTACTGGATATTAACCCAAGTGCCAGATGTGGGAACTGAACCCACAGCCCTCTGATCTCCCGGCCTCAGAGGCGAGTGTGCTACCTACTGAGCCACTGACACTGCTTAACGAGTAACAGCCCCAACATAGTGCATAATGTGGGGAATAACAAATTACCCATATGGTAAAAGAAAAATAAACTCACAGCCAGCAAGAAACTCAGATCTGGCCCTTACTACAGGTCAATTAAAAACTTAACAAAGGAATCATTAAAAAAATAAGCCTCCATTTTATAAAATAAATCAATAGTTCAGAGGCATCCTGAAGAGTAAGATACCCAGACATGCTAGCCTGAAAATATATCCACTGGGTATCTCCCCAGACAGAGAACTCTAAGTTTCATAGAAAGTACAATGGTAAAATCAGAAAATATACCCCAGGAAGCTGTGCGGGCTGCATGACCCTTAATAGTACCTCAAAATGTGGAAGCCTGAATTAATATCTAGAAATTGACTAGAACCATCTGTTATCATATCATGAACCTCAAAAATTAGATTGAATTAAATTCCTGTCAATAACTAAATTAACATATAATTTTTTTTGTTCAATTCTTTAACCAGGAGAGAGACACTAAGCTGAAAGCTTGTTTACAGGTGTGACCTGGGAGCACAGGGAAGTTAAGTGACTTGCTCAGGGTCACACAGTGTGCAAGAGGGGTCTGTGGGATTTATTTATTTATTTAGACAGCAGTTTGGAAAACCTTTGAGCCATAGGCTCATTTACAAAGGTACCTTGTTCAAACCCAGGTCTCTGGATTTGCAGCTCAGATCCTTAAACCACTGCACTATACTGCCTCCCAGGTAGAGCCCGAAAGAACTTTAAACAGAAGCTGGACTGCTACCGTGATCCTAGATCAGAATTCAAACAGTCTCTGATGAATGCATTCCAACTGAAGTAAAGGGAAGAGCATAAGGAGTGGGGACCCCCTCTGGCAGCTCTTTGATGCAATAACAGTGCAGAAAATCAGTCAGTGGATCTTAAAACACGCTAAGAAAAAAGAAGAAAACAAGTATAAGTACAATAATTCATGCACTCCTACAATAAATGTCTGGGCATCGGGAACGTAGGAAGTTCTAGAAAGTTCTGTTGGACAAAGTCCCAAAGGAAAACCTGCACTGTTGCTTCAATAGGTCCAAAATGAAAAACTAGCAATAGTCGAACAAGGTGATCACTATATTAAAACAAAATAACAGTTCTCATATATCAAGGCACATTTTGAAGGTCAGGTGAGCTCGATAGGTACATAGAGGTTGAGACCCCTCAGTAAATAGCCTTTAAATAAACAGTCTAACCATATTGGCAATTAAGCTGATAAGGGGTAAGTGAGGTCTTCTTTCCAAGAGCAGAAAAATAAAGCAAGTCACAAACTTTTTGCTTTATCCAGGCATTGAGAACAGTCTACACTGTTAGATCGAGATTGAAACAGGCTGGGTTAAGCACATCATGATAGTGCCAACAGTAGAAATGAAAGCAGGTGCCTAACATTGTCCAAAAGGTTTACGGTTAATAAAGGTCAAACCAAACCGAGCATTGGAGGGCCAGACAATTCAAGTCAGCTCTAGTATCTTAGATTTCACATAACAACAGTTCCATTAGTTTGTTGTATTAGTGAGGAACCGGAACAACCTAAAAATCTAACAGTACATTAGGCAAGGCATTTAAATGGAGTACCCCAAGATTTTCCGATCTGACTCACCCTTGTTTCCCAAAGAGGTGCGGTAGCAATTTTCCCAATTCTGCCTTGGCTGTCTCCATGTTATCAAAGCGCAAAGTCCCCCTTGGGGTGGTAACTTCAAGGTGTGCAGGAAACAACATATGGTGGCGGATGCTTATGGCCCAAAGCTTTGAATGCTGAGGTCAATAGGCTGCCCTGTCCTGCCATATGTTGAATGATAGACCAGGGACTAGGTGGATATGTTTACCCTCCCATTCCAGTCTTTCAGCCTGCTGGAACACTAGGAGAATGTGGTCCCGGTCTGGGTAATTAAGCATTTTAATATGAGAGGATGACGGGGCTCTCCTTTCTGTGGTTTTGGCCTCATAGACCTGTGCTCCCTCTCTATCACATAGCAGGCCCCATTTGGCCAGGGGCCTGCCACCTTGATGCACAATTTCTGGATGAATTGGATGGGGGAAGCACCTTCTTCTCCTTCTGGGAGACTCAGATGGACTAGATCATTGCATCTTAATTGTCCTTCCAGATCATCCACCTTTTCTTCAAGTTTGTGGAGAAACTGCTTAAGGATTGTTACCTCTGGCTCTAGTTTGTTGCATCTATCCTCCACTGATTATACCCTCACTTCAGCATTAGTAACCCTCATTGCCACCTCTTTTATAAATAACTGCCATTCCTTAACATCCGCAATGAGGAAGAAAAGGGCTTGTTTAATTGTCTTGGCTACCATATGCATTTGTTCAGTGGTCACCAGCACAGCAGGGTCAGGTGGCGGTGTCGGCAGGAAGGTACTGCTCCTCGAGCGTTTTGGTGCAGAGAAGACTTCGGCCTCCGATTTCCCTTGCTGGTCATCCTGTGTGGAAATCACCATTTCTTGAGCAGTTGCCACCGAATCTTCCATCTCTGCAGTCCAAAGAAGGTAAGATACACCCTAATGTTGAAAAACTGAATGTCAGAGCTGCCCAAAGTAGGTTTAATGGTCAAATGTAATAATGTCTAGACAGAGCTCCTCCAGCCTGCTGCTCACACACCACAGGGCATCATGTGACTCCTCTTATAACTTTAGAGAATACACTATAAATCTAAAGTGACAGTGTCTGATTAACTTATGGATGGGTGGTACTTAAGAAAGGTAGGATTAAGAAATTTCTGGGAGAAATCTTTTAGGAGGGATCCAAAAATTTACTCTTTGAGATCTGCAGGGTAAAGGAACAGTAGGTTGGGTAATAACAGGTTCTGTCTCTGTGTTAACTTCGGGGTGTCAACCTTTCAACATAGTCTGAGTTAACTATATATGGGTAATTCCAAGGATTGACAAACAAGTCTGTAGTGGCTTTCAATTCAGTAAAGTCAAGTTTGCTGGAAGGACACTCTTGCCTCTCTGTAGGTTTTGAGTCTGTGTCAACTGGTAGGTCTGATCCAGCTTAGAATATGCATGGTTTCAGCAAGTTTCGGTGTATAATTTTAGTATTCTTCTCAACTTCTCCTTGGATTTTGTATACTGGGAGTTCTCAGTATGGAGAATTTTAACAATAAGATATGGTTCAGATTCTCACTTTGAATATAGCTTAGTCAGTTTTTGTGTTCTTTTTAGCAGGACTCTGTCTCCAACTTGTAGTGGACTTCCATTAGTCTTGGCATCATACATGGCTTTTTGTTTCAGTCTTACTGGAGTCATATGTTTATCTAGAACATTCCCTGCTTCTTGTAGTCTGTTGCTATGTTCTGTAACCCAGTCTGTGTTCTAGTTACTGGTAAGAGTGTCTTTTAAGTCAGTTTCAAATACAAAATCCATAGGAAGATGACAACAGCATATGAACATTAAAGGGAAACAATGGAAAAGACAAAGCTTTCCTCAGACACTGCAGAAACTCTCAATTAGTGCTTTCAGACAGTAACAACTTTATTTAACGATTTTGAACAGCTACCCACAACTTTCACTTCCTGTTGCTGGCAGCAGTCATTTCATGAGCAGCATTGAGCTTCCTGAGCTCGCTGTATGCTAATATGCCTGTTTGACTTCAGTTATTGGTTGGCAGGACATATTAGCATAAAGTGAGCTCAGGAAGCTCTCTGCTACTCATGAAATGGTGGCTGCCAGCAATAGAAAGTGAAAGTTGAAGGCCTCTGTTTAAATCACTAAAAAATCAGTTATTTGTTAAAAAATGTTACCATCTGAAAGCACTAATCAGGCATTTTTGTAGTGCCTGGGAAAAGCTGTGCCTTTTCCACTGTTTTAAGGGCTGCACCCTGTTGAGCTTTGTACAGTGTTATGGTACAGGTAAGTGAGTTCTGGTAAAATGGTAGGCCAATACGGGCGTCGGTGCTCTGGTAATGCTCTTAGCATGTTAATTAAAGTCTGATTAGTGCTTTCACATAATCTGTTGGTCTGTGGATGGCAGGCCATGGTGTGGATTTTCTGACTTCCATACAAGCTGCAGAGTTCATGGAACCTTTGTGACTCAAATAACGGTACTTGCTCAGTCAGGATTTTAGTTGGAAAACCCATACGGTTGCACAAAGTATTTAAGGAAAGTTGCGGTGGTACTTTTGGCAGTGAGACCTCTAACTGGTGCTGCTATGATGAATTTAGAATAATTATCCACCAAGGTTAGGACATAATCTACCCTTATTTCAGCTAGGTTCAAGTTTCAAATGGTCCAGAGTGACCAATTCTAAAAGAGCGTGACTGATAATAGGCTGGAGAGGAGCTCTCTGGTTGGTTTCATTATGTCTCTTAAAGTTGCAGGTTGAGCATTCTTCACACCATTTTTGAATCTGTGATTTCATACCTGCCCAATGATATCTTTTCCTTACGTTAAATTCTGTCGTTTTACTTCTGAAGTGTCCAGACTTGTTGTGATATGCTTCTAAGATTACTGGTGCATTCTCCTATGGTACAACTATTTGTGTGATTTCACAGTGAGTGTGAGGATCTCTATTTTGCCTCAGTAGCTTAGAGTCTTGTATGACCAACCGATTGCAGTGTGTCCCCACAATTTTATAAGTTCAGGATCTGCATCTTTTCTGAGTGTAGTCCCAAGACCTTGGTTAGTTTCCAAGATAGTTCTGATCCGTCGTAATACGGAACTCTGGTTCTGAAGTTCGATCCATAAGTTATTCAACTCTGTCACATAAGCTGAGGGATCAGGTTCTAGCTGGTTTATTGTTACAGAACTAATCTGACAGTATGCACATAAAATTTCTGCTGGGCCTTGTAAAAATGCAGGCATTTCCACATCTTGCAAGGTGACTCATTATTTTCAGGTTCTACTTGCTGGATAAGGCATCGGCATTGGCTTTACTTTTCCATGTTTGGTATTTCAGAGTGAACTAATAGTTGGACAGCCATGAGGCCCATCTTTGTTCCAATGCTTCCAATCTGGTGGTATTGTGTTGAGCTAGAGGGTTATTATCAGAGTGCACAGTGAAAGGTATGACTGCCACACTAGAGCCAGGAACTCTAGTTTAAATGAACTATAGCATTCATCATTCTGTTCCAAACCTTGCAGGTTGCGACTTGCATATGCAACGACTTTCTCCACTCCAGACTGTTCTTGTGCTAGCACAGTACCTAGACCTTAATTTCTGGTGTCTGTGTACACTTTGAAAGGTTTGGTGTAGGCTGGGTAAGCTAGGACTGGATCTTTTGTTAATGCTAGTCATGTCAAAAGTGATCTGGTGTATGGAGGTTCAAATGACTGGTTGATTCTTGGATGTGCATCCTGCAGTTGATTCATGAAGTAGCTCATGAAGAGTTGCAGCTAATCTGGCAACATGTTAGATGAACCTGTGGTAGTATCCAGCAAATCCAAAGAATTTGTCTAACGTCTCTCACTATAGTGGGTATAGGCCATTCTTGTACAACTCATATTTTGTTTGGGTTGGGTGACGCTCCATTTGCTGAAACAATATGTCCAAGATAATTAACCTGGGGTTTTAGAAGGTGACATTTGGATGGTTTGAGCTTTAGTCTATACTGGGTCAATCGTTCAAAAACTTCTGCCAGATGCCTTAAGTGGTCCTCGTGGTTCTTCGAATAAATGGTTATGTCATCCAGGTATACGAGTAATATGTCAAAATCACAGCTCCCTAGACAGTGTTCAACAAGGCATTGAAAAGTACCAAGGACGTTACACAAGCCAAAGAGCATATGAGTGAATTAAAACAATCCCATTGGAGTGATGAATGCTGTATTTGCGATATGTGTGGGTGCAATTGGCACGTTCCAGTAACCACTGGTCAAATCCAAGATAGAAAATACAGCTGCAGATTGCAGTGCAGTGAGACAATCTTCAATGTGAGGCAGACGGTATGTATCCTTATGGGTGATGTTGTTAAGCTTTTGGTAATCAACACAGAATCAGATTTTTCCATCCTTTTTTTTACTTGCACTACTGGTGCAGCCCACGGACTATGGCTTTCCCAAATAACATTGGCCTTTTTCATTTCCTTGAGCATATCTTTCACCAGCTTGTACATGACTAGTGGAAGTGGATGAAATCTCTCCTGGATGAGTGGGTGCTGATTTGTGGGGATATAATGCTGAACCCCTTGAGCAAATCCAAAGTCTAGTGGATGCTTGCTGAAGTCTTGGTGGTGCTGAATCCCTACTTGTCTAACATCTTCTCTCTGAGCACCGGTGGTGTCGGACGTACCAGTGTCAAGTTCTTTCACCCATTCTGGCAAATATTTGCTTTCCAGGTCTGGTTGGCACTCTCTGGTTGCTGATTTTTGACAGGCTATCATGTTGATTCAGTCCTCTGGCTCCAGGACATCTTAGATATTGATGGTGTGTAATTTGGCGATGGGCTGGTTCTTGTAGAACTGCACTGCATGGTCTCCATAGTTGAGAACTCAGATGGAAATCCATCCCTTGCTGACTGTTGCAACACTGCATGTGGCGATAATGGGTTCTTCTTCTTTAGCGTTGTGGTATGGTTCTGCCAGGGCATCATAGTCTTGCCCTCTAGGACCTACATTTGCTTTGCACCATAGGGTGGTTTCAGTGCCTGGATTTAAGGTTATGGGATAGAAATCCATCACTCTGACCTTCCCAATCTCTCAGTCCACATTAATGAAACACTGATAGCATTGTAATAACTGGATGGTTTGTTGTAGCACTTGCTTGTCCTCTGTGGGTAGCTGCTTAGCATGTTGATGCAGAATATGAACTAGCTCTTCAAAACAGTGTTGCAGCACATTCATTCCTAAGATGAGTGGAAGTAATTTGCTGCTGTCGGAGTCATTGACTATTATACCTTGTTAAGCTTAAATATGACTTTCCAGTTGAACATCAGCATCAATATATCCAAGGTATGGAACTTCAGTATCATTGCTAGCTATCAGTCGAGTCCAGGATTGTGGTGGCGGTCATAAATCTTGATGGTTCCAGTACTGATAAAAATTTTTCTGCTGTAGAGTAGTCACTTCATATCCGGTGTCCAATAATGTGAGGCGGTCATGCCCATTTACCTTCACTGTCACAGTTGGGCACTTTCCAATGAAAAGGGATTTGTCCTGTCTTGAGGTTGGACTTGGTCCAATGCTCTCTGACAGTCAGTCCAAATTACCAGGGATTCTCTATCTAAAGCCACAGCACTTGAGGTTGCTTGTCCACATCGTCTTTCCACGTGTTCTGTGATTCCACATCTTGGACAGATGGGTCTCCCTGACCATCAAAACAATCAGTCGGGCATCGCCCTTCTCCTCCTCTTGGTTGGGACATCATTTCTCTGGATCATTGATTTCTTTCTGGTCGATCAACTTCAGGTCCTGGTCTCCAAGTGCTCTTAAGATATCTCACCTCTTAACGCACTTCTGTGACTTTCCTAGTCAGGGCAGCAATTTGTTCAGTCCATGTAGTCTCAGCTTCTGGACTAGGCCTGTGAAATGGGACCTGTGTCAGGGCCATCTGGGTATAGGCCTCTTCGGTACCTGAGTAGCTATTTGGTTGAAACGGTCTCTCTGACCATGGTCCTGGCATCCATCGATTGTCTTTTCTCCACCCTCCATTGGGGTATTCTGGCCATGCAAAACCAGGGAAGATCATCTGTTGCTGGTACATGGCAGCTTCTTTGACTTGTCAACTTGGGCCAAGAACATGGATTGCCATTTCCTTAAAGTCTAAGAAGGAAGCATCTGGATCTTGCAGATTAAGCATATGTAATTCTCTCCATGGAACTTCGCTATGCACTCCATCAGTGAATCTTTCCTTGAGGGTCCTGTCGGGGTCTTGCACCACTTAGGGATCCACTCTCTCTATGTCTTGGAGAGCCTCTTGTAAACTCAGGGTGTACTCTTTTAATGTTTCTTATGGCTTCTGCGTTCGAGATAAGAACCTCATTTTCAATTCTGATATGGTCCAGGTATTAATGGTGTCTCATAACCTGTTGAAAATCTGGTCTGCAGTCACCTTCTCTCTCTCAGGCCATGACTGCACTTCCAGTTGTGCAGCTCCCTGCAACTTACCCAATAGGATCTCTACTTGCTGATGCTTCAGAAATTGGTAGCGTCGGAACAGCATTTTAGCCCTAAATTCTCCTAAATTACTGGAGTTTCTACCAAATGACTGTCCCGTATAGGTGGGAAGCCATGGTGCTCCAAAGTAGTATGGCATGGTCAACGTGGAAGGTTGCATCTGTCCTAGGCCTTCTTCACCTCCATCCATTTCGCTACTACTTCCAGCTCCTGACAGCATCTGAACTGTATTCCTTCTCAGCTTTGGACTCTTTGGAGAACACTCTATACCCTGCTCGCTGCACCAAAAGTTTCTGTGGTGCCCTGATAGTAGTGTGTGCTGGGATCCACTACAATAAAGTGTGATTGAAGCAACAGTGTTGTGCTGACCCAAATAAATTTCACACAATTTACCAACACCAGTGCTGCTCCCTGCAGGTGGAAGAGCTGGAAGACACTTCGGGTTCCCAAGAGGTGGATGTTGTCACCTAACAAAGAGAGTGAGTGAGTTAGTAATAGGTTTCCAAATGCTTGACAGGCTTTATTCTTCAAACAAGGGGAAAAGAGAGACACGGTCACAGGGAAAAGAGGGGAACTATACCTGACAACGTGTCAGAGTGACGTGAAATGTTGGTCACGTGACAGCTACATGCCACAGGAAGAAGGGGTGCTGCTTGCTTTTTAAATTTGAGCCTTAATAAAAGTAACTGTGCTAACTTGAACCTAGCATTGAGGTTCCTCATTTGGTTAAGCCGAGATGCCCACTGAAGAGAAGGGGAAGTTTGTAGTTTTGCGTCGTAGGCACCGGGCTAAGTTTCTTTGTGAAGCCACCTTGTGTTGTGCTGTTTAAAAGGGGAACTATAACTTCTAACCTCCTGTATGAGGAGAACTGTAAGGCAAAATCGGCTGTAATAGCTATGCTATAACAGTGTCTTATGCAAATCCTTATACTTTACCCCTGAGGTGCATCTCTATCTAAGGACTATTACCTTGAGTACTCAACACTACGAAACATGGAGCATACTATAATAAAACTCTATACATGTTGCTAATGGCAGTTTGTGCATGACTGTACTTTCCCTGTCATCGGGAAGAGAAGAGGATTAAAGAAACTGGCGTAACAAGGCACAACTCGACTGGCTGTCCAGTGCAACTTTGGAGACTTCTTAAGAAACTAGGGGGATACAGAGATTGCTTTTAAACAGACAATGAGTTTCTTGGCCACACCCCAGAATTGAAGCAGAAAGGATACAGCCACAGTCCGCAGGCAGACAGCCGGGCTGAGACGACCAATAAATATAGTGGCTACACCACCACAGTCCACTTCTGAACTGCTGGGTACCGAAGATGCAGAACACCCTGCCACAGCCCACTTCTGGACTGCTGGGTGAAGAAGACAATGCAGAACACTCTGCCACTGCCAACTTCTGGACTGCCAGGTAAGGAAGAAGATGCAGAACAACCTGCCACAACCCACTTCTGGACTGCCGGGTCAGGAAGAAGATACAGAACATCCTGCCACAGCCTGCTTCAGGACTGCTTGGTAAAGAAGATGATGAGAGGACCCCACAGAAGTCAGGAATCAGGAAGAAGAAGTCTTCAGACGTTGGAAAATGACAGAGTATTAGGCACCAAGGCCATATGAGCAATTGACTGACGTAAAACAATAAACAGGATGTTCACTCGAGGAACTGGAGCAGAAGATCTGGATGGCACTTCGGTGCAGACGACAAAACGAGAAAACGAATGGCAGACTCTGCACTGGGTCAGGCTGTACACTGGGGACTGTTAGAGGAAAATAACAAACATGACATTGCAAGGGTATGGCTATGAACACAGCTCTTCTCTTCAGGAGTACTGCTGCAGACTGACTCTGGAGTGCACTTGAGGATCACCCCTTCGAGGGCTGCTGAAGGCCGATTCGGAGACACACTGGTGAACTAGCTCTGAAGGACTGCTGAAAACTGAGTTGGAAACACACTGGAGAAATGCATCTAAAGGATTGCTGAAGACCGATTCAAAAACACACTAGAACAAGATGCAGACTCAATGCACTTAAAAGTCACAGTTCCAACAGTGTTGCTTAATATCAGTTCCAACAGTCTTGTACAATATCACCGTCTTTGGATGTACAGACCACAGTAAATAACAGGCACTTGGTTGCTTCTATCTGGTCACCTTCTTGGTGAAGTCCTTACTGACTGTGCACCTACTGTAGTGGGGTCCCTCTAACTTAAACGGGTTCTCCTGCTACTGTGGGTTCTCTGCCTACTATCCACTAAATTGCCTCCTAGACTGGGAGTTGCCTGGTGGGGTGGGCCCCCTCTTATAGCCGAATTGGACCTCTTATCATTAATTGCCCTTCTATAGCTTACTAGGTCCCCTTCACCACCTATGGACTTAAATGGCTAGCTAGGCCCCTTTTGTCACCTTTAGGCCTGTATGGCTGGCTATGTTTCTCAACCACCCATGGACCTATATGGTTGGCTAGGCCCTTTTTAAATACTGTGGGCCTTGTCACCCTCTCTAACCACTGGGTTTTGATTGCCATAATTAAAGCTCATTTGGGCCTAGCATTGCCCCTTTTAATACCTGAGACCCTTCTGGCTATCCCTCCGTTACACCTGTGGGCTTATCAGTAATGGGCCCCTTTAAATATCATTGGGCCTGCTTTGCCTTTTGCAGCAGTGGGCCTACTGGCTTGCTGGGCCCCTTTAAATAAATATCTGGCCTAACTTTCCCCTTTAAAGAAATACCTGGGCCGGCTTTGCCTCTTTAAATAATTATCTGGGCCTATGAAAGACCTATCTATTCCTCCGTGCTTGTTCTGCCTTCTCTCTCCCCTAATCTAAATATTTATATGCTTTTCCCTTTGGGACCACAGGTTAAGAGTCTCCCATGGGTGTCGTCACACCACTTATGTAAACTCTGGTCCCTCCTGTCATCAGTCCATGGTCACTTCACTTTGTGCCTAGCACTAAACTAAAATAAATAAACACTTTTGTTTTCTGTTCTGGCGGTCAGTACTTTGCTGGTGTGCTGCCACCGACTCACCACCCCAGATGAAGTGAAGCTGGTTTGGGAGATGATAGGAACTTCTGTCAGAGGGAGGGTTTTCAGGCCACTGTAGCGGTCAACCAGGGACCTTGCGTGGTCCAGGACTGGTGCACATGATGCAGCACTGCTACCGCCACCTCCGGGGGACTGAAACTTTAATTTTTAAAATAAAAATAAATAACTGGGGCACCAAGCCCTTCTGACGGGAAACTGGATACCTTCACTTCTCCGAGCACTCCTGATGGCACCACAGACCATGCAACACATATGGGGCAGTCTTCAGCAGCTGGATGCAGAAGAGGCATGCAGACAAGCCCTCAGGTACAGCTTCAACCCTCCAGGTAAGCTTTTCTCATCCATCTACACTCTCTGTGTCCTCTCTTCTCCACAGCTACCACAATTCTCTCCAACAGCTTGTTTCAAATTTAAAAAGGCAATACTCTGTGTTCTGGTTCTGGTACTGGAATGCTGTGCATGTGCAGCTCAGGACAATGTTCTATCTTGGGCACAGTGTTTATGTTTTGGCACATGCTGGCATAGCAGCATTAGTTTGATATTTCTGGCTCTATTTACACTATTTTGGGTTTGTGGTTGGGTTCCTTGGTATTTCTGGGACACCTCTATACTGCACTAGGGCACCTTACTGGGCTCAGACAGCTTTATACTTTTTCTTTTCTGTTGTGCCCCCAACTTTGGGACACTACATTAACTTTTTCTCTACAGTACTTGTTCACCTGAGCTTCAGAGTGGGACTGTTGTGCTTACACCCAGTAACCAGCCAGGCCATTAGTCACTATCCCCCATCTTTCTAATGGGGGTCGCCACAGAGCGGGGCCTGAGAGAGGCAACAACTTCCATTTAGATAGTGTTTGGGTTTTTCCCTAGTTTGCACCCAGTCAGCTATCCCACTTATTTTGCTATTCTTTCCTATGGCATGCTGCAGCAGGCACCCACAGCATTCTCTCCACAGGAGAAAAAGCTCCCTGGCCCTTCACTGGGTGTCATTGTGGCATTGCAATTGCCACCTTCCATTGGCTGAAGACTACCGCCAATTGTCAGTGCTTGTCCAGCCTGGCTGACCAATCTCTGGTTCCAAAATCTGCACCCAAACCATGGTTGCCAGCATGGCAGTGCTATGCCCTGATGCTGATCCATCAGGCGACATGCTCAAATATTCCTTTTTGATGAATTCTGCTATTTTTTGCAGCAGTGAAAAAATATTTTCAGCATTTTTCATGTACCCCACAGAAGAAAAGAAAAAAATACATGTGTGTACAGAGCAACTTTTCTTTTAGCTGGTTATCATAAAGTGCCTCAAAAGCATATATTTTAAAGACACTCTGTGGAACAAAGAGTAATTAACAATTTTGAAGTGAGAAAGAAATATGTGCCCTAGCTCGAGTTTGAACCCAGGTCACTGCAGAATACCATTCTGCTGCACTTACGGCACTTATTTTGTTCTCACTTCAAAACTATTTTAAAGAAATGCATATTGCTCCTTTCAAATAAGATGGGGGCTCCAGGGGCTACCATATGAAGGGCGTCTTGAGGCATTAAACATACTCTCTGGAGACAAGGAGGGAAAGGGGAGATATGATAGAAACTTTCAAGTACATGAAAGGAATTAATGCTGTGCCCTACTCTAAACTATTCACCGGGGTGTCCAGCTCAAATACAAGGGGGCATGGAAGGAAGCTGTTGGTTGGGAAATTCAAAAGAGATCTTAGGAAACACTGTTTCTCAGAAAGGATAGTGGAGTTAAAAGATAATGCAATGGTCGCCACTATTACTTAACATATTGAGCAGTTTATTGAAATTAATATTGGATCCATAACTAGGTCCGACTTGTTATGGTGTGCTTTTAAAGCTTATATTAGAGGGGTATTAATCAGCCTCTCCTCTCAAAGAAAAAAGAAAAAGGAACAGGAATCAGCCACCCTGCTTACACAAATACGCCTTTTGGAAGCACAATTGACTCCCTCCTCTTCGGAAGAAGTAAGATTAAAATTGTCTAAATTAAATGATACTGTAGGTACTTAGAAATTTTAAGAGAAAAAGCGGAATTTGCTATACTAAGGACTAAGGCCTGTTACACAGATCAGGGAGAAAAAGCAGGGTGTCTCTTAGCACTCAGAATTAAACAACAGGAATCTGCAAAATACATCCCCTCTATTTGTTCCCTGAAAGATGACACGCTGAAAACATCCCCGGTCGATATATTTTCAGAGTTTAAGACTTATTATTCCAACTTATATAGTTCAATGCTGAATCCATCTTCTCCCCAAGAATTGGATTCTTATCTAACATTTTCTAATTTACCAACTCTTTCCAATATGCAACAACAGCTACTTGTAGTTCCTATCTCCTCTGAAGAGATAGTTAGGACAATTGAAAGTTTACCTTCTGATAAATCACCAGGCCCAGATGGGTATTCTGCAAATTTTAATAAACAATTCCAGAAAAAGTTAACCCCCTTATTATCATTATTTCAATACACTCTAATGGGAGCTGAGGTAGATCCTACGTTGTTCGAGGCTTTGATTGTGTTATTACTTAAACCTGGTCGTAACCCGGAGTTAACTACTAGTTATCGTCCCATTTCTTTATTAAACCAGGACATTACAATTTTGACTAAATTAATAGCTGTGCATCTCAATATAGTATTGCCCACTCTTATTGGACTGGAGCAAGTTGGTTTCATGAAAGGACGCTCATCTGTGGATCATCTTCAAACGCTATCGCATGTTCTATCAATCTTGAGGGATGCTCATTTCCCAGCAGCCCTTATCTCTCTGGATGCAAAGAAAGCCTTTGATAGGGTGAATTGGAATTTTCTGTTTTGTACTCTTAAGGCCTATAATTTCCCTCTTACCTTTCAACAATGGATAAGGACTTTATACCATGCTCCCTCTGCACGGAGTACGGCTAATGGGGCAATGTCAACCCTTTTTCCACTACAATCTGGTACTAGACAGGGTTGCCCTCTATCTCCCTTACTTTTTAACCTGTATTTGGAACTTCTGATTTGCCGTTTAACTGGCTGTTCACAGATTAAAAGCATCCCTGTTCATGATCAAGAAATTAAGGTGTCGGCCTACGCTGATGACCTTCTTTTACAAATATCCTGCCCAGACAGTTCAATTCCTCCCATGCTTACTCTTATTGAAGAATACAGTCACTTATCCAATTATAAACTAAATGTAGATAATACTATCATATTTCCCCTCAATCATAAAGTCCTAAAAAGTTCCTTTATGGTGTTCGGTCTTTCCTGGGCACAAGAATTTCTAAAATATGTGGGAATTACTATTTCTAGAAATTCTGCTCTTTTACAGAAACTGAACCTGGACTCTTTAATCAGAATTATTGGCATAGACCTTGATAGATGGTTCAAACTTCCTATTTCTTCATGGGGTAGAATCAATTTAATTAAGATGAATGTTTTTCCAAGGCTTTTCTACCCCCTTTACTTACTTAATATTTGGCTACCCCTCTCTTGGTTCCGCAAAGTCCATGAAATTATTACCAAATTTATATGGGTTAATAAACAGCCCAGATTGGCTTATTTTAAGCTGGCCGCTCCCAAAGACAAAGAAGGCCTACGCCTCCCTCATCTCACTTTCTATTATTGGGCTGGACACATTGCCAAGTATTTGCGTTGGCTCTCACCTAGGGAGGGAGTATTTTCTTCTTCATTTTCTCCTCTTTGGCTTAAAATCGAACTATCCCTTATTGCCGCCCATGGTTTAACTCTGGCAGCACTTTTTTATATTAAGGCTAGCTCATTGCCAATCTAGTTAAAAGTCACGCCTATAGCAATTTCCATTAAAGTTCACTCACAGTAATATAATTTTCTTAAATATAATCACACATGAGATTTAATGAAACCTATTGGGGGTAACCCCAACTTGAAAATAAATAATAATTTACTCTCCGCCAACTGGCTTGCACCTATTAATGACATATCTCCTGCTTCCTTAATTTCAAGTGACCATACTTGGCTCTCTTCCACCGAGATATTAACTAGTTTGAAGCTGCCTATAAAATGTATCTTTAAAATTTATCAATTAAGACATTTTATTGTAAAGGTATTTGGGATATCTCCCCCTCAAATAAGCCCAATAGCTTTTAGGAGTGAACTGGGTACTTTAATTGGCTCCCAACAAATGGTCTCTAAATGTTATAAAATGTTATATAACTGGGCCTAACCGAAGTGCTTTGCTCCCTCAGATTACTGGACTTTCTTTTTTCCCACTCAGGAATTATAATGGGAAACTTTATGGCGGAATTGTCATAAATATGTCTCCCAAGACAGACTATGTCTTACTCAATTTCATATACTACACAATTTATATTATACCCCACCTGTACCCGGTGCAAGAAAGAAGAAGGCTCTATATATCATATTTTCTGGACTTGTTCCAAAGCTTTCACCCTGTGGACCAATATTCAACAACATACAGACCCTTTATTAGGTCTGAATGATTTATTTAACCCTGAAATTTGTGTGTTAGGTGACTATAGTAAAATTACTGTTCCCATCAGACGATATCATATGGCCCTTATCTCTATGGCTGTTAATAAATTAATTCTACGGCATTGGAAAGATTGCGATGACATTGCTTATTCTGAGTGGCTTAATGAATTATTAGCTAATCTGAGGACAGAGAAAACTATTGCCAGTCTTAATAATAAACCTGAGAGATACAAGAAAAAATGGGAATCGCTACACACATTGTTTTCACTCTAATACATCCATTTTGATTATTCCTGGTTTGTTCTTTATAGACTCACTGGATTTATTTATCTACTTGGTCAAGCTGTGTTGTAAGGGGGATAGGTGGGTTGAGATTTTTGTTTTCTTTCTTTTTATGTTTTTGGGGTTTGTTAGAGGAGGGGGAGAGGAGGGAGGGTATGAGGATGGCTCCTGTACAATGTATTCCTACTCTTGTTACATTTACAATGTTCTGTTGGATCCTTTCTCACTTTTATTGTAGGTATGTATGTTTTTGTTTGTTAAAAACTTAATAAACTTTAATTGAAAAAAAAAAGAAAGGATAGTGGAACCATGGAATAGGCTGCCCACAGATGTAGTGGGAGCAAAGACGGTATCAGCCTTCTGACTGGATTGGGATAAAGAGTATGTTTGAATTAAATCTGCAGGTAAAAGTATGGGTTAGGTTCCAGGATATCCTCGGGTCTCTGGAACTCATGGGCAGACTTGATGGACCTTTGGTCTCCTACTATCATTACTTTTCTATGTCTCTATGTCAATTAAATTTGTGTAGCTCTAGGATGTGTATTAAGAGAGGTGAGAGCCTATGGGAGCCCTTGCTTTCCTGTCATCCTGGTTCGAGCAATAAAACAGTATTTCAAGCAGCTCTATGTACAAATCCCAACTAGGGCACTTGTTTCTTTGTCACTTAGAAACACTGAATTTGTCAGCAGAAAAAGACAGCTTGGCCCACCCAATCTGCAAAGATGGTTCCCTGCCTAGTCTGCCTCTGCAGACCCTAACTGGTCTCCGGTGACCCTCCCTCCCCCCTGCCTATTACTAATATTCCCCTTTATTAATCCCACCCATACTTGAAGCCCCCTACTATATCTGCCTAACCTACTTAACTGTAAGAGTCTGTGCCAGGCATCTACCGCACTTTCAATGAATTAGTACTTCCTCACATCCCTTTTAAAATTCCCACCTCCAGCTTCATTGCATGCCCTCTGGTCTGGTGCTCTTTCTTATTTGAAAGAATCTCCCCTCCTGTACCCTGTTCATCCCCATCAGATACTTCAAGGTCTCTAAACTGTATTTCAAATATGTTGTATGCACATTGCACCCTTTACGGTTAAATGAGCAATAAATCATTCAGCAACAATACACACAACAGTAGAACATATATTATTTAAATGTTGAGCTAAAACTATTTCCAAAATATCCATAGTTATAACCAAAAAAAAAAAGACAAAAAAACATTTGTATTAGAGTTGTACAGAATTCAGGATTCCTCTGGTGGAATTCAGATTGAATATCAACATAAAAGCATAGAATTTGATGGCAGATAAGGACAACTTGGCCCACTCAGTTTGTCCATTTTTCCCTACCTACATTACTGACGCAGACCGTACTTGATCGTACTTGATCTACAGCTCTTTCTCCCTCCACCTCTTCCCTTCCACTATGATTCCCTTATTTCTGTCCCATGCATTGTTAAACTCCATCATGGTTTTCACCACCACCTCTGTTGGAAGGCTGTTCCAGTAATCCACCTCTCTTGCTGTGAAGAAGTACTTCCTCACATGTCTCCTCAGTCTACCCCCTCCAGCTTGATAGCAGGTCCTGTTCTTGAGCATCTTTCCTTCTGACAAATACTTCCTTCCTGTACAATATTTACCCGTGTAAGATGATTAAAAGTGTTTAACATATCCCCTCTGTCATCTCTTGTAGGGTGTACATATTGAGGTCCTTTAGTCTCGTCTCATAGAGCTTTTGATGGAGTCCAGACACTGCACCATTTTCAGCCTGCCCTACTCTGCCTATGCCCTCCGAGAAATGTGGTCTCCAGAACTGGACACAGTACTCTAGGTGAGGGTCTTACCAGCAATTTATACACTGGCAATACCACCACCCTCTTTCTGCTGGTGATACCCCTCCCTATGCACCCCTGCATCCCACTTGCTCTTCCAACCGCTTTGTTGTATTGCCTAGCCACCATTAGGTCACCTAATATGATTACCCCCAAATCTCTCTCCTGCTTGGTTGTCGTCAATGCCACTCCACCCATTTTGTACTCCACTCCTTGGCTTCTGTGCCCTAAGTGCATTATTTTGCACCTTTGTGCATTGAAACCCAGCTGCCATCCCCTTGATCACTCCTCTAGTTTTCTCAGGTCTCTGCTCATCTTTTCCACCCACCTCTGGAGTCTAAACCCTATTGTACATTTTGGTGTGATCTGCCAAGTGTCAGACCTTCCCTTCCAGCTCCTCTGCAATGTCACTTATAAAGACATTTAAGAGGACCGGTCTCAGCACTTATCCCTGAGGCATCTTGCTGGTCACCCTCTCATCCTCTGAGTGAACTCCATTGAGCACCACCGTCTGTCGCCTGTCCCCTAAAATTTCTTATCCAGTTTACCATCTTTGGACCCACTCCTAATCTATCCAACTTGCTTACTAGTCTCCTGTGTGGAAGTGTGTAAAAAGCCTTATTAAATTCTAGGTAGGCTACGTCTACTGCTCCACCCTGATCTAAATCCTTGGTCTCTCAGTCAAAGAAATCCATCAGATTAATTGGACATGACCTTCCTCCAGAGAACCCATGCTACTTTGGGTCTTGTAACCCACTGGATTCAAGATATTGTATAATTCTTTCCATCAGCAGTGAGTCCATTAACTTTCATACCACCAAGGTCAGGTTGACTGGTCTATAATTGCCAGACTCCTCCCTGCTACAACTTTTGTGTAGTGGGACTACATCCCCACTCCTTCTGTCCTCCAGAACTACTTCTGTTTCAGTTATCTGTTAAATAGGACTGTCAGAGGTGCAGCCAGTACCTCTCTGAGCTCCTTCAATACCCTTGGATGCACCCCATCTGGTCCCTTTGCTTTGTCCAGTTTCAGATTAGTGAGTCCCCTTACTTCAGTTACTTTTTTTCCCCCCTCTCTTTCTCCTTCCTCAGTGAGCACTGAACAAGAATGTTTGTTCAGGATGTCTGCCTTTTCCTTGTCCCTCTCTGTACAGTCTCCCACCCTTTCCTTTTTAACCTTATAATCCCACCCCTGGTCTTCCTCTTCTCACTTGTATACCCTTTTGTTACCACCTGAACTATTCTTCTCTTCAGTTTGTGCCTTTGCACTCTTAACTACATTTCCTGCTTCCCTCTGTTTCCCCTGACACACCTCCTTTTCCTCCTTATTGTGCATCTCTTTATACCTTCTGAATGCCAGCATTTTAGCCTTTACCTTTTCAGCCACCTCTTTCGAGAACCATAGTGGTCTCTTTTTCCTCTTGCTTTTAACCACTTGTTAGACACAGAAAGTTTATCACCTTTACTATACTCCCTTTAAGCTTTGCTCACTCTTCCTCTTTCCCACCCAAGCCATCCCCCCAGGTCATCCCAGAGGCAGTCAGCCATCTTCATAAAATCTGCCTTCCTGATGTCCAGGACCCTTGCCCTTGTGTTGTTTGATTCTGTAGCCATTCTTATACTGAACCACGCAATACAGTGATCACTTGTCCACAGGTGGTCTCCTACCTTGATGTCTGCAATACTGTCCTTGTTAGTGTGGGCCAGGTCTAGAATTGCCCTATCATGAGTGGGTTCACTGACTAGTAATCCGAGGAATGCCCCCTGCAGAAAATCTTGAATGTCCCTGCTTCTAGTTGAAGCTGCTGCTGGGAGACTTCAGTCTACATCTGGCAGGTTAACCCCCCCAATCAGCACCCTCCTTCTGCAATCTCACCAGTGGCTTCCACCAGTATTTTTTCTAATTCCTCACCCTGTGCTGGATAGCTGTAGATCACTCCAGTGTGAATAGTTTCTCCATTCCCCATCTCCAGGGTGGCCCACAGTATCTCTGTCTCCACCTATATTACCTGTATCACCCTCAATGCTATGCTTTCCCACACATAAAGCACCACACCCCTTCCTTTCCTTCCCACCTGGTAAGGCCATGTCCCGGTCATGGTTTTCAGTGCACCACGACTCGGTAATGGCTACAATATTCAGGTTGGCCTCTAGCATGATGGCCTCCAGATCCGTAATCTTATTTCCTAGACTTTAAGCATTCACACACCTGGCCTTCCAAATTTTGTTTCCCTTCTGTTTGTTGCCCACCCACATTTTCCTTTTTGCCCTCTCTCTCCTTTCTGCCTCTCTTTTTAATGGAAAATCCAAAGAAATAAGCACTCCAGCCTGATATCAGAAAAAATGCAGGTCCAAACAGATGTATCAATACTATAAAATATTAATTTAATTATAATGCAACATGCATAGTGACCAAAGGGCTACCAAACACAAAGGTCACCAAACCCAGTGCTTTGACTCAAACAAGAGACTTTGTAAGGGGTAACATGTAACTGGTGATACATGACCTTAAATACAGAGACCAATTAAATCAAAAAAACAATCAAAAAGTTAAATCTTAATAAAAAACACATGATATTCATTAATGCAGGGGTTCTCAAATGGTGAGGCCAGCCTCCCTGGGGAGGCCCCAACCTGTTCCAGGGGAGGCTCAAGCAAGTCTGAAAAAGTACTGTATTTAAATTTTGAGTTTTATATATTTTGTGTGAAGAGATGAAGCAAACTGAAGGAGGATAATAGTAGGTGAATTTAGTGTATTTATTTACTAATAGATGACAAGGGAAAGTGAATGAGCCAAGGCTCATCTCAGGTGTACCCAGGGAAGGGTACGGAGTGAATACATTTCAAAAGGTAAGTTCAAAACAATCAAGAAATACACAGTGAACAACAGTGCAAACAAATATGAACAATAAATAATAATGAGTGGTGGTAATTGATCAATTTGTAGCCTGATGGCAGAATAGCCCAAATACAAGGGTTGAGCATAGAAGTGCTAAGAGCAATAGCAGGAAGGAACAAAGTGATCCCTGAGAAGTTGCTTAGGAGCAGGGAAGGAAGGGGACATGCAAAGTATGTAGGAAGGTTATTTCATATAGAGAGGAAACAGAAAAAGTAGTCTGACCCATGAAGGTTCTGCAGCAAGGGGTAACAATGGTTTAAGAATGAAAATGGCTGAGCAAGTAGGCTGGCCTGTGTGTGTGTGTGTGGGGGGTTACAATCAGCTGAATAACAATAGTTATTTTATTTGTTATTCAGATAACACCTTTGAGCACAAGAGCTCATTTTTGAAGGTTTCACGCCAGTATAATACAAAGAACTGAATGTGAGCCAAGTACTAAAAGGGGTTTCAATATATTCATGGTGTACTGCGCAAAGTACAGTATGTTATTTTTCTTTGGGGAGGTCCAAGATTATTTCAGTTTTTAGGGGAGGCTCAAAATCTTTTCCAAGGATTTGGGGAGGCTCACTGTGACGAAGTCTAAGAACCATTGCATTAATGAAACAAACATCCTAAAGTAATTATAACAATTAGTGCAGTTCTACGTTTTGATCACTAGATGGAGCAGCTAATTAAAGTGCAATGTACCCATCTAAATACTTAATGATTTAGAAATGCAACTTATTTATCACAACAAACAAGTGAACGAATGTAACAAACAATGAGATGATGACATAAAAAGGCCAAACCTCCAGCATAGCAAGGCAAAGGAAGAAGATAAAATGCAAGGCAACTTTTTAATTTTACTCAAAGGACCTCCTTGTAAGTGAGGACCCAAGTAGCCGGAGGGCAGCCAAATGAAATGAAATGAGAATGAACCTAGGAAGAATACAAAAAAGAAGTTATTCAGCAGTTGAAAAATAATATAAATTCTTGAACATATTTTTTCTTTTCTCTTTCTAGTGTATAACAACAACTACAAATGTACAAAACAGCAAACAGTATTGCTAATCATTATTTATTTTTCAAAAATGGTTTTAAAGCCCATTTGTCATTAAGTCCTTGTGGTTTAACACTACGCAATATATAAATCCACATACTTTCATGCTGTAAAAGCAAATTTGATCTGTCTCCTCCATTTTTCATGGGTGGAACATGTTCTATTCCCATAAATCTCAAATCATCGGGTTTTGATCTATGGGCATCTGAAAAGTGAACTCCTACCAGAGTATCTCCCCTACCATTCGTAATAGAATGAATGTGTTCTTGTAGTTTCTGTTTCAAAGGCCTAATGGTTTTACCTACATAAAGAAAATTGCAGGTACACCAAAGAACATATACCACATAAGAGGTATCACAAGTTATCAGTTCGCTAATGTCAATTTTAATGTCAGACAATTTAGGATGTGTAAATTTTTTGGTAGGAACACCAAATTTGCAAATATTACAGTGATTGCATCTGTAATAACCATAAGGATGCAAGGGCAACCAGGTAGATGTATTACTTAAGGGTGTAGCAATTCTACTGTGAACCTGTCTATCTCTAAGATTCTCACTTCTAGTAAACGCAACTCTAGGTTTATTGCCAACAGAAGCAGCTAAATCACTGTCCCCCAGTAAAATATGTCAATTCCTATGTATGATGTTACCTATCTGACCTGCAATGTGGTTGTAATCTGTCACAAAGGTACAAGGTGTTCTATCTTTGTCTCTAGCTTCACTTAAGAATGTTTTTAAGGAGATGTTCCCTGTTCATTTTAAAAACTTTTTCGGTTAGTATATATATTCACAGTAGTAGTGGCTCTGCCAGAGCTTGTTTAGTTAACCGGCAGAGTCCCATGCTTCCTTGCTTCCTTCTGCTGATGCCTGCCAACACCTAAGGAGCCACTTACCTGTTCCACTACTTCTCTGTTCCACCAACACACTGGAACATGAAGATGCTGGACATATAAAAGTGGAAGTGCTTTTATAGTACTCTTGTGAGAAGGCACAATGCCTCCGTCAGCTCCACACACCCTTTCCCAATTGCACACCTGAATCACAGGCCTTCCTGAATCTACTCAGCCTCGGATTAATCTCTTGAGCTAGTCTTCTCCATGCCACCTGTTACAATTTTAAAGACAAGTCACGTTTCCAAAACACTGCCTGCAAATTTCTTTATCCTCCCAACTTACCCTGCTGCCTGAAGTATGAAGATAATATAAATAAATATAACTATGCCTTTAAGGTAAAGCTAAGTAGTTACACTCCTCTCTGTTAGCAAAGGCTGTTCATCCAGCTCGGGACCCCAGGTAACTTAAACTTTTAAATCTGCTGAATTGTATTAGGAGTTATAAAGCCTCTGTCATCTCTACCCCCCAATTACATATCTGATTTCAGAGGGCTTCCTGACTCTACTTAGCCCAAGATTAATCTCCTGTGCTAGTACCCCTACCCCGCAACACATGTCATGCAATTTCAGTTCCAAATTAACTTTAAGAATTTTGTTTTGCTAAATTCCACAGAATGTAGAAAATCTTTTAATATAATTCATATAGTCTTTTAATGTAAATTACAAAGTATGTTTCTGCAGTTTTCATAAAATGTGGACTTGTTTTGTGGAAATCTATTGTGTTGTTTATGTATATTGTGGAACATTAATCCAGAGAACATGGTACAATGCCATGTAGTTTTGCATCTATGCTGAGATAAACATCCTGAAGAATGATTTGCATTGCACCTTATTGACTTGTGTTAAGGTGCATGTCAGTTGCATTATGCAGTTGCACAGTATCTATTTTGCATCAACCATGCCAGAGGATGGGATCCAGGTTCACTGGCAGTCTATTCCATGTCTGGAGTAACATAAGTAATATTACACCTGTCCATTGGTCAGCTCTCTCTCTTACTCGTTCCCTCTCTCTGTATATATATATATAGATATAGCCCTGATGATGATGCTGAAGATAAATGATAAACTGATAATAATAATATGGTATATTAGAGTATATTGCAGCATATCCTAACTCTTCTTTTATTTAACTTTCTATGCTGCAATTTCATGGAGGGGGTCTGATGACATCGCTGTTGTGACTTTATGCTATCACTATAAAATCCAGACATGGATTTAGCAGCTTTGTTTTCTTTTTTCCTACTTTTTTTGTGGAACATATAAATATAAAAAAGTGAGGAGAAACAATCAATGTTCATAAAGTGGAAGAATATCTAAGCTTTGGAAATATTCAAACATTATTAAAACTGGTTGCAATTAGTCACTATGCTTGCTGCATTCTTTTTCGTAATATTGTCAGAATTCAGAATTCTGATGTTGAAGGTATGAAGTAGGATTTTCTGATGCTGCAACTCTGAATTATGTAAGCAATAAGACATCCCAGGGTATGTGATTATGGAAGAATAATAGCATGGCTTGATGGTGTTGTTAAGTATGAGGTACTTGCATTGAGAGCCTTGTAATACACAAGAGCAAAGTTCAATAATTCCCCCACTATTACACATCCCTGAAGAATCGGATCGCTCTTACAAATGGTGAAAAAATGTCTTTCTAATATTTATGCAAAAAATAGGATACACTGGCCCAGATATTCAAACTGCTCCATTTTGTGGCGCAAGCCCCTGTGCCACTCAAAAAAGTTGCGCGGGGAGTGGCCAGGGCGATATTCAACGGAGTTGCGCTATTGCGCAACTTCTTTGAATATCGCCCCCTGGCCACACCCACTGTGCATGGCGCAGTGGAACTGCACCAGCGCAAGTGGTCAGAGTGGAGCATTGAGATGTGGTGGCGCAAGTTCCATTGCGTCATGCACAGCACCTGCGATATTCAAAGGGTGATATGCAAATGGGGTCATAATTTATGCAAGGTGCAGGGGGGGGGCATTTGCATCTAATTACGGCTCTATTTGCATGCCATTAGCATGCAGGTGTGCCGATCCCCGATGACTTGCACCTGGCGCCCTGCCAGGCAGCAGCCGTCGGGGACCGATGCCCCCTGCAGCCCAATCACGGGCATAATAGTATCCCCGACCCCCATTAGCCTGATGCAGAAGCATAATAGTAACCCCCAACCCCATTAGCCCGATCGCGGGCATAATAGTATCCCCGACTTCCCCATTAGCCCGATCGTGGGCATAATAGTATCCCCATTAGCCCGATCCTGGTGATCTAGTGGATCATTTACATATCTGGACTGACTTGTACTGTATGGGCTGCACGCCCATTGGCTCATGCTCTGAACCAATGGGTGTGCAGCTCTACCGACTGTCAATAGGTGGGCGCGGCAGGCGGGAGGGATGCTGCCACCCGTAGCTGACGGGGAGGGGTGGTGGGGTTCCGTGGGTGGGTCGGGTAGGGGGCCACTAGATCACCACGGATTTCCAACATGAGGGGTGAGAATGCCACCCACAATCGGGCTTCTCGCGTCCACTGGACTACCAGGGATATTGGACTTTGGGGGAGGTATGATGCCTGTGATCGGGCTACTGGGAGAAAACTTTCAGTTATGCCTGCGATCGGGCTAATGGGGGTGGGGAATACTATTATGCCCATGATCGGGCTAATGATGGGTCTGGGGGATACTATTATGCCCGTGATCGGGGCATGGGGGGGGCGCCACCAGGTGCAGCAGGAATGAGTCCAGGGCCACCCACAGGTGGCAGCTGCTGTGTTGTGCCCTGCAATGCGGCAGCTCACCTGTGGGTGGCCCTCCACTTGTTCCTTTTTTTTTCAGCATAACTTTGTGCAGGCGCAGGTAGGGGTTGCGCCTGCATAACTCTGCACGGCCCGGGCTGAATATCGGGCTGTGCAGTTTATGCATGGGCATGCCCCCCCACCTGTGCCTGCATACATTACTGATGCGCCCCGGCACATCAGGATTTGTGTAGGAGCACTTTTCCCTTTTAAATATCGCACTGGTGGCGCATCAGTGGGTTGTGCATGGCGCAACACTGTTGCGCCATGCGCAACCCTTTTGAATATCTGGGCCACTGTGTTAATTTGTGTAAAACAATAAATGTATTACAAGATTGATAAAGTAGTTCCTTTCAACAGTAAGGGAATACCGCAACTGTAGATAGTGACTGGCAGTGTGACTAGTACTTCAAGCACTGTTCAGTGCAATGATATAATGTGGTACACAGGTTCTTTGGTCTGAGAGAAGTACAGGAGTGTGATTATGGACTCAGCATTACACATTGTTTCTGGTCTCTCAGCAAATTAGAATGCTTACCTTTTCCTCACCATGTTATGAAATTGTATTATGGTATTACTAAAGGAATAATGCATGACAGGGTGTGTGTCATGCTGGGATAACGCCATGCCTGGGGGGGTTGGGCACAAGGCAGCAGGCTGAGTACATCCAATGCCCCAGGTGTGGCATTATCCCAGCACAACACACACCCTGGAGTGCATTATTCCTATTATACAATGGCTTGTTGTTATATATAAAATAAAAAAATAATTTTAAAGAATGTTTATTGGTGTGGAAGAATATTTTTGTTTCTTAAGAGGAGATGCAAAAAAAGAGAGGTCCAAGAAGTCCTCTACATCGGTTCACAGTGCTGAGACTAGACCTGTGGCATTATGTTAGGATAACGCCATGGGTCCAGCCACAAACTGACTAATCACAGTCCAAGATTCTTTCTTGCCATTGTATAATGTATAATAACTGGGGAGTGTTTTCTCCCATAGGAAACCCAGTTATAGTTCACCATTATAACCTGTTGCTTATAACAGCAAACACGTGCCAGGTTTCCCTCACTCTGCACACACACTATGTCTCCAGTGCCACCAAGACTTATTCAGGGAAGATCTTTTAACTTTTTAGGATTTTAGCTTATTGATTTTAAAATGTGACAACCCCACAAGCTACATGCCATGCTTCTCACACTCCACACTAAAAAAAAGTAAAAAACAGCACTTCTCACCATTGCATCTCAACTAATACAACTGCTAGCAAGACAGACAGAAGAGAGGTGAGAGAGAGGGACCTGCAGAGATTTTAAACAAAATCTGGTCCCAGCCACTACAGCTGCTAATGCAATAACTTGATAAGGGTGTTTCATGGTGTTAAATATAAAGATTAATTGCTATAGTCATCTCCATGTATAAATGTCATATTTGCTAAAGGTAGATCATTTATCTGGTTGATCTTGTGTTTCCTATGTGTTTAAAATGTGAGTGGTGAGTGTGTGTTATACTTTATGTGGAAGAAGAAGGAGCTCTGCACCAAGGCCTTCAAGCGATGGTAGAAGGAATGGTGCAGGAAGGATAGGTATGTCTACACCGGCAACTGTGGGCCAACCTGGAAGGATAGAAACCTATACCAAGGTGATGGCCTGCTTTCACTGAGGAGACAACCACAGTCCTCAATGAACAATTCAAATGTTACCTCTATGTACAGCTAATGTAGCTGGGGGCAGTGACAGAAGAAATATGGTAGGCAGAAAGTGGGCCACCACAAGCTGAGATAATCCCAATGGGAGCGAGTTCCACCAGGATACAAGTTATTCAAGGAAGCAGAGGGTTAGCAAAGGAAGAGTGGAGAAAAGAGAACTCAAAGGAGAAAGATGTGGAAGGGGGAACAGTTGGAAAAAGGAGCATGCAGCAAAAAGAGGTGAGGGCTGTCAAAATGGTGCAAGGTCTGCATCAAAAGCACTATGAGGAGAGACTGAAAAAGTTCATAATGTACAGCCTGGAGGAGAGGAGGGAGAGTGGGGTATTATACAGACATTCAAAATACCTTGTGGGGTTAATAAGGTACAGGAGGGAGATATGTTTCAGAGAAAAAGATGCTATAGAACAAGGGATCATGACATGAAGCTGGAAAGAGATAGATTCAGGAGAGATGGGAGGAAGTACTTCTTTACAGAAAGGTGATGGATTCCTGGAACAGTCTTCCATGGGAGGCAGTGGGAGTGAAACCAGTGGTGGGTTTCAAAAATGCCTGGAACAGGCACAAAGGAATCCTGGGACGAAGGAGTTGAGTAGAAGAGACAGTGCTGTAGGGCAGGTTGGGTCTGCAGCAAAAGTGATCACAATTAAAAATAGACAGGCTAAATGGGCCAGCAGCCATTACCTGCCATCAGTTCCTATGTTTATGTAACCCCCTCTTTGGGAGATTGCTTGTTCTATTAGGCCCTTCCTGTGTTTTTGTGGCCTAATTCGGTCTAGTAGAAAAAAGGATTAATTCTTCTCAGCACTCAGGTGGAGCCTCCCACGGGTAGGGAGGTCTTCATGGATGCGGGGGAGGATAAAGTCCATCTGTTTAGGCAGGAGGGGGAGTTCCAGTAGCAGGAGTGACTGATAAGGGAGTGAGAGTGAGTCAGGGCTGGGCAGTTCTACTGCCTGCTCAGGTCACCGGCCAGTGGCACTTGGGGGAATACAGAGGAAAAAGTTGAAGCCAGTAGCCACAAGTTGCATAGTATCTTTAAGGGCAGCTAAAGTTGAGAGGGGAGCCAGCAGCTGCAAGTCACAAAGTGCCTTGCAGCCTGGCTGATTCATGTAAGGATCCTGTGGACAAGAATATATCAGGGAGTGTAGTGTCCAGACAGTGAGCTGATTTGGAGCTCTGCTGGACATGTCCCCCTTCTCAATTCAGGGACAGTTGCTGCCAGTCCTGGGAAAGGATGCAGGCATCTTGAGGGAAACCGCAAATCCCCAAGCTGCAAGAATTGTATGTTCCGAGGGGGACCCGCTGAGTCAGTAGGGAGAGAGATAAAGGGGATGGGAATCGTTGAGTGTTTGGGTTTCTGTGAAGAATAATGAGCTGTTAGTCACTGTGAACAGTTCTTGGGCATGTGCTACCTTCAGACTTTTGTGACCATATCAGTCCCAAGTTAATGCTGCCCTAGAGAATGTACAACTTCCTCAGTCCAGGTAAAAACTTCTATTATAGCCATACCGGCCATGTGAAAGCTGAATGTGTTTGCCACTAATTAACTGATGCTCCCCAGAGCTATGTGTGAATGTGTTTAATGAATTTGAGATCCCTGTTGTTTCTTCAAGTTCTGTGTGAACATTCCGTTATTGAAAGGAATTGTTAAATATGCATTAATCTGTTGTTTTCATCCAGCACCAGCGAGGAAAGGGGACCATGTATGTGACATCTGGGCCTGGGTAACATGGCTACTGGAAGTGTTTCTGCTGCTGTGGGTGCCCCCTTCCCACAGACATATTCCATCCATACCCATAGACATGGAGAGGGAGGGCTACATTTCTATGTATAGCAGGTTATATGATTCAGATGGATAAGGCACACAGCTGTTCCAATTTTGCACTCACACTATTGGTTTGCAGAGCAAGTTTAGATACAAATGTGTGTGGTGGTTATTGGGGAGAGGGTTAAGGAGATGCAGACCTGAAGATCAAACAAAACAAAACAAATTAAGAACCTGGCCATATAATGCTATGCACTCCATCAAGCTCAGCAGTGATGAGCACAGACACACACACACACACACACACACACACAGTTGGGAGACAGAGAGAGTGAAGTGTAATTTGAATCTCAGCTGGACCAATGCAGTCTCATTACAAACAGTTTTGATGAGCAGGCCGTGGTGTAGTGCTAAATTTAGAAGTGTGGGGTCTTCATGAACTACAATTTCCCCAATCCCCCACAGGCTGGGAGTCTAGGGCCACCTAGGCCTCCAGAAGCTATCAGGATTTAGATTCATTCTGGTGCACTTTTATGGGTCATTTTGACCCTATTTGGCTGTTTTTAAAGCCTTCTTTGACTTGTTACAACCAACCAATATCACTATCAAAATAAATACTTTTTATTTTCTTAAAACAAAGAAATTGTCAAAACTAAAGCAAAAAAATCCTACTCCGGCCACTCTTCAAACATCCAACTATATACCACTTCTTTTGAGTACAGGCAGCTATCACTGCAGCAGACAATGCACTTGTTACCTTGCAACCTGAACAACAGACTCTGCTGACCCCAACAGTGCACCACACAGTCAGACATACAAGGCAGTGAGAAGGGCACACAAAACACCAGTCTGCATGTGCATGCATCGGTTGTACATTGGAAAGTTACATAGACCATCCATGACAGAGAATGGAACTGATGCACAGGACCCACTGGAGGTTCCCTCAAGGCCCAGCATTGACACAGGATGTATACCAGGTCATGATTGCTTTATCTGCAAGTACCCTGAACTGAGACAGTTGGTTCAGGGAGGGTAAGGCTGAGCAGGGGCAGCTGCATGAAATACAGGGCATATACAGTGACATCACAGGCCACAGACATGACATACAGCAATGGTTCTGCAACATGTGTAAGACCTCAGACAATGGCATGACCATAACTGTCACTGCTCTAC
Organism: Neoceratodus forsteri; assembly: GCA_016271365.2. NCBI lineage: Eukaryota > Metazoa > Chordata > Ceratodontiformes > Ceratodontidae > Neoceratodus > Neoceratodus forsteri. The sequence continues at coordinate 1,058,848,224 of CM057451.1, read as the reverse complement.
AGCAGGATGATGTTTCCCATTCACATCCAGTGCATGGCAGCCAACCCCCAAATCCCCATATGTCATACACTGGAACCAAAACACCATCAAGCACTCATGCACAACCCACATGACAGTCAATCTGCAGGGGTGCACAGCCAACTGTAACAGATGATGACCTAATGCCAAGCATGTCCTGTGGCACACAGACAGCCCAGTCATATGACAAAGGCAGTGGCAATGCCAGTGGTAGGCTCATCCCACCATAAACACCCACTCAGAAGTCATCATAGACACCAAAGCCAAACAAAAATTATCTAATGCTTCATCCGAATGCAGCACAGGCTCTAATACTGAAGAATTGCCATCCACCATCACATGCATGTGGACTTCACTGAATGGGTTCCATGCTTGCTCACAGCGTGGTGATGGGAGGCTGGCAGCAAGAGGCAAGCTGGGGGGGGGGGAGAGATCACTCGAGTTACTGGACACAGTCCATCACAGCCCTTCACTACCATATAAGGCCATCCAATACAAACAAAATTATTAATACAAAACAGCACACTTACTTCACTACTCCTTTTATGATAAAGCCGCTAGTTATTAATTCATATTGTTTTGCTGGCACTGACTGTCTAACTCACTCGGTCCTGGCCAAGTCCCGATTCCAGATTTGTGAGAATTAATCCCTCATAGGCTCACACAGTGCAACTAGTTGGCTGCTCCCCACTTGCACTTCACATAGTACCAGTAGCACCTGCAGTCACACAGGTCCAGCTAGCCTCTCTCTGGGTTAGAGGATTTCTACAGAACATTCCCTAGATTGTAGTTCTATCTTTCACATGAACAAAAAGTATGAACTTCATGATGAGAACAAAGCTATCGCTGCAAGGTTATTAAGTTACTTATATTTCATGGAGAAGACATTTAAACTGCACTACTGCTTTGCCACATTAAATAAGTTAAATAAATAAATAAGTCCACTATTCTGCTCTTTCATGGAAAAATATATAGTAAAAGCTGGATCCCACTGAAAATGAGAAATTGCTTCTCACTTGGGCTGTCCTGGGTAAATGCATTATAATAATTGGTAAAAGGAGGACCCAACTAAAAAAAAAAAAGATCTTGCATCTCGGCTGTACTGTCCTGGGTAAATACAATGTAAAAACTTGGTCAAGCAGAACCCCACTGCAAACAAGATATGATATCACAACTTAGCTGGGCTATCCTGTATAAATATATTGTAAAACTGTAAAAGCAGGGCCCTACAGCAGAACCCTACTGAAAAGCAGATGTTGCATGTAAGCTGATCTCTCCAGGAGAAATACATTGTAAAAGCATCCAGATCACCCATCTTGTAGTTGTCTAGTATATTCTTGGTGGTCTAGTGGTCCCTCCAATAAGGGCATCTGACCCACTCCTGACTCACCCTCTTAGGTACCTCACCATCCCTGGTGACATAATGCAAACTACAGCAATAGTGACAACTGGCACAGCCCTCTGCGTGCCATCTCAACTGGTTTCCATCTGACAGTCTCTGAGCAATCACAAGTATTGTACAAACAACTGCTTTTACTGTACTCATGATCACTCACTGACAATCACACGGTGGCAGGCCAAGGTGGTGAGCAGAGGGCTGTGCAGGTCACTCACACTATTTCTATACTTCAGCTTAGGTGACCTGAGTGTTGTGGGGAGGAAGGTCCTGAGTTGGTGGTTCGACAGAGGATCAGATGTCCTTACCGGGGAGAGGGGGTGGAGACAACTGAATTACCAGGAATATTCCAGAGAGCTACAGGATTGTTGATTGAGGGTGCAAGAACCTGAGTAGGGGTGTGCAGACAGTTTTTATTTAAATCAGACCCCCCACCCGTTGTGCCCTCACTCCAGAACTCAGATAAATAAGGACTCACCTGCAGGAGTCAGGTTCTAAGTCCTTATTTATTTATTTTACTTTTATTTTACAATTTTTTGGCCATCAAAGACACATTGAGCTGAAACTCATTTCCAGGTCATCCTGGGAGCACTGTGAAGTTAAATGACTTGCTCAGTGTCACACAGTATAGAAATGGTGTCTGTGGGATTCAAACCCATGTCTCCAGGAGTCCTTTAATGAGTGCATAAAAAACCAGTAGCCTAGAATTCCTTTACATAACATGCTAGTTCTGTCTGTAGGCAGTAAGGGTTAACAGTGCTGTGCTCAATCAATCACTGCCATGTTGTTTTCTCCAAGGTTTTAAATTTCTCACACACACATGCACACCACTGTGTTTTAGCCTTGCTTTGTGGCCATGGACTGATATAGTCCAGCATTCATTCTCTCTGATCTCTACCACTACAGCTTGTAGTGTTGTGTGTTAATATGAGCTGCATAATTCACAACCTCACAGTCTTCTCACACTGGGAGGTCACGGATGTCAGAGGGGGACTGATATGTACATGTGCTTTAGAAAAATTAATACTTGATAAAATTGCCTCCTGCAATTTAAGTAATACAATTATACAATACAGTTTATATCTGTACTGATTTTAATGACAAAATGAAGTATTTACAAAAGTAGTGTGAGAAATAACTACAGTATATTGTGAATTTCCATTGACATAAAAAGGCAAACTATTTTTAGCATGACCTCATAACCACTAGTGATTTTTTTGAATGTAATTTGTTTAGCCAGGATAGCCAAGCTAAGATACAATATTTCATTTTCAGTGGATCACTAGATTTGTCCATTGTTATAGCTTAGTGAACTGAAGCACTGAGAGGTTAAGTGACTTGCCCAGGGTCATACAGCAAGTAAATAGTTCTGGTACAATTTGAACTGTGATCTCCTTGTTCTAAAACCTGTACTCTAGATTTTATTTTCTGCACAAAAGTTCAGGGCCCTGTGGGAATTTTTTTCCTCATTCCTACCACTGGATAAAAACAGATAGCAGTAGTGTTTCATCTCTAGGTCACTTATTCAGAACTGATCCAGGTTGTGACAACAGTGCATAAAGGATGACAGCTGCTTTAAATTGCACTGCTCCACTTTGCATGGCACACTGAAAGAGGCAGAAAGAAATAAGGGTGTATGAAGTCTGCCTGCCACACTGTTTTGATGCATAAAGCCTTAAATAATACTGCACTGCAGGATAAAGGCTAATTCAGCTTTCATTTTTTTTTTTCATTTCTGTTTTAGGTTTTGCCTTAAGAATGTTACAAGACATTTTCTATATGAGGCACAGCTCTTACATGACTTCATTATACCCAGTTCCTACAAGTCCAGGACTTTGATGCTCATCCATACCTAAAAATGTTGAATTAGTTATAATCTGGTGGTGCTCTTTTGTCAACACTTTTATTAATATAATAATAATATTCTTTTTTACTGCGCCTTTCTAAAACCAAGGTGCCTTTACAGCAAACTTCACGTAAAAACAATAAAATAAACACAAATACAATAAATACTGAGTTCATAAAATACAACAAAATACCATCATCAGAGATATGCCAAAAACCACAAATGGGTCTTTAAGGCCTGCTTAAATTCCTCCATGGACGCACACTTTCAGTAACCACTTTGTTTTGGAGTTGTACTGTGTGTTATTCATCATTCTCTGACTTGACCAGTCAGGTCAATCCTTGCATATCAAAGAGGGAAGATAGCCATCAGACTCAGGCACTAATAAAACTATCACTTTATAATCAATCAATCATTCAATCAGCATTTCCAGGTGAACTCCTTAAGAATGCAAATAAAATGTAACTACCCACATTTTTCAACAGGATTAAGAAGCACAAAAACTGGACTGAGGGTTGCTTGATCTTTACTTACCTTAGATGGGAAAGTAACTTTAACTTAGCAAACAAACAGGTTTAAACCTCTCATAGAAACATAGAAACATAGAATTTGATTGCAGATAAGGACCGCTTGGCCAAGCTAGTCTGCCCATTTCCCTACATAATGGATAAGCTGCAGATCCTAGTTAACCAACAGCCTACTTCCTCCTACCCCCCCATTAGAATTGCCTTATGTCTGTCCCATGCATTCTTGAATTCCCCCACTGTTTTTGACTCCATGACCTTCTCAGGAAGCCTGTTCCATGCATCTACAACCCTCTCCATGAAAAAATATTTCCTCACATTACCTCTGAGCCATCCCCCTCTATCTTCAAATTGAGCCCCCTGGTTCTTGCACATCTCTTTTTCTGAAAAATGCTACCCTTTTGGACCTTAACCTTCTGTCACTGAAATGAGGGACACAAGCACTCAAAATGAGAGACATTGACCCTCATAATGAGGGATACGTCCTCAACCATGGTGTAACAAGCTCAGAACTATGGAAAACATCACATTTACTTATACAAAGTTTATTTTTGATTTAGCATCTTAGAATAATTTGAATTTCTGCTTTAAATTCTGAATTTAAAGTACATTCTCTGTGTATGCAGCACCTTTTCCATGAGGGAAAGATACAGGACAGGGCATTTTTTTATATATAGATTTTTATGGGTTTTCTTTTGTAGGTTGTCCCACCTTCCCCACCCAGAGCCCCAGCACATGACCATACATGTGTGTGAAGGCATGCATGTACACTATGGCACCAGCTCAGCCCCTTCTGCCCTCCCATCCTTGCCGTCCCTTCTGCCTACGCTATCCCACTGGACCTCAACCTGGAGGGAGTGGAACTATGGGAGGGAGACAATGCAACATCCCCAGGAGAGGGGAGCCACCGCCGGCTCCACTCAATCCTGCTCCTCCCTTCCCCCCCATGCTGGCACCTTGTTGACCTGAACCCAGGTCGCCGGCATAGTGTGAGGTAAGATGTCCAGCATCTCAACCATCAGCTCCATCAGGCTGACTAGGACAGGACAAATTTGAGGGGTAAAGTGAGGGATGTCCTTCATTATCAGGGACATCTGAGAGGTATGAACAGATTTACTAAAAAAAAGAAACTGCTTCTTTACTTAATTGGAGAATAATCACAATCTCTGTCTGCTGTCCCAGCCCAGTGATCCCACTACCACAAGCTGAAACAAATGATATTGTGCTCCAATAAAGTCTGTGAAGCAAATCAGCAGAAAAGCTATAAAACAAAGTTTCTTTACACCTCTGCTTCAAAGACTGTTAAGTTGCTGATTTAACATAGCTTCCTGGAAAACTACATTAAAAAATACACCCTTGCCAACAGGGCATTGTTTAGATAAAAATATGTAAAAAGAGGGCTTGGGGTCCCTTTAAGATTGAAAACAAGCTGTCTGTGCTGTTTAATTGCTGTTTACATTGAGCATATCCACTGATTGTAATTTGAGCTGGCATGAGAATGCTATATGTAGGAAAGGAACTCCCCCCCCCACCGTAGTGATTTCAGGTAGTGGAAGGATCATATATTATGTCTAACATGTGCTTTGGAAGGAGTCTGATGCGCCCTTTTTCCCAAGTAACAGCAAGATGTCTGCAGGCTCCACCCACACAGCCATAAAAAGCAGGGAATACAATTTTATTAAATTTGGGTGGGGGTCTTTAAACACCACCACCAATGCTGTTTAAATGTTTTGAACAACAACACCATTTACTGCCCATACTGATTTTTTGTAATTGCTGTGCAGTGTTTTCATGGTGAGAAAACACTACCCAGCAATTATAAAACAATACATGGGGGGCATGTAAAACTCAAATTAATGCACAACATTGGTGTGGGATGGTTTAATAAACCCAGAGGACAAAAGCACCCCACACCTTGGGTGTTCATTAAATTCTCATTATGCACTCCCCCATATATTATTCTATATGTTACTCCACTACTTTACAGAAAAGAGAGTCTGCTGGAGGTTGAAAGCCCTGAAGGAAAACAAAGTGATGGGGCTGGATGCGATCCACACAATGGTACTTAAGAAACTAGGCACAGTGCTAGCTTTTCCTCTGAGAACACTATTTGGCATATCATTGGACATAGGGGGGTGGTTCCAGAGGAATGGAGAAGGGCCAGTGTGTCCATCTGGAAAAGAGTGGCATTAGGGAGGAGGCCAGACCAGTCACTCTCACAGCAGTAGTGGGGAAGTTAATGGAGTCCCCGCTGAATTAGAGACTGATGGAGAAGCTGGTGACATGGGCTGCAGGATGACTGGTAGCACTGATTCACAGGGGAGAAGCCATGTCAAACAAATCTCAACGATTTATTTGACTGGGTAACTAGAGAGGTGGATCTGGGGAGGGCAGTGGATGTGGCCTATTTGGACTGCAGTAAGACCTTTGACACATACCACATAGCAGGCTGATAAAGGAACATAACAGTCTGGAGGTGGTGGAGAAGGTGGTACTGGATATCTAACTGGCTGAATGATAGGAGGCAGAGGGTGGTGGTAAACAGCAGAGGAGTGGTCTAGGGTGTGACAGCTTGGTTTCAATGCTAAAAAGTGCAATGTCGTGCACCTAGGGCAGGGAAATCTGAAGGCTGTGTATTATATGGGAGGAGGTACTTAGAGTTACCAAGCAAGACAGCAACCTTAGGATGATCATATCTGATGACTTCAAGGTGGCAGGGTAGTGTGACAGGGCAGTAGAAAAGGCAAGCTGGATGCTGGGGTGCTTAGAGAGGGAGATCTCTAGCAGGAGAAGGGAGGTGGTGTTGCCTCTGTATTGTTCACTTGTGAGACCCACCTGGAGTACTTTGTCCTGTGGAAGCAGTCCAGAGGAAGGCTACTAAAATGGTGCAGTGGTTGCATGAGAAATCATATGAGGAGAGGCTTCTGGAGCTCAATACATACTCCATAAAAGAGGGGAGAGTGAGAGGGTACATGATTGAGTCCATTCACAGTGGAGAGTTCTAGAAGAACTCACAAAGCTGAAGATAGATAAAGCTATGAGGCCAGGTGGAGTACACCGAAGGATATTAAGGGAGCTGTAAAGATCACTTGCAGCATCTCTGGCGGCCTTGTACACAGAGTCACTCAACACAGGGGTGCTTCCAGAGGACTGGAGGAGGGTGCATGTAGTACCACTGCAAAAAAGTGGTAGTAGGGAGGAGGCAGGGAACAACAGGTCAGTCAGCCTCACCTCAGTGGTTTGGCAGATCATGGCGACACTGTTGAAAGAAAGGATAGTGGCACATGTGGAATCCAGGGAAGCCCAGGACCTGAGGCAACACTGATTCACAGCAGGGATGTCATGCCAAACAAATCTGAATGATTTTTTGATTGGGTGACTAGGGAAGTTAATCAGGGATGGGTGGTAGACATCGCCTATCTAGATTTCAGCAAAGCCTTCAAAACCATCCCACATAGAAGGCTGGTTAACAAGATGGGAAGTCTGGGCATGGGACAAAAGGTGATACACTGAGTTAATAACTGGCTGACAGGCAGGAGGTAGAGAGTGGTGATAAATGGGATCTAATCCAGGGAGAGAGTGGTGACCAGTGGAGTACCACAGGGATTAATACTGGGACCAGTTCTGTTCAACGTCTTCATTAGTGACATTACAGAGGGGCTGGAAGGAAAGTTCTGCCTATTTGTGAATAACACCAAGATTTGCAACAGGGTGGATACTCCAGAAGGGGTTTGTAAAATGAAGCGGGACCTAGAAAAGCTTGAAAGATGGTTGTAGACATGACAACTGAGGTTCAGCGCTAAGAAGTGCATAATAATGCACCTGGGTAGAGGGAACCATTGGGAGAGCTACAGGATGGGGGGAGGAGTTGGCTGTCACTAAAGAGGAAAGGGACCTAGGGGTTATCATCTCTGATTACCTCAAGGTATCAAAGCACTGTGCAAAGGTTGCAGGGAGGGCCAAGGGTGCATAGGCTGGGGTATCACTAGCAGGATGAGGGAGGTGGTGATGCCATTGTATAAAACATTAGTAAGGTCTCACCTGGAGTACTGAGTGCAATTCTAGAGACCTCACCTGCACAAAGACATAAACAAGGTGGAGATGATCCAGAGAAGGGCGACAAAGATGGTGCAGGGCTTGCAACTCAAAACATATGAGGATAGACTAGGGGACCTCAATATGTAGTCACTGGAAGAGAGGAGAGAGCAGGGTGACATGATAAAAACGTTCAAATACCTCAAGTGCATAAACAAGGTGCAGGTAGGGGACATTTCCAAGGCAGGAAAAGTACTAGAACAAGGGTGCACGATATGAAATTGTATTGGGGTAGATTAAGGGGTAATATGAGGAAGTTTTTTTAAGCAGATAGGGTAGTCAATGCTTGGAATAGCCTGCCACAAGAGGAAGTAGGGACAAGCATAGTAGATGGGTTTAAGCATGCCTGGGACAGGCACAGGGGAACCTTGAGAGGGGAAGGAGTGATGAAAAGCCATTGATCACGTAGGGTCAGTGGTCACATACACTGTATAGGGCCTACAGGCAGACTGGATGGGCCTAATGGTCCTTATCTGCTGACAATTTCTGTTTCTATGTTTCTGTGAAACCTGTAAGTACCTCATGGGTGAAAAAGGTGCAGGAGGGGAATATCTTTTACAGGAGGAGGAGCACCAGAATACAGGGACATGCCATGAAGCGGGGGAAGAGGTATGTGAGCAAATACTTCTTCACAGAAAGGGTGGTGGATGCCTGGAACAGTTTGCCAGAGGAGGTGGTATGGGCAAAGATAGTGGGGAGTTTCAATCCTGCATGGGATACATGCATGGGTATAATAAATAGAAATAAGGGAGGAGGAGGTAAGGACACCAGTGACCAAATAGAGTCCAAGGTATAGTGTTAAGCAAGGAAAGAGGGTGGACTAGATAGGCCTACTGGTCCTTTTCTACCAACACATTCTTTTTTTCTATGGTTGATGCAAACCATGAGTTATTTCTGCATCTGATGGAATTTTGCACAATTAGACGTATTTTCTAAAATTCATTGGAATTCTGTTGGAAGTTGAGTTTAACTATTCAACACAGCTTTACTTTGCACGCTGTAGGTTGTTCAACTCTGCACTACTGAATAATTTCTTGCTTCAGAAAGTCTTTCACAGCAATTTTACATAGTCTTATTATGCATTTCATCACGTTCTGTTCCATTAAAATTTAGATCTCAGTTTTATGGTATGTTTCCCAATTTCTTCCAGAGATACAATTGTGTCTTTTCTTGAAGTATATTGTATAGCCAGCTGGATTCGGTGCTTGAGAACATCTGATTACCTTAACTAACAGAGATGCCTCTTTAGTCCAGTTCAGTCCCCCTTTTTTTTATTTATTTATTTCAATCTAGGATTACAATACCTTTGAGCTGAGGCTCTTTTACAAAGGTTCCACGTCAGCATGTGCAACAGTCATCATTTTTAGTTACAAACATATAGTCATTGATTTACAGACATGTAATAACCAGTACAAAGACTTGAGCTATGAGCAAGATGGGGGTTGGGTGGTGGGGAAGTGAGGGTAGAAGATTGGGGAGGTGCAGGGGTAAGGGGGAGTCTGGGAGGTGGTTGGGTGAGGCAGGAGTGGAATCTGGTGGGGGTGGTGAGGTGGGAGACAGTGCAGCCAGGGGGCCTTGTCGAGGGAATATGACAGGTAAGGTGCTAGGGGTGCAAAGACTGATTGTAACTATTGGGTGCTGGGGCATTTGCAGCTGGAACGGTGGAAATGTTAAGATGGGAAATCACAGGATACAAGCAGTGAGAGGCACAGCTTGGACTTGAAGAGGCTGAGTGTTGGAGCAGTCGCTATGTCGCTGCCAAGAGAGTTGAGCCTGGATGCCCAATAGGCGAATGATCTTTGTCCTTGGGTCGTGCGACATTGTGGGATATGTAGTAGATGGGAATTGGATCTCCTTGTAGTGATGTTCTTATGTCTAGGCTTAAGGAGGGCACAGAACCAGGTGGGACAAGCCCCAATTTAATTTTCTTGGCCGTGATGCAGGTTTGGTATTTAATGCGTTTGTCCAGTTGAAGTGTATGGGCAAAGATAGTGGGGAGTTTCAAACCTGCATGGGATATATGCATGGGTGTGTGTTTTCCCCCCAGCTGTGAGCAATTTCCTCCCACCCCCCAACTCAGTATGCTTTAATATGTATTTTGGTATGTGTGTTACCTCCGGCCCTGTCTAGTTAGCTGCACCCTATAGCCTGGTTGGTATTATCCTACTACCATCTGCATTGCTCCCAGCACTGCTTAGCATTGCTTCTCAATGTGCATTATATCTCTTAACTGTGATGGTGCACTGATATATATTTAATATTCATTTATTAAAGATATTTTACTGTACTTTTTTATTACTACTGCACTTTATACAATGTATTTTAACTGTTTCATCCTGTACAACAACAAAAATGGAAAGGGACTTGGGGGTAGTCATATCAGATGACCTAAAGGTGGGTAAGCAATGTGAGAAGTCAGTAAGGTGTACCAGGGGGCTACTGGGATGCATAGGATGGGGCATCACAAGTAGAAAAAGGGAAGTGGTTATCCCTCTGTACAGACAGCTGGTGAGACCCCATCTGGAGTACTGTGTGCAGTTTTGGAGACCTCATCTATGCAAGGACATAGACAGGATGGAAGCAGTTCAGAGGAGGACAACTAAAATGATGCAGGGTCTGCATCAGAAACCTTATGAAGAGAGACTGAGAGAGCTTAATATGTATACCCTTGATGAAAGGAGGGACAGGGGGGACATGATAGAAACTTTAAAGTACCTCAAGGGAATCAACAGTCCAGGAGGGTAGCATCTTTCAGAAAAAAAGATGTGTAAGAACAAGGGGGCACAATTTAAAGATAGAGGGGGGACGGCTCAGGGGTAATGTGAGGAAATTTTTTTTTCGCGGAGAGAGTGGATGCATGGAACCACCTTTCTGGGGAGGTTGTTGGGTCTAAAACAGTGGGAGAATTCAAACATGCATGGGACAGACATAACGCAATTGTAGTGGGGGGTTGCAGGAAGTAGGCTGTTGGTTAACTAGAATCTGCAGCTTATCCAATAGGAAGGGAAAGGGCAGACTGGGTGGGCCAAGTGGTCCTTATCTGCCGTCAAAGTCTATGTTACTGTTTATGCCCCTTCCCCCATCCCCTTGAACACATCACGAAATGAGCTGCTTACGAGCTCAGTATATCTTTCCTAGTGAATTTTTTAAAATAAACAAATAAACAAACACACACACAAAGAAATAATACAATGATGTTGAAATCTCTTGGTCTCCACTTCAATTTCAGACTCCAGGTTCTACTTGAAAATAGGAACAAAGTTGCCTAGTGTATTAACCTGGTCAATAAAAGCTAAATAACAATAAAAGAAAACAAATCTTGCCTTTTTTAAATATTTGATGTATGAAGTATATGTGGTTCTTTGATGTTGTATGAATAACTCTCCTCTATATTTGGTAGCTGACTTTTGAAAACCAGTACAGTAAAGTGCTACATAGAGGAGGCTAATGTCATGGGAACAGAAATGTTTTTTTCCTAAAGTTGTTGCACTTTAACTTTTTCGTCAGGGATTATGACCCAGATGCATTTGTACAGTGTGATTTCACCTGGGGCACGTGGGGGGACTGTTCTCTTTATCTTAAAACAGTGCCATAGGAAGGCATTTTGGTGCCCTGGGCAAGAGATAAATCTTGCCCCCCCCAGAAAAGAGTCAGAGTTCTTGGGGATGCAAGGCCCCCAGAAGCTCTGAGGGGTTTACATGCTCTGTGGAGAGTTTTGGGGCTTTTCTTGAAGAAATAACATGCTTTTGTTATATGTTCCCCAACCCTGATTTCAAGGAATATTTTGCTCCCATGGAATATGAGATGTAGGAGACGCCATCTGGTTGGCTGGCATCAGAGTGTGCAGCCACAATTGTTGTGGACAAGTGCCTGACCAACAATGCCATCAATTTGAGAAGGCAGTAAAGAGGGCTGGGGGATTCTTGAGTCAGATGCATAGGGAGAGGCATCGCTTGTAGAAAACAGAAGGTTGTTATCACCGACCCTCTGTACACACAGACAGTTGGCAAGACCCCATCTGGAGTACTGCGTGCAGTTCTGGGACCCCATCTCCATCTCCTCAAGGACATAGACATGATAGAGGCACACCTCTCAACCTCTCAGCATTTAAAATCATAGCACTGGCCTTCAAAAATCATAGCAAAGGGTCAGAATGTGTAGCACTTTCTTATTATAAACAATAATAGGTCTACAGATAGTGGGCCCCATATAGTTAGTGATAAGGAATGCTTCTGTCAACTTAGTTCAATGATTTAATCGTTTGTGTGTCCAGAAATAGCTCTAACATTATGAGGAACATCAGTAAACCTATGCAGAACACGGGTACATTTCTGAGTGCAAAAATCATAGCGCTATGTGGAATTCATAGCAGTTGAGAGGTGTGTGTGGATGGAGGAAGTCCAGAGGAAGACAACTAAATGGTGCATTAGGGTCTGCACCATAACCATATGAGGGCGAGGCGAGGAGTGACTAAAGGAGTATGCCCTGGCTAAATCAGTCACAATGGTGGGACAGGACATTACATGGATTTCTTTCTTTCTTTCAGCATTCCATTGTCCAGCACTGCTGAATGACTAGAATACTACATTCATATATTCATATATTCTTATTAACTGTTGATGCAATAACTATTTTATTAAAACATCTCCCTCTACATGAGAAAAACATGAAATAAGTATTAAGATTTAACACTCTTTTTTTAAACAATTTTTTTTAATAAATAATAACAATATAGAGAATACTGGATGGGCAACTATGCAGAACCAGTGTGTTCTGCCACAGAGGGGTTTATTCCCTCTCACCTTGAGAATGAAGCTCAAGAGGTCCATGGGAATCTGAACCCTGAGGTGGCAAAACACACTGGTTGTGCATACTAGAGTTGCTCATCCTGTATTTTTTATAGTGTATAGTACTGTGCAAAACTAAACATGTACAGTACAAGTCACATTAAACTGTTCCCTCAACTCACTGGTGTAGCATTGTTCAATGAGTTTCCTAATCTGTGCAGGGTTTAATTCCATGAATTAGTAAAAGTTTAGTATTGGTTTGCAACTAGCTGTTAGGACTATAAGCTTTATTTTCAGCTGAGTGCTAATGAGTTTCATTTCAGACGGCAGACTAAACAACTCTTAAGGAATGCTGTGATATTTATAAACAATGCTCTTAAGGAATGCTGTGATATTTATAAACAATGCCATGAAAATGCATTGCATAAACACTGCAAAACAGCTATTGCCATATCACTAAACAGGTAGAAGTGAGTTGAATAGGCAGTGAAAAATGGTTGGAAAATAATTAAAAGCTTAAACAATTCAAGTTGCCACTGCAGTAGAATCGCACAAAAAAAATGCTACACCAGTAAGTTGATGGAACAGTTTAATGTGACTTGTACTGTATTTTGTGAGTTCTTTTGCTTTCAAAATGAAAATGACTCATTTTAGAATGCTGTTCTACCACATTAGGGTGGAATCACATTCCATGACCTTGGAACTGTGGTAGAACAGCATTTTGAAAGGGATGGTGGCTTGCCAGTTGTGGTGCCAATTTCATTTAAGTTAATTAAGTTATTTGATTGTTTATCATCAGCCTAGTAGGGTAGCAGCACCAGGCAGTGGTAGTAGTGGTACTGGTACACTTGTCTTCCCTGGTCGGGTGGGTCCCTCCAATTTTGTTTGGGAAGGAATGAGTCAGTAACTGGACTCTGGCAGTTACTGACCCATCTTCTCCCAAACAAAACAAGGAGGGACCCACCTGACCAGGGAAGTACAGTGTACTACCAGTAATGCCACTGTGCTGGTGCTGCTACCCTCTAGGCTGATAATAAACAGTCAGAAAACTCAATTACTCAAGTCAGGGGACATCATCACCACACATACTAGACTGAAGTGACTACTGGACTGGCTGGCTCTTTTTGGGACTGAGAAAGATGGCCGGCCCACCTGTGATAGCCAATTTGTACAGTTACGGTATTATTCTGCTCATGCTCAGCTCCTACAGAGAAGCCTATTGTACCTATTTCTTAAAGAGCAGATGCACACTGTAATTTTTCCAGCAGCTCACAAACATATATGATTGCTGACCTGCTTCAGTGTTGAGGGGTATTAAAAATACCATGCGCTTCAATCCAGTGAAAGAGTTACACAACCCTAATGTGTACCCCAGGAAAAACAGAGCCTCTTCCCGAACCTGCTGACACACCCACAGGCAGGCACCCACAGCCCCCTTTTGTGATGTCAGAAAATGAGGGCTGTGTGTGCATTCTATGACTGCCTACCCTGGAGGCCTGTCAGCAGGTTCAGGAAGCAGCTGTTTTTCCTGGCGTATGCATTAGGGGTCCTGTAACTTTTTTACTGGACTGAAGGGCATGGTACTTTTAATACCCCTCGTCAACACTGGAGTAGGTCAGCTACCATATATGTTTGTGAGTGGCTGACAAAATTACAGTGTGCATCTGCTCTTCAAAGTGGCAATATTTTTTAATAAGCCACTCCATATAGTACCTAGTACTGTACAATTACAATTTATGTCATCATGACATGTCCTCATTTTTTCCCCATGTGTCCCATGACCCCATGAGCACTGTCTGCAAATTATACTGTGTGAATGATGGCTGCATGCCATCCTTCCCAGCTAACTTGGCCGACAGCTGAGAAGGATGCAGTCATGCATGCAGTATAATTTGCAGACAGGGTAGTAGGGTACCCGTGACATAAGGCAAAGGCACATAATATTGAATATAATCTGTGAACTAATAAATTCCTTATAAGTCATGAAAGGAGGACAGTGGACTATAACAGGCTTGACTGATACACGCATACACTAATTTGTTGAGGTAATAATAAAAATGCTATTTCCCATTGTAGAAATACATTCAAAGCCATTGAAGTTTGAATGTATATCTATACATTTAAACAAGAGAAAGTAGGCCAGGGAAAGGCATTTTTATTACCTCAACAAAGTGGTGTTCTACTGACATGTTTATGTTTTGTGCTTGTTGTGCCACGTTTGGTTTATTTCTTTGCTAATATTGTGTTCTAGCTAGCCCCTAGCCCTGGCTAATAACCTATCACATCCTGATTATATTCTGGCTCTCCCAGTCCCCAAGTGATCCTTAAGTAGCATCATGGAATTGGTGTACTATAATGATCACGCACGGCACACACACACACACACACACACACACACACACACACACATACCCCTCCAGTGTGCCCCAATATAACTTGTACATTACATTACTTCCATTATGATTAACTTATGACATGAGTTAGATTAGATCTCAAATACTCTTGTGCAAAAACAGGGACCCAATGTTACAAAATTCATCATTGAAACAGTGCCTATAGGTTTGTGAAATTTGAAATACTACTGTATAGCATGTTATACATTTATCTTAAACTCAAAATGCAAAACAACGATATCTCAGATTAGAACCTGTGCAGGAAAGACTTTCAGACTAGAATTTATTTATTAGCTTTGTTGACTGGTTGGTAGAAACATAGAAACATGGGAGTCACGTGATGCTCTTGATGGAGTAGGCATCGCGTTGGTGCAGCTCCGTTAACGGGAGACTTTTTCTACCTGCCACATTTCAAAAAATTAGAGAGGAGTGTTTATCCCGAAACATGGAGCATACTGAGAATGTCCCTAAGTGGGAGATGAGCAGCACTGCGGTCGAGGAGGAAGAGCAAGATGTTGCGGTGGGGCCGGAAGCCAAAAGACCCCACAGAAGCACATTTCCAGAGCTGATTTTGACGCAGCACTTGTCGGGCTCCTCACACGATCAGCTCTCCGAGGACATTCATATGATTAAAACTGCCCTATTCTCTCTTATCTCAGAGTTCAGGGAGTGGAAAATGACTTTGTCTGGTTTAGTTGTCCGTGTCTCGGATTCAGAGGCACGGATCTCATCCACAGAGGATAGGATTGCAAAGTTGGAAAAACACAATATAACCCTCACATGAATAGTTAAGAGGCTTGATGACAAAGTTGATGGTTTAGAAGGCAGATCTCATTGCAATAATTTGGTATTATTGGGGATACCAGAAGGTGACAAGGGAAGCAGCACTATTTCATTTTTCCAGAAGCTCTGTGTCAGCATAGCAGGCCCCTCACCCAATGGGCCTACATATTTAATCGAACATGCACATAGATCGATCAGGCCAAAACCCTCATCAGATCAACCACCCTGCCATATGATTTTTAAAGTTCTGAATTATTTGGATAGGGATCACATCCTGAAGGTGGCTAGAAACGCTGAAAGAATTGAATGGGAAGGAAAACATCTCAGAATATTTGACCTTTAAAGTTAGGCAAGAAAAAGTCACCTACTTTCCTTTGCAATCCAAGTTATGGGCTGATAAAATCAGGCATAGGATGTTATATCTCTCCCATCTAGAGGTCTCCTTACCATTGGGCGTCCAGCACTATGAGATGGCAGAACAAGCAGCTAAAGACCTAGCGGTTTGACACCCCGATCTATTCGGGAAAGGAGGATTACTTTTATCTTTATACTTGTCTCAGCTACCAGGGAATAATTTCTACAGCTCTGGAGGACTCATTCTAGAATGTTCTTCATGTGACATTTATAAGAAATGTTTTATACTAGAGCTAGTTCACCCTTTACTGTGCATAAGAGAGGTTAAGAGTAGTAACTACTAAGCTGTGTATTTTTTTTTTTTTTTCTGTCTGTTCGTTTTGTTTTGAGTTTTCAGATTACCTCGCTGCCAGTAACTCAGTGCATACCCTTTCATTTTAAAGACCTGGATCTACAAGGTGTAGTATGACTGTGCCAGAGACAACATTTTGAGAGCTGCCCTCTACTGGACATTGTGTGATTAACAGTGACACCTGAAGACTACCCCTCGAGGAAAATACACAGATGTTAGTTTCTTTTCTCACAGTTAAAGTTAACCTCAACTATTCAAGACTACTGGCTCTGTGTTTGGACCTTAAAACTATCTTCCCTGTTTACTCTTTAAAGTTTAAGCTAGTTAATTTGTAAACCTGAATAGAGAAAATATGCTTTGTACAGCTAAAACTGGAAATAACATTTTAGACTCAGCGAAGGGACAGGCTGCAGATAGATAAGATTTTTACTTTTTCAGCCTAGGAGAACATGCTATGAGAAGGTTATCTATAGGAAGGTCTATGACCTATTATTCCACAGTTAATTTGATTGAATCCTCCATAATTATTAAATGCATACTAGGCTACCCTCCCCCTTACAGTAGAACTTGTACTATGGTGTCAAGTTAGTAACAAGAAACACATTTGGCATTGCAGGTAGATTATACTAGGTGCCTAAGCAGGGTGTCATCAACTATAATGGAGGCTGCTCCTCTTAGGGCATGACGGCCAGCGCATTTAGGAGAGTGCAGTCTGCCCGAGTTGTAGATAAGGTGGGAAACTATAGAGGGGGTGGGGTTAGGGATTTAGTTATAGGAGAGCTTGGGGGACAGAGGGATAACTTTGAAAGGGGGGGTGTCAGGGGGTGGGATTATTTAAGAAACTATTCTTTTTGGGGGGTACTTTGGTGGAACATTCCATTCAACACAGTCGCTAATATCATAGAGATATGAGGAGTTGGAATATTAAAGATGGGAATGACAATTCAAAAAAGTACACTATACTTCGGCAGTTTAATAGATACCACCCATATATTGTTATGCTTCAGGAGACTCATATTAATAAGGACCATTTGGTTAGACTTTGCAAGCTTTGGGTAGGTCAGGTATATGGGGCGGCTGCCAGCACTAGACATGAGGGGGGGAGTGGCAATACTTATCCAAAAAAATGTCCCCTTTAAGGAAATTAAATCCTGGTCTGACCCGAGTGGGAGATGTGTGTTGGTGCACGGGAAGTTAGCTGGAGTGGAGGTTCTCTTAGGCTCTATATATGGCCCCAGTGTAGATACTCCTGCTTTTTTCTTCCCTTTGCCCACTATAATAGCTTTGATTCCTAATGGTTCCTGTCTGTTAGGAGGAGACTGGAATCTAGCCTACACAAACAACTTAGATAGATCATACCACAGATGAGCAGGACTCTCCCCGGCACAACGTGCCCTCAGGGAATTCATGAAAGACTTCGGACTTTCAGATCCGTGGAGAACCCGTTTCCTGCTGGAGAATGATTATACATTCTTTTCTCCTCCCCATGGGGTGTATTCATGGATTGACTATTTTCTCCTCAGTTCTTTATCATTAAAAGGAGTCGATAATGTAGGTATACATCATATGGTACTTTCAGACCATTCACCCATTTAGCTTCGGCTGGGACTATCTCCCTACCAGCATCTCTCTGGCTCATGGTCCCTTAACACTCAATTTCTGTCTGAGGAGAGAACAGTAGAGCACATGAGGAAGTTTATTAAAACCTCATGGGACAATAACTATCTCTCTATTCAGGCTGTAGATGTGCTTTGGGGCTCTTTTAAGGCAATATGGAGGGGGAACTGATTAGATTGGCCACTATCAGGAATCGCAAACAGTCCCAGGAAGTAGAAGATTGGTTAACCCGTATTAGAGTTTTAGAGTCCCATTTGAGCAAATCGTCAGATGACCAAGCATGGGCAGAACTGCAGTCTCTATGGGCCAAATATGTGGCTCATACTCTAGCATTAACTACATGGATGACCTCAAAGTGAAAGGCAACATACATTGGACAGGGAGAAAAAGTGGGAAGTTATTAGCTAACAGGCTTAAATGGTATAGGGAAGCTAGACAGGTCTCAGCGTTAAACGATAAGGCAACTGGGAGGTTGAACTCTGATCCAACTGTTATAGTTTAGGTCTTCAGTAATAACTATCAGAAATTATATATGGCACCTCCTCCAATTTAAGATTACAATTAAAAACTTGGGAAGTTCCAACAGGATATAGAATTGCCCAGGATTGGTATACCGCTAAAAAACTCATTAATAGGGGAAGTCACACTCCATGAGATCTCAAAGGCAATAGACAGGTTGTCGCTTGACAAAGTGTCAATCCCTAGTGGCTTTTCCCCTGCTTTTTACAAATGTTTTAAAGAAGACCTGACCCCATATTTAGGAAACATATTTAATTATTTGTTTTCTGCCCCTATCAAGGACCTTGCTTTATCCAAAGCCAGAATTGTGGGTTTGCCTAAACTTGGCAGAGATGCTTCTAGCATAGATAATTACAGGCCAATATCGTTATTGAATATACAAGTCAAGTTGTTGGCTAGCATCCTAGCATTTCTTTAAAAAAAATGTGTGGAATAAAGTAATAAGCTCTAAAGAGGTGGGCTTTGTTTCCAGAAGACATTCCAGCAATCATTTTAGAAATATTCTCCACTTGATGTTCGCATCTGGGGAGGCTAACATTGATAAAATCTTGGTCTCCCTGGACGCGGAAAAAGTATTTGACAGTGTCAGTTGGAACTTCCTATTCAACCTTTTACCCAGACATGGATTGCCACCAGAATTCATCCGGTGGATAGAAATTCTATACACAAAGCCATCTACCAGAGTACTATGTAATGGGGCTACTTCCAGTAATTTGGCGCTAACTAGAGGTACACATCAGGGCTGCCCCTTATCCCCCATGTTATTCAATTTATATACTGAACCCTTGGCTAGAAAAATCAATGTTGCAAGTGATGTAAGAGGGATAGAGTTGGGTTCAGTAAATTACAAACTTTCTATGTTCGCAGACAACATTCTCTCACACCTTGCCTCATGGCGGCACTCCCTGCACACAGTTTTGAAGAAAATTGATGAATTCAGCCAGTTGTCTGGTTGTAAACTAAATCAACATAAAACAACAGTTCTTTCTCTGACCCCCACTTGTAGAAAGACAGAAATTGAGGACTTAGACCAACGATGGGCCCCTGGCTCAATCACCTTTTTGGGAATTGAACTTG
This sequence comes from Neoceratodus forsteri, assembly GCA_016271365.2. NCBI lineage: Eukaryota > Metazoa > Chordata > Ceratodontiformes > Ceratodontidae > Neoceratodus > Neoceratodus forsteri. Next base: position 1,058,828,463 of record CM057451.1, on the reverse strand, counting down.
CGCAGGACTTTGGCAAACTAAAAGCCCTTAATTTAGACCCTGTGGTATCTCAGATACAACAGGATCTGACAAGATGGTGGTGCCTGCCATTACCTTTCTTGGGGAGGGTTAATATTCTAAAGATGGTAATTTTCCCGAGACTAATGTACCCTCTTTCTGTGTTGAATATAGCCCTCCCTCTAGCATGGATCAAGATTAGCACTATCTGGTCGTCATTTTTGTGGCTGGATAAAAGACCCAGGACGGCTATAATTAAGTTGATGAGACAAAGGGAGAAGGGGGGCCTTAATATCCCCCATCTGTTTCTATACTATATAGCCTTCCATGGGTGTAAATATCTCTGGTGGCTAGACTCCCCGGAAAATGACCCTTCGGACCTTGCTTGGCATAGAATACAAAGATGGATAGCCCACTCACACAAGATATCCTTACCATCACTACTCTATATTCCCCGTAGTAAAGTACCCCAGAATTGGAAATACACACCAATAGTTCAGGCAATGAATGCACACAATCAACTATGTCATTATTTTAAATTGGATGTTAAGCATGATGCAAATCAGCCACTTTTTTATAACCGTAATTTACTGATAGGAAATAAGGTTATCACTCAGTCTTTTTGGAAGGACTTAAGTGTAACCACTGTATCTGACTTAATTAAAGAAAATCATTTTATTACTACAAAAGATCTTCAACAACGTTTCCAACTCTTAGAGATTCCAATTTTTAAATATTTGCAGATTAAGCAATGTGTATGCATTGCCCTTGGACCGGCCCCTGGTCGTCTGAGGCATCTATTTTATTCTCAGACTTAAGAAAGTCTGCAAATTCTTCCAAACCAATTTCACACTTACACCATCATTTAGTTACCAAGGTTGGGTCAGTTCACTTGCCGATTGCCTATTATTGGCAACAGGTGGTGGATCTCCCATATAACCCTGCCACATGGGAATCTATATGGCATAACGTCTATAGATTTATTAAACAAGACAGGTTGTGCCTGATTAGATTTAGTGTCCTCCATAATTTATATTATATCCCACTTAAATTACACTACATAGGTAAGACTCAGAGTCCGTCCTGTCAGAAGTGACACCAGGAAATAGGTTCTCTTAGACGTATGATTTGGACCTGCCCAATAATTCAGAGTTTTTGGCAACAAATTAAGAATTTTTTCAACCCACCTTTCAGAAGGATTAACTACTTTACTTTAGAAATATGTGCACTTGGTAACCTCTCAGCAGTTATCTTACAATCACATAAATATTATGTGACCTTTATTTTAGCTGTAGCACTGCTCATTATTATGAGACACTGAATGAAAAAAATTTCACCCTCATTTAAAGAATGGATACAAGAACTTCATATAGACTTAAAAGCAAAAAGGCAATAATCATTCAGTTTCATTCAGTGGGAGATTTCAACAAGAGACGGGAGCAGTTCATACAAGTCTTAGCTGGGAAGTGATAGGAATATTATGAAGGCTAATTTTCCCATCTCCCGTATCTCTGGAAACCAGATATTTTGTATTATTTATATCAGAATACTTACAAATTGTTCTGCAGTATGGTAAGGAGATAGACATTAACTTCACCCCTTCTGACTCAGTTGATTTGGTGGGGGTAGCATCAGGGGATATAATCACAAGTACTTACTTTACAGGAGGCAAAGTGGGGGGGATACGGGAGGGGGTTGGAGAGGAGGAATTAATGCAGGATATATTGACACACAGAATGCCATTTTGTTTTCTATTTTATGTGTATGATATTTGGAAATGTTCAATAAAGTTTATTAAATAGCTAAAAAAAACATAGAAACATAGACTTTGACAGCAGATAAGGACCACTTGGCCCACCTAGTCTGACCATTTCCCTACCTACAGGATAAGCTGGAGATCCTAGTTAACCAACAGCCTATTTCTTCCTACCCCCCCCACAAGAATTGCCTTATGTCTGTCTCATGCATTCTTCCAGTTTTAGACCCCACAGCCTCCTCAGGAAAGCTGTTCCATGTGTCCACCACCCTCTCTGTGAAAAAATACGTCCTCACATTGCCCCTGAGCCGTCCCCCCTCTATCTTCAAATTGTGTCCCCTTGTTCTTGCACATCTCTTTTTCTGAAAGATGCTACCCTCTTGGACTTTGTTGATTCCACTGAGGAACTTAAAAGTTTCTATCATGTGCCTCCTCTCCCTCCTTTCCTCAAGGGTATACATATTAAGCTCCTTTAGTCTTTTCTCATATGACTTCTATTTCAGACCCTGCACCATTTTAGTTGCCCTCCTCTGGACTGCCTCTATCCTGTCTATGTCCTTGCAAAGATGGGGTCTCCAGAACCGGATGCAGTACTCCAGATGGGGTCTCACCAACTGTCTGTACAGAGGGATAAGAACCTCCTGTTTTCTGCTAGTGATGCCTCTCCCTATGCATCCCAGTATATCCCCAGCCCTTCCTACTGCCTTCTCACATTGCTTGCTAACCTTAAGGTCATCTGATATGATTATCCCCAGGTCCCATTCCATTTTTGTTGTTGTTACTACCTCCCCCCCCCCCGCATTGTGTATGCTTCCCCTGGCTTTTTTTTCCCAGGTGCATTATTTTGCACTTCTTTGCATTGAATCCAAGCTGCCATAATTCTGATCATTCCTTCAACCTTGCCAAGTCCTTTCTTATCCTTTCCATGCCTTGTGTATCAACCCTGTTGCAGATCTTTGTGTCATCTGCAAAGAGGTGTACTTTTCCTTCCAGTCCCTCTGCAATGTAACTTATAAAGACATTAAGAAGGACTGGACCCAGTACTGAACCCTGCAGTACCCCACTAGTAACCCCTTTTTCTTCGGAGTGGACTCCATATACAATTACCTTCTGTGTCCTGTTGTCCAGACAATGTTTTACCCAGGCTATCACCCTGGGACCCACTCCCAGGCTGGTTAATTTGATTATTAATCTTTTGTGTGGGACTGTGACAAATGCCTTGCTAAAGTCTAGGCAGGCCATGTCTACAGCCCCTCCCTGGTCTACTACTTTGGCCACCAAGTCAAAGAAATAAATTAGCTTCATCTGTCATGACCTTCCCACTGTGAACCAATGCTGCCTTAGGTCCTGTGTCCCACTGGCCTCTAGGTACTCAACAATTCTTTCCTTCAGAAGTGATTCCATCACTTTCCCTACCACAGAGGTCAAACTGACAGGTCTGTAGTTTCCTACCTCTGTCTTGCTCCCACTTTTGTGAAGGGGAATCACATCTGCCTTCCTCCGTTCCTCAGGTACCACCCCATCCTCCCATGATTTATTAAAAAGGGTAGTCAATGGTGTCACTAGTTCTCCCCTTAATTCTTTTAGAATTCTTTGGTGGATTCCATGAGGCCCTGTTGCTTTGTCCACCTTCAGTTTTAGGAGTTCTTTCAGAAACCTTGCTTCTGTGAAAGGACTGGGATCAATCCCCCCTATCCAGAGTGCTTCTGTTAATTGGATTAGGCACCTCCCCCTCCTCCTCTTTCATGAATACTGAGCAGAAGTATTCATTCAGTATCCATGCTTTTTCACTGTCCATCTCTGCCGACACACCGTCCCTTCTATTCAGCCTCAATATCTTACCCTTCGTCTTTCTATGGTCCCTGATGTATCTATAAAAGGTTTTATCACCCTTCTTAACTGAGTTGGCTATCTTTTCCTCAGTTTGGGCCTTTGATATTCTGACTTCCTTCCCTGCTTCCTTCTGCCTTAACTGGTACAGTTCTCTGTCCTGCTCCTCCTGTGTTTCCTTATACTTCCTAAATGCTATCTTTTTCTCCCTTACCTTCCCCGCCACCTCTTTTGAGAACCATAGTGGCTTTTTCTTTTATTTTGATTTGTTTATTTGCTTCACACAAAGGCTTGTTGCCTCTGTGATGGCAATTTTGATTTGTCTCCATTGTTGCTTCACCCCTCTTTCTAGCCTGTTTGCTAGTGCTTTTCTAAGGCACTCTCCCATCTTGCCAAAGTCAGCCCTTCTGAAGTCCAGTACCCTCACTTTTGTATGGCTTGACTCTGTAGCTGAGTTTATCATGAACCACACTGTTTGGTGGTCACTTGTTCCCAGATGACTATCCACTTCTAGATCTGAGATCCTCTCACTGTCCCCGTTTGAGAGTACGAGGTCTAAGATTGCTGCCTCATGAGTGAGCTCCAAAACTAGCTGTCTGAGACATGCCACCTGTGGGGCATCATGAATGACCATGCTCTTGGATGTGGCTGCAGCAAAGGTGCTCCAGTTAACATCTGCCATATTCTGGTCCCCATCAACAGTATCTCCCCTTTCACTGCCATCCTAAGGATGCCTTCTATCATATCCTTGCCCATTCCCTCCCCCTGACATGGGGGTCTGTATACAACTCCTATGCGGATTGTGGTGCCATTTCCAGTCTCTAAGGTGACCCACAGTGCCTCCTCTCCTCCCTGTTTACTCTTTAGTTCCATTGCTTTTATCCCTTCCCTTACATAGCGAGCTACTCCTCCCCCTCTTCTCCCCTCCCTGTCTCTCATGTAGGTTGTGTAACCTGGTATGTTAACATCCCAGTTATGGTTCTCTGTGTACCATGTTTCTATGACTGCTACAATATCCAGGCATCCCTCTTCCACCAAGGCCACCATTTCAGGGAGCTTGTTGCCAAGACTACAGGCATTGATACTCATTACTCTCCATTTCTTGATGGCCTTAACCCTTTTTGCCCCATCACTGTCTTTATTGCCTTTGTCATTTTCTCCATTTACCACTGCCCTTCTCCCTATCACCATCTCTGTCTTGGTGTTTACCTCACTTACTACCCTGATTTTTTGGGGGGAGCTAGGATTTCCCTGCTCCTTTCCAGTGCCTCCCCCCTTGGCTAGTTTAAATGATGGCCAATGAAGCATTTAAACCTGTCACCTATGATCCTGGTTCCCCTCCTGAACAGATTCAGACCATCACGCCAGTATAGGCCTGCATCATTCCATGTGGACCCTCAGTCCCCAATGAAGCCAAATCCCTGAGCTCTGCACCAGTTTTTCAACCACTGATTGAATCCCACGGTGTGCAGCACCCTAGCCTCACCCATGCCTTAGACAGACAGCACCTCCGAGAAGGTTACCGTGCATGCTACTTGTCTAATGCCCCTCCCCAACTCCACAAACTCTTCCTGCACTGCTCTGATCCCTTTCCCAGACTGGTCATTTGTCCCTAGGTGGACAATGACATCCAGCTTCCTCCCCCTTGCAGCTGCTCCCGTGTTCCTGAGGATTTGCTCCCTGTCCCTCCAAGCCAAAGGAACTAGGCAGGCACTTTACCTCCCTCTCCTCTTCCTCCCCCAATTCTATCCCTCTAACAATGAAGTCCTCACCAGGAGTTGTTTCCTTCCCCTGTGAGGTCCCATGCCACCCTTCTGTGGGTCTCCTTTGTGGAGGTTCCCAGCATCCTCCTTGGTCTCCACTGCGTGTGCCTCCATAGAGGAGCCACACTTTGCCAGAACGGCATTTGAATTGTGAAGAGGTACAACTGGAGGAATGTACCAGGTAGGACTAGGAGTAGAACCTACATTATTTTTATAAATTCTATTTCCTACATAAAAAAAAAGATAGAATTAGAAACAAAATCCCTGATGTCCAGAGTAAAATACTGTATTGATATCAAGAGTCAAGACCTGACCAAGTACTAATAAGTATGGTACTTGCATCAGCACACCACACAGGCTAGAAATGCCAAGTTGGCCCAGGAGCTGGTTGTGAGGGAGTTGGCAGGGGACTGCCCTGGGAGGCTCCCAGGAGGGATGGGAAAATGAAAGAAAGTGGCAAGAAAAGAGTTAGGTGAGGAGGGCAGGAGCTCAGCTCGAGCTCCAGAGTCCAACTCCAACCAAGCTGGAGCAGAGCATTGAACTAAGTAAGTTGCACTCGTGCAATGTTGGAGTACTCCTTTCTCCGAGTCCGACTCAGTAAAGTGAAAGTGAACGGACTAATGGAGGAGATGGGATGGCACCAGATAGGAGAGAGCAAACAAGCAGTGCTTCTGTCTGAGTCACAGATGGACACTAACAAAACTACAGCAGGGAGCAGGCACAGATGCTGAGGACACTGCCTGATTGCAGCAGCCAGGTGGGCGGGCAGCCCTGAATTTCTATTCTGGTTTTAGTGATTTCCAATTCCTAAGGCTTTCCAAGCTTTATCTGCCTGAGAGAGATAGACTTAAGCCTGCCTACTTCAAGCAACACTGACCGATCACTGCTGTGACCTGACAATCAGGAGGAAGATGACAGAGGACCCCCCAGTGCCTCCCGGCCAGTCAGGCCAGTCAGGCAGTTTTAAATTTTAATATAAATTCAAAGTTTAAGTTTGAAAGAAGCTTAGCTGCCTTGCCTGCTCCCTGCTGCAACATACAGAAATAATTATATTATTATTTTGTTCAACTTCAATTCAGTGTGGGACTGGGATGACAGGATGGTCAGACCCCCCCCACCCCGACAGACTGTCTAGTCTAGTAATGAAAAATAATGTGCTTGCTTTTTATTTTAGCTTACACAATAACCTGTCCTCGTCCCCCACTCCAAAGATTCCCAATCGTCCTCCTGACCTCCTCAGTGTCACTCACTCTACCTATCCTCCTATGGCTACTCCACTCCATCTCTCTATCACTTATTTATTAATTTTTGTTCTTGTGTCTCTCAGTCTCTCACTAACCACCTCGCTTTCTCTACATGCTCCGTGCAAATCCACTTGTACCTTTTATAGGGGAACTGCGGTGGCACCAAACCTGCACCACATGATTTTTTTCCTTCAGACAGTGAGGACCATGTGACTCCCCCCCCCCAACTTGCTGGTACTCCGTGGATGCGCCCCTGCTGTTGGCATTGGTTATTACACACACACACACTCACACACACACACACACGCGCACACACACAAATTAAAGCTACAGCATACAGGCAGCCTGTGTGAGTGATTTAAATGAATTGGGCAGGACTGAAAACTGCGCCCCTCAGAGGCACACCACCCACCCCACCCTTCCTATGGTACTGTCTTAAAATTACTTGCTATGTACAGTGTTGATACATTTTGTTTATTGTGCTGAATACAACTTTGATATACATTAAAAGTGCTTAGGTTTAAGTATAAACACATTTTTACATTCAGTTTTCCATAGCATACTTTCCCTAGAAAGCAATCCGAAATATACTTTCAAAACTGCTACTCTGTGATTTACAGAGAACATTCTAGACAGAATAATACAGTATCACATACTGCAAAATGTGACTAGCAAGAAACAATATTGGCTATCTTCTTGAGTAAGGCAAGTTCTTTAAACAATGCTTCAAAAAAAAAATCATATGTACAGTTTTTATTTTTCTCAGCATTGCAGCTTCCCCATTTAGCCAAGTAAGTTAAAGAAATGAAAAATATATAACTGGGTGGTATTACAAATGATGAAATTTACTGCTGCTGCACATATCCCCTCCCCCACCCCATGGACGATGGGAAGAGAGGCATGCTATCAGGATGCCCACCACAGCACTAGTAGTCTCTCTAGCAGCAGTGCATGGCATACTGGTGTCTGATGCATAACTGGCTAAATGGCCTCATGTCCAGTTCCACTGGAGAGGCTGTGAGTAAGTAAATGATGAAGCTTTGCAGGTACCATGAGGCCAAAGTCTTGAACCTGAGCAAGCACATACCAAGGGATTGGTTATAAATGCTCTGGTACTGGCATGCAAATGGGCTGAAAGAAGGCTCAGAGAAGGCCATGTAGCAGTAGATGGAAGGGAAGGCCAAATGAGACTGAAAAATAAGAGGAACAATATATAAAAAATAAAATTTCTTAGTCTGAATTTAAACACTGGGAGTAGAAATTGAAGATTTATAGACTGCTGAAACCTATTGAGCAGTGATATATTTTGTGTTTTCTTCTACATTCACATGGAATCAGTACTTTCTCCCATAATTGAAGAAAATAATTTATGATTAAGGGTAATCATAGCATACATAAGGCAATGCTGTGTTTTTATAACAGTATTTACTTCCTTGACAGCACTGTCTATCCTTTGAAATCCATAAGGCTTTGTTGCACAAATGATTTTGATTGCAGTGAGGATATTTGAGTTCTTCAGCACTGCTGGGTTTTTACTTTATTTTCCAAGCAGCTTTGATCAGCCTCTGTACTTGAGCAGCCCTGCTGATATCTATTGTGTGAATCATGTTTTTCTGCAAAAGTACTTGCTTTATAAAACCCTTTCTTGACTCACTATGGGGCCCTAAGTCCATAAAGGACTGAAAAGTTTAGAAGAAAAAAAGGAGAAAAAAAGATTGGCCAAAGTCACGTGGGCGTGGAGTGCTTCAGATGTTATGATTAATGATGATGCTTGTAAATAGTAGCTATGAAATCTTAGGCCCACATATTCAAAAGACCTCCAGAAAATCGTGCAACTGCCTGCACCACACATCCAAGATGTGCAGTCCCCCCAAAAAAACAATATTCAGAAGATGTGCTGGAAGATGAGCTCTCACATCTGTAGCTGAATATACCAAAAATGCTTCATTGCACAACTGGACATGGGTGACTCATCAGGGCAGTTCTGAATATGAGAAACTGTACAAGACAACCTGTGACAGTGGAGCACAGACAGGGAGTGTAGCCCAAAGCAATGGTGCATGTCAGAGACAATATCTGCAACAGGACAGCACCCCAAGTGACAGGGGAGGACAGTGGCACAGGAACAGTGCAAACATGGGCATGGGCCTGGCCGCTGGGGGCACAGTACAAAGCACCACACTCAGACTACCAACCAAGGGGTGTACCATGCACACTGGGCACAGTATGCAGAAGGGCATGGATGTGGTGCCACAGCATAGGCAGTGCCAATGGAGAATGTGTAATGGCCAGGCACCATGACAACAGGCCCAATGTGCCAAGCAGGGCAGATGTGCCAGCCAGAGCTATGGCATATTGTGCCACTGGTACAGCACCACACAGGACTGGGGCCACAGGCCACACAAGGGGGCAGACACTGACTGCAACACATAACGACTGACAGTGCAGCAGAACAGTACAGGGACCATCACAACAGCAGAGCAAAGAACAACAAGGGGACCAGTGCAAGGAAAAACAGGGGACACTGTCACAGCCCCCCACAGGCTGGCCAGGTGAAACCATGACAAACACAGTGGGGGTAACACCTGGGGGACAGGACGTAATTGTGCACAATGACAGGAACACACATGGGCAGGGAGAAGCAAGCAGCAGTGGGCCACCTGTGCTACACAGCAGCTGAAGGCAACAACCATCAAAGAAAGGACCACAGACATAGGCACCGTCAAGATGTAAGCAATTTTACTGAGAACAACAGGCAACATTCCAAAGGTAACAATAACAGCAGAAAAACCAACAGGAAATAGAAAAATATACATAACTACAGTCTAACCCCGATTATCCAACCTCCCCTTAACCGAACTCCCTATCTAATGAACTTAATTTGTGTTCCCCACTGCAAAGTGCAACTCTAATTGTGCTTGCTTATCGCCCCATTTGTGGTTAATTGTATTTTGCAGAAGAAAGCTGGCCAAAGAAAGCAGGCTGTTAATCACTGTATTTAACACCTCCTAACATCTCTAACCCGCAGCAGGTGTTACACATAGACATAGACTTTGATGGCAGATAAGGACCACTTGGCCCACCCAGTCTGCCCATTTCCCTACCTACTGGATAAGCTACAGATTCTAGTTAACCAACAGCCTACTTCCTGCAACCCCCCACTACAATTGCCTTATGTCTGTCCCATGCATGTTTGAATTCCCCCACTGTTTTAGACCCAACGACCTCCTCAGGAAGGCGGTTCCATGTATCCACCACTCTCTCCGTGAAAAAAAATGTCCTCACATTACCCCTAAGCCGTCCCTCTATCTTTAAATTGTGCCCCCTTGTTCTTACACATCTCTTTTTCTGAAAGATGGTAACCTCCTGGACTTTGTTAATTCCCTTGAGGTACTTGAAAGTTTCTATCATGTCCCCCGTCCCTCCTTTCATCAAGAGTATACATATTAAGCTCTCTCAGTCTCTCTTCATATGGATTCTGCTGCAGACCCTGCACCATTTTAGTTGCCCTCCTCTGGACTGCTTCCATTCTGTCTATGTCCTTGCATAGATGAGGTCTCCAAAACTGCACACAGTACTCCAGATGGGATCTCACCAACTGTCTGTACAGAGGGATAACTACTTCCCTTTTTCTACTTGTGATGCCCCTTCCTATGCATCCCAGTATCCCCCTGGCTTTCCTTACCGACTTTTCACATTGCTTATCCACCTTTAGGTCATCTGATATGACTAACCCCAGGTCCCTTTCCATTTTTGTTGTTGTTAGTACCTCCCCTGCTATTGTGTACTCTTCTCCTGGGTTTTTGTTTCCCAGGTGCATTACTTTGCACTTCTTTGCATTGAATCTAAGTTGCCATATGTCTGACCATTCCTCCAACCTTGCCAAGTCCCTTCTCATCTTTTCTATCCCCTCTTGTGTATCAACTCTGTTACATATCTTTGTGTCATCTGCAAAGAGGCATACCTTTCCCTCCAGACCCTCTGCAATGTCACCTATAAAGATGTTAAAGAAGACTGGACCCAGTACTGAGCCCTGAGGTACTCCACTAGTAACCCCCCTTTCTTTCGGAATGTGTTCCATTCACTATTACCTTCTGTGTCCAGTTGTGCAACCAGTTTGCTACCCAGGCTAACACCCTGGGACCCACTCCCAGGCTGGCTAACTTGATTATTAATCTTTTGTGCGGGACTGTGTCAAATGCCTTGCTAAAGTCTAGGTAGGCCATGTCTACAGCCCCTCCCTGGTCTATTACTTTGATCATCCAGTCAAAGAAATCAATTAGATTTGTCTGACATGACCTTCCTGCTGTAAATCCATGCTGCTTTGGGTCCTGTGCCCCACTGGCCTCTAGGTACTCAACAATTCTTTCTTTCAGAAGTGATTCCATCATTTTCCCTACCACAGAGGTCAAACTTACAGGTCTGTAGTTTCCTGCTTCCGCCTTGCTCCCACTTTTATGAAGGGGAATCACATCTGCCCTCCTGCAGTCCTCAGGTACCACCCCATCCTCCCATGATTTGTTAAAAAGCGGGGTCAGTGGTGTCACTAGGTCCTTCCTTAGTTCTTTTAGGATTCTGGGGTGAATCCGGTCAGGTCCCATTGCTTTGTCCACCTTGACTTTTAGGAGTTCTTTCAGGACTCTTTCTTCTGTGAATGGACTGGTGTCAACCCCTACCCAGAGTGCTTCTATTGTCTGGTTTAGGTAACTCCTCTTCATCTTCTTTTGTGAATACTGAGTAAAGTATTCATTCAATATCTCTGCCTTTTCACTGTCTCCCTCTGCCCACCTCCCGTCTCCTTTATTAATCTTCACTATCCCTCCCTTAAGCTTTCTATGCTCCCTAATGTACCTATAAAAGATTTTATCCCCCTTCTTAACTGAGTTGGCAATTTTTTCCTCGGTTTGGGCCTTTGCTAGTCTGACTGTCTTCCCCACTTCTTTCTGCTTTAATTGATACAGTTTCCTGTCATGCTCCTTCTGTGATTCCTTATACTTTTTGAATGCAGGCTTTTTCTCCTTAACCTTCCCTGCCACCTCTTTTGAGAACCATAGTGGTTTTTAACTCCGCTTTATTTTCTTTATTTGTTTCACACAAAGGCTTGTTGCCTCTATGATGGCAGTTTTGATTTTTCTCCATTGTTCTTCCACCCCTCCTTTTTGGCCATTTGCTAGTGCATTCTTCAGGTATTCACCCATTTTGCCAAAGTCAGCCCTTTTAAAGTCCAGTATCCTTGTTTTTGAATGGCTTATCTCCATGGTTGTGCTCACTGCGAAGCACACTGTGCAGTAGTCGCTTGTTTCCAGATGTCAACTGATTTCTAAATTTGTGATCCTCTCTCCATTTGAGAGTACCAGGTCTAGTATTGCTCCCTTCCAAGAGGGTTCCAACACTAGCTGTCTAAGGCCTGCCCCTGCAGGGCATCGAGAATGACCCTGCTCTTGGATGTGGCTGCAGTACATGTCATCCAGTTAGCATAAGGCATATTCAGGTCCCCCATCAACAGTATCTCCCCTTTTTCAGCCATTTTGAGAATGTCCTCTATCATTTTCTTGTCCATTTCCTTCCCTTGAGACGGGGTCTGTATACAACCCCTGTGCAGATTGTGATGCCATTCCCTGTCTCCAAGGTGACCCAGAGTGCCTCTTGTCCTCCCCCTTTAGTTTTTAGTTCTGTAGCTTTGATCCCTTCCCTTATGTATAGAGCTACTCCACCTCCTCTTTTACCTTTCCTGTCCCTTCTGTAGATTGTGTACCCTTGTATGCTGACATCCCAGTCATGGTTCTCTGTGTACCATGTTTCCGTGACTGCCACAATATCCAATTGTTCATCTTACATCAGGGCTACTCGCTCAGGAAGCTTGTTTCCCAGACTACGGGCATTGGTACTCATTGCCCTCCATTTAATGTTGGCTTTATCCTTTTTTCCCCCTCCCTGCTCTTATTACCCTTGTCTATTTTTCCATTTACCCCTGTCCTGCCCTGTGTTGAGCTCTGTACCTCAGTGTTTACCTTAATACCTGCCATGTTTTGTGGGGGGAGGCTTGACATTTCCTGCCTTTTATCAGAACCTCCCCCCTTGGCTAGTTTAAAAGCTTGCCAAGGAAGCATTTAAACCTGTCACCTAGGAGCTTGGTTCCCTTCATGGACAGACCAAATCCTAGGTCTCAACCCCAGCAATCAGGCAAATTCAGTTGTATCTCACTCCCTCTGGTTATAAAATTACTACACTTTTAATGGAATCTTGCAATTTTCTGCTTAATGCCAATAAGGAAAAAAAATGAAACTTTTTGTAGAAAGCATAGCTCCCCTTCTTAACAAGTCCCCAACAATACTATGCCTTACCAGGTTTCCAGGTCCTAAATGGGGTTATAGTTTGTTCTTTGCAGTGTAACAAGGTTCTCAGCTTCCAACAGACAAATCAAAGTCAGTCTGACTTGTTGAGGTGCTATTTAGCCCTTGTTGTAAGAAAGCCTTTCAGTGGTGCACGTACCTGAACATGGCCGGTAAGAGAAAGCGTGTGGTTCTGACCATCACAGATAAAGTCAGAATAGTTGAGCGGCTTGAAAACAGGGAGCATGCTGTTGTCCTCACTGGTGAGTATGGTATCGGAAAGTCCACTATAAGTGACTTCAAGGCATCAAAAGATAAACGGAGGGACTTTGCTCTGACCATGCAGACAGCTATTGGATCATTCTAATGGAAAAATATGAGGACCTGCCAAGATGATCAACATCTGCAACATCATTAAAAACATAAATCTAAAGGATGTTGTCTATATGGCCTCAGAAGCGTGGGACAGTGTCTGACCTGACAGCATAAAAAAGTCATGGCAGAAGTCCGTAATAAAAACAAGCCAAGATGATTTTACAGATTGTGGTGATGTGTGAGGAGCTGTTACAAGCAGTGACTCAGGAATTGACAGCTCTTGCATCTGAACTACCGCAAAAGCTTACAGAGGAGTAAATCTCTGAATGTGTACGCTGCGACTCTGATGAGAAGGGTCATGAGGTTCTATCCAATGCTGCTATTGTGGACCTGGTTACGCAGCCAGAGGATCATGCAGTGGAGTCAGAGGAGGAGGAGGAGGACGTAGGAGAGACTGCCACCCCAGTCACTATCCCCACACATGGTGAGGTTGTAAAAATGCTGGATGAATGTATTCTGTATCTAGAAAGTCAGCCTGATTGCGACATAGTTCAGGTAATGCTGCTAAGAAATATGAAGCAATGTGCAGCATGCAAACAGGTAGATGGATTCAAACAAAGAAAGACGGACAATTTTTTTTAAATGATCTGAACTTGATGAGGACTTTTCAGTCTGATTTTACTGGTTTAATGCTTTTAAAGAAATGGTTTTTAAAACTAGAGTAATTTGCTCTTTTTCAGCATTCATTTTTTTTGTACTTGATGGATTAAATTATTTTCACAACATTTTTTGCCCAGAGCTGCATTTTTTACAAACTGACCAACTCTCTTCCATTTTACCGAACCCTTGTTTAGGAGAATAAATTTTATGTCTCCCATGCTGTTCAGATAAACGGGGTTGGACTCTATATACATGAACAAAGAGGTTGTGGGGCACAGTGGAACAGGGAACAGGTGATGTGGGGTGGGACTATATGCAAGTGGAGGGTAAGGCAGTGGGTGTGGGTGTGGGGTAATAGGGGCTATTTACAAAGTCACAGTCCAACATGGCCACACAGGCCTAGTGTTCTCTGCTGTGGCGTGACCACCCCCTATGAGTGTGTCTGGTGGGCTGTTCACCTCTAAATATTGCACAGGCCACCCTGAAGATTGCCCCCTGGTGTCAGAAGATGGCATGAAGCAGATCCTGGCTGCTCACAAGCCTCCCCCTCACAAACAGCCTGCCCTAGGTCTATCTCCGTTGCAGCTCCCCTGCACAGGCATCCAGTCGACCTATTGGGGAAAACACAAAACATGTACTCAGTGTCACAGTCCACCCAGGCACATACAGCACCTCACCAAGATGGAGTGGATGCACAACCCAGAGGTCAGGTGGGCCCCTGCACAGGGCTACCAAAATGCTAGGCAAATGACAGACCAGTGAAGTGCCCTGCAACAGTGCCACACAGAGCATGGGACATGGCACAGAGAACGAGTATGTGAACCTGTGCATGCACTGAACATCACCAAGGGACATGTGGCCATCTCTCCCACAGTGTGGGAACCTGACATCTATGTACCCCATGTGTGTCGGTCTGGTGGTGGTCCTGTGGGGGCACTGATAAGCGCCCACAGTCATATACAGACACACTGGATGGGGACCAACACACAGGAGCCATGCACAGAGCAGAGATGCCACACAGTGCAGCAACACCAAGCCATGTGTGTGAAGCCGACACCACATAGGCATGCACAACAAGCAGGCCATGGCCTGCAGTGGGAAATGCAACCCCCCCCAAACCCACAGTACAGCAACATGCAACACTAGAAGCACACTTACCTGCAGCAAGGTGTGACACACCCCTGTGTGTGCCATGGCCATCACCACTCACCACTCCATCACCAGCCCGGCTGCTGGCGAGGTGCTGGATCTGTCAAAATTGCTCCTGACCTGCAAGGGGGACACAATGGTAAAGGCACGGTGAGCATCATGCAGAACCACACTGCCCCATCCCAACACCCATGGGCTGACAGTGACATGATGCAGCATAGGCACAGTGCAATGCATGCCCAGGTGACAGGCAACATACAAAAGGGGACCACCATGGACACGGAAACACTACTGCAGCCCACCAGGGCCCCCAGGACCAGACAGTGGCATCCACAGTGGCATGGCCCTGGCCTTGTGATTAGGGTCATGACACCCATGTGGGAGGTGGCACCCGGCCTGGCCGCACACCTGCCAACCTCCCAGTAGCAAGCAAGTAAAGCATGCACACAGGACATGTGTACCTGGGTGTGGTACTGCCCCCCTGCAGGCCTGAACTCGCAGGTGGTCCTGCCTGCCTGGGTTCCTCTGGCATAGGTTCCCATACTGGTGCCCACATTGCTTTCCAGTCCTGGGGATGCCCATCCTCAGGGTGAGGTGCTCCACCACCCTGGCCTGTACCTAGGCCAGTGCCTCCTGCATCTCCTCAGAACTGAAAAACGGCCCCTCCAGGGGCACCACAAGGGCCACTATGTTGCCCAGCTCCACATCCCTCCAGTTCAGGGTGAAAGGGCCTGGTCACCTGTGAGCTGCCAGCATGTGCCATACTGATAGAGAACAGCTTCTGCAAATGTTGCTCATTGGAAGGGCCTAGTAGGTATGCGTCTGGGCCATGCCAGTTGCACAAGTGACCAGGCATGCATGGCCTTGAGTGGCATGCACATGCGCCGTAGAGATGCATGGCAGCTGCAGCATGGCTCATTACTGCACATGCGCAGTAACACATGGCTGGATGGAAGGATGGGGTTATGCCCCCATGCTACACACATGTGTGGCCGTGTGGTAATGCCATGTTGGGGAGGTTGGGCAATGTCACGACTGTAGCCATTCACATGGCACATATTGGCAGCCAAGTGCAATACATGTCAACCATGCATTAGGGCAATATGGTGAGGTATGTGTGATGCACCTGCTGTGACATCACACATCCACAACTGTGCAAGTCAGTGACATTACAGCCTTTCACACATGCATCGAAATGCTCCATGCGGAGATGCGTTGCACAAATAGATGCTCGATGCGCATTGAGATAGGCCAGATGCAAATGTACAATATTCAGCCAGGATATGCAAATGGACTCATTGTCCAATCCTAGCCAAAATCCACACATTTGCATCTCATTACAGGCTGCATGGCTCCTAATTTGCATATGCTGAGCCAGAAATGAGCTGCCCTGCGCCACCCTTCCACAAAGGTGACAGGAACTGCAGCCTTGGAGGTGAGTGTTTACATTTTGACTGTTACAGTGTTTGTTGCATTGCATCCAGCAAGCCCTTCACACCATGCCACTGATGCTGGGCCTGTGTTGATGACTGTGTGTTTCTGTCCATAGACACCAGTATGACAGGTGAGGAGGGGAAGAAGTGAAGGCAGCCAAACTTCACTAATGATGAACTGCAGGCTCTTATTGAGACCTACTTTATGAGGGAGGACCTCCTAACATGCAAGATGGTTACTCAGCAGGAGTGAGTAAAGGTCTGTGAGGAGGTGGCACAGGTGGTCAACACCCATGGGGTGTATAGTTGTACACCCAAGGAATGTATTAAATGCATCACCAATGAATGCACAAGGGCCAAGGAGCAGCTGACCCTGTTCAGGGTGTCCAAGAGAGCCACTGGGGGTGGTCACTCCACAGTGCATGCCCTGTCAGCACATGAGGCATTGCTTGCCACATCCCTCAGATGTTCCTCCGTGGAGGGTGTCCCTTGGTGGTGGCTTCCAGAAGGGAGGTAGGTCATTACAGCACTGTGCGTATGCAATGACAGTTATGGGGGAGGGCTGCATGTGGTTATCATGATTATGCTTGCCATGCCACGCAGGCCTGGTCACTGTGTTCCTATTGTGCCTTGCCAACATGCCGTCATTGCCCAGCCCTGTTGTAGGCCACAACGTCCTCTGATGTTGTGTGGTCCAGGCCCAGTTGTGTGCTGTTCACTGATGGCACCAGGCCTGTCAGGTACACAGGCCACCTATGGTGACCTACCCACTGAGCCATGGGTGGCATGTGCATTCACAACTCTGTGGCAACAGCAGGGTACTGCAATGGCCTGCCCCTGAGGGCAGATGTGCTACTTGCCACCAGCTGTGTTTGTGACATGGACAGTGTGGAGGGGGAGATTGTCATTATCTGGGTCCCAGTCTGGCCATCATGGCCTCAGTCTACAATGTACCCTGTGGGAGCACACACATATGCAACCTTACAGTACACATGCTGCGGTGGTGTGTGTGCAGTACTGGCCACATTGGGGGCTCATGGGCCAAGTGTCACCACCTGCACACCTATGGTACTCATGCACAACTCCATGTGTCCAGCTGTCTCTCAATAACATGGACACACAGCCCTAACCATGCTGTCCTATTCTGCCTTACAGCTCCATCATACTTCAAGGGTTCTGCAGGGTCCTGGCTCATCCAGTGGGCCAGGAGGTGGACGAACTCACCCCATCTATGTCTGCTGCGACTGTGGCAGATGCAGTGGAAGATGCTGCACATGTGGTGGTGGACATTCTGGGACTGGCTGATCTCAACCCCCTGCCCAGCATTGACATCCTGAATGACCTCACTGTGCTGGTATTGGCCATGGATGATAATGATGATGACAATGCCACCCAGCTGGGGAACCACATGCACAGCACCGTCACAGCCAATATAGTCCCAGTTGTCACACAGACAGCATCAGGCAGTGGCAGATGTCCCAGGCCTTCAGATGCCCCTCCCCAACCCCACCAAATGCTGTCTGTTGCTGTGATGACTGTGGTTGGCCAGGGGCATGGTGCTGCTCTGTAGCCTGAGTGTGGTGCCACCATTCAGCAGGGTGTTGTGGACCAGCAACGGCCTGCACAGGCACATGGCGCAGCTGGCCCTGAGATCACTGTGCCTGCCCGTGCATAGTCCCCAGATCAAAAGTGGCCTGTCATGTGGCACCCAGAGATGGTGGATATGGCACTGCTGGCCGGTCCCCCCCCCACCTGTCAGGCCCCCAAGATGTATCCCTGGCTGACAGGCTGGATAAGCACACTCAACTCCTGCGGTCATCCGTAGAGAGCCAGTTAGCACTCAAGGAGGCTATTCATGGCCTGCAGATGCAGGTGGGTCTTATGGACAAGCATGCAGCTGTGAAGAATACCCAGGTGCTTGGCAAGTTGCACCAACTGTGGATAGACATGATGGCAGAAATGTGCCTCACACAGGCGGACATGACCGCGAGTCTTGACAGGATTGCACAGGCCATTGAGCTGGTGCCTCATGCCCACAGGAGTTCCCACTGCATGACACGCAGTGCCATCAGCACTCCCATGGCATGGCAGCACATGACCTCCCCTTACTGGAGATGCCTTCCTCTGCCAACCTTATCTCCAACACCCCGGATCCCTTTTGGAATTCAATACCCCAGCCACCACATGCATCCAGTCATGGTCACATAGGTCGATGCCCTCAGGGGTGGAGGATTCTCCCCTTGTGGTAGGTGGGTACCCAATGGTGTTAACCTTGCCTGTGCATGGCTGCCCATGTGTCCACAGTGGCTATTGTGGCAGACAGTGATGTCATCTGGGTGCAGTTGGCCTGTCCATGTTGCCCTGTGGCCACTGCTGTTTAAACACCTACCCAGCACTGCCCAGGCCTGTGTGCAAAGACACTTGCCTATGGTGACCCTGTCCCTGCTGTCTTTGTGGTATCCAGGCCATGGGTGTGGGCCATGGTGTTGTGGTTGTTTGGTATGGGCGTGATAAGTGTGGCCTAAGCTGACTGCTCTGCGTGTGTGCCAGCGGTATCTTTCTGATCCATGCCTTTCCCCCACATGCACCTGTATGCCCCATTGGTATTGCTGCCTCTGCAGTGGATGCCTGTGCATGGTCATGTTTGCACGTCATTGCACACCTCTGCATCCATTCAGTGGCTGCCTATCTGCCCATGGGGGTATCCTTGGGCCCCCCCACATGTGTGTCTGACTGCCCTGTCTTATCTCCCTCTGTCACTCACCAGCAGTCTCCAAAGTGCTCCTCCGTGGTTGTGTCGAAGTGCCACCTTGCCCTAGCTGCCAGCTGTGGGTTCCTCCTGTGCAGGATCTGCTGCTCACCCCCCCACACCTATGGATCATTATCCTTGGAACTGTTGCCCTTCTGTGCTTGGACAGCTATTCTATGGCCATCAGTCATGTTTTGTAGCATGCAAAAGGCCACTAATATGTCACAGGCCTTGTCAGGGCTGTATTGTAGGGCACCACCAGACCTGTTCAGGCATCTGAATCTTATTTTGAGCATGCTGAACACAAGCCCGATAATGCTGTGTGTAGCAATGTGTGCCTCATTGTATCTCTCATCAGCCTCGGATGAGGTCCACAGTATGGGGGTGAGCAGCCATGGGCACAGTGGGTAGGCACTGTTACTTGTGTGGGGGGATGCAATTTGTTAGTCACCAGCAGGCATCCACTGCACCCTGAAGGCCCTACCCTGGCCTGTGTTTGCTGCCTGTGTCTGTCTACCCCATTGCCATGTCTCTGCTCCCCACCTGCGCATGCCCTGTCATGCCTCTGTGCACCCTCCCAGCTGTTGGATGTACACTGCTGGTGCACGCATGGTGTGCCTGCCCTCTGTTCTGTGCTGCACAGCTCCGGCCCAACCTGTTCATTCACCTTGCCAATGTCCTGTCTGACTGTGGTGCTCTGCCCTGCCCCAAGCACTATTCTGGCCTTGGTGTGTGTATTGCTGCAAGTCCTGTCACCTGTACCTACTGTTTTTCTACTCCTGCCCTGCAACACCCCTGGCACCCCCCCAACTCTGTCTGGTGGCCCCACTCCAGCTTGCTACCCTGTTCCAGTGTTCCACATGCTTTTTGGCCAGTGCTTCAGCTCTGTTACTGTCCCCTCCTTGCACTTCCACCTGCAGTGTTGTGAGCCACAGTGTGTGATCCGTAGGTAAAAGGTTCAGCCCCAGTCACCCACTAGGTGGCCACTGTGTATCTGCCCAGTCTCAAACAGGTGGCACAGGACTGAGTGATGCCAGATATAGGCATCATGTACATCCCAGGGAAAGTGGCACAGACATTGCTGATGTGGCCTGTGGCATTACACACTACCTGGCAGTTGACTGAATGGTATCCCTTTCTGTTTACATATGTGTCACTGTCAGGGCCAGGTGGTACCCTGATTGCCACATAGATGCAGTCAATGGCCCCTATCACACCTGGCATGTGTGCCACCCTGTGGCAGTGTTGCATTGTTACTGTCCACTTTGTGGGTGTGCTAGGGATTGTGATGAACTCCGAATAATGGGACAGCAGGGTGGTGAGGAATTGTGTGAGGAGATGGGATGTGGTGGATTGTGTGATGTCAATGGTGTCACCCGATGATATCTGGAAGGTACCCATGGCGAGCAGGCACAGTGCTGCTGTCACCTTTGTCTCCACCGACATGGCATGACTCCTGTATGTTGGTGCCTACAGGTTGTCATAGAGCAGCTCACAAAGCTGTCTCAGAATTCCCTGTTGAGATGGTACTGGCCCACTGTCTTTGTGTCAGTGAGTTGTTCGAATG
Organism: Neoceratodus forsteri; assembly: GCA_016271365.2. Classification (NCBI taxonomy): domain Eukaryota; kingdom Metazoa; phylum Chordata; order Ceratodontiformes; family Ceratodontidae; genus Neoceratodus; species Neoceratodus forsteri. The sequence goes on along the minus strand of CM057451.1, from coordinate 1,058,807,668 downwards.
TGACATGGACCCAGTACTGTCTGTGTTAGGCATACTGCCTACAGGCCCTTCCTCGCCCATGTTGTTGTTGTTCTGCCTGTCTCTTCACAACCCTCATGACAACTTCCATTATGAATGCAGACCCATCCATGGCTGTTTCTATTCAGCTTGCTGCCTGTGGGTGACTTTCAAAGTTAGGCAACCTCCTTTTATTCCTATCTTTGTGTGGTGCATCATTAGGTTGCACTGCAGTTGCACTGCTAATTTTGGATGAATATGCCGGTGCACAGCACATTCATGGCAATGCCCCCTCTACATGCTCCACATACATTATCTTTGCACTTTGGTGCATCTGGAGATGCATACCACATCTCTGTTCTTTGAATATTCTGCTCCACCACATCTTTTGAGATGAGCAGCGCATCTCTACTTTGCTCCATGCATCTTCTTTGAAAATTTGGGCCTTAGTCTTTAGAGAAGGAGGAGAGCTTTGTGATCTTTTAGAGGACTTAATGATATCAGATACTATTTGCTGAGGCTATGCATATTTCACATACAGTATACTAATTTATTGTTCCATTTATTCAGATACTAAAATTTATAAGTTTAAAAAAGTACTTTTAGATAGGAGGAGACACTGTCTGCTGGAGTAGGGGCCATCCCATAATGTTTAATAAGAAATTGAGAGTAGCCAGAGCTCTAATTCATACAGATTGTTTATTAGAAGCAGAATTGAGCTCCTATAATTTGCCTAATAAAACCACTTAATTTATTTTATTTTCTCTCCAGTCTATAAGCCTTAGGTGGATAAAAAACACTTTTATACTGTATAAAATAAAAAGTACGTCTTGGTCTCCTTCCTTTTCTCAGTGATTATAATAGTGCTTTGTCTAGTGCTAGCACTTGTACAGACAATCAAAAAAGCAGTTGATAATGTGAGAAAAGAACATTTCAATTTCTTTCTCTATTCCTGAGAGTCACAAGAATAAATTCTTATTCTGAGCGCTATACCTGGTAATCTTTCCTGACAGGTTTTAAGATACATTGGCCCAGTTATTCAAAAGGGTTGCGCATGGCGCAACAGTGTTGTGCCATGCACAACCCACTGATGCGCCCCAGCGTGATATTCAAAAGGGAAAAGTGCACCGCACAAATCCCAATGCGTCAGAACGCATCAGTAATGTATGCAGGTACAGGTGGGGGGGTGTGCCCATGCATAACCTGCACAGCCCAATATTCAGCCTGGGATGTGCAGAGTCATGCATGCTCAACGCCTACCTGCGCCTGCACAAAGATATGCCAAAAAAAAGGAACAAGTGATGGCCACCCACAGGTGAGCTGCCGCACTGCAGGGCGCAACACAGCAGCTGCCACCTGTGGGTGGCCACCCGAGTTCCTGCCACACCTGGCGGCGCCCTCCCATGCCGCATCGCCGGCATCCGTGTAGCAAAATCCCCCCTGTCCAATATCCCTGGTGGTCCAATGGACCGCACTGAGCCCAATTGCAGGCATCAGTAATAGAACCCCCCCAAGTCCAATATGCCTGGTGGTCCAGTAGAATTATTGCTGCCCGATCTCGGGCATCTGTACCTCATCAAATACCCCCTACTACCATGGTGGTCTAGTGTACCCCCCAACCCACCTGCCCACTGAGCCCCACCGCCCCGCTCCCCATCAGCTGGCGGATGGCAGCACCCACCGCCTGCCACCCGTGTCACCGCCGACTGACAGCTGGTGGGGCTGCACACACGTGGTTCGCGCATGGCCAATGGTGTGCAACCATATCGTACTACTCAGTCCAGATATGTGAATGAATTCATTCACATATCTTGACTGAGTAGTACGATATGGTTGCACGCCCATTGGCTCCTGCCAGAACCAATGGGTGGCAGCCCACCGAGCTGCCAGTCAGTGGGCAGCGGGCAGCAGGTGGGTGGGTGCTGCTGCCCGCCGCTGACGGGGGAGGGGTGGTGGGGCTCAGTGGGCAGGTGGGGTTGGGTAACACTAGACCACCAGGGTAGTAGGGGTATTTGATGAGTTACAGATGCTCGCAATCGGGCAGCAATCGGTCCACTGGACCACCAGGGGTATTGGACTTGGGGGGGGCTTAATCTTCAGGACAAATGCCCGCGATCGGGTACATAGAAGTCCACTGGACCACCAGGGATATAGGAGGTTTTTTTTTACATGAATGCCCATAATCGGGCTGCAGGAGGTGTCAGTCCCTGATGGCTGCTGCCTGGCAGGGCGCCAGGTGCAAGTCATCGGGGATCAGTGCACCTGCATGCTAATGGCATGCAAATGGGGCCATGATGAGATGCAAATGGCCCCCCGTGCACCTTGCATAAAGTATGGCCCCATTTGCATGTCCCCTTTTGAATATCGCAGGTGCTGTGCATGGCGCAATGCCACTTGTGCTAGCGCAACTCCATGCTCCACTCTGGCCACTTGCACTGGCGCAGTGCCACTGCGCCATGCAAAGTGGGGGTGGCCTGGGTGCGATATTCAAAACTGCTGCGCCATAGCACAGCTCCGTTGAATATCGCCCAGGCCACACCCCGGCACAACAAAGTTGAGCTGCGCCCAGGCTTGAGCCACAGCCTGGCGCAGTTTGAATATCCGGACCATTATTTACAATTGTATATACTAATGTATGTATATAACATATTAGAGTGGCGTGGTAACACCACTAGAGTTGAGCAAGGGTTTCTATTTGAAACCTCAAACTTTGCACTTTAATAGCTTTGCAACCATTCAACAGATTTGCACAACTTTTGCATGCGCAGTCTCAGAGAGTAGATCACTTTACATGCCAAGTTTCATTCTGATCTGATGTGCAGATTTAGAGACGTGGATAGTGACAAAAGTAAAAAAAATCAGGGCGGGCGGGTTGGCTGTTTCTTTGTCATATCTAGTGCTCAGACAGTTTGGAAATTTGGTCTGAAATTTTCAGGATTGATTGTGCCTGGGCCGCAGTGGTGTCTTTCATTATTTTGGTGAAAACATATTAATCTGTTCTAAAGTTATAACATTTTAAAATTTGGGTTCTGAGCATGCTTAGTAAGCTCTTTTGGATAGCTGCTTAGAATGGAAAGAAAAGATCCTTTTTTTGGGAGGAAAATCATTTGTCTTATGGCTGCCATCTTGTTTCTGTCCCCCCCACCAAAAAAATTCAAAACCCACACCTGCACACACACCAACATATGCATCTTGCTAATTGCTTAAGGGTAGCTGGTCCACTCCACTGGGGTGTCAGACAGATGAGGCATACTGATGAGTCCTGGTAGGATGAAACACGTGTCTATGTCTTCTGTTAGCACCCTTTTCAAACTGTGTGAGAGGCCTTTCAGCACCATGCAATTCTGCTTAAAGTTGGACCAGCATAACATTCTGTGGTGATTTGCATATGCAGCCCATGATGCTTTGCATTGTGTGGGCATGTGTGATTTTGTATTTGTTTGCTAATTGGGACCCTGTTATGTGGATTCTGTACTTACTTCTTGGAAAAATTATCCCAAAATGTGTTTTTTTTTCATTTTAAAATATTTTTCCATGACTTGGTTTTCCTTTTTTGTATGGCCATAAGAAAAAGAAATTTGGCTATATGAAAAAGGATCTCTTCATATAAAAAAAGAAGACTTACTTTTCTTTCCCCTGATTCTGTTTTCATATCAAGGCATCCTTTTTCATATGACTGAAAAAAAAAGATACGTAAAAGGATCTCGTCATATGACAAAATAATAAGAAAAATACTAAGTCCAAATTCTTTTTTCATATAAAGAGATCCTTTTTTATTTTTTTTTTGTTCATACGAAAAAGGATGACCTCATGTGAAAAGTGATTTTGATCTTATTTTGTTTCTAATTCTCTTTCATATGAAGGGATCCTTTTTTGTATGTTTTTTTGTTAATATGAAATGGGATGCCCTCATATGATAAAAGATTTTGGACTTAGCTTTTGCCAATTCTTTTTTCATATGAAGGGATCTTTTTTCATATATGTTTTTCATATATACAAAAAAGGATGTCTTCATACAAAAATAGATTTTGAACTTAGTTTTTTGCTAATTCTTTTTTCATATGAAGGAATCCTTTTTGTATAGCCTTCATTTGATATGAAAAAGGATCTCTTCATACAAAAAAAGATTTTGGGCTTAGTTTATTTTTTTATATAACTTTTGTCCCCCACCATCATCTGCTCCTGTCATTGGGCCTTGCATTGAGGGTTCCACAGTCCCATCGACCACTCCCCCTGCTGTCACACCAGCATTGGTCCACACAGAAACAGGACCCGAGAGTCCCCCAATGGCTGTCACGGTGATGGCAAAACATATGTTTTTTTCCTGTTTTTCTCCCAGTTCTCCATGCTGGAGTGCACACGTAGACGTGCGAGTGTGGAGGCACGTGCACACCCCAGAGTCCCATAGCCCTCCCCACTACTGCCGTCCTAGACATGCATTACCAGCTGGCCTCCACCAGGTGACAGTCTTTCATCAAAGCATGCAGTTTGCTCCCCCAGGAAAGGAGAGAAGCCATCAGGCACTCAATCCTTTCCCTCCTTGACTGACCCCCAGCAACCTGCACTGAACGCAAGTCACCAGAGTGGCAGGAGGTAAGAAGCCTGCATCTCAGCTCCCCACACCACTGGGCTGGCTCCTGGACCTATTTTTTTAACACACTTCAACTTCAACAAGCCATAACTCCCTCAATATTTTCAGTTAAGGGCCACTCTATATATTAAAATAAAGGTCTTAATGAGAATACATAATACCCCCAAAAAAACAATTTAGGGGGCATGTAAAAAAAATTAAATGTGAAAATTCACATAGAATAATATCGGAAGTTGAACAAACCATACAGCCAAGCAACTGAAATATTTTTTTGTCAGAAAAGGAAGTGCAGGACCCTTGGCCCTATGCTTCCACACCAACATAGATGTAGGCATCAAATCCACAAAGAAAGTGTGCACTAGGGTGATGGTGCTCACATTTGAAAAACTCAATAGCTCAACTTGGAAAACTGGCACATCATCAGCTACATCATGAAGAGGACACCATGACTATAATCCAGTTAAAACATTTTATTTCAAAAATTAAAAACCATAGTAGACATACTGGCCCAGATATTCAAACTGCGCCAGGCTGTGGCGCACGCTTGGGTGCAGCTCAACTTGGCTGCACAGGGGTGTGGACTGGGCGATATTCAACGGATCTGCACCATCGCTCTGCAGCATTGAATATCGCACTTCACAATTTCAGGTGTATGGCGCAGTGGTTTCGCCAGCGCAGTGGCCAGAGTGGAGCACGGATGCTCTAGCGCAAGTTCCATTGCGCCATGCACAGCAACCATGATATTCAAAGGTTGACATGCAAGTGGGGCCATAATGTATGCAAGGCGCACATGGGGCCATTTGCATATCATTATGGCCCCATTTGCATGCAGGTGCACTGATCTCCGACGACTTGCACCTGGCACCCTGCTAAGCAGCAGCCGTCGGGGACCGATGCCTCCTGCAGCCCGATCATGGGCATTTGTAGTAAAAAAATAACTATTCTGTCCAATATCCCTGGTGGTCCAGTGGACTGCTGTCTGCCCGATCATGGGCATATGTATAATAAATTAAAAGTTCCAATATCCCTGGTGGTCCAGTGGACCACTGTCTACCCAATCGTGGGCATCTGTATAAATAAATAAATCCAATATCCCTGGTGGTCCAGTGGACCACTATCTGCCCAATCGCGGGCATCTGTATAAATAAATAAATCCAATATCCCTGGTGGTCCAGTGGACCGCTATCTGCCCGATCGTAGTCATATGTATAACAAATTAAAAGTTCCAATATCCCTGGTGGTCCAGTGAACCACTGTCTGCCCAATCACAGGCATCTGTAGAAATAAATAAATCCAATATTCCTGGTGGTGTAGTGGACCAGTATCTGCCCAATCGTGGGCATTTGTTAAAAAACAGATCGTGCTTCCAATATTCCTGGTGGTCCAGTGGACCAGCTATCTGCCCGATCACGAGTATTTGTAAAAAAAAAAAGTCCACTATCCCTGGTGGTCTCGGGTCCCCTCTCCCCACCCACCCACTGAGCCCCACCACCCCGCTGTCCCCTGGTCAGCGGCGGATGGCAGCACCCACCTGCCACCCGCCGCCCATACGACAGCACCATCGGTAGGGCTATCACGTAATTGGTTCACAGTGGCGAGCCAATGGGCATAAAGCCGTTCTGTACTACACATTCCAGATATGTGTCATTCATATCTGGAATGTAGCACCAATGGTGTCAGTCGGCGGGCAGCGGGGCGGGCAGGTAGGTGCTCACACCCGCTGGCTCACCGTGGGGAGCGGGGTGGTGGGGCTTAGTGGGTGGGGGGAGGGGCACCCCAGATGACCAGGATAGTGGACATGTTTTTTACAAATGCCCATGATTGGGCAGATAGCTGGTCCACTGGACCACCAGGGATATTGGAAGCATGATCTGTTTTTTAACAAATGCCCATAATCAGGCAGATAGCTGGTCCACTGGACCACCAGAGATATTGGAAGCATGATCTGTTTTTCAATAAATGCCCGTGATCAGGCAGATAGCTGGTCCAGTGGACCACCAAGGATATTGGACAGTTTTATTAATTTTCTTTTTACAAATGCCCATGATCAGGCATGGGAGGGCACCGCCAGGTGCAGCCAGAGCTCGGGTGGCCACCCACAGGTGGCAGCTGCTGTGTTGCACCCTGCAATGATGCAGCTCACATGTGGGTGGCCATCACTTGTTCCTTTTTTTGGATTAACTTTGTGCTGGCACAGGTAGGGGTTGCGCATGCATGGCTCTGCACATCCCGGGCTGAATATCGGGATGTGCAGGGTATGCATGGGCACCCCCCCACCTGCACCTGCATACATTACTGATGCACTCTGGTGCATCGGAATTTGTGCTGCACACTTTTTCCTTTTGAATATCGCACCGGGGCACATCAGTGGGTTGCACATGGTGCAACACTATTGCGCCATGCTCAACCCTTTTGAATATCTGGGCCACTGTGTATGCCTGATGCATTTTTGGATGGTTAAATCCTTTAATCAAGGCTAATGCCCAAATGACAAACAATTCTATAAATACCCTAAATTGACAAGTAAATTATGACATCGCATAAGACATTTCAAATTTATTGATGCCCACACCATGTGACATAAGTACAGTATATTTCTAAAATACTGGTTGGTTAACTGCACACTAATTAAACTATTTAAGAACAAGTCACCATACCAGAGTTCCTACATACAGTTCATTAAATACCACTTTCTAAAAACAAGTACTTAACTTAGGGTATTTATCGAATTGTTTATCAGCTGTGCAGCAGTCTTTGATAAAGGATTTAACCACCTAAAACATGTCAGATGTTCACAGTATGTCTAGTATGGTTTCTTATTTTTGAAATAAAATATTTTAACTGGATTACAACTGTGGTGTCCTCTTCATGATATAGTTGATGATGTGCTCATTTTCCAAGTTACACCATACATGAAGGCATCTATGTAGAGAAGGAAACACAGGGCACTGGGCCCTCTGGGTCCTCCACTTCCACAGGCAAATGGATTTGTTCACACAGGTCCTGAAGAGACTTACATGAATGACTAGGGGGTTTAGTAACAGAAGAAAGACTCAGGGAAGGAGGGAGAAAAGAGCCTAGTCTCAACAACACTGAGAAGGCAGGTAACAGGTTTGCAGTGTTGGGAGAAATGGTGGAGGGGAGGCACTGGAGCTCCAAGATGGAGCAGGAGGGAATATGGTCAGTGACAGCTAAGGTGATAGCAGTTGAACAGAGAAGGAGGGAAGGGGGAGAGGGACACTGTTGGACTGGTGGATGGAGAGGACAGGAGTAATAGGGGAAGGGCAATGCTGGTGAGATAAATGCCAGAGACACAGCAGGAGAGGGATGGGGACCCAGGGAAGAGGGTAGAGTAGGGGAAGATATTGAGGGATCATTGGAGGGAGAGGGTTCAGGCCAGGGGAGGAAGTTGGGGGAGGCGCAAGGGGATTGGATGGAGTTACTAAAAGGCAGGGTGAGGGGGAGTCTACTAATGAATACATAGAGATGAGGTTGGGGAGGTATGAGGCATGAAGGGGGGGTTCTAGTGCTGGAGGATTCCATACTGAAGAGGATATGATGGGGCAGTAAGGAGGAAAGGCATAGCTGAATCTGGGTTGAATCCATACCTGGGCTGGCTGCAGACAGGGTGGGGCAGTCTCTTCTTAAATTTGCAGGGAAGAGAAGGAAGAGACCTCATGTCATGGTGCATGGGTGTATGAATGACCTTGCAGGGGGGACAATGGAAGTGATACAGGAGAGGTTCAAGGAACTGGGAAGGCTGTGTGAGGAGATGGGAGGATTGGTGGCCTTTCTGGAGGTACTTCCAGTACCCTGCATGAGTACAGCAAGAAAAGGAAGGATAGGTGTGTGTAATACTTGGCTGGGGAAATGATGTCATTCAAGGGGATATGGCTTGGTAGGTGGCTGGGGTAGAACTTGGGACAGGAATGACCTGTAGTCCAGGGTTGATTACACCTGATAGAGAAGGGGAAAGCAGTGCTGAAGCAGAAGATAGAGGAGTACACAGAAACAAAGATGAATTTAAACTAGAAACTGGGTGGCAAGTGATCAGCTGGTAAGCAGGGGTCCCAGAGAGGGAGGACCTGACAAGTTTACTCCCTAGTTAATGGGAAGGCAAAGGGGAGGGGACCCAAGGGGAGAAAGGAAGGATAAGTGTTAGGGAGGGGAAGGAAGTGGGTTGTAGAGTCGTCTCACTGAACATGAGGCGTCTTGGAAACAAGTCAGCTGAGTTTCAGACCTTATTGGCAGAGGGGAGGGTGGACATTGCAGCCATCACAGAAATGTGGGCCACCCAGTACCAGGACTGGGAGTTGATGGTCCCTGGGTATAGGATATTCAGAAAGGATTAGACCAAGGGGATGGGTGGAGTGACAATCTATGTATGGAAGGGGATAAGGTGTGTAAGGGATGAAGGAGAAGAGGGGAGGACAGAGGCCCTATGGATGCATTTTCAGGATTCAAAAGGCAGGACACTGAGGTCGGGGGTAGTTTATAGACCACCAGTTCAACTGGAGTACCTGGACAGGGAGTTAGCTGAGCAAATCTGAAGGGTCTGCAAGAAGGGTAACACAGTGGTGATGGGGGACTTCAACCTACCTGGGGTGGATTGGAGTACCCCAGCCACTACAAATGCAAGGGAACAAGTCCTGTTAGAGGCATTTCAGAACAGATTCTTGATACAGTTGGTCCACAGGCCAACTTAGATAGGAAATACTCTGGACCTTGTACTGTCCAATGGGGAGATGGTAAGGGATCTGGGGTGGAGGACTCACTGGTGGGAAGTGATCACTACTTAGTGTGGTTCAAACTCAACATGGGGAGGGAAACTGGGGGTACAGCTACCAAAGTGATTGACTTTAGGCAGGTTTACTTTAGAAAGTTGGGGGAAATTCTGGCTGGGCACCTGGATGGGATTCAACCAGGCTGGGACACAAGTCAGAAGTGGAATGTCATACAAAATGGGCTAGCGGAGGCTATGGAGGCTGGTACTAGAACACAGAGCAAGAAAGGGAAGGCAAAGAAGCCCAGTTGGATGACTCAGGAGGTCAGAAAGGGGGAAAGGGTGAAGAGAGAGGCATTCCAGGGGTTCAAAAAGTCAGGGAAGGGCGAAGACAAGGAGACGTATACAAAGAAATCCAGAGAGGTCACCAAACTAGTCAGAGCAGTCAAGGCTTCCAGAGATCTGAGGCTGACACAGGGGATTAAAAACAGAAAAATGATTTCTTCAGATACATAAGGAAAAGAAGGAAAATAAGGACCAAACTGAGAGGATAAAAAAGGCCAAGGAGTAGGTTGAGAGAGGGGAGGATCGGGCAGAAGCATTAAATGAATACTTCTGTTCTGTATTTACGCAAGAGAATGCGGGGCAGGTACCACTGGGGAGGAGTGGGGTAAGCGGGGGGAGAGGGGGTGACAGATGTGAGGATTACTGAGGACAGGGTACTGGAAGGACTGAGGGCATTGAGGCTGGACAAGGCACCTGGGCCAAATGGCATTCACCCTAGGGTACTCAAGGAGCTGGCTGTGGTTCTGGTAGGCTACTGGCTGACCTGTTCAATACCTCCCTGGACACGGGATGCATACCTCAGGACTGGAGGATGGCCCGTATGGTGCCCAAACACAAAGGTGGCCCAAAGGATGAACCGGGAAACTACAGGCCAGTGAGCCTCACATCAATCATGGGAAAACTCATGGAGACAATCCTGAAAGAGAGGCTGATGACCTTTTTAAAGGACAATGGACTCCAGGATGGGCATCAGCATGGGTTCGTCTCAGGCTGATCCTGCCAGACTAACCTCATTGAGTACTACGATTCAGTTATAAGGGAACTACTGTAGACAAGGGCCATGCAGTGGATGTCTTGTACTTGGATTTCAGCAAGGCCTTTGACTCTGTGCCACACGGGAGGCTGGGGGGGGGAAGCTGGAAGCTGTGGGGTCAGGAGTGAAGATGGTAAAATGGATGATGAATTGGCAAAGGGGTAGGCAGCAGAAGGTGGTAGTTGGAGGGGTAGTGGGAGGGGAACTCTCAGCACCAACGGCAGTGATGAGTGGGGTGCCACAGGGATTGGTGCTGGGACCAGTGTTGTTTGGGTCATTCATAGCTGATATCTCACATGGGATCTGAAGTAAGATCAGTCTGTTTGCAGATAACACCAAAATGGGAATGATGGTTGGTGACATTGAAGGATGGAAGGGGCTACAGGATGACCTAACTAAACTGCAGGAATGTTTAGAAACATGGTAGCTGTTGCACTTCAGACCAAAGAACCAGGGGAGGGACTATCAGCTGGGAGGGAAGCACCATGGAGCAAAAGGCCTAGGGGTACTTATAACGGGGAGCATGAACAACTCTGCTCAGTGTAGAAAGGCGGCAGCGAAGGTCAACAAAATGCTGTGGTGCATAGTGAGAGGAATCTCCTCCAGAAGTAGGGTGGTAATCCTCCCCCTGTACAGGTCACTGGTCAGGCTGTACCTGGAATACTACATGCAGTTCTGATGTCCGTACCTGAAGAAGGATGTCAGATTATTGAAGGGGGTACAGCATAGAGTGACAAAGATGATCTAGGGATTGGAGGGCAAGCCCTGCGAGAAAGGCTGAGTGAGCTAGGTATGTATTCCTTGGAGGACAGAAGGGATGGGGGGACATGAGTGAGACCTTTAACTACTTGAACAGGATGAACAAGACTCAAACAGATGTGAACTACCAATTAAGAAGAGGAAGGGACACAAGAGGGCACAGTCTCAGACTGGAGGGGGGAAGATTCAGGAGGAAGGTAAGGAGACAGTTCTTCACAGGAAGTGTGGTGGGCAAGTGGAGCACTCTACCACAGGAGGTGGTGGCCTGTAAGATGGTGGACAGTTTCAAGAGGGGATGGGGCAGGGTGAGGAAGAGGGTAAATCTAAGGAGGGGAGGAGTGGGAGGATCAGCTGTGAGATGAGGGGCTAGCTGCACAATCGAGCAGGCTCGATAGACCGTGAGGCCTATTTCTTCTGGCATTTTTGTATCCTTGTATAATCGAGTGAGGATACAATTATACTATCTCAAAAAACAAGGGAATTCATTTCCAAAAATATTGTTAATGTACCAGTTAGGGTTCAAGTGACAAAAGTAGGGAAACGTGGTGTTAGGATTCCCAACCCTAACACCCCAGCCCCACCCTGCAGACAGCAACAGGAAAAACCATTATGGTTTCACCTCTCCTGAGTCTTCACAAATCAGTCATGGGGAGTACCTTGGGGTTGTCAGCCCTAATGTTCACCCCATTCTCATATTCTCTACACATATCAGCTTATTTTACCAATTGAATGGGGTTGAACGTTAGGGCTGATAACCGTGCCACGCCTGATTTGTGAAGACTCAGGTGAGGTTAAATCGTAAAGGTTTTTCCTGTTGCTACCTGCAGGGTGGGGTGGGTGATAGGGTTGGGAACTCTAATACCACATTTCCCTACTTTTATCACTTTAAACCCGACAGGTGAATTAATTAAGTAATTAAAAGAGATCACGTCTGATCTTGTCACATCAGGGAGGGAGTGGGCATTATAGCTGATAACCACGAGGAAGATCCCACCACTGATTCACCAATACTCTGGAGACTCAAAACCCTAATGTTTTTCATTTCCCTACTTTGGGTGCTTTGCATTCCTCAACCCTAATGTCTGAACTAACATAGTTTTTTTGCAATTGATGTGCTTTTTTTTCTGGTACAGGAATCATATCCTTATTTGTGCAGGTCCCAAATAAAATAAATGGAATACTGGAGATAGTTCCAAAACAATACATGGGCCTATCAGGCTTCACCACTTATGTTAACCCATCATGAGGGGAGGTTCTCTCACCAGCCCACCAGCACCTTTCCTCCAGCCTTGATCCATTCACGCAGCTCACAAATTTTGCATCCAAACTCAGGTCACTGGCACAGGAAGGCAACGTGGTCCTCACTGGGCCAATGGACATCCCTGCAAGCAACTTTACTTCATCATTTTTTTGTTTTTGTGACATTTTGACCCCCTTATCACATAAAAAGAGTATTTTTTATGATCCTGCCTTCCGAATTTGATAGGTGCTATTTATAAAATATTGGATGAAACACCGTTTTATGCCACAAGTGCAAAATCACATTTTAGCAAGGATTTGAACAATAACAGCTGTTAAATTCATGAGGTGGTGTGAAGAAATGGTTGTGTTGAAAATTTGGAGTCAAAATATGAAAAATCACAAAAGTTACGACTAAGCACCAAAAAATGTTAACATACTGTACGTTCATAACTTTGTTGATTTTTTTAATATTTTGCCCCCAAATTTTCAACTTAGTCTTCATATGATCCCGCCTCTTGAACCCAATATGTGCAAATTTTAAATCCCATCTGAAACTTCATTTTGTACCTCAGGTGCCACAGCACATTTTGGCCAAGATTTAAAAAAACAACAGCTATCATGTTCATGAAATGGTATGAAAAAATGGCTACGTTGAAAGTCTGGGTTAGAATACTGAAAATTACTGGAGTTAAGAATGAGCATTGACAATTTTCAACGTACATTAATAACCATTGTTTTTTAATATTTTGACCCTAAATGTTCAACATAGCCTTCTTTTGACCCTGCCACATGAACCCAATAGTTGAACATTTTCAAATTCAAGCCAGCCTTGTGGTATGTAGGACTGAAGCATTGCAGCTTGCCCTCTGATGCACCGGTGAACCACGTTTGGCGGTGAACACAGATTGCTGGGGGTCAGTAGGGGAGGGAGAGGATTGAGCATCCAGAGGACAGCTCTTCTCTCCCAAGGAGGGTAGCTTGGCAGTCTCATCGAATTATTATCCCCAGGTGGAGGCCTGAGTATAGTGTGGGTTGGGGACGTCAACGAAGAGAGGGTGCTGTGGGACCCCACAGTGTATGCACACCTCCACTAGTGCACCCCAGCAATGGGGAGGGATGGGAAGACAACCAGAAAATGGGGTAGGGGCTTACAGGCTGCATGATGACCAGATCATGCTCCTGACCCAGGGATCATCCCTGGCAAAACTGGATTTGTGCACCGGGGGGAGGATGGTACTCCACTCCCTGGCCCTGCCATGGGGGGTGGGGAATCTGTGGTGATTTTCCAGGATCTTGACTGGTGTTGGGAGAGAGTAATGTTGCTCTCAAGGAAGATGCCCATTCACTTAGGAGTGAACCAAAAGCCTGCCTGCCAGCAGCCCTGAGAGGGGAAAAAAAGAAGGAAAAAAATGTCAAATCCTGCTCAAAAGGTGATTTTGTGGCTAGACACTGAAATCACTTTTTGGGACAGATTTGAAAAATTCCACCTACCCTGTTCATGAGGTGGTGTCCTAAAAAGGCCATGTTGGACATTTGGTGTAAAAATTGTAAAAATTACGAAGTTATGAATAAAAGTTTATAATGCATTGAAATACATAATACGGTACTTTCTTGTTTTCCTCAGTTTCCGGTCCAACATTGAACAGCGCACACATGTCTCCAGTCCAGAGAGGATTACAGCATTGGACCGCCATTAGGCACGTATGGGGAAGGGGGTTGTGGGGTTGTGAGGTTGTGGGGTTGTGGGGTTGTGGATGCTGAATGGCTAGGTAGGAGTGGAGTGGTAGGGGATGGCAACAAACAATAAGGGACCATGTTCTTCATAACAGCGATGTAAAAAGAAAAAGAGAATTACATCATGGGATGGTCTACTTTATTTTAGCTAATGCACTTCTGTTACAGGGGATTGGGCACCCCAATGTCAGATACTTAGGTGCACAGGTATTGGGTACCCCCAATGCCCCAGACTGCTGACAGGATCAGGGGTTGGAGTATGCTGGCACTGGGGACTGGGCTCCTAGTGTCAGCAGATTAACAAGGCGGATGGGGGGGTGAAAATGAAATACAACAAGCAAAAACAAGGGGGCACAATTTGAAGATAGAGGGGGCCGACTCAGAGGTAATGTGAGGAAGTATTTCTTCACAGAGAAGGTTGTGGATACATGGAACAGCCTTCCTGAGGAGGTCGTAGAATCAAAAACAGTGGGGGAATTCAAGAATGCATGGGACAGACATAAGGCAATTCTAGCGGGGGGTAGGAGGAAGTAGGCTATTGGTTAACTAGGATCTTCAGTTTATCCGTTAGGTAAGGAAATGAGCAGACTAGGTGGGCCAAGTGGTCCTTATCTGCTGTCAAATTCTATGTTTCTATGTTTCTAAGCAGAAAGAGAAGACGAACTGACTCTGGGAGTGGACACACTGGTGTCAATAAGCATCACTAATTCATATGTAGCTGACACCAGGGATTGGTAACCTAGTGTAGAGTTTAATACAAGGCCACTGTTCATGTGACTAATGGCAGAAAGTGGGGTGAAAGCAAAAGAATCCTGCATGCACAGCACATTCAGCAAGATTGGGGCTACACACTAACACATAGCCCCTTCACTGCTGAATGAATACTTCAAATACCTAAAAGGTATCAACAACAAAACTTAGGTAGAAGACCTTTTCCTGGGTAGGAGTTACACAACAACCAGAGGGCATGATATGAAGACTGAAAGAGGGAAGATACAGGGTAATGCAAGGAAGTGCTTCTTCATGGGGAGAGAGAGTGGTGGACCCATGGAACAGTCTCCCCAGGAGGTGTTAAGGGTCAGGACGGTCGGACATTTCAAACACTCATGGGGTAAATACAAAGGCATCATAGCACTTGGCTGTAAAAAGGGGAAGGGGGTTAGTTACTCTAAAATGAGCAGACTGGATGGATCATAAGGTCCCCTTCTGCTGTCACTTTTCTATGTTTCTAAGCTTCTATGACAAGGTAATACAGATACATGGAAATAGTCCTGTTTCCTGTCACATGAGTACATTCTTTTAATACAACTACCGTACATGACTTGAAATGGTCATAAAAATTCAGCTGTCTTTAGAATGTAGATTTTTTTTTTAACTGTGCATATTCAGAAACAGAACAGTTTCTCTTAAATATTACATTAAATTCCTTGAATTGGAAGGCATAAGCCACAAAAGTTCACACCTTGGGCCCTACCCTATCAAATCTGTAAGTTTCAGGTTTTAAAACTTCACATATTTTTTTATTGGTGAACAATAAAGGTCTTAATTAGTGTCTTTTTTTTTACATTTTTTGCACATCTGTAACTTTGCTCCCAATGAACTGATTGCCATGAGCATTTCCTGATACAGAGATCCTGGCACCATGGTTGTCCCTCCTAAATAGCAAGTGAATAGGTTGAATGGGAGCAAAGTTATTAACATGCAACAATTGGGATTTACCATTAAAGTTGTTACTCAACCCTTATATGCAATCACTACCACTCCTGTATAATATATATCTGTATCTATTTATATAGCTGCATGTCTATCTATCTATGTACAGTATCTATATCTATCTATCTATCTATCTCTCATCTATCTATCTATCTATCTACACACAGGGTATATATATATATATATATATATATATATATATATATATATATATATATATATAAAATATATAATATATATACACACACACACACATATTCTTTGCAAAAACATCATTAATGCATCAGTTAGGGTGGCTACCACAGCGACAAAAGCAGGGAAATGAGGTGTTAACATTTCCAACCCAAATGCCCCACCCCCTGGATTCCCACCAATATCATCCTACCCCATCCCCCCACCCTCCACACACACCCAGGTGTCGGGGTGTGCCACGGGGTCATAAGGCCCAACTCTCACCGCATCCCACATGTAAATATGCTTAAACACTACAGTATAGGACAATGGGGTGAGAGTTAGGCCTTATGACCCCATGGCACACCCCGACACCTATAGATGTGTGGAGGGTGGGAGGATTGGGGGGGAGTGGTAGGGGTGGGAACCCAGGGGATAGGTTATTAGGGTAGGAAACCCTAATGCCTAATTTCCCTGCTTTTGTCACTGTGGTATCCACCCTAACTGATGCATTAACAAAGATTTTTGAAAAGAATTTCCCTTCTTTTTCAGAAAGTATAATTGTATTCTCATTTTACTGTGGGAGCGCAGGGTCCCTCCATCAAGATAGTACAACACAGCCCATAAGTCACGGTGGGAGCACAGGCTCCTTTGGAACCTGTGTTCCCATCCCATCATCAAGATAGTACAACAGTATCCATATGTCACGGTGGGAGCGCAGTGTCCAAGGAGCTTCCCATCCCTTCATCAAGATAGTACAACAGTATCCACATGTCATGGTGGGAATACCGGGTCTGAAGCCTCCATCAAGATAGTACAACAGTATCCATGTGTTACAGTGGGTGCCAGGGTCCTTCGGGCCATGTGTTCCCATCCCTCCATCCAGACAGTACAACAGTGTGAAAATTGGGAAACACTGGCAAAGTTATAAGCTTACGTAGAAACTGTGCAACATACACTCATAATGTGTTCATTTTTTTGAATTCTTTCACCAAATTTTCAACATTGGCATTATGGAACCTCCCCTCATGAGCAGTGTGACTGTGATTTGTTAATCCATCCCAAAAGTTGATTTCGCACATCGACTGTGCCATTCTGCACCAGTGGTGTGAATTCACATTCTGGACAGGATGTGCAAAATGACAGCTGTTCTGTTCACAAGGTGGTATTAAAAATGGCAATGTTTAAAATCTGGAATTTAAAATTTTATAAATTGTCAAAGTTACAAGCGTGCATAGAAAGTGCACAACACATGCCTGTAAAGTGGTAATTTTTTGGAATTTGTTCATCAAATTTTCAACATGGGCTTTATGGGTCCTCCCCTCATGAACAGTGGCACTGTCATTTTGTTAATCCACCCAAAAGTTGATTTCATGCAACAACCGTGCCATACATAGAAACATAGAAACATAGAAGTTGACAGCAGATAAGGACGGCAAGGCCCATCCAGTCTGCCCATTTTTTCTACCTTAAGAATGTGCCATGGACCTTTAATATGTCAATGGCCTATCTATTCAAACTCATCTGTTTTGCCTCCTTATGCCCATCACATGCCTGTCTGAAGCCCTGCACTGTATTCATAGCCACTACTTTCCTAAGGTAGGCTGTTCCATGCATCCACCACCCTTTCTGTAAAAAAGAACCTCTTCACATTACCTGTTAATCAGCCTCCCTCTAATCTCATGCTGGGTTCTCTTGTCCTGCTATTTTTATATATTGAAACATATATATGTTATATTGAAACATGTTAGATTCTTTTACCTTGTTAGTGCCCTTAAGATGTTTTCTGTACCACAGCTGTGAAAACACATTTTGGGCAGGATGTCAAAAATGACTGCTGCACTGTTCATAAGGAGGTGTTTTAAAATGGCAATGTGGAAAATCTGGAGTGAAAATATTAAAAACCAGCAAAGTTATGAGCGTGTGTAGAAACTGCACAATGCACGCTCATAATGCAGTCATTTCTGGGAAGCTTTTCACCAGAATTGCAACATGGGCTTTTTGGAACCCCACCTCATGAACAGTGGCACTGTCATTTCATGACTTGGTCCCAAAAGGTGATTCTGCACAGTGACTGCAAAATCACCTTTTGGGAGTGAGAAACTAAATGACAGTCACATGTTCAGGAAGTGGGATCCCAAGAACCCCATGTTGAAAATTTGGGGCCAAAATTCCCCAAAAATGGCTGTGACATCAACCTAAGTTGAAACCCCCCCATTGTTTTTTTCATTTATTTACTTATTGGAATCTCAGATAACACCTTTGAGCTAAAAGCTCATTTACAAAGGTTCCATGTCATAAGGCAATATACAAAGTACGTAGACATTACAAAACAGATAGGGGTATATACAGCAGGCAAGTACATTATGGTACATACAGATACAGATTCTTGTAAGTACAGTTAAAATACAACAGGTAGAAGAGGTCAACTTTATTGCAATAGTACTAAGAGCATACCTAAGGTGGACAAGCAAGTTTTAGTGGTAGCTGAGCTTTAGAGCATGCAGGTAGAGTTATGGAGGGTAAGAAGTGGTGATGACCAAAAGAGGGGGAGGACAGAATAGATGAGAGCAGGGGGAGGGTTGGGGCAGAGACAAAGGGGGTGACAGAATAAGTGGGTTGAGTAGTCAGTGGGGTGGGATTGGATAGTCATCTACCCAAGGTTACGTAAATAGGTGATAGGGCAGGGCTGGGTAATGTGGGGAGAATGATAAGGGAAAGGGTTTTAAAGTGGGGGGTGAGGTGAGGGGAACCGGGGGGAAGGGATGGAAATTAGGGGGAGATTAACATTTGTGAAGAGAAAGCAAGAAGGTGGGAGGGGAGTAAAGAGGTGATGTGGGAGTAAGTGTTCTGTGGGGTCACACCAGGCAGGGAAGGAAGGTGGGGGGAAGATGAGTGCTATGCAGGACAGATAAGCTATCAAAAACAGTAGGATTATGCACAGGTGATGCAGTTGCAGTTACTAAGAGTGGCCAAGTACTGCAACAGCTTGGCCTTAAATGGGAGTAGTTTCATTTCCTCAATCAGTTCAGAGTTAAGGGAATTTAGCCAGCAGGAAGCACTGTATTCGAAGGACTGTTGCCCTAGTGAGGTCCGGCGGAATGGGATAATGAAGGCAGCTTTACTCGACCCCTTAGTTAGTCTGTAGGAAGTGGAGTTTCTTAGCAGTTGCCTCACTCCAGGAGGAGCAAGACCTAGGGTTGGATTTTTTAGCTAATAGACAGACTTGGTACTGAATTTTGCTGTTCATGTTTAACCAGCCAGTGCTTGAGTATAGTTTACAAGTGTGAGTTAAACGGTCCACACCCAGGACTAGTCTGCAGGCTTTGTTTAAGATAATCTTGATTCGCCTAAGTGATGTATCGGTACCGGCTATGTAGACTACCAGTCCATAATCTATGATAGCAAGCACAGACCTGTTAACTGCAAGCTTGATGGCACTTTTGGTGAGGCACTACCTATGCTGGTAGAGCTGACCTAGTCTGGCGATAGCTGCCTTGGCAACATGGTCTATGTGCTCACTGTAGGAGAGAGAGCTGTCAAGGTAGACACCAAGGTACTTAAAGGTGGTGGCCATTTTGAGTGTATCAAACTTGTTATCGTAGATATTGAGATGATGTGACTTATGATGATATTGATGGGAGGCAAACAACATTGTTTAGTCTTAGTGTAGTTGAGCAAGAGCTTAGACTGAAGGAACCATTTTTCACAGCAGTAAAGTCATCTTGCATGCCTTTTCCCAGCTCTTCCAGAGCAGAGTGGCACATGTAGAGAATAGCATCATCTGCATATAGAAGGATCTTATTCTGGCAGACTTTGGGGAGTTCATTTAGAAACAGGCTGAACAGCAGGGGGTCCAAAATGGAACCTTGGGGCACCCCTGTGTTGACATGCCGATGGTCGGATAGAACGTCAAGAATCTTCACCTGCTGGGTCCTGTTAGAGAGGTAACTCTGGAACCAGCCTAGAGAGACAGAGGATATACCAATGTTAGAGAGCTGTGTGAGAAGCTAGTCATGGTTGACCATGTCAAAGGCCTTGGTGAGGTCGATGAAAGTGGCCCCCACCAAGAGCCCTCGGTCAATTGCTTCATGGATATGACTGGTAAACTCAACCAATGCTGTTGAAGTACTATGTGCCTTCCGAAAGCCATGCTGTTCCTGGCATTGAAGGTTGTACTTATCAAGGTACATACCTAATTGATCATATACTATCCTCTCTAGTGCCTTGGAGAAGTGGGGCAGAATTGAGATTGGCCTGTAGTTGGCCAGGCAGGTTCTGTCCCCACTTTTAAAGACCGGGGTGACCACCGCAGCTTTCCAGCATTAAGGGAAAATGCCAGTGGTTAGTGAGAGATTTATGATCCAGATTAGAGGGGAGAGTAACACATCCAGGGTGAGAGCCACAATCTTTAGGTCCATTTATATGGCTTACCTCAATTTCTTAGTTTGCTGCTGGACTTTGAAGAGTGCAAAGTTGCAGATGTGTTCCCGGTCCATGGAAAATCACTGATCCTGGCCTCTGGATGGTAAGTATGGGTGAGGAGGTGTGCAGGGATGTGGGTGCACAGAGGAAGGGTGGGGATGGGGAGGGGGAATGAAGAGACAAAGGTGGACCGTTTTCTTCATTACAGGTGTGAAAATAAAAGTTGGGGCGGTTTTCTTTTTTTACAGGTAGTAAAATGCAATTTGGGAATACAGGGGTGGGCTCCCAGTGTGCCACATATGTTTGGGGGAGTGGATCATCATGCTGACAGGGAGATTGGGCACCCCTCTCAGCAATAAGTGTGTGCTTCAGGGAGGGGTTATCCAACACTGGGAGTGGGCAACCCAGTGTCAGAAAGTTGAAAATTAAAAATATATTGTCACACTCGGGTGGGCTTCCAGTGTTCAACAATAATTGGGGGGAAACACACTGATACGGCGATTGGCTCCCCAATGTCAGTGAAGGTGCCACTTCTTTGAAGCAGGATCCTGCATTGATCACACATTTTAATGCAGGATTCTGCATCAAAGAAAATACATTGGCAGACAGTTTTCCTTTCCTACAGACTTTTAAATGATGTTGGGCACACTGGGGTGGGCTCCCAGTGTGTCAAATATGTATCTGTGTGTGGGGGGCTACATCCAGACATGGGGATTGGGTACCCCATGTCAGTGAAGGAGGCAGGCTACTGCGATGCAGGATCCTGCATCAAAATGATTGCACATTTTGATGTGGGATTCTGCATCGAAGAAGATACATTGGCAGGCAGTTTTCTTCTCCTACAGGCTTTTAAAAGATGTTGGGCACACTGGGGTGGGCTCCCAGTGTGCCAAATATGTGTCTCTGTGTGTGGGGGATACATCCCGCAATGGGAATTGTGCAGCCCATGCCGGTGGATTTTATTTGACTCTGTAGCCAGCAGCACAAGTTCCAGCTGCAGCTGCAGAAGTCAAGAAAATATCACTCTTCTCATACAGAGAATGCCTGACAAGCTGTTCTCTGTATAAGCTAAACCCTGAAAAAAAATTGGGGTCCAGTTTAAAACACAGGAAGACATCAGAATACACCTAAAGGGGTTCTCTTTAGCTGTTTTCCAACTTTTTTTGTGTTAAAAAGGTTCGGGACTTCAACTTTCTCACTAAGCGGGAAAACAAGATGGCGGATGCAACACAGCGAACTGTTTGAAAAATACCAGTATTCTTTGTGAAAAGAAGCTGTTATTTTTCACACAATGGTCCTATCATGCACACAATATCAGCCTTTTTTTCCAAAAGAAGCTGGTATTGTTCGTACAATACTGTATTGTTCAAACAATAGTATTTTTCATGCCTGACATATACATTTTCCCCTTAGTAAATTATGGGAAAATTTAAAATGTCATAACTTTTGAACAGATTAGTATTTTTTCACCGAACTATCAAAAGGCACATCCGTGACCCAAACGCTTTCTACCATGAAAAGTTTAGCCCACAACATAAAGCAGTTTTTGAGATCCAGCAGTAGAAAGAAATGTCAAAAAATCCAGATGTTTCAGTTTTTTCAACATTTTATATCTCAGAAACCACTTGAGGGATTCCCACACAATTTGGCAGGTCAAGAGACCTACCTAAAGAGAACATTTCTTGTAAATCCATAGAACAGCTCCAAAGTTAGTAAGGTTCAAAATTTGGACTTTAACATAGATGTGCAGTTTTACCCTAACTACAATGGCGTGACTGCTCCAGTATAATACACAATGTTTTGAACTTAGGTCTTTTTCAGAAAATATCTAAAATAAAAAAAAAGTAAAATTAGCGTAGTTGGGAGGTAAAATAAGGAATATATATGTGGGGAAAGAAAAAAGTGTGAGGCTCTGAGAGAAGAAGTGATAAATGGCAAGATAAAAAGAGAATCTGGAAAACAAAAAGGTGATGATGGGAATGACAAGGCATAATAGCAGTGAATGAGCTAGAGAAGTCCCAAGGTGGGGACTAATTAACAAGGCCTAGTAAGAAGGCTGAAAGGTGACAAATGTAGGAAGGAGACAGAGATGAAGACATCTGGTGAAAATGAAAATAGATGTGTACAGATAGAAACATAGAAACATGGAATTTGACGGCAGATAAGGACCGCTTGGCCCACCCAGTCTGCCCATTTCCCTGCCTACTGGATAAGCTGCAGGTCCTAGTTAACCAGCAGCCTACTTCTTCCTACCCCCATCCCCTAGAATTGCCTTATGACTGTCCCATGCATGCTTGAATTCCACCACTGTTTTTTGACTCCACGACCTCCTCCGGAAGGCCGTGCCATGCATCCACAACCCTCTCTGTGAAAAAATACTTCCTTAAATTACCTCTGAGCTGCCCCCTCCATCTTCAAATTGTGCCCCCTTGTTCTTGCACACCTCTTTTTTTGAAAGATGCTACCCTCTTGGACTTTGTTGATTCCCTTGAGGTACTTGAAAAGTTTCTATCATGTCCCCCCTCTCCCTCCTTTCCTCGAGGCTATACATATTAAGCTCCTTTAGTCTCTCTTCATATGTCTTCTGGTGCAGACCCTGCACCATTTTAGTTGCCCTCCTCTGGACAGCTTCCATCCTGTCTATGTCTTTGCAGAGACTGGGTCTCCAGAACTGCACGCAGTACTCCAGATGGGGTCTGACCAGCTGTCTGTACAGAGGGATAATAACTTCCTGTTTTCTACTGGTGATGCCTCTCCCTATGCATCCCAATATCCCCCCAGCCCTCATTGCTGCCCTCTCATATTGCTTGCCCACCTTTAGGTCATCTGATATGACTACCCCCAGGTCCCTTTCCATTTTTGTTGTTGTTAGTATCTCACCCCCCATTGTGTACTCTTCCCCTGGGTTTTTGTTTCCCAGGTGCACTACCTTGCACTTCTTAGCATTGAATCTAAGCTGCCATACATTTGACCATTCCTCTAACCTTGCCAAGTCTCTTTTCATCCTTTCCACCCCACCTTGTGCATCAACTCTGTTGCAGATCTTTGTGTCATCTGCAAAGAGACATACTTTTCCTTCCAGTCCCTCTGCAATGTCGCTTATAAAGACATTGAAGAGAACTGGTCCTAATACTGAACCAAGTGCCCACTAGTAACCCCTTTCATCAGAGTGGACTCCATTTACTATTACTCTCTGTGTCCTATTCTTCAGCCAATTTTTTACCCAGGCTGTCATCTTGGGACCCACTTCCAGGCTAGCTAACTTGTATATTAATCTTTTGTGTGGGACTGTGTCAAATGCCTTGCTAAAGTCTATGCAGGCCATGTCCACAGCCCCTCCCTGATCTGCTACTTTGGTCACCCAGTCAAAGAAATCTATCAGATTTGTCTGGCATGACCATCCTGCTGTGAATCCATGCTGCCTTGGGTTCTGTGCCCTCTGGCCTCTAGATACTCAACAATTCTTTCCTTCAAGTGATTCCGTCATTTTCCTACCACTGAGGTTAAACTAACAGGTCTGTAGTTTCCTGCTTCTGCCTTGCTCCCACTTTTGTGAAGGGGAATCACATCTGCCCTCCTCCAGTCCTCGGGTACCACCCCATCCTCCCATGATTTGTTAAACAGGGTAGTCAGTGGTGTCACTAATTCTACCCTTAGTTCTTTTAGAATTCTGGGATGAATCCCATCGGGCCCCATTGCTTTGTCCACCTTCAGTTTTAAGAGTTCTTTCAGAACTCTTTCTTCTGTAAATGGGCTGGTATCAACTTCTGTATCCAGTATGTTTCTACTGTTTGTTCTAGGTACCCCCCCCCTTCCTTTGTAAATACTGAGTAAAACAGACTTTAGGGAATACAAGGGGTGGCCAAAAGATGTTAGTAGAAAATAAGTCTTTCATTTAAACTGTGGGCTGCTGGGAGCCAAGACAGATGATCAGCTTGGTTTCCATGTTTTTTCTATGGTCAGACTCCCAGAAACTCTGCTAAAGGACACAAACAGAAAGATCATTGACACTGTGGTTCCTGGAAATAAAGTGGGATACAATGGGTTTATCAGTGTCTCCATTTCTGACTGCCCTGTAATGTTCCCTGAAACAGTCAGCAAGGCATCTACCAGTTTCTCAGATGTAAATAGCTGCACACTTCCTACAAAGAATACAATATACCACATTAGTGGAGGTACATGAGAACTATTTGGTGATGTGAAAAACACCAGTGAGACCCAGAATTTTAGTCACACTGGAGATACATTTGCAGGAGTAGCAGTGAGTTCTGTTACAAGGTTTTGTACCAGGTAGGAAAGAACTGTTAGATTTAGGTAGGCTGGCTGATTCTTACCAGAAGATTCCACAGGTCACAGGTTAGGTGGCCAGTGGTAGGAGACACTGGATGCTGGTTCTATAAAGGATGCACCAATATATGCTATATATATATATATATATATATATATATGTATAGATATATATATGTATATTTATTTATATATATATATATATATATATATATATACATATATATATATATATATATATATATATATATATATATATTCTATACAAAAAACTTCATTAATGCATCATTGGGTTAAAACACAAAAAGTCAGGAAATGAGACCTTTAGGGTTGCTCCCTCTTGTGTAGCCCCTCCTCCCGAGATTGACAGACAAGAGGGGGTGTCATTGGAGTTGTAAGGCCTAAATGTCACCCCATTCCATGTGTAATCATATTCACAAGTTACAGTAAAGAAGAATGGGGTGACATTTAGGCCTCACAACCCTAATGACACACCCCATCATCTGTCAATCTCGGGAGAAGGGAGGGGCTACACAGGGGCGGGGCAACCCTAAAGTCTCATTTCCTGACTTTTTGTGTTTTAACCCTAAATGATGCATTAACAAAGTTTTTTGCATAAAATGTCCTCACTTTTTGAGAAAGCATAGAAAAGTAGAAAGTCATGAAAGTTGGTGGGAGCATGGGGCCCCACCAACTTGTTAATTTCTGGCTAACACAACAGTGTAAGTACTGAATATAATATGTATTGGTGGGAGCGCATATGGGTGGGAACATGGGGTCCTTTGGGCCCCATGCTACCACCACCTTGAAACAAAACAAAGTTTCATTCATCAGAGTGGCATAATTCCACATCTGTTTACATGTCAGAGACCTAACCACTGAAAATTACCTCCAAGGCAGTAACGCTAGGTACCCTATAAATGTGAAGCCAATACCACAATGCAAAATGCCATAAGCAAAACAAAAAGTGTGTCACACAATATGTCTGCAGCAAATTAATTTTCCAACACCTAAACACCATAATTCACTTGTACAGGACATCCCCTCAAAGCCCTCCAAATTTCAATTTCAAAGACCAAACCGTTTCCAAAATATAACATTTGAAAGTTTCAGATTTTGATTTGTTGGAGTGGCAGAATTCCAAGCCTGTTAACATTTTACAAACCTAATTACTGAAAAGTATATCCATGACAGTAAGGCTAGCTACCCTATTAATTTCAAGCCACTACCACAATGGAAAATGCTGTCTGAAAAATGTAAACTGCACCACGCAATATCTCCACAAAACATTTATTGTCTGACACCTAAACACCATAATTCATATCTACAGGAGATCCTGTCAACACCCTCCAAATTTCAAGTTAAAAGACCAAACTGTTTCCGAGATATTTAATTTGAAAACTTTTTAAAATTGGGCTATCTGGTCCCTCCAAATCTGGCCATCTAGTCCCTTCCTCGCAATCAAAGATTGCGGTCAAAGAATCTCATGATCAAAGAATTTGCAGGCTTGTGATTAAAGAATTTGCAGGCTCATGATCAAAGAATAGAAAATGGTAAAAGTCAATTTTTGGAGAAAAATACATGAAACCACAGCCATGACTTGACAGAATGAAGCCCCCTGAGCAGATCTCACCCTAGTTTGGCTTTATAAGTCACCCCCATGATGAGAAAATTGATTTTTTTCAAGTGGCTATCTGGTCCCGCCCTCACAATCAAAGACTGCAGTCAAAGAATCTTGCGATTAAAGAATTTGCAGGCTCTCGATCAAAGATTGTTAGCGAGCCACAATCAAAGAATAAAAAACTTGAATACTACATTTTTTACCATTTTGAAAGAAACCACAGACATGGCTTGATAGAGGGAAGACCCTGAGCAAAATCCACCATAGTTTCCCTTCAGAAGTCCCTCCTGAGCGGAGATATTTGAATTTTTCTGACCGTAAACTGAAAACAAGATGGCAGCTGCCATGATCAAAGAATTTCATGGGATCAAAGAATCTTTGATCATGAGCCTGCAAATTCTTTGATCATAAGGAGGGACTAGATGGCCAAAACCCCATTCTTCTTTCGTAAAATAACCATATAAATTTTCCCTTTGACTTAATAATGGGAATTTAAAAGTTTAATAACTTTTGAATGGAATAATATTTTTTCACCAAATGAAAAGCAGAAGGTTCCTTGTCCCAAGCTCTTTCAGATGAGCCAAGTCACAGAGTGGCACACTACCCAATGGCCACACAGCACCACAGACAAAATCAGAAAAAATGGCCACATAACTGGCGAAAAGTGCATTATTCAGCATTTTGGTGTGCAAAAACCGTAAGTCCAACCAAAACAAAATTTGGCAGATCAAGAGATCTACCATGCCCCACCATGCATTCCAAATTTCATGCAACTCCATTCAACAGGTCCAAAGTTATTAACGTGCAAACATTTGCATTTAACATAGAAGTGTCTTCATAATCCTAAATATAGTCGTGTAACCACACCCCATAACAGATATATATATATATATATATATATATATTGCAAAAAAAATTCATTAATGCATCAGTTAGAGTTGATGTCATAACGAAAAAAGTTGGTAATTCTATGTTAGGGTTACCACCCCTACCGCCCCACCCCCACCACCCCCCCTACAGGCACCAACAGGCATTGGGGAATGTCATGGGGTTGTCAGGCCCAACTCTCACCCCATTCCATGTGTAAATAAGCTGACACTCTACAGTATAGGAGGATGGGGTGAGAGTTAGGTCTGGCAACCCCATGGTACTCCACAATGCCTATTAGTGCCTATGGGGTGTTGAGGTGGGGGTTGGGTAGAAAGGATGGTAGCTCTAACACAGAATTTCCAAACATTTGTCACTGTGACATCAACCCTAACTGATGCATTAACAAAGTTTTTTGCAATGAATTTCCTAACCTTTTGAAAAAGTGTAATGTAAGGAGTAAATGATACTGTATGTGTTGGTGGAGCTTTGTGCATATTGATATGCATTTGTGGGAGCACGGTCCCTCTGGGCCCTGTTCTCCCACTTACACATAACAACACAGCCATACTGTAACTTTATAGGCCTGAAAAGTAACCCTTTTAATACTAAGTTGCCAATATCTCAGTAACCATACAACCTACAAAACAAATTCTACTACAGTTGTAATCATAACTTCCAAACCTCCATGTGTACTTACTGTAGTCCAAAAGGTGGACTAGGCTGCAGGAAGTGAAAAATTTGTATCTTGAATTGTTTTTGAGATACAGATGCCAAAAGGTGCCATGGACACTGCAGTGTTATCAAATGGGACATTTTTCAACTTCATAATCCTATGCCATGGGGTCATCAGGTCCAGCTCTCACCCCATTCCATGTGTAAACAAGCTGACATGCTTCAGTATATGAGAATGGGGTGAGAGTTAGGTCTGATGACCACTTGGCATGCCAGAATGCCTGTTGGTGCCTGTAGGGTGGGGTGGTAGGGGTGGTAACCCAAACATCGAATTTCCAAAATTTTGTTACTGTGACATCAAGCCTAACTGATGCATTAACTGAGGTTTTTACAATTAATTTCCCTTCTTTTTGAGAAAGTGTAATGTATGTAGTTAGTGGTTTGTGTCTGTGGGAGCGCGGGCCATCTGGGCACTGCACTTCCTTCACATTGGCCTTTTTATGTGTAATTGTATGCATATGTGGGAGCATGGGCCCTCTGGGCCCTGCACTCCCACTTACACTTAAATATGGACCCATATAGCAGCCACATAGTACTGTAAAGTAACCCTTGTAACACTTGTTTGACAATATCTCAGTAACCATAGTAGCTATGAAAAAAATTCCACTGCAGGATTAATATATGACGTTGAAACTTCCTTGTGTGCTTAGTAAGCTTTGAGTAGCAAAAAAATCCATATCTCGAATCATTTTCAAGATACGGGTGCTGAAAGATGCCACGGGCACCGCAAGGTTATCCTATGGAAAATTTCTCAACTTCCGAATGCTGTAACTATGGGTCCGGTGAATGTTTTGGGATCAAACCACCAAAAGTCACATCTGTGAACAACGGCTTGCCACCCTGCACATTTCAGCCCCAAAACACAATCCACCTTTGCACAATGAAGTGACAAAGAAAACAACACATGGGAAAATGTGTTTGTGCAGCATTTTTGCAGCACTCTTATCTCTATAATGGAAATGTTATCATGCACAGAAAAATGTTGCCACAGTTCCTTTTTTTTATTGTGGTCATTGCCGTGAGAACAAAAAATGTTGTTGTGACAATTAAAGTCAGAGTGGTGGGCAAACTTTTAAAAACATATTTCCAGACCACCTGCTGAAAAACTAATGCCAGGGTCATGTTCCCAAGGGCTCGATTAGGTAAACACAATTGTTGGTGTTTAATAAAGGACATTATTCTTTGAGTTACAATGTTTTTTGTCTCTCGCTAACTGAAAACAAAATGGTGGCAGCACAAAAATAAATTCATCATGCAAGAGTTGTTGGATTAGGTTGCCCTATGTGTACATGAAATTATAGTTCAAAAGTCACCGGGTCGTCCATAGAACAACCAGGCAATCCAATCTTGGTAATGGTAAAAGTAAGGATGAACTCCACTGCACACTAAAGTTCTCCAGCAAAGAAGCTGCTTTATTATATATTCCATCCACACTTAGTAAAAGGGCAACAGTTTCATGGCTGTCATTACATGCTCAGGCCCAACAATGTTGTGTCTAAATAAAAATATAAACAAAAAACCTTTTAAACTGTACAGATAATGACAGGTTGTAATGTACCCCAGACAACCAAGGTCCTTAAGAACCATGAACTGTACTATACAGATCCAACCATACTATTCATATTCCATCTTTTACTATATCAGGTGTAGAAAGTGGATTTGTTTCATGCAGTTTACTAATTAGACAGGTAACATGATAAATCTGTTACCACAGAACATAAGTCTAGCCTCTGAACCTTAGCAGTCCTTTCTTAACCACCAAGTCACTGCAGGGTTCATGCTCAGGCTATGCTCTTTTTCAATCTTGAGGTTTGTAAGGCTAAGACCTGGAGGGGGTGGGTCATAATGAAATCATAGTGATGCCTCATGCTCCCCCCTGGGGGTATTTAAACCACAACTGAGCAAGAGGTCTGGTGCTCCAAGCTTCAGGGAGACACCCAGAACTCTACTCATCTGACTACCTGGTGAGTCTTTAAAATTTTTTAGACAAACCTTTTTGAATTAAGAAACTGACTATAGCAATATTATTCTGCTATATGTGACAGCATTACTACATTTTATAGGTTAGAGAAAAGTGAAGCTATCACCAGGAGAGTAAAAAAGACTGGAAATGAAGAGTCATCAAGAACAGATTTTGAGTAAATAAGATGAGAAATCAACTGGGTCACCGGAGGAGTATATAGATAGTAATGGAATTCTGAGGGGATTAATAGGGTTGGTTGTAAGGAATCTGTTCAGTTTTGTTAAATGGACAATACATGGGAAAACATAAATGCCAGTGATCCTGTGCTATAATAAATTAACCAATAATATTAGAACTTAATTACAAACTGAGTAAAAAGTAAAATAATATTTTTTAAATAATTTTGCAGTCAATAAAAATCACCAAAAGAAACCAGAACAGCAAAGTTCAAGATGACTATTAAGAAATGAGTGCGAGTACATTATATCAGTCTCTTCTGTTGATTATAAGAATATTATGGTAGTAAAATTATCACAATAACAATTTTATTAGTGTCTTTTACACAACTGGCGCTACTCTTAAAAAATATGATTTTCTTAACAAGAAAGTTATGTTCTGTGCTAACAGATTTACTGTATCGTGTTACCTGTCTAATTAGTAAGCTGCATGAAAAAATCCACTTTCTACACCTGATATAGTAAAAGACGGAATATGAATAGTATGGTTGGATCTGTAGGGTATGGTTCATGGTTTTTAAGGACCTTGGTTGTCTGGGGTACGTTACAACCTGTCATTATCTGTACAGTTAAACATGTTTTTTTATGTTTTTATTTTGATGCAATGCTTTTGGGCATGAGGATGTGGCAAAAGCCACAAAACTGTTGCCCTTTTACCAAGTGTGGATGGAATATATAATAAAGCAGTTTCTTTGCTGGAGAACTTTAGTGTGCAGTGGAGTTCATCCTTACTTTTACCATTACCACAAAAACAAATTCATGGAGTATGACAACAAAAATGTGATCGCAAAAGTTTTTGCAATGCACATATAAATTTTCCCATAGGCTACAATGGGACAATAGGCTACAAAGAAAAACATGCATAACTTTTGAACAGATTAATATTTTTTCACCAAATCTTCAAAAGGCACCAGTTTAACCCAGGCCACATACAGACAGGCAAATTTAAATACACTCTGACGCATTATTCAGTCCATTATGGCCCACTGAAAACATGCGCAAACGTTGGCAATTTTTTGGATGCTCTATGGTTCAGCAACTGTACATCTGACCAGAACACAACTTTCCAGATCCAGAGATCTATTGTCAGAGGCCGTGCATGCAAAAGGTCAGGCAAATCGGACAACTGGTTGCAAAGTTATTAAAGTGCAAACTTTGTGGTTTAACATAGAAATGGTCATGCAACCCTAACTATGCTGGCCCTACTGGGGCAGTATAACATATATATATAGATATATAGACACGGTAGTGCCACTATAGTTAGGGTTGAGTAAGCACATTAATGTTAAACCTCAACATTTGCAACTTAATAACTTTGCCACTATATGATGGATTACCTGCCATTTGCATGCACAGTCTGTTACTGAATCTGGATCTGTGAAGACCGTTACAATCAGATATACAGTTGTGGAGCTACAGAATGCCAAAAAACACAAAAAAACGGACTATTTGCACGCTTTTTTGTTCGCGCCCACAGACCGCACGGTTTGTCCTTTCATTCTGAAATCTTCAGGGAAGATGTGATCTGGGTCACTGATGTGCCTTTTGAAGATGTGGTGTAAAAATATTAAACTGTTCAAAAGTTATTCAAAAAACAAATTTCCCATTATAGTCAATAGGGGAAAAACATATGTGCATCATTAAAGTTTCACAAATGCCAATTTTACTTTCGCAAATGGCACTTTTACTTTCATGATTCCACCATCTTGTTTGAGAGAGAAAATGCCTGGCATTTTAAATTTGGGACCCTCTAGGTAAACACTGACTGTTTGGTTTACCTGGTCGGGTCCTGAGGATAATAGCCCTATCTTTTTTTTTTGGGGGGTAAACCCCCTTCCCAGAAATGGCTTTTTAAACTTCAGGGAAAAAATACTTGCACAAATCACAAAAGTAAGTGCAGAAATGCTTTCGCAAATGTGAAATTTTAGTGCTGTTTTTTGCGAAACTTTCATGGTTTGCATAAGTATTTTTCAATAAAAATGGCAAATCTTTGCCATTCTCCTGCAACAAAGTGGTTGGGTCTTGTGAGCTGAAATTTGCAGGGTAGCATTCCCTGGTCCCACAGATGTGCCTTTTCATGGCTTGGTGCCAAAACATTCAAGGGGCCCAAACTCACAACATTCTGAAATTGAGAAATTTCCCATAGGATAACTGTGGCGCCCATCTCAAAAAACAAAGCGAGACATGGAGTTTTCGCTACTGGCGGATTAGTTAATCATTAGTTTTCAGTACTGGCACCTTAGTTTACCTTTAGGGGAACTAATCTGCAGAAACAAGTTTGGGAATCATAGATGAGACCTGCAGTGTTATTTTCTTCCTACTTGTTACAATTACTGAGATATTGGCAAAAACATTTTTCAAGGGTTCAAAGGGTGCCTTTTTAGTGCTTTTGGGTGTCCTTATCTCAGAAATGATACCAGATACTGATTTGTTTGACCATATTGCGTGAAGTACTCACTGTCATGACTACACCAGCAGTAGATTGTTTTCCCTCGCTGCTACAGTTGCTGCAATATTAGCAAATTACTGTTACAAGGCTTTCTTGCCCTATAGGGCTGCTGCATGGCTCTGTACTTATGTATATGCAGAAGCGCAGGGCCCAGGGGGCACACACTTCCACATACGCATACCATAATGCAAAAAAATGGACAATGTAAAGGGAGCAGAGGGCCTGGATGACCCACGCTCCCACTAGCAAATGCCACCTACATTGTACTTTCTCAAAAAGAAGTGAAATTCATTGCAAAAAGCTCTATTAATGCATCAGTTAGGGTTGTTTTCACAGTGACAAAAATGTGGAAATTCAATGTTAGGGTTACCACTCCACCATCCCACCCCCAAGCCCCATCCTCAAAACCCTAACTCTGCATTCCCCAAACCCCCACCCCCCCACACACACATGCAAGACACATGCAAGATTGCAAGACACTATACAAGTCAGTCACATCTGTAAGCACAATAATCACCATACTGTACTCATTTCACATAACACTATATAATGAAAAAAAAAATACAGTATGAACAACTCTATACTGCCAGCACAGTATGATGATACATTATAGCTGGCATATCTTTTTCATACAGTGAAACTTAGTCTGTTCAGATTTTCTAAATATCGAATTTTATGTGTCATAATTCAACAAATGGCTCGCTGCAGGTATTGCTGCTACCACACCGGCATGTGGTAGCAGGAAAGATAGAGCTGACATATACATAGTACTTTTCAGATACTGCCTAGGTATGAAACTAGCACCGTCATATGTTGTTATACTGCTGCGTTACCTGGAAATACTTTTCAGCAGCATGTTATGGTTAGCTTTGGATGTTACAACTGTTGCTGTCACATGTTGCTTGTAAACTATACTACAAAACATTACTTTTATTATTACTACCATGTGTTATTAGGACTGACTCACTCTATCAGAAAAAAATATACAAACAGCCAATGACTGTTGCTAGGGTTATCCAAACTCTTATTTCCAATAAAGTTATCTATAGATTACATATTGTGTGTTTCCTCACTTCTTAAGGATTGAAATATAGGCATCTGCTTAAATCTTGCTAGTGATGTTTGTAACAGAAAAATGCTTACTGTGGGCCATCTCCTCTGGTTGCCCAGCATGTGTGTGTACCCCCCAAGGCACTCTGATGGCAGCAGAACTCATACAGTTGCTGGACCATGATGATGGATGTGTCCTGTACTACGTTTAGAGAGTTTTATGTTACTTCTGATGCTGGTTGTTTCTGATTGGTTGTGTTGCCTTGGCCCTTCGTCTGCTTGCATATGTGTGTGTGTGGGGGGGTGGAGGAAATGTGGGGTTAGGATTTTGAGGATTGGGGTATAGGGAAGGGGTTGTGGGGTGGAAACCCTAACGTTGAATTTCCACACTTTTGTCAATGTGGAAACAACCCTAACTGATGCATTACAGAGTTTTGCAATTATACATACACACACATATATATATATATATATATATATATATATATACAGTATAACATGGGTCAGAAAAGGAATCAGTGGCAATGGACAAAGACCATCAAGTGACCATGCGTATATCAGAGCTTGACCGCACACCTCACTTTTACCCCCCTTCAAAACAATTCTGACATTTTATAAGCTAGATAAACCACTCTGAGGTGTGTGGTCACGCTCTGATATAAGCACGCCTTATGTGGTGGAAACACTCGGCCTTGCGGCCTCATGTGTATATCAGAGCATGACCACACACCTTAGAGTGGCTTATCTATTACATATATATATATATATATATTTATAAAAGTGGCAAGAAGGAATTCTCACATCTGATTGGCTGACACTGCCTCCAAGCTGGGCATTTATTTCTCAATAGATGCCCAGCTAAAAACAAGTGCCACCAAAATCCACTTTACAATATACCCTGCTGCCCAGCCTACTTCCTCATTGGCTGAAGGCAGCTAAGAAATTTAAAATCGCCACCATGTTTTCCTCTCGCTTAGTGAGAGACAAGTATCCCCCCACCCCCCACTTCCCTCAATGGCAGACAATAAATAAATAAAAAGGAAGACTGGAGTCCTGTAATTTTGCTGTCAGAAGACTGAAAACACACGACATCAGTCTCCTGACCGCCGTTCTGCAATCCGTACTCCCGAAGCCGACATCGTGTCAGCTTCATTCAGCACGCGGCATTTAAAAAAAAAACAACACACATTACCGCTTCAGTCAAAGCTCCTCCCGCTGCCGCTCTCCATTCCCTTTCCATTACTCATTCCTTAAGAAGTACAAAATCTGCCTGTGTGTGGGGGGTTCAGGAAACCAGAACAGCACTGCAGGGAGTAGTAACAGCACCTAGAACAGCTGGTGCACTACTTTGTCAATGAACACTGTTTTTAACAGTGTTTTGAACAGTTTTCACACTCATTTCCTCTTTATTTTCACATTTATCACAAAGATGTAGTTACATGGCCATTTTATAAGTGCAATAATACCCTCCAGGGTGGGCATTATGGAAATACCGGACCTTCCAGGGGCCTCGCGACGTCAGAGCCTCATTATGCCTTAGCAGTCGGTATTTCTAATAATGCCCTACCCTGTCGTATTATTCTTACATATATATATATATATATATATGTATATATATATATATATATATATATTCCTTGCAAAAAATAAACTATGTTAATGCAGGCATTAAGGTTGAAGAATGCAATGTAGACAAAGTAAGGAAATGAAAAATCTTGGCAAATTGGTGGTGTGGAGCCCTATTGACTTTTAACCGTAATGCCCAACCCCTCTCCCCAGTTCACAGCCTCCTGTCTAAAGCACAAGGTATGGATCAAAGCCAGTGCCTCATTGGCATATACTCTCTGGAGGTACAGACGTATGTTTCTCCACATGTGGTCAATGGAATCAGTTTTACAGTAGCTTTTTTCTACACTGAAGTGACACCAGTTCTTGCGTGAACAAGAGATCATGTGTAACAGTTTGCTCAGGGGAGGGCTGGGTATTAGGGTTGACAAAATTTACTGATAACTTAGTCATTTTAGCATTTTTTTTGCACCGTTTTTTCATCATAGTCTTATTATGCCCAGCTCATGAATCTTATAGGTGACATTTTGTCAAATCCCACTCTAAAGGTGATTTTGCAGAGTGACTGCAAAATCAACTTTTTGGAATGGATTTAAAAAAATGTCACCTCTCTTGTTCATGAGGTGGGGTCTGAAAAAGGCCATGTTGAAAATTTGGAGCAACAATTTGAAATGAAAAAGTTGTGATAAAAGTTTAAAATGCGCTGAAATACTTTAACATCACTTACATTGTTTATTTCAGTTCCCAGTCCGTGCTGAAGGAGGAGGAGAAGGGCATCGTTCTTCATAGAGTGTTATCTATGGTGTTGGACATCTTGGGGAGTGACACCTGTGGGGGTGACGGGTGCTAAGTTAGGGTTGTGGGAGGTCAGAAATTGTTGAGGGACCATTTTCTGCTTTTCAGGTTTCAAAAAAAATCTTCAAATGGCAGTTTTCTTTACTTCAAGTTTAGTGCAGGTAGATGTGTCCCTTACTATGTGCAGTGGTACCAGGTGTTGCCAGCTATTATTAGGAGGGGCACTGGTTCAGTGTCATAACAGTGAAAATAAAATAATGAGGACCAAATCAGTGAATGAAATGCAGTGCCAAGAAAAATAGCGATGACCACAACACGAAAGAGACAAAGCAGTGAACAAAAGAGCAGGCAGCACAGAAATATAAATGGCACTTGGGGGTGAATCAGGAGGGGGGATTCAGACAAATGGCACTTTGGGGAAATTTGGGAGGTGCAGGCAGACTTTTTCTCCTGCACCGTCCCTTACTAGTTATATTCATCACAGGAGGAGATGCAACTCAGGGGCTCAGGGATGGGAAAAACTTGGGGGGTAGCCACATAAAATACTCTTACTCTGGGGGGGCACAACTCAATGAGGGGGACAAACTCAATAGTGGAAACCAGCTGCAACATTAAAAAGCAAAAATGCACCGAAGGTCTTGAACCTAGGCCTGCTGGCCATAGCAAGTGAGTACATAGGCGGCGACTCTAACTTCAAAGCTAGGCTGCTAGCACAGACCTTGGCACACTGATTACTACCCACATTGTTATGCAACTAGCCAGCTACAATGCTGAATCCTCACTGAAATACACATTCACTGTACAAACCATGTCGCTCATATAGCACGTGCTAATTTTCACTCACTGTTACTGTCTCGCTGTAATTGTCATGCTGTTTTCTTGTTTTTTTTTTTATTTCAGTCTTTGGCAACCAGGTAAGGCCCACTAGGCGCAAGTGCCTGTTTTCAAGGGTGACCTGGGAGCACTGGGCAGTAAAGTGACTTGCTTAGAGTCACACAGTATGCAAGTGGAGGTTGTGAGAATCAAACTGTGTGACTCTCAGTAGTGATGAGCGAAGTGGCCCCAATTCGCACTGCAGAGTGATTTGTGGTGTGAAGGCGAGTTCGCGGAGTGCTCCACAATGCCAAGAGGAGTACTTCACATTATTAATGAGTAACGCGAAGTCCATGCGTTACTCAGTCTTCCAAAACCACTATTCCACCAATTCTCAAGGCGCGGTACATTGCAAACAATGTACTTCACCTTACTTTGCCTTGTTTTTAAGCTCCAAAGGTGAATTTTGCAGTGTTTCATGGGATTTCTGGTCACATGGGCTCTAAATTGTTCTGCACAGCCTCAGTTTGGGGTAGTTTGTGTAGGAAGCTGTAGGAGACAATCTGCTCTGAGAGCTCTCTGCAATTCAAACCTTGAAAAGGCTGTTAAAAAAGCCTTTTTGAGTCATTTTTTTTGCTGAAACTTTAGTTCATCGATTATAGGAAACCCTCCTGTGCTCATGTCATCAAGCATTTATTGTTTGTGTACGGATTTTGAATGTTATTGTACAACATTCAGTCTGTGTACTGAGAGACAGTGGAAGTGTGCTTTGGGGGAAGGGTGTATCTGTGGTGTAGGTAGATTAACTTGGAGAAAAGGACAGTGCTTTCTGTTTTGGTGATATTTTTCTTGCATAACTGTGCTAATGTACATACAGTAATATTTTCAATATTTCTTGCCTTTTTTTTTTTTGCTGATTGTTGTGGTGCAGCAGTGCATAATTTTAGTTTGTTTAAAATATGTGGTTATATTACTGAAGTTTTCAATTTGCATGCATTACTTACTGTGTGTGTGTGTGAGTATGTGTGTGATGCATGTCATCAAATCAGACACCTTTTATTGTGCCACATAATAATTTCAGCAATGTGAAGCTGCTATCCACTGCAGCTGTGTGATTTTTGTACTTCTTTGTGGTATCTTTACTGGTACTAGTACTAGTGACTATTAATGCTGCAGTGCATAATTTTAGTCTGTTTAAAATATGTGATTATATTACTGAAGTTTTCAATTTGCTATGCATTACTTGGTGTGTGTGTGTGAGTATGTGTGTGACGCGTGTCATCAAATCAGACATCTTTTATTGTGCCACATAATAATTTCAGCAATGCGAAGCTGCTATCCACTGCATCTGTGTGATTTTTGTACTTCTTTGTGGCATCTTTACTGGTACTAGTGCTAGTGATTGTTACTGCAGCAGTGCATTACACTGTCCCCCCTCCCCCCGCGGCCTGCCCCAACCGGCAAAGGTATTCTTTCCCAGATTTTAATTTCTGATGGTGAGCACTGGTTAGGTGTTGTGCCTTTGTGTCTGCATCTCTTCAGTGCACAGTGCAATCTTAATCTGTCTGTGCATTTGCATCTCTTTAGGGCCCAATCTCCTTCTGTAACTTAAGTAACAGTTGTTTCTTTGACTTCCCTTCAGAGTACTGGACAGGTGTGGTGCTTTATTCTGCATGAACACTGTACTCATTAATATGCGTTTTTAAGTCAGGATCATCATCACGAGTCACTCTTGATACAAATCACGTTCTTCATCATTACGGTCACAAATGCAGTCACAAATCGTGATTCACGATCATTCACATTACGAATCACAACATAAATTTTTTTTCTAGTTACTTGGATGTATTGTAAGCCTGTTTTGTGGTATCTCTCCAGGCTTCACCACCCCGCCATTGTACTCACTGATATGTGTTTTTAAGTCTGGGAGTTTTAAGCTACAGCTCATCGGTGAAGTACAGCCATAGGCGGTAGGCATTCACGTTTCTTCATCATCACGGTCACAAATGCAGTCACAAATCATGATTCATGATCACGTCACGAATCACAACATTCATTTTTTTTAATAGTTACTTGGATATATTGTAAGCCTGTTTTGTAGTATCTCTCCATGCTTCACCACCCCACCATTGTACTCATTAATGTTTATTTTTAAGTCAGGGAGTTGGACAGTGTCTGCAGTACAAACACAGACTGGAAAGAAGACTGAATGCACACATGCAGTTTAGTACAGTATACTTGCACTGCTCAGAATACAAAGTGTCGCACAAACGGAAGACAACAAAAAAAGGGCATAATTACATACAAGGATCAGGGATGGTGAAGGAATAACTTTTATAACACAGCAAGGAAGGTGTGGGAGGCACATGGTGTGAGGAAAAAAAAACTAATGTGGGATCCCATGGTGATCCAGCAGCAGTTCCAGCATGGACATAATTTGCAACTGATGTTCCTCTATGTGATCCAGCCGTTGCTCCACAGCACTCACCTTCTCGTTTTTATCCTCAACAGCACTCCAGAGAACTGCCAAGTCAGCATGTGTTACATGCAGTTTTCTGGGGTCCACACATTCTACAGGTTGACCTGCTGGTGGTGGTGGTGGAGGGGGTGGGAGACGGTGCTGGTGGAGCAGCAGGTGCTGCTGTGGCCCTCCTCTTCTTAGGGATGCCGCAATGCACAGCTGTACCCTCTGTCACAGAATGGCCAGCAGGTGCAGGCATGGTCCGTTCTGTGACAGACTGACACTCCAACTGCTGGTGATTGAGCATATGGGTGCACTGGCCCTCAGTCCCCAGCTGAGTCCCCCGGGGGCCACGGCGCACCTCTACCTCACATAGGCGGCACTTGACCACACTGCTGTCCCCCCACACAGTAAAAAAACTGCCAAACAATGGAGGTGCAGGGAGGACCAGGCACAGGCAGGGGATGGCCTGATGAACTGGCAGCCAGCTGGTCACAGTGCTGAATAGGGATGGGATCCACACCTGGGCCCAGGGGAACAGGCACATCCTGCTCCAGAGAACCTGGACTTGGTGGTGGTGGTGGTTCAACTGCCTCAGACTCAGGACAGGAGGTGGTGCTAGTCCTGCTTCTGGGGGGGGCACTCACAAGTATTGAGTGGTCCAACAGGAATGGGTTCCATGCCCTCCACACATGTGCACAGTATGATGCTTACCACTACCACACTCTCCCAGAGCTGCCCCCGCCCCAGACATTCCCTCACCCTGGTCCATCTCTCCTACTGAGCCCCCTCGGTCTGAGCAATTACTACTCACACTGTCACAACACACACACACACACACACAACTAACTACTTATAAAGGTAAGAAAAATAAAATTTACAGAAAGAACAAATTAAGTAAAAAAGAGTACAGAAAAGACAAAAAAATGTAGCTTTTAAAAAAGCTGTTGGGTCTAAATCAAAGTTTAAATCTCCTCCTTACTCTGATCTCAAAGTATCAACAGTCACAAAACACACTATTCTCTCTCCATCTGCACAGCAGAAAGTAAAAGTGTCTGCTTGTATGACTCACCTTCTTCCTGCCTAGTTAAAGAGCATGTGACTTACAGTACTACAAGCCATGTGATGTGTGGGGGGGCTGCCAAATCTGAAACACCAAGTGGATCACTTAGAATCATAATGAAGAACGTGAAGTCCATTAAAAACAATTACTTCAGCTTACTGCATTGCCATTCCACCTTAATGCGAGCGGTAATGACAAGGTGAGTGAGACTTTGCATTGCCCAATTTGCATGGATTGGCAACGCAAAGTGCCCACTTCACTTTCACTTCGTCAGCGGAATTTAAATTCTCTGCATCTCTAACTCTGAGCAAGTCACTTAACCGCCCAGTGCTCCCAGGTCTGCTGGATGTACCAAGCTCATTTATACCTCGTTCCTTTAACCTCTAGGCTATACTGCCAGCTATTTTGATTGGATACCATCCACAGTGGAGAGGAGGGGACATTATCTACAGTGGAATCACTAATTATTCACATGGAGGGATCGTAGAAAACAAAAAGATGATTGAATAAAAGTATAAGTCACCTAGTTTCTTGTGTGCCAATTATTTTTTCTATCCCCCTTCACTGGGAATGAGTGAGCTTTAGTTTGTTCAGCTGGATCATAGCTGACACCTGGGGGTGGAACCCTGATGTCAGTCACAGTTCAAGTGTGGGCTGATTATTAGCTGGCATTGAGGGTTGGGCACATCTGTATCATAAGTTCACATAGAAAAGCAGCTGAACTTGGCACCTGCTGTCTGTTTTTAATATAACTGAGTTGGGGAGATAATGGCAGCAAGACTGGACATCTGCCATCTGTTTTTTTTAAATAAACTTTGGTCAGGAGAGAAGAAGGCTACTGGTGGCAGGATTAGATACCAACTGTCCAGTTTTTAGAAAAAAATGTGGGGATGGAGGGAGGGAGGGGGACACCAGTGCCTCTTGAGAATGGATAAGTGAAAGCAGTGTATTTGATAATGATTTCTTTCATACTGTTTTTGTCAGCCAGGGCTGATGAATGCTGCCACCTTGGAAACCAAAATGGGGATGTGAGAGCACTTCAACTGATCTGTACTCACTCTCCCATAACTCCTCAACACTGCACTGGTGCCCTGATCAAGCCACTCCAGTGGCATTGTGAGCCAGCCTATCCAAGTCCATCCCAGAAGAAAGTTGTGCTTCCACTCCACATTTCAGTCAGTCATGGGCATTGTAAAAGGGACATGTAATTCGGTGAGGAATTTTAGGCAAGGAAATTGGCAAGGCAATTTTTACAACTGCATGGGCAGAGCTCCGCAGACATTATACATCAATCATTATGTCAGAGTAGCACTGTGGAAGCATGTGACCGGACCGCTATCCAGTGTGCTTCCACAGTGCTATAGCATACTTTGCAGTGATTCTGTTTATGCGGCACTTCCCCTCCGCCAGCCACATAAACACACCCACTTTGCAAAGCACTTTTTCTTCTGTAACTGTGGAAGTGACAGGTGCTGTGCAGAAGATGGCCACTGACTCAGACTGCGCATGTGCGAGTACTGCACATGAGCAGGTCTGTGATTGCATCTTGTGTATGGCATACACGGGCACCACTTCTACTCTCATACTCTGGGGGTGCTAACATACACCAGCACCGCTACTACTATCATGCTCCAGCAGCAGTGAAAAAGCTCCTAAAAGCTCTGTGTAGCTGTAACAGCTCTGACCAGAGTTTGTTTTTATGTGGTGCTCAATTCTGAAAGCTCTGTTCACCTAACAATAAATAACACAAGTAAAACCACATTAAATAACAAAGCTATAAAACATTTAAAATCAGGAATCCAGGCAAAAACTCGAAGTAAAGAAGTGTTGTTTCAGGATTTTTCTGGCTCTGTGGGTGGAGCTCCACAGACATTTAATGATCACCATAGGATAACAAAGGGACTGTGAGCTGAACATGTCCCTGTGTTCTCCAACAGTGATGTGTTCAGTTCTATACAGGGCTGACTCCATTGGTGCTGGCCTCCGTGGATGGAGCTCCCCTCTGTGGCATGGTTTGTTCCCCCCTGCAGGCACAATACTTAACTGCGGCACTTCTGGCAGAACTGCGCATGCATGACACAACTGTGCGTGCACAATCCGTTGTCGCCACTGTCTTGTGAATGGTATACCACCGCTACTCTAATAGCTCTGTCATCTGCTCCAAAACTGCTGCTGCTGCCACTCAGATAGCCCTGTGCCGCTGCAGGTAAAAGCTCTGCACAGCAGTATTGGAGCCGACCTGAACTTGTTTTAAAAGCAGCCAGTGAAAGAGCTTCTATCACTTCCTGGGGTAGGGCGTTTCAGAGAATTGGGGCTGCTAAAGTACACAGAACACCAAAGCACCTGAGGATATTAACTGGGATCTTTGTATAGATAGGAAGTCAGCCTCCACTACCCAGAGGGCGTGACCAGAACTGTATAACACCAGGAGGTCTTGCAGGTAGCTCTGACCCAGACCAAGCAGGTGTTGTATGTGAACAAGAACACCTTGAAGCTAATGCACCATTGAAGAGGCAGTCAGTGGAGAGTGCGTAGAAATGGCTTGATGTGACTGAACCAGGTCCCAGCAACTAGCCAAGCTGCTAGATTCTGAACTAGCAGCATGTGACAAATCAGCCTCATGGATAACCCAAGACAGAGAGCATTACAGTAATCCAACCGCTGTATTTAAGGCATGCACCAATGTTGCCATATCAGTTGGTTCAAGATGGGGCTTGATCCGGGTCATGTTACAGAAGTAATAAAAGACACTGTGGAGAACAGCTAACATCTGGAACTCCAAAGTTAGCTTGGCGTCCACAATGACCCCCAGATTCTTCACCCTATATGCAGCTTGATAGGATATGTCATCCAACAGAGGAAGGGCCCACTACCACTTGTTGCCACCAAACCTGACCAGCCTGGTTCCACCAGTAACTCCTCCATCTTTAATGGATTAAGACTAAGCTAGATAGCTGCCATCCAGTCTTGGATTTCTCTAAGGCAATCTCTCAGTTTCAGGACAACTGCACTGTCATCAGGGGCAGAAGGCACATATAACTAGGTGTCATCAGCATAGCAATGAAACACCAAGCCATAGCATCTAATGAT
Source organism: Neoceratodus forsteri (assembly GCA_016271365.2). Classification (NCBI taxonomy): domain Eukaryota; kingdom Metazoa; phylum Chordata; order Ceratodontiformes; family Ceratodontidae; genus Neoceratodus; species Neoceratodus forsteri. The sequence continues at coordinate 1,058,764,218 of CM057451.1, read as the reverse complement.
CTCCCTCAGAGGCAAAATGCACATGGTGAATAGCATGGGAGCCAGAATCATCCCTGAGGCACACCACAGCAGGGCACAGCACTGCTCGATGAAAGGATCTAAGTGCCACCTGCTGCGTTTTGCCAGGCATGTAGGTCTCCTGTAGGACTTTTAATTTCTTGCCTTCTGCTAGCTATCTGCACAATCAAGTCACTGCTTTAAAAGCCAACCCAGGGACAAGAAAGCATCAGAACTGAGTTATACTTGCTCTCCTCCATTCCTCAATGCCACACTGAAGCCCTGATGAATTCACTCCGGTAGGATTGTGAGTGAGCCAATACGAATCTGGCCCAGAGGAAACCATGCTTCTGTTCCACCTTTCAACCAATCCGTGGTCTCTTAAAGGGGAACTGTAACTCAGAAGCACAAACTCCTCTTGCAGTCCTTTCCACTGCAGTCTGGAGCACTAAGGACCACAATACAAAGGATGTTGGCATCTCCCTTATGGAGCCAGCACAAGGAGGCAGCTGGTCATTCTGCTTAAACTACCTCTTCCACTCTTCCAGTACAGTGTGTGTGCTCCACTCGGTTAGGACTGTGTTGAGGTAGTTAGTCCACTAAAACTATTAGGCTCTGAACTTTGAGGTTATAGTGTCTTATGACAGAATGTTTAATGTATCTCCTATCTACAGTTCTTGCACTATGGTATCTAATAATGTGACTAATGACTGTGATTCCAAACTAAAAGCTCCTGTGTGGTAGGGTTCTTTAAATAGAGCTTACATAACATAGCCGGAAGTCAAAGTATAGGGAAGCTTGATTTGCTGCTATTTATTTCTCTGCTGGATGCTCCTCTGTTTCTCATTTGCTGCTTCATCTATGCTTAAAACCTGTTTTTTGCTGAGTACAGCCAACACCTTATCTATGGTTTGCACAGTTACTGTTTTCATCCCAAAGATTTTCAATATGCTGGTAATTTTTACCTCTGCTGAATTTTGCCTTTATAAGGTATAGCCTTTTTCATAGGTTCCATATCAGGATGGGGTACAGACTAGTAGGGAGACAGTTGTGGGGGCAGTGGGGTGCTCTTCTCGAGGGAAATGCTCTGGAGGATGGAACACTGCCCCATTTGCAGGACCTCAGTAGAACTTTATGCTCAACTTGTAGCAGCAAGAGAAGAAATATATCAGCTGTGTCACCAGCTCAGCTTTAGCAGGGCCCCCCACACCCTTGCTCCCCCAGGGTCCCACCAGCCTAGGGTCATGGAGAATGGTGGGGAGGTACAGATGAAAAGGAGGCAGAGTGAGCCACACAGAGACTGTCCAGCCAAACACCATCCAGACAGCGAACTGCTTCACAACCCTAGAGGTTGCTCAAGTACCCGACTTCACAAAGGGGGACTCTGAGTGTGTCAGAGGAAAGGGACAGGACAATGTTATGTCACCTGGGAGGGACGAAGAGGACCAAGTCTACCAGGAGATTCTTAGTGGTCAGGGACTGAATGATTAGGGAGTTAAGAGAGTGGTGGGGGTGGGTGAATGGGAGGGGGATGGTCGGGTGCCTTCCTGGTTCATAGAAACATAGAAACATAAAATTTGATGGCAGATAAGGACCGCTTGGCCCACCTAGTCTGTCCATTTTCCTACCTAATGGATAAGCTGTAGATCCGAGTTAACCAATAGCCTACTTCCTCCCACCCCCCACTAGAATTGCCTTATGTCTATCCCATGCATTCTTGAATTCCCCCACTGTTTTTGACTCCACGACCTCCTCAGGAAGGCTGTTCCATGTATCCACAACCCTCTCTGTGAAGAAATACTTCCTCACATTACCTCTGAGCCGTCCCCCCTCTATCTTCAAATGTGCCCCCTTGTTTTTGCACATCTCTTTTTCTGAAAGATGCTACCCTCTTGGACTTTGTTGATTCCCTTGAGGTATCTGAAAGTTTCTATCATGTCCCCCCTCACTCTCCTTTCCTTGAGGCTATAAATCTTTAGTTCCTTTAGTCTTTCTTCATATGTCTTCTGATGCAGACCCTTCATCATTTTGTTTGCCCACCTCTGGACAGCCTCCACCCTGTCTATGTCTTTGCAGAGATGGGGTCTCCAGAACTGTACACAGTACTCCAGATGTGGTCTTACCAATTGTCTGTACAGAGGGCCAACAACTTCCTGTTTTCTACTGGTGATGCCTCTCCCTATGCATCCCAGTATCCCCCCAGCCCTCCTTACTGCCTTCTCACATTACTGGCCCACCTTTAGGTCATCTGATATGACTATCCCCAGGTCTCTTTCCATTTTTGTTGTTGTCAGTATCTCACCCCCATTGTACTCTTCTCCTGGGTTTTTGTTTCCGAGGTGCATTACTTTGCACTTTTTTGCATTGAATCTAAGCTGCCATACATTTGACCATTCCTCCAACCTAGCCAAGTCCCTTTTCATCTTTTCCACCCCACCTTGTGTATCAAACCTGTTGCAGATCTTTGTGTCATCTGCAAAGAGACATACTTTCCTTTCTAGTCCCTTATAAAGACATTAAAAAGGACCGGCCCCAGTACTGAACACTGCGGTACCCCACTAGTAACCCTCCTTTCTTCTCTGTGGACTCCATTTACCATTACCTGCTGTGTCCTGTTGTCCAACCAGTGTTTTACCCAGGCTACCAACCTAGGACCCAATCCCAGACTGGCTAATTTGTTTATTAATCTTTTGTGCGGGACTGTGTCAAGTGCCTTGCTAAAGTCTAGGTAGGCCATGTCCACAGCCCCTCCCTGGTCTACTGCTTTGATCACCCAGTCAAAGAAATCAATTAGATTTGTCTGACATGACCTTCCCACTGTGAATCCATGCTGCCTTGGGTCCTGTGCCCCACTGGCCTCTAGGAACTCAACAATTCTTTCCTTCAGAAGTGATTCCATAATTTTCCCTACCACTGAGGTCAAATTTACAGGTTTGTAGTTTCCTGCCCCTGTCTTGTTCCCACTTTTGTGAAGGGGAATCACATCCACCCTCCTCCAGTCCTCAGGTACCACCCCATCCTCCCATGATTTATTAAAAAGGGTAGTCAGTGGTGTTACTAGTTCTTCCCTTAGTTCTTTTAACATTCTGGGGTGAATCCCATTAGGCCCCATTGCTTTATCCACCTTCAGTTTTAAGAGTTCTTTCAGAACCCTTTCTTCTGTGAAAGGACTAATATTAAGCCCCCTATCCAGAGTGCTTCTATTGACCAGATTAGGTATTTTCCCCATGCTTTTCCATTGTGAATACTGAGCAGAAGTATTGATTCAGTATCCCTGCTTTTTCACTGTAGCTCTCTGCCCAACCACCTTCCTCTTTGTTCAGCCTCAGTATCCCTGCCTTAGTCTTTCTTTGCTCCCTAATGTACTTATAAAAGGTTTTATCCCCCTTCTTAACCGAGTTGGCTATATTTTCCTTGGTTTGGGCCTTTGCTATTCTGACTGCCTTACCTGCTTCCTTCTGCTTTAACTGGTACAGTTATCTGTCCTGCTCCTTCTGTGTTTCCTTATACTTCCTGAATGCTATCTTTTTTCCCTTATGTTCCCTGCTACTTCTTTTGAGAACCATAGTGTTTTTTTCTTTTGTTTTGATTTGTTTATTTGCTTCACACAAAGACTTGTTGCCTCTGTGATGGCAGTTTTGATGTTTCCCCATTTTTGCTCCACCCCACCCTCTTGCATGTTTGCTAGTGCTTTTCTGAGGCACTCTCCCATTTTGACAAAATCAGCCCTCCTGAAGTCCAGTACCTTCACTTTTGTGTGGCTTGACTCTACAGCTAAGTTTATCATGAACCACACTGTATGGTGGTAGCTTGTTCCCAGATGGCTACCCACTTCAAGATCAGAGATCCTCTCTCCATCCCCATTTGAGAGTACTAGGTATAACATTGCTCTCTCCCAAGTGGGTTCCAAAACTAGCTGTCTGAGGCATGCCCCCTGTAGGGCATCGAGAATGGCCCTACTCTTGGATGTGGCTGCAGCAAAGTGCTCCAGTCAACATCTGGAATATTCAGGTCCCCCATCAGCAATATCTCCCCTTTCTCTGCCATCCCAAGGATGCCTTCTATCATTTCCTTGTTCATTTCCTCCTCCTGAGATGGGGGTCTGTATACAAACTCTGTGCGGATTGTGGAGCCATTTCCAGTCTCCAGGGTGACCCACAGTGCCTACTCTCCTCTCCTCTCCTACCTGTTTACCCTTTAGTTCTGTTGCCTTTATCCCTTTCCTTATATAGAGAGCTACTCCTCCTCCTCTTCTTCCCTCCCTGTCCCTCCTGTAGATTGTGTACCCTGGTATGTTGACATCCCAGTCATGGTCCTCTGTGTACCATGTTTCTGTGACTGCCACTATATCCAGGCATCCCTCTTCCATCAAGGCCACCATTTCAGGGAGCTTTAGACTACATGGCATTGGTGCTCATTACCCTCCATTTTTTATGGCTTTAATTCTTTTTGCCCCATCCCTGTCCCTACTGCCTTTGTCTTTTTCTCCATTTATCCCCACCCTTCTCCCTATTGACTGCTCTATTTTTGTGTTTACCTTACTAATGACCCTGATTTTTTGGTGGGGGGCTAGGATTTCCCTTCTCCTCTTCAGTGCCTCCCCCTTGGCTAGTTTAAATGCTTGCCACTGAAGCATTTAAACCTATCACCTAGGATCCTGGTTCCCCTCCAGGATAGATACAGACCATCATGCCTGTATAGGCCTGCATCCCTCCAGGTGGAGCCCCAGTCCCTAGTGAAGCCAAATCCCTGAGCTCTGCACCAGCTTTTCAACCAGTCATTGAATCCCATGATGTGGAGTGCCCTAGCCTCATCCATGTTATAGACAGGTAGCACTTCTGAGAAAGTTACTGTGTGTTCTACTTGTCTAAGGCCCCTCCCCAACTCCACAAACTCCTGCTGCACTGCTCTAATCCCATTCTCAGCCAGGTCATTTGTCCCTAGGTGGATAATGACATCCAACTCTCTCCTCCTTACCGCTGCTGTCACAATCCTGAGCATTCATTTCCTGTCCCTCCAAGACTTGGCACCAGGCAGGCACCTTACCTCCCTTTCCCCTCCCTCCCCCAGTTCTACCCCCTAACAACTGAGTCCCCCACCAGGAGTTGTTTCCTTCCCCTGTGGGGTCCTGGGCCATCTTCCTGTGGGTCTCCATTGTGGAGGTTCCCAGCATCCTCCTTGGTCTCCTCTACAGGTGCCTCCATAGAGGAACCATGCTTCGCCAGAGTGGTGAATGAATTGTGGAGAGGCACAACTGGAGAGATGTGCCTCTGTTCCACCACGATCACCCTCCCTGAGCCCACCGCGGTCCAACCACTCCTCCTTCTTGGCAACCTCTGAGGTAGTGGCAGTGGCCTGGGTGGTCCCTGGGTGGGGGAGCAGGTTTCCTGAATCTTTGCCAGGTCAGCATGGAGACGAACAACCTCCTCCCTCAGACCAGAGAGTCGCCTGCAAATAGGGCAGCAACACAGTTTCCAGAATGTCTCCCGGAAGACTGCTGCTCTACAGCCAGTGCATTGCACCACTCCCCACATGTCTGTGTCCCTTCCTGTTAAGATGCTTTTTTGGTTTTCGCTCTTCTTTTAGTGTGTGCAAGCTTGTGAGTGTCTCTACCCTCTATTCAGTGTGCTGTGCCTTTAAGGATATGAACTGGTGTATGTTGTTAGCAGTTCATTGGCCATCTGGGATCTGGACAGGATTGTAAAGATGGTAGGAGAGCTGGGGGTGCTGGTACTACTGGGCACCAGTGATCTGATGAATCAGTTAGTGAAGATGGTGAAGCAGAACTTTCACAGACTGGGGGACAGATCAATGGCACACACAACCTCCCTGACCTTTTCCGAGGTCCCCCCTGTCTTGGAAGAGAGGAGAAAAAAAAGTAAAGAATAAGAAGGTATGAGATAGAGGAGTTTAATCTGTGACTTAAGGGATGGTGTAAGGAGTAGGAGTACCACTTTGTGGGGGACTGGGTGGACGTCTGGGACAGGAGGATCTTCAATGGTAATTTACTCCACATGACAAGAGAAAGGGTCAGTGTGCTGGGGCAGACATTTAACATCTATATTGGACAGTAAAATTGACTGCAGCACAGACTAAGAGTAGGGGTACCATGGTGGCAGGAGATACGAAGGTGAACCTAGCTAGTATTCCCACATATCTGAGGGCTTGTAGCAGCACAGCAGGTAACAAAGGACTGAGGTGCAAACTGGGATATGGGAAGGGGCAATAGAGAGGGAAGCACAAAGTGTGCAATTACCACAAAAACAAGGGAAGAGGAAATTGTTTAACCAGGAAAGTTACACTAAGCCAGAGCTTGTTTCCAGGTCACTTACTCAGGGACATGCAGTATGCAAGTGGGGGATGTTGGGATTCAAATCCTGGTCTCCAAGATTGCAGCTTAGTGTTCTTAACCACTGCTCTATACTGCCTCCTTAAGAAACAGGAAACTAAAGAGACGAGGGAAGCTCAATGGAAAGACAGGTGAACAAAAAAAGAGTTCAGGGTTTAAATGGAAGGGGTCTGCCTTAATGTCAGGAGCCTGGGTAATTAAATCTGTGATCTCCAGGCAATGATGGCAGACACTGAGATGCACTCTGTGGTCATCACAAAAACATGACCCTCAGATAACAATGACTGGGAACTGCCAGTCCCTGGGTACTCAATGTTCTAGAAGAATAGAGAAAAAGGTACAGGGAGAGGCAAAGCCCTTTATCTCAGAGATAGTATTGAGGTTGTGGAGGATGGGTACATCAGGGGTAGTAATGGGGAAACAGAGTCACTGTGGATGCAGCTCACAGCAGCCTCAGGAAAGAAATTACACTTGGAGGTGATCTATAGATGACCAGGCCAAGTGGAAGAGATGGACAGGGAGCTCAGAGAAGAACTAGAAAGAGGAGTAGCAAAGGGGGAAATAGTGTTAGGTGATGATCTGAGCCTGCCAGATATAGATCAGGCTATTTCAGTGGCCAGGAGCTCCACAAGTCAAGTCCTTCTGGATACATTCCAGGACTGTCTACTGGTACAGCTAGTTAAGGAACTCACCATGCAAGATGACCTTCTCAATAGGGTGCTCACCAACCTAGAGGTGGAAAGAGCTGTGAGAGTAGGAGACCCACAAGGGAACAGCCACCACAACTCCATTTGGTTCTAACTGGTTCTTGGGACCAAAAAATTTCAGTCAGGAGCTGAGGACCTTGATTTCGAATGGGCAGACTTCAGCAGCTTGAGGAAGTTGGTCAAGGACATTTTAGTTGGGGTAGACTGCATAGGAGTTGTGAAAGAGAGATGAAGGGCAATAAAGGATGGCCACTCCTGAGGCATCTATGTTATGGATGACAACAGGAACCAAAAATAACATTTTTGAAAGGTCATTATGTTTCTTGGTAAAGGTCAGAGATGTGGTTAGGACCAAAAAAAGGTCGTCTCCAGGTGCAAAGAAGAGCAAGAGGATGAAGAATGAGGAGAATACTTATTTAGAAATAAGGAGGCAAAAGGGAGGTTAGTCAGGCAAATGTAAACACAGAGCTGCATATTGTGAAGTGGATCAAGAGAGGAGAAAAACAATTTTTCCAGTATATTATATCCAGTAACATATGTCGACATTTCTGTTGTGAAGGGTGGTGCTACCTATTTTTGTAATAAATACTTTTTATAGTATGCTATAGTGTGGTGTTTCATGGTTTTCGAAGCGTAGCTGAGAGTTCTGTCACGATATTTTATGAAAGGAGAAGTAATTGTTAATTTTAGCTGTTAGCACTGCTGCAATGCCCAGGAGCTGTACCAGTATTGATAGAGGGCTGTGAAACCTTGGTGAACCCCCCCCCCATGCCACTGGACCAGTGTATCAGGAATCCTTGGCAGCAGATTTTATGAGTCATGATGGTGCGGCATGTCAGCAGGCTGTTTTCACCTTAGCTGTGCCTCCTCTGTATAGCCCCACCAATTAGGGAAGAGTTCAACTCCATATAGAAACAAGGAAATCTAGGGGCTTTAAATCCAGGCCCTTGAGCTGTACTCACTTGAGCTGTAATCACCACTGCAGCACCCAGGAGCCGTACTGTGACCTTGGTCTGCCCTTCCCTTGTACCACACCACTGTATATGTGTCTCAGAAATCTTCAGCAGCAGCTCTTTCTCCACTTGAGGGTACATCCTATCAGTGGGCTGTTTACATCCTACCTGCACCTCTTCCCTCAAGCCACACCAGTCAGGAAGCAGTTCACTTTCTCATAGAGTAAGACAAGGAAAACTAGGGGCATTAAATCTCAGCCCTGCAAGCTGTACTCACTTGAGGTATAAACACTGCCACAGTGCCCAGGAGCTATACTGGGGTTAAGAGAGGGCTGTGAAACTGCTGTCTGTCCTGGCCCCACACCAATCCTCCAGACCTGCATCTTGGGAATCCTTGACAGCAGCTTTTCTGAACTTGAGACTGTAACTTATCAGCTGGCTGTTTCCACCCTAGCCATGTTTGCTTCCTCAAGCCCCACCAATCAGGGAACAGTTCACCTCCTTGTAGATTCCAATAATCCTTCTTAACTGCAGTACCTTGAGCAGCTCTCTGTGCTAAGGGCCATAGCACAAAGGACATTAGAACAGTCTGCCAGGGGAGCCAGCCAGATAAGGGAGACAGCAGACAGAAACTCTGCCCGATTCATCTCAGGTAAAACTGTATTTAGCAAGTTAACTGCATTGTTTGTGTGAGAGTATTACAACTAGGTCCAAGCACCAGCCTATCTGGGTGTGCACTGCAGGGTAACTCATTGCTTATGTAGGGTTAATTCATACCTTTAAGTGAAAGACAAGGCAGCACCTTGCTGCTACCTCTAGCTGTGACTGCTTCCACTAGCTCACTCTGTTGTCATTAGCTCTGACCAACCCACTAACCCGGCATCTGCTGCACTTGCCCCTGTGGCCCCACCTCCCCTTTCCTTCGGCCCATTTTGAACTAGCCTACCCTCCTCACCCTCTCTCAGACCTCTACCAATCCTTCTCCTCCCCTCTCCTGTGGATTTCTTCTCCTTCCACCTCTTCTTATCTATCCCCCACCTTTTCATCCTTGTTGAGGCTGTATGGGCTGACCCTTTTCCCCTCTCTCTTTCTCTATGCAATGTTGTTCACCTCAGCACTCATTTGACAAAGCCCCTGGGCTGCTCTCTACTCCACTGTCTGTCCCACCCTTGCTCCTAGACTAGCCTTTTACACTTGCAATGTTAACTTATCACAAGCACCTCTAATACTTTCTCCTTAGTACTTCTCTGTTAGTGTTACTCATCCCACATGTATTGTACATTCCTTTATGACTGTGTTAGTCCTGTACTGTTTACCTTGTACCCCACAACGTGGAATGTATGTAAAGAGCTTATAACTCAAAGGTTTTAATCCAAGATTTAAATAAACAAATGAATAATACCTGTTTTCTGTGCTATAGCTAGTGTAGATTAAATTTGCTAGACTGTTTCTGTGTTAAAGTTAAATCTTACAGCTGTACCCTATCTGGGTGAGCACTATGAGGCAGATATCATACATATAGCTAATGTAGGGGTAACTTGTTAGGCTGTTTCTGTTCTATTGTTAAATCTCACATTTATACCCCTTCTGGTGAGGATTACAAGGTTGTTTTTATTCCTGTTCTCTGTGCTACAGCTTTTTGTTTTTGGCAAATGTTTCTTTTTATTGATTTCTGTCAATAAAAACAGTAAACAAACAAAGACAGAACACTGTTCAGACAAAGAGAACATAGCTGCTTATCTGAGTATAAATATTAAGGTAGATATGCCTTTAAACAATTAACCTTCTAAGACACAATACAGGATCACACTTCACCTCCCAATAACTGCTGCTGTTATGAGAGTTCTGTTAATGATCCCTCTGGCCCAACACAAGCTTCTGTGTCATAGATGAGCCTTATAGCTACACCCTATCTGGTGGAGCACTACAAAGTAGATTTTTTGTTTGTTTGCACACGCAACATGAAGTGACCATTTTGTTACAAAAATAGCATTTCTGAGGTGTGTCACTGTCACATCTAATACAGCTCAGGCTGAAATGGGCTTGGCAGTGACAGCCCAGTCATCAGTGAGGCTGGATCGTGACATGTTTTTCCTTTTGCAGGGTGGAAACTTGAAAGGAACCAACTGCTCCATTCACAGACCGGCTGGCTCCTTTGGTCTACATAAACCTATCCAGTAAGGGTTTCTGACTTGCACAGTTTTGTAATATTGAACACTACGGTTTCCATAATATTGCAGTTTTTACAAAAAGCTGACCATTTACAGAAATCACTGCTATGAATTCTCCTTTACAAAAAAAGAAATGTGTTTTAGCTTGTGTTTGGTTAAATTATTACAAGCATGCAGATAATATGTTGTAGCTTTGGGAAAGTTATGTGCTTAGCTATACCATTATCAGTATGAGTAGTTCAGTTCTGAGTGTATTTCATGGCATCAGGATGAGTTAAATTTTTACTGAAAAAAATATATAATCTCAAGATGATTCAGTCTGAGAGCTGAGTGTTCAAATCAATGCTCATGCCAAATTCACAGGACCTCTTCAAACAGTGCAGTAATACTGGCAGCACACCCTGTAGTTCTGGATCATAGCAACATTTCAGAGGCAGCATAGAGGGATGAATCAAATTACTCATGAATAAACCAAAATGAGGATTGTCTGCAATTGCCATGATTAATTTATATTTCTTACAGACATGTAATACCTGAGGTAATCATGCAAACACAAGTTGTAAATGTGTTTTGTTATAATGGAAAGCTGCAGGAAACTGCAATTTCTAGCCAAAAGAATCAAAATTTATAATGTGTACTGATTCAAATCAATTTGTTTTATACTTTTACTGACGACTCTACCTTAATTTTTAATTAGTTAAATTTGAATATCATTTTGGATTATATGTGGAAAACAAATGACCTGATCCCACTTGCCAGTTTGGGGTATTCTCTTTGCTGCCTCTATTCTCCATTTGCCAAGGCAGCTTCCCCTTTTTTTCATTTAATGAGGTTAAAAATTAAACAGGAAGATATAAATAATCAAACTAAATAAATAAAAATTAAAGCAATGGGTCTTGGGACAAAAAACACCTGGCAGCTGCCAAAACAAATGTCAGATTTCATTAATGAAGCATTTGAGATTCAGGGTCAATGGTTCAATTCCTAGCAAGACTTGATTGTCATGTGTTTCTTCTAATCTGTAAACTATCACTCTATCAAAAAGTTAGATTCTGGTGTGCTTACATTTTATGTTTCAGTGCATCATATTTGATATGAATACAGTTTTGTTCAATTTTGTTTTACTTTTAAGAAATGTACTACTGATGAAAAGCACAACATGCATTAAACGTAGTGTTACAGTATCCTTAACATGCTTGAACTCAGAGAAGAGCAACAATAACATTACTACTATGGGGCATGAATGATACATTTGTGCATTTTTTTAGTGCATATGCCAAAAGATTAATTTACTCTACTGTTTGAAGAAGTCCTGTGAATTTATTTATATATTTAGTTATGGAATTTTAACTGGGTAGGCCCACTGAGACGGAAAGTCCCTTTCTCAGGGGCGACCGGGGGTTATATACATATACAGTAAGACGGTACAGAATACATTTGAAGGCACATAATGGAAACATTACAGGGTGAAATAGTCAGTTATTAGTGACAGTAGAAAGTAGTAAAGAACATAAGGTCAACATGATTTAACAGGATTCATCTAGAAGTGTACAAACATGCCTTGGGGTTTGAAAGCATTGGTCAGCATGGACAATTAGTTGAGTAGCAATAGCTAAGTGGAGCACAGAGTGCAGTTGTTTATTATTCAACAGTAGCAGATTTAGGTATATCACTCCAAGAGAACAGTTCTGAGTCTTTTTTTAAAACTACTTATGGTGGAACAGTTGAGAAGAGAGGTCTGGAGGGCATTACATTTGGAGGGGACAGAACTGGGGAAGGATCTCCTACCTGTACGAGGCCTTGGGCTTGGAGTAATTAGTAGGGTGCTGGAGGAAGAGGAACAAATCATCCTAATGGGCATTTTAGCAGCCAATAGGTCAGTGAGACTGGAAGGGGTAGCACCTTTGAAAAGCTTGAAAGCAGCTCAGAGGTTGGGATAGTTCACTGAGTGGAGAATGTCACAGTGGTGTGTCCTTGAAGGGACACCAGCAGCAAACCAACTAATTCTGCTGTAGAGAACAGTGAGACAATTTAAATATGTTTGCCTTAAGGATTGAAGAACTGGAGCACTATATAGTAGTACTAGGAGAAATGTGCTGGTAGCAATGGCAAGTAGTGAATCCTTAGAAAAATAGCTGTTCAAGCAGTATAATAGAGCAATTTTTGGGTGCAGGGACTTGGAGATATGGTCTGCATGATGGCTAAATGAGACATCCTGGTCAAGATTAACACCAAGATATTTTACTGAGATTACAGACTCAATTGGGACACCCACAGAACAAAGGAGAGGCCATTGATGTAGCCTACCTTGACTTTAGAAAAGCCTTTGACTTGGTACCCCACAGAAAGCTGGAAGGCTGGTGAAAGAATTAGATTGCATGGGGTTAGGAGAGAAGATTGTAATGTGGGCAAAAAACTGGCTACAAGATAAGATGCAGAGGGTGCAGGTAAATGGTAAGCTATCCACAGAACACGAGGTGACCAGAGGGGTACCCCAGGGCTCCATTTTGGGCCCTCTACTGTTCAACATATTCATAGCTAAGATTGCAGAAGGGCTCAAGGGAAAGGTGTGTCCATTCGTGGATGACACCAAAATATTCAACAGAGTGTATTCTACAGAAGGAGTAGAAAAAATAAAATCAGACCTAGAGAATTTGGAAAAATGGTCCACAGCATGGCAGTTGAAGTACAATAAACAAGCATTTGTCAATGCCGAATGTTGCTTGCTTGTATGTGCTGTTTAGGTATTTGGAAGTGATAGTTCCATGCCTTCCTCCCAAGACATGCACTGTGTCTTTTCGTTCAGTATTCACAGAAGAGTGGGAGGGGCAAGGGCCACAGCAGTACAGCAGTTGCCAAGGGGGTGAAGAGGTGGACAGTAGTCCATTCATAGGCAAAAGAGTCCTGCAGGTGCTCACTAAATTGAAGGTAGACAAAGCGATGGAATCAGATGGCATACACCCAAGGATATTAGGAGAACTGCGAAGGGAGATAGCAGTACCTCTGGCAGCCATGTTCACTGAGTTATTCAACATGAGTGAATTGGAGGATGGCACATGTGGTCCCTCTACACAAGTCCGGGAGCAGGGAAGAGGCGGGGAAAAATAGGCCATTCAGCCTCACCTCAGTAGTGGGGAAGATCATGGAGACATTGCTTAAAGAAAGGATAGTTGGGCATCTAGAAGCCATCGGAGCCCAGGACCATAGACAACATGGATTCACAGTGGGACATCATGTCAGATAAATCTGGTTGATTTCTTTGACTGGGTGACAAAGGAAGTGAATCAGGTGGGGGCAGTAGAGCAGCTACTTGATTTCAGCAAAGCATTTGACACCATCCCACATAGGAGGCTGATAAACTAGCTGGGTAGGCTGGGCATGGGGGAAGGGTGGTAAATTGGGTTAGAAACTGGCTAACAAACAGGAGGCAGAGAGTGGTGGTAAATGGGGTGCAGTCTAGGGAGAGGGGGTGACCAGTGGGGTGCTGCAGGGATTGGTCATGGGGCCAGTCCTATTCATACATACATATTTGTTTAATCATGGGAAAATCCTGTTTTAGTAATTATGGGCAAATGGTTTATTGATAGTAAACACTGCACATGTATTGAGACCATCAATAAACATTTGCTTAATTGCATCTAAATATGTCTTGACTGCAAATGGTTACTAAAGACTACTCTAAAGCACTTCTATGGTGGAAGGCTTTTTGGTGCAGTGGCCACCTGTAATGTATTTTGCAAGAAGGAAAGGAGCAGGTAGGGTACTTGTATAGTCTAAAATGAGGTTTTCTGTCATGTTAACATAAGAATGGCGAGCCAACACCATAAGGGAGAGGAAAGTCTTGGTATAGTTGCTTTATGTGAGGCCATTATCTAATGCAAACACAAATAAACAGCCAGATTGGAAATCAGCTAACAGAAGGGGATTAGAGTGAGCAGCTGTTAGAGAGGGGGCTTGATTTCTAGCAGTCCTATCTCATCAGACGGTGATGAGATACAGGCAGAAAAGCCAGGAGGAGCTCTCCAGATGGCTAGAGAAAGTGTTTGTCTTAGGTTACTGCAGGGCAGTCTGGACTCCTAAAACACAGGCAGGCTTGAGAAAAAGCATAATCAAGGAGCTACAAGCCTGTACATCCACAGAGAGAAAGACAAAAAGAGGAAAGGGGTGGCAGGCTGCTTGCCCACGAGTGACAGGGTCTGCCCATTGTTAACATATACTTGACCTCCCTGACCTCCTCCTGACACAGCTGTCTATCATCCTTCCTCTATCCCCACCCTCAACCCAGACCCCTCACACCTGGCAGCACCTGGGTAGCAGTGGCGGTGGCGGACCAGCTGCAGGCAGTCAGAGCGCCAGTTGACGTGTGAGCCCACAGCAGCAGCAGCCAACGTGGAGGCAGCGAAGGAGGAGGAGGAGAAGAGAGAGGAGTGAGAACTCGTTTCTGCCTCGGATGGCATGCCAGTCTGTCTGCAGCACACGAGCCCTGGAGTTTGTACTAGTAGCATGGGGGCTGCCTCGATTGGTCTATAGCCAAGACGGCACCTTGTTCTCACTGATTGCAGGAGCTTGCTATTCTCTCCTGTGCTGACTGACGGATGGTGCCCCTTTAGCCACAGACCCGGGCAGCTCATCCCAGCTCACCCTCACCCAGCCAATAAGCTCTGGCTGCAGTCATTGAAGGGGTGCATCCGCTTTGCTAGCTTGATTTGGGAGACTTTTTTTGGAGTGAGACCCCACAAGTCATCGCATCCCGCTGCTTAGCATCTGGAATCCCTCCATCAGATAAATTTGACTTTGTTGGATGTGTACCATCTAGACTGGCACTTCCGTTGTTTCTCACCTTCAGTTTGTTTTTTCCCTCTGACTGTATTGCAGACTGGAACTTTATTTGTAGCTTTCTCACCCAGTAGCGAATGGTGGGAATCTTTGTCCCCTTTCAGTGTAAGTGCAGCTGTGTGTTCTCTTAAATAGCCGAGTGCTGGGGTTAATGAAGGGGACATGTTGTTGCCTGCATCTTGAGCTGTCTGAGCAACCCTGCCATTTCCAAACTCGGGTTTTTGATATCTTGCACTCGCTGTAGCAGCATGCATATACTGCATTTTTACTATAGTTTGTATTTCTGGGTATATTAAAGGTGATAGGAAACAATTTTCTGCTGAGAAAAACTGTTAAATAAATTCTATATGAAAAGCAGTGACCTTTGTGTATTTTTTTGTATTGTACATGTGTAGAATGCACATTTATTTATTCATTCCTTGTGTTGAAATGACCATCGGCTTGACACTGCGAGTTTTAGTATCGGGAGTCAGGGCGTGGTAAGCTTTGAAATGCCACATCACAGACTCCCATACAACATTCAGTTAACTGCAGCGTTCATACCAAACTCATCAGCTGCTTCAACTGTAAAGGCTAATGCCCCATTGCACGCCTAAACAACATAAAAATGACACCCTATTCAAATTTGATTTACGTTGTGGCGCCCCCTTACAAACACACACACACACACACCCTTGGCCAATTGCAATGTTGATTGTGAAAAACTAAGCCCGTAATTATTTACACAGTTTGCGATGGGAAAAAAGTGTTATTTATTCCCTCTATGGTTCTGTATTGCTCCTAGCGTATCTTGTCCGCTTTTATGTAACCCTACCATGCCGCCCCCTCTCTTCCCTATAAAGCTCCTCCATATCTTACCCTTCAAACGATGTGGGGTATAGCAGCACCCGAAGCCACAGAAGTGCCGAAATCCTTTCTGTTGCAGCTGGGCGAGGGGGAGAGATCTACTTGTGCTCAGTAGTGCCCAGAGCAAGTTTGCTATCCTGCTTTGTTGTGTTTCCAGTCCCCCCTGGGCTATCGGTGGGGGGTGATCTTGAATTCCTGCATATCCTCGGGCAGTGATGCTCTGGAAGAGCTGGTGGTGTGCTGCATGCTCTGTGCCCTACGGCTGAAATGTCTGTGGGAGTAGGGGTGGTGGAGAATGGACTCCTTGAGCTACTCACTACCATAGCCAACATTTAACACATTCTTCCCATACTCCCTGCACCAGCTACAGTTAACAAGAGGGCCAGAATAGCAGAGACACTATCTACTTCCAGCCACAACAGAAAGGATTTCAGCACTTCTGTGGCTTCGGGTGCTGCTGTGCCACACATTGTTTGAAGGGTAAGGTATGGATGAGCTTCATAGTGAAGAGAGGGCGCGGCAAGCCACAGCAGGGTTACATAAAAGCAAACTGTTTAATAATTACGGGCTTAGTTTTTCACGATCAACATTGCGATTTTAGGCGAGCAATGGGGCATTAGCCTTTTACAGTTGAAGCAGCTGATGAGTTTGGTATGAATGCTGCAGTTAACTGAATGTTTTATGGGAGTCTGTGACGTGGCATTTCAAAGCTTGCCACGCACTGACTCCCGATACTAAAACTCGCAGTGTCAAGCTGATGGTTGTTTCAACACAAGGAATGAATAAATAAATGTGCATTCTACACATGTACAATACAAAAAAATACACAACAGTCATTGATTTTTATGTAGAATTTATTTAATAGTTTTTCTCAGCAGAAAATCATTTCCTATCACCATTAAACAGGAAGTATATGAGGGACCCTGTTTCCCCCCTAAGCTTTGAGACTGCAGTTGCAGAGAGTTGTAGCTGGACTATATGCACATTTCCTTCCTGGAATGGACTAAAGTTGCATTGTAGGATGATGATATTTATGTATATTTGTGTGTTTATTTTTATAGGTTGTGTCTCATTGCGGCGTGGGTGTCTGTTAGAGAATCGGGAGTGCGTGTGTGTGTGGGGGGGGCGCGCATGGGCATGCGATCTTATTGCTGCTCACTGAAGCATAGCTCTCCCTTTCAACTGTATGCCACTGCATTTTCAACTGCTGTCATAGACAGCTGCAGCTCTGATTGAAGAACTGTGGCTGCGCCTGCAAACACACTGACTGAATTGGAAGAGGGCTGCCACACCTCCGAAAACTCGGATGATGGCACTATGTTTCTTGCACATGCATGCAAGCAACATAAAAATGTGCAAGGTTATGCATCTGGGAAGAAACGACCTGAGAACTGACTACTATCTGGGGGGAAGGGAGAAACTAGCAAAAACTAGTAAGGAACATTATCTGGGGATCATAATAACAGACAACCTGAAGGTGGGAAGACAGTGTGAAAAGGTCACTGTAAATGCAGGGGGCATGCTGGGGAGCATCGAGAGGGGGATCACAAGTAGAAGGAGGGAGGTGATTCTTCCAATGTACAGGGCACTGGTCAGGCCCAAACTGGAGTACAGGGTACAGTTTTGGAGACCACATCTCAGAAAGGATATAGGTTGGAAACAGTGCAAAGGAAGGTGACAAAGATGATTCAGGGATTGCACCAGAAGTATGAGGAGAGGCTGAGGGATTTAAACATGTATTCCCTGGAACAGAGGAGAGAGAGGGGCAACATGATAGAGACATTTAAATACATCAAGAGTATAAACAAGGTTCAGGTAAATGAACTTTTCCACTTTAAAGAAGGCGGAAGAACAAGGGGGCATGAATTAAGCTTGTGAGGGGGCAAGTTCAGAACAAAGGTAAGGAAGTTCTTCTTTACAGAGAGGGCAGTAGATGCCTGGAACAGCCTGCCACTGGAGGCCATTGTGGCCAAAACTATGGGGGATTTAAGTGAGCATGAGACAGGAATAAGGGTATCATTATCCAGAACACATAACCAGACAGGGGGGGTAGCAAACTACAAATCCTGGGCGGACTAGATGGACCTTGTGGTCTCCTTCTGCCATCACCTTCTATGTTTCTATAGGAAGGAAATACAGGGAGTGGAAAAACAAGTAAAGGATTTAAAGACACTTCTTCAAAACCACTTGCTCCACCCTCCCCAACTACCTTCTGCTTTTTATGCTCCTGCGCAAAATACCCTTGCAGCATCCAGTGCAGTGGGGACTAGTACTAGTAATGCATAACTAGTGACTTCTGTCCTCTCTACTGCTGCCCAGGTAAATGAAGTTGCTATTGCTGGCCATGATGAAGATACTGTAGTAAAATCTGAAAATGAATGCATGCAAGATGAAAATGAAAATGCTATTTCTGAGTCAAACCTCTCTCTAGAGGAATCCAGTGTGCTAAGTCACAGTGAATCAGCCATGTTGCTAGCCATAAAGAAAAACAAATTCTACCTGGGAAACTTAATCCCCAAGGGGGGGCAGATACAATTTACTTTGACATAAACATTTAAAACAGTCTGGATCATGAAGCCCTGGTGGATTTAGGAGGAGAAGTGACCTTGATGTCCAACAGCTTCTTTGACCAATTGACTGATGCTGTAGGTGACTCAAAGGTGCTGAAAACCCTCTGTGACGGCTTACAAGTTGAAAGTTATGGGGGGGGGGCTCAACAGACACTAGGTAAAGTGTGGCTAAGATTAAGATTTGCGGGGGCGTGGCTTGGATGCAGAGGAAGATGGCTGCTTGAATTCTCTGCTCAATCCCAAGCCAAGCAAATCCAACTTCTAGCACTTGCATCAAGGAGCAACCCCTCCTAATACAACCCTACAATGCCTCCGTAGTCACACCCAGATCGTTTGGCGAGGAAATTTTTGCAATCGGGAAGCTGTTAATTGTCTAGTGGCACCAGTCCTCTACGTGACTCTACCATGATCTGAACAGGCCGGTAGTCCCCAGCCTAACCTGACATCCGAGGAAGCAAGAAAGAGCATCAGGGAGCAATACCGGGATCAGCACACTCTAAGCCCCATGTGGTGCCGTTCTTCCCTGGGCAACAACGAATGATTTAGCTCCAACTGGATCCTGCTTACCTATGGTCTCCTCCACAAAGCTACCAGGAGGATCAAACGCGGTGGCCTTGGAGCCCTCCTCCCATCCGCCTGATGTCAATAGCTCACTCCTGCATATAACAACCCTACTAGAAAAATTGTTATCCAGAGTTGATTCTATATCATCAATGTTAGCAGGTACTGTTGTGGAGGTACATGTATTAAACAAAAAAATTAATGTGGTGGAGCAGAAAACTGTGAAGGGAATCAGGCCAAAATCCTGCAACTACTCCAGGAGCATGAAAACAAACTAGCCACTCTCTGGCGCAGAGTCGAGGACAAAGAGAACCATGAAAGGCGCAACAACATTAGAATACTCGTTATACCTGAAGGGCTAGAAGGATCCAATACTGAGCGATTCCTAAATGAAAAAATTACCTAAAATGCTGGGGGACAGGTGACATGGCCTGACTGATGTTGAAAGGGTGCACTGAATCCCTGGAGACCCTCTGCAGATGAACTCATCATCAATGCCTATAATTGCCTACCTCCTTAAATACTCTACTAAAGAAAGAGTGCTAAGAACAGCCAGAGACATGGGAGAAATGACATGGCATGGAGTAATGTGATGAAATTCTTTTTCATGGACAGAGTGGTGGACGCATGGAACCGCCTTACTGGAGAGGTTGTGGGGTCTAAAACAGTGGGAGAATTCAAACATGCATGGGACAGACATAAGGCAATTATAGTGGGGGGTTGCAGGAAGTAGGCTGTTGGTTAACTAGAATATGCAGCTTATCCAATAGGTAGGGAAATGGGCAGACTGGGTGGGCCAAGTGGTCCTTATCTGCCGGCAAAGTCTATGTTTCTATGTTTCTGTGAGTAATGGTCTCCTTTTTCAGAGACTTCTCAGCAGAGGTGGCAGCCCGCAGGAAGGCTTTTATACCCATCGAAAATCTTCTGGCACAACATAACTTCAAATATGGATTTCGCCAACAAGCCTGCCTGTTTGTCTCCAAAGAAGGGAAGGATATAATGGCTGAGTCCCCTCGGGAAGTAGAGATGTGGATCTCCAAACACTGGCCACATTTGTCCCTAAAGACTCCATCTCCCAAAAAGCTTTGGCATTCAAGGCAAAGGGAACAGAGCAGCGGGAACCAATCTTATGGCAACAGCTTCCAGAGGGACTAAAATAACAGATGGACTGTCCCTCAAATAAATGGATCCCCCAAGCTATCCTATCCTCCATGAGCTATGGCATTGTACAAGGGTGATTCTGAAGCACACCAAGGGGCTCTCCATGTCTCTTTCCCTCCCAGACCACAATGGGGGGTAACCCCCACAATCAGAATAAGGCATCGATCCCACAATGAACTGGACTCAGTTTTTGGAGGGTCTGACATAGCACCCCAGCTAAGCAAACTAAGGAAGAGATTCCTCCTGCTCAAGTTGACTCTGAGGACATACCTAACAAGATATTAATGGAAGTAGCAGCTCTGGACTCTTAGGCGGATTCCCCCTCAGAAGTAGACAAACACTTCACTTCCACTGCACTCCCCATCAAACCAGGACTAATGACCTTTGCAGAAGCGTTATCAAAGGACCTGCAGGGTGCAACCTCCTACTCTACACTGAATGAAGAAGCTACTCCACTGGACTGACTATCCTAAGTGTTCTTCCTGATCTTATCTTCTCTCTCCCCAGGACCCCCCCCCCATACAATGCATTCCCTAGGTGTACTCCCGGCTTGTACCAGGGCAAGGACAGGGCAAGGGGGTGCCATGAACCACTTTTCCTTTTTTGCTTCAACTCCCAGCATTTAGCTAGCACTAGCATTAAAGATGGCAACCTAAAGTGCACATCTAGTCCTTCAGGAGCGATCGCTCCCATGCATAATATCTCCTTTTACATCACCATGGAATGCTTCCTTAGGGAGAGGAGGGTGCACTCCTATTTAAGGGGTCTCCCCCTCTAATAAATGGTACCATCCAATGGGACCATCTCCAGATGCATTACCGGCCCCTGCCAGATGAGGGGCAAAAACGTGGTGCCCATATCGTCTCAATCGCACCTCGCTCTATCTCTGAGCTGAAAACCGGATTGCTAGTCACCCTATGACATCCGGATTTTAGCTCCCCCCTCCTCTTTACTTAAACCTGGATGCCCCACCTACTGTAACTACTACTCTTTTTTAGGTAGCATAAACAGAACATTACTGTCCCTGCGAGGCTGGGGAGAGAGCACTAGGATGCTAATTGGTTCAACTCCTCTCTCCCTTGTGTGGGTACTTGGCTAGCATGGCAGAGTGCTTCTCCACATCATTGGTGAAGGATTAGCACCATTGTGCATATGCCAAATCTTGCCAGCTTATCGCTTGCACTATCTTACAGTGCTCCTGTTAATTTTATCACCCACATATTAGTGGGCACATTTATTAACTGCACAGGTTTTGACTGTTCTGGATTTATTATAGTTACCTGTATTTGTGTTCTTCTCCTTTTTCACTACTAGGTCAATCTCACTGTGTCACTCTCTGGCAAACTCATCTTGACCTCTCTTGCTGATTAACCATATCCCTGGTATCCTGTCTGCTCCTATTCCTCTATAGCTACTGGATCTCAGGGGTGAGTACCTATCCTCTCAAATCTCAAATACAGCGGAGCCGAGCCTCAAAATGGGGATCAAACTCATATCATGGAATGTGAAGGGGTTGAATCACCCCACTAAATGGTCAGTGGTTCTCAAGCACTTATACTCCTTGCAGGCAGATATAGCGCTCATTCAAGAGATGCACCTTACTGCAAAAACTGTTTTGTGGCTCAAAAAATCATGGGTAGGGGTAGTAATCGCCAGTTCTGCAATGAACAAATCTAAGGGTGTAGCCATCCTAGTTAAGAAAACATGCCCATGGAAGGTGGACAAAACTGTCACCAATACCCAAGGCCACTGGATAGTGGCTAGGTTCTCTCACCTGGGTGGACATACAGTACCAGCCAATTTATATGACCCTAATACGGATTCACCTGAGTTATTCCTAGACCTGACCTGTGCCCTAGAATCTCTTACAGTTGGTCACCATAATACCCCTATTATGATGGGGAGATTTTAATTTAACCCCCGATATATTCCTGAATAAGTCCAAACCCACCACACAAACCCACCCCAAAGCAATGGGTATACTGCAGGAAATCATGAAGGAATGGGGAATGGCTGATATCTGGCGGAGGGACCACCCTACCGGGAGGGACTACTCCTTTTCCTCCTCAGTCCACACAACCTTCAGCCGCATAGACTTTTGCTTGCAAATGCATCCATGGCACAGAATATAGTATCCTATAAAATAAACAATATTCTAATTTTGGACCCCCCGTATCTTGTACATACACACCCGCTGGACAAGAAGGCACTGGCACCAGGTTATGTTACAATCCCTTACTGGTTAAAGATCCCTCTTTTCAAAACATGGTCAAGGACATGTCCCAGGATTATTTCACAAATAATAGACCAGGGGACGCCTTTGCGGCCAAAGTCTGGGAAGCTTTCAAAGCTGTCCTCAGAGGGCACATTATAGCATTCATGGCCCAAAGGAACAGGGAGAGAAGAACAGAGCTAGCTAGGCTCCAAGCTGAGCTGTCAACGCTGGAAGCCAAGTTCAAGGCATCCACAGCTGGGTGCCCAGATGCAGTAGAACTTTGGGAGATAGTCGGATTAAAATACTGTATTAACGCAATGCTTCACCAACAGGTGGAGTGGCACATGGCCAGGACTAAACACTCCTACTGGGAGTGTGGGGACAAGGGTGGGAAGCTGTTGGCCTATCAGTTATGGAAACAACAAGCCACCTCTCACATCCATGCCTTTAGAAACACCAGGGTGGAGGTGGTCACTGACCCCAAACTAATCAACGAGTGCATGAAACAGTTCTATCTGCAGCTGTACCAGTCGCATATGTCCAAAGAGCAGAGCCAAATAGGGTGCCTTTTAAGGGACTTCTGCTCTGCAGCTCATAGCCCCCAGCTTCCAGAGGCAATGAAAGATGCACTGGACAGGTCCCTCACCGAGCCTGAACTCAACCTGGTGCTCTCCGAACTAGCCAAAGGTAAATCCCCAGGGCCAGATGGCATGACCATCGAACTATATCAGTTAATCAACCCAGAAATCAGTGCCCCATTACTCGGTGCTCTGCAGGAAGCGCACTCGACCGGCATTCTCCCAACATCCATGGGAGAGGCCTTAATCACTCTTATCCCTAAGAAATCAGATGACCAGTTGAATTGTGCAAATTTACATCCTATATCACTAATTTCTGTAGACACCAAGATAGTGGCCAAAAGCCTTGCCAACTGAATGCTAGATGTTATACCTTCTCTATTTCATCCATCTCAGGCTGGGTTTACCGAGGGCAGGTCGGTAGTGGATAACATCCGTCTTGTACTGAACCTTTAATGGTGAGCCCTTCAATCTCCCATTCCCATGGCAGCAATAGCAGTAGACTTCTTGAAAGCCTTTGACTCAGTCGAATGGCCCTATCTACACTAGGTACTTAACCTTTATGGCTTTGGTCCATACTTTAGACAGTGGGATGCACATCCTGTACAATAAACACCTGGCCAAAATACTCACTAACAAAGACATCTCCCCACCCTTCTCCTTGCAGCGAGGCACTTGACAAGGGTGCCCATTGTCGTCATTATTATTTTTGATAGCTCTGGACCCCCTTACTTGAGCACTTCAGGCCAATAATGTGATTAAAGGCATCCAGGTGGGAGATCACCCATATCTAACAAATTCATATGCAGATGACTTGCTCCTTACACTCACCCACCCACGTGAGTCCCTACACCCAGTTTTAGACACTCTGCAGACCTTCGCCTGTATATCTGGCCTTCAAGTCAACCAGAAAAAAAACAGTGGCACCCTATTGAATGCAGCTTGTTCCAAAGACTGCTTGCAGGGACTGGGACTATTCTGGACTCCTAGCCACATGTCATACTTGGGTATCCACATACCATTTGACTGGGGGCAGACTGAGTCCAGGAACTTTACACCCTTACTAAACCAGCTGATGACTGAAACAGCTCACTGGAGGCGACTCAATCTCTCCCTTTCAGGGAAAGTTGCTGTGGTCCGAATGCTCCTACTTCCCAGGGTAACATACCTACTGAATAACTTGCCAACCACCCTATCAGACAAAATCTTTCATTCATTAGATAAGCTAATCTCTGTTTTTTATGGGAAAGGAAAAGACCATGGTGGGGCACTCTTACACTACGAGCTCGCTGGTCTTGGGGGTTGGGCCTTCCATGGCTACAGTGCTACTATTGGTCCTTCCTAGTACCTCAGGCTGTCAAATGGTTTGAACCTACTGCTTCTCCACCTGCACTGCGGGTACAACTCCAAGGGCACATTTTATGATATACCCCTGTCAGTCTACTCTTGACCAATGCTACCATGCCCTCATTCAAGCTTACTCCGGTTATGGCTGAAACCAAGAAAGTATGGTTCCACCTTATGAAGGCAGCCAAGACCAAGAATCAGAGTGCTATTCTTCCTTTTAGATACCTCAGTCTATGGCACAACCAGCTTCTAAGGGTGGACAACAAACCTCTTCATTGGCCTTCGTGGGAGAGGAAAGGGATACACTCTGTCCAAGACCTCTGTCTGCCAAATACTACCACACTTATGCAATTTGAGCAACTTAAAGCCCACTATTCATTGCAGTCCCAGGACTTCTGGAAATTCTTGCAGCTTCACAATGCGGTGCAGTCTCTAGACTGGACTGACAAGGCGGAGTCGTAGTGGCACTGGCTGTCCTCATTACACCTTAAATCCTCATCCTGGGGCCTGGCTTGTAGATGCTACACCACTATGTGAGAGGTACAACCCAACCACATGGCTTCCTGCAAAGAGACATGGAGTAAAGATCTGGGTTTCCCCATTGTGCCAGATACCTGGTCCCACTGTTTGCATCTAGCACACTCCACCTATAAGGACTCTAAGAGTCAACTGATCTAACTTAAGATCCTTCTTTGCTGGTACCGCACCCTGGCTATTCTCCACAAATGGGGGATTCTTTCACATGCACAATATTGGAGGTGCAAGCACAGCCCTGCCAACATTCTCCATCTCCTGTGGCAATTCCCAGTCTTAGTTCCCTTTTGGTCTACTGTGGCCATGGACTGCTCTGTGGTGCTGGGGCAGCCCATAGACCTCTCTCACCCCATGCTGCTATTAGGGGATTGGGCACTTCTAGCACACCTAGGTCTACAGCAGCAAAACTGGGTCCTGGTAGTCCTGTTGGAGGCCAAGCGACTCTTGATGCACTGGTGACAGCCTTTGCCTCCCTCTACCTCCCTCTGGCACTCAGCAGTAGCCTGGCTAGCCACCTTCGAGAGGCTCACTTATGCTAATAGAGAGCAGCTCCCTATCTATCTCAGTAAATGGGAAGCCTATCTTAACTCAGCACTGTGCTGAGTAGCACCCCCACCATCCTAGGAACCCTCCTATTTTGGCTACAACTATAAGGATACTCCCTACATGTCTAACCTAAATGATGAGATACAGGCTCATATTACTATATACCTACCTGAACCCCTGGCTTCCACTATACTAAGGTTCAACCTCACTCTTCCTTCCTCTCCCTGTCACTCTTTGTTCCAGTGATATGTTAGCCCCTTAGGGGTGAGTGAGATACCTGCCAATGATACCTGTGGTCTGTGAGTAAGCTAAACTAGGATATGGTGAAGTATTGATCTGAACTGTTTATTCTAGTTGTATAAATGGACAGAAGAACATCACTTGGATAATTTAGATACTCTATGGTATTGAAGTTAGGTAGTTTTCTCACTGTTATGCACGTCTATAGCTGTACAAATTGCTAATGTGCCTTAAGGCATCTTTAATTACATGTCTTTAAAGTTTCTGTACTATGTTCTTAAAGAATGGAAAAATGAAAATAATAATTATTCCATGATAAAAAAAAAAAAGATTAAGATTTGACAAAATGGATTTCACCCATCCAGTGTATATTACCAATAGAACAAGGGATTATTTCTTAATTGGCCATGACCTTGTGAAAAGGTTTAGGCCTATTATCAAGTACTTTCATGGAGCTTTGTGGTCACAGGTAAACAGGCCCATTTCTTTTGTAAAGAGTCACAAGGTTGCTAAACAATCAGAATCTCGTTATCTTGAAAAAGCTGATGCAATTATTAAACTGAATTTTGTACGTTCTGATGTACCTAATGTATCTGTATTAGGTAATTCTGAAAACTTGGCACTGTGGAGAAACAGAGCTTGTGGTTTGTTTTTCAAGCAAGGTGTCATGAAATCCAAGTGTAACCCCCTTGTTCTCGGGGTTACTAGAATCCCAGCTAGAATTAGTGGTAGGCAAGGAAGGCAGCTAGTTAAATGTCAGTTAAATGGATTTCACTCTGTCTCCCTCTGCTGTCAGTCACAGCTGAGAGCTGGAGAGATGATGTCATTCGGAACTCTTGCAACTGCATAAGCTACACTCCAATAGCTGTGAGTGAGGGAGGCAGAATGTTCAAGTCAGTCTGAAGTGGAAGTCTTGTAGTGGAGTTCGTGGAGGAGGTTGCAGAGTTCAGCTGCAACTCCTCAGGCAGCTCTAATTTAGAGTTGCAGTTTTTCCTGTGTGTTTTCATTTCTCACCCTAGTGAAGAATAGCTTTGCCAACTTGTTAAAGTGGTGGAAACCATCTCCCTTTGGATTTTCCTGTGCTTCATCCCAGGAGGGATGGAGCAGGACTCCAGGATTTCAGGGGCAATCCCCTGATCCTCCCAGAACTTTAGAAGCTGCCTTTGTATGACAACTTTCTGTGGATACTTTTGTTTTGTGTGAAACTACCCAGGAGTACTTGCAGTTTATTAGTGGATTCTCTGTCATAGGGACCATGTCACCCTAAACAGTTTTAGAAGTTGGCTGTCCTCTGTGGAGTTCAGTATGTGACTATCCAAGTGAACAGAACTTTTACCTTTGACACCCCTGGGTTGTTTTTGTGTGATGTTAAGGGTAATATACATTTCATGACAGTATCTACAGTTTTTACAGTGTGTGAGGTGTATTTACCAGATGAATGGCTGAGTATGAACTAGGAAACAAAAGGTGAGAGACCCCCCATCTGGAGTGACCAGTTTACCTCTATGGATTATGAAGGGCACCTTTGTTTTTTATCAGTGCATGTGGCCAATGCCTGAAGAAACAGTTTTACCCCAGTAACTGGGATTGTTCTCTAGTTTACCCCTTGTATGTGGGTTCTGCAAGTGTGGAGCCTTTTGTGCTCTTTTGTGATTTGTGTGCCACAATTTATCTCATGCCATATGAGACTTCCATGTACTGGACGTGTGTCTAGTCGAGGGATATTTGCCTGTGTGTGTTCTACAGGTGGCTAGTCCACAAGTTCTACAATTATCCTGTGTTAAATGAGAATTCTTAGAGTTCTGTACCTTATATGTCTGCATTTACGGTGTGTGTAACCGTTGGGGATCCATCTTTGCTTTGTGTTGTTCCTATTGCGTTATGGAATAAAGTCACACTCTAGAATCCCAACCTGGTTTGGACATTTATGTTATTGCTCCCTGTGCAGAATTACTTTGGGTACCCCTGTCCAGAAGTGCAAACCTAGTGTAGCCCTGAGCAAATGTTTTCTCTCTGGGACCTGGGTTGTTGACCATGCATTGGTCCCACCAGGTGTGCACCAGGTATTTTGTGCCAAACAAGATTGTGGTCTTCATTGGTCCCATCTTGCCTTTGGTGTGCCATCAGACACAGTTTTCTAGTTGATGTATCTGTTTTAAAATCATATGTAACCCCCACCTCTCTCTTTCTACCCCAGACTTGTTTTGGTGATGAGAGTTGTGCCCTCTAGTTAAATAAGAGGCCTGTGTGGTGTTACACAAGACTAATGCAAGAGGCTGAAATTTCTTCACAAAGGAAGTGATCTCCGTTATCTCAGAGTCCCATCCTGTATCTGACACATAACATTAGATTCTGAGTACCCCACCTGCTCTGAGTATGATGGTAAAGAAATGCCACTGAATCAAGAATCCTTTCTCTGTAACATGAGGTCAGAGAAAGGTGAGTTGAGGGTGCCAGTCAAAGCAGAAGATTTGCAGGTAGCAAATTCTGTGTTGTGCTTAGACTATGAGCACTGTCTAATCAGTGAACTGTTCTACAAAGTGTTAAAGAGACGGAAGTCTGGTTTAACATTTGTAAATACTGTAAACAGGAGTGGTTGAAAAATGTTCCAAACCATGAAAGTAGCCTGAAAAGTATAGGCATCTGTGCCTTGAATCTCCAAATAGGGCAAAAGAAAATACTGCATCCTGTGCGGGTAGTACAAGGTCTGAAATCTCTCATTTACCTTGGGTTAGATGTACTTGTACAACTGGGTGTGTATGTTGACCTAGTCAATGATATTCTGTTGTCAGGAATGGGGGGCCTTTACCCAATAAAAGTGACATGGCAAGCATTGAGGTCTGGACAAACTATCCCTCAAGTGTGCCAGGTGGTGATTGAGTTCACTACAACTATTCCGAATGTAAGTTTCTTGCTTTTCATTGTGTGACATATGGTTTTGAGAAAGCATGCTGGGAGTGCAGGTGTGAGCAGCTGAACGCTGTGCCGAGGGAAAGCTCTGCATAACAGGAGTTGAGATAAGCGCTCATTTTTTCTACAGCAGTTATGCCATTGTTGCCTGTAAAGCAGAAAACCTAAACTAAGTCTTTCCAGAAATTCTTGTGCTGCTTGCTTTACTTTTTGGAGAATTTCAGCCATGTGGCACTTGTGTGGATGGGCTTAGGAGTCCGAGCTGTGGTGGAGCCAATTCTTGACACTGCAGTGCCTCACACCCAGCCATGGATGTGCAGCTGACCCAACCGAAAGAAACTGAAAGAGATAGTCATTGAAGAAAGGGAAATTAATAATATAGAACTTTCCCTTACAATTTATTCACCTGCTCATCCTTACCTAACAGTTATTTCATAGTGTATAAAAGTATTTTAACCTTCTGTTTTACAGTAGGTTCTATGTTATTGTTAGTGCTAGTGCAGCACACACTGTGCTTCAGCTTCAGATGTAGTACCGAGTGTGTTAAGTTTGTTAAGTGTAAAATGCATTTAGGCATTTTGTGTCTTAAGCATTAAGCAGGAAACACCTAAGTACATCTAATATTTTTGCTACAGCCTCTGAGGGGTGCTGTCCAGTGTTTTAAAATCTGACTTTAGCTTCAATTTTGTTACATCCAAATATATGTGGTGTTGTATTACACTTTGTATTACACTTCATAGTCAAAACCTGTGTTTTGTTCATTTGGTGCTCTGTCAGAGACAACGAAGCTCGCTGACCTTTGTGCTTGTTTGTGGGTTTTTTTTTTGCACTCTTTGTGCTTGTGTGTGGTGGAGTGTTCACAAACTGTGGATAAGTAATATTGAGCACGTTGATAATTGCTAAAAGGTTCAAAAGCATTTGACTTTAATGTTGTAAAGTCACTCGACTTGGTGAGGAAGTCAAAAGGCACATGTGTTGAGTCTTCAGACAGTTGTACCATTTTGACTGATCCACTCGCAAGCCAGAATGCCAAAACACTAGCTCACTATATATATTTTTTTCTTCTTTGTGCAAATAAGGCTTTTCTGAGAAAATGTTATCAACTTATGATTTAGAGTGAGTTTGTACAAGCATATGAAACATAATGTGTTCTGATTTGAAGCAATAGTTTGGGTAAAAAGTCTCATCATGCATGTCACACTTTGTATGTATTTTTAAGAGGTGCGTAGCTTCTTGTGAGTCCCCAAACACCTAAGTAACTGCACTTTTTTGTGGAGTTATTGGCTATGGAAACGTTATCAGGCTATTTTTCATCACTGAACCTGAATTCGAACTTGAACTTGAATTCAGAATTTTGAGCCAGTAATTTGAAACTATCGGTATGACATAGAGCCAGCATCTGTGTGCATTCACTTTGGATTTTGGGTTGTTATCGAATTTGATTTTCCTGGAGTTGAGACTGCCCTTTGGCTGAAGGCTTCACCAGGGTTCTTTATTTCTAACTTGTTTGGGGTCTGTGATTTTCTCACAGATCTAGGATCTTGGGGGAAACTTGATCTTTTTACCCTTGGATTTATTATCTTGCCTCTACAATTCTGGGGCTGGAACTGTCCTGAGGATGTATATGCTTTAATTCTGGAAGCCTGCTAGAGGGCCTTATTCTGCTGTTATTTTTTGCTGTTTTATGGTACAACTGTGGCAGTAAGAGTGCTGCAGTGAGTGGACAGTTATTTGGTGAAGGAAGTGGTGAGAGACCTTATCCTCATCATTTTTAAAACATTGATTACTAAATCTGTACTTTATCAGTGTTCTGTGGACTGACAGTGATCTACTTTAATCAATTGAATTTAGTGGTTATTCAGTTTGTTAGTATTTGTCTTGTCATTGTAGCTTTGATTGATTTTGTTTTGGGGAGGGGGTGTGTGGGGACTTTGTTTTCTGTGAGTGCTATTAAGGGGATTTGAAGTTTTGGTGGGTTTAGTTTTATATGCAGTTGGCTTTGTTTATTTTATTTTTAATTGCTGAGTCAGAAATGTGTTGGCAGGTGGCTCCCTTGGTCAGGTGTCCACCCCTTTAATTGTCCTTCACTTCCCAGCAAGGTCTACAGATGTTGCTGGGTCTTAGGGATTGTGAGAAGGAGGCATGGGGGAGGCCCTGGACCTGGGGGGTGGGGGGAGTGGAGTGGCTGGATTGGGGTAGTTGGGTCCAGGAGATGCCCTTGGGCAAAATGGGCATCAGAACATGATCCATCATGCCCGATACCCATACCCAAGGGCTCCACAGTTATTGGGCCTGTGGCTTAGCCAGCTTTGGTGTCCCATACAACTAGAGTGGTGTTAAGCAATGCCAGATCCATTAAAAACAAGACAGCCATTATTGCTGATCTTGTTGGGTCAATGGACCTGGCTTGCATCGCCGAGACCTGGCTGGATGGAAATTCTGGCCTCATTTTGGAGGCAGCTATTCTGGCTGGATTCTCGGTGATACACCACATGAGGTTGGATCAAGGGGCGGGGGTGTAGCAGTCTGTTTTGGAACAGAATTGGGTCTTGTAGCTGTGCCAGTTGGGGAAACCCAATCCTTTGAGTGCACTGTGGTCATAGGTGAGAGATGTAAGATTCTTCTCATCTACCGTCCACCCAGGGATGAGATGTAATTTCTTCAGGAAGTCACAGACTTCGATGTCAGAATGGTGTTGAGTCCCCCAGATTGATGGTTCTGGGTGACTTCAACACCTGGATCAATGACAAACTACAGCCATTTAATCAGAACTTCCTCCGACTTATGAACTCATTGGCCTCACACAGGTGGTTACCTCTGTGACACACATACTGTGGTTACACATTGGACCTGGTCTTTCTGCTGGGTATGAAGATCTCTGATATGGTGGTGGAACCAGTCAGATGGTCTGACCATCACCCTGGCCTATCAGATTCAATTTCCAAACTCCCCCCAATAGACCTGTCCCTGTGGAGATGGTTCGATACCATCCTTTGAGGAGTTTGACCCCAGATGCTCTGATGATGGTGCTGGATCTATTGGGATTACTGAATGTAAGCATGGGTCCAGACAATATGCTGCTAGCCTATAACAGGGCTGTGATGGAGGCTCAGGATTCCATTGCCCCTGTCCGTGTTCGCGCCTCACCCTTTGCCCTTGGTCCCCTTTGTTTGATGGGACTTTGAGAGAGCTGTGGGCAGTGGGATAAAGGCTGGAGCATTGCTGGTGAAAATCAGCCTCGATGCCAACAAACTTAGATTGATGGACCATTATCAGGAATATCAATTGACTATCTGTCATAAGAAGGCTGCATTCCTGTCCAGGGGGCTAACGCAGCTCAGAATCAACCAGCCCAGCTCTTCCAAACTGTGGACAGACTGTGCAATCCAGCCTGTCTGCAGTTTCAGAGAGTGTTTTCACAGGAAAAGTGTGATGAGTTTGCTCTATTCTTTGCTAATAAGGTGGCTGACTTCAGGTCTGAGATTCATCTGGCTACTTCAAATGGGAGTGATGGTGGTTGGTGGGAGGTTACAGCCCCTTGGTTTGAATGGCCTGACTTCGACCAGTTGGAGATTGAGGATGTCATGGAGATTTTCCAGGGTATGTGGCAGACCTGCTGTGGTTTGGACCAGGGCCCAACCTGCCTCCTTGTGAGCTGTGTGGAAGTCATCATCCCGGTCCTAGCAGAGATCATCTGGTGTTCATTAGAGACATGTGAGTTTCCAGACTCCCTGAAGGAGGCAGTGGTGATCTCCCTCCTTAAGAAATCTTCTCTTGACCTGGATTGTCCTGCCAACTACAAGCTGGTCTCTAATCTCTCCTTCATGGGGAAGGTTATTGAGAAGGCAGTGGCACTGCAGCTGGAGAATCACGTTACCATCCATATCTACTATCCTCTCCAGTCAGGATTTTGGAAGAGACATGGCATGTAGCCTGCCCTTGACACCGTGGACCATGTGGTGCTGCTGGAGTGCCTCCAGATGATCTGTGGCCTGCCTGGTACAGTCCTCAGATGGTTTCATTCTATTCTCACAGGCAGATCTCAGAGGGTAGTGTCCAGGATTTATTCCTTGGACTTTTTTTCTCTGATGTGTGGGGTTCTGCAGGGCTCTGTGCTGTTGCCCATGTTGTGTGCAGTGCACTTGCTGTCACTGGAAGACATTGTAAGGTGGTATGGGTTGGGTTTTCACCACTATGCAGATGATACCCCACTCTCCCTGTCCTTTGTGCCTGAGCAGGATAGTGCAATCTCAGTGTTTAACAGCTACCTCACTGAGATCCAGGACTGGTTGAATGCCAATTGGTTGAGGTTGAACCCGGACAAGATCAAGGTTTTAGTGGTGGATCTGGGTCACCGGGTAGAGGGGTTGGCTGCTGGTTCTGCCTCTGGGCTATGACTTGGAGGTAGCCAGCTGCTGACCTCTGAATGGGTGTGGAATTTAAGCTTTATTCTTGATGATGGGCTGATGCTTTGTTCTCAGGTGTCGGCTATTGTCAAGTCCACTTTTTACCATCTGAAGATTATTGCCCAGATTAGGCACCTTGTTCTGCATGGTGACCTCCCTACTCTGAGCCATGCTATTGTGACTTCCCACCTTGACTTCTGTAACTCCCTGTAGCTAGGGTTACCTGGGATTGATATCTGCCCTTGCAGCTGGTGCAGAATGTGACAGCCAGGCTGTTGATAGGATTGCCTCAATCAAATCATATCACACCTGTGCTCCATGGTCTGCACTGACTGCCAGTTCAGTGGTAGATCACCCTTAAGGTTCTTTTTTTTTTTACATTTAAGGCCCTACACAGACAGAGGTTGAGTTACCTGCAAGAGCTCCTGTGCCCCATTGCCCACACCAACCACTCCGCTCCACTGACAAGGGATTGCTAGAGGTTCCCAGGATTTGTTTGAAGACATCTGGGGCCTGAGCTTTTTCATGTGTGGCCCCTACCCTGTGGAACTCTCTACCTCATCAGATACGTGAGTGCCTGACTGTGGAGAGCTTTAAAAATGCTCTAAAAGTGCAGTTGTTCAACCTGACTTGTTCAGATTATTAATTTTGCTGCAGGATGGCTGGATGAATTGCATGTTTTTATTTGATAATCATTGAGTTTTTAATTGTTAAGCATTAAGATCAATGTGAATAGCGATCTGTAAATAAATTTGAATTGAATTGAACTTGAGGCCATACAACAGTAAGTCTTTGCATTTTTATAATAAAAAAAAAAATAGATGCTTCAAGTGCAGTTTTATACAAAATGGTGTTTAGCCACAAAATACAAGGTATATAAAGCAATACAGTTATTAAGTTTGAAATTAAGAGATAGCAGCTCTTGATTACAAGTATATGTATTGAACAAATACCGAACAACTGCTGATAGCTAAATATTATTGAATTATTACTCGATATTTGATTGGGTTATTGTGTTAAAACCTGTTTTAAAGATTAGCTAAAAATTTGGAGATACATTTTAAATATATATGTATAGGGATATTAATGGTATAACCATAGTTTATAGCTCTGTAAGTTTCTAGAGGTAGGAACTGTTAAATGTTAATTGTCAACAAGCAGATTGAGCAAACTGAGTGTCAGATTCTCCCGACCTTTCCTTTTTTGTTAACTTAGTGACTCCAATTAAGGATAAAAAGGGCGATGAATCCCTGAGGCCAATCTGTATTATTGTGAATGTGTGCAAGGAAAGGGACCCTGAAGTGAACAGAAAAACATATAAGGAGGTAGAAAGAAGCAGAAAAAAGAAGAAACTGACACAGTGGACTTTCCATTACCCTACTATCCTGATACTGATAGCCCGGAGTGGTAAAGTTGTAAATTTGTCTAAAACTCTGAGAGGGAGTAATTGTGGAGTAAGTAAAGGAAAAGGTGTTCAAAAAGGAGTTTAAAGGACAACTGAGGATAACTGAGGCTATTCAAGAAGGGAGGGAACAAAGGAGTGAAAATTGGACTGAGGCAAGATTATAATCTATATTTCCAGTTTACTATATTGATAGTTACTAATTGTTACTATTTTTAGCCATTTACATTGATGAAGACATTACACAGTACTACAGCTGCATTTTAAATCAATTGTTTATTTTAGGCATTTTAGCATTTTAGGCAATTTAGACATGAATGCTTTTTGCACTCTTATTTATGTAGGCTTTGCACACTATTTTGAGAAAAATAATCCATGTCAAGAGACAGTTAATGAATTAAGATATTAATATTAATTGAGTAAATTACTGATAGAATTGTGAGACTATATTCATTATTCAGGGCCAACATTCAATAGATCAGTATCAGTTGGAGTGTACAGTGATGAAAGTAGAAGACTGAGGGTAATTAAGATGCCAGCAGTGACAAGAAGTGGCATTAATGTGGGTGAAAGGAAGAAACAAAATAAAAATCCCCATTCTCTAAAACAATTGTCATTGAAAGTTCTGAATAAAATGCAAAACCCCATGAAAAAGGAAAAATTAGGGGTGATATCAAAAAAAGTCATCAAAGACAATTTAATGGATATAGCTTCAACACCAATTATAGACCTATTTGGAAAAACTGATAATCTCAGGCAAGGACCATGTAATGAATTAAGTGATTCACGGCAAGGAATAACAAGGAAAGCTAAGGAAACAACAAATAAGATATTAGAAACAAAATAAACCAAGCAAATGCCCAAGAGAGATATGAACATTATAAATTCAGAATTGTATTTTTCTGATGTATTTAATGGACTAACTGAAATAGATAATGAGATCAAAGAATTAAAAGAATCAATGAGGAAAGAAAGGACTAATTGCAAACAGAATGACAGTAGTGGAATCAAAGGAAATAAATGAGACAAACTTAGAAGGCATGGTATGTGCCAGTGAGGAGTCATGGGCAATGAGTCCAGACAGTATTAGATCCTTTGAGATAGAAGGGGTAGCAAGGAATGTGGCCTTGACACTTAAAGATCAGTTTAATGCCAATGTCCTATTATATAGCACATTGGTAGAAATTAAACACAACCTCTCATTTGTCAAAGGTTTATGCATAGAGAATAGAATAAGGTTAGCAAACATGTAAAGTAATAGAAGGACTGGTCCCAGCAAAGACAACTTGGAGAGAACTGAGCTATTGGTTCAGAAAGAAAATAATGCCCAAAGAAAGTGCAGTTTGGAGGGAAATGATACTCATATGTCAATAAAAAAAATATCTAATGAAGTAACCAAAATAGAAGATAAGACTATTAATGGCACCATAATTAGTGTAGATGACTCATTTGAAGAGGAAGCTGAACATATCATGCTACCAGGTATAGAAAAAAGGGAGGATAGCATTTGCAGAGAATAGATGCTAACTTACCATGAATTATGGAATAAGGGGAAGAACAAGAAATGAAAACTCAGAGTGATAGGAAAGCTAAGGAAGAAAGGAAAAAGAAAGGCAAAATAAGTCAAAGAATAAAAAGGATCAAGTAACAATAAAATAGAAGCCTGAAATATATAGAACAGAGGTTAAAAAGGACAAAACAAGGGGAATGAAAGATACAGTAAAAGTGGATATTGAGAAAAAGGAACTGCACAATGTACAGATGGACCCCAAAAAGGATTAGAGTGAACAAAGTAAACCTTAAAAAAGGAAATAAGAAAGACAAAAGTAAAAAAAAAGTGATATCAAAGTAAAACAAGAGTAAAAGATCAAAGGGGAAAAAAGAGCAGAACAAGAAAACAAGAATAAGCAAATTGAGAATGAGCCTAAGATAGAAAAACAAGAGGTAGGAAAGGAAAAAACAACAACAACAAATAAATTAACAGTGAAAACTTTTGTAATTTCCTAAATAAGGTTTTGAGCTCAGACTTTGTGATCCCGCAGTGTAAAGTGGCTTGTATTCCTGGAAAGACTGAGGAGATGCTTAATAACATGATTCACAATATACTGTTTGATTTGCTTGATAGGTACAGACATGCCAAGAATCATATCAGTACAATAAGGCCTATAACCGATTTGGGTTTGATACTAATGGTAATGGACCAATATTACCTAACAAGGGAAATAAGATCTAAAACCCCCAGAAATTAGGAAATTGGGCATGGAAATGGGAGAAGTTTATTCAATGGGAATGCTTTTTCCTGAATACTATGCAAATAAAACAAATGAGAAGAAGATAGATCAAGTTAATGTGGCAATTGTTGGCCTAAAATAATTAAAGGGGGAAGGGAAGGTGCATCTAAAAGATAAATTGGATAATATACTAAGGGCTGGATATTCAAAAGGGTTGCGCCATGCGCAATAGGGTTGCGCCTGCGCAAGTCCAATATTGCGCCATTCTGCCATATTCAGCAGGAGGCAGTTGCACCACTGAAAACATGCTGAGCAACAGCGCACACAATGAATGGCCGCGCAAACCGAAAAGGGTGGAAACCATATAAAGAGCGAAAGCGATGTTCAAAGATTCTGCACAATGCGCAACAGTGGAGCAGGCGGAAGTTGCGCCATAGTGGAAATGAGCCAAAATAAAAAGGAGCAAGGAAGAGGTGGAAGAACCCTACAGGCAAGCCACATGAGACAGAGGCAGAGACAGGCACAGGGAAACAGGGAGAAAGAGGGCAGGCCAGAGAAACCACATCAAACAAGAGGGGCAAGGAAATGTGTGTGGGGCCACAGAGAGCAGAGGCCAGTAGGTGTACCCGGTGCAGGGGAGGTAGCAGTCAGGACAGCGGGGGGAACAAAGCAACATCAGCTGGGGGGGAACACAAGTCAGGGACATGGACAGTGCCACCTTCCACATGGATGCCGTAATGAGGTGGGTTAGAAGGCATGCTGCAAGGGGATGTGGCAGTGGAAGGGCCCGTCGGCAGTATGCCCCCAACAGGCAGTACAGAGCCCGCACCAGCTATGAGCTGTACACAGATGTTAAGATAGTGGGCCAGTACCACCTGAACAGGGCAATACTGAGGTGGCTCTGTAAGCTGTGCAGTGATGTGATGCAGGCACCCACACGACTGAGTCATGCTCTGTCAGAGGAGACAAAGGTAACAGCCTGCATGTGCTTGCTCACCACAGGTACCTTCCAGAGACCAACAGGGGATACCACAGGCATAACACAGTCGGCCATGTCACGCATCCTCACCCAATTCCTCAGCACACTGCTGCCACATGCTGTGGAGTACATCCATTTCTCCAGCAATGCGGTGGAGCGCATAGAAAACATACAGGAGTTCCACAGGGTAGCACGTATGCCTGGCATGCTAGGGGTGATAGACTGCACCCATGTGGCCATACACACACCACCTTGCCCCGATGGGGCCGCCTACATGAATCGGAAGGGATATGCCAGTGTCAACTGCCAGGTGGTGTGTGATGCCAGTGGGCGCATCATCAATGTCTGTGCCACGCACCCTTGGGGAGCACATGATTCCTTCATCTGGCACCAGTTGGCACTGTGCCACTGATTTGAGAGTGGAGACATCCCCACAGGTCATCTAGTGGGTGAGTATGTATGTAGAACTGACATATGGTGGCAAGGGGGGGGTATGGCCAGAGGTGCCATGGGTGTGGCCCACAGGGCTTGGGGCAGTCTGATCCTGAACAAGACACTAACCTCCACCATCTCCACACAGGTGACAGTGGATACCCACTCCATCCCTGGCTGCTCACACCCTACTGGCGGCCCACGACCCCATCACAGCAATGCTTCAATGAGGCACATGCCACCACATGCAACATCATTGAGATGGTGTTTGGGATGCTGAAGGTGTGTTTCCGTTGCCTGGACACCTCTGGCGGTGCCCTACAGTATAGCCCCTCAAAGGCCTGTGCGATATTCCTGGCCTGTTGTATCCTGCACAACATGGCCAAAGACTGTGGGATAGTCGTACAGATCAAAGAGGGGGACAGTGATGGTGATGCCGGTGACACCAGGGATGATGGGGATGGGCAGCCCCCCCTTGGCCGATGGGACCCCCGACTGATCCGGCTGGCACAGCTGCACTGGGACACCATCACAGAGGAGCACTTCAGCCAACACAGGTAAGTAATGGGGCCATGTGCAACCACCAGTGGCTAGGGCACAGCCCACAGGCACGCATGGAAACACACCAGGGGTGCATGCTGGCAAGGGATGTGGCAGGGCACAGAAGCAACACATACAACCTGGGAGGGGTGAACAGTAACACGTCACATGGATGGACACACACACACACACACACACACACACAATAGGCACAAAGTGCACAGGGGTCAGGTGCAAAACAGAGCCGGAATGCTAACACTAGCAACACACATGTCCACAGGCCACCAAGTCCGCTGACTGTCTATGTTCATGTGTCAGATGCGGGGCACCATCGCACTTTGGTGTACAGTGCAATGCAGGCATCATCATGCACACATACCTGTGGACAGCAGTCGGGAGGGTGTGCAGGTGGACCATGTGTCTGCATACAGAGCCGGGCACCCACCCGTGCACTGCCCACCGAAACACACAATGCACACAGGGCAGCACCAGACAGTGCCCGCACTGGGAGACAGGTCAGTCCTGCGGCACATTGCCACATCCACCTCGGCGGCATGGGCGGCCCCACTGAGACCCAGCAGCACTGGCAGGCTGACCATGGGTCTCATGGGGTGGCACCAATGGTCCACCAGGGGTTCCACTGCACGAATGCGACCGTGCCCGCACAGAGGTCTGCAGCACACCGAACACACCTGTACCAGGAGTGCGCGGGATGCCCACAGCTGAACCCAGTGTCGACAGGGTGGGTGTCGCACGATGCCGGGAATGGGGAGTGGATAGTGAACTGCATGGTGTGAGCGACACATGGGCACCTGACTGTGTGCCCATTGTGGCCATGACAGCGATGAACGCCTGTGTTTGCCTGTCAATGGCAGCGGTCAGATCCTCCCGCAAATGGTCAATCCGGGACAGGATCCTATCGGTGTCCCTGCTGTGTCGCTCCTTGACCCACTCCAGGGCCACACACAGTGCCTCCACAGATGTTGCAAGCCACATCTGCTGCTGTACTGATGACTGCAGTAGGCGGGTGTGCTAGTCAAAGAGGTCTTCTGACACCTCGGCATCCCGTCCATCAGGGTGTGAAAAGGCCTGATGTCCAGCACCCCTTGAGGGTGGGCGCTGCTCACCAGGACCAGGTATGGGCAGGTCCACAGGCAGTGCACAGATGCCACCGCTGAACCCTGAGCCCCCAGTCCTGGTGGGCGACTGCAACTGCTGCCACTCTGCCTGCTGTGCCCAAGGAATCAGTTGTTCCACCGCTGTGGTCGCAACAGTCCCACTGTCCTGACCAGCCACCGGTGCTTCCCCACTGGTGCTGACAGGCACAGCCTGAGACTGTGCTGACATGCTGGCACACACGTTGGAACCAGTCAGGTCCATGGGCGTGAGCTGGCCTGCTGTGTGTCCATTCCATGGCACACACATGTCACTGCCCATGACAGTCGTGTCCCCCTCATTGGTGCAGGTCTCTGCTACAGCCACAGCCACAGCGTGCTGGCATCCTTGGATGCCAGAATGCTGAGACACAGGAAGGGCCTCCCCCCACACCTGTCCCAACGACATCAGTGTGGACAGCCAGGCGGACCCACCGTTGCAATGCTAGATGGCTACCTGTGGAGGTGGATGGTCCCTCCTCCACCTCCAGATGACTGTCCGCAGTAGACAGGCCCTCCACCGCTGACCCCTGCAGACATGAAGGATCTGTAACAGAAAGTGAGGTCACGTTAGTGCATGTGATCTACCCTGCCTCCCCGACAGACCATGACGTACCATGCAGTGATGGGCTGCCACCTCTCTGGAAGCCACCTCCTGGAATGCCCTCTATGGCATTGCGCTGCATGCTTGCAGCAAGCCTGTCCTCTGCCGGTGTCAGCTGCACCACCTCCAGCTAGCCCCCGCTTGTTGCAGCACGTGTCACCCTGATAGCAGCCACCTTCTCCTTCTCCCTCCTCCTGTCGATGCCCATCTTCTTCTTACACTCCTGCACGGAGCACTGGTGGCTGCCATGCAGGTTGATGGCACATGCCACCTCCTCCCATGCAGCAGCACGGCCCTGAGGGGTGCCCTGCTGTCCACTGAGCAGTGGCTCCTGATTGAGGTAGGCCTCGAAGAGTGCCTACCTCGGCCTTGGTGAAATTGGGCCTCCTCTTCCACCCACCATCGTTGTCCTCCTCACCCAGAACTCACTCGGTCATTATCCAGCCTGTAAGGATGACAGTGGTTACCTGTCACTGTGCAGTACAAAGCAAGTCCCTGATACCACAGTCCAGAGCCCCACACAGCATGCAACTCACCAATAAACTGCAGTAACCGAATATGGCCACTGCAGAACAGTGTCGTGTTTTTATAGTGCAATCCATGCAAATTAGGAGAGGAGCAACTTTAATGAGATGCAAATCGCGCTGCTGCGCCTTTGCATGGCTGATCGGATGATTTGCATATGATGGCTGAATATCGCACTTTTGCGCTTTGCGCAATTGTGTTGAACATGCTGAGCCAATGGCGCAGTTCTGTGGCATGCGTAGTACACCGCACTGAGCATGGCCAGGTAGTTTACGCAGGCGTCTGCCGCGCTGATGACGTGCGGTGCGCGGTAGGTAATTCAGGCCATGGCCACCATTGTGCCAGTGGCGCTATGGCGGGGGACACTACATGGTGCTGTGACACAACTGCGCAATAGTTCACTGTGGCGATGGCACACAGGCAACCAATCACACTAGACGCATAGACGTCTGATGGTGCTGTGCGTGGCCTTGCGCCAGAGCCCCATGACCCTGTGCCTGACCTTTGCCCCCTTGGCGCTATATGTCCAGCATGGCTGCACTTCTATCG
Source organism: Neoceratodus forsteri (assembly GCA_016271365.2). Classification (NCBI taxonomy): domain Eukaryota; kingdom Metazoa; phylum Chordata; order Ceratodontiformes; family Ceratodontidae; genus Neoceratodus; species Neoceratodus forsteri. The sequence goes on along the minus strand of CM057451.1, from coordinate 1,058,722,875 downwards.
CACTGTTCGGTGACAGCGCGATAGGGTATGGCGGCGCTGTCCCGCGCAGCACTTCCACGTAGAAGCGCGCTGCAGAGCACCATATTGCCTACTATAGCATTAGAGATGGCATGCAGGAGAGCCCCTCAGTGGAGTGCCCTTGAGCTGACCAACCTTGTGGCCATTGTGGAGCCACACTATGGCCCACTGTTTGGTGAGGAGCCATTGGACAGGGCCAGGACCCAGGTTTGGCAAGAGGTGACCACTAACCTGGAGGCGGCCACTGCCCACAGGAGAATGGCCAAACAGTGCAGGCACAGGTATGGGGACCTTAGACGGAAGGAGCCGGAGCTACTTGCACGTCTGCGGTCGCATGCCAGGAGGGGCATAGTGCCTTGTCCAGGTGGGTGTTACGTCTACACACTTGTATGGTCCATATGGGTAACACTGTCTTATGTGTCCAGCATATAGGGAGGGATCATCTAGGGTTGGCTGTGGCGTGTGTTTACAGGGTATGGGGTGGGTGGGTCTGGCTGGGTGGGTGGAGGCACACACATTGGGGCAGGGGGAATATGCTTTGGGTTTGTACTGATGTGTTTCTCTCCTTTTGTCTCCCACAGGTGTGGCTGAGCGGAGGAGGATGGTGGAGCGGCAGCAGAGGGCGGAGGACGCTGCACAGGGGCATGTCGGGGACCAACCCCAACACCACCAACATCCCGATGAGGGTGAGTGCCATGACACCATGATTACTATTGCATGCTGTGTGACAGGGTGGGAAGCAGGGCATGGCCACCATTCATGGACACCACTGCCATGCACACAACATGTGACAGTCAGCACTGTCCAGTAGCACTGCATGTCTGGGAGTGCGTCAATGGTGGTCCATGTGTGCACTGGGCACATGGCTGTGGCACTGCCTGCCCACCGCATAGCCACGTTACTGTACGGCCTTGGTTGTGCTGTGCTGGACATGGGCGGTGGGTGTGTGCAGTGGTACACATGACTGTTGCTGCCTGGTTGGGCATGTCTTGTGGACACGGTCACTGTGGGTGGGCACACACCATCACAGGAGCATGGCACATGGCTGTATGCCATGCATAATGGGTGGGCTGCAGGGGGGATGGACAGTCACACCCATTTACTCTGATCCCTTGTCCTAGGTGTGCGGATAACCCTGTGTCTACAGCAGGCCATCCAGGAGCTTCTGCGGGTGGCGCGAGAGTCCCTCTCCATCTTAAGGGATCTACAGCAGCATGGGGTGAGGAGGAGGAGGTGGCCCAGGCAACAGACCCAGGCAGCGGAGGACCAGGCTGGACACTGACAGCTGCACGAGCAGCCTGCATCTACCCCCCTTTGTTCAACCCTCACACCCCACCTACCCTCTCCCATATGTTCACCCCTGCCCCTTAACCACCCCCACCTTGTTCCTGTCCCTCCACCCCATGTTTGTACATAGTTGTATATAGTTGATTTTGATATGTTTTTGAATACAGATATTTTGATATGAATACTGTGGTGGTCTCTGATTTGCAGCTGGCTATAGGTGCTCAGTTGCAGTGGTGTGCATGGCATCTGGAGTGGTTCAGTCATGGGTATGTGTGTGTGCGTGGGGAAGTGTCTCTGGTGTGGGAGTGGCTCTCAGTTGGTATCTGTGGTGTGTGTGTTGTTCCTTGTGCATTGCATTACTGTGTGCAGTGGTCCATGGTGCATGCTCTGTGTCCATTGTGCCCCTGTCAACCTGTCCTTGGCCTGTGCAGCTGACACCCTTGCATGTCTGTGGCCTGCGAGGTCTGCTGCCTTGTCAGTGGTGGCTGTCCCTGCAGGTCATCCACTGTGACCGTCACAATGCTGGGTTGCCTCCTGTCAATGGTGCGGTGTATGTTTACCTCAGGTGACACTGTGGCCTCCGCAGTTGCTGTCCCACCTCCATGCTGTGGCTTGTGTGTGTTGCAGGGGCTGTGCACCACTGTCTGTGACTTGTGCTCCAGGCATATGCTAGTGGTGTACAGGGCCACAGTTCATGCACAGGGTGGGTGTCACCCCTGTGCCATGGTGGACTGCAGGCTGTGTGTGCACAGTTTTCATGGGCCCACACTGGGGCTTGGTTGCCCACACTCACGTCCCTGTGCTAGTGTCCCCATGGGTATGGGTGTGTGTTTGCCTGCACTGTGTTGCATACAGTGTGCTGCATGCTTCCATGCACCACTGTGGGTGTCTGTGCTGGCTGCTGTGGCTCATGGGTGGGTCGGGCTGTGACACTTGTCTACTGTGCAGGGTGCTGTATCAATGGTGGTGGTGTGAAGCACGCCCTTTCCTATCGGGTACCTCTTGTGCCGACACATGTTCGGTCTCTCAGATAGTGCCTCAGGGATTGTGCATGGCACTGTGTCTGCTGCATTGCACTGCTGCGTGCCACCCACTGCTGGGTGCTCATGGTGGGTCTGGCTTGTATGGTTCTGTGGTACACGAGGTTGCAGTGTGACAGTGGGAGTGGTGGTATGCATGGGATTTCTGCAGTGGTGGTCACTGCTTATGGGGGGTGTCTTGGGGTCACGGTGCAGGGTGTGCTGTGCACGGGGGGGGCTGCTGTGCCATGGGGTGGTCCGCCCTCTTTGTGTGGCAGTCTCAGCTTGCTGGTGGGTGTGATGGGGCACCATGGCCCAGCTGTGCTTTGTTTGCTTGTCCCCATGGGCCAGTGGATATTCCAGCCCTCCCCCAGTTGTGCTGTGCTTGGGGTGTGGGGGTGCATTGTCAGTTCTGCAGTGTGTTCCTGTGCCCATCTGTAGCATGGGTGGTGGGCCCCTACCTACCTCCCTGGTTGTGCAATTACATTGCTCTGCTGCTGGGGGGCTCCCTGCTTGCACTATGGTGCCTCTGGGCTGCTCAGCTGGGTAGCCCTTGTTGCGCCATAGCACATCGTATCTGCTCAGCTTCCCCTTCCTAGTTGCACTATGGTGCAAGTTGTGTGATATTCAGACGTTGGCTGTTGGCGCAATTTGGCTTGCTCCCTTTTTGAATATAGCGTCTATTGCACATGGGCGCAATGGACTTGTGCTTGCTTCTGCTATTGCGCACTTTTTGGGTGCAGTTTGAATATCCAGCCCTAAGTGTTTTATTGAACAAGCATGTCGGTACCCAAGAGATCAATAAAGTGGTTAGATGGGAAGAAGATAGCCAGATTTCAATTTGGCTATACAGCATGAAGGTGTACTTCTTAAAGAAATCAAGAAAAAATTGACTGTCTTGGATGAATTAGGAATATACATAATTATTGAAAACACAAGGGATAATGAAGCATCTCTTAAAATGAATGTCAATAGGGATGGTTCTGATAATTGGAAAAGTCTGGTAGAAACAGCCAATAGTAGTGGTGGGCTAAATGGGCTCAATCCACTCCGCGAAGTGATTCATGAAGCAAAGGCAGATTCGCAGTGTTCCACAATGCGAAGCAGAGTACTTCTCGTTATAATGAGGAACGCAAAGTGCATTGAAAACAGCTACTTCATGTTACTCCACCTCCACTGGTCACTTCTCTTTCAATTTTTAAGGTGAAGTACATTGGTGGAAGTTCACTTTGCCTCACTTCACCTTGTTTTTGAGCTCCGAAGGAGAATTTTGCAGTTACTCAAGGGAGTTCAGGTCACATGGGCTCTATATTGATCTGCACAGCCTCAGTTCGAGGTAGTATGAGTAGGACGGAATAGCTGTTCAAAAAGCATTTTTGCGTTTAATGGGGGGATCCAACTGTAGTTCATCGATTGTAGGAAACCCTCCTGTGCTCACATCATCGAGCATTTTTGCTTGTGTGTGGATTTTGAATGTAAATTTACAACATTGAGTGTGTGTGGTGAAAGACAGTGAAGTGTGCTGTGTGGGGGAGGGGCGTATCTGTGTGTAGGTAGATTTAAGTTGGAGAACTAGTGATTTCTTTGTGTTTTGGTACTATTTTTGTTATATAACTGACTGTGTTACTGTGCACATAGTAAAATTGTCAGTGATAGTACAAATTTTCTTGCTGCTTGTGTGAATGTGGTGCAGCATTTCATAAGGTCAGGTTGTTTAAATTACAAATTTACATTACGTGGCACTGAGTACACTGAACTTTTGCATTTGCATCGCATTCCTCGTTCAGCATTGTACACAAAGTGTTCTGCGTTGTGTGTGCAGTGTTGCGTGCATCAAATATAATACACCTTTTAAAATTTGTGACACAGATCAGTGTAAATGCAACAAAGCACATCAGTGTGAACCTGCTATCCACTGCAGTTGCTTGATTTTGTACTGTGATCATGTTCTCTGTTCTTAGTGTTGCTGCTTCTAGTGCCATAAAAATCAGTCTGTATTCAGTGTTCCCCCCACGTTGAAAAGGTATTTTTTACCAGAATGGATTGTTTTTGTGACCCCATCAGCACCACTGGTTACTGAAGTTGTTTTAATTCCATGCCAGTGTCATAACACAGTAGTCCCTTATCTGTTGCTGAAGCCACAGTTGTTTATTTTGCTTCACATCCAGCTAGCGAGTAGCGACCCTCCAGTCAGAAAGTGAACATATCAAAATCTGAATTTGGTAATAATATTTGTGGTTGATCCCCCAAAATGCCTGCAAAGAGATATGCAAGTAAAGCTGTTTCTGGCCATGGCAATGTTGGCAGTAAGAGGGTCTGTGGGCGTGGTAGTAGTACACGGACGGAGAAGTGCATTGCTGATGTGAGGAAAGGTATTTCTCCTGCAATGTTTTTTACAGCCCAATCAGTAGCTTCACTGATAGTTGGAGGAGATTATGTTTTCCCAGCCGGTTGTATTAGTGTTACTTGTGTTAGTGGTGGTGGAGGTAGTATTAGCATTGTTGCATCAAGTTCTAATTCCGACCAGTGTACCGTATCCAAACATATTGAGTGTGAAGCAGTGCAAGTAAGTGACAGTGTAGATGATGTCATACTTCCCAGTAACATCCCATTAACTGAACCTGATTCTGATGATCATGTCAACGATAGCATACAATGTGATATTCCATCCACCGTGGCACTTAGCGTCACTCATTTTCCATGCAACAGTGATTCACAGTGTGGTGAAAAAAATATCAGGTGATGGTGGTGTAGATGCTGATGATGAATGTGATGATGCTGATGATGATGATGTTGCTGTTGTTGCAACATGCAGTCCACATGTTAGCATCCAAGCAGAAGATGTGGATGTGTGTGACAGTGACGTTAATGAATATGAAGATGATTTAATTGACCCCAGTTGGGAACCGGACAAAAAGAAATTAAAAGTGGCTGTGTCTGAATCTGTTTGCAGGAATCCCCCCCATAAAAAACTTGTGATTTACTGTTACCGGTTTTAGTGGATGATGATGATGATGACGACCCAGTACTCAATATGATAGGTAGTCATGGTGGTCAGTTGCAGTCCAGGTGTGCAGTGCCAGAAACAACATGTGCCCTCCCACTTAAGTGCTTAAAATAACAGACTTAAATAAGCCACATCATCATGGACATGTTAAAAGCAGAGCATCACAGTCCCTTGTTTGGGATTTTTTTGTTCAAGATGCAAATGATGATTCAGTTGCAATTTGTCAGGTTTGCCATGTGCGTGTGAGTCAAGGTAAAAAGGGGAGCCATCTTGGGACAGGAGGACAGCATACACATCTTAAGAATAGGCACTTGGCTCTGTGGACCCAGCACAAACTGGCAGCTAATACCAGACTTGGGCGTTCACCCGTATCACCGGCAGCAACCATAGCCAGCATGTTATCCCCTTCCATGGCTGTTAAGCCCAGTAGGAAATTAAATGAGCGTAGTAGTGCAGTATTAAGAGCAGAGGATTACTAAAGGCATGATGAAGTGTAGGACCACAATGACTTTGAAATGTTGTCCAGTGCTGGTGAGAGTAGCAGTTTTTGTGGTGGTGGTGGTGGTGGTGAATGTAGTATGTCTAGTGCAAGTGGTACATCAACCCTGGTTGGCAAATCCAGAAAAATATCATCATTTCTGGGTTTGTCATCATCACCTGTGCAACTGTCTTCATCAAATGTCCACACTCCACCCCCTGCCAATGCCATTCATCACAGAGCACAACCATTTGTGACCAACAACACACACTGTGTAAAACATTTAAGTCAGCCCACGTTACAGAGTGTTTTTGCGCATAAGCTGAAGTACCCCCCCAATCATACAGTGTCTCGTGAAATTAATGCTGCTGTAGCGGAAATGCTGGCAATTGATCTTTTGCCCTTCTCCTTTGTGGAGAATTCTGGGTTCCAGTGGTTTGCTGCCCGTGCCTATCCAAAATGGAAAGTCCCATCCATTACATACTTTTCTACCTGTGCTGTTCCCGAGTTGTTCTGCACTGTCTCAGACTCAGTAAGACTGCCCTTCAACATTCCTCCTCTCCATTCATCCATTTAAGTACGGATATGTGGACAAGTGGCAAAGCAGTGGGGAGTTCATATCTGTGTATAACTGCACATTGGGCGCAGGTGTCAGGGTTGTTTGTGATGCTGGTAGTGTGAATAATCAGTGCAGGAAGGTGGATTGTTGCTGTAGCAATCTTCCTGGAATTCACCAGCATGCAACAATTGCTATGTGCAGTGTGACCTGTTCACACACTGGTGAGAACATGTTGGACATGGTACTGACTGAAATTGACAGATGACTAAACCCTCTGTCCCTGAGAGCTGGGTTCACAGCAAGTGACAATGGGTCAAATGTGGTGAAATGCATCTCGAATTGTGTTTTTTTTCATGTTCCATGCATGGCCCACTGTTTAAATCTTGTGGTTCAGGAGTTTCTGCAGCACTCTGACATAAAGGAAATGCTGACCATTGCACGACGTATCTGTTCTCACTTTTCAAGATCTGGAAAAGCCCGTGACCAACTGCGGCAGTTGCAGATACAAAACAGCCTGCTTCAACACCACTTGAAGCTGGAAGTTGTCACCCGATGGAACTCCACGTTATACATGGCAGAAAGGTTGTATGAACAATACAAAGCCATCACAGAATATCTTGTTATGCACACTAGCCGTGACAGTTCTGGGGCCTCCATGTCTATGACGACTGAACAGTGGCACCTCATGGACTCTGTAATAACAATTTTGCAGCCTTTTGAACATGCCACACAGGCAGTGAGTGGCGAGCCTGCCTCCATTAGCCAATCAATTCCACTGCTGCGGGTGCTGAGGCAGACATTGGTGAAAGTACAGCATAGCCTTGATGTTGCCGGAGATGGTGGTAGCAGTATGTTGCTGCAACACATGCTGACAGTATTCGACCAGAATCGTCACATTGTGAGCATTCAGTGTAGTGACAACTTTGCCATGGCAACAATGCTGGACCCACGATACAAACATGGAATTGAATCAGTACTGGAGGGAGGGCCTGAACAGGTAAAAAATATCAGTAGTCAACTGGTTCTCTTGGTTCATGGGGCACAGAAGTCATGTGCCAATGTTTGCAAACATCAGCAGCATAATCCAGCTGAAGGTGTAGCTGGAGGACCAGCAAGCATATCATGCAAGGGTAAGGGCACTGTAGTTCCTGGTGGTCTGTCATCCAAAGTGGTTGCCGTCAACCCGCTTTGGGAGGCTTTGTCCCAAGTGGGTATTTGTGACATTAGTGATTCCGGGGATGATACATCAACAGTTGAACTAAGTGCAGCACAGAGAATGGTTGAGTCATATTTGTCTGAAAACAGGCACCTGACAATAAGTGAAGATCCTCTTTTGTGGAAAGGTCAGTGAATGGCCAGAGCTGACTGCAGTGGCACTGAAGTACCTCATATGCCCACCCTCCAGTGTAAGTGTTGAGAGGGTATTCAGCTCAGCAGGTGAAATAGTCAGGGATCATTGGACAAACCTGTCTCCTGCAAATGTTAGTTTGCTAACATTCATTAAAATGAATGAGAGGCACATACCAGCACAGACTGCAACCTCAGTATTCGTACCCTGGCCTAGTCATGGTGGTCTTGCTGATGTGGAAATGGAGCATCCTGGTGGCACTGGCAGTGACTGCCTGAAACAGCCCACCACTGACGTTGATGATGACACAGTGGAGAAAGAATTTCCCAGTGGTCAGACTTCAGACATCAATGACTGTGAGGGCAGTTTTTTTTATGAGGATGATGATGTGGTTAATGTTGCCAGGTTTTAACTGCTGTATTTAAAAGGCGTTGTGCCCCTCCACCCCAGACCACCACCACCGGGACTGATGTTATCCAAGTCTGTTGCCACCGTGCGTCTGTCTACCCACCCTGGACCACCACCACCTGGACTGATGTTATCCAAGTCTGCTGCCACCATGAGTCTGTTTGCCCACCCCAGGACCACCACCACTGGGACTGATGTTATCCAAGTCTGCTGCCACCATGAGTCTGTTTCCCCACCCCGGACCACCACCACCACCACCAGGACTGATGTTATCCAAGTCTGCTGCCACCATGAGTCTGTCTGCCCACCTCTGACCACCTAACCAGGACTGATGTTATCCAAGTCTGCTGCCACCATGATACTGTCTGCCCCCCCATGGACCACCAACACCACTGGGACTAATGTTATCCAAGTCTGCTGCCACCATGAGTCTATCTGCCCACCTCGGACCACCAAACCAGGACTGATGTTATCCAAGTCTGCTGTCACCATGAGTCTGTCTGCCCACCATGGACCACCAGTCCACCAGTGCACCACCACCACCAGCTTCTTAATATTTAAACCATAAAGTGAGTATGTGCACTCATGTTTGTTATGCTGCCTCACTTCCTTAAGTTGTCTGTTTTGTTTTCTTTAGCTTTTCAGAGCTACAGTGGCAAAACACATACAGTATACTTATTTTGTTTCTTTTACAGGAGAACAAAAACAGGCTCCATCACTAATATTACTCATTGGGAAAGATGCTGTAGCTTTACCATACAGAGAGGAAGCGATGTATTGTCCATGTGAAATCCATTCTGGTAAGTATGAAGATTTTATTTCATCTGTTTCATTGCTTTGTAAAGACTGCTGCAAATATTGCAAACAGGTTGTCTTAGTAGTTGACAAGATGTGTCTCTGAAATGTAACTTAGTTGACAATAGGGATTGAGATTTGAGAACCGGGAAGGGACACATAACAATGAAAGTTGTAACTTTTAAGAAGTCATTCATTTCTTTTTTTAGGAAAATTTGTGATACTTTGTTGTTCTATCAAAGTGGCCTTATCCAAAAAAAGTTAGTCAACATGATCAGGCACACCCCTTCCCCACCCGAGCTTGGGCACACATGCAACATGCAGAAGTCGTTTCATTCGATGACAATGACCATCATTAAGAACCAGACTCCAGAAGGATGCTGATGAAATCTGTGAAGAAATAAGAAAATAAGAAACCATTACAGACAAAACTGAAAATATGATCCCCCCACAAAAAAGAAATACTTACCTTCATGTGCTTGAGAGTTATCCATTTCCATTTAAGTGCAAAAAAATTCTCATTGAGCACTGGACGGTGCACAGCAACAGTTCGGAGATGGAGTCACCAATGTGTGATGCAGAACAATAGCATGAGTACATGTCCATTTCAAGTTCAACCCCCCTCATCATCACCTACAAAATACACAACCATATATCTATATATTTATATATATATAGATATAACTACTCACCAAGGCTACTATTACTGTACATCCAAAGGGCACCTTTCAATCCAGTTGAGATGATCACTCTTCTCTTTTCTGCACACAAGGAGGATGCATTGTGGGCCTGCAGTAAAATCTGGGGACTCTGTGCCACTTTTGTGCACATGACTGAGTGCGCCATTAATTCTGGGTGACTTTGTATGTGCTTAAACACTCTCATTTCACTGTGTTACCACTTCTCAATTTTCTGGACACACGGAGGATGCATTCTGGGGCTGCAGAAAAAATATGGGGACTCTGTGCCACTTTGTGTGCATGACTGAGTGTGCCATTAATTTGGTTGACTTTGTATGTGCTGAAACATAGAAACATAGAAACATAGAATTTGACGGCAGATAAGGACCACTTGGCCCACCTAGTCTGCCCATTTTCCTACCTAACAGATAAGCTGCAGATCCTAGTTAACCAACAGCTTACTTCCTCTTACCCGCCCCTAGGACTGCCTTATGCCTGTCCCATGCATTCTTGAAGTCCCCCACTGTTCTTGACTCCACGACCTCCTCAGTGAGGCTGTTCCATGCATCCACAACCCTCTCGGTGAAAAAATACTTCCTCACATTACCCCTGAGCAGTCCCCCCTCTATCTTCAAATTGTGCCCCCTTGTTCTTGCACATCTCTTTTTCTGGAAGATGCTACCCTCTTGGACTTTGTTAATTCCCTTGAGGTACTTGAAAGTTTATATCATGTCCCCTCTCTCCCTTCTTTCCTCAAGAATATACATATTAAGCTCCTTTAATCTTTCTTCGTATGTCTTCTGGTGCAGACTCTGCACCATTTTGGTTGCCCTCCTCTGGACAGCCTCCGCTCTGTCTATGTCTTTGTAGAGATGGGGTCTCCAGAACTGCACACAGTACTCCAGGTGGGGTCTCACCAACTGTCTGTACAGATGGATAACAACTTCCTGTTTTCTACTATTGATGCCTCTTCCCACGCATTCCAGTATCCCCCAGCCTTCCTTACTGCCTTCTCACATTGCTTGCCCACCTTTAGGTCATCTGATATAATTACCCCAGGTCCCTTTCTATTTTTACTGTTGTCAGTATCTCACCCCCATTGTGTACTCTTCCCTGGTTTTGTTTCCCATGTGCATTACCTTGCACTTCTTTGCATTGAATCTGAGCTGCCATACATTTGACCATTCCTCCAACCTTGCCAAGTCCCTTCTCATCCTTTCCACTCCATCTTGTGTATCAACCCTGTTGCAGATCTTTGTGGCATCTGCAAAGAGACATACTTTTCCTTCCAGTTCCTCTGCAATATCACTTATAAAGACTTTAAAAAGGACCGGACCCAGTACTGAACCCTGCGGTACCCCACTAGTAACCCTCCTTTCTTCACTGTGTACTCCATTTACTACTACCCTTTGCGACCTGTTGTGTAGCCAATTTTTTATCCAGGCTACCACCTTGGGACCCATTCCAAGGCTGGCTATCTTGTGTATTAATCTTTTGTGTGGGACTGTATCAAATGCCTTGCTAAAATCTAGGTAGGCCATGTCCACAGCCCCTCCCTGGTCTACTACTTTGGTCACTCAGTCAAAGAAATCTATTAGATTCGTCTGACATGACCTTCCCATTGTGAATCCATGCTGCCTTGGTTCCTGTGCCCCACTGCCCTCTAGGTACTCAACAATTCTTTCCTTCAGAAGTGATTCCATCATTTTCCGTACCACTGAGGTCAAACTAACTGGTCTATAGTTTCCTGCCTCTGTCCTGCTCCCACTTTTGTGAAGAGGAATCACATCTGCCCTCCTCCAACACTCTCATTTCACTGTGTTACCACTTCTCAATTTTCTGGACACAAGACAGATGCCTTTTGCGGATGCAGAAAAATGAGGCACCAAAACAGCGTACACACACAAAACACACAGACACTTAACAGAAGGAAGGGGCCCCAGAATACAAAGTGTAACGCATACTGAAGACAACAAAGAATGGGCATAATTACATACAAGGGTCAGGGATGGTGGAGGAATACATTATATGACACAGCAAGGAAATTGGGGGGAACATGTTGTGAGGAAACAAAACTAATGTGGGATCCTATGGTGATCCAGCAGCAGTTCCAGCATGGACATAATTTGAAGCTGATGTCCCTCTATGTCATCCAGCCATTGCTCCACAGCACTCATCCTCTCACTGTTCTCAGCAGCACTACAGAGAACTGCCAAGTCAAACAGTGTTGCACACATTTTCTCTGGTGTCCACTCCTTCAACAGGCTGACCTGCTGCTGATGGTGGGTGGTGGTGGTGGGGGTGCTGGTGGAGCAACAGGTGCTGCTGTGGCCCTCCTCTTCTTAGGGATGCCACTATGCACAGTGGCACCCTCTGCCATGGAACAGCCAGCAGGTGCAGACGTGGTCTGTTCTGTGGCAACCTGCCACTCCAACTGGTGGTGGTTAACCATATGGGTGCACTGGCTCCCAGTCCCAAGGTGACTCCCCCAGGAGCCACGGTGCATCTCCACTGCACATAGGCGACACTTCACCACACTGCTGTCCACCCTGACACAGTCAAAAAACTGCCAAACAATGGAGGTGTGGGTAGGACCAGACACAGGCAGGGGAGGGCCAGATAAACTAGCAGTAGGCTGCTCACACTGCTCAATTGTACTGATGGGATCCACACCTGGGCTTGGGGGAACAGGCACATCCTGCTTCAAAAGATCTTGTGCTGGACTTGGTTGTGGTGGTGATGGTGGTGGTGGTTGAGCTGCCTCAGAGTCAGGAGGCAGTGCTGGTCCTTCTTTCAGGGTTGGACACTCACAAGTTTAGAGCAGTCCAACACAAATGGGCACCCATGCCCCCCACGCATGTGCAAGGTACAACGACACATACTACCACTCTCTCCCAGAGCTGCCCCCACCCCAGACATTCCCTCACCCTGCTCCATCTCATGACACAAGCACAACACACACACAGACACACACACACAGACAAACAACTAAGTAAGTAGGTAAGAAAAATGAAATTTACAGAAAGAACAAATTAAGCAAAAAAAAGGACATAAAAGACAAAAAAATGTAGCTTTTAAAAAGCTGTTGGGTTAACTATCAAATTTTAACTCTCCTCCTCTGCAATCAAAACACTCCTTTCTCTAGTACACACTCCTCTCTCTCTCAGTCTGCACAGGAGAAAGTGAAACTGTCTGTGTGGCTCACTTTCTTCCTGCCTGGCTAGAGAGCATGTGACTTACAGTACTGTAAGTCATGTTATGTGTGGAAGGGCTGCCAAGTCTGAAAAACCAAGTGGATCACTTAGAATCATAATGAGTAACACAAAGTTTACTGAAATCAATGACTTCGCCTTACTTCGCATTGTCATTCAGCCCAATGCGAAGTGGTAATGACAAGGTGAAGTGAGCACTTTGCATTGCCTACTCCGTGTAGAGGAGTGGGAGCATGAAGTGCCCACTTCATGTGCACTTCACCAGTGGATTTTAAATTCACTGCATCTCTAGCCAATAGGTATGAAGTATTAGCTGAAGAAGAATTATGACATGTAGAATATTATGCACAAGGAGGGAGGCCACATGGTAACACTTGTAAAACAAGAAAAATTTTAACATGGAATATTTCTGGAATTGGTTGGTGATAAATGTGCTGACACTGAACTGGAAGAGAACTGAAATACATTTGATTATATATGTATTCAAGAAACATGGATGAAGGGTGCAGTCCATTTTGAATGGATATAAAGCATACAGTAAAGAGGCAAAGAAATATAAACAATTTGGAAGATATGTGGGAGGACTGGCAACTTTTTGTAAACTAGGTAAAAACATTGTCACTACAGAAATCAGTATTGAGATGGAGGATATACTCATTATTAAAGTAGTACATGATAGGAAACAAGATCTATTTTTATTAAATGGTTATGTAAGACCTGTACAGAATAAATCGCTGATTGAGACATGGTCAGCAAATTTGGGTAGGGTATTGGATAATTTAATAGAGACACGCCCACTGGCAAATATAATTGTTTTGGGAGACTTCAATGACAGGGTAGGGCAGTTGCAAGGGATCTCAGAAGAAATAGAAAATTATTTAACATCCAATTCAGTTAATGGGTTAAGATATTTAGAGAATCTAGGGATGATAAGTGTAATAAATGAGATGAAGACCTAATGAAACAATTCCAAACTAGAGTCTTACTATTACAAAATGGAAGAATCCAAAAGGATATCAAGGGCAATTACACATCTATGGCAGGAAATGGAGTGTCAGTTATAAATCTAGTTTGGTTCAGTATAGATATTTTGAAACATTGTAAAAGCTTGGAAATGGTACCCAAAGCTGAATCACCACATAATGCAGTAGAATTCGAAATTATAAATGAGGAAACTAGCAATATTAGCAGAGGAAAAGGTATACCGCTTCAGGTGATTAAGAAAAATTGTATAGGCTGGGATTTTTATTTTTTATTTAGTTGTTTAACCAGGATTAGCACGCTAAGCTGAAAGCTTTTTTACAGGAGTGACCTGGGAGCACAGGGAAGTTAAGTGACTTAATAGATAATTAATAGATAATACATAATTAAGTGATTTAATAGATAGAAGAGATTTTGTTGGGCAATTAGAACTATATGGTGTTTTAGGGGATGTAAGACTGGTCCTTAATAGAGACTCTGACAAACTAATTATAGTAGGATTTGAACATATTATAAAGAGAATGGCCAGTACTATCACAAAAGAAATAACCATAAACAACAACAAGAAGGGGGAAAAATGGTTTAAGAAGCAATATAGGATGACTAAAAACAGGTGAACAAACAACAGAGAATAATAAAACAAAACCCAAATGTTCACTATAATAAGATCATGAATAACATGAGGACGAAATATAGAAAAGTGTTGCAAATTAATTGAGGAAAATTCATCAATGAGTAATGGACAGAGTTGGAAAAAGCAGTATTGAAAAAAACAGTAAAAAATTCTGGAGTATAGTAGGTAAAGGCACACAATATTATCAGGAAGAGTTAGAACACAATATAGAGGTAGATAGTTGGGTGAACCAGTTCAAAAGACTCTTTTATAAAAATTGTACCTATTATATTAAAAAACTTAAAGAACTAGGAAAAAATCTTTAGGTGAAAATACAATGGAAAGTTTCACAGAAAATAAAATCAGTATAGCTATTGAATCATTTATAGCACATAAAGCTCCAGGCCCAGACACTGTCCCTTTAGATGTCAATAAATTGAAAGAATTATGGATACCCTTGCTCTCCAGAGTATTCAATCATATAAGGGAAACAGGAGAAGTACCCTGCAGCTGGAGAAATAATATAACAGTTACGATCTAAAAAAGGTGACAAAAAAGATCCCTGTTACTATAGGCTGATAAGCCTTATTGATTGTACAGCTAAAACATTTACTTGCATTATTAATAACAGAATAGTGACGTGGGTTAATGAAAACAAGAAGCTTGATGAAGCACAAGCTGTCTTTCAAGCACAGCATTCTACTATTGATCAATCTTTTGTCCTTGCACATTTAGTGCATAAATATAAGGTTATAAAACGACAAAAATTATATTGTACTTTTATAGATTTGAAAGCAATCTTCAACACGGTCAGCAGGGAATATTATGGGAAAGACTGGAAAAGTTAAGGATGGATCAACCAACAATAGATATGTTACAAAGATTATATACAGATAATCTTATGTGTATAAGATTTAACAAAGCTGGAGATTTGAGTGGAAAGTTTGAATCAAACATAGGGGTAAAGCAAGGCTGTACTATTTTGCTGATGCTATTTAACATTTTCTTTGAAACAGTACTTAAAACATTATATGAAGAAGAGTACCATCTACCAAAAATAGGGGGGAGAAGGTGTCTGTACCTAGCATACACAGATGATGTGGTACTTCTATTTACAAGTGCACTGGGCCTAAGAAGAATGTTACATAGGTTCCAACTGGAATGTGAGAAGGCTGACTTACAAATTAATTATGATAAAACAAAAATATTGGTTGTCAGAGGGAACAATAAAGAATATAAATACTACATCAAGGACAAAAGACTGGAAGTAGAAAAATATGTTTGTTACCTAGGAATAACAGTTACACAAGATGGATCTTGGAGAAAACATATATCTGAAATGGGGAAAAAAGGTTACAAACTTTGATCCAGTAATAAAATCATTTTCACATAAATATACAGGAAAGCCTGTAAAAGTAATTTAATGGTTATTAATGCTAAAATAAAGAGACAATTATTATTTGGAGCAGACGTATGGGGGACCCATCCAAAAATAAACATAGAACCCCATCTAAATAAGTTTTATAAACATCTGTTAGGACTGCCAAAGGGATCATCTTCAACATTGAGCAAAATTAGGCCAACTATCTGTAGAAAGCAAAATAAAACAGAGGCTGGTGAGGTATTGGATCAAGGCTTATTATATAAATGAATCCAGATTACCTAGGATGTGTATTGATAAAGCAATAAAGAGGTAGAAGACTTAATTTGCTGGCCAAGGCACCTAGCTTCACCTGAGCTCTTTCCTTCTAAGATTGCTTGAAAGGACAGAGCAGAGAACCTTACCAAAGCACGGGAAAAGGATTAAGACTTCTTTTGGCTAAGCAGATTTACTGTATGTTGTTATTTTTATTTTTCACTCAAAGGGGTTGCTACTGTTTGTTGCTAACATTTCATTGCTTTATTTTTCTCTAATTTAAATTGTAGTTGCTGGTATACCTTCTTCTGCAATATTACAAGGTGTGCCTACAGGTGTGTGCTAACAGATTACTGCTGCAATCTTTTGTTTCAAATTGTCTTTTGCAAGGTATATCTTCTGTTACTGCTTTATTTTTCTCTGTAGCTAAATGTTTCTTACAGGGTACATCTTCTCTGAAACTCTTACAGGTGGTGCTTACATTTTTGTGACTTTTTTATCATTAGGCTAAGCAATATTACTGTTTGACACTGTTTTATGTTATTCTTTTTTTGTTGAAAAGGTTTGTTGTCTCAGAGATGTTTCAGTCTCCTTTTCATATTGAAGGAGCTAATTGCTTTCCTCCCACAGCTCTTCTAGAGGATTAGGTGTGTATCTGGGAGGTGGAGATAGCAAACTGTCAAGTAATTTACAGCAGTAAGAAGGGTTAAAAGGTCAGGTTAGTTGATGTCTTGGAGGTAGAATACTTGGTTTGCTGGCCAAGGCACCTAGCTTCACCTGAGCTTTTTCCTTCTTAGATTGCTTGAAAGGACGGAACAGATAACCTTACCAGAGCAAGGGAAAAAGATTAAGACTTTTTTTGGCTAAGCACATTTACTGCATGTTGTTGTTTTTATTTTGTACTGACAGGGATTGCTACTGTTTGTTGTTAACATTTCATTGCTTTATTTTTCTCTGATTCAGATTGTTGTTGCTGGTATACCTTCTTCTGCATTATTACAAGGTATGCCTACAGGTGTGTGCTAACAGATAACTGCTGTAATCTTCTGATTCAAATTGTCTTTTGCAAGGTATATCTTCTGTTACTGCTTTATTTTTCTCTGTAGCAAAGTGTTTCTTACAGGGTATATCTTCTCTGAAATTATTACAGATGGTGCTTTATAGGTTTTACAGTTTTATCTAACATTAGGATAAGTTTTCAGGGTTACTGCATTTGTTGTTGACTGATTGTTTCTGCTCTTACCTCCTTGTTCTTTCATCCATGGTTCTTCTTTTTTGGCAGGGGAAGGGCCCAGCCACCTACCCCCATCCCAAACCACCCCACACTGCACTCTTTTTATAGGGTACTACAGTTGTGATATTTCCTGTTGCAAAGCAGGAAGGGGCGCATCAGTGGGGCATCCATAAGGTGAGCTCATTTACAGGGGCACTAGTAATTTAACTTGTTATAACATGTTAAACGAAAACAAAACACAAAATCAAACCATTACTTGCATTTTTTTTCCTTCTAATTACTCTGACCTGGTTATAAACCCAGCAACTTATCTGGAATGGATATCATTAACTGCAGCTACTATGAAACACTTTTCAGAAGGACAGTCTTACAGGATTTAGGACACTGTCCTACATGCTGGGCCATTGTAGATCTTAGGGCTCAGCTCCAGGCAGCATTGGCAGAGAATACACTCCTCAAATTGCATATTCAAGAGAAAATACATTATAAGAACCACCTGCCATTTCTCCAACATCCAACAGAAGAACCTTGACCGCAGAGGGCAGTTGGTCCAGGAGGATGGCAGGTGGTTAGGAGGGGCAAATCGGGTGCCCCATCACTCTCTGCTCTCCAACATATTACCTCCAAAAACCATATAAACACTACAAACAGGTATCTGCCTCTATCTCCAATATCAAACAAAGGGGCAGAGAACAATGCAGAGCAGGACAGTGCAGCACAGGAGCTAACACAACAAAACTCACCCAAATCAGAAACCAAAACAAAAAAAGCAAAAAGGAAATCCAAAAGACTTCTGATCATAGGAGACTCCATGATTTGGGGAGTTGATACCCATCTCCAGCCTTGAGTAATGTTCAGATGTCTCCCAGGTACATCAGCATGGAGAGACACTGATCACATTGCTAAAATTGTTCACAAAGCAGGAGAAAACATTGATGTCCTGGTACACATACGGACTAATGATCTTGTCAGCCAGTCAGTTGTGGAGACCATGGAACACCTGACCAGGCTGGGTGACAAAATATCATCCATTTCAACCAAAATCTCCTTCTCTGAGATCCTGCCAGTCTGGGAGAGGGGGGCAGATGGACAGAAGGTCAGAGAAGGGTAGATAGGGAGCTAAACATGTGACTCAAGGGCTGGTGCCAGGAAAAAGGACGTAGATTTGTATGGAACTGCCAACAGTTCTGGGAGCGAAAGTTCTTTACATTTGATGGACTGCATCTGACTAAGGAGGGAGTCAGTGCATTGGGGCAGAAGTTTGACATTTTTGCAGAATATTTAAACTAGCAATCCTTGGAGGCACATTGTCCAGAAGGCAAATAAATCAGAAATGCAGTTAAATAATGTAAAAGTCCCAAAGCAAATAAACAAATTTCACAGACTTTCAGGCTCTAAAGTGCAGGATTAGGATGATGCTTTCACCACCTTCCTGACTGTACAAGTCACTAGCACAGAGGCAGTTCTGAGCAGCTGGAGGCACTGAAAGTCTGGAAGAGTTGCTGAAAAAATATAAAAGGCATTCTCATTGCCAATTTATAAGATTTTCCAGCAGTATTTATAATCCTGGGGAGGGGGGGCAGTAGAAGTCAGTTCATAGAGCTCTGTCACCACTCTGCATGGCCTGAAAAGACTTACTCATGGTAGAGAGTAAGGATCAGCAATGGAGGATGATTAATCCCAAAGCTCCCTGACCGACCAACACCATATGGAGTTTTAGCAGCAGAAGTTCTGATCATACCTGGCCCAATTTCGAGGGGCACCACTGTTCTTCTCCCCCCACCAGCAGCTCCGATGTTAAACAGGATCACAGTCTGATCATACATGGCCCAGTTCCTGGGCCACTGCTGTTTTTCCTCCTCTGCCAACAGCTCTGATGATAAACAGGCTCAGTCCAGCTGAGAAGAAGGGACTCATGAACCAATTGGATGACAAGAAGGGCAAAACAAATTATCTTCAGCTTCACCTGCCTTCTCTCCTCAGGCAGGGATTTCTGATGATATTCTGACCACGACTCCCCCACAAGGACCTCCTCACTCCATGATCCCAGGTAACAGACACCTCACCTAGGCAACTGGTCTCCCATTAAGCCAGAGACCCTTTGCTTTAACAGTAGAGATGTAAATGAAGATGAATGAGACAGACCTCCTGACAAAGGCCACTGTAGGAAAAACCTAAAAATAATAAATACTACACTGCTATCACTTTTTCACTTTACCCCCTACCTGTATCTAAAAAGGTCCTAGACTAAACCGACAAAAAGCAGAGTCTACACAAATGACACCACTTGTAGTAGATGGAGCAAATATATAGGCAGTACAATGGTTTGGAAATTACATCTGTGGTAAGCAAGTTGTTGTAATGACTTGTCACCAACCTATTACTTTTCTGAGGAGCCAAAAACTTAAGGATGGTAAAGTATCAACCTGCAGGATTGTGGCCTGGACCATGACACTCCAGGGCCTACATTTAGAGATCAAATATGCTAAGAACAAAAGAAATGCAGTAGCTCAAGGATTGGCAGATCTAGAGAAGATTGATTGTACTGTAAATGAACATCCAGTGCAAGATCCTGACCAACTTCCAGAACTGGAAATGGTACAGAAACAGAACAGACACCACCATTATGATGAAAATTTGTGTGGAAATGTTCCTAGAGCATATGTCAATGGCTGTGCATTCAAGCAAAATGAAAACTGGTATTCTACTTTAGGAGTGGTATGGCATGGCCATACACCATGTGGCTCTCAAAAGAGGTGTCAGGGAAGGTTAAGGAGAAAAAGGCTGCATTCAAAAAGTATAAGGAATCACAGACAGAGCACGAAAGGGAACTGTATCAATTAAAGCAGAAAGAAGTGGGGAAGGCAGTCAGAATAGCAAAGGCCCAAACCGAGGAAAAGATAGCCAACTCAGTTCAGAAGGGGGATAAAACCTTTTATAGGTACATTAGGGAGCATAGAAAGGTTAAGGGAGGGATAGTGAAGATTAATAAAGGAGAGGGGAGGTGGGCAGAGGGAGACAGTGAAAAGGCAGAGATACTGAATGAATACTTTTGCTCAGTATTCACAAAAGAAGAAGAGGAGGAGTTACCTAAACCAAACAGTAGAAGCACTCTGGATAGTGGGGTTGACACCAGTCCATTTACAGAAGAAAGAGTACTGAAAGAACTCCTAAAACTCAAGGTGGACAAAGCAATGGGGCCTGACGGATTCACCCTAGAATCTTAAAGAGCTAAGGGAAGACCTAGTGACACCACTAACCACACTTTTAACAAATCATGGGAAGATGGGGTGGTACCTGAGGACTGGAGGAGGGCAGATGTGATTCCCTTCACAAAGTGGGAGCAAGGCAGAAGCAGGAAACTGCAGACCTGTTAGTTTGACCTCAGTGGTGGGGAAAATGATGGAATCACTTCTGAAAGAATTGTTGAGTACCTAGAGGTTGAAGGGCACATGACCCAAAGCAGCATGGATTCACAGCAGGAAGGTCATGTCAGATGAATCTAATAGATTTCTTTGACTGGGTGACCAAAGTAGTAGACCAGGGAGGGGCTGTGGATATGGCCTACCTAGACTTTAGCAAGGCATTTGACACAGTCCGCACAAAGATTAATAATCAGTTAGCCAGCCTGGGAGTGGGTCCCAGGGTGTAGCCTGGATAGCAAACTGGCTGCACAACAGGACACAGAAGGTAATAGTGAATGGAACACATTCTGAAGAAAGGGGGGTTACTAGTGGAGTACCTCAGGGCTCAGTACTGGGTCCAGTCCTTTTTAACGTCTTTATAGGTGACATTACGGAGGGTCTGAAGGAAAGGTATGCCTTTTTGTGGATGACACAAAGATCTGTAACATATTTGATACACGAGGAGGGGTAGAAAGGATGAGAAGGGACTTGGCAAGGTTGGAGAAATGGTCAGACATATGGCAACTTAGATTCAATGCAAAGAAGTGCAAAGCAATGCACCTGGGAAATAAAAATCCAAGAGAAGAGTACACAATAGCAGGGGAGGTACTAACGACAACAATAATGGAAAGGGATCTGGGTGTAGTCATATCAGATGACCTAAAGGTGGGTAAGCAATGTGAGAAGTCAGTAAGGAAAGCCAGGGGGATACTGGGATGCATAGGAAGGGGCATCACAAGTAGAAAAAGGGAAGTGGTTATCCCTCTATACAGACAGTTAGTGAGACCCCATCTGGAGTACTGCATGCAGTTTTGGAGACCTCATCTACGCAAGGACATAGACAGGATGGAAGCAGTCCAGAGGAGGGCAACTAAATGGTGCAGGGTCTACATCAGAAACCATATGAAGAGAGACTGAGAGAGCTTATTATGTATACCCTTGATGAAGGGAGGGACAGGGGGGACATGATAGAAACTTTTAAGTACCTCATAGGAATCAACAAAGTCCAGGAGGGCAGCATCTTTCAGAAAAAGAGATGTGTAAGAACAAGGGGGCACAATTTAAAGTTAGAGAGGGGACGGCTCAGGCCTAATGTGAGGAAATTCTTTTTCACGGAGAGAATGGTGGATGCATGGAACCATCTTCCTGGAGAGGTTGTAGGGTCTAAAACAGTGAGGTAATTCAAACATGCATGGGACAGACATAAGGCAATTATAGTGGGGGGTTGCAGGAAGTAGGCTGTTGGTTAACTAGAATCTGCAGCTTATCCAATAGGTAGGGTAATGGGCAGACTGGGTGTGCCAAGTGGTCTTTATCTGCCGTCAAAGTCTATGTTTCTCCTATCAAATACCATTTTGGGCCCAAGTCTAATCAATATGCAGAGTTAGCAGCTATCTACATAACCATACGAACTGCAGTACAACATAAATTGCAAACCACTGTAATTTATATCGATTCTGATTGTGTTAGGCATCATTTCCTTACACATTTACCAGGCTGGAAGGTGAATGGCATGTACAATTTCAGGGGTAGCAAGGTGATGCATGCAGAATTTATCTTAGCTATAGATCAGTTAGTTCAGGAACATTGTTTGGCTGTTTATCGGAAAAAGGTAATGGGACATTCAAAAATTCAGGGACCAGACAAAACAGGAAATGACCTAGCAGATGCTCTGGCTAGGGAGGGTGCTTTAAATGGAGAAGCATAGAACTCTGTTCCTCTTGTCCAAGCTAATGTTAAAGTGATTACTCACCAACAAAAACAACAGGAAAAAGAAAATAAGGCCTTACACTTGTATAGTGATAAACCTGATTTTGATTTGGTGAAAATGCAACCAAATGATGAAACAGTAGGTCAGTTTTATAGTTTCATCCAGGATCCCACTGTAAACATGATTTCTGAAAGTGACCTACAAGCTAACCATGATCTGAAAGCCATGTATGACCAAAAAGGTAGATTCCAATTAAGGAATGATCTATTGGTAAGAACTGGTGAAAAGTCACAGGGGCCCAAATGGGTGGTTCCTTCAGGCCACAGCAGAATTATATTGCAGCATTACCATGATGAACCATCTGGGGAAGGAAACAACTCTTGGTGGGGGACTCAATTGTTAGGGGCAGTAGAACTGGGGGGAGGGAGGGAAAAGGGAGGTAAGGTGCCTGTCTGGCACCATGGCTTCGAGGGACAGGAAACAAATCTTTAGGATCGTGGGAGCAGCTGCAATGGGAAGGGAACTGGATGTCATTATCCACCTAGAGACAAATGACCTGGCTGAGAATGGGATCAAAGAAGTGCAGCAGGAGTTTGTGGAGTTGGGGAGGGGCCTTAGACAAGTAGCACACATGGTAACTTTCTCATAAGTGCTACCTGTCTATGGCATGGATGAGGCTAGGGTACTCCGCACCATGGGATTCAATGACTAGTTGAAAAACTGGTGCAGAGCTCAGGGATTTGTCTTCATTGGGGACTGGGGCTCGACCTGGAGGGATGCAGGCCTATACAGGTATGATGGTCTGCATCTATCCAGAAGGGGAACCAGGATCCTAGGTGATAGTTTTAAATGCTTCATTGGCAAGCATTTCAACTAGCCAAGGGGGGGGCACTGAAAAGAAAAAGGGAAATCCTAGCCCCTCATAAAATCAGGGTAATTAGTGAGGTAAACACCAAGATAGAGCAGTCAATAGGGAGAAGGGCAGGGGTTAATGGAGAAAAAGGCAAAGGCAGTCAGGACAGGGATGGGGCAAAAAGAAATAAAACCATAAAACTATGGATGGTAATGAGTACCAATGCCCGTAGTCTAGGTAAAAAGCTCCCCAAAATGGTGGCCTTGATGGAAGAGGGATGCCTGGATATCATGGCAGTCACAGAAACATGGTACACAGGAAACCATGATTTGGATGTCAACATACCAGGGTACACAATCTACAGGAGGGACAGGGAAGGAAGAAGAGGAGGAGGAGTAGCTCTGTATGTAAGAGAAGGGATCAAAGCAACAGAACTAAAAGGTAAACAGGGAGGAGAGGAGGTACTGTGGGTCACCCTGGAGACTGGAAATGGCTCCACAATCTGCACAGGGGTTGTATACAGACCCCCATCTCAGGAGGAGGAAATGGACAAGGAAATGACAGAAGGCATCCTTGGGATGGCAGAGAAAGGGGAGATATTGCTGATGGGGGACCTGAATATGCCAGATGTTAACTGGAGCATCTTTGCTGCAGCCACATCCACTCCCGTGTCACCCCTGAAAAAGGGACCTTCGGGGCTCAGTGGGCCTACCTGGTCACCAAAATTTAATAAATAAATAAAAGAGAAGGGCCATTCTTGATGCCCTACAGCGGGCATGCCTCAGACAGCTAGTTATGGAACCCACTTGGGAGGGAGCAATCTTAGACCTGGTACTGTCAAATGAGAACAGAGAGAGGATCTCTGATCGTGAAGTGAGTAGCCATCTGGGAACAAGCGACCACCAAACAGAGTGGTTGACGATAAACTTAGCTGTAGAGTCAAGCCACACAAAAGTGAAAGTACTGGACTTCAGGAGGGCTGTTTTTGTCAAAATGGGAGAGTGCCTCAGAAAAGCACTAGCAAACAGACAAGAAGGTGGGGTGGAGCAATAATGGGGAAACATCAAAACCGACATCACAGAGGCAACACGCCTTTGTGTGAAGCAAATAAACAAATCAAAACAAAAGAAAAAAAACACTACGGTTCTCAAAAGAAGTGTTAGGGAAGGTAAGGGAGAAAAAGATAGCATTCAGGAAGTATAAAGAAACTCAGAAGGAGCAGGACAAAGAACTGTATCAGTTAAAGAAGGAAGTGGGGAAGGCAGTCAGAATAGCACAGGCCCAAACTGAGGAAAAGATAGTCAACTCAGTTAAGAAGGGGGAATTAAATCTTTTATAGGTACATTAGGGAGAAAAGAAAGACTAAGGCAGGGATACTGAGGCTGAATAAAGAGGAAGGTGGTTTGGCGGAGAGCGACAATGAAAAAGCAGGGATATTGAACGAATACTTCTGCTCAGTATTCACAATGGAAAAGCAGGGGGAGATACCTAATCCAATCAATAGAAGCACTCTGGATGGGTGGGTTGATATTAGTCCTTTAACGGAAGAAAGGGTTCTGAAAAAATTCTTAAAACTCTCTGAGATGATGTTCCTGTTTATATTCTACCCCTCTTTGCCATTATGTATCCCACTGACATACTGCCAACTTTACCTTTGTATAGCCACCTATACCATTTGCTGTTCCTCCCACCTGTCTGTGGGCCGGCATGTTACCTTGACTCTGTATTTTGTACTCTGTGTCTTATGTACTGTAACCTCCCGGGTCGCACCTGAAAATAGGCACTTGTTGTATAGTGTGCTTACCTAGTTAACAAAAGCAAATAAATAAATAAATAAAATAAAACTGAAGGTGGATAAAGCAATGGGGCCTGATGGGATTCACCCCAGAATTCTAAAAGAACTAAGGGTAGAAATAGTAACACCATTGACTACCCTTTTTAATAAATCATGGGAGGATGGTGTGGTACCTGAGGACTGGAGGAGGGTGGATGTGATTCCAATTCACAAAAGTGGGAGCAAAACAGAGACAGGAAACTATAGACCTGTCAGTTTGACCTCAGTGTTTGGGAAAATGATGGAATCACTTCTGAAGGAAAGCATTGTTGTTGAGTACCTAGAGGCCAGTGGGGCGCAGGGTCCAAGGCAGCATGGATTCACAGTTGGAAGGTCATGTCAGACATATCTAATTGATTTATTTGACTGGGTGACCAAAGTAGTAGACCAAGGAGGGGCTGTGGACATGGCCTACCTAGACTTTAGCAAGGCATTTGGCACAGTCCCACACAAAAGATTAATAAACAAATTAGCCATTCCTGGGAGTAGAACCCAGAGTGGTAACCTGGGTAAAACACTGGCTGGACAACAGGACACAGCGGATAGTAGTAAATGGAGTCCACAGTGAAGAAAGGAGGGTTACTAGTGGGGTACCGCAGGGTTCAGTACTGGGGCTGGTCCTTTTTAATGTCTTTATAAGTGACATTGCAGAGGGACTGGAAGGGAAAGTATGTCTCTTTGCAGATGACACAAAGATCTGCAACAGGGCTGATACACAAGGTGGGGTGGAAAGGATGAAAAGGGACTTGGCAAGGTTGGAGGAATGGTCAAATGTATGGCAGCTTAGATTCAATGCAAAGAAGTGCAAGTAATGTACCTGGGAAATAAAACCAGGAAGAGCACACAATGGGGGAGTTGAGATACTGACAATAACAATAATGGAAAGGGACCGGGGGTAGTCAAGTCAGATGACTAAAGGTGGGCCAGCAATGTGAGAAGGCAGTAAGGAGGACTGGGGGGATATTGGGATGCATATGGAGAGGCATTACCAGTAGAAAACAGGAAGCTGTTGGCCCTCTGTACAGACATCTGGAGTACTATGTACAGTTTTGGAGACCCCATCTCCGCAAAGATATAGACAGGGTGGGGAGGGAGGTACCGCTGGACCACCAGGGATGGAATCCAATCTTTCTTTAAACTTCTGCCAGTGATCGGGCTGCGAGCTGTCCACTGGACCACCAGGGATATAGGGGCTATTATAGTTATGCCTTCGATCGGGCTGTGTGTGGTCCACTGGACCACCAGGGATGTAGAGGATTATTATATTTATACTTATGCCCATGATTGGGCTGCGAGCAGTCCACTGGACCACCAGAGATATGGGACTGTTTGATTTCTTACTTCTGCCCGTGATTGGGCATGGGGGGGCGCTACCTGATGCATGGTGCCACCGGAGCTTGGGTGGCCATCCACAGCTGGCAGCTGCCATGTTGTGCCCTGCAATACGGCAGCTCACCTGTGGGTGGCTGGCTGTTGCTCCTTTATTTTTTGGAATAATTGTATGTGGTGTATGTATGGGTTGCGCCAGCATGGGCTCCGTACATCCCTGGCTGAATGTCGGGATGTCTTGAGGGGTATGTGGGCAAGCCCCCTACTTCTTGCATACATTATTGATGTGTCTTGTAGCACATCGGGATTTTGTGCCACACTTTTCCCTTTTCAATATCGTGCCGGAGTGCATCAGTGGGTTGCACATGGTGCAACCTTTCTGAATATCCCACCCACAGTGTTTTACTTTAACTACAACAGGGATAAGGCTAAGGATTAAAAGTTCCTCCTAAACTGGGATGGACTCTTTTGGGTCAAAGATAAAGTCTCACCTGTAGCATACCAATTAAAATCAAGAAGAAGAACACTAAGCTGGCCTAGTGGTGTGGAGTGCTGAGGCATCCGTGCCTTACCTCCTGCCATACCAGCGACCTGTGTTTGTAATGCAAGCGGGCCACCAGAGGTTGGCTTGGAAGTGAGAGGATTGAGCGTCTGAAGGACTGCTCTCCTCTCTCAGTGACGGAAGATTGGTACTTCTGCTGAATGATTGCCCCAGGGTGGAGGCCCAAGGGTAATGCAGGTTTGTTGGGCACCAAGGAAGGGGGGGTGCTGCAGGACATCCACAGACATGTACGCACCTCCATGTACACACATCTGGTGTGTGTGCCTCAGCTGTGGGGAAGGAAGAAAATGGAGGGAAAATCTCTCAGCTGCAGATGATGACCGGCCCTCTGCAGGCTCCACACTCGGCAACCAGGCAGAAGGTAAATCCCAGCAATACCAGGGTGATGAGACTCGGGGAGCTGGTTAGAAAGAGACAGCTAGAGGCGTAGGAGCTGAAAACCTATATGGAAAAAAGAAGAACACTGGTGCAGTGACTCTTAAATGGGTTCAGATTTATCAGTTGGGACTATACTATGAATGCAAAGAAACCAGTTGTGACATCTCAGGTAAAAGCAAGTGGAAATAATGAACAATTGTCACCCTGAAAAGTTTAATTATAATACTGATTTCTGTTAATGATGAACAAAGAGTTTATGTGTTGTACCTGTGAAATGTCTGAAATAATTTCAGTGTCCCAAGGAAAGATGTTAAAACAGTAAAAAGAAAAGAGTACATAGTTGTAATCAAGTTTAATCATGTAGCACTGTATATATTTTGATGCAAAATGTATATCTCTAATGATGTCACATATGATGATGTCACATCATATGATGTCACATCTGATGTTACATGTGATGATGTCATTCACTAATGATGCCATTAGTTATCACATGATGCACAACTTTATAATCTGTGATTCATTTTCCCCATGATACTTAAACTATATACCCATATAGTAGGATTACAGTTTTGAATTAGAAAATGCAAAAGAAGGAAAATGTGTGGGAAAATCTTAGACTGCAAAAATATTTTACAATAATTTCATTATTCTGTATTATTATTTTATAGTTACTATTTTCCATTCTTTATAATACCTGATCATTAATGTTTAATTATACTTTTAGACTGGGGATGTAAGTGGGATGTGATACCAAAATAGCTGGTTTAACCTTCTGCCTACATAAACTCTCTGAGCAAGAAAATAAACTGTTTCTGATGGGGGTCTAAAACCTGCCTTCATGAACTGCCTGGATGGAACTTAAGAAAAAAAATTGCTATCTCAAACTCTCAGTTAAAACAGTATGGTTTCCTTAACTGGTTCCATAAGAGTGTAATCTCTGCTTGGAAAACAAGAGACACTTTGATAAGGAAACCACAGCAACCCCATACCAAACTTTATGGCCTGGCACTGCCATGCACTATATGGCTGGTTGGGGGGAAAAAAAACTAGGAGAAACTATCTATGAATTTTTACTATTGAACAAAATACTTTCATTTGTTGCAAAGCTATTTTGGATATTGCCAGCACACAATTAAATAATTGGATAAAGAACATTTTAAACTATCAACTGACCATGTTTTATGACTGCAGCAACCATACAAACATTATTATTCACTGGAATGTGTTTTGCTGAAACCACAAGAGATAAACATGGGTTGTTTGGTCTTAAATGAGAGCCGGTGTAATTGACAAGTCCAAAGATATAATTTTTTATGTAGGCAACTCGGTGCTGAGTTGAAACACACCATCTTAAAAAGTTTGTAGTTAACAAGTCTGACAGCATTGATGGATGCATTTTCTTGGAGAACAAAGAAAGAACCATCTGCAATGGAATCTAATGCTTTTAAGAACTTTCCTAAACATAGATGTGAAAGACACTTATTTTATTTTGTAGTCCAGGACATGAACAGTAAGCTCATTAACTCCTTTCTGAGATAACTTGCTGAAAACAGCGGTAACGCTGGAATGCCATGTGGTGTCTTTATGTTGCTTTTACTACTGCTTTCATGCTAGAGCTACTGGGGGCTCTCTAGCGACTACAATCTTTAAGTGCTGTGGGTAATAGTATTGTGGAACAGTTAATAACAGTTCATGTTATGGCAGCTTAAGCTCCTTTACCTGCATCCATTGTTGTTTAAAATTCCCAGAATTTCCTTGCATGTGTTAGGTAACGCTTGAGTCGGGATACAGCTTGTACATGCGCAGTATACAATTATGATCCCGGTCTCCTGCTGCATCCTAATCAGCTCCTTTGTTCCTCCTCCAATATAGGCCTCGCTACATCCCTCTACCCCCAGAAGCAAACAATCTGCCTGCCCACCATCCAGAGCTCTCTCCAGGAGCGGGGACCAACACGGGTGCCAAGAAGAGGTAATTAAAGTACCTCTAAAGCAGCACCCTTGTGAGAGGGGGTTAGGCCGTCAATGCACTGCACATGTCGACTGCCCCACCCACCCTGGGTGGTCACTACCTATATAGGCACTGTCTTATGACATCACTTCTCCTCTATTGTTTTACTAAGTCCCCACTTTTCCATTTGCAAGTTATACCTGCTAGCCACTAGAGGGACCCTCTGACCTTTCCACCTCAGTCTCCCCACCTGAATCCCCTCCTGCTTCCTGTAACCTCTCTACCTGATTAGGCTACTTCTCTCTCTACTCCCACCCCTGCCTCTGCCCACACCTCAGCCTGAAATCTGGCTAGCCCTACTCACTAACCTGCCCTATCACCTGATCCACACCCAGCCTGTCACTAACCCCACTGACCACTAAGAGTCACTATTTCAACCCTGTTTTCTCACCCAAACCCAGCCCGCTTTAAGTCACCTAGAATCTGGATCCCTGCTCTCAGCCAGGTCTTATCCTAACTGCCCTGCCAGGGTCTTGAATCTTGTACCCTGTCCACCAGAGGCCGTGACAGTACCACTACTCCAAAGTGGTGTCTACGCTTTCTGAGGGGCAACCAGGATACTTGAAACTGACCACCCTGCTATTACCAAGGCACTATGTCTGGGCACCTCTTCCCCAAATCTGGTGAAATGTCCCCATCAATAACCCTTGTACTTCTGATCCCCTCCATTTTACTGTCCCTTCCCATTTTAACTCCCCCTCTAAGTGGCTACCCAGCACCCCCCCACCGGCTATTCTGACCCATCCTACAAATGCCCACTATAAGTCCACTTCATCCCTCCCAACTATCTCCTGGTCCCATTTCCCCACACCCCCCTCCTCCTCTATCTATTCCTTTGGCTGCCTTCTGGCCTCTCTCTTTCCCACTCCAGTACCCACTCCCTCTGCTCAGCCCACCCTACTGGCACCTCCAGCCAGCGCATGGCAAAATCCTGGTCTCTCCATGTTCTACGCTGCCACCTAACCATTGCCCTACTCCTCTTGGCTGCAGGGGATATACACCCTAACCCCGGCCCAACCCCGATCCCAACCTCAGACCCAGACCACCCCATACCTAACCCCTCAGCCAAGGCCACCACCGGCACTCGTTCTGGTTACCTCCCCCGAGGCTTACGCCTTCTCCATCTAAATATTCATAGCCTAGCCCCTAAGCTCGATCAGCTCCAGGTCCTAGCCGCCCACCATGCCCCTGACATAATCATCCTATCTGAAACCTGGCTAAACCCCAGCCTACCAGATAATACCATTACTATTCCAGGTTTCACTATCACACGACAAGACCAGCCCTCCAGAGGTGAAGGGGTGGCTATCTACATCAGATCAGCCCTATACTTCACTGTCTTTCTTACAAAAGCTGAACCCAAAGCTTACAAGCTTCTTATGGTAAAACTGACCCCTTCCTCCTCATTACCTATCTTTGTGGCCAGTATTTAGTGCTGCCCAGGCACGCCAACCACAATAGTCACTGACCTGCTATGCCAGCTCTCATCTCTTGCCCAGTCGGGTGAACTATATGTCATGGGTGACTTTAACCACAACTGGCTAGCACCCACTTTTAACAAAACCCAAACTGAGATAACCACTCTCAACCTTAGCCAAACCATTACGGAACCCACACGTTCAAACCATAAGTCCGGTAATCACTCCCTCCTAGACTGGGTGCTTGCATCCCACCCACACTGCATCATCAGTTCAGGCCTCCTCCCTGATTCCATTAGTGACCACCACCTAATCTACTTGGTCCGCAAAATCCACAGAGTTAAATCCCCTCCCAAATTTATATTCTAATGGTCATACAAATCCCTCAACCTCTCCCCCTCCTGGAAGATCTATCTCACTCTAATTGGGTCCCCAGCTCAAGCTGCTCTAACATGGATTCGGCCCTTATGCACTTTTGGAACACCTTATTCACTGCCTGGGACAAACACACCCCCCTGCGCTGGGCTAGAGTCCATGGGTCTCACCTACCCTGGATATCCCCTGAGCTGATAGCTTGCCAACAAGCCCATGACAAGGCCTGGTGAAACTACAAATCCACGCTCCTCCCAAGCAACTACATCACCTACTGCATGCTCCTCAACAAGTGCACAAAGGCCATCCGCTTAGCCAAGGCTGAATATTTTAACAACACCCTAAATGCAAATCTTGGGAGACCTTCTAAATTTTGGAAAGTCATTAACTCCCTTTTCTCCCCCCAGACAGCAAGTCCCCCACCTCTTCTCCTTGCCCAAGGGACTCTCCTCTCTGACCCCCTAAAGGTAGCCTCTGAGTTTAATTCCTATTTCACTACTTGTGCCCTGGCCCTCCTTGATTCCCTACCTCCTGCAACTACACCCACCCCCAAGACATCTAGCCCCCTACCATCTGGTAGGAATCCCTTTTCCTTTAGACACATCACCCCCCACTGAAACCCTAGATGCCCTTCACTCCCTGAACCCCTCCAAAGGCAAATCCCCAGATGGTCTCAATAACAAACTCCTCTTCCTATCTGGCCCCGCCATCGCTATTCCCCTCACCGCCCTACTAAATCTTTCTTTCACCACCGAGTCACTCCCCTCCAAATGGAAGCATGCCACTGTCCTACCCCTTCCAAAAGGTGGTGATCCTACCTCCACTACTAACTACCGTCCCGTCTCCCTCCTCCCTGCCCTCGCCAAACTCCAGGAACACCTAGTGCTATCCCAACTCTCCCACTTCCTCTCAGAAACTAATTTCTTCACCCCATTTCAGTCCAGTTTCAGAAAACACCACTCTACCACCTCCTCCCTACTAAGACTCACGGACTCCATTCTCACTGGGATGGATAAAGGGCTAATCACTGCTGCTATTTTATTGACCTAGCAAAAGTCTTCGACATGGTATCCCATTCTCTCCTACTATCCTGCCTATCAAAGGCTGGGTTAGCAGCATCTGCCACAAACTGGTTCAGTGCCTACCTACTAAATAGAACTCAATCCACTAAAATAGCTGACCACACCTCCCCCCCTCTCCCTATCACCACCGGCATTCCCCAAGGCTCAGTTCTTGGCCCCATCCTCTTCTCCATCCTCCTAAATGATCTGCCTAATTCTTGCTCCTCTACTGCAATCCACATGCATGCAGACGACACGGTCCTCTTTATCTCCAGCCGGACCCACGAAGAACTCACCTCCAAACTTCAAACCGATTTCAACAAAATCCAGCACTGGTTCAATACCAACCAGCTCTCCCTAAATGCCAAGAAGACTGTCTCTATGTCTTTCGGCACTAGACAGCGTCTATCCAAACTCACCCCCCCGATCTTCCATACCCTAAATAACACCATCCTTGATGAAGTGCCCTCCTTCAGGTATCTAGAGGTTTGGCTTGATCAACACCTGTCCTTTTCCACACATGTGGATGCCATCATTTCAAAACAGCACCCAAAACTTGGCACCCCTCTACAGAAACTGCAGTAGTCTCCCGCTACCTGTCAGATGTGAATTAGTCCAGAAAATGATTCTACCCTTCTTCGACTACTGTGATGTCGTTTACAGCTCCACCTCTAAGACCACCCTAGCCAGAATTGACCCCCTCTTTATTGCTTTCTGCCACTTTGCCCTCGATGCCCCACCACTCACATCCCTGTGAGCTCTACTGTTCATTGGTCTTGCCATCCCTGAGTAACCAACACCTAATTCATAGTGTTAAATTCACTTCCAACTTCTAGCTCGGCTTCCTCCTGCCCTACCTCGTATCCTCCCTATCTTCCCCACCTACCCCCACCCTCACCCTCAGGTCCACTGATGCTAGGCTATTAGTCATCCCTCACCCGAAGGACCACCGCTGGCCAGTAGGCCTTCTCTTACCTCTTCCCTAAACTCTGGAATGGTCTGCTGGCCCAGATCCACCATTCTTCATCCAAACACTCCCTATCCTCTGCCTTCACTAACTTCCTTGCACCAAATTGCAACTGCCCCTGACTTCCCCCCAATAGCTTCTCTTCCCCATCCCCCCTTAGTGCCTGACCAGCGGCTCTGCCTTTGCCTAATTGTCTGGCTTATACACTGCCCTATGAACTTATACTCTCACTCTTACTCACTCTTATTCACTACTAACTCTCCCTCCTTCCTAATAACCTACGCTCTTCAGCCTTACTCACAGCTACTAACTCCCCAGTCCTTCCCCCACTGCACCTAAACCACCCCTACACACCTAATGTTTACTAGTACACTCCTCCTCTACCCCATCTTCACTCTCCAACTCCTACTGTCAACTTGGTGCATCTCGCTTCAGCTCAAGTTCTGTTCTGGCACTCAAGTTCTGTTACTGGCACTCAAGTTCTGTTACTGGCTCTTATGTAATTCATGTATTGCCCTCAATGTGTACCCATGGCATGTATACCCTGTCCTTGAAGATCATGTTCTGTACTGTTCTCCTTATGTAACAAGTTCAAATGTAATCCCACCCAACTATGTACATTATCTGTATTGCTCTACTGCTAAATTCAACTTTTGTATGTATACCTGCATCCTCTGTAACCCCTCCCCCCAGGTCGCACTGTGAGATGAGCATCTTTTTGCTCAGTGTGCCTTTCCTGGTGAAACATTTTCAATAAACAATAAATAATAAATAAACTGATATTATAATCATTATTAGCTTATCTCAGAAAATACTTATCTCAAAGACATGAGAGCCACATTGAAATGCTGCTTTTGATGAGGTGGGGTTGGAAATGTTTGTTTAAAGACTGCATCTTATTGCATTCAAATGTTATAAGAACAATTAACTTTGGATTTAAAAATTAACAGCATACCAGGAGAGGTGGGCATAAGAAAGAGTGACTAGCCACCCCTACATCATTTGTGTGATCTAATCAAAGTTAGTAAAATGTGCAGGAAATTATGTCAGGATGATGCTCCAGTCCAGAGGTGGTAAAGCCAACCACCATGGAAATCAGCTAGTTTCTCTCTAACAGTGATGCTGTGAAGATCTGTATAGCTTGATCCTGTTTCTTATGATGGCAAGCAGTGTTACCGCCAAAACTTGGGACTGACTTTCTCAGTTTGGTAAGAGTAGACCACGTGTTTCTTTCTGTATCTGCAACAAAAAACACTGTTTGATCCTTATGCAGTGATGCCAGGAAGGATTTCCAATAACCACGTGGAGCTGAGCCAAAGACTGTAGCAAAGTCATGAAGGATTTTTGCTATTCAGGGAAGAAGGATTCTTACCAATATTCTGAAATTAAGAGGAAAACCCAAATGCATCAACTAACCAAATGTCTTGAATAGTATGTTTGATATTCATATAATATTCTAATTGGACTTAGCTGGGGGTTGCATAGGAAAAATAGTCATTAACATTTGGAACAATGGGTATATAGAACGTAATCAAAATCTATACAAAGATACTGTGTATAAATATTTTGCATGTGAAAAAGTATTTGAATAAGTTTTATACAAAGAAATAATTTAATACACTAATACAAAGAAACTTATAAGTGCTTATACATGTATAATGGTACTGTCCACAGGAGCATACAAAAACAGTCTGTTGTGTCTTGCTACTTTTATTAATTGCTTTTGAATATTTGCTTGTTCTGTTTATTTTCTGAAAGCTTTGTTGTTTTTATGTTTATGCTGCTTTTTACAATGTTTACAGGACTGTATATGTATGCAATAGTTATTAGTGATTAGTTACATTGTACAGGGGAAAAATAAAATCTATTTTTATATAACTCAAAGGGTGTGACAGAAATGTTATTTGTAATTATCAGAACTTTTTATTCAGTAGGTTGTGAAGTAAAGACCTGAGCCAGACTTGCATTATTTTATATATATTTTATGACACGTGGCTGAAGATTTAGATAAGTGCCCATAATAAGTAACTGACATTCCAGCCTATTCCTATGACAATAGTAATCTTAAAAAAAAAAGGCATTGCCATTGATCTTTAAGGACGCTTGTGAGCTTGTATTACTACTGGACACTAATTAATTAGTACTCTTCTGTGTTATTTCTGCCCCCTCCATAGAGGTTGAAGGCTCCAGGTCATAACAGATCATCTGTATGAAGCAACCACCTATGATGTTTGGGCTAATGTGGTAAGTAAGTACTGTATCCATGTTGAAAAAACTAAACAATATTACTTACTGCTGTCTGTCTTTACCTTCCAGATTTTGGTGTGTAAAAGTATTAATTTCCTGCCTGGAATGTGCTGTAGCTAGGATTGCTGCCCCTTTAAACCACTGCTGTTGCTGCTGTGAGAGGTTGTTCAGCACGAAGAGCTCCAGTTTCTCCTCACATGGACACATTGCATTGTAGAGGACCTGGTGCCATTGAGCTTTATGTACCATAAGCCACCACCTCTCCCAGCCAGCATAAACATGCCAACATTATTGGATTACTGGTTGTTTTCTTCAAATATTATTTTTTACTTTTAAAATTAAAAGAAAGGAAGCACTGCAACAGAAATGGGAATCATTCATATCTACTTTTATTTATGCACTGCTGCTCAACTGGTCCAGCACATTGTTGTTTTTTACAGCTCAAGCAGATATTCTGAGAGGGTCATGCCAAATGTTGGGTGGGGAAACAAAAGCAAGGGAGTATCTGTATAGTTAATGTTCTTCAATTAATCCTTTTTCTTTTAATACAATCTTTGTTTTAGTGACCACAAAAAGTAACTGAAGCTTTGGAGGGATGGAAGCAGACACTAGTACTTTTCTGGAGGACAGAGTCCTAAATGGACTCGCTACTCTGAAGATGGACAAAGTAATAGGGCCAGATGAGAGCATCCAAGGGTATTGAGGGAGCTCAGGGAGGTATTCACAGTACCACTGCATTGGGAAGATGTAGTTCTATTTCATAAAAGTGGTTGCAGGGAGGAGGCTGGCAACATAAGCCATTCAGCTTGACGTCAGTGGTAGAAAAGTTAATGGAATCACTGCTTCAGCAAAGGATAGCGGAATATTTTGAATCCAATGGGTTACAAAACTACAGACTGCATGGGAACACAGGGGAGAGGCCATGTCACTGAATCTGATACATTTCTTTGACTGAATGGCAAAGGAATTGGATCAGGGTGGAGCGGTGGATGTGCCTAATGAGATTTCAGTAAGGCTTTCAACACAGTTCCAGACAAGAGATTAGTAAGTAAGCTGGGTAGCTTAGAAGTGGGTCCAAAGGCAGTAAACTTGTTAAAGAAATTGGTTAGGGGATAGGAAACAGAGTGTGGTGGTAAATGGACTTCATGCCAAGAAAGGTAGGATGACCAGTGGGGTGCCTTAAGGATGAATGCTGGGCCTAATCTTCTTTAATGTCTTTATAAGTCATATTGCAGAGAATTTGGAAGGAAGATCTGCCTCTCTGTAGATGACACCAAAATCTGCAATGGGTTGGACATTCTAGGCAGGGGGTGGAGAGGATGAGTAAAGACTTGAGAAAACTAGAGGAGAGGTCAACCGTATTGCAGCTGGGTTTCAATGCAAAAAAGTACAAAATAATGCATTTATGGCACAAAAGTCCAGGGGTGGAGTGCAAAATGAGTGAAGACGTATTGAAAACTACAAAGCAGGAAAGAGACCAGGGGTTAATCATGTCTGATGACCTAAAAGTGGCCAGGCAGTGTGACAAGGCAATCAGGAGGGCTAGTTGGATGCTGGGGATTGGAGAGAGGTGTTGGATACTTCAGCATTTTGGCACAATGGATGCATAGCCTGTTTCAGCACTGGCAGTGATGGTAGTAATGGGGGGCATAGCTGTATGGACTATATGTACCGTAGCAGGTAGGATGTCAGCAGATAGAAGGGGCAGAGGTGTTCATGTTCATGCAGTGTCAGTGGCTCAGCAGGTAGCACACTTGCCTCTGAGGCCAGGAGATCAGAAGGCTGTGGGTTCTATCCCCAGATCAGTCACTTAGGTTAACATCCCAATACTGACACTGCAGTGCAGCATGAGGGGAGTGCTGCACTTCTGAGGTGCCATCTTTAGGATGAGACGTTAAACCGTGGTCCCATCTGCCTGTTCTTGTGGTTGTTCAGGTGGATGTTAAAGATCCCATGGCACTTCTCAAATAGCGTGGGTGAATTTCTCTGGTGCCCTGGCCAAATTTCCCCCATTCACTAAAATACCACCAACAGCTTAATCTGGTTCAAAGTTAGTTGGCATTCATCTCTATGTCCCTCCCTCTGAAAATAGGCAGAATTTGTCTAGTGCACTTACCTGGTCAACAAAAACTAAATAAATAAATAAATAGAAGGTTGGCCAGAGTGTATGCCAGCAGATGGGAGAGAGCAATGATGCAAATACAGAGTCAGGGGTTTGCTAGTAGATGTTTCGGTGTGTAAGTATACAATACAGGGTTTAGCACGGGACACACAGTATATTTAAATTTCCCAAACATAACAATTTCAGTGTTACATCTCATGGTATTAATTTGTTAATTTTACCTGCTGTGCTATCTATTCCCAACAACTACACAGCAAATACAAGCAAGCAAACATTTGGCTCTGACCAATGCATGTACTTCCTTTGTCCTGTAGCTGAGCCTTACAACTATGCCATATCTCATTGAGCACTTTTAGTTACTTTAGACAGCTGTTTATTATGTTATATGATGAGCTTGCTGACTTCTGTGTAGTATCATTGGCCAGGTGAATACCACACATTGTAAACTTTGAAATTGTGTTGGAGATCAACATCAGCTAGGTTTAGCCTCATTTCATAGGCCAGTATAAGGATGGAGTTTAAAGGGGAGGCAGGCAGTTATGGTGATTGTTGGATGCTCTTCTCTAGGGATATGTTCTGGAGGAGGGGGCACTGCCCCATTGGCAGGACCATGGCAGAACTCCAGGTTTAGCTGTTCGCAAGTGTAGAAATATTACAGCTGCATCACCAGCTCAACTGCTAATCCAGGTGGTAGAGAGTGGTGGGGAGGAGGAGGAGGAGGGTGAGGGTGAGGGTGAGGGAGGCAGAGGTGGTCAGAATTAAGTTGTCCAGCCTATCTCCATCCAGATGGCAAACTGCATTGCAGTCCTAGAGGAGGCACAGGCACCTAATTCCACTGGCAGGGACTCTGAGTCATTTGATCGGAAAGGGCAGAACAACATGATAGCACCAAAGGGGAGCAAGTCTACCATAAGGCAAGGCAAGGCAAAGCAAATTTATTTAAAAGATGCCCAATCCCAGAGGCTCTGGGCGCCGTACAAATTTTAAAAACATTTAACATAATCTTACATTCAGAAATAAAATAATAATACGCAAGCTATAAAATAAATCATACTCTAAGCTTTGAATGCATATGAGAATAGTAGTGTCTACAGGCGAACCTTAAAGACATCTATAGTGGGGGCCTCCCTGACCAAAGCTGGCAATGAGTTCCAAAGAACGGGGGCTGCAGCACTAAAAGCTCTATCACCAGCTGATTTTAGCCTCGTTCTAGGAACAGTCAGGAGGCTACCACTGGAGGATCAAAGAGGGCGGAGAGAGGAAATAGGTGTCAGGAGGACTGACAGGTAACCAGGGCCCTGTCCGTGTAGGGCCTTAAAGGTGAGAATACCCACCTTAAAGAGGATTCTCCACCTGACTGGAAGCCAGTGCAATTCGCACAATACCGGTGTGATATGACAAGATTTTGGCTGCCCAGTCAATAACTGGGGCAGCTGCATTTTGCACCAGCTGCAGTCTGCAGAGAAGTCCCCTAGTGACCCCGAGATAGAGCGCGTTACAGTAGTCCAGCCTAGATGTGACTAAGGCATGTATCAAGGTAGGGAGGTCCAGAGGCGGAACAAGGGGCTTAATCCTAGCAATGTTTCTGAGATGGACAAAACAGGTTCGAACCACAGAAGCTATTTGAGCCTCCATGGTCAGATTCCTGTCCAGAATCACTCCAAGATTACGCACCCAAGGAGAGGTCTTCAATGACACAGCTCCAAGAACAAGTCCAGTTGCTGAGTAGGAGGCCATACTATCACAAACTCTGTTCGACTCCACCACCAATACCTTCGTCTTGTTAGGGTTCAGTTGCAATCAGCTGGAAGCCATCCAGTCATTTATCTCAGTCAGACAGATGTTAAGTGCATCCACTGTATTGGCTGTTCCTGGGGCAAAGGACAGATATAGCTGAGTATCATCAGCATAGCAATGGAAGCTCAAGCCATACTTCCTAATGATCCCCCCCCAGGGGCAGCATGTACACTGCGAACAACATTGGGGCCAATACCGAGCCCTGAGGGACTCGGCAGGGAAGGAGACAGGGTACAGATGAGGAATTACCCATCATAACCCGATGCCTCCTATTGGTAAGGAAGGACTCAAACCAGTTGATAACAGTCCCAGTGAGTCCACATAGCTCCCTGAGGTGGATAAGCAACACACAATGGTCCACAGTTTCAAATGCTGAAGAGAGATCAAGGAGAACAAGAATTGTCCCGTCTCCTCGATCTCTAGCCCTGAGGAGATCATTCTGCACCTGAACAAGTGCAGTTTCTGTGCTATGTCTGGCCCGAAAAGCCGACTGGAAGGGATCATACATCTCGTGAGTCACAAGGTGCTCTTCCAATTCAAGCGCTACCACCTTCTCCACCACTTTCCCTAAAAATGGGAGATTGGAGATTGGACGGTAATTTGCCATGATCACCGGGTCCAAAAAAGATTTCTTTAGAAGGGGTCTCACCAGAGCCTCCTTCAAGGCATCCGGAAAGACTCCCTCAGATAAGGAACACTGTACGATCATGGCAAACACCAGGCCAACAGAGTCAATGCATCTCATTAAGAAAAGCGTTGGCACTGGGTCCAGTTCACAAAAGGTGTGCTTCAAATTGACTGCCACCTCGATAACCTCACTCACTTCCACTGGTCTAAACTCTCCCCAACTCAGCAGAGTGCACTCAGCACACATCTGGTGACCACTGTCAGCTATAGTATTGCTGGCTGAGGAAGCCTCCCGCCGGATCAAGGACACCCTGTCCGAGAAAAACTGAGCAAACTCCTCACAATTTTCATTTGAAAAAACCTCCCGGGCTGCAAGCAGATAGGATGAAGAAGTCTGTTTACAGTCCAGAAGAGTGAAGCAGGTCGGTTCTTCCTGGCAGCAATCTCCCTGGACAGGAACACTGACTTCTTACGGTTGATTGCCTCCTGATATGCACAATAGTGCATACGCAGGACCAGTTTGTCCACCTCCAGGTGGGACCTTCTCCAGTGGCACTCTAGTCTCCGACCCATCTTCTTCATCTCTCTGAGGTCCCCATCAAAGCATGGGGACCTCAGATATGAAGTTCTGGGTCGTACACGGACAGGTGCGAGGGAGCTGATGGTGTCAGAGAGCACCTTATTATAGGTGTTGAGCCTGGCACCAACACCTCCAGCACATGCAGCACCCACACTTGAGAATTTAACTGCCGCCAAAAAACCCTCAGGGGTAAGACCCCACAAAGGGTGACAGCTAATCATCTCAGCAGGGGAAGGGCTTTTGGCGGGAGCCCCAAGCGTGAACTTCACCGTGCAATGATCGGACCAAGAAACCCGATCAATCCTGAGATTGGTGATCTCAAGCCCCAGTGAAAACACCAGGTCCAATATGTGGCCGTCCCGATGGGTGGGTGTGGCAACAACCTGCGTCAGTCCTAAGGATGACATAACCTGCAGGAAATCATTGCTGCATCTTTGGTCTCTATCATCCACCCAAACATTGAAGTCCCCCAGTAAAACACATCTGGGGGATCCCAATGTTTCACCCACGATGAACTCAGCAAACTCCTGCAGGAAACTCCCCATTAGGCCAGAAGGATGATAGATGAGAAAAATTCTGCAGCCTGCGCCGAGACCACCGCGGATAGCCACATACTCAAAGGAACCTGGAGTTTCCACTGGGTGCACGGCGAAGGTCAGGCTGGATCTAAAACAGATGGCTACACCGCCACCCCTGTGATTCACTCTGGGGCAGTGCACTATGGTATACCCGGGAGGGACAGCAGCCTCAAAAATGGGGCCTGCATCATCACCCACCCAGGTCTCCGTAATGCATGCCAGATCGACTGATGAAACCAGTGCAGCAATAATTGCCATCTTATTTCTGATCGATTTGGCATTGCACAACACTGCCATCAGAGAATTGGAGGGTGGAGCAGCCCCTCAGGTTGCCTGGCCACTAGGTCTGGTGGACTCCCTTGGGATGGGCACCAACCATGTCTGGCCTCTCCTAGATGCCCGTCGTAACCCAGGGCGCCTCCTGGACCTAACAATCTCTATCTTACCATCATCTGTACCTAGATCACCCCACTGCCTGTAATCAGCACAACCCCTCTCAATCCCTACTTCCCATAAGAGTTTTAGTGCTCAGGGACTCAATGATTAGTGTGGTACAGAAGGTGGAGGGGGGTTGGACAGGAGCAGGAAGGTCAGTGCCTTCCAGGTGCATTGGCCTTCTGGGATTTAGACATATAGGGAGGATGGCAGAGATGGAACAGGGGGGCCTGTTGGTGCTGGTACACCTGGGTACCAATCACTGGCATATCAGTCAGTGGAGATAGTAGAGCAGAACTTATGTAAACTGGAGGACAGGTTGGTGGCACTCTCAGCCTCCCTGGCCTTTTCTGAAATCCTCTTGGTGTAGGGCAGGGAGGGGAAACAGGATAGGATAAGGAGTGATGTAATAGAACAGTTTAATGGATGGCTTAAGGGTTGTGCCAGGTGAAATGGTACCACTTTGAGAGGGATTGGAGGGACTTCTTGGACAGGAGAGTCTTCAACAGTGACAGAATTCACATAAAAAGAGAGGGGTCTGTGTCTGGGGGATAAGTTTGACATCTATATCAGATGTTTAAACTAATTGTAGAGGAGACTAGGAACAGGGGACCAAAGGTGACAGATGACAGAAAGGGGATCCTAGCTGGTACTCCCTCACATCTGCGAGTTGTAGCAGTACAGTGGGTACAAAGAAAACTGTGGCCCTAACATGATTAGATCAGGGGGCATCAGTGAGAGGAAACACAAAGTGTACAAACACCAAGAAAAACAAAAAGATGAGAGAACAAGTAAAGCACAAGGTAGTAGCAAAGTAGGATCAGGGGCCAGATAGAAGGCGATATGCCTTAATTCCAGTAGCCTAGGTAACAAAATCAGGAAGCTTCAGGTGCTGATGGTGGACACTGAGGTAGACCTTGTGTCCGTCACAGAAACATGGGCTTTGGAAAATGATGACTGGGACCTGACAATCACTGGGTACACAATGTTCAGGAGGGATAGAGGAACAGGTAGCTGGGGAGGAGTAGCCCTTACTGTCAGGGATGGCATCAAGATGGCAGAAGATGGGTTTAACAAGGTTAGAAATGGTTGACAGAGTCACTGTGGGTGCAACTCACAGCAGCCTCAGGCAAGAAGCTGAGCTTGAGGGTGATCTATAGACATCCAGGGCAAGGGGACAAGAAATAGAAAGACAGAGAGCTCAGAGAAGAACTTGAAAGAGGAACAGCAAAGGGGAAAGTAATTGTGGTGGGTGATCTGAACCTGACAGACACACAATGGGGCATACTCGTGGTCAGCAGCACAAGATGACAGACCTTGTTGGAAGCCTTCTAGGACTACCTACTGGTACAGCTAGTCAAGGAACCCACCAGGTAGACTGCAATTCTCAATGTGGTGCTCACCAACTTGGAGGTGGTAATAGCTCTGAGAGTTGGGGAGCCAGTGGGAACAGCAACCATAACTTCATTTGGTTTGAACGGCTGTTGGGTCCAGAAAACCCCAATCAAGAGTTGAAGTCCTTGATTTTAGAAGGGTGGGCTTCAGTCAGCTGATGGAGCTGGTCAGAGAAATGTTAGGGTGGACAACACAGTTGGTGTGGTAGAGAGATTGAGGGCAACCAATGGAGTGATTCTCAAAGCATTTAAGTTATACATGACAATAGCAACCAGAAAGAACAGGTTCGGAAAATCACTATGGTTCTCAGAAAGGGTCAGAGAAGTGGTGAGGGCTAAGAAAAAGGTCTTTTACAAATGTAAAGACAAGCAGGAGGAGGAACTGGTTAGGGAGGTAAAAGCAGACATGGAACTGCATATTGCGGAGGGTGCCAGGAGCAGAGATAAACAGTTCTTCCGATATATTGGAGACTAGTGGAAATAAAAGAATGGGGAACCGTAAGGCTAGTGGAAGGGGTTGGATGATAGAGGAGGACAGGCAAACATCTGCCACCCTTAATGATTACTTTTGCTCAGTTTTCACTTCAGCGGATGGTGGGCCTCTGCTAGAGAGTGGCATCAAGGTGGTCACTATGGAGTCCCAGAGATGAGGCAGACAATATTTACAAGTCTAAGGGTCCAGAAAGGGGTGGAAGCCCTAAAGATAGACAAGGTCCAGGGACCAGATGGGTTGCATCTGAGATTACTAAGGGAAATGGCAGCAGAGCTGGCTGAACCCCTGGTGGGTCTATTCAACAGCTCACTAAGGACAGGAGTAGATCTGAAACATTGGAGTGTAGCAGATGTAATTCTACACTATAAATGTGTGTGTGTGTGTGTGTGTGTATGTGTGTGGGCAAGGAATAATCAGGGAACTATGGACCCAACAGTATTACCTCTATTGTAGGGAAACAGATAGTCTCTGGCCAAAGAGGACCTTGCAGACTACTTGGAGAGCAACAGTCTCCAGGATAGTAAACAACAGATTTGTAGCAGAGAGGTCTTGTCAGACCAACACGACACTTTCCTTTGACTGGTTGATAACTGGATAGGGGCCATGCTGTGGATTTGCTTTAATTCAACTTCAGCAAGGCTTTTGACTCAGTTTCTCACAGATGGTTGCTGAAGAGGATGGAGGAACTGTGTGTGGCTAAGGTCATAGTAAACTGAGTAGGTAACTGGCTAAAGGGGTGGCAGCAGAGAATTGAAGTCAATGGG
Organism: Neoceratodus forsteri; assembly: GCA_016271365.2. NCBI lineage: Eukaryota > Metazoa > Chordata > Ceratodontiformes > Ceratodontidae > Neoceratodus > Neoceratodus forsteri. The sequence goes on along the minus strand of CM057451.1, from coordinate 1,058,678,661 downwards.
GTCAAATCAGAAGAGAGAGGGAGGTGACAAGCAGAATAATGCAGGGATGTGTCCTGGGACGGGTCCCCTTCAATATATTTATCAGCAACATTGTGAGGGAGTCTGGTGTAGGTTGTGTCTCTTTTCAGATGATATAAACTCTGTAGGAGGGTGGATAGTGATGGGGAAATCAGGAAATGTGGAGTGACTTACAAAAGCTAGAGGGATGGTCAAGGGTTTGGCAGTTGAAATTCAATAACAAAAAGTGCAAGGTAATGCACCTAGGGAACAAGAACCCCAGGATAGCACTGGAAGGATGAGGTGAGACTTAGCACTACTTCTTAGGAATGAGATATTGGAGTTATCATCAGTGAGTCCCTCAAACAATCCAGTCAGTGCAATAAGGTTTACAGCAATGCAAATAGGATGCTGGGCTGTATTGGGACGGTTTCTGACAATTGAAGGGAAGAGGTAATGCTCCTACTACACAGATTCTTAGTGAGAGGAGTTCTAAGCTCAGGAGTCCTCACCTCAGGAAAGACAGAGATAGGATGGAGATGGTGCAATATAGGGTAACAAAAATGAGTCTGGACCAACAGGGCAGGTCCTACAAGAAGGGCTTCAAGGCACTGAACACATACTTGTTGGATACCAGAAGGGTGAGGGGAGATATGCTACAGACCTTCAACTTCCCAAAAGGAATTAACAAGGTGAACTTTAGGAAACATTAATTTGAATATTAGCTCACTGTCACATGGACATGAGTTGAAACTGACTGAAGGGAGGTCAGGAGGGACAAGAGTAAGTATTATTTTAGAGAAAGGGTGGTGGAGGAATGGAATAGTCTGCCAGCCGAGGTGGTGGGTGCTAAAATCATTGGTAGTTTCAAGCACATTTGGGACAGAATGAATGGTATAGTGGTGCTAAGGGTGTCAGAAATTGAGAGGTGAATGGAGAGGGGAGGGGAGGATAGGTAGGGCTTGGACTCTGGAGGGACATTAGCTCTTACCCAAGCAGACTACTATATAAACTGTACTTTTAAACTCATAAGGCATTTTGACTTAAAAAATAGGGTTCCTTAGCAGAATGAAATTGGTTTCTCAATTTAGCAGTCATTTTTAGTTGAAGTTAAATACTGCTAACCATTTTTACTTTTATTGACATCCATTAACAATCAGAAGCAATATAAGCATGCCAGTGTTATTGCTTTTCTCTCCATGCTTTACTGAACAGTAGTAGCAATACAATCGACAGTCAATCTAGAATAAAAACAAACTCTGGACAGAGCTGATAAGCCTGCTGGAGATGAATATGGTGTAAAAATATTGAAAATTACCAAAGTTAGGGGTCTTCATTAGCAACATGTAATGTAGCCTCATAAACTTGTTGTTTTGTAATATTTGTACACCACATTTTCAACATATTCTTGTTATGACCCTGCCTCATGAAGAAGGGCAGAGCAAATGATCAACTCCTGGCCTAAAGGTGATTTCACACAGGGACCACAAAATCAGCTTTCAGGATGCAAAAACACATTTTAGGCAGGAATTGAAAAATGTCAGCTGTCACGTTCATGAAGTGCTACAAAGAAATAACTATGTTGAAAATTTGGGGTTAATATATTGAATATTATCAAAGTTATGACCCTGCTTTTGCAAAAATCAACAGTGTTTCATAACTTTGTTTTTTTTATATTTTTACACCAAATGTTCCACATAGCCATCTTATGACCCCATTTCACGAACAATGACAGTGAAAATGTTTAACTCCTGCTTGAAAGGTGATTTTGTGCAGGGACCATGAAATCACATTTTTGGATGTAAAAAAACATTTTGGCCAAGATTTTAAAAATGACACCTGTCACATTCATGAGGTGCTATAAAGATATGGCTATGTATTTACAAAGGAAGAGGGGGAGGTACATTAAACAAACAGTAGTAACACGCTGGATACAGAAGTTGATACCGGCCCATTTACAGAAGAAAGGGTTCTGAAAGAACTCTTAAAACTGAAGGTGGACAAAGCAATGGGGCCTGATGAGATTCATCCCAGAATTCTAAAAGAACTAAGGGTAGAACTAGTGACACCACTGACTACCCTTTTTAACAAATCATGGGAGGATGGGTGGTGCCGAGGACTGGAGGAGGGCAGATGTGATTCCCCTTCACAAAAGTGGGAGCAAGGCAGAAGCAGAAAACTATAGACCTGTTAGTTTAACCTCAGTGATAGGGAAAATAATGGAATCACTTCTAAAGGAAAGAATTGTCGAGTATCTAGAGGCCAGAGGGGCACAGGACCCTAGGCAGCATGGATTCACAGCGGGAAGGTCATGCCAGACGAACCTGATAGATTTCTTTGACTGGGTGACCAAAGTAGTAGGTCAGGGAGGGGCTGTGGACATGGCCTACCTAGACTTTAGCAAGGCATTTGACACAGTCCCACACAAAAGATTAATATACAAGTTAGCCAGCCTGGGTGTGGGTCCCAAGATGACAGCCTGGGTAAAGAATTGGCTGGAGAATAGGACACAGAGAGTAATAGTAAATGGAGTCCACTCAGAAGAAAGGAGGGTTACTAGTGGGGTACCACAGGGTTCAGTATTAGGACCAGTCTTCTTCAATGTCTTTATAAGCGACATTGCAGAAGGACTGGAAGGAAAAGTATGTCTCTTTGCAGATGACACTAAGATCTGCAACAGAGTTGATGCACAGGGTGGGGTGGAAAGGATGAGAAGGGACTTGGCAAGGTTAGAGGAATGGTCAAATGTATGGCAGCTTAGATTCAATGCTAAGAATTGCAAGGTAATGCACTTGGGAAACAAAAACCCAGGGGAAGAGTACATAATGGGGGGTGAGATACTAACAACAAAAAATGGAGAGGGACCTGGGGGTAGTCATATCAGATGACCTAAAGATGGGCAAGCAATGTGAGAGGGCAGCAAGGAGGGCTGGGGGGATACTGGGATGCATAGGGAGAGGCATCACCAGTAGAAAACAGGAAGTTATTATCCCTCTGTACAGACAGCTGGTGAGACCCCATCTGGAGTACTGTGTGCAGTTCTGGAGACCTAATCTCTGCAAAGACATAGACAGGATGGAAGCTGTCCAGAGGAGGGCAACTAAAATGGTGCAGGGTCTGCACCAGAAGACATATGAAGAGAGACTTAAGGAGCTTAATATGTATAGCCTCGAGGAAAGGAGGGAGAGGGGGGACATGATAGAAACTTTCAAGTACCTCAAGGGAATCAACAAAGTCCAAGAGGGTAGCATCTTTCAAAACAAGAGGTGTGCAAGAACAAGAGGGCACAATTTGAAGATAGAGGGGGGGCCGCTCAGAGGTAATTTAAGGAAGTATTTTTTCACAGAGAGGGTTGTGGATGCATGGAACGGCCTTGTGGAGGTTGTGGAGTCAAAATCAGTGGTGGAATTCAAGCATGCATGGGATAGTCATAAGGCAGTTCTGGGGGGTTGGGGTAGGAAGAAGTAGGCTGCTGGTTAACTAGGATCTGCAGCTTATCCAGTAGGTAGGGAAATGGGCAGACTGGGTGGGCCAAGCGGTCCTTATCTGCTGTCAAATTCTATGTTTCTATGTTTCTATGTTTCTATGTTTCTATGTTGTAAATTTGAGGTAAAAATATTGAAAATTTCCAAAACGACAAGTCTGCATTCATAAAATTCAATGTAGGCTCATAAATGTGCTGTTTTTTAAATATTTTTACACCAAATTTTCCACAGTGCCATCTTATGACCCCAGCTTATGAATAATGGTGGAGACAATTCTCAGCTCCTGCCCAAAAGGTGATTTTGTGCAGTGACTATGAAATCACCTTTTGTAATGAAAAAAAAAAAAACATTTCGGCCAGGATCTGGACTCCTCACCACCATCTTACATTGCTCTGGTTGACTACGATTGAATTGCCATTTATGCTTATTGCATTTCAAGTTGCTTCTTGTGTTTTGTATCTTAACTATCATGTACTATCTTGCATTGCTCTGGAACCTTTATGCTGGATTTGTCATCTACGCTCTATCATATTTTAATTTTCTTGTGTTTTGTATTTTGTCTAACTGTTTGCTTTCTGTGCCATTGTCATGTCCTGGGTCATGCCTGAAAACAATCCCTGGGATCAGTGTACTTACCCAGTTATCAAAGTCTTAAATAAATAAATCAAAGTCATAAATAAATAAAAATAAATAAATCCTGAAAAATGACAGTTGTCACATTCATAAGGTGCTATAAAGATATGTCTATGTTGTAATTTTGGGCTGAAAATATTGAAAATTAGCAAAGTTATGAACCTTCATTTTCAAAATGCAATGTAGGCGCATATCTTTGTTAGTTTTTAATAATTTTAAACCACATTTTCAGCGTAGCATCTTATGACCCCACCTCATGAGCAATAATGGAGAAAATGTTCAATTCCTGCCTAAAAGGTGATTTCACACAGCTACTGTGAAATCACCATTTTGGGACAGATTTATATAACATCACTTGCAGTGTTCATGAGGTGGTATTCCAAAAAAGGTATGTTGAAATTTTGGGGCAAAAATATTGAAAATTGGCCAAGTCATGCTACTAAGTTCAAAACCCCATTGAAATACATTGAATGCATACCTGATTTCCTCAGTTTGCAGTCTGGCACTGGAGAGTGAAGACATGCTTGCAGTCCAGAGAGGATTATGGTGTTGGACTCACTATGAGTAAGTAAGGGATTGGGGGGTGCGAAGTGGTGGGTGCTGAGTGGGAGGGTCGAGTGGGGGGTAAGGAATGCCCACAAACGACATCAATGTATTTTTTTTTTTGGTGGGAAAAAAACAGGACAGAGGATTCATGAATGTGGCACTGAGGGATTGGGCACCCCAGTGTCATTGTAATGCTTCTGGATGGGGGGGTGCTGAGAGGAGGGATGGGTGGGGGTATACATAATAAAAACAATCAAGAGTGACACTGGGGGAATGAGCACCCCATGTGTCACTTTTATGTTTAAGGGGTTATGGTACTAAGAGGGAGGGTCGGGTGGGTGTAATATGCATAATTTTAAAGAAAGAAACAAACATCGGTCACGGTGGAGTGCAGCACACTCTGCCATGACCAAGATGGCCACCGCACCACAATGCACATGCACTAGTGCTATATCATGCGCAGTAGAGTGCAGAGGCCATCTTTAACACAGCGGAGTGTTCCGTGTTCCACCATGACCACTGTTTGTTTTTTTCTTTAAATTTAGGAATATGTCCCCCACCCGACACTCCCTCACAGCACCCACCACCCCACACCCCTCAGAAGCATAACAGTGACAATGGGGGTGCCCAATCCCCCAGTGTCCCAATCAGGATGGTCAGATTTTTTTGCAAGTTAAAAGTAGTGCAGTGTGACCGGAGTGCTCCAAAGACACAGAGGTGGCTGTGGTGACACTGCAACATGTGGTTTGATCACAAAGAATGCAAGGAATGTGGAGTCCTTTTTCGAAAGTAATAGGTCTGCAGGGCTCCATCTACTGCAGCCCTAACAAGTACTGTTTCAGGATTATAATATGGAGGGCCAGTCTTAGGGTATGTGGAGTACCTAGGCAAGCTTGAAAATGGCATCTCCACCAAGGAAAAGGTCTTTTTATCTCTTATCTCCCTGTCAGGTTCCCCCAAAAATAGTTCAGTTCAGTCTAGCATGAAAAGAGTTTCATAGTCAAAAAAATGCCCAGCAGCCCTGCCAGCCCATGTACCATACATTCACAGTTCCTCCAATGATCATTACTTTGCCATCTATTGATTATCTGTCAGAAAAAAAATAATTCCATGCCAGTTGCCACACCTGCCAGCCACTGCTTGCATGCCTATGCCTAGCCTGCTGGCTGCTGCCTCAGCCTGAACTTTTTTTCTTTTAATTATAAGTCATGGATCAGCCACCTATCTCCCACCCTGCTCAGTGTTTGCGACAGATTAAGATTGACTGAGTGAGAGGGGGGAGTGACCGAGCTCAACTGAGCTCTGTCGGGACTGCTGCAGATTTGTTTGTGGGCAGACAAAGGCCCCAACAGAAGAGCCCACTACAAAAGGGCAACCTGCAGCACTGGGAGAAACAGAATGAGAGAGCAAGTGAGGGAGGGGGAGTGAGCAAACTCACCGAAGTGCTGTCAGTACTGCTGCGGATTTCTTTGTTGGCAGAAAAAAGGTGTCAATACAGGCAGGGGTCCAGTACAAAAGGCCAGCCTGCAGTGCTGGGAGAAACAGTATGAGCGAATGAGGCAAGGGGACTTAGTGAGCACAACAGAGGTCTATCAGGATTGCTGGGATTTCTTTGTGGGCAGAAAAAGGCACCAATGCAGGCAGGAGCCCCGTACAAAAGGGCAGCCTGCAGCGCCAGGACAAACAGAATGAGCAATGAGAGAGAGAGAGACTGAGTGACCTCAATGGAGCTCTGTCGGGATAGCTGAGGATTTCTTTGTGGACAGACAAAGGTGCCAACGTAGCCAGTAGCCCCATACAAAAGCGCAGTCTGCGGCGCCAAGAGAAACAGAATGAGCGAGTGACAAAGCGGTACTGAACGAGCTCAACGGAGCTCTAGTGTGACTGCTGCAGATTTCTTTGCGGGCAGAAAATGCAGCAACGCAGGCAGGAGCCCAGTACAAAAGGCCAGCTTGGAGCGCCAGCAGAAATGGAATGCGAGAGTGACAGAGGGGGAGTGAGTGAGCTCAGTGGAGCTGTGTCGGGACTGCTTCAGATTTATTTCTTGCCAGGAAAAGCCGCCAATGCAGGCAGGAGACCAGTAAAAAAGGGCAGCCTGCAGTGTCAGGAGACACAGAATGAGAGAGTGAGGGAGGGGGAGTCAGTGAGCTAAACGGGGCTCTGTTGGGACTGCTGCAGATTTGTTTGTGGGCAAAAATAGGCAGCAATGCATGCAGGGGCCCAGTACAAAAGGGCAGCCTGCAGTGGCAGGAAAATCAGAATGAGAGAGTGAGTGAACTCAACAGAGCTGTATTGTAACTGCTGCAAATTTCTTCATGAGCATAAGAAGGCAGCAACGCAGGCAGGAGCCCAGTAGAAAAGGGCAGCCTGCAGCGCTGGCAGAACAGAACGAGCAGGTAAGAGAAGGGGAGTGAGCAAGCTCAACGCAGCTTTGTCGGGGCTGTTGCAGATTTCTCTGTGGCCAGTAAAAGGCGCCAACAGAGGCAGGAGCCCAGTACAAAAGGGCAGCCTGCAGCGCCGGGAGAACCAGACTGACTGAGTGAGACAGGGGGAGTGAGCGACCTCAATGGAGCTCTGTCGGGACAGCTGTGGATTTCTTTGTGGGTACAAAAAGCCACCAACACAGGCAGGAGCCCAGTACAAAAGGGCAGCCTGCAGCACCAGGAGAAACAGATTGAGCAAGTGAGAGAGGGAGAGTGAGCCACCTCAATGGAGCTCTGTCAGGACAGCTGCAGATTTCTTCCTCAGCAGAACAAGGTGCCAATGCAGGCAGCAGCCCAGTACAAAAGAGCAGCCTGCAGCACTGGGACAAACAAACTGACCCACTGACAGGGCCACTGAGCGAACTCAACAGACCAACACAATCAACATTAGGCATTGACAAATGCTTATTTAACATAGCCATTTCTTTACACCATCTGATAAATGTGACAGCTGTTATTTTTCTGATCTTGTCCAAAATGTATTTTCATGCCTGTGGTGCATAATGACTCTGTGGTGGTGCAGAATGATGTTTCAGTGGGGATTTAGCAATTTTTATTACTGAATTCATGAGGTGGGGTAATAAGAAGGCAATGTTGACAATTCGGATGTTGTTGTCCTACAAGTGGCAGCACAGAGCCCTCTGGGTCCTGCCCTTCTAGGCCCTGCACACCATCAGACAAATAGGCTACCATTACACTATATGAAAAAGTATGGATGTATGGGACCACAGGGCCCAGAGGGCCCTGCTGTCCCAAAGGCAAATAAGAGAATGATTATACTAACTCAAGTAAGGAAATTCTTTGCAGAAAATTGTGAATGAAACATTTAGGGTTCAGGCTAAAGTGACAAAAGTAGAGAAATATGGCTTTAGGTTTTCTAATCCTAAAATTCCAACCCCACCCTAAAGCAAATCAGGGATGGAGTCTTCCTAGCGGTTGTCAGCCCTAAAGCTCACACCATTCTATACATTCCAGAAATATACATGCTTAACGGGGTGAGCTTTATGGTTGACAACCAGTATGAAGAGTTCACCCCGACTTGTTTTATGGGTGGGGCTGGGGTTTTAGGGTAGGAAATCCTCAAGCCACATTTCCCTACTTTTGTCACATTAGCCTGAACCCAAAATGAATATATGTGTGTGTGTGTGTGTGCGTGCGTGCGTGCGTGCGTGTGTGCATGCGTGCGTGTGTGCGTGTGTGTGTGTGTGTGTTTTAAATGTATTTTATATTATGGGGTGCCACAGTGCCCCTATCATTATGGTTGAGTAGCCTGTTTAATGTTAAACCTCGATTTTTGCACATTAATATCTTTATCTGTGTTTGACAAAATTAGCTGAAATGTTGTATTTGTTGTCTAGGAGGCAAGGTTTTGTTGCCTAGAAAATGTTGTGATGATGGCTTGTGCAGTTTCTGAGATGCACGTGTGTCATTTTTTTGAAAAAAAAAACTAATTTTTTCCTATTCATAACATTATTTTTTTTTTTTTTTTTTTACTCTCGCCTACAGCTTACATCAAAAGGATGTTTTGCCCCCAAATTGCAGGGGACACATGTCATATCCCAAGTTATAAAATGGGGAGAGAAAATCCATCAATTTCATTGGTTGTTACCTGCACATTGTATCCATTCGATGCACAGGTAATAACAAGTACTTGAAAATAGGACTACAGAACAAAATAAAAATCAGTCTGCCATTGGAGCATTCAGATTTTAAAATGCTACCATGTTTTCAAAGCATTAGTAATGATCAGCATTTAAAATACTGAAATCAGATAAGCTGTGAGGAGAACTGGTTGTGGTATGAATATCAAAACAATAAAGTCCAGTGGACTCAGTCCCCGCTTTCAGCTGGCTCATCTCAGCCTGAAGATCATAATTCTGAGAACCAAAGTATTTTTTCTATTTCTGTGGCCAGAGGGCTGTTGTTTACAACTAACTTGAAGGAGCATTTAGGTGGAATGGAAAAAAACAGCCATTGAGATCTATTGCTTCTCTTGTTACTTCCTTGTAGTTGAAGGCATCTCTACTGCTCCCGGTAAGAAAATATTTATTATCTGTGCTTTTGTTGGTTGTAAAGTGGCCACTTATCTTAACAGCCCTCTCACCACAGAAATAGAAAAAAATACTCAGATTCCCAGAGTTACAAACTTCAAGCCGAAATGAGACAACTGGAAGAGGAGGCCAGGTCCACTGGACTTTGTTGTTTTAATATTCATACCACAACCAGTTCTCCTCATGGCTTCTCTCATTTCATGTCTGCTCCTACCCAGGCCATCCTGCTGCTCCCCCTGCTGTTCAAATAATAACAAACAGTTGCCTCATTTTTTTTAAAGGAAGCTTTTCCACAGACATCCTGCTCTTTTCAGACAGTCCATTGGGGGTGGGTGAGACCTCCTTGCACAGTGAGTGAGTGAGTGAGTGAGTGAGTGAGTGAGTGAGTGAGTGAGGGTCTGTGTGTCTATAATCACTTTTTGCTGCTTCTTTAAGTCTCTGCCTGCTCCTTTTTCAGTCCCAGCACACTCCTGCTTTGCTGCCATCGGTTATGTTTTAAAAAAAATTTATAAAACACAGTTTGTACTTTCTTCTGTCCAATGGTAGCAGCCAGAGTTCCCATCCAAAAGAAAAATCCGCAACAGGATTCGGTGGGAAGGGGGTAGTGATGTCATTGTGCAGTAGGAGGAGGGACTATTTTATCATAAAATTGTATAAGAAAATCTTTTTTTTTTTTACATATAAACATGTTTTTATTCCTAACTGTAAAAAATAAAAAAAGAGCCCATTTTATAATCACAATAAGACACTCCAGGGGTATGTATGAAACAGATTTTACCACATTACCAGTAGCTGAAGGCATGCAACCTATAGCCTTGTGCTTCACTATGCCCCTGGGTGTGCGGTAAAATCTGTTCCATGCACACCCCACCATGCCTTATTGCTTACATAGTGCATTTGACAGGTCTGGGGAAAAATATCATAGGGATTCAGAGTTATTAGACTTTAAACTTTATTGTTTTATGACCTGTGCATGTGCAATAGGGTTTTCCAGATACCGTAATGTTCTGAGGCAAAAGTAAAAATTTGATGCCATCTTTGCTGTTTTTTCATTTTGCACCACTAAACTATCAGAGCACCAAACACTTTTTTGTGCTGTGCCAACTGCCATCTTGTTGAATTTTTCCACAAACCAAAAAATGTGGAAAATACGCAGAAATGCTGGGATTTTAATAAGCAAACATCAGAACCTAGTTAACAGGACTCATTTAGCTAGATTCTGATGTCCATATTTTAATATTGTGCCCACTAATATGTTTTCTTGGCACCCAAAATCCCAGGTGCCCAGCTTAGTGAAAAGAATGCTTCCCCAGCATTCTCTGTATGATAACATCAGGAATTTCTTGACTTCTGCAGCCACAGTTGAAGTCATGCTTCCAGCTGCAGTGTTAACTGTGTGCTGCCCATTTTAGCTGATGTCTAGTGGCACCCCCCATCCACCAATCAATGTCTCTGGTGTCTAATGGCATCCACACCTGCTGACCACTGTCTCTGGTGTCTAGTGACCCCCTGCACCTGCCGATCACGGTCCCTGATGTCTAGTGGCACACCCCACCCTCAGATCACCATCTCCTAATTTTTACTTAAGTCCCTCCCACCCTTAGCCTGTTGTTTTATTTAATGTGCCAACATCAGGGGCTCACCCCCTGTGTAAACATTACAAGCCCCCCCAACCGTGTGGGCAATGAGGAGCCCACTTCCAGTGTCCCAAAATATTTATGTACTTCTCTTGTACCTGTAAAAAGAAAAAAACAGTCCCCGTCTTTTTTTTAAACCTGAAAAAAAGAAAATGGTCCCTTGTCGTCCCCACTGCTTCCCTTCCCCATCCTGACCCTCCCACTGAGCACCCACACACCACCCCCCCTTACCCTATACTTACAACTGGAGGTTGTAGGCTGTCATATTCTGTGGACTGAGAAATGTCTGCACTTTTCAAAGCCGAACTGTGAACTGAAGAATCAGGGTAAGTGCCGTATAATGAATTTCAATGGTGTTTTGAACTTAAGTTCATAACTCGGACATTTTTAGATATTTTTTCACCAAATTTTCACATGGCCTTTTTGGAACCCCACATCATGAACAATGGCACTGTCGTTTTGTTAATCAGGCCCAGAAGGTGATTTTTGCGGTCGCTGTGGGAAATCACCATTCGGGACTAACAAAATTTCACCACCAGTGTTCATGAGGTGGGGTCCTAAAAAGGCCATGTTAAACATTTGGTGAACAAATTCCTAAATAATGACTGAGTTATGCGTGTTCATTGAATTTTATTCTACATACGCGCATAACTTTGGTAATTTTTAATATTGTGACTCTAAATTTTCAACACAGCCATTTTTTCACACCACCTCATGAACAGTACAGCTGCCATGTTTTACATCCTGTCCAAAACATGTTTTCACATATGTAGCGTGGAATGGTGCTTCATTGACAGCTCAGTTGGTGGGCCAGCCGTGGAGAAAAGAGGAGGGCTGTACTGCTCCGCTGCTGCCGGGATTTAGGATGGGGGTGGAAACAAGGTTGTGGTGGGGACACCTGGCCGCTGGGGAGGCTGGGTGGGGGGACACTGGATCACCAGGGATTTATTGGAACTGGAGATCACGAGGGAGTTTAAATACAAAAACCCACTAGACCACCATAGATTTTTTTTAACAGGAGAAGAAGATACGGAGGGATGTGGGTGGGGGGGTTACTGTACATTTCCACGGTGGTTGGGTTATTACCAGGTGGAAGGGAGGAACCACTAGCCACCATGGATAATTATTTACATCTGGGACAGGTGGGGAGAGGGACCGCTAGCCACCAGGGATTTTTCTATACATTTGGGGACAGGTGGGGGGAGGGACCTCTAGCCACCAGGGATTTAGTTATAACCGTGTCAGGTGAAATTTTGCCCATGGACAGAAAGTGAAATTTCACTGTGTAAGGTGAAATTTTGCCTGTGGAAGACAAAATTTTGCCTAGGTGAAATTCCGCCTTCCACGGCAAAATTTCACGAAGCACTCCAATGAGAATTTGACCACTTTGTTAGCACTCCACGGGCAAAATTAAAATTTGCTGCATCACTACTCTGGACCACCTCCATCTTGACTATGTCCTTGCAGAGATGGGGTCTCCAGAATTGCACACAGTAATCCAAATGGGGTCTCACCAACTGTCTGTACAGAGGGATAACAACTTCCTGTTTTCTACTGGTGATGCCTCTCCCTGTGCATTCCAGAATCCCTCTAGCCCTCCTTACTGCCTTCTCACATTGCCAGCCTACTTTATGGTCATCTGATAGGACTACCCCAAAGTCTCTTTCCATTTTTGTTGTTGTTAATACCCCCTCATTATGTACTCTTCCTCTGGGTTTTTGTTTCCCAAGTGCATTACTTTGCACTTTTTAGCATTGAATCTAAGCTGCCATATTTTTGACCAATCCTCCAACCTTGCCAAGTCCCTTTTCATCCTTTCCACCCCCCCTTGTGTATCAACCATGTTGCAGATTTTTGTATCATCTGCAAAGAGGCATACCTTTCCTTCCAGCCCCTCTGCAATGTCTCCTATAAAGACATTAAAGAGGACCGGTCCTAGTGCTGAACCCTGCTGTACCCCACTAGTAATCACCTTTTCTTCAGAGTGTAATCCATTTACTATTACCCTCTGAATCCTGTTGGTCAGCCAATTTGTTACCCAGACTATCACCCTGGGACCCACTCCCATGGTGACTAACTTGTTTATTAATCTTTTGTGTGGGACTGTGTCAAATGCCTTGCTAAAGTCTAGGTAGACCATACCTACAGCCTGTCCCTGGTCTACTACTTTGGTTACCCAGTCAAAGAACTCTATTAGATTCTTGTGACATGACCTTTCTGCTGTGAATCCATGCTGCCATGGGTCATGTGCCCTGCTCTCCTCTAGGAACTCAACAATTCTTTCTTTCAGTAGTGATTCCATCATTTTCCCTACCACTAAGGTTAAACTAACAGGTCTGTAGTTTTCTACCTTTGCCTTGCTCCCACTTTTGAGAAGAGGAATCACATCTACCCTCCTCCAATCCTCAGGTTGCACACCATCCTCCCATGATTTGGTAAAATGTAGTCAGTGGTGTTACTAGGTCTCTCCTTAGTTCTTTTAGAATTCTGGGGTGAATCCCATCAGGCCCCATCACTTTGTCCACCCTGAGTTTTAAGAGTTCTCTCAGGACCCTTTCTTCTGTGGATGGACTGCTATCGACCCCCTGTCTAGAGTGCTTCTATTGCTTGGTTTAGGTACCTCCCCTTCTTCTTCTTTTGTGAATACTGTGCTAAAGTATTCATTCAGTATCTCAGCTTTTCCACTGTTATCCTCTGCCCACCTCCCCTTCCCTTTATTAAGCCTCACTATCCCTCCCTTGGTCTTCCTTCACTTCCTGATGTACCTATAAAAGGTTTTACCCACCTTCTTAAACAAGTTGTCTATCTTTTCCTCGGTTTGAGCTTTTGCTATTCTGACTGCTTTAACTGACACCGTTCTCTGACCAGCTCATTCTGTGATTTCTTATACTTCCTGAATGTTTTTTCTCCCTAATGTTTCTTGCCACCTCTTTTGAGAACTATAGTGTTTTTACTTTGTTTTGTTTTGTTTATTTGCTGCACACAAAGACTTGTTGCCTCTGTGATGGCAGTTTTGATTTCGTTCTTCTACCCTTCCTTCCTGTCCCTTTGTTAGTACATTCCTTAGGCACTCACCCATTTTTCCAAAGTCAGCCCTCCTAAAGTCCAGTACTTTTGTCTTGGTATGGCTTGACTCTACCAATGTGTTTATTGTGAACAACACACTGTTCAGTGTTCACTAGTTCCCAGATGGCTACCCACTTCTAAATCTGTGATCCTCTCACCATCTCCATTTGAGAGTACCAGGTCTAAGATTGATCCTTATATAGTGGGTTCCAACACTAGCTGTCTGAGGCATGCCCCCTGCAGGGCACTGAGAATGACCCCACTCTTGGATGTGGCTGCAGCACATGTGCTCCAGCTAACATCTGGCATATTCAGGTTCCCCATCAACTATAGCTCCCCTTTTTATGCCATTCTAAGGATACCTTCTATCATTTCTTTGTTCATTTCCTCCCCCTGAGATGGAGGTCTGTATACAACCTCATGTGGATTGTGGTGCCATTACCTGTCTCCAAGGTGACCCACAGTGCCTCCTCTCATCCCCATTTACCCATTAGTTCTGTTGCTTTGATCCCTTCCCTTACATAGAGAGCTACTCCTTGTCCTCTTTTACCCTCCCTGTCCTGCCTGTAGATTGCATACTCTGGTATGTTTACATCCCAGTCATGGTTCTCTGTGTAGCATGTTTCTGTGACTGCCACAATATCCATGTGTCCCTCTTCCATCAAGGCTGCTAAATCAAGAAGATTGTTACCCAGACTATGGGCGTTGGTACTCATCACTCTCAATTTATTTATGGTCTTTCCTCTTTTAGCCTCATCCCTGCCCTTACTATAGTAGTCTTTGGCTTTTTCTTAATTACCCCTGTCCTGCTCCCTATCGACCTCTCCAGCTTGGATTTTACCTTGCTGATTACCCTTTTTTTGTGGGGGAAGGCTGTGAATTCCCTGCTTTTCATTAGTACCTCCTCCCTTGGATGTTTAAAAGCTTGCCAATGAAGCATTTAAACCTATCAACAGGAGTTCAGCATGTTTGCAGTTCATTTGCATCATCAGGTAAGGAAAAAGGTCCAGCTCACCATACAATGCACAGGCAAAATGCCAGACCTCACTCAACAACTAACACATCAAAATCTGGGCAATGGAAAATCATGTACGCAAATGCTCACAGTCTGGGAAACAAGATCCCAGACCTGCAGACAATAATGACAGAAGCTGAAATGGACATAGTAGCAGTTAACAAGATGTGGTTTACCAGTAACCACACTTGGGAGACTTTCAGTACCTGGCTATGTACTGTTCAGAAGAGACTGAGGTGCAAAAAGGGGGGGGTGGAATGGCACTGTATGTCAATGAAAATATCAAAGCTACAGAAATTCAGAATACACATAAGGAGCCAGATGAACTGTGGGTCACCCTGGAAACAGGTAATGGGACAGCCATAAGAACTGGGGTTGTCTACAGGCCCCCAGACCAGGGGCAGGACATAGACACATTTACTGTTAGAAGACATACAAAACATGACAGCTAAAGGGGAGGTTCTGATAATGGGAGACTTCAACATGCCAGATACAGATTTGTCAATACCAGCAGAAACATCTGCAGAACTAGACACATTGTGGATTCCCTACAGGGAACAACTGGTACAACAACCCACAAGAGACAGAGCTGTCCTAGATCTAGTACTGACTAACAGGGAAAAGATCACAGATCTCCAGGTAGAAGGTCACCTGGGGGAAAGTGGCCATCACATGGTATGGTTCAGTTTGGCCACTACTACTAAATCATCCCATTCCAAGGCAAAAATATGGGACTTCAGAGGAGCTGACTTTGATAAGATGGGCAACAGAGTTAAGCTAGCCATGGCAAATGAAATACAGGTGAGGGGATACAGGCAAAGTGGGCAAGCATTAAGGATGCAATACTTGAAGCAACATCCCATTGTGTTAGAGAGAAAAGGAAGTGCAAAAGAAGAAGGAAACCACTTTGGTTCTCAGAAACAGTAGCAGAAAAGGTCAGAACCAAAAGGCTGGCCTTTAGGAAGTACAAGGGAACGTAGCGGGATGAAGATAGGGAGGCATACCAAACTTCCCTATGGGAAGCAGGGAATGCAGTAAGGCAAGCAAAGGCCCAAACTGAGGAAACACTAGCACAAACAGTAAAAGAAGGTGACAAGACTTTCTATAGCTACATTAGTGAAAGGAGAAAGTCCAGAAAGGGTATTGCTAAGATCAAAGGAGAAGAGGGAGCATGTGAGGAGGAGGACCATGTAAAAGCATCTATCCTAAATAGATACTTCTGCTCAGTATTTACTGAGGAGAATGTGGGGTAGGGCCCACAGCTCAGCACCATGGACACATGGAGGAGGGAGGTGAGCACTAGTCCCTTCAAAAAAGAATGGGTCCTACAAGAGCTCGATAAGCTTAGGGTGGACAAGGCAATGGGATCTGATGGCATACATCCCAGGGTACTAAAGGAGCTAAGGGTGTAACTAGCAGAGCTATTATCAGAATGGTTTAGTGAGTCTCTCAACACAGGAGAGGTCCCAGAAGACTGGAGAAGGGCTCATGTGAAGCCGCTCCACAAGAGTGGTAGCAGGGAGGAGGCAGGGAACTACAGACCAGTCAATCTCACCTCAGTAGTGGGCAAGATTATGGAGGCACTCCTTAAGGAAAGGATAGTGCAACACCTGGAATCCATAGGAGCACAGGATCCAAGACAGCATGGGTTTACGAAAGAAAGGTCCTGTCAAACTAATCTCATAGATTTCTTTGACTGGCTAACCAGAGTGGTGGACCAAGGGGGAGTAGCTGATGTTGCCTACCTTGACTTCAGCAAAGCTTTCAATACTGTTCCACATAGAAGATTGATTAATAAGCTGGGTAGGCTCATGGTGGGTCTGAAGTTGGTCATCTATGTGGCAAACTGATTGACGGGAAGAAAACAGAGAGTGGTGGTAAATGGTATACAGTCAGAAGAGATGCAAGACACAAGTGGGGTACCTCAGGGATCAGTCCTGGGGCCAGTCCTCTTCAATATCTTCATCAGTGACATTGCAGATGGACTGGAGGGTAAGGTTTGTCTGTTTGCAGATGACACAAAGATCTGCAACAGAGTAGATGATCCAGATGGAGTGGGCAGAATGAGAAGAGATCTGGTTAATCTGGCAAAATGTTCGGAAGAGTGGCAACTCGGGTTTAATGCAAAGAAGTGCAAGATCATGCACATAGGGCAGAGAAACCCTGAAGCCACCTATAGGCTGGGAGTGAAGTTGCTGGCAGTCACAAGGGAAGAAAGAGACTTGAGCATCATCATCACTGATGACCTGAAATCATCCAAGCAGACCACTAAAGCAGTAGGTAAGGCTAGGGTGATGTTAGGGTGTATTAGTAGAGGTATCACAAGTCAGAAGATGGAGGTAATTATCCCTCTTTACAAGACACTGGTAAGGCCCCATCTGGAGTTCTGTGTGCAGTACTGCAGGACACACCTTCACAAGGACATTAACAGAATTGAGCCAGTCCAGAGAAGGGCAACAAAAATAGTGCAGGGACTGCATCAGAAAACATATGAGGACAGATTGATAGAGCTCAATATGTATGCCCTAGTGCAAAGGAGGGAAAGAGGTGATATGATCAAAACATTCAAACACCTTAAGGGCATTAACAAGGTGAAAGAGTCTAACATGTTTCAGTATAAGAAAAAGAGCAGGACAAGAGGACATAGCATGAAATTAAAGGGAGGCCGATTAAGGGGTAAAGTGAGGAAGTTCTTTTTTACAGGAAGGGTGGTGGATGCATGGAATGGCCTACCTCAGGAAGTGGTGAATATGAATACAGTGCAGGGCTTCAAACATGCATGGGACAGGCATAAGGGAGCAATACAGATGAGTATGAATAGATAGGCCATTGACAGAGTAAAGGCCGATGGCACATTTATAAGGTAGAAAAAGAAATGGGCAGACTGGATGGGCCTCGCGGTCCTTATCTGCCGTCAACTTCCACAGTATGTTTCTATGTTTCTATCACCTAGAAGCCTGCTTCTCCTCCTGGACAGATGCAGTCCATCTTGCCAGTATAAGTGTGTATTCCTCCAGGTGGACCCCCAGTCCCCAATTAAGCTAAAACCCTGTGCTCCACACCAGTTTTTCAACCATTGATTGAACTGCATGGTGCGGTGTACCCTAGCCTCACACATGCCATGGACAGATAGCACCTCCAAAAAGGTTACCATGTGTACTACTTGGCTAAGACCCCTTCCCAACTCCACAAACGTCTCCTGCACTGCTCTAATTCCTTGCCCAGCTAAGTCATTTGTCCCTAGGTGGACAATGATGTCCAGCTCCCTCTCTCATACAGGTGCTCTTGCAATCCTGAGGATTCACTTCCCATCCCTCCAAGCCATGGAGCCAGTTAGGCACCTTATCTTCCTCTCCACTTTTTTCCCTAGTTCTATCCCTTAATAATTGAGTCCCCCCACAAGGAGCTGATTCCTTCCCCTGTGGTGTCCCCTGCCACTCTCCTATGGGCCTTCCTTTTGGTGGTTCCCAGCAACCTCCTTGGTCTCCACTGTGGGTGCCTGCATAGGGGAACTATGCTCCACCAGAACAGCATAAGGATTGTGGAGAGGTGTAGTTGGAGGGTTGCACCTCTGTTCTACCACCTTCACCCTCCAGGAGCCCACCATGGTCCAACTGCTCCTCTTTCTTGGCAACCTCTGAGGCAGTGTTGGTGGCCCTGGTGTTCCCTGGGTGGAAGAGGTTTCCCTACTCCTGTCCAATTCGGCCTGGAGATGGGCAACCTCCTGCTACAAAGCAGACAGTTGATTGCAAATAGGGCAACATTGCAGCCTCCAGAATGTCTTCCAGAAGACTGCAGCCCCACAGCCATTGCATTGCACCATTCCCCCATAACTGTATTTCTTCCCATTTATTTAAATTGTTTTTTTTGTTTTTGGTTTTGTTAGTGTGAGCGTGCACTTAACCTCAATGTAGTGTGCTGGATCAGTAAGGATATGACAGTCATATGCCCTGTGCCCTCTTGGGGAAGTGATATCAGAACCCATGGTATGAAGGAATTATACCCTGGCTGGTGGGGTGAGGGGTAGGGTGGGTGGGCCCAAGCCTGTACCCTCTGGAAACAATCAGCTACAAGCTCTGACCCACCACTGTAGTAAGTGTTGACCTTCTATTTAGCAAGACAATCTGCACAACAATCTACCAGAGACTATACCTAGCAAAAAAACAATTACAGTCATAGAAAAATCAAGCATTTAGGCCCAATACCTATCATGTAAGCCTCTCCTGACCCAATACAAGCTTGATGTTCTGTGCTCTGAAGACAATCAGAGGAACCAGTTTCTACAACCTGACGCAGTGTCTGGGTCGAAAACACAGACTGCAGGGTTCACAAAGAAAACATCCTCTGCCACCAGTAAATAGTTCACTGTACCAAAACATAGTTTAATGCAACCTATCACAAAATGCTAGTAGATAAATAATCCAGCTAAAACACAAGGGAAAACCAGTTTTGCAGTATTTCAATCCTTCTGAAATTAAACTCACAAGATTAGCAGTTCTGTAAATTCCTTCTTGATTCAAAGGTGAAAAAAAGACAAAACACAAAGCAATACCAAGTTTAAAAATTCAAAGTTAAGTAAGGTAGACCTCATAGAAACATAGAAACATAGAATTTGATGGCAGATAAGAACCGCTTGGCCCACCTAGTCTGCCCATTTCCCTACCTAATGGATAAGAGGCAGATCCTAGTTAACCAACAGCCTACTTCCTCCTAGCCCCCACTAGAATTTATTTCTGTTTCATGCATTCTTGAATTTCCCCACTGTTTTTGACTCTATGACCTCCTCAGAAAGGCTGTTCCATGCATCCACAACCCTGTCTATGTAGAAATACTTCCTCATATTACCTCTGAGCCATCCTCCCTCTATCTTCAAATTGTGCCCCCTTATTCTTGCACATCTCTTTGTTTGAAAGATGCTACCCTCTTGGACTTTGTTGATTGCCTTGAGGTATTTGAAAGTTTCTATCATGTCCTCCCTCTCCCTCCTTTCCTCGAGGCTATGCATCTTAAGCTCCTTTAGTCTTTCTTCATATATCTTCTGGTGCAGACCCTGCACTATTTTGGTTGTCCTCCTCTGGACAGCCTCCACCCTGTCTATGTCTTTGCAGAGATGGGGTCTCCAGAACTGTACACTGTACTCCAGATGTGGTCTTACTAACTGTCTGTACAGAGGACCAACAGCATCCTGTTTTCTACTAGTGATGCCTCTCCTTATGCATCCCAGTATCCCCCCAGCCCTCCGTACTGCCTTCTCACATTGCTTGCCCACCTTCAGGTAGTCTGATATGACTACCCCCAGGTCCCTTTCCATTTTTGTTGTCAGTATCTCACCCCCCATTGTGTACTCTTGCCCTGGGTTTTTGTTTCCCAGGTGCATTACTTTGCACTTCTTTATATTGAATCTAAGCTGCCATACATTTGACCATTTCTCCAACCTTGCCAAGTCCCTTTTCATCCTTTCCACCCCACCTTGTGTATCAACCCTATTGTAGATCTTTGTGTCATCTGCAAAGAGGCATAACTTCCCCTCCAGTCCCTCTGCAATGTCACTTATAAAGACATTAGAAAGGACTGGCCCCAGTACTGAACCCTGCGGTACCCCACTAGTAACCCTCCTTTCTTCACTGTGGACTCCATTTACTATTACCCACTGTGTCCTGTTGTCCAACCAGTGTTTTACCCAGGCTACCACCCTGGATAATTTGTTCATTAATCTTTTGTGTGGGACTGTTTCAAAATGCCTTGCTGAAGTCTATGTAGGCCATGTCCACAGCCCCTTCCCAGTCTACTACTTCAGTCACCCAATCAAATAAATCAATTAGATTTGTCTGACATGACCTTCCTGCTGTGAATCCATGCTGCCTTGGGTCCTGTGCCCCACTGGCCTCTAGGTACTCAACAATTCTTTCCCTCAAATGACAGCAAGAGCTTTCTTGCAGTTTGCCAGTAACTCCCCACAGCTCCTAGTTGTTTCAAAATAACTTATGTCCACTCTCAAGAAGATAAACAAATCAATGTATGTTATTGTAAACAACCTTTAATGAATGCAACTCCTTACTCCCAAGGTGTAAGTAGATATAAGAAACATCATAATGAGGTAACAGGGATCCAATTGCAATAGCTTTTCTGACTTCAAAGGAAAAAAAAACTTCTGAATTTGTACAACAAACTAATTCTTTGGTTTATAGTATGAACAACTGTTTGAACCTGAAGATAAAAAGTTAACCCGGGGTCTAGAAGGATCCCAAGGTACATAAACTGATATTCTTGTTCAATGACCATACCGTTCAGATCACACAAACACAAGGACAAATTGTTATCAAGCATAGAAGAGGTACCAAATTCATGGACTTGGTTTTGTTAGAATTTAAAATCATTGAGTTATCCCAAAAACATTTACAAACTCCTTCAAAGTCAGGATTCAAAGCTGCTGTTACCTCAGAGAGTGAGAGAGAGAAAGACATTGAGAAAAAAGAATTAAGTCATCCGCATAAAGGATGATTTCACAGTTTATACAAGAAGAGAGGAGTTCATTAACAAAAATAGAAAATAATAAGGGGCTCAAAATGGAACTTTGGGGAACACCACAACTTAATCTTGAACATTTCAGACACAACAGAACCAACAATAACAAATTGTGTGCAATCCATTAAGTAATTCGCTATCCAAGATACAGCAGCTTCACAAAAACCCAATGCATTCAACGTTGAGCATGCCAAATCATGCTCAATTACATCAAATGCCTTGGTCAGGTCTACAAACACCACCCTACTCATTATACTTATTTTGTACAGAGGGCCTGCTGCCTGGGATTGGTGGAGGAATAGAACCCTGGTAAAAGGGCAGGGTAATGGGTTAAGGAATATAAATCCTTTTTATTTTGCAATCCCTTTTAGCAGACATTTTAACTTGTTGTCCTTGCTTGTGCATAATGAGTTTGTCTTTAGCACTGGGATCTCAAACAATATAATTGAGGACTTGGTAACATCCAGACAACTGGATCAGAATCAAAGCAATAAAAATAGTACAGACTGGTCCAGCTGTACCAGATGCAAATTACTTGGTCTTGATGTTCTGGACAGGCCAATCAATTTGGTTTTTATCATTTGGCCTGCTGATTCTGGCTTGTCCCGGATTTTATGTAGGGTGATGGTGTGGGTAAACTCCAAAGAGCTGGACAGGACCTTTCACTATTTTGTCTCACTCCAAGTCTGGAAGTTAGGAAGCAGAAAGGGGATGGGGCCAAACATGACTGACCCTTAGTCCATAATAACCTTAAATTTCTATGGGGCCCATTTTCTTAAGTAGAGCTTTGCGTTGCACAAACTTTCATTTAATGAGGGCAAATAAGTGCAAGGCTCTACGTTTTGTAATTTGGAAGAAGCTGTAAGCAATGTGAGTTCCCAAAGCTTGTTCAACCCTACCCATTAGAATGCAGTCCAGTGTAAGGCATTATGATATGTGCTTGGGACAAAGTACAAGCCCTTGCTGGTCACTTAATGATATATGACTGTGGTTAACAAACTAGGCTATCAAGAAGCAAATGTAATTTGGACATACCAAAGTAATTGGTGCTTCTGTACTAGGTTGCTATACTGACTGCCTTCATGCAACTGGCCTTTTTCCTCCTACAAAATTCTAAGAGGTCATTTGCTTCTCATTCTGTACAATAAAATAGCAGGAGCTAGTCTTTGTTCCTTGGATTGTATAGAGGTTTCTTCTCTGCTGTTCAGGATGTATGTGTGTGTGTGACCTTCTTAGAGCCATAATTAGAGATCCTTGGCTCTAATGGCACCAACTTCCACTACTGTCATTTCTTCACTCTTTGTGTAACCCAGCCTTCCAGTATATATCCTGATACTGTCAGTGAATGTAATCCCTGTCAAATTCTTCTCTCCTCTCCCATTATGGATTCTGGTGCAGTCATTTGTTTAGTCCATGTTGGCCCCCTCTCCCAGTATGGATCCTAGTACAGCCATTAAATGCAATCATTGGCCACTATCATTTGTCACTTTCCTCCCAATACATAATTACCTGGTGTCCAGTAGTACCCTCTTGATCACCTTGCTCAGTATTCATGTACCATATAATCTCAATGTTGCCCCTGGCCACCTAACTACCCAATCCAGTCCTGTAACAATAGCCAGGGCTTTCTCCACACTCACCTCCATGACCTGATGCTGACTTCACAGTACTGTATCAATGTACAGTACATGCTTGGTATACCAATACAGGATCAATGTGTGGCAGATAGAAGCCAATTGTTCAGGTCAGTGGATGGATTGTCCCAGCTGCCGTCGAGACTAGGGAGATTGGTTGGTCGGAAAGGGGAAGGAAACATTTAGATAATAATACATATGAATACTGGTATAGGGTGTAAGGGTGGTGATGTCAGTGGAGGCTAGGGAGCTGTATTCTGTTTGATATGTAGATAGTGACTGCATTCAATGACAGCACCAGGATCCATACTGGATGCAACCATAACATGGTTTGCATTCAGTGACAACACCAGGTTCCATACCGGGGTAAACAAGGAAAACATTCAATGAGAGCCCTGTGATACATACTAAGAATAGATAAATGAGGTTTGCATTCAGTGACAGTGCTGGGATCCATACAGAGAGTGGGGCATTGATTTAAGAAATCACTGGAAATGGGGATAGGAGGGGATTTTCACTGATCCCTGGGACCTGATATCAGGGAGGAGGAGCTGAGTATTGGGCCTTACGTTACTATATTGTTCATTACATACAATTTGAATGTTTTATACAGGATGACTGTAGCGTGAACAATTCTCATCTATACTATTACGTTTTAGTATTTGGCAGTACTGAGTGCAGTTTATATTCAGAGACATATGGAAGAGATTCCTAGCATGTATAGAAGAACCTCAGATCTGCAACCTGAAAGCTCACTTGTAACAGTAGTTCATCTTTTTGAACCTGCAGCACAATATTGCTTCTGAACATTTTTGTTTCCTGTAATGTGTGGTAGAGGCGAGGTGGAGTAAATAATGTTTAGGAGTGAATCCTTGTGGACGCAAACTAGCTGAAGTGAGAGAGATGCAGGAGTCTTAACATAAAAGGAAGAATGAGTTACAGGTTTAACATCAGGGCACTAACATTGCATTTTTCTTAACTGTGGGGGCAGATGACAGATACAGGTCACAGAGTGCACATTGTGAGTGAATACTTCTGGATAAAGCCAGCATTTACAGCCAGTGTACACAGACGGGAGACACGAGCTCTATGATGTGATCAGAAGAAAGTTACATACATAATGCCAATCTGCTGTACCCTCCCCATCTGTTACTAGCCCATCTGTCCCTATACACATCAGCTTTCAGAGTGCTGGTGATTACTTTGTATTCCTCCCCATGACATCTGATTCTGTGTCTCTGCCCCAAGTATTCACTCTCAGTGTGCATGTCCTTCATCTCACATATGTCCTCCACTTAGGAAAACACAGTGTTGTTAGTGCTGTACTATTAACTGTGTGACTCGCTCATCTGTTTACATTAGAACTGAGTTCCTCTTGCTCACCCACAAACCTGACTGTACTGTTCAATAAAGATGTGTGAGGTTGGCAAACTTCAGTCTGGGAAATAATTTGTGAAGTTTGCAGCCTTCATGGAGTGTGAAGTGTGGTCTTCGCAACGTCTTTGGCAGGTGAAGTGGCACTGTTTCAAGAGAAGTTATGCAAATTAGCTGGCAAAGTTGCAGCTTCGCCTTAACTTCACCTTAACTTCACCTGAAAAAGTGTCGTTTCCCCAGGAAAACTCAATGCAAAGTGACAAAGTGGCAAAGTAGACAATTCACAAAGTTATTCATGGAGATGAATTTCACTACTTCTCTGGAACTTTACCGGCAAAGCAAAAGTTTGCAACATCTCTACTATTCAATTCCTTCCTAGTAACTTCAATATGGCGGCTGCTCAACCTCCCTCAACTGTCACGTGATGCCGCCTCCAGCCATTTGTTATGTAAGGTCTATGGATGTTAGCCATAGAGTCTCTAAAGTTTCAATAAAGCAATAGTACAATGCATGAATCAGCCAATTAGAAATCGATGTGTGGGTCTTCCAGCTGAAGCACTCGATGAGGACTGTTGCTGATTTGGCACAAAGAGAAGAATAATGGCATTAACGAAGTGATGGTTCAGTCAAAAGCAGCTGTAAAGCAAATCTTATGGATTAACAGCAGAAGAGCTAAGCAAGACAAAAGCTGTCATCGCACACAGAGGCAGCCACAATACTGATGATGAGTGGGTGAATTGGAGTTTTTGCAAGCAGTGGATACTTGCCACATAGTGTAGAAGCCTACATTCATGTATTGCCTTTTTTGCAAATCCTAGAGTTGGGCTGGGAGATTAAGCCATTGTCCCAATACTGTGATGAGGCAGAGATTTTCTTTCAGTTGAGGCCCTTCCCTCCCATTGTTCATTGCCTGCTGTTTCCCTTCACCTGTCTGCCCACCTACCCTTCTTTCCTGCTCTGCATTATATTACAGCATTGAAGGGTTAAGGGAGGTGCTTATGCTGACTAAAATTAGTGAAAGGGTTGAAAAATCATTTCTAGATGACAGTACAATGGCCCACACTTATAAAGAACAAGTACATTGACTTATGGATTGTTTTATATTCCAAAAGGAAGTATACCAAACTAATAATTTATTTGCTGTAAGTGGTGGAAGGGAGGGCATTTCCTCTGTTTTCTGTTTGGGAGGTGGGGGAAGGGAGTGTAGTCCTTGTGGTGGGTGGGGAGTGCAGCTCCAGTGTTGGGGGGAGGGATGGAGTGCAGCTTCTGTGTTTTTGTGGGTAAGGAGCATAGCCCCTGTGTTTGGGGGAGTGCAGCTCCTGTGGTGGGAGGCTGGAGGAAGGGAGCACAGCTCCTATGTTTTGGGGGAGAGGGAACACAGCTCCTGTTTTAGGGGGGAGGAACACAGCTCCTGTGTTGAGGAGGCAGCAAAGCTCCTATGTTTGGGGGGAAGGAGGACAGCTCCTGTATTAATGGGGAAGAGAGCACAGGTCCTATGTTGGGAGGGGCAGAGATCAGCTCCTGTATTTGGGGGGAGAACATGCAGCTTCTGTGTTGGGGGAGGGGTGCAGTTCCTATGTTCTGGGGAGTGGGAGAACAGCCCCTGTGTTTGGTGGTGAAGAAAACACAGCTCCTGTGCTTTGGGGGATGGGAGTGCAGCATCTCTGTTTGGAGGGACCCACGGTTCCTGTGTTTGGGGGGAAGGGAGTGCTGCTTCTTTGTTTGGGGGACCCCACAGTTCCTGTGTTTGGGGGGATGAGATAGCAGCTCCAGTGTTTGGAAGGGATGGGGCCACAGCTCCTGTTTTTGGTGGGGGAGGAAGCACAGTTCATGTGTTTATTGGGGGAAGGGACTACAGCTGTTGTGCTTGGGGGAGGGAGGGTACACAGCTCCATCATTTGAGGCGGGAAGGAGTGTAGCTCCCATGTTTGGGAGGCAGTGAACACAGCTCCTGTCTTTGGAAAAAAGGGAGCACTGTTCCAGTTTTTTTTGGGAAGGGAGCACAGCTCTTGTGCTGGGGATAAGGAAGCACAGCTCCTGTTTTTTGGGGAGTGCTGTTTCTGTGTTTGGGAGGAGCTCTGCTCCTGTGTTTGGGGGGAAGCACAGCTCCTGTGTTTATGGGACAAAGAGTGCAGCTTTGTATTTTTAATATGGGAGGAGGTGCAGCTCCTGTGTGTGTGTTTGGGGGGGAATAAGCACAGCTCCTGTGTTTAGGGGTGGTGAGGGAGCACAACTCCTGTGTTTAGTGGGGGAGGGAGTGCAGCTCCTGTGTTTGGGAGGGAAGGAGCACAGCTTTTATCTTTGAGAGGATGGAGCATAGCTCCTATCTTTAGGGGAAGGAGTACAACTCTTATATTTGGAGGGAGGGAGCATAGCTCCTGTCTTTGGCAGGGGAGAGAGGACTAATTACCCCACCTGTAGTGTTTCTCCGATAAGCAGCATATAATAACCAGCAGGGAGGCATGGTGCAGAAAGAGTGTGACTGAATGTCACAAACATGAGTGTGGGAGCCAGATTTCTTTGAGCAGCAGGGATGGACAGGTGTCTTTTATGGAAGAGGAATAGGAGTAGATTGTCTGTCTCTATTGGTCAGTGCATCATGACTGCTCTCAACTGGGCCTGTCTGACTTACTTTATACTATACATATACATAGTCAGATAACAGAAGCATAACAAGGGACAGAGCTAAGATCCATGGTGTGGGGACAGCAGTTCCATGTCAAGAGTTTGACAACAATGTTGTCAACATCCCCGACAGCAACGGGAACAATGTCAGCTGTAGGCATTGTTCCCATTGGGACAAAGTGCCCCGCAGTCCCATCTCTAAATAACATATTTTGAGTCAAAGTTGGTTCACGGTGGGGGTGAAACACCAGGAGTCGTGGTGTCAGTGTACAACAGACCACCACATTGATCTGGCAAGATTTGTCGCTGAGGTTGATTTTTGCTGTAAAATTTTTGTTGTGCTGACTGTACACCAGGGCAGCAGCTTAGGCTGGGATCCTTGAAGAGGGAAGACAGAACATTTAATTTCAGTTTTGAACCAATTAATAAACTTTTGGAAAAAATTGTCTCAAACCAAATTACTTCATACCTTGAGACATACAATGTTTTTTGTTCCCAGCAGCATGGCTTTTGCAAAAAAACATGGAATGGAGACTGCTTTGGTCATGTTCACAAATGCCACCTGTCATCGAGGCACAGGTCATAGTTTTCCCAACTGTGCAGTGTTCATATTGCTGTCGGCTAGTTGGGGTTTACATGTCAGGTAAGGTGCCAGTCTGATTGCCCATTGCTGCCCTGGCCACTGGCAAACTGCGGCAACCCTTTCAAAAGTTGTCAGGTATGCTTCAATATCATCTGAGGGACACAGCTTTGCTTTAAGGCCTTTTAAGTTGTTGGTGTTTTGTTGGTCTGCTGGACCTGTTCCAGATCCATCAGCTTTGATAGCTTGCAAGGCATCCAGCCATCGCTGCTCCAGTCGCTGCATCTCTTCTCTTCTCTGCTGCTCCTGTCACTGCATCTCTTCTTGTCTCCACTGCTCATCTTCTTTTCTCTGTTGCTTTGTCTCTCTTTGTTGTATAGCCCACCATTTGAAGAAGGCAGACAGGCTCTGAGGTTCTGCACTGCCTCCTTTTCTTCCTTCACTGGTGATGGCTGTACAGTCTCAGCTTGGACTTTTGATTTTGCCTCTAGTTTGGCAGCCATGCTTCTGGTAAACACTCCTGTGCTTGCTATTGTAAGATCCCTGTCTTTCTTCTATGCTTTCCTGGTACCAAGGTCTAGTATCCACACACACAACTCCTAGCTTAGAGTATGCACAAGGTAAATCCAACTTAGGCTGACACCAGTATAGCAAACAGTGAAGTTTAAACTCAACACATTTTTTTAACCTTAGGAATTCTGAATTCCTGAGCCATATCTTGACAGAAAATCAGCATTGACATTCTCTTTTTCTGATTTGTGCAACACTTTGAATTTAAATGCCTGCAGAGCCAGGTACCACTTTGTGATTCTGGAGTTTTTCTCCTTCTTTTGGTTAAGCCTACAGAGAGGATTATGATCAGTTAGAAGTACAAAGTCAGCTCCTAACAAATAAAACTTAAAGGGCTCCAAGGCCCACTTTACTGCAAGGCATTCCTTTACAATGGTGGAGTACCCTTTTTCTCTGTCGTGCAACTTCCTACTGCAATATATAATAGGATGTTCCTTCCCATCAATATTTTGACTCAAAAGGCACCTAGACTTACCTCTGGCACATCTGTCTGTAACAAAAATGGCTTCTCAAAGTCTGGGGACTCGTTCAGAGAACATTCTTTTTTTTTCAGCAAATGTTCTTGTCAGTTTCCAAAACAGTACATGGTATACTGGTGAAATGGTAAATAAGCCTATTGATAGGAAAAAAGCAGTAATAAGTCAATAAGGACAGTTACAGAAGAAGTGGCCAACACTGAAATAAAGGAAATTGGGTTGTTAGTCACTGAATCAAATCGGAGAAAAAAAATCAGATTATAATGTCTCAAGAAAGGGGGGAAAAAGAAAAGAAAAGAAAAGAAAAACTTAGGTCATGGTAAAGCCAAAGCAGCTAGTTCACAAGATCCCCATACTGAAAATCAAAACCAAGGTGGTGAAAATAATGTATTTGTAGGTACTAGTAAAGATAAAGACAAATGAATTGATGAGAAGAGGGTTAAATTTAGCAAAACACTGAAAAAATGTGTTCAAATAAACAATAGGAAGTTTGAGTCACTATAGGAAAGAACAAATTGATTAATTTCAGAAGAGAAAATGCTCCCTACAATTTTTGTAAAAGGCCTACCTAAATCTAAAAATGAAAATAACTATATATTAAAATAAGTGACTTATAATTTAATCAAAGGATTATTGGGCAACAAAATTGGCTGGCAGGATATTAAGTCAACTTATAGGCATAAGACAAGCCCCTACAAAGGATGGATTTGTGTTGTCTTAAGAAACCATGGTAAAAGAACACAAATACCAATAGCTAAAGACAGATTTTTAAACACTGGAATAACTTTTGATGTACTGTATCAATAAGAATTAACCAAGACTTGGCACATGACAATAACTATGAAAATGTAGTCCCTATTTGTACTGCGAGTGAGTAAAATGGCAAAAAGTGTATAGATAATTCCAAACAACCTCGTATTACAAGGATCCGGACAGTAACATCGCAGATACAACACTGTAGGAAGAACAACATGGAAGCAACATCGTGGACCAAAACATTGTGGTGTGCAACACAAAGCCAGAGCAAAACACTGCAAAGGAGAATGCCATGCACTGCAGTGGTGCAGCAATGGACAGATGCACGGTTGCCAGGTCACTGAGTGGCAAGTTGGAACTGCCAGGGAAGATAGATGGGAGCCATCCAGAAGTGCCAGCACTGAGAAGAAACAGCCACAAGCCACCTGGAGCAGGCCCCACAACCATGCAGCACTCAGGCAGACAAACAGTGTCAGTGCCATAATGTAGCCCACACAATTACAGGAACATGAACATGGTGGTGGAACCCTGCCAAATGGAGGCCCCAGGATGCACAAGGCACAAGGATCAAGGGACAGCAGCAAAGGACAACGGTTGCAGTGGGACCACTAAGGACAGGGCAGAGAGGTACATGCAGAGTGGAGGAGGGAGAAAACTGGCAGCAAAGCAGGTGGTGGAGGTGTCACTGCTCTGGGGACACACATGATGTATGTCTACTGCAGGGAGGCACAGACAGTGGTCACTAGCAGCTGGGGGGGGTTGCTATGGCTAACCCTAATAGGATTGCTGGTTGCACGGGGGAGCAAAGAATGGTCCCCAGAAGCTGGGGGTGCCTTGCAGGGCTGTTGACTAGCAGGGGCTGTATGGGCTGCTGCCCTAGGCCAATGGTAACATGGTATACCCCCCAGATGGGTCATCTAACATCACAGGGGCACTCCTGCCCCATGAGTGTTGGCCTGCATCCTAGGGTACAGGAAGATGGTAGCCAGCATTTCAGGTCCTGGGTTTTGTTGTCATGGGTTCAAGGTCTGTCTTCCCATGCTGTTCCTCTGCATTCCTCCATTCCAAAGGCTGCTGCCAGGGCCCTGCACACCTTCTCCCTGGCACCATTGTTTTGTCCTGTTGGGTGCTGGGGGCATGCTGTGGTATGGTTGCCCACCCCTAGGGCCATGGCTTAGAAGGTCAGCATTCCCATTTACATCCCAGGTCTGCCTTTCCCACCATTCCTTTGGTGCACTGTGGCACCCTCATGGCCTTCCCTCTGTGTGGTGCTCCCCATGTGGGCGAGCATGCCTGTTGGCTCTCCTGGTAATTGTCGTGTACCCCTACTCAACCCAGTGGTGAGTGCCCCCTGCACTGCTCCAAGCCCATGCCCCCCCTTGTGGCAGATTCAGGCACTGATACCTTCTGCTGTGCTGTTCGGGGGCTTTCCGCTACAGGTGGTGTTTGCTGCCCACATGGTGCCTGTCCTGCAGTATTCTGTCTCGTGACATTTTTACTGCCGACATTGCAGGTTGCGATGTTATTGCCGCTTTGCAATGTCCAGTGATATTTTATCTTGCGATGCTCCTGGCTGGATCCTATTACAGCCTACATGAAACCAATTCAAACAGTGCACTGTCTGCAAGGTGATGATTCAGAACTAATTTTAAAAAGAGGAAGAAAGCAGCTAGGGATTAGAATTAATAGTAGTAATATACTTGATTCTGAAAGCTCTGTTGACATAAATACATCCTCATCTGGATATGATACTATGACAAAGAATGATTCCACAAATAGCACAATAAATATTTCTGATGAGTCAAATTGGCTGGGCCATGAACGAAAGGTGATATAAATCTCCTAAACTGGAATATAGCTGGTCTAAGATTAAAATTACTTGATAAAGATTGTTTACAATGGATGAAAAATTATGCTGTACTTCTTCTACAAGAAACACGTATGAGGTCCCTGGAATAACAACTCCTGGATGGAAATACTGCATGGATATCCCCAGCTTATAGAAATGAAAAATAAGGAAGACTAAAGGAGGGATAAGAAGTCTTTATTGACTCTTCTCTGGACTTTAAGAATATTGAGACAAGCATATGCAGTGAGTTTTTTTTATATATGTTATAGTCTCAAGTCAAGAGGAGTTATGGACACTATTTAATGTTTATATACCACCAGGGTTAAATCAAAAAGAATTCCAAATGGTGATAAACATGATAGAGTTTAGTTTAGAATCAATTAAGGCCAGATTTCCAAGAGTCAGAATTATTATGGCTGGTGATTTCAATGCCCATAATGGTGATAGAACAGAATATTTTTTTTTGTCATTATTTATGATCCTCTGCACAAGCAGCCCTCTCAATTGGGGGGAGCCCCAGCCCCATCATCCTGCATCCACCATCTGGCACTAGCTCCCAGGGTTTACCCCCCCAGCTGGGTCAGCGGAGGGTCCCTCCCCTATCCAGACTAGATCAGTGTTTTGCACAGTGGCTAGCCAGGTGTGGGGTCTGCTAGCTCCCCGTCATCCACCAGGAGCTGTTTCCTGGTTTTCTTGTGCCCTGCAGTTGAGCAGTGTGCAATGATGCTTGTGACAGGGTCACACATACTCCCATGCACTTCCCTGTCGAGCGTCTGCCACGCACCACACCCCATTCTGTAGAGGCTCTGTGGTGCTGAGCCCCAGTCTCCACCCGGGGTCAGGTGTTCACTGGGTGCTGAACTTCCCTCTCCTCTAAGATGGAGAGTAGTCCATTGGATGCTCGATCCATCTCCATCCCTGCCAACCCCCAAGGCCCTTGCTCATTCCCAAACATGGGTTGTTGGCATAACATGGGATAAGGTGCCAGTACCTCCACCCTTAGCGCCACTGGGCCAGTGATAGAACAGAAGAATTTAGTCAAGAATGGTGTATGATGATGTAATAAACATTCCAATAAGACAATCCAAAGATAAGTTAGTTGCACAAAATGGTAAAATTGTACTGAATTTTGCAGAAAAATCTGTGCTCAAGATTCTAAATGAAAGTACAAGAGATTGGGAAGGGGAATATACATCTCCAACAGCAAAGGGGTGGGGATTTGGATTTATGTACAACAGAGGCTTCTGACTATCCTATGTTTGACTCCTTCAAAGTATATAGAATGCGGGATAGTGACCATTTTCCAATAGAATATTGCTTTGGCTTAAAATTCAATTTTATAAAGAAAAATAGAATAGCTGAAAAAGAGGCTGATCTACACATGTGCATCATACACGGCATAAGAATAATATGGAATACTTATACTAAAGCAGCCATCTCTCATCTACCTAATGACGATCAGAAAAATATGTTTTTGTCTAACTTAAATGATTATGGTCCTGACAATCCAGTTGATATAATAAATGACTTTAACAATGTTGTGAAGTCATTAACATCTAAATTAAGTACACAAAAAAGAACAGGAAATAAGATTGCTATTTATACAGATAAACATTAGTTTGATAGAGATTGCTATTCTCTGCGGGAAGAGATCAAGAAGATAGGCAAAACAAGAGCTAAACTGCCCATCCACCCTCGTGTTGGGTGCACTTAAGAATTTAAAAATAGAATATAGAAAGTTATTAGACTATAAATAAAGAAGTAACAAAAATAAACTTTGGGACCAATTGCAAACTTGTTTTATGGAAAAAGACACTAAAACCTTTTGGTCTTTAATTGTGTATGGCTGTAATGAAAATAGTATAAGTTATAATCTACCAGGTATGATGACTGAGGATTGGTGGATTGACCACTTTAGTAAAATTTATCAAACAAGTAAAAATGAAGCCAGGGAGACTAGTGTAATAGATAATGCTTTTTTTTAGCTAGACAGAATTAATTTATCTTTATTGTATGGTTAATGAGGTCCAACTTACAAGTCTAGCCCAAAAAAGGAATAAGGCTCAGAGAGCAGAAGGTCTGCATGCAAAAATATTCCTTCATAGCCCTGCCTTTTGAGCACCTATTTTAATACCAATATTCATAATAATAAGTAATTATTTAGTACTCCCTGAAAACTGGAACACTGGAATTATTGTTCCTTTGTTCAAAAGAGGTAATAAGCAATATCCAACAAGCTATAGACCAATCACATTACTTCCAGTTATTCAAAAAATATATACAAGGTTAAATTTGGATAGACTCCAGTTCTGGGTGGATGATAATGTATTATTAATTAAATTTCAGTCTGGTTTTAGAAAAGGATATCGCACTTAAGATGTGATTTTTCATTCTTAACTACCTGATTGATAAATACGTACGTGTAAAAAAGAAAACACTTTATGTATGTTTTATAGACATAAGGGCAGCATTTGACTTGGTTAATTAAGCAAAATTACAGGGTCTGGGAATAGATCAACAGCTTCTTGCAATACTAAAATTACTTCACCATAACACCAAAAAGGAAATAAGGGTAGGAAGGGACAGCTCTCTGTCAAGAGAAATATATGTATATATATATATATATATATATATATACACACTGTAATACACTGTATATATATATAGAGAGAGAGAGAAAGAGAGAGAGAGAGCAAGAGAGAGGGAGATGTGTTAAACAAGGCTATCTTTTAACCCACCTTGTATTTATTTATTTAGTTTTTGTTGACCGGGTAAGTGCACTAGACAAATCCTGCCTATTTTCAGGTACAACCCGGGGGAAGGGGATACAGATGAATGCCAACTAACCTTAAACCTGATTCAGCTGTTGGTGGTATTTTTTTAGTGAATGAGGGAAATTTGGCCAGGACACCGGGGAAATTTCCCTACTCTTTTCGATAAGTGCCATGGGATCTTTAACATCCACCTGAACTACCACCAGTCCAGGCAGATGGGACCTCGGTTTAACATCTCATCTGAAAGATGGCACCTCAGAAGTGCAGCACCCCTCTCATGCTGCACTACAGTGTCAGAACTGGGATATTAACCCAAGTGCCAGATGTGGGAACTGAACCCACAGCCCTCTGATCTCCCAGCCTCAGAGGCGAGAGTGCTGCCTACTGAGACACTGACACTGACTAAAGGTCATCTGGAGTCTGTCCCAAACCTATTAGGTTTGAAAAGGGGCACTTGCAGTGTTATGACCTCACTTAAACCTTTAGAACTTGAACTAAAAAAATGGAGATAAGTAAAAGAAGTAAATCAAAAAAAAAAAACCTGGAAGATTTAATTTGTACATATTATAATGTATTTAGACACCTGGGCAGTAAAAATACAGGAATGTGCAATTGTTAGAGGAAATTTTCAATAAATGTATTGCATATCTTATTTAAATTTAAAAATTGGGATCTGCTTAATAAAATATATTAAAACAATTGTTACTTTTGCACCTTTGATTAATAAAGAAAATATTTAATTATTATTATATGCAGATGATGAAATCGTTCTGTCCCAAACCCCATTAGGTTTGAAAAGGGGCACTTGCAGTGTTATGACCTCACTTAAACCTTTAGAACTTGAACTAAATGCAGAGAAATATAAAAAAATGGAGATAAGTAAAAGAAGTAAATCAAACAAAACCTGGAAGATTAATGACATAGTACTCAGGGTAGGAAAGAAATATAAATAGTTAGGAATAGCTGTTGATTCAAATGCATCTTGGAAAGCACACTTAACGAAAGTTAAATGTGACTCTTATAAGTCTACTGGAGCAATAAGCTCTTTTGCAAATAAATTTGCAAGTAACTCTTTCCTTTCAATGAAAAAAGCATTTGAAGCCAAGACAATAAGTCAGTCACTTTATGGAAGTGAAGTTTGGGGTGTATACTTGAATAATTTTAACTGTAATATAGAACTATTACAAAATAATTATATAAGGACTTTGTTAAACTTGCCAAGAGATTGTCCATCTTGCTTTCAAAGAACTGAGACTGGTATGTTCCCACTAAAAACCAAAATTATGATAAGAACGGTAAATTTATGGGCCAGAATTACAAACATGGGTGATGATAGATTGCCCAAAATGTGCTGGCTGGAACATGTAAATAAGTTAATGACTGGTACATGGAATGAGAACTGGTTCTATAAATTAAACTCTCTTCTTAAAAATTGGCTGTGAGGAGCTTTGGTCCCAAAAAGCATTAATTACAACTAATTGTTTTGTAAATGAAACAACATCTAGACTGAAAAATGTGGTGATCCAAGAAGATTTGGGCAAAATACATGAAATAACGCATGTGGGCCACAGTCTATTCTAACGTTAAAACTGTCTGCAGACTTGAAAAATATTTAGAAAAATTTGAAAGCTTTAGTCATAGAAATATTCTAGGTGGTGTCAGATTAGCTTATCTTGGTTACACATATCATAATTTATTTAGGCACCTGGGCAATAAACATATGGGAATGTGCAATTGTTAGAGCAAACTTTCAATAAAAGTATTGCATATCTTATTTGAATGTAAAAATTGGCATTTTTTAGGAAAAAATGATTGTATCCATTACCCCCGATGGACTACGTTAAACAAGATTTTGCTTTTGCTTCCTATATATTAAGGTGTGACAAAATAAAAATACTGTATGGTGTAGCCAAATGTTTAACCTTTATAAAGTATAACTAAATATGTTGATCTCTTATATCTGTGAGATGTATATTTATAATTATTTATTTTTGGTATGTAATAGATATGTGATGTAAGAAATCATGATTGATTTTATACATTGTTTCAATAAAGTCTTGAATCTTGACAATTTCTTGAATTTCAGTACATGGTATTCCAGAACTAACCTCCTGTTTACAGCTCTCTAGAGTTTGCAAACCAGCATCTCAGGTTAACCCCTTGAACTCCAAATAGTGTTTTGTAATCATTTCAACACTATAACCATATACATTTCCAAACCAAGGGATCCCAGTTTCACATAAATATTCACACATATTTTATAACTTTAGATATTTAAGGGGAAGAAAAGACAGAAACAGCAAGTGAAGGCAGAGAGATAGCGAGAGGCGGAAATAGTGAGACCACTGGAGTGGCCAGTTCCTAGATCTTACAAGAAAATCTGACTGTGCAGTCAGACAGACAAGAGACAGAACAGAAGAGGATAAAACAGATCCTTGCATTTAACTCTCTCTATGTTACAAATATTTCTACATAACAAATAGGACAGGATCTTATTCAGCCCTGCCACACAACCCTTAGGAGCTTTGACAGTGGTCTAATGTTGGGGGTGGTTTTCGTGGACCTGACTAAGGCATTTGATCTTATTGATCACTCCATGTTATGCACAAACTTGTGTGAATTGGGTTTTTATGATAATGTTGTCTCATGGTTTAATGATTATTTTTTCATTTTGTTAATATTGGAACTGCAATCTCTTCTTCATAGCCAACTGAATCTGTTGTGCTGCAGGGCTCCATTTTGGGCCCCTTATTATTTTCCCTTTTTGTTAACCAATTACCTTCCCTTTGTAAATTGTGTGATTGTTTACTTTACACAGATGACTTAATTCATTTTTCTCCAAGCTAAAATATTATTTAATGAACCTCATCACTGGAACAAGAATTTGTGGATATC
Organism: Neoceratodus forsteri; assembly: GCA_016271365.2. Lineage (NCBI taxonomy): Eukaryota > Metazoa > Chordata > Ceratodontiformes > Ceratodontidae > Neoceratodus > Neoceratodus forsteri. Next base: position 1,058,641,690 of record CM057451.1, on the reverse strand, counting down.
TGTAACTAGTTTAAAGTCAATTAGAACATAAGAACATAAGAATGTGTCAGCAGAAGGGGACCAAATGATCCATCTAGTATGCCCAAATTGTCTACCCCCATTCTGTTCTTCATTCAAGATTACTGCAGTACTTGTCCCATGCTAGCTTAAACTTAGAAACTTAGTTAACTTAGTTAGCTTAGCAACAGTTTTGGCCTCCACAACCTCTAGTGGTAAGCTATTCCAAGGGTCCACCACACTCTCTGTGCAGTAGAACTTATGAATGTTGGTTTTAAACTTACCCTCTGTTAGTCTCATATTGTGCCGCTTCGTTCACTTGGTCTCATTTTTGTGAAAGAGGTTTTCTGCTTGTACCTTATTTGTGCCTTTTATGTATTTGAAGGTTTCTACCATATCCCCCCTGTTTCTCCTTTGCATGAGGCAGTACATTTGCAGTTACTGTAATCTAGATTCATATTGCTCCTAGTGCAGTTCCTGTACCATTTTACTACCTCTCCTCTGTATAGCCTCCCAGCTGTCCTTTTTTTAGGTCTGGCCTCCAGAACTGTACGCAGTACTCAAGATGTGACCTCACAAAGGACCTGTACAGAAGAAGTATGACCTCTCACTTCCTACTTGTAATGCCCCTGCCAATGCATCTGAGGATGCTACTAGCTTTCTGTGCCACTTTTTCACATTGTCTACCCACCTTTAAATCATCAGAAATAAGCATTCCAAGGTCCCATTCGAGTTTTGTTTCTGTTAATTGTTCACCATTGAATGTGTATGTTTTACTTGGGTTGCATGACCTTGCACTTTTTGGCATTGAATGTCAACTGTCAGTCCCTAGACGATGCTTCTAGGTGCTTTAGATCTGCTTCCATTGCTGCCATTCCTTCAGTTCTATCTACCCTGTTGCAGAGCTTTGTGTCATCTGTAAACAGACATACCTTACCTTGCAGGCTATCAGCAATGTCACTGATGAATATATTGAAGAGGATTGGGCCAAGGACAGATCCTTGAGGCACACCACTGATCACCCTTCCCTCACTAGACAGTGTTCCATTGACTATGACCCTCTGCATTCTATTGTGGAGCCAGTTTTGAACCCACTTGACTATTTCGTGCCCTAACCTGGAGTGCTGTAGCTTATTGGCCAATCTTCTTTGGGGCACAGAGTCAAAAGCCTTGCTGAAATCTAGATATACTATGGTTGCTGCCCCTCCCTGGTCCACTATTTTGGAGACCCAGTCAAAGAAATTAATCATATTCGTTTGACATGACCATCCTGGCCTTCCCATAATTCCCTTAATTTCTCTTATTTTAAATGTTCAGAAAACCATGTTATTTGGATCTTCATCTATCATAAAGGATAACCCATAGATACATAGACAGTGTCGGCAGATAAGGGCCTATGGCCCACCCAGTCTGCCCATTTGAGCTTGTAAGTTCAGTTTATGTTTTCTTAGAAGTCTGTTGCCCCTTACCCCTGACCTCCAGAATTCCATTATGTCTATCCCATGCATTCTTAAATCCCGTGATTGTTTCAGCCCCCACCACTTCCTCTGGTAGGGTGTTCCACTTGTCCACCACCCGTTCTGTGAAGAAATTCTTCCTCTCGTTTCCTCTGAATCATCCTCCCTCCAACTTCATCCCATGCCCTCTAGTCCTGGAACATCTTTTTCACTTAAAAATAGTGTATTCCTGCATCCTGTTCCTCCCTGTAAGATACTTGTATGTCTCTATCATATCCCCTCTCTCCCTCTTCTCCTCCAGGGAGTACATGTTCAGTTCCTTCAACCTGTCCTCATAGGACTTGTGATGCAATCCATGCACCATCTTTATTGCCCTTCTCTGAACCTTCTCTACCCTGTCTATGTCCTTATGTAGGTAAGGTCTCCAGAACTGTACACTGTACTCCAGGTGGGGCCCTCACTAGTGTCTTGTATAGTGGAATTATGACCTCCTTTCCTGCTGGTGATGCCCCTGCCTATGCATCCCAGCATCCTATTTGCTTTACCTGCTGCCTTGTCACACTGTTTCCTACCTTGAGGTCAATGAGATGATAACCCCAAGATCCCTTTCCTGCTTGGTGCATACTATATCCTCACCCCCCAACTGATATATTGTGCCAGGGTTTTTGTGCCCCATATGCATTATCTTGCACTTCTTTGCATTGAATTTCAACTGCCAAACCCCTGACCATTCTTCAAGTTTCTGCAGGTCCCTTCTCATTCTGTCTACACCCTCTGATGTGTCTACTCTGTTACAGAGCTTTGTGTCATCTATCCAAGCTTAATTATTCATTATGATAAAGGCATGATTATAGAACAAGTTTTCGAGTTCAAATATTTAGGTGTTTTGCTCAATCCCAGCTTAACTTTTCAGTCTCAAGTAAAAGCTATTTGTAGAACAGTTAATCAGAAATCAGAGTTATTATATACAGTATAACCTCATGTATCCGAATATGCTGGGGGACAGTACAATTGTTTGGATAAACGGGGGTTTGGATTACTGTGGGAACTTTTTCAGTTAAGTCTATTAAGCTAGGAGACACACAACAGTGTTCGATAACTGAGAGTTTTGACTAATTGGGGTTTTACTGTAAATTAAAAAATGTTTTCGATTGATACTAGATGATCCATAGCTACTGGAATTTTGTTGCTGCATTTAGATTATGTTGGGGGTTTATATGTTAACCTGTCATTGAAAGAAACTAGTTCTTTAACAATTGTGTATAACAACATTTGTAGATTTGTTCTGAATCTTCCCTTAAGTACACATCAATGTTTATTGTATTCCCCTCTTGGTTGCCTGCCCCTCAGCTCTAGATTCACTTATTTTTATTGTTGCTTAATTTTTAAATCTTTATATTCCAAAGATTTGTTTCCTTTAAGTGATTTGGTTTCAGTCTGCCATGCCTCTCTAAATCTCCAGTCTTTTAAGAGAACTTTTTTTAAAGCCCAACCTTATAAAACAAAGACTGGATTTCATTCTTTATTTGCTGCTGCTCTTCCTCTTTGGAACTTATCTGAAAATTTGAGATCTGCCTCCTCTTTGCAAAGTTTTAAGATTAAGTTAAAAGGTTTTCTACAGGAATCGGATGTTTGTAAATGTTTTATGTATTTTTTTTATTCTTCAATTCTATTTTTTTTAACTTCTTATGTTTTGTCTTTCTTGTGCGTCGTGTTGGACTGGGAAAACAACTTTTTCCAGATCCCTACCTGGTTAAGAAAGTAAAAAAATAAATAAATGGCCATACTAGGCCAGGATCTATGGGGGAGGGGGAGGCGGAAAATGGCCACACAATGCCTGTATCCTGGGTGCTAGGTGGTGATATCAGGAGAGGATACATGAGGTCATGGCAAGGAGGAAAGGGTCAGATCAGGCTATAATCAGAGAGGGGCAGTGCTCCAGGTTGGGATCCATGGGAAGGGCATGCATAACATGGACATAACATGGCCTGGATTCATGAGGGGCCAGGGGGAGCCAGTCCAGGACCAGTATTTGTGGATCCTTACAGCCCCCAACCCCCCCCCACACCTTTTCAACCATAGTCTAGCAATAGACCTCTCGAGGTTTCTAGGAATGAGCCAACCCTAGAATCTTCCAAGACATAACCAACTTCCTCTGACATTAGATTTGTTTTCCACTACTAGCCAATAAACCACATACTACTCTTGAACTGCCTAATGTGCTGAACCAATTAATAACTGTATGTGTTCAGAAATCTGTATCTACTGTATTTGTACGAAATCCTGTAACAACTGTATCTGTTCTGGAATCTGCAACTACTGTACTGGTGTTTTGTATTATTTGTTCACCCTGACGTGGAACTTTTGTAACTGAATTTGTTCTGAAATCTGTAACTACTGTACTGGTGTTTTGTATTATTTGTCCACCCTGACGTGGAACCTTTGTAAAAGAGCTCACACTCCGAAAATTCATAAATAAATAAATAAAAAATAGACGGGGTAGACAGACCATGGCCATGATCCATGCAGGGGAGAGGCAAGCCAGGATCCATGGAGGATCCTTTGAGAGAAACTGGCCAGGGACACTTCAGGCCAGGATCCCTGCAGCAAGGGGTTGGCCAGAACCAGACCAGGATCAAGTAGTGACAGAACATAGCAACATCAGGCCAGGATCCATGTGGGGCAGGGAGGATTGCCAGGGGAGAGGGTTATAGAAAAGGGACAAGGCCAGCATGCATGGTGGGGGAAGCAGTCCAAGCCAGGATCCATGGGGAGGCAGAGAGGCATCCCTGGACCAGGCCGGGAATGGACAGGAAGGCCATGACCACCTCCCACCAGGATCTTTGCAGGGGCAAGCAGGCCAGCCAGGATCAGGGAGGGCAACCAAGGGGCAAGGCCAGCATCCTTTGGGGGGGGGTAGACATTGATGACTATGATCCATGGAAGGTGGCTGGCAGACCAGCCAGGTTCTGGAAGAGCAACCAAGAGATGGGAGGGAGAGACATTGCAGACAAGGATCCATGGGGGGCATGCAGACCTGCCAGGATCCATTAAGGGCAGCGAAGGGATGAAGCCAGCATCCATGGGGGGATGGACAGACAGTGGAGGCCACGATCCATTAAGTGGGGCAGGCAGGTCAGGACCAATGTAAAGGATTATCTAGGGGCTTGTCAGGTAATAGGACAGCCATTTGTTTCATTCTACATACTGTATGCATTAGAAAACACTTTTTGGAGCAAAATAAATGAGTGCAAAGTTATGCAGCTGGAGTGTTCTGCCCTTTTGTAAATTTAAAACACTTGAGATTTGGGCACTCACCACCACATATTGTACTGACACCATATGGAAAGACAAAAGAGGAAATTTATTGCTTAATAAAATAAAAAAGGGCTCGCCTGATGTGTTTCAGGTCCCTCCTGGACCCTTTTGTAAACTGTCCATGCAGCGGCAGGTAGGCTTACCAGGATACAAGTGAAGGGGGCAGGAAGGACAGGACCACATCAGGGAGAGGCAGGCCAGAAACACATGTGGCCAGGACCTAGGGGAATGGACCAAGAGCCAATGAGGGGCAGAGGCAGAACAAGGCCTCACCAGGCCAAGGTACATGCAGGCAGTCCAGCTAGAATGGGGGGGGGGGCTGCAGTCGGGCAGGAAAAAAAGAGACTCACAAATCATTTTTGATTAAATGTATTTAGGAAATGATACTGTAATTTTCAAATGATCTGATTTCTTTTCCTGTGGTTTGTATATGGGATGTTCATTTTATTTATTTATGTATTTTATTTATTCAAGTCTCAGATTGCAAACCTTTGATCTGGGAGCTCATTTGCAAAGGTCCCATGTCAGTCAGCAAGCAATCAATCAGTACATACAGGTTACAAACAAGGGTTTCACAGCAAGTTTCATTGGTGGTACAAAAGTGAACACAAGATTCAGGCAAACACTAGGTACATGCAGATTACCGTCAAAGTTACACAACAAGTTACATAGTTGGTTCAAGCATGACTATGAGATTCAGACATGGCCTTAGGTTGAAAATGGTTATTCAGAAAATCAAGGAAGATTGTTTTGCTATTAAGGAGGCAGAAGGAGTTCCAGTGGAAGGTAATAGGCAATGGGGGTGGAGGGAGTGCGGCCCAAGCATGACTGAGGCCCATTGTCAAGGTGAGGCAGTTGGGGGATAGTAGGGGGAGAGGAAAGTTTAGAACCAGAGTGGGGGGTAGAGCAGGTGGAAGGGAGTGGAGATAGAGATAGGAGTATGGAGGAGAGGGGATATTAAGGAGGAGAGGAGAGGAGAGGAAGATTATGGAGGAGAGGGGGAACTATGGAGGAGAGGGGGGATTATGGAGGAGAAAAGGGATAATGGTACACAGGTGAGGGTGGGTAAGAGAGACTGGGGGGAGGATAGAGTAGTAGATAGGCTCCTGGGGTAGGGAACGGCATCTGATTGGACAGAGATAAGTGCAGGGGGCACATAGGTAGGTAAGAAGTGCAGGAGGTGTTCATATATATTGTATCTCTCTTTCGTCACCGTATTTGTCCCACTAGTTGACTTCAGGATTTTTTTTTATTACAAATTAATAGAATAGGTTCGTCTTTTAAATCCCAACTCTTATATACAGCATGGTATTTAATATTTTTCCACGAGATGGTTCTAGGAGATATTCAAATCCAAAAATGAGATGGTCTTTGACAATTGAACCCCACTTAGAAAAGAGACTTAACAGCCATAAAGGAAAGTACTGCTTTTTCTTATGTCTTTGGTTGGCAGAACAGGGTTGTGGGCAAAAAAAGAAAAAAAACATAAACAGACTTTTAATAAAAGTGAAGAGAGAACCTTATCTGAATTAATCTGGCAAACTATGGTTTAACATTGATGGATTTTTCGAAAATGAAAAAAAGTGTTTATTTAAGACTAAAAAATCAACTGCTGAGATTGGAAATACACCCCTTTTACATCATCATCATCATCACTTTATTTTTCCATGTAGTGCCCTTCCAGAGCTCAGGGCGCCCTTACAGCTCAAACATCCATTAACACATACTAAAGTTCATACTAATGTGGATAAGGAGCTAGGGGGATGTAAAGCCCATAATTGCTCCTGTAATTAATAAAATTTTAGTTTATAACCTGATAGAATGAGATTATCAAGTCAGTGCTTAAATTCCACTTTATTAATATTAATATTAGCAAAGGCCGATGGCACATTTATAAGGTAGAAAAAGAAATGGGCAGACTGGATGGGCCTTGCGGTCCTTATCTGCCGTCAACTTCTATGTTTCTATGTTTCTATGTTAATGATAAGTTCCAGAAGGAGACTATTCCATGGGTTTACAGTTCATAGAGTAAAGAAATATTTTCTGATTTTAAGATTGAATTTCTTGTTATAAAGCTGAAGTGGATGACCTCTAGTATTGTAGTAGTTGTTTTTAAATTCTAGACCTAACTCTGCAAACAGAGTAGGGTCATGTATGACATCATACATAAAGAGAAGGTCACTTCTAAGATGTCTAGTAGATAGTGTCATTAAGTTTAAAGTGTTAGTTCTTGACTCATATGGGTCATCGAATAGACCTTGAATATGCTGAGTAAATCGCCTCTGAACCCTTTCCATTGAATTCATTTCATATTTTTTGTATGGGCACCATAGTCGTGAAGCATACTCCAAATGTGGCCTTACATAAGCCCTATACAGTGGTATAATTATGACACTATTTCTGGTTTTGATATTTTGACCAGACCACTTTATTTGCCTTGAGTATAGAAACATAGAAGTTGATGGCAGATAAGGACCGCAAGGCCCATCCAGTCTTCCCATTTCTTTTTCTACCTTATGAATGTGCCATAGGCCTTTACTCTGTCAATGGCCTATCTATTCATACTCATCTGTATTGCTCCATTATGCCTATCCCATGCCTGTTTGAAGCTCTGCACTGTATTCATATCCACTGCTTCCTGAGGTAGGCCGTTCCATGCATCCACCACCCTTTCTGTGAAAAAGAACTTCCTCACTGTTGCTAGCCTTGCTTGTAGAGCAGAAAGCAGCTAACTAAAAGAAGCTACATTTTCTTCTTAATTTAAAACATATATCTCAGCAGGAGTGAGTGTCTGTTAAGATTAAGTAGACAGATAATTTTATTAGAAGTAGAAGGGGACGTATTTGGGATTAAAAAAAAAGAAAGAAAAGAAAGAAGGTCAGTGTGTATTCTGTGTAGTGAAAGGTACAAGATAGCCAGCCTTGGAATGGGTCCCAAGGTGGTAGCCTGGATAAAAAATTGGCTAGACAACAGGACACAAAGGGTAGTAGTAAATGGAGTACACGATGAAGAAAGGAGGGTTACTAGCTGGGTACAGCAGGGTTCAGTACTGGGACCGGTCCTTTTTAATGTCTTTATAAGTGACATTGCAGAGGAACTGGAAGAAAAAGTATGTCTCTTTGCAGATGACACAAAGATCTGCAACAGGGTTGATACACAAGATGGAGTGGAAAGGATGAGAAGGGACTTGGCAAGGTTGGAGGAATGGTCAAATGGATGGCAGCTCAGATTCAATGCAAAGAAGTGCAAGGTAATGCACAGGGAAACAAAAACCCAGGGGAAGGTACACAATGGGTGGGTGAGATACTGACAACAGTAAAAATAGAAAGGGACCTGGGGGTAATCATATCAGATGACCTAAAGGTGGGCAAGCAAGTGAGAAGGCAGTAAGGAAGGCTGGGGGATACTGGGATGCATAGGAAGAGGCATCAATAGTAGAAAACAGGAAGTTGTTATCCTCTGTACAGACAGTTGGTGAGACCCCATCTGGAATACTGTGTGCAGTTCTGGAGACCCCATCCAAGAAAGACATAGACAGAGTGGAGGCTGTCCAGAGGAGGGCAACCAAAATGGTGCAGGGTCTGCACCAGAAGACATACGAAGAAAGACTAAAGGAGCTTAATATGTATACTCTGAGGAAAGAAGGGAGAGAGGGACATGATAGAAACTTTCAAGCACCTCAAGGGAATTAACAAGTCCAAGAGGGTAGCATCTTTCAGAAAAGAGATGCAAGAACAAGGGGCCAATTTGAAGATAGAGGGGATGGCTCAGGGTAATGTGAGGAAGTATTGTTTCACTGAGAGGGTTGTGGATGATGGAACAGCCTCCCTGAGGAGGTCGTGGAGTCAAGAACAGTGGGGACTTAAGAATGCATGGGACAGGCATAAGGCAGTCCTAGGGGCGGTAAGAGGAAGTAAGCTGTTGGTTAACTAGGATCTGCAGCTTATCTGTTAGGTAGAAAAATGGGCAGACTAGGTGGGCCAAGCGGTCCTTATCTGCTTTCAAATTCTATGTTTCTATGTTTCTCACATTACCCCTTAATCGGCCACCCTCTAATCTCATGCTGTGTCCTTTTGTCCTGCTAATTTTCTTATAGTGAAACATGTTAGACTCTTTCACCTTGTTAATGCCCTTAAGGTTTGTTTCAATCAGATCACGTCCCTCCCTCCTTTGCTCTAGGGTATACATATTGAGTTCAGTTAATCTGTCCTCATATGTTTTCTGATGCAGTCCCTGCACCATTCTGGTTGCCCTTCTCTGGACTACCTCAATTTGGTTAATGTCCTTGTGAAGGTGTGGCCTGCAGTACTGCATGCAGTCTCCAGATGGGGCCTAACCAGTATCTTGTAAAGAGGGATTATTACCTCCCTCTTCTGACTTGTGATACCCCTACTAATACACCCCAACATCCCTCTAGCCTTACCTACTGCTTTAGAGGTCTGCTTGGATGATTTCAGGTCATCAGTGACGATGATGATGATGCCCAAGTCTCTTTCTTCCCTTGTGACTGCCAGCAACTCCCCTCCCAGCCTATAGGTGGCTTCAGGGTTTCTCTTCCTTATGTATGGCTTCATTTATCTGATTTGCTGGTTGAAAATCATCAGAGCTGTTAATACCCAAATCCTTCTCAGTAGTAGAAGCAATAAGGTTGTGATTACTTAGAACATAAGGGGTGTATGAGTTAGAAGATCCCATATGCATGACTTTACACTTTGCAGGGTTGAGTGTCATACCCCATTAATTAACCCACTATGTAACTGTATTAAGACTGGTTTGAATTAGATCTATTTGTTCATGGGAGGCATACGGTCCACCTAATTTGACATCATCTGCATATTTAATTGTAGCTAAAAAACAGTTATTAGTCATATCTGTGATGTATACTTGAAACAAGCAATGCCCAAGGATTGAGCTCTGGGGTACCCCACTTTCATTTTTTTTTCTATTTGTTTAACCAGGAGAGACACACTAAGCTGAAAGCTTGTTTACAGGTGTGATCCTGGGAGCACAGAGAAGTTAAGTGACTTGCTCAGGGTCACACAATGTGCAAGTGGGGGCTGTGGGATTCAAACCCAGGTCTCCAGATTTGCAGCTCAGATACTTAAACCACTGCACTACTACCCCCTACAAATTTGTCCGATGTTAGATAGTTGACCCATTTTCATGACCCGTTGTGTCCTATTAGTGAGCCAGTTTGATATCCAGTTTGTAGTATTGTTATTAATATTTGTTTTCTATAGTTTAGATATTAACACCCAATGTGGCATAGTATTGAACGTTTTACTAAAATCAACAAAAACAATGTCATAGGGTATTCTACAGCCCAACTGGTAGCTGTCCTCTTCATAAAAACACACAAGGTTGGTCAAGCATCCTCTACACTTTTTAAATCCGTGTTGAGCGGTGTCAATATTGTCCAAAATAGGTGCCATTAGATCTTTTATAATACTTTCAAATAATTTACAATTGGAAGATGTTAAACTTGTTGGCCTATAGTTATCACAGTTATTACACAAAACCTTTTTATGGATTGGTATTATTTATGCCATTTTCCATATATCCAGAATGAAATTTGAGGACAAACTATGATCAAATAGTAGTTTTAAAGGGAATGATAAACTATCTGATAATAAATATAATAGGTGGCCAGCAATATTATTCAAACCTGTGCTCGTTTTACCCTTAAGAGTCTGTTTTGATGTCAGATACATCATCATATATAATAACCAATGGATTAGATACACTGTTTTTAAGTATATTACTGATCATAGAGGTAATATAGGTAATTCTAGCCCCTCTGAAACTAGAGCAAGTACAATTCATTTCATCAAGTTCTCAGATAGCTCTGTCTAGATGTTTAATAATAAAATCCCCAAGGACAAGTATTTGTCTTAGTTCATTATTATACTGAGTTGGTAGGGGTGGGATTCCACTGTCATAGGTTCAGTTGTGTCAAAAGTCATCACAGAGTGTCCGACTCCGACATCAATGGGTGGGATAGGTACTACTAATATCTGGTCTTCAATAATGGATGGTGAGTTAACTTCCTCATCAGAGTCCCAGGGGCTAATTGCAATCATATTTGCCACTGGGTACTGTTTATTTAATGTGGGGGAAGAGTTGCCTGTAAAATCAGTATTGGGGATGTCAACCTCAGATGAGAGTAAGGATGGGGGGGTGAATCTATTATTGGTTTCAAGAGAAAACATATTTGCTTTTCACCCCTTTTATATATTCTCTTGTTTTGGACCGCATACCAATTGTCACCTGAATTGTCAATATTATCGTCATCCCGAGGTCATTTTTCACTACTCAGTTTTGGCAGTATTTCCTTATTCTGGCAGTATTTCATTATGAGTTTGTTACAAATGGGGAGAACTGTAATGTTTGTACCTTTTGTTGGTGTGTTTGATTAGTAGCTAATGGGGATATTAAGGGCAGTGTGTTTTCTGGTAACTTGTGCATTGCTTTAAATCTTGCTATCACGTCATTTTGACTTTGTTCTACAGCCTTAAGATGAGAATTAAACATTGATATTTCTAGATGTAGAGAAGCATTTTCCTCACAGTTTTTACAGATGTATGAGAGATCTAAGTTTAAATCAGGAGATGCGATATACATAAAGCAGATAATGCACTTAACACCAATCTCCCTATCTAATGTCATAATACTCCCACCACTGTTTATAATCCTTTCTGCCATATTAGTTATGTTTTCCACATTAGCCATGTTTATAAGGTTATGCTGAGGAAACTATAAAGTCAAATAGTGGTCGCATAACAAGCTCACAACCTGGAATGCACAGCAGGTGTCTATAATCAATTAAAGCACATACAAGTACTACTTTAGGTATCCTGAGGTGCCGTTACCTATCCTATGGACCAAATTGTCCATGCTGAACATGCAGAACATGTGCAGACATGTGTTCCTCTACACACGGCCCCACGCACACTTGCCCTACTCGCTGTAGAGGGCCTTATCAGCCGCCTGAACCGGAAGTATCGGCAGATCTAACTTCCAGTTTCAGCAAGACAAATAAAAGTAATTTACAGTATCTAGAGTGACTATTCAGCTAAAAGCCACCTAGAGCTGTAATTTAAAACTGACCCCCACTCCTGAAACAGCTTGTAGGTATCAAGCTAAGGCTAAATGAATATAGAGTGGCAGACCATACACCATCACTATCCCAAAATAATTTGCTGAGGGATAGTGAGTGCCACCAATAACAGAAAGTCAGTTTCAGTTGTATTTAGAGAAATAGCACAAAAATCACAGTCAATGTAGTATATTTCATAAAACACAGTGATAAAATATGGTACTGCCTCTCACCAGAGGCACGCTACTCCAGCTCATACACATGGACATAAGTTCACAATAACATATACTATTAAAATACTAATAAAATTCAATGAATTATTGAATACTTATAAGCACTCTACACTTTGATGTAATACTCACTTTCTATGAGCATTCTGACTAAATTTATGAATATTCAAATTTGATGGTTATATGCAAGGCCCCTAGAATTCTGTGGCCGCAAAATGTTGCGCAGAACTTGCAATCTACCACAGAACTTCTGCAGTGCCGCAGAATTCACTCTTTTGGTGATTTTTTATTAATATTTCTGTTTATCCATAGAATCTGGTTCCTTTCCCCTCTTTATATATCCAGAACCCCCCTATATGCTCAGAATGTGATGTTACCATTGCTATATCATACATTAGCTAATGAAATGGCTGCATTCTGCCACGGAAATGAACATTCACTTATCTACCACAGCTCCCACAGCCAGAGACGGTGGCACAGCACATCATGCATGGTGATATTTGCTCAACCTGCACTACAGGTTAATACAGTTTTCAGTCTTACATTATTGCACTAGGGCCAACTTAAACAAAACCTTGTCAATAGCACAGACCTGTTAAGTCTATACCTCACTTTGTACAAACCTATTTGTGCCTTTAAGGTATAGAGATGCCATCTGAAATGAATAACTTGTAAAATGAACTGAACTGTCATTTTTAAGAAAAATAAAGTAATTATGCCCAGAAAAGTGGAATATAATAATGTGTAGACCTGTTGAAAGAATAGACCTATTAAATAAATAATTGCACTGTACGCATTTTTGCCAGGGTTATTGATTACATATTGTCATTGGTTGATAGAATCACCTGAAAGTTATAGAGAAATGTTGTGTGCAGGGATAGCAGTTGGGCCAGAGGGTAGCATGCTGTGTTTCCGTGCCAGCAAGCCAGGTTCAGAGATTAGCTCTGGGAGCTGTTTGGGCAGCACAAGGATTGGTGGAACACGTCACTGCTCGGAGCCTGGGAAGGGCTGGTGCAGTGTTCTGTCACATGGTGGACACATTGTGATGGTCTGGAGAGCTCTATCTCACAATCGGTTCACATGCATGTCATGGCCTGATGGTGTTACGCAGTGTGTCAGAGAAAGCAGGTTGACATGAAAAATGAGTTTTGCAATAACTCCTCTATTCCATTTCCAATGGGACCTGTATGAATGAGGATGCTAGTTCATGGAAATTAAAAAAGTGTGTGTATATATATATATATATATATATATATATATATATACACACACACACACACACACACACACATACTGTATCTCTGTCTCTCCACACACACACACACACACACACACACACACACACATACACACGCACATGTTTGTATGCATGTTACAGATTGCATCTAAATATATAAGTGATACACAGTGGGAACCTCATGAGTGGTGTAGAAAGCACATGCAAATATGTAAGTGATAGACAGTGGAAACCTCATTAGTTGGATAGATAGCATGCATATAGAAATACCTTATTTATCACATAAGCTCCCCTCTGCATATGTCATTTATGCAACAGACTAGGACCTTAAGGGAAAGACATTTGTTTTGCCTTTTTAGGCATAAAATTATTTTTATAAGTCTGTTATCTTTTGAACTAGTGTTACTGTGCTTTCCACCATCCTGATTGCTATAACCACTGCCATGAAAGTGAAGTCAGGATGACAAGCTGACACTGTAATGTGGTAGTTTGTTAGTGCCGCAGAACTTCCGCAGAAATTACAAACCACCGCCGCATAAGTTCTGCGTCAAATGGTAGTCTTGCCGCAGAACTTGGTCCCACTGTGCCGCAGAAAAGTAGGGGCCCTGGTTATATGCTGTTGCACACTCCATCTGATGAAGCCCCTTATGTAGGGCACTATATAAATCTTGCACTGTGTCCAATAATGAAATCAGCTATGTTACAACAAAAAAGCTACAACACAGAAACATACAAAAGAGCCAGCAGAAGGTGGGCAATTGGCCTATTGAGTCTGCTCATTATTATTGCAGTTTCCCTGGCTTATGCCATTGACCCTGCCCCACCCGTCAACCTTTCCTTCATAACTTCCCCGCCACGGTTCCATGGGTTTACTATGTCTATCGCAGGCCCTCTTTTTTAACATTGCATTTTTTATTGAGTAACTTTTTACAGAAAAAACAGACATCAACAAAAAGACAATTAACAACTCAATATACACTGAACAACATATATCATCATGCAGGATATACAGTAGTAACCAAGGTGAGAATACAGTGTATATTACATATATGTAAACAGAGCTACTTGTAATGAACCTTTTACTTTCTGTTAATCTTGTTATTTGGTTATCCATTGCTGGCTCTCACTTTGAGAAAAGGGCCCCATATATTGTTATATAAATGTGTCTTGATGGGCATAAAGGAGAGTTGCTCCAAGGAAGCCATTTGGCATAATGTTTGGAACCATTCATTAAAAGATGGTACTTCTGGAGTCCTCCATCTCCTAAGTATTAGTCATTTGGCTTAAACGGTGGCTGCCAAGCCCCAGCGAAGCATATGGGAAGGAGATGTACTCTGTTGTGAGGCGGCTCTGTTCTTTGTTGTGAAGTGGCTCCCAGCAGAATAAAGGACTCATTGAATATTAACTTCTTAGAGAGAATCTTTTGACAGAGTGTAGTGATTTTTCCCCATATAGGACATAGTAAAGGGCAGGACCGAAGGACATGCAAAAGGGAGCCAGTGAGTTTGTTGCATCTCCCGCATTGAACACTGGGAAAGATCTGCTTCTGATGTAAATAGAGAAGTGTTCTGTACCAGTACTGTAAAATTTTTAATTGTATGAGTTGGGCCCTAGTGTCTTGACAAGCTTGGTGGACCCTGCACCAGCAGCCTTTCCAGTCTTGGTCAGATACATTCAGCTCCCTCACCCTTTTGCTTCTGCTACTATCAGTGAATGAGGGTCCTGAATCTTGCAAGCATCTACATATGGTACCTGATCTATCTTTTTGTAATTTTAACCAGGGAATGATGCTGTGGCACTTTGAGACCATTAAGTTGTGCTGGTTAGGTCATAAGTACTGGGAAAGCACACACATAACTTGAAGATAATGCCAACATTTCCTATGGGGTAGTTTATAGCATTTTATAAGATCTTGGAAGGGCAAGATAATATTTTGGTCTAAAAAACAAACATCTTGTACGTTGTAAATGCCTGCCTGCATCTATGAGCACCAGTGAAGGGGTTTATGGTCCACAGTGAACATGGGGTTGTCCCAAAGTAGTGCATGGGAGACAAGCATTTGTAGGATTTGAAAGGACCTCCTAAGCTTCCACCAAGAGCGTATTGTGATATGAATCATGGGGTAGCTGGTGAGCCCTTTTGGTGGTTTGGTGTAGAGAACATACCATGGGGTCTGAGCATTCACAAAATGGCCCTCTATTTCCATCCATTGAGGTGAGTTACAGTCTTTGATAACATGCCATTCAGTTGCTTGGGCACATTATGAAAGCTGTGTGGTAATGTGAGAAATTTGGGAGGCCCCATCGCCTTCTTTCCAATGCTTCCTCTGTTTGGTTCTGCTGTCTTGGTGGTTTTTGCTACTAGAGGAACTGTCCCATTAGTTTGCCAATTAGACTGTACTGTACCATTTATATGGGATGTGGAGACATAAGTGTGCCAAAAGATGGAGCACTTTCGGTGCCAGCATCATCTTTATTGCTTTATTGCTGCAATTGTTCTTATTAAGGAGAGACATACAGTAGTAGCCACAGATACTGCCAGCTATTTCCTGATGATATTTCCAGAAATATCTGATGCTTTTTGCATTTAAACTGTAGGGGCAGCAGAGAGAAACTCTTCAGAAATTTCATGAAATATCTGGAAATAGCTGGCAATGTCTGTGACTACCACTGTAAGGTGCTCCATCGGTCAATGTCTGCCTTAAGGCCAGTCTGTAATGGGGTTAAGTTATGTTTACAGGTGTCCATAAGGGTCAGTGTGATATGAATGCCCAGATATGTGATTCCATTGATTACCCACTTCCAACTTGCATGTTTGATTAATGGAGCAGAGCAATGGTAATTGAAGGGCAATACCTGAGACTTTTCATGATTAACTTTTAATCCTGAGTAAGTCATGAAGGAGTTCAGGATCTGGTATAAGGGGTCTATAGCCTTCAGGGCATCACTCAATATAATCAGGAGGTGGTCCATATAGGATAATGACTTATATTCTTTGGCACCCGCCTGGATCCCCTCTACTTTTGAGTTGGATCATATAGCCATTGTGAGGGTTTCAATGGCTAAAAGAAATAGCAAGGGGGAAGCATATAGCCTTGAAGGGTACTGCAAGCTACAGTGAAGGGTTTTGAGATGTGACTGTTGGTGAGAACCTTAGCCACTTTTGTGGCATAGAGGATCTGGACACAATTCAAAAAGCAAGGCCCATCCTTATTTGACACATGACAGCAAACAGATACTCCCACTCTGCAGAATCAAATCCTTTTTAGAAGCTGATCAAAGCAACAGCAGAAGCATGATTCTTACATTGAAAAAAGTTCTCAGAGGTCTGAGCTGTGTCTCCCCCTCAGAAACATGACTTCTGAAGGGTGGATAAGCTGTGGGAGCACTCATTGCAGTGATGTTGCCAGGACATTTGCCAGTATCTTGGCATCAGTGCCAGTCAGGGAGATGGTCCTATAACTGCCAGGAAGGAGGGGGTCTTTACCATTCTTTGGCAGAATCATAATAATGGCCTCTGTCATAGTGGGAGGCAGGAGTGTGTAGGAAAGGGTGTGTGTGCATGCTTATAATAGTAGGGCTGTCAGCTTGTCATGACAAGCCTAATACAGGTCTATCGGGAATCCATCACCCCCAGGGGATTTATCTCTATTCATTGAGAGTGTGACATTCTTAATCTCTTCCTTGGTAAGAGGGTTATCCAGTTCTTGTGTTTGCTCAGGCAAGAGTTGTAGGAGGCAAAGGGATTTAAGAAATTGAGGGGATTGTTTAATGTTGGGTGGGGAAGTGGATGAGTATGGCTTAGAGTAGAAATTGGATATAATATTTATGTAATATAATATAATTTATATAATATATATTTTACAAAGCCCTACACAGATTGGGTCCCAATTACTTGAAAGAGCTCCTGGTTCCTTACACCCTTTTGCGATAGCTCCACTTGGTTGACGAAGGGTTGCTGGAGATTCCGAGGGTTAACTTAAAGTCATCTGCGCATGTGCCTTTGGATTTGTGGCATCTACCCTCTGGAATTCTCTGCCTCATCAGATCTGGGAGTTCAGGACTGTGGGGAGTTTTAAGCAGGCACTAAAGACTTTTTTATGAGGAAGGGCATTTCCTGTTTTATCGTGATTTTATATTATATGTATTGGTATATGTGTTTTCTTCATTTTTGTACAGCGTTTTTAAATATTGAAAGGCGCTTAATTAAATACATTTTATTATTATTATTATTCATATTAGATATGACCTCCTGAAATGTTTTTATTTTCCCATCTGCATCCTGCAAACCAGATATATGTCTTTCAGCTCTGAGTTTGTGGAACATATGTGACAATACCTTGCTTGCTTTCTCTCCCCTTCCCAATATGTGTGGTGCAATCTAAAAAGAGCAAGTTTAGCTTTTCTAGAATAGTGGGCATTTCATTTCATTCGAGCTTTGAGCATCTCATAAGGATCTATCAGGGGGTCAGCTTTATGTTTGCTCTCTACAGGTTTCAGCTGAGATTCTAAGTCTGTCATCTCTAGTATCTGTTGCATCTTCTATGAACTGCAAAGCCAGTTATTCTGCCCCTTAGATAGGCTTTGAGTGCCTCCCATAATGTACTGTCTGAAACACTATGGTCATCATTATTAGCTGTATATGTCCATATTTCCTGTAGTGATAACACAATGAATTCTGGTTCTTTCAAAAGAAGGGGGTCAAACCTCTATGTAGAGTATCTAGCAGAAGGAGGTCCCCAAAAGATCTGTAAAATAATGAGGGCATGGCAGGATACAACTACAGGGTGTATGTTGCTATCTACAGTGAGAGGGTTCATCTGGGGATTAGTAAGTCAAAGATCTATTTGGCTTAGGGAATGATGAACACCTGAGAGACTTGTATAGTTCCTGACCATTGGGTTGGCATGTCCCCAGATATCGGTAAAGGAATATTCCTTGATTAAGTGGGTAAAGGCTGTGGCCACTCTGGCGTGTTTCTATTGGAGACCAGATAACCTGTCTAAGACAGGATCCAAAGTGAGGTTAAGATCACCCCTACCACCAGTGGGGTGTGTGGGGCATTAAAGGATGCCAACTCATCTGATAACTGAGAGGAGAACTTGGGCACATCTATGTTCGGAGTGTATATATATTGAGCAACCTAAGGGGTCCCTCTGGAGTAGACAGTTGCCATAACCCATCTACCCTCCTTATCCACTTGAGAGGATTAGCATTTCCATTTTAGAGACTTATGCAGACATGTGGAGACTCCTCATTTTTTGGATGTGTAAGAACTGTGAACCTCCACTGCCACCCACTCTCTTTGCAGTTTGCAAGCCTCAACATATGATCGTTTCATCTCCTTGAGACAGGCCAACTTAGTATGCAATTTTTTAGGTGACATAAAACCTATTCCCATTTTTTGGGGGAGTTAAGATCACTGACATTCCAGGAGGTGAAAATAATATCATCCATATAATATAGGAATACTGAATATTATCATCCAAGTCTGACTAAAAATGGGGTGGCCGTTACCCCCAAAAGATTTCACTCCATGTGTGCTCAATTTGTAGTATCTCATCTTGACCATAATCAGCAGCCTGAATCATAACAGTAACAATAAAACAGTCCAACAGGGGCCACAAATTTAACTGGTATAACCCAAATGTCATAGAATAGTGCATGGAACCAATCAGTAACAAAACACCCACTTTTAGACTGTGCATCCAGTCCTGTGGTGTCTTAGCTAGGCACCAAGCAAGAACACAAGTCTAGTACACGGGATCCCCCCCCCCAATCTTCTAATAGCTAAACTAACTTATTCAACACTGAATGACATGAGGATTGTCTGAACCTAAAATAAGATCATGATTGGGTGGTAGCCAGTGGCTAACTCAACCTTTTCATTTTACCAGAGAAAAGGCCTAATGGTACATTCCCCCAGGGCCACCTGTCAAATATCAGAGGGGTTGTGCAGACAAGAATGTGGGCCCAAATGCCCCTATTTTGTCCACCTCTTTCAATAAATGCTTTTGTCTGCATGCAGCTTTAGAGATGTATTAATATGGTGTCCCTGTGGAGGTTTATCTTGCATGTCAACTGTCTCTCCTGTTATCAGCTGGTGGTCCAATCCCTGTATTCATTTCACAAGGGTTATTAGATGACCTTTTCTACATACCCAGTAGTGTGCTATGCAACATATTGATGTACCACTGTACAATAGTGACCATTAATCTGGGGGCCCTTGTATAAGTCCTGTCAGGTTGCAGGATACCCAGCTGATCATGGGTAAAATGATGTGCTGTACAGTACAGTACATTAAATAAGAATTAGGCCCTGTACATCATTGGCACTAGCAATGGGCCCTATTGATGAAATTAGTGGTGTTATGTGCAAATTGCACGTATCCCCCCCCCCCCCAAGCATAGCTCAGCACTAGCCAGAGAGCAGCATGGGGACCACATTCATGAACAGCGGTCCATGCTTTGCTGCTTTATGTGGCACCCCCCCCCAGTGTGCAGGTTTGCTGGGGCAGTCCAGTGCATAGTTGCCGACCTGGCCGTGCAGCCAATCAGCTGCCTGGAACAGGGCCTGTATGGATCCCTTGCGGCATATTGCCAAAGGGTGCATATGCACTAAAGCACGGAGGTGTGGGGGACCTCAAGATGACAGTCCCCCACCCTCCCAACTGTGCCCCAATGATGGGGCGGCCACAGTGAGCGGTCTGTTGACCCCCACGATCCCTGCCGCATCCAGCATTGGCAACTGTGGGGGGCGCTTAACATTTATGACTGCCTTCAGAAGGCATAGTCATTACCCCCCCCGCGCAAGGCACCTGTGCCATCAAGAATTCCACAGAGTGTGGATAACCCCCCCGTGCCTGTCCTTGGGCCACCCCATGCAGAGCTGCCCATTTGACTAGTATGCTGGGCTCGTTGTGGGGTGTAGTGGGATTGTGAATGACGAGCAGGGGGTGTAGTGTGCATGGCCAGGTGTGGGTGGGCTATGCAACAGGTTTATGTGGTGCATGTACCATTTGCACCTTTTGTGAATAGACCCCTATGTGAGTAGCAAAGTGAGGGGAGGTCAAAATACTATGACTGTGTACTTAATCATGCTATCAGATCTTTTGTGTAGATATGTGTCCCATTCCACTGCTATGGCACACTGGTTTGTCAATAAAGCCATTTTTCTTAAGCAACAGGCATCTTTTGCCATTACCTGCCTTGACCATTTTACCATGGCAACCATCATAATAAGGTAGTTTATCCAACTAAAGTAATGGAAGCAGTGCACCCCCCCCCCAAAACCTTGTTCATTTACTGGAACATATACAATTTTACCCAGTGCTCAAACAGAATAAAAGCACAACATAAAATACAGCTTTAGTTTTGTGGGGTGATTTGTCCGAGTTTAGCCAACTGTGTCATCATCATCCATTTAATAGTCAATTGGTGCCTATAGCAGGAGCAGAAAATCCTCCCCACTTGTGGCATTTACCCCAAGAAACATTAGTACAATGTATAATTATGCATATGGAGTGGGGAGAGAGAATAATAATAATAAAACAAAAAAAAAATCAAAATCAGCCCCATATACAACTGAAATAATACCTTAAAGCGGCAATGACAGTGCTTTACTGTTCCATAGCAACTGCATATCAAGGCCCAGTCTCAACATCTTTTAATAGGCCCAGTGTGGCTGGCTGAAATTTAATCAAAAATATTCATTGGTCCTTTATTGATTGGTGGCATACCAGACTCCAGCCAGGACATAGATCAAATCTGGCAAAGGGATGAAATCAGCCATTACCCTGGCAGTTTATTTTGGTTGTTAGTGGCACCAAGGCCAATACCACTGCATAAGAGCAGGTGTGCAGATCCTCAAGGACTAGTATGGCACTAGATGGGAGCTGGAAAAGTTCCAGAGGAGAGACTTGAGACTTAAAAGTTCAAGTGATAAGAGAAGCCCTTCTACTCTCAACCTGTGGACTTCCTCTGCTCAACTAACCTCTTCTCTCCATTCTAATCTATCTACCGCAAAAAAAACACTCCACTGCTTCCTCTGTCCTATGTGTTACTGACTTCATCCACAAATGACAATAGTAGAGTTCTAACAAAGGCCTCCTGTGAAAAAATGAAAAAAAGTGGGAGTAGTCCATTCCCAACAAGTCTATATAGCAATGCAGTGGTTCGAAAATATAGACACACTCACTACTTAAGTATGGATTTGCTTTAATTGTTTATTAAGCCACAAGTTCAAAAGTTAAAGCACTTGCACCAGCTACTGCTTATATAATAAGCCAACATTTTGAGGAAAACCCTTTTCTTCTGAAAAAGAGGGTTTTCCTTGAAATGCAAGCTTATTATATAAACAGTAGCTCGTGCAACTGCTTTATCTTTTCAACCTGTGGCTTAATAAACAATTTAAGCAAATCTATAATTAAGTGGTGAATGGGTCTATATTTCCTAACTCCTATATTTCATCTTTGATGCAATGGACCAGTGGCATATTATTGCTGCCATTTTCATCAACCTTGCTAAGGTACATTAACCCACTCCCTCCTTCTGGATAAGGTCAGCGCAGCATCTTTCAGAAAAAGAGATGTGCAAGAACAAGGGGGCACAATTTGAAGATGGGAGGTGGCTCAGAGGTAATGTGAGGAAGTATTTTTTCACAGAGAAGGTTGTGGATGCATGGAATAGCTCTGCTGAGGAGGTCGTGGAGTCAAAAACAGTGGTGGAATTCAAGAATGCATGGGACAGACATAAGGTAATTCTAGTGGGGGTAGGAGGAAGTAGGCTGTTGGTTAACTTGGCTCTGCAGCTTATCCATTAGGTAGGGAAATGGGCAGACAAGGTGGGACAAGTGATCCTTATCTGCCATCAAATTCTATGTTTCTGTGTTTTCTGTGTTAACAGGTCTTCCTGTTTCAGCTGTCAGCTGGTTCATATCCTACCATTTTTGCCAGCTCCAGTAGGTACAGGATAGGGATGTCTTGTCTTCTCTTCCAGTACAGTCTGGGATCCACCAAGGATCCATTTTCTGTTCTTCATCTTCCTTAACAACCTCCCCTCTGTATGTTTCAGCTCACATACAGTATTTACATGTATGCCGAAGACACTGTACTCTTTACTTCAGGTACATTGGTCTCTGCCCTAGAAACATTATTATAGCATGACATTATTAATGTCCATTGATGCTTCCAACCCCACAAACTTTGTGTTAACACCAAAAAGACAGTGTCTATTATGTTTAGTACCAGTCATAAGTTTGCATGGCTCCCACAAAACGTGATGGGTAGTAAGGTAAACACTGAGGTACAGTGCTCAACAGAAGGCAGGACAGGGGTAAATGGAAAAATAGACAAGGGCAAAAAGAGCAGGCATGGGGGAAAAAAGGATAAAGCCAACATTAAATGGAGGGCAATGAGTACCAATGCCCATAGTCTGGGAAACAAGCTTCCTGAGCTAGTAGCCTTGATGGAAGATGAACACTTGGATATTGTGGCAGTCACAGAAACATGGTACATGGGGAACCATGACTGGGATGTCAACATACTGGGGTACACAGTCTACAGAAGGCACAGGGAGGGGAAAAGAGGAGGTGGAGTAGCTCTATACATAAGGGAAGGGATCAAAGCTACAGAACTAAAAAGTAAAGGGGGAGGACAAGAGGCACTCTGGGTCACCTTGGAGACAGGGAATGGCATCACAATCCGCACAGGGGTTGTATACAGACCCCCATCTCAAGGGGAGGAAATGGACAAGAAAATGTTAGAGTACATTCTCAAAATGGCTTAAAAAGGGGAGATACTGTTAATGGGGGACCTGAATACGCCAGATGTTGACTGGATGACATGTACTGTGGCCACATCCAAGAGCAGGGTCATTCTCGATGCCCTGCAGGGGGCAGGCCTTAGACAGCTAGTGTTGGAACCCACTAGGGAGGAAGCAATACTAGACCTGGTACTCTCAAATGGAGAAAGGATCACAAATTTAGAAGTTGGTAGACATCTGGAAACAAGCGACCACTGCACAGTGTGCTTCACAATAAGCACAACCATGGAGACAAGCCATACAAAAACAAGCATACTGGACTTTAGAAGGGCTGACTTTGGCAAAATGGGTGAATACCTGAGGAATACACTGGCAAATGGGAAAAAAGGAGGGGTGGAAGAACAATGGAGAAAAATCAAAACTGCCATCATAGAGGCAACAAGCCTTTGTGTGAAACAGATAAAGAAAACAAAGTGGAGTAAAAAACACTATGGTTCTCAAAAGAGGTGGCAGGGAAGGTTAAGGAGAAAAAGGCTGCATTCAAAAAGTATAAGGCATCACAGAAGGAGCACAACAGGGAACTGTATCAATTAAAGCAGAAAGAAGTGGGCAAGGCAGTCAGAATAGCAAAAGCCCAAACTGAGGAAAAAATAGCCAATTCAGTTAAGAAGGGGGATAAAATCTTTTATAGGTACATTAGGGAGCATAGAAAGGTTAAGGGAGGAATAGTGAAGATTAATAAGGGAGAGGGGAGGTGGGCAGAGGGAGACAGTGAAAAGGCAGATATACTGAATAAATACTTTTGCTCAGTATTCACAAATGAAGATGAGGAGGAGTTACCTAAACCAGACAATAGAAGCACTCTGGGTAGGGGGGGTTGACACCAGTCCATTTACAGAAGAAAGAGTCCTGAAAGAACTCCTAAAACTCAAGGTGGACAAAGCAATGGGGCCTGATGGGATTCACCCCAGAATTCTAAAAGAACTAAGGGAGGACCTAGTGACACCACTGACCACACTTTTTAACAAATCATGGGAGGATGGGATGGTATCCGAGGACTGGAGGAGGGCAGATGTGATTCCCCTTCACAAAAGTGGGAGCAAGGCAGAAGCAGGAAACTACAGACCTGTAAGTTTGACCTCAGTGGTAGGGAAAATGATGGAATCATTTCTGAAAGAAAGAATTGTTGAGTACCTAGAGGCCAACGGGGCACAGGACCCAAAGCAGCATGGATTTACAGCAGGAAGGTCATGTCAGATGAATCTAATAGATTTCTTTGACTGGGTGACCAAAGTAATAGACCAGGGAGGGGCTGTGGATATGGCCTACCTAGACTTTAGCAAGGCATTTGACACAGTCCCACATAAAAGATTAATAATCAAGTTAGCCAGCTTGGGAGTGGTTCCAGGTGGTAGCCTGCTGCAAACTGGCTGCACAACAGGACACAGAAGGTAATAGTGAGTGGACACATTCCAAGAAAGGGGTCACTAGTGGAGTACCTCAGGGCTCAGTACTGGGTCCAGTCCTCTTTAACATCTTTATAGGTGACATTGCAGAGGGTCTGAGGAAAGGTATGCCTCTTTGCAGATGATACAAAGATCTGTAACAGAGTTGATACACAAGGGGGGTAGAAAGGATGAAAAGGGACTTGGAAAGGTTGGAGGAATGGTCAGACATATGGCAACTTAGATTCAATGCAAAGAACTGCAAAGTAATGCACCTGGGAAACAAAAACCCAGGAGAAGAGTACACAATAGCAGGGGAGGTACTAACAACAACAAAAATGGAATGGGACTTGGGGGTAGTCATATCTGATGATCTAAAGGTGGGTAAGCAATGTGAGAAGTCAGTGAGGAAAGCCAGGGGATACTGGGATGCATAGGAAGGGGCATCACAAGTAGAAAAAGAGAAGTGGTTATCCCTCTGTACAGACAGTTGGTGAGACCCCATCTGGAGTACTGTGTGCAGTTTTGGAGACCACATCTACACAAGGACATAGACAGGATGGAAGCAGTCCAGAGCAGGGCAACTAAAATGGTGCAGGGTCTGCATCAGAAATCATATGAAGAGAGACTGAGAGAGCTTAATATGTATACCCTTGATGAAAGGAGGGACAGGGGGGACATGATAGAAACATTCAAGTACCTCAAGGGAATCATCAAAGTCCAGGAGGGTAGCATCTTTCAGAAAAAGAGATGTGTAAGAACAAGGGGACACTTTTGAAAGATAGAGGGGGGACAGCTCAGGGTTAATGTGAGGAAATCTTTTTTCACGGAGAGAGTGGTGCATGCATGGAACTGCCTTTCTGGGGAGGTTGTTAGGGCTAAAACGGTGGGGGAATTCAAACATGCATGGGACAGACACAAGGCAATTGTAGTGGGGGGTGGCAGGAAGTAGGCTGCTGGTTAACTAGAATCTGCAGCCTATCCAGTAGGTAGGGAAATGGGCAGACTGAGTGGGCCAAGTGGTCCTTATCTGCCGTCAAAGTCTATGTTTCTATGTTTCTAACCCCCATCCCAGCTTTTTCCCCCATTGATAACATTTCCATTGAAGTTGTCCACAATTTCAAATATTTGGATTTGTGGCAGGATGTTAGACTGAGCGGGACCAGTTCCAAGACATGTTACGCCTGGCGCAGGATTATTTACCCCAAACCCCATGGTGTGAATCACACCTTATGACAGGCATAATGCAAGTTGCAATTCCAGAAGGTACCCTACACCATGCCATATGCAGATTACACCAAAGGTGGGCTATGCCACCTACTATGCCAGCTACCTCACAATGGCATGGCGTAAGGTTGGGTTACGGCATTAACTGCACCCTATTCCAGAAGGGCGGCTGCTGTAACCCACTTTATTTATTTATTTATTTAGATTTTGTTGACTGGGTAATTGCACTAGACAAATCCTGCCTATTTTAAGGCACGACCCGGGGGAGGGGGATACAGATGAATGCCAACTGACCTTAAACCAGATTAAGCTGTTACGCCATTCAGGGACCCAGTATGGTGTAGCGGGGTTAGACCAGCTAGGGGGTGGCCAGGATAGATGCCCCCCCCATAGTGCAGTGGAAATTACATGGATGTGCTCCCCGTGCCCCCCCGCTCTGCCATGCTCCCCACCCTCGAACTTCATGGTCCCCCCTGGTCCCTTTATAGACATGCCCCCCAACCGCCTGTGCTGATCCAGCCAGCCCCAATACCCCCCCAGGTGGGTGTGGGTGCATTTCAGGGTGGGGGCTCTGGGGGGGCAGTAGATTGTATACTGCGACTTATGGCAATCTGGTCCGGTGTGCTATTCCTGTGTTGCTAGCCTGCGACTGCCACAAATCATGGGCATAGGTGCCGGGGACCCCGCTTGTCCTGAAATATGGTGCAGGGTCCCTGGCATAGCGCTGCTTGATGCAACTCGCATATGCCCGTGGTTCTCCGATGAACCAGACCTGCCAGACTACCACCCGCAGTCCAGGTCTAAAGCCACCAGCCCCTCACAGAAATGCAGGTAGTCTGAGAGCCACAGCCGTGGTTCTCTGATGAACCTGACCTGCCAGACTGCCACCCGCAGTCCAGATCTGAAGCCACCAGCCCCTCACAGAAATGCAGGTAGTCTGAGAGCTACAGCTGTGGTTCTCTGATGAATCCGAATTGCCAGACTGCCACCCACAGTCCAGGTCTGAAGCAACCAGCCCTTCACAGAAACGTAGGTATGGACCTGCCCTCAGGGACTGATTACCTCCAGGAAGGGAGCCCTAGCTGCCAATTTTTGCTTTCTTTACATGAGGACAGTTGTCTCTGGGCTTAAATCCAGAGTCTTTTACTGCTGTGGCCCACTGGCTGCAGTCAGCCCCAGAAGCACTCCGATTGGCTCCATATAGCTCTGCCTATTAATGTTTGATTATATTGTGCTGGATTATGTTTTCAGTTAAAACTGTCTTGTTTGTATTTTATAGCTGAAGTTTTCTGATTTAATGTAAATGCCTGTATTGTGTTCCCCATAAGACCAGTAGCGATCTCAGCTCAGGCCTTTGAACCCCCTTCACCTTTTTACACTAGTATTGTGTTTTAAATAGCCCTGTTATTGCCCACTCAGACTTGGAGGCACCTTGCCTAACATCTTGGTCTGCAACACCTCCCCCCCCGTTTAAGCCAGTCTGCATTTCTTTTTAGCTCCATGAGCAGCCCCACCCCCTCTGACTTTCTCATTTAATTCTCCTCTGCCTTCTCCTTCCAGGTAGTCTGAGAGCCACAGCTGTGGTTCTCTGATGAACCTGACCTGCCAGACTGCCACCCACAGTCCAGGTCTGAAGCCACCAGCCCCTCACAGAAATGCAGGTACAGACTTGCCCTCAGAGACTGATTACCTCCAGGAAGGGAGCTCTAGCTGCCAATTTTTTCACCCATCCACCCTCCCTGGTCCTGATTAAATACACATAAACCCCACTCCGGCTTTCTAGCTCACTCCTCTCTAGCTCCCCTCCATCCTTATTCCACTATGTGTGTCAAATATGGATCCTGTTCTGGTCCTTCTTCTATCTCATATCGCATGCCCAATATATGCCACCTCAAGCCTTTATTACTGTGGATACTAATCTGATCTGCTCTGTAACTAGTTCCTGTCCCTACGTGGATATATGCCTTTTCAACTCCCCAATTCTTCAACACTATTTTCATATTACCTTTAATGCTGTTACACAAAATGAATTACCACCTCAGCTTATGACTTCCGTCAACATCATAGAGGCATCACCTCTACAGATAGCAGTCAGAGTACTTGTCTCTGCCATCCTTAGTGGGAAGGGCAAAAAATGTTGGGGCACGCCCCCACAGGACGATGGCCCACAACGACGTAAAGTGGTTACCAGTTCAAAGCTTACTATTGCCACTCTAAGAAAACTTTTACTCCTTCTTCTCCTGTGCTCAGGAAATGTGGAGCTCAATCCTGGGCCACCAACTACAATCACATCGCCCTCTGACCTTGCCACACTGAAAGGCATGAGTTTCCTCCACATTAATGTATGCAGTCTGTTGAAAAAGTTCTCCATGATCCAGGCCTGGGTCCTCCATACTCGACCAGACATCCTAGTGGTTTCAGAAACCTGGCTTAGACTGGCCACCTCCGACAGGGAAGTCAATATCCCTAGCTATTTAATATTTAGAGCAGACAGACACTCCAAGGGTGGAGGGGTTGCCATCTATGTCAAGGATAGGTTTACAGCATCCTGTCTGAGTGCTTTATCTGTTGCAAATGCTCATGAATGTCTGTCTCTTCAAGTCACCATCTCGCACACTTCAACATTATGTATCATAGGGTGCCATAGACCTCCTTCTGCCGATCTACAATTGTTACCTCATCTGAGTAATATCATCAAACAACAATCCTCAGAAATAATTATTCTTGGGGATCTTAATTTAGACTGGCTATCTAAAACCGCCGCTCCTCTCATAGCTTTCTGTGACACCCATGGATTATCGCACCTCATTGTCGAACCAACACGAGTAAATAAAATGAACATGGATAACAGCTTCCTGCTAGATGTTATCCTAGTGAATAAACCACATCTCTTCTCCTTTGCTTGCACCTTCTTCAGTGATATCAGTGATCACTTATTTATTGCTTGCATATGATCAAGCAACAAACCTACTACTTCGACGGAGTTTGCTGCCAAGAGATCTAGACGGAACTTTGAGCTCACTGCCTACATAAATGAACTGAAACACTCCTTGTATTGGCAAGAGTTCTATTTGGCAAAAAACACACAATCAGCATTCGACATATTAAACAAAATTATCCTAGATGCCCTAAATAAATATGCCCCTATAGTTAAGGTGCGAATAGCAAAGAATGCATGTAGATGGTTCACACCATTATTAAAATCTGCATCGACTGAAAGAGCTAACCTATGGAAAAAAGCGTGCAAAACCCAGTCTGCTGCGGACTGGTGCAAGTTCAAAAGGGCACGAAACTCATGTACTAGAATGGTTAGAGATACAAAAGCTGCATACTATCATTCTGAATTTCTCTCTGCCTCCAAAAATCCTACAAAATTTTGGAAATCCATCAAGGACTTGTCTGGTCACACATCCGGTGGCTCACTACCTGATGAAATCTTCTTGAAGAATAACACCATTAGTGACAGATTGGAAGTTCTGGATGCCTTCAATAATCACTTTGCGACTACAGGCTTAGCCTTCAACAATTCTCCTGTGAATCTGATACGCTCTCAGGTGGATAATCAAGTTGCAGATCCTAGCGTCACCGATTCAGTCTTCTCCTTGCATCCTACTCTGAAAGAAGTTGAAGACCTATTGCTAAAACTGGATGTAAAAAAAAGTGCTGGTGCGGATATCCTCGACCCATATTTCTTGAAGGTGGCCATCCATGTGTTAGCCGTGCCCATAACCCATTTATTTAACCTATCATTAACTCAAGGATCCATTCCTTCAATATGGAAAACAGCACACATCATACCCCTGTTCAAGTCCGGAAATACCTGTGATCTAAATAATTACAAACCAATTTTGATTCTCCCAGTCTTGTCAAAATTACTGGACAAAGTCGTGAGTAACCAGCAGAGGCAGTATCTATAAGCTAATAACCTGCTGAATCCAGTCCAATCAGGGTTTAGAGCTAAACATAGCACCATCACAGCACTTACCAAAGTGACTAATGACTGGTAAAGAGAGCTAGACAACAGGAATTACACCTGCGCTGTATTCTTGGACCTGAGCAAGGCCTTCGACACTGTCAACCATTCTCTGCTGCTCTCTTCCCTGACCTCACTAGGTGCTGACCCATTATCTTTACAGTGGTTCAACAACTACCTCTCTGATCTTTTCCATCAGGTGAAAGCGGAAGGAGATCTCTCAACTCTCAAACCTGTCCTAAGAGGTGTTCCCCAGGGCTCTATCTTAGGACCGATCTTATTTGCAATATACATCAACAATATTAATGAAAGCATAACTAAGGCCAACATTCATCTGTTTGCAGATGACACAGTTCTTTATGTAAGCCGCCTGTCATTACAATCTGCATGTAATGACCTTCAATCTGAGTTCAACGTGCTGCAACACCAACTCCTAAACAAAATACTATTACATAACACCAAGAAAACAAAAGCAATGCTCTTTTCTCCTTCTTCCCAAAATGGTAATGGTAAATTCAGCCCTATCAGATCCTGTGCCGCAGATTACTACAATTCTTGATGAGAAGTTGGAATTTGTCCCTAAATTCAAATACCTGGGAGTATGGCTGGACCATAGGCTCTCCTTTATACAGCACATTGAAGAATTACTCAAAAAATTACCACAGAGACTTGACCTGTTCTTTAGAATAGCCCGCTTCTTAACTAGAGATGCCAAACTACAGCTGGTACAATCAACCTTTCTATCCTTGATAGATTATGCTGACATCCTCTACAGTCACTGTCCCATTTCCTAGCTCACCAAACTTGACACATTATATCATAGAGCTTTGAGGTTCATCACAGGTCTGCCTTATTCCACTCGCCACTGCTCCCTATATCATTCAGTGGGGTGGAGTTCTCTTCAATTCAGGCATGATAAAAATGCAGCCTTATGGACCCTGAGAGCCATCTCCAAAAAACTGCCCCAATACTTTGCAGACTGTCTTCCTATAAACCAATAGACAATATAGCCCTGAGAAGTTGCAAATCTCTCCTACTGATGGTTCCCAAAGTTAACTCTCACTTTGGCAGGGCTGCTATAAACTTTACTCTGTCCTCCTTGTGGAATAAATTGCAAAAAAAAGTGAAACTGAGGTCACCCATCGACATCTCATCTTTCAAGCTCTTATATTCATGTTCTCTTTCTCTCTGTCTCTCAATTGTTTAACCAGGAGTATCACACTAAGCTGAAAGCTTGTTTACAGGTGCAACCTGGGAGCACTGGGAAGTTAAGTGACGTGCTCAGGGTCACACAGTATGTAAGTGGGGGCTGTGGGATTCAAACCCAGGTCTCCAGATTTGCAGCTCAGAGCCTTAAACCACTGTGCTATACTGCCTCCCATGTCTCAGAAATGATCAGTGCAATTGTTTCCCATGACCATGAATTGTCATCATGCTAACCTGTACCATTTAACCATGAATGAATTACTTCTAGTGCTTGTCTCCTCCTTGGCCCTGGTCTGTCATCATGCTTTCATGTAACACCTTGATGCCTCTGTCATCACTTTGATATGGGTCTATCTTCCTGCTTTCTCTAGCCTTCTTTTCACAACTCTATACTGCATTCATCCACAATCTACACACAATCATACTATAAAAGTCCTAACTTCCCTTTCTCTCTCCCCGTAGGCCCTCACTGCCGCATCAGTTCTACCGACCTATTCCTGGGACTTCACTTCTCACAATGTTTATCCTTTGCTTACATATTACATACCCCTCCTGGTACCCCATCTGCCATTAGTTGGTGGTTCTCCAAGCCATTTTCATGGCTAGTACTAGTGACTGCCCCGGTAAATGAACTAACTGGTACTTCTATACAGGGAACATGGTTTATATACAGTTGCGTGGTTCAGTGGTGGACCTGCCCCCTTGTATTTGAATCCTCCTCTGTTATGGCTTGCCTTGTCTTCTTTTTATCATTTGACTCCTCTATTACTGCACCATTGTGTTTGTGTTTATATACTTATTTACATGTATTTATATGTTTTTATGATGGATGTTATCCTATCCTGTTCTAACCAGGTCCATCTTGTAAAAGAGATCTGCTCAATGATGTTCGCCTAGATAAATACAGATTTTGATTGATTGATTGATTGAGTTGCAACATACATCTTGTAATCAGGCCCAGCTTCTCTACCTATATCGATACCATCCACAGAAAGCTCCACCCCAAACTCAGTGCCCTCTACCACATTAAGAACTGCCTTTCACTCCCTGTCCACCATGAAATAGTCACCAAGATGGTGCTTCCAGTGTTTGACCACCAAGATGTGGTCTATGGCACAGCCTCTTTCTCCTTTTCTTGCCAGACAGGATGGTTCCACATCAATTCATTGACAACAATGTTGTCAAAACCCCTGACATGGACGGGAACAATTCCGACTGTCGGCAGTGTTCTTGTTTGGAAGAAGTGTTTTTTTGTGGGGGGGGGCTTTGTCCCCCACACACCCCCATCTCTTAATTAATTAACTTCAAGTCTGAGTTGGTTCAGGGTGGGGATGAAACACTGGGAGTCATGGTGTCAGCATACATCTGACCACTACAGCTACCTGGTGAGATTTCTCACTGTTGTGGTGTTCGCTGTAGAAATGTTGTTGTGCTGGTGTGCTACCAGACAGGACACTCTAAGCAATGTCTTTTGCCATTTTGCTGCTAATACTCGCTCTCAAACCGATCACTGCTCTCTTAACAGTAACTTCAAGTTCAAATTTTATTTGACACACATGTATATAAAAACAATGTTGTTACACATGAAATTTAAAAACATAATAGAATATATATCCTCACACCTTTTATCATTTTACATGCAATCAATCAAAGCATCTTTAAAAATGAAACAGAGCAGAGCTGAGCTAGGTATAGAACATCCATAGTTAAAAAGATACGACCTCTCGATCTTGTAATTACTGTACTCTTTCTTCCTTCGATTTTGTTTCCTTCTCTACATAATAGTAAACATATTGTGCAAACTTTGCTAATGCATGTATCACTGGCTCCTGCCCTGTCTTAAATATACTCATAGTTTTATCCCATGAGTCTACCCACTCTAAATACTTTGTCATGGGTCCTATCCATTTTCTTCTAGAGGTATCAAAGACTGGGCATTCAAAGATCACATGTGGAATTTCCCATTTACAATTTTCATTACAATAGCATGAGACCGCAGTTACCACCCTCCCTATTCTGCAATTTCTTTCTAGATCAATTTGTTCCATTCACAATTGACTAAGCACTTTTCTCTTATTTTTGTTTTTACAAAAAAAAAATATTTTTCAGTTAAGAACACATTTTTAATATTTCTGTAAATTTCCCCTTCTCTACTCTCATGTATTTTCCCCAAATCTTGTGCAGTGGCGACATTCAAAAGTCTCTGTATAGCCTGATTTTTAAACAAATACATACCCCTATCCAGTTGTAAGATATAATTATATTCAAGACTCAATTTATTTAAAATAGACTTTAAAGAAGACAACCATGTTACTGCTTCCCTGAATTTTTCTTCTTTTTCCTACATAAGGCAATACTGAGCAAGATTAGATGTTTCATAATTTGTAATTCTATACCAAAAATTTATTGCTGTCTTTCCTACCTTCGTTATAATAAGTTTCTGCACTTATCGTTGCTGTATGAGTGTACATAGATATACCCAATACTTGTTTAAGAAACTTGTTTTGTATCGATTCCAAAGCATTTGTCTTCCCCAAAATTCCCCATATCTCTGATGCATACAGCATCTATGCATTAATTTTTGCTTCTAAACATCTAACTTGTGCAACATATGAATTCTGTGCAAACATATTAGCAAACCTTACAATTCCCAGCACTGTTCTTGTATTTTTTCCTTTATTTTTTGATCTTGTGTTTTCCAACTCAGATTCTTTGAGAACCATAACCCCAAATAGCATTTTATTTATTTCAACCTTGTACTGTACTGTATACACTGTATATACTTTTTCTTCCTTGTATATTATTGCTTTTTGTATACGTGCTTCTTTACTGTACTTTGATGTATTCATGACCAGGTCCACCTTGCAAATGAGCCTTGCTCAATGGTGCCTGCCTGGATAAATAAAGATTTTGATTGATTGATTGAAATAGCAAATGATATTTACTTCCTCTAATTGTTTATCTTCTATTAACCACTTTCGTATTTTTGAATTTAAATTCAAATTTATATTTCCACGTTCAAAAACCATAATCTTTGTTTTTTGTATATTAAGCTCCAGTTCAGTCTTTCTCAGTGTACTGACAACCAAGGTTAAAGCTCTTTTTACCCCCAATGGGGTTTGAGACATAGCAATTGCATTATCCACATATAACATTATTTTTATGGGGAGCTGCGATATTCTGGGTGGGAAGGTATCGATTTTCTGCAGTTCTTCTCTCACCATTTCAATATATATATATATATATATATATATATATATATATATATGAGAGTAGGGGCCAGCAAACAACCTTGTCTTACTCCATACTCAATCTCTAGGGGTTCTGTACATGCACCATCTTTACTGTATCTTATTACCACTTCTGTATCTTTATGTAGTAATTTAATCATTTTAAGTAATTTTTTATTTATACCCTTCCCATACAAAATTCCCCACATAATTTCCCTATTAACACTATCAAACACTGCTTTAATGTCTATAAATGCCACTTATAATTTTCTTCCATTCTTCTTTACATATTTGTTTACTATAAGAGTAAATGTAAAAATAGGGTCTAATGTTGATCTTTACTTTCTAAACCCAGCCTGGAAAAGGGATACAATATTATTTTCTTCTGCCCAGTGTTCTAACCTAATGAACAAAAGTCTAGCAACAGTTTTAGAAGTTATACGTAACAGGGTGATTGGTCTACAATTGCCTGGATCTTCTACAGGGCCCCTTTTATGTATAGGTATAATCACACCCACACCCAATTTGCCGGAATGTTTTCCACTCTTTCCATATAATAAAACATTGGAGTTAGCATTTCTGCCCACCATTCCATATCTGATTGGTACATCTCTGCATCTATTTCATCAAGGCTAGGGGCTTTATTGTTCTTTTGGGCCTTGATTTCTACCACCACTTCTCTTATTGTAAACTTGTCCCAACTTCTATCTACCAGGGTGTTTCTTTCATCTTCATTCTTATCTCTCATACTCTCCATAGAATTCTCCTCTGTCCTATATATTATTCTAAGATGTTTAATCCAGGCCTCTGGGGTAATATAAGCTTCTATATTTTTTCTAAGATTGCTCTTGCCATATGCTACTAAATTCCAGAAGGACTTTGTGTCATTTTCTATTATTGATTTCTGAAGGGCATACCACAAGTCACTAGAATATTTTTATTTTTTTGTATTTATTATCATCCTATATTCTTATCTTAAATTTATAAAAGCTATCCTATCTTGCAATTCTTTTGTATTTTTCATTCTTTTCCCCTGCTTTACCATTCTGGCCTTTGCAATAACATAGTCTCTATCATACCATTTAGTCCTTCCAATTTCTTTCAAGTTCCTCCTACCTGTCCTACTATCTCTGCCAAACTTTAACTTATCCAAAATCATTTTTTCACACACTCCAAAACATTCTTTTTCCCCAAGTCTAGTATTCACTTTTTCCATTACTTGTCCATTCTGCTCCATATTATCTTTTCCTTTTTCCTGATAATATTTAATACTTCTTCATTTTTGCTGCAGAAGCGACTTTTCTGGCAACAGAGTTTGAACTTTCCCTTGGGTGTCTTCCGTCCATTTTATTCTCTTCCTATTGCACACCTGCATATATTCATTTTCCAAAAATCTCTTTTCCGTGTCCTCTGTTCTTAAATTCCCTGTCACCAATGAGTCTATACTCAGAGTGACAGGGAAGTGATCACTGTTCCAAATTTCCAAGATTCTCATTTTGGATAGAAGAAAAAAGGAATAAGAAATGACTATAAAATAGTCCAAGACACTAGCTCCCTTAGTTCCCATGTGGGTACAATTTGCCTATCTCCCACTGCTCTACCATTCAACATCCTCATATTAGTCATTTTTAACATATTTAACAATAATTGTCCTGGTTTATTAATTGTCAAATCCAAAGACATTCTTATAAGAATCCCTAAGGCATCATCCAGATTCCAGTTATTGCATGGATCTTCGATTTGAGTCCCCACCCTTGCATTTAGATCCCCACCCATTATGATAGTAACACCTGGGTATCTTACTTGTAAATTTAATAACACTTCTTGTAAGATTTCCATTCTATTAGACATTTATTTCAACTTGTTCTTAGGAACCAGATAAACATTCAAGATTACACAAATGGGCTTTCCGTCCTTGAATAACACAATACCCAGAATGTTATATATTTAATTCTTCACAATACATTTTCCTTCTACCCCCAAATCAATTTTAATGAGGGTACAGACCCCTTCTGAGGGCCTCCCATATCTGGCATTTTTTTGTGCATTAATCCCCCAGGTCTGGTACCCATCAAAATAATGCCCCATCTGGTTAGATATCCAAGTTTCCTGTAAAAGGATCACCTCAAATTTAGAAATAAAATTCCACCAACTCAAATCCTTCATTTTGTCCCCTAATCCCACTATATTCCAGGAAATTACTTCAAGCTCTTTGCTCTTAGAAGGAGGGAACAATATTTTTTCCCTTTCCAGTCAATTAAGAAACACTTCAGGTTCCAATGGGTAATACCCATTTCCCCTTGTACTATTCATGGAAGGGGTGCCCAGATCTATTACAGAACAGTAATTGGATGTCAATATCACACTATTATTAATCCTCAGGCCTCTTATTTTCCTTCCTCTAATCAACCTATCCTTAGGCCTCGATTGTCCACTATCCTGTAATGAATACTCTTTTTGTACTGGTTCCCAATAATTTGTTATTCTTTTCTGTATTTGAAATGTCCTAGTTGTCCCTGACTCTATCTCTATGCTAGAAATCACCAACTCTTCTTCTAATAAATTATTACTAACCTCTTGTCTTTCTATGCCCATGCAGAGAATTTTTTCTGCTTTTACCTCTATTTTTTGAAAATCAGATTTAGCATCTAAAATCAACTGTCTAACCCCAATCTTTTGTGTCACCATACAAATCCAACCTTTTTCTTTTCCTGTCAAATTTCAGTACACTGAAACAATATCATTCCACCTAAACTGGTTTCCCATTAGACCTTTACAGATGTTAAACATGGCTATCTTAACAGTAGTCATGTTTTCATTCTTAGATCTCGGTATTCCCCTGAAAAAGGCCATTGGATTTATTAAACCCTTTCTAATTTTTTCTTCTTTTAGACTTCCATATTTATCTTTTCCTGCTTGCTTTTTACCTTTTTTTTTGTTATTCTTTCTCTGGATATTATATTCGGCATCCTCTCCAATCTGTTCCTTTAACAATCTTTCACTTCCTTTTTCTTTATACTTATTACTGTCTATGGCCATGGGGTCTTCCACATAATGAGTGACCCTTGTTGAAATAAGCCTTCGATTCTCCCCTTCCTGACATACTCGCCTATTCTCCTCTCTATTTTTCCCCTCCTTTTCCTATTGTTTCTATCTCCTTTTTGTCATGGGATTCACCCATCATCTTTTCCTTTTCCTTTACTATCCGATTGTTCCTCTTTACTTTCTCTTTTTGTACTGTTAATTGTTGTACACATTGTTGTATTTCTAACCATTCCTTCCTACCTACTTCTTCTGTTATATCCTTTATTGTTCTTTCTTTATTCTTATTATTCTTTACCACTTCTTTCTTTTCCCTTTCTTCCTACACCTCCACATTCTCATTAGTCAACGTACTCGTCAATACTACCAAAATCTCCAAAAGTAAAGTGTTTCCACACACTACTTCTGCTCTAAGCTCTTCAATTGCTTTACTATTTTCTCCTCTCCTTTCCTGTGATGAAATATTGTGTCCCTCTGTTATTCTTCCATAGGTCCTCATCGCTTTTTCTCTTACAAAATTTCCTAAATAAGGTGACACTGGCTTTTGCTTACACTCTTTTCCTTTTTAAAAGACAAAGAACCTCTGTGCGCAAACACTGAGGCAAGGGTTACCCCAAAGGCCATTTGGCTGGGAAGCCAAGTTTCAAGAAAATACAAAATCACACATGCCCACACAATGCAAAGCATCATGGGCTGCATATGCAAATCTCCACAGAACGTTATGCTGGTTCACTCTTTTCCTTTGGTCTCCCACAGGTGTGTATGGATGGGAGGACATTTGGATGGGGGGTCTAGCACTATTCTGTTCATATGTGGAGTCAGAAACTCATCAAACTGATTCAAAAAGGAACCTACCATATTCTCAGATTTGAGCCTCTCCACTAGTCCAACCCCTATCTCCCTTCTTTCAGTTTTCCCCAAGGAAACCTTATTCCCCTTCCTGAATGAATCCACTTGGCCCCTCTGTACTGATTTTTTGGTTTCTCCCTTTAAATCTACCTTTAGATCTCTTTGAACTGAAGTTTCTACTTCCTCCTCTTCTTTTTCTAATTCCTTTATCTGGTATAGCAATGGGTGATCAGAAAATGGTATCTGACTTATTGGGGAAGAAGTTAAAGGTACCAGATTTGAGCTCTGGATTCTTAGTACCTCTTTCTTTCCCACTAAGTCAAGCTGATTTCCCAGAGCCAGTAGATAGCTTGTTATTTTTTTCCCTCTTTCATTTTTAAGGTGTCTTGTCATCATGTTACTAACACCTTACAACTTTTACTCTCTCAATGACCACAAAACACCACAAGGAACAATTCAGATATCAACTGTCCCACTCCCTCACTGTTAGTGATCATACAGTCACTTTCCTTCACAATCCTTTATAATTTTACCCTCTTTTGCGATCACTTTTTTAAAGTTGTTTCACACTAAAATAGCTGCAATGTTACTTATGAGTAAGTCCAACAGACTATTTCATGCACAGTTCTTATTGTCCAATAAACGCTTCAACATTCTTCCTTGCACCTTTTAGTGATAAGTCAAATAAATCCAATAAATCCAAACTTCTTTAAAATTCTCCAGCAGTTTTTACTGCTCGCAAGTGTAAATACTCATTGAGTATGAAATAAATATGTTCCCCCAGGCAGAATTCTCACTTGTCTGGACTTCTATCTTTATAATCCTTCATAAGCCAGCGTCCCACACCTCGATTCTCAATCCAGCATAAACTTCAGTTGACCTCTCTTGCCCAGTGAGCTTTTATTATTTTTTATTTTATTTTTTTATTTAGTTTTTGTTGACCGGGTAAGTGCACTAGACAAATCCTGCCTATTTTCAGGCACGACCCGGGGGGAGGATACAGATGAATGCCAACTGACCTTGAACCAAATTAAGCTGTTGGTGGTATTTTTAGTGAATGAGGGAAATTTGGCCAGGACACCGGGGAAATTCCCCTACTCTGTGGAGGCAGAGGGCACTGTTGCATTGTTGGAGTGAGTGGAGCAGCTCAGTCCGTCACAGACCATGGATGGGACAAGTCAGGCTTAAGGAGCTCCAGTGGAGGAATACTTACAGTCTGCAGTTGGCGATCTTTCTGTGCAGAATTTGGTCCCTGAAGTTGTTCCTGAAACATGTTTGGAAACACCTTGTTTGCAGGATAATGTTGGAGGCATGAGTATGGAAGAAATTAAACTGCAAAAGGAACTGGAGGACAAAAAAGCTCATTTACTGGTTCTTATTGCTACTGCTGAATTGGAATATAACCACAGTAAATCCAAGTTGGAGGAAGAAAGAAAGAAACGGAAGCTGTCGGTAGCCAGTCCTACATCGAGTACTGGCAAACGTCCCTCTTTATGTGTACAGTCTGTTTTGGAAGAGGATATGGAGAGCAAGTGTGTGGTTTCAAAGACTAACCTTGTGTTACAAGCATTTCATACTGAATGGTCTATGGAGTCGGCTTTGCAACATGCTGGCTGGTTCTATGATGGGAATCGCTGGGTTCCCGATCCATTGGTTCCACTTACTGGTTCTTCAGACTGTACCGGGACACACTCTGGCTGTAGACTAGAGCAGCAGTCAATGTTTGCACATAATTCCACTGCTTCTGCACACGTTAACATGGAGGCTCTGGTTTTGGATGCTGCGACAGACGCGGTCGATCCTTTGGTGTCTGGTGCAGTTTCCACTGTTTTGCAGGAGGAACGACATGGTATTTTCCCCACTACGGAGGGAAATGTAAGAGACATGGGGGCAGATTTGCTGAAAATGTCAGTAAAGGATACGGAGGCTGACAAGGTTGATGACTCGCTAGCTACTTCACATAGTAGAGGCGATGCGAGAACTTATGCTGGACTTTTTCGAAAACCTGAAGTTGCGGCCCGACGGAGATTTTTGGTTCATCTTAGATATGTGGGGTTGGCTCCGCTTGTCCCTGATCGTGTTTGGGTGGGGAAAACCCTGATTAAGGATAGGATGGGTTTTACCCCTATGGATGTTTATGCTTTCATCCATGCTTCAGGGGACCGGAATTATGACGTTAGTTTCTGTTCGATGACTCTGTTGGACAAGTTTTGGAAGTTATATTGTGAACAACAGGATTCAAGTGATTGGTTAGATTTTGTGGCTATTCCTATCACTAAGCCCACTATTAAAACGATAACAGTGTTATTTCGGAGTGAAGGGGTTGATGTTAACGATATCAAATTTTGGTTAGAAAAGAAATGTACTATTTTTGAGCATCCTAAACCTATTATGGATGTGAACGGTTTCTGGACTGGTGGTTGGAACTTTCAGGTTCAATTGCCACAATCGGTAGAGGGATCCAGCATCTACCTAGCTCCTTTTTAGAGGGGCATGACAGGGGTATTTTGTTTTATGTGGGACAACTGAAAAGTTGTTATAAATGTGGCAACTTGACTCATTTAAGTGGTGAATGTGTTAAAATTAAATGTTTTCAGTGTGGTTTACTAGGTCATTTGGCTGCCCAGTGTTCTGCCTCTCCTACGTGCAACCTGTGTGGGGATGAAGCCCATGCTTTTCAAGACTGTCCTTGGGCAGCCCACAATTTAGAGGCTGCTTCTGACCATGAGGTACTTCTTTCCTGAGCTTGTGCGCCACGGGTGGATGATGTGGGTCAGTTTAGGGTACACCCTCCTCTGCTTCGGCGTAGAGGCAGGGGTGGCATTAATGCCTCCTCTTCAAGAGGTAGCATGGTGGTTCAGCATACAGGTATCCATAGCTCAGAAGTTCCCCCTGTTTCTTTGATATCTGATGCGGGGCTGGATTCATCAGATTTGGTAATGGTGGACACGCCCTTTGTGACCCCTCAAGGTTCCTCCAAGCGAGTTTCGACTTCGCTACCCATTCCTTCTCCAGATCTCTCGGAGATGCTAACCCTGCAAGACGAGTGTTTGCAAGATCCTTCTACACCCTTATGTCATGTGGAGGACGTAAACCCAGGGTCGACCCCATTCCCTGTGTCTCCATTGCCCCTTTCAAACAGATTTTCGATGTTAGCAACGTGGGGGGAGCAAGTGGACAAAGATGTTCCTTTAGAGGATGTGGTACAGTGCACGAGTAAAGATTTTTCTGATTCAGCATTTCATTCTTCACAAAATAAGGTGGTACAAAAAAGGGTTACTAGGTCCAGTAAAAAAGTTGTGAACAAGCCCCCTTGATTCTTTGAATTTACGGGTGACATGCTTAAATATCAATAGTATTAAGTCGGATTATAAACGTAAACTAACTTTTGGTTGTTTGAGTCAGTTGCAGTTTGATGTCTTTATGTTACAAGACACGATACTTCATACCTTGACTTAAACTTTAAAGGCTTCAAAGGATTGGTGGTGGGGCTCTTCTTTTTGGTCGATAGGATCAGAAGCCTGTTGTGGGGTGGGTTTTTGTTTTCTTGCTTCCAATGTTCAGGTTTTACGTTTAGTAGATATTGAGCCTGGTAGGGCGATTTTGTTAGATATCATTATAAATTGTCTATCATGTAGATTAATTACAGTTTACAGCCCACAAACTAAGGCTTTAAGGATTGATTTATTCACCAAAATCCAGCCGTATTTATTTACGAGTAGACAGGTTTTTTGGGGAGGTGATTTTAATGTCAATTTTCAGGTTAAGAAACTTACGGGTAAACAATATTGTGATAAAACTTTTTTGAAGTCACTGATCTCTCAAGCTGGGTTGAAAGATTTTCAGGGGCATAAGTTTGGTTCAGCTAAAGCTACTTTTTTTAATGGGTCACTTTCCTCACGGATTGATTTTTTATTTTTGAAGCAATCATTAGATACTTCAGACATTTTGATTATGCCTCTGGAATCTTCCGACCATATGTTGATTGGTGTTACTATTGCAATTCCACCGGTTAGAGAACCTGGTTACAGATTTTGGCGATTAAATGTCTCCTTACTAGAGGATGCTGCGATTTTGTCTTGCTTTAAGGAATTTATTTTTGATAAAGTTTCCACGATGTTTTTATATGACAATGTGGGGTCCTGGTGGGAGGATTTGAAAGTCCTTCTAGTTGCATTTTTTAAGTACCAAGAAAAGTTTCGAGCCATGTCTAAATATAAGGAAAATTTGGTTTTAAGGTGTACTTTAGGTGAGTTATTATCCAGGCAATGTGTGGAAAAGGTTGATCTTAGTGCAGAGATTGCTATCATTACACATCAGAAGAGATCATATCAGTATGACCGTTTATGTTCTCTCCAGAGGGAACAAATGTTTGGGATGCAAGGGAAAGCTGAAGGTGTTAATCCTTTTGTTTCCTGTCAACAACGTAGGGAGCAGAAGCTAATCACCAGCATACAATCTTCACTGGGCACTCTGGCCTTGGATAATGGTTCTATTATGGATACTATAGTGTATTATGTTACTGAAATGTTTGGTTCCTCAGTCGACCCTTCTTATTATACCTCTCAGATTTTACAGGCGGCAGCTTTACCTCACCTTAATGCTAAACTTTGTGATGTTTTGATATCCCCTTTTTCTCCTTTAGAAATGGACAAGGTTGTTAAGAATCTTCGTAAGGGTATTTTGCCTGGTTCAGATGGATTACCTACAGAATTATATCAACTATTATGGGACATTATTCCGGTGGAAATGTTAGGTGTTTTTAGATTTTTTCAGGAAGAATGTTACTTACCGAATGATATGTAAAAAGGTTTGTTGTTTTTCTTGTTTAAATAGGGAGATTCTATGGATTTAGGGAATTGGAGACCACTTACTTTATTAAATACTGATTTTAACATTTTTGCTAAATTACTGGGAAATTGATTAGCCTTGGTTATGGATGTCCTTATTAGTCCAACTCAATTTTGTTCAATCCCTGGACGTAATATTACGGATGCTTTGCTATTACTTCGGGAAACAGTGGAAGGGGATGGAAGGACTAGTACGGAGGATAATTCTGGGTTTTTGGTCAGTTTGGATCAGGCCAAGGCATTCGATAAGGTGTCTCATTCCTTTGTGGAATGTTTACTGGCCTATGGGCTACCGTAGTGTTTGTAGATTGGTTAAAAGTATGTTATAGTCTTGCTTATGTAGTTCCTTTTCGAGAATGGTATTATGGGCCCAAAGATCTAGGTGCTGAGAGGGGTACATCAAGGTTGCCCCTTAAGTCCCCTTTTGTATGTGTTTTTTCTTGATCCCATTATGAGATTAGTGCAGCTCTTCCCTAATATTTTAGGTTTATCTGAAGGTTTTTCGTCTGGTTGTAAAGTACTCGCATATGCAGATGATATGTGTTTGTTGCTTGGGATGCCCAGTCAGTGATTACAGCTTTAAATTTGATCCAGGTATTGGGACAAGGTTCGGGGACAACATTGAATTTAAAGAAAACCAAATGTATTGATTTGCAGGGTTTCCGGGAGGATTTCAGAATGATTGGGGGTTGTGAGGTGGCTTCTGCTCCATGTAAAATTCTAGGTGTTTATTTTGGTGGTAAAAACATGGCAGTTTATAATTGGGCTAGATTATTATCAGTGGAGAATGAGATGGTGAGTTGGTGGAACCATTGGAAGGTTGGGAAAAAGAAATGGGTCTTTTTGATCAAATCCTTTTTGGCTCCAATTTTTATATATATTAGTGCTATTTTTATGGTGCCAAAAAAATTTGAAGTTTCATTATCTAGATTATTTTTTACGTGTTTTTGGGGTAGTCGTTTGAACCCTATTAAAAGGAATGTATTGTACAAACAAATTAAAGATGGTGGAATTAATATGTTAAACCCTATTTTGTTTTTTTTTCTATATTTTTATATGTTAATATTGTTCCCTTAATTAAGGGATCTACACAGTTATGGTGTAGATGGGTTATTTTTGTGCTTAAAGGGATTTTGTTGGAATGGGAAAAGGGTATTTTTTTCCATAAAAACAACAGAAGGCCTCGTTTGGTTAAACGCTGGGAGGAGGTTTTTGATTGGGTAATTAAATGGGATATTCATTTTACTATGGTTCAAACCTTTACTAGGAAGCGTTTCTATGACAAACTGTTGGCGGTTCAGTTTCAAGAACATCCTTTTTCGAATTTTACTTGCTCTCAGCGATAGTCAATATCGAGCTATGTTACAGACTCACGGATCCCTGCGCATATGTGGGATACAGTCTGGTTGGGTGTGCACCAGAAGATTAACGTTAAAGGAAACCAGAAACACAAAGCAGTGCATGAAAGATATTGTCCAAGAGAGGGTTGTGAGGACATAGTTGAAACGATTAATCATTTATACTAATCGTATCCGTATATTATGCAATTTTGGGGTGTAGTTAAGAATAGGTGGAAAATTAATGCATCAATACCTCCATCTTCTGCTTTGTTGTTTTTTGGGATTCCTGACTCTCGTTTTGCTCAGACGCATATTGGTCTGCTTAGAATTCTGTATGCTCATTTTGTTTATTGGATTTGGATTTGTAGATGTCATTTGGTTTTACAGCAACAAGATATTACAGCATCGGATCTGTATTTTGTTATTATGC
Organism: Neoceratodus forsteri; assembly: GCA_016271365.2. Classification (NCBI taxonomy): domain Eukaryota; kingdom Metazoa; phylum Chordata; order Ceratodontiformes; family Ceratodontidae; genus Neoceratodus; species Neoceratodus forsteri. The sequence continues at coordinate 1,058,597,003 of CM057451.1, read as the reverse complement.
GGGAGGTTATGAAATGGAAAAGTAGTGAATTAGGACAGTTCCATTTGGCAAATTTGGGATCAGAATGGGCTAATTTTGATTTTATATGGAACTAGGTTCAGGGAAGGGAATATTGGAACAGGGAGGGGGAATAAAGAAGAAAAAAAAAAAAAAACTTTTGGGTTTTATTGTAAGGAATATTTTTCATTAATGTTATTTGTTTTGCCTTGGTATGATGTCATTCTTTTTTTGTATGGGTTACGAGTTGTTGAGTTTTTAATAAACAAATCCCCTACTCTTAGAGTGGGGAGAGGGAGGGGGTTAGGTATAATGTTCTTTTTATGTTTGGGGTTATTGTATGAATTAATATTTATGTTTTGATTTTTTCCTTTTTTATGGTTTTGTATGAAGAAATACTGATTTGTATACATTTTGTTATGATTTTGTTCTGATTTTAATTAAAAAATTCCCCTACTCTTTTTGATAAGTGCCATGGGATCTTTAACATCCACCTGAACTACCACCAATCCAGGCAGATGGGACCTCGGTTTAACGTCTTATCAGAAAGATGGATCTTTACAAGATACTTCACACACTTCCTGTATATAAACCCAGGGCAGCACTGCAAAAGGGAACACAGAACAATGGAAATAAAAATCCCACCTGCTATACAAAAGAAAGACAAAAACGAAAACTTTCTAAGTTTCTAAATTACTCTGTTGGATTCTGCAACTCCTAGGGGGTCTAATTCAAGGGAAATAAAAGCAATTTAATATTTTCAACGTGATTAACCAACCTCCCTCCAGCTAAACATTTAACTAGATTAACTACCAATATAAAATAAGGATCTACTAGGGTACAACTTACTTGTCCAAGAGTTTCTTTGTTCCTTAGTATCCTTATTTTATTCCCACCTGGATTCCTCACCAAGCAGGCCAGAACTTAGTGATTAGAAGGGAACATGCAAGACTTTAGGGGAGCATTCTTCAAACAAGCTGAGCGATGAAATAACGCAGCTCACACAAAACATAGCCGCACAGTATAACTAGTTTGCAATAGGATGCAATAAAACTTAACTGTAGGCCAAAGTATAACAAATGAACAGCCAAATTCTAGCCCGCTCTCTTTACAACCTGCTCAGCATCTGAATGTATCTTATAATTTGGCGTCTGACGTCAGATTACAACTCTGTGCTTACAAAGGCTACCTTCAACACATGATCTCAACCTTGGCGCCAAAGTAAAGACCAATTTAAAATAAAAACTAAAAATAATCATACCTAAGATGTCCTACACTATACTGCTATAAGCTCACGTGTGAATTAACTTTAAAAATCACTTTCATGCACTTTCATATGCTTTCGTATACTCCAATGCTCCAAATCCCCAAAAACACTCCCAAAAAGGAAAAAAGGAAGAAAGTTTTAAAGCAGTTACCTAATTTATACCTTTTATATCTTTTATGACTTTATGTCCTGACATTCACAAATTTATACAGTCTAAAACTCTCCAAGATTTGCCACAAGAGAATAATGTCACCACCAACCACCAAACCCGCAAAGAAGCACACTCTCTCTCTTTCATCCACAGCTGTCCCGCACTGTCCCGTCTCCCATCTCCTGTCTTCAGCACTCATCTGGTCCTCAGGCCTCAGGATTCAAATTGCAAACTGCAGATCATCATACCTCTCTGACCCCTGGTCTCACTACCACCACTGTTTTCACCAAGAACAACGGATCTGCAACAAAGCAAAAAAAAAACAATGGGAGAAGAGGTGCATGCCAAGGGCCACAGAACACAGACTGCCGGAGACACATGGTAGGCGACAATGGCTTACCGTTTCTAAAATAAATATAAGCATTTACCACAAATTCCTCAGATGTTGTATCTTGTATCTTAGATCTTCTATCAGCTCTGCATTCTTTATTTTCTCTCCCAACTCAGCATCACCTCCCAAATCAGAGTCTCGTCATAATAGAATAAGAAATCTCCAGCCAGAGCAAGCTAGAACCACCCAATCCAATAAAATGTATTTATTTATTTATTTAAACATCAGTTTAACAACCTTTGAGCCAGGGGCTCATTTACAAAGGTACCTCGTCACATAGAGGACACAGACAGTGGCACAAGAGACAACAGATAATACAGGTTCAAAATAGGTGTCATTCAAGGTTACAGTTGGTTCCAATACATATGAAGAATAAATAGGCTAAATTAGGGTTAGTGGGGTGGAAGGTAAGAGAGGATGGTGGGTAAGAGGGGAGTAGGGCTGGGAAGCAGAAGAAGGGGGGAAGGCCAGGGAGGAAGGGTGGGTAGGGGAGGTGGTGAGTAGGAAGGGGGGAAGTGCAGCTCGGTGAGCATTGTCAGAGGGGAGGTTTTTTATTTTATTTTATTTAGCGGCAGCAGCATCTGTGTGAGATGAGCAGGTGATTTCTGAGGCTGCGTTTAAAGCATGCTAATCAGGGGAGAGTCAGAGATAACGGCAGGGAGGGAGTTATACCAGGTGGGTGATCTGTAAGGGAACACCCTTTGGCCTTGCGAGGTCCTAGCTCTTGGTATGACCAGTGTTGTTTTGGATGAGCTGCGGGTGTTCACAGTCGGATTAGCCCGGTGGATTGAGTCAGATAAGCCAGAGGGGGATAGGCCATGGAGGGCTTTAAAGGTGAACTGGCAGGTTTGGTACATGAGCCGCTCATCCAGGCTGAGTAGGGAAGCCAAGGAGTACAGCAGACAAGTGTGGGTAAGTCTGGGCACACTGGTTATAAGTCTGCAGGCTTTGTTAAGTGTAAGGCGAACCTTGCTCAGGGCCGTCTGATCTGCAGCCCCATAGACCGGAAGGCTGTAGTCGATGAGTGATATGACAGAGGAGGTGACAGCCAGGTGGAGGGCATCTGAGGGGAGGCATTTTTTGTGCCGGTAAAGAATGCCCAGCCGTGTGTTGGCGGCAGAGTTCAAGGTGGAGATATGGCCATGGAAGGAGAGGTCAGGGTCGAAGAGTATTCAAAGATATTTATAGGACTGCACACGTTCAATGGGGATATTGAGGGTGGAGTGGACAGTGAGAGGAAAATTGCTGGACTTATTTTGGGGGGGTGGGAAAAGAGTATTGTTTTCATTTTCTTTAGGTTGATTATGAGTCGGTGCTCAGTGAACCAGGTTTCAGCGGTATCGTAGGCTAGTTGGAGAGAATTCTGGAGCGAAATGGGGTTACTGTCAAAGGCGATGAATACTGCATCGTCAGCGTACAGTAGGATCTTACCCACACATTCGCTGGGTAGCAAGTTGAGGAAGAGGGAAAAGAGTAGGTGTCCAAGAATAGAGCCCTGGGGGACTTCAGAGCGGATAGGGCAGGTGCTGGAGAGCGTTCCACTAACTTTCACACATTGAGAGCGGGCTGAGAGATAGCTGGCACACCAGGAGACCGGACCAGTGGCAAAGCCTAGGTGGTTGAGGGTGGTTAACAGGAGAGGATGCGATACGGTATCAAAGGCTTTAGACAGGTCAATGAATACCGCACCAGCCATGGAACCAGAGTCCAAAGAGGTGTGGAGGAAGTTGGCGAACTCCAGGAGTGCTGTATTGGTACTATGACCAGCTCTGAACCCATGTTGCTCAGGGCAGAGAACATTGTACTTAGAGAGGTAGCTAGAGACTTGAGTGGCCACAATTTTCTCCAAGGCCTTAGAGAGGGATGGGAGGATTGAGATAGACCAGTAGTTACCTGGAAGAGTCCTGTCACCATTTTTGTGGATAGGGGTAACTGTAGCGACCCTCCAGACAATGGGGAATTGTCCGAGGCAGAGGGATTTGTTAAAGATGCAGGTGATAGGCAAGATGACCTGGTCCAGGACTTGACGTAGGAGGCAGGGATCTAGGGAGTCGTTACTGATGGTGTTACCTTTTAAGGCTTTAAGCAGGTATGGCCTGACTTCTTGTGTGGTGACACAATGCAGGTGGAACAAGGGGCGTGTGATGGGTGGTGCAGACCTGGGGGGTGAAGGACTGAAGAAATTGCCAGGGAGCACTGGGCAAAGATCGGTAAAGGAGTTATTGAGGTGAGTGGCAATGAGGGCAGGATCAGAGGAGAAAGTACCATTGATGTTAAGAAGTGAAGGGGGGGACCGGGAGTGACCATTCAGCTGTTTGACGTTGTCCCAGAAGGACCTGGAGTTCCCCCAAGAGGAGGTAAAGGAGGCTTGATAGTACTCTGCCTTTGCTTTGCAGATAGCCCAGGTGCACCTGTTCCGAGCCGCAGCATAGGTTTGTCTGTCTGCTGGGCGGCCAGTTACAACAGCAAGGTGCCACAGGTTGTCCTGCTGCTTAAAAAGTAGTTGCAGGGCAGGGGTGACCCAAGGGGCATGTCTTACATTAGACCTACGAGCAGTTATAGGTGCGAAGATGTCACAGGCAGAGTTGAAGGTGTTGACAAAGAAGGCCAGCGCCCTGTCAATGTTAGTTGTGTTTAGCACTGGAGACCAGTCTGCATGGGCAAGGTAATGCTTTAGGTCTTTCAACCCCCCAGGTCTAAGCTGCCTCCGAAAGGTGGTTTGAACAGAGGGCTTGGGCAGAGAGGTTACCCAGTTGAAGAGAACAGGGGAGTGGTCACTAAGGCAGTCAGGGAGGATTTGGATATTGTGGACGTGGCTTGGTCTGTTAGTGAGGACCACATCTAGGAGTGTGCTAGAGTCCCTTCTGGGGTTAATTCTAGTAGGCTGGGAGACTAGTTGGGTTAGATCAATAGCAGCAAAAGCCTCACGGGAGGAAGAGGATGAGGGGCAAAGCCAATTAATGTTCAAGTCACCCACCAGGATTTGGTCAGAGGGGTTGGGTAAGGAGGTAAGATAGTCAATTAGTGGGCCCAGCACCTGCGATTGGTTCTTGGGAGGTATGTAAGCCATAGTCAAGAAGGTAGGACCCCTAGAGGGGTCGGGAGATAGTTTTAGTGTAAGGGCCTGTGCCTTATGGTCAAGGTCAGGGGGAAGGAGGGCTAGTCCAATGAGAGGGTCTTTTACATAGAAGGCACATCCCCCACCTCTCCTACCGACCCGGTCCAGCCGGTGGAGGGTGTAGCCAGGGAGAGAGACCTGGGAGTTAGAGATGGAATCAGACAACCAGGTTTCAACCAAGGCAACCACATCTGGTTTATGAACCATCACCCAGCAGTGTAGCGAGTCCAGTTTTTTAAGGAGGCTACAAATGTTCATCGATGCGATACGAAGTCCAGAGGATTTCAAGGGAGGGCCAGTGTTGCCAGGCCCAGGATTGGGATGGATGTTGCTAGACAGGAGCAGGAGGAGGACAGCTGCTCTTGGGAGTAAGTGGCAGAAGGAAAGTTTACGATGACTGGGGTAGGGGGGATGGGGGGGTGTAGTGGTACAGGGGATAGGAAGGGTAGCACAGACAGGGAATGCAAGCGCGATAAGATGCACGAGCCTTCCACCACCTCATTCAATGTGTTTTCTCCATTTATAAATACTGGCTCTTGTCTCTTCCTCCTTACTTTTCCTCTACCCCTACTCCTCTGTAGCATATGCACTTCACTCCAGGGATTCCCACACTTTTCAGATTCCTCACTCCAAAGTTGCTGCTGGGCAATCCACTATCTGCTCCTTTTTTTCTCTCCCTCCTACCATTTTTCAAACTCAGTTCATGGAAACATAGAAGCTGACAGCAGATAAGGACCGCAAGGCCCATCAGTCTGCCCATTTCTTTTTCTGCCTTATAACTGTGCCATTGGCCTTTGTTCTGTCAATGGCCTATCTATTCATACTCATCTGTATTGCTCCCTTATGCATATCCCATGCCTGTTTGAATCCCTACACTGTATTCATATCCACCACTTCCTGAGGTAGGCCATTCTATGCATCCTCCACCCTTTCTGTGAAAAATAACTTCCTCACATTGCCCCTTAATCGGCTTCACTCTAATCTTATGCTGTGTCATCGTGTCCTGCTATTTTTCTTATATTGAAACATGTTAGACTCTTTCACCTTGTTAATGTCCTTAAGGTGTTGGAATGTTTCAATCATATCACCTCTTTCCCTCCTTTGCTCTAGGGTGTACATATTGAGCTCTGTTAATCTGTCCTCATATATTTTCTGATGCAGTTCCTTCACCATTTTGGTTGCTCTTCACTGGACTGTCTCAATTTTGTTAATGTTCTTGTGAAGGTGTGGCCTGCAGTACTGCATGCAGTATTCTAGATGGAGCCTTACTATTGTCTTGTAACCAGAGATTATTACCTGCCTCTTCCAACTTGTGATACCTATACTAATGCACTCCAACATCCCCCTAGCCTTACCTACTGCTTTAGTGGTCTGCTTGAATGATTTCAGGTCATCGGTGATGATGATGCCCAAGTCTTTTTCTTCCCTTGTGACTGCCACCAACTCCCCTCCCAGCCTATAGATGGCTTCAGGTTTTCTCTGCCCTATGTGCATGATCTTGCACTTCTTTGCATTAAACCCCAGTTGCCACTCTTTCAACCATTTTGCTAGTTTATCCAATTCTCCTCTCATTTTGCCCACCCCATCTGGATCATCTACTCTGTTGCATATCTTGGTGTCATCTGCAAAAAGACAAACCTTACCCTCCAGTCCATCTGCAATGTCACTGATGAAGATATTGAAGAGGACTGGCAGCAGGACTGATCCCTGAGGTACCCCACTTGTGAATTGCATCTTGTCTGACTGTATACCCTTTAACATCACTCTCTGTTTTCTTCCTGTCAACCAGTTTGCCACCCAGTTGACTAACTTCTGACCCACCCAAGCCTACCCAGCTTATTAAACAATCTTCTATGTGGAACAGTATCAAAAGCTTTGCTGAAGTCAAGGCAGGTGACATCAACTGCTTCCTCTTGGTCCACCACTCTGGTTACCTAGTGAAAGAAATCTATGAGATTAGTTTGACAGGACCTTCCTTTTGTAAACCCATGCTGTCTTGGATCCTGTGCTGTTATGGATTCCAGGTGTTGCACTATCCTTTCCTTAAGGAGTGCCTCCATAATATTGCCCATTACTGAGCTAAGACTGACTGGTCTGTAGTCCCCTGCCTCCTCTCTACTACCACTCTTGTGGAGCGGGATCACATGAGCCCTTCTCCAGTCTTCTGGGACCTCTCCTGTGCTCAGAGAGACTCACTAAACAGTTCTGATAATGGTTCTGCTAGTTCCACCATTAACTCCTTTAGTACTCTGGGATGTATGCCATCAGGTCCCATTGCCTTGTCCACCCCGAGCTTATTGAGCTCTTGTAGGACCCTTTCTTTTGTGAAGATACTAGTGCACTCCTCCCTACCCCCTGTGTCCATGATGCTGAGCTGTGGGCCCTGCCCTACCTTCTCTTCAGTAAATACTGATCAGAAGTATCTATTTAGGATAAATGCTTTACATGGCCCTCATTTTCACATGCCCCCTTACCCCTTTGATCTTAGCATTACCCCCCTGGACTTTCTCCTTTCACTAATGTAGCTATAGAAAGTCTTGTCATCTTCTTTTACTGTTTGTGCTAGTGTTTCCTCAGTTTGGGCCTTTGCCCTACTTACTACCTTCCCTGCTTCCCTTAAGAATGTTTGGTAAGCCTCCCTATCTTCATCCTGCTGTGTTCCCTTCTATTTCCTGAAGGCCTGACTTTTGTCTCTGACCCTTTCTGCTACTGTTTTTGAGAACCAAAGTGGTTTCCTTCTTCTTTTGTGCTTCTATTTCTGTCTAACACAGCAGGATGTTGCTTCAAGTATTGCATCCTTAATGCTTGCCTAATTTGGCTGTACCCCCTCACCTGTATTTCTTTTTGTCAGGGCTAGCTTAACTCTGTTGACCATCTTATCAAAGTCAGCTCCTCTGAAGTCCCACATGTTTGCCTCGGAATGGGATGATTTAGTTCTAGTGGTCAAATTGAACCATACCATTTGATGGTCACTGGCCCCCAGGTGACCTTCTACCTGGAGATCTGTGATGCTTTCCCTGTTAGTCAGTACTAGATCTAGGATAGCCCTGTCTCTTGTGGGTTGTTGTACCAGTATTTTGAGGCCCTCCCCTGCAGGAAATCCACCATGTGTTTAATTCTGGCAAATGTTCCTCTTGGTATTGACCAATCTGTATCTGGCATGTTGAAGTCTCCCATTATCAGAACCATCCCTTTAGCTGTCATGTTTTGTATATCTTCTAACAGTAATGTGTCTCTGTCCTCCCCCTCATTTGGAGGCCTATAGACAACCCCAGTTCATATGGCTGTCCCATTTCCTGTTTCCGGGGTGACCCACAGTTCTTCTGGCTCCTTGTGTATTTTGAATTTCTGTAGCTTTGATATTTTCATTGACATACAGGAACATTCCACCCCTCCCCCCCTTTTTGCACCTTGGTCTCTTCTGAACAGTACATAGCCAGGTACTGAAGTCTCACAAGTGTGGTTACTGGTAAACCACATCTAGTTAATTGCTACTATGTCCAGTTTAGTCTCTGTCTTTATTGCCTGCAGTTCTGGGATCTTGTTTCCCACACTGTGAGCATCTGTGTACACGATTTTCCATTGGCCAGATTTTGGTGTGCCAGTTGTTTGGTGAGGTCTGGCATTTTCCCTGTGCATCTTATGGGGAGCCAGATATTTTTCCTTAGCTGGTGATGCAAATGAACTACAAACATGCTGAACTCCTGTTTGACCACTAGCTGAGGGGGGAGGGGTGTTCTTGCCATTCGATGTATGGGGTGATGCACCCCTCTCCCCATTTGCTAGTTTAAATATTCTGCAAAGACATTAACCTTCTGCCCCAATGCACTTATTCCCTCCTTAATCAGATGCAGTCCATCAAATTTAAAGAATTTTCGCTCCCAAAACTGTTGCCAGTTCCCTACAAATGTTTGTCCTTTTTCCTGGCACCAGCCCTTGAGCCACATGTTTAGCTCCCCTATCTCCCCATCTTTGACCTTCTGTCCATCTGCCCCCTCTCCCAGACTGGCAGGATCTCAGAGAAGGAGATGCCAGATGAAATGGATGATAGTTTGTCATCCAGCCTGGTCAGGTGTTCCTTGGTCTCCACAACTGACTGGCTGGTGAGATCATTAGTCCCAATGTGTACCAAGACATCAATGTTTTCTCCTGCTTCCTGAACAATTTTAGCAATGTGGTCAGTATCTCTCCACGCAGATGTACCTGGGAGACATCTGACCATTACCCCTGGCTGGAGATGTGTATTAACTCCCTGAATCATGGAGTCTCCTATGATCAGAAGTTTTTTTGATTTCCTTTTTGACTTTTTTGTTTTAGTTCCTGTTTTCGGTGAGTTTTGTTGTGCTAGATGCTGTGCTGCAGTGTCCTGCTTTGCAGTGTCCTCTGTCCCTTTGTTTGATTTTGGAGATAGAGCTAGATACCTGTTTGTAGTTTTTATATGGTTTGTGGAGGTACTATGTTGGAGAACACCGAGTGATGGGGCACCTGATTTGCTCCTCCTAACCACCTACCACCCTCCCTGACCAACTACCCTCTACAGTCGAGGTGCTTCTGTTGGATGTTGGGGAAATGGTGGGCAGTTCTTATAATATATTTCTTCTTGAATATGCAATTTGAGGCATGCAATCTCTGCCCATGCTGCCTGGAGCTGAGCCCTTAGATCTCCAATGGCCCAACATGTAGGACAGTGTCCTAAATCCTGTAATACTGCCCTTCTAAAAAGTGTTCAGCAGTACCTGCAGTTAATGATATCCATTCCAGATAGGTTGCTGGGTTTATAACCTGGTCAGAGTAATTAGAAGGAAGAAAATGAAAGCAAAGGTTTGATTTTGTGTTTTGTTTGTTTGTTTTTGTATAACTTGTTATAACAAGTTAAATTACTAGTGCCCCTGTAAATGAGGTCACTGTGTGGATATCCCTCTGATCCACCCCTTCCTGCTTTGCTACAGAAAATGCCATGACTGTGCTACCCTACAAAAGGAGCATAGCATGTGTTGGTTGGGGATGGGGGTGGGTGGCTAGTCCCTATCCCTGCTGAAAAAGAAGAACCATGGACAAAAGAAACAAGGAGGTAAGCGCAGACACAATCAGCCAGCAACAAATGCAGTAGCCCTAAAAGCTTACCCTTATGATAGATAAACCTGTAAAACCTGTAAAGTATCACCTGTAATCATTTCACAGAAGATATACCCTGTAAGAAACACTTTGCTACATAGAAAAATAAAGCAGTAATAGAAGATATACCTTGCAAAAGACAATTTGAATCAGAAGATTACAGCAGTAATCTGTAAGCACACACCTATAGGCACATCCTGTAATAATGCAGCAGAAAGTATACCCAGCAACAATATAATTTGAATCAGAGAACAATAAAGCAGTAAAATGTTAGCAACAAACAGTAACAATCCCTGTGAGTACAAAATAAAAGTAACAACACACAGTAAATCTGCCTAACCTAAAGAAAGCCTTAATCCTTTTCCTTGTTCTGGTAAGGTTTGTTGCTCTGTCCTTTCAAGCAACCTAGAAAAAATGAACTCAAGTGAAGTTAGGTGCCTTGGCCAGCAAACCTAGTCTTCCACCTCCAGCTCAAACTTCTTTTTGCCCCTCTTGTGCTTGCTCTTGCTAATCTGTTGCCTCTGCATTCTCTTGCTTTCCATACACTTGCTGCCCACTAGCCTGTTCTGGTCTGGGTACTCTCCCAAATTTTCTTTCCTCACCCCATCTGTATTGCACCACATTCACTGGGTAAATTGTTAACCTTATTGCACATACACATTAATAACATAACAAACCCTACATCATGCCATGTATATTTTCAAGTAGTACCTCCTTCATAAGCCTCATTGACCATTGCTTCCTGCACTGGCCCACCCCCCAGGCAGAATGAAACCACTAGTGGCAACCGTGGTGATGAGTGTACTCTTGAGGACTTTTCCTAGGTTCAGAGCTCTGCTCCCACATCCTGGCCAAAAACCAAGCTGCTCTGTCCCAATACCAACACACATCTAGCCCAACCTCTCTCCTGCCCATTTTGGAGAGAAGGGAGCCCCACATTCACCCCTCACTTCTCCTAGCCCTCCTTAACAAAAGAGATTACCATTTCCTAAGCATATTCATCTCCTCACTGACCTTTCCTGACTCTCCACTCCCCACCCCCTGCAGTCCCAACCAACCATTTCTCATCCTACTGCTATTGGAGTGGAACACTTGGAAGCCAATGGACTGTTGGATCCCAGGCAACATGGGTTCTCTGCAGGACAATCCTGTCAAACTAATCTGATAGATTTATTTGTCTGGTTGACAAAGGCAGTAGACCAAGGGAGGATGGCAGATACTGCCTACTTCGATTTCAGCAAAGCCTTTGATATGGTCCCACATAGGAGACTGGTCAACAAACTAGCCAGCCTGGGGTTGGGATGCAAGGTGGTGAACTGGATTGGAAACTGGTTAAGGGACAGAAAACAGATGGTAGTGATGAATTGAACCCAGTCAGATGAAAGGGAGGTGACCAGTGGGGTATTTCAGGGGTCAGTTCTGGGGCCCATCCGCTTCAATGTCTTCATCAGTGACATTGCAGATGGGCTGTAGGGAAAGGTTTACCTGTCTGTGGATGACACCAAGATCTGCAACAGGGAGGATACTCCAGAGAGGATGGAAAGGATGAGAAAATACCTGGAACTGTTGGAGAGATGGTTGGGGCATGGCAGCTAAGGTGTAATGCAAATAAGTGCAAAATCATGCATGTGGGAAGCATGAACTCTGGGGTGAGCTACAGGTTGGGGAGAGCTGTTGACAGTAACTAAGGAGGAAAGGGGCTTGGGGGGTCATAATCAAAGATGATTTGAATGCCACAATGCAGATGGCAAAGGTGGTAGCAAAGGCCAGTGGGATAATGGGGTGTATTAGAAGTGGAATCACAAGCCGAAGGAGGGAAGTAATACTTCTTTTGTACAAGATCCTGGTGAGACCTCACCTTGATTATGGTGTACAGTTCTGGAGACCACACCTTCAAAAGGACATTGACAAAATAGAGATTGTGCAGAGGAGGGAGACCAAAATGATGAAGAGATTACATCACAAGCCTTATGAGGAGAGAGTGAGGGACCTCAATTGGTACATGCTGGAACAAAGGAGGGAGAGAGGTGACATGATAGAAATGTTCAACTACCTCAAAGGCATTAACAAGGTGGAAGGGAACAACATATTTCAGATTAATAGTAGCTCCAGGACAAGATGACATGACATGAGACTAAGGAGTGGCAGCATAAGGGGAAATGTCAGGAAGTTCTTTTTATGGAAAGGGTAGTGGATGCATGGAATAGCCTACCCCAAGAGGTGGTAGCAGCCCATTCAGTGGCAGGATTCAAATATGCATGGGACAGAAACAAAGAAATAATAGAGATAGGAAGACAAAGCTAAAGCCAATAACCAGATAGTGTCACTGGACACTTCATTAGGCAGCTTAAATGGGCAGACTGGATGGGCCTAGCAGTCCTTATCTGCTGACAGCATCTTTGTATCTATATATTGCTTGCAGAGAATGTGAAGAGTAACCCTGGCCCAGGCAACCCTCCTGTTACACACAAGGATCCCATTTGGATGAAATAACATGGGTTAAAAATTGCCCACCTCAACATATGCAGCGTCCTATCCAAGCATGCCGAGCTAGAGGCATGGGTCTCTCTATACAACCCTGACATACTGAGCATCACCAAAACCTGGCTAAAGCCTGCTAACCCAGACACTAGCTGCTGCTTGACTGGCTACACCAAGCTAAGAAATGACTGAGCAGGAACCAGGAAGAGAGGTGGGGTGCTCCTATACTTTAAAGACCCTCTTAGCACCACCCTATCCAGCAGCTATTCTGATAGCACTTCAAGTGAGTGGCTCATTACCAAACCATCCATAAGGTCCACAAAAAAGATACACATTGGCTGTTGCTACAATTCCGCCAAAGGTGGTATAACCAGGCTAACCCACCTACTGAATGGTATAAGGCACCTCCCCCCAGGGAGATCATAATGTTGGATGGCTTTAACCTGAACTGGCAGAGCAATGCCCACACAGAGTGCTGTGACCTACTAAAACAATTAAATATCACCCAAATCATCACCACCCTTACCCGACAAAAAAAAAAATGATCCCTAAAAAAGCCCCTGACACCACTAGAAAAATCTGAAAAAAATGTGAGAGTTAGACACAGTTCAGTTTATATTTCATATGTTTTCTACATATCTTTCCTTTTTTATGTTGATTGTGCGCATGCACAAGAAACATGTTGCGACAGGTTTGTACAGAAGCAGGTTGTGGAGGCGCGGCACTGTTGTGGCCAATGCCCTCACAGCCTGCAGAGACTTGACCCGGTTCCCCCAATGCCGTGGCACACTGCTGCTGACACTAGTTCAGCCAGCGTGCCACAACTTTCTAAAAAAACAGCCACTGCAATCAGGGGCCGCCTCGTCATTGCAGCGTCAGACATCCCTGCAATGAGGGAGCGACCCGTCATTGCAGAGCGGGATGTAAACCCCTGAGATTGTTTGTGAACATGGCGGTGGCTTGCCACCGTGATCATAAACAATATAACCATCTCTCCACCATGTTTAGTTGCCAACGGGGGCCCCAATCCCCAGTGGCATTCTGCACCCCCCCCGGTTTTGTTTCTGCTGACAGGGTGCCCAATCCCAGTCGGCTGCAGTGGTCTCCTGTTTGTTTTGTTGCCGATGGGGGAGCCCACTCCCCGTTGGCATTCTGTAACCCCCCCTTCTGTTCCTACCAGCAGGGTGCCCAATCTCCATCAGCATAGCGATACCCCACCTCGCTTCCTTCGCCGATGGGGGTGCCCTAATCCCATCAGCTACTGCTGCCCTCAAGAAGAAAGCTCTGTTGACACACTGGGAGCCCATCCCAGTGTGCCAGAGGCCCCTGCAAAGTAAAAACGGTCCCACAATGTCCATTTTTTTCCTGGAAAGCAGGAAACCGTCCCTTGGCACTCGCCTGCCTCCCACCCGCACCACCCACTGCATGCTCTGCATCCCCACACCTACCCTCACCCCATACTTACCTTAGGAGCTTGGCGCCAATGACCAGTGGACCGAATACGCCTGGCGCCTTCAAAGCCGCCACCGCTAACTGACTAAATGCCGTAAGCTGTATAATGTAAATACATAGGGTTTTTCAACTTTACTGCATATCTCGGGAATTTTGGGGAATTTTTTCACCAAATTTTCAACATGGGGTTTTTGGGACCCGACCTCATGAATTCTTGAACTGTCATGGTATTAATCGGCCCGGAAAGGTGATTTTGCGGTCACTGCGTGGAATCACCTTTCGGGACTGGTTAATGAAACGACAGTGCCAGTGTTCATGAGGCGAGCTCTCAAAAAGCCTATGTTGCAAATTTGGTGGAAAAAATCCAAAAAATTACTGTTTTACGAGCATGCGCTGTGCAGTTGCTACACACGCTCATAACTTCGTGAATTTGCAATATTTTCATGCCAGATTTTCAACATTGGCATTTTGTCACACCTCCTTGTGAACAGTACAGCTGTCATTGTGCACATCCTAGCGGAAATGTGTTTTCGCACTTCCCAGCGCAGAATAGCGCAGTCGCTGTGGGAAATCAGTGTTCGGGACAGATTAAAAAAATGACAGTGACATTGTTCATGAGTAGAGGTCGTGAAATGGCTATGTTGAAAATTTGGTAATGATACTCCATAAAATGACTGTGGTACGAGTGTGCATTGCGCAGTTTGCACGTACGCTCGTAAGTTCGCAAATTTATAACATTTTCACTCCAGATTTCCAACATTGTCATTTTCCCACACCTACTTATGAACAGTAAAGCTGTCATTTTTCCCATCCTCGCTGAAATGTGTTTTCGCACTTCTGGCGCAGAATAGAGCGGCCGCTGTGGGAAATCACTGTCCGGGACAGATTAAGAAAATGAGAGTGATACTTTTCATGAGCAGAGGTCCTAAAATGCCTACGTTGAAAATTTGGTGATAATACCCCATCGAATGACTGTGTTACAAGTGTGCATTGCACACTTTCCATGCACCCTTGTAACTTCGCAGATTTGTGATATTTTCACGCCACATTTTCACCAGTGGAATTTTTCCACACCTCCTTATGAGCAGCACAGCTGTCATTTTCCCACATCCTGACCGAAATGTGTTTTCACAGTTCTGGTGCAGAATAATGCAGTTGCTGTGGGAAATCACTGATCGGGACAGATTAAGAAAATGACAGTGGCACTGTTCATGAGTAGAGGTCCTAAAATGCCTATGCTGAAAATCGGGTGACGAAACTCCATGACATGACTGTGTTACAAGCATGCGTTGACCTGTTTCCACACACCCTTGTAACTTTGCAATTTTGTGATATTTTCACCCCACATTTTCAACAGTGGCATTTTTTCTACACCTCCTTATGAACAGTACAGCTGCCATGTTTCACATCGTGGCTACAATGTGTTTCTGCACTCTTGCCACAGAATAGCACGGTCGTTGTGGGAAATCACTGTGTGGGACACATAAAGATCGAATGAGTGAGAGGGTGGAGTGACCATGCTCAATTGAGCTCTGTTGGGACTGCTATGGATTTGTTTGTGGGCAGAGAAAGGGCCAATGCAAGAGCCCAGTACAAAAGGGAAGCCTGCAGCACTGGGAGAAACAGAACAAGAGTGCGAGTGAGGGAGGGAGGGGGAGTGAGCGAACTCACCAGAGCTCTTTCAGGACTGCTGCAGATTTCTTTGTGGGCAGAAAAAGGCATCAATGCAGGCAGGGGCCCAGCACAAAAGGCCATCCTGCAGCAGTGGGAGGAAACAGTAAGAGTGAGTGAGACATGGGGACTGAGTAAGCTCAACGGAGCTCCATCAGGACTGCTGCTGATTTCTTTGTGTGCAGAAAAAGGTGCTAATGCAGGCAGGAGTCCCGTACAAAAGGGCCACTTGCAGCGCCAGGACAAACAGAATGAGCGTGTGAGAGAGGGAGACTGAGCGACCTCAAAACAGCTCTGTCGGGACAGCTGTGGATTTGTTTGTGGGCAGAGAAAGGGTGCAACATAAGAGCACAGTACAAAAGGTCAGCCTGCAACACTGGGAGAAACAGAACAAGACAGCAAGTGACAGAGGAGGAGTCAGTGAATTGACTGGAGCTCTTTCAGGACTGCTGTGGATTTCCTTGTGGGCAGAAGAAGGCATCAATGCAGGCAGGGGCCCAGTACAAAAGGCCAGCCTGCAGCAGTGGGAGAAACAGTACGAGCGACTGAGACAGGGGGACTGAGTGAGCTCAACGGAGCTCTGTCAGGACTGCTGTGGATTTCTTTGTGGGCAGAAAAAGCCGCCAATGCAGGCAGGAGTCCCGTAACAAATGGCCACTTGCAGAGCCAGGACAAATAGAATGAGCATGTGAAACAGGGAGACTGAGCGACCTCAACAGAGCTCTGTTGGGACAGCTGCAGATTTGTTTGTGGGCAGACAAAGGTGCCAGTGCATGCAGGGGCCCAGTACAAATGGGCAGCCTGCACTAGCGGGGAAACCAGAATGAATGAGTGACAGAGGGGGAGTGAGCAAGCTCAACAGAGCTGTATTGTAAGTGCTGCAAATTTCTTTGTGGGCAGAAGAAGGCGGTAATGCAGGCCAGGAGTCCAATGAAAAAGGGCAGCCTGCAGTGCCAGCAGAAATGGAATGAGTGAGTGAGAGAAGGGGAGTGCGTGAGCGAGCTAAACAGAGCTTTGTCAGGACTGCTGCAGATGTCTTTGTGGGCAGACAAAGGTGCCAACAAAGGCAGGAGCCTAGTACAAAAGGGCAACCTACAGCGCCAGGACAGACAGAAAGAGTGAGTGACACAGGGGGAGTGTGTGACCTTAACAGAGCTCTGTCATGACTGCTGTGGATTTAATTGTTGGCAGGAAAAGGTGACAACGCAGGCAGGAGCCCAGTACAAAAGGCCACCCTGCAGCGCCGGCAGAAATGGAATGAGTGAGTGAGTGAGTGAGTGAGTGAGTGAGTCAGCAGGCTCAACAGACCTGTGTCAGGGCTGCTGCAGATTTCTTTGTGGGCAGAAAAAGCTCCCAACAGAGGCAGGAGCCCAGTACAAAAGGGCAGCCTGCAGCACCAAAAGAAACAGAATTCACGAGTGAGAGAGGGGGAGTGAGCCACCTCAATGGAGTTCTGTTGGGACAGCTGCAGAACTCTAAGTGGGCAGAACAAGGTGCTAAAGCAGGCAGGAGCCCAGTACGAAACAACAGCCTGCAGCACTGGACGAAACAGACTGAGCGACTGACAGAGGGACAGTGAGCATGGTCAACACACCAACGCAATCAACATTTGGCGTTGACAAATGCTTGTTTCTTTACTTCTGAGGACAGTAGTATGAAAGAGGATTACTGTCCCTTAGACATAATCTGCTCTTTCAGCTTGCCTACAGCTGACATCATAATCTCCTACTTATGGTATCATAATTATCTCCACAGCAACAGACTGTGATGTCATAAGCAGAACTGTGATGTCAGGTGTAGGCAAACATCCAGAACAGATAGAGCAGGGATCCTGTTTACACACAAATGTCTGTAGTAATAAAGAAGTACGGGTGAGAATAACAGAAAATAATATTAAATCTAACCTAACGGGTCCAAATATTACATTTTTTGAAAGTTGTCGCAATGGCTTCAGGTGCTCTTTAATCACCCCCTACTGGACTGGATATTGACAAATAGGGAGGACAGGATCCTTCACACTGTCATCCTGTACAACTATATCAGTGACCACCCCCCCCCCACTTACTGTATCTGGGCCTCCAAACTCCCCTGCCCCACCACAAATCCTTGACCTTCAGGGACTTCTCTAGTGCTATGCGGAATTCTGCCGGTGGAATTAGTGTGTAATGGCCATTCCACCAGTTGAATTTCTGCCAAAATTTCACTTGTTTTTCAGCGGAATTCAACCTACTGTGATCCGTGGAAAAGAAATTTTTCCACGTAAAATTATTCCGCAACAATTTCCATAGAAAATATTGAGATCTGCAGAATAATATTCTGCAGAACAGCAATTTCCCATGGAAAATCATTCCGCAACTATTTTCTACTGCAGAATTTCACCATTCTGTTTGTGTTGTGATTAGATGGAATTTTGGTGGAATTTTGAAAATTCTGCACAGCACTAGACTTCCCCAAGTATGATGCCACCCACCTGTTCGTGGATAACATGGCAGTCAGCTGGTCGGCCCTCTGCACAATGAAGGATGTCAACTTGGCCCCAGGCTTCCTCATTGCTGTTCTCACTGGTATCCAAGAAAAACAGTTCTCCCTAACAACCCAAAGAGTATGTGGGGCAGTACTTGATTGTTCTCTATGGAACTCATCAACATGATGAAGGAGAGAGACACCAAATGGGCAACCCACTAAGTCTTCCACTCCCCTTTGCACTGGAATGAACATAAATATCTTTGTAACCTCTGCAAAAAAGAGATATAAAGCCATGAGGCAGAGCACCTTTGCAACCACCATTCCCACAGCCTTGGCAATCCCAGACATTTCTAGTCTGTGATTAGAACCCTGATTATCCCTGAGTCCAGACGGATTGCCATACAACTTACCACCCCAACAGGATCCTTAATTGACCCATCTGAGGTTGCCAATACCCTTAATAACAAATTCACTGACCTGTCAGACCACCTCGCTATGCTGCCCCCATGCAGTCTCAGGCAGCAACACTCTGGCCAGATCACTGAAGACTCAAACATACTGCCCTTCTACTTTAAAGCCATCTCCTCTCATGAAACCCACATGCTACTCATGAGCCTTCACAATCTGGGACATGCTGGTAGTGATGGTCTCTTCCCCTATTTCCTGAAAATTGTAGCCATGTAATTGCCATACCCCTGATTATGGTCTTTAACTTCCTCTTACCACATCTTTGCCCCCCCTTCCCAGTATGGAACTATGCCAAAGCTGGCATCATCTTTAAATCTGGTGATCCCTGACTAATGGATAACTACCACCCCAAATCTATCCTCTTCCATCTAAGCAAACCACTCAAATAAATCATGCACTGCCAGATTTCTGACCATGTGGCAAAGTACAACCTCCTTTGCCCCCGACAGCATGGCTTTAAGAAGGGCCACAGCACCACAAGAGCCTTAGCTTTATTCACAAACTATGTGTTCCATAATATGAAAGTAGGAAAGCTCATGGGTGCCATCTCTGTGGACCTCACCAAGGCCTTTGATCTGGTGGACCACAACATCATTCTAGGTAAATTAGTGACATTGGTTGTTCCCCTACATCTACTGCCTGGTTCCGTCACTACCTCTCCAGTCACACCCAAAAGATCGGCACTGGGGGACCAACCTCCACCGCCAAGATGGATGCTACCAGGGACCCCAAAGGATCTATCCTCAGACCCAACTTATTCTCCCTTTCTGTGAACTCCCTCCCCAAGGATAGTATCTCATGCAACCCCTTTCGGTACACAGAAGACCTCATCCATTCCACAGTGACAAGACTCTGGAAAACCTCTCCTCTACACTTACTACTTACTATGGTGCCACCCATAACTGGTTCCTAGCAAACAAGTTCCTGATCAATGCCATAATGACCAAGGCTATGCTCTTCAGCTCAAAACTCAGGCAAACCAGGCTACCCAACATCACTGTCACTCTCAACTTCCTATCTCCTGATGGCTCATCCCTAGAGACAGTAATCTCCTTTAAATACCTTATTACCACCCTTGATCCTGCACTGACCTTTGCTGTCCATGTTGGGCTCACTGTCCACTGCAGAAACCAGAAATTAGGAGTTGGATACAGACTAACAA
The DNA here is from genome assembly GCA_016271365.2 of Neoceratodus forsteri. NCBI lineage: Eukaryota > Metazoa > Chordata > Ceratodontiformes > Ceratodontidae > Neoceratodus > Neoceratodus forsteri. Next base: position 1,058,577,264 of record CM057451.1, on the reverse strand, counting down.
ACTACCTTACCCCTGAAGCCAGACTCGTCATTGCCCATGGCAACCTTCTTCCCATAATGGAGTACTGCTCTCCAATCTATGCACAAACGTCTTCCTCAGGACTTTCCAGACTAAACACAACCTACAGTATAATAATATTTGTAGAGTTACCCTTCTGGCACCTTACTCCACTGATCACCGCTCCTTTTACCAGGTACTAGGATGGCTCCCCCGTTAGGCCTGCTGTGACTACTTCCTAAGCTGCACTAGGGAAAAAGGCTATTAAAGAAAAAGATACATCCCCTCTTCTCCCTGCTCAGACCTAAGACATGTCACCATGCCCTCTGCAACTCCTCCAGCCTCTTGTTAGAGTGCCCACAGGTCACTACATGCATGGACCAAAAACCCTTCTCTTCAGCCACCCCAAACCTCTGGAACAGCCTATCTGCTACACAGTGGACCTTAGACTCACACCCCTATTCAAGTCCCATAATAAGTTACATTTAATGGCAACAGTTAACTGTTCATGTTTCCATGGAAAATATCATGCCCCTGGGTACTCATACCATCCTTATGTCTTGGCCCTTAGTCTTAAAATACCTACATTATGTTTTGTGTCAAATTATATCGATGTTCACTTTAATTACTTGCACTATAATCATCTTATGCTGATCCTTGTACAAAACTATACAGTAGTACTTGAATGTGTTCTAGTGCTCAATATCGTACTTGAAACCTGTCCCCATTGTACTGTGTTTTTTCTGTGCCATCTTCATAGCCCAAGTCCTGCCTGAAAATGGTCCCTTGGATCGATGTACTTATCCAGTAAACAAATAAATAAATAAAACAAATAAATAAATATACTTCCAGCATTTCTCACCTACATTTCTTGTTGATACATCATTCATTGTACAGTATATTTTTCCATGCTTTGTAATTACTGTTCACCTTTTGATTTCTGTGTAATATATCTGTTTCCTGCAGTTTACTTTGCCTGAGCAACTCACAGCTGACTGTATTCTGTTTTGGTTACACTGACAATACTTTACCATTGCATGTGTCTAGCTCTTTCAGCCCCTCCTCTCAGTTACACCTGGAAATGAGCCTTGGCTCAGTGTGCTTCTCCTGGTTACCAATTTTCAGTAGCTACAGTAAATAACTTTTAATATTGGCAAATCCCCCATAGTTGTCCAGGTGTGACTTAACTTCATCTTTTTTCTGTTTTACTATTTTGTGACCTGAAAAGTGAAATCCTGTTTGTAAGTATGTCTTATGTTGGGAGCTTTTAAATCAGTTTCAAAGCTCTTGGTTGCAACTATTATAATTATTAGGCTAGTGAGTACAGAGCAAATATAATGCCAGACCATGTATGACATTGAAACAGACAATCCTTAACTTGCTACTGTGCTGTTCTCCATTAACAATGCAGACCTTTGATACTGAAAGTACAATGCATTGTTCATCTTTCTGCCTATTAGACCAAAAGATAGAATTGTAGTTAATGATAATTCAAACATTTATGTCAACCAGAAAAATATAACTTGAATGAAACATGAAAATGTTCCCTAAATTTGTACAATACATGTATTCAGAATCATTCAGCTGTTAAACTCATTGCAAAAAAAAGATGGTAGGAATAATTTGTAATAATACCCACATCTTGCTCACTGAACCTGACCAAAAAGAATATTCTAGGAAAAAGAAGATATATGCATGAGTCTAATTTTTTAACATGGGATTTCAAAAGCAACTTCAGTATATCATTTGTGGATGCAATTCGGTGTCTATTTTACACAGGAACTTTCTTACTAAAAAAAAACATGACTGATGTAATTAGGACAACATTTTTGCTGTAAGGCAAGTTCTTTGTGGAACTACATGTGAGCATAAATGTATTTTCTATGTCATCTTATGCACACTAGTTCAACAGAATCTAACCTTCACTAACCTTTGTTAATAATTTTTACTTTTGGGATATATTTATCAGCTATTATGACATGGGTTACCTGAGAAAGAAGTTTAATTGGTCAGCAAGCAGCACCTGACCATTGATTAGATGCCTATACTGGCACAGTTAGGGTGATGCTGCCGAAAGCAGAATCCTTGAGTCGGGCGGGTCTTGTTATAGGAACTGAAAATGTGAAACAGCAGGCAGCCATTTAAAATCACCACTAAGCAAGCAAGAGCTGCACAAGAGTCATCCATTCAGAGAAACACAGCATCAGGTGATGCTCTCTGACCTATTGCTGCTCTAGTTAACCTCGCCCACGTTGTAATGCCCTGTTAGGTAGCCTCAGGGTCTTCTTACCCACATGGCCTGCGGACCACTGCTCTGGGGATCCAGCAGTCAGTGTCATGCTGCTGATCCTTGTCCCCTGCAGCTAGAATCGCCTCCCCCCAAAAAAAACCCACATGTAAGAAGTATCCATGAGCACACACAAAAATCCCTGCAGGAATGAAACAGTGAACAGTAGCCATGTATTTTGTCCCCTGGCAGCCTAACAGAAATATAGGACATTCACAGCAACTGTTCATGTGAAAGAGAGCAGATGTAATGCACGGTTACCTACAGCAGAGTAGCTGGTGCTGAGGTATACTTGTGGCTGTCTCTTCCCTTACAAGCCCCCACCACAGTAGCACAGTTGAGAGGTCATGTTCCCAATGCCCATACACAGTGGAGCAAATCAATGTAGTGTGGCACAGTGACAGAGACAGCGCATATAATTTGAAAAGCCATGTGTCCTGTGACTATCAGTGCTGTAGTCACTGGGCAGAAATCAGTTTGTTTGTGGCACCTAGATCCCCCACCAGCCAGCCATTACATTACATTACACAGACAGAAACTGACCAGCTCGCAAACAATAAGTCCATGTCCGCTTGACAGTGGGCAGAAAACACTGAGCATGCCATCTCATATTGTGGGTTGCAAGAAAAGACACAGTCACACTGAGAGGCACTGGGACACCAACCACAGCATTTGGTGTAGAGACTGGGAGTGAGTGAGAGAGAGAGAGAGAGAGAGAGAGAGAGAGAGAGAGAGAGAGAGAGAGCTCAGATGTGGCAGCAAAACAGAGAGGTAGAGTGTGATCACAAGCCCTGGGTAGGCTAGATAACAAAGTAAGATTCCCTGTTGCGTCCCCTGTGTGCCCCATCCACGCACCAGTAGGCTGTGTTCTCCTGGCAAATGTGTCCATGTTCCCTGTGTGTTCTAATGGTCTCTGTGATCACCGTCAACCATGTCCCAGATACAGTTAAATTGTCTCGCGACCCAGATTAACCATTGAGCAATGGTCACAGCCCTCCTTGTGTCTCTGCACAATTCCGATAATGTGGTGTCTCTGTTGGCTGGCCATATATATATATATATATATATATATATATATATATATTTTTTTTTTATTTAGTTGTTTAACCAGGTATAGCACACTAAGCTGGAAGCTTTTTTACAGGAGTGACCTGGGAGCACAAGGAGGTTAAGTGACTTGCTCAGGGTCACACAGTATGCAAGTGGAAGCTGTGGGATTCAAACCCAGGTCTGGTCTGCTGGATGTCAGCAGATTTGCAGCTCAGAGCCTTAGACCACTGTGCTATACTGCCTCATATATCTTTCAAGAGGGACAGAAAGAGAAAGAGAGAAAGACAGAGACAGCAAAGGTCCCCCGCCATGCTGAAGAGAGGCACAGAGGTGTGTGTGTGACAGGGAGCTCCTGCCACGCTTGAGGACTGACTTTTTCTTAACTCTGTTGCAACAGTTCTTCTATTTCTTAGCCTAATCTATTCTTCACAATTTCTAGTCCACAACTTTGGTCACCTCTGGGCATCCCCTTCCCTTTCTTGACTATGCTATAGTGTCCTCTTTAATTTTCCTTTTCCCTCTGGGGTCCTCGTACAAGGAGGTTATTGTGGTGACCTCCAAATGTATGTAAAATAGCTTGTGTTTATCGTTGTTGAATTTAATATGTAGTAGCAATATGTCATAAAATATCTTGATGTATATACCTTATGTTTATGAAACCTGTAAATGTTGAAAATACCATGACACTAGGTGTTTTTGATAATGGTAAAAAATACTAGGTGACTATTATAGCAATTAAGTTAGTTGTACTATTTAAAATGCATGTAAATTGCTGTAAACTGAACAAGTCAGACATGTCATGGTGATTTGCATATATCCCATGATGATTTGCACTATGGAGGTATGTATGATACTGTATTTCTTTGAAACTTGATTTGTTGCCATTGCCCTTTGGGATAACCTTTTTTCAGTGATTCTGCATTGAGGTTCTTTATCTATAGCTTGTTCTGGTTTTTTTCTTTCCTTTTTGAACCCCCACTACCTAAGCAAACAAGGCCCACATAGGGATGAAGGGTTTTCACTAAAAATGTTTATATCAGAGATCAGTGTCAGTAGGTGCTAGCTAGGTGCAGAGAAAGGACATACATAGTTTTTTGCTGCAAACTGATGTACTGAAGAAGGAATATGACATTGCTGAAGCTTATTTCCTGTATTTTGAATCAACACCACACAGAGATTGTATGTTGAACCTGAAGTTCGGTGTCTGGTCCATCTGTTATCCCACAACCCCTCCACAGTGTGAACTACACAGTCTGCATAGTGAGTGGTGATTGTGGGCAAAGCAAGTTTTTCCTCTGTGTTTCTTTTGGGACATGTGCAGTGACTCTGTCTTGAAAACACTCCTGATGTCAGCGCTGTGATTGTCTGTCCTCACTTGAAGTCGCTGACCCCCCATCCCCGAGACTGACAGCAACAGTGGCATAGGATTTGTACATAAGCAGTCCCAGTGGAACGAGGTGCCAGGATAGCTTGGGCGAGCATGAAGCAGGGAAACAGCAATGCACTACAGATAGGTCAGAGAGGGAAGCATACCCAGAGTCACAGGTAGACAAGTAGAGAGGTAAGAGACAGGCAGTGAAAGTAATGTGCTGACTGTGTTTATTGGTCTGGGTTTGCCTCCCACTTATGTCAGCATACCTGTATGTGCAGCTACTGGTGACAGAGGTATGCAAGTTGCGTTGTCCGGTTTTGGTGGATGTTGTGGGTGCCTATACTCCAGTAGCAGACCTCAGAGATACTTACTCACACAATAGTCACCAGCACACACAGTAGTCACCAGTAGAGTGACAGATAGGATCAGGACTCTGTGTAGCACAGTTCAGTCAACACAGACAGCATGAAGGTTGTGATTTCTACAAGGGACTACTTTGTGAGGTGGCAGGATGCATCTGTTTTTTTGCTGTTTCCACACAGGTAAACACATTTCTCTTTGTTTTTTGGCATATTTCAGTACACCCATGTTATAAATGCAATAACACACTCCAGGGTGTGGGATTATAGGCATTTAATCCACACCTGGGGTACTGTGAGGACACTCAACCTGCAGCCTTGTGCCTCAAAACGCACCCTAGGCTTTGATTAAATGCCTATAAACCCACACCCTATCAAGGAGTTATTGCTAACTTATTTCCCTGTTGAAAAAGCAGTTCATGGTTCCAAAACTTGAATTAGTAATACTTGCAAATGGCTATTTTCTTAATTGTTAATGCAATCTAATTAATCCAAAAGAAAACATGAATATAAGGTACATGTCTCAGTGATTTTAGAAATGTTGGTAACATTTACTGATGATCAAAAGCTCTTGAAATTCATGAAATTCTTATTGGATGCTGTAAAAAAAAAAGACTAATTTTTGCTTTCATTTTCCTACTTCTAATTACTCGGACCAGGTTATAAACTCGACATCTCAACTGGAATGTATATTGTTAATTACAGGCACTGTGGGACACTTTTCAAAAGAGCAGTTATACAGGATTTAGGATGCTGTTCTACATGCTGGACCACTGGAGATCTAAGGGCTCAGCTCCAGGCAGCATGGGCAGATATTATATGCCTCAAATCGCATATTCAGGAGGAAATATATTATAAGAACTGCCTGCCTTTTCCCCAACATCCAACTGAAGCACCTCGACAACAGAGGATAGTTGGTCCGGGAGGTTGGCAGGTGGCTAGGAGGGGCAAATCGAGTGCCCCATCACTCAATGCTCTCCAACGTATCGCCTTTACAAACCATATAAAAACTACAAGCAGGTATCTGCCTCTATCTCCAAAATCAAACAAAGTGGAAGAGGACACTGCAGAGCAGGACACTGCTGCACAGGAGCTAGCACTACAAAACTCACCCAAAACTGGGACAAAAAAAAAAGCAAAAAGGAAATCCCAAACACTTCTGATCATAGGAGACTCCATGATTTGAGGAGTTGATACCTACCTCCAGCTAGAGGTAATTGTCAGACATCTCCCAGGTACATCAGTGTGGAGAGACACTGACTGCATTGCTAAAATCATGCAGGAAGCAGGAAAAACATTGATGTCCTGGTACTCATAGGGACTAACTATCTTGCCAGCTGGTCAGTTGTGTAGACCAAGGAACCCCTGATGAGGCTGGGAGACAAACTGTCATCCATTTCATCCGGCATCTCTTTCTCTGAGATCCTGCTGATCTGGGAGACGAGGGCAGATGGATGGAAGGTCACAGAAAGGGAGACAGGGGAGCTAAACATGTCGCTCAAGGGCTGGTGCCAGGCAAAAGAACACAAATTTGTAGGTAACTGGCAACAGTTTGGGGAGCAAAAGTTTTTTAAATTTGACTGCATCTGACTAAGGAGGGAGTCAGTGCATTGGGGCAGAAGTTTGAAGTCTTTGCAAAATATTTAAACTAGCCAATGGGGAAAGGGATGCAGCACCCGGTACATCGAATGAGAAGAACACCCCTCCCCCCCCCCACATCTAGTGATCAAACAGGAGTTCATCATGATTGTACTTCATTTGCATCACGTGGTAAGGAAAAAGGTCTGGCTCCCCATACGATGTGCAGGGGAAATGCTGGACCTCACTCCAACAACTAACACACCGAAAACTGGCCAATGGAAAATCATGTACACAAATGCCTGCAGTCTAGTAAACAAGATCCCAGACCTGGGGGCAACAATGACAGAGGCCAAACTGGACATAGTAGCCATTAACGAGATATGGTTCACAAGTAGCCACACTTGGGAGACTTCAGTACTCGGCTATGTACTGTTCAGAAGAGACCGAGGTGCAAAAAGGGGGGGGGGAGTAGCCCTTAATGTCAATGAAAATATCAAAGCTACAGAAATTCAGAATACACATAAGGAGCCAAAAGAACTGTGGGTCACCCTGGAAACAGGAAATGGGGCAGCCATATGAACTGGGGTTGTCTACATGCCTCCAGAATGGGGGGGACATAGACACATTACTGTTAGAAGATACTGTATACAAAACATGACAGCTAAAGGGGAGGTTCTGATAATGGGAGACTTCAACATGCCAGATACAGACTGGTAAATACCAGCAGAAATATCCACCAAAACTAGACCCATAGTGGATTTCCTGCAAGGGGAGGGCCTCAAACAACTGGTACAACAACCCACAAGAGGCAGGGCTATCCTAGATCTAGTACTGACCAGTGGAGACAGGATCACAGATCTCCAGGTAGAAGGTCACCTGGGGGCCAGTGACCATCACATGGTATGGTTCAATTTGGCCACTAGAACTGAATCATTCCATTTCAAGGCAAAAATATGGGACTTCAGAGGAGCTGACTTTGATAAGATGGCCAACATAGTTAAGCTAGCCCTGGCAAGAAGAAACACAGGTGAGGGGGTGCAGGCAAATTAGGGAAGCATTAAGGATGCAATATTTGAAGCAACATCCCATTGTGTTAGGGAGAAAAGCAAGAGCAAAAGGAGGAGGAAACCACTTTGGTTCTCAGAAACAGTAGCAGAAAACGTCAGAGCCAAAAGGTTGGCCTTCAGGAAATTTAAGGGAACATAGCATGACAAAGATAGGGAGGCACACCAAACTTCCCTAAGGGAAGCAGGGAAAGCAATAAGGCAGGCAAAGGCCCAAACTGAGGCAACATTAGCACAAACTGTAAAAGAAAGGGACAAGATTTTCTATAGATACATTAGTGAAAGAAGAAAGTCCAGAGGGGGTATTGCTAAAATCAGAAGGGATAAAGGGGATTGTGTGGAGGATGACCAAGGAAAAGCATCTATCCTAAATAGATACTTCTGCTCAGTATTTACTGAGGAGAAGGTAGGGCAGTGCCCATAGCTCAGCAGCATGGACACGGGGTAGGGAGGTGTGCACAAGTCCCTTCATCACAGAAAGGGTCCTGCAGGAGCTCACTAAGCTCAGGGTGAAAAAGGCAATGGGATCAGATGGCATACATCCCAGGGTACAAAAGGAGCTAAGGGTGGAACTAGTACAGTAATTATCAGAACGGTTTAATGAGTCTCTGAGCACAGGAGAGGTCCCAGAAGACTGGAAAAGGGCTCATGTGATCCCGCTCCACAAGAGTGGTAGCAGGGAGGAGGCAGGGAACTACAGACCAGTCAGCCTTACCTCAGTAGTGGACAAGCTAATGGAGGTGCTCCTTAAGGAAAGGATAGTGCAACACCTGGAATCCATAGGAGCAGAGGATCCAAGACAGCATGGGTTTACAACAGGAAGGTCCTGTCAAACTAATCTCATAGATTTCTTTGACTGGGTAACCAGAGTGGTAGACTAAGGGGGTGCAGTTGATGTCGCCTACCTTGACTTCAGCAAAGCTTTCAATACTGTACCACATAGAAGATTGATAAATAATCTGGGTAGGCTCAGGGTGGGTCAGAAGTTGGTCAGCTTGGTGGCAAACTGGTTGGCGGGCAGAACACAGAGAGTGGTGGTAAACGGTATACAGTCAGAACAGATGGAAGCCACAAGCAGGGTACCTCAGTATCAGTCCTGGGGCCAGTCCTCTTCAATGTTTTCATCAGTGACATTGCAGATGAACTAGAGAGTAAGATTTGTCTGTTTGCAGATGACACCAAGAACTGCAACAGACTAGATGATCCAGGTGGGGTGGGCAGAATGAGAAGAAAACTGGATAAACTGGCAAAATGGTCAGAAGAGTGGCAACCTGTGTTTAACACAAAGAAGTGCAAGATCATGCACATAGGGAAGAGAAACCCTCAAGCCACCTATAGGTTGGGAGGTGAGGGGAGTTGCTGGCAATCACAAGGGAAGATAGAGACTTGTGCATCATCGTCACAGATGACCTGAAACCATCCAAGCAGACCACTAAAGCACAAGGTAAGGCTAGGGGGATGTTGTGGTGTATTAGCAGGGGTATCACAAGTTGTAAGAGGGAGGTAATAATCCCTCTTTACAAGACACTGGTTAGGTCCCATCTAGACTACTGTGTGCAGTACTGGAGGCCGCACCTGCACAAGGACATTAACAAAATGGAGGCAGTCCAGAGAAGGGCAACCAAAATAGTGCAGGGACTGCATCAGAAAACATATGAGGACAGATTAATGGAGTTCAATATGTATACCCTAGAGCAAAGGAGGGAGAGAGGTGATATAATAAAAACATTCATACATTTTAAGGGCATTAACAAGGTGAAAGAGTCCAACATGTTTCAATATAAGAAAAACAGCAGGACAAGAGGACACAGCATGAGATTATTTATATATTTATTTAGCTTTTGTTAACCAGGTAAGTACACTAGACAAAACATATGCCTATTTTCTGGTACGACCCAGGATTAGAGTGAGGCTAATTAAGGGGTAATGAGAGGAAGTTCTTTTTCACAGAAAGGGTGATGGATGCATGGAAGTGCCTACCTCAGGAAGTGGTGGATATTAATACAGTGCCAGGCTTCAAACAGGCATGATATAGGCATAAAGGAGCAATACAGATGAGTATGAATAGATAGGCCATTGACAGAGTAAAGGTCGATGGCACATTCATAAAGTAGAAAAAATGAGCAGACTGGATGGGCCTTGTGGTCCTTATCTGCTGTCAACTTCTGTGTTTCTATGTTTCTATGTTACATTCTTTTTCAACTGAACTAGCATTCGTATAATGTCTTAATGCAGCTGTGGTTCACTGTGACTGTTTACTAGTAAGAAGTGCAGGATGTTGATGTATCCAGTGGATAAATTATTTAGAATTTCCGTGCTAATCACTAGGGAATGCAAATAAAACAAAATAGAAAACATAACGCCAAGATAGTGGACCATGTGGCCCTATCTCATGCAGAGTATGGTATTTTAGGTCTAAAAAAAGTATCAACTTTATACTGCCTAGAGGCCCTCTTCTCAAAGCCAATGCAACACTGATGATCAGTCTGTAGGCTCCCTTTTTAGTGTTTCACACAAAGCAGAGGCCCAAGGCCTCTCCCCCCCCCAACTGCATTCATCAAAAAAACCCTCCGATGGACCTCAACAGCTATTTCCACTCTAATCCAGGCTCTTCCTTAACGGCAAGCAGGTGGCCAGGTTCTGATATACAGTATTCTAGGGGCAGGGCTTCACACCATGAAATTCATTAAATCATCTTCATGTGGCTACCAATGGACAGGAGTGCACATGTTATATCAAGGAGGACACTGGTAGAACAAATATGCAATTTGATTAAGGATTTTTTTTTTATTTTATCTCCAAAGAGGATACTGCAGTGCTAGCTATTGACTGCCACTTCACATTTACTTATACTGCAGAGACTAATTCAGTAGTGCACCTAGCAAAGTTTTGTCCCAAGGCAGCCCCCCACCCACTTATGGTACCTCTCACACATGAACTATGTCTGCCAGAGTAATGGAATGGAATATCACCCCACATGATAATCTGATTATCCTGTACATAATCTGAAAAATATAACATTCATTATTCACTTATTGTGGATAACATATGAGTTTCATTAATGTCTCCTCTATGCCATGTACTGTAAGATGTCTCATCTCCAAAACAAAACAAACTGTCATGATGTCCTTACCCTTTTGGCAGGAACCTACACAGTCTGTAAAGTTTGTCACTGACATAAGGAAGGATAGCCTCATCCCTGGGATCATGGTGGCAGTAGTAGTAGTAGTCTATTTATATTTAGTGCCCTATCCTGGAGGCTTGGGGCACCATCACTGTGTAGTACATATAAAGCAAATTAGATAAAACCATGCAGATGTGTTCCAAACTTAACTAACATACCTGTAGATATTAATAAACAGTTCTAAATAAATAAATAAATTCATAAAGAACCATTAAATAATCACTAAATACTTTAAATGCGACTTTGGTAGCTAGGGGAAAATTAGTCCACAAATGCCTGGGAAAACAGGAATGTTTTTAGACCCTGCTTAAAGGCCTCCAATGAGGTAGCTTTACTCAAAGTTCTTGGCAAAGAATTCCAGAGGATCAGGCCCACTACCTCAAAGGCCCAGTCCCCAATCCCCAGAAGTTTTTAACTTTGGCCTAGGAACTACCAGGAGACACTCCTCAGTGGAGTGGAAAGAGTGTGAGGGTACGAAAGAGTGCAAGAGCTCAGATAGGTAGCCTGGATCCAGCAGGGCCTTATAAGTTAGACCAACTCTGAAAGAGATATGCCACTTAACCGGCAGCCAGTGCAGATCATGAAGTGCTGGGGAGACATGACACATCCTTGGAAGGCTGGTCAGCAACTAGCAGCTGCGTTCTGCACCAACAGCAGGCATTGCACTATACCTCCATTAACCCCGAGGTACAGAATATTACAGTAGTCAAGCCTGGAAGTCACAAAATGCATCCACCAGAGTGCCCAGATTGAGTGGTAATCTATAGTATCTCTCTCCTATCTGTGTACTCGCACAGATAGCTTTTTGCAAAATAATGTACCCATCCTATAGTCCCACATTCAGTTAGACAGTCTCTCTCCATTCACCATTGCTACGGGTCTGTCCTGATCCACTGTTAGCCACCCCTTGATCTATGCCACTGGTCAAAGGAGGTAGCAACCATAGATTCTAGGTTCTCCCATCAATGACTGGTTCCAGATGGTTGGAACATGAGAGCAAGTAAATACGCTCAATGGATGCCCTTTTTACAACACAGATCTCTTGAAAACAGAAGTGAAGTTTCTGCTTAAACAGTATAATCTGACTGCAACAAGATAACACCAGGGGTGTCAGGAGTCTGTGGTGTCTGTTATCACACCAGTTCTGGTCCAAAGACAATACTGAGGGCATCTGATAAGCCACTGGGACTGGCTAACTTGGCATGGAATTATAGGATTACGAGATATTGCTTACGAAAATTATCTGAGCTAGTGAATGAGTGAATGTGCCAGAAAAAGAGATTTACAAATTGCTTGTCAGGCATTAGAACATGTGGAAATACACTCCAAGTGGGCTGAGCTGACATTATGATAGTCAGGCTTGTTGAGAAGGGTAAATACAGTATATGTTTTTTTTTCAAAGTTGAGTCATATTCGGGGTGGCCGAGGTGACTCATAACTACGTAAAGGATGTATGTACAAAATCTCTCTTTCTTACAAATAAAAACATTAGTAAACAACATTTTGAAAAGGTTACAAAAATCCATCTTTCAACCTTCCAGATCACAACATTCTGAGAAAGCAATTTAAAGAATTACTGAAAAAATATGGTGGGCAGAATAATAAACAAGCATTTGTCAATGAGGAATGTTGTCTTGCTGATTTTGGCATTGGTAGTGTAGGAGTTAGAGAGATGCATAATAGGAATGGCAGTGAAGTATGGAACCTACTTCTACCCCACCCCACCCTGCAGAGACTGACAGGCATTGAGGTGTACCTTTGGGTCGTCGGCCATAATGCTCATGCCATTTCGCCTCACCCTACCCTGCAGACTTGGAGAAGTGTTGCGTTGTGCCTTGGGGTCATCGCTCCTCACGCTCATCCGATTCCATAAGGAAATACATTGAGATAGGTACAGTACAGGAGACTGCGGTGAACTCTGGAGCCAATGTGTCCAAGGCACACCTTGATGCCTGCCACTGGCTGCAGGGTGGGGGTGGAATGGTGTTAGCATTACAGCCAACAATCCAAAGACACACCCCTGACACCTGTCAGTCTCTACAGGGTGGGACGTTATGGTTAGAAACCCTAACACCAATGGCGTTTGTTGGTATTTGCACTCCAAATTTTCAACATGGCCTTTTTGTGACCCCACCTCATGAAAGCATTTGGGACCTCCACTCATGAACAGTGTCACTATGATTTTCCTAATCTGTTCCAAACATTGATTTCCCACAGCGACCGCACCATTGTGCACCAGATTTGTGGATGCATATTTTAGGCAGGATGTGAAAAATGACAGCTATACTGTTCATAAGGAGGTGTGCAAAAATGGCAATGTTGAAAATCTGGAGTGAAAATATTAAAAATTCTTGAAGTTACGACCGTGTGTGGAAACTGCACAATGCACGCTCGTAACATAGTCATTTTGTGGAATTTTGTTACCAGATTTTCAACATAGGCATTTTGGGACCTCCACTCATGAACAATGTCACTGTTATTTTCTTAATCTTTCCGGAACATTGATTTCCCACAGTGACCACGCCATTGTGTGCCAGATGTACTAAAACACATTTCAGGCAGGATGTGAAAAATTACAGCTGTTCATAAGGAAGTGTGAAAAAATAGCAATGTTAAAAATCTGGAATGAAAATATTAAACATTCTCAAACTTATGAGCATGTGTGGAAACTGTGCAATGCACGCTCATAACACAATAATGTTTCAGAATTTTTGTGCCAAATTTGCAGCATAGGCTTTTTGGGAGCCCACCTCATGAACAGTGACACTGTCATTTTGTTAATTGGTCCTGAGAGGAGATTCTATGCAGTGACTGCAAAATCACCCTTTGTGGCTGAACAACGACATGAGAGTGACTGAGTTCATGAGGAAGGGTCCCAAGAACACCATGTTGAAAATTTGGAGCCAAAAGTCACAAATATGGCTGAGATATCGACCTAAGATGCCCCCCATTGATGCCATTATACAGCTTACCGACATTTCTTCAGTTTGCTGTCGGCTTTAAAGAGTGAAAACACGTTCCTGCTCTACCGAAGATCATCATCATGTATGGGGTGAGGGGGGATGCGAGGAGGTGGGGTGCACAGAGGGTCTCTGCAGGTTGGGGGAAGGGGCATCAAAGATGACGAGGGACCGTTTTCTGTTTTACAGGTTAAAAAAAAAAACAAAAACATCGCAGGAACATTTTTTTTACGGGTTTGTCTTGGTGCACTGGGATGGGCTCCCAGTGTCCCACCTGTGTTTTTTTGAGAGAGGGCCTGAAGCTGATGGGGATTGGGCCCCCTGTCAGCACAGAAAATGTGTCTGTGTTTGGGGGGTGCATGATGCCGAGGGGGATTGGGCACCCCCCTCAGCAGACAAATTAAAATAGGGGACATTATGCCCATGGGGATTGGGCTCCCCCTCAGAAAATGAACTGGGGAGGGGGCATGCCATCAGGGGGATTGGGCACCCCGACTTCGGCCTTCTGGCTGGACTGTGAGAGGTGGATGGCAACAGCCACTGCCATGCTTATTGAAATGTTACACCAGGCAAGGCACACCCTGCAATGATGGGTCACTCCTTCATTGTAGGGGTGAAATTGTTTCAAGCTGGTGGCATGCTTTTGCAGTGCTGTTATAGACAGCATGCAGTTTCATTGGTGCCACAGAGCCCAGCCCAAAAAAGCAGTGGTGCCACTGGCCACAACACAACCGCACCTCCGAAACCTGCTACTCCAAGCTACCACAATATGTTTTTTGTGCTTGAGTGCAAGACAACATTAAAATGGATGCAGATGCAAATGCACGTAGTGCCTGCTTCCTCCTGAATGTGACCCAGCAGCCTTGATGTTTTTCTAAAAAGATGCATTCATTTGTGACAAAAAGTCAAGATGTATTTAAACAATCTTGCTGGTATTAGCATTGGAAATTCAGGAGTTAGACAGATGCAGAATAGGAATAGCAGTGAAGTATTGAATTTTCTGCCAAACCCACCTCCACCCTGTGGAGATGGACAGGCATTAGGGTATGGGTTTGGGTCATCGCCCATAACATTCATGTCAGTTCACCTCACCCTGTCCTGCAGACACTGACATGTGTTGAGGTGTGCCTTGGGGTGTTCAGCTTTACAGTCACCACATTCCATAATGACATACACTGAAATGAGTGCAGTATAGGAGAATGGGGTGAACTCTGGGGCCAAAGAGTCCAAGGCATGTCTTGATGCCTGTCACTGGCTGCAGGGTGGTGGGTGGAATAGCATGAACATTACAGTAAGCAATCCAAAGGCACACCCCTAATGCCTGTCATTCTGTACAGGGTGGGACGTTATGGTTAGAAACCCTAATGCCCATGGCGTTTGTTGGTATTTGCACTACAAATTTTCAACATGGCCTTTTTGTGACCCCCACCTCATGAAAGCATTTGGGACCTCTTCTCATGAACAGTGGAATTGTGATTTTGCTAACCCGAACTTTGAGTTCCCACAGGGACCATGCCATTCTGTGCCAGATGTACGAAAATAGATTGTGCAGGATATGAAGAATGACAGCTGTACCATTTATAGGGAGGTGTGAAGAGATGGCAATGTTGAAAATCTGTAATGAAAGTCTTAAAAATGCTTGAACTTCCGAGCGTACATGGAAACTGCTCAACACATGCATGTAACACAGTCATTTAGTGGAATTATTTCACCAAATTTTCAACATAGGCATTTTATGACCTCCACTCATGAACTCTGTCATGATGATTTTCTTAATCTGTCCTGAACATTGATTCCCCACAGTGACCATGCTATTCTGTGCCAGATGTGTAAACGCATATTTCAGGCAGGATATAAAAAATGACAACTGTACTGTTCATAAGGAGGTGTGAAAAAATGTCAATGTTGAAAATCTGGAGTGAAAATGCTACAAATGCATGAAATTACAAGGGTGCATAGAAACTGCACAATGTAAGCTTGTAGCACAGTAATTTTATGGACTTTTGTCAGTAAATTTTCAACATAATTATTTTAGCACCTCTGCTTATGAACAGTGTCACTGTGAATTTTATGTTGGCTCACTCTTGTGCACCAGCCAACATCTTGCAGTAGTAGCAGATTTGGAGGTGCGGTCTCTGTGGGTGAATGCAGGGCATGCATCAGTAGGTGCGTCCCTCATTCCCCAATAAGCTAGCATGGAGGTGCTGACACCAGCAGTATGTAAAGTGGTCACCACATCTAAGAAAAGTGCTGCTGCAATGAGAGGCAAGCTCGTCATGCAGCAGCACAATAACATGCCTCCCAAAGTGTCCTTCCAGGTGAATTATTCCAATAAACATGGCGGAAGTGACGGCTGCCATCACCTGCCACAATGCTAACTTCAGGGATGCCCAATCCTCCTGTCGGCATGCCCTGACTCAGTTCATGTGCCGATGGGGGAGCCCAATCCCCCTCGGCTCTTGTCCCCCAACTCAGTATGTGCCGATGGCGGTGGCCAATCCTCTGTCAGCTACAGCACCCCCAAAACACTCAGGTGGCACACTGGGAGCTCACCAAAGCATGCCAAATGTCCCTATAAAAAAAAAAACCTTTCCGGTATGTTGTCTTCTTTTTTTTAAACCTGTAAAACAGAAAATATTCCCTTGTTGAGTCCAGTGGCCCCTCCTCCAACCCAAGCCCACCCTCTGCACACCATGCCTCCCCATACCCCCCTCACCCCATACTTACCTCCAGAGCATGGCATGACACTCTGGTTTGGACTGGGAACACATCTGCACTCTTCAAAGCCGACTGCTAACTGAAGAAATGCCAGTAAGCTGTCTATGGCATGAATAGAGTTTTTTCAACTGTGGTGCATATCTCAGGCATTTTTGGGCATTTTGGCACCAAATTATCTACATGGGGTTATTGGGACCCCTCCTCATGAATTCAGTCATGTTCAAGGAGTTATTCCATCTTGAAAGGTGATTTTGTGGTCACTGCGTGGAATCACCTTTCAGGACCAATTAATGAAACTACAGTGCAACTGTTTGTGAGGAGGGCTGTCAAAAAGCCTGTGTTGCAAATTTGGTGAAAAAAATCCAAGACTGTTTTACGAGCGTGCATTGTGCAGTTTCCATGCACGCTCGTAACTTCTTGACTTTGTA
Source organism: Neoceratodus forsteri (assembly GCA_016271365.2). NCBI lineage: Eukaryota > Metazoa > Chordata > Ceratodontiformes > Ceratodontidae > Neoceratodus > Neoceratodus forsteri. Next base: position 1,058,560,264 of record CM057451.1, on the reverse strand, counting down.
ATATTTTCACTCCAGATTTTCAACACTGGCATTTTTCCACACCTCCTTATGAACAGTATAGCTGTCATTTTACATATCCTGGCCAAAATGTGTTTTCGCACTTCCAGTGCAGAGTAGCGCTGTCGCTGTGGGAAATCAGTTTTAGGATCAGATTAAGAAAATGACAGTGACGGGGTGTGTGGTTTGGACTCCAAAAGAAATGGCCACCTAATATCACAGCTCAAGCCCCAGCTTAGCCATTTTGTGGAAAACAAATCAGCATCCAGGACTAATTCTTCCCAAAGAAGCCCCAGCACACTTCCGAAGCCACAAGGGTTGGCTCGATGAGGTAATCTTTTGCGTTTGGGATATGGTTTATGCTCTAGTGACGATGGTCCCATACGCGACTCAATCAGGCTTCAGGTAGGCTGTGTGCCCTCTACACTTGGGGGGATCAGCACTAACATCGCAATACAGGTTGGTGCCTGGCTTGCTCTCTCCCACATTTGCAAAAATCCTCAGACACTGCTCCTAGGTGTGGAGAAAAAGCAGGCTGTAACAAGCCTTACCTGCACACCTCTCCCTGATGACTTCGCCATTACAACCTATACGAGGATTGCCCACCACAGCCTCAGAGCCCTGTATATTACAAAAATATACAAAAAGAACTAATGTTTCACAAGGATGATGCCGTGCTTCATCAGAGTTCATTTTCTTTCTCAGAATACATCACTTTTATACAGACTTCAATATGCACAATTAAAAAACTAAAACAAATTACCACATATATTTAAATACATGTTGGTTACTTGGCTAGAATGAATTAAGCCAGGAATTAACTTCAGTCATATGATGGTGATTCCCAATCTTGCATTTATTTCACAGCTTTAATCCTTCATTGATATAAATTCTAAATACAACTATTAAAGCATTCAAAATCTATGAAAGAGACTATAATTCATATGTCAGAATTGGGTAAGACATTTATTTTATGAACACACCATACAGATAAAGCTGCATCCTTAATTTTATACATATTGGCCATCAACAGACATTTTATTATCAATTTAGATTTCACATGCATTTTCTGCCATGCGCCTAATAAAATATTGGAGGTAATTGTTTATGTGGCTCAGTAACACTCAGGCATTTAATTATATAATGAATTGAGGTTTGATATTGATAAAAAGCTGGGACATGCATGTGAAATCTAAATTGATAATGTCCTTATAAGCGACATTGCAGAGGGACTGGAAGGAAAAGTATGTCTCTTTGCAGATGACACAAAGATCTGCAACAGAGTTGATGCACAAGGTGGGGTGGAAAGGATGAGAAGGGACTTGGCAAAGTTAGAGGAATGGTCAAATGTATGGCAGCTTAGAGTCAATGCTAAGAAGTGCAAGGTAATGCACCTGGGAAACAAAAACCCAAGGGAAGAGTACACAATGGGGGTGAGATAATAATAACAACAACAAAAATGGAAAGAGACTTGGGGATAGTCATATCAGATGACTTAAAGGTGGGCAAGCAATGTGAGAGGGCAGTAAGGAGGGCTGGAGAGATACTGGGATGCATAGGTAGAAGCATCACCAGTAGAAAACAAGAAGTTGTTATCCCTCTGTACAGACAGCTGGTGAGACCCCATCTGGAGTACCGCATGCAGTTCTGGAGACCCAATCTCTGCAAGGGCATAGACAGGATACAAGCTGTCCAGAGGAGGGCAACTAAAATGGTGCAGGGTCTGCACTGGAAGACATATGAAGAGAGACTAAAAGAGCTTAATATGCATAGCCTCAAGGAAAGGAGGGAAGGGGGGACATGATAGAAACTTTCAAGTACCTCAAGGGAATCAACAAAGTCCAAGAGGGTAGCATCTTTCAAAAAAAGAGGTGTGCAAGAACAAGGGGACACAATTTGAAGTTGGGGGGGGCAGCTCAGAGGTAACATAAGGAAGTATTTTTTCACAGAGAGGGTTGTGGATGCATGGAATGGCCTTCTGGAGGAGGTCATGGAGTCAAAAGCAGTGGTTGAATTCAAGCATGCATGGGACAGTCATAAGGCAATTCTAGCAGGTGGGGTAGAAAGAAGTAAGCTGCTGGTTAACTAGGATCTGTAGCTTATCCATTAGGTAGGGAAATGGGCACACTGGGTGGGCCAAGCGGTCCTTATCTGTCGTCAAATTCTATGTTTCTATGTTTCTATGTAAAATGTCTGTTGATGGCCAATATGTATAAAATTAAGGATGCAGCTTTATCTGTATGGTGTGTTGACAAAATAAATGCCTTACCTGATACTGACATATGTATTATAAGCTCTTTCATAGATTTTGAATGCATTAATAGTTGTATTTAGAATTTATATCAATGAAGGAACAAAGCTGTGAAATAAATGCCAATTTAGGAATCACTATCATATGATTAAAGTTAATTCCTGGCTTAATTCATTCTAGACAAGTAATCAACATATATTTAAATACACGTGGCAGTTTGTTTTAAGTTTTTAATTGTGTATATTGAGGTCTGTATTAAAGTGATGTATTCTGAGAAAGAAAATTAACTCTGATGAAGCAGGGCATCGTCATTGCAAAATGTTAATTCTTTTTGTACATTTTGTACTGATTTTTAAAAAATAAATCGTTTGAAATATGAAGGAAACCATGGATTCTGGTTGTCTGAGGTGGGTGCTATTTTGATTTGATTAATTTCTTGTTCTGAGATCAATCAGCACCACCAACAGCACTCAATATGCACCCACAGCAGGCAATATGCAATAAGCACTGGCAGTGTCTAGCCACAGCATGCAGTATGCTCCTGCACCAACATGCAGTATGCACCCCACTGCACACAATATGCATTCATATCTTCCAGGAACAGAATGAATCTGCAGAACAAGTACAATGCACCAAAATGCTGGGGAAAAAAACCTCTGTGCAAACTGGAAGGATTCAATTCATTTTATTTAATTCCCACCAAAAGAGCATAAAAGACTGGCTAAGACTCTTTTGGGAGGTAAGCACTTCCCTTCAGTTGCACCAGGACCAGCAACAGTGAGCATGACCATCTTAGTGCTTTTGGAACAGAATGAGTCTGCTGTTAACCAACACCCAGGGATGTACCACTGTTTTTGATGCTGTGTACTAAGGGTAGGCTTTTGTATACTCCACAAGATCCTTTCTCCAGAAATGTCATAAGAGCTCTCAAAAACCTGCAAGCACCCAGAAATGTCACAGGCATTATTGCAGTTTCTGATTTGACATCAAAGAACTCCAAATGCTGACTGGCCTGCTGGCACAGTAGTAGCGCTATAGCTCATGGTGCCAAAAGCTTTGGTTCAGATGTGAACTCAGGGCATTGGAGGGTTGACCGCGGGGGGGGGGGTGAGGATCGAACATGTAAGGACATGGAGTCCAGCATGAACCTGACCCATAGCAGAGGCTAGGGAGAAGGCAGTCTGAAGCTGCTAGAAGTGTGTGGAGATGTGGTGGCCGTCAATGAACTTCATGTGGAAGTATGCATGCAGTGTGCATCAGGACAACACTGCACATTTCTGCATCTTTTGGGAAGCAAAGAACTCTCCCTGCTGGCAGGATGACAGTGGTCACCCGAAGACCCCACGCCTTGCTATCCAGACCCTGTCCAATGCACTGGATCGTGTTCAATGGCAGGGGTTGGGGAACCTTGCCGGGGTGGGTGGCAAGTCCTGGGAGAAGACATGGATGAGTAAGTCTTAGAAGACACCTGGGTCATAAATAAATACATTTTTAAAAAATTAACTGCACATGTGTGAAAATGGAAAACATTTTTATTAATTAAAAATCTTCAGAGTTGTCAGTTAAGCTTCATACAGTAGCAAAGAATGATCTTTGGGCCAAACTCTATCTACCCAGAAAATGTCACATTTGTGAATACATTTAATGTTTTCGTAATGGCATAATAAATCTTTACAACTGATCATGAAATGGGATTATGCTAATCTGTATAAATAGAGCCATTATCTGGTTAATTTAAAGTCACACTGCACCAGATATAGAGAAGCATCCTTCCCTAGCAAATTCTCTCTTATGAAGCTACTGTGCATGCCACAGTGCCACACCTTGACTACACACCATATTAAACCTATTTTAGAAGAAATCTGATTACAAGTCACAGAATGCTAATGTTAGAGAATGTAGGGCCCCAGGATGGCTTCATATATGTGTGTGTGTGTGTGTGTCTACATTAAAATTATAAGACAAGCCCAAAATAAGTACTGCCATGCTGTGTAGGGTCACAGTTGTTGAGATCCTCTGTTGCATAAGATCACAGGATTTCAATCTCTCTCTATGTTTTACACCCATTTCTTCCTGAGTAGGCCAGGTGAGATGCATTTGGAAATGGCTAAAGAACTGCCTGGTCAATTAATTTGCCCAGGTTTACACAGTGAGTCACTGGCTATGGAGGGATTCAGATCTAGGAAATCATGATTCACAGCATTGTATTCTGACCACGGGACCACCCAAACTTCCCAACTTTCCTATAAAGTTACATTACCATCATGCACACCAGGCTGCAACATCTGGTTTTTGCACTGCATTAAATCCATTTTATGTAAATTCTGACCACAGGTTACAGAATGCATGCCCTGCAGAATCATTGCATTCGCTGTGTACATTTCTGCGTGTGTGTGTGTGTGTGTGTGTGTGTGGGTGTGTTTGTTTCTCTTTGTGTATGTGTATGTGTTTGTGTATTTCTGTTAAGTATCAGACAAGCTGAAAATATGTGCTGTAGAGCTACAAAGGGTCACAGTTGTTAGAATTCTCCATTGAATAAGATCACAGGAGTTCAGTCTCCCTCTATATTTTTACTTTCATTCCCCCCTAGGTAGACCAGCTGAAATACAACATTATTTTTCTTATCACAGTGGTGCGTAGTCTGTTCAGGCTCAGGCTCTGTGTACGGCAGCAAAGCTTTTTAATGTTTCACCAAACCCTTGGCTTTTACGAAGATTGTGCCATCTGGTGCATAGTTCCCTTTAGTAGCCCCGATGGGCTTAGGTCACATGTTTAAATTTAAAGTGCTAGTAGTGCATATCAAAATATCTACATTTAACAACCAAAATACAATTAGAACATCATTCAAGTGCTAATAGGATGTAAATACCTAGACGAGCAAATTAAAAGTTCCATTACTTTTCTATAATTCTTTCTTCTTGCATTTAATTTTAAATTCCCCTAAAGGAAGCATTAATTAACATTCTAGTGTGTAACACTACACTCAGAAAAAACTTTTCCTTACATTCTAGCTCATGTAATATACTTAGAAAGCGCATTATCATGGAAGAAGAAAAAGTGAAGGAACAGAGAAGCATAATACATGTCCTTTTTTAGTAGACTTGTTTTTTGTGTATCATCAGAAGTGTTTAACTTTGTGTACACTCTTAAAAAGATAGACCTGGGATTTAAATATATTTATCTAGGGGGTGCCCCGGGGATCACTAACAGGAGCGAGAGGCAGCAGAGGCTTTTTAGACATTTGCATATATTCTTCCCTAGGTGTATGCCTGGAACTTTAATAAGGGTCTAAAAAGATTTTTTGGAAGACATTTTTTTCCTGATAGGGCTTACAGAAAGATAAAGAATGATATTTATAAGTAGCCTCAATGTTTGTTCCTTTATTTCCTACTTTATGAAGGGTATCACATGTTATAAAACCAGAACTTTCAAAAAGGAAAGAAAGAACCTAGCATGGTTTGTGTCCATTATGGAAGTGAAGGAACGAATGGATAGTGTAGGAGTGACTGATGCCACTTCATGAACATTCTGTTCTTCCTTCTATTAACTCTTCTCTCACCTAAAACAGAGAGACCACACAACAGGGCACAACTAATCCCACCCAACACCATTTGCCAGGGAGCACAGTACCACTGGAGATGTTATTTGAACTTTTAGCAGACATGACAGCACTATATGATGGAAACATTCCACTGTGAGAAGGCATCCTATCGCTACAGCATGAGGTCTGACGGTAGGCTGTATAATGGAAGTGAATGGGGGGTTCAACTTTGGTTGATATCTCAGCCATTTTTAGGAATTTTGGCCTCACATTTTCAGCATTGGGTTCTTGGGACCCCACTTCATGAACATTGTCACTGTCATTTGATTATTTGGTTCCAAAAGGTAATTTTGCAGTTGCTGCACGGAATCACCTTTCAGGATTGATTAATGAAATGGCAGTGCCACTGTTCATGAGGTGGAGTCCCAAAAAGCCCATGTTGCTAAATTTGTGAAAACATTTACAAAAAATGACTGTGTTATGAGTGTGCATTGAGCAGTTTCTACACATGCTCGTAACTTCGCCAATTTTTAATAGTTTCACTCCAGATTTTCAACATTGCCTTTTTTTCACACCACCTTATGAACTGTCATCAGCTGTCATTTTTTACATCCTGCCCTAAACATTTTTTCGCACCTATGGCACAGAATGGTGAGGTCGCTGTGGGAAATCAACTTTCGGGACAGATTAACAAAATCACAGTGGCACTGTTCGTGAAGGGAGGTCCCAAAATGCCATGTTGAAAATCTGGTGAAAAAATTCCAAAACATGATTGTGTTATAGGCGTGCATTTTGCAGTTTCTATGCATGCTCGTAACTTTGCCAATTTTTCATATTTTCACTCCAGATTTTCAACATTGCCATTTTTTCACACTTTCTCATGAACAGTACAGCCATCATTTTTCACATCCTACCCAAAATGTGTTTTCACACCTGTGGCACCAAATGCCACAGTTGATGGGCAAAATCACCTTTTGGGATTGAGTAATGAAATGACACTGCCACTGTTCATGAGGTGGGGACCCCAAAACCCCATGTTGAAGATTTGGAGCAAAAATACCAACAAACACCTGGGGCGTTAGGGTTTCCAACCATAATGCCCCACCCTGTAGACACTGATAGGTGTCGAGTTGTGATTTGAGGTTGTCGGCCGTAATACTCATGCCATTCCACCCCCACCCTGCAGCCACTGACAGGCATTGAGATGTGCCTTGGGGTCTTTGGCCCTAACGTTCAGCCCATTCTCCTCTACTTCACCCATCTCATCTTATTTCCTTATGCAATGGGGTGCACATAAGGGCTGAAGACCCCAAGGCACACCACAACACCTCTCAGTGTCTACAGGGTGGAGTGAGGTGGAATGGCATGGGTATTATGGCTGATGACCCAAAGGCACCCACCAAAGTGCCTGTCAGTCTCTGCAGGGTGGGGGTGGGGGTTGGCATTACTTTAATACTTCACTGCCATTCCTATTATGCATCTCTCTAACTCCTGCACTACCAATGCCAATACCAGCAAGCAAACATTCAGCATTGACAAATGCTTGTTTGTAATTGTGGACACTTCTATGTAGGTAGGACTATAAGGCAGTTTAGGACAAGAATGGGAGAACATATAAGAGCTGTCTCACATTTAAATATTGCATATGCAACTGTCAAACATTTAGGAAACCAGAAGGGTGGGACACATGAAGTTAGTTTAATGGGTATTGAAAAGGTAACTAATAGCCCTCCTGGTGGAGATTTTGAGAAGAAAGTGGGACAACGTGAAAGCTTTTGGATATATTGTCTTGCAGCTAGAAGTGATGAGGGATTGAATGAAAATATAGATCTCTCAGCATTTTTAAGTAAGCTTTAGTCAGACATTATAATTATGGCCATCAAAGATATATACACTTATCTATGTTGCTGCAATAAAGGAAAATGTCCATATGCTGTAAATGTCACGATCGAGTTTGGGGCTATTGAGCTGCCATGCATCCAATAAGATATTGGAGGTAATTGTTTATGTGGCTCAGTAACACTCAGGCATTTAATTATATAATGAACTGAGGTATGATATTGGTAAAAAGCCAGAAAATGCATGTGAAATCTAAACTGATAATAAAATGTCTGTTGATTGCCAATATGTATAAAATTAAGGATGCAGCTTTATCTGTATGGCGTGTTGATAAAATAAATGCCTTACCCGATTCTGACATATGAATTATAGGCTCTTTCATAGATTTTGAATGCTTTAATAGTTGTATTTAGAATTTATATCAATGAAGGAACAAAGCTGTGAAATAAATGCCAATTGAGGAATCACTATCATACGATTAAAGTTATTTCTTGGCTTAATTCATTCTAGCCAAGTAACCAACATGTATTTAAATACACATGGTAATTTGTTTTAATTTTTTAATTGTGTATATTGAGGTCTGTATAAAAGTGATTTATTCTGAGAAAGAAAATTAACTCTGATGAAGCAGGGTGTCATCCTTGTGAAACGTTAATTCTTTTTGTATATTTTATACCGCTTTTTAAAAAATAAATGGTTTGAAATATGAAGGAAAGCATGAATTCCAGTTGTTTGTGGTGGGTGCTATCTTGATTTGATTAATTTCCTGTTCTGAGACCAATCAGCACCACCACTCTTTCCTGGTGCTCATTTTTGTAGCTTTAAACTTCAATCAGTCACAAACGTATCAGGATGTTTGAAAATATGCTGTATCCATCCCAACACATTTGTCGGGACACAGAACACATCCAAAATATGGTGTGAGTCTTACTTTAGAAAATTCTCACCAGTATCTCTTAAAATAACGTCCTATTATGAGAAAAATGTTCCATAAGATGAAGAAGAAAATATCTGGTGTACAATCAACAAGAGCAGTTACATTAACTTATGTCAATCAAAAAGCATCTGGGAAGATATTCTGAATTGTTTTAAAAAGAGGATTAAAACTGAGAAAGCACCATGTTCTGATTGGATCATTCCTGAGATTTATAAATGTGTCCCTCTCTGGCAGTGTGACCTTTTTGGATAGTCTCTAACTAGATAAACAAAATCTATATTTTTTTTTAATAGCTGGAAGGGTAATATACAGCATATTGTGTTTTTATACCAATCTATAAACAAACATTTGTCAATGCCAAACATTTGCTTGCATGTATGTGCTTTGTAGCTGTTTGGTACAGATAGTGCACAGATGCATATGCTCTGCACCAAGGGAAGACTCCGTCCAAGGGCCTTGCACTTGAGTGCAGTGACGGATGTGAAGAATTCATTGGGCTCTCTGGTGGACAGGTCCCTGTGCTTCCATGTGGCTACAGATACAGATGCAAAGGGCAAAGAGAGCATCTGTCATCTAATACACAGGTAGTCTGCCACCCACAGGTGGAGAAGTGCAGAGCCCTATGCAAAGAGGACAGTTCTCTTCACTATATGGTACCCAGGCCAATGCAGACAACCCTGCACCTTTCATTCCCTTGCTGTGGGGAGTGTCACATGACAGCACTACCAGAGGGCACAACCTAAAACTGATGGGGGGAAGGTTCAAGAGGGATGTGAGGAAGCATTACTTTACAGAAAGGGTGGTGACATCATGGAATGAGCTCCTGGAGGAGGTGGTAGAGACAAAGTCAGTGGAAGCCTTCAAAAGAGCCCGGGACAAACAGAATGGAATGCCAGGGAGGCCTCGTCATGAATAAGACAAAGAAATTCAGGGGGCAGGGGGGCGGAGGCACAGTAGAAAACTCAAGGCCACAAGTAATATTTATTATCTTGAGCAGACACGATTGACCAATAGATCTCCTTCTGCTGACTGTTTTCTTATGTTCTTATATCCCCAACCTCACCCTATCCAGCTGGGTCACTAAGCTCACCCCCAAACTCAGCTCAGAAGGACAGGATCATGAAGCATGGCTGCTGGGGTGAAGACTGGCACTACACACATAAGTTGTTAAACAACTTTTTTTTTATTTTGATCCCAGCTTTTCAAGATACTTGTTTTAGGATTTGCCTTATAAGCATGACATGTGCCATTTATAGTATATTGGCTGAAATGTCATTTCACACCAGAGTTGAGAAAACACATCTCATCCAAGATTTAAAAAATAACATATGCTATGTTTATGAGGTGGCATGGAAAAGTGGCTATGTTGAAAGTTTGGGGTCAAAATATTGAAATTAGTGAAGTCATGAGTGAATATTGAAAATGTAACTTTCAGTCATAACCTGGTCATTGTATTGTATTTGTACACCAGATTTCCAGCATCCTCATGAACCCTGTAGGTTACAATTTTCAAATTTCCACCAAAATGTAATTCTACGCCACTGGTACAAAAACACATTGAGGCCATGATTTGAAAAATGACTGCTGTCATGTTCATGAGGTGATGTAAACAATTGGTACTGTTGAAAATTTGGTGTCAAAATATTTAGAATTACCAAAGTTACAAACAAGCATAGAAAATGTTCAATGTATCCACACAACTTTGTCATTTTTTACATATCTTGACCCCAAATTTTCCATGTAGCATTCTTATAATCCCACATCAAGTGAACATTTTCAAATCTTGCATGAAAGGTGATTTCACAACCTGACCATGAAATCACCTTTCAGGCCAGATTTGCATAATCCCACCACCATTGGTCATGAAGTTGGGTCCCAAAATGTCATGTTGAAAATTTGGGGCCAAAATATGTGAAAATGACATAGTTATGCATCAAAGTTCAAAACCCCATTGAAATACATTGTATTACACTTACACTTGAATTACATTTACCTTAGTTTCTCCTATTGCAGTTGGCAATTCCAGCAGCAAGACATGACTTTGATTGCTGAGTGGATCTTAGCCCTGGGACATGTTCAGGTGAGTGAGGGAGTTTGTGTCCAGGAAAGAAAGTTTGCAATCAATCCACACCCCCAGGTATTTGAATTTAGTCATGAAATCTAGAGATTCACCTAAGAGAGTCATAATTTGAGGTACCAACACCTTTTGAGGCAGGATTTATTGCATTGATGCAAGGTGAGAAAAGCATCACCTTTGTTTTTTTAACATTCAAGAGTAATTTTTGGCTCAGAAGGTTTGATTGCAAATGATTAAACTCTAGTTGAAGAGCCTTGCAGACGGATACTGGGGTTGCTCTGGTAATGTAGAGGACTGTGTCATATGCAAAGAGATTAATATAGGCTGTTCTGATTCCAGCGTTGATGCTATTAATATACATATACAGTATATTAATATATATTAATATACAATGTAAAACAAGAAATTGTTCTGTCATAAAATAGAAGCAAGCCCTTCTATGTAGTTTTGATACTGGCACTTAAGAAAGTAGAATAATATAAGTTACCTAATACTTGTTACTGAAAGGCTATGTGAAATTAAGAGGGCTTGCCCTTTGTTGACAGATACAGTTATGTGGGTCACATTCCAGAGGTGCTATCCTGATTGCACTACCTGAGAACAAAAATCATGTTTTTTACACTTGAAAAGGGCACTGGGGCAGTTTATAATAAGCATCCAAAGCATAAAAATGAGAACAGTTCTCTGTTGTGGTGATCACTGGGAAGGTGGTGCCAATCCCCAAAGAATTACTTAGGTACAGTTCGTGGAATGCACTCACCCCTACGAAAGCAGCTTGAATGAAACAACACACGCAAGTGTTAGTGTCTCATGTTCTTCATGTTTACTCTCATAAGCAATGGCAGTACAACAATCAGCACGGCTTACATTTCACCCGACCACTCAGGCTTCATCACAGACAGTGAACTTCATTACAAGCCAGTAACATATACCCCACACCAGTGACATCACTTAACAACAAAGCCTATCACATCATTCATATGCTTTGTTATACACCGATCACAGTGATTTCATTAACAAATGTAAACAAAGGGTGGGAATTGAACATAGTATGCACAGAAAATGTCCATTCAAATGTTTCCTTTTATGCCTGATATTCATGCTCAAATTCCCATTATTCATTTTCTCTCCTCACAATCTGAAGATCTTGGATAAAAAGAAACATATCATGTAGGTGAAACTAGATGTAATTTTATGAAATTGTCATCCCTATCTACATACATATTCTTTCTCTCATGCTTTCTCTTGTGTTTTTTTATTCTGTCTTCCTTTTCTTCTTACAGGACCCCCAATTCTACAATAAATTACATACATTATAAATGGAAATGGCAAAGCTCCACTTCCTGGAGTTAATTCAGAGAGATCCAATAATGGTATAGGTTAGACATGGGGGGGGGTATTGGAGATAAATAGGGTCTGTGTAAGAGAAAGGATGGTTTTAAAAGACCAGAAACCTAAGGAGGTTCCTTTTTCTTTCATGACTCATACACTTCAAGTCTAATCCTTATTTTCTTTTCTTTGTTAGAAATGACTTCAATTCAACTTTGTCATTTATACCAGGATGTCTTGTGGCTCCCATTCTGTAAATCCATTTCTGTTCCTTCTCTTTTAGCACCACTTCCACATCACCTCCCCTGATATTTGTTTTTACATGTTCCAAGCCACAAGCCATAACCCTGTGAGTTTCATTTTTGTTACTGTTTTTTATATGGAAAGCCGTAGCATACTCAATGTTGCAATTTTTTTTATAGCCAGAATGTGTTCATTCATTCTGAGCCTCATCTTCCTCTTGGTTCTTCCAATATAAAATTTGCCACATGTGCAGGTTAGTTTGTAGTATATCACCCCCTCAGTTTTCCAGGTAATGAAGTCCTGAATGGTTTCTTCATTACTAGTCTTGGGGTTTAAAAATACATCTGTTTTCTGCATGAAATGGCATGTGCTACAAAAACCACAGGGGGCTGAACCCTTCCTTTCAATTGTATTTTTCTTATCAATTATGGTCTGATAACTGTGGCCCGGTGGCGCTGAGGCGCTGGATGCCACACCTCGCGTCACACCAGCGACCGGGTTCGGGAGTGAGCCCGGACGCTGGGGGTCGGTGGGGAGGGAGTAGGATCGAGCATCCAAAGGACAGCTCTCCTCTCCCTGGTGGGGGATCCAGGGGCATCCCGGTGCAGGAATGACCCTCGGTGGAGACCGGAGGTACTTCTGCTGCTGGGAGCACAAGCACAGTCGGAGGCAGACGCCTGGCCAGAACATGGGTGGACACGCGCACGCTCGTGGCCATTGGCGTCATTGCACGCCTGCCGGCTCTGGGGTGGAAAAAAGTGGGAAAAGGAGGGCACTGGTCATGGCAGCATGATGGCCATCTCCACGCGGACTCTCCTGGCACCTGGGTGCACGCCATTACTAGATCCAGAGTGGGTGGGTTGAGCTCCGGAGGGAGTGCTCCCCACCCCCCGGCGTGGGGGGCAAGCCACGGGGGTAGCAGCAGGCCCTAATGAGGTTGCCTGGAGGTAGTCCAAGGGGATAGGCAGCCGGACAGACCTGTGGGTGAGGCCAGGATGTGGTAGGTAGGCAGATCAGAGGCCCTGGGGGGATAAAGAAAGAAGCAAAAAAATTATGGTCTGATAACTACAAACAAAGGAATCCCTCAGATTTCTACACCTATGGTAAGAAATCCTAAGTGGTTTTTCAAATAGATCAGATAGTGGCTTGAGACCTCTGAGGATTTCAAGATTTTTCTATACAATATCAATGAGTTCCTTACTCCCCCAGCCATATGTAGTAACAAAGGTAAATTGTCCCACTTAGTCCCATGGTCTTTCTTTAATCTGTAACAAGTTCTACCTGGGACTCAGGTCAACCTGTTCCTTAGCCCTTTGTATATCAGTACCATGGTACTGTCTTTCATACAGCCTGTCCATCAGTTCTTGTGCTCTCAAATGGTAAAAGGATTCCGAGCCACAATTCCTTTTGGCCCTACAAACCTGACCTTTAGGGAGGTTCTTAATGATGTGTTTGGGATGGCAGCTCATGGCTAATAACAGACTATTTCTGTGTGTAGACTTCTTATATGGATCTGTAACTATGGAGCCATCAATCTGTTTTATTATTGTAACATCCAAAAAGTGAATTTCATGTTTATCAGCACACATTTTGAATCTTAAATTTGGATTCGAGTTCTCAAGATACATCACAAAATCTTTTAGTTCAGACAAATTACCCTTCCAGATGAGCATAATATCATCTATAAATTGTTTATAAAAATCTAAATAAAAAAACAAACAAAAAAAAATGATTCTTGTCTGGATCAAACACAACCCCCTCCTCCCATTTGATCAGATGTAAATTTGCCAGACTAGGGGCTAACATAGCCCCCATGGCCGTGCCTTTTACCTGTTGTAGATTTGATCTTGAAACATTGAAATGTTATTTTTCAAAACAATTTCTGTCATGCTGATTAATGTATTGATGTGTGCCTGTGATAGAGATGTATGCTGTATCAAGCTCTCCTCAATTGCTGTGAGTTCCCCCTGGTGAGGAATATTGGTGTAAAGGGAATCTATTATATGTCCAGAGTCACCAGCCACCAATCTTGTTCAATCTGCATTTACTTCAATAATAAAAGAACACTTGTGATATCCCTCAAATAACTCCTTGACATTGGAACAAGGGGACTGAGAAAATTATCTACATACTTCGAAATGGGCTCTGTTACCCATCCTATGCCCTAAACTATTGGGTGACCTGGAGGTGTAATGGAATCCGTATGTACTTTCAGCAAGGTGTAAAATGATGGCTTAATTGGGTGCTGCACAGTAAGGTAGAATAGTTTGTCCATATTAATAAGTCCCTCATGATATAAATTAAGGAGGAAAAGTTCTATATCCGTCTTGATCAGATTAATGGGGTCAAAGGTCAAATGTTGGTAAAAGGTTGTACCTGCCAATTGTCTTTCTATTTCCTGTACATATTGTATAGTGCTCTGTACAACAATACTACCCCCCCCCGTCTGCAAGCTTTATGACTATAGCTTTATTTTTTGAAAGGGTTTGGATTACTTCCCTTTCTTGTGTAGTCATATTGCAGAATGGGAGCCTAGATTTTTGTTTAAAAATGATCTCAAGGTCACTGGTGCAGCATTCTAGAAAAGAGGAGACACGTGAGTGTAGGGGGTGCAAAAAGTCGAGGGAGGTCTAAATTCCCTTCCATCTTCCTCAATTTGATGAATCCAACCTCATTCGATCCTTCTTGTATATTACTAGAAAAAAACATTTTAAGATTAAGTTTCCATGTAAACTTGTTTAAATCCACAAAAGCATCGAATTCAGTAAGAGAAAAGGTGGGAACAAATGACAACGCTTTCCTTTAGACTTGTAATTCTGTTTCTAAAAGTTCAACATCAGATACATTAATAACAGTCAGTAACAGTTGGCCCATTGTTGGCCCCGTGTTCTGCCTCCTGCCCTTCTTCTGGCTCTGCCACATCTTCCCCTTCTTCTTCCGTGGTCTAGGTTTATCTGTTCCTCCTGCAGTTGGAACCTGGTGACCCTCATACTCCTCCTGGGCATGGACTGCCCTGGAGGGCCCACCTCCAAATATGGGGTATGATGTGGGTCTCCCATATTAAAAATAATTATTATTTTACTTCACTGAACACTGAGTTTTTAATACTGCATGTTCTACATATTATTTGGATTTTTTTGCACTTTGCATTTGCTGACGGGTGTGTAACTGTAGTGTTTTGATAACTTTATAGGGATGTTTATATTAAGACTCAGAAATCCAGACACTGAAGGAACACTGTGTGTTGATTGTTGTTATGGCAATGTGTCAAAAAAAGTATATAATCATTCCTGAACTAGTGTGCAACCTCTCTGAGGAAAGTGTAATGATGCCAAAACATAAGTGGGCACATGACGCTTGCACACATGCATGTGAATGTTCTATCTCCAGAAGTGTCAATACAAAGGCCCCTAACAAGCAGGTGGTGAGATGCCAACCAGGTAGCACTGAGGGTTGAGGTGCTGGATGCCACACCTCACTCCATGCTGGTGGTCTGGGTTTGGGAGTGGACTCAGGTTGCTGGTAGGTCAGCCAGGGGTAGATAGGCTAGTGCATCCCATGACAGCTCGCCTTCTCTGGGGAGGGTTGAGGCTGAAGCCAATGCACTTGCCTGACTCTGAGCAGAAGCTCAAAGTACTGCAAGCTCCAATTGTAGGGGATGGGCGGTCACTGTACAGTGTGGAAGTCAGCTCCTCATGCCTTGATGTTAGGAGTCGCATGCTGTAGGGGAGGGAGGAAAAGAGGAAACACACCTGCCAGCTCTGGGAAGATGGGCTTCCCAGAGCATGCCTCCATTGTGCCTCACTCACCGGACCACCTCCTCAACAAGACACGATGAAGGATTTCAGTTTGAAGGCACCTCATCTCCTCTCCACTAGGGGGGAAAAATGAAGCTCCATAGAGGATCAAGAGGTAGGTCTGCTTGGGCGAGAGGCAATAGGATGACTCCTTGGATGCCCTGAAGGGTCGGGGCTAGTAGGCAGTAGGGAGTAATAAAGAATAATAAAAAAAAAACAGGTGGTGAGACAGTGAAAAAGTACAAACACTTCTAAAAACTTATCTGTGACTGGGTGCTTGAAGTGGCCAGGAAGGACTAGCAGCAGATTAAAATTTTTTGGAAAGTTTCCTCACTGCATTTAGACAATTCAGTCAAGAGGAATCCTTGGGAATGTAATAACTAGAGGGCCTGACTTTTTATCACATGGTTTATTTGCAGTTTAGGGTGTTTTGGTAGCTGAAGGAAAAGTGACCATGGTAAGATATAAATAGTCTATTGCTTATTTCATTTAAAGAGTGCATATAGAAACTGCTGCCCTGCACTGTGAATGAAGGAATCCTTTATGTTTAACATGGGTATTGCCACTGCTATAGTGCACCTTTAGTTTCCCACAGGACTACAAAATGTTCATATTGAGTACAGTTTTAATCTTTCGTACTCCATATAAAAAATAATGGGCGGGAATTTTGAAAGTCCAAGAATGCTGCAACCCGCTAGTGTGCCGAGCATATGGTGCACAGGGCTTGTGGCATTCTGCTGGTGGGAATCAGGATTTTCTATCCTGTGCACCAAATTACCACAAGATAGACCACCTTCTTGTGGTCTAGCTTGCAGCAATCCTGAGGGCTGTTTTTACAGACCTTGCAGCATAATTCGGTGCAAGCTGCTGTAAATGGTGGAAACTGTTTGTAACTGAGCCAAAGATTGTAAAATTGGGTGCAGTTGTGGTGAAGGGGGTTGGCACACTGCTAAAACCAAAGTATTGTGGCACAGGGTTTGATGCAAGTCCTGAGCCATGTTTTGAAAATTTGTCCCAATATTTACACATATAATATAGGATACTACCCTAAGACTATGGGGAACAGTGCTTCTACAGAAATAAAAAGTTTTGTACAGTAAAAGACACAGAGAAAAAAAACCTGTCTAGCTCTTCTCTCTCTCTTCAGCAAAGTAGAATAGCTTAGCACAAAGGACACCTTGGCGAATCAAAGTGAATCAAGGCAGACTTGAACTTTAGATGGTAACTGCTTGGAGTCCCAGAACTGACAGCTTGTCTCTCATAAAACTCAGGTTTAACAAGATTAAAAAAAAACAGTCTCCAACCACCCTTGGCACACACGTCCTATGGCATCACTTCCAGGCCAGTTCTTTGTGTCTTGTGGACCAGGTCCTCTTGAGAAACCAGTCTGATCTGGACTTCAGGGAGTTGCGTATCCACAGGAGACCTCCTTTGTCCTACCTCGTGTCTTAGGAGTTACTGCTTCAGTCATCAGCCAGGGCATCTCCTGTAACAAGAAAGGGCTGTTTTGTCTTTAAAGCATGAAAGGGATGTTTTAGCTTTCAAGATACATTAACTGGCAGGGTTTCTTGTAATATAAGACAAAGAGATAGTAACCAGTCTCCATAGTCATCTGGCATGCCTCTGTCACCAAACTTAATCACATTTCCTCTCACAGATCCATTCAAACTTATCAATATAGATAGAGGGGAAAAAATTACAAATTATATGGCAAGTTGTTACACCTTCCCTCTGGGGACATGAAAAAAAACCACAATATTTTTATTTTTAATTATTTAGTTTTTGTTTACCGGGTAGGTGCATTAGCCATAGCAATGACTATTTTCAGGCATGACCCTGGAGGGTACAGTTCAACAATACAGGGTAACATTTCAAAACAATTACAAACATAGTTGACAGTACTATACAGAGCAGTTAGCAAATGTAATACCAATGTAGATAGCACAAAATAAACAAAAATAAGAGAGTAATAGTACACACCAGAAAACTACATTACAATGAGTATAAGGAAGAAAAGCTTGAAACAGATTAAACATTTTAGTGCTAATAAGGGAAAGAATGTAGTCCAATGGGTAGGATACTAGTAAGTGATAGAATTAGGAACAAGAAAAGAGGGATGAGAGTGAAAGTAAGGGGGGAGGTGGGTCAGATAGGAAGGAGAAGTGCATAGCATATAGAGGATTATATAATAAATGCCATGGAAAAGAAGAACGGGAGCAAAAGAAGCTATGGAAGTTTGAAACAGGAGCACTTGTGGGAAGAATCAAGATAGTTTTGCAGCCCTTTTTTAAAAGTTGCATGACATGATGATTGGCATAAAGCTAGTGGAAGGGAGTTCCAGTATTTGGGGGCATAGCAGGTGAAAGCACTGGTGCCTTTAGTGGTTTTGTGTCTGGGGATAAAGACTGGGGCCTGGTCAACAGACCTCAGTCCATAGCAAGGCATCAGATTTTGGAAAAGTTCTGCAAGGGATGTAGGTATTTGTAGGAGGACAATATTATCAATGATAGAGCCATATGCGTGAAGCCTTAATTCATTAGGAGGAAGCCAGCCCAGGTCAGAATAAAGGAGACTGGTGTTTCAGATGGTGTGAGGAGGACACATAGTGACAGATATTGTTATGTGTGATATCCTATTTCTGAACGCTAGATTTGCATGCTGAGGCATAAGTTGCAGCACCATAGGTAAGTGATGGAAGGAGTATGCCACGGACTATGGCAAGCCTTGCTGAGGGGGTGAGCACATAGCTGGTTTGATAGGCTATTCCAAGTTTGGAGTTGACAAGTTTGCAGGTCTGAGTGATGTGTAGGTCAAAATTTAGAGACAGATCAAGGGTGAGGCCCAGATATTTTTAGAAGATTACCACCCCAACTACTGAGTCATTTAATGAGGTGTCTTTAAACTTAGGATGATCATGTTTGAGTTTAGCATTTGTCCCAAAGAGCATAGCTTGGGTTTTGGACTCATTTAAAACAAGTTTGTGGGTAGATAGCCACCCTTGAATTAACTGAAAGTCAAGAGAGAGAAAGATTGTTTATGTCCTCAATGCTTTTTGGGCTAGCGTACAGAACAATATCATCTGCTTAAAGCAAGGAAGTTGTCCTGCAGAGGTTAGTAGAGATGCTATTTATGAAAAGAGAAAAAAGTAGGGGGCCCAAGGATGGAGACTTGAGGACCCCAACGTTTATAATGGTCTTGTCCGAGAGAGTAGAGTTGTATTTCACAAATTGAGTCCTATCAGATAGGTAGTTCCCAAACCACCTTATGACTTTGTTTGAGAAGCCTAGTGATCCAAGGGTGGTAAGAAGGATGGAGTGATCAACAAGGTCAAAAGCCTTGGTCATATCTATGAAAATAGCCCCAGTGATTAGCCCGGAGTTCATAGCCACTAGTGTATCTGACGTGAATTTGAGAAGGGCAGTAGTGGTGCTATGGCCCTTGCGGAAGCCATGCTGGGCAGGGGGAAAGTAGATCATGTTTCTGAAGGAAATCAATTGTCTGGGTAGCTACAATCTTCTTGAGAATTTTATTTAGGACAGACAGTATGGCAATGGGCCTATAGTTAGAGGGATCTTTGCTGTTTCCTTTTTTGAAAACAGGGGTAATTCTAGCTGACTTCCATATTTCAGGGATATAGCCCAGGCAAAGGGAGAGCATGAAAATCCTGGCTATGGGGTCAGCAATGAAGGGTGCTGCAATCTAGAGGAGCTTTGGTTCAAGATTGTCAGAGCCAGCTGCAGTGATTTTTGTTTGTTCATGTGAGCCTTCGACCTCCCACGGCTATGCCCTCAGTTCACTCTCTGGGTGAACCCCTCATTAGTTTTCATAGTTCCTGTCCTACTAAAAAAGGTATACTAGCTGCTATCTAGACAATCCCTCTGCTTTGTCATGCTGTGACCTACTGTGGTGTCTGATGTCCATATTATAGGATTGCAGCACGAGGCTCCACCTCAGCAGCTTGGGGTTCTGTCTACTGGTTCTATGCAGCCATGTAAGGGAGTTGTGGTCTGTGACCAGGGTGAACTCCCTCCCATACAAATAGGTTTGCAGCTTCTGCAAAACCCAGACAATCCCTAGACACACCTTCGTGATTGTGGAATAGACTTCCTCTATAGGAAGAAGCTTCCTGCTCTGGTACACAACTGGATGTTCCTCTCCCAAGTGTATAACCTGACTCAGAACCTCATCCAGACCATGATCAGATGCGTCTATGTGCATAATAAATCTTAAAGAATAATCCTGATTAGTGAGCTCATGTGCCAGACACAATGGCTCCCTCAGCCTGTGTAACACAGTATTGCAGGTTTCATTCCACTAAACCTTTTTCTGGCACTTTCTTTCTGGTGAGATTGAACAGGGTTTTGATCATGCTACAGAAATGCAGCACAAACATATGGCACTGCCCTGCCTTCTTTAGGAATGCTGACACCTTTCTCTTGGTTGTGGACATGGCCCATCCCTGCAAGGCCTCAATTTTCACCAGCTAAGGAAAATATAAAATATTATAATTCTGAAACTAAGGCACTGTTCAATTTGTTTTTCCCAGATCTCAACAGCATTAAAGAGTAAATAAAAGGTATCCATGTACACATATTTTTAACCACAAAAATAAATTAAAGCGAATAGTGAATATAATATATTAAAATAATGTGAAGGCATGCACCTTTATCTAAATCATTACACATTAACAGTGATGTTTCTCCTTTTAGAACTATTAATATAGCTTAGCTGCAAGTCAAGCTTCAAGGTGAGTTAAGCGAGTGGTTGCCATTTTGTGGCACAATACAAGAATAGTATGCTAGTGTGGTGAAGGGAGATATATAGAATAGTCACAAGGATAGTAAAGTACAGTGTGTATTAAATAATGAATGTATTTACAGATTAATTTCAAAGATCACGCTGAATAGGGGGTCGATACCAGTCCATTCACAGAAGAAAAGGTTTTGAAAGAACTCTAGAAACTGAGGGTGGACAAAGCAATGGGGCCTGATGGGATTCACCCAAGAATTCTAAAAGAACTAAGGGTAGAACTAGTAACACCACTGACTACTCTTTTTTTAACAAATCATGGGAGGATGGGGTGGTACCTGAGGACTGGAGGACGGCAAATGTGAGTCCACTTCACAAAAGAGGGATCAGGGCAGAGGCAGGAAACTACAGACCAGTTAGTTTGACCACAGTGGTAGGGAAAAGGATGGAATCACTTCAAGGAAAGAACTGTTAAGTACCTAGAGGTCAGTGGGGCACAGGACCCAAGGCAGCATGGTTTCACAGGAGAAAGGTCATGTCAGATGAACCTAATAGATTTCTTTGATTGGGTGACCAAAGTAGTAGACGGGGCTGTTGATATGGCCTACCTAAATTTTAGCAAGGTATTTGACACAGTCTCACATAAAAGATTAATATACAAGTTAGCCAGCCTTGGAGTGGGTCCCAAGGTGGTAGCCTGGATAAAAAACTGGCAGGACAACAAGACGCAAAGGGTAATAGTAAACGGAGTCCACAGTGAAGAAAGGAGGGTAATTAGCCGGGTACCGCAGGGTTCGGTAATGGGACCGGTCCTCTTTAATGTCTTTATAAGTGACATTGGAGAGCACCTGGAAGGAAAAGTATGACTCTTTGCAAATGACACAAAGATCTGCAACAGGGTTGATACACAAGGTGGGGTGGAAAGGATGAAAAGGGACTTGGCAAGGTTGGAGGAATGGTCAAATATATGGTAGCTCTGATTCAATGCAAAGAAGTGCAAGTTAATGCATCTGGGAAACAAAAACCCAGGGGAAGAGTACACAATGGGGGTGAGTTAATAACAACAACAAACATTGAAAGAGACCTAGGAATATTATATCAGATGACGTAAAGGTGGGCAAGCAATTTGAGAAGGTAGTAAGGAGGGCTGGGGGGATACTGGGATGCATAGGAAGAGGCATCAACAGTAGAAAACAAGAAGTTGTTATCCCTCTGCACAGACAGTTGGTGAGACCTCATCTGGAGTACTGCATGCAATTCTGGAGACCCCATCTCTGCAAAGACATAGACAGGATGGAAGCTGTCCAGAGGAGGGCAACTTAAATGGTGCAGGGACTGCACCAGAAGACATACGAAGAAAGACTAAAGCAGCTTAATATGTATACCCTTGAGGAAAGGAGGGACAGTGGGGACATGATAGAAAAGTGTCTCAAGGGAATTAATAAAGTACAAGAGGGTAGCATCTTTCAGAAGAAGCGATATGCAAGAACAAGGGGGCGCAATTTGAAGATAGAGTGGGGGCAGCTCAGAGGTAATGTTAGTATTTTTTCACAGAGAGGGTTGTAGATGCATGGAACAGCCTTCCTGAGGAGGTTGTGGAGTCAGGAACAGTGGGAGAATTCAAGAATGCATGGGACACACAAGGCAATTCTAGTGAGGAGTAGGAGGAAGTAAGCTGTTGATTAACTAGAATCTGCAGCTTATCCATCAGGTAGGGAAATGGGCAGACTAGGTGGGCCAAGCGGTCCTTATCTGCTGTCAAATTCTATGTTTCTATGTAAGATGTATTATGAGCCATGGGTAGTGTCTTAAAGACTCAAATAAAATGAAATGTTATCTGATCATGTTAGTTTACAACATCAAGAAGATATAGGTGAACGTAAATAAGAAAGTTTTCAATTTCTTCACAGTTTCACTGGAAGAAGATGAACAGGCAAAATGGTGGGGTTGTTTAATAAACTGATTATAAGTAAAATCTATGATGCAGTGGCCGTTTTGGTTTAGAGCAGCCCACCGCCCCAGATGTGTTTCAAGAATATTCCAAGGGCAAGCTCCATGAAAAACAGATGTACAAGTTTCTATGATTCCCCACTGGAACACCCAATTCACAACCTACTCCCTACCTTGTGTCTAGTGTATGACAGGTCTACCTTTCTTATCAGGCACTTCTCTGCCTTGAATAGTGACCCAGTGGCCTGCAGTTGGCAAAACACCTCAGTTATGTGCCTGACATGATCCTTCCAAGTCTGGTTATTTATTTTGTTTTATTTATTTATTTATTTGAATCTTTGTAACCGGGTAAGTCCACTGAGACCATGCAGTCCCTTTTTCAGGGGTGACCAGTGGGGGGGGGGGGACATAGGACAATTAGTTTACAGCTTAGAAAGAGATACAATCATTTACAAAATTGATAATAAAATGAATGCATCAAGGTGGTTAAATAAGCAAGAGCCACAGTTGATTATAGTGCATATAGGCAGCCACAGAACAATATATGAATTTAGGGCAGCGTCCTAAATGCAATAAAGGGTTTTTGACAGGATTGTATTAGGGTACAACCTTGATGATGGCTAGACAGGGGTTTACGTGTTTGTAGTTGTAGAGCACTGATGTACAGTACAGGTGTTCTCGTGGAACTTCTGTGCAATAGTAGTGTAGGGATAGAAAAATATGTTTTGCAGTTATAAGAAAAAAAAAAGGATAAGAGCAGGCACCTGTAAGTCGGGTGAGGCAGGTACAGACTCCTAAAGCATGTAAATAGTTATGCAGATCATGTTTGAACCAAGGGAGGGTAGTGAAGGAGAGGATAGATGGGAGGAGGGAGTTCCACGCCAAGGGGGCTGCATAAGCAAAGGATCTTCTGCCTGGGAAAAGAGGTGTCATAGGTATGTCCAGTAGTTGAAGGGAGGAGGAGTGGAGAGGACACCTGGACTACTTTATAAAAATAACATCTGTTAGGCTTGGTGGAGTGTAGAGATGTGTGCGCTTATAGATGAGGCACAGCGAGGAGTACTGAATTTTGTGTTGAAGCTGAAGCCAGCCCAAAGATGTGAGCATGATGCAGTGGTGCTATGCGGGGGTGTGCTCTGATGGTAAAGCATGCTATATTGCGATATAGTTGTTTCAACTGATATGTGACAGGAGCCTTAAGTGATAAGAATAGTGGAGCCCCATAACAAAGCAAAGGCAGAAGTGAGGTGGTAGCAATTTTTTGACAACATGCATTTGATAGCAGGGGAAAAAGATGATATAGTAAACCAATCTTTTGTTGTAAGGTTTTGGTGGTTTTGTTAACATGGGCCTCAGAGGAGACATTAGGTTCCAGCAGGATGCCCAGGTATTCCCCATTACTGGTATGGATGGAAAGCTGTGGATTAATATATGTTTTAAAGGAGAGGGGATGGAAGAACTTAGATTTAGTTTTCTAAGTGTTTAATAGCAAATTTTTTTCAAAGAACCATGATTCTAAATGGCAGAAGTCAGATTCCAGGTGCTGACTGAGCCATTGGGTGTCAGCTGAGGATCATTATAATATGGCTTCGTCCACATAGAGCTGAAAGGATGCCCCTCCACAGAAGCCTGGCAGCTCAATAATGAACAGCAAGAAGAGTAGAGTGCCTAGGATGGATTCCTGGGAGACTGCATGGGTAATCTGTCTGAATGGAGATCGACAGTTGGCTCATTTGACACTTTGGGTGAGGCCGGATAGGTAGTTTTGGAACCAGGGGGTGGATAGTTGATCAAGACCCAACCATTCCAATTTCATTATCAGCCTTGCATAGTTCACCAGGTCAAAAGCCTTTGTGAGGTCAACAAAGATAGCCCCCATGGCTATACCAAAATCAAAGGCATGGTGAATATCTGAGGTGACTGATGAATGCAGAGAGAGTGCTATAATGTTTGCAAAAACATGTTGGCAGGGTAATAGGAGTTGGTGATGTTCAAGGTAGTCTTGTAATTGGTTGTATATAATTATTTCCTGAGTTTTTGCACGGTGGCAGAGAATTAAGATTGGTCTGTAATTTTCAACAGGGGTGGCTGACCCCCCTCTTTGGATTGGTATTATTAGTGCCATTTCCCATTTTTGAGGGAACAGTTTCTTTGAGAAAGGATCTATTAATCAGGTTTCTAACTGGTACTGCAAGTGCCGGCACTCACTATTTTAAGAATCTAGGTTCAAGTGATTCATGGCCGGGAGAGCTATGTTCCTTAAGGTAGCTTGAGAACCTCTTTTTGGGTGGCAAGTTTGATGTGGAATTGTGAGCATGCGGTCCCAAGAGATTTGTGACTGGGGAGGGTTGGTTGTCCTGGTTTGCAGTGAAGTGGGATACATAATTACTTAGGTCTGTAAGGAAGTTGTTGAGACTGTCTGCTACTATATGGAAGCTGGGTTTGATAGTACTTTGTATTTCATAGAGTGTGAGTCAGGGCAGTTGGAGGTTTTCCTTTGAGAAGTGAATTTATATGAACCCAGAATTCTTTGGGGTTGCTGAGTTTTTCTGTTTGGATTGATCAGTAGTAGGTCCTATTTTCATTGGTTATTTTAGACTTGCAAGTGTTTCTGTGCTGTCTGTATGTATGCCAGTCTGAGGGGAGTCCAGTCCTTTTACACATTTTCCAGGCTGCATCACATGTGGACATATGGTTCCGTATACCTTTTGTCAGCCATGGGGCTTTATCTCCTTTAGATCTACATCGGGTAAGTGGGGCATGAAGTTTATGATGGCAGTAACAGTGACAATTAGCTATTCCAGGGCTTGGTAAATAGTAGACAGGGTTCGTATGGGGTCCCAGTTTACATTATTGAGTGAGTTGAGGAAGGATGCACGATCAAAGAGGGCATATTACCAGATTCTACAATTTTTGGAGGAAGGTTTCGGGAATTATTCCTCCAGATACAATAGACTGGCGAGTGGTCGCTAATGCTGTTGGGTAACACTCCCAATGCAATTATTCTATGAGCACAGTTAGACAAGATCCAGTCTATGAGGGAGTGGTTTCTTGTTTTATTATTCCTTCTTGTGGATTCAGCTATGTGCAGAGATAGGTTGGCATCAGCCAAGGTGGAAGACACCGTATTTTTGTTATTAACATAGAAACATAGACTTTGGTGACAGATAAGGACCGCTTGGCCCACCTAGTCTGCCCATTTCTCTACCTATTGTATAAGCTGTAGATCCCAGATAACCAACAGCCTACTTCTTCCTACCCCCATCAGAACTGCCATATGTTTGTCCCATGAATTCTTGAATTCCCCCACTGTTTTTGAACCCATGACCTCCTCAGAAAGGCTGTTCCATGCATCCACCACACTCTCTGTGAAAAAGTAGTTCCTCACATTGCCCCTGAGCTGTCCCCCCATGTTCAAATTATGTCCCCTTGTTCTTACACATCTCTTTTTCTGAAAGATGCTAACCTCTTGGACTTTGCTGATTCCCTTGAGGTACTAGAAAGTTTCTATCTTGTCCCTCCTTTCCCTCTTTTCCTCAAGGATATACACATTAAGCTCCTTTAGTCTGTCTTCTTATTGCTTCTGTTGCAGACCCTGCACCATTTTAGTTGCCCTTCTCTGGACTGCCTCCATCCTGTCTATGTCCTTGCAGAGGTGGGGTCTCCAAAACTGCATGTAGTTCTCTAGTTGGGTCTCACTAACTGTCTGTACTGAGGGATAACAACTTCTTGTTTTCTACTGGTGATGACTCTCTCTATACATCACAGTATCCCCCCAGACATCCTTACTGCCTTCTCACATTGCTTGCTTACCTATAGGTCATCTGATATGACTACCCACAGTCCTTTCCATTTTTGGTGTTGTTAATACCTCTCCCCCTATTATGTACTCTTCCCCTGGGTTTTTGTTTCCCAGGTGCATTACTTAGCACTTCTTTGCAATGAATCTAAGCTGCCATACCTTTGACCATTCCTCCAACCTTGCCAGATCTCTTCTCATCCTTTCCACCCCCCTTGTGTATCAGCCTGTTTCAGATCTTTGTGTTATCTGCAAAGAGGCATACTTTTCCTTCCAGTCCTTCTGCAATGTCACTTATAAAAACATTAAAAATGACCGGACCCACTACTGAACATGCAGTACGCCGCTAGTAACCCCCCTTTCTTCAGAGTGGACTCCGATTACTATTACCCTCTGTGTCCTGTTGTCCAGCCAATTTTTTACCCAGCCTACCACCCTGGGACCAACTCCTAGGCTGGCTAATTTGTTTATTAATCTTTTGTGTGGGACTGTGTCATATGCCTGGCTAAAGTCTAAGTAGGCCATGTCCACAGTCTACTACTTTGGTCACCCAGTCAAAGAAATCTATTAGATTCATCTGACATGACCTTCCAGCTGGGAATCCATGCTGCATTGGGTCCTGTGCCCCGCTGGCATCTAGGTACTCAACAATTCTTTCTTTCAGAAGTGATTCCATCATTTTCCCCACCACTGAGGTCATGCTAACAGGTCTGTAGTTTCCTGCCTCTGCTTTGCTCCTACTTTTGTGAAGGGGAATCACCTCCACCCTCCTCCAGTTCTCAGGTACCTCCCCATCTTCCCATGATTTGTTAAAAAGTGTGGTTAGTGGTGTCACTAGGTCCTCCCTTAGCTCTTTTAGGATTCTGTGGTGAATCCCATCAAGCCCCATTGCGTTGTCCACCTTCAGTTTTAGGAGTTCTTTCAGAAACCTTTCTGCTGTGAAAGGACTGGTATCAACCCCCCTATCCAGTGTGCTTCTATTGATTGGATTAGGTACCTCTCTCTCCTTCTTTTGTGAATACTGGGCAGAAGTATTCATTTAGTATACCTGCTTTTTTACTGTTCCTCTCTGCCAACTCACCCTCCCCTTTATTAAACCTCACTATCCCTCTCTTGGTCTTTTTTCACTCCCAAATGTACGTATAAAAGGTTTTATTCCCCTTCTTAACTGAGTTGGCTATTTTTTCCTCAGCTTGGGCCTTTGCTATTCTAATTGCCTTCCCCGCTTCCTTTGGCTTTAACTGGTACAATTCTCTGTCCTGCTTCTTCTGTGTTCATTTATACTTCCTGAACACTATTGTTTTCTCCCTAACCTTGCCCGCCACCTCTTTTGAGAACCATAGTGTTTTTTTCTTTCATTTTGATTTGTTTATTTGCTTCATACAAGGGCTTGTTGCCTCTCTGATGGCAGTTTTGATATTTCCCCATTGTTCCTCCACTCCTCCTTCTGGCCTGTTTGCTAGTGCTTTTCTGAGGCACTCTCCCATTTTGTCAAAGTCAGCCCTCTTAAAATCCAGTACCCTCACTTTTGTATGGCTTGACTCTGTGGCTGTGTTTATCGTGAACCACACCATTTGGTGATCACTTGTTCCCAGATGGCAACCTACTTCTAGATCTGAGATCCTCTCTCCATCCCCATTCGAGAGTACCAGGTCTAAGACTGCTCCCTCTTTGTCCAACAGTGAGCACCCACTACTAAGTTAATCAGCAATGCATGCATGTTCCATCACCATGTATAGATTGCAATGGCATGTACTCCGCCTCCTTGGCATCCATTCTAATGTGCATAACACAGACTTTAACAGTGTTGGCCATCACTCTCATACTGCCAAGAAATACATCTGAAAAGCTATCAAGCCGACATGATGCATGCTGCACCATAAAGTCACAGTACATCAATGATGCCTCCAGGTCCATCTATTACTCCTCCTCCATCAGTGTCCCAGCAAGAAGAACCAGTCACCCATGGATTATAGCATTGCCAGCACATTTTGGGCCAGTACCTCAACCAGCATGATGCAGCAGTTTCATTCCAGCAAGCCCATTTGGTTTGGTTTCTCTCCAGCCAACCAAACAGCCACTCAGAAAGTGTCAAAGATCATCATCAAGCCACAATGATATCTATTCCTCCTCTATGGCCTGTCTTCTCGTCAAGTGATTCATGGTAAATATATTTTAGCTGTGTTCTTGTCTTAGTACTCATACATCCGTTGAGCATTCCTTTGCCATCATAGGATGTCAAGGTTGCAGGAAAGGCAGCCCACCTTATAGAGAAATGTTGTATAAGTTACTGTATCTCATGTATTTCCATTTGACTCCATGTGAGGCCAGGAATAAGCATGATATATCTAACATAGCACTGTATGCACCTAGTCAACATTGCAAGCATCATTATGTACAGGTCAGTATCATCACCATTTACTTTTCTTCAGTCTGTAGAATTCCTGTTTTTCTCATGGTTTTGAAATTCAAGGTGTGCAATTTGGCCAATGCATGCAGCATGCTGCCTGCATACATGAAGGTACTGCAGTTTTGTAAATCAATGCAGAGATATACATGTCAAAATGTTTGCAAAGTAGTTAATCAGGTTCTTTGTTTCAAGACAGATGCCACA
Organism: Neoceratodus forsteri; assembly: GCA_016271365.2. Lineage (NCBI taxonomy): Eukaryota > Metazoa > Chordata > Ceratodontiformes > Ceratodontidae > Neoceratodus > Neoceratodus forsteri. The sequence goes on along the minus strand of CM057451.1, from coordinate 1,058,531,141 downwards.
ATAAGTACCTTACACTTGTCCATTTTGCTTTTTCAGGACTGCCGTTACATCTACTCCTTTTTCTCCTTATTTCATGACAGTTATGCTCTGATTCTGAGTCAGCACTGAAAACTCCATTTTCGACATATTATTTTTCAGTGCGAGTCTCAGTCTGGAAAATTATTATTTGGTTTTATTATATTTCATGACAGGTACTGCTGATAAGAAAAAGCATTTTTTCCAATTGGAGTCAAGATAACATGTGTCTTGTGTGGCACTAGAATCTGAAAAAAGCATTCCACTTTATTTTTCCTAATGATATTAAAATATTAATTCTTCCAGGTTCTCAACATCACTGTAGATTTTCAGCATTGGCTCTTAAACAAGCATTCAATCCTGGAAAATGTTAATCGATGTCGCCAACATGGATGGTAAGCATCAATACAGGTAAGTATTAATTCTAATTTTGTTTCTTTCATATTCATATTTTTTTCTTCCCACTTTTCACTGGTAACCTTGGTTCAAACAATAGCACTGAAGTAGTCATGAGTTGCAAATTCTGGTTCCAAAGGAAATCATTCTTTATTACAGTTAACACACTGATAGTTCAGAAAGCATTGCAGAGCAGGGCATGATTATGCTGCTGCTTATACAGTGTCATCGGTGCATTGTTGGATAAGGATATAAGTAATATATCCTTTCTTTTCACAGTGGTTCAAGGATCTTCAGTAAGCATCGTATATGCCTGGCAATGTCCAAACGCATGCTGATAAAATCAAAGGGCACACTGTGCAACTTCAGTAAACAGTATTAATGATATTTTTCTTCAACACACCAGCAAGACCTAGCCATACAGACATGGCATGCCAACTGACAACAGGAAAATGAGCAGACCATCTCAATTACAGCACTGCATAGAAACATAGAAACATAGAATTTGACAGCAGATAAGGATCGCTTGGCCCACCCAGTCTGCCCATTTCCCTACCTAATGGATAAGCTGCAGATCCTAGTTAACCAGCAGCCTACTTCTTCCTACCCCCACCCCCTAGAATTGCCTTATGACTGTCCCATGCATGCTGGAATTCCACCACTGTTTTTGACTCCACAACCTCCTCCGGAAGGCCTTTCCATTCATCCACAACCCTTTCTGTGAAAAAATACTTCCTTAAATTACCTCTGAGCCGCCTCCTCTATCTTCAAATTGTGCCCCCTTGTTCTTGCACACCTCTTTTTTTGAAAGATGCTACCCTCTTGGACTTTGTTGATTCCCCTGAGGTACTTGAAAGTTTCTATCATGTCCCCCCTCCCCCCCTTTCCTCGAGGCTATACATATTAAGCTCCTTAAGTCTCTCTTCATATGTCTTCTGGTGCAGACCCTGCACCATTTTAGTTGCCCTCCTCTGGACAGCTTCCATCCTGTCTATGTCTTTGTGGAGATTGGGTCTCCAGAACTGCATGCAGTACTCCAGATGGGGTCTCACCAGCTGTCTGTACAGAGGGATAATAACTTCCTGTTTTCTACTGGTGATGCCTCTCCCTATGCATCCCAGTATCCCCCCAGCCCTCCTTTCTGCCCTCTCACATTGCTTGCCCACCTTTAGGTCATCTGATATGACTAGCCCCAGGTCCCTTTCCATTTTTGTTGTTGTTAGTATCTCACCCCCCATTGTGTACTCTTCCCCTGGGTTTTTGTTTCCCAGGTGCATTACCTTGCACTTCTTAGCATTGAATCTAAGCTGCCATACATTTGACCATTCCACTAACCTTGCCAAGTCCCTTCTCATCCTTTCCAGCCCACCTTGTGCATCAACTCTGTTGCAGATCTTTGTGTCATCTGCAAAGAGACATACTTTTCCTTCCAGTCCCTCTGCAATGTCACTTATAAAGACATTGAAGAGGACCAGTCCTAATACTGAACCCTGCGGCACCCCACTAGTAACCCCCCTTTCTTCAGAGTGGACTCCATTTACTATTACTCTCTGTGTCCTATTATCCAGCCAATTCTTTACCCAGGCTGTCATCTTGGGACCCACTCCCAGGCTGGCTAACTTGTATATTAATCTTTTGTGAGGGACTGTGTCAAATGCCTTGCTAAAGTCTAGGTAGGCCATGTCCACAGCTCCTCCCTGATCTGCTACTTTGGTCACCCAGTCAAAGAAATCTATCAGATTTGTCTGGCATGACCTTCCCGCTGTGAATCCATGCTGCCTTGGGTCCTGTGCCCCTCTGGCCTCTAGATACTTGACAATTCTTTCCTTCAGAAGTGATTCCATCATTTTCCCTACCACTGAGGTTAAACTAACAGGTCTGTAGTTTCCTGCTTCTGCCTTGTTTCCACTTTTGTGAAGGGGAATCACATCTGACCTTCTCCAGTCCTCAGGTACCACCCCATCCTCCCATTATTTGTTAAAGATGGTAGTCAGTGGTGTCATTAGTTCTACCCTTAGTTCTTTCAGAATTTTGGGATGAATCCCATCAGGCCCCATTGCTTTGTCCACCTTCAGTTTTAAGAGTTCTTTCAGAACCCTGGAAATAAGATAAAAATAAGGTAGAAAGAACAAATGTTGATGATTGGTACAATACCCCCCTCCCCAAAATTAAAAATTTAAAAATACTTACCTCAGGGAATTGCTGTGAAACTGGAAGCCAACTTATGATTAGCAGCAGCAGGAGTGGGAGGTAGCGTATGCACCAGCACCAGAATTCCTGAATATTGACAAAGGCATAGATAGTTACTTTCAAAGTCAAACATGTGGACCACAGTAAACCCACTTCCCCATCAATGAAAAATGAAATACTCACCTTTGGTGTTTGGCAATGTGTTGCATTCAGACATCCAAATCCCGATTACCAGCATTCCTTGGCCTGGCATGATGATGATGTCATCCTCCGCTAACAGGAAAAAAATTGAAAAGCAGTGCAAACATGTTAGACATCAACTGGCCACAATAATAACCCACCCCACAACTATCTGGCACATAGAAAAAAAACATAAAATACATGGAAATACTTACGTGTGCAGCAGCAGTATGTCTGTGGGGCTGATACATGAATATTACTCCAGCCAAAAACATTATTTGGTGGCAAGTTGTCAGCCAGTCAGTCAGAGGAGCAGCAAACAGCAAACTACAGCACCCTAACATCTCATTGCCTCCATGCTGTACAAGTTAAAACCACAGCATCACCACAGCCAAGCAGGAAATTATTGGCATGGGAATATTATATATTAATCTCAACTCAATAGTGAAAGCAGCAGCAGGAGGCAAGAAGTGTGACTAGCAGCAGCATTTATGTTTTCTCTCAGCATGGCATCATGGGCAGCACTTGCCATGTTGCCTATTTCATAATTGCGACAATAATTGTCTATCCCTTCTCTCACAATTTTGTCTTGTGACATGTCTGACTTGCTATGGCCTGTTCTGCAGTATGTGCACTAGCAGCAAAAAGATTCATAGTGAAATCCTTTGTAGATAGTGGCCAAAACAGAATTTTTTGGTCCAGGAGATGGGGTAGTACCATAAAACTTCTGGACTGCGCTCACCTTTCTGTCTAAATTTTATGTACCATTTTTCATGTAACATTTCTGGACTTGTACGGCATGCTCTATGCTGGCAGCAAAAACACTGGGCCTGAAATAATTTGAAAACAGTGGACCAAAGAGCATGTTTTGGTCCGGGTGGTGGCAGGGCATGATATAACATCATGACTGAGGCCAGGTTTCTGTATCACTTTACTGTAACATTTTTCATGAAACATTTCTGGACTTCTAGGGCCTGTTTGGCACTGGTAGCAACAAGATTCAACCTGAAATCATTAGTAAACTGTGGCAGAAGCTTCATTTTGAGATCCATAAGGTGGGAGGACAACATATAACACCATGACTGAGACCAGATTTCAGTCTCAATTTAATGTAACATTTTTCACTAAACATTTCTGGACTTCTGGGGCATGTTTGGCACTGGCAGCAACAAGATTCAGCCTGAAATCATTGATAAACAGTGGCAGATGCTTCATTTTGAGATCCATGAGGTGGGAGAAATGATATAACATTATGACTGAGACCAGATCTCACTCTCAGTTTAATGTAACATTTGTATGAAACATTTCTGGATGGACGTCTAGGGCCTGTTTGGCACTGGCAGCAACATGATGAGGTCTGAAATCCTTGGTAAACCATAGCAGAAGCTTCATTTTGAGGTCTGTGAGGTGGGGGATGCCATATAACATCTTGACTGAGACCAGATTTCAGTCTCAATTTAATGTAAATTTTTTTATGAAACATTTCTGGACTTCTAGGGCCTGTTTGTCACTGGCAACAACAAGATTCAGCCTGAAATCATTGGTAAACAGTGGCAGAAGCTTGATTTTGAGGTTCAAGAGGTGGGAGATGCCATATAACATCATGGCTGAGACCAGATTTCACTCTCAGTTTAATGTAGCATTTTGTATGAAACATTTCTGAATGGACTTCTGAGGCCTGTTTGACACTGACAGCAACAAGATAAGGCCTGAAATCATTGGTAAACAGTGGCAGAAGCTTTAGTTTGAGGTCTGTGAGGTGGGGGGAGCACCATATAACATCATGAATGAGACCAGATTTCAATCTCAATTTAATGTAACATTTTTTATGAAACATTTCTGGACTTCTAGGTCCTGTTTGGCACTGGTGGCAACAAGATGAAACCTGAAATCATTGGTAAACAACTGCAGAAGTTCATTTTGAGGTCCATGAGGTGAGGGGACACCATTTAATATCAGGACTGAGACCAGATTCCTGTCAGATTTCTCTGAGGATTATTTTTGTCATGTGGGGAGCGGACTGGAGACTGAGGAGGGACACCACTTAACATTTCTTGTACATGCACAACAGACGTTAAGTACTAAAACCAGATCAACAGTTTGTTTAACTTCACAGGAAAAATGCTTGATTCTTAGCTTGCTGTGTGTTACTTCTTTGGAATGTTGTACACAACAATAAGTGATGAAATATTGCGAAGCAGTGAGAAACAATTTTTTTTTATAGGCACAATACTTGACATTTGTGGATAGGAGGAGGAAACATGTTAAAGAGCAGATGACGCTTTCAACATAACTTTCAGAAAACATAGTATTTACCAACAGTTCAGTTGCATTCCACTTATATGGAGTTTGCAAAGGAAAGGCTGATACCTGACAAAGGCTGTCGGCCATCAGAGCCATGTTCGCACAGTTTGTATTTTTTGAATTCAAATACCTCATGTGAGTTGCTTCAACTCAAAGTAAGAAGTACTCACAACAGCAGAGATCCATAAAGTGCTCTTTCTTTATTCCAGTGTGGCAAGTAAACAATGTAAAAAAGCTTTCCATAAAAGTTAAATAAAATTGCCCGCTTCCTCAAGGCACCATACTTCCTGATACATCTCAGGTTATGTCACACTGACCTGACCAGTTTCACACATGCGTGCTTTCGCACACTAAAAGCACGCATGTGAGAAATGCATGCATCAGCTGTGACATAGCCTGTAATAGCCTGTAGCCTGTAAAAAACTAAATAAATAAATGTATCGAGAAGCATGGTGCCTTGAGGGAGCGGGCATTTTTATCTCTGTTATATGGAAGCATTTTTTACATTATTTACTTGCCACACTGTAATAAAAAAAGATCACTTTATGGATATATGCTGTGGTGAGTACTTCTTACTTTGAGTTTTATTCATTTATTTATTAATTCTTGGATTGACAACACATTTGAGCACAGTACAGTTCATTTACAAAAGTTCCACATCATAGAGTGGGAGGGTAAAACAGACAAAAAACAAGCAGACAAAGGAAGGCAAAATTAAAACAATTCAAAGCTAACATCAAAACAGCATAGTATCAAAAAATTGTAAATACATTCTCAGATAAGATTAAAGTCAAATTTGAGGAGATAAAATGGGGAGAGGAGGGGAAGTAGGGGCAGAAGTAATAGGGAGGGTGAGAGAAGAAGTGAGGAGGGAAGCAGTCCAGGGCTTTGTCTAGAGATAGCAAGTGGCAGGGGAAAGAGTGAGAGTAGAATAGTGGGAATGGATAAGAGGAGAATGAGCCAAAGGAGAAGAGTCAAAGCTGGTGGCCAAGAAGGTTGAAAGAGGAACCGAATAGGTCCAAGTAGGCAAGGCTGTTCTCCACTTAAGCAGTCACAGGTGCTCTGTAGCAGGATGTGTTGGTGCAGAAGGTGTTTAAACTTGGACATCCCAGTTTGGCTTGTTAGATCATGGCCAAGGCCATTTAGCCAGATGGGGGCTCTGTAAAGGAAAGATCGTTGGCACTGTGTAGTTCGGAACCTTGGTACTGTGTAGTTCGGAACCTTGGTACGAGTAGAAGCTCAGAGTTTGAAGCCCGGGTATGGCAGACCTTGAAGGTTCTGGGTAGAAGGCATGAGGTTCAGGGAGTTAGATCTCCACTGAGCACTTTCTTTGCTACTACACGAGTGATACTTGATACAGCTTTGTAGACTGAGCCTGCCAGTTTCTACGTAAAGATCACATGTGTGAGTGAAGCGGTCTGAGTTCATGTTGAGCCTACAAGCTTTGTTAAGTTCAGCTTTTTTAAAGATGTTGGTTTGGCTGCACCATATATTGACAGGACGTAGTCAATGGTGGATACTACTGAACTATTGACCACAAGTCTAAGTGCTTCCGAGGTTAGATTCCTTGTATGCCTAAATAGCAGGCCTAGTTTCACATTTGCGGACTTGGCAATGGTCAAGATAGACAGCTGTCTAAGGTTATTCCAAGATATTTGAATTGTTGAACTTGTTCAAGGGGGGGGCTCCGAGGTTGTTTTTTTAGTAACATAACATGCAACCTGTGCTTATGTTGTGGGGGGAGAACAGTAGAAGTTTAGTTTTTTTGTAGTTCAAGACAAGTTTGTGCGTATGGAACTATTTCTCAACTTCACGGACACCTGTTTGAAGATTGTCCTCGAGCACAGTGGGATCAGTGTTGTTTGTGTAGATGACGGTATCGTCGGCATAAAGGAGTGTCCTAAGTTGGCAGGATTGGGGTATGTTGTTTAGGAAGATGCTAAACAGGAGAGAGCCAAGGATGGACCCTTGAGGGACACCAGTTCAGACAGATTGTAGTTCAGAGACGATATTTGATATTTTCACCCACTTAGACCTATCAGTAAGGTATCTTCCAAACCATTTCAGTGTGTTTTTTGAGACATCAACTGTAGCAAGTTGAGTAAGAAGCAGGTTGAGATTCACGGTGTCCAAAGCTTTCGTAACTTCAATAAATGCAGCGCCAGCAATCTTGTTATTGTCAAAGGACTGATGTAAGTAGCTGGTAAATTCAAGCAAAGCTGTGGTAGTACTGTGTTTTTTCCTGAAGCCAAGTTGCTTGGGGGCATTGTAGGTTGTACTTTTCAAGGTAATCAATCATTTGATTGGAAACTATGCGTTCAAGGACTTTTGATAGCAGGGGCAGTATTGATATCGGCCTGTAGTTGGAGTGCTGTGTAGGATCCCCAGATTTATGCACAGGGGTGACCAATGCAGATTTCCAGACTTCTAGGAATTGTGAATGGGAAAGTGATAAGTTTAGAATCTTGGTAACTGGTAAGAGTACTTCTTCAAGAGTCAATGCAAGGAGTTTGAAATCAGGCTAGTCTCCACTATGTCTGGTTTTGCCAAGGACTTTAGTCAAGAGTTTTCAGACTAGGGATTGGGAGACCTTTTTGAAGTAGAAAGGTGGGTGTTCAGGATGATTTGATTCAATGGCCCCTGCTGATAACACGGGAGAATCAATGAGGAATTCTTTGGGGAGTACACGTGACAGATTGGTGAAAGCTGTGTTGAAGGTATTTGTGATTTGGAGTGGATCAGTGATGGGATAGTCATCCTCCAATAGAATTGCTGTTGTGGTCTTTAGTTTTTTGCCTGTGATGTTTTTTATATTAGCCCAGAAGCTCCTACTGTCACCCCAGGAGTTGGGGAGTAGCTCTCTGTGGAGCCTACTTTTGGCCTGTCTAATTTCCCTAGTACAGATACTTACGGAAGCATTGTATGCCTGCAGATCCTGTTGTTTCAAAGATGATTTAGCCAGTTGCCAAATATGGTCCCCTAGCTTCATCCTGTTTACTATTTCGGGAGTGATCCATGAATTAACTATCCCATGGAGTTTTATTTTCTTAAGTGGGGCATGGATGTCGCAGGCTGTGTTGAAAACACTGACGAAGTGTTGAAATGTGGTGTAGATATCATCCACTTTATCCAGGAAGGACCAGTCTTAGGAGCGAAGTCATTTTTTTAGGAGATCCAAATGTTCACGTTTCAGTATGTGGTTGTAGATTGTACATGGTGGGGGGTATTATATTTATTCGACCAGTTGTAGGTGATAGAGGAGTGGCCACTGATAGAATCAGGGTGAACCGTAACATCTGAGATGCGATCAGGGCGATTTGAGACAATCCAGTCTATGGTTGTAATGGTCCCTGTTTTGTACAGTAGTTTATCCTGGTCAGTGAGTTTACAAATTGCTTAAGGTGTAGTGATACCATTGTATCCTTTATGATACCACTAGCCCCTGACGGCCAGTTTAAGTTAAAATCCCCCATTAAAATCAACTCAGGGAGGTGTTTTTGTGCACAGAGGTAGTCCAGCAAACTAAGTAGGCCAGTGGCCAGGTCCTTAGGAGGTATGTGGGTTGTGATTATAGTGAGAGCTTTGTTTTGTGCCCCCAAGAGTACTTTAACCCCTAAAGCCTGTGCAGAGCAACCAAGATCAACTGGAGGCATAACCAGCCCATGAATGGAATTTTTTAGGAAAATTGTACAACCACTGCCCTTCTTAGTAGTGTGGTCTAGCCTAAAAATGGAATAGCCCGGGAGGACAATTGAATTATCCGATATTCTAGGAGATAGCCATGTTTCCATGATAGATAGAATGTCAGGATTGTGTGTGGCTACCCAGACCTTAAGGAGATCAATTTTATTTAAAGGCTACAGATATTTATTGTGGCTAATGTAATGGACCCCAGCTTTGTTGGAAGGTTCCTAGTGGTAGTAACACTTGGGCCTGGGTTTTGGTGGCAATTGCCTGACAGCATCAGTAACAGTAGGGTTAACTTCAGGCGGTGTAATAAGTGTAGTTTGGCAAGATAGCAAATTTGTCCTTTGAAGTAATTACATTTGGTCTTTCTTCTACTCATAGTGCAGGTCAGAATGACCTCCATGAGGGAGTAGGTTAGGCCAGCATCCCAGTGGGCATGGCAGTAATTGGGTCATGGGCGTGTGAGAAGCTATGACCACGGACATATGATGATGTAAAATAAAATTTCCAGTAGCGCAGCCAGGAGGGTAGTGAAGGGTTTCAGCTACAGTCACGCTTTGAGAGGTGGCATATTTAAGAGGCAGGTATTCAGTATTACCAAAAAGTAAAGAGAGCAGGATAATGAGTGGAAGAGGTAATTTTACAACAGAGAACATTGTGACCATGCCCAGAGACACAATGTAGGGGATAGACTTGAGAGCAAATGACAGCTGTTGTGGTGGGGGGGGGAGATAGAGGCAGGACAGCCAATGAGCAAAAGCAATGTGGAGCCTAACTGTATTTAACAGTGGTCGGGTTGGGACGGGTGGGCAGGAAACTTTATAGGTAGAGATAGTCAAAACCGGCAGACAGGAGCCCGCCCGAGCTTGAGGAGAAGCAGGCTAAGAAGCAACCAACAATGATACAGCCAGAGGCTTCAGGGTCCAATCGGCACTAGGCAGATGAGACAAAATGGCCAATCAAGTTTAAAGCCATAAATTCCAGGAAGACTGAAAAGTACCTTGATTGCCACTGAGCAGGACCGCCTCAGAGGCAGGCAGGAGTTGTAGGATGAGTCAGGCAAGCAAATTAGAAGTGGCCCCTGCCGAGGGGGAGCAGCCAAGTCAGGGGCTGCAGATCTGGGGGGAGAAAGGGGAAAGTTAGGTAAATATAAGCAATGGGATGGGGAGAGGTAGAGGGAAAAAAAAAGGATAGGAGGAGGTAGGAGGGAGAGAGGACCAGAGGTCACACACTGAGAAGGGGTGTGCTAGACTGCTGGCACCACTTTGATTACACACTAAAGAGATTATCCAGAGAGGGGAAGCAGAGAGAAAATGGCTTCTTCAGCTACAGTTTCTTCTGCTTCTGAGGTAGGGGTTGCTTTCTTGTACACTGTCCCCTCTATGTCCTCAGGAGCTGGTTCATTCATCCTGTTATGGATAGTAACACACACAATATTGGCCTTACTATCAAAGTTATTACCAATGATTACATTCATGGGCAGATCTGGTACAACACCCACCTCTTGTGTGCCCTGGCCACCTTCACAGCTTAGACAGATCTGGGCCATTGGTTGTGAGACTGCAGAACCTGTCACTCTTCTAATCCTAGAAAACTGGCCAGGCAGGATCTGTTCCACCTGAATCAAATCCTGCTTCACCATAGAAATGAAGGCCTCAGTGTCCCTCAATCCTTGGTACACCATACAATTTACAAACACAGGGTGCATATGTACAGTGGAGTTAGAGACACTGCACTCTGTGTACAGGCCACTAACTGTTGGGAGCTTCACGCTACCCCCTCCAGTTGCACTGACACCTTTGACATATTTTTTAGGCAAACATACAACAAATGACCCAGCTTCTGGCAGATATAGCACCTGCGTTCACCTGTCTTCTTGCTTTTGAAACCTCATGGCTTCCCTTTTTTGTTCAGGTGCAGACTGGCTTCCTTTAAGTTGCCCCCCCCCCCGTCGAGTTTCATTAAAACTACCTAATGTCCCTCCTGCACTACCATTGTGATGAGAGGATGGTCAGCTGGATATGAACTGATCATCCCTTCTGCCTCTGTAGCAGAGCTTAGAGTTATATTTATTTATTTAATTTATTTATTGAGAAATCAGAATTATACCCTTTGAGTCAAAGACTCTTTTGCAAAGGCTCCTTGTCGGTAGACATGGTACAACATCACAAGTACAGGTGCAAGACATCAATCAGTCCATATATTACATTAGCGGGTAAGGTAAGGAACTGAGTAACATTTAATAGCAGAGGGCAGAGACAGCCCAGAGTCGTGTACAAAACAGCAGATAGTACAACATCATAAGAACAGGTGCAAGATATCAATCAATCCATATATTACATTAGTAGGTACGGTAACGAACTGAGTAACATTCCATAGCAGAGGGCAGAGACAGGCCAGAGTCGTGTGCAAAACAGCAGCAAAAATGTGCATTTTAGTATCCTGCTATGTTGTCACAATGTTTGTTTCCACCGCTTAAACAATATTAATGGCAAGTCTGGATGTATGTATCTTGTAGAAACTATACATTGCTATTTACAGCAATGAAAGAACCTGCTATGCCGCTGTATATCTAACTGAATATTATATCTGAATATATCTAACAACCGTATTCTCAGTTCCTCAGGTAAAGTTTTTAGGAACTGCTCCAGAAGAGATAAATCTTTTATTTGCTTGACAGAGCAAGCTTTTGCAACCTCTACCTAGTGTTCTAACAAATTAATTAGCCACACGCATTTCATATTAGCTATTTATTTATTTATTTAGTTATGTATGTATTTATTGAAAAGTTTTTCCAGGAAGGGCACACTGAGCAACAAGTTACTCGTCTCATGGTGCATCCTGGGGGAAGGGTAACAGGGGAATAACGGTCATACATCAACAATATTACAATCAGCAAAGATAATACATTTAAGACATTCTGGACAATTCAGCAAGATGTGGGAATCAGTGGCATAGCAGGTTCTTTTGTTGCTGTAAATAGCAATGTACAGTTTCTACAATGTACAGTTTCTACAAGGTACATGCATCCAGACTTGCCATTAATATTGTTTAAGAGGTGGAAGCAAATATTGTAACAACATAGCAGGATACTAAGCACTGAATGTGAGGACAGTTCAAATAAGGGTATTTGTGAAGTACATTAGTTGGGACAACATATTGAAGGTGCGAGATAGGAGAACTAAGGGTAGTATAGGGCAGGTGGGGCTGGGCAGGGAAGGGGAATGACAGTGGGATTAACTGCAGGTGCAGTTTACCAAGAGGAAGTTTTTTAGTGCTAGAGAAAGGGAGTGGTGGAGGAAGATAATTGGATTTGGGGGGGAAGGATATTCCATAGTTTAGAGAATAGATACAAGAAGGCCTACTGGCCTATTGTGGTTGAATGTAGAGGAATTATCAGTTGACGAACATCTTATGATCTAAGACAATGATCCTGTGGTGGAAGAGAGGATAGTAGGGTAGAGAGATAAGGTGGGAGAGCCCCAAACCAAAATTTTGACACAAATTTGGCACAGTAGAGAAGTCAGTGATTGTCTAGAGAAGTAAAGAATAGAGAGTGATAGAGGTTACAGTGGTGGGTACAAGTCAAGAGTCAAGAGCAAAATGACAGAAAGAGTTGTACAGAGTGTCTAATCTGACTAGGGAAGACTTGGAAACAGAACTGTAGACTACATCGCAGTAGTCGAAGATAGGTAGGCTCATCTTCTGGGCAACTTCACACCTTGCTGATAGTGGGAGGCAACTGCAGTTTCTATATAATGCTCCGAGCTTGGGGTGCACTTCTTTTAGAATAGTGTTCACATGTCCAGAGAAGTTGAGGTGACAATCAACTGAAACTCCCAAGTGCCTAAAGGATGAGGTATCAGACCAGTCAACCTCACCTCAGTAGTGGGGAAGATCATGGAAGCACTACTGAAGGAGAGATTGGTGGAACATCTAGTTGTCAATGGACTGCAGGACCCAAAGCAGCATGGTTTCACCAGGGAAAGGTCATGTCAGACCAACCTCGTTGAATTTTTTGACTGGGTGACTAGGGAGGTGGATCAGGGGAGGGCAGTGGACATGGCCTATCTGGACTTCAGCAAGGCCTTTGACACCGTGCCACATAGAAGACTATTACGCAAACTGGGGAATATGGGTGTGGGCAGGATAGTAGTGTGGTGGGTAGGTAACTGGCTGGGTGGCAGGACACAGAGGGTGGTGGTAAATGGTTGTCACTCCACAGAGGGAAGAGTGACCAGTGGGGTACCACATGGATCAGTGCTGGGACCAGTCCTATTCAACATCTTCATCAGTGGCATTGCGCAGGACATAGAAGACAGAATTTCACTGTTCGCTGATGACACAAAGCTCTGTAACAGAGTAGACACACCAGAGGGTGTAGACAGAATGAGAAGGGACCTGCAGAAACTTAAACAATGGTCAGGGGTTTGGCAGTTGAAATTCAATGCAAAGAAGTGCAAGATAATGCATATGGGGCACAAAAACCCTGGCACAATATATCAGTTGGGGGGTGAGGATATAGCATGCACCAAGCAGGAAAGGGATCTCTGATGACCTCAAGGTAGGGAAACAGTGTGACAAGGCAGCAGGTAAAGCAAATAGGATGCTGGGATGCATAGGCAGGGGCATCACCAGCAGGAAAAGGGAGGTCATAATTCCACTATACAAGACACTAGTGGGGCCCCACCTGGAGTACAGTGTACAGTTCTGGAGACCTTACCTACGTAAGGACATAGACATGGTAGAGAAGATTCAGAGGAGGGCAACAAAGATGGTGCATGGATTGCATCACAAGTCCTATGAGGACAGGTTGAAGGAACTGAACATGTACTCCCTGGAAGAAAGGAGGGAGAGAGGGGATATGATAGAGACATACAAGTATCTTACAGGGAGGAACAGGGTGCAGGAATACAGTATTTTTAAGAGAAAAAGTTGTTCCAGGACTAGAGGGCATGGGATGAAGTTGGAGGGAGGACGATTCAGAGGAAACATGAGGAAGAATTTCTTCACAGAATGGGTGGTGGACAAGTGGAACACCCTGCCAGAGGAAGTGGTGGGGGCTGAAACAATCACGGGATTTAAGAACGCATGGGATAGACATAAAGGAATTCTGGAGGTCGGGGTAAGTGGCAACAGACTTCTAGGAAAACATAAACTGAACTTAGGAGCTCAAATGGGCAAACTGGGTGGGCCACAGGCCCTTATCTGCCGACACTGTCTATGTATCTGTGTATCTATGTATCCTCAATGACTGTACCATTAAGGGTATGGAAGTAGGGGAGTGAGGGGAGCCTAGAGAGTCTTTGCCTGATACTGAACATCATGGAGATGGTCTTCTTGGCATTTAGTGAGAGTTGATGGGAATTTAACCAGCGCTATCTCCTAGTGCCTTTCTTAACTCTCTAAATTTTGCCTATAAGCATTGGGAGTTAAGTCAAAAAACTTTAGCAATGCATTTTTCACTTTATCATAGTTCATGCAGTCCTCATTGTCCATTCTGACAATAGCTTCTAATGTCATGCTTGTAAGCAGTGGTAATAGGTAAGTCACCTAAGAAGATATGCCCAATTTAAATTGCCCACAGATTCACTCAAAAGATCTTAAAAACAAATCAAGATCAAATCCCTCCTGATAGCTGGAAATCATTATAGAATTACAGTATTTTTGTCTTCCTGGGTTGAGCCCCTCATGCCATTACAGTTTGTGGTGTTGTCCTCTAGCAGGGAATTTCTATCGCTCTCTCATGCTCAGGCTCCTTCATCTGAATCTCATTCTGGTGCTGTCTTTTTTCACTCTTCTTGCTTGTGCTGTATATCATACTGGCACATGACCTTTCAGTTCACCACATTCTCTCTCCACTGCTTCCAGCTTCATCTTCTGCAGCTCTGCATCTGCTTTTTGCCACTTCATTACTCTCTTTGTCTTAAATAGAGAAAACTCCAGCTCAAACATTGTACCCCGTCTGCTTGTGCAGCTGCATTCTCCCTAGCCTACAACTTATGACTTTGGCTAGCAGTGACCACTTTCACACTGCTTCACTGGTCACTTTTATTGAGGATTTATATGAATTTCACTGATGTTTGGCCTTCCCCATCTCCCAGTTCTCTCTTTCTGCAGAGCTCCTGCAGGTTTGGTATTGTGCATTTCTCATGCGGCTCAGATATCTCCTACACTCTGCCTCCTTCCCAAATTACTCCCTCTGACCATGCCATTCCACAATCTCCTGCTCCTGCCTCTTATCACTCTCTTTTTTCTTCCTCTCCTCAGCTATCTTTCTGGTGCCTGCCACCCCTCTCCTCCCTACACCTACTGCTTACTCATCTCCTACCACCAACCTGGCACTCTGGCCCACTTACCTTGCCCTCCCTCGGGGCACCCCCCCCACTAAGGGCTAGCCTCTCGCTGACACATTTAAGTCTGGAACCCAGGCAAATTGACTCTCACTGCTATTGATTGCACTACACTGGGATCTGTGGCACTTGCGCTGGATCCGGCCTTGCAAAATAAGTATGCGAAACCTCACATACTACAATAAACGGCAGATTGCTCTTAAATTCCTGCTCCTCCTCCTATTGATGCCTGGGAGTGTTCACCCAAACCCTGGCCCAGTTACCTCCAACCCAGCCAGAACTGGTAAATCAGAAGGGGGTCTCATCATCTCCACCCTCAACATCTGCAGCCTCCTACCTAAGCTCGCTGCCCTTCAAACCTTTGCCGACCTGCATAATCCTGGCCTCATTTCTGTTGTTGAAACCTGGCTGACACCCAATACTCCTGATCATGCTATTTCTCTACAAGGCTATAATGTCCACAGGCTTGATAGGATGATCAAAAGGGGGGGGTGTGCACTTTACATCAAAGACAACATCACTGTGCACCCCGTCACCACTACCCCCTCTGACTGTCCTGTGCAATTCCTGCCCGTCAAATTACTCCTTGGTGCCCAAAATAAAGTGCTCACTGTTGTCCCTGTCTACACCCCACCTAAAAACAAAGGGTCAGGTCTCCGAGCTGTCCTGGACTTTGTTAGTTCCCAACCTCCTGGCTCTGAGATCCTCCTCCTTGGTGATTTCAACATCAACTGGCTTGCACCAGACATAGGAACCCACAAGGATGATATCTCTTCAGTTAACCTTACACAGATGGTCGATTTCCCTACAAGGAAGAACTACAAGACAGGTGCCAGCACTATCCTGGACTGGGTCCTTGCCAGCCACCCAACCCATATTAACAACATCACTGTCCTCCCCAATTGCCTCAGTGACCATTCTCCTGTCATCTGCAACTGGTCAAATAATTTTTGTATGCCTCCTCCTTTAACTGTTTCCAGCAGAGTCCTACCCCCTGGCAAACTGACCCACTTAAAATATTGTCTTATGTGACAAGATTGGTCTCCCATGTACGATGCGCAGGATGTAGACTCAGCCCGTGATCATTTCACCACCACGTTCAATGCTGCCTGCATTCCTACGCCCCAGTAAAAAAGTGCAAAGTCAAGGCACTATCCAATCCCTGGCTCACTACTGGGTTACTGGCCCAACTAAAAGCAAGGGACCACCTCTGGGCAATTGCTAGGGCTACAGGTGCTCAACCGGACATTCAGGCTTACAAACAATCTCAAAACAACTACACAAAACAAATACGAATGGCAAAGAGCACCTACTACAAAGAAGCCCTCAACAACACCTGGGGAAATGGGGGAGCCTTTTATGACAATATTAGGGAAATCACAGGGTAGCAGTCCAAATCCTCCCCTGCCTTACTGACTATTGATGGTACTACCACCCTTGACCCACTGGTCATTGCAAATGCCTTCAATGCAGCCTTCACTGACCTCAGTGGTGTCCTCCCCACAGACTTTTTCTCAGAAACTGACTCCCCTGCACCAAATTCCCTCCCCACCACCTCAAGTCATCCAACCTTCCACTTCAAAAAAGTCAAGGCAGATGATATCCACAAATATGTAAAAAGGGCTATCTCCAAGTCCAGAGCCAGTGGAGATTCACTGGACCTTAAACTGCTATCCCTCACCCTAGAAGAGATATTGCGCTCACTTACCAGAATCTTCAGCCTCTCACTCAACCTCAGTCAGTTCCCAAGCAAACGGAAATCTGTTATTGTCACTCCAGTCTTCAAAAGTGGTGACAAATCAATCCAGGGTAACTACCGGCCAATCTCTATACTGCCCCCCCTTTCCAATGCCCTTAAGCGCATCGTAGCTGACCAGCTTTCAGACTACTTGGACAAATATAACATCCTATGTCCACAGCAACATGGTTTCAGGCAAGGGAACAGCACATCAACCTCCCTTCTGGAGTTTACTGGAGCCCTTATCAACTCGATGGACAAAGGTCATCTAACTGGAGCCATATTCATCGACTTGACCAAGGCATTTGACACTGTCAACCATGGCCTACTTTCCATACAGCTACTGAATGCTGGGCTCTCCCAGGACTGTACTGCATGATTCAATAACTACCTAGACCAGCGCTCACAATGATTAAAAATCTCAGGTCTACTCTCTGACTCCAAACCAGTCCGCTGTGGTGTCCCCCAGGGCTCAATACTGGGACCTCTACTTTTCAGTCTTTTCCTAAACTCTCTCCCACAATCCTGCCCAGAACAAATTATCCTCTATGCCAATGACGCTGTGCTTCTCACCCCACATAAAGACCCAAAACCATTAATTCACAACCTTCAACTTGCTTTCTTCTCTTTTGAAACTGGTTGGCTATATATAAACTGGTTCTAAACCACAAAAAGACTAAATCTATGCTCTTCTGCAGCTCGCAAAACAAACACAGGTGATACCCCCTTGATATCAATACAAGTGCTGGACATTCCCTCGAACAAGTGACATCTTTTAAACACCTTGGAATCTCACTCGACCCTTGTCTGTTATATGGGACCCACATTGATAACGTCGCCAGAGTTGTAAATGCACGCATTGGAATTCTCTACCGTAACAGGCTACACCTCATCCAGGCAGCATTAAAGATGGCTATTCAGAGCTCTGTGGTCTCCGTCATAGTCTATGGCTCTGCCTCTACTACCACCCTCAGGTGTTTAACGACCTCCCTAAATAAGGCCTGCCGACTGCTTACTGGAGCCCACCATCTCACACATACATATGAACTCTACACCCAAACAGGATGGCTTCAACTCACAAACTGAATTAAGTACCTAACCTGCCTGATAGCAAAAAAAACTACCTTGGGCCTTACCCCACCTAGTGTCCAAGCCCTCCTGCACCCAATCTCAAATCCACGTAACACCAGAGGGTCTGAACAACAGCTCCTACAAGTTCCTTGATGCCACACCTCACTGGGTCAAAGATCCTTTGCACACCATGCTCCCAACTGGATGAATGCCCTCAGCACTCATATCACCTCTACCTCTTCAATGGATATTTTCAAATCAAGACTACATCTTCATCTCACTGCCTCCAGCTTCTGTGACTGCTTCTCCTAACTTCCCTCTTCCTCCTGTGGCCCACCACCCTCTCCTTTGTTCTATGACAATGCTGTGAATCTGCTCTATCTTCTTTTTGGCTGCTGCCCCCCTTTCCTCCAACCCTTCCTCCCCAACTCCTTATAGATCTCTGAACTTATCCCAACTTATGTGATTCATTACTTTATAACTGGATGTAACACATGAACCAATGAATGTTGTTATTAAGCTCTTTTTTAATGTTGTTTTCATTTGCCTATATAGAGGCCTATGTAGCTTAGCCTGACATGTTTGTACTCTCTTGACGTGGAACCTTTGTAAAAGAGCCTTGGCTCAAAGGTAATCCTAGACTTAAATAAATAAATATAATGCCTTATGTCTATCCACTCTTGCTTATAACAAAGTAGAACTGGAAGAATACACAGTTACCTTTTGTATATCTTGTTCTGTGACTGACCAGATAATGTTTACATAGAAAAAACTGTTACAGATCCTGCTCAATGCCTCCTGTTTGTGACAGACTGGTCTCTCCCAGACTCAGCCTGCAACTGTTACCAGCTTTCTCATCCCTTCAAATGCATGAAAAGGTCACCTTGGTATGCCATCATCAGTCAGCTGAAGCCTTACCTGAGGTACCTCTAAGTTCAAATCTGAAGAGAGCAACTGCTCACAAAGTACAGTGCTCCACCAAAAGGGCATGTGACCTACCCCTACTTCACAGCTGAGAATCACTTCACTTTAGAAACAAAATATGGTAACAGTTGCTTTCTCTTCACAGACTGACCACCATTTTTTGTCACATATAACCCAGCTATCTGTTCTGCAAAGGACTTAGTCACAGGAACATGAAGCATATAAAAAATAAAGTATGTAAAAAAATTAAGTATATAAAAAAAATTAAATACTTTAGAATATTTACACATTTAATACAGGATTCTGCACTAAAAATATAGGAAACAGAACATCAACAGAGATAAAAAGAAAGTGTTTTGTACTGTAGAAACCACACAAAAAAAATCTCCCTCATGCTTCTTTTTCTCTTCAGCACAGTAGAATAGTTTACCACACAGGACATCTTGTTGAATTTGGGCAGACTCAGCTTTAGATGGTAGCTACTAGAAGTCTCAAATCTGACTACTTTTCTTGCACAAAACTCAGGTTTTGCAAGGTTCCCAAAAACCAAGTTTCCACCTACTGTTGGCACTCATGTTTATGACACCACTTCCAAGATAGTTCTTTGTTATCTTGAGGACCAGGTCCTCTTGGGTACAGCAGTGTGATCCGGACTTTAGGTGGTTATGTATCCCAAAGGACACCATCTTTGTCCTACATCCTGTCTTCCATGACAGGAGTAATTGCTCCCATCATTTGCCAGGGCCTCTCCCATAATATGAAAGGGCTGCTTTGACTTTGAAGCATGAAAGGGTTGTTTTGGCTTTGACACTCTCCCATTAACTGGCCAAGGGGGTCCTGTAGTACAGGACAAAGAGATTGTAAGCACTCTCCAGAGACATCTTGGGTACCATGTCAAAAGGGTGAATCAATTACGGTGACTACAATTACAGTGACAGCAATTCGGCAAGAGTGAAAACAGGGACTGGAAATTTCAGTGACCGCATTTATGGCGATGATTGCTTCCCTCCCCTTGAGGTGCTATGACCTTGGAGTTAGATATATAGTAAGGGGGTGCAGGGGCAAAGCCACCTGCAGAAAGCAAATATCGCTGTAAGTGTGGTCACCAAAATTTTCTGGTCGTCATTTTCGTTCTTAGCAAATTGCTGTTGCCATAATTGTAGTCACCGTAATTGATTCATCCTTTTGACATGGAGTTGCCATCTGGCATAGCTCTGGCAACTGGGCTGATAGTTTAGCCTAGATGTTAAGAGTAATGAGCTGTGAATGACCTTGGTACACCCATTAGACGTGGATTTGTTTCTTTCAACATCCAACTGTATTCTGTGTGACTGAGCAAGTTACATAACCTCCTCAGTGATCCTGGGTCATACCTGAAAATAGGCCCTTGTGCCTAGTGGGCCTTATCTGGTTACCAAAGAATTAAAAAAAAGACACCTCAGTGTAATTTCACCTGACATCTCCATTTAAACTTGTCACTACAGCTAGAAGGAAATATTTAAAGAAGTGCAAAATTATATGGCAAGGTGTTAAAAATAACATTAGTAAAAACAAATTAGCATCTAAGGAATGAAATGACATTGTCATATTGTTTCTCAGAGAGATGAGGAGAGGAAAAACAGTGAAAAAAGATCATCAGTCAATACTATGGCTGAGCAGAACTGGAAATTGATAAATTGGTTTGGCTTTGATTCAGACTTCCTGTCTTCCTGCCTTCCAATTGGCTTTGACATTTTGAAAGAAGACACTTCTGGTCCCTCGTACAGGAGGTCTTGCAGGCTATAAGTAGGTAACAGAATCATAGAAACATAGATAATAATGGCAGAAAAACACCAATGGTTCATTCAGTCTGCCAGAGTTCCCTATCTAACCCTAGTATCTACTGTTCATCCAGGGTCTTGGCCCTCCTCCCTCTCCTCCCCCATGCTCCTTCCCATTTCTGTCACCCCGATTGACCACTATACCCTTCACTGTGTCCCAGTCATGCTTGAAACCATGAACTCCTTTAGTGCCCACCACTTCAGCTGGTAGACTGTTCCAGGGCTCCACCATCCTTTCTGTAAAATACTGTAATATTTCCTTATGTCCTTCCATAACCTCCATCCTGTCAGTTTCCACTCATACCCTTGTGACCTTGACCAAGCATTCAAGCTAAATAGTTCCTCACAGTTCACCTTGTTCAATCCTTTCAGGAACTTGAAGGTCTCTATCATATCTCTCCTCTCCCTTCTGGTTTCCATTGAGTACAGGTTTAGTGCCTTGAGGTGCTGTTGTCCCTGAAACATTCTCATTACCTTGCACTGCATCATCTCCAGCCTGACCCTGCCTTTTCTGAGGTAAGTGCTGCAGAACTGGGCACAGTACTTCAGGTGTGGCCTTACTAAAAATCTATAAAGGGGTAGTATTACCCCCCTTCCTCCACCTATCAATACTCCTCCCTAAACACCCCAGGATCCTACTTGCCTTACCAAAGGCCTTCTTGCACTGGCTCGATTGCTTGAGTGTCATTGATGATAACTCCTATATCAGATTCCTCAGCTATAGTGCTAAGTCTCACTCCATCCATTCAGTACTCGGTTGTGGGTTCTTAGTCCCTAGGTGCATCATTTTGCACTTTTTGACATTAAAATTCAACTGCAAAACCTTAGACTACCTCTCTAGATTTTGTCAATCACTCTTCATTTCTCTGATTACCTCATCACTATCCACCCTCCTACAGCTCTGTGTGTCATCTGCAAAAAGACATAACCTACCCTAGATACCTTCTCCAATGTCTCTGATGAAAATCTTGAACTGGACTGGGTCCAGGACAGATCTCAGTGTCACCCTGCTCATGATCAAAATCTCTTCTGATTTGACCCCATTGACCACAACCCTTTGCTGCCTACCCTAAAGCCAGTTTCCTGTCCAGTCAACTATGTCCTTTACAGCACCCATAGCCTCCAGTTTCTTCAGCAAGCATTTGTGGAGCACAGAGTCGAAAGCTTTGCTGAAGTCGAAATAGAGCAAATCCATGGCATGGCCCCTATCCAGTTTCCTCCTTGGCCAGTCAAAGAAAACTATCAGGATTGCCTGACAGGACCTTTCTGCCACAAACACATGCTGTTTGCCATCCTGCAGACCATTACTCTCCAGGTAGTCCACAATGTCTTCTTTGATGAGGGATACCATCAGCTTCCCCACAATGGAGGTCAGACTGACAGGTCTGTAATTCCCCACTTGTTCCTTGCTGCTACCATGGAATGGAATGACATCCATCAACCTCCAGTCATTTGAAACTACCATTGTGCTTAGTATTTGGTTAGATAATCCTACCAGGGGTTCAGCCAATTCTGCCAGTTCCCTGAGTATCCTCGGATGCAACCCATCTGGTTCTGGGGCCTTATCTATCTTTTGGGCTGCAAGCCCTATTTGACTCTGTTACTTGTAAATATTGGCTGCCTCATCTCCAGGACCCCCTTTTTGGCCACTTTGATGCCACTGTAAGGCAAGGGCCCACCTTTCTCCCTGGCGAAAACTGAGCAAAAATAACCATTAAAGATGGCAGCCTTTTGCCTGTCCTCTTCTATTACCATACCCCCCCTTTGAGAGCCTAACAACTCACCCGACTTTCTTCCTTTTTTCCCTACTATATCAGAAGAAATGTTTTTCTCCACCCTTGACCCCTTCTGCAATACACAGCTCTGGGTCTGCTTTTGCTTCCCTAACTGCCCTTCACATTCTTATTTCTCAGTAAATATTCTCCCCATTCTTCCTCTCATTGCTTTTCTTTGTACTTGTAGAAGGCCAAAATGAAAGAAAAAAACACTATGGTTCCCAAAAGAAGTGGCAGGGAAGGTTAGGGAGAAAAAGATAGCATTCAGGAAGTATAAGGAAACACAGAAGAAGCAGGACAGAGAACTGTACCAGTTAAAGCAGAAGAAAGTGGGGAAGGCAGTCAGAATAGCAAAGGCCCAAACTGGGGAAAAGATAGCCAACTCGGTTAAGAAGGAGGATAAAACCTTTTATAGGTAGATTAGGGAGCAAAGAAATACCAAGGCAGGGATAGTGATGCTAAATGAAGAGGAAGGTGGATGGGCAGAGAGTGACAGTGAAAAAGCATGGATACTGAAAGAATAATTCTGCTCAGTATTCACAATGGAAGAGCAGGGGGAGATACCTAATCCAGTCAATAGAAGCACTCTGGATAGGGGGGTTGATATTCATCCTTTCACAGAAGAAAGGGTTCTGAAAGAACCCTTAAAACTGAAGGTGGATAAAGCAATGGGGCCTGATGGGATTCATGACAGAATTCTAAAAGAACTAAGGGATGAGCTAGTAACACAACTGACAACCCTTTTTAATAAATCATGGGAGGATGGTGTGGTACCTGAGGACAGGAGGGGGGGTGAATGTGATTCTCCTTCACAAAAGTGGGAGCAAGAATGAGGCTGGAAACTACAGACCTGTCAGTTTGACCTCAGTGGTAGGGAAAATGAGGAATCGCTTCTGAAGGAAAGAATTGTTGAGTACCTAGAGGCCAGTGGGGCACAGCACCCAAGGCAACATGGATTCACAGCAGGAAGGTCATGTCAGACAAATCTAATTGATTTCTTTGACTGGGTGACCAAAGTAGTAGACCAGGTAGGGGCTGTGTACTTGGCCTACCTAGACTTTAGCAAGGCATTTGACACAGTCCCACACAAAAGATTAATAAACAAATTAGCTAGCCTGGGAGTGGGTCCCAGGGTGGTAGCCTGGGTAAAACACTGGCTGGATAACAAGACACAGAGGGTAATAGTAAATGGAGTCCACAGTGAAGAAAGGGGGGTTACTAGTGGGGTACCACAGGGTTCAATACTGGGGCCAGTCCTTTTTAATGTCTTTATAAGTGACATTGCAGAGGGACTGGAAGGAAAAGTATGTCTCTTTGCAGATGACACAAAGATCTGCAACAGGGCTGATACACAAGGTGGGGTGGAAAGGATGAAAAGGGACTTGGCAAGGTTGGAGGAATGGTCTAATGTTTGGCAGCTTAGATTCAACACAAAGAAGTGCAAAGTAATACACCTGGGAAACAAAAACCCAGGGGAAGTGTACACATTGGGGGGTGAAATACTGACAACAACAAAAATGGAAAGGGACCTGGGGGTAGTCATATTAGATGACCTAAAGGTGGGCCAGCAATGTGAGAAGGCAGTAAGGAGGGCTGGAGGGATACTGGGATGCATAGGGAGAGGCATCACCAGTAGAAAACAGGAAGTTGTTGGCCCTCTGTACAGACAGTTGGTAAGACCACATCTAGAGTACTGTGTATAATTCTGGAGACCCCATCTCTGCAAAGACATCAACAGGGTGGAGGCTATCCAGAGGAGGGTAACCAAAATGGTGCAGGGTCTGCACCAGAAGACATATGAAGAAAGACTAAAGGAGCTTAAGATGTATAGCCTTGAGGAAAGGAGGGGGCATGATAGAAACTTTCAAATACCTCAAGGGAATCAACAAAGTCCAAGAGGGTAACATCTTTCAGAAAAGAGATGCAAGAACAAGGGGCACAATTTGAAGATAGAGGGGAATGGCTCAGAGGTAATGTGAGGAAGTTTTCTTCACAGAGAGGGTTGTAGATGCATGGAACAACCTTCCCGAGGAGGTTGTAGAGTCAGAAACAGTGGGGGAATGCAAAAATACATGGGACAGACCTATGGCAATTCTAGTGGGGGGTAGGAAGAAGTAAGCTGTTGGTTAATTAGGATCTGCAACTTATCCGTTAGGTAGAGAAATGGGCATACTAGGTGGACCAAGCGGTCCTTATCTGCCATCAGATTCTATGTTTCTATCAGATTCTATGTTGTTAGCCCCCACCTTTTCCCTGACTTTTGCTGAGAACCATTATAATCTTTTGAACTTATTCCTTTTAGTTGCCATTCTCATGCATAACGTAGATGCCTCAAGAATGGCCAACTTTATTACCGCATCTCTCTTCCACCCCCTCTAAGTTTTTTACCCTGATTAACTTTTGCCTGACCAGTCCTCTCAGCCTGGTGAAGTCCACCCTTCTAAAATCAAGGATTTCAATTCTTGATTGGGGCTTTCCAGTCATAAGGGCCAGTCTGAACCAAATGGAGTTATGGTCACTGTTCCCTCGTCTCCCCTACTCTCACCGTTCTTACCAATTCTGAGTTGGTAAGCACAAAATCAAGAATGGCAGTCTGCCTGGTAGATTCCTTAATTTGCTGTAGCAGGAGACAGTCCTGGTGTATATCCACTAAGGCCTGACTCCTGGTGCTCCTGGCAACCCGAACATCCCAGTCAATATCCTTTCAAGTTCTTTCCCGAGCTTTCTGTCCCTCTCTTTCCCTTGTCTCAAAGGTCTATAGAGTACCCCCAAGCATAGTTTCTTGCCCAAGCCTGCTGTGAGGTTTTTTTATTTATTTAGATCTTGGATTACAAATACTTTTGAGCTTAGAGCTCTTTTACAAAGGTTCCATGTCAGCAGCATAATATAACAGGTTAACAGAACAAAAAGTATGTCAAAACAGTATACATAGAGAAAGGAGATCAACAGGTTTACAGACTAAACAGGGTATGGTAAAATAATTGTAAATAAGAAAAGTAACAATAGTTGACATTCACAGTGAATTGAAGAATAGAAATGAGTAATGCTAAGAAGTTTCATTCACAGGAATGCATACAGTAAGTTCAAATCATCCAACAGGCCTTGTCAGGATGAACGGGGGGCATTAGGTAGAGGGGAGGAAAGGTGAAGGGGGCAGGTAGCAGGGGGGAGGAGATGTCAGAGATGTTGCTAAGGAGATTTAACAGCAAATCAAGTGCTAGGCATTTTAGATTGCCAAAAAGGGTTTAGCGGAAACAGTCACAAGAGCGAGTGGCAAAGAGTAGTCGCTGTAGCTTGGATTTGAAAGTGCCCAATTTGGATTCGGAGGAGATGTCACAGTTGAGGGCATTCATCCAATGAGGGGCTCTGTAGGCAAACGATCTTTGTCCCTGGGAGGTACAGCAGCCAGGGACCAGAAAGAGCTGGGATTCAGAGCCACGGGTTTGGCGGGTATTAAGAGAGGGGCTGAGAAGACTTTGAATTTCAGGTGGCAGGAGGCCTAGGGTTATTTTCTTGGCCATCATGCATGTTTGATATTTGATGTGATCTTTGAGCTGGAGCCAACCAGTTTGGGCATAGAGGTCGCAAGAGTGGGTGAGATGGTGGGCTCCTGAGATGAGGTGACACACCTGGTTTAGAGCAGTGGAAATGTGCTGGAGGGCAGTTTCAGTGGCAGATCCATAGATTATCAGTCCATTATCAATAATGGAGGTAACACAGCTCTGTATGGCCAACATTAAGGCTTCTGGTGTAAGGGAGTTCCTGTGTCTGTAGAGGAGGCTGATGTGAGTATTGACTGCTTTGGCAATGTTGTCAATATCCACCCCATAGGATAAGTTGCTGTCGATGGTGACGCCGAGATAGTTAAAATATTGTGCCTGTTCAGGAGTGGTCCCAAGGCGGTTAGAGATAGCCAGGGGGGATGATGCCTGTGTTTATTGTGAGAGCTGCTGAAGAGCTTAGTTTTTTTATAGTTTAGCACCAGTTTGTGATCACTTAAACATTTCTCTACTGATGCAAATACAAGTTGCAGCTGGCTTTCAAGAGGCATGGTGTCTGCGTGACTTGTGTAGATAACAGCATCATCTGTGTATAGTAGGATTTGTTTGGTGCAGGATCTTGGGAGATTCTTTAAGAAGAGACTAAACAGTAGAGGGCCCAGGATGGACCCCTTGTGGAACACCTGAGCGAACTGGTTTAGAGTCCAAGATGACATCGGCAATTTTGACTTGTTGAATGCGTTTCTCCAGATAGCTTTTAAACCAGGCATTAGAGTTGACAGAAATTCCAGCATTGCTTTGCTGTCCCAGTAGTAGGGGGTGATGGACTGTGTTGAACGCTTTTGTCAGATCAATAAATGCAGCCCCAACTATCTGTCCATGGTCCAGAAATTTGTGTATAAAACCAATGAATTCCATGAGAGCAGAGGAGGTGCTGTGTCTTTTTCTGAATCCATGTTGTTGGGTACATTGGATCTTATGTTTATCAAGATAATAGGTAAGCTGGTCGGCTACAATGTGTTCAAAAGCCTTGGAGAGGGGCGGAAGTATGGAGATGGGCCAGTAGGGCACGTGGAGAGACCTGTCACCGCTTTTGTGTACTGGTGCTACCATGGCTGATTTCTTTCTCTTGGGAAACTAGGCAAGGCTGCGTGAGAGATTAAATATCCAGGTAAGAGGCACTAGCACTTCCTCTAGTGTGAGGGACAACAGCTTAAGATCGAGGGAATCCCCACTGTGTCTAGATTTACCAATTACCTTGAGGATGTATTTATGGGCTTCCTGCCGTGTGATAACTTTAAAGTAGAGTGGGGGGTGGCTAGTAGGTGTGGGAGTGCTATCAGAGGTGAGCAAGGTGACATATACATCAAAAAAGTCAGGTGGAGAACACTGCTGAGGTCCATGAATGTGTTATTGAAAGTATTGGCAATGGTTACAAGGTCAAGAGCAGGGATCCCATCTAAGTTCAGTATGGTAGGTGGCGATTTCAAGGTTTTACCTGTGATTTCTTTAGTATTATCCCAGAAAGCTTTTCCTTTGCCCCAGGCATCAATAAGCACTTCCTGATAATGTTTCATTTTTGCTACAGTAGATGGATGGACCTAGTGCAGTCATTTCATGCTCTTTTGTAGTTCTGGATGTCAGATTGTGTGTCAGTGGCTTGGGTACAGTGCCAGAGGTGTTCCCTTATTTTCATGTGAGTTAAGAGTTCTACAGAGAGCCAGGGGTTGCAAGGGCCTTTGATTTTGCATGTTTTTAGGGGTGCGCGAGAGTTGCAGACAGAACTATAGGTGTTGATGAAGTGTTCAAGTGCTGTGTCAACAACATCCTTTGCTCTGTAGTAACTCTGACTGCCTAGTAACCCTGATGAATCCCATCTCCACAACTGCAATGCCATCCCTGACATAGAGGGCTACTTCTCCCCCTACCATTTCCATTATCCCTCCTGAACAATGAGTACCCAGGAACAGACAGATCCCAGTCATTATTTCCTGCAGCCCACATTTCAGTGATGGCCACAAGGTCTACTTCAGCTCCTTTAGCTCATTGATTTTATTTTGCAGGCTTCTGACATTAAGGCATATTTCCCTCTATCTGAATCCTACCTCCTCCCTTTTGCTATTCCGCTGTCTGTGACCCTTGTGTTTCCCATGTTTTCTTAGCCTCTTGCTTTTCTTGGTGTTTGCACACTTTGCATTCCCCCTCTCTAATATCCCCTCACCTGTCCAAGGTTGTACCTCATCCATCTTTATACCCGCTGAGCTACTACAATATCCCACATGAGGGGGAGAACTAGCTAGGATCCCTTCCTTCTCACATGTTGCCATGGTTCCCCTAGCCCCAGTCTCCCCTGCAGTCAGCTTAAACATTTCATATAGATATCAAACTTCTGCCCCAGCACACAGGCCCCTTCTTTTTTTAGGTAGAATCTATAACCCTTGAAGATCCTCCAGTCCCAGAAGTTCCCCAGTTCCCCACAAAGCAGCATCCCTTCTCCTCACACCATTCCTTAAGCCAGTCATTAGACTCCTCTGTATCATCCATCCTACCCCTTTCATTCTCTACAGGGTGCTCCTGCTCTCCTCCACTGACCGGCAGATTTTCTTTGTATTCACTGAATCTATTTTTCAAAATTGACATATGTATTTCTCTTGACTGTCTGCTTTCACTAATACTGAATACTGACCTGTAAATATCTATAAATGTACATTTTGGCAAACTTGTTACTCTGTTGCTCTCAACATGTCTTTGAGATTGTTCTGTATATTGCTGAAAATATATGATTTTTGTAAACATATTTTTAGTCCCTTGTCCCCCATTCCCCGGATCACACCAGTGAGCAAGGCTTGGCTTGGTGTGCCTCTCCCGTTTACCAACATTTAAATAAAAATACATAAATAAATAAAAATAAATAAAATTCTATCTTTCTTCCTGTTCCTGCCCCACATAGGGAGGACCTCAGAAAAGACCTGCAAGGCTGAGCATGTTGCCAATCTGTCCTCTGATCTTCAAAATTTCCTCTTCACAATCTCCACAGACTGATTTGATAGATCATTGGTACCTAGGTGTACTAACACCCCCAGCTGCTCCGGCTCACTCTCTGCCATCCTCTCTATCCTGTCTATATCCCAGATGACTGATGTACCTGGAAGGTACCTAACAATCTCCCTCCCACTACCCTCTCCATACCCCTTAGCATGGAGTCCCCAACCACCAGGACTCTCTGGGTTGTCTTGACTCTGTTTGTCCCCTTGGGTGCTGTCATGCTGATCTGTCCACACCACTGAGTCAGAGTCCTCCCCCCCCAATGGAGTCATGTACCTGAGCCTCCTACAGAGGTGCAAAATTATTTGCTGTCTGAATGGTGTTGGGCTGCACAACCTCTCCATAACTAACCCGTAGCTATTAAGAATCTCCCACTAATCCCCACCTACCCACCCCTTGGTCCCCCATCCCCCCAACCCCTCACCCCCTTAGCCCTCCTGTCCCTCCATACCCCTCACCTCCACACCCGCTTAGCCCCCCGACCTGCTCCAAAGGTGCCACAATTGACTGTCTTCCCTCTGTTTTCCATGCAGATACCATAGACAACAACTTTAGTACTGAAAAAGATGCCTAATTGAACTTGTACTGCTCACCCAGATAGGGTGTAGCAATAGATTCAACTTTAGCATAGACTTCTAAGTTAAACTGGAACTGTCAGTTGCAGCACTAAGTGCCACTACAAAATAGACTACTAATTTAACTATTACTGCTCATCCAGCTAGGGTGAAGCCAGGCTACAACTTAAAATATTAGTGCTCACCTTTCCTTTACGACTAAGCTAATCCAACAAGCACTTCTCCCCCTTCAACTGTCCCTCTGCCCCTCTCTGACATCCAGCACCTATGATACTCCTAGTTGTATAGACACAGTATATTCCTGTGCTCAATGTTTAAATAAAGTCTCCCTCCTTCTGTATGATTTTTGACTTACTGATGTCTCTGTCTCCTTATTGCTTAAACTTGTTATGACTATTTTTGTGTTGTATCTGATGTACTATGTTGTCCTGTCAGGACCTCCTTGTAAATGAGCATGCTCAATGGAGTTTTCTTGCAAATAAACTTGAACTTGAACTGAACCCAGCTAGGGCAAAGCCAGTAAGCATCAGCTTTAAAACAGATTTTTAAACTGAATTGATAGTATTACTAGTAGCAAAAGGCAGCACTTCTGCACAAACAGGCAGCTAAATTGATTTGTAGAGCTCACTCAGATAGCCACCTTCTGCTATGTCTGCAGTTTCTTAGACTTGGCAGGGAAGATGATGATTTTGCTGAACAGGCTGAAAAAATGCAGTTTTGTTTATTAACAGGGGCTACCCAGAAAGCACTGTGGACAGAACACTCTCCTGGGTCAGTATTATGCCCCATAACCTTGACCCTCACAGGAGAATACTCTCATGCAACAATGACATGTTCCACTAGTGCCTCCCTTCTGGCATAATATACCTTCTTGCCACAGGATCATCATTAGGAACTTCATTATTCTGCAGGCTGATCCTTATATCGAGACTTCCTTTACAGAGCCACCAATTGTCTCCTACCACCGACTACTGTACCAACCTGCGAAATCTTCTGTTACAAAACAGACCACGTACTCCTAACAATTCCTCCCTATCAGGTAGGGAAGCTTGCAACATAACTCACTCTTATACCTACAAATGTATTTCTAGTGTCACCGAAATTCAAGGTCCCACATGTGTTTTGACATCACCAAGGAGTTCTCATGCACGTCCAGTAATGTGATATACTGTATTCTTTGCAGGAAGTGTGCAGCTGTCTACATCAGAGAAACTGACAGTGCTTGGCTGACTGATTCAGGGAACATTACAAGGAACATTACAGGGCAGTCAGGAATGGAGACACTGATAAACCCTTTGAGTCCCACGTTACCTCCAGTACTATAATGTCAATGATCTAGATACATAGTTACATAGACAGTGTCAGCAGATAAGGGCCTATGCCCCACCCAGTCTGCCCATTTGAGCTTGTAAGTTCAGTTTATGTTTTCCTAGAAGTCTGTTGCCCCTTACCCCTGACCTCCAGAATTCCTTTATGTCTATCCCATGCATTCTTAAATCCCGTGATTGTTTCAGCCCCCACCACTTCCTCTGGCAGGGTGTTCCACTTGTCCACCACCCGTTCTGTGAAGAAATTCTTCCTCATGTTTCCTTTGAATCGTCCTCCCTCCAACTTCATCCCATGACCTCTAGTCCTGGAACATCTTTTTCGCTTAAAAATAGTGTATTCCTGCACCCTGTTCCTCCCTGTGAGATACTTGTATGTCTCTATCATATCCCCTCTCTCCCTCCTCTCCTCCAGGGAGTACATGTTCAGTTCCTTCAACCTGTCTTCATAGGACTTGTGATGCAATCCATGCACCATCTTTGTTGCCCTCCTCTGAACCTTCTCTACCCTGTCTATGCCCTTACGTGGTATGGTCTCCAGAATGTCACTGTACTCAGGTGGGGCCTCACTAGTGTCTTGTATAGCAGAATTATGACCTCCCTTTTCCTGCTGGTGATGCCCTGCCTATACATCCCAGCATCCTATTTGCTTACCTGCTGCCTTGTCACACTGTTCCCCACCTTGAGGTCATCAGAGATGATAACCCCAAGATCTCTTTCCTGCTCGCATGCTATATCCTCACCCCAACTGATATATTGTGCCAGGGTTTTGTGCCCATATGCATTATCTTGCACTTCTTTACATTGAATTTCAACTGCCAAACCTCTGAACATTCTTCAAGTTTCTGCAGGTCCCTTCTCATTCTGTCTACACCCTCTGGTGTGTCTACTCTGTTACAGAGCTTTGTGTCATCAGCGAACAGTGAAATTCTGCCTTCTAGGTCCTGTGCAATGTCACTGATGAAGATGTTGAATAGGACCTGTCCCAGCACTGATCCCTGTGGTACCCCACTGGTCACTCTTCCCTCTGTGGAGTGACAGCCATTTACCTCCACCCTCTGTGTCCTGCCACCCAGCCAGTTACCTACCCACCACACTACTATCTTTCTATTTGTGTCCTTCAGCAAGTTTTCCAGGATGCTGACCAAAACAGAAACATAGAAACCAAGCTTATCATCCACCTAGGCACCCAACAGCCTTTTAGTTTAAATGGCAGACTTCTTTTCTACAGTACTAGTATCTTTCAGCCACCTATGGTTTATTTATTTATTTAGATTTTGATGACTGGGTAAGTGCACTAGACAATAAACTTCCTGTTTTCAGGCATGAATCAGGAGGTTACAGAACTGTATGGCAACAGTAAAACCGC
Organism: Neoceratodus forsteri; assembly: GCA_016271365.2. NCBI lineage: Eukaryota > Metazoa > Chordata > Ceratodontiformes > Ceratodontidae > Neoceratodus > Neoceratodus forsteri. The sequence continues at coordinate 1,058,498,874 of CM057451.1, read as the reverse complement.
AGTCAGCAATAAATAGTACAGTTACTGTACAAGAAGGATAAAGTACAAGCATAACATTTTGAGCATTGTCTGAGCCAATGAGTACAAATAGCAATGGTGAAACAATCATGAGAAGACTAGCAAATATAATTGTTCAGACAAGAGAGTTCAGAGTTAGGGGACACTTATTACAATGAGAATACCAAGGGAGTTTGAGGACACTGAGAAAAAATAATAGTGGGAGCAACAAGATACCATTTAACTCCGTAGCCTGCCTTTTTTTACCCCACCTCCATCAAATCTTTGCTTGTACCGTATATGTGCATGATACATTTACATGTGTGGGTATGCCTGCACACAGTTCTGTCCACGGTGTGTGTGTGGGGGGGCATACACACATGGGCATTCCAGCTATGTGTGAAGATCTATTTTCATTTTCCACAGATGCCACTATCTCTGTCTCCTTCGCCCTCAGTTGTCAGCTTTCTATCTTCTTGCTAGGCCCTTTTAATTAGTCCTCACCTGAGGACTCCTCAGCTTATTGACTCCTACTATGCCTTTTCATACCCATTATCATCTTTTTCTTTTCCAGATTTCCTTACCTTGCCTAGTAATGTTTTTTCTCCTAGACCCCAACCCCATTTTCTTTCCTAACACACTGTATATATCCCTTATTTTCCCTTATTTATCGACTAACTTTGCTTTTTTTCTCTTTTGGAAACTTGCTGAAGAAGACCTACAGTCAAAATGTTGATTCTAACTATTTTTTTATTTTCAGAGTGCATTTAATATTATCATTTTGTTTTGTTTTCTCAACCAGATAGGGGTTGCTAAGACTTTTCTTAAATAGGTTCAAACAAACAAGGTACTTATCTTTTTATATACAGCTTTGCGAGTGTTCACAGGTTCAGAGATCTTGGCTGCTAGCTATCTCTCCAGGCTGACTCCCTGGCAGACTTCCAATGTCCTTTATGCTCAGTCCTTAGCTCAGAGGTTTGCAGCATGGGTGGCCGCCAGCAAAGAGAGGCTTAAAATTGATCTGGGGCAAACCATACTCTGCTTTCACAGGTCACTGGTCCCTCCCATTTAGCTGTCTCAGCTAGCTGCTAAGTGAAAGGGGTAGAGGGGGAGATTCAGCTGGCTCTACCCCTCCACTTTCCCTAATATGCTGCTTCTAAAAGCAGAATCAAAAATGGGTCTGGGGCAACTCTGACTCTGCTTTCTCAAGTCATATGACCCTTTCATTTAAATGTCTCAGCTAGCTGCTAAGTGAAAGGAGGGTGGGGGGGGTCAGCTGGCTCTACCCCTCTACTCTTCCTAATGTGCTGCTGCTGAAAGCAGATTCAGCAATGACTCTGGGGCAAACCTCACTGTGATCCATAACATGTGATCCATAACAAGACATGCCATTCTAGAGAACTAATGTACACCCCTGGTGAATTGGAAGGCAGAAGGCTAAAAGTGGGAAAACGTCATTTTAATGAAAAAAAATGTTTCATTTTCATTTAGTTAGGTTGTTGCTAGGTAAATCAGGATAAGTTAGTTATGAACTACGCAGTTGCTAGGTAGATAAGGAAAAGTAAGGTGCTATGTTTTAACAATTGAAGCTATTCAAGTTGATCAGTTTTTTTTATTCCCTGTTTTATGAACAGTTTTACATGACTCCCCTCCACCACCACCCCTTACCCACCACAGTCAATTTCCCTTTCTCCACGTCATTTGTTTAAAACAAATGACTCAGTCATCCCTAGCACAATGCTATGAGAAGGACTTTGACAAGATGAAGATGCCTGTGAGAGGAGGAGGAAGGGGTTTGGGAAGGAACTGTTGCAGTGGAGGGGTGTCCATGGAACTACTCCTGATCAACCAAGGATAGACAAGAGTGTTATTTTAACCAAAGGTCGAAGTGACCTAAAGTGGTTCAAAACTTTGACTTGGGCCGAATCTATGGTGAAAGTATGAAATTTTTAAACATTCACCAAACACAAAATTGCCATTGGCTCAACCTTAGTCAGCACAACCCCAGGATAATTTGAACAACTTTATTCTTTACTAAACAAAGATTTTCTTTTTTCCTGCCACCAGAGAAAATAACCTAGCATATTTTAAGTTTCCAATAATTTTGAACTGTCTACATATGTATTCTTGACCTCCTATCTTTTGAAATATTTAGTATTTTTAATCTGCTCAGAAGAAGTTTTCCTTTCACCAGTAGCGAGGCCAGGTATGATAGAGCTCCTTAGTCTGCTAAACTGAAAGAGAAAAGATTAAATATTTACAAAAATACCTAAAATAAAAGTTCTAACTTTTATACTGATAATGTATCACTCCAGTACACAATGGTCTGGCTAAATACATAATTTCTCAATGCTTTTGAAGGAGCAGAACTTTCATTCCTCTGTTATAAAGGTAAACTGCATATTAGTAGAGCTGTTGTGTATTTTGTATGTATACTTATTGTACAAAATAGTGACCAGAACTGCTTACTGTAGATGTGACCAACATAAGGATCTATGAAATGGTTTTACAATAAATAAAAACACAGAATAATTCCAGTAAAAAAAGGCCTTATAGTCTATCAAGACTGCTCAAGTGTGGAGGTGTTTGCTGTTTGAAAATCTAATATCCTGCCTTTGCCCCTCTGATCTTTCCCTTATATCTAGCCTACCCTACCTTGAACCCTCATGGCCTTGATAGTTAGCATTTTCTCTGGTAGCCTGTTCAGTCTTCTAACTCTCTTTCCATTAAATTCCATCAACCTTCTGGTGTCCTTCCTAAACTTTCTTTCCACCAACTTGCTTCCATATAATCCTGTGATAGCCCTGAAAAAGGCAGAGTTACTGTCATGGATTACAGCATCAGGAAGAAATAGGCATTCCATACTTTTCTGCACTGTAGACAAGCTAATCCATTCTCCCTGCATGCAGTCTGGTGGTGATTAATCACAAGAAAAGTGTGAGGAGTTTGAGTCATTTTCCCAGACAGGGTGTCTTCCATTTGAGGTGTATCATGACAGGTGGCCTGTCATGGACTAGCAGTAGTGTAAAAGAAAGGCACAGTTGCATTACATGGGTTTGGAGTGAGTTCCAGACGGTTATTATACTGGAGGTGTTAGAGGTGATTGCAGTGCTGCATCCCTCCTACTGCATCTTTCACCATGTTCCTCCTCAGCTGTCAGAGGACTGCCCTGAGGCCTTGGGTCAGATGTTTGCTAGCACTATCCAGTGGCCTTATCAAAGAGTTCTTCCCTGCAGCTCTCAAAAAAGCCAGGTTGAGACCTCTCTAGAATAAACCATCATTGAACTCAGATATGATAGCAAATCACAGGACTGTCTGAAGCCTTCCATTTTTTAGGAAGATTATCCAAAAGGTGGTGGAGGCTTACCCCTAGAAATAAGACATCTGTGAACCATTTCAGTGAGGATTCAGGCCTTGTCACAGCAAACAATCTGCACCTGCAAGGTGTTGTTTGTTCTGCTCTAGGAGAGGTAAAGAGTGAAGCATTCTAGTTGCATGCTCCTTGATTTCTCTTCAACATCTGACACTGTGTACCATGGGATTTTAAAATTCAGCTATTTGTGAATCTGGAGGACTCACAGGAACAACTTTAAAATCATTTGAGTCCTGATTTTCTAGAGGATTGCAGAAAGTCATGATGAGAACTTAGTCTCTGCAGCCAGCAGCAGTTTGCTCTGGTCTTTTCAAATGGTTGATTCTGCCCCCGATGTTTATATATATATATATATATATGTGCTGCCACTGGGGTGAGCCAGATGATACTCAACTCTACCTGTACTTTAAATTGGATAGATGGGAGGCTGTCACTGTGCTGGAACAATGCTTACAAGATATTTCTGACTGCATGACCTCCAGCTGGCTGAGTCTTAACTTGACCAACACAGAGTTGCTACTAGTGGAATTAGATCATGGGGGTATTTGGGAAGTCTTGATGCCATCAGCTTACCATCTCTGGAATGGCATTTTTCTGACAGATGTGGATAGGGTGTAAAATCTTGGAGTCATTTTGGACTCAGACTGACACTAGAACATTGGCTGTCGACCATGATCTGCAGGACAGTTTTCCAATTAAGGAATATCTCCCAGATTAAACCCTATCTGGGGCAATAGGATCAGGTGACTCTGTTGCATGCTTTCATGATCTTGAGGATAGGCTACTCTAACACTCTATGCTTAAGGCTATCAGAAGGATTGGTGCACCACCTGCAGCTGGTGCAGAATTCAGTGACTGGTCTGGTGTCTGGTATATGCTATAGGGACCATATCTCTCCTCTGGTGTTGTAGTTGCACTGGTTTCTGATAGGTGGTGTACCGCCTTCAAGATTGCTTTGTAAATATATAAAGCCTTGCATGGATTGCATGGATTAGGCCCTGCCTATCTCAAAGACTGCTTGGCCTGGTTTAATCCTTGTTGCTCTTTTCACTCCACTGAGGAATGGTTGCCATCCCACGATCACACTCAAAGAAATCTGGGGACAGAGCCTTCTCAATAGCAGCCCTGGCAATACGGAATTCCTTGCCTTTCCACCTAAGGAGTTCATTCTTAGTAGATGTGTTCAAAATGGGCCTGAGAGTTTTTCAATTTGACCGGGCATATGGTGATTACTTAGAAATCATTCTATATTTACCACTGACTATTTATGTATTGAGCATTACTGTTTATTTCATTTTGTTTACTGATGTATTTTTGCAAAGTGCCCTGAGCCTTCTGGATATGGTTCTCTTTAAATAAAATTACCCAGCCTTGCCATTCTCTCTGGTGCTTGCAATTTCACTGGGTCTAAACAATTAACTAATGACCACCCTAGTTATGCCTGTCATGCATTTGAAGCTTTCTATCATAGTCAGGCTCTTGAATCTAAGCATGAATTTTCCTTCCACCACTGTATCATTTTAGTGGCTCTTCTCTGCACCACTTCCAGTTTGTTTATGTTCTTCTTCTGATGGGGACTCCAGAACTGGACACAGTATTTCAGGTACTGATGCATCACGGATCTATGGAAGGGCAGTATAACCTCCATCCTCCTGCTATTTATCCCCACTGATGCATACCAGCAGTTTGGTAGTCTTCCTCACTGCTTTGCTACACTGCACAGATGACTTGAAGCTGCTTATGATTGCTACCCCAAAGTCCTTTTCCTTATCTGACACTGAGATGCTTTTTTTCTTGATGTGTCTAATCTTGCACTTTACATAAACAAAGACTGCACCCTTACAAACTAGTAGATTTTACTACCTTGTAATTTGTAAGTAGCGATGTGGTTGTATCTCTCAGCTGTCCCTGATTTTCAAGGAAGTCCTTCACTTCACCTCAAAATGTTACTCTGTCCCTCCTAAAAATTGTGTTTCTGTGACCAAACAGTGGGGGTTGTAAGCACAAAATAATGTCAAACATTAAAGTTACAGACTTGTTCTTCCTTAAAAAATGCATTTTACACTAAGCCACATATTACACCAGCTTCCTGAGTGGATACCACCAATTTTTAGGACGTGTCCCTGATTTTGATCCTTTGTCCCTCATTTTTTCAAGCCTGGTCCCTGATTTATGAGGCAGGAGGTTGAGAGGTATAGATGTGGTCCATTATAATCAGCTTGTCCTAGTATAAGAACAAACCAGCTGAAAAGAACACATCCTGCTCAGGGATTAAATAACTCTATCACTGGTGTCTGACTTTACTGTCATCATCCCCAAATTATGCATTATAACAAATAGCTTACATCAAAACTATACATGGCAAGGATATTATTTACTGTATCTTGAGTTGAATGGTGACAAATATAACACACTTTAGCTTCACCCTCATGATTTATAAATGTCTCCATAGCCTCTTTAATAAATTCCATCCTCATACTGTACATTTAGATGTATAGTATTCCTAATATTATACCACTTGATCTACTTGCAACACTGGGATAGAGTGGGAGTACTTTGTTCAGTGAGGTTATTGGCTAGGAAATCTTTGAACATACACTATGTTTGTTTTACTGTAAAATCACCATGGATCCAGTTTTTAAAGGGCAATGCATGGCTTGTGCAAAGCCCTGTGTCAAGCACTTCTTTTGTGCAGCTGTGCCAACCATGTTTGCCACAACTGCACCTGATTTTGGTATGTTGGGTGCAGTTACGACATTTTATCCAATTTGGTGCAGGTTGTGCAAAACAGTTGGTGCCATCCCCATAAAAAGGGTACCCAGGATTGCTGAAAGTTGCACAACAAAAAGTTGGCCTAACTTGCAGCAATCGGCATGTGGGATAGAAAATTCCAATCACCAGCGTTGAGAATCCCGCAAGACCCATGTGACATATGTTTGATGGAGCTGGGGCGTGCAGCATTTACAGCCCTTTGGAAATCAGCCCCATGACTCTATAGGGTCACTAGCCTATTAGAACAGAAGCAGATAACTAAGCAAGCAATAACACATGACGAGGTGTGGGTCACGGCTGATAAGAGCACGCCCAGGGTGTACTAAGGCACGAGACGTCTGGGCCGAGTGCCTTATGCCCCTGGGCATGCTCTTAACAGCACATAACCCACACCTCAGAGTGTGTTATTGCACTTATAAAATGGGCACATAAGTAATTATTTTAAAAAAAATAGAACAAAATAAAGTTAAAATATAAAAATGGAGGTTTCATTAAGTCAAATAGTAAAAAAAAATAGTCCTCAACAGAGGCTTTCCTATGCATTTATGAGGTGCAAAGTAGAAAAATACTATACAGCCTATGTAAGCCCCCCCCCATATATTTAATTTTTTTTTTGTATTATTATTTCAACATGTATTACTTGCTGTATGCATTTCAGGTGCACCTGACTGCCAACTCAGTTTCACTTGTGCTAAGCATTTTCGAGTTCAGGTGTTCTGTTTCTCCTGTTACCAAGTCCTCCCACCATCCAAAAATAAATTTTTGATTCTGTTTGGTTTTATTTTAATTTAGTTTGGTTTCACATCGGATATTCTGAGTGCCGCTTTGTTGAAACCAAGCGTGTCCATTTGCGGTTACCGTATGGAGCTGTTTCCTGTTGTTTTTTCTGATATTTAAAAGTGTTACTAACGGCGAACTTGACGTGATCAAGTCTTTTTTTTGTGAGGTGACAGTACAGCATTATATGCTGTGATTGGTACTTGTCTATTTAATAGTATTGTTTCCGATAAAAGACGGGGGATGGGGGATGGAGTCTGGACACCGAATACAGTCTGGAGCAGTGGGAGTGACTGTTGAAACATGCAGTCATGACAAAACTAATGGCTAGTGAGTAAAAAAAATGTTGAGAGTATTTCTGTGTAACTGGAGCTTGATGTGATGTGAGTGAGAGTGTGACAGTTACGGGTCTTGGTGCCATTTGAAATACTGGGAGTGAGAGCGTTACGACAGGGATAGTGAACAAAAAAATACAAAACAGGAGGTAGAAAGTCAGCAGGTTCTGTATGTGGGTTTTTTTTTGGATGTAACGGTCCACCGGTAAACTAAGTATGCTTTCCTTGCTGCTGCTGCATCATGACAAAAAACAGCTTCCTGTGCTGCCACTTCAGTGAGCTCTGCTAGTCAGCGTTTCTGTTTACGGTTGGCAGAGCTCACTGATTCGTCATTGTCATGGGGTATCTTGGTGGGCAGTAGTCCTGGTTGGCTAGTATATATCTGATAAGGACATGGTTCAGATGATGTACTAACCAATCAGAGACTTGGATTTCTTAAGCCCATTTTACAAGCCATTTTATAACAATGCCAATGTATAGGTCATTGGTTAGTTGCTCAGATTTTCTGTCTTGGGATGACCTCACTGAAGGAAAAAAAGCTGTATTATGAGGAGCTATTGCATCATTCTTTTTTTTTTAATTCTCTCTTTTTTCCAGGCAGGACCCCGTCTTGACTCAGCCCTAGTCACGGCCCCCCGGAGACCTCCACCACCGCCTATGGCTGCCGAGATCCTTTGGTCACCCCCGGCTTGCCTCCGGAGGGCGGGCCGAGGCCATCTTCACCGGGCATTTCACGGGAGCTTGGTGGCTGGTCGGGATCCACAGCGATGGTGGTGTTTCAAGGTCCTCCGGGAGGGCTTTTATGTGTATGGTTGCCCTTGCCTCAGTTTTTCTCCTTTTTTACGGAGGTGGGGATGTGCAATGATGTGAGCATCTTCCCCGCCTCCCAGAGCTGTATGCACTTGTCCCCTGAGGTCCCCTAGCCTCTGCTAGGAGCCCTCAGTGTGCCAGTTGCTGCCCCCGCCCTCTCCCCAGAGAAGGAGAGCAGTCCTTGGGATGCTCTGTCCTGCTCTCCCCGGCCGGCCCTCCGATGAACCAGGTCCGTTCCCGAACCCAGGTTGCCGGTGTATCAAGTGGAAATCCCACCGCTGTGCCAATGGGCCAACTATGGCATCATTCTTAACACTGGTGAATTCCCATTGAGTTTCTAGGAGGCAGGAACTTGATGGAGCAGCAGTCTAGTCTCCAACCCCCCACCACCACATATATACACTAAAAAATGAATTACCACATAAAATCAGATATGCTGCACAATATTTTAAATGATGGGAAAACTATAGGAAATACTTCGACAAATGGGGAAAAGATTTACAAATATTATTGCAACCTTCCTACAAATGATGGTTCCTAAAATGTCTTCTGGGGCTTGCCTAATGCCCACTGCCAGGCTGGTGTTCTGTGTTCTAACAGTTTAAAAGTGCTTGCATGCGAGTGCCCTGTTAACCTCCATGCCTGTCTCTTTAAGAGATATCTATTTCATAGGTCATAATCTGGGTTGGGGTCATGTGGTTTCAGGCTCCAGTCCCACCCAGACTGTGTTACAGCCGCATCATTCTGCCATCACTAATTGAGCAGAGGAAGCCCTACTAGGATCTGTGATTCTTTATTGATTATCTGCTTTAATAATAACAATGTAGAAGTTTGTCTAACCTGCTTTCCTTTGCAGGATGGACTCTTTTGCTAAAAGTCACCATTTTGGTTTTGGACTGCCGGTTTGGGCCAATCGGTACCTTTGGCGACCTTAAAATGGAGACTATCCCCAGAGGTCTTGTGGGAGTGAATTTCTGTAGGAATAGTAGTTTTCACTGTTTGGCACCTAAATGGACCTGGAGGAGGAGCCCTTGTTGTGGCAGACAGATGGATCAGCCAACCAAACCTTTTGGATCACTGGGAAATCCCAGAGCTGCCTGCAGCAATGTGTCAGTGCAGAGTTGGAGCTGAGATAGTGAACAGCTTGAGTAATTTGAGCAGCTGCTCCTTTGTGGTAGCACAGGGGGATTCGGTAGGAAGGCTGTGTTTGGCCTGCCTGCTACCATCTTCTTGTGTGAAGAAGTCTGCAATCTAATATCGGACTTTATCTGAAATTGCTGTTACTGTGACCAGAATCCTGAATAGTGAAAGTGAATTTCACCTGATGTGGAGCGAAGACTTGCTTCTGGAGTAATCAGCCCACTAGGCCATAGAGAGAACCGCAGAGCGTATGGTTTGCGCACAGACACTGCCGAATTGCAACTGGACTTTCATCCGAATTGTGGTACCTAGCTATTCTTATTATAATTGTGCTGAATGTGTAGTGTGGGTTGCAATTTGGTTCCCCACACCCTTGAATGTGTTACGCTAGCAGGAAGCTGCATCCAGCATCCAACCGGACTGAAATCTAAACTGTTCACCCTGGTCTGGGCCTCACAATCTCGGCCTAGATTGCCAGTCATACCATAGAGATTCATCTGATGAAAGACCCGCTAGGGGATTCGGCTCCCTGCTCAACACCATCAAACAGGATCGATCACCACGGTACATTGAGTGGGCCCTGCTTTCCCTGGCAAACCAGCATACCATCCTGAGGTCTTCATCTCATCAATCTTGCCTCCTGGTCTGGGTAGCATGAGTAAACATCAGGGTAGCTCCCTGCAACAAAGTTCAAATTGATGTGTGTCATCTGATTTAATTGCTGTGGTTGATCATTACGAACTGAGCCATCCGGATCCAGAATACAAATTGTGGGTCAAAGTGCATGTTGTTTTTTTCTTTCCTAAGGGCGCCAACAACAGCTGCAATGTGGGTCTACCCTGGGCAATATGTCAGGCTAGCCTGCATAACAACTGGGTACCCAGAGTGTGTGTGACTGAGCTAGAGGAACTCTTAGTGCATGCATGTTTAACCTGACTAAATCAGATCTGAAATCATATACTAGATTGCTGCCCCACCTTTGTTCATGTCCCCTGAATAAATCAGATCCTATTCTTTTTGCATTTTACCTGGCTATTTGTACCTTTGTGGAGGGGATTCTGTATTGCCATTGCATTGTTCTATTGCAGGTCTTGTTTTACAGGGGGTCTCCAGGGCCAGTGCAGCTGATCCAGCCCTGGTGGTAAGTGTGCCAAGAGTGGGTTCAATATTATATTCTGATGTCAACTGTGATTGTTTATCTGCTGATCAGTATAGGCCACTAGGGTTAGAGGGGGGTATCAGTGTCCAGGAGGGCTGTACCCAGAGCAGCTATGCTACCCTTAAACCAATCCTCTGGGTGGAGGCACCCATTCACCGAGCTCAGGCCCCTCAACCTGCACCTAGTCATGTAGGCAGGGGTAGTGTACTTGGGATAGCACCACCTAGGGGTTACATCTTGAAGGCATCACTAGGATTTGCACCCTCTAGTGGTCAGAAGTGGGAACTGCAACCCAGAAATATAGATTGTCAGAAATGGAGGTGCTTACCACGCCCACGCTTAAAATTGCCCCCCCCAGAAGCTGGTTGTTCATAGCATGATGTGGTGGAGTGAGGCTCAGGAGGTAGATCCCCAACATGCCATATCACTGTTGGATATCCCTTTAAGGACCACTAATGCTATTATTGTGTAAACTATAGAATGGTAACGTGTCTGGGGAAGGTTGACGTGAGGGGGAGAGACGAAGACCTGTTTGACCAGACCCTGGCGGCCCTCCTCTCCTGCAGAATCCCCACAGATTCTGAGAGAGTACTCCCTCTTATCTCGCCCTAGGGGTTCCAGAAAGGGTGTCGTATTATCCATTTGCATAGTGACCCGTCCTCTCCTGGGAAATACTCGAAAGTAGAGGGATTTAAGGATAAACTGTTAAGATTGCTAGCTAGTGAAAGGCGAACTGCCAAAGAACTAGTGAAAATGTTAGACATTTCAGAGGAGACCACCATTTTACAGTCTCCCCTAGCATCTCCATCTACCCCTAGAGTGTCCCTTGTGGTTGCAGCCCCCACTGTGAAACCATCTGTGCACCTGGACTCTTTCTGCAGGCTCAGGTTGTTTTCCAGTGCAGTCCCGGTGCCTGTGTGGGAGGATGATTTGGAAACCTGGATGGACTATGCCACATCCCTAGTCCAGGAATGGCAATGCTGTGAGGGAGAAAAGAGAAATAGACTTATGGAGAGTTTAAGGGGCCCTGCACTGGATGCCATTCATTTTCTCAGATCCACTAGCCCAGAAGCAACTGCAACCGAGTACTTCTCTGCCCTGGAAGGGGTGTTTGGTAGCACAGACTCTGGGGAGGACTTGATGTGGAAGTTTAAATCCACCAAACAATGGAAAAATGAAAAATTGTCCACTTTCATCACCCGAATTGAGAGGGCCTTACAGAGGCCCCTTAGGAAAGGAGGGGTGCTGGCTAGTGACCTGATTTGAGTCAGACTGGAACATATCTTAAAATCCGCTAGATATTCCAGTGTGCTTATGCCGAAATTGAAATTTCAAAATCAAAAAGCTAATCCTCCTGAATATTGCTGTCTCATGAAGGAAATTTGAGTGGCCGAGAATGATGAAGAGGGATGGGAACCCTATGCCTGGGTTGCCTGTACCAGCCAAGCACCTGACAGACCTGAGGAGCAGAGTGATGATTCCAAGCTCCAGCAAGTGAGAGAATTGCTTTGAGATGTGAAAGAGATATGGTCTAACCAACAAGCTGCAGTTGAAGTGGCTAAGGGTTCACACTCCTATTAGACATCCCCAGAGCCCACAAGTGAGGTTTTGCCTGGGGGGGGTGGGGATTCACACTATAGCCCCTGAACCTTGGGTTGAAACAACATTGATGGAAGAAGCAAGAGAGTTGAGAGCCCTGGTGGGAAATCTTATTCTAGCTACTCATGTAACTAATCACTGGAGAGGCCATGAGAAGAGGGAAAATGAGCCCCGGTCCAAAGAAGATCTTTGGGTTATCCTAACCAATCCAAAGTGAGGGATGACCCCTCCTCTTCCAAAGACACCAAGGAACCAGTATTTTTTATCATTGCAGGGAGGATGGACACACTCGACTGAGCTGCACCATCCCTGAAAACTTGAGAAAAGTCACCTCCAGGTTGTTAACTCAGGTCCGGCGGAGCAACATAAGGCCTCAGACTGAAAACATAAAGAAGTCTTATTCCTCCAAAACTGGTGTAGGGTGGACTGCCAAGCCAACTTCATCAGATTGGTCTGAGGTAGTGGACCCTTCTATGGAGACCACTGTGACTGTGAGTGATATCTCTACCAGGGCTGTGCTAAAGAGCGGGTCTCAAGTGACCATAGTATTTCAAGACTGGTATAACAAACACTTGTCTGATGTGCTACTGCAACCTTTAGAAGGCCTACATGTATGGGGGGGGCTGAGTGACAAGTCTTATCCCTACCTAGGCTATGTCTGGCTCTGGCTGTCCTTTCCTATGGCTGTAGCTGGTGTAGATGAGCAAGTAGAGACCCCGAGTCTGGTATGCCCACCAATGGGACTTTATGATGGTGTTCCCCTACTCATTGGTAATAACGCTCACATGTTCGGGCAGTTGGCTCAATTGTGTCAAAAGAAGCAGGGCAAGAGAGCTGGATAGGCCTTGCACTTTCCAGCACTGGTGAAACGAGCTCATGAGATAAAAGGGCAGAATAAAGAAATTGAGAAAGATGTACCTGTGGGGATAGTGTGGAAGAAAGATCCTGACTCTTTGGTGGATACTAGACTGGACTGATTACCAAGATGGCGGCATGCTATCTGGTTGAGGAGGAACTACAGCAGCAAGTGCAGTGAGAAGCATGTGTACTTTTGAAAACAGGTATACCACTATTGCCGTATTTATTGTTTTATTCTTTGCTGCACTTTTCAGAATTTCTTTTTGCCCTTGGTATCTGGTGTTTCTTCTGTTGCCATTTGTGTGCCTCCCCCCGCAGCTAATCAGAGTGGAGTCTGGGTGGTGGTGGCAGAGCCCCGAAGGCTGCGGAAGCAAGCCACCCTGCAAAGGGTTGGTGCAGCGAAAGATTCCCTGATTATTCCTCAACTGGAGCCAGAGAGAAGATTCCTGTTTTCTTACTTTTGTTAAATGAGATCACTAAAGAATTAGAGCTGCAGTGGTCTTCTGAGGGAATTATCTGGCTGGCTGGGAATTTTAATGCAATTTCATTAGTATCTGTGACCCTGTGCTCTTGTATAATTAGCATGAGTCAGAGTGACAGAGAGTAGAGACTTCCCAGCCAATTAAACCAAACTGCTAATGATGCTAATGCTGAACTGCTGAGTTACTGCTGAACTATTCCATTTTTATTTACAGCCTGTTTTTCTTTTATGTCAAATGTGCTAAACATGTCACAATCTAGCCTTTGATTTCTGTTTTCTGATTGACAGTTCATGCTTGAGTGCAGCTGACTAAGAGTGTTCTTTGTGTTTGTGACTGTGAACCTTAACTAGTGATTTTGTTTCTTGCTTCTTTTGTTCCTATGCCATGGAAACCATATTATTGTGATACTTAGTGTATTAATTCATATCAAAGCACCTTACTATTTTAGCACTTTTAGCAATTCGGTTGAATTTTCTACTTGTTTATATTGGGTTCATACCCCTACTCCTTTAAAAAAATTATGCACCACAGAGAGCTCACATGATTCACTATAAAAATAGCGCATGCCTTTTCCATTTGGGCGTCTTGGCGTTTTAGTGTTTCCTGATTAGGCTGGTGCACCATCAATCGCTTGATTCTTTTCTTTAGTCTTACTACTATTTAGCTGGCTGCTAAAGGCACAGCTCTCCAGTGCTTGTATTAGAAAGATAAGGCTGGGTCTTGAACTAGTGGGTGAGTGTGTGAGCAGTTTTTTTACTCACAACCAGCATCTCGGACACCGCAAGCTCGTTAAACACCCTGATTTTGCCTGCTGCTTGGCAGTAGGTGGTATTGCCATTTCCAGTGCTTAACACCCATATTCTGGGATCTGAATCAAAGACTTTCAGAAAAGCACCACAAGTCAGTTATCAAGCCATTAGTCAAGTTGCTTTTTTAATATCGGAAAGCATAAAATCTTGAAGTATATTGTGAGCAGAATTTTGAAGAAAGCTCAAAAGCTTAAGGGTCATAAATTCACTTATTCTCACTTATTTTCTTTTCCTTGATATTTCTGTGTTATTTCTTTTCTTTCTTTCTTTCACAATTTGAAGATAGAGGGGGGTGGCTCAGAGGTAATGTAAGGAAGTATTTTTTCACAGAGAGGGTGATGGATGCATGGAATGGTCTTCTGGAGGAGGTTGTAGAGTCAAAAACAGTGGTTGAATTCAAGCATGCATGGGAGAGTCATAAGGCAATTCTAGGGGGTTGGGGTAGGAACAAGTAGGCTGCTGGTTAACTAGGATCTGCAGCTTATCCATTAGGTAGGGAAATGGGCAGACTGAGTCGGCCAAGCGGTCCTTATCTGCCATCAAGTTTTATGTTTCTATTCCCATTTTAAAGTTGTATTTTCTGTGTTATTAATAGTAAGGGACAGGAAAAGGTAACTTCTCGCTGTATGACTGGTTACTGAGTGCTTCTTTTCTGATTTTATATTTTTTAGTGTTTTGTTTGATTTATCCATTATCTTTGCATGCACAGCTGGAAGTAGATATAATTTATAAGAAGGAACTGAAGTTGGTGTTGCCAAATAATAGTAAGAAATTAAAACTTTAGAGATCCATCAAAAACTGCTGAAACAGAGTCTGAAGTCTGGCTGCAAGACTGTCTGAAGAAACCTAGGACTGGGATTATAAAGGTGCTTTTTCCTTTTTTTTCTCTTTGCATGACCCTGCCTGACCAGGCCTGACTTGTCTTTTTAAATGTTTAGTAGTAGTATTTTAGATTTTAGAATTTGGTAGTTTTTGTTTTTAGGGGAAAAAAAAACAGTTGTATCTATTACTGAAACTGTTGAAACTGTTTAATCTGAATCTGTACTTGCAAATTTTGATTAATTACCCTATGTATTTCATATTGTGTTGTGTAATATATAGAGGATACTCAGTAACTATGCCTGCTATAACTTGCAGTAAAAACAGAGGCCATGTGGGCAGTAGATCAATAGGTGGGGGGGGCTCATGGGCTAAAGTGCAATCATAAATTAAAAGGCCCGTCTTCATTAAAAACTCTTGTCTACTGAGTACTAGGCAGACAACAGAATCAAACATCCAAAGGGATCAATAACAGAATTAAAGAACAAAAGACTAGCACCAGGAGAGATACTAATAAATTTATAAGCAAACAACCACAAGGGGAAACGCAGCCTCAGCTTTTATCCACCCCCTGTGGAGTTAGTGGAAGATAGTCACAAGTTTTTTCCTAGAAGAAAGGATAAGAACTGGTTCTACTACCCAGGTTTATTGCCGTAACATAATTATAGAGGAACATGCTAAGTACTCATTGGATGAAAAAGTTCCCAATCTATCATCTACTGAAAAAAAAAGGATTTTGATCTATCTCAGTCTCTGGACCAAAAAATAGATTTTTCTGAAATTTTTCATAATTTATCGACATTAGATTCTGAGGTAACAAGCATGAGGGAGTCACTACAGACCAAAAATAGAGAAAAAGGGAATAATGAAATTAAGATACACCAGACATATAAGGATATCAGCTCTCCATGTAGAGTTGATATAAACACACCACTTAGCAATAGTAATTACAGAAATTGCAGCCTGGTGAATAAGCTGGAGTAAACCTGGATAAAGGAGGGAGAAAATATACAAGAAAAGACCAATAACGTTAGATTTAAGGATAAACAAGGGGAGTTTTTAAGTAGTTCTAATAACTCTTGTTCTAGGACAATGAACCCTGATTTAGAGACAATGTCTGGTGCACCTGACATAGAGAGCATTCCTAGAGACGTGCTGATGGTCCTCAGAGATCCATTCAGTACCAATCTATTCATGTTTAAGCAGCTAAGTGAGATAAAGCAGGATATCTCATTTTTAAAAGGGGTCTGCATGGAGAACAGAATAAAATTCAAATTACTGATACTGAATTTGTCTCCCAATGCATCCAGAATTTGTGAAATAGATGGTGAGCAAAAACAATCATCACTGCTTTGTGACCCTGTAGCAATTAAGGATCAAATTATCAAAAAGGCAGCTGGTAATCTGGAGCTGTCTCTAAAGTCACTGATGGATGAGGCAGGAATTCCACTAGAAACTACATTATCAGATTGGAAAGATTCTACTATTCAATCTGAATGTACCATGTTACCAGATAAATATCTTATAGACAATAGTATATGCAGAGAATTGGCTGCCAAACATCCATTACTATGGCAGAAGAGTAAACTCCAAGAAATGGTAATTGATCCTTCAGAAGATAGCTTAATTCTTGCTAATACAGAATCTGGCAAAACAAGTAGTAGTCAACAAGCTAAATTAAACTCATTTGACATAGAGAGGGTGCCTCTAGTACACACTAATGAGAAAAAAAAGAAGCTGATTAACAAAGTTAATACAGAGATGAATGAAGTCAGCATGGAGAAAGGACAAAATAATTCTGGGGTTTGTCTCAAGTCCAGAGTTTCTAAGAAAAGGGGAGAGGGAAAAAGAAACTCAAAGAGCTCTAGAACAAAAATAACAAAAATAAAAGCTTAGTAAAATCCAAAAACCACAAAGTAAGTAAACAAGAGAGAGAAACTTTGGGTCTGACAGATCCAAATAATCCCATTACAGAAATCCCGGTACCAGATGGCAAGAGTAATCATAAAACAGATGAGATAGGAGAAAGCAATCCACCAGAAAAAACTCTTAGGGGGTCACTAACTGAAAATTCCAATACTAGTAGCCAGACTGAATACTTTAAACCTTTTTTGGCAAAAACATTGATTACCAATTTTGTGTTACCTTTATACAAGGTGACTAGTTTACGGAATGAAACACAAAATGAACTAGCTGACTCTGTAACTGGTTTACTATCTTGCTTGTTGGATGGCTGCACCCTAATAAAAAATAAGGTCAGTATTATTAAGCCTATAATGGGCTTGGAACTGTTCTTGTTGGTCACTGACCAATTTTAGATCTTGAATGCTGTAACCCAGAGGGCCAAAGATTTATTCAATCTGGGCATTATAACTGGAGGTGTTACCCAGCTAAATGAACTTTTTTCTGAGCTGTATACTTATAAAGGTATAAATGTGACCAAACAAGTAGAAAACAAGTTTTCGGTTTTTGGACTAAAACAATTCCTGAAAGAGAATAAATCCAACATAAAGGGCAAATTGACTGACTTTCTTAAATGCATGCTTGGGGTTACAAGTTCAGCTTCCACATAAGTAAGATGAGTAGACTGGAATCTGATGGACAGATACTATACTATGTAAAACAGGAAAAAATGACCAGAGAGTTGTTAAGCAAACAAAGTCTTATAGACAAACTGGGAATAAGTCCTCTCTTGGAATTCATCAGGACTAAGTGATAAAATTGGTGATCCAGAAATCAATAGTTATCTGAGGCAATTTCATCTTATCGCCATTCAAGAAACCTGGGCAATGGAACAACTTATTTTTTTTTTTCCGCCTCCCATGCTCGCTGGTCCCCCACTCCTTTGGGCTCCAAAGGCTCCCTCCAGCCCCACTGTCCTTACCCAGCCCTCCTCTGGTCCTCATATGGCAGCCGATCACCGGGATATCATGGCGTATCCCTTCACCGGGTGGGTCCCCCTCCTCCAAGGGGGAAGGCACCAGGGGAGAGGGGATGGCACCAGCACACACTACTAGGGCCCAGGGATGATGCTGAGGAGCAGGAGGCCCTGGGAAGGCACTGGAGGCTCAGGGAACAGAAAGTTGTCATCCGGTGGCCAGCGAGCAATTTTTCCCTTTTCTGTTGGGAGCAGCGTAGCGATGTCATAGCATACACCGACATCTGCTCCTCCCACAGTAAGCATTGGGCTGCACAAGGCCCTGTGATACTCCCAGCCTCCGCTAGGAGCCAGCAGGTGCTGGACCAGTCCCTACCCTCTCCCCGGAGAAGGAGAGCTGTCCATGGGATGCTCAATTCTTCTCTGACCCGTCTCCAGCAACCCATGCTCATTCCTGAACCCGGGTCACTGGTGTCGCAAGCAGAAATCCAACCGCTGCACCGGTGAGCCAGCTACAACTTATTTTTAAGTGCTTATAGTTCCTACCATAAAAAAATTATAAAAATAAAACATTGTGGGCAGGCGGAAGGGGGTTTAGCTATATTTATTAAGTTAAGCAAGGACATTGTGACTGAGAAAATAAATATCACCAGTAATAGCATCCAGGCTGTCAAAATGACTGACAGAAATAAAACTGCATAGTACATTATCAATGTCTACTCACATCCTGCAAGGAATGGCAATGGGGATCCAGAATATCTCATGGTATTAGGAGATCTGATTGATAATATAAGGAGTGATTGCCAAGATTGGCTTACACTCATAATGGGTGATTTCAATGCTAGGCTGGGACAGTTGCAGGGATGTCCAAGGGATATATCTGAGGCTCTTGCTTCTTTCCCTGATACTAACTTAAAACTAATCAGAAATGCTAGAGATAAAACTGTTAACAAGAAAGGCATTGACCTACATGATATAGTAATCAGACAGAGTCTACTCCTTCTGAATGGCAGGATCTTCCTGGATTCAGAAGAAAAATATTCTTTTCTGGAAGAAAATGTGGTATCCACTATTGACAATATATGGATCAATCTACATCTGATCAATAGATACTGCTCTTTGAAGTTGGCACCTAAACCTGAAAGTCAACATTTGGCACTTGAATTATTTATTTTTTTCTTTTGAAAAATCTAACCTTTAAGGAAGAAAAGAGAGCATCTAACATACAATATAAGAGGAAGGGCATTGAATGGAAAGCTACTGAGGGTCATACTTTCGAGGCCCTTCTGGAAAGTAAGAGTATACTATCAAAGCTCTTAGATCTGATGGATAAGTACTCAGATCCTCTGCTGATTCTAGAATTTAATCATATTATTAATATGACAGCATATACTATTTCTAAAAAAATTGTGATCAGGGATAAATAAACCATTCCCTGGTATAACAATGAATGTAAAACTGAAAAATAATATCTGAACCATCAATTAAGACTAATAAAACAAAAACCAGACAAAGGTAACAATAAACTGATGAATATGGCAAGAAGGGCATATCAAGAGATATTAATCAAAAACAAACAGAGGTATATTAGACAGTTATAGACAGACTTGCAAAAAGCAGTTCTCTCCAAACACAGTAAAACCTTTTGGAGTATCGTAAATCACAGTAATAAAATTTACAATCAAATAATAACATCAGTTGAGGCAGAGAATTGGATTAAACATTATAAACAATTACCCTTACTTCTGCTTTTATGTCTATTCAATCTTGGCTCTTGCACCAAAAGTTAATTCTTAGTGCTAGTAAAAGACAAACTATGTTGTTTGGTTCTGCAGTCAAATTAAAAAACAACAGGGACCTATTTAATGTATCTGGTATGGGTGGACTGGTCCTTGAATCAGTATGCCCTTTCGGGTATCTCAGAGTCCTCCTTGACAAAAATCTTAACTTTGATAAGCACATAACGTCTACCTGTCAATCAGTTAATGCTAAAATTGGGGTAGCCTACAAAACCAGCTATATCCTAATGCAGTCAGATAGATTAGCCATAGCCCGTGGAATCTTGCTTCCATCGCTATCCTATGGGGTAGTCACTTAACTCTGTGCATCCATAACTCTCCTCAAGAAGTGGGATACCACCTACAACAATATCTGCAGGTATGCCTCCCCTTGGTCAAAACATCACTATCAGCTTTATACTGATCTTAATTGGCTACCCCCCCTCTTCTGTTCGAACTCTTGCCCTTGGCTCCCTGACTGACAATATTATTAGTGCAGGTATCCCTGTCTCGCTTGCCTCCCTGCTATCTCCACTGCCATCTTCTCATGGTCTCTGATCATCTGATAAATCTCTGCTGCTTATACCTAAATGTAAATCTAACAAAGGAATCCTAGCCTTCTCTCACTTGGCTGCCAAATGCTGGAACTACCTACCTCTTGAGGTTCACCTAGCTCCCAGTCATGCCCAATTCAGAAACAAATGTTCCTCCTTCCTCTTTAGCCAGGTCTTCTGTACCTGCTTCAACCCCCTTCCCCTGAATATTACATTCAGCCTGCTGTCTCACTTTCCCCCACTGCCCACTGCCAACTGATCTCTACTTATCTTGTCCATCTAGTTATGTTGTTAGGCACTTATGTCTCATTTGAAATTGCTTCCTCTGCTCTTTAACCCAATTTTTGTTTGCTACATGTGTTTGTCGTCACATAATGTGGTACTGTTTATGAACTCTTACCTATCTTGTTATATGCTCATGTATTGAGTAATCTTATTTCTCCCTCTGTTTTGTTTTTTCCCAGTACATAAAATTTTATTCCTTGTTTATCCCTCCTCATTGTAACCTCCCGGGCCGTGCCTGAAAATAGTCATGCCTTGGCTATGGTACTTACCCGGTAAACAAAACTAAATAAATTATTTTACAGGGAGGGTCAGGAATATCTTGTCAGATCAGCTGAGTCAAGGGTAGTCAGTAGAATGTGTGTCCCAGAAGCTGGAATTATACTTGCAGAAGTAGATATAGTAGTAAATTCATTTAAAAGAAGAAAAGTCCCAGGACCTGATGGAGTCTCTTTGGATGTAATTTTAAGAACTAAACAATATTGGATTCCTTTTGTTCACAAATTATTTAAGTATATTTGGAGCACAGGGGATATACCAAAAAGCTACAAGTTAAACATCATTGTCCCAATTTTTAAAAATGGTTACAGGAGGAATCTTGGCTGCTACAGTCCCATAAATCTTCTGGATGTACTTGGAAAAATATTTACAAAAATACTAAATAATAGGTTAAAGCAATGGGCAGAGATTAACAATATCTTAGATGAAGCTCAAGCAGGATTCAGAAACAACTTCTCAACAACAGACCACTGTTACACACTGGCTCACTCAATTCATAAATATAAGATAGTCAAAAAACAAAAACTTTATTGTACCTTTATTGACCTCAAAGCAACCTTTCATAAAGTAAACAGGATTCTTATGTGACAAAGATTGCAAGAACCTGGGATAGAACCTCTTTACTTGAAATGATCAAACTTATATATAGAGATAATTTCACTAGTGTCCGCTTCACAGACTTAGAAGAACTGAGCAGCTGGTTTTAAATCACTATTAGTGTTAAACAAGGCTGTACATTGGCTCCCTGTTATTTAGTCTTTATTTTTCTACAGCTCTCAGACAAATGCAAAACTTAGATTTCCATCTACCCAAAACTGGAATAAACTCTATACCATATTTAGCATATGCAGATTATGTTGCTTTACTTTCTCTCAGTCATTTGGGTGTGATCAGGAGCCTGGAAACATTTCACTCTCAATGTCAGAAAGCTGACTTACAGGTGAACTACGATAAAACAAAAGTGACTGTCTTTGGATGAAATAAGAAAAGACACAGATATTACTGTATATGAATAAATAAAAGTTAGATGTTGTTAAAGAGTGTTTCTATTTGGGAATTACAGTTAACCAAAATGGATCCTGGGGAGCAGACCTAAGGGATGCAAAGCCAAAGACAGACAGCTTCCTTCTGGTTTTGACCTCCTTCTCATACAAATATGGAGGCAAATCTGTTGAAG
The DNA here is from genome assembly GCA_016271365.2 of Neoceratodus forsteri. Lineage (NCBI taxonomy): Eukaryota > Metazoa > Chordata > Ceratodontiformes > Ceratodontidae > Neoceratodus > Neoceratodus forsteri. The sequence continues at coordinate 1,058,476,996 of CM057451.1, read as the reverse complement.
GAAACCTAAAGGTAGTCTATGCCAAAGTTAAAAGACAACTACTTTATGGCACTGACATTTGGGGACTATACTGCAGAAACAAATTAGAACCCACCCTAAACAAATTCTATAAGAAACTCTTAGGTGTCCCCAATTGCACTCCTTTGGCGTTAGTAAGGGGGGAATAAGGTCAACTGCTATTTGAAAGTTACTGTACTCAAAGACTAATCAATTATTAAATCAAGGCTTTCATAATGCCTTCTCACAGATACCCTTGGTTATGCATTGAGGAAGCTATTAGTTATGAACAGCATGATACATCCTTTCCCTCCTGTAGAGTCTTGGGGAACATAATTAAACCAAACAGCCTTTTAGGTATTATTTCGGATAGTCAAAGATATCCTTCTGAATATATCAAATAGGTTGCTAACAATAGAATAAAGGACATCTATATTCAAAAAGATCTAGAGACCAGCAGACTCTTTAATGCATGCCAGTGGTTAGCAAAAAACAAGAAAACACACAAATTGGAAAAATATATAACCACACTGAATGATCCAAAACAGAGAATACGGTTGGCAAGGTTTAGATTTGAGAGCTTTTTAACAAATAAGAAAAAGGCTAAGTATGAAGGGAAAAATGATGTAAAGACCATCTGTAAATGCAAACTAGCACAGGACACCTTATTGCACTTGATCTTACTATGTTCTTTATACAAGAGCTATCGCTCCTCCTTATTAGGTAAAATATTGGAAAAACAGCAATATCAGCCACAACAACTAATAACTTACCTACTGAATTCTCAGGATTCTGATGTAGTGGTCCCTATGGTATCCTCTCTTAAAATAATAGAGCAAAGAGGGCTCCATTTAAACTCATAAATAGACAGTCATACAGTTTTGGTACTAGTTTTCGTAAACTGAATCTAATTGAAGTATTATAATGACCAATTTCTGTCATGCTAAGGTAATAACTATTTATATATTTGGACTATGAATAAGGTATGTTTACTTCTTACCGTATATAAAGCATATGAATAGTCAGTGTAATTTTATGCCCTATTTATTTTTATAACTGATGACATTTATTCATGATTGCAATGGAATTTGTCTAAGCAATTGTGCGATATATATGCTATGCATGTTTTGTAATGGTCTTTGACCAATCAAATAAAATGATAAATACAGAATACAGACTCTTTGGTGCTACCTCCTAATGCGCAATATACTATCCGGGGTGAAGTGCGCCTTAAAGCATACATGAAAAATAAAATCCTCATGTTGGATGCCCCAGAAGAGGGGAAGCTGCCAGAAGTATTGTTGGTCAAGCCCAGTATTCTACCTGCCTGGGCTCATGCTTATGCTTGATGGGTAGTGGTCCAAATCCAGAATGTGTCTGATTGAGAGATTTGAGTGAATCAGGGGTGTACCTTAGCCACTGTGTACTGTGCGGACACTGCTGTATTGCCCAGCAAGTAGTGCTCTGCCGAGAGTGAGAAAGTGACCCCAGACCTGTTTGATTTTGGGGAGTCTTCTCTGCCTGCTGAATGGAGAGCCAAGATCAGTCAGATGCTGTCCCAGAGGAATCAAGTGTTCTCTTTAAAGGAATGGGATGTGGGTTGTGTCACTGAGGCTGAACATCATATTCAACTCCATGACAATAGGCCATTCTGAAAGAGGTCCCACTGCCTTGCCCTGGCTGATGTAGATAATGTACGAAGGCACCTTCAGGAAAAGTTAGCAGCTGGGATCATCCAGGAGCCGAGAAGCCACTATGCTTCCCCGATTGTGGTGGTATGCAAGAAAAAACAGATCAGTGAGGATGTGTGTGGATTACTGGACTTTAAACTGGAGAACCGTGTTGGATCAGTACAACATGGCCTGCATACAGGGCACCCTTTACTGTCTGAATGGGAGCCAGTGGTTTTCAGTGCTTGACCTATGGAGTGGGTGCTATCAGATCCCAATGGCCCCAGAAGACCATGAGTAGACAGCATTCATTTGCCCATTGGGATTCTATCAGTTTCTACACATGCCTCAAGGTATTTCGGGATCACTCGCCACTTTCCAGTGGTTGATGGAATGAACTGTGGGAGACATTAATTTATTGAAATGCTTCATGTACCTGGATGAAGTCATCGTATTTGGGTGAACCTTAGAAGAGCATGAGGCCCGATTGTTCAAAGTCCTTGACCGCTTGTAGGATTTTGGGTTGAAGCTGTCTATAGATAAATGCCAATTCATTCAAAGATCCATGAAGTATGTTGGGCATATAGTATCCGCTGATGGAATTCAGACAGACCCCATCAAGGTGGAGTTCCTGACCACTTGGCCTCAGCCAAATAATTTGAAGGAATTACAGCGGTTCTTGGGATTCTGCAGCTATTATCGCCAATTCATCAAAGATTACTCAAAAGTCATTTGCTCTTTGCTTAATCTTACTCAAGGCTATCCTCCCACTAACTGAAAGTATAAGAAAGCACCATCAAGGAGGAAGAGAAAGTATACTTCAGGACCAATGAACCATTCGGGACCCGGTGGACCTCTAAGTGTGAGTCTGTATTCTTTGAGATTATTCATCAACTCACCCACACACCGGTGCTTGCTGCTGCTTACCCCACCAAACCCTATGTCCTGCATTCAGATGCCAGCCTGAAGGGACCTGGGGCTGTGCTACATCAAGAATATGAGGAGAGCCTGTGACCAGTGGCATTTGCTAGCAGAAGTTTAACACCATCTGAATGGAATTACCCGGTTCACAAACTTTAATTTCTCACACTGAAGTGGGCTGTGGTGGACCAATTCCATGAATATCTATATGGGGCCAAGATCTTAGTAAAAACTGATAATAACCCACTGACTTATGTACAAACTTCAGTGAAACTAGATGCCACAGGGCACAAGTGGCTATCTGTCCTGTCCACATACGACTATGTGGTTGAGTACTGACCTGACTTTAACCACATCAATGCAGATGCTCTCTCAAGATGACCTAACCCCACTGAAAACTGGGTGAAGTTGTGAAGTTGTCTGAACAATCTATCAAAGCTTTGTGCCATAAGTTCAATAAAGATGAAAACCCACCTACAGATACTGTTGATTGCCTAGTAGACTGCTTGGGGCCCCCTGAAACCTGTGTCCCTTCAGCCTACTGCCATTTTGCAGCCTTAGATCTCAGTGCCTCACCTCAGTTTGACAAAGAAAACAACCAGTGGTCCTAAACCCAAGACCAAATGATTAGACCTGTGCTTGATGCCCTGCATGCTGGCAGAGATGTATCTAAACTTCATTCTTCTGAATCCTTAACTGCATTATTGTTTAGAGAAGGCCCCCAGCTTAAGTTATCTGACCAACTGTTATATCGAGAGATGGTGAATCACCAAGGGCAACTGGACAAGCAACAGTTGGTGTCACCCACAGCTTTCAAACATCTAGTACTTTGGGCCCTTCATAATCAAATGGGACACTTAGGGTGTGATCAGACCCTTGACTTGGTTCACTCCTTGTTCTACTGGCCAAAGATGGGAGCTGATGTTGAGACCCATATTGGAACATATAGTCATGACCTTCAAAGAAAAGCTTTGCCTCAGAAAGCTACCCCACTAGTCAATATTTCCACCAGTGCCCCCATGGAGCTAGTCTGCATTGACTTTCTGTGCCTTGAGCCTGACCAAAAGAACATTGGAAATGTGTTAGTTGTGACCGATCACTTTACACGATATGCCCAGGCCTATCCCGCCAAAGATCAGAAAGCATCTACAGTGGCCAAGGTTCTGGTGGAAAAGTTCTTCGTCCACTATGACGCTCATCAAGGAATTCACTCTGATCAAGAGATAGACTTTGAAAGCCAGTTGATAAAGGAAATGCTCTCTTTGTGGGGAGTGAGGACGCCCAGAACCAGTCCTTACCACCCTCAAGGGGATCCACAGCCTGACCGCTTTAATAGGACTCTCCTGGACATGTTGGGCACAATTCACCCTAAAGACAAACCCAAGTGGAGCCAATAGATAAGCACCCTGGTACATGCTTACAAATGCACCAAAAGTGAAGCTACCGGGTTTTCACCCTACCATCTAATGTTTGGCCGGAAAGCCCAGTTGCCTGTAGACATCTGTATCGGGGTGTCCCCAGATGGAGTTTAAGCTGAAAACTACTTACAATATGTTCAGAAACTAAAGGCCCAGCTAAATCATGCCTACCAACTGGCACAGACTATGGCAGCAAAAAGAAATATTGCTAACAAAGAGAGGCATGACAAACATGGGAAAGCTCAGGAGTTGTTACCTGGGGACCGTGTGTTATTGAGTAACTTGGGACTGCATGGAAAACCTAAAATTGTCAATAGGTTACATCACTCACCACACATCATAGTCAGCAAACTGGATGACTTATCTGTGTATAAAGTGCATCCTGAAAATGATTCTCGAGCTGTCAAGACAATGCAAAGGAACTACCTGCTGCCTATTACCCTAGTAATAATTGATGCTGAACTATCAGATGCTGCCTCCCCAGGGCCTCTGACTCATGCTGCTGCCAAAAAGAGACAAAGTCAGTCTTCTCCAGTTGTTCGAGAATCAAGGCCTTTCCCCAGGCAGGCCCAAAATGACAGTGATTGCCAGTCTGAATATGACAACAGTGACTGTGAGACTTCTTACTATCCTTCATATGAACTGACTCAATTGTTTCAAGGGCATCCTATGTGCAGCTTTGAAAATGAAGCTGGTCCTCCAGGACTGCTTAACCCCCCAGTTTCCTCCTTAGAACCTGAGCCCCCTGAAAGTGAGGTGCAAAGTATAACGTCTGAAGTAGCTGATTCTTTGTGTTTAGTGGAACTGTTTGAACTACCGGAAGAAGAACCTGATACTGCAAACCTCCCTGGTGACATACCAGAAACAAACAGTGTGACCATAGTGACAATAATGACCTTGACTTTGCTATTATGGATGACCAGAGTACACCCTCTTTTGTTGAAAGTGTCAGTCAAGTGTTTCAAGATCAAGATGTTTCAGAGTTTTCTCTGGATGACAAATCTGGGCTTTCTACAGAATTAAATGAGAAGCATAATGTCATGGAAATGTAGATAAAAGAGCAAGGAACCAATAGAGTTCCCTTTTTGGAATATTCACCCAGAGCAAAGGTACCCCTCCCTACCGATGAAGAGACTAATGCCAGTGTTGATACCCCAGAGCCTGTGTCTGTTCCCTCAAGTAAGTCTGGAAGAGCTAGTAAACCAGTAATACATCTCAGCAATGACTCCCCTGGGAGGCCCATGGACCTCCTCTTACATGTTGTCCACAAAGGTGTCTATATCTCTCAAAGCTCATTGCCCAAACTGAGTCTTTCTGTCATTTCCAAGCTAATTGTTCTTCCTTCAGAACATGGTACCCCTGCCCCATCTAGTCCCAAGTTAGCTGACAGGGATGGGCCCCATATATGTTATTTAGAGTACAGGAAACAGAACCAAATTGAATAAGTATAGTAATATTATTATCTGTTGAATCATAGTGAAATCATAGTATGTATGGTATATGCATGACTGTTGTTATTATAGCATAAAAGATATATCATGAATAAGTATAGTAATGCCATAAGCTTTCATTTACTGATGCATCAGTCTTTATTTTTGTCTTGTATATTAATGAAACATTTATGTCTTGTATAGTATGATGTCTTCATATAAAGTTAATGTGAGTATAGACTAGACGTGGATGCCAAGTTCTTTCCAGGCAGGGAAGGGTGTAACCCCATTACAAATGGGGGTTCCGAAAATGTCTTCCTGGGCTTAACTAATGCCCACATCCAGGCTGGTGTTCTGTGTTCTAACAGTTTAAAAGTGCTTGCATGCAAGTACCCTGTTAGCCTCTATGCCTGTCTCTTTAAGAGGTATCAATTTCATAGGTTATAAATAATCTGGGTGGGGGCCAGGTGGTTTCAGGCTCCAGTCCCACCCAGGCTGTGTTACAGCCACTTCATTCTGCCATCGCTAATTGTGCAGAGGAAGCCCTACAGGGATCTGTGATTGTTTGTGGATTATCCGCTTTATTAATAATAATGTAGATGTTTGTCTAACCTGCTTTCCTTAGCAACATGGACTGTTTTGCTAACAGCCACCATATTGGTTCTGGACTGCCAGTTTGGACCAGTCGGTACTTTTGGGGACCTTAAAAAGGAGACTATCCCTAAAGGTCTTGTGGGAGTGAATTTCTGTAGGAATTGTAGTTTTTACTGTTTGGTGCCTAAATGGACCTGGAGGGGGAGCCCTTGCTGTGACAGACAGATGGATTAACCAATCAAACCTTTTGGATCACTGGAAAAACCCAGAGCTGCTTGCAGTAGTGTGTCAGTGTGGAGTTGTAGTTGAGAGAGTGAATAACTCGAGTAATTCGATTAGGTGCTCCTGCATGGTAGCGTGGGGAATTCAGCGGGAAGGCTGTGCCTGGCCTGCCTGCTACCATCTTCTCATGTGAAGAAGTTTACAATCTAATCTCGGACTTTATCCGAAATTGCTGTTACTGTGACTGGAATCCAGAATTGTGAAAGAGTGAATTTCGCCTGGTGTGGACCGAAGACTTGCTTCTGGAGTGATCAGCCAGTCAGGACCTTGAGAGAGCTGCAGACCATATGGTTTGCGCAAAGACACTGCCTGATTGCAACCGGACTGTCATCCAAACTGTGGCACCTAGCTGTTCTTACTATAATTGTGCTGAATGTGTAGTGTGGGTCACGATTTGGTTCCCCACACCCTTGAATGTGTCTCACTAGCTGGAAGCTGCTTCCAGCATCCAACCAGACTGAAATCCAAACTGTTCACCTGGTCTGGGCCTCACCATCTCGGCCTAGATTGCCAATCATGCCACAGAGATTCATCTGACGAAAGACCCGCTCGGGGATTCGGCTCCCTGCTCAACACCATCGAGCAGGATCGACCACTACAGTGCGTCATGTGGGCCCTGCTTCTCCTGGCAAACCAGCATACAATCCTGAGGTCTTCATCTCATTAGTCCTGCCCCCTGGTCAGGGTAGCGTGAGTAAACAATGTGTCATCCGATTTAATTGATGGGGTTGATCATTACAAACTGAGCCATCCGGCTCTGGAATACAACTTGTGGGTTAAAGTGCATGTTGTTTTTTTTCTTTCTTAAGTGCTCCAACAACAGCTGCAACATGGGCCTACCCCAGGCAACGCTTCAGGCTAGTCTGCATAACGACTGGGTACCCAGGGTGTATGTGACTGTGCTAGAGGGACTCTTAGTGTGTGCATGTTTAACCTGACTAAATCAGATCTGAAATCAAATACTAAATTGCTGCCCCACCTTTATTCATGTCCCCTGAATAAATCAGATCCTATTCTTTTTTGCATTTAACCTTGCTATTGTGTACCTTTGTGGAGAGGATACTGTACTGCCATTGCATTGTTCTATTGCAGGTCTTGTTTTACAGGGGGTCTCAAGGGCCAGTGCAGCTGATCCAGCCCTGGTGGTAAGTGTGCCAAGAGTGGGTTCAATATTATATCCAGATGTTAACTGTGATTGCTTATCTGCTGACCAGTATAGGCCACTAGAGGGGATAGAGGGGAGTATCAGTGTCCCGTAGGGCTGTACCCAGAGTAGCTACACTGCCCTTAAACCAACCCTCAAGGTGGAGGCACCCGTTCACCAAGCTCAGGCCCCTCAACCTGCACCTAGTCTTGCAGGTAGGGGTAGTATCCCTTGGGATAGCGTTGCTTAGGGTTACATATTCAAAAATATTGTGTTTCACTAGAAAGGTGATGGCTTTGTAGAACTGATTTCCTCCACCTAATATACTGAAACTATTCCTGTCTTTAAAGTTGGGCTTCATAAGTACATAGAGGACAAGGGTATATAAACTGTGTTGGTAAGGACACTAATGAAGTTGAGGTATTACTTATTTTCTATTTTGCATGATTGCAGGGATGTAGCCAGACAATATAAATGTGTAGATTAGGACCATATTTGTTGCCCCATCTGGCACAATAAATACACTTTTGTATAGCATGACACAGATTGATGCCCCCCTATAGGTGGGTAAATACAGCTGCCATACACTGCTCCCTCAGACATCCACATTCCACCTCAGAGCCTGTAATGTTACTCTCATGAATAAAATTACTGAAAGGATCAGTTGGTTGTCTGTTACATTTTCATGAACAAAGGCAGCAGCTTGGAGCCTTTTTGTTGCCCCCCCAAACAAAATTGTACACCTTGGAGTACATGGAGTATGCCTTCCTACACCCATGCATGATTGTAAGCAAATACAGTGGTCATGGCAGGATTTACAAAAGGATGTGACCAAGATGCATCTGATGCTATTTTCAAAGCATCAATGCATCCAAAGTTGTTAGACTATATATTAGATGGCCTAACAGTGTCCAGATTTTGCATCCAAAACAAAACACATGCAGATAACTCCAAACTGGATGTAAGTGCATCAGAACTAGATGTACAGTAACTTGCAGTTGCATCTGTTTTTGTGATTTTTTTTGTCATAAATGGGCATAATTTTCCAAAATAGCAGCAAGGCTGCCTGGACACAAGAGGATGGATGCAAAATCAGGTGCAGCATGCATCTGCATCTACATCCAACCCTTTTGAAACCCCCACCTCTATATTTATGACTACTTTTACAGGTATGCACTGCCAACAGTGACACATTTACAGTGACCATCAGTACTGCGACTACAGCGCCCAGTCGCTGTACAGACGGTCGCTGGACCCAGGCACTGTATTCTGGGGATCTGCACCTCCTCCACAAATCAGCTCCGACTCGGAGTTGATAATATAAAGTGTGGGGGGTGTGGGGGCACAGACCCCCATGTGGGAAGTTCGAGGGGGCAAAGCCCTATAAAGAAAATAAGTTTTAAACTTGGAAACCGCCTGCCGACTGCAAATGCAATTGACATGACAGTTTCGCTGTCCAGTCGTTCGGAAAACTTTTTGTCAAACACTGGTCGTAGATCCACTTTTACATTATAAGCAGACTAGTAAGATATTGTCTCCATATCAGGTTTCTCCATCTTTTATTTTACCCTGGTTTCTATACAGCATCTAATTGTGAAATAAAAATACAGTAATGTGACATATATATACTTCAGCAAGGTGTTTGACTCTGTTCCTCATGGGGGTCTGTTGGATAATCTGGGAGAAATGGGGGTGGGAAAACAGAAGATCAGATGGATAGGAAATTGGCTCCAGGACCAGACCCAGAGGGTTCTGGTTGGAGGGATATTCTCATTCCCAAGGAGGGTCATTAGTGGAGTCCCTCAGGGATCGGTCCTTGGGCCATTCCTGTTCAATGCCTACATCTCTGACATAAGGAAGGGTATCAGGAGTGAGATGAGTCTCTTTGTGGATGACTCAAAACTGGGGGTAGTGGTGGATGGGGAGTAGGGGAGGGTGGCCCTACAGGGGGACCTGGAGACTCTGGAAAGCTGGTCTAGAAAGCGGAAGCTGAGGTTCAGTGCAGTAAAATGCAAGGTACTACACCTGAGAGCCAGAAACCCGGGCCAAGTGTACACCCTGGGGGAAGGGATGCTACAAGTCTCGATGGCTGAGAGGGACCTGGGGGTGGTGGTGGATATCAAGATGAACAACTCAGAGACTTGTAGGAGGGCAGCGGCAAAGGCCAACAGGATGCTTGGATGCATCGCTAGGGGGCTCACCTCCAGAAGGAGGGAAGTGATACTCCCATTGTATAACTGCTTGATGAGGCAGCACCTCGAGTACTACGTACAGTTTTGGAGGCCACATTTAAAGAGGGACATTAAACTCCTGGAGAGGGTCCATAGGAGGGCAACCAAAATGGTTTGGGGCTTGGGGGATAGGACCTATGGGGAGAGGCTCGAAGAGCTAAATATGTACACATTGGAAGAGAGAGAAGGGACTGGGGGGACATGATAGAGGTCTTCAGGTACATGAAGGGGGTAAATAGGGAAGGAGCAGTCAGCGTGCTCCAAAGGAAGGGGGGGGCAACTAGAGGGCATTGGTGGAAGCTGGAGGAGATTCAGGGAAGAAAGGAGGAGGTGCTACTTCACTGAGAGGGTGATGGAGCTATGGAATGTGCTGCCCAAGGGGCTGGTGGAAGCAGAAACGGTGGAGGGGTTCAAGAGGGGGTGGGACAGGGGAAGGGTTCTGGAAGCAAAAACCAGTGCAGTGATACTATCCAGAATTGGGAAGGCAGAAGCCAGAGAGGGGGAGGGGGGGGCAGAAAGGTCAGCTCACCAAACGAGCAGACACAAAAGACCATTAGGCCTATTCTGCTGGCATTTTAGTATGTTAGTATATATACCCTAAGATATGACATCATACAGAATATATAGTTTTTACAATTTTTAAGGAACAAATTTAAATCACAAGTTATCATTTGTATACCTTATCACATTGACTGGTAGACATAACAAAGTATGTGCTGTACAGGTTTCAATGTGTAGTTTATTTTCCAGTAACTGTAGAGTAGATTAAAATGGCAGGGCACTTCATAAAATGAGATTTACTTAACAGCCGCTCAGCAGCTCAGTCACACAGAGAAGATGAAAGAGCCTGTGCCACCATATTACTTTAAGTAATCAAGCCCAAGGCTTCAGGTACTGCAGCTTTCCTTTTGGTTGACAAATGGAAGGAATAAATAACCTGGGTACTAAAAGTTGCATTAGGCAAATAAACATTTCCACTGGAATTGACTTATAGAAAGGCATCAGACTTCTTGGAAAATTAAATAACTAAAAATGCATTTAGGAGATGCTATTAAAGTAATCCTTTAATTTAGGCATTAATATCAAGGGAAGCAGGTGTCTGATTTCTTTAGTCTACTATATGTCACCTAATACTCTAAACTGTATCTTATTTTAGAACCATGTTAAAGAACCATTTACCAAGAAACCTGGCTTTATTGCCCATGCCATTTCTGGATAACCCTTGCCCCTGTGCTTTTGTGCTGAGGACTGGGGTACAGAGGGCCCACCTGGAAAGAGGATACAAGGGCCCACCTGGAAAATCAATAGAAGAGGGTCCAGGTCGACACACTCATATCAATATTCCACTTCAATCTGATACACTAGCTCTGTGTTTGCATCTTACATTTATCAGCAGTGTCCCAGATTCCCTATTTAATTAGAAAAAAGATTATAAATGCAAAAGTTTTCAGAGTTCAGAAGGTAACCACTTACCCAACTGAAGGGGGCCCACCTGGAAATTTCCAGGTATCCAGGTGGGCCAGTTTGATGTGTTGATTTGCCAGGAATGTCACTCTATTACATTTCCCTGTTTAAAGATACCAGATAATGTAGTTGCTTAGTATCATGGAGAAAGTAATAAATATATACTGAATCTCTTTACTACAAATTTCAGTATAAACAACATAGATGATTGGTATTGGTGTGCTGTTTGTGAGAACTCTAATCTTAATCATATTTCAGTAGTAACTAATTTAAGTGAAAGTCAAAAATCCTTATGTGATGCTATTTTAAACTGACTCCAGTTCTTCCTTTACTTCAGCGTCTCTACTACAGTACTAATAGAGGTATTTTCTAAGAAATGTCAAATACATGGTGGGGATGTGAGAGTTGCCTCTGGGCAGTCTGGATGGGGGGGTGCATTTGACACCTGAGAACATTGTACTTGATGGTGCTGACTGTGTAGAGAAGGGTCTTACACTAAAAGAATGCTCTAAGGCAAAACAGGCATTACTGAGTGAAAAGAACATTTGAAGGGGAACAACAAGTTATATTTACAAACATGGAATCTTGAGTACACACCTGAGAGGGAGGGGTGGAGCAGCTGGGGTTGTGACTGATGACACTAGTTAGACGGATTAAGTCAGTCTATCTAATGACAGTGACACCAAATGCTCTGCACCTTATTCCTTCCTGGTGCATGCTCAGTGTATGAATGCAACAAGTACATGCTATGGCTTAGGAAGAGAGGACACAGCTGAACTAACCTAGCAGTTTACTAGTATCCCCCCTCAACATCATTGCTTATGGGCAGGTGTGGGGGGGTCTCACCTAAAAAAGGTATTCTGTGACCTAGGGATGCTGAGGTGAGCTTTGGAAGAGTGACTGTGATAGTGTTGGTTCCTGCACTCTCTGTAACAGTATATGGATTATGGGGAGGCAGGCCTAGCTGAGCTAGCCTGGTGTTTTGGCTACTATTTTCTCCCCAAATCATGGAGTTTGGGTGAGGGGGCAATTCTTAAATAACTGCATTGTGGGACCTGGAGAAGGTTGGGCTCAGGAGGGGAGATTTGGTAAATGGTTTGTGTTGACTCCTGACATGGTGCCAGGAGCCAGCACATATTTTTAATTTTGTGTGTGTGTGTGTGTGTGTGTGTGTGTGTGTGCCTGTGTATGTGTGTGTAAGGAAAGGGCTGGAGAGGAACATGTCTTGGGGATTGGGGGGGGTAAGAGGATAGCCATGACCACCTGGGGAGGGCTGGTTGGGGCATTTAAGTTTTTTTTTCAAATCAGAAAAGAGGGAGGTCATGAGTGGACAGCTGCAGGTATCTAACTAGTGTCTAGCGCTCTTCACTATGTTCATCAGAAACATTGGAGAGGGCATCAGGGGCAAGTTGTGTCCCTTCACAGATGACCCAAAGCTCTACACTAGGGTATATAGTGACAGAAGGATTAGGGAGATGCAGAATGATATACAAAGACTAGAGAGGTAGTCTAAGATTTGCCAGTTGAAATTTAATGCCAAAAAATGCAAGGTTATGCACCTCAGAAACAAAAACCCAAGACAGAGTACAGGATGAGAGGGGTTTAATTGAGCACTATGGCAGAGAAAAGAGATCTGGGAGTCAGCATTAGTGACTCTCTCAAACAATCAAGCCAGTGTATCAAGTTATAAAGCTGGGATGTGTCGAAAGGGATACTGACAGCAGAAAAAAGGAAGTACTACTACCTCTGTATAGGTCACCTTTGAGGCTGCACCTGGAATAATGTGAGGAGTTCTGGAGTTCTTGCCAAAGGAAGGACGGAGACACGCTGGAGATGGTACCGTACATAGTTATCAGGATAATTCAGGGGCAACAGGGCAGATCTTACAAAGGTAATCTTAAGGCACAGAACATGTGCTCACTGAAGACCAGGAGAGAGAGGGGTGATATGAAAGAGACCTTCAAGTTCCAGAAGGGAATAAACAAGGTAAACTGTAGGGAACTATTTGGCAGGGGTACAAATTCAGAAACATGAGGTTATGAGTGGAAACAAGGTTGGGGGAGGGGTTAAGAGGTATTCTGAGGAAGTGTTATTTTATGGAAAGGGTGGTAGAGTTGTGGAACAGTCTTGAAGTGAAGGTGGTGGGTGCCAAGAAATGAAATAGTTTGAAGCATGACTTGAATAGAGTGAAGGGTTTAGTAGTTGCTCAGATCGACAGCAATAGGGAAGGGAGAAAGGAGGTGGACCAGGAAGGATAAAACACCATATTGAAAATAGTTTTGGGAGTAGGTAGGGAACCCTGGCAGTCTAAATGGATCGTTGTTCTTCTTCTGCCACCATTGTCTATATTTCTATGTTTCTAACTTGCAGAAAAAAAAACTGCAAACATAATATGGTGATCCATGTCTGGTTCAATATACAATGTTTGCAAGATCAGACTCTGGGAGGTTTGTGCAGTAATAATAAAGTATATTTATCTATGTAGTCAGTACATAATCAATACATCATTACAGTTACATTCATCATTATTAGAGATGTTGCGAAATTTGATTAGGCTAGTGAAATGTCAGTGAAATCACAAATTTTGCCCTGTGAAATATTTCACATAATTATTTGCTTATGGTGAAATTTTGCCAGTTAATGTTGCCGTAAACTTTACCTTGCATTACTATTAGGCGAAATTTGGCTTGTCACATGACTTACTGTTTGCTGGTCACAAGGGTGACTGTATACAGGCAGGAAGAGAGTGATTCATTTCCTTTGTAGGTAGCTGGAGCCTTGGAGAGGAGAAGCAGCCAGCCAGTAGCAGAGGTTTTGCACTGTACTGTGTACCATTGTGTGTTTTTTTACATACAATATAGTTTAAAAATAATTGATTTAGATTGTGTTTCTGGTGCATGCTCATAATTTCTGTTCTGTGACTGTAGATTGATTGTGTGTGTGTGTGCACGTGTGTGCACATTCGTGTCTCTTTTCTGTTAGGAAAACTTTTTTTTTTTTATAAATAATGATGGATGGGAAAGGTAGGGCAAAGGGAACTGGGAAGAAGGCAGGGCCCAGTGTTCACCTTGAAAAGCGGGCCTTTATGTCTGATGACCCCCCAGCAGGAGCATGTGGCCACCACTCCCCAGCAGTATGAGACACTGCCCCCCTCCGCAGACATGTAAGGATCATGTGCCCCCACCACCCAGTAGCAGCAGGATCCCATTGCTCCCTACCAGCAGCAGGAGCATGTGGCCCCCACCCACAAGCAGCAGCAATTGGATACCATTGCCCCCGCCAACAGGAGCATATGCCACCCACCCCCAGCAGGAGCATGGTGTAGTCCCGGGACATCACATGGTGGTGCCCACCCCCAAAAAGTGTCAGCTGTATGATGCTTTTTAACCAGAAACACTGAGAATGATAGTGTGGTGATCTGCAACCTGTGAGGCACATCTGTTACAAGGGAGAGGAAAGGGGGACATTTTGGAACAGGTGGTCAAAGGAGCCATCTGCAACACCACCACCCTGCAGAGTAGCTCAAAAAAACAGGAAGAGGTGGCAGCAGCAAGAGGCATAGAGATGTTGCAAAATTTAATTTCGCCATCGAAATGTCAGCGAAATCCCCACAAAATATTTTGCATAATTATGTGCATACACTGAAATTTCACCAGTTAATTTCACCATAAATTTCACCTTGAATTACTATTAGGTGAAATTGGGCTTGTCCCATGACTTACTCGCTACAGGTCACATGGGTGACTGTATAGAGGTGGGAAGTGAGAGATTAATTTCCTTTGTAGGTAGCTGGAGACTTGGAGAGGAGAAGCAGGTAACCAGCAGCAGAGGTTTTACACTATACTGTGTGCCATTGTGTGTTTTTCTACACACTAGTTAGTTTAAAAAATGATTGATTTAAGATTCTGTTTCTGATGTGTGCTTATAATTTCTGTTCTGTGACTGTAGATTGATGGTGTGTGTGTGTGTGTGTGTGTGTGTGTGTGTGTGTGTGTGTGTGTGTGTGTGTGTGTAACTCCCTCACTCTTTCCCTTTCTTTCTTTTTCTCTTTTCTGTTAGGAAAACTTTTTTTTTTTAAAAAAAAATGATGGATGGGAAAGGTAGGGCAAAGGCGACTGGAAAGAAAGCAGGACACAATGTTCGCTTTGACAAGTGGGCCTTTAGGTCTTAGCCCCCCCAAGCAGCAGCAGCATGTGCCCCCCAACCCCCAGCAGGAGCATGTGGGTCCCACTCCCCAGCAGCAAGAGCCCATTGCCACCCCGCAGCAGTGAGAGGATCATATGTCCCTCACCACCCAGCAGCATCAGGATTACATTGCCCCCTACCAGCAGCATGTGACCCCCACCCCACAGCAGCAGCAGTAGCCAGATACCTTTGCGCCCCCAGAAGTAGCATGTGGCATCCACCACCACACAGCAGGAACATGATGTGGCCCCCTGGACATCAGATGGTGGTGGTCCCTCAGAAAAGTGTCAGTTGTGTTGTTTTTTTTCACCAGAAACTCTGATGATGATAGTGTGATGATCTGCAACCTGTGCAGCACATCTGTAAGAAGGGTAAGGAAGGGGGGGACATTTTGGAACTGGTGGCCAAAGGAGCCATCTGTAGCACCACCACCCTGCAGAGTGGCTCAAAATACAGGAAGAGGTGGCAGCAGCAGGTGGCAGTGGAGTCTGGGTTGAGCAGTCAGAAGGGGAAGGGGGCCTGCAGGAGGAAGGGGCAGAGGTTCAGCATCAGCCTGGAAGGCACCGCAGGAGAAGACAGCAGCAGGAGGTAGCAGCAGCACCCCCATCTCCCTTACCCAACAGTCACTGGTGGCATTGCCATCATGCTGGTGATGAACCTACACAGACTGCAGCTGCCCCAGCTGCTCATGTGAGGAAACTCATTTTGGACCAACAAAAAGTGTTGGAACTCCTGGCGGAGCTGCATCGTGGAGAGGGTGGTGGTGACTGGGCAGAATCGGGGCCTGGCGCCAGTGCCATGTAATTACGGTACGGAATAATTTGTGAC
Organism: Neoceratodus forsteri; assembly: GCA_016271365.2. NCBI lineage: Eukaryota > Metazoa > Chordata > Ceratodontiformes > Ceratodontidae > Neoceratodus > Neoceratodus forsteri. Next base: position 1,058,460,832 of record CM057451.1, on the reverse strand, counting down.
TGAGGAAGGCTGAGGCAGTGCAGCAGCTACATTTTTTTTCTTTTCTTTTTCGTGTCCCTGCTTTGTTTATTTTATTATTTATTTATTCACAATTCAGATTTACAACCTTTGAGTCAAATACTCATTTACAAAGGCACCTCAGCACAGGGAGGGGAGACAACATATTGGTGGAGCAAAACAGTGGGGAACAGTACAGGTGAGATACAAAACAGCATACAAAGCAAAGCAATTTCAGTGAACAATACAGGTGAGATGCAGAAAAGCATACAAAGCTAAGCAATTTCAGTGACACAGTGGAGCATGCAGCTTACAGTGCGTGGTGTACAGACTACAAGTAAGCTATTCTAAATAAACTAGTACATATGTAATACTATAAGAACCCTAGAGGTACTAGGTGGTGGTTGCCTGGGGGAGGTCTATGTTGCTGTCACTCTTCCTCATCCGCACCCCCTAAAAATAACAAAAAACCAAAAAAATTTAAAAAGTAAAAAAAAAATATTTTCTATTCTCTTTCTCGTCTATATCCTCTTGTTTCTTTTACTTCTCCAGTGGTTTTGTGTGTTATGTAATGTTTATGCTCCCTTCCTTTCCCTTCTCATATGAATACCCTTGCCCTAACCCTGCATGTCCCCCCGTCATGTGTTACTGTCAGTCACTGAAGTACTGTTACTGTACCCATAAACAATATACCTTTCTTCTTATTTTATGTTACTCCTTCTGTATATATTTCCTTCTCCTATCCACATATATCACGTATTGCAAGTTGTTCTTATGAACAAAAATGTTTTTTCTCCAAAGCTATGCGATGTTGTAGCAGCTGTTTAGGTTGTGTGCAGCATCTGGCTGAATACGTACACAACAATGATAGAAACATAAGCACTTTTATTGCAAAGTTAAACATAAATATGTTTTTTGTGCTTAACAACACGTGTTCCCTGGGCTTGCCACAAATGTTAACTTGGTGTCCCCCCCCAGTCATGATGATGTTTTATAGTGCCCCACCACCCCACCACCTGGTCCAAAATGTGCACTTGGGCCACAGTTTAATACAACCTCTTACCACCATGCTGTGCAGAGCAGGCAGGATAAGATGAGAAATAACACAGGAAAAAAGTAGGATGAAACTGAGACACGAATCTGCTCTCAGTCATGATGTAACATAGTGCCCTGCCTCCACCCAGACAAAAAAAATGCTGTTTTGTCCACCATTTACAAAGGATTTCAGGATGAAACTTGTTGCCGCTAGTGCAGAACAGGCCTTACAAGTCCAGACATGTTACGTGAGAAATGTTACATAAAATTGAGACATAAATCTGCTCTCAGTCATGATATTATATAGTGCTCCGCCACCACCCAGACAAAAAAAATGCTGTTTTGTCCATTGTTTGCAAAGGAATTCAGGATGAATCTTGTTGCCGCTAGCTGCTGTGGTGTGCAGAACAAGCCTTATACAGTAAGTCCAGAAAAAACACATGGCAAAATTGTGAGAGAAGGGAGATACAATTATTGTGGGAATTGTAAAATAGCCAAAAGGGGTGCCATGCTGAGAACATTATTTCCTCATGCAAAATGCTGCTGCTAGTTGCACTTGCTGCCTCCTGCTGCTGGTTTCTCAGTTGATTGAGAAATATAGAATGATCATTTCCCAATGCTGCTGTCCTGTTTGACTGTGTTGACTCTGTGGTTGTAACTTGTATGGTGTGGAGGGAATGAGATTTTGGGGTGCTGTAGCTTGCTGCCTGCTGCTCTGACTAGTTGCCAGCTTGCCATGAGAAGTAATGTTTTGGCTAGTGCTGATGGATCATCTTCATGGAGTCCATACTGCTACTGCTGCACTCGTAAGCATCTGTCAATATTTTTTTTTCTGTGCAAAAGAAGGGTTGGGGTGGGTTGGTATTGTGGCATCTTGAGTTCTAATATGTTTATTGCTTTTCTATTATTTGCCAGTTGGCGGAGGATAACATCATCATGCCAGGCTGGGATTTGGATCTGGGATGTTGGAATACACCACATTAGCCAATGCAGACAGCAAGTATTTCATTTTTCATTACTGTGGTAGGTTACTGCAGTCTGAATGTCTGAGTTTGATAGTACACCTTCCTTCTGCGCCACCTCAGCTTGCTATTCCATGACTCTAACCAGCTGGAAAATATGGCAGCAGTCATCCATGTGTTAGTGAAGCTAGCATACTGGACTGGCAAGGATGATAGGTCTTTCGGCAGACATCATGGTCACTTGCTCTTTCCAATGAGCAGCAAAGGCAGTTTTTTAGGCCAAGCATGTTGGCACAGCACATCAGTGAAATCCTGTCTTTGGCCTTTTTCCCCCCCAAACCAAATCTAAATCTCTCTAAATGTGGCCTCTGTCTGGGTAGCCATGATAAAACACTCCGGTCTCGTCAGCATTGAAAATGTTGACAGGAGCATAATTTGCAAAAAGAGCTGGCAAAACAGTGGTTACCCATTGCGATGCTGACTGCTCATCAGCATCCATTTTTTCACCCTGTTCTTTCTTACAGACTATGCTCCTGTGACCCTTCCAGTGTGATAGCCACCCATCAGTTGCCATAAAATCCTCAGATGGGTGGTTATTTCAGTTGCTTTCTTTTTAAGACTAGTCCTCAAATGCAGGCACCCTTACTGACCACATTTGAGAACCACATGTGAAGTGCGTCCTCTACTTGCATGTCTTTACTCTCAGGCTTCCCTTTCCTGTTAGGGTTTAGGTTTGACTACCACTCCTGAACAAGTCCGTTCTGTTATAAACTAATTCAGCAAACTTGGCTTTTGGATATGTTAAAATGCTTAGCAACCTTGGCCATAGATTATCCTGTTTCTTGTATGGCATCTATGACTTTTATTTTGTCAGCCAATGATAGATCCACATGTTTGGCTTCCATTCTGATAGGTGTGAGCAGCAGCAAGAGACACAGCATAATGAACAAAACTGTAACTGCCTTCATTTAAGTAATTGCAAACAGGTGTTAACTGTTTATAATGAACTGCTAATGAGGGAAAAGCCGCTGGTGCCGGGATGTAATCATCCCAATTAAAGGGAACCATAGTCCCCTTTAAAGGAAGTCTGACATATTAGAAAGTGTAACCACTTAATCAGTGCCGTGGGGATCATACGGTTAAAGCGAACGCCCCCTTTAAGCGCATCCCGATTAAATGGCTTATACTGTAATTGTGTTCCTTTTGCTTGTGTCAACATTCAGGAATTCCGGTGATGTACATACCGCTCCTGCAGCTGCTCAAGATGTGGGTGATTCATTTAGTTGTACAATGGTTCCAGTTTCACAGCCATTCCATGAGGTTAAGTATTTCTGCATTTTTTATGGTCTTCAGTGGAGGGGAGTGGGGGGTGGATGGGGGCCACAGGGGAGAATGGAACTTTTAAAAATCCTCAAAATTTGTTCTTCTTATTTTCTTATTTCCAGGTATGCAGTACTGTTAGGGAAATGTGGGATCTGGATGTTTGCTGCTGTGCTTCATGTGCTCTGCCCCACATGTTCCATCTGGGGGAAATTTCCACAGTTTAATTACATTCACAAGGAATGATAAGCACATATATTTTTTTCTCTGCTTCTGATTTGCTTGCTAACACCAGATATTCAGATATTCATCATGTTTCCTGTCATTGTTCCTGCCTAGGTCATTTTCCTTTGAGTTATCATCCCATGTATGTGCAATGAATACATCCAGGCCCTGTAGGAGCTGGTGTGGAAGACAGAGCAGGTTGCTTGAAGCACGATGAAGGCCACTGGTTTCATTAATGATTAAACAGCACATCCAGGGAGGAAGTATTTGTGGAAATGAATGGTGGAGATGATGTTTAGTAATTAGGTGGAGGGAGCTAATGTCTTGTTTAATCATTTGAGTGGCAGAGCTGGAGTAATTAGGAAAATGTAGAAGCCAAACTGTGGGCAGCAAACACCTCCCCCAGTAGGGACCATCACAGTTTCTGCACAAGTACTATGGTGGTACTTATACTTATCATTTTTGGGGGAACTGGATCTTATTAAAGCCTTTTTTATGATTACTTTGTAATTAGTGACTTACGTCATTAAAGATAGCCGCCATTCACCATTTTGCAAAATCACATCAAGAAGAAGAAGAAGAATCAGGATTTATATAGTGCTTTTCATACATCCAAAGCGCTTTACAAGCAATGCTAGACTGGTAGTGAAGTGACTGAAAGTGTGGTGGTGGTGGCCATATTGCACATCATCACCCACACACAGCCTGGATAATTGCATGAACCGGTTTATGGGAAGGGGAATGTTGGCCAGGACACCGGGAATATTCCCTACTCTTTGCGAAGAGTGCCCTGGGTTCTTTTGCTTCCACCTGGACACCCACCAGGACAACACCAGGATGGGTAGAAGGGACCTCGGTTTAACGTCTCATCCGAAGGTTGGTGTTAACAGTTGAAGGAGCATGTTACCTTCATATTCTACTTATACTAGGAGGGTTTTTCAATATGTTGTGGATAGTAAATGACAGAAAATATTTATTTTTTTGCATGGCGTGCATGGGCGTGTCACGCGGCACAAGGGGAGGGCCGGGTGTGACATGTGCCTTGCCAGCATGGGCACTTTTAAAGACATCAAGACAACATATCTTGCTTTAAGATGGGGTTAGTCAGAATGAAAAGTAAAATGTGTATCTTGATATTTTTAGCAGCAAAACATTGTAACTGTAATCATGCAAAATGTTTATGGTTATGATAATTTGACTGCTGTTTTATATAGTGTGGGGACCAAACAACAGTTTAGGACAAAGGGTAATCAAATGAAATTGACTAACACTGCAGCAGATAACACAACCATCACAAATGCAATGATAGATAGATAAAAATAATTTATAACACTATACTGAGCTGAAAGTGGTTGAGGTGGGGTTCCTTTGAGTAACTTCAGCCTTGTTCCACTTCCACTGTCACATCCTCCATGAAGCAGCCCTCACAGTCTTCAGAACTGGAGTTGTTACCAGGTGGGAATTCTCTCAGCATTGTTGCTTCATCCACCTCATTGCTGGTGGATGCCTTAGTAGAGGGACTGTCATCATCATCATCACCGAGACCCAGTTTGTGTGGCAGCACCATTGACATCACTGTATTATGCGGAATGTGCCTTTCATTCATTTTGATGTATGTTAGCATGGACACATTCTTGGGTGACAAATTGGTCCTCCAACCATGCACAATGGCCGTAGCAGAACTAACCACATGCTCCACACTGACACTGGATGGTGGGCAGCTGAGGTATTTTACAGCAACTGATGTTAGTGCTGGCCAATCAGTCACTTCACTGCTCTAGTGCTGCAATGATTCATCAGTAATGGCAAGGTGCTTTGTGTCCCACAAGTAGGCCTCCACCATTCGTTCTGCTGCCCTGAGTCTGGTTGCCTCATCTGTCTCCTCCTCCTTTTCTGCTCTGTCTTCCACTACCACCTGATAGAGGGCATCCCAAATGGGACTGCTTGCCATTTTCTGCTATACCTTGCCCATTTTGTCAGATTGGATTGCCTGTGAGCTGCTGGTGGTAATAGCAACATTATTTTTCTGTGCAGTGTGTATATTACATGCCATTTTCATCTGCGCACCAGACACCCATTTAATGAAGGTCTCTGTCAATTTTTTCAGTCACTGATGACTTCCTTCAATTATGGAAGGCAGGTCACTTGTGTTGTATGGATCAAGTATGGAAGCGATGGCAAATTCATCCTCCTGTAAAATACCGGAAATATGGGTACTGCTGTCCAGCATGTGAAGCATGTGATCCATTAGATCACAACTTCTATGATCCCACTTGCCTCCATTTGGTGTTGGACATTCACCAATGTCTGCCTCAGCATACGTATGAGGGGTATGACTTGATTTATACAGGCAGTGCCCCCACTCGCTGCCTGTGTACCATGCTCGAATGGAAAGAGAATGCATATTAGCACATCCATTTGGCACCACTGCTTTGTTGTTAGAGCAATGGATACTACAGCATTGTCCAGGGTGGTGTGCACCAGCAGGTATTCTGAAAAAGCCTTATATACTGTTCATACAGCTGGTCAATCATGTACAGTGTGGCGTTCCAGCTGGTCACAACATCAAGCTTCATACTGTACTGAGGTAGATGGCTATTGTGCTGCAGCACACATAGAAACATAGAAACATAGAAGTTGACGGCAGATAAGGACCGCAAGGCCCATCCAGTCTGCCCATTTCTTTTTCTACCTTATAAATGTGCCATCGGCCTTTGCTCTGTCAGTGACCTATCTATTCATAGTCATTTGTATTGCTCCCTTATGCCTATCCCATGCCTGTTTGAAGCCCTGCACTGTATTCATAGCCATCACTTCTTGTGGTAAGCCATTCCATGCATCCACCACCCTTTCTGTGAAAAAGAATTTCCTCACATTCCCCCTTAATCGGCCTCCCTCTAATCTCATGCTGTGTCCTCTTGTCCTGCTATTTTTCTTATATTTAAACATGTTAGACTCTTTCACCTTGTTTATGCCCTTAAGGTGTTTGAATGCCTCGATCATATCACCTCTCTCCCTCCTTTGCTCAAGGGTATAGATATTGAGCTCCGTTAATCTGTCCTCATATGTCTTCTGATGCAGTCCCTGCACCATTTTGGTTGCCCTTCTCTGGACTGCCTCAATTTGGTTAATGTCCTTGTGAAGGTGTGGCCTCCAATACTGCACGGAGTACTCCAGATGGGGCCTAACCAATGTCTTGTACAGAGGGATTATTACCTCCCTCTTACGACTTGTGATACCCTACTAATACACCCCTAACACCCCCTAGCCTTACCTACTGCTTTAGAGGTCTGCTTGGATGATTTTAGGTCATCAGTGATGATGATGCCCAAGTCTCTTTCTTCCTTTGTGACTGCTAGCATCTCCCCTCCCAGCCTATAAGTGGCTTCAGGGTTTCTCTTCCCTATGTGCATGATTTTGCACTTCTTTGCATTAAATCCAGTTGCCACTCTTCTGACCATTCTGCTAGTTTATCTAGATCTCTTCTCATTCTGCCCACCCCATCTGGCTCATCTACTCTGTTGCAGATCTTGGTGTCATCTGCAAACAGACAAGCCTTACCCTCTAGTCCATCTGCAGGTCACTAATGAAGATGTTGAATAGGACTGGCCCCAGGACTGAGTCCCTGAGGTACCCACTTGTGACTTGCATCTCTTCTGACTGTATACCATTTACCACCACTCTCTGTTTTCTGCCAGTCAACCAGTTTGCCACCCAGTTGACCAACTTCTGGCCCACCGAGCCTACCCAGCTTATTTATCAATCTTCTATGTGGAACAGTGTCAAAAGCTTTGCTGAAGTCAAGGTAGCGACATCAACTGCTCCCCTTGGTCCACCACTCTGGTTACCCAGTCAAAGAAATCTATGAGATTAGTTTGACAGGACCTTCCTTTTGTAAACCCATGCTGTCTTGGATCCTGTCCCCTATGGATTCCAGGTGTTGCACTATCCTTTCCTTAAGGATGCCTCCATAATCTTGCCCACTACTGAGGTAAGACTGACCGGTCTGTAGTTCCCCACCTCCTCCCTGCTACCACTCTTGTGGGGCGGGATCACATGAGCCCTTCTCCAGTCTTCTGGGACCTCTCCTGTGCTCAGAGACTCACTAAACAATTCTGCTAATGGCTCTGCTAGTTCCTCCTTTAGCTCCTTAAGTACCCTGGGATGTATGCCATCAGGTCCCATTGCCTTATCCACTCTGAGCTTATGCAAGCTCTTGTAGGACCCTTTCTTTTGTGAAGGGAGTAGTGCTCACCTCCCTCCCCCCTGTGTCCATGATGCTGAGCTGTGGGCCCTGCCCTACCTTCTCTTCAGTAAATACTGAGCAAAAGTATCTATTTAGGATAGATGCCTTTACAGGGTCCTCCTCCTCACATGCTCCTTTTCTCCATTAAGCTTAGCAATACCCCTCTGGACTTTCTCCTTTCACTAATGTATCTATAGAAAGTCTTGTCACCTTCTTTACTGTTCGTGCTAGTGTTTCCTCAGTTTGGGACTTTGCCTGCCTTACTGCCCTACCTGCTTCCCTTAGGGCAGTTTGGTATGCCTCCTATCTTCATCCCGCTGTGTTCCCTTATATTTCTTGAAGGCCAGCCTTTTGGCTCTGACCTTTTCTGCTACTGTATTTGAGAACCAAAGTGGTTTCCTTCTTCTTTTGCACTTCCTTTTCCGTCTAACACAATGGGATGTTGCTTCAAGTATTGCATCCTTAATGCTTGCCCACTTTGCCTGTACCCCCTCACCTGTGTTTCTTTTTGCCAGGGCTATCTTAACTCTGTTGGCCATCTTATCAAAGTCAGCTCCTCTGAAGTCCCATATTTTTGCCTTGGAATGGGATGATTTAGATGTAGTAGCCAAATTGAACCATACCATGTGATGGTCACTGGCCCCCAGGTGACCTTCTACCTGGAGATCTGTGATCCCTTCTTTGTTAGTCAGTACTAGATCTAGGATAGCCCTGTCTCTTGTGGGTTGCTGCACCAGTTGTTTGAGGCCCTCCCCCTGCAGGGAATCCACTATGAGTCTAGTTCTGGCAGATGTTCCTGCTGGTATTGACCAATCTGTATCTGGCATGTTGAAGTCTCCATTATCAGAACCTCCCCTTTAGCTGTCATGTTTTGTATATCTTCTAACAGTAATGTGTCTATGTCCTCCCTCTGGTCTGGGGCCTGTAGACAACCCCAGTTCTTATGGCTGTCCCATTTCCTGTTTCCAGGGTGACCCACAGTTCTTCTGGCTCCTTATGTGTATTCTGAATTTCTGTAGCTTTGATATTTTCATTAACGTACAGGGCCACTCCTCCCCCCCTTTTTGCACCTCGGTCTCTTCTGAACAATACATAGCCAGGTACTGAAGTCTCCCAAGTGTGGTTACTGGTAAACCACGTCTCACTATTGCTACTATGTCCAGTTTAGCCTCTGCATTATTGCCTGCAGGTCTGGGATCTTATTTCCCAGGCTGTGAGCATTGTGTACATGATTTTCCATTGGCCAGATTTTGGTGTGTTAGTTGTTGGGTGAAGTTTGGCATTACCCCTGTGCATCGTATGGGGAGACAAACCTTTTTTCTTACCTGGTGATGCAAATGAACGGCAAACACGCTGAATTCCTTTTTGACCACTAGCTGAGGGGGGAAGGGTGTTCTTCTCATTCGACGTATGGGGTGCTGCACCCCTCTCCCCATTTGCTAGTTTAAATATTCTCCCCATAGATGATCATGGGCCTCTGCAGAATGTACAAAGTGCACACAGATGCAATAGGTGACAGTCACAGTTTCCTTAATGTATGCATGGTTTAGAAACTGTTGCACAAGATTAAGGCAGTGTGCCAGGCAGGGCACCCTGAAAAAATCACCATCGCCAATGCACTTCACTAAATTATAGCCATTATCACTTGTGATAAATCCTGTTATAAGTGACTGTGTGTGCATCCACTCATCAATCTCGTCCAGCAGAACATTAAGCATTTTTGCACCTGTTTGAGAACCAGTAACACTTCGCATACTCAGGGTTGCATACTGCTGAATTCCAAGGGTGTTGCTACCAATACAAGTTTGCTTCAGGAAGGTTTTGCCAGGCCCAACATCAGCTACCACACCAGGTACCTGTGCCCAGTGTGCCGTTATGCATAGAAACAAGCTAGCAGCTGTTTGTCCTCTGGTCCACATATCCATGCTGAGATGGATATATTCTGATGCAGAATGGTTCATTGCCTGTCTTATGAAATCAGCAACTCCACCATACAGCTCTGGCATGGCACACTTAGAGAAATAGGTTCACAGTGGAATCTGACATTTGGGACAGGCACGGGCCCAGTATTCTCCATGAATGAGAACAGCAGCAGATCAATGGCCAGTATTTCAGTGGTGGCAGCATTTAACTCACGTGAAGCAGCATGATTGGGGGGGTACTTTGCGTGCTGCTCAAGGGCAGTCCTCAGTGCAGGCTGCATTTTTGGGGCTGTTCCACCAGAACGCAGCACTTGAAGCATCAATGTTGTTCTTTTAGGGGTAACAGTAGACTCTTGGGGAGGTGCAGATCACATGAAATCCATTATTTTGGTTGATTTTAGGTGTGGTGGTGTACTTTTCTGAGTCACAAGGGAGCAAAGGATTGCTCATCCTCCTCCTCCTCCTCCACAAGCACAGACTCAGTCTACCCTCCCTCTTACTCCTGTATTGAACTGATCTCAGTTACATTTAACTTGCCCAGTGACATCTCACCAACAGCTCTGGCATCCTTCTAGTGTTGCTGCCAGTTCAGCGGGTGCTTATTTTTCATGTGGACATGTTGGCCACCCATACCTTTGTGGCTTCCCTTTTTTTCCTGACCAAAACGTGCTTGACACAGTTGACATATGGCTATGGTATCATCAACTGGATCAAGTACATAAAAGTCCAAAACTAGGGACTTTTGACCTCTGGACTTAACATGGTGCCATAATGGGGAGGGAGGGATGATAAACAGGCATTGAAGTTTGTGCTTTTTTGGCTGCTTTCATCACTTCCGTGAGACTACTTTTTTGGGGAGAAAAGGGAGACTTGACTGCTTGGAGGCGTGCTGCTGATAGGCTTGGTGACAGCCTGACCTACACACTGTGCATCTTTATGGTCTACATCACCCTTGACCTTTTTAAACTCAGGATCCCATGAGGGATCATCCCAGTTGTCGTAATCAGCACCGATGCTGATGATATCCTTGTCTTCCTCCTCCTTCTCCTCCTCCTCCCTATCACTCTCTTCTTGCACAGCACCTTTTTCTTTCTCTACTATCATCTCCTCAGGGGGCTGACTGCCCATATATCCCAGATTATCAGCCTCCAACTGAACACTATTACCACCACCAGCTCCAGCAGGAACAGGCCCTGGGACTTTCACACTGACAGACCTATTACCTTCCTCCTAGACCACTGTTACTGTGCTGGTGTCAGTGTCTCCCTTCTTCACACTATCGTTATTCCCCACCAGCATGGATGCAACAGTTCTGGCTGTAAAAAACTGAGACACAGGTATACCAGTATTTCGAACAACTCCTTTGTTGGTACCTGCCATGCCACCAGAGCCCAAAGTGACAGAATACACTGATGCAGACATAGGTGTGCTTTGGGGAAGTGGAATTGAAACTGTACTTTCCTCAAAAGACTTCTTAGCTGCCTAGTCACTCCTGGCACATTGCTCTGTACTGGACCGTCTCTTAACAGGCATTTTTATATGGTTCTTCAAAGCTTTGCCTTTCTCTGGCAGTATTTCAAGAAAGGATGTATTAGTAAGTTACTGTGTATATAGCACACCTCACACACCTGCAGTACTGGCTTCCAGGTCCAAACACAGAAATCAGGACAGGTAGTAGCACTCCGTACAACTTATACTGACCATATATGGTAGCCTAGTCTAGTTAAAACAAAAAGGTAACTTTTTTTCTTTCACCAAGCAGGAATTTAGTAAGATGGGGAAAAAGGCCACAGATCATCCACTTTAAATACAGATTAGGTGTGTCTAGACAACTGAAGAATTTTAATGCGTTAGTTCTTTTAATGCTACAATTTTTTGTTATATAAGAGTTCGGAGGCCACCATATAACAACATTGACCTATGACACTCTGGATTGGCTCAGCAATCTCCGACAACTACTACATTAATATGTAGTTTTCAAGATTGGATGGATCAGGTAGTAAACAATGCTGTAACACAGAAATGGTCAGCAAATTCAACAGGAACAGGAACAGGAAAAGGAACACCACAATGCAGAGGCAAGATCCAACAATAAAATACAAGGGAGCTATTCACCAAAGCAGTGAAACTGCATTTGGACAGTAGAAGTGGCCAATTAAAAGTACTTTCAACAGAAAAAAATATAACACTGTTGCTTTTCACAGTTTACATGGCACACACACATTAATAATTAACAGCAAACAGAACTAACCACAAACCCCCCAAAAAAGAAGGGATCAGCACTGTGAGTTCAAAACTTTGGAATTCACAATCATAACTAAAAGCAGAAGAACGGTATATAACACAAGGTAACAGGAGTGGACACCCTCAGAAGCAGTAACTTTTCAAGGAAGGTGAAAAAAATACCTCTCAAGATATGAACAAAAAATATAAATAAGTAGAACAGCAACAAAAATATAAAGGCTTAAAAGAAAAAACAGTAACTCACTCAAACGTGTAAAGAAATTTGTTAGTAAAAGTTTAAAAACTAGCCTGCACTGCTTTTACACACCTACTCTCCCCCACTCAACTCCGTCACAGACACAGACAAAACTCAAAAGTAATTAAACTACGTATTATGCAAAAATGTACAAAATTAGCAAATGTTCTCTAGCAGCACTAGGAACGAACTGTAGATCTGGGAGCAATTAGCTCTCAAAAAAGTAGTTTTTCATACAGTGGTGTGAAAAAGTATTTGCCCCCTTCCTGATTTTCTCTATTATTGCATATTTGTCACACTGGATGTTTTCAGGTCTTTAGACAAAATGTAATATTAGATAAAGGGAACCTGAGTGAACAAATAACACTTATTTTTTATTTTCACTTATTTAATGAAAAAGTTAACCAACACCAATTGGCACTATGTGAAAAGTAATTGCCCCCTTACACTTAATAACTGGTTACATACATTCAGCTGCAATGACTGCAACCAAACACTTTCTATAATTCAATATCAGTCTTTCACATCGCTGTGGAGGAATTTTAACCCACTCTTCCTCATAGAACTGCTTTAATTCAGTAACATTTGGTAGGTTTTCGAGCATGAACTGCTCGTTTCAGGTCCTGCCACAGCATCTCTATTGGGTTTAAGTCTGGACTTTGACTAAGCCACTCCAAAACTTTAATTTTACTTCTTTTCACCATTCTGATGTGGACTTGCTTTTGTGTTTTGGATCATTGTCTTGCTGCATGACCAACTACGCTTCAGCTTCAGCTGACGGAAGAATGACTGGACATTCTCCTTAAGAATTTTCTGGTACAAGCAGAATTCATGGTTCCTTTAATTATGGCAAGTCATCCAGGTCCTTAGGCACAAAGCATCCCCACACCATCACACTGCCACCACCATGTTTGACTGTTGGTATGGTGTTCTTACTGTGGAATGCTGTGTTTGCTTTCAGCGAGACATTATGGGATCCATGTTGTCAAAAAGTTCCACTTTGGACTCATCTGTCCATAGAACATTTTCCCAAAAGGCTTGTGGATCATCCAGGTGCTTCTTGGCAAATGAGAGATGAGCATTTATGTTCTTCTTGGTTAGCAGTGGTTTCCAGCTTGCTACTCTCATGAAGCCCATTTTGCCCAGTCTCTTTCTGATTGTGGAGTCATGAACACTGACCTTAGCTGAGGCAAGAGAAGCCTGCAGTTCTTTGGATGTTGTTTTAGGATCCTTTGAGACTTCTTGGATGATTTTACACTGCGCCCTTGGAGTAATTTTGGCAGGCCGCCCACTCCTGGGAAGGTTCACTACTGTTCCAAGTGTTCTCCATTTGGAGATTATGGCTCTCACTGTGGTTCGATGGAGTCCCAGAGCCTTAGAAATAGCTTTGTAACCCTTTCCAGACTGATAGAGGGCAACAAAATGTTTTCTGATCTTTTCAGGAACTTCCTTTGATCATGGCATAATGTGCTTGTTGAATCTTTGTGCTGGCAATGTGACTCTGATGGTAAGGGCCAAAATAAGTGAGGTTTATATTGAGCAGGGCTGGCTGTAATCAAGCCTGGTGTGTTCAATCAGCTGACTCTAATTATCCCTTTAATTGGGTTGATTTAACTAGGGGGCAATTACTTTTTCACACAGTGCCAGTTGGTGTTGGTTAACTTTTTCATTAAATAAATGAAATAAGTAAAAAAAAAGTGTTATTTGTCCACTCAGGTTCCCTTTATCTAATATTATATTTTGTCTAAAGACCTGAGAACATCCAGTGTGACAAATATGCAATAATAGAGAAAATCAGGAAGGGGGCAAATACTTTTTCACGCCACTGTAGGCTTGAAAAAGGTTCATTGTGGTGCACCACAACAGACTGCTCTCCGACTCAACAGGCAATAGACTGTGCTGAAAATAGCCTGCATGTGATTTTTTACCTATTTACCCACAATCCATTGCAAAGTTTGCCTTTACAGCATAATTTTGATGGTGAAATCAAAAGTTTCACAAGTGAAATTTTCACCACTAGGCGAAATTTAAACATGGATGGGCAAAATTGCTCTTTGAAACCATATTATATGAAATTTCACAATTACCGGTACACAAAATAGAAAACCCAGGCAAAATTCAATTTCGCTGGGGTGAAAAATGTTGTGGAATTAAGAAATTACACAAAATATTTTGCGGTGTGAAATTTTCACATTTTGCACAACACTAATCATTATGGTGATGTTTAAATATGGATTTAAAGATATTGAAGTAAAATAGTATATAGTTTAAGAACAGTTCTCAGGAAAATTCCAAGCCGAAGGAAATTTGTAGACAACTGAACTCTTTCCATATTCAGGTTTTCTTGTTTGCGTACAGAATTATGAAGATAGTCCTAGTCAAAGATACTCATTCTTGCCCTTCAGAGTGTATAGGTAAGTAGCCTTCTTCACATCCCTTGAAGGACATTACCTCTCTCACTGCATCTCACTCATAGCAAAATTCTCTTCTGTCTCACTCCCCTGTTATCCTCTTCCTTCTTTTCCCTCATATCACCCTACCTCCTAGTCTCTTCTCTCTGTTAAGTCCTGGTTCATCTAAATCACTTGCACCAAGACCTCTGCTAGTTAGCTAGATTTCAACAACAGACTCCCCCTTCTGTGGTCATCCTTCCCAGCCCACATTCTTTTATTTTCTTAAATATAGCAGATAACAATCAATACAAGGCAATATACAGAGCGGGATATAGAGAGAAGAAACTAAAGAAAAACATGCATTAACTATCCTGGTTGAAAGCCTTTCCCATGGAGGTATAATTTTAAGCAGAAAGTTGAGTAATTATAAAAGTGATCATTATGAGAACTAACAAACATAAGATTAAATATCAACAGCATTACTGTTTACTTAACTAACTCTTATAGTGATTCTGCATCCATTAAGGAGTTACACAGGTGAAACACAGAAACAAAGAATTTGACAGCCGAAAAGAACCACTTGGCCCACCTAGTCTGCCCATTTTTCCTACCTGTTTAATAAACCACAGATCCTAAATGATCTGTGACTTACCCTCTTTCCTATAGCTAGAGTTCCTTTATGTCTGTTCCATGCATTTTTGAATTTCCCTACCAGTTTTACACCTACAACCTCTGCCGGAAGGCTGTTCCATGGATCCACCACCCTTTCTGTGAAAAAAATACTTTCTGAGGTTACCCTTACGTCTACCCCTCTCTATCTTCATATCATGGCTGCTTGTTCTTGAACATCTTTTTTTTTTTGAAGATGCTACCCTCTTATACCTTATTTACACCATTGAGGTATTTGAAAGTCTCTATCGTATCCCACCCTCTCTCTCTCTCCTCTCCTCCAGGGAATATATATTGAGATCCTCCAGACTCCCCTCATATGACTTTTGATGCAGCCCCTGCACCATTTTTGTCACCCTACACTGAACCGCTTCTACTCTATATCCTTCCAGAGATGTGGCCTCCAGAACTGGACACAGTACCCTTGATGATGTCTCAGCAATGTTCTATATAGAGGCATCACCACCTCCTTCCTTCTGTTGGAGTTACCTCTCCCTATGCACCCCAGCATTCCACTGGCTCTCCTCACAGCCTTCTCACAGTTAATATCTGTAGTATCTAATCTTTAGGAAGTCACTAGTTATGAATGGCTAGAGTATAAACAGCTATAGCCATCAGCTAGCCTTTCCGTGTCTAGCCACAACACAAATTTTAAAGTTATATGCTAACTGGTATAAGGAGCAGCGTATTACCCAAGGATGAGCAGTTTACAGGCGACACCATCTACTCCATGTTCCTATCTAGGTGTGCACTTATAAATATATCATGGGAGTGAGAATGAAGAGTAGTTAGTATAGGTCTCAGAAAAGAAATAAACCTTTCTCTACTATTAACCGGATGTCCCCCAAGTGCTTGAAACCAGGGGCCCCATGTTAGTTAAATTAAATCCCCCTTTTCCCTAACTTTATATCGCACAAA
Source organism: Neoceratodus forsteri (assembly GCA_016271365.2). NCBI lineage: Eukaryota > Metazoa > Chordata > Ceratodontiformes > Ceratodontidae > Neoceratodus > Neoceratodus forsteri. The sequence goes on along the minus strand of CM057451.1, from coordinate 1,058,444,666 downwards.
ATTGTGGTGATGGCCCCAGCTGCCCTTTCCTTATATGCTGTGGGCTTGATGACCCCAGTTTCCCTTTCATTATATGCTGTGGGCTGTACTTGTCTCCATTTCATTAAAATTTGCTTCTTCACTTACTTGGCCATGTCATTTAAAAGAGGTCTGTGTTTGACTGTTTACCCCTCAACAAAGTGTGTGTCTCCCAGTAACCAGAGAACAGGAGTGGCAGGCAGACTGCTCCCTACTATCATCTCAGCCATATTGTGGATTTGTTCCCAGAGTGGCTACACCAGAGGGTAGCCCCAGTGTATGTGATCTATGTACCCTTGTCCTTGGTGGCATCTCCAGCACTCAGTCTGGACTGGCATTCCCATGTGAGATAGTTTGTCTGGTGTGCAATGCCATCTACTCAGCACCTTTTCTGGATTAATTGGTACTGGCGGTCAAGTGTACCCCTATAGGCAAGTCTCCAGCATCTCTCCTACAATTCCTGTGGGATAGCCAGATTCAGATCTGCCACTCATTTTGTTTTATGTCTGTCACAGTTTGGTCAGTACAACTGCTACAGATGTTCATAGACTGGTCCTGCTTCAGGGTTTAATGACTCAGTCTACTGATAAATTGCCCTCTCCATCTCTGTGCAGTGGTATTCATAGCCTACTGCTAGTCATGGCCTCAGAGCATGTTTGAGATGCAGGAGGCTCCAATGATCTGATACCAATAAGGCAAACTCTTGCTGCAAACACCAGAATGATTTAAGAATGTAGTCATTGGGATACAAGACATGAGCAAGTTTAATGACACCTCTTTGCATCTTGTGCTTCAAGTGACAACCTTTAGTCTCTATTTGCAATCAAGGGTTCCACCATAAATGTTTCTGCAAACCCAACCGAAACTCATTCCAGCTGGATTCATTTGTACCATCTGCCAACAGTATGCAGTGTGTTCAAATGTGAGAGACAGTGCTCATTTGGTTCCCCTGAGCTTTTTTAGTCTGGCCAGGAGGGAGGAGCAGTCTGCCAGGACCTGTTCAAATTGTTACTATAGGGAGACATCTTGACCTCCCTTGATCCATAGTAATACGCTTCTTTCCCCATTCACTATATGATACGCCCATGGCCATGGTGCATCTCACCCCCCTCCCCATGTTGGGAGAGCATGAAATACCTGTCAACTGAACTGCAGCTTTTTGCAGTTCTCCCCAAAAATGTGACATGTCATCTATCTTTCTCCACCATTTATGAGGGATTCACTGGGGGAGATTAGACATGTAGTAGTTGATTCAGGGTGGCACCGTGATTTTGAAGGTGTCACTTTTACCTTTTAGAAAAAATATGAGATGTTGCCACCTATCTATGTTCTGTGTCAGCTCCTCCACCAGTGGTTGAAAGTTGGCTACTCTCCAGTCCTTGGGTTGGGGCTTAATGAGCATCTCAAGGTATCTGATGTCTTATGGAGGCCATGTCAGTTGGGTCTGTTTCAAAGCTGATGCCTGATGGTGACATTCCTGTAGACACAGGACCTCCATTTTTGACCAGTTCACTTCCAAGCATGAAAGCTGCTCAAACAGTGAAGTGAGTGTGAATGCCTCTGTTAGAGAGTGCTCTGCTTGAGATAGTGTGAGCAATACATCATCTATGCACAGTAGGGATTTGTAAGAGATGGATCATATTAGAATTCCGGTAATCTGAGGGTGCCATGTGGAAGCTGCTGGTGGATCTATTGCTATGACAAAGAGAAGAGGGGAGGATGGGCATCCTTGTCTGATTCCTCCATGGATTGGGAAGCAGAGAGATAGAAATCCATTTATAGGAACAGTGGCATGAGAGTAGTCATATAACCTCTGAACCTGGCTTATGAAGCTAGGTCCTATTCCATAGTGACTAACAGTGGTGAAGAGATCATCCCACTTTCTCAGTTAGGGCATTTTCTGCTTTGATAGTGATTGGCATGGAAGAGTCATCGATTCTCTGATCCCTTGCAGTGACATTGGTCACAGCTCTAACATTGTTTGGCCCCTGGCTGCCCTTTACAAAACCCATTTGCAATCAGTGAATGATGAATGGCAGTGCTTCCTCCAATGTGAATACTGGGATTTTGGTGATCATCTTGGCATCCACGTTAATTAGGGAGATTGGTCAGTAGCTATTACATGAGGTGGGATCCTTACAGGGCATTGGGGGTACCATGATTTTGCCTCCTACATAGAAGAAGGGATAGCTTGTCCTCCCTCCATGAATTATATGAGCCTCCAGTGAAGCAACGCTAAGTCTCTCCTAAATGTTTAGTAGAAGATGGCACTCAGCCCATCTGGGCCTTGTGCCTTACCTTTCACCAGAGCACAGATGGTTTTGGAAATTTCATCTAGAGATAAGGTGCTATCTAGGTCTTGCTTATTGGCCTCAGGAATCATCCATTGGTTTAAACTATGTAGAAAAGACTATATGTCATTCTGTGGTGGGTGGAGGCAGGACTTGTACAGTGCTTCATAAAATTGCAGGAATCTCATATTTATTTCTTTGGGGTCTGCTGTGAGACGGCCGTCATGCCCATAAGTTGGGAAATGTGTATCTCAGCTGCCATTTTCTTAACCTATAAGCCAGTATTTTGGGGGGCATCCCTCCCTCCTAATAGTGCTGCCTGATGAAGAACATTGCCTGTTCTGCTTGTTGGTGCCGAATGGTGTTCAGCTTATATTTCAGTTGTGTCACCAGCCTCTCTTTCTTCTTAACATTGGAGGTGTTGTTGTATAGGTCTCATTCCACTGCTTAAGCTGATCCTGTAGCTTCTTAAGGGTTGCTGTTCTTTTCAGATTAGTCGAATAACTACTGATGTAACCCCAGATAAATGCATTGAAGACGTCCCAAACAGTTTGCTTGGAGACTCCTGGTACTCTATTAGTCTTAAAGTGCATTTTGATCTCAGTCCTGAACCAGGTATTATAAGCTTCCAACTGGAGGAGGAAAAGGGTGATGTACCACTGTTGTGCTCTAGCTTCTTTATTAAATGTCACCAGCATCACTGAGGTGGGAACATGGTCTGAGACCATGACAGGGTGGACTGCAACATCTATAACCTCCTTTATGGCCCCAGAATTGACTAGAAAATAGTTCAGGTGACTGTGTGTGGCAAATATGGGTGACTTATATGTGTAGTCTCGAATTGTGGGGTGAAGTATCCACCAAGCATCCTAAAGGGAGAGGTCCTGACACATCTACAGCATAGCATGCCTGGCATTGTCATGAGATGGCTGACCCTATTCTCTAGGAGTTCTGTCCAAGATGATGTCCCCTGGCATGTTGAAGTCTCTACCAAGAACAATGAGATATTTTGTAGAACTTATATCCAGATGAATTGTGCTATGTCATGGAAGAATACTGCATCGTGTTCATTTGCCACAAAAATACTGGCTACGTTAATCTCCCTATTCTGAATTGTCCCCCTTAACAAGATCCACCTGCCCTCTGTCTGTAAGTGAAGATAGTATTGTAAAGGGACTCCCTCATTTCATCAATAGTGACACCCACTTTTCTTTTTCATAAAGTAGCTAGAGACATCACCTACCCACTCTCTACCCAATTTGGCTGCCTCCCTCTTGAGTAGATGCGTCTCCTGCAGAAGGGCCACATCACATATTAATATCTTAATTGTGGATAACATTTTCTTTCAATTTATGGGGTGATTAACCCCGCTGAACATTCCATGATGCACACTTCAATTCCATCATTCCTGTTTGTAATTTACACTAAACCATAATGCTACTGGAATAAATGTCAAGTCACTCTTACCCATGCAGTTCCAATAAAACCCAGTCCAGTGAATCCAGGTGTGCGCTCACCAGGAAAGGTGGAATGATAAAGAATTGAAATGGAGTACAGCTGGAAAGTAGTAGAATAGGGTGTGGATGAGTAAATTGCAGGCCAATTCTATGGAAAAGAATATGAAAGCATTAGTAATGTCTCCTTAAAAGCAGAAGGATTTCATTCACTGTTACTAGAACATACATTCCTTTGTGGCTAAGAATTAAGTGTAACGACTTGAAAACACACATTACAAAAGTAGAATAATATATTACGCTATGTACAATACATGATACAAAGATGACCAGGGATGGCAGAGTGCTCCGAAGTGTGACCTTGCATCCACCTTTTCCCACCTTCTGTCTCCCCCACAGCTAAATTGCATCAGTACTGGCTACCAGAGTGCTGAGGAGCCTTAGTGTAGAAGACCATTCTATACCCACCAGGACAACTGACCTGGAGGTCCAAATCATATACCAAACAATTTCCCTCAAAAAAAAACCCACAATGTTGTCAAATGATTTCAGCCCTCCAACCGAACCAGGAGGGAGTCTGCTTCCTGTGCCCCAGAGAATGAAAGGGTAGGGCAGGCAAGACCTGGAGCCATACCGCATATCTTCTGGAGCTTCCATAGAAGGGTAATAAGTTCCCACTGTATACCACTTATCAGAATCAGCTCCAAACCATATACTGCATTCCCCTTTTCACTCATGCAGCCAACAGGTTGGTCGGTGTGCCAATGGACCAGCCAAATAAAGAAGAGGTCTGAGGATGGTAGTCACCAGGTACATCCATTATAAATGTCCATCACAGCTATCAACTAAAACTCCTTAAATTGCACCCCAGTGCACAAGCATTTACTATCTGGAATTAAGGTACTGCCTGCTTTGTGTGATTTGCAGGCTAACTCAGTCCTCTGGCCAGGCACTCTTACACCCCCTCTGGTAAGATGGAGCCACGTGCATGTACAACATTAATCCCTATACTCTGCCAACATCTTAGACATCAGGAACTGTGTGACTTTGATAGGCCACCATAACATGGCATGGGCGCAAACCCTCTTCTGCAAAGGAGCAGCAGTTCTAAGGTATGTGGACTGGCCATACTGTGTCAGGTATCACTACCCCAACCCTTTGATCTAATTTTGAAGAAGATGTGGGTGTAGCTTGCATAGGTCTCCTGAGAACCCTTGATGAGGGTTGGTGCCAAATATAGTGGGTGGTCCAAGGTACCACCTGCCCCCCCCCCCCACTTCTTGGTTATCTGATCCAAGGCCTGCTTGCCCATTGCAGGTGTGAAAGCTACTGAATACTTTTCAGTGACTCTGGCATAAGTATAACTGTGGGGGCCCTGTTGTTAACATATCCTGCCCAAAACACCACCTGGAGACATAATGTGGCCCCAGACAGGGTTGCCTATGGTCCATCTGCAGTACAGTTGGCTTCCATTAACAGATTTACTATTAACCAGCAATCTGCCCTGCCTCTGAGATTGAACCCTCAAGCTGCATGATTGTGCAACAGGTCCATTTTGCCAGCAGGTGTGACGAGTCAGCAGTGTTTGCACCTTCACACAGTCCAGAGGCTGATTTCTCCTCCTCAAGCATTGAACATTCATGAGGTGACAGTTCTGCTGTATGGCAGGGGTAAAGTGCAAAAATCTGGTCTATGTTCTTTAATCAAATCCTCAAGTGCAATGGCCCTTTAACTTAGTCAGTGGTGAAATACAATTAGGGTGATTGCAGCTGCGATGCTGGCACCCATAGACCCCCCCCCCCCAGTTAGTTCTCCGTTGCTGTCTCAGGTTGACATATAACAAACAATGTGAATTAAGTAAAACTTGTCCCTTCACTATACTCGTCTCCCCTCCACACAAGCTTGGCCTCAGCAGCAACCATGCCCCCACTGTGAAAGTACTAGTATTACAAAATGAACAGTCTCAGGTATTAGAAACCTGCTACAAATTAGCCCGTTCCCAGGTGGCCTGGATATTTCTGAATCATCACCTCCACATCAAGACCAAGCTAATCAAAGATATACATTGTTACTTACTCTGGGGGAGGGTGAACAGTACATACCAGAAGCGGGACAAGAAAAAGGAAAACTACAAAGTGTGGCTGATACAGGGGTCTGACAAAATTAGTGTTTGGTCCCATAGAAACACCGATTTTATGATAGTTATTGCTCAGTTCCTCCTGTCTTGACAGAGTGAGTTGAAGGGAGCCTAGAGGATTTAGTTAGAGTCATGGAGCCCTCTAAAACAGTGGCCCAGCTCAGTCATAGGGACAACTCATCATCCAGAGGTGCATCGGGTGTACCATTCATAACAGCTTGCTCATCCCAAAGCTGCGGAAACTGTAGATCGTCATTGGAAATTCGTTGATCACAGGGGACCTTGCTGGGAGGCTTGAGTTCAGAGGATAGAGGGCTGGATTCTGGCATGGAGTGTCTGGATCACCTGCTACTAGACCTTTCTAGATTCAAAGGGAGTTCTGATAGGGGTGGGGTTCAATCCCTGTCTCAGGGTCTGTTTGTGCTTAGGTTTAACTCACTACCACACTTCTTTACCACTAACCCCCTGTCAGGGATGCTCTTCCTGTCACTGCTGCTGGTCTGAACCTTGCAGTGGTGTCCTCCCCCCTTTCTGTGGCTAATGCTGACCCCCTCGTCCTGCTGACTGGCTCATTGCCCATGTGTCATTATTTTTAACAAATAGTTTGGCTTACTGAGGGGAAGAGAATGAGAACCACTTGCCATCTATGTGTGCCTAGATTACTGGGGTTCCTGATGGTCAGTTGTTAAGAATCTGAGTTTACTGAGCTCTACCAGACTAGCCCGTTCTAGTACAGTAGGTTGGGGTGGAGGGATGGGAGATGATTTTAGTTGAGTTGGATGGAGAAAGATTTAAAGATTACCCAGTAATGTTCCAAAGCCTCCAGATGAAGCGGCCATCTTAGATGCAGTCCTTGCGTGCCCCCCTCCTCGGATCTCACATTCACGCTATCTCCTCCACTTTAGCATTTAAGGCTAAGCTCCACACTCACACAACACATACATCATTAGTGCTTGCTCCTGCACTGAACAATCTCTTTGGTACTTCTACTGCTACTCCCAGTCCCCTAATTTTATAGTTGCTCTCACTAATTTATTTTTTATGAATAATTATTTCAGATACTCTAATAAAATGTCATGGGTTTCCTACTGCTTGCTCCCCCTGTTGCCTATGCTACCATGTAGACAATCATTTCCAAACCTTTCACCCATTGATAGTAAATGGTATATTGTATAAGTTGCATTGTATTTGTTTTTTATGCTGGATATACACATCTCTGTACTTATTTCTGATTATACTACTGTAATATAGTGTATAGAAGAGCATTTTTCTGAACAGAATTCCATCCTTTTTAAAAAAAAACTGTTGCATCACAGTCCAAAGGTCATGGTGGTTGTACCCTTCTGTGGTACAATAGCATTCTGAACTCTCTAGACTGCACAAGTCAGTTTCTTTCTGAACGTGAAAGAACTGCCACGTGCATATTTCACATAATACTACATGCCATAAATAAAGTACTGGATGAGCAAATTTATACAGAGCCAGTGTGTTCTGCCATCTCAGGAATTCTGATTCCCACTGGCATCTCGAGATTCACTCTCGCAGTCAGAGGGAATCAGAACCCTCAGTGGCAGAATGCACTGCTTGATAATAGTTGTCCATCCAGTATTCTCTGTATTGTCCCTTTTGTATTGCTCTCCCTTGCACTTCTCCCCCAGGATGCATCTGTAAGTGAGCTATTATGGCTCACTAGACCCTTCCTGGTAAAATGTTTTCAATCAATCCATGAATCAATCAATCAATCGATAAATGAGGAGTGGCTGTTGAATTTAGCTGCAAAGGAGACTAATCATTAGAGATGTCAAAAATTTAAACATCGCTGGCCAAGTTGTTTCAAAGTCATCTTACTTTGCACATTGTGAAGCTTCACAAAGTGTCAACTGCTGGACTTCACTTTGCCCAAACTTTACAAAGTGAATTTGTAAGAGAAGTTCACAAGAAATTCACAGCACATTGTTTTATTTGTCCACAGAACACAAAATATGTTTGAAGAAGAGGAATAAGCTACAGAAATATGTGATGATATCATTTGATGAAGTCATAGAATAGAAATGTACTAGGGCATACATTGTTTGAAGGTATTAGGTACAATTTAACACTCATTCATAAGTTTGATGAGACATACACAGCTGAATCAGCATCTGGAGCCACTGACTTTCTTTGGTGCTCCTTCAGCTCTGATTCCTCCTCCTCCTCCTCCTCACATGCCATTCTCAGGGTGCATTTTCATTTATTCCCTCTTCCTTTCGCAAATGATGCTCATGATCCAGACCCAACACAACCACCACCACCAGTGAAACATCACTTACAGCCATTGTGTTCCTCCAGTTCTGGTTTCTCCTCTTCCTCCTTACCTACCATTATTAGGGTGTGTTTTCTTTTAAACCCTTTGCTTTGGCAGATGATGTTTTTAATCCAGACCCAACACTACTACAACCATCAGCTGAATCATCACCTGGAGTTATTGCCTTCCTTGAAGACTGAGGAATGCTTTTTCCCAGGTTGGCTATGTTGCCCACCAGTTTCCATACATGTACCCTTCTTTCTCCACCTTGCTCTGCTTTCACATGAATTGCAAATGGCCACACTATTGCCCAGGGTATCAATGCTTAGAAGGTCCCACACAAGGGACAAAGGTCAGGGGCTGATTCTAATAGTTGCAGGAGGTGGTAGAGGTGCAATGGAGGGGGAGGGACGCTGTACTGCTGCTTCTAGCCATCTTGTCAGTGGACGTTGTGCTGCCTCTTGTAGCTGGTACTGGAGGAGGTGGTTGTGCAAAAAGGGAGGCCACTGTGCTGTTGCCTGTAGCTGGTACTGTTGATGGAGATGGTGCAACGAGGGGACACTGTGCTGCTGCCTATATCCGCAGTGGTGGCGGACTCTGTACTGCAGCTGGTATAGGAGAGGACAGTGGTGCACCTGCTTAAGGTCCCAGGGGGACCTATTTTCAGAGCTGGCTGGCTGGCCATATAAAACAGTGCGCTACAGAAAAATATGGGACAGTCATCTCTGATGCCATATTCAAACAGAATGCATGATCCAAACTGACCACACAATCTGTTTGAATATATGAACCTGGTCATGTAGCATATAACAGTGGTCACCATGTTTGATGCAGTGTGACCAGGGTGCATGGCTGATGACCACCCATAGTGGTAGCAGTGCACTCTTGCTTGTGTCACAGTACCCGTGGGTGATATTCAGCCCAAATATGCAGATGAGTCCATTGGACATGCATGGCACAATGGGGCCATTTGCATGTCCATTATGGGCTCCTCTGCATGCATGTGCTGCTGTGGAGTGTGCCAGGACAGTCCCCCCCCCAGCCTCGATCCTTGTTAAAGTACAGATCCCACCCAGTGTCCCTGATAGTCTAATGGTCCCCCCTCCCAAACCCTGATCCATGGTATATTATTTAAATATCCCCAAACCCCATTTCCCAGCTAGTCAATTGGTCCCCCCACCCCAGTTCCGAACCACATTATATTATTACCACCATCCCCATTTCCCTGGTAGACTAGTGTCCCACCCAGCTCAATTACTGTTGGAATAATAAAAAAAAATTCTGATCTCTGTTTCTCTGATAATCTAGTGGCCCCCCTTCCTCGTGGCCCTGATTACCATCAGAAAAATACAACAAACCCCAATCCCCATTACCCTGGTTGTCAAGTGGTCCACCATTCCCAGCCCCAATCCAAGTTATATTAGTAAAATACCCCCGATCCCCATTTCCCTCATAGGCTAGTGTATACCCCCTGGCCCCGATCACCATCAGAATAATAAAATAACCCCCCAATTTCCATATCCCTATTAGTCTAGTGGTTCCCCCCTCCCCTGTCCCAATCCACACAATAATATAAATGTCCCTGGTTCATGGTAGTTAAGTGACTACCCACCCCCACCCCATTAGGCAGTGACCCACCACCCCACTCCCCCAACTCCACTAGAGCCAGTCACTGGTACAGCCCCTCCTCACATCGCACCAGCCAGCCGCTGACTGAGCAGTACAGGAGTGTGTGCATTATACAGTACCCACTCATTGGTTGATCACTAGACTGGGGAAGGGGACAACTTGACTACCAGGGAAACAGGCATCAGGGGTTTATTTCATTATTCTGATAGTGATCAGGGCTGGTGGAGGACCACTAGATTACCAGGAAAATGGGGATTGGGGTTTATTTTTAATATTCTGATGGTGATCAGGACCGGGGGGACACTCTAGCCTACTGGGGCTATGGGGATCAGGAGTGAGTTTTCTATTATGCAGACAGTGCTTGGGGCAAGGGAGAGACTGCTGTATTGCCAGGGTTCCCTGTCCTAAACAGTGGGCAGATGGGTCTGCGCACTAGTTAGGACAGGGTTTCAGAAGCATAATTCTTATCTGCTGCTGGTGGCTGATTTGCACTTCCGAAATGTTTCAATATTGTAGTGTGCAGCATATGCATGGAGGATTCTTCATTTGCATAGGTGCAGCACAATATTGTGCGAATTGGTGCTGTCGCCCGTACATCCACTTTGAATATGGGGGCCCCAGTCTTTGATCTGCTCCTTCCTCTGGAACAGCAATGCTATGGGGGCCATGGATGTTTTACAGACCTTCTTCCACACATTTAATTGCAATTTAAATTTTAACTGTAAAATAAAAAAAAAAAACAAGAAAAGGGTTAGTAAGGGCTAAGGAGAAAAAATATGACTTGGATATTTATAGACAAGAAGGAAGGTAACAGACAGAAACATGCAAACAGAGTCTGTTGTACAGCATCAGCTATCTATGATTGGCCATCCATCCCCCCCCACCCATCTGCAGTCAGGGAGCTCAGACTGACAATGAATACTCCCACACAGCAGGCAGAAAAAACAGCGGGCTAAGAGAAAAAGCCTGCAGAATAATATAATGAGCTTTGGCTTGATCAGGTAAACAAACCAAACCCGACTAGAACAACACACAACCATCTGCTGAATACCTAAGTTAGTTTTGAAGATCAAATTTCTTTAGAGCCATTGCATGCAATGAACTGAAAATTGCTCACCCCCCATGTCAGGCAGAAAGCTTCACACACAACAACTGAGAGAATACACTTGCAAAAGCCTCTTATGAAAACTTTATCTGTTCCAGAAAACAAAGCCTGACGACCACACCACTTATCTACTGAAGATATAGTTGACAGGTCCATTTTTAGTATTAAATTTGTGACCATAAAACACAAGGCAATGGATTACCTCTTAGCATACAGCTCCTCACTTTTAACTGGTGGGTAGGTAACTGGCTGGATGGTAGGACACAGAGGGTGGTGGTAAATGGCTGTCACTCCACAGAGGGAAGAGTGACCAGTGGGGTACCACAGGGATCAGTGCTGGGACAGGTTCTATTCAACATCTTCATCAGTGACATTGCGCAGGACCTAGAAGGCAGAATTTCACTGTTCGCTGATGACACAAAGCTCTGTAACAGAGTAGACACACCAGAGGGTGTAGACAGAATGAGAAGGGACCTGAAGAAACTTGAAGAATGGTCAGGGGTTTGGCAGTTGAAATTCAAAGCAAAGAAGTGCAAGGTAATGCATATGGGGCACAAAAACCCTGACACAATATATCAGTTGGGGTCTGAGGATATATCATGCACCAAGCAGGAAAAGGGTCTTGGGTTTATCATCTCTGATGACCTCAAGGTAGGGAAACAGTGTGACAAGCAGCAGGTAAAGCAAATAGGATGCTTGGATGCATAGGCAGGCGCATCACCAGCAGGAAAAGGGAGGTCATGATTCCACTATACAAGACACTAGTAAGGCCCCACCTGGAGTACAGTGTACAGTTCTGGAGACCTTACCTACGTAAGGACATAGACAGGGTAGAGAAGGTTCAGAGGACAGCAACAAGGATGGTTCATGGATTGCATCACAAGTCCTATGAGGACAGGTTGAAGGAACTGAATATGTACTCCCTGGAGGAGAGGAGGGAGAGAGGGGACATGACAGAGACATACAAGTATCTTACAGGGAGGAACAGGGTGCAAGAATACACTATTTTTAAGCAAAAAACATGTTCCAGGACTAGAGGGCATGGGATGAAGTTGGAGGGAGGAAGATTCAGAGGAAATGTGAGGAAGAATTTCTTCACAGAACAGGTGGTGGACAAGTGGAACACCCTGCCTGTGGAAGTGGTGGGGGCTGAAACAATCATGGGATTTAAGAATGCATGGGATAGACATAAAGGAATTCTGGAGGTCAGGGGTTAGGGGCAACAGAGTTCTAGGAAAACATAAACTGAAGTTACAGACTCAAATGGGCAGATGAGGTGGGCCATAGGCCCTTATCTGCCAACACTGTCTATGTATCTATGTAACCCTCTCTAGCCTGGACTCTACAGAGCTCTGTGGACACATGGTGCCTATAGACCACAAGGCTCCTGTTTGACCATGTGACCAGCAGTTCAATGATGACTTCAGGTCACATCTCTCTTAGTCTTGAGTGTCAGTAAGACATCACGTGTGAAGTTGTGACTTTGCATGTGGAGCTAGGACTTTAAACTTTCACATATTGCCCCCTGATTCAATAGGTGGGCTTCACAGTGCCTTTACACTTTAGAAAGTCCACTTTTGGGGACTTCACCCCCCTCTACTAGTCATGCTGCATGCACTTTACTCAGTCTCCTAATATTTGCAGTAGTGGTACTGTTACTGTAGGAAGGTATGCATCTTTTACAAGAAACTTGATAATAGGAGTGTGTAAATACATAAACTGTGTATTCATTGAATATTCAGTGAATACACCTGGGGTATTCGGATATTTGTCTGTCGTTGGGTATTTGACTCTAATGTAGTGCATAGAAACATAGAATGTGGTGGCAGATAAGGACTGCTTGGCCTACCTAGTCTGCCCATTTTCCTACCTAACAGATAAGCTGCAGATCCTAATTAATCAACAGCTTACTTCCTCCTACCCCCCACTAGGACTGCCTTATGTCTGTCCCATGCATTCTTGAATTCCCCCATTGTTCCTGACTCCACGACCTCCTCAGGGAGGCTGTTCCATGCATCCACAACCCTCTCTGTGAAAAAATACTTCCTCAAATTACCTCTGAGCTGTCCCCCCTCTATCTTCAAATTGTGCCCCCTTGTTCTTGCACATCTCTTTTTCTGAAAGATGGTACCCTCTTGGACTTTGTTGATTCCCTTAAGGTACTTGAAAGTGGACTTTGTTGATTCCCTTAAGGTACTTGAAAGTTTCTATCATGTCCCCTCTCTCCCTTCTTTCCTCAAGGGTATACATATTAAACTCCTTTAGTCTTTCTTTGTATGTCTTCTGGTGGAGACCCTGCACTATTTTGGTTGCCCTCCTCTGGACAGCCTCCACTCTGTCTATGTCTTTGCGGAGATGGGGTCTCCAGAACTGCACACAGTTCTCCAGATGGGGTCTCACCAACTGTCTGTACAGAGGGAAAACAACTTCCTGTTTTCTACTATTGATGCCTCTCCCTATGCATCCCAGTATCCCCCCCAGCCTTTCTTACTGCCTTCTCACATTGCTTGCCCACCATTAGGTCATCTGATATAATTACCCCCAGGTCCCTTTCCATTTTTACTGTTGTCAGTATCTCACCTCCCATTGTGTACTCTTCCCCTTGGTTTTTGTTTCCATGTGCATTACCTTGCACTTCTTTGCTTTGAATCTGAGCTGCCATACATCTGACCATTCCTCCAACCTTGCCAAGTCCCTTCTCATCCTTTCCACTCCAACTTGTGTATCAACCCTATTGCAGATCTTTGTGTCATCTTCAAAGAGGCATACTTCTACTTCCAGTTCCTCTGCAATGTCACTTATAAAGACATTAAAAAGGACTGGCCCTAGTACTGAACCCTGCGGTACCCCGCTAGTAACCCTCCTTTCTTCACTGTGGACTCCATTTACTACTACCCTTTGCGTCCTGTTGTCTAGCCAATTTTTTATCCAGGCTACCACCTTGGGACCCACTCCAAGGCTGGCTAACTTGTGTACTAATCTTTTGGGTGGGACTGTATCAAATGCCTTGCAAAAATCTAGGTAGGCCATGTCCACAGCCCCTCTCTGGTCTACTACTTTGGTCACCCAGTCAAAGAAATCTATTAGATTCATCTGACACGACCTTCCCATCATGAATCCATGCTGTCTTGGATCCTGTGCCCCACTGGCCTCTAGGTACTCAACAATTCTTTCCTTTAGAAGTGATTCCATCATTTTCCCTACCACTGAGGTCAAACTAACTGGTCTGTAGTTTCCTACCTTTGTACTGCTCCCACTTTTGTGAAGAAGAATCACATCCACCCTCCTCCAGTCCTCAGGTACCACACCATCCTCCCATGATTTGTTAAAGAGAGTAGTCAGCGGTGTCACTAGTTCTACCCGTAGTTCCTTTAGAATTCTTGAGTGAATCCCATCAGGCCACATTGCTTTGTCCACCTTCAATTTTATTAGTTCTTTCAGAATCCTTTCTTCTGTAAATGGACTGGTATAGAACCCCGTCTTCAGAGTGTTTCTCTTATTTGGTTTAGGTACCTCCCCCTCCTCTTCCTTTGTGAATACTGATCCAGAAACAAATGATTTGATACCTTTTATTGGACCAACATGGATGTTACAGAAAAAAACAAAGTGCTTTAGCTTTCGAACCAACCAGGTCCTTCTTCAGAAGCATTGTGGCAGTTTTTTCAAATATCCCATACTATTAACACCAGATTATATAGAAAAAGCAGAAATAATTCTCATTGGTTTAACATATACATTTAAAACATAATAGAAGATTATGTCAGAGAAGCTAATTAACACCAGTATGCCTTTAACTGAGGAGCCTCAGAAGGGCAAAGGTTATCAAGAATTCTCTACAGCCAGAGAGTTCTTGTCACATAAATTTTTAAATGTCTCAGTATGCCAAGAAAGCATTCTAGTGATAAAAAAAAAAACTTGGAGTAGCATTCTCTCTAATACATGTAAGATGAGCTCACAACTTACATTCCAATTGTCCTGGTATATTAAAGGACAGATAATGAAAGACAAAATCCTGAAATTAGGTATAACTGCAAGTTGAAAGCAAGCCTCAAATTAACCTACACATATAAACATGATGCATGAAAGTATCATTTGTAAGTGTAAGTGCAAAATAAATAAATAAATAAATAATACTTGTCAAGGACCCCAAGAAAACGAGACCATGAGCCTGATAAATGCAGATTTCAACACAGAGTCTGTGTATAACAAAATGCACAGAATCAGTCTAAGCAATCTAAATGAAAACCCAAAGGAATTACACCTTTAATGAACCCCCAAGTAAATGAGATATGCATCTTAATATGAGCAGTTAAAAATGTGACAGTGTGAAATCCACCCACTGACAACTAATAGAAGGAAATAAATGCACACTATATGTGAAAACTAAGTGTTCTAGCCACATAACAACTGCCCCATGCCACGCTCCACCCACACATATGTGTGTACATACACCACACCACACTCCCACACACACACACACACCTGCACACCCCACACAACCACAACACACAACAAATATAGCAAACACATTCCACACACACCACACCACACCACATACAACAAACAAAACACACATACACACCATACCCACAACACACAAAACACAACACACACAAAACACACACATACATACATACATACATCAGTATACACACACACACTCAAACGCACTCACCACAGTGTTAAGGTGAAAAGTCAACAATGTAGATAACCATAAACTTACAAAATCAAAGGCCAGCTGAAGAACTAAACTGTTTATGTCCATCTTTTAAAGTAAAGGTCTGTATGAGTTTAAGTGGAATAATGTGTCATGTACCCAACATCAATATTCAATCCATCCGCCACCATATTGAGAAGTAAAATAAGACTAATTTCAGAAGCCCGTCTCTGTTGTGTACTATTGAAATGTCCTTTTAAGACCATCACAGACATATCTGAGGTTGGTGGTCATCCTGGGAGAAGTGCTGGGCTACTGGTTTCTCAATCATTTTGTGATTAATAGAATGTCTGTGTGAATTCATTCTAGTGCGGAGTTGTTGGCTTGTCTCCCCACATAACCAATGTGAGGACATTTCTTGCATTGGATAAAATAGACCACATTACTTGATGTACATGTACAATTCCCCTGTATCCTGAATAGTCTGTTTTGTGATGTAACCACACAGTCTGAAGTGGAAATGAGGTTACATGTCTTACATGTGCGTTGATGACAGGGTCGTGTACCATATGATGTCATGGTATTCTGTTCCAGTTCAGGTTGACTCCTAATAATCAGGTTGGCTAAATTAGGTGGTTGTTTAAAAGATAGTAGTGGTAGTTCTTGAAAAATACCATTAAGGGTTTCATCCTCACTAATTATTGGATGGAGATCCTTAGTAATCTTACGTAGGAGTTCAAGGTCAGGATGGTATGTGACTACTAAGGGTATTCTGTTGGTAGTCATCCGTTCCTATATTGCAGCAGCTGTTCTCTTGGGACCTGTGTTGCACGTTCCACTGCTCTGTCAATTTCCCTGGATGAGTGTCCCTGCTCAATAAAGGTGTTTTCAACATCACCAGATGTGTGTCTCTGTCTTCCTCATTTGAACAGAGGCGGTGATACCGGAGTGCTTGACTATATATAACAGATTTCTTTGTGTGGCTCGGGTGATTACTTTTCTTGTGTAAGTATCTCTGTCTGTCTGTTGGTTTCCTGTAAAGACAGGTATGTAGGGTACCATCCTTAATAGTGACAGTGGTATCCAGAAAATGTACACTTGTGGCAGAATATTTGTGAATACTGAGCAGAACTATTTGTTCAGTATCCCTGCACTTCACTGTCACCCTCTACCCACATTCCCTCCTCTTTATTAAGCCTCAGTATCCTTCCTTTGGTCTTTCTTCGTTCCTTAATGTACCTAAAAAAGGTCTTATCCACCTCCTTAACAGAGTTGGCTATCCTTTCCTCAGTTTGGGCCTTTGCTATTCTGACTGCCTTCCCAGCCTCTTTCTGCTTTAACTGCTAAAGTTCTCTGTCCTGCTCCTTCTGTGTTGCCTTATATTTCCTGAATGCTATCCTGTTCTCCTTAACCTTCCCTGCCACCTCTTTTGAGAACCATAGCGTTTTTTTCTTCGTTGTGTTTTGTTGATTTGCTTTACACAAAGGCTTATTGCCTCTGTGATGGCTGTTTTGATTACTCCCCATTGTTCCTCCACCCCTCTTTCTTGCCTGTTTGCTTGTGCTTTTCTGAGGCACTCTCTCATTTTCCCAAAGTCAGCCCTCCTAAAGTCCAATACTCTTGCTTTTGTATGGCTTGATTGTATGGCTGTGTTTATCGTGAACCACACTGTTTGGTGGTCGCTTGTTCCCGGATGGCTACCCACTTCTAAATCTGAGATCCTGTCTCCATCCCCATTTGAGAGTACCAGGTCTAAGATTGGATCCATTGACATATCTGGAATGTGTAGTATGGTATGGACTCATGCTGTGGACCAATGGACCAATGGGCGTACAGCCCTACCGACGGTGTCAATCGGCGAGCGGTGGGGTGGCATGCGGGTTGGGTGCTGCTGCCCACCGCTGACCAGGGGGCAGCGGGGCAGTGGGATCAGTGGGTGGGTGGGAAGGGGCATCCACTGGACCATCAGGGATAATAGTTTTTTTTTATTTTTACTTTAGCCTGCAATCGGGCAGACAGGTCCACTGGACCACCAGGGATAATAGGTTTCTTTTTTTTTAATTCAGCCCCTGATCGGGCAGACAGATCCACTGGACCACCAGGGATAGAGGTGTCCTTCTATTCTACTTCAGCCTGCGATCGGGCAGACAGGTCCACTGGACCACCAGGCATAATAGGTTTCTTTCTTTTTTTAATTCAGCCCGCAATCAGGCAGACAGGTCCACTGGACCACAGGGGATTTAGGATTAATCTTTTTCTTACTTAGCCCATGATCGGGAAGGCAGCGGTCCACTGGACCACCAGGGATTTAGGATTAATCCTTTTTTTTTACTAATGCCCACAATTGGGCATGGGGGCGCCACCACGGAGGTGCAGCCAGAGCTCGGGTGGCCACCCACAGGTGGCGGCTGCCGTGTTTCACCCTGTAATGTGGCAGCTCACCTGTAGGTGGCCATCTGTTGTTCCTTTTTTTTTGGATCAACTTTGTGCTGGCTCAGGTAGGGGTTGCGCATGCATGACTCCGCATATCCCGGGCTGAATATCGAGCTATGCAGGATATGCATTATGCGCCTCCCCACCTGCGCCTGCATACATTACTGATATGCTCCAGTGCATTGGGATTTGTGCCACACTTTCCCTTTTGAATACTCCACCAGGCGTCAGGCTGCGCGATGGTGCAACACTGTTGCTCCATGCGCAACCCTTTTGAATATATGGGCCAATGTGTACAAGTACAAAACACTGTTCAGTTGTTGAATGTTCTGGCATAAACCTTGCTTGTGCCTCATTTAATATTTTATTTTCTGTTAGCCAAGTCATTAGTCATGCATGTACAATTCTTGTAAAGAGTATTTGTGATGTGTCTAAGAGACTTATTGATCTGTAATTACTTGGATCTGCCTTTTCACCTTTTTTATTGATAGGTATGAATATATTTTCATTCCAGGTTTTTGGTATCTTCCCTGTTTGAATTATGTAATTAAATATAATTTTTAAGGCAGATACCCACAAATTGATATCTTCCTCTAATATATCAACTAGAACTCCATCAGATCTAGGGACCATGTGTTTTTTCTCCAAATCGATTGCTTGGTAGATATCTTGCTCAGTACATTCCAGACCGTTAAATTCCCATTTAGAAAGGAATTGATTATCTTCGGGAATTTGATCATTAAAGAAAAGATTTCTAAAATAAGATTCCCATGTTTGTGGGTCAATATTGCTTTCTGTATTCCTGGGAAAGTAATCCCATCCATATGCTACCAATTTCCAGAATTTCTTGTCATCCTTCTTTTTTTACTGTCATTTCAAATTCCTTCAATAACTTCTTTCTATATGCCTCTCTTTTACAAACCAAGAGTTTTTTTATACTCTTTCCTTATTTTATTCAACCTAGTTTTGTTTTCAATTGTTATATTTCCTTGTATATTTCTGACACATTTATTTATTTCTGCTTTAAATTTTCTGCAATCCCAATCACACCATTTACTCCCCTTTTTTACTCTATTTATTGAAATCTTAGTGATTAATGCTGATATATTACCCATAATCTTTTCAAAAATCACTAAACTACAATCTGTGGCTTCCTACAGTATAAAATCCCTAATCATCTCCCTCATTCCATGTTCATCTAATAATTTCATGGATGTTTGATTTTTGAATAGGTCCCATTTTGCCCCTTTTCTTATTCTAATGATGTTATTTTTATTATGGGGCCAAGATGACATTTTTGGCCATAAGGCCAGTTTTACTTCTAAAGGGATATGTTCACTTTCTGTTCTCATACCTAATTTAAAGTCTTTAAAGTTTGAAATAAGATCAATGGAGATCCAGCAGTGATCAATAATCGATGCTCCTTTAGATCCCCAGTGTGTGTATTCTCCACTTTGATCACTTCTGGAGCATCCATTGATCAAAATTAAGAAGTTGTTTACCATTTATTTAATGATCTGTTTACCCCATTGCATTATTTTTGATCCTTGCATCTCCTTTGTACTGTTAGAAACTGAGGACTCAGAGCTGCACAGGCAGAGCTATTTCTAATGAGGGCTCCAGACTGCGCCCCACCCTGGCATTAAAGTCCCTACCACAATAATCCCCATAGGGGTCCTTTAAAATAGATTCCTTTATTAGAGTGATAAGTTTAACAATGTCACCTGGGTCATTACATTTAGAACCTATAGGTGGTAGGTAAACATTAGCTATTAATGTAGTCTTATTTTTACTTGTCAGGTAAGTAGCTAATATGCAATCTGAATCAATTTCTATCTCTGTTTAGTGAATTTGGTCATAGATTTTGCACCAAGTTATCAGACCCCCTGCCATTCTTCAATAGTGTTTTACTTTTATGGCTTTTTATTTAAACATTTTATATCCATCAAAGTGTATTTATTTAGTTGTCCAAGTTCCCTGTATACACGTAACTTTAAATAATAACAAATATTCCATAAAAGAAGAATCCACTAACTTATCCCTTATACCTGCCACATTCTGTGATAATAAATCATTCTTTTCTTCAATTTCTTTTTACTTAAGTCCAGATACAGGACATCCACTGCATGGCCCCTGTCCAGTTGTCTAGTTACCCAGTCCTAGAACTCCACCAGGTTGGTTTGGCAAGATCTGCCATGTATGAAGAATTGATGTCTGCTGTCCTGTAGTCCTTTGGCCTCTAGGAGGACCACCAGCCACTCCTTCAGGATAGTCTCCATCAGCTTACCCATGATGGATATGAGGCTCACGGGTCTGTAGTTCCCCGGTTCATCCTTGGGGCCACTGTTATGGAGGGGCACCACGTGAGCCATCTTCCAATCCTGAGGTACACACCCTGAATGTAGTGAGGCATTAAATAGGTCTGCCAAAGGTCCCAAAAGGACCTCTGCCAGCTCCTTAAGTACCCTGGGGTGGATGCCATCTGGGTCGGGTGCCTTGTCCACCCATAGTGCCTTCAAACCCTCCCGAACACTACCCTCCATTATTTCCTCATGTGTCCCTCCTCCCCCCCGTTTCTGCCATTCCTCACCCCTTGGGTATCAACCCCCTCTTCTCCTTAGTAAATACTGAGCAGAAATAATCATTTAGCTCTTCTGCCTTATAGCATCCTGCTTCCACTCAACCCTCTCTCCTTCCTAATCCTTACTATGTGGTCCTTACAGCTCCTTTTCTCCCTGATGTACCTGAAGAAGTCCTTCTTCCCCTTCTTAATGCTTTGTGCCAGCATAAGCTCCGTAGATGCCTTGGTTCCCCTTACTGCCCGTGTCACCTCCTTCAATTCTGTCAGGTACTCCTCCCTGACCTCCCCCCTCTCTGTTTTCTTGTACCTCATAAAAGCAGCTCTTTTCAGCCTTACTTTTTCTATGACTTCCTTGTTCAACCAGCTCAGTTTTTCAGCCCTAGCCATCTTGCTCTGAGCCTTGCAGCAGCATTTGGTTGCCTCCACTATAACAAGCTTTATGAGCTCCCACCTCTGGTTAGTGCTCATACTAGGTTGAATTCTGGCCAAGTACCCTTTTACCATGTCCCCTATCCTCCCAAAGTCATCCCTCCTGAAGTCCAGCATTCTTGTGCCAGATTCCACTCCTTCCTTGCCCATATCCAACGTGAGCCATACCGAGAGGTGGTCAATCCCTGACAGAGGTTCTTCCACTGTAAGTTCTCTCACAAACTCCCCTTTTGCCAGCACAAGATCAAGGGTATTCCCTGAACTGGTTGGTTCACTGACCATTTGCAGTAGGAAGCTGTTCTGGAAGGCATCCAGCAGTACCTGTTCCCTTCTATTCTTGGTTGTTATGGTACTCCAGTCCACTCCTAGCATGTTGAAATCCCTCACAACCACCACACTACCCCTCTCACAGGTCCTCCTAATCTGTCCCACTAGTTCCCTGTCTAACTCTTCCGTCTGAGAGGGTGTCCTGTACACCACTCTGATTCTGAGAATCCTATTCTTGGAATCCTGGATTTGCATCCAAAGTGACTCCATACTACCCTCCTCGCCTTCCTCCCTTACACACTTCAGTCCTTCCTTCACGTGTAGTGCCACCCCCTCCTTTTCCAATCACCCTGTCACTATGAAATAACTTGTACCCTGGTACAGACAGGTCCCAGTCATTGTATTGGGTGGCCCATGTTTCTGTGATGGCTGCAATGTCCACCTCTCCCTCTGCCATGAGCACCTGTAACTCTGCAATTTTTCCCACGAGGCTCCTAGCATTAAGGGTACCCACCTTCCACCCTCCCCCATCCTGCCCTCCTTTACTAGCATCAGCAATAGTATTTGCCATTTGTCCTTTGTCACTGACATGGGGGGTAAGCTCATATGGTTTCCCAACCTGTGGTCTCTGCATGTCTCTTGCCCACTTACCACCCCCGCTTCTAGTTTAAATTCCCAACTTCCTCTATGTACTCCTCCATCTTCTGTCTCAACACTTTCTTTCCCTCCTCTCTCAAGTGTAGTCTGTCCTTGGCATAGAGACTACTGTCCTCCCAGGTCCCCCCCGACACACACAGCCCATACCCTTTAGCATGACACCAGGTTCTTAGCCATCCATTAAATTCCTCAATTCTCAGCTTTCTTGTTGTGCTTGCCTTGGGCACTGGAAGTATCTCTGAAAAAGTTACTGATCTTCCTGCCCCCTCACATAATTGTCCTAGTTCCTCAAACCTCCTCTGGAATATATCTACTGTCTTGTCAGCCAGGTCATTCATCCCAAGATGTATAATTAAATGAGGCTTGTCCCTACCCCTTCTTGCATATTTCAGAACAGACTGTCCCACCCTTTCTGCTGTCATTCCTGGCATGGCCTCCATCCAAATGTGACTATGACTCTCCCCCTTGCTACCCCACCTGACTCCTCTTAGTACTGAGTCCCCCAGCACTAAGATTCCACCCCTCTTACTCCCTGTTTGCTTCCATTCATCTCCATCTCTCATTCCCAAATCCTCTTCTTCCTCCTCCTGCACATTATTTTCCTTTTTTGGCCCTGTTGCAATTCTCCCATCTGAACTTCCCCCTGCTCCTGTTTGGTCCAGGCATTTATCAATTACTCCCCCAAATGCATCACCTCCCTCCTCCTTCTTCCCCTCTAGCAGTGCAAAACTATTTTCTGAAGACCATTCACAAATGCCTGCTTCCTCTCTCTTCATAGTAACCTGTTCCCTCCTTTCCACACCATGACTGTTACCACTTCTTCTCCTCCCCTTCCCTTACAAGTCTCTGTCTCCTTCTTCTGTTTGTCTTTTGCCTCCTGACCTGGTTTACCCAGCAATCGGTCTTCCTGGCCTGGGCCCCTTTATCTCCACTTCCATTTTTCTGACCCTTTCCTCACCACTGTCAGCTCAAATTGCCCTCCTTCATCTCCCCTTCTCCCTCCTTCCAGTATTGCCCTAAACCTGCCTCCAGTCTGCCTTGCCTGTCTTATTTCCTCCTGCAGACCCTCAATCTCCTTTCTAAGTTTCTTTATGTGGTTGCACACTAAACATCCCCCCACCCTCCAGACAATTTTTAGAAAGATTGGTGTACCACAGTTGTTGCAGCCTACCACCCAACCCATTGCTCTCATTGCCCACCAGAGACCCCCCACACTTCCAGATAAAGGATACCAAACATTCCCCCAAGTCACCCATCTCCTCTCCTCTATCAGTGTAAAACATTCTTCTCCTTTTCTTAATTTCCCTTAACCCCTTTGTCATACACATCTAGATAGATTGAGCAATTACTTTTTACATTCCTATCTTTCCTGTCCACACCCCAAAAGATACGTTAAGTAACTATTGCATAACCTTCTTCAAACTCCTACTCTTCCTTTCCACAATGCAAATAGCAATGCAAAGAAGTAACAATAAAAGCTCCCTTGATTTGCAATTACTTCACTTCCACTGAGATAGCAGTCACTTCTTCACTCACTGCTGTTCCTTGCCTGGATGTCTGCTTCTGCTATGACAGGTGCATGTCCCTTGCCCATTTGGGGAAGTGATGTCAGAACCCCTGGTATAAAGGAAATCATGGACCTGGGGTGGGTAGGACCAGCCCGTGACTTTCAGAAACAATCAGGTAGCTGAGGCCCCTGGTCAGACCATTAACACCCTTCCTCCACTATGTACTAAACTTTGCAGCTACTGCCAGCAAAAAGCAATCACAATTCCACTCAAAGCACAAAAAATAGGTTTGCTACCAAAAGAAACAGGTCTCCAATTCAAACAGCCTCACCAATAACACATCAAAATAGGCCTGAAATTAGAAGATATTGGTCTCCAATTCAAAGAAACAGCCTCAAAAAAATCACACCAAATAGGTTTTAAATCAGAAGAAATAGGCCTCCACAAACACAGCCTGTTACACAGTGAAACATCAAAAAATTAGCCCACTTGTAGCCACCAAAATAGGTTTCAAAATTCCAACAGCCCCAAAACAATACCCTGCTAGCTCCTTAGAAGTAGTGAGAGAGAGAGAAGAAATAACCTTCTACCAAGTAAAATTCACAAGAAACAATGTAAAAGCTGCAAGAAGAAGCTACTTTACTGGAACTGAACTGATCCCTTCCCCTTCTGGTTACTTTAACAAGGTTCTATAGTAAATTCTCTAATTTCACTATAAGGTTGATTTTTGTTTCTTTTTTTTCTAACTCTGTTTTGTCCCTGCCCCGTCCTTGTACCCCACTGAACTCTCTCCGACAACCTTCCATCCCACTGACTCTACCTCCCTGCATGACTCGACATTCGTCTCTACTCCCACGCTTGAAACTCATCCCTGGATCTACCCAATGGTCAGAGCCGCCCAGCCCAGGGCACTCTTTCTGTAAGTATTGGAGGCACTGGGCCAGGAAGAAGGGCAGGAGAGCGTGTTGTCTACTGGTAGTGTGGTCCTTGGGTGTGAGGCGCCCGCCTATTAGAAGGAGATGGGAGGTCTTTACTAGGTTTTCTCCGCTGAGAAGCCCAGCTATCAAGGCAATACATGCCATGGTTCCACCCCCTGGCATACACCACAACGCTCTTTCGGCTACCCCCCCAGCCTCCGCCAGAGGTCGCTCATTGAGCAGTCATTTACCCAACCCTCCATGGGGAAGATAGAGCAGTACTTTGGATGCTCAATCTCTACCCCTCTGCTGACCTCCGGTTGCCTGGGTCCATTCCCAAACCTAGGTCACCAGCATGGCGTGAGGTGTAGCATCCAGCGCCACCGGGCCAAACTTGTTTTTTGTTTCTGATAGGAAGTTTCTAATTCCAGAAATGGATATTGGAAAATCCCTATTTTCTACATTCTGGTTTTTGAACTCTATGTAATATTCTTCCATTTCAAATCCCAAATCTCTTAATTTATCCTTCTGATTTTGTGTTACTCTTAGAGCATAATATTGGTCCGAAATTATCAAAACTAGTTCCACATTTACTAGTGGCCATATCATGCTCATGTTGTTCAATAGACTATCCTGTTTTGTATTTCCTTGAATAATTGTACCTACAAATTGTTTTAAATGGGTATTCAATTTCAACTCTGTTTCCTCAGAGATTATTGGAACTCTGTATAATGGTAAAATAAAGTCTGTTTCTAATGTTCTTTTCAGTATTTCTCTAAGATTATTTTCATTTATGTTTTCATCAGTATCTTCAATCTCTCCCTTTCTTTGATCTAATCCTTTATCTTCTATTAGTGAATGTTTATCTTTTACTGATGAACTTTCTTTATTTGTTATACAGTAGTTGTCATATTCCCCCCTTATGTGTTCTGTTCTCCATTTTCAATGGTCTTTCCCTTCTGTTTCCCAATTGCTTTAACTCTGGTTTTCTTATGCCTTTTTGCTTTCTTTGTTATCTTCTCTTTCTTTATTCCTTCTCCATTCATTATTACACCCAAGTTTTCGAAATAAAAATTGTTTGATCTTATTTATTTATTTATTAAATTTTGGTGACCGGGTAGGCCCACGGAGCCCTGAAGATCCCTTTTTCAGGGGCGACCTGGGATAACAATATAAGTTATAAGAATGAACAAGGACATAAGGAACATTTGAGGCATTGTGAGTTACATCATGAGGTGGTTACAGTAAAGAAAAATAGTGGATACAGGCATGGTTACAGGTATGGTAAAAGAAAAGCAGTGGATACAGGCATAGCTTATATGCACGGTAAAAAAAGCAGTGGATGCAGGCATGGGTAAAGGCATGGTTATCATCATGACATGTAAGCAATTGGTAGTACTTTGCATATAGTTTATTCAGGGGTTACATGTGGCCTCTGGCGAGCAGTCTGTATAAGGCAGGTAGTAGGAAGGTTAAGCTAGGAGACAGGAGTTGGAGGGGAGTACCTTAGGAGCTTTAAGTGCCATGACAGTGGCATGCGCTTGAGGTCAGCAGATGGGACTTAAGCCTGATGTGGAAGTTCATGAGTGAGGAGGCCTGGACCTCGGGAGGGAGCTTGTTCCATTGGCAGGCTGCTTGGGTGGAAAAGGATCTTCCACCAGAATTTGTCCTTACCCTAGGGACTTCTAATAGCATTTTATCTGAGGTCCTTAGGTTCCTTGGGTTGTGTTTGAGGGTTATGGTCCCAGCAATGCTGGGTGGAGAGTAAGGTTTGAGAAGCTTGTAGGCCTGGACAAGCAAGGGGTGTTGGAGGCAGGCGACCAATGTGGGCTAACGAAGATTGGCCAAAGTGTCACAGTGGTGATGTCTCAGGTGGTCTCAGGTTGTGAAATGAGCTATTTTATAATATAGGGTTTGCATCCTGTTAATCTCTTGTTTAGCCATGCCCTGTATAATAGGGGCCGCAAAGGTCAGGTTGGGTAGAAGGATGCTGGTAGCTATGGAAAGCCTGGCTTCAGGGATGAGTTGGTCCTTGAGTCGGTACAGGGTGCCAAGTTTCTGATGTAGGGTCCTGGCGACCTGGTCCATGTGTTCCTTGTATGTGATATTCTGATACAACGTGAGGCCTAAGTATTTAAGAGAGGGAACTACTTTAATCTTGGCTTTATTTTTTTTTATCTATTTTCCTATTCTCCTTTCTCTTTCTCTGTTTTCTCTTCTGAGTTCCCTCTGACACTTTCTCCATTTCCCCAGCTTGGGGGGTCTTCTGAATCACATTTATCCCAGCTTTTCACACTCTTATTTTTGGATGTTTTTACTTTATTTTCTGTCAGAAACTCTTTGTGGTTAGAATTTATTATCTGGGTCTTATTTATGCAAAGATTAACAGGATATCTTGTTGTTATCTCCTTTCTTATTCTTTCTTTTTTTTTAATTTAATCATCTTTATTGATTTTAAATTGTACAGCTGAGCAAGCAATACGGTACATGAAATAGGCTATACGTATCCATGAATATGACTGTACAATAAATACAACTTAAAACAATCTGATTCCCCCACCCTCCCAGCCCTTACCTTTGTTTTAGATACCAGTAGTATAAAGTCACAATTAAAATGAACTACATGGGCTATGTTGTCTCTCTGTAGGACCTAGTCTACATTGAGTATGATAACAATGCCATATACCTGGGACATTTAATCATAGATTCATTAAGGTGTCACATGCACCAGTAAAAGAGTTTCTAGTTTGCTTCATTTCCTAATGTATACTTGCGGGCAATTCCTGATATTAGCAATAGTTGTTTCAACCCTCAGGCTGTATAATATTTCATTCAGCCATTCCATGTAAGAAATCTCGGTTTGGCTGAGCCAATGACACAAGACTAAATGCTTAACAGTTAGTGAAATTAAGGAGATGTGAAATCTTCTTTCCTTAACATAAATTGTTGAGAGAATTCCTACTATACAGATATTGGGGGTAAAATATTCAGCTACACCAAGTAGAGGGTCTACTGTGGTTTTTATTTTCTCCCACAATCAAGCCACTTTAACACACTCTCACAAGATGTGTAGCAGCGATCCCTCTGCAGTCTCACATCTTGTACAAGTCACTGTGGTAAGCTTCTTCATTTTATGTAAGTGCACTGGAGTAAAATATATATCATGAAGTATATGAAATTGAATGAGGCATAACCTATCATTAGCTAGGTATTGGTGAAGGTCAAGCCAGGTGTGATCCCACTCTTTGGACAAAGTGGGTATTGTGTTTTCCCAGTAATGGGAGCAACCGGTTATGGTAGGGTATGTATGAGGAAATAAAGGTACTATTAATTGTGACACAGAATTAGGTGACCAAACCAAGGAGCAAATGAGGGAGAGAAATTTTCTTTGGTTGATGACCCATTCTATAGCTCCAAACCATGTACTCAACATGTGACGGATCTTGTACATCCTGAAGATTTCAGTCTGTGGGAATCCAAGACATCTCAGTAAGCTTGGGCTGTCAGGCAGCATTCCCTCTAACATAAGATCAGAGACAAGTTTCCCATTTAATTCTAGAATATGAAGGATGACCCCCTGCAGTTTAAAGTTTAAATTCCCACATACAGGTTGAGAGATAACTTGTGTGTTTCTCTACTTCATGGCTCTACAGAGTTGCATGTGTACTTTGAGAGAAATGCCTATTATTGGGTTTCTAAGTTGGCATGGTAAAATACTCAGAGACACAAAGTAGAGAGATTCTGGGGAGATCCTTGCTGAGGTTACCAGGTTCTGCTCAATTTGCAGCCAAATGAGCACATACGACAAGGGATCTAATTGTGTTGGGTTTGAAGCCCGGCGAGTATATTTTGATATATGACTAGCAAGGTAATAGATGTAAAAATTAATTACTTTAAGACCTCTAAGATGTTTGGGAGCATAAAGCTGTAAATAGGATCTATGGGGACATTTCTTTTGCCAAAGAAAGCGGGAAATTAAAGCATGGAGTTTTTGGAACCATCTAATTGGGACGAAGAGATTAAGCATATGCATGGGGTAGAAAATTCAGGAGAGAACATTCATTTTAATTATACTAATTAGACCTTGTAGGGATAGAGGGAGTGAAGCTCATCTGCTTAAGTCTTGCTCTACAGTCTTCACTATGGTGTCTAAATTTAGCTTCCTAATTGAGGACTGTTTCTGTGAAAGAGTGACCTCTAGATATGTGAGGTTGGATACCCAAGCCAGACCCAGAGGTTCATAGTCTGAGGGGAAGACATATTGGTTTAGGGGCATAAGGGTAGTCTTATCTGGATTTAATTTATAGTTAGAGTACTGTCTAAAATGGGAAATAGTGTGGAGAACTTCCGATATAGAAGTAAACGGGTGTGACAGATGTAACAAAATATCATCCGAATAAGCTGATATTTTTAATTCAAAGGGGCCCACTATTCAGGGAGATCTTCAGGAGTCTGATTAGTGGTTCTAAATAGATATTGAATAGTAGCGGGGAAAGGGGACATCCCTGACTGGTACCAGAGTAAAGGGAAAAACCTTTTGAAAGTACTCCATTACAGTACACTTTGGTGTTTGGTTCAGTATATAACACTTGTACCCATTTTATAAACCTTGTGGGAATCCGCATCTCTCCATCATCAGGAATAAAAAATCCCAGTGCACCCTGTCAAATGCCTTCTCTGTGTCTAAAGAAACCAAGACCATGGGATCAGAGGAGTCTCTGGACACGGAGAAGACATGTTCCAGCTTGCGCAAGTGATCGGCTGAGCATCTTCCTCTCATAAATCTGACTTGCTCAAGCCCTATCAGGCCATCCCAATCCTGTAAGATAAAATATTAGAAAAAATGTTCATGTCGCAGTTCATGAGAGATACAGGGTGATAATTCACTATGTTATCCAGGGGTTTATTGGCCTTAGGTAAAACAATAATAATTGCCATCAGCAGGGATAAATCAGTTATGACCTTCTCACTTAAGTAAGAAAAAAGATGGGCTAGAATGGGAACTAGGTCACTGGCCAGGGATTTATAAAAAATGGAAGGAAATCCATCAGGGCCCAGGGCTTTTTTCTGGTGCTAGGGATTAGATAGCTATTACGATCTCTTGATTAATTATTGGGTGAACTAAAAAGTTCTGCTGTTCAGGAGTTAATTGCGAAAGTGGGATACTTTAGGTAATCTAGAATAGCTGGTTTTGAGGGAGTATTTTGAGGAAGGGTATACAGCTGGGAGTAAAACCTATCAAACTCCTGAGTCATCTCCTTTGGGGAGGTTGTAAGGGTACCATCTGGTTGAGAGGAGATAGCCCTCACCAAATGGGAGGACTCCTGTTGCCGGAGTCGTAAAGCCAACAGGTGGCTAGCTTTGTCTTCCTGTGTCTTTAAAAGTGCATAATCAGATTTTTCCCTAAGTAAGTCTGCATATTGATGCCTTAGCTTAGATAATTCTGACTGTTCCCACTCAGAGGACTCTATAGTTGGGCTTTGCTCCAGTGTTTCAATCTGTGCTAAGAGAGTGCAAAGAGAGGTTTCTCTTTTCCTCTTCTTGGTGGATGAAATATGTATGCAGTCTCCCCTAAGTACACAATTGAGGGCCCTCCAAATTTTATCTACATCCATTATAGGACCTAAATTGGACTGCCAGCAGTTTTTAATTAGTGATTGCAGTTTATTCAGAGCCCAGGGATCTTTAAGCAATTGGGTATTTAATTTCCATAGTTTATTTCATTTGGTATTCAGACTGGGATTATATACAAGCCAGACCTGTGAGTGGTTTGAGACCACTCTCTGTGCTATTCCAACATCTGAAATAGCTGGTAAGACTTCAATAGTATCCAAGAAGCAATCGATCCGCGAGAAGGATTTATGGACTGGAGAATAGAAAGTGTATCTACAGTCTGTCGGGTAGAATATTCTCCATGGATCACAGAGGCCTTCCCATAAATAGGAGTTCTTGTAGGGCATGCTGTGTAGAGGAAAGTCTAGTGATATAGCCATTTGATCTATCCAAATTAGAAGTATGAGTAACATTCCAATCTCC
Organism: Neoceratodus forsteri; assembly: GCA_016271365.2. Classification (NCBI taxonomy): domain Eukaryota; kingdom Metazoa; phylum Chordata; order Ceratodontiformes; family Ceratodontidae; genus Neoceratodus; species Neoceratodus forsteri. The sequence goes on along the minus strand of CM057451.1, from coordinate 1,058,414,263 downwards.
AGCTATAATCAAGGAGAGGTGTACAAATTGGGAGAGTAAATTAACCAATCCAGAGAAAAATTCCAGTGTCAGAATATTTTGACCATAGATACAACCCAGAAGTAATTCTGTGTGGTCCAAATTGCTGTACAATAAGAGATACCTTCCCTATGGGTCTTCAATGACTCTAAGGAGTTGGAAATTTACTCTCCAGAGGAGAACAATGGCTACCCTATGTTGATTAGTGGAATTCCCAGCTGTAAAACTTTGTCCCACCCATTGGCCTTGGAAAAGAAGACTTTCAGATGCCAAAATGTGAGTTTCTTGGAGAAATGCTATTTGACATTGTAGTAGCTGCAAGTGTTTTAATATCTGGTGCCACTTGTTCCTAGATCGCATCCCTTTAATATTTCCAAGATATGCACTTCATAATTTCACCTTAAGTCATAGGTGGTCTAGAGTCGTCTTGGTACTATGACTGTCCATGCATTCACCCTACATGATATCTGATTTATCCCCCTCATCCCCACATTCCTTCTTCTATCTCAGTCTCTAAATCTACCCTGCACAAAAATACTCTCTACCCCCCAGAATTTCACACATTCCCACATTTGCTCCAGTCCAAGCGACCACACTCCAAAAATATTCTGGGCCGCAATTGTACTATTCCCTCCCAAACAATAACAGACTCCCCCCCACCCCACTCCCAACCAGATATTAACCAATCAACCTGAAGCATACCAACATTTTTATAACAGTAAACAGATTATAACACTAATAAAAACACATTCTATTTGCTACAACTCAAATTGTTATTCAGCATATTCTAAAGAAATACTATGCATCTGATTGCACTTGCATCCATATAATAATGTAGATAAAAGGGTAGAACCGAATAGGCCTCCACAAGAAACAAACATCGAAACACACCTTCTAGGGTCTGTAATTAAGATATGTCACAAAGAGTTAAGTGAGGCATGATATCAGTACTAGGGGAGTTTAAAACAAAACATTGGGCTTACAAATCAAAAATAAATATTTCTGCGTGTTGCCCTTCAGTGGGTTAAAGACCTTGAGTAATCTTGTACCCAGTTTCTTATAATGTGAAAAAGTAAATTATCACCCCACCTTAAAAACAGAAGTAAACCAATATTAGTTTTATAATGTTTGTCCCACTAAGCAAATAGTCACCAATTCGGAGATCTGGGTGCACTTCTTGGTCTCCTAGTTACTGAAGTCCCATGGACATGCATAGAACATGCATTACCAATCGTTCAGGCTTAGATCTTCCTGGAAATATTTGCCAGGAGCAGTGCATACCCAAAAGATGCTAACATTTTTGGGAAGCCCTTAGTAAGCTGAATCATAGGATGATTGAGTGCTATCCGGCATAAGGTGTACTCGCAAAACCAGTCCTGAAGCTGCATTAGGTATGCCCAGTTCCATCCATGAAAGAGGCATCATTTGAAAACCACCTTGCAGCAGTCTCAGCAGCTTTCCATTCTAAATACGATGCAAAAATTACAAAATAGGCATCAAGCAAGAGGCTGGATGCTGGTATTAACTTACAGGTCTCAAGGTGTGTAGACATAAATATATGATTAACAAATAAAGCTCCTCACTTTCACACAGCTATGTGCAAAGCTTGTAGTGGAGAGCTGTGTCAATGCATTGCCTGCCGCATTTACCACCACTCTGTGCAGCAGTTAAAATTTTTGCACAGTTGGTAATTCCTCCTCCTAGCCCACTCATTTGACAAGGTCGGGGAACAGAGTTTTCACACCTGCAACAAGCTGTTCAGCAGATTCAAAATTATGCCAGACCTCTCAGTGATATACTTGAAGCGTTGCAGGATATTTCATCCTGAAACAGATCCCCACCATAATGAGTTTAACAACTGTTGGGTGGAACTCTGATCTTTTCTTTCACACTGATTTAGGCAAGTCTTGGGTTATAGAGACCCTCCGACCCTCCCACAAGAATTCATGGAGTTCCCGGGATTTAGTTAGGATATGTTGCTTGTCCCGGAAATTGAACAAGCAGAAAATAATAGGCCATGGAGGAGATCCAGGTGAAGGTACAGTTCTCAAGGAGTGGTGAGCCTGTTCAATTATGTATTTGGGGTCATTAGAAGAAGGGCCCTCAAGTTTACTACAGAGTTTCTGCACAAATTGGATGGGCGAGGATCCTTCCTCTCCTTCAGGAGGCCCAAAATTATTAAATTATTTCTCCTTGACTTTCCTTCAAGGTCTTCCATTTTCACTTCCATTGTTTTAAGTTTGGGAAAGCAGTATAGCGCAGTGGTTTAAGGCTCTGAGCTGCAAATCTGGAGACCTGAGTTTGAATCCCACAGGCCCCACTTTCACACTGTGTGACCCTGATCAAGTCAGTTAACTTCCCTGTGCTCCCAGGTTGCACCTGTAAACAAGCTTTCAGCTTAGTGTGTTTCTCCTGGTTAAACAATTGGGAAAAAAAAAGACGGTGTCGAAGCTGAGTCAGTTCTGGATCCATCTTCGCCCTCCATTCATCAAGGGAGAATATACACGTTTCATTATCAGTTGTGCATTGTGTTAGTGTTGCCAGGGAGGAGGTAATGGCTTGTACAGCATTTCCTAGAGAGTTCAAAGTTACTTTTAATGAAGAAATACCTTCCAGGAATTTAGCTTTTGTAAGTGCGGCCTGGGGACTTGCATCAGAAGATGCCCCTGCAGGAGTTGCTTTTGAGCACTTTGTGGACTTGTCCTGGGTCGGGGTGGATGGCGGAGTATGATGAGGTAATTTATCTCTCATTTCAGCCTCCATTACAAGAGATTTAGGGTGCCTCAGTGCTTTAGGCTGAGTTTTAAAAATAGGGTATGCCAGTTTGTAGTTTAAAGTCTCCAAGAAGTGATCAAAAGGTGGATTTATTAAGGATTGGAGCGGGAGCTAGAAGAGAGACATCTGTTCAGGTGGCCACCACTTGCCCACCTCTCTTTTCTTATTCTTTCTTGACTAACCCTCTTATCCCATAGTTCTGGATTTCCTGCTCTAAGCTCTGTAATGAGACTATCTTATTTATCAAAACCCTGAGGGAGCATACTCAATTCACTCTCTTTAATTTCTTCCTGCTCAATAACTGTTGAGTTAAGGATATCAGATGTACTTTTATCTTCAATCAAAGGGCTATCTAACATATTTCTTTCTTCAGCAATACTGAGCCTGAAATTTGTTCTTTGGCCTCAATAAGTTTAGTATTTAATTACTCTAATTGAAGTTCCTGTTGGGAAAATTTCCTGAAGATGGACTTCTATAAAGGACAGCTCCTGTCTTGTAATTACCATTTGTTCATATATCATTAGATTTGCCAGAAATGGATCATTCAGAGCATTAAAACATTCCCTAGTAAGTGTTTCTAGAGGAGGAGGACTCAGTTCCTCATGGCTCATCCATTCAGTCCCTTCCTTAGTATAATCAGCTGTAATTTCATCCTCTAGGTTACATCTACCTACTTACTCATTGATGTTTTTATTGTTTTTATTGTCACAAAAGGAACCATATTTATGTTTCATATTATGAATTTTCCTTATTCTTTTCTCTAACCGATTACTAAGGTTGATTGTTTTCTTTATATCCTCTATTGTTTTGGTGACTTCTTTATTCACAAATTTGAGTAAACTTGTAGCTTGAGAGGATATTAAATTTATTCTTTCAGCTATAATAGAAGAAATCCCCTCACAATTAGGTGTAAGCACCTTACAAATAAGGCCCTTATCTTGACTACTAATCATTTTTTTATTTTAGTATGTGTTCCAATTGGAGTTACCAGATCTACATTTTCTAGATTATTTTTATATTTTGGACTGCCCTTCTTTTTGTGCCAAAACACATCAAGTGATGGTTGCACCATATTACATACTGATTTAATAGTTGATTTCTCAAGTCTTTGTCTTATTGAGGGTTTCTATATCAGAGCTGAGTAATCCTCCCTCTCTTCAATTTCCTCCCCATCTCTTGGTGTTTCTTCTTTTTGCAGTATTTTATTATACAAAACCTCCTCCATTTCCTGATTTTGTCTAGACCCACTAGGAAATCTTAGTTTGTTTCCAATTGCCCTTTTATTTTTAATTTTTTTACCTTGTTTTTTATTTAAACTACAATCAGCCTCAGCAAATATTTTCTTATTCTCTTAGTAACACCGTTTTCTTTCAAATTCTTAATCACACAAGTTTCTAGTTCTAATTCTAGACCAAACCAAAATAATCCAGAATAATATACAGTTTGCAATTAGAAAATCACAAATTAATCTCATACACCATAGAACAATCTCTTAAACCCCCCTTAAAAAGGAAGGAGGAGGAAATCGTCCCAATCTCAATGCAAATTCTATGGTAGAAAAAATTCTCCAATGTCAAACAAAGAGCATCTGGTGCTAAGTTCTTCTCAGAAAATCAGACTGGACAGTTAAATTATAAAAGTGCCTGTCAGTACCTTAGGAATAAACATAATGTTCATCAAAGCCTCTGGCTCCATTTCTGGGATAGATCTGTAGTATTCCTGTAGAAAAACCTTAATATGGATGCTCTTTTCACAATATGGACTGGCGGAGTTCTGATAGTTATATCTTGTCAATTCCCCAACAGACCACGTATATGCAGATGCAAGCAGATTTGTCCTTTCCAAGCACAAGCAGATCCTTTTGATTTGCACTGTGGGAAGAACAATCTATAAACCAGTAAAGCAAACAAAAACAAATAAAGATATAGCAGTCTGCAATAAATTACATTGAATCACAACTCATTTGCAATTGTAATTACTAAAATCACAAGGATTCTCAAAAATGTGTGAACATTTTCAGGAATAATATGTTTGCAAACTAGCAATAACAATAGACAAATCTATTCTCTAATATAATAATCATATTAATAAACTTTATTTGTATACTCCTTTCAAAGTATCAGGGCACATTACAATAATAAAAACATAGTTCCATAAAATAACAATCACAGTGATATATAACTCTATAGTTCAATAAGTGAGTATATAAATCTACCTTAATAAGTAGCAATATAAAAATGTGTTATTACACCTCTCTAAACCCCTTAAACTACAATTTAAAAAATGTTTAGTTGTTTAGTTGTATTAGAACAGGGAAGACTTACTTTTTCTTTTCTTTAGGTGGATCTTTTAAAATCTTTAAAAATAACAAAGCAGAAGTAATAGCAATAGCAGAGTAGCTATTTCTTTATGTCCTCTTATGCCCATTTAGATTTCAGGTTACTTTATCAAGTTTCACCGGCAGCTACCAATATTACACCTTGAGCATGAAACTGGTAATTCAGTAACCTAATAAACTCAGTATGGGCTAAGCTTCTAAAGCCACGGAGCAACTTCAGAGCAAATTTGTGGATTCAATAGAGTTTTTCCCCACTTTTTTACCTTCAAGCCTTAAGCCTCAACCCTCAATTAAAGGATACAAAAAGGGGGTAATTTGCTTGCTTTGTTCTATCTAACCACAGTCTAACACTCTAAACCCCCTACTCTGTGCTCCAAGCTCCTACTCTGTCTCCTTTCAGAGCACTATAGTTGTAACTCTGGGAGTATGCACTTTTAAGTTCCTCAGTCATATGACAGTTCCAGCCAATTACACTCCTTACAAGCTTTCTCTAACTTCCTTATTGCTTCCTTGTTTGGCATATCAATATTTAAAAAATTAAAAATACAATTAACCAAATATGATTTCTCCCCTATAAGAAGCTTTAAAACACATCTACAAACTGGCAAAAATAACAGACTTGTTCACTTTGATTATATAATGAATGAACTAGCATTTATGTACTTAGCGGTAAGATACCAACAGCCCTTCTATATTTTTTAGATAAAAGCATTAGTAAATAACACATTCTATAGCAGTTTGACACATTCAAAGCTAAAATCCACAAAACATAATTTGAGGAGCCAAATGTCAGAGGGTTTTGCTTCACAAATTCACCAGTATAGGGCAAAAGCCCTCATGAGATCTTCTAAAGGCTCCCACTTGAAGAGAAGGCTCTTCCCACCACTCAAGACTCCATGCTCTCCACAGAGCTATCAGAGGCCTAACACCATCACACAGCTTTTGCAATTTCTTAATCAGTGACACCAAAGCTAGACTGAAAGGTTAGTAATTCTTCACTGTGGTGTATGGCAACAGTGGCATATCTGTTCCCAAATGAAAAGACGCCTTTATTAACTCCTGCTGCTGCTGAAATCCTCTCAGCTCAGTGTGAATCAAAGATGCTGTCCTCAGCACTCCAGTCTCGAAATTTCTCCAACTTGATGATCCTCTGTTTCAGTCTCCAACACCACAATCTGCACTGATCAGAAACACTAGCTGCTGCTGCTTTTCAGAGTTTGGGACTAGAAGAACAAAGGATAGCTGTTCACTGAAAACTAGTTCCCTCTGCAGCTCGTATGCTCAACTCTGTACCCTAGAGTTCCTTTATGTCTGTCACATGCATTTTTGAGTTCCCCTACCATTTTTGGCCCTACAACATCTGCTGGGAGGCTGTTCAATGGATCCACCACCCGTTCTGTGAAAAAATACTTTCTCACATAACCCCTAAGTCTGCCTCCCTCAATTTTCATATCATGGCCCCTTGTTCTTGAACATGTTTTTATTTTTAGTATGCTACAATCTTGTACCTTATTTACACCTTTGAGGTATTTGAAAGTCTATATCATATCCATCCTCTCTCTCTCCTCTCCTCCAGGGAATACATAATGAAATCCTCCTGACTCTTTTCATATGACTTCTGGTGCAGCCCCTGCAACATTTTTGTCACCCTTCACTGAACCACTTGTAGTCTGTCTATGTCCTTCCAGAGATGAGACCTCCAGAACTAGACCCAATACTCTAGATAAGGTCTCACATATACATAGATACATAGATACATAGACAGTGTCGGCAGATAAGGGCCTATGGCCCACCTAGTCTGCCCATTTGAGCTTGTAAGTTCAGTTTGTTTTCCTAGAAGTCTATTTCCCCTTACCCCTGACCTCTAGAATTCCTTTATGTCTATCCCATGCATTCTTAAATCCCGTGATTGTTTCAGCCCCCACCACTTCCTCTGGCAGGGTGTTCCACTTGTCCACCACCCGTTCTGTGAAGAAATTCTTTCTCATGTTTCCTCTGAATCGTCCTCCCTCCAACTTCATCCCATGACCTCTAGTCCTGAAACATCTTTTTGCTTAAAATAGTGTTTCCCACCCTGTTCCTCCCTGTAAGATACTTGTATGTCTCTATCATATCCCTCTCTCCTCCTCTCCTCCAGGAGTACATGTTCAGTTCCTTCAACCTGTCTTCATAGGATTTGTGATGCTACCCATGCACCATCTTTGTTGCCCTCCTCTGAACCTTCTCTACCCTGTCTATGTCCTTACGAGGTATGGTCTCCAGAACTGTACACTGTACTCAGGTGGGGCCTCACTAGTGTCTTGTATAGCCAGATATGACCTCCCTTTTCCTGCTGGTGATGCCCTGCCTATACATCCCAGCATCCTATTTGCTTTACCTGATGCCTTGTCACACTGTTTCCCTACCTTGAGGTCATCAGAGATGACAACCCCAAGATCCCTTTCCTGCTTGGTGCATGCTATATCCTCACCCCCAACTGATATATTGTGCCAGGGTTTTGTGCCCATATGCATTATCTTGCACTTCTTTGCATTGAATTTCAACTGCCAAACCCTTGACCATTCTTCAAGTTTCTGCAGGTCCTTCTCATTCTGTCTACACCCTCTGGTGTGTCTACTCTGTTACAGAGCTTTGTGTCATCAGCGAACAGTGAAATTCTGCCTTCTATATCCTGTGCAATGTCACTGATGAAGATGTTGAATAGGACCGGTCCCAGCACTGATCCCTGTGGTACCCCACTGGTCACTCTTCCCTCTGGAGTGACAGCCATTTACCACCACCCTCTGTGTCCTGCCACCCAGCCAGTTACCTACCCACCACACTACTGTCCTGCCCACACCCACATTCCCCAGTTTGTGTAATAGTCTTCTATGTGGCACAGTGTCAAAGGCCTTGCTGAAGTCCAGATAGGCCATGTCCACGCCCTCCCTGATCCACCTCCTAGTCACCCAGTCAAAAATTCAATGAGGTTGGTCTGACATGACCTCCCCTGGTGAAACCATGCTGCCTTGGGTCCTGTAGTCCATTGACAACCAGATGTTCCACCAATCTCTCCTTCAGTAGTGCTTCCATGATCTTTCCCACTACCGAGGTGAGGCTGACTGGTCTGTAGTTCCTGCTTCCTCTTTGTTCCCACTTTTGTATAAGGGACTACATCTGCTGTCCTCCAGTCTTTGGGTACCTCCCTGTTTCCAGTGATTGGCTGAACAGGATAGCCAGAGGTTCAGCCACCACCTCTCTTAGTTCTTTAAGGACCCTGGGTGCACCCCATCTGGCCCCATTGCTTTGTCAACTCTTATTACTTCCAGTTCCTTCAGGACCCTTTCTCGTGTAAAGGGACTTGTGTCCATTTCTGCACCATTCTCACCCCTTGTACTCCCTTCAGACCCATTACCCCCCTCTTCCTTAGTAAAGACTGAGCAGAAATACCTGTTCAATATGTCAGCTTTACTGTTGTCATCCTCCACGCTGCTCCCATCCTCCTCCTTCAGTCTAACTATCCCTCCCTTTGTCCTTCTTTTTTCACTTATGTACCTGTAAAAGGTTTTGTCCCCTTTAACCACTGATTTTGCAATGTGTTCTTCTGTCTGAGCTTTGGCTTCCCTTACTGACTTCCCTGCCTCCCTTTGTTTCTCCTGGTACTTCTCCCTATCCCTTCTGCCTGTGTCTTTTGTATTGCCTGAATGCAGTCTTTTGGCTTTCACTTTCTTTGCTACCTCTTTGGAAAACCATAATGGTCTCCTCTTTCTTTCCTCTTGCTAACCTGCTTAATGCATAATTCTGTTGTTCTTATACTCCCCATTTGAAATACTGCCCACTGTTCCTCAATCCCTGATTCCTGTCCCATTCTTAATGCCTCTTTCAAGCATCTCCCCATTTTCCAAAGTCTGCCCCCTAAAATCCAGGATCGTGTTTTTGTGTGGTTTGGTTCTGCTCTTTCTGTGATTTCAAACCACAATGACTGGTGGTCACTGTTACCCAGGTGCTCCCCACTGTTACCCCATCACACTGTCCCTGTTTGTGAGCACAAGGTCCAGTATTGCCTTCTGCCGAGTTGGTTCCATGACCAGTTGCTTGAGGAAGGCACCCTGAAGGAGTCCAGAATAAATCTGCTCCTAGTTGATGCTGCTGCTGGGATGCTCCAGTCCACATCTGGTATATTGAAGTCTCCAACCAGTACTACCTCACCTTGTCAGCCATCCTTTGGATGCTAGCATCAACTCTATCTGTTTCTTCCTCCTGGGCTGGTGGCCTATGAGACCACACCTATGCGGATGGCTGGCCCCATTTTCCTTTCCAGCTTAACCCACAGTATCTCTCCCCATTTGTTCCTCCTGGATCTGTGTAGCCCTTATGTCATTTTTCACATACAGTGCCACTCCTCCTCCCTTCCTGCCTGCTCTGTCTCTTCTGAATATGTTGTAGCCAGGTATGGCCATCTCCCAGTCATGGTTATCATTACACCAGGTTTCAGTGATGGCCACAATGTCCAGGTCTGACTGTACCATGACAGCCTCCAGATCTTCCATCTTGTTGCTAAGGCTCCTGGTATATGTTCTGTACAGTGGCATCACTAGTTCCTTCCTTCCTTCCTTCCTTCTGCTGGATATACCTCTTCCTATGCACCCCAGCATTCCACTGGCTGTCCTTACAGCCTTCTCACGTTGGTAACTTTTAGATGATCAGGTATTATTAATCTCAGATCCCTTTCCTGTTTGGTGGCTGTTAGTACCTCCCCTTCATCATGTACTCCTCCCCCACATTTCTGTGCCCCAAGTGCAAGATCTTGCACTTCTTTGCATTGAATCTTATCTGCCACACCCTTGATCACTCCTCAAGCTTGCTTAGACATCTTCTCATTTTCTCTACCCCTCCTGGAGTGTTAATCCTGTTGCAGATCTTCGTGTCATCTGTAAAGAGATACAGCTTCCCTTCCAGTCTCTCTGCAATATCAATTATGAAGACATTAAAGAAGACTGGTCCAAGCACTGATCCCTGCAGGACCCCACTGGTCTTCTCCTTCTCTTTGGATTGAACTCCATTCACCGTCACCCTCTGTGTCCTATCACTCAGCCAATTTATGACCCAGTTTACCACCCTGGGACTCACTCCCTGTCTGCCCAGCTTGTTTACTAGCCTCCTATGTAGGATTGTGTTGAAGGCCTTGCTTAAATCCAGGTAGGCCATATCCACTGTCCCCCCCAGTCATCCAGTCAAAGAAATATATCAGATTTGTTTGACAAGATCTTCCCGCTGTAAATTCATGTTGCCTCGGTTCCTGTGCTCCGTTGGATTCGAGATATATCACAAACCTTTCTTTTACTAATGATTCCATTAGTTTCCCCACCACCGAGGTCAGACTGACCGGCCTGTAATTGCCATCCTTTTCCTTACTCCCACTTTTGTGGAGAGGGACTACATTTGCCCTCCTCCAGTCCTTTGATACCACACCTGTTTCCAGCAAACTGTTGAACAGGACTGTCAATGGTGCTGCCAGCACCTCCCAGAGTTCTCTTAATACTCTGGGATGTATCCCATCTGGCCCTATTGCCTTGTCCACTTTAAGATTAGTGAGTTCCTTTAATAATTTCTCCTCCTAAAATGAATCAGTGTCCACCTCCCTCCAGGTGGTACTTCCATTGCCTAACTTTGGTCCTTCCCCTTCCCCTTCTTCTGTGAATATGGAACAAAACTACTTGTTCAGGATTTCTGCTTTTTCTTGGTTCCCTTCTGCACACTTCCCTCCTTACCTTTTTAATCTTGCAATCCCACACTTAGTCTTTTTTCTTTCACTATGTATCTGGAAAAGTTCTTGTCCTCTTTTGTTATTGCCTGTGCTACTTTTTCTTCTGTTTGCACCTTTGTGCTCCTGACTGCTTTCCCACCTCCCTCCCTCTGCTTTTCCAGATACAGTTGTCTGTCTTCTTCCCTCTGTGTTTCCTTGTACCTCTTTAATCCCACCTTTTTTGCCTTTACCTTCTTAGCCACTTCCTTGGATAACTGTTCTGTCACCCTACAGGATAGTCCACGGCCGTACGGTACCAGGTGCCTTCACACCATGCCATAGCTACACTGACAGCTGTACCTGCAGTACGCAACATTCAGTGGGCTGTGTGGCAGAGGAATGTTGTGCTACTTGGTGTACATCCCATCCACCAACTGCACCTAGTAACCTGTAGCTGTGGAACATCTCCACAGGTCAAAGTCTGTGAGAGCTCCAAGACAGCTGCCAGGACTGCTTGCACCGGGGGTTTGGATCAGGGTCCATGTCTGAATGCCAGGGAGTACCAGGTCCATAAGTCAGTAACACTGTCCAGGGAACATCTGGCCAGGTCTATCTGTGTACCCTGACACACTCTCTGTGCCCATGCCACCCACTGTGGCACTCCCCCAGGTCTGTATTCTGTGTTCCATAACCTTGCAGACTCCCCCCAACCTGGCATGCTACCAACCTGTGGTGGAGGGCTATTAGACCTGCTCATGGCTGGTCTAACCACAGCCCCAACTTGTGGCCATGGCAGGGTTCCAAAATTACAAGTATGGGGATACTACAACCCTGCCATGGCACAAGCCCCCTTCCACCTCAGTATACCACCACTTTCAGTGCAAGAGTGGTGCAGGGTTCCTTTGGCACACAGCCTCCCATTTTTTATGCAGCCTGCATTTGAAAATTGGAAGTGCTGCAGCTTTTTATGCAAGGTGAAAATTGGGTCAGTCTCCTTTGACACAAGCACCTAGCATCAAAAGTGGGGCTTTAAACATTGAGCAGCAATTTTAAAATAAATACATATTGTATAACATACTGAACATAAGATACACTTTCCAAAACTGTAGCCTGGTAGATGGTTTCTAAAATCAAATGATGTAAGAATATTTAACTATAAAATGCAAAGGCAGTGGTGCCGCAATTCTGAGGACATTTTTATGTTTGCTTGTGTGTGCAGTGCACAAGAAACATACTAAGATAGTACAGCATTGAAGAGGTGTGTCCATGTTGTGGCCAATGCAGCAGACACTCTAATGGGCACTTCCCTCAGCCACCAATCAACCGGGAAGCTGCCAATGATGGCAGTTTCAAAGCCACATTTGAAAGAAATCTGCAGTTATAATCATTGACAGTTTCATCATTGCAGCGGCAGCTCCTCCCTCCCAACCAGGCACACAGACATCCAGCCAACAAGAATCTGGCCATGTACATTACAGTGCACAGTAATGCATAGTAATGTGCATGGGCAGAGATTCTGATTTTGTTAGCTCCTGTCCCCAGTTTGTTCAGTGTGCCTTTCCTGGGGTAACAATTAAATAAATAAATGAGCCGCAGCACTGCTTACCACATTGTCAGCTCCTGCTGCCCCCACCCACACACTCTCTGGAAAGCTGACATCAGGTTGCCCAATCCCTGTGTAAGCATGCACCCTCCACCCCATTAATGTGGCACACTGGGAGCCCACCCCAGTGTACCAAAATACTTCTTTATGCTTCCAACACCAGAATGCCCACTCCCTGTGTCAGATGCTCTGGACCACCCCACGCCCCTATTTTCTCAACCAACCTTGGGATATCCAATCCCTGGGATGACATTGATCCCCCCTCCACTAGTGTAGCACACTGGGAGTCCACCCTAGTGTGCTGAAATCTGTTTTAATAATATTTCACCTGTAAAAAAAGCAACCGCCCAAGGTCTTTTTTTTTAACCTGAAAAAAAAAAGAAAATGGTCCCTTGTCATGCCCTCCACCACCCCTTCCCATCCCGACCCTCCCTCTGCAGACCTTCATCCTGACACCCCCCTCACCCCATACTTACCTGTGGAGGCCAGGAGCAGCAATATTTGGTGGACCTGGAACATGTCTGCAGTTTTCAAAGCCGAACCAGGAAGTGAAGAAATCATGGTAAGCCCCACAATGGCAGTCAATTGTGGGTTTATACTTAGGCTGATAACTCAGCCAATTTTTGTAGTTTTGGTCCCAAATTTTCAACATGGGATTCTTGGGACAGCACCTTGTGAATACTGGCACTGTCATTTAGTTTATCAGTCCAGAAAGATGATTTTTTGGTCACAGCACAGAATCCGTTTTTGGGACTGATTAATGAAATGACAGTGCTACTGCTCACAAGGTGGGGTCCTAAAAAGCTGATGTTGCAAATTTGATAAAAAAACTCTAAAAAATGACTGTGTTACAAGCGTGTGTTGCACATTATATGCACACTCCTAACTTCATCAAATGTTAATATTTTCACTCCACATTTCCAATATTGCCATTTTTATACACACCCTTATGAACAGTGCAACTATCAGTTTTTGCATCCACCTGAAATGTGTTTTTGTACCTGTGGTGCAGAATGGCACTGTTGCTATGCAAAATCATCTTTCTGGAAAGATTAACGAAATCACAGTACAACTGTTCATGAGGGGAGGTCCCAAAAAGGCCATGTTGAACATTTGGTGAAAACATTCCAAAAAAATTGCTGCATTACGAATGTGTGTTGCATTGAATGTGTGGATTTAAGGAAGTTCCTCAGGCACTCTGACCATGTGAGCCTGTAGCTTGATGGTTAGAGTGCTGGAATGGCTTACCAAAAGTCTGAGGTTCAATTCCCAGTGGCCCACACTTTTTCTTTCTCATTTCCATCCTTCATTTTAATTCCATGGGATTCCAAAAAGCATTTCTATGTACACCATGTAATAATATTCCATTAATTATGTAATATGCTGAAAATTATTCCATGGTTTGCAGAAAATGAATCTGCAGTTTACATTAATTTATTGATCTATTTATTTATTTATTTATTTATTTATTTATTTATTTATTTCAAAAGCTTCACCAGGAAAGACATACTGAGCTGCTAACAGCTCATTTCCACATGTATCCTGGGGGTAAGTGGATGTGGAAGTCATATACAGTAAATATAATATATTAAAGAGCATGATCAAAAATGTGAAGGCAAATCAGTATAACAGATATGTGTAGTAGATAAAATTGTAATCATTTAAGCAAGGTAACAAATCTTACAAGTACATAACACTGATTAGGTGGTGAGGGAAAGCAGACTGCCAGGGCAAAACTAGTGGGGGGGGGGAAGGAAGATAGTTTGGGACAGTTGCAGGCAGGAGAAAAAACGTCAGCAAGAAAGAACTTTATAGAGAAAGCAGAAGAAGCAGAGCAAATTGACAGGGGAAGGGAGGGCCAGCATTTATGAAAATGGTAAGAGAAAACAGACTGACGAACAGTAGGTTTCCTAGAAGGGACAGGAGGGAATGGGAAGAAGAATTATTGTGGAGATTATAGTAGGAAGATGAGGGAGAGAATAAGAGCGATGTAAGGCAGGGAACCAAAAACAGAATTTAGATATTTATTTTATTTATTTATTTAGCTTTTGTTAACCAGGTATATAAAGGAGACACATTGGAAAGCATGCCTGGCATCAAGAGAGGGGAGCAAAATGGCAGAGTAGAGTGAGCAATGGTGGGTACAAGGGGCACAATCTAAAGCAAAATGAGAAAAAGAATGAAAGAGAGTGTCAGGTCCTGCAAGGGAATATTTCAGAGCTCCACTATAGATTATGTCACAATAATCAAAAATAGGGAGAATCATCTTTAGAAGACTCTCTTGGTAGACAGGAAGTGTTATACTTACGTTATTTCTGCATAATACACCAAGCTTGGGGTGGAGTTTTTTGTGTATGGCATCAGTATGAACCACAAAATCAAGATGATGGTCAAGCTAGAGCCTGAGGTACTTAAAAGAGGATACATCCTCAATCATAGCACCATCAAGGGTATGAAATAAAGGGAGTGGGGTGAGTCTGGAAAGCCTCTGTTGGGTGGCAAAAGTCATGGAAATTGTTTTTTTTGGCACTGAGGGTAGTTATGCAGACTGGATTTATTGCTGAATATTATCAGAATCCAGCTGAAGCTGTGAGGTAAAATCATGGGAGGAGGAGCCATATGCAAAAAGAACTGTATAATCATCGTACATATGAATCGATGCAGAGGAACAGACAGAGGACAGGTCATTCAAGAATGTGGAAAAGAGAACAGCACCCAGGACAGACCCTTAGGGAAACACCTGAGTAGATAGGGAGTGGCAATGAAATGGAGTTTCCTATTCAGATAGCTTGAGACCTTCCCTCAAGCTAAGAATAAAAGCAGTTGATTATAGTAAGAAAGACCCACTGCTTCTCCAGAAGGATGGGATGTGCCACTGTGTCTAAAGCTTTAGCAAGATCAACACAAATAGTGGATGTGATCAGACCTTAATCCATACCTGAGAGGATGGAGTCAGTGAAAGGAAGGAGGGAAGTGGAAGTGGAATGAGATTTCCTAAAACCAGACTGGCTGGGGTTGAGAAAGAGGAGGAAGCAAGGAAGGATGAAAGCAGGTTTCAAGGACAGTAGCAGAGGAAACTAAAGGGATAAGGGGTAAGGTAGTAGGTGGAGTGATGGGGTATGCTATTGCTATAGCGACAACTTTACCACGACCTACACTAGAGTGACACTAGCACCAGGTTGCTGTAGTGTCAGTGAGGGACTCCGGCACTGCTTTCTGGGAGTATTACACCCCCTTCCTGAAACAACTCCTACTTGGAGCTGATTAATTTAGTAGCGGGGAGGTTCAGGGGGAAAATCCCCCTGAAGAAAACGCAGTCTGAAGTGACTCCCTTTATGCTGACTGTAAATGCGGTTGACATAAAGGAGTCACTGTAACATCGGTCGAAAATGAAATTGTTGACCAGCTGTCATAGATCTGAGTGATGGCAGGGGCTGAGAGAAGTAGAAGTTTGAGATCATGGCCATGAGGGCTACCACGTTTTTTATTTATGTATTGAATTTTGGACTGGGTAGGCCCACTGAGACAACAGTTCCTTTTTCGGAGGTGACCTGGACAATGCAACAGATACATACATGATACAGAGGAGTAGAACTACAATGGCTAAAAAGGCAAGTGCTAACACAGGTAAAATCAACAGGGGTGCAGGTTCAGTTTTTACATCAGAATGAATACAGTATTGTAATAGTGTAAGTAACAAACAAGTCAATTAACGTGCAAGACAGAAAATAGCAGTTCAAGCAAACTAACAAACAAATACAGTGGAATTGGGGTTAATTCTATCAGTGGGAGTGCTTCCATGTGGGCAGGAATGCTGTCAGTGAAAACAGGTACAAAGAGACAGGGCAAGGAGGTGATGTGAGATGTAGTGTTTAAATTGTGGAAGAGGAGTGCAAGGACAATGATTAAGGGCAATCAAGGACTTAAAGGAGGCAAAGGTGGTGGTAGGAGAGAAGAAAAAGGAGAGATTTAAAGGAGGAGAAGGTAAAGAGAGGGAAGACAGGGGGAAGGGAAGAAAGTGATGAGAGAGAGAGCCTAGGTGGTAAAGTGGGAATTAATGGAAGAGACAACAGTAGAAGGACCAGAGATGAGGGAGTCATCAACCCTGAGAACAAGGGAGGGAGACTAGGTTGGAGGAGAGAAAAGGGAATTATATCTGCCAGAACTTGTAGGGGTGATTAATGTTGTTCTGGAGTATGGATGCAAAATACTCAGACTTTTAGGATCTGCCCTTCTGGCCCTGAATTATTGGTTACTCTGTGCTGCACCAGCTCCAGCCTTTCCGTGTTTCCTTAGGTGAGGACGCAAGAAATGGGTGCAGTACTCCAGGTGTAACTTCACCAGGTAGTAACACTTCTTTCCTCCAGCTGTGAAAGTGCCCCTCCTGATACCCTCCAGCATTCTGTTAACCTTACTATTACCTTTTTACATTGGCTAGATTGATTAAGAAAATCATTTATGATGAATCCTAGGTACCATTCCTCAGAAATGTGCCCTGCTCAGTGCCCAGCTTGTCCCTTCCTGGGGTTCTGGTTCCCTATGTTCCCCATCCTACGTTCCCTTCTTCCCTAAGCTACCTATCCTGGGGTCTTTGTTCCCTATGTGCATCACCTTGCATTTCTTGGCATTGAATCTCAACTCCAAACCAGAAAGTAGAGATCCTCATAGCAGTCACATGCAGGAGACGTTTTCATAGGTAAAGGTGGGCGAATGTGCAGATTTCCTCCATGGCAGAAGTTCTGCGAAAATTAGAACATTTTACCAAATTTTCCACCCTTCCGCCTGTGGTGGAATTCTAAACTTTCACCTGAGACATGTGGATTTCCACCTATTTCTGTGACAAAGTCACTTATACATGCGCATTTTTTGTTGAAACTGTGGATATAATGTTTCTGGTTAATAATTTCACAAAGGCATGTTTTCTCCGCTATTTGAATCTAAAATGTGGAATTTTTTTCACCGCCATCAAAGTGTGTCTATATTTCATTTTCTGAAGGTGGTATTTTAATTGCAATGGTCACATACTGAATGCAATCTCCTTGTCTGTTGAGCACCTCAACTGTCTTATCGTAAAGTAATCGTTTTTGTGTTTTTCTTGTATTTGATATTTTTTCACTGATGTTGTATATTGCACTTCTTAGAATTTCGCGGAACTATAAAACATCCACAGTTATCACCTAAATGTCGCAGAAAGTTCAATTTTCTCCACGTATAGCTCTGAGTACATGATTTTCAGTTCTTCAGTCACGTGGTGTGCAGCCTTGAATTCCACTGTTATGTCAAAAATATCATGGGTAAGGCCATTGTTTTCCACAACTAGCAATCATTACATTGTTTTCAGTTCTGCAGTCACGTGGTGTGCAGCCTCAGTTAAAAGTCTGCAGTTCTATGCAAATTCCACAGCTATGCACTGAAATTCTGTGTAAATCTCAAATTACACCTCAGCAAGATCTGATAACGTTTTGCAGCTCTGCAGCCACATGATTTTCAGCTCTTCAGTCACATGGTGTACAGCCTTGAATTTCACTGTTATATCAAAAATATTGTGGGTAAGGACATTGTTTTCCGTAACTAGCGATGATTACATTGCTTTCAGTTCTGCAGTCACATGGTGTGCAGCCTCAGTTAAAAGTCTGCAGTTCTATGCAAATTCCGCAGCTATGCCCTGAAATTCTGTGGAAATCTCAAATTACACCTCAGCAAGATCTGATCACATGTTTTTCAGCTCTGCAGCCACATGAGGTTCAGGGGGAAGGGTGAGGAGGCAGCACACTTTCCTTACTGCGTAGCTACTCACTGTGAAGTTGATTTCTGAAGAAGGGAGAGCTGTGTTACTTGTGCAGCACAGAACAGTCTTTTGATTGATTAAATCAACTAGTTTCTTCAGTGGAAGAAATATAAATTGTTGCCTGTTATCTGTACAGTACTTGACTTGACTGCTGTGTCACAGTCTCACAGATAGTTAATCATTTTTTGCATAACACAATATCTTGTGTTATTCTGTCTTCTGCAGTCTGTCTGTTTATTAGTGTCTCTTTTATTTCTCTAACACTTTCTGGTATTTTAGGGTCCAGCACAGTACAGGCATAAAGATGTCAGGCAAAGGCAGTGGTAAGGGTGGAAGATGTGGAAAAAGTAAGTGTCATAGGTACTGCATTAGTGAAAAGGGTATCAGAACTAGGGCATGGAAAGGCTTCTTTGGAAGGTGCTACTGTTAGCTGCACTGTGACCAGTTCTACTGGTACTACAATGCCATCCAGATCACATGCTGTGCCAGTGTTGGCTTCACAGGGAATCAAACCCTCAAGCTTCTTTGGCACTCAGCCACTCCCACTCCCACTGCTGGTGCAGTTCATCGCTCTAAACAGCAGCTTAAAAAGATGCATTTGATGTTGCCACACTACTGTGTGAGTCCCAGGGGTCTCAGGATGAGCCTGAAAGTAGTCAACAACTGTCTCAGTCCCAGGAGACCCAGGATTTAACTCAGGAGCTGGTAGTGAGTAAGAGCAAAGAGGGTTTTGGTACAGTGGCAGGCAGTATGACAGATGAAGACAGTAGGCATG
Organism: Neoceratodus forsteri; assembly: GCA_016271365.2. NCBI lineage: Eukaryota > Metazoa > Chordata > Ceratodontiformes > Ceratodontidae > Neoceratodus > Neoceratodus forsteri. Next base: position 1,058,395,241 of record CM057451.1, on the reverse strand, counting down.
TTGCAGAACCAGTTACTGTTGGGGGAGTACTAGATAATGAACAGCAGCAGATAGCACTTTCAAATGTGTCTGAGGAGCAGAAAGATTCTCGTAGTGAACACACTGTTAGTGGCAGTGTCCATATTGAAGAGAATGTCACTGAGGAAGCAGATGTATATAAGTCATTGCAAAAAAAAGGGTTACCAATTTGTGACATCGGTGATATTTTTAAAATACTTAATTTATCAAAAAAGTTATTGTTTCCGTATGCTGATATTCACCTAATGAATATTCCTTATGTTGTGGGATAACTCGCTCACTGTCACCAGAGAAAAACATTTAAAAAGATGTGCATGTAATGGGGGACATAACCTCCGGGGATGCGCATGTAACAGGGGACATAACCTCCAGGGATGCACATGTAACAGGGGACATAACCTCTGGATGCACATGTAAAGAGGGACATAACCTCTGGATGCACATGTAACAGGGGACATTTACCTAATGCTATAATGCAACAATGAACCTTGAATTACTACAGCACATGCAATAAGAGATGGGTAACAGCAGTTGAAGTTTCAAAAAGTTTTTACTGTACATTTAAATGGCTTACACAAAAAATTGAATTTAAATTTAATACATCTAGTCAACAAAACACCACTAACTAAAGCCTAACTACAAACTAGAACGGACATTCACATATTTATATATTTAATAAAAAGTATGTCATTTACAGAAACATTTTTGGTAATGCATCATCCTTGATTACAGAGTGAATGACACAAACTAAACTATAAGACTAACTACAGGATATACCATGATGATAGACTACATTATGACAGTACAATGTAAGTATGGATTAAACTATGGCTACAGATTAAACTATGGCTACAGATTAAACTATGCACAGAAATTACAAAAACTACTGCAGTACACCAATGAATGATTTCCACAAAGTCCACCTTATCTATTATAGGGTCAGCATAATACAATATAGTGTCCTTAATTCCACCTCTGTTGAAGCATGATGAACTTTTTTGAGATTATTTGTAATTTATCAGATTTCATCACATAGTGCCCATCTCCTTCCTCAAACTTTATTGGCCCATGAAAAATTATTTTTCTTGCCACTCGTCATTATCCTGTCTTTGTGGCCAAGCGAATACACTTCCACACTTCTGTAGGAACTTCATGGAGTACCATTTTTTTCATTTCATCCACTGCAGTCACTTTCCCAATGAAACATTCTTTGGAATAGTACACCCGCATAGTAATGGTTTATCTCTACAAGTTCTGTGTGTAATGATGTTTTCTTCTTTTTAGGAACTGTGGTGATGCTGGTTGATGGAGCAGACATGAACAATTGTGGAGCTGGGCACTGAGTTGATGTGGGAGCATTGTTTCCCATACCTGTATCTGGCAGCATTTCAGAACTGTAGGTCGTGGTGGCTGCTATTGTGGTTTCAGGAGCTGGAGGAGTACTGGAAGCATCACCAGGGCAAGGACTGACATGGGAAGCTGTGGAGTGTGCCTTTCCTGATGCAACATTCACAGCTATGGAGTAAGCAGGAGCTTCAGTGGCCACTGTGGTGCTGGGAGGTTCTTCTGTGGCTGGCACAAATGCAGATGAAGTGGTTAATCTCTTCATTTTCCAGTCCTCAACATGACTATGGTTCTCACATGGCCCATCTTCCTTAATACAGTGTACGCAGAAGCATGTTAAGTTTCTTGTGGCCACCACACCATACACCACCTCCTTCATGCTTTGCACAAGGCATGTCCCAGGCACAGCTTTTATATCTCCTCTTGGCTCTCTTTTTATGTTGTTTTCACCCACCCAGAAAAATGTTCATCTAAAGTGAGTACACCCATCAGTAGAAGGCTGTTTTTTCAGTTTATTGCAGCAGTATTTGTATAGTTTTTTTGCCTTCCTAATAAGAGCTTGCCTTGTCTGTACTGCCATGCTTGCCGCAGACTTTACCACTGCACATTCACAATCTGAGATTCCCTTTCCATGTTGTGACTGAAAGAAAGCCTGCTAGACTTGGAATCCGTACTCTCTGGTCACCAAGGAAATATCATAAAATGCCCATTTGGACTTGTACTGGGACCCGCGTCCATCGGTGAAGTGCACTTGCTTAATTATGTTTAATGCCCACACGTTCATAAGGTGAGAGGTTGCAATTTTCACAAAATGCCACACAGCATAATGATCATGCTTCAGATCACTGGAGACAAACACCGACTCTGTGACAGTGGCTTCACTATGTTCACAACAGTAGTACGTTACCACAGGGTGAAGTGTTGCCTGCTCATGATGCCAGTGTGCTGACTGCACTTCATCTTGTAGTTTGCAGGTGTAATTCTCTGCAAAGTCCAGCACCATCACAACCGATCCCTTTGGTTTGAATTTATTAATTAATCTAAGCTGATGCTGCTGCAATGTTGCCACATGCAAGTGCCGGCCCAGAATCAAAAGATCTTCTTTTATTACTTGCACTAGGTGACGGACTGTACAGCGTTTATTTTTTAACACCTTCCGTGACTTTTGCACTTGTGTGCAATTAACGGTGTGCATCACTTTGATTGTGTCCCATTCCTGCCACTTTGCTTCTTCTTGTCCATGTTGCAGGACTAGCTCCTCCACTGCTTTCACAAAAGTGTCTGTGCTACATTTTTTGCAAGTTTTTTCTATGCAGTCTGACCGGTAGTACTTTTCAAATGGTGCTTTTGGACACATAGTTATTTCTACTGCCCTGTAAGTATTTGCAACTTTACAGCCTGTTAACTGATGTTTGTCTGCAAGATGACTTAATGCCTGAAGCTTCAGTGAAACATTTGTACAATACTCTCACACGCATTGGTCAAGTTTCTGCTCTGCCTCCAGTTTAATGTGCCTTGCCCGCAGGGTTCCAAACTTTCTCACTCCTAGTGGTGTGTCTGGGTACTGCTGTATAAATTCCTTGTGGAGACAGTTACTTGGTTTATGCAGGTATGACCATGTTTTGCTGGACCTTTTAGAGAAAGCCTTTTTGTGTGGCAGGGGTGTGGCACAGTCTTCAAACAATTTCTCCACTCGACTCACAGTTTCTTGTGGCAGTGCGGACTTGTGTCATTTGCTCAATTCACTTTCACTTCAAGATGCCCTCATGAACCTCTTCCATCTCACTCCTAATGTTGAGCTCGCAGTCCTAAGCAGCTTGTATTTCTTTAATATAACCACTGTTTTTAAGAACTCTTTACTTATCTGATGTTCTCTTTTCTTGTAATGATTTTTGATCTCCGCCAACTTTTCTGTGAGTACAAATATCAATGCGTCTTCAAGTTGGAAGCACGCCGTGGTCAGACAGAGCAGCTTTCTTTGATGGTGAACACTGATGCAAGACTTTCTGAAGTGTGACCGTGAATTTCTTGGGTGATTTAGGCAATGCTTTTCATGCTTTTTGAACAGCCTTTCTTAGAGAAGCATGATATTGCACAGTTGGTGTCACACATTGCTCTATTTCTGATATGACTACAGGTGAGGTAGTGGTGGTGGTGGTCACTGGTAAGGCGGTGGTTGTGGTAGCAGTGGTTGCAGCAGCGGCAGCAGCAGCTCATTTCTCATGGTACAATCTTAGTTGCTTCGCATTTATTCGTCTTCTTTTTTGACTAGTCATGTTGGTTCGCTGTTGCCTTTTTTTCTGCCTCCAATACTCCCTCTGTGACAAATTCTCCTGTTCTTTAGCCATTGATTTTTTTGTTGGGCTAGTACTTCTTTCGGCTGTTGACTCCTTCAGTTTCTGTGCTTCCGTGTACCTTTTCTTTCTCTCCTTGGCCATCTCATTGTAATTTTTCCGTTGCTCATCATTCATGTTCTGTCTGTTTTTATGTGCACGTGTGGCATTTTTCTCCAAATACCGTGCATAGCATGTATCATCTGTCTTGATCTTGTCTCGGTACAGCTGACTCTTTTCCTTTTTGGGACAAAGGAGTATGAGTATTGCATGGCATCTCATTGAGCAATGCTGCAGCAGACATACAGGGACTTCTTGATTCCATTCTTGAAAAGGTGATTCTCAAAGTCTGTAGGAACACAAGCTGATTGAAAAAGGAAGAGTTACAAGAATGCTGCTGTCACTGAACTTCTTATGATATGATGGAAGAGACATGTCCAGATAGGAAATGGTTAATGGCACTAAATAAAAGACATGTGCTCAAGAAAAGGTTACCAGCACTATGGCCAAGACATATGACACACAAAGTGATTACCGGCACTATGACCAAGACATATATGATGTACAAAGTGGTTAACGGTGCTATGGCCAAGACATCAACTCAAGAAAAGGTTACCAACACGATGGCCAAGATATATGACACACAAAGTGGTTATGGGCACTATGGCCAAGACTTATGATGCACAAAGTGGTTAACGGCGCTATGACCAAGACACGAACTCAAGGAAAGGTTACCAGCATGATGGCCAAGCAATGACACACAAAATGGCTAATATGGTGCTGGCCAAAACATGGGATGCAAGAATTGCATTTAAACAGCACTTTGGTCAAAACATTTGAGGCAAGAAGTGGTCAATGTCACTATGGCCATAATACACATTTATCAGAAAGCAAACAAAATGGAAGCCTGCATCCATCCGCCTGCAAACAAAGTGGAAGCCTGCATCCATCTGCCTGCAAACAAAATGGAAGCACACATCCATCCACCTGCAAACATAATGGAAGCAGACATCCATCTGCCTGCAAACAAAATGGAAGCCTGCATTCATCGGCCTGCAAACAAAATGGAAGCCTGCATTCATCTGCTGGCAAACAAAATGGAAGCACACATCCATCTGCCTGCAAACAAAATGGAATCCTGCATTCATCCACCTACAAACAAAATGGAAGCCTGCATCCATCCGCCTGCAAACAAAATGGAAGCACACATCCATCTGCCTGCAAACAAAATGGAAGCCTGCATCCCCTCCACAGGTAATCACACAATCAGAAAAAAAAAAGATTTCAGCATTGGGATTAGGTAATGGCCTTATAAAGATGTCACAAATGCTTGCTTAGCTTGTTAGTCACAAACAAAGAAACAATGCCCCCCCAAACAAAAACTAACATCAGCCCATATAGTCAGGGCCCTTGTTTGGAAGCCAGCTATGGTGTGTAGGCTTCTAGCAGACCATTTGGAACCCAAAAGTGGATCTTTAGGTTTCCAAATGGTCGGATCGAGGCCAACACCCCACAATTGGCTTCTAAACAAAAAGCCTAAGCGATGTGGCACGAACACCCCCATCACCCACAAAAGACAGGCAGCATGATACATTTTGTCCAACAAAGAATGACAAGAAAAAAACTTTAATGTGTTCCAAAATTTGTGCCGAGACAACTTCACATAAAAAACATCAGGCCGCATGGCCTGGACCCTTGGTTGGAAGCCAGCTGTGGTGTGTAGGCTTCTATCAGACCATTTGGAACCCAAAAGTGGATCTTTAGGTTTCCAAATGGTCCGATCAAGGCTCACACCCCACAGCTAGCTTCCAAACAAAAGGCCTAAGCCATGTGGCATGAACACCCCCCAAACAAGACAGGCAGCAGAATAAACTAAAGACACATCTACCCTGCTGCAGATGGCATCATTAAAAACTGTAGATCAGGTCAAATGAAAGTAAATGTTTCAGAGTTGACTAAGCCCCCATCCAGTTGTACATGATTACTGCCATAAAAGAGTTCCCCCAGGTCTAAACACTTTTTGCCCCCACCTTTACCTGCAAAGTGAGCAGTAAATTTTATGGGTACTTGCAATATGCTCCCCAAAGAGAAAAAAACAACTGCCATTCCCAACAGAAGGTCAGCACAAAATAAAAAGAAACTAAAAAGTCTTCTATAGGCAAGTAAAAAAATCATAATAATCATTTAAAACAAGTAGCTCACCACCTTTACAGCTCAGATGTTAGAAGCAGGCAGCCTGCTTGTAATGAGCGCCTCTTCCAGTCGGTAAATCAAGCTGATTTGTGACCCTCAATCCTCCAGTCTGCAATGATTTCACACATTTTGAGTCCAACTGTACCAAGGAGACATTCCCTGCTCAACCATGACCGCAACCACCCGTGGAGTTTTGCTTACCTGTTCAGCCATGCCACATAACCTCAGTCTCTCTCCCTTGTCTGAATTGCCATATACAGGGGCTCTTCTCAGGGTCAAAAGATATTTGTCAAATGCCAGCTACTGAAGAAAGAGGCTTGGGACTGCGGGAATGCTTGTTTTAAAGTGCCCACAAGTCCAGCCCTTTTTTCACAAGTTGCAATGAATACGCCAGTACGTGAGGCCACCTGCCCAGCCCTTCAGAGACTCATATGAACATCCCATGGGGTTGGACATAACACAAGCATCAGTGTTACCTGATGATATCATGAGCCTCACTTGGGAACCCCAGAGAATCTCACAGGAGTGTGGCTTCTGGCACAGACTAGACAAGCCTACCAGACAGTAAAATTAGGAAAATTACAATTACATGGCAAGTTATGGGGGTAGATGTGAATGTGACATACTTGGACTTAATGTGTTACATTCAAGTCCTAATTTTTGGGGCCACCAGGGAGGGCGTGGTGGTTACTGCAGCATGTTAAAAGTGATTTTAAATAAAGTATGGATCCCATAATGTATTAACAAGCTGTTTATTCAGGGTCATACCACAATTATCTCACATCAAACACAGTTTTTTGAAACCTCCCTTGCACAAATATGGTCAACCAAAATGGTGGATTTTGTCCAGAAAAAGTGTGTTTTCCATGATACACAAGCATGTATTACAATAAGGTTTTTTTTTTAATCACCCTTCATGGCTCACTATAAAAAAAAGACATCACCCACTGCATAGCAACAATTCCTCTCAGTTTGTCGTGCTTGAGAAGTTAGTCAGTCCAGTAGTAGCCCCTTTTCATGCGCTGGCTCATATAGCCAGCCTTTACTGTCTCCAATGGAAATTACAGAAAGCATGGAGGGTAGTATTGATTATGGATGTGAGGGTGATGATCCAAGATTAGATCCTAGTTGACAGCCACCATGTCCACTTGCAGCAGCCAAAACAGTTATTGGCAAAGGGAAAGTAATCCCTCTTCCAACAGTCCCAAAGCAGCAAGCTGTCATACTCAAGGGTCAGGAAGTATCCAAAATGAGATCTGTGGGAAAGCAGCAGCATGCCAAGAAAACAACTTTGCCCACCCCTATGTATGTGTTACCATCGCAATCTGCCCTACCACCCACAAAAATCTGACATGTGGGGGGACATTCATTGGTGTAGAATTTCTTTGTGATTGATGATTCTGATGACAGTGTTGCATTGTGCAACATCTGTCATTCCAAAATTAGCCATGGCAAATAGGTTCACACTATGGCACGACTGGCATGCATAGTCACATGCAGAGCATGTATCCCATTAAGTGGGCCCAACATAAGAGGCTGGCATTCAAGCCCACTTTGTCTGCTCTACTACTGAAAGTAAGGGTCCACAGCCAGTAGATGATGTAACATTTAACCCCTTATTGTGTTCTACCACTACACGTGCAGATACATGTGAAGGTATTAGTCAGGTTGATCCATCTGTGCCCATACGGAGGTTTCTGCAGCACCAGCATGCCCCTGATACTGCTGAAGTCAGCCAAAGCCAGACGACCATACTTGGGAAAGCCAAACCTCAACCCACAGTCCTGCATACTCACAGGCTTAAGCAGCCAGATATAAAATCAGCAATAAGCAAGTGTACAAAATATCATCGTAAACACCCAGTGACAAAAAAGCTCAATGTGGCTGTGGCCAAGATGCTTGCAAAAGGCCTTTTGCTATTTTCATTTTTTGAGAATGAGGGATTTAGAGAACTGATGGAGAAGGCTGTGCCTAAATATAAACTTCCTAGCAGAATCTATTTTTGCACTAAGGCTATTCCAGCTATGTACAGTGACCTTGCATGCATGGTGTCATGCCCTGTCACACTCAGCAGTCTCCAGCATCCATCTCACCACGGACATTTGAACCAATGGCCCATCATTGGGTATTAGTTATATGTGCATTACTGCACACTGGGCTTTCTTTCCTCATGTATATGCTCTGCACCCCTGTCCCTCATCTACTTGTCCACTGAGTATTGGCATCAGTACTACTGGTTGTCGACAGCATGCCACATTAAGCATGGAGAGTATGCATGGGTCACATACATCAGACAGAATTCTACCCTGCATCAATGAGGCCATTACACACTGGCTAGCCCCATGGATTCAATGCAGCATATATAGCCTGTGACAATGCCCGTAACACCATCAAAGCCATCAGTGATGGCTGCTTTTATCATGTACCCTGTTTTGCACATGTGCTAAATCTAATAGTGAGGTCCTTTCTGGAACATGAAGCAGTTAGTGCCATGTTGGTTGTCAACCATAAAATCTGCAGCCATTTCAGTCATTCGGCACTGGCTAGAAGAGACCTTCGTGTGCTCTACAGAAGGCTAACAATGTACCACAGCACCGTATAAAGCTCGATGTGCCGACTCACTAGAATTCCACTCTCTCTATATGCTTGAGTGGCTGTATGAATAATACAAGCCACTCCATGAGAATATCATGCACATGAGGGATCAGGAAGCACAGTCAGCCATGTCGCTGATTCCATCACAATGGTATTCAATGGATAATGATATCCAGCTACTACGACCACTCGAACAGGCGACACAAGTTGTGAGCACAGAAAATGCATGCTTGAGCCGAGTGATACCATTGCTGCACGTTGTACGCCATGCACTGTGCACTGTAATGGGGCAATTCAAAGTGGCTGCAGACACAGTTGGAGTTCAGCTTGCTGACCTCATCATGCATCTTTGTGATAATGATTCCCATGCCATTCATATTAACAACTCTGAGGCATACATCTTGATCACTTTGCTGGATCCCAGGTACAAACAGGGCATGACTGCACTTCTTCCAGGTGGGAAGGATGATTTGGATCATTATGTGGTCATCCTTCATGGCAAGGTTGAAAACTGGATGAGTAAATAAGAGGTACGGGTAGAAAAAAACAATAGCAGGGACCAAACACCAAGCTTCAGCCATCTCTCACCCAGTATCCTTCTCCTCCACCAGTACAGTGTCTACTCCTTCACCTTCATTATCCAAAGTTAGTAGTGGTGGCACAAACTTTCTCTGGTCCATTCTAAAGGACGTTGGTGTCTCCACACGACAGCCACTTGAGGGAAGCAAAGAGTTTCAGCTCTCTGCAGGCCATATGGTGCAGTCTTATCTTGATGACCCACAGGTGCTAAGTATTGAGGTTGAACCTCTTGAATATTGGCTTAGCAAGCTCAAAATCTGGCCTGCACTTGCTGCTATTTTAATTGAGTACCTCAGCTGCCCCCGTGCCAGTGTAAGTTCAGAAAGAGTTTTTAGTGCTGCTGGCTCAATTGTGCCTGACCATCAAAGCCGCCTGTCAGAACATAATGTAGAGTATCTAACATTTGTTAAAATGAACTCCCATTTCTACCCAAAGCAGTACATGTTGTTAACAACCCCAAGATTCCATGATCCTGGTGAAGAAGGCATTGAGCAACAGGAGTCATCAGAGGATGAAGATAGTTTTGTAGTGCCCTCCGATGAAGACACAGCTGAGGGGTTTGAGTTCTCCCAAGTAGGAGAAAGACATAGTTTATGTGTCTGCAACCTGCATGGATGTGCTGACTGCAGCTGTATTATGAGTAAATGGATAGAATGCATATGGCACTGAAGTTTATTCAGTCCAGTTTCTGCCTGTTGCGATTGCAGCTGGTTATTACTGTCCCAGTTGGCTGATGTTCTGGCCCCCCCCCCCAAAAAATCATAAATAACGAAAAAAATTTGAGGACACATGTTTGCATGTCCATTCTGTTTAATAATGATTTATTCGTTCTGTGGGGCACCACTTGCTGGGGTTAACATTCAGCATTCAGATGTTTGCAGTTACTCTCCCAGTTGACCGATGTTCTGGGCCTCCCCCCACAAAAAAACATAAATAACAAAAAAATTTTGAGGTTACATGTTTGCTTGTCCCTACTGTTTAATAATGATTTATGTGTTCTGTGGTGCACCTCTTGCTGGGGTTAACACTCAGCAGTCAGATGGTTGCAGTTACTCTCCCAGTTGGCAAATGTTCCCCACCCAAAAAAAAACCCCATAAATAACAAACACATTTTGTTGATACATGTTTTCTTGTCCCTCCTGTTTAATAATGATTCATGTGTTCTGTGGTGCACCACTTGCTGGGGTTAACACTCAGCAGTCAGATGGTTGCTGTTGTTCTCCCAGTTGGTCGATGTTCCTGGCCCTCCCTGAGTCCCTTCCACAAAAAAGATAAATAGAAATGCAAACAATATTTAGCTAACTAGACACATCTTTCCTTGTCATCCCTTATTGTTGTTTTATAAATACTTATCGTGTTTAGTAAAGTGGTGCACCTCAAGCACTTTTCCAAGTTTTCCATCACTGTTCCCTCAAAAACCAAAATAAATATAAAGCAAAGTAACTATGATTTTCCCAAAATAATTGTTTTAGCAGTGTTTAAAGTGATTAGCTGCATATCATTCTGTTATGGAACTGCAGATCTATGTATGTTGACAATAGTGTCGTATGTTGCAAGCTAATTATACTTTCCAGCCACGGCTGCTCCCACCAGTACTATGGTTGGGTAGGGTTGGAATAAAAGACAAATGAATACTGCAAACTTTAAACGACTGACAGCCAGGAGAAACTCAACAAACTGATTAAGTACTGGTGCTGCTAGACAGTGGCACTGTAGGCTGTAGCTGATACTGCCATATTAACCAACTCTGCAAACACTGAGATTCCTGCCAGGCCCCGAACAAATAACTAAAGTACATGCTCTGGAATTACTGTTCATTACATAAAATTGTGCTGAAGACCCATTTCCTACCAACAACATACCCTTGCATCAAGTTTCTTGCACCAAATAACAACATCCAAAGGAAGTAATGTGCCATGCCACTGCAAGCTGGCTGATGATGATGAACAATTTCTGGAACCCATCACCACCTCCCTCCACCATCATGTGTGTTATGAGTACTCTTCACACAGAACCACAGAAAGAGTAAACAGTATGCATATGAAATGACAACTAATTCATCTTTTGTTTATTGTTTATTGATAAATATCAGATAACACCTTTGAGTCAAAGACTGTTTTACAAAGGTTCCACGTCATACATAAGAAAGAGACAACAGTATACAGAGCAACAAGTAACATAGTAGTTAAACACAGTGGTTATAGAATGGTTGCAGATGATTACAGAAAATACAAAAAATACAAAAATAGCAGCTGGGAATACAGGGTAACAGAGAGCTGCTGAAACAAGGTGCAAACGTGCAAAAAATAAATAAAGGTTGCATGTATATGCATAGCATTTCAGGGCTATGGCACTAGCCATGCCCATGAGTTATTCATTGGACAAGGCCGGACAGAGATGTCCATTGTCATGGTATAGGCATGCCCAGGTGTGTCAGACCAGAGTTAGGTCCATAGACACGGGGAGATGGGAGATGGTAGAAAAATGGAGGGTCAGGTTTAGAGGTAATCACATACTGATCCTTGGGTAATAAGGTCCCTTAATTGAGACTTGAACCGACCAAGTTTGGGTTCAGTGAGAAGGGAGTTTGGGAGTGAGTTGAACCAGGAAGGGACCAGATATCGAAATGTTCTTTGGCCAGAGGTGGTCTTGCAGCAAGATACCCTAAAAAGTGGGTAGTTGCTGACTGCCGTGTGAGGTGGCTGGAGAGTGGGGCCTGAAGTAGTGGGGAGAGGGCTGGAGGGAGTAATCCTGAGGTGATTTTCTTTGCGAAGAGGTAGGCCTGGTACTTTAGCCTTCCATCAAAATTGAGCCAGTTGGCTGAGACGTAGAGGGTGCATGTATGAGTGAGTCTAGGACAGCCTGTAGCAAGTCTGCAGGCCTTATTGAGGGACAATCTAATCTTGTGTAGGTGGGTGGTGTCAGCCGCACCATAGATGATGATATCATAGTCAATTAGGGATAGAATAGCTGTAGAGATGGCTAGGCGGAGAGATTCAGGAGGCAGGCAGTGCTTATAGGGGTGAAGGAGACCAATACATATGTTGACGGTGGTGCTTAGTAATTGGATATGGTCATGGAAAGTGAGACCTGTGTCTAGGGTGATGCCAAGGTATTTGAAAGTGTTAACCTGTTCAAGGGGGTCATTTAGTGAGTTCAGAATGTGCAAGAGTTGTCCTAGGTTCTTATTTTGGGGGTGTGCAAACATCATGGATTTAGTTTTTTTGTAATTTAGTACTAACCTATGCTGAATGAACCAAGATTCAGCTTCAGAGAAGGATTTCTGGAGTGCTGAGCGGAGGGCTGTGGGATCAGTGTGAGAGTTGTAGAGATCTGCATCGTCTGCATACAATAGCATTTTCCCAGAGCAGGAATTGGGCAGGGTGTTGAGGTATAGGGAGAAGAGAAGTGGGCCAAGGATGGAGCCTTGAGGGACCCCAGACCTGACTTGGTTGGGGGATGACAGGGAGTGGGGAATCCGGACTGTCTGGGTTATCTCAGACAGAGAGCTGGCAAACCAGTCAACAGTCTCATGGGAGAGGCCTAACTGAGTGAGGGAGTCCAGGAGAAGCGAGTGGTGCACGGTATCAAAAGCCTTTGAGAGGTCTATAAAGACAGTGCCAGTAGTGTTACCAGTGTCCAGGGATGTATGGAGGGTGTTTGTAAATTCCAAGAGGGTAGTGGTGATGCTATGGTCCTGGCAGAAGCCGTGTTGTTCAGGACACAGAATACTATATTTAGTGAGGTAGTCTGTTAGTTGTATGGCCACAATCTTTTTCAGGGTTTTAGAGAGGGGAGGCAGGATTGATAATGGGCGGTAGTTCCCAGGCAGGGTGCAGTCACCACTTTTAAGGATAGGAGTGATGAAGGCAGATTTCCATTTGGATGGGAACTGGCCCAGAGAAAGGGAGCAGTTCAAAAGCAAGGTAAGGGGAAGGAGAACTTCATTGAATGTGAGTCTAAGCAGTTTTAGGTCCAGCATGTCACTGTTGAAACAGGATTTACTGAGGGCTTTGAGTAGGAGAGGGGCAGCTTCACACTGGGAAACTGCTTTAAAGTAGAATGGGGGGTTGGTGAGGGGGCAGTGTGGTGTGGGGTGGGTGGGAAAGAAAATATTTGGGGGGAGGACACCAGACAGGTCAGAGAAGATGTCATTTAATGTGTCATCTTACACTGTCGTAGACTGTCCTTCACAATCATTAACTCTACCCACCAGTGCTGATATTGTTATTCTGATAAAGAGAAAAAGAGATGGAGGAACTGCCATTGCCCAATATATTGCAGTAAAGCTGCTGCTGAATCCAGATGCTACTGCTGATTCTGAATCCACAACAATACCACAGGTGTGTATTGTCACTTATACAGTCCATTCTTCTCACATCATGATATGCATTACTTAAATAATGTTAATAACGGTACATACTGCAACTGCACTGTTACTGTTAGTCACGTCATGTAAGAGGTTATCCTATAGAAAGATGCATTGTTGTTATAGTGCGATGTGGGTGTGCTGACACTAAGGTACACTGCACTAGGACTGGGGAGGGTGTTAGTAAGTTTTTTCTGTATCTTTATGTCATTATAAAACTATCTTTGCAAAGAGGTGTGTACATGTGTAGCAATTCAGTTACAATACTGTTTAAACTGCTATTAACAAGTGCTGTATTCAATAAAGTCACTGGTTCCATTAAGTTATTTTTCATAACTTATATATCTCGTAGGTCATAATATGATAATGACTGAGGCTGCTTCTGCCACACTGCTCCCATTTCATTTGATGATTAGACCAACATTCCATTTCTGACTATTTGTTTCCATTGCATGTGTTCTGTGGAACTGTCCACTAACAGGTAAGTCTTGCATGGTGGTATTATGTTTTTTTCAGTAATGAAAAACAAGAGTTAATCAGGTAGATATTGCTTTGCAGTATTATTATTATCCTAATTATGCCATGCTACAGGAATGTGTTATTATGGATAGCAATTAAAGGATGGTGGGACTACCCACAGTTTACCCTTTAGGACGTTCCATGATAGTCAGTGCGGTAGGCAGTCATGGTACTAGGCCGCAATTACAAGAGTTGACCATGATGGTGACATATATAAGAAACGTATATTGGATACTGACAACATGACAATTTCCCATGGTCTTGGTTATCAACATTACTTTTATTTCTGTAACTAATATCATGTCACCATGACTTATTGCCTGTCCCAGTCTGTCACACACTGCTGCTACCTAGATAATACTTGATGCCACCCCACCTTTGACTGTTTCTTCATGATGTATCATGATCACAACTAACCAGGTAAGATATATTGTAGGGACACCATTCTATTTGATACCCCTGATATTTTTCTCTCTATGTCACCCACTATTAAGGCCTGTAAGTGTTGCAGTGATATTCCTACAGTCATTTGTTAAGGTGTAGAGGGAGTCGTAGGGGTAGCAAATCAGTGGTTGTTTGGGAGAGGGGCCGCACACAAGGTGGAGGTTTTATCATGATTGATAGTCAGTGTTAGGGTAGGCATGGTAGGCAAAGCATAGTATGACAATACCGTGTGCATGAGACACTGTTCTGTTCATAAAGTCTGATAAGACAATAGTTAAACAGTTTTTGCTATCAAAATTGTCTTTTTTTCTTTATATAACACTCGGTTATTTCCTTTCCTTTCCAGGCCTGTCACATGCTGCAGCTGCTGCTGCAGTTGATGCCAGGATCATACCTGTTGCCCTACTATTGTGTTTTTTCCTTATCATGTCTTCATCGTCACACACCTGACAAGGTAAGTAGTTGTTGAACCTTTCTATTTCATATTAACCTTGATCTCTTTCTGTCAATGTCTGCCAGGGACTCAGATAAGTAATGTAGTGGTGATATGCCTAATGTTATTCATCATCAAGATGTAGAGGGTGCCATAGGGGTATCAAGTAAGTAAGTAGTTGTTTGAGGGAGGGGCACACACACACTGTTGAGGACAGGTTGTCTTAAAATTTTAGAATAGTAGGTTGGTTAGGCTGGCACAGTTGACAGTCGACTATGAAAGATAATACCATATGTAAGAAAATGTTCACAAAGCCTGATAAAATGTCATAGTCTTAGCCAGATGACTGATACTGTATGTGTCCATCTCAAACTGACTTATTTCCTTTATAGGCTGGTCACACACTGCTGCTGCTGTTAATGCCAGAATCACACCTGGTGCCGCTATCATGGTTTCTTCATATGTGTGCATCCCACCTGCACAGGTAAGTGATCTTTCGCATGTGAATTTTTTAGTTAAATATAACACTTTATTCTTAGAAAAGAAAGTGTGCAATTTACTTAAGCAATAAGGGGGGGATAGATTAATTTAGCACTCTGTTAATCACCCCTATGGGTGTAATGTGGTACGAGTTGCAAGTGAGTGCCATATTGCACCTCAGGGTTTTTTTAACTGACTGTTAATCTAAATACTCCTGGGAGTGCCCTATTACTATTGTAAAAAATTATTCCACAAGAACAGTGTTAAAAGTATACTTTTTGAATGATGTTTTTTTGATTTAGAGGCAGATTTTGTATTAAAGTAGTTATTATTCAACAAGCAGTATAAAAGAATGATGGTTTAAAATCATAGAACATCATTGCAGTCATTCAGCAGTGCTAGATGATGGAATGTTGACAGGAAGAATCCATGTTCCATTGTGATCGGGCAGTATGTGACATCATGCTAGGGCTATAAAAAGTCCAGTAATCTGATTGGTTCAGGAGCTTGGAGCTGATATCCCATTATGCAGCAGCACTGGTTGGAGGAAACTAGAGGGTTTAGCCAGGAGCTAATTACAAATACATTATTTTTGCTGTACATAGTATTTAAACCTGAGATTGCATGTCAGTGCTGGGATTTGGGATGTGTTGTTTTTTTTGTTTTTTTTTAAAAAAGTCATAAAAAACATTTTTCTTTTGATCTGGTGCATTTCTGCCCCCCCAACATCCTGGACCCATTTATAATCTGATAAGATACTCCAGGGGTGTTCATTGTGGTGGAGTTAACAGCACTCCCTTGGTGTGGCTGAAGTGAAGGCACTAAATGCTTCATGCCACACCGAAGTTGTGCCACTCTCCAACCACAACGCATACCCTGTCATGCCTTATTGTTTAACTATAACATGGATTAATATAAGGCTGTTGGAATCCTAACAGCCAGTCAGACTGCTGCAGCATTTGTGCGACCCTTCACTGAACCTTGAGACACATGTCAGTAACTCAGTAATCCCATGATCCCATCCCATCCCATCCCATCCCAAGACAAGGAAGAGTACACAACTGTGAATGGATTATTTGTATATTTCAAAACACAACAAGAAAAAGTTAAAAGTGATAATGATAAACAACAAGTCAACAATACAATAAAACAGGGTTAGTTATAACAAGACTGAACAAGTATGAAACAACAGGTGTAAAAGTATGTTCAGAATCAAGTAACTTAACTGCCAACTAGAAGTTATTTTTTGGCCTGCATAGCAGCATGGGAAACTCTACATTTCTGGCGATGCTGTGGGAGGTCGAATGCTGACCGGTGGCAGCGCTTAATCTTTTGAGTATGTCATCTCGCAGTCAGCTTCCTGAGCATAGGCAACATTTTGTCCTGGTTCTCCATTACTTTGGCCATATTGACCTCCAGTACTTTGATCCTTTTTTATAATTTGGCTGTCCCAGTCCCTCCTCTGGTTGGTGCTTCTTTCACCGTGCTTTACTTCCTAGGGTGCTTGCTAGTCTTCAGCTGCTGCGCTGGCTGTCCCTGTGCTTGATGGCTGCTGTTCAGTGTCCCTCGATGCAAGCCTGGCCAGTTCACGCTAGATCTTCATGATCCTGTTTTTCCTCCTAGTACACTGTTCCTTGGCTGCCATCTGGTCCTCCATCACTGTTGTTGAGGCGGTCACCACAGCTGCTGTAAAGAAAGATAGGCTGTTGAGGGTAAGGACAGACACTCATTGCGTTTCTGGCTACACTCAAGGCATGTATGTAAACGCATCTTCTTTATTCACAAACAAGCTGAACTGAGAGCTCTGAGAAGCCGGCAGAATACATGTATTCCATGTTATCATTCTGTGTGTGTGGGGGGGGGCATTGTACTACTACAACAATAATGAGGAGCTTTGCATTGTCCTATTCCATGTTAAACAATCAAACACAATGTATTGGGTGTGCACTTGAAGAAAGACATATCACAGACTGACAAGTGAGAAATATCTAAGGAAGGAGGAAGAGGAGTCAAGGATTATACATTATTTAGCAAGGTTTCACAGTAAGGGTGGACATATAACATTTTTAGAATAACTTTTTGTTCTGCAACATTGTCTGTGGGATCATTTAATATAAGCATTAATCACTGCCACTAAGATAAGTCTTTGTGTCTTCAGTGCTGAGATAACCGCACAGCCGGAGTGTGACAGTAAGGCTCTCGGCCTGCTGTGTCATGCATAGCCATGCCTCAGGGTATGAAGGTATCTTGGTACTACCAACAACACATCTGTCATGTGTTACTGCTTACATAATGTATGATCGTACTCGCTCATACGCATCTTGTGATCAATTTTATTGTTTGGTTACCTTGACAATGAAGCAGGGCATTTTTGGGGTTATCATAACATAGATGATCCAGATGGGGTTTGCAGAATGAGAAGAGCACTGGATAAACTAGTAAAATGATCGGAAGAGTGGCAACTGGGGTTTAATGCAAAGAATGTGCAAGATCATGCACATAGGGAAGATAAACCCTGAAGCCACCTATAGGCTAGGAGGGGATTTGCTGGCAGTCACAAGTGAAGAAATAGAGTTGAGCATCATCATCACCGATGACCTGAAATCTTCCAAGCAGACCACTAAAGCAGTACTTAAGGCTAGAGGGATGTTGGGGTGTATTAGTAGGAGCATCACAAGTCAGAAGAGGGAAGGAGGTAATAATCCCTCTTTACAAGACTCACTGGTTAGGCCCCATCTAGAGTACTGTATGCACTGTGCTGTACTGGAGGCCACATCTTCACAAGGACATTAACCAAATTGAGGCAGTCCAGAGAAAGGCAACCAAAATGGTGCAGGGACTGCATCAGAAAACATATGAGGACAGATTAACTGAGCTCAATATGTATACGTATACCCTAGAGCAAAGGAGGAAGAGAGGTGATAAGATTGAAACATTCAAACACCTTTTAAGGGTTTTAACAAGGTGAGAGAGTCTAACATGTTTCAATATAAGAAAAATAGCAGTACACGAGGACACAGCATGAGATTAGAGGGAGGCCGATTAAGGGGTAATGTGAGGAAGTTCTTTTTCACAGAAAGGGTGGTGGATGCATGGAATGGTCTACCTCAGGAAGTGGTGGATATGAATACAGTGCAGTGCTTCAAACAGGCATGGGATAGGCATAAGGGAGCAATACAGATGAGTATGAAGAGATAGGCCATTGCCAGAGCAAATGCCAAAGGCACATTCATAAGGTAGAAAAAGAAATGAGAAGACTGGATGGGCCTTTTGGTCCTTATCTGCCATCAACTTCTATGTTTCAATGTTTGTATGTAACCCATAGAAGCAATTTCAGCGAGGTTCATTAACACTACAGTAAAATGCCTTTTATACTTTCAGATGCTACCAATGAATAATATAATCAACATCATCACAATGTGGGTGAGACAATTTTAGCCATACGTTTGGAAGGTTCACTAGCACCAGTCCACTATACAGACTGATTAGGGTGGAAAAATGGTTGTGGTAATTGAGGCTACCTCAGGGGATCAAAAGAGGAGAGAAATACTTCTTCCACTTCATAAGATAGAAAAGGAAAAGCAGGGAACAACTAGTGGCGAGTAAGATGGATGGGGTGCTGGGAGGAAAAGGGTCTGGAGCAAGCTGATGCACTACATGACTGCTTCTGCTCTGTGTTTATGCAGGAGAAGTAGGGGCAAATACCTAAGGCAACTGGGGGGGCAAAAGTGGGAGATGACAACAGATGTGGGGATTACAGAGGGATTACAGAGGGTGCTGAATGGCTATAAGGGGTGACAGGGTGAGGTGAAGGGGCAATGTGGTGGAAGGTGAGGGGGCAGCAGCGATATAGGGTGCTATCTAGCTGCACACTCTAGCAGACTCACTAGGCAATGAGGCCTACTTCTGCTGGCATTTTAGTATGTTCATAATAAAGGATCTGGCAGTGTGTGCTATGACTTTTTATACACACTGCAAGTGTGACATGCTTCATAATAAACCCCGACTGGTGACTACAAGACTCAGGGGTTTATGAGAAGCATCCTACACAGATGGTGTGTGTAAATTAAAATTGAGTTTCTCAGACAACACCATCTTTTTTTATATAATTTCTGGTGGTGGCGGGTGTTTTTTTGCTTCAGTAGTTATGTGACATAAAAGACAGCAATTGTTGGTATTAGTTACCACACACAGTGGTGGTTGTAGGACTGGCAGGTGTCCATCATGAATAAAGGGAGAGGGAAACTAACACATGCAGGGAGTCATGGAACAACATGCATGTTTCATGTAATAAGAAGCCGGTTATTAATTATTATGGCACATGACATTAGCAACCTGGTTTGATATTTTCCTTAGGGAGAAAGTGACCAACAGTAATTATATATAAATAACAATTTGTGCACAGTCTACTGACTGTACTTAATCCTTATCTGCATGAAAAAAAATCATCATCTTACCATCAGAAGGGCTGGGGGTATCCACAATGCTGCTACTTGCTCCTTCTTCCACTCCATCTGCTGGAACTGTGGTGCTGGACTCAACGGTATTGGAAGCAGTGGTAGAGCTGCTCTTGGCAGCACCTGTTAACAATAAAGAGAAGAATACTGAAATGAAACACAGTTGTAGCAATATCTGTAGTCTAGTCATAATAGGTTGATTGTCACAGCAGCAAAAGGCCATCATCATCTGTGCTGCTGGAGCCTGCAGTTATCTTCCTATTCAGCAGCCAGCTGCCAAATCAAGCCACCTCACAGTACATCTCTTTGCCCTGTCCCACCCCTTCTTAAATCATTCTACTGTGTTACATGCTACCACCACCTCAACTGGTAGTGTGTTCAACTTTTCTAACACCATCTCCATAAAGAAATGCCTCCTCTTATCCCTCCTGGATCTGTCACCCTCCAATATTAAGGCAGGCAACTGACAACTGATGGTAGTAAAAGTTAGAATAATAAAAGTAATATACTCCCTTGTTGTGTCATCTTCCATTGTGGCTCCGGTGTTGGGCTCTGCTGCTGGCTTCTTCCACTGTGTCCTCTTCCTCTTCCTACTACCACCATTCCCTTTCAGGGTCACAGCTCCCCCTAGTGCCTTCTGTAACTGCCTGTCATGACTCTGGATGTCATCCCATTTATGTTTGATTTGCTTCACAGAGCAGGGTTGGACACCATCTCCCTTTTTAGCAATACTTGCCTGTATGGCCTCCCACAGTTCCCCCCTTTGTTTTATAGGTAGTCTCTCTGGCCCATACAGCTCTGTTACATGTGCTGTCAGCTCCCTTACTAGCACTGCCACCTCCTTATGTGTGAAGGCTGGTGCAGGTGTTTTAGCAGTGACAGCCTGAGCACTGGTTGTGGGCTAAGCATGAAGCTGATCTTGCTGGCCTTGCTCCTGCTGCTGAACATTGTTATTGTTTTCAGCAACTTCAACTTCACATTCCCCCCACATTCTGCTGCTGCTGCTGGTCACCTTCCTCCTCCTCTACATGCCTTCTGCCCCCCCCAATGTTGATTCTGCAGTTGCAGACATATTTCTTAATCTCAGTCTCACTCTCAACTGAACTAAAGTAATTATCCTTCCTATCTGAGTCTGTCTCAGTGACTTTTCCTGCATTTCTCGCAACCGCGGATTCGCAACACAGGAATTGGCAAAATGTTCCATTTCCAGTTCCACCTTTAGGATTGTGACCTCTTTTTTTTTTAGCATTTAAAGGGTAATCACGCACTTATAATTGGAACACAGTAATACTGCGGAACTTTGTCTCTGTGGTTAATAAATACATGCGAAAGGGTCACCGTAATTGTGGTATTTCAGTTTATAAATGCGGAACTGTTTTTCTTTTACATACATCGCAGAATCTAAAAACTATCCGTGATTACAACTCATTATGCAAAATTGTTTTCCACAAATAGTGTGTACTGTAGAGGTCAGGACATTTTGCTTCTTATCAAAAGGGTCTGAGAAATTGAGGTTTATGATTGTTTGCAAACAGTCTATCAGCCCTATGTTAATGTTTCATTATCAACAGCGTACATGTACAGCCTAATCACTTGCTGAACAAGGTTGAACAGTATAAAAAAATTATTTTATTATAATACCAATAAGACGCCGCTACCAGGGGTTATGGTAATGGTCAGAACAGTTAATCACCCTCTAGTATCATGTAGCACTAAGCTATGCCTTGTGCCACATTTCACCCCTACAGAATGATTACCAGACCATTAACATAACACATGATCAGGCGTTATTGCTTAAATGAGGTATAGTGTTGTTATTTAAAATTTTTGAGTAACGTACTATTTAAAATAACACAACTTGTTCAGAAGGGGACCATGATATGTTACTGATAATGTTCATGTGGGATGGAAGAGATGTTTTTTATCATAATAAACATTAGCTGGTTCGGGGGAGGCCCGGTGGGGGGGGCATGTGAGTGAACAGGCTGGTTGTTACAAAAGTTCTGAACATGTTGTTTGCACATTAGGTAGGGAGTGCTGGCACACTAAATAGTGAGAGGATGTACACAACTCTTGGTCCAGCAGCACATGTGTGCCACACCCACACTGTTGATACGGTACTTGTTACTAATGTGTTATTTCCCTTCTGGTTCCTCAACTATATGATTTTTTCACTTTTCAGGTCAGGTCTTGCTGGTGATACTTCTGCTCATGGTGTCCTGACTCCAAATGTTCCCATGCTAGGGACAGCCATGCCAGGTTGGTTGGCAATGAAAACTGCAAAGGTACTGTACATACTTCAAGCCTTCACACAAACATTTTATGACTTTGAAACATGCATTATTCTTGCCATTTACAGAATGTTTATTCTGGTACTGTAATAGCTGACTGAGGATACTAGATTATGATTACGTTCAAAGTAAAGTAGGTGGGTGGGCATTGTGGGGGGGTTAGGGTTAGGGTTCTGCAGGCACAGACAAGTTTTCCTTAATTTACATTACACAAATTGACAGTATATTCTCAGTAGGTAGTGTGACATGACTGCTTGCTACTGTTGTGTCTCAACAAAATACTCACAGTTATAGTTCTCTGATGTATGTCTTGCAACTGTTTTGTGTTTTTTTCCCTTTCAGGCATGCCTTAGAATTCCCTAAAGCTTTCTGATTCCTGCTGTTGACCCTGCGCTGTAGCTTCATGATGGCATTGCCATGCAAACTTTCCAGGTAAGTATTTATTTTAATTTTTAATGACAGCATGCAATTGATTTATTTGTTCTATTAAGGGTTGATTCTGATGGTCTTTGAGACAGCCATTTTAAGATCAGTTTCCAGTGGGGGTTGGGGGCAGTATAGTGCAGTGGTTATACTGACTGCACTAGTAGGTGCAGAAGACCATTTCTTCAAATGCTAAAGGTTTATTAGGTAAAGTAAAGTAGTTTCTTGTTTTTTTTTTCTTGACAGAGCAGGTGTTGCTTATAAGCTAATTATTATCAATCCATGCTTGTCTTGTGTTTCTGTGACTGTACATGTGCTTCCCTTTCAGGTTTGCTTCACTATGGTTTTCTAACTGCTGCTGCCATTGCTTCTACTGTTCCTCCCTCCCTTGCTCTGACAGGCCTGTGGCTTCCTGATGTGTTTCTCACACAAATACCTAGGTAAGTCCTCAATATTTTTTAAATAACAAAATATGTGCATCATAATGATATAGGTGGGGGCACTGATGGTCTTTGAGACAGACTGATGGTGGTGGGGAGGATGGTGGGGGTGCGTGTGGACAGTGATAGTAGTAATGGTGGAGAATTACCGGCTTAAGTTCGGATGCGTATGTGTCATGTAAAGTGACACTATGCTCCGAGTGGCTTTTTTTTCAGGTAAAGAAAGTATTTTTAACATAAACTGATAGTAATTCATTCCATTGTGTCTCTGCAACTAAGGGTGTGATTGCTGTTTCAGGTTTTTGACACTATAATGCTTTATAGATGCAGATGTAGCTACAGATGACCTGAACCTGAATTTACCCAACAGCCAAGACTGCTGCATCATGGTTTGCTGACAATCACAAATGCACAGGTAAGAATCTGTGGCGCTTGCTTTACTTTAACCTTCTTTTTCCACAACCGGGTACAAATACATTGGAAACTGGAATTGGATGCATTTCTTTACAGTTACAGAAATAAGGCCAGGTAGGGGGTTGGGTGGGCAAAAGAGGGGACAGAGAGCACTAAGAAAGTGGTAGAAAAAATACTTTGTTGCACATTAGGTAGTGACAGTTGGGTGAATAGGTGCTGCTGGGTAGTGAATTGATATAATGGATGTTCAGTAGTACATAGCATAAGCAATAAGACATGATAAAACAGGGATTGCATGGAACATATTTTACCACACAGCAAGTGGTATAATAAGGCACAAGGTCTTGGGTGAGTGTCTTTAGCCCCAGTCATGTGGTAAAATATGTTCCATGCACACACCTGGAGTGTGTTATTGTGGTTATAAAATGGACTGCATTTTTTTGGTGTATTACAGTAAGAAAAACGTATACTTTTTCTACAAAACAATAATTTGAATGTGGAAATTTAGAGCTGAAATCATCCAATACCGGCAGTGACTCTGCAAGTATTCAGTGCTGACTGACAAAGACTGCATGCAGCTGGATGATGGCTGGTTAAAGAAATCTGAACAACAATGACACCCCACTACTCTGCAGTCGATCCCTCATACCAGTGTTAACTTCACTGTCCCACGTAACACTCAAGTCTTCATTTAACTAATCGTGATGAGAGAGAAACTGCACACTCTGTTGTCTTTACTCCATGATCAGCATTGTTAGTTGACCAGTGCCCAAGCCATGTTTCATTGCCAAGTGGCCATTATATTTTTAAAAAAACGTTTAAAAGAGCTGTCACCCATTGACTAAAATGGGCACAGCATGTGTGCTTGCAAACAACTGGGAAGTCCTTGGGACCCTGTAAATACAAATTGACGTGGTTTGAAACTTTTTTTATACATGCAAGATTACAGATTATTGGAAAGCAAAACATTATTTGGATCCGACAGTATGTAGGTAACATACCAGTAGGTAGGGTGCAGGACATAATCTTGGTGGATTTCTTTAAGAATTGCAGCAACTTACATGACTGCTATTTAAGATGTGGAATTATTTTTCCGTGGAACACTATAACATGGAAATAGAATATGTGAAATGCGGAAGAAGTGCTCAATCTGCTGATTACTGGAGAAAAATTACACATGACTACTGATTATTCTGCATTTAAAAAAAAACGCACTGGGCTTTATAACTATTTTTCCACAAAAAAATTAAAAAGCAGCATCAATACACAGAAAAAAAACGCATATATAGCGGAAATTCTGTGGAAGTTGGGAAAATGTCTTCCAAACTTATGCAGAAGCGAAAATCCGCATTCCACAGAAATTCCACTTGCGGAATTTTATTTTTGCACACCTCTATTCACAGGTCCACTAAGACAGAGCCTGAAAGACAGAATTCAAATGCAAAAAAGGAGGTGCTCATTCAACCAATTAACAACTATGGTTGAAGCTCAAGTACTTTAATCAAATGCTATAATTTTTCTTGCTTGGCCACCAAATTCATTAGCCCCGATTTTTTTGCTGGTTACACTTGTCAGCTTTTTTAGTGATGTCCTGATGCTGACAGTGGCAGATGCAAAAGGTCAGGGGACATGAATGCGTACTGTACCAATCAACATCAGAGATCTGGCATTCCTCCACAGCTACACAAGAGCAGTGTGAGTTCTTTAGGTGATAATTGGCATTTCTGCCTTTTGAAATATTGTACTTTGAAATCAAGAAACATGGTGAGTGTGGAGACTTGTTAGCATTTGCCAAACAAGCTGCCTAAATATTTAAGAGTTTAAATTATCTATAATGCTCCAAGGAAAATGGGCTAATATTCAGAGATTTTTCTGGTGCAGCATTATTGTTTAAGCTCTGTATTTTGTGAATGATTCTACATACTGTATATATATATTTTAAACCTCCCTGACCACTCTCCATGAAAAAGTTGGCAGGTGTGGTTATCAAAACATTGTTGGCTAATGAATTTGGTGGCCAAGCAAGAAAAATAAAGCATTTGATGAAACTGCTTGAGTTTCATGCATAGTGGTTAAGTGGTTGAATAAGCTCCTCCTCCTTTCTTGCAGTTGAATTTCAACTGCCAAACCTTAGACCACCTCTCCAACCTTTGCAGGTTCCTCCACATTACCCTTCCATGGAAAGGATTTGACTCTGTTTGTCACTATCCTCTGCTGTTTCCCTTCCAACCAGCTTACTACCTATTTATGTCTCTTGCTGCATCCAGATCCTGTAGCTTCTTCAGCAATCTTTTGTGAGGCATGGAGTCAAATACCTTGCTAAAGTCAAAGTAGAGTAAGTCCACTGCATGATCCTTATCCACTGTCCTACTTATTCAGACAGAGTATTATCAGGTTGGTCTGTCAAGACCTGCCTGCCATGAACCCCCATTGTTTATATCCTGGAGCCTGTTTTCTCTAGGTAGTCAGCTAGGTCCTCTTTGGCTAGTGTTTCAATCAGTTTACCCACAATAAAGGTAAGACTGACTGGTCTGTAATTACCTGGTTACTCTCTGTCCCTGCCTTTGTGGAGCAGGACTAGATCTGCTACCCTCCAATCTTTTTGTGCCACCCTTATCTGAATTGTGCTGCTGAACAGTACTACTGGGAGTTCAGCTAATTCCAATACCTGTTCCCTGAGCACCCTGGGATGCACCCCATCCATTTATAGGGCCTCATCTGTCTTAAGGGCTACAAGCAGTTTTCTCACCCTTTCACTTGTAAATACTTGCTACTTCATTTCTGGAATCTCCCTATCAGCAGTCTTTATGCCAGTCTCAGGCAAAGACCAGCTTTCCTCCCTTGTGATTACTGAGCAGAAGTAGTCATTAAGAAAGGATGATTTCTACTAGTCCTCACCTGTTAACCTGCCTCCTTCTGTTAGCCTAACAATTCCCCCTCTTGTCTTTCTTTTTGCTCTATTAAATCCAAAATAGGGGTGCTCAGATTCCCTGGAATCCATTCCATGTGCATCATTTTGTTAATTCCAATTCCGTTTCCAATTCTGTTCTGCCTCCAAATGCAGCAATGGAATCAGAAACAGAACTGGAAGTTCCAAATCCACCTTTGACTCTGATAGTATAATGTCTGTGTACCTGTATCCCTCACTCCTCCACGCCTGATTAGTCCCCTTACCTTTAATGCTGACTACTGCTGCTGGGGGTGGGTCTGTCCAATCAGGTGGCTGTAGTATGTAGTCTGAAAAGGAGGAGTGGACACTTGTGTCTTGTCCATTGAGGTCCATGTCCAGCACTCCCACGACCCTTTTCCTAACAACTCCTCTGTTTCTGTCCCTAGTTCACTGTCACTCTTGTCTCTCTATCCTGGTGGTCAGTAGACCACCCTATACACATAAGGAGCCAGAAGAACTGTGGGTCACCCTGGAAAAAGGAAACAGGAAATGAGACAGCCATAAGAACTGGGGTTGTCTACAGACCCCCAGTCCAGGGGGAGGACATAGACACATTACTGTTAGAAGATATACAAAACATGACAGCTAAAATGGAGGTTCTGATAATGGGAGACTTTAACATGCCAGATATAGATTGGTCAAAACCAGCAGGAACATCTGAGAGAACTAGACACATGGTGGATTCCCTGCAGGGGGAGGGCCTCAAACAACTGGTACAACAACCCACAAGAGACAGGGCTATCCTAGATCTAGTGCTGAATAACAGGGAAAGGATCACAGATCTCCAGGTAGAATGTCACCTGTGGGCCAGTGATCATTACATGGTATGGTTCAATTTGGCCACTACAACTAAATCATCCCATTCCAAGGCAAAAATATGGGACTTCAGAGGAGCTGACTTTGATAAGATGGCCAACAGAGTTTATTAGGTTTACTAGGTAAGCGAGGACAAAATGAAGCTATGAAGCCTATCTTGATTGTCCCTTACATTAGTGGGAAATTACATTTTGTTGTAGTTTTTGGACAGCCACTGGTCTACACCCTTTTTAATGGATTCAAATGTATTACAGTCTGCTAGCTCTTGTGGTAGCTGGTTCCAGAGCCTTGGTGTTCTTACCAAGAAGAAATCAAGCCTCCTGTTTGTTTTTGCTTTTTACACCATTAGTTGTTGATTGTGAAGTCTAGGTACTATTTTTCTTTGTGTTTTAACAATACCACATTTGTCCATCAGAGAGGGTGATTTGAGAATTTTATATAAGAACAGAAGATCACCTCGGGAGCGCCTAAACTTCAATTAATGTAGGCCTGTTTTTTGAAGACTCTCTGGATACGGTAGTGATGCTAAATGGGGCACCATTTTTGTTGCCCTTCTCTAAACTCTTTCAATCACTTGAATCTCCCTGACCATGTATGGACTCCACACTGGTGGCCCATAATCTGTATATGGTCTGATGTATGCTTTAAACAATAGGATAATATATTCCTCTGTCTTAGATATAAACGTACGGTTAATGTGCCTAAGTAGTGAATTAGCGGTTTTAGCTACATGATTACAGTGATTGGAGGAGGATCATTTGTCATCTACTGTATCAGGATGCCCAAGTCTCTTTTACATATTGAAGATTTAATGATAATATTGTATAATGTATAAGATCATTTGGGATTATTGTAACCTAAGTGGAGAACAGAACATTTGTCTGTATTGAATGTCATTTTGTTTTTCTGTGCTCAATGCTCTAATACTGAGAGATCATTTATTAATAACTCCATATTATAGTCAGAATACACCCTACCACATAATTTTTTATCATCTGAAAAATTTTGAACGTATGTTTCTGGAACTAATCTGCATGTCTGAGATGAAAATATTGAATAGTACTGAGCCTAGAACTGATCCCTGCGGCACACCACTGGTCACACCCATATGACTGGAATAGGCACCATTGATCCTAAAATGCTGGGTCCTGTTGGTTAACCAGCAATTGATCCATTTTATTATATTACAAGAAAAACCTAGGTTTGATAGCTTAGCTAGGAGAATATTGTGAGTAACCTTATCAAATGCTTTGCAATAATCCAGGAGGATGACATCCATGGGAATCTTATTGTCTAGTTCTTGGTTGACATAGTAAAAGGCTATTAAATTGGTAGTGCAAGAAAAGCCATTCTTGAACCCATGTTGTGAGTGGTCCATAATGCCTAGAGTTTGCATTTCTGCCTCTAATATGCCTTTAATAATTTTTTCCATTACTTTACGTAGGATGGAAGTAGGGCTGATGGGGCAGTAATTACTCATTATGGAACAGTTACCCTTTTTAAGTATAGGCACAACTGTAGCAGTTATCCAATCAGATGGAACAGATCTTTCTGCTAATGATTTATTAAAAATAATGGAAAGTGGTGTGGCAATATTTTCAGCTGTTGCAACCAAAAATGTAGGATTTTTTTTTATTTATTTTAATTTATTTCAGATTGCAGATTAATACCTTTGAGCCAGGAGGGCTCTTTTACAAAGGTTCCATGTCAACTGGAAGAGAGACAAATGTACTTAAACTAGTTACAGAACAGTAGGAGTATACAATAGGTTACAGGACATTCAGAGTACACAGTTAGGTTATTGAACATTTGGAGTACACAAAAAATGGAAAGGAGACAAACAGATGTTATTCACCAGGAAATGTGGAAGCAGCCTGAGAGGGCATTGTCACGGAATGTGGAAAGTGGAGGTGAGGGGAAGAGCAGGGTGTGGTGGGCAGTAGCCTTAGGGCTTTGTCAGGGAGGGGGTTGGAGAGAAGTGGGTGGAGGAAGGAGGCAAAGGGAGGTGAACAGAGGGGTGAAAGGTTGTGCAGGGGAGTAGTCCCAGAACATTTTTTACTTGCAATCACATGTGTTATTTTGGGCCAGAAGGGTTAGTAGTTCCCTTTTGAAAAGTCCAATTTTTGTGTGCTCCATGGTGGAAGTAAGGAGTTCATTAAGCCAGGTGGGCCCACGATAGGAGATTGAACTCTATGCCAGGCAGGTTCTTTTGAAAGGGACATATAGGGCACCCTTAGATGAGTGCCTAGTGACTTTTGAGGAGTTGGCACGCTGGAACAGTGTGGTGGTGGAGTTGGGAGTTAGTCCCAGTAGGGCTTTTTTGCCTATAAAACAAGCTTGATACTTCACTCTAAGGTGTAATGGGAGCCAACCAGTAGAGAAGTAAAGGCGCAAGTATGGGTTAGGTGTTTAGTCCCCAGGACCAGGTGGCAAGCCTTGTTGATTAGTACTTTTACTCAATTTAGGGCTGAGTCATTGGCAGCACTGTATATGGTGAGGGCATAGTCAATGACTGACAGAATTGAGCTCTGAGTTACTAGGCTTAGAGCTTCGAGGGTCATGGCTTGCCTGTGTCTATAGAGGATTCCTAGTTTAATATTAGCAGATTTGACAACATGGTCTATATGGTGCATGAAGGAGACAGTGTCAACAATGTGTACCCTGAGATATTTAAATGTAGAGACTTGTTAAATACCATCCCCTTTTTTATTTATTTTATTTATTTAAAGGTTTGGTGACCGGGTAGGCCCACTGAGACCATTACAGTCCCTTTTTCAGGGATGACCACGGATTAATTACAGGCTACAGGAGAATAAACAGGGGGAACAACTCAAGGTAAATAGAATAAAACAGACATACAAATCAGGACATGTTGTACAATTCACAGGCAGGTTAGGTTTACTTAGATAGTTAGGTGTTCAGCTTTCCTCTTGGCATGAGACAAAGTTGGGTGCACAATTTTTTTTTATAGTTTAGAAGGAGTCTGTTGTTGGTGAACCAGTTCTCGAGCATAGCAAAGCAATGTTGTAGGTTTTGTGCTATTTCTGGTGTGCTGCTGCCAGGTACTGAGATAACTGCATCATCTGCATAGAGCAGCATTTTAGACAGACAGGCATAGGGAAGGTAGTTAATGAAGAGGCAGAAGAGAAGTGGTCCTAGAATCAATCCTTGGGGAACTCCAAGGGTTACCTTCTTGAGTTCAGAGGTTATACACCCTCTCTTCACACACTGCATCCTGCATCAGAGGTTACTATTAAGCCAATAAATGGTATCTACAGGCAGGCCCAGCGTCCTTAACATTCTGAGCAGGATTAGGTGGTTAATGGTGTCAAAGGCTTTAGTGAGGTCTATAAATATTGACCCCACCATTTTTTCTGTGTCAAGAGCTTCATAGATATGGGAGGTATAGTCAATTAAGGCTGTGATGGTGCTATGTCCGATATGAAACCCATGTTGCTGCGGACAGAGCAGAATGTACTTCTTTAAATATTCAGTGAGCTGGTCAAAAACAACCCTTTGAAATGCTTTAGAGAGAGGTGGAAGTATTGATTCTGGGCTTTAGTTTCCCAGGTTAGTTATGTCCCCATTTTTAAAACCGGGGTGACCGGGGCAGTCTTCCACCTATCTGGGAAGATTTCAGAGTGCAGGGAGATGTTGAAAATTATGGTCATTGTTTAGGCAAGTTTGTCCATGGCTAGAGCTAGTAACTTCATGTCTATAGAGTCACTCCTGACCCTTGTTTTGTTTAGGACTTTTTTTACATATTTAATGGTCTGGGCCCTAGCAATTAGCCTAAAGTAGAATGGTGGTTGGCCTGGTTTGAGGATGTGGGGAAAGTTAGGGTCTGTAGAGTCCATGGCTGGTGGAGTCTGGAGGAATTCGGGTGGGAGGATGAAGCTGAAATCTGTGAAGGCATTATTAAAGGCATTAGCCAGGTCAATAGGTTGCTGTAAGGTACCCGTTGTGGTCACTATAAGATGTGGTAGAGCTGTGGATTCTTTGCCATTGAGGGACTTAATGTTTTTACAGAATTCTCTGCCATTGCCCCAATTTCTATTAAGTTGTTCTCCATAGTAGGTAGCTTTGGCATTTCTTATTAGTCTGGTGCACTTGTTCCTAGCCTCTTTATAAGCAACAATGTCAGTAAGCCTGCCTGTCTCCATGGCAATGTGTCAGAGGTTGTCTCGCTGTTTCATCTGGCCAATTAGAGGGCCTGTGAGCCAGGGGTTAACAGCTCCTTTTAATTTGATTAATTAAGTCTAGTCCACAGCTAGTATTTGGTTTTAATTTTTTTTTATGCATCTCCCACACACCCTGACCGGCCACTCCTTCAGAGCGCCAACACCTTCCTGCCTCCCTCCGACCTCCTGCCACCTGCGGAGACTGTGGATCGGCGGCTGGCTCGAGGGCTTTGGTGGCAGGGGCCAAGGCGCTCGTCATCCGGTCAGAACGGGGCATAATTTCTGTTTTCTGTGCCCCGGCTACCACAGTTCTTGGCCTTGTGTAATCATGCAGGGTATTCCTGGGGTGGAGGCATGCCGTGAGCATGTCGAGGCTGCATGTCACCAAGCTCGCCACCAATCTGCCCACAGGTCCCCAGGCAAATCCCACCACCCTGGGAGGGAAGCGTCTAATGGACGCTTATAGAACCTCTCCCTTACTTGTCTCCACTCCTGGTACCCAGGCTCGGGGTGCAAACCCAGGTCACCAGCTTGCCGAGCGAACCCATTCGCTCAGCGCCACGGAGCCGTGGTTTTAAATATTTTAACAGGAAATTACTTCAGAAATAGTTATTGTGTGGTTATTTTCAGTAGAACTTGATATGATAGTATTTGTATTAATTATGACTATATGATTTGAGAATACTGATGCAAAATAGGTGTTAAATGTGTTGTCTGTCTCTCTATCAGATGTAATGGCATTTGTGCCATTAGTCAATGGCCCAATTTGGCTGTTATTGCCTTTTTTACTATTGAGATAAGAAAATAGGGATTTGTGATTATCTTTGGAATGGGCTGTGCAGAACTCGAGGTTGCATTTTGCCTTCCTGATGGACCTTTTTAGTTCTTTAACAGCAGTTCTGCATTGTCCCAATATGAGTTCTTTTGTGTCTGTTGTGCATTTTTTTAAACGAGTAAATAGTTTTTTCTTCTGTTTGATTTTCCTATGAATATCATTATTTAACCACAAAGGAATTTTACCTTTATTGCTATATTTAATCTGGGCTGGAATATAAACTTTTTCTAGGTCTATTATCTTGTTTTCAGCAAATACTCAAGAGTCTTCCAGGGTTAAAGGTGATAACATTTTTCCCATGGGATATTTTTTAGGCTGTTGTTTATTGCCTCAAAGTTGGCTTTGTGGTAGCTATGCACCTGAGCATTATTAACTGTTATGATAGATTCATACTGTAGATCAACTACAATGGTATGGTGGTCATTATTGCCTAGTGGGTTTGATATCGAAAGATTTAAGACTTTGTCTTCAATATTGGTAATCACAAGGTCTAATATATTGCATCCTCTTGTGGGTTCTTGAACAATTTGCTCAAGCCCTAATTCATTTATTGTTGAAATAAAAGTTTTTTCGACAGCTGTTGTGCCATTAGTAGTAAACCAATTTATGGACGGTATGTTAAAGTCTCCCAGGATCAGGATATCACCTTTATTCGTTATGTGGCTGATGTCCTGTATTAATGTGTTTGTATATTATGAATCAGAGGATGGTGGGCAAAAACATGTGCCCAAGATTAGTTGTGGGTGTTCCTGAAACTGAATGGCTACCCATATACTTTCTGTTGGTGAAGTATGTGGGTATTCACGTGAATGAATTGTGTCCTTAATATAAAGACATACTGTACACCACCTCCTTTTTTTTGTGAAATCTATCTTTTTGGTATAATTTAAAGCCCAGTATGTCTTTCATCCAGGTTGAATCTGGGTCCCACCAGGTCTCTGTTACTGAAATGATGTCAATATCCAGTAAGTGAATTTTGGTTTCAAGCTAGGAGATTTTTAACAAGTTTAAGGACCTTGCATTAAGGGATAATATTTTGCAAACCTTAGATGTTGGAGACTTATTTGCTAGAGTCTTGGATGTCACCCCAAACTCCCCCCTTGATGTCAGTTTAAACAGCTGCTAATGTGTGAGAGAATTCTCCTGCCTAAGATGGAACTACCTCTCCTGCTCAAGTGGAGCCCATCCCAACAGAAGAGAGAAGGGTTGTCTACAAAATGTTCCCAATGCTAAGGCATTTTATTTCCTGTGACAAACACCATTTCCTCGATCACTAATTGTAGGATTTAATTCTGTTAGTAACATATTCAGAAGCTCTTGGTACTGGCAAAACCTCTGAAAAACATATTTCACAACCCATTTCGGTCAGGATGTTGTTAAGGCAGATGGTATTTAACTTCATTTGGTTTAGGTGGCATCTATTGATATCATTTGTACCAGCCTGTATTATTATCAGGGGGTTTGCACCAGAATGTTTCAGTATGTTTGGAGCCAACAAGGTTATATTGGATATACCTGCTCCCCTGAAGCTGGAGCAGGTACATTTACTTTTATCTGGATTACAAACTGTCCTGTCAATGTGCTTAATAATGTCCTGTCAATGTGCTTAATAATGGAGTCCTCTGGCAAACAGAAATGTAGGTGAGGGGGTACAGGCAAAGTGGGCAAGCATTAAGGATGCAATACTTGAAGCAACATCCCATTGTGTTATAGAGAAAAGGAAGTGCAAAAGAAGAAGGAAACCACTTTAGTTCTCAAAAACCGTAACAGAAAAGGTCAGAGCCAAACGGCTGACCTTCAGGAAATATAAGGGAACACAGTGGGATGAAGACAGGGAGGCATATCAAACTTCCCTAAGGGAAGCAGGGAAGGCAGTAAGGAAGACAAAAGCCCAAACTGAAGAAACACTAGCACAGACAGTAAAAGAAGGTGGCAAGACTTTCTATAGATACATTAGTGAAAGGAGAAAGTCCAGAGGGGGTATTGCTAAGATCAAAGGAGATAAGGGGGCATGTGAGGAGGAGGACCAGGTAAAAGCATCTATCCTAAATAGATACTTCTGCTCAGTATTTACTGAAGAGAAGGTAGGGCAGGGCCCACAGCTCAGCACCATGGACACAGGGGGGAGGGAGGGAGGCGAGCACTAGTCCCTTCACAAAAGAAAGGGTCCTACAAGAGCTCGATAAGCTCTGGGTGGATAATGGAATGGGACCTGATGGCATACATCCCAGGGTACTACAGGAGCTAAGGGTGTACCTAGCAGAGTCATTATCAGAACTGTTTAGTGAGTCTCTTAACACATGAGAAGCCCCAGAAGACTGGAGAAGGGCTCATGTGATCCCGCTCCACAAGACTGGTAGCAGGGAGAAGGCAGGGAACTACAGACCAGTCAGTCTTACCTCAGTGGTGGGCAAGATTATGGAGGCACTCCTTAAGGAAAGGATAGTGCACCACCTGGAATCCATAGAAGCACAGTATCCAAGACAGCATGGGTTTACAAAAAGAAGGTCCTGTCAAACTAATCTCATAGATTTCTTTGACTGGGTAACCAGAGCGGTGGACCAAGGGGGAGCAGTTGATGTTGCCTACCTTGACTTCATCAAAGCTTTTGATACTGTTCCACATAGAAGATTGATTAATAAGCTGGGTAGGCTTGGGGTGAGTCAGAAGTTGGTCAACTGTGTGGCAAGCTGGTTGGTGGGCAGAAAACAGAGACTGGTGGTAAATGGTATACAGTCAGAAGAGATGCAAGTCACAAGTGGGGTACCTCAGGGATCAGTCCTGGGGCCAGTCCTCTTCAATATCTTCATCAGTGACATTGCAGATGGACAGGAGGGTAAGGTTTGTCTGTTTGCAGATGACACCAAGATCTACAATACAGTAGATGATCCAGATGGGGTGGGCAGAATGAGAAGAGATCTGGATAAACTAGCAAATGGTGAGAAGAATGGAAACTAGAGTTTAACACAAAGAAGTGCAAGATCATGCACATAGGGAAGAGAAAGCTTGAAGCCACCTATAGGCTGGGAGGGGAGTTGCTGGCAGTCACAACGGAAGAAAGAGACTTGGGTGTCATCATCACCAATGACCTGAAATCATCCAAGCAGACCACTAAAGCAGTAGGTAAGGCTAGGGGGATGTTGGGGTGTATTAGTAGATATCTCACAAGTCAGAAGAGGGAGGTAATAATCCCTCTTTACATGACACTGGTTAGGCCCCATCTGGAGTACTGCGTGCAGTACTGGAGGCCACACCTTCACAAGGACATTTACCAAGCTGAGGCAGTCCAGAGAAGGGCAACCAAAATGGTGCAGGGACTGCATCAGAAAACATATGAGGACAGATTAAAGGAGCTCAATATGTATACCCTAGAGCAAAAGAGTGAGAGAGGTGATATGATCGAAACATTCAAACACCTTAAAGTCATTAACAAGGTGAAAGAATCTAACATGTTTCAATATAAGAAAAATAGCTGGACAAGAGGACACAGAATGAGATTAGAGGGAGGCCGATTAAGGGGTAATGTGAGGAAGTTCTTTTTCACAGAAAGGGTGATGGATGCATGGAACGGCCTACCTCAGGATGTGGTGGATATGAATACAGTGCAGGGCTTCGAACAGGCATGGGATAGGCATAAGGGAGCATTACAGATGAGTATGAATAGATAGGCCATTAACAAGGCAAAGGCCGATGGCACATTTATAAGGTAGAAAAAGAAATGGGCAGACTGGATGGGCCTTGAGGTCCTTATCTGCCATCAACTTCTATGTTTCTTTATTTCTATATGTAGTTTCGTACCCAGTACCACCATAAGCTTAACCCCCAGCAAGTCTATTGCCCTATTCCATCCCCTGGAGGACCCATCCTCTACTGACTCATTGTCTTTCCTGACATAGATAGCTATCACTCTTCCTTTACCTTCTGCCATCTCACCTATACCTAGTGTAGCCTGAGACCATCAAATCCCAGATGTTAGGCCCTTGGCCCAAGTTTCTGTAATGGCAACAAAGTCCAGCCATGCACCTGTTACCATCTCCTGGAGCTCACTAATTTTGTTTCCAATGCTCCTGGCATTAATGCAGATGACTTTCCATCTTATGCCCAAACCACTCTTGTTTTATACAGGTCCTCTCCTTTAGTTTTTTCTAGCTTCCTTAATTCCTTATTTTCCCATTTTTTGCAGGCTTAGTGAGCCCTCTCTCCCTGACACCTTCACTTAGCCCTTTATGAATTTCTGTTTTGCTGTCTTTCCCCCCAGTGTTTCTAGCCCCCAGTTCAGGGAGAGCCCTAACTATGTTAGCACTTTCTCTTCCTTTACAGTGGTTTCCCTAGCTTCAACATGCACTGTTGTCAGCTTAGCTGTCTACCAATGCAGGCAGCAAACTTCTGCCCCAGTGCACTGACCCCCTCTCCTGTTAGGCGAAACCTGTCACCCTTGAACAGCTTCCTGTCCCAGAAGCCCTCTCCAGTCCCCCACAAAGTGATACCACCCCACCTCCTGACACCATACCTTCAACTCCTTAAACTCCTTGATCTCCTCCTTCCTCATGCTGTCCTTCCCATTTTCTCTGCCCATAAGTGGAGGAATTTGGAAAAGGCCAGGGAAGATGAGTGCACCTTCAATCTGTCCCTCAGCCTTCAAAAGTTGTTTCACTGTCTTCATATGCTTGTTCACCAGATCATTGGTACTCAAGTGAACCACTACCCCCAGATTCCACTGCACCTCCTCCACCATCCTCCTTATCATATCCACACCCCAGATGGCTGACACACCAGGAAGGCATATGACCACTCCCACTTCTCTACCTCCTCCACCCACCACCATTTCCATCCCTCTAATCATTGAGTCCCCTATGAACAAACTACTCTTTGCTAACTTCCTCCTGCTGTTAACCCAAGGTGCCACCAACTCATCCTGCTCTCATTTCCCAACTGGCTCAGAGTCCTTCCTGCCCCCTGGCAGAGTCAGGTACCTGTGCCTTTGTCATAGGGTGTGGGTGACCATGTGGACTTAACAGTTTTATGACACAGATTTGATTAAAATCAGCAAACCTGATCGGCCACCCCATGACAGCCTCCTTCAGGGGTGCAAAGCAATTTGCTGTTGGGATCTAGTGGATTTTGTCAACCACATTGTGACTGTCCCCTGCCTCCCTTTCCCTCCCCTCCCCTCCCTACCCCCCATCCCCCGCAGGACAGTAGGCCTCTTGGGAAGAAGGGGTATGGGCACCAGCTCAGCTGGTGTCACAGCTGACATATTTCCTCTCTTGCTGCTACCATCTAAACTTGGAGCTCCCCAGTGATCCTACATGTGGTGCAGTGTACTTTCCTCCAGAGTGTAACCCTAGATATGAGTGCCTCACAATCTCTTCAGCTGGTTACCTCCTCACTGTACCTATGCTCCATATTGTCAGCTTTCACAATATACACAATAACTGCTGGGCTGCCGGTATTATTCTTCTTCCTTCTACCTGCTTATTACCCTTTTATTTAAAGCCCAACCAGCCTTCACAACAGTATATATGGAGTTTTGCTAAGACAGTTTCTGGTCTGACATGCCTTTGGATGCTTCTTTTTACCCTCACACTAAATACTGCAGGCAGTTAGCTACGCCTACTAATTATTACAGTTCCACTAATATACAGTTGACCATACACACTTAATTGCAAAATTGATGTACCCTAGATAGAGGATTACTAAGATATTCACACTGGCTGCCCTACTGCTTACAAACTGTGACTTACCAGATAATGCACCAGCAGAATCATCTGCAGTCCTGCATTCTGTTTGACACCCCCAGTTCATAGGTCCTACTCCTTCTCTGTGCCACTTTCCCAATGTGATGCCTATAAAACGGGATATTTATGGGCTCACATTTAAGCTCCATTCAGCTCAGCTAGAAAATGTTAAGTCCCTGACAGGATTTGAACTGTGTCTCTCACAGAAAATACAATATATTGTGTGCCTACCCTGAATTGAACTGCTGAATGTCTGCCTGTTAAATGTGCAACACATTCAGCATGCCACTGAACTGCATAAACTGTGAATGTGAGAGCACAATTTACATTTTGCTTTTGAAATTTTGGAATTCTGCTTCCACTGGAATTCTGTTAAATTAGGAAAGTAAAGTTAGTGAAGGAATAACCCATTTATAAGAAGAATTAAAATATGCCAGTGTACCTATGAGAAGCAGCTGACTACACTTGCAAATACATACACCTCCATATTCTAAAGTTTGGAGAGGCGGTAAATAGCCATTAGTGCCTCACTATTTATGTCTCCTCAAACCTGGTCTTGTAACTGGTGCACTTCCCCCACCCACATCACCAGTACTGTATGGGTTAATAAATTTCCAATCATCCAGTGGTCCCCAACCCCTTCATTATCTCCCATCTGGTATGCACTGTTAGACTCCCTGTCTGCCAGTGGTCCACCCGACCCCTTGATTGCCCATCCTGCATGAAATTATGATGTCCCTGGTGTCTTGATGCTCTCTTCTGATTGAATGTCTGACACTCCCTCCCAGTCCTGCTCAATCAGGTCCCATCACCCCACATTAGTGGCCCCACTTACCCTGCCTGGCAGCCCCTTCTCTTTGACAGTGACTGGGACAGTCCCTCTGCTTACTACCTCAGCTGGCAGCCATCTGTGTGACAAGGGGTGAGCCCATGCCTACTATAGAAACAACTGTTTCTACAGTACAGTACAGTAGCTGTTCAGTCCCTATCACTCAGATGGTGGTTGTCTGAGATGGTGAGTGGAGTGGCTTTTCCAATAACCATCAGAGACAGAGGGCTTCCAGATGGGGTATGTGGGTGCCACCCAGATGAGAGGGTAGAGGGACCTTAGTGGACAGAAAGGGAGGAGGTTCTGGCATTCAATTGGAGGGGTGGGGTGGGGTGACAACTGGATGCCAGAAATGTGTTAATCCATACAGGACAGAGATTCAGTGGGGTGGGGTTGCAATCCACATTTGCTGCAGGCATCTACAAGGCCATAATGGGATGTAAATAACAACATAGTGCTTTGCCAGTGCTGTGGGTCAGTTACATGGAATGGTACAAATATGGCAGATTGCTCCAAAGAAGTAATTGCCCTGTGCATGCCTTAGCTGACTGTTTGCTCCTCTATTCCACACATCTCCCTATTAGCCACTTTCCTCCTGTGGCAAGTAGGGAGTTGTAGTTTCTGTGAGCAATTGGAATAGTGCCTGGCTCAGTTGGGATGGTATGCTGTAATGTGCCATTAGCACACACTGCGTGCTTGGGGAATGTTCCAGTATACCAATACTTTGTTCCAGGTGCTAATTTGTGCCCTGAGCAGTATTTCTGTGTGCACAAATGGAGATCTTCAAATATCCAGATCAATATTTCTTACAGAATATGGCC
Organism: Neoceratodus forsteri; assembly: GCA_016271365.2. Lineage (NCBI taxonomy): Eukaryota > Metazoa > Chordata > Ceratodontiformes > Ceratodontidae > Neoceratodus > Neoceratodus forsteri. The sequence goes on along the minus strand of CM057451.1, from coordinate 1,058,355,739 downwards.
ACTGAATTATTTGTAAAAATTCACACATTTTTTTATTATAATTGTGATGTAAGTGAAAAATATATTTTTAAATTGCACTTTCAAATAAAATGGCAACTCAGCCCCTTAAAAAGTTGCAGTACCTCTTTAGGTTGAAAGTTGCTGGGGGGGTCACATGCTGAGGTTGTATATAAAGTAAAATATTTAGGGCTGATTGTGCAACAGGATTTTGTTTGGATGAAGCAAGTGGAGCAAATGCTTAAGAAGGCAAATAGCAGGCTTTATTTTCTTACCCAGCTATGCAGAACTGGTGTGAGCCAGGCACACCAAGTATACTATTGCTGTGTTGTCATTAGACCTATTTTAGAATATTGATGCCCTGTTTGGAATGGGGGCTAACTAAAAGAGACACATGGAGGATATTGAAAGAATCCAAAAAAGAACATTTAGAACAATCTTGGAATGTGAGACTGGATGTCTAATCCCCATACCCAAGGGCACCACTTCTTTTGGTGGGCAAGTAACAAGGGCGGCTGTCGAAATCTGTCCAACTCTAGTGGTGTTATGCAATGCCAGATCTATTAAGAACAAGACTGCAATTATTGCAGATCTTGTTAGAACAACTGATCTGGCATGCATCATTGAGACCTGACTATATGAAAATGCTGGCCCTACACTAGAAGTGGCAATTCTGACTGGGTACTCAGTGATACACCACCCGAGACTGGACAGCAGGTGGGGAGTAGTGGTCTGTTTCAAGACCGAGCTGGACCTCAGAAGTGTATCAGTAGAGGAGGCCAAATCTTTAGCGTGTACTGTGGTAGCAGGTGTGGGTTGTAGGATAGCTCTTGTCTACCATCCACCCGGGGAGGAAAAGCGATACTTAAAGGAAGTAGCGTTTTTTTGTCATTGTCAAGACATTGGAGTCATCCAGATTGATGGTTCTGGATGACTTCAATAACTGGGTCAATGATGAAGTCTCACCCTTCGGACAACACTTCCTCAAGTTGATGATATCTCTAGGCTTCACACAGATTGTTACTGCTGCTACCCATAATCATGGTCACTCCTTGGATTTGGAGTTACTCCTGGAGATTGAGATTGAGACCTCCGATCTGGGGGGTGTAACCATTCAGTTGATCCAATCACTACACTGTGAGGTTCAACTTTTGAGCCTTCCTTCGTAGGCCTGCCCCTGTGGAGATAGTCAGTTACCGCCTTTATGAGATGTGAGCCCTGAAGGCCTAGCAGCGGTGATTGACCTCTCAGAGTTTCCTGTGGCCAGCTCGAGCCCAGAGACCTTGGTCTTAACCTATAATAAGGCTAGCTCCATGGCTCTGGACTTGATTGCTCCTATCCGTGTTTGTCCTCTCCCACTTCGCCCTCAGTCCCACTAGTTTGACAGGTTTTTGAGGGAGTTGCGGTGATTAGGACGAAGGTTAGAGTGGTGCTGGTGGAAATCTGCCCTTGAGACTGACCACCTTAGATTTGTAGAGCATTATCAGACCTACCAATCAGTGATCTCCTTTAAGAAAGCAAAATCCTGTTCAGGGAGATTGCTGCCTCTCAGAATCGACCAGCTCAGCTCTTCCAAACTGGGGACAGGTTGTGCAACCCAGCCTGTCTGCAGCTTCAAAGAAATTTCTCACAAATGGACTGTGATGAGCTTGCTCAATTCTTTGCGAATAAGGTGGCTGACATCAGGTCAGAGATCCTCCTGACCTGCTCTGTGGGGGATGCTGTTGGTGGGCGTATGGTCACTACACCTCCTGTTTCCTGGAGTACCTTTGACCTGGTGGAGTTCGTTGATGTCATGTGGATTGCCCAGGGTATGCGCCCTACATGCTGTAGTTTGTATCCTGGCCCAACTTCCCTGATTATGGGTTGCTATAATACTATCAGCCCAGTCCTGGCTCAGATAGTCTGGTACTCCTTAGATTTGGGTGAGTTTCAAAGCTTCCTGAATGAGGTGGTGGTAACACCCCTCCTGAAGAAAGCTTCCTTGGACCGGGATGCTCTAGCCAACTATAGACCAATCTTGAACCTTCCCTATATAGGTAAGGTTATTGAGAAAGTAGTGACGGTACAGCTGGAGAACCACCTGACCATCCATAATACCTATGAATCTCTCCAGTCCAGTTTTCAAAAGAGGCATAGTACCGAGACCGCATTGGTTCAGTTGAGCAATGATCTCCTGATGGCAAGAGATCAGAGAGACCATTCCATACTGGTGCTCCTTGATCTCTCTCTCTCTTCAGCCTTCAGCACTGTGGATCATGGGGTGCTGCTTGACTGCCTGAGGTTCATCTGTGGCCTAACATGTACAATCTTCAGGTGGTTTACATCTTAACTCACTGGCAGAATGCAGAGAGTTGTCTGGAATTTTTTCTTCAGACTCACTTCCTCTGTCATGTGGGATCCGTCAGGGCTCAGTGCTGTACCCCATGCTGTTTGCAGTGTATATGCTGCCCCTTGGAGACATTGTAAGATGGTATAGGCTGAGGTTTCACTGCTATGCTGATGATACACAGCTCTACCTGTCTTTTGCACCCGACCAGGTTAGTGCCCTTGCTGAAATCTAGGATTGGATGAATTTGAGCTGGTTAAAGTTAAACGCGGGAAATACTGAGGTGATGGTTGTGGATCCTGGTCACCAGATAGAGGGGTTGAGGGCTGGTCAACCCCCTGGACTTTATCTGGGGGATCCCAGATTCTTACCTCTGAATGGGTGCGAGACCTAGGGGTGGTGCTTGATGATGGGCTGACCCTACGATCCCAGGTGTCGGCAGTCGTGAGGTCTGCCTTTTATCATCTTAGGAACATCACCAAGATGAAGCACCTTGTTCCATCTGGGGATCTGCCTACATTGGTCCACACCTTTGTGACCTCGCGCCTTGACTACTGCAACTTCCTATACTTAGGGCTCCTTGGGGTTGATGTCCTCTGCTTGTAGCTAGTGCAGAACGCTGCAGCACGATTGTTGACGGGGACGTCCGGCTCTTCTCATATTAACCCGGTGCTGCGCGATCTGCACTGGCTGCCGATTCAGTGGCGGATCACCTTCAAAGTTCGTTTACTGACTTATAAAGCCCTACATGGACTTGGTCCTGATTACTTGAAAGAGCTTCTTGTTCCCTACAGCTCTATGTGACAGCTCTGCTCAGCTGACAAGGGGTTGCTGGAGATTCTGAAGGTAACTTTGAAATCTTCTGGGGCCTGTGCATTTATGTTTGTGGCCTCTACCCTCTGGAATTCTCTACCCCGCCAGCTTCTGGTGTGCGCAGCTGTGGGGGGATTTAAACAGGTGCTTAAAACCTTTCTAGGCATCAGGCTTTTCAGTGATGTATAGTCACATGGATCTGTTATTTTGGTTAACTGTTGTATGTGTTTTACATGAAGATGTATTTTAGCCTTTGTACAGCACCTTGATAATTTTGAAAGGTGCTTAAAAATAAAGTTGTTTATTATTATTATAATTATTATTATTATTATTATTATTATTATGTGAGGAGGCTCTAAGGATTTTCAAGCTTGAAAAGTTTGTAATCATAGAGAGAGCGTGGAGATAAAACAGTTTCAAGACATTTGTAATTCCAACCATAAACAATTTCCCTATTACCATTCAATGAGAATGTTGGGTATTATTTGAGAATACAAAGAAAGTGGCAAATACCGAGGGCCAAAACTGAGACATATCATACAAGAAATCCTTTATGATGAGGAGTCTAATAAGGGGTTTTAGCTAGTGATAGCAAGGATCCTTGTACATGTTTTCAACGCACTCTTTGTCTATGAAACTCTTCGGCTATTAAAGGAACATAACCCCTCCACTACTTAAGAGTGGGATATTGTCATGTATTGGATTGATGATTATATGCTACTAAATAGAATAAAATGGGCTTTCACAGTATATGGTTAAAAAAAGGAAAAATTAGTACTCTTCCAAGTTTATGTTACATTACATATATTTCATTTTGAATGCAATAATGTGTGTTTATAGGCACTGTGTATCACATAATTGTATTAGTAGGTAGTCTTTTAAATACAGTACCTTGTATGTCGGCATCCACCAAAGGCCAGGAGTCCCAAACTTTCAGATTCCATTCCTTCACTGATTTGTAACCAACACAAGACCATGAATGTCCTTTAGCAGTTCAAAATGGTTCTTTTATTAATCCACAAGTGCACAATTCGGTTACTATAAAGGCTAAAAGTAGGAACAAACACTCTTTTAAATAGGTATGTATTAGCTTAGGTATTTTGTAATGTTTATTATATTATATATCTGATGTATGTGTTGCTTACCTAGATTGTAATGAACTTCAACTGGTTTGTCACTGAACTGATTGTAGTGTTGCAGTGCAATAAATTAAATAAATCAAATCAAATACCTTCTGTCAGGTTTGTTGGTCAGTGTAGCATTTATCTGTCCATTACACCAAGATTTGTTGTAGTATGGAATAAGAATATGTATAATAATAATAATGTAAATGTATAGGAGAACATTGAATGGCAATGCAGTGCTAGACATTTTGAAGGTATTCAATGCCACTATAAATCAGCATATTTTTTAAAGAAGTACTACACCTTATATGATAATTTTCAGTGGGTGGCTCTAGGAAGTAATTGGGATGTAGTGACAGGTTTTGCATTATCTATACTAATCTTATTTTGATGTATTTCTGCATACATTAAGATCCAGTTTTGTGCACAGTGAATGAAATAATTAGAATGTATAAACAGGCTGTCACTGGATTTCAGATGTGTGGAAGAATTAAAGAATTATAGACATCCTCATTTTGAAATACTATAGCGTGTTTTTTTTCATAAAATAAATGTGCTGCTTATCAGTTAGCACTATCTGAAACCATCCATAACTTATACCTGAGATATGATGAAAAGCCATGGAAGAAATGAGAAAATGGTTATTGTCTCTGAGTAGGTATGACAATATCTCAGAAGGCAAAGTTCTATTGCCATTCCTATTTGCCTAGCTCTAAATGGTACTCTTAGTAGAAAGCATCTTACAATTAAGGAGCACATTAATTGTGTATGAGTAATGAGTAATAAGGTATTGTGTTTCATCTACACATCAGGGACTTGTGCCATAGTAATGCCACATTCATGATGCCTGCGTTGATCCAGTATCTTTGCCAGCTGAAAGGTAATAAGCGGTGGCATCACAGGTGCCTTATAATTATGCATGCATCACTATTTGACACATATGTCATTATTTCAAAGTAAAGCAAAGTCATGTGCCAGAAATGTGTCATAACATTGGCAAGTAGCATTTAAACATCAGTCATATTTGTTCTGCCACAGGCATACATCAAAACTGGGCCTTGGCCTGCAGCAGGGCTTTTGAAAATCAAGCCCTAAGCATTTTTCTTTCTTAGTACCCATCTACAGAAGTTGACTAGATTTTTCAAAAGAATTCAACTTAAAAAATTTAAGCAGAAACTGGATAAAGCAGCGAAGCCAAGGACTCATTTGTTGCTTACATTATTTATTTAAAAGTGTTCCAGTGTAAAAAAAAGTCTGGCTTGTTCCATCTACATGGTGACAGGTAAATGTTGCAAACACCTGTTACATACATTTCACATTTGCCACTGCTGTTCTTCGTCAGAGATGGCATGTCAAGTTGAACTGGATGTTTAAATATACATACAGTACACAGTCACTAAAAAGCTAATAATTCATTAAGGTGCCCTGTACTAAATATAGTGAAACTACCAAGTTCTTTAAAGTGCAATGTACAAAAAAAAAGCCAAAATCATGAGGTACACACATAAATACATTGCAGAGATGAACTATCAAAGTATATAATTAGCTCTTCAATATTATAATAGAATGTATAGGAGACATATTTCTCCACAACACCAAATTATAACTGGCAGGTAATTTCATCTCATATCACCAACCACATTATATACCATTTTTAAATACATTTTCTTCAAAAATAAGGCCACATCTGTGCAGTCATTCAGTACCCTGGTTTCTCTGGCTTTTAATTCAAAAATCAAGAAACTTTCCCTTTGTCCTATTTTACACTCCCAACTTCCCCCATGAGGACCCACAGTTATTCTGTTAAACCATACAAATTTGGTACTATGGGGAACATTTTCTGGTCTTAGTAACATGTTGAACAATAGCATAAGACATGTCACATTTGTCTAATGCCCTAATATGTTCACCCATTCTGACCTACAATTCCCTAGTGGTTTTCCCAATATAGTAAGACCCACAAGAGCATTACAATATGTATACTACCCCAGTGGTATAGCAACAGATGAAGTCCTTAGTATCGTAGACATTACCTGTAACTGCATTCACAAAATTCCTGGTGTTTTTCACATACAGTATGGACAACTTTTTCATTTGGATATTGAATCCCCCCAAACTATAATCAGGGACTGTCAGTGTTTTCATCATAGAATCAAATTTTCTATTTTTATGAATAAGTTTAATGTTAAGTTTGTAGAAATGTCATATGAATGTACAGCACTGCCACAAATCTATAATGCAATTCCATGTGGAGAAATGTGGAATAATCTATTTGGAAAAGATAATTAAAAGGCTGAATACTAGCTGAATATTAAGGAGATCAGAATATTTGAACAAGAAAATGATCTGGGTGAATGAAAACTAACACATTTAAGCACTGGACACACCGTGAAAAGGTTGTGAAAAACTTGAACAATATTGTGCCTGTATAAAGAGGCATTTTGTCAGCAAATCATAAGAGGTCATTGTGTTACTTTACAGATCACTGTATGCACTTTACTACTAAAAAGATTTTTCATGAACAAAAAGGTTGAACTAGAAGGACATATCATTTGTTGGGATGTTTGAGGAAATGAGCTATGATGACAAAATATCAGGGGCCCATTGTTCAAATTAACACAAAGCCGAGCACAAAACTTTGTGCTGCACCTTGCTATTGCCCGGGAGCCCAAGGATGCTACATCAAACAGCATACTGGCACCATTCAACTGAATATGGGGCCATCTCAGTGCAGCACTAAATCAAGTAGCTCTGTCTCAACATGGATCCCGAAGTGCGCCACTGGAGTGAACAGTGCCAGAGTGCTATCTGCAGTATTCAAAGGGACCCATGCAAATGAGCCCATTGGGCATGTAAGGTGCTAAGGGGCCATTTGTCTGTCCATTATGGACTCATTTGCATGGGTAGCAAGACAGGTTAGTGCAGTGTCACCCCCCTCAACTGACTAGTCCCAGACATGTGTAAATAACTCTGGTACTAGTGGTCAACCCCTCCCTCTGATTGCCAGGTGGTTGTAAGAATAAAACCCTCCCTGGTATCCAGTGTTTCCCCGTGGCACTGATCCACAGTACCACCAATCACAATTCCATAATCCCTGGTGTCTAGCAGCTCCCCCCACCACAGCACCAAACAGCCCCACCATTCACCTTACCAGTATCCTCAATGCTGTGGGTGCACATATGGTGACTGGTGTGGCACTCCTCACACCTTGTTGGTCAGCTGCCATACATCTAGGCAGGGAGTGCACATTTTATTTATAGAACAGGATGCATCACCATCCTATAAATAAGATTCATACTTCCTGCCTGGCCATATGGTGGCTGGCCAAGGAGGTGTGAGGAAGGTTATGCTGGTAGCCATATGTGCACCCACAGCACCAAGGATACTTGTAAGGTGACTGGGGTGTGAGTGTTCATTGCCATGTTTGGGGCTTCTAGACACCCAGTATTACAGACATGTGACAGGCAGTAATGTGGATCAGTGCTGGGGGGAACTAGTGGATGCCAGGTAAGGTTGTAATGTTTAGAATAAGCCCAGTTTGTGGACATGCATCCACTGCAGACAACAGGAGACTGCACTTAGCAAAACATGCATCCTCTGCCTCCTATCACAATATGTCCAGTTTCTGTCATCATTTGAACATTTTAGACTGTGGCCAGAGTGAAGGGGGCTCGGGGGAGCAGGCTTCTGGTGACACCCAATTTGGGTGCAGGGAGTTGGTAGCTGAAAAGCCTGTACTGTCAGCAGTGTTTGAAGCAACCGAGCTTGTGGACATCTAGCCATTGCAGACAAGAGGAGATTGTGCTTAAGAACACATCCATCCTCTGCCTCCTATCACAAGACATCCAGATTCTGTCATCATTTCATCATTTTGGACTGTTGCCAGAGTGTTGGGGACTCATGGGAGCCAGCCTCTGGTGACACGTAATTGGCATAAGACTTTGGCAGCTGAAAAACTTGCTCTGCCAACTAGCGCAGTACCACTCAGAAACAAAATTTACTGCAAGCTGAATCTGTCACACTGGAATCTACGAGGGGTTATGGTATTATGGTATAAAACTGTGCCATGTTTATATGTCTTATCAACCATGTCATGCTTAAAGTTTCATCATAGATTTGTTATCTTTATTATATGATCAGTTTTTTAAGTAAAACATACTGTATAATTGAATTTTGATTGTTAATGCTGATGCCTTTCCATGTCATTGTGGCAGAATGACTGGTATAGAAACACAGAAACATAGAATTTGATGGCAGATAAGAATCTCTTGGTCCACCTAGTCTGCCCATTTTTCTACTTAATGGATAAGCTGCAGATCCTAGTTAACCAATAGCCTACTTCCTTCTACCCCCCCCACTAGAATTGTCTGTCAAAGAAATCAATTAGATTTGTTTGACATGACCTTCCTGCTGTGAATCCATGCTGCCTCGGGTCCTGTGCCTCACTGGCCTCTAGATACTCAACAATTCTTTCCTTCAGAAGTGATTCCATCATTTTCCCTACCACTGAGGTCAAACTGACAGATCTGTAGTTTCCTGCCTCTGTCTTGCTCCCACTTTTGTGAAGAGAATCACATCCACCCTCCTCCAGTCTTCAGGTACCACCCCATCCTCCCATGATTTATTAAAAAGGGTAATCAGTGGTGTTACTAGTTCTTCCCTTAGTTCTTTTAAAATTCTGGGGTGAATCCCATCAGGCCCCATTGCTTTATTCACCTTCAGTTGTAAGAGTTCTTTCAGAACCCTTTCTTCTGTGAAATGACTAATATCAACCCTTCTATCCAGAGTGCTTCTATTGACTGGATTAGGTATCTCCCCCTGCTTTTCCATTGTGAAAACTGAGCAGAAGCATTCATTCAGTACCCCTGTTTTTTCCCTGTCGCTCTCTGCCCAACCACCTTCCTCTTTATTCAGCCTCAGTATCCCTGCCTTAGTCTTTCTTTGCTCCCTAATGTAGCTATAAAAGGTGTTATCCCCCTTCTTAAGTGAGTTGGCTATCTTTTACTTGGTTTGGGCCTTTGCTATTCTGACTGCCTTCCCCACTTTCTTCTGCTTTAATTGGTACAGTTCTCTGTCCTGCTCCTTCTGTGTTTCCTTATACTTCGTGAATGCTATCTGTTTCTCCCTAACCTTCCCCGCCACTTCTGAGAACCATAGTGTTTTTTTCTTTCATTTTAATTTGTTTATTTGCTTCACACAAAGGCTTGTTGCCTCTGTGATGGCAGTTTTGATGTTTCTCCATTGATGCTCCACCCCACCTTCTTGCCTGTTTGCTAGTGCTTTTCTGAAGCACTCTCCCATTTTGATAAAATCAACCCTCCTGAAGTCCAGTACCTTTATTTTTGTATGGCTTGACTCTACAGCTAAGTTTATCGTGAACCTCAATGTTTGATGGTCGCTTGTTCCCAGATGGCTACCTATTTCAAGATCGGAGAGCCTCTCTCCATCCTCATTTGAGAGTAAGAGGTCTAAGATTGCTCTCTCCTGAGTGGGTTCCAAAGCTAGCTGTCTGAGGCATGCCCCCTGTAGGACATCGAGAATGACCCTGCTCTTGGATGTGGCTGCAGTGCAAAGGTGCTCCAGTTAATATTTGGCATATTCAGGTCCCCATCAGCAATATCTCCTCTTTCTATGCCATCCTAAGGATGCCTTCTATCATTTCTTTGTCCATTTCCTCCCCCTGAGACGGATTCTGTATACAACCCCTGTGTGAATGAATTGTGGAGATGCTCAACTGGAGGGATGTGCCTCTGTTCCACCCCCTCACCCTCCCTGTGCCCACCATGGTCCAACCACTCCTCTGACTTGACAACCTCTGAGGTAGTTGTGGTAGCCTGGGTTGTCCCTGGGTGGGGGAGCAGGTTTCCAGAATCCTTGCCAGGTCATCATGGAGAGGAACAACTTCCTCCTTCCTCAGACCAGAGAGGTGCCTGCAAATAGGGCAGCAACACAGTCTCCAGAATGTCTCCCAGAAGACTGCTGCCCCACAGTCAGTGCATTTCACCACTCCCATCATGTCTGTATCCCTTCCTGTTGCAGATGCTTTTCTTGTTTTTTTTTCTTGTTTTAGTGTGTGCAAGCTTGTGAGTGTTTCTACCCCCTATTCAGTGTGTTGTGCCTTTAAGGATATGAACAGATGTATGTTGTTATCAGTTTTGGGGAAGTGATGTCAGAACCCCTGCTATAATGAAAGGTATGCACTTTGGGTGGGTGGAGTAAGGGGCAGGATGGGTGGCAGTAAACCCATGCCCTCCAGAAACAATCTATTACAACTCTTACCCTCCACCATGGGGAGTGCGTCCCTTCCTTTCAGACACCTCTTTCACCGATGTTAAGTAACCGGGTATAGGTTTTCAGATTTATATTATTCGTTATATTCCCCTTGCCCTATCCCTGGTTGTGGTGGCAAAGCTTTGGGGGGGATATATACCTTACTAGTTCCATATATTGTTTATCCAGTGCCCTCCATATACTACTGGTGGTGGCAGCCCAGTTGGATTATTGAGAGGGATTTCTGGTGACTTAAATAAGCATAGTGTTAACACCTTGGCTTAAAACTGGTGGTGGCAGCCCAGTTTTTAAGCATAGAAAGCATTTTGTTACTAACATATTTAATTGATTTTCTTTTTATTAGTTAGATTTTGATAGCAACCCTTTACTAAGAGCCGGTGGTAGTAGCCCAGTGTTTAAATATATAAGCAGCTATATGCTGTTTGTTAGCTTTTGGCTAGTTTTATGTTTTACTGGGTGTTTAAGCCATTATGTAGTATTTAATAGTTCATTTATTTATTACAGTCTCAGAATTTGTCATACCTTTGGGTTCGAGATTCATTTACAAAGATTCCATGTCCAAAAGAAATCATAACAATTAGCTTAATACAACAATGTAATAAAAATCTGAGATGGATGAAACGGAGCAAAAAAAAAAAATCAGAGCAGTGATCATATCAGACTTTGTCAAAGTTGGTAAATAAGAATCAAAAATAGATACCATGATGAAAGTTTAGATAAAATACAATAATGTATCAGCATGTGATAATAGGTGGTCAAGAATAACTTTGTTGAAGTCAATAAATTAAGGCTGGTCAGCCAAGACAAATAAAGAGATACTATGAAAAGAGGGAAAGAGGGAGGAGGGGGAATAGGTTGAAATCATGGTTCAGGTGTTATAGAGTGAGGTGAAGCAGAGAGGGAACACATAGAGAAAGGTACCTATGTGGGGCAAGGGGGGAGGAAAGAAGGGGTGGGGAGAGTGGCAGCAGTTTAGCCAGGAAATTAGGGGCTACATGGGGAGAAGTAGCTTAAGTTGGGCAGTCACAGTAGTTGAGAGAAAGAAGGTACTGTCTGAAGTTGTGTTTAAACTGCCATAACTTGGATGGCATTTGTACATCAAGAGGGAGATCAGATAGCCAGGTGGGAGCTCTGTAGAGAAAGGCCTGCTGCACTTGATTAGTCTGACTGAATGGAGTCTGATAGGTAGGTCTAGTTGCACTTCTCGTCCCTCAAGGATTGGATACTGGGATAAGGAGGTGTTATGTTGTTGGAGGGGTTAGACCCAGATGGACCTGCTTACCTAGTAGGCAGGTCAGGTACATGATCCTGCCACTAAGATTCATCTAGCAGTTTTGGGTATACAGATCACAGGTGTGTGTGTGTACCTGTGAGCCCCAGAAACTAATCACCAGGCCTTATTGAGGGCAACCTTAACATGTTTAAGTGAAGTGTCAGTAGCTGCTCCATAAATGACTAGCCCATAATCTATGAGAGAGAGAACAGAGCTGTTGACTGCAAGACAATGTGCATCATGGGTAAGGCTGTAATGGCGTCTATAGAGGAACCCTATTTGAGTATTAACAGCTTTGGAAATTATGTTTATATGGTCATTAAAGGATAAGGTGCTGCCAATGTAATGCCTAGGTTCCTGAAGTTGTGTACTTGCTCCAGACAATCATTACAGTTGTTAAGGACGGTGAGCTGAGCTGACTTATACTTGTTATGAGAATTTGCAAATAACATCACCTTAGTCTTTTTATAGTTCAGGATTAACTTGTGTTCTGTAAGCCAGAACTCGACCAGGGCAAAGCTGTCCTGCAATGTTCTAGTAAGGAGAGAGGAGTCTGGCTGGCTCCTGAATAAGAAGGCATCATCAGCCTAGAAGAGGAGTTTTCTGGGCAGGGCTGGGTGATGGAATTGAAGAAGAGACTAAAATAAAGGGAGCCAAGAATGGAACCTTGTGATAAACCAGAGAGCACAGCCCAGTAGGTGGAGAGGGTACCCCTAATTTTCACGTGTTGCATTCTGCCAGCAAGGTAGTTCTGAAACCAGGAAGTAACTGGATATGAAAGACCAAAGATGGGGAGAGATTTGATAAGTAGGGAATGGCTACTCATGTTTAATGCTTTAGTTAGTTCAATGTAAATGGACCCAACTAGGGGGTCACTGTCAACTGCTCTGTGAATAAATATAGTATATTCAAGAAGTGCGAAAGTGGTGCTATGATTTTTTCTAAACCCGTGTTGCTGAGGACATTGAGTGTTGTATTTGTATAGGTAAATTCATTTCCTTAATTGTGTACTTTAATTGTTAAGGCACTGTGAGTACACCAGTAAGAACTGTATTGGGACTGTTTGCTGTTATGAATTTTGTCTGCTGCTTTTTTATAGTTAATTGCCTGCTGTTGCCTAAGACTGAGTGCTGTTATTAAAGTTTAAATGAGATTGCTGTTGCTGCTGCTACTAGTAATTCATATAGTTTATCTGTCCCTGTTATTTGTAGCCTTGATATTAGTAGCTATTGGGGTTTTTGAAGTTGTTTAAGCTTATCTGATTGGCAAACCCTGGTTGGTTTTGTGTATACCTGCTGGAAATAATTAATGCCCTAAAATGAGGTGGCTATTGTTTAATGCTATGGGCTGGGGTTGGATGGAGTTGCTTGATACACAGCAGTTTGTTTTTGCTGAAAGGAATCCTGTTTTCAGGGGAGGAACTGTCAAGCAGCATAAACCACATATGAGTTATCGTTTTGCTATGTCTTTAGTGACAAATAATTAGCTGCACATGTACAGTATAGGAACCCCTTTTGTGATTTTGTAGTGGTAATACATGGTTTAAATGATTCTAAAGGCTCAAAAAGATAACTAGCTCTAAAAGATATCAGTTGGGTTATTGTCTCTATAGGTTGTCTTTGGCTATGATGAAACATACAATTTATCTGTTGCTTTGGTTGGGTTCAGTTCATCCTAACCCTGATCCACCGGCTACTGCTGTCCATACTTTTAGGGTATTCATTGACTGCCTCCATATCAATGTGAGGAGTTTAATACCTAAGTTTGATGAGTTTGTTGCACTGGCTTACATGAGGGACCCCTATGTGGCAGCAGTCACTGAGTCCTGGTTGAGTGATAGAATTTGTGATTCTAAGGTAATGTCCCCTCATATATTCTTTTTGGAGAGATAGGGGTTGGTAAACGGGGTGGTGAATGTCTCCTTTACTTAAAAAAAAATATCTACAGACTACACTGTTTTCTGTGAGTGATAACCAACAACCTTGTGAGTTTCTAGGTATTAACATTAGCTTAAGGATGGGGAAAAGAATCTTATAGTTGCTTCTGTTTATATCCCTCCTGGTTTAGTTGATTTGAGAGTTAATCTGTTTTTGAATCAGGTTCAGTTTTTAAATAGGAACCATGAGAAAATTATGCTTGGGGATTTTAGTATAAACTGTGTGTTAGAGAAATGTTTATCACATAGAAATAGGTTAGCTGGTCTCTTTTTGAATCAAATAGTTCCCCTACCCAACTTGACTATAATGATTGTACTGCATCATTGATCGATCGGATACTAATGGCCCATAAGGATAGATTCATGAAGGCTGAGATATTGCCTGATTTAATAATTGACAATTCACCTGTTCACTGTATTTGTTCACAAAGAAGAAAATACTCTGTCCTAAATGTGTTTATACCAGGAACCTTAATAGTAGGCAATACAGTGCGGTGGTTTAAGGCTCTTAGCTGCAAACCTGGAGCCCCCCACTTGCATACTGTGTGACTCTAAGCAAGTCACTTAACTTCCTTGTGCTTCCATGTTGCACCTGTACACAAGCTTCAGCTTAGTGTGTCTCTCCTGGTTAAAAAAAATAGTCTAAAGTGCTGGTTTTTAAAGAATATTTAGCACAGGTTAATTGGATTTATTAAGATTGTAGTCCAGATATCAATTTGGCTTTTGATTATTTTGCTGTACATTTTAAGAAAGCTTTGGATTTGTTTGCACCTATAAGAAGAAAAAGAGTTGGGGGGGGGGGTAATAATTGGTTGACCATAGAATTGTTGAACTTTTTTAATAAACAAGATGTAGCATGGACTAGATATAAAATAGTGGATTGAAATCACATCTTTAGGAATATAAAGAAATGAGAAATAAATGTAACAGATTAGTGAAGAAAGCTACAGTAAGAATGCTTTTTAAGGCACATCAAAGGGGATATTCACAATGATTTGAAGAAACTGTGGGCCATGTAAATGAAATTTTGGGAACTAATAACTTGATTTCCTCTGTACTGAATATTGATGATCATTACTGATTTGGATGCTACTGTTATTTTAATGATTTTTTTGTTAATGTTGGTCAGAACTTGCCTTTGAGAAATACTTTATCTGACTTGGTTATTAAGGGTGATCTTGACTTTCATAAGCCTAAGTTCTACATTAAATATTTGACACCTCAGGTTATTAAGAAATACTTAGTTAAGTCATCCTCCAAAACTAGATTGGGACAAGATCAACTGGATATGAAGTTTTTTAAACTGGCTATTGATGAATTAGTATCACCTATACATAACGTTTTCAGTTTTCCATTGCAATTAGTTTTTTTGCCTGATATCTTGAAACAAACCAATGTTGCGCCAGTTTTTAAGTTTTGGGACCACAGCATTATTTTGAATTACAGGCCCAGCTCCATTTTGCCCCTCATTTCCGAGACCCTGGAGAACATTGTCAGAGACCAACTACAGGAATACATCTCTAGGCATGATTGGCTTGCTAAGGAACAGCGTTGCTTTTGAAAGATGCATAATACAACTACTGCTTTGATTGTGTTAATTGATGATCTTCATGTAGTCTTGGACAGGGATGAATATGCTGTAGTGGTCTTCCCAGATCAATTGAAGGCCTTTGATCTTGTTGATCATTAATTACTGGTAATAAAACTCAGGAAGATGGGACTGTCGATTGATGCAATGACATGGTTCTCCAACCATTTAACTAATCAAACCCAACTAGTAAAATGTAATAATTTGCTTGCCTCCATCTTGCCATTGTAAACATGGGTTCCACAGGGGTCCTTTCTTAGAGCCCTGCTGTTCAGTCTTTTTATTCATACAGTATCTAAGGCTACCAAGTACTCAAGGACGATTATATAGACTAATGGTACTGTTCTTTTTACTTCTGGGGTAAATTTTGATAAAATTATGAATCCTTTGCAATCTGATTTTAAGATAATCTGGGATTGGTTTGAGCAAAACGGTTTGGTTATTAATTTAAAAAAAAACAAGACTTTGTTATTTGGAAGTTGGGAGTAGGCATAGTCTTGGTAAATGCTCAGTTCTGACTATTACTACTCCAAGTGGTGAGTTATTGAGCAGGTTCAATCATTCAAATATCTGGAGGTCTTTTAGACCCTTTTTGTCTTTTACATGCCGTGTTGACTATGCTGTAACAAGCATTAATAAATGGATTGGTCTTCTTTATGGAAATAAGAATAATTTTACTGGTGAAGTTAAAAAGTTACTGGTGAATAGGTTGATTCTTTCAATTGTTAATTACAGATTATTTGTCTATTAGGAAGCTTGTAACACTGTCTTGGAGAAAATTCATGTTGCTGTAAATAATGCCTATGGAGTTGTTTTAAATTGTAAAAAGGATAGTCATAGATGCTACTTATATACTGCACTAGATTGGCTACCACTTCATTTTCAAATTGATTACAATCTTGCCATTATGTGTAAAAAGTCACTTCTGGGTCATACCCCAGATGATGTTCAATCACTCTTTAATCAAGTCTTGAATAGATTCCTTATTAGGAACATGGTGTCTCAAAGATTTCATGTTCCCTTCAGGAAAATTAACTTAGGACAATGGTCTTTTTCTGCTAGAGCTGAAAAGGTCTGGAATTTGCTTCTAATCATAAATTTGTGGTTTAAATACTTTTAATGCTTTTAGAAATGATATACTAAACATGTTTTCAAACAGGTTGATTTGTAATTGTAAATGAAATTGTTTAATTGTACAGTGTTGTACTGTTTGTACTGTTTGTCTGTTAATGAGATGGACACCTTTGAAAAAGGGCTATCTTAGTTCAAAGGTTTTTTGAATATAATAAACTAAACTACAATGGGCTGGCTATCAGAGGGAGGGGGACCACTCACACCAGGGAGCATTTTATTCTTATAATGGGCTAGTGAAGAAAGTGCAGGGAGCCACAGACCACAGGCAGCGGCTCTCCCAGTGGCCAACTGGCTACTTTGCTGCATTACCTCTGGCAGCCACTAGGGTTGCCTGGAGTAAGTCGAGGTTTTGTTTGTAGGTATTTGGCTGGGGGAAAAAAACATTAATCCCTTTTGTGCAGCACAAAGCCATTGCATATGGTGTAGTGCAGCAATTCATGGCCATGCCCCTTCCCTTGTCTACTCACATATGTAATGTTTTGCATGGGTGCTAACTCTCTTTGACAATACAAAGGCTACTTTTGAATATGGGGATCTAGGCAAACACTAGTTTGAGCAGTCAAAAACCTGTTAGTATCCTTGCAAAATTTTGAATATTCAGCCCCATATCTTAATGGCCATAGAAAAATATAATGGGTAATTTAATTTAGGGATACATCATTGTACAATACTCAGCCCTACTTGAAGGACTATGCTAAAATGACAAACATGTCAATACAGAATAAACAGACACTGCATACAATTGGCAGAGGAGCAGTTCCAATTTAATTAAGTATTTCATTGCACAAATGTGGTCGGAATCCTTAACAGCCCAGTAGTTGACTGTAGCACTCTCAGGTTTTTTAAGCCTAGATATGTATGTTAGCGAGGTAAACTTTCAGTGCTAGAGTAAAACCAATCTTGATAGGCTAGCATGCCTGCTTTCATCTTAGATACCTGTGGTCCTATATTCCTAAATGCAGGCCATTAAGAATAGGTTTGTGTATTTGACCCGCCAATAAGACTGATGTTTTTATTTTTCATGTAACTGTTAGCCTAGCAGCGGTAATAGTACATTTATTTATAGAGTACTCCTCCCTGGAAGCTCAGACCAAACAAGGTGTCAATGCATTTTGAAATTACAGAGTTAGTGAAAATAAACAATAACATAAAATAAATAAATTCAAATTCAAAGTTTATTTTACCAGGATAACACCATTGAAACAACTTATTTGCAAGGAAGTCCTGGAGGGAAATAAGGACAATACAAAGTACAGTACAGTTACAGTGGTACAACAAAGATACAGCTAAGATAACATTAAAACAGCAGACATAAGGAAATTAACTAGGTATAATACAGAATAGCAGAATGTTTATAAATCTAATGTAGGTGCATATACAGGTAAAGCTAGTTGCATACAACAATTATGAACAAGGATTTGTCAATGCCGAATGCTGTCTCGCTGGCATTGGCATTGATAGTGCAGGAGTTAGGGATGCATAATAGGAATGGCAGTGAGATATTGAACTGAAGCCAATGCCACCCTCACCCTGCAGAGACTGACAGGTGTTGGGGTGTGCCTTTGAGTCATCAGCTATAATGCTTATTCCATTCTACCTCACCCTACCCTGCAGACACTGACAAGTGTTGTGGTGTGCTTTGGGGTCATTGGGCCTTATACTTACACCATTCCATAAGGAAATATGCTGAGGTGGGCGCAGTATAGGAGAATGGGGTGAACCTTAGGGCCGAACACTCCAAGACAGACCTCGATGCCTGTCACTGGCTGCAGGGTGGGGAAGGGGGTGGAATGGTGTAATCATTACAGCCAATGAGCCCAAGTCACACCCCTGACGCCTGTCAGTCTCTACAGGGTGAGGAGTTACAGTTGGAAACCTTAACGCCATAGGCATTTGTTGGTATTTTCACTCCAAATTTTCAACATAGTCTTTTTGTGACGCCACCTCATGAAGACCGGCACTATCAGTTTGTAGGCTGAAAGGTAGTTTTGCACAGCGGCTATGCCATTTGGTGACACAGGGATGAAAACACATTTTGGGCAGGATGTGAAAAATGACAACTGTATTGTTCATGAGGAGGTGTAAAAAAATTGCAACGTTAAAAATCTGGAGTGAAAATATGAAAAATTGGTGAAGTCATGAGCATGCATAGAAACAGTGCAACACACATCCATAACCCAGTTATTTTCAGGTGTTTTTTAACTACATTTTCAAAACAGGCATTTTGGATCCTCCCCTCATGAACAGTGGCACTGTGATTTTGTTAATTTGCCCCAAAAGTTGATTTCCCACAGCAACCATGCCATTGTGTGCCATAGGTGTGAAAACACATTTTGGGCAGGATGTGAAAAATGACAGTTATACTGTTCATAAGGAGGTATGAAAATCTGGCATGAAAATAATGCACATTTGTGAAGTTACAAGGGTGCATGGAAACTACCCAATGCACCCTTGTAACACAGTCATTTTATGGACGTTCATCACCAAATTTTCAACATAGTCATTTTAGGACCTCTTCTCATGAACAGTGCCACTGTCATTTCCTCAAACTGTCCTTAAAACTGATTTCACACAGCAACCGCACTATTGAGTGTCGGACGTGCGAAAACACATTTCGGCCAGGATATGTAAAATGAGAGCTGTACTGTTCATAAGGAGGTATGGGAAAATGGCAATTTTGAAAATCTGGAGTGAAAATATTAATAAATTCACAAAGTTATGAGTGTGCATAGAAACTGTGCAAACGCACTCATAAAACAGCCATTTTTTTTTTCACCAAATTTGCAACATAGGTTTTTTGAGAGCTACCTTCATGAACAGTGGCACCGTCATTTCATTAATCGGTCCCGAAAGGTGATTCCATGCAGTGACCACAAAATCACCTTTTGGGACTGAATAACACCATGACAGTGACTGAATTTATGAGGAGGGGTTCCAATAACCCCACGTTGAAACTTTGGTGCCAAAATTCCCAAAAATGGCTGAGATATGCACCAAAGTTGAAAAAAGCCTATTTATGCCATTATACAGCTTACTGGCATTTCTTCAGTTCGTGGTCAGCTTTGAAGAGTGCAGTTGTGTTCCTGGTCCACTGAAGATCATCGCGCTGAGCTCAGGAGGTAAGCATGGGGTGAGGGGGTGGGGAGGCAGGACATGCAGAGGGTGGGTGTGGGGTGGGGAGGGGTAAGGAGACCATGAGGGACCATTTTCTTCTTTCACGGGTTTAAAAAAGAAAAAATAAATTGCAAGATGGTTTTCCTTTTTCAGGGGATTTGGCACACTGTGGTGAGCACCCAGCATGCCACCTAAATGTTTTTTTTTGGGGGATGCTGTAGCCAACAGGGGGTTGGGCACCCCCATTGGCACATACCGCAGGTGGGGGACAAGAGCCGAGGGGGATTGGGCACCTCCCTCGGCACACAACAAAAGCAGGGAGGCATATTATGCCAACGGGGAGTGGGCCCCTCATCAGAAAATAAATGGGGAAGGGGGGACTGAAGTCGATGGGAATTGGGTCCCCCATCAGCAAAGAAAGACTGTTGGGGGAGGTGCATGATGCTGAGGGGGATTGGGCACCCCCACGGCATACATTGTAAATGGGAGGGGGTCATTATGCTGAAGGGGAGTGGGCTCCCCATCGGCCAAAGAAGTGCATTGGGGCATTCTGCAGGTGCTATCACCAGGCACATCAGGAAGGAGTGTTATTGTGCTGCTGCATGATTGCAGCGGACCTTTTCTTAGATCTGGTGGCCACCTGACGTATGTCTGGTGTCAACACCTGCAGCTGCCTTATTGGAGAATGAGAGACACACCTTCTGATGAGTGCCCTGCATTTTTCCACAGTGACCGCAATCTTCAAATCTGCTACTAGTGTAATATGTTGGCTGGCGCGCATGCGGGAGCCAACATAAAAATGACAGGTGCAAAAAAGTAAGTTGGAGCGATAGAAGAAGACATAAGATGCAAGGTCAAGGAGTTTTATAGCAAAAGAGGAGGGTCAATGGCAGAAAAGGAGTACAGGGTACAAAACTATAACAAGAGGGGGGAGAGGCGAGCAGGTGTGGGGAAGGGGTGAGGGTGGAGAAAGCAGAAAACTAAGAAGCATGGGGGGGAGCATCAGGGAGGGATGGAGACTGTACAAGTGCTTAATACTAGTGCAGGATGAAGGGGGGTAGAAAGGTTGGAAGCAAACAGGGCCAGAGGGGAGACGGGGGAGGATTAAGAAAGGGAAGAAGTGGAGGATAAAGGGGAGAATTCAAAGGCTTTATCCATTGCTCGTTCCTTGGATCAAGGTCACCTTGTCAGTGCGGCCTAATTTGACTTAACTAACACATTCAGCACGGGGAACCATGCTCTTCTGGTTAATCAGCTCTCTGCCTCTGGTCTGTCTGCTGACAAGGTGGAGTAGTTCAATAGTTACCTGTGCGACCACTCACAGCAAGTGAAGATTGGGAACATCCTTTCTGATAGTAGACCTGTCCGCTCCAAAGTCCCCCAACGCTCCATTCTGGGACCCCTCTTGTTTAGTATCTTTCTAAACAAACTCCCTCTTGTCTGCCAGGACCATATTTTGTTGTGTGCTGAGGATGCTGTCATCTTCACTAGTGATCCTGACCCTAAAGCATTGGAAAGGAGGCTCAAGAAAAACTTTGAAGATGTTGAAAGTTGGTTCAACAACCAGAGACTCATAATGAACTACAAAAAATATGAAAATAATGATGTTTTCCAACCTACAAAACAGACATAGTTCCTACCCTCTATCAATCACCAATGAAGTGGGCATTCCCCTGGAACTAATTCAGCACTCTAAGTATTGGGGGGCTCATGGTCTACAGTGCCCTGTCTTGCGCCGTCTACATAGATAACATTGCCAAGGCAGTCAACTCACGTACTGGGCTCCTATACAGACACCGTTTTTGTCTGTCCCCTGAAACCCTCAAATGAGCCATTCATAGCTCTGTGGTATCACTTATAGATGATGGGCTTGTCATCTAGGTCAGCCACTGAAACATCATTCCGCTGCATCACTATTGCACTTAACAAAGCCTGCTGGCTCCTAACTGGCTCCTCCTGTTTGACCCATACTTGCGACATTTATGCACAGGCTGACTGGCTTCCCTTCAAGGGCAGGCTAATGTACCAAACACGTCTGCTAGCAAAAAAAGTGGGCATTGGAATAATGCCTCCTGATGTTCAGGAGGTCCTCACCCAGTTCTCCAATTTTCATCACACCAGAATTTCAATCAACCAGGTTTTCAAAATTCCCCCCGCCATACCTCCCAAGGGCAAAGGTCATTTGTCCATCAGGCCCCACTTTGGCTTAATTCACTTCACATCGACATCTCCTTGGCACCGATACTGGGCTCTTTTAATCAACTGCTCAGGCAGTATCTTATTGCTTCTTCCAGCTGTGACTGCTTCTACTAGGAGTCACCAACCTTTGACCCACTACCCATGGCTTCTCTGTTCCCTCCTGGCATACCATTCCTCCCAATCTCCCTGCCACTCTTACCTTCCCAACCCCCTCCTGAGAGCCTTCTCACCCTTCAATGCTATCTGGCCCTGTTCCTACCCATAAGATCTATCTCTCCTCTCTCCCCTTTTTCAGCCTCCGTCCTGCTCCTTTGTCTCCCATAATTGTATTATTATGCTTAGGTGACCCTTGGTATACATTGTACAATGTCATGTTTGTACAGCTTTGCTTGTACTTTGTGCTTCTGTTGTACACCATCCTGATATGTTTGTATAACTGTACAGTTTCATTTACCTTAATGATTTTGTTTTTTGTATTTTCAGTTGTCTGTCTGCATTAGCCTCCTATCTTATCTGTATAATATATCAGTTGATTGTATAATGTAGCCCTTACTTGTATTGTTTGCCTTCATGTATAATATTTTCTATGACGTGGAACCTATGTAATGAGCTTTTAGCTCACAGGTGTTACTCCTAGATATAAATAAAACAAATAAATAAATGAATGAATGAATGAATGAATGAATGAATGAATAAGTGCCAGGAGTCAGAGAGAATTTACATGATTACAGTAAACAGGTTCAAGCACAGCATTTACATTCGTCCTTCAACAAATGTCCAATCAAGGATTTGAATGCACACAGGTTAACAATAAGGTTAAGTTTAAAAGTTTTTTGTATAGTGTTCCATAAGGTCAGCAGGGCAAAACTTAGTAATGAAGAACCGAACTGGGTTCTAATCTGTGGAGTATCAAATGTTATATATGAGAACTTCCTGAGAATGTACGCACTGGGGGCATGTTTAAACATGGAGCAGATGTGGGGAAGGAGATTCAGGGTTAGAGCTCTGCAAACCCAGAGGGATGTGTTGTGGTACCTCCTGACACTAAGGGATGGCCAAACAACCCGCAGATAAATAGAGCAATGATGGTTGTTAAAAGGGGCATTTGTAAAGAATCTTAAGGCCCTGTGATAGAGTGTGTCAGGGGTAGCTAGGGCTGACTTTGGACTATGATTTTAGAGAAAGTATGCACAGTCAATTAAAGGGAGAATGGTTATTTGAACCAACCTTAGTTTAGCATCTTGGGTAAGTAAGTGTTTTATTCAATAAAAGAGACCAAGCCTTTGGCAAAGTTTTTTAGTGGTTTCCTCTACATGTATTACAAAAGATAGTTTTCAGTCCAGCCAGATTCCAAAATATTTAAATGTATTTATTGGTTCCAGTACATCTCCCAGGATAGTCTTGATCTGAAGATTTGTGTTCAAGAAATTGGTGGGAACATTCTTGATATTCGGGAACAGGTGCATAATTTTTGTCTTTTTAGCATTGAGAAGTAATTTTAGACTTAACTTTTGTTGAATTAGGTCAAAGTCACATTGTAACTCAAGGCAAGTGTGTTGGAGAGTAGATTTGGCAACATATAACAGAGTATCATCCGCAAATAAGTGATTGTTTGCTGTGCTGACATTGTTGTTAATATTATTAATATAAACAGCAAATAAAAACCCAAATTAAAAAAAACGTAAAACAGACGTTCACTAATAAAGTATATAAAATATGCTAAATAGCAGCAGCATCAGATAGAAAGAATATTGCCAGGCCCTCACTGGTCTTGAATGGCCTGTCTGAAAAGGTATGCTTTTAGATCCCTTTTAAAGGCCTCCACTGAGGGTCCCTCTCTCAGTGTCCTGGATAGCTCATTCCATAACACAGGGTGAGTAACTTCAAACAGTCACTCTACAGAAGACTTCAACCTGGCCCTAGGGACTATAAGGAGACCCACCTCAGTAGAGCAGAAAGGGCATAAGAATCAATGCAGAGTCAGGATTTCCAGCTGGTAGCTGGGACCCAGACCATGAAAGACCTGATAGATTAGCAAACCAACCTTAAAGTTAACACACCCCTTCACTATCAGCGAGTGCAGTTCACGCTAGACCTGGATTACATGACAAGACCTAGGCAGGCCTGTCAGAAACCTGGCCACTGCTTTCTGTACTAGCTGCAAGTGCTGTATGGTATTTCCATTAACATGATTATAGATCAATTGCACTGCCCCCCTTCCCAGTTCCAAGAAACTCACCATTTTGCAGTTGTTTGATTCCTCATGGCACACTGAGACATGTTCTGATGCCTGTTTGTAATAAACTGAAGTTCAAATCTTTATTAGTAACTAAATACCATGCTGCATTCACTTACCAATTCATGGCTGCACTATCTGTTTCTATTTCAGCACAGGATTCATTGCGCTAGTACCTCATTTGGGAAACTGCTTCAGTGCATCTTCACTGACTATGACATGCGAAAGGACACCAAGATCCAGGTATACAGTTCGATTATCATCGCTGCCATTCTTTATGGATGTAAAACGTGGGTGACTTACCAACATTCATCTAAAGAGCTTGTAGAGGTACCACCAATGATGTCTCTGGAAAATACTCTGCATTTAGTGGGAAGACCACCGCACTAACATCAGTGTTCTCGCTGAGGTCAAGGTCACCAGCACTGAGGCAATGATCCTCAGACATCAATTTCACTGGACTGGACACTGTGTATGGATGCCCAACTCTCAATTACCCCCCAAAATTTTATACTCCCAGCTCAGCCAAGGCCAGAGATCCCATGGTGGTCAAAGGAAATGCTACAAAGACACACTGAAGGCATATCTCAAGAAAACAGATATGGACATCATGAGCTGGGAGGAGCTGGGCACCAACCAATCTCAATGGTGCCAGAACCTCCATCAAGCGGGGGCCTGCTTTGAAGAGAAATGCCTTGTCCTCAAAGCTGAAAAGAGAGAGCGTAGGAAGGAGAGGGAAAGAAATCCCAGTCAGCGGGCAGATCTCCCACATGGAAACATCTGCAATTTCTGCAGGCAAATCTGTGGCTCTAGGATTGGATTACTGAGCCATCTCAGGACTCATCAATGAACCATGGTAGAGATCATCCTCGAATCAAGGGATCGCCGACGCTGACGATCTGTTTCTATTATGTGACCTTTCACCTCACACTCCTGTAATGACATAAATCTTGTCACTATGCCTATCACTAGCCAAGCTTTATGTCTCTACTGAACAGTAAAGGCAGACAACATGAGTCAACTATATCAACAACAAATAGACTTGAACCCCTACTAAGGCTCATACAGCAGAAGGAGGAGGAAAGCTATGGCAGGAATGATGATGCATCCGAAATGGGTGGTGTAGAAACTGGCCAAAATGAAATAGATGAATTTCATACTAATGATGTGATAGGGGATGGTGGAAGTAGAACTGAAAAGGGAAGGAGTAGTGAAATAAACCATGGCGATATATCTAGTTTGCAAATCTCTGACAACCAATTGAATGAAGGACAGCATTGGTAAAAAAGGAAATACTGGTGGTGGTGGGGGACTCAATCCTGTGCTTTGCAGACAGACAGTTCTGGAAAGGCAGAAAGGATCAAGTGACAGTAAGCTGTCAACCTGGAACCAGAATAAAATATGTAAGTCAAAATCGGGAGAGAAAAATAAAAGGCTTGGGTGAACCAGTGGTGGTTATTCATGAAAGCTGTAATGATGTGGGGTGTACCAAGCAGGAGGAAATGGAGTGTAAATTTAAAGAAACAGGAAAAATACTTAAAAATGCCAAATGCAAAGTTATAATATCAGAGAGTTTATCAATTTCTAGGGGAGGAGACATCAGGAACAATGAAATTTGATTCATTAATGGCTGGCTTTGAAGATAGTGCAGGCAGGAAGGTTTCTATTTTCAAAGGAACTGGGATAAATTTGCATATGAACACTACCTCTAAGTAAGGGTTAGTCTTCACTTTAGTGTACTGGGAACACAAACCCTTGGGGACAGAATCCATTTTAATATCCCTAAATATTTAAACAAAAAAAGAAGGGAAAGGAAGGAGGTATAGAGGTATCTAATGTATATGTTGCTGGGAAATCAGACAAGCAAAATAAAGGCAGGCCAACCAAAAAAAAATCAAATTACTGGAACTGTCTGGTAGTAAGTGCCAGGAGTCTAGGTAATAAAGGTGAGGCATTACAGTCAATACTCAATAGAGAGAACATCGTTATCTGCACAGTAACAAAGACCTGGTGGATAGAAGACAACACCTGGGGTAAGGAAATAGATTAATCTGATCTCTTCAGGAAAGTCAGAGTAGAACATAGGGGAGGTGGTGCACACTCTACATAAGGCAAAGTGTAATTGCAATGCAAATATTGCCGGAGGAATGCAAAGAACTAGAAGCACTTTGGGTCAAGATCACACAAGGGGAGCTAAGAAATTATATCTAGGAGTTATTTATAGGCCCCCAAATATGACTAGGGAACAGATGAAGGTGCTAAATAGAAAAATTAGATTTTTCAAACCAGAGGACCATTTGTACATAATGGGTGAATTTTACATGCCAGGGATTGAATGGATGCCATGATAGGTACTACAGCTCAGGAAAGGGATTTTGCTGAAGTGGTGATGTCATTAAGTCTGGACCAGCATGTGAAAAGTGGCACTAGGGATTTGAGTATTTTAGACCTAGTTCTGAGCAGTATCGATGGGGGGGTGGGTGGAGGTGGAGGGAGTGACTGTGGGAACCGCTGTCAAACAGTGACCACAACATGGCTACGTTAAAGTTAAAAAATTATGCATCAAAAGTGTTAGGAACTACTAACATTAAATGCTTTAATGCGGTAGACTTTACAAGAATAAGGAAGGAACTGAGTGAGTGGGACTGGGAAACTGAACTGCAGGGGCAAGAGTTGGACAATGCATGGCATAGGTTAATCAACAAAATAAAGGAACCTGAATCCAAAGATATTGCAACCAAACCGAAATAATATACCAAAGATAAATTACATTCATGGCTAAACAAAGGCATCCCAAAATTATTAAGATCTAAGAGAAAGACCTAAAATAAGGCTAAGAAAAGTGACCAAGCCTCAGCCTGGATAATAAATAGTAACCTGGTTAAGACATGTAAGAAAGAAATCAAAAGAAGTAAAGTACAGGAGGAATTTAAGGTGACTGACAGCACAAGACTACTTCAAAACATTTAATACATATATAAATAAGGTGAACACAAAAGCTCCTAGTGTAGGCCCTTTTTTATCATAGAAAATTTTATTGAATTTTCTTGTAGCATACAGTGTCAGCAGGTCTACAATAGGCTAACACATATGCAACCGTCCCAATAATAATTGTCATATCCCAAGTTCACAAAAATACAATTTGTTTCTATTATAGTAGGACTATTACAGCTATAATATTGACCTGTTAAACTACAATCTATCACACTGTAGGTCAGTTACTAAACATTCCAAACATTCCAACAATCCTCCTCCTTGGAGAGCTCATAAAAGCATAGTAGGAAGCATTATTCACTAAGTAATTTGTCATAAACTCATAGAAGTATCAAAATGTCAAGGAACAGAAAATAGAAAAATTCCTAGGAAGGGAGTAAAGCAAAGAGGTAGTAGTTAGAGAAGCAGCAGCTCTATCCAGGTACACACCCCTCACCCAGAACCATCTAGTTATCTCCTATTCAGACTCCGAAGTCAGTGTACCTGGTGGGAATTGGTGGGTTACCTGGGGCTGTAAGGGGGACTTTGCACAATGTAGAGTTTAGGAACAGTCCTCATTTCAGATAGTAAAAAGCCATTTTTCCCTGATTAGCATATGTGAGTTTTTCAAGTACGGCTAATCTTGCCATAGCAGAGTACCAGAGGGAAATGGGGGTGTTGTGCTTGTCTCCAAGATAAGAGCAGAAGCCTCTTTGCCTCCAGAAGGACAGCCAAAAGCCAGCTTGAGTGAGATCTCGGCAGATGGTCCAGAGGGGACAGATCCTCCAACAAAAGAGTGGGCTAGAGATGTCAATGGGGGCTCCCAGGATCTCAGAACAGTCCATTGCAATGGTATTCCAAAAATTAGTCAGATTCTGATAGTCCCACATAATATGCAGCATGTTCGCTGGACTTTGTCTGCATCTCCAACACTGTGCATGGGGCAAGATACCCCATGAATGAAGGGCCGAAGGCGTACGATACCACCTAAGAAGAATCTTAAGCTGTATCTGTTGGTTCCTGACATCATGATACACAGAGTGAGCTAGATGGAGGAATCTGAACCACGAGTCCCTAGTGATAGTAGTATGGAGCTCTTCACTCCAGGCCTGCCTACACGGATCAGTGTAGTCTGGTTGTGCCTGTCACCAGGTGCTGTAAAATTTACCAGCCAGACCATGTAAGGAGATTCTATCATGTAGCTGTGACATCCAGTCCTACTTAGGTTCTCCTGTGGACAACTCCTTAGTCTTGTAGAGTGCACTATGGATCTGCAGATATCTCCAAAAATCCCTGGAGGATAGAGAATATTTAGCCCGTAATTGTGCAAAGGACATCAAATTACATGAGTTCTTCATATATAGATCCTGAATGACTTGTATCCCCTTGCTCTCCCATTCTAGCCAGTGAATCATTTTATTGTCCACTGTAATAAATGGATTATACCAGAGCACCAGGTACCAGTGGGGCATAGATCTAGCCTCTTTTGGAGTGTTAGAAGCTGCCATAATCTTGAACCATGCTGCCTTGTTTCGGCCATAACTGGAGTAAACTTACTAGTGTTCCTGGGGGCGTTAGACAGAAGTGTCCCCAAGGGGGGTTTTGTCACTAACTGGGATTCCAGTGATACCCATTACGGAGGAGTAGAGCAGGAGGGGACAAACCATTTGGTAGCCTGCACCGAGGTGTAGGCCCAGTGATAGCCTTGCAGCCATGGGAGTCCTAAGCCTCCCTTGGTCCAATGTGCTTGTAACTTTCTATGACTCCAACAGGTGGTTTTGCCTTCCCAGATAAAAGAAGCAATTATCTTGTCCAGTTTATGAAACACCTGGCAGGGCAGAGCGATTGGAAGATTGTTGAGCAAATATGCCACTCTGGGCAAGAGCATCATACAAATTGCCACCACTTTTCCAGGGAGAGAGAGATTAAGATGGTTCCATCTGTCAACCTCCACCGAAAGTGAGAATATTAGGGGGTTATAGTTCTCCTGGGCTAAATTGTCCCACTGGTCCAGAATCTTGATACCAAGGTAAGAGAAACCAGTTGGGGGCCAAGCAAGTTTAATGTTTAATGTCCTGTAGGCTTAGCCTTGTACAGGCTGCATTGAGAGGAGTTACATTGGTTTTACTTTGATTAATTCACAGCCCAGACAGTTGTGCAGACTTGTTTAATATCTCCAGGACTCTAGGAAGCGATTCTTTTGGGTGGGTCAGTGTTAAGAGCAGATCATCCGCATATGCAGCTGTCAAATATTCCTGCTGGCCTACCTTTATGCCTTTAACCTCCTCTGTGACCAGCAACTTTCATATGAGTGGGTCTAGGGCCACGAGGAATAGCAGGCGGGGATAAAGGACAACCTTGCTGAGTGCCCCTCTGCAAGAGAAAGGAAGGGGAGATATCCTTATTTGTTAATATCTTTGCTGAGGGGGCATTGTTTAGCACCTTGACCCATTGTCAAAAAAAATGGTGAAACCAATAATGTTGCAAAACTTCATAAAGATAACGCCATTAGACCGAGTCAAAAGCTTTTGTAAAGTCTACTGCCAATGCAGTCATGGGGTCTTTGGAATGCAAAGCAATCCATTTCAGGTCCAGTACTAGCCTGATATTGTCAGCTGCATCTTGCCCCTTCATAAAACCCACTTGTGCGGGATGAATACTGGTTGACAGAGCGTCTGTTAATCTCGTGGCTAACATTTTGGCCACAATTTTACTGTCTACAGAAATTAGGGAGATTGGCCAGTAGTTGGCCCAGTTAAGAAGATCATCTGCTTTTTTTGGCAAGAGGGTAATCAGCGCCTCCCTCATAGAAGGCTGGAGGATACCGGTCCCATGTGCTTCCTGTAATACAGAAAACAAGGGAGCGCTGATCTCTGTACCCAGTGTCTGATAAAGTTCCGCAGTCATTCCATCTGGCCCTGGGGATTTACCTGGAGACAACCGGGACATGGCTTTCATCACCTCCTCCTCCGTAAATGGCTGATCTAGCGACATCTGTATGCCTTCCAGTAGTTGAGGAACTTTGGCCTCTGTACAGAAGTCAGCTATCTGTGCCCCAAGCTTTTTGGGCTCTAGGGTGGAATGCATTTGATAAAGCCTTTTGTAAAAGCGCTGCATGCAAACATTGATCTGCTGAGGAGACAAGACCACCTGACCTTCCACATTTCTAAGGGCATGTATCCTGGAGGATGCCTGTTGTTTTCTCAGCTGATACACCAACAATCCCCTTCCCCTTCTCACCTCCTTCCCAATAAGTATGCTTGGATCTAAGAAGTGCCCACTTGGCCTTCTGATAAAGTATAGTATTGATACAGTACTTTAGCCCTACAATTTCTCGGAGAAGATTCAAATCTGATCCCCCTACTGTGGGGCTTATGAACCTGGTTTCAAGCATAACCAGCTCCATCTGTAACTTGTCCAGTTCTGCTCGCCTCAGTTTATTTTGGTGTGCTGAGTAGGCTATGATATGCCCCACAGCACTGCTTTGAAAGCCTCTCAGACAGTGGTTCTGGAGGTATCAACCACATGGTTGAGGGAGAAGTAATCCTTAGCAACTTTCCGAATCATGATAGGGAAGTCAGGGTCATGAAGAAGTTGACGGTTACACCTCCATCTGGTGCCTGGCCCTCCCAGGCCAGAAGAGCATAGTGACAAGTAACCGGTGCATGATCTGATACCAAAATGTTGTGAATTTTGGTGCAGGAGATATCTTTGGCAGTAGAGGGGTTGGCCAGCCAAAAGTCAATCTGGCTGGAAGTTGCATGGACTGCGGAGAAAATAAAGAGTAATCACATCCGGAGGTATGGTCTCTTCGCAACACATTCAACATGCCTCATTTGTCTACTACTTCCCTCAAAGCCCTCGATGCTCTAGGGTGCGATTGGGGAGTCGGCTTAGATTTATTGAGGAATACATCCAAGGTGAGATTAAAGTCTCTGCCCCATATAATCGGAATCTGCAGATAATCGTTCATCAGGGACTCTATGGCTTTGTTAAGATCCAGCAGAACATCAGGCTGATCTGAATTAGGTCCATAGAAATTAGCCAACACACTGCCCACCTGGATATGCGAATCGAGCCATGATCCAGCGGCCTTGTTTGTCCATGGCAGTCTGCTTCTGCACCCATGAGCATGATTTTTTGACCAGTATGGCCACCCCATTAGACTTATGAGGCACTGAGCTTGCCAGGACAGTACCTACCCATGTCTTTTTCAGCCACTGTACATTCCTTGCAGTAAGATGAGTCTCTTGGACTAATGCAATGTCTGCCTGCAGGGAATGTAAGTGTTTAAGCACCATTGTCCATTTGACTGGGTGATTTAACCCTTTTACATTCCATGATACCAATTAATGCCAGCATTAGTATTCTGCATCATATTCCCCAACTTAGAAAAGAAGCCAATACTCTCCATCTGAATCTGGAAAGAGTAGAAAAGCAGTGGAGGGTCCACTGAAACAGAGAGGAGAGACTGACAGAAGAGTTAAGAAGGGGCAGTCTGCATACTTATACAGCTCCCAGGAAGAGCCTAATGTAGAAACAAAAGAACAGATACATTAAAACTATAACTTGCCAGCCAAAGACTGGTTATCCAAATAACAGAGATCAACCAGTGAATTTTCAACTAGGGAAAACAAACAATTTTTACAACAATCACTACACTCTATGCTTAATAACACACTAAACTAACAGTGATGAGGTGTGTGTGTGAGGTGCTAGTCACATGAAGAGGCACTCAGCCACACTAACCCACCATTTGCAGAGGAGATGAAGAGAGGGAACAATTAGAAACAATCCTCTTCATCCCCAGCAAAACACAACTACGGAAGGTCCTCAGGGGAGAACAACATCCCTGACAGATGGGGGGGGGAGCGGAAGGCAGGGAGTAGGCTTTGGGGAAAAAGAAAACCAATAAGGGAGGGGGGAAGGGTGCCCCATGAAGAAATGTCTAAGAGGTCTCTTGTTCCACCCTGTCCATCACCAGGGGTAACTGGCTAAACCTATAGGTACCGCTAATATGACACCTCTGGCGATTATCAACATATTTGACCAGGTTAGCCAGCTATCTAGTAGTGGGGGAGGGGGGAGAGCTCTGGCCTGCCTACAATAAGCTGGAGAGACCTAGCTCTGGCAGCAGAGGGTGGGCCTCGCAGCTATAGAGAGTTACTGTTCCATCAAAAGACTATTTAAAATATAGCCCTTATACTCTATACCATAAACATATATAAAATAAGGCCTCAATCCTTAACAGCACACTCTTCAACTTGGATCGGTGGGGAAGCATCCGTGGACAGTACAGCCTCATACGTCAAAAGTTCAGGTCTTATGGGGTAGTCCAAAGAGTTCTGCACATTCTCAGGATCCGGTACTGTATCAGTCCATGATGAATCCTCAGTCGCTTCAAGAATCATTTCATCCGGAATGTCACCCGATTCACTGGAGCTGTGGAGTTCGTCTCTGGTTTGCTTGATGGGTGGCGCATCATTTAGGTTGCTGGTAGGAGAGGTTTGCCCGCTACATGAGTGCTGCCACACTCTGGTTGAGTGGATTATACCCCTCTGGGGTAATGCAGTAGAGAGTACAGTTACATTTCCCACTGGGAGAGTTCTGCGATTAGTGGTTCCAGCTGCTGCACAATGAGGAGGTGGAGATGATCTGGGGGCGGCATCAGGAAGTAATACTGTCCATTCCCCTCTATTCTCCTCCCCTGGCTTTTCCCTCAAATTTGTGTTCCACTGAGCCCTAGGTTCAGGTGCAGGTCCTGGCACCCAGAGCCTCTTGGGAGTTGCAGTTTGAACATTCAATTTAGGCCAGTATTTGTGGACCCAGTGCTCAATTTCTTCAGGAATTTCTGCAACAATATATCTTTCTTCCCTAGACACATGAAGGCAAGCCAGGTTTCTAAACCCATATTGGTATCCCTGTTTGGCCAGCAGCTTTTTAAGAGGTAGGAATGCTTTTCTCTGGGCAGCAACCTCTGCTGAGGAGTCTCTGAAGAAAGAGATGAGAGCCCCTCTCCACAGCAATTCCCCTTTATCTCTGGCTGCACTAAGTATTCTTTCCTTTGATAGAATACCTCAGGACAAAGAGTATAATGGGCCGAGGGGGCCCCTGATGGAATCTGGCCCTACTAGGGATCCGGTGCGCCCATTCTATTTCAACTGGGCCTGTCCATTTTTCCCCAAGAATCCGAAGGATTTCCTCATTAAGGAACCTTTCAGTGTTTTTCCCCTCAACTCCCTCAGGAAACCCTATAATTCTGATATTATTTCGCCTCCTTCTATTTTCCTGATCCTCTGCCCTCCTCCACAGGGTGGCTAGTTTTTCATCATGTTCCCTCAGCTTTTGCCAAATTTTGGTGCTATTCATTTCCAAGTCCTCTACTCATTGCTCCGCCACATTCATTTTAGCACTGAGTGCTTTAACCACCATAACAGTGCAAGTTTGGGAAGAGGATATTGTAGCAACCCTTGTCAGGAGGGTTTCTAACATGGAGGTAATATGCTGTAGGGAGGCACCTACATCCACTTGTTGTGCTGTAATTCCCCTGAAAGTCGGGCTTTGGAGCGGCACCTTAACTTGTGGTGGGTCCATATTATATTACAGGAATTCAGTTGTTGAGGTACAGCACACCATAAAGGACCCACTATCTCTGATTGAATCACCGTATTTTAGCCGCTACTGGCTGTCAGGTGCAGGTTTGTTATCACCACCAGAGCACCGTCCAGTGGCCTGACCAGCACCGAAAGCTAGTCGCCTGGTAATGGCACAACAGAGCTATTGCCAGCAGACTGATCATGCATACAAGCTGTTTTCGAAACCAGGGCAGCACAGAGTAAGCTTCAGGAGGGTAGGGACCCCTGAGTAGCAATGAATGGTGATGGATTTACTTTACTGGGGACCAAGCTCGCAGTCTAGGTGTCCGTCTTCCCTAATGTGGGCCCTTTAATTGCTGAGGGAGAAGTAGTAACCAATCCAGCAGACATAGTGCACAATGTTAATAAATATTTTTGTTCTGTGTATTATAACAATAGTGGTGAAATAAATCATATCATGCTCACAGAGGAGGATGGTGAGGTATAGATCCCCAAAAAAAGATTGAAAATCTATTAACAGACCTAAATGGAAACAAGCAATAGTGACCAGACAAATTACACCCCAGAGTAATTAACAAAATAGCTATTTGCACTTCCTGGCCATGAAAGCTCGTATATAAAAAACTCAATAAATAATGGAAGGATGGTACAGGCATGGAGGGAAGTGCATGTGGTACCAATATACTGTACAAGAAAGTCACAAAGAGTGAATTTGGAAATGATAGAGTGATAAGCCTCACTGCAGTCTTGGGTAAGGTATTGGACACCCTAGTGAAGGATACTGAGAACTTTGTGAATAAAAACAATATTTGTGATAACACAAACCCTGGTTTCAAAGTAGGGAGGTATTGCCCAGCAAATTTAATAGAGTTTTTTAAAACCAGAAAATATAGAAAGTGATAAAGGATGGCCTGTGGATCTACTTTATTTGGATTACAATACAGTGATTGATTTGGTGCCACATAAGGAACTATTAGAAGAGATAGTTAGAATTGACATTCATGGGAAAATAGCAACATGGATACGATCATGGCTGACAAATTGGATCTAGATGGTTTCAATCCAGTGTCGAGTCTCAGACTAGGGGCAGGCGTCATGTAGCATGCCACAGGTCTTGGTACTGGGACTTGTGCTTTTCAACATATATATGTCATCTGTGCAAAGCAGTTGGGATATTTGGATGAATAAGTCTGTGGATGATACCAAAATCTGGAATCATTGTTGATAGTGAGGAGGGAGTAAAGTTCATGACAGAGAACTTTAAAATCTGAAAGTGTGAGCAACTAAAGCTAAATTAAATTCCAACATTGATAAATGCCCCATCATGCACCTGAGAAATATATATCCGCTTGCAACATATACATTGTATGGAAAAGAACTAAGAGTAACAAGTGCAGACAAATATCTTGGAATAATGATCACTAAGGATTTCAAGTTTAGTAAACACTAAAAAAAAGATAAAGGAGATACAGGATCCTGGGCTGCACAGAACAAAAACCCCAAACACCAGCAGCAGAAACAGGTCTGTGATTCAGCCATTGTATAATTCACTGGTTAGACCACATTCAGAGGACTACAGCCAGTTTCAGGCACCTTAGCATGTTAAAAATATTATGTTATTGGAGGGAATACGAAGATGGGCAATGTATATGCATCAGAAGAGGCAAAGGACCTGGGAGTGATGACCACCATTCAAAGGAGGGCACAAATTGGATTTGGTGTTCCATCTGGGGATGGAGATCTCTGATGTTGAGGTGGAGCCAATCAGTTGGTCTCACCATCATGCCCTGTGGTTCAGGTTTTTCAGCCACCCGAAATAGGCCTGCCCCTAAGGAGTTAGTGCATCTCCATCCTTTGAGAGGGGTTACCTCAGAAGGCCTAATGACGGAGCTGGACTTCTCAGGATTTCCAATGGATAGCACTGACCCAGGGCCCCTGGTCCTGGCCTATAACAGGTCTGTAGTAGGGGCCCTGGATATCATTGCTCCAATTCGTGTTCATCTCCTTACTCTTTACCCCGGGGGCCCCCTGGTTTAATGGGGAGATCCGTGAGTTGAAGAGGCAGGGGCGAAGATTCGAAAGACGCTGGTGGAAAACTCGCCTGGAGGTGGATAGACTTAGATTGCTAGATCATTATAGGATCTGCCAATCAGCAATTTCCCATAAGAAGGCAGAGTTCCTGTCCAGGGAAATTGGTACAGTGAGGAATAGACCAGCCCAGCTCTTCTGGACTATGGACAGACAGTGCAATCCAGCCTGTCGACATGCCGGTCGAGTGTTGTCACAAATACAGTTTGAGGAGTTTGCGAAATTATTCACTGATAAGGTATCCACCATCAGGGATGAGATCAGCCAGCACCTTTCCATTAGGCCTTGCACTGATCATTCAGGTGGTACTAATGCCCAGTTGACTTGGTTCACCTTTTGCCAACCAGCAGTCAGAGATATAGTGAGGATCGTCCAGACTCTGCGACCTACCTATGTAGTTTGGATCCAGGCCCTACTCGCCTACTAGTGGAGTGTGTAGAGATCATCAGCCTTGTCCTGGCTGGGATAGTGGCAATTTCATTAGCGAGGGGGATCTTTCCAGATCCCTTAAAGGAGGCGGTAGTACGCACCCTTTTGAAAAAATCCTCTCTTGATCCCGACTGCCCAGAAAACTACAGACCAGTCTCTAACGTGCCCTTTGTAGGGGAAAGTTATTGAGAAGGTGGTTGCTCTGCAGCTGGAGGATCATTTCACCAGCCACAATATCTATGATCCTCTCCAGTCTGGCTTCAGGAAACGGCACAGCACTGAGACAGCTCTTGTGCGGGTACTAAATAATTTCCTGATGGTGAGAGATCAGACAGCTTGTTCCATCTTGGTACTCCTTGATCTTTCAGTAGCATTTGACACCATGGATCATGGGGTGTTGCTTGAGCACCTGCGGTTTTTCTGTGGACTGAGGGGAGCAGTCCACAGTTGGTTTCGATCTTTCCTTGAGGGCAGATCACAGAGAGTGGTGTTGGAAATGTATTCCTCGGCCCCTCAGTGGTTGCCCTGCGGGGTTCCACAGGGCTCGGTGCCATCCCCCATGTTATTTGCAGTGTATATGCTTCCATTGGGGAACATTATTAGATGGTATGGACTGAGTTTTCATTATTTTGCTGATGATTCTCAGCGCCACCTGTCTTTTGTACCTGAACAGGAGTCTGATTCTATCACAGTGTTTAATAACTGCCTGCTGGAGATACTGGATAGGATGAATACTAGTTGTCATCAACTGAATTCAAGTAAAATAGAGGTATTGGTGGTGGACCCTGGTTTTAGGACAACAGGGGTATGGGAGGGGAAACCCTCAAGTTTATATCTTGGGGAGGCCCCGCTTATGGCCTCTGGCTAGGTGAGTAACTTGGGCATGGTATTTGATGAGAGCCTGAGCCTGAGGGTGCAGGTGTCGGCTGTAGTCAAGTCTTCCTTTTTCCATCTAAGGAATATAGCTGGGGTGAAGCACCTGGTCCCACCTGAAGATCTTCCTACCTTGGTCCACGCCTTTGTTACAAGTTGTTTTGATTACTGCAACGCCCTCTATCTAGGGCTGTCAGGGGTGGATATCCACTGCTTGCCGCTAGTGCAGAACGCGATGGCCAGGTTGTTCACTGGTATCACTGGATCCAGTCATATAACACCTGTGCTGCGTGAACTGCACTGGCTGCCTATACAGTGGTGGATCACCTTCAAGGTCGCATTGCTGACCTATAAGGCCCTACACGACTTGGGACCTCACTACCTGAAAGAACTCCTGGTGTCTTACTGCCCCTCTCACTCACTCCAATCCTCTGATGAGGGATTGCTAGAGATTCCCAGCGTGTCCCTAAAAACATCTAGAGGAAGATCATATGCCTTTATGGCACCTACCCTGTGGAATTCTGTACCTCACCAGATACAAGATAACCTGACTGTATAAGGCTTTAAAAAATCTCTGAAAGCTTTCCTATTTAACCAGGCATTTTCAGAGACTTGGTGAATGGTTGGTATTGTTTTTGTTATTAGTTTTACTGATTTTAAACTGTATTGTATTGTTGCTGTATGGAATATTGTAAACGCACCCTGAGCCCAAGAAGGGCGTTTTATGTAAAAACATTTTTACTTTACTTTACTTACTTACACTAGTGACTTGAAGCACTCCATGCAGTGCAACAAAACAGTAATGGGGCAAAAAAATGTTGGGATGCATAGCTAGGGGAATCAGTAGTAGGAGAGAGGAGGTTATACTACCCTTGTACAGGTCACTGGTGAAGCCATATCTAGAGTATAGAGTTCAGTTGTGGTGTCCACACCTCAGAAAGGACATTAACCTGCTGGAGAAGATTCAGAGTAGGGCTACAAAGATGATAGTGGGTCAGCAGAGTAAGACATATAAGGAGAGGTTGATGGCACTGAACATGTACTGCCTGGAGGAAAGGGAGAGAGAGAGAGAGAGAGAGGGAGTGAGAGAGAGAGAAAGAGAGAGAGAGGACATGATCCGGACCTTCAAGTGCTTGAAAGGGATAAATAAGGTGGATAAGGAGGGTCTCTTTAAGCTGAATGGCAACCATAACATGAAGGGGCACAGTCTTAAGCTGGAGGGGGGAGGTTTAGGAGGGAGATCAGGAAGCACTTTTTTACAGAGTGGGTGGTGGACACTTTGAATGCACTGCCAGAAGAGGTGGTCTCATTGAAGACAGTGGGCAGCTTCAAGAGAGGCTGGGACAGGCATAGGGGGAAGGTAAGGATGATGGGTAGCGAGGATGGGAGAAGTGGGGAGGGGGGCAGGGACAGTAGCTCAATCTGTGGACCCTGCAATATGAGCAGATTAAATAGACCAAATGGCCTTCTTCTGCTGGCTTCTTCGTATGTTCATGTGCAACAAAAATGATGGGAGGAATGAGAGGGAAGACCTACGATGAGTGGCTCAGGGAGCTAAATATGTATACCCTTGAGAAAAGGAAATTACATGGAGATATGTGTCTGGTATATACAGCCTTAAAAAACGAGACTTATTGATGTGTTCAGGGCTAAAACCAAAGGAGTGCACCTATGAAAGATGAAGAAATTGTAAACAATTAAAGGGGACTTTGCTTGGAACAGCCAGAAGAGCTCTGTGTTTTATTGGGTTGGTTGGGAGTGTCTGGAACTCACTGTCAGATGCAAATATGTCATGCGAGACAATGGATAGTTTTAAGACAAATCTAGATAAATTCCAAAAATGAGCACTGCATTCAGGGATACAATCATTGGTGACAATAGTGAGTAGTTTAAAGACTCCAGTAGTTTGTCTTGCTTGTAAACAACCTATGAAGCATTTGTCTCTGAATTCCCTCACACATAACATCCCTTGGTCCATGAGCATCTGCACTGTTCCACCTACAGACAAGGGGTGTACCCCAGTTAGATTTAGATATGTCCACCATCACACCTTCACCTACCTGCAGAATGCAACTCAGCTCAGCACAGTAAAACTAACAAGAGATCAGCACAGTACGGTCACATACTGTATAAAATGATGAGTGGTGGCTCAAGTCTACACAATGGAGCCGTAGTTAAATGCAAGGAACCAAAAAAGAAAGAGAACCTCGACTGCTTGTCATGAACGATGAGCAAGTCCACTGTTAGGAAATGATAAAAAATACTTTATTTACAAAGTTCCTTTATTATACTCTATTAACAAGGATCATTAAATTAGCATATGTAAAACTGATCAAAAAGGGAACATACATACCCCCATACTGCATGATATTAATTTTCATTATTATGTTTTATGTAATAATGCAAATCAATAAGCAGTAAAAATGTATTGATGATAGCTAAACATACGAAAATATGAAACTGCAAGCAGATATAGGCCACACAGTCTATCAAGTCTGCTCGGGTGTGCAGCTAGCCATCCACTTATACTGCAGCTGCCCCTCCCTTCCCTCAGTGCATACCGGTGACAATCCCCCTCACTCTGTACCACCCCTTCTTAAAACTGTCCACTGACTTACAGGAAACCACCTCTTAAGGCAGTGTGTTCCACTTGGATAACACCCTTTCTGTGAAAAAGTGCCTCCTCATCTCCCTCCTGAATCTTTCACCCTCCAGTCTCAGCACATGCCTCCTCATGACCCCCCAACTTAAAAATACCTTCTGTACTTGTCTTGTTTATACCCTTCATATATTTAAAGGTCTCTATCATATCCCCCTATCCTCCCTCTCCTCCAGGGAATACATGTTCAGCTCATTCATCCTCCTCTAATAGTGTTTGTCTTCCATTCCCTAGAACATCTTTGCTTCTCTGCATTGTACCTCCTCCAGTAATTTAACATCCTTCTTCAAGTATGGGTGCCAGTACTGCATGCAGTACTCCAGGAGCAGCCTCACCAATACCCTGTACAGTGGCAGGATCACCTCCCCTCTCCTTGAGGTGATACCTCTAGTTATACACACCAGCATCTTATTGGCCTTAGCTGTCACTTTCCTGCATTGTGCTGAGTGATTCATGTGCCCTTATATTATCACCCCAAGATCTTTCTCCTTCTCTGTAGTGGTTATCTGCACTCCTCCCAGCTGATAACTCCTCCTTGGGTTCTTTGCTCCCAAGTGCATGTCTTTGCATTTCTTCACATTGAACCCCAGCTGCCATGTGTCTGACCAGTCCTCAAGTTTATCTAGATCATCCTGTAGCCCCTATCACCCTACTGTGTCATCCACCACCACCCCAATCTTTGTGTCATCTGCAAAAAGGCTAATCTTGTTCTTAATGCCATGTGAGATGTCGGCTATGAAAATGCTAAACAACACTGGGCCTAGTACCGAGCCCTGTGGCACTCTGATTGTCACAGCCCTCGGAGAGCTTAAATTCAGAATCTGTGAGTTCAGAGTATAGCATCATGCAGTATTGGGGGGAGTGCATGAGAATACAATCAATTTGTTTTTATCTTTTTGTTCACGTGTAAATATTGTATATGGTGTATGTGCCTCTATGTATGTTCCCTTTAAGATCAGTTTTACATATGCTAATTTAAGGACATTTTAGGGTATTTAAGGCATCCTTGTTTTGCAGTTGGCATCCTTATAAAGCATCAGTGTGATGTGAAACTTTGACATGTTCCGGGGGGGGTTGCTAATTTTGTTAATAAAGTATTTTTTATTGTGTCTTAACAGTGGACTCGCATGTGGTTTATGACCAGGAACACTGGAAAATTGTGGAAAATTTTGCCCAGAGTTGCGGAGATTTTCCCCTACTTCTTGCGGGAAATTGCTGGGGGGTTCTGTGGGCTCTCTACACATCAAATAGCCAGCAAATCTCTATCTATATGTTAATATATATGCTTCTGTTTGTTTTATATATCAAAATAAACACACAGAAAAAGAAACACATAGAAAGTTAGTTATTATAGCCGAACTTTATTAAATCTCCATTCTATGAAATAGAATCAAGTGAATGGCACACAAAAAACCTGAAATATTTTTAACTTACAAACAAAAGTAGCATTAACTCAGAGGGAAATAACGCATGTTTTTATAAACAGTATGGTTCCCATTTTACATTCTTTGCAATTCAAGGACCACACAATCCAAATACTTTACACCACGTAAAACGATTCTATTCAAGATATGTTTTATACACATATTTACAATTCAAGAATCACACAGTCCCAACACCTCACACATATTAAAGCAATTCTAACCAAGATATTTATTCTGATGTGTATTCTCCTATACATATTCACAGCTGAAGGAGCACCCAATCCCAACACAGCATAGAACATATTAAAGCAGTTCTAACAAAAAAACGTGTTTGTGCATAGACTAAAATAAATAGAGGTTTAAGTGACACATCGTAAAATTACTGAAATGTTTTGTTGTATTATAACATTAACAAAAGTATGACATTTTCTTCCTTTACATTTTGTCTGTTGTCTTTCAGAAATTCTGTATAAACAGAAAAAGTCCTCTCAAGATCAGCTGTGCTAACTGGCATCCACATATACCTTTTAGCAAGCGCTGCAAGTTTTTGCTGGGACTCTGGCTGAGCTTCCCACCATTCAGAGATATTGAAGTCTGCCAGAATGGACTTTGCTGAACTTATATAAACATGCCAATCAAAGTCAGAAATGTCTGCAAGTCCTGGTAAATCTCTAATATAGTCCTCTTTGTCGTTGTGGATTGAACACATGTGCGGATTTGAATATATTTATGAATGGGTGGACTTCAATTACATTGCACAGCTTCTCCGAACTTTCCAACCTTACTTGTTGAAACAGTTCCAAGCATGCTGCTCTCTCCTTCGCCTTGCACTGTGCCTACTTTTCTACAGTTTTGTGCTTAAAATCACCAGCTCCAGATGTTACACAAAAGTTCAGAAATAAGTGTACCTGCTGCAATCTGCAAAAAATGTTGTGTCCTTGTGGGACAGTAGTGACTTGCAGTTCCTCAATAAGCCTCACAAGCTCAGCCGAATGTTCACTAACAAATGCAGCTTGTGCCACCAACTTATTGAGGTTGCTGGCCAGCAGCAGTTTCAGTTTTTTAAAAGTGGGTGCATCAGATACTGTAGAGGTTATAAATTCTGTTAAGACAGGCATGTATTCTGAAAGGTATTCCACTGCTGTTAACCAAGAGCCCCAACATGTGACAACCACATACACTGGCATCTTCAGTAAAATACCAGCTTTGGCCTTCATAAAGGCCCGATATTCTTAACGTCGCATGGGGCTCGGATAGAACACCCTTTTCACTAAACTGACAATGGTGTTTAGGTCTTCCAGCACAGTTCACCATACTTCAAGCACAAGGTTTACCAAGTGTGCAATGCAAGTCACATGCACAGCACTGGGTAAAATACCTGTCAGAACAGATCTGAATGCTTTGTGCATGTAGCTTGCACTATCTGTTGCAACAGCATGCACCTTGTTGAAGTTCAATCTGTTCTCATTTAAGATCAGTATCAAAGCCTGTGAGACAGTGGAATGGTTTACACATTCCAGAAATTCAACTCCGATCAGGAGAGGCTGCTCCGTGACTTTGTTAAGAGGCAGTGCCAAAACGACAACCACACTACGGCCAAAGGCATCCATCGTCTCATCCAGAATTACAAAAATGTCAGTGTCCTCTGTCTGGTTCTGCAGAAATTCTTCATGCATAGGTCAAAGTTCTTGTAGATATGTGGTGAGTAGATGAGCTGGCCCAGGAAGACTGCCACCCTACTTTGTGTATTTGCATAGGAAGTTCTCAAATGCAGGAGCTTTTTCAAGGGGGATGTCTGCTCTGGTTGGGCACTTGATGAAGTCCATGACAAATTCTTTCCTGTCCAGCATAGCAGTTGTAGCTCTAGTAAATGATGAAGCCAGTGACTGCTGACGCTGCAAGGTGTTGGATGAAACAAAAAACAAAACATAAATCAATATCAATGGCTGTACTTCTATTCAGATTACTAGTCACATTTTATAAAATATACAAGACTACCGGCCTGGTGGTGTCGAGGACTGAGGCACTGGACACCTTAATGGAGGTGCTGGACACCATACCTTATGCTACATTGGTGACATGGGTTCAGGAATGACCTCAGGATGCCATGTTGCCAGGAAGGGGGGGAGGATGGGAGCAGGACTGAGCATTGGCTCTCCTTTTCTCTCCTGGGAAAGGGGTGAGGTCGCACATCCGCAGTCCCATGGTCACTGAATGGAGGTCCAGTGGTAGGTGGTAATGGAGCGACTAGTAGGGTGGAGCATCCAATAGGGCATTCCTAAAGTGTACCCTTATGTAACTATTACTGTGCTACCCAATGTATATCTTGTTTTGCTCCTGTACACCTATATTATGTCTGTGCATTTCTGCATATTGTAACCAATGTCCTGTGCTGTCCCGGGTCGTGCCTGAAAATAGGCAGGTCTGTTGCCTAGCGCACTTACCCGGTTACCAAAAGCTAATAAATAAATAAATAAATAAATAAATAAATGTGCCTCCACATGTGTGTATCACATCATGTATGCATAGGAGTAGGATGGAGAAAACCCAAAAAATCACTGAAAAGTACTTACGGGGAAAAATATATAAAAGACTACTTTTTGTAAACACAGATATATAAATCTAGGTGGAAATAACTTCTGGGAAGTTCAGCTGAAACAAAAACAAAGCATAAAATTAGTACACATACACATTTATATTCTAATCTTTCATAATATGAAAATTCCTAGATATCTAGAAATGTAGTGGTCAATACTTTTTCTTAGGGGTGCTGCCTGCAACAAAAGGGAAAACACATATGTTTACCATTCTGCACATAGATACAGTTACATTAAATAACTATATGAATGTGAATAGGATTACCTTATTTTTTCTTCAGTGCTGCTGCTTTTCTCTCAACATGCTTCTGAGTTTTCATGTGAAGATCAGTGGCTCGAACTGTGTATGACAGGTGTTGATTTTTCACCTGTTCACGAGAAAGACATGGACATTTTGCGCTTGGCTGAGACATTCTGTTGTACTCTTGCACCAGTTTTGCAACCCACCCTCTTTCTGTCTTTGTGATGGCAATCTGATCTGCAACCACTGTTTATTTTATAGATATAGGGATATATAATTAGATTCTGTACTATTTATAATATTTCCCTGCTATGACCTAACCTCCCTTCCTCTATGCACCTGTTCAAAGATCACAAACAAACAACTTTATGAACAGACACCGTTGTGACAATGAATGATGTGACATGCACACTTTATGGCATATGCCACATCCATGGTACTGTTTTCATGAGAAAAATGAACAGAGAATCATGGAGCTGAATGGTTGACTGTGAGATTGAGACTGTAACATTGCATTATCCGCAACAAACATGTGCTGAATCACACAATTTTACAGTATTCCTGCCCATTGTAATTCTTACAAACACTATACTTTGCCATACACATAGTTCTGTGTACAAATAATGCAATTTTTTGTTTTCATCTCTTAACCTACCCAGCTGCACCACCCATAATGCAATGCAGCACCTTGCAGTGAAAGGTTACAATGTCACAAAATATTGCAGGGTACTGCACTGAATACTGGATGGCGCTGCTGCAATTGACCTCAGCTACTGGAGTTGCCTTGTCATGGTGCTGAGCTTGAACATGGATTCTACCTGAATCCATGAATCCATGTGACTAAAGACTCCAGATATATTCTGACATAAAGTGACAGGAGCAAGGCACAGACCTGCCAGACTGGTATACACATGGCAAAGAACTGTTCAGTGCCAGCCAGCCCATCTGCCCCACTCTCAGTCTTCACCAGTGGTGACATGAGCTT
Source organism: Neoceratodus forsteri (assembly GCA_016271365.2). Classification (NCBI taxonomy): domain Eukaryota; kingdom Metazoa; phylum Chordata; order Ceratodontiformes; family Ceratodontidae; genus Neoceratodus; species Neoceratodus forsteri. The sequence continues at coordinate 1,058,310,840 of CM057451.1, read as the reverse complement.
GGCATGGACCTGGCGAACTGGTATACATGCAGAAAAAAATTGTTCAGGGCCAGCCAGCCTGCTCCTCTGTCCCATGCCCACCATCGCCCAATGCCAGAACAATTATTTTCTGCAAGTGTACCAAGTCCACCAGGCCCGACCCTCCACCGACCATCAACAACAAGAGACAGGAGCTTGGCATAGACCTGGTGGACTGGTATACGTGCAGAAAAAAATTATTTTGGGCCAGCCTGCCCATCTGCCCCACTCTCAGTCTTCACCAGTGGAGAGAACAATGTTTTTCTGCAAGTGTACCAAGTCCGCCAGGCCCAACCCTCCACGGACCATCAACAACAAGCTACAGGAGCTTCATACAGATCTGGTGGACTGGTATACATGCAAAAAAAAATTGGTCTGGGTCAGCCTGCCCATCTGCCCCACTCTCAGTTTTCATCAATGGCCGGAACAATTTTTTTTTTATGCAAGTGTACCAAGTCCACCAGGCCCGACCCTCCATCGACCATCAACAACAAGCGACAGGAGCTTGGCACGGACCTGGTGGACTGGTATACATACAGAAAAAAAATTGGTCTTGGCCAGCCTGCCCATCTGCCCCACTGTCAGTCTTCAGCAGTGGCAAGAGCAATTTATTTCTGAAAGTGTACCAATTCTGCAGGGCCCGACCCTCCACTGACCATCAACAACAAGTAACAGGAGCTTGGCAAGAACCTGGCGGACTGGTATACATGCAGAAAAAATTGTTCTGGGCCAGTCTGCCCATCTGCCTCCACTCAGTCCTCATCAGTGGCCAGAACAACTTTTTTTCTGCAAGTGTACCAAGTCCATGCAGCCCGATCCTCCTCCGACCATCAACAACAAGCAACAGGAGCTTGGCATGGACCTGGCAGACTGGTATACATGCAGAAAAAAAATTGGTCTGGGCCAGCCTGCCCATCTGCCACACTCTCAGTTTTCATCAATGGCCGAAACAATTTTTTTTTTCTGCACCTGTACCAAGTCCGCCAGGCCCGACCCTTCACCAACCGTCAACAACAAGCACCAGGAGCTTGGTACGGACCTGGCGGACTGGTATACATGCAGAAAAAAATTGTTCTGGGCCAGCCTGCCCATCTGCCCCACTCTCAGTCCTCACCAGTGGCCAGAACATCTTTTTTTTTCTGCAATTGTACCAAGTCCGCCAGGCCCGACCCTCCACCGACCATCAACAACAAGAGACAGGAGCTTGGCATAGACCTGGTGGACTGGTATACGTGCAGAAAAAAATTATTTTGGGCCAGCCTGCCCATCTGCCCCACTCTCAGTCTTCACCAGTGGAAGGAACAATGTTTTCTGCAAGTGTACCAAGTCCATCAGCCCAACCCTCCACGGACCATCAACAACAAGCTACAGGAGCTTCATACAGATCTGGTGGACTGGTATACATGCAAAAAAAAAATTGGTCTGGTCCAGCCTAACATCTGCCCCACTCTCAGTTTTCATCAATGGCGGAACAATTTTTTTTATGCAAGTGTACCAAGTCACCAGGCCCGACCCTCCATCGACCATCAACAACAAGCGACAGGAGCTTGGCACGGACCTGGTGGACTGGTATACATACAGAAAAAAAATTGGTCTTGGCCAGCCTGCCCATCTGCCCCACTGTCAGTCTTCAGCAGTGGCAAGAGCAATTTATTTCTGAAAGTGTACCAATTCTGCAGGGCCCGACCCTCCACTGACCATCAACAACAAGTAACAGGAGCTTGGCAAGAACCTGGCGGACTGGTATACATGCAGAAAAAAATTGTTCTGGGCCAGTCTGCCCATCTGCCCCACTCTCAGTCCTCATCAGTGGCCAGAACAACTTTTTTTTTCTGCAAGTGTACCAAGTCCGCCAGGCCCGATCCTCCTCCGACCATCAACAACAAGCAACAGGAGCTTGGCATGGACCTGGCAGACTGGTATACATGCAGAAAAAAAATTGGTCTGAGCCAGCCTGACCATCTGCCACACTCTCAGTTTTCATCAATGGCCGAAACAATTTTTTTTTTCTGCACCTGTACCAAGTCCGCCAGGCCCGACCCTTCACCAACCGTCAACAACAAGCACCAGGAGCTTGGTACGGACCTGGCGGACTGGTATACATGCAGAAAAAAATTGTTCTGGGCCAGCCTGCCCATCTGCCCCACTCTCAGTCCTCACCAGTGGCCAGAACATCTTTTTTTTTCTGCAATTGTACCAAGTCCGCCAGGCCCGACCCTCCACCGACCATCAACAACAAGCGACAGGAGCTTGCCACAGACCTGGTGGAATGGTATACATGCAGAAAAAAATTGTTCTGGGCCAGCCTGCCCATCTGCTGCACTCTCAGTTCTCACCAGTTGCCAGAACAATTTTTTTTTCCTGCATGTGTACCATGTCCGCCAGGCCAGACCCTCCATCGACCATCAACAACAAGCAACAGGAGCTTGGTACGGACCTGGCAGACTGGTATACATGCAAAAAAAAATTGTTCTGGTCTAGTCTGTTCGTCTGCCCAATGCTCACCATCGCCCTAGGCCAGAACCATTTTTTTCTGCAAGTGTACCAAGTCCGCCAGGCCTGACCCTCCACCGACCATCAACAACAAGGGACAGGAGCTTGGCACGGATGTGGCAGACTGGAATACATGCAGAAAATAATTGTTCTGGGCCAGCCTACCCATCTGCCCCACTCTCAGTCTTCACCAGTGGCCAGAACAATTTTTTTTTTCTGCAGGTGTACCAAGTCCGCTAGGCCCGATCCTCCACCGACCATCAACAACAAGCAAAAGGAGCTTGGCACAGACCTGGTGGACTGGTATACATGCAGGAAAAATTGTTCTGGGCCATCCTGCTTATCTGCCCCATGTCCACCATTGCCCCATGCTAGAACAATTATTTTCTGCAAGTGTACCAAGTCTGCCAAGCCCGACCCTCCACCGACCATCAACAACAAGGGACAGGAGCTTGGCACGGACCTGGCAGACTGGTATACATGCAAAAAAAAATTGTTCTGGGCCAGACTGCCCATCTGCCCCACTCTCAGTCTTCACCAGTGGCCAGAATAATATTTTTCTGCAAGTGTACCAATTCTGCCAGGCCCCACCCTCCATCAACAACAAGCGACAGGAGCTTGGCACAGACCTGGTGAACTAGTACAGTATACATACAGAAGAAATTTTTGTGGGCCAGCCTGCGCATCTGCCCCACTCTCAGTCCTCACCAGTGGCCAGAACTTTTTTTTTTTTTTCTGCAAGTGTACCAAGTCCGCCAGGCCCGACCCTCCTCCGACCATCAACAACAAGCAACATGAGCTTGGCACAGACCTGGTGGAATGGTATACATGCAGAAAAAAATTGTTCTGGGCCAGCCTGCCCATCTGCTGCACTCTCAAGTTCTCACCAGTTGCCAGAACAATTTTTTTTTTCTGCAAGTGTACCATGTCCGCCAGGCCAGACCCTCCATCGACCATCAACAACAAGCAACAGGAGCTTGGTACGGACCTGGCAGACTGGTATACATGCAAAAAAAAATTGTTCTGGGCTAGTCTGTTCGTCCTCCCAATGCCCACCATCGCCCTAGGCCAGAACCATTTTTTTCTGCAAGTGTACCAAGTCCGCCAGGCCTGACCCTCCACTGACCATCAACAACAAGGGACAGGAGCTTGGCACGGATGTGGCAGACTGGAATACATGCAGAAAATAATTGTTCTGGGCCAGCCTACCCATCTGCCCCACTCTCAGTTTTCACCAGTGGCCAGAACAATTTTTCTTTTCTGCAGGTGTACCAAGTCCGCTAGGCCCGCTCCTCCACCGACCATCAACAACAAGCAAAAGGAGCTTGGCACAGACCTGGCAGACTGGTATACATGCAGAAAAAAATTGTTCTGGGCCAGACTGCCCATCTGCCCCACTCTCAGTCTTCACCAGTGGCCAGAACAATATTTTTCTGCAAGTGTACCAATTCTGCCAGGCCCCACCCTCCATCAACAACAAGTGACAGGAACTTGGCACAGACCTGGTGAACTAGTACAGTATACATACAGAAAAAATTGTTCTGGGCCAGCCTGCCCATCTGCACCACTCTCAGTCCTCACCAGTGGCCAGAACAATTTTTTTTTCTGCAAGTGTACCAAGTCCGCCAGGCCCGACCCTCCTCCGACCATCAACAATAAGCGACATGAGCTTGGCACGGACCTGGTGGACTGGTATACATGTGGAAAAGAATTGTTCTGGGCCAACCTGCCCATCTGCCCCACTCTCAGCCTTCACCAGTGGCCAGAACAATTTTTTTCTGCAAGTGTACCATGTCCGCCAGGCCCAACCCTCCACTGACCATCAACAACAAGCAACAGGATCTTGGCACGGACCTGGCAGACTGGTATAAATGCAGAAAAAAATTGTTCTTGGCCAGCCTGCCCATTTGCCCCACTATCAGTCCTCACCAGTGGCCAGAACAATTTTTTTTTTCTGCAAGTGTACTACGTCTGCCAGGCCCGACCCTCCACCAACCATCAACAATAGAGATGCAGCGAATTTAAAATTCGCTGACGAAGTGCACGCAAAGTGGACACTTCGCGTTGCCACTCTGCTACATGGAGCTGGCAATGCAAAGTGCTAACTTCGCCTTGTCATTACCACTTTGCGTTGGGCTGAATGACAACACAAAGTAAGGCGAAGCCATTGTTTTCAATGGACTTCGCGTTCCTCATTAGAATTCTAAGTGATCCACTTGATGTTTCAGATTTGGCAGCCCCCCCACACATCAAATTGTAAGTCACATGCTCTTTAGCTAGGCAGGAAGAAAGTGAGTCAAACAAGCATACACTTTTACTTTCTCCCGTGCAGACAGAGAGTGAGTAGTGTGTTTTGTGACTGCTGATACTTTTAGATCAGAGTGAGGAGGAGAGTCAAACTTTGATTTAGACCCAACAGCTTTTTTTTGTCTTTTCTGTACTCTTTTTTAATTAATTTGTTCTTTCTGTAAATTTTATTTTTCTTACCTTTATAAGTAGTTAGTTGTTTGTGTCTGTGTGACTGTGTGTGTGTGTGTGTTGTGTGACAGCGTGAGTAGTGACTGCGTGGACTGAGGGAGCTCAGAAGGAGAGATGGACCAGGGTGAGGGAATATCTGGGATGGGGCAGCTGTGGGAGAGTGTGGTAGCGGTCAGCATCATGCCATGTGCATGTGTGGAGGGCATGGGCCCCCATTCCTGTTGGACCACTCAAAACTTGTGAGTGCCCCCCCGAAGCAGGACTGTCCTGACTCTGAGGCAGTTGAACCACCAAAATCACCACCAAGTCAAGCATCAGGTCCTCTGGAGCAGGATGTGCCTGTTCCCCCGGGCCCAGGTGTGGATCCCATCCCTGTTCACCACTGTGACCAGCAGGCTTACAATACATCCAAGTAACTATTAAAAAACATTTGTATTGTGATTCTTGACGTGATTGTAAATCGAGATTTGTGACTGCATTTGTGACCGTGATGATGAAGAAATGTGAATGCCTATGGCTGTACTTCCCCATGCCCTGATGAGCTGTAGCTTAAAACTCCCAGACTTAAAAACATGTATCAATGAGTACAGTGGTGGTGATGTGGTGAAGCCTGGAGAGATACCACAAAACAGGCTTACAATACATCCAAGTAACTAGAAAAAAAATGTATGTTGTGATACTTCCTATGAGCTGTAGCTTAAAACTCCCAGACTTAAAAACACATATCAGTGAGTACAATGGAGGGGTGGTGAAGCCTGGAGACATACTACAAAACAGGCTTACAATACATCCAAGTAACTAGGAAAAAAATTAATGTGATTCATAACGTGAATGATCGTGAATCGTGATTTGTGACTGCATTTGTGACTGTGATGATGAAGAATGTGATTTGTATCACGAATGACTAGTGATGATGGTCCTGACTTAAAAACGCATATTAATGAGTACAATGTTCATGCAGAATTAAGCACCACATCTGTCCAGTACTCTGAAGGGAAGCCAATGAAACAACTGTGACTTAAGTTACAGATGGAGATTGGGCCCTAAAGAGATGCAAATGCACAGACAGATTAAGGTTGCGTTGTGCACTGAAGAGATGCAGACACAAAGGCACAACACCTAACCAGTGCTCACCATCAGAAATTCAAATCTGGAAAAGAATACCCTTACCGGTTGGGGTGGGCCACGCTGGGGGGGGGCAGTGTACTGTACTGCTGCAGTAACAGTCACTAGTACTAGTACCAGTAAAGATACCACAAAGTACAAAAATCACACAGCTGCAGAGTATTGCAGGTTCACATTGCTGAAATTATTATGTGGCACAATAAAAGGTGTCTGATTTGATGACACGCGTCACACACATACTCACACACACACTAAGTAATGCACAGCAAATTGAAAACTTCAGTAGCATAACCACATATTTTAAACAAACTAAAATTATGCACTGCTGCACAACAACAATCAGCAAAAAAATGGCAAGAAATATTGAAAATATTACTGTGTGTACATTAACACAGTTAAACAAGAAAAATATCACCAAAACAGAAAGCACTGTCTTTCTCTCCAAGTTAATCTACCTACACCACAGATACACCCCTCCAGCAAAGCACATTTCCACTGTCTCTCAGTACACAGAATGAATGTTGTACATTTACATTCAAAATCCATACACAAACAATAAACGCTCGATGATATGAGCACAGGAGGGTTTCCAATAATCGATGAACTAAAGTTTCAGCAAAAAAAATTACTCAAAAAGGCTTTTTTAACAGCTTTATGAAGATTTGAATTGCAGAGAGCTCTCAGAGCAGATTGTCTACTACAGCTTCCTACACACACTACCCAAAACTGAGGCTGTGCAGAACAATCTAGAGCCCATGTGACCTGAAATCCCATGAAATACTGCAAAATTCGCCTTTGGAGCTTAAAAACAAGGCAAAGTAAGGCAAAGTACATTGTTTTCAATGTACTTCGCCTTAAAAATTGGTGGAGTAGTGGTTTGGGAAGGCGGAGTAATGCAAAGTCATTGTTTTCAATGGACTTCACGTTACCCATTTGTAACGTGAAGTACTCCGCTTCGCGTTGTGGACCACTCCATGAATTCACTTTCACTCAGCAGATCACTTCGCGAAGCGAATTGGGGCCACTTTGCCCACCCAACAACAAGCAACAGGAGCTTGGCATGGACCTGGCGGACTGGTATACATGCAGAAAAAAATTGTTCTGGGCCAACCTGTTCGTCTGCCCAATGCCCACCGTCGCCCGAGGCCAGAACAATTTTGTTCTGCAAGTGTACCAAGTCCGCTAGGCCTGACCCTCCACCGACCATCAACATAAAGTGACAGTAGCTTGGCACGGACCTGGTGAACTGGAATACATGCAAAAAAAAATTGTTCTGGGCCAGCCTGCCCATCTGCCCCATTCTCAGTCTTCACCAGTGGAAAGAACAATTTTTTTCTGCAAGTGTACCAAGTCCACCAGGCCCAACCCTCCACCGGCCATCAACAGCAAGTGACAGGAGCTTGGCATGGACCTGGCAGACTGGTATACATGCAGAGAAAAATTGTTCTGGCCAGCCTACCCATCTGCCCCACTCTCAGTTTGCACCAGTGGCCAGAACAATTTTTTTTTCTGGAAGTGTACCAAGTCTGCTAGGCCTGACCCGCCACTGACCATCAACAACAAGCAAAAGGAGCTTGGCATGGACCTGGTGGCCTGGTATACATGCAGAAAAAAAATTTTCTGGGCCAGCCGGCTCGTCCGCCCCATGCCCACCATCGCCCGAGGCCAGAACAATATTTTTCTGCAAGTGTACCAAGTCTACCAGGCCCAACCCTCCACCGACCATCAACAACAAGTGACAGGAGCTTGGCACAGACCTGGCGGACTGGTATACATGCAGAAAAAAATTGTTCTGGGCCAGCCTGCCCATCTGCCCCACTCTCAGTCTTCACCAGTGACCAGCACAATTTTTTTCTGCAAGTATACCAAGTCCGCCAGGCCTGATCCTGCACCGACCATCAACAACAAGTGAGAGGAGCTTGGCACTGACCTGGCGGACTGGTATACATGCATAAAAATATTTTTTTCTGCATATGGGCCAGTCCAGTCCTCCATCGACCAACTATGCCAGACCAAATGAGCATGTCACAGACCTGGCAGACTGGTACACATGCAGAAAAACATTGTTCTTTCACCAGCCTACTCGTCCACCCCATGCCCACCATCACCCGAGGCCGGAACAATTTTTTTCTGCAAGTGTACCAAGTCTGACAGGCCCAACCCTTCACTGACCATCAGCAACAAGTGACAGGAGCTTGTCACAGACCAGGCAGACTGGTATACATGCAGAAAAAAATTGTTCTGGGCCAGCCTGCCCATCTGCCCCACTCTCAGTCTTCACCAGTGGCCAGAACAATTTTTTTCTGCAAGTGTACCAAGTCCGCTATTCCCGACCCTCCATCGACCATCAACAACAAGTGACAGGAGTTTGGCACAGACCAGGCTTACCAGTATACATGCAGAAAAAAATTGTTCCGGATCAGCCTGCCCATCTGATGCACTCTTAGTCTTCACCAGTGGCCAGAACAATTTTTTTCTGCAAGTGTACCAAGTCCGTCAGGCCTGATCCTCCACCGACCATCAACAACAATTGAGAGGAGCTTGGCACAGACCTGGTAGACTGGTATACATGCAGAAAAATATTTTATTCTGCATATGGGCCAGTCCAGTCCTCCATCAACCAACAATGCCAAACCACATGAGCATGGCACAGACCTGGCAGACTGGTACATATGCAGAAAAAATTGTTCTGTGCCAGCCTGCTCATCCACCCCATGCCCACCATCACCAGAGACCAGAACTTGCTGGACTGGTATATATATAGGCAAATTGTGATGGTGAGAGGGAGTGGACGAGCGGGCTTGTACAGAACAATTTTTGGCATGGGCTGGCCCTCATGCAGATCTGAGCAGCAAGGGATGACCTTCAGAGATTGGCAAACATGTATAAAATAACAGCACTGCAGAACACTGGAAAATACTTTGCTTACCAACAATGCCAACAATGCCAGCATGTGCCCTCCCCAACCCCATCCACCCCAAATTAGCCAGCAAAACAGTAACTTACCTGAGACGTAGGCAGACACTTTGGAAACCAGGGAAACCCTTCTGGGCAGGATTTCTGTTGTCCTTCCCTTGTGGCAGAATGCAGGCAGGGCAGCAGATGGTATAACAGTCAGCAAACAGGGAAAGCAAGCAGGCAGGACAGGTCCAGTGCTCCCAGATCTATGGGGATTCCCGTATTTTACGGGGTTTGTGTGCTCAAAACGGGCTACGGGAAGGAATTACTTATTTTTTAAAATATACGGGATAAATCTGGCACCATCCGGGAAAAGTCGTGGCCGTGAGTCTGTGGGTTTATCACGGACGAGATTTAACTGAAGCCTGCCTCCGATTGGTTCAGAGACCACAGTCATGCTCTGATCACGCAATGACTGTGGTCTCTGATTAACTATAGTGTTGTTCTTTGATGCAGAGTGGCCCGGTATATTTAAACTGGCTACGGACCCCTGTGTTTCCAACACCTACTAGGATCGCTGCTGCTGCTGCTGCCTGGAGAGAGAGAGAGAGAGAGAGAGAGATGATTGTCCAGCTGCTCGCAGCCAAGTGTTTTTGTTTTCACTCAGAGACGGGACCCCCAAGAATCGGGTCGAGAGACAGATCCTGCACTTTAGGCTTCCCAGACGCCTGCCGCCACCAGTGTCCTAACCTCCATTTTCCATCGCACCTGCGTTACAACTTGCAGGCTTTAATTTACTGGCGCAATCACGGTGCAGAGAAAATCCATCCCTGAAATAAACTACCCTGGACCCCGGCATCGAGAAACCCTGACCCTACACACTTTCCTCGGTTGCAGTCTGTGAGCCCGGCCAGACTGCAAGAAGAATCAATATTATCCAGATCCCTGAGCTGCCTTCTGTCATGACTTCACCGGATCTATAAAGGTAAGAAAAAAATGTATATATAATTAATATTATAACCAGTGTCTGTGGGATCATAATTCAAGCACCCCTGTGCTGCTCTGATTGGGACAGAGTGTATGTGTGTGTGTGTGTGTGTGGGGGGTGACTTGAGATGTAATCATCTCTAGTTTTTTTGTTTTTTTTTAAATAAAATTATTAAACAGTTCCTCAGTCACTGGAGGATGGGGTGAAATATTCAGTCTGTCCAGTGTCTTCCTTACACTACTGCCCTCACTAAAAGGTGCTGCTGAACACTACTCCTGAATCTGTTCCATGTTACATTACAGTAATCCCCCCCAACCCCCATGCCAGTAAGATAGTATTTTATATCAGTGTTCTTTTTTCCTAAATAATTGACCTTCCATTTCTCAGGGCTGACATTCTTCTGCCATTCTGCTTTCCATTTGCTTAATGTCATCTGATAAGTAGATGGGACAGAGTGTATGGGGGGGTTCACTTTTAGGAGATAAACTTTTTTTTTTAATATATTATATTACTAGTACAAACACCCAATAATCTTGCATCAATTATCTGTGCTGCTTTGGCTGGGACATGTGGAGGATTTCTAGTCTTTATGGCATACTATTAATAGGAGTTTATAACATCTAATAGGAACAATCTTGCATTTATTATACAGTGTGAGCATACAGGAAAATCTACAGGAATTTCACCCAGGTTTTATAGGGAAAATACAGGAAAATTAGGGTCTGCTACAGGAAAATGCTTTGGCCGATATGGGAGCACTGCAGGTCACACTTTTTATGTTTTTCATGCTTGCGCAGCCAACATCTTGTGGTAGTGGAGATTTGGAGGCATGGTCACTGTTGGGTGAATGCAGGGCATGCACCAGTAGGTGCATCCCTCATTCCCCAATCAGCCTGCATGCTGGCACCACACCATGCATACTAATGTGGCGATCACATCAAAGGAAAGGTCTGCTGCAATGTGAGCAAAGCTCATTACACGTAGCGGATCTTCCTACTTGGTTCACCGGCTACAAACATGGTGGCACAGTGGCCACTAAACTGCCGACTTCGGGGGTGCCCATTCCCCCGGTCAGCTTGCCCTGCCCCTCATGTATGTGCTGAGGGTGAAGCCCCCTTCCCGTCAGCATAATGAGTCCCCCCTCCTTTTTTGCTTTCCAAGGGGGTGCCCAATCCCCCTCAGCTTATGCACCACCCCCCTTTTGCTGTTTGCCGAGGGGGGTGCCCAATCCCCGTCAGCATCTATCCCCCTCTTTCCCACTGTAATGTGCCGATGGAGGAGCCCACTCCCCATCAGCATGATATGCCCCCTTCTGTGCTGAGGGGGTGCCCAGTCCCCCTCAGCTAATGTCCCCCACTCCCTATGTGGCGATGGGGTGCCCAATCCCCCATCAGCTACTGTATCCCCAAAAAAAACACACCTGTAAAAGAAGAAAACCATCCATGATGATTTTTTTAACACCTGTAAACAGAAAGCGGTCCCTCATAGTCTTCCTACCCCCCTACCCCCACTTGCACCCACCCACTGCACACCCTGCCTCCCCAGACCCCCACCTCACCCTATACTTACCTCTGGAGCTTGGCGTGACGATCTTCGGTGGACCGGGAACATGTCTGCATTCTTCAAAGCTGCCTGCCAACTGAGGAAATGCCAGTAAGCTGTATAATGGAATAAATAGGGATTTTTCAACTTTGATGCATATCTCAGTCATTTTTTGGAATGTTTGCACCAAATTTTCAACATGGGGTTTTTGGGACCCCTCCTCATGAATTCTGGCACTGTTATGATGTTAATCGGTCCCGAAAGGTGATTTTGCAGTCACTGCATGGAATCACCTTTTGGGACTGATAAACGCAAGGACAGTGGCAGTGTTCATGAGGTGGGCTCTCAAAAAGCCTATGGGCTGGATATTCAAACTGCACCATTCAAAGGCGCAAGCCCTTGCTCTGCACAAAATAGTTGCACAGGGGTGTGTCTGGGGTGATATTCAAAGGAGTTGCGCTATTGATCAACTCTTTGAATATCACCCCAACCACAACCACTGTGCATGGTGCAGTGGAACTTGTGCCACCAGAGTTGACAGAGTGGAGCATTCAACTTGCAGTGGCGCAGAAGTACCATTAATGCCATCATAAAATCCGATATTCAAGGTGACATGCAAATGGGGCTACAATTCATGCAAGGCACAGGGAGCCATTTGCATCTAGTGGCCCCATTTGCATGCCATTAGTATGTAGGTGCGCCGATCTCGAGGACTTGCGCCTGGCACCCTGCCAGGCAGCAGCCGCTGGACCGATCCCCTGCAGCCTATCGCGGGAATCAGTGTACAATCCCCCACCACCCTCCAGTGGCCCGATCACGGGCATAGTGTACTCCCCACCAGCCCGATCGCGGGCAGCAATGTAGCTCCCCAGCGTATCCCTGGTGGTCCAGTGGACCGAAATGCCCAATCGTGGGCAGTAAGTTTAATAAACCCCCCTCCTCCCACAGTCATCCCTGGTGGTCCAGTGGACAGAAATGCTCAATTGCGGGCAGTAAGTTTAATAAACCTCCCTCCTCCCACAGTCATCCCTGGTGGTCCAGTGGACCGAAATGCCCAATTGCTGGCAGTACGTTTAATAACCCCCCGAACATAGCCCTGGTGGCTAGTGTCTCCCCACCCCATACACCCACGAAGCCCCACCATCCCGCTCCCCCCCCGGCAGCCAGCAGGTGGCAGCATCCCACCCGCCTGCCGCCCCGACGCCTGCCGACTGACTGCCCGCCAGGGCTGCATGCCATTGGTGCAGAGCAAGAGCCAATGGGTGTGCAGCCATACCGTACATGACAGTCCAGATTTGTGAATGAATGAATGTATTCATTCCACAAATCTGGACTATCATGTCTGTTATCAAACTACACCCATTAGCTCTTGCTCTGCACAATGGTGCAGCCCTACCAGGCAGTCAGTCGGCGAGCGGCGGGCAGCAGGTAGGTGGGATGCTGCTGCCCGCTGGCCGCCGGAGGGGGGAGAAGGGTGGTGGGACTTCATGGGTGGGTGGTGGGGGGACGCTAGCCACCAGGGCTATGTTTGGGGGTTTATTAAACGTATTGCCCGCGCATCAGGCATTTCGGTCCACTGGACCACCAGGGATGACTGCAGGAGGAGGCGGGTTTATTAAACTTACTCCGATCAGGCATTTCCATCCACTGGACCACCGGGATACGCTGGGGTGGGGAGCATATTGCTGCCCGGACTGGGCTGGTGGGGAGTACACTATGCCCGCAATCGGGCCAGTGGGGGTGGGGGATTTACAGTCAGCTGCCCGTCGATCGGGCTGCAGGGGGGGCACAGGGAGTGGGTTGGGGGCCAGCCACAGGTGGCAGCTGCTGTGTTGTGCCCTGCAATGCAGCAGCTCACCTGTGGGTGACCCTCGACTTAAGCCTTTTTTTTTTGGCTCAAAGTTGTGCAGGAGCAGGTTGGGTGTTGCACCTGCACAACTCTGCACAGCCCGGCTGAATATCGGGCTGTGCAGTTTATGTATGATACCTCCCCCACCAGTTCAGCATGCATTCATTTGCATTGCGCTGTTGCTCAGCCTGTTTTCAGTGGTGCAACTGCCTCCTGCTGAATATCGTAGAATGGAGCAAGTTCTGACTTGTGCAGGTGCAACCCTATTGCGCGCATGGCGCAACCCTTTTGAATATCCGGCCCTATGTTACAAATTTTGTGGAAAAATCCAAAAATGGCTGTTTTACGAGCGTGCATTGCGCAGTTGCTACGCACGCTCATAACTTCATGAATTCGTAATATTTTCATGCCAGATTTTCAACATTGTCATTTTTCTACACCTCCTTGTGAACAATACAGCTGTCATTTTTTCACATCCTGGTTGAAATGTTTCCGCACTTCCGGCACACAATAGCGCGGTTGCTGTGGGAAATCGGTGTTCGGGGCAGATTACGAACATGACAGTGACACTGTTCATAAGCAGAGGTCCTAAAATGCCTATGTAGGAAATGACAGTGACACTGTACATGAGCAGAGGTGCTAAAATGCCTATGTTGAACATTTGGTGCCAAAAGTCCATAAAATGACTGTGTTACAAGCATGCGTAGCTCATTTCCCATGCACCCTTGTAACTTTGCAAATTTGCAATATTTACATGCCACATTTTCAGCACTGCCATTTTTTTACACCTCCTTATGAACAGTACAGCTGCTATTTTTAACATCCTGCCCAAAATGTGTTTCCGCACTGCACTACCAAAGCCAATGCCAGCACGACAACATTTGACATTGACAAATGCTTGTTATTTTAAGCCCTTTCACTGCCAAGTGTAGACCTGAAGTGCAGATGCACCTCCTTTAGCTGCTCCTGGAACTCCTGTGGTGGTTCTTGTGCTCTGCTCAGGACTTCAGGTCAGGTGGATTGTTCCTCTGATAATGCTCCCAAGTCCCCAACTTAGCTGCAGCTGTGGCTTGGAATCGATGCTGTTTGTATTCCTTGCTGGTCACAGGACTCCACTCACTCTTGATGATCAGCAGTGTCTTGGGAAAAATACAAAATACTAGCTGTGAGGCATTAAGTGGGATCAAAGCATGTGCAAGGGTCCCGGGATAGGTGGCAATATAGTTCTTTTTTGAAGATTGGGTGGGAGTTTGCCTGCCTCAGGGCAGGAGGGAGGGAGTTCCAGGTAGCCAGGGTGGTGCAGTGAAATGCTCCAAAGCCTTCTGAAGTAAGACACCTGGGTACGATATGTAGAAATTTGTTTGCCGAGCATAGTCCATGGGCAGGTGTCTGGTACAAGTAGAGCTGCAAGGGAGGGGAAGGGTTTGGTTACAGATTACAGAGTCTGTGAGGATCCCTAGGGACTACAGTTGGTAGGCAGTAGGGGAGAGTCAGCCTAGGTCGCTATACAGTGTGCAGTGGTGCTTGAGGCAATGGGAAGAGGAGTCATACTGACATATGTTGTTACATGCGGCATCCCATTTATGGAGAGCAGTCTTATGGGCATTAGCAAAAGTGGAGACATCATATGTCAATGCTGGAAGCAGAATACCCTTGGCAATTTCCAATTTAGCAGATGGTGTTAGCAGGTGACTAGTCTTGTAGGTGATTCCAAGTTTGGCATTTGTTGCTTTATAGGTTGACTGGATGTGCAGACTGAAGTCAAAGGATTTATCAAGATGGACTCCCAGGTATTTGAAGGATGTTACATAGTCGATGAGAGACCCCCCAGAGTCATGGACTAGGAGGGGTTCCTTACAAGCCCTGAGTTTGGGAGCAGTGTCAAATAGCATGGCTTGGGTCTTTTTAGTGTTTAGGATGAGCTTATTAGTATTTAGCCATGTTTGCACATTCCTGAAATCCGAGGAGAGGTTTTCGTTAATGATGTTAACTTTGTCAGCACTGGAGTAGAGGATGAGATCAACAGTATATAGGATAACTGAGCAGGAAAGTATGGCAGAATCTGTGTTGTATAGTGAGAAAAGAAGGGGTCCCAGAATGGAGCTCTGGGGTACTCTGATGTCAGTGCTGGTCACATCAGAGAGAGTGGAGTTGAATTTAACAAGTTGTAATCTGTTTGATAGGTAGTTGTTAAACCAGTCAACTACTGAGGATGAGAAGTTAAGTCTATGCAGGGTTGAGAGAAGCAGGGGATGATCAACAAGATTGAAAGCCTTGGTAAGATCGATAAATACTGCTCCAGTGAGTAGGCCTTTGTCCATGTTGCAGAGTACATCAGTAGAGAATTTGAGAAGAGCAGTTGAGGTACTGTGTCCTTTTCTGAAACCATGCTGAGTGTCTGAGAGAAGGTTGTTCTTTGTGAGATAGTCAATGGTTTGGGTTGCAACAAGCTTCTCCAGTAGCTTGCTTAGCACAGAGAGTATGGCTATGGACCTGCAGTTGTTGATATCCTTTGGGTCTCCTTTTTTAAGGATAGGTGTAGCTCGGGCAATCTTCCAGAGATCTGGGACAATGCCAAGAGAGAAAGACAGAGTGAAAATCTTGGCCAAAGGCAAGGCAATCAATGGTGCCGCTAGCTACAGGAGTCATGGCTTGAGCGAATTTGAGCTGGGACTAGTGTTGTTGGATAAGTTTTGCAATAGCCTTTGGACTTTGGACCTAGATATAGTTTTAAAGTAGAAAGAGGGGGTAGTAGTTAGTTGGCAGTGGTCAGCACCAGATGCAGATCTCTGGGGTGTGCAGTAAGGCTGAGATGCTGTGGGAGGTGAAGCGAAGGATGAGGTTTACTGAGACAGGTCCGTGAATAATCTGTTAAAGGCATTCACTATAGTGTTTGAGTTATTGCAATGCACACCATTTAGGATCATATCCCCTGGAGTCAATGACTGGGCAGCCCCAAGAAAGGTCTTGATGTGCGTCCAGAATTTGCTAGGGTCACCAGCAGAGTTTGTGAGCAGTTCCTTGCAGTAGATGCTCTTTACTGTTCTGATTTGTTTTTTAGAGGTGCGTCGAGAGGCCCTGTAGTTATTGTAATCCTCTAGTAGTCTGGACACTTTATACTTCTTCCAGAGTTTGTCCCATGTGTGCAGGTTAGCCAGCAGGACCTTGTGTAACCATCTTGTTTGTTTACTCCTTACCCTTCTGGTGACCTTTGGGGTATGTTTATCCTGGATTGCTGTGAAATTATTAATGAAGATATCAAGGGCAATTTGAACATCATGGGAGTGATAGATGTCAGACCAGTTGATACAGGATACATCACAGAGGAAAGCTTCCATGTCCAGTTTGGCATAGTTGGTTATTGTGATGTAGTTCGGAGGAGGTGGGGGAGCAGTCTCCGGGCTCCATACACAGAAAATGGGGAATGGTCTGTGATAGCATCTGCCAAGATGCCTGCAGTTTGCACATGGTCAAGGCGATTCATAAGTACCCAGTCTATGAGGGTGGAGGTAGTTAGAGAAGGGATGGTGCTAGTGGGTTCAGTTAAGGTCTGGTGCAGGTTATAGGTCTGTGTTAGCATCAGCAGTGCGCTGTGAGTTGGTCCCAGCCAGTTTAGGTTAAAATCACCTAAGATTATGACCTTGTTTTGCTTGGCATTTGTGATGGTTTGATAAAGTAAGTCCTGAAGATCTGTGATACCTCAAGTGGGCAGATTGTAGGCACAGATAGTGTGGAGATTTTTTGCACCAAGGGCAGTGGTTGTGTGTAGAGACTCACACACAGAGGGGGAGCTTGTGGGTGGGCAGACAGTAACATCAAGATGGTTTTTATAGAGAAGAGCACCCCCCTCCACATTTTGGGGAAGGCCTATCTCTCCGTATGAAGGAGTAATTGGGCAAGGAACATAAGGAGACCGGAATGTGAGGCTTGAGCCATGTTTCAGATAGGCAGAGTAGGTCAGGACTGTACACTTTTGTCCATGCCTTGAGATCAGCAAAGTGCCTGGTAATGTTCCTAATATTCATATGGGCAATGAGAAGTCCTTTCCCCTGAGACAGTCGATAGGTCAGTGGGAGAGTGGTGGACAGAGGGGCCAGGGTTAAGTTCTACGTCCCCTGACAACAGGATGATGAGGAGTAGGAGAAACCACTGTTTAATAGTATGGAATGGGAGATGTTCCAGTTGTGTCATTTTGTATTTTCTGAGCATGTGAAACGAGTTGTAGGTATAACCCTTCAGAAGGATAGGGGTGGTGTGGGCAAGCACATGTTGTGTTTCGGCAATTTGGTTGGAGAAAGTAAAGTTGTTGTGTAGTGAGGTATCTTCTCCATGGTGGTTGTTGATTGGAACAGCGGTAGATACCCCAAGTAAGCATAATAGCAGTATCAGAAGCAGGATTCATCCTCCCAATCTATGCCTTGCCAGGATCAGCCAGGTCAGGGGCAAGCTAGTGCAATATAAGTTTCGTTAGCAGTCCATGGCATGCAGGAGAGAGCTGACAGCACCCTTGTATGCCATGACAAAAACCAGGGTTTGGGGGGGCCGGGCAGTGACTATGGTCATGGTTGGGTGGTGGGCAAGGTGGCCCTGGTACACCCTTGACTCCTGGGGCAGTGATAGTCTGCTGGATAAGCTGGATATCAGCTGCTAAAACTTAGCTGTACAGCACAGGATTTATGAATGTAGCTGCCACTAGTGGCAAAAGAAAATAACCTGCAGGTGGTAAAGTTGATTGATTGGTTCTGGCAACCACGTGATAATTGTTATAAAGCTCAATGTTGACCAAGGGTGGTGGCGGAGGCGGTGGGGCAGCCAGCGTGTAGCACCAGCAGGGTCAAACACTCAACCGTTCCAGGCAAGCGAGTGACCTGCTCCTTACTTCGTACCTTGTCTGCTGTTCCAAGTTGGTTGTAAGGGAGGGCTGTGTTCTCCTGCCCTCATGATCCACAGGCTTCCCTCGGGGGAGCCCAAAAGAAACTGCAGCCCTGTGGAGACAGAGAAAAAGGACCTGAGATAAGTCTGAGGTGTGGCTGAAATGGGGGGTGGGTCACGACAGCACTGCACAGAGGGAGATGGAAATCCCAGCCTAATCAAGTTGGCCCCGACAAGCTCTGACTGCAGTTAAGGTCAGAGATTTGTAGGTTGTGCTTTACTGTGGGAGAAAAATCAGTTTTACCACTGTTTGGGGAAGGTAATATGTTCCAGCTAGTGTTACAACAGTGCTCCCGATTTGCCCCAAAATTTAAATTAAGGGCCGAGATTTTATCCAAAATTTGTACAAAGTTTTTGTTCAGATACAGCTGATTTTTCTAGGGGTAACAGACTAATTAGCAGCATGCAGCAACCGAATTTGAACTGGGGACAAGCTTCAACAGAAGATTATGGGCGGGTAGAAAGAACCCTCTGCTGCACAGTGAAATTAACATATGCAGTTCAGTTTAAAGGTGCCTAAGCATAGCTAAATTAACAATAATTAAGATTACTGAAGTTATTAACCTAATCTCTTCAAGGTTCACCTCTATTTAAAGCAAAACAATACTGACTGCGGAATGATGGTAATTGCAGAGACTATCTGGGCAGTGTTAAAAACAGAAATTACAGAAACCTATCTGGGCACTGTTTAATACAGTATAGCAGCAGTTACATACAGTTTAAAAGCACCAAGCTGAAAGTAAAGCTTCAGTTTGGATGAACAAAAATTACTATTAGTCCAGTCTCTTAAGGTGCACAGTAAAACAGGCACAAAACATAGCATTTGGCTGCTCAGATCTGTAGTGCAAAAACTATCAGCACTCGTCTGACGACACAAAAGGTGGAAATTATTTTCAAAAAAAAGGCACCAACTTCAAACACTCAGCTGTTCCAGGCAAGTGATCAACCTGCTCCTTACTTCATACCTTGGCTGCTGCTCCAAGTGGGTTGTGTGGGAGATCTGTGTTCTCCTGCCCTCGCGACCCGCAGCCTTCCCTCAGGGGATCCCAAAAGAAACTGCAGCCCTAGTCTGCTGCTCCGAGTGGGTTGTGGGGGAGGCTGTGTTCTCCTTCCCTCACAACCTGCAGCCTTCCTTCGGTGGAGACCAAAAGAAACTGCAGCCCTTGTCTGCTGCTCTGAGTGGGTTGTGGGGGAGGCTGTGTTCTCCTGCCCCCGGGACCCACAGGCTTCCCTCGGGGGAGCCCAAAAGAAACTGCAGCCCTTGTCTGCTGCTCCGAGTGGGTTGTGAGGGAGGGCTGTGTTCTCCTGCCCTTGCAACCTGCAGGCTTCCCTTGGGTCTCACAACCCCCCACCCACATTACCCATCTCTGCACCATACCTCATCCAGGTGCATAAGCCAACACATAGGTCTCATTGCACTATATGGCACAGACTGCAAAGGCCAACAGATAGGTTTCTGTCCATAACCCCCTTACATATCCATTAACCATACGGCACAGAAGTGCATAGTTGAAAACCCACCTATGTATAGCACAGTACAGTCACATATGTCTCTGAGCCCCCCCAGTCATACCTACACTGTATGGCACCAAATTGGATAGTGGAACAGCCACATACCTAAAGCATAGTACATTCACATATCTCTCTGTTTCTCAAGACACCCATTACCCATATCTTTTTTTTTTTTTTTTTTTTTAGTTTTTGTTGACTGGGTAAGTGCACTAGACAAATCCTTCCTATTTTCAGGCACGACCCGGGGGAAGGGGATACAGATGAATGTCAACTGACCTTGAACCAGATTAAGCTGTTGGTGGTATTTTTTAGTGAATGAGGGAAATTTGGCCAGGACACTGGGGAAATTCCCCTACTCGTTTTGATAAGTGCAATGCGATCTTTAACATCCACCTAAAGTAGCACCAGTCCAGGCAGATGGGACCTTGGTTTAACGTCTCATCTGAAAGACATCACCTCAGAAGTGCAGCACCCCTCTCATGCTGCACTACAGTGTTAGTACTGGGATATTAACCCAAGTGCCAGATGTGGGAACTGAACCCACAGCCCTTTGATCTCCCGGCATCAGAGGCGGGTGTGCTACCTGCTGAGCCACTGATCTGCAAAATGACACCCAAGTGCATAAACAAACACATAGGTCTCTGTTACCACCACCTTACACATCCATGCACCATCCATCACCAAAGTGAATAGTGGAACACCCACTTGCCTACAAAACAGTACTGCCACATATGTCTCTGCCCCCAACTCACCCATTTATGCTCAATACAGCTCCCAAGTGCATAGACAAACACATAGGTCTTGGCAACCCCCTCCCAATATTACCATTACTGCATCCAGATGTAGAGATGAACACATAGGTCTTGCTTTGCCCATCCTGTATCCATCCCTGTACCATATGACACACAACCACATAGGGTAACTCCACCCTTACCCATCCCTATACCATCCAGTATCTGATTACACTATAGAACACCCACCTACCTTCAGTATGGTACAGTCCCATATGTCTCCATATCTCCCTCTCAACCATAACTGCACAATATGGCACCCAACTGGATAGTGGAACAGCCACATACCTACAGTACTGTAAATTCAGATATGTCTTCAGGTCCCAAGGTACCCCCTCAAATAATACCTGTACCATATGGCACCCAAGTGCATAGACATACACATAAGTCTTTGGGTAACCCTCCTTATGAATCCATGCACCGTACCCACTCAGATGCAATGAACACTACATAGATCCCAGAACCTCCCATCCCAACACTACCTATCTCATCACCCTAGTGCACACAAGTGCATAGATGAACAACTAGATGCAGCACAGTAAAGGTATAGGTGCCCAACCCCTAACCCATCCCTGCAGCATACTGTACACAGCAGCATATTCAACCATGTGCATACAGCACAGTTCTTTATGTAAGCAATCATTAATACAACATACATTTGCATTAGAGCACCCATGCACAACAATTGTGCCATATGAAGTGAAAACACCAATAAATATCATTTGTGTTGTCAACAGTATAAATTTTGTCATCATATAATTTTTTGAAAGTATCCTATTTTATTGTTTCACCTGCATTTGTTCTATGTGTTAAACCATGCCAAAAGATTGAAGAACTCACTGTTATCATTGACGTGTCCCGATTCAGGTCAGGATTGATCAACATGTGAACATCATCTGCATCTGCAAACATCCAGGATTCCAGAGCTTATGCTTGGATGAATATATCTTCAAAGGAACATTGAATAAGTTTATATATGTTGATGATCCTATTGGTGTGAAGATGAAACAACTGAGCAGTAAGTACTAGAGGTGTGCCGGGAAATAATTCCACCACGAATTTCCCTGAAATTCAGAGTTTTGCTTCTGCAAAAGTTTGGAAATCATTTTAGCAACTTTAATGGAATTCAGACTTAGAACTGTGGGATTTTTGTATGTACCAGTAGGGGACGCTGGGATCAGGATCGAATGATGCCTCTCCTCTTCTCTCCGCTCCTCTCTGGGTCTCCCATCCACAGTCCTGCCATCACAGGATGGAAATCCAGTTGCAGGTGGTCACAGGGTGACTGGTAGGGTGGGGCATCCTGCAGTGCATGACATGCACTTGCCTCCACATGTGCAAGCTCTACCAAAGACATGAGGGTGGGTGAACACAATGGGGAAAAAAAAAGAAGTAGATTTGGTTTTGAAAAAAAAAACATGACAATAGATGCAGGCCCCTCTTCCATTCTTCATACACCTTCACAGCCCTCTCTTCTCAGTCAGGCTACAAAACAGTCAGGGGCTGACATTTGTTCTACCCCCAGCAGCCTTCTTTTGGGTTACTTGGATGCTGTCATCCTTAAAAAATAAGCCCTTCTGTCTCCATGTGTCACTGCTTCTTCCCAGGCCATGGTTGACTGCTTTTTAGCAGAAAAAGGTATTGAATTGAATGAAGATCCCATAAAATATTGACAAAGCAAGGAGCCTGTATGGCCTGCACTTGTGCAGGTAGCTTTGAAGTACATAGTCTGTTCCACGCCACTGTATTTTCAGAGCTACTCTTTAGCTGTGCAGGAAATGTGGTAAAAGATACACGGTCTAGGCTACTACCAGAAAATTTTGAAAAGTTAGCATTCTTAAAAATTAACCTTCCATTGACTGGTTACACCTATGACCCGGAGGCAGCAAGTATTTTTCGCTGTGACATCAAAGATGTCTACTTGAAGAGTAGAAAGTTCACCATTTTTTCACAAAAAGAAATCAGCACTCCAGTAAGCCCATATGCGGCCTACACAATTTTTGTACCTGATGGCACAATGTTTTCAACATGTCCTAAAAGACTTTGGTAATTTTTGGATAGCCTGAACCTGATGGCACATTTTTTCGCAGCATGTCCTAATGGACTTGTCTAATTTTTCTACTTCTTGAAGTGAGACTGATGGCACAATGTTTTCAGCATGTCCTCCTCACAGACTTGGCTACATTTTGGATTGCCTGAACATGATGGCACACTTTTTGCAGCATGTCCTAATGTATTTGTCTAATTTTTGGACCCCCTGAAGTTGAGACTGATGGCATAATGTTTTCAGTATGTCTTCCTCACAGACATGGCTAATTTTTGGATTGCCTGAACTGATGACACACTATTTTCAGCATGTACTAATGGACTTGTCTAATTTTTGGACTGCCTGAATGTAGGTCTCTGGACTCCTAAGGACATGCAGTTATTTTTTGGTAGGGGTCCCTTAAATATGTAATTAATTTGGGTGGGTGCATGGGACCTCATGCCATAGAAAATAATTACATGACTCTCAGTGGAGGAGAGAAGAAAGTAGGGTAACAATGACAAACTGATATGTTCGTTGTATACTACTAAATGGGAATGGGGTTCCCCTTTTCAGGTCAGACAGATCAAGCTTGCAGTTACAGTACTAGTACTGAGGCAGGGAACAAACAGAGGTCAACTGCATGACTGCCATATTCAACTGACCAGCACATCAGTGCTATAAGCTCACAGTTTTCATTTCCTGAAATGCTGTTTACAATTCTATATGTGTGTGCGTGTGTGTGTCACAGATATCGGTGTCGTTTTATGCAATTACATAGCAGATTTGCAGTTTTCATCACATTTTACAAAAGATTCTTATTCGAATCAGAACTAATCAGAACTTATCAGGACTTTGGCATGGATCCTGATCATGATAATAGGGGTCATAACTTTTGCAGGTCCGCCCATCCCTACTAAATATACACCTATTCCATTTCTATCAAATGTCATGTCGAAAAAAATAGCAATGTGTAACAAACACTAATCCTTGCCACTTGAGATGGACACACTGGGGAGCCATAGGGCTGGCGGACTACATCAGGATCTCAGTGGCGGCAGCAGCAGCATCCATAGAGCCTTACAGACAGACGTGAAAAGAAAATCATACAGTATAAGAGAGTTCCATAAACACCCAAGGACACATGGAATCAGAAGAACTTCATGGTAACTGGGACATGCAGCCAAAACATTACATGATTTTATACAGTCATTTGTAAGTGTCCTGATCCCTCCCTGAAAATGAGCGAAAAACCAGACTACATTTAAGCAACACTAAATGTGATGAATGGATATCCAGAAAAGGACTCTTAAAAACAGGAGTTATTCTGTCTAAAACCAGACAGGTGGAAACACTACCTATGCTAGAGGACTGTTACTCACATTCAACAATCTTCTAAGTGAAGAAATACTGCCTGTTAACTCACACCCCTCTTAAACTATTATCTCCATAGCTTCAAAAAAGGTGCACTTGAAGTTAGCACCACCCCCACTTACAGAGTATGGTAACACAGCCAACCAGTACCTTTGTCAGCTGCCTGCTGTAATGAGCTGGAGCACCTGTTGAAAAAATACAATTAATTGCTAGGCTATCTTTTACTTACCATCCTGAAATGTCCATGCTGTTGTCCATGCACAGAGGAAGGTAATGTCATCATGGCAGCAACAATAGATGGAATCCAAGGTATGAGCCTGGAAAAATGAGCATAAAAATTTACAAACAATTATTTTAGAAACAGTAAACATTTGCCAGTTATAACCCTGCCAGACATATCCTCAGGTGTTGAAGAAAGTGCAGAAAAACAGAATAGGTGGCTGTAAACAGTGTTAAACTGTACATTGAGCCACACCCCCTCCAGAGGGCCACTAGAGGAACCCTACAAAGGATAATCATAATGCCATCTGTACATGCAGAGGACAGCTGTCCAACAAATGAACAAAGAGATTTCCTGTACAGTAGACGGGCCAGTACTGACCAATCATGCAAAGCAGCACTAATGGGGTGCTGGGCACACTGGACAGAATAATGTCAGGCCATCATCACATTGAACTGAGTGTTGCATGAAGTATGTGTGTAAATGTATGTACTTATTGAAAAATCCACAACAGGGAAGGCACACTGAGTCATGGCTCATGTTCAGGTCCGAGACAGGGAGAGGAGGAAGCAAGAACACACATTTTCTGGCATCCTCTCAAGGCAGCCAGGGACTCAAGAGGAAGGGGAGAGAGAGAGAGAGAGAGAGAGAGAGAGAGAGGCAGAGGGATGAGGGGAGCAGGTCAGAGAGGGAATGGAGGAGGCAGGAAAGCAGGTTACCAAGCACTCCAGCACCAGCAGCAGAGAGATGGTGGTGGCTTAGGGAATGGATAGGATATCAATAACATAATAAACATTGCATGGTGTCATCATACTAATAAGACAAGTCAGGAAGGAATCATCAGTAGACAAAAAAAAAATATTTCTACTAACCTGTGTGACAGTGGAAGGAGCTGTGATGTGTTGAAGAGTATACCATCACAGTCAGAGTGCCATAGCAGTAAATCACCTCTGTGGTATGGTGCTACAGTTCATCCAACCCCATAGGCTGTAGCCAAGCAGTATGATTAGCATATCTTCCATCACACTTCAATGAACAGTACTACACACACCACATTACTCAAGTCATGCAGTATTCTGATACAGTAGGATGACATCTTGGGGGCCACAATGACAGATTTTTCTGTTTTACAGTGTAGCACTTGTTGTTGTTCCACACAAATTTTATTTCAGTTGAATTTTCAGTGTCCACAAATTTGTATAATGATTTACTACCATTTTCTCATGGGCTGTCACTGTTAACCACATGTGATTTCATATAAATAGTGTATTGAGTTTCTTTCAGTATAAAGCGCAGCACCAGGTGCCCCACACATTGCCCCAGTGCCAGTGACACTGTTGTTTTGACATTTTGGGAGGTGAAATGATCTTGACAGACTCTGTTTATTGATGCTTCAGTGGTTGTCATTTGCCAGTACATTTGGTAGTCTGAGGGAGACAGTACCATGCTACATATTTATGCAGTGCATGTCACAGGCTTTGCGTTCAGTGCTGAATAATGTTGGTATTAAATGAAGGAAGGGAGGTGAAGGTGATATTGTCCAATGTTGTGGGTGCCTCTGTGATTATTATTTGCCATGGTGGACTGATCAGTTGTAACAGGCAATGACTACATAGGCCACTGGGTTTACTCCAGACCAAAGCCATGTTGTCAGTTAATCATCTCTATTGCTATGACTGTTTGGGAGGTGAATGATGCTTGTTTGGTGGGTGGGGGTAAACAGTGGCTGTCCAACTGTAGAGTTTACAGCAACTGATGATGTTTTACAAAATACAGTAGCAAAAAGAAAGTGAAAAGATAAAGGGCATTAAATAATATTATACCAAATGTTTCCACAGGGTTCTTTTGTCTTTTGGGGTGGGGAGCCTCAGCCTATACATCATACAACTGAGGAGTGGACTTATACTAGCTATACTTCACATGGGAACAAATGATATAAGTAGGCAAAGGGAGGAAGACAGTCAAAATGATTATACCAATATAGTAAATAGGATCAAATCAAAGAAGGGGGAAGTTATTATCTCAGGCATCCTCCCACTGTATGGATGTTACAAACATAAAAATTGGGCCATTGGCAAGACAAAAATCTGGTTATGTTCCTTTTGCAAAACTAATCACATTGTGTTTCTGGATCATTAATCAACTTTTCAAAACAAAGCAGTATTCATACTGGACTGGAAGAATGCGGATGTGATTCCCCTTCACAAAAGTAGGAGTAAGACAGAGACAGGAAACAACAGATTTGTCAGTTTTACCTCTGTGGTAAGAAAAGTGATGGGATCACTTCTGAAGGAAAGAATTGTTGAGTACCTAGAGGCCTGTGGGGCACAGGACCCAAGACAGCAAGGGTTCACAGTGGGAAGGTCATGGCAGATGAATCTAATTGATTTCTTTGACTGGGTGATGAAAGCAGTAGACCAGAGAGGGGCTGTGGATATGGCCTACCTAGACTTTAGCAAAGCATTTGACACAGTCCCACACAAAAGATTAATAGTAAAATGAAGCAGCCTGGGAGTGGGTCCCAGGGTGGTAGCCTGGGCAAAACATTTGCTGGACAACAGGACACAGAAGGTAATTGTAAATGGAGTCCACTCTGATGAAAGAGGGTTTACTAGGGGGGTACTGCATGCTTCAGTACTGGGTCCAGTCCTTTTTAATGTCTTTATAATTGACATTGCAGAGGGACTGGAAGGAAAAGTATGCCTCTTTGCAGATGACAAAAAGATTTGCAACAGGGTTGATACACAAGGAGGTGTGGAAAGGATGAGAAGGGACTTGGCAAGGTTGGAGGAATGGTCAGAAGTATGGCAGCTTGGATTCAATGCAAAGAAGTGCAAAATAATGCACCTGGGAAATAAAAAGCCAGGGGAAGACTACACAATGGAGGGGTAGTAACAACAACAAAAATAGAAAGGGACCTGAGGGTAATCATATCAGATGACCTTAAGGTTAGCAAGAAATGTGAGAAGGCAGTAGGGAGGGCTGGGGGGATACTGGGATGTATAGGGAGAGGCATCACAAGCAGCAAACAGGAAGTTGTTATCCCTCTGTACAGACAGTTGGTGAGACCCCATCTGGAGTACTGCATCCAGTTCTGGACACCCCATCTCCACAAGGACATAGACAGGATGGAGGCAGTCCAGAGGAGGGCAACTAAAATGGTGCAGGGTCTGCAAGAGATGCCATGTGAAGAGATACTAAAGGAGCTTAACATGTATACCCTTGAGGAAAGAAAGAAGAGGGGGGACATGATAGAAACTTTTAAGTACTCCAGAGGAATCAACAAAGTCCAAGAGGGTAGCCTCTTTCAGAAAAAGAGATGTGCAAAAACAAGGGGACACAATTTGAAGATAGAGATGGTAAAGTGAGGAAGTGTTTTTTTTCACAGAGAGGGTGGTGGGCACATGGAACAGCCTTCCTTAGGATGTTGTGGGGTTTAAAACTGTGGGCGAATTCAAGAATGCATGGGAAAGAAATAAGCCAATTTTTGTGGGGGTAGGAAGAAATAGACTGTACGTTAACTAGGATCTGCAGCTTATCCTGTTGGTAGGGAAATGAGCAGACTAGGTAGGCCAAGTGGTCCTTATCTGCTGTCAAAGTCTATGTTTCAAACAGGATGGGCTACATTTAAATAGAGCTGGAGCCAGAATACTGGGTAAAAAAATGAATGATGTAATCAATTTTCATTTCAACTGGTGAAAGAGGGGGAAGGGTCTATTAAACAGGAGAAAAAAATCAAAGGAAACTGATAATACCTACAAACAAGGATGGAAAGGAGTCCTACTAAATGAAAGGAGTTTGGAAAACAAATGTGTGGAATTTCAACATCTTTTAGATACCCAGGATATACAGATTGCACTAATAAGAGAAACCTGGTGGGAGAAGAATGATATGAGGGATAAGAACATCCAAGGTTACAACTTATTCTCTGAATCCAGTGTACCAGGCTGGCCTAGAACAAAATGTGCAAGGGCAAACTAAAGGGAAAAATACCTTGAATATTATTCTGACTAACATGGGGACACAGTAAATGAGGTAGCAGTGGATAGCTCACTCTGAAACAGTGACCATCATACAGTATACTTCAAATTAGAAGAGGTACAAAATAAATTAAGAATAGGTATAACAAGCATATTAAACTTCAGCCTGGCCGATTTCATCGCTATCAAATCCAGTATTTCACACTGGGAGTTGAAAAAAGACTGAAAATAAGTCAGTAGACAGAATGTGGGAGATAATGATAGATAACATAACGGATGAGGTACAAAATCATGTACCAAGCAAAAAGAAGTATAATAAAAAGAAAAATGTTCCAGGATGGTTGAACTCTAACATAAAGAGGCTGATCAGAAAAAAGAATAAAATGCATAAAGAAATAAAAAGCAGAAATGATCATGAAGGTAATATAGTCTATAGAGAAATGGTCAGAAATGTTAAAAAGGAAATACGAAAGGCAAAATCTGAGTATAAGATCCCGTTGGCTTCAAAAGTAAAAGACAATTACCAAACTTTTTACACATATATTAACAGCAAAAAAGAGGTCAAACACAATAGGTCCCTTTATTAATAAGGAAGGTAATACAGCAGACAGTAAAGAAATCGTAGATATTTACAAAAACTACTTTTGTTTAGTCTTTACTAATAACATCACAGACAATTATAAGGGCAAAATCAAATCATCAAATCCTGGCAAACAGAGATAAACCAAAAGGATGCATTAGATAGACCACAAAAATCAATATAAACTTATCACCAGGGTTTGATGACATACATCCCAGGGTGCTTCAGGAGCTTTCAGAATTTCTAGCTCCACCACTCACCCATATATTTCAGACCTCACTGGATAGAGGGAAGTAGCACAGGGGTGAAGGGAAGCTACAGTCATCTATTGAAAAAATGCCCTAAAACAAAGCCTGGAAATTTTAGACCTGTGAGTTTGACATTAATAATGGGTAAAATTCCAGAGGGTATATTAAAAACTCACAGATTATCACATTTGGAATCATATGACCTAACAGACCCAGTACAACATGGCTTCACAAAAACCAGGTCATGTCAAACCAACATGCTTCTCTATGTTTGCGAGGAAGCAAGCAAGGCACTGGATGAAGGAAACTCAGTAGATGTGGTCTATTTAGATTTTTCAAAGGCTTTCGACAAAACTCCCACATGCTGAACTATTAAACACACTAAGAGAGATAAAACTGGATATAAACATAGTAAACTGGATAGAGGAATGTCTGGGAAAGAGAAGACAGAGGGTGACTGTAACTGGCATACTATCGGACTGGGATCATGTGACAAGTGGGGTCCCCCAGGGCTCAGTACTGGGACCCTGTCTCTTTAATATTTATGTTACATCGCTCAAGAATGACCATCCTAATATAAGGATAACAAAATTTGCAGATGATTGCAGGATAGGGGCAGTCATTATCAACCAAAATGATGGTATAGAAACATAGACACATAGACTTTGACGGCAGATAAGGACCACTTGGCCCACCTAGTCTGCCCATTTCCCTACCTAGAGGATAAGCTGCAGATCCTATTTAACCAACAGCCTATTTCTTCCTATCCCCCACAAAAAATGCCTTATGTCTGTCCCATGCATTCTTGAATTCTCCCACAGTTTTAGACCCCACAACCTGCTCAAGAAGGCTGTTCCATGCATCCACCACCCTCTCTGTGAAAAAAATATTCCTCAAATTGCCCCTGAGCCGTCCCCCCTCTATCTTCAAATTGTGTCCTCTTGTTCTTGTACATCTCTTTTTCTGAAAGATGCTATCCTCTTGGACTTTCTTGATTCCACTGAGGTACTTAAACATTTCTATCATGTCCCCCTTTCTCCCTCCTTT
Organism: Neoceratodus forsteri; assembly: GCA_016271365.2. NCBI lineage: Eukaryota > Metazoa > Chordata > Ceratodontiformes > Ceratodontidae > Neoceratodus > Neoceratodus forsteri. The sequence continues at coordinate 1,058,280,739 of CM057451.1, read as the reverse complement.
CCTCAAGGGTATACATATTAAGCTGTTATTAAGGGTATACATATTAAGCTGGGATGGGGTCTCCAGAACTGGATGCAGTACTTCAGATGGGGTCTCACCAACTGTCTGTACAGGGGGATAAGAACTTCTTGTTTTCTACTGGTGATGCCTCTTCCTATACATCCCAGTATCCCCCCAGCCCTACCTACTACCTTCTCACATTGCTTGCCAACCTTAAGGTCATACAAGCAAGCAAGGCATAAACCTACAATAGGCTCTAGAAAATATCCACAGCTGGACAATCAAAAACAAATTAGAACTCCACATTGGGAAATGCACAGTCATACATATGGGGAAGCATAATAGGAAACTTAGTTGCAATATAGGATGCCATAGTCTATCCGAAACAACAGAGGAAAGAGATCTAGGGATCAGGATTAGTGCTGACTTGCAATTCAGTTCACACTGTGACATTGTAGTAAGAAAGGCAAATCAAACTCTAAATTGTATACTGAGACACTTACAGAGTAGAGATAGTAGGGTGTTGATGCCTCTGTATGGGTCCCTGGTAAGACCCCAGCTAGAGTATTTTGCGCAGGTCTGGTCACCTTACAAAAAGGGGACATACAAAAAATAGAAAACATACAGAGTTGGGCCACAAGATCAGTAACAAGACTTAAAGAAGTCCCATACAGAGAGAGAGACTAAATAGACTAAATCTTTATACACTACACCATAGGAGAATCAAGGGGACATATGCATGCTGTACATGGCCTTATATGATAACTCATTATGGGAAGATCTGGAGTTGTCCCTAAATACTGCAAATATGAACCAAGAAGGCACCCCCTGAAACCTACTATGGGAAGATGGAAGCTACTGAGGAGAAAACACGGGTTTAGTCAGAGAGTGGTCCCCCTGTGTGACAGCCTCCCAGTAGAGGTAGTGACAAGTGAGACAATCGATACTTTTAAGAAAAGACTCGATAATTTCTGCACAAACAAAAATATACCAACTTAAACCTAAACGGCAAGCAAAAGGACGAAAGTCTATCCAGCTTGCATTTACCTATGTTATCTATGTTACTTATACCACATGCTGTTTTTTTTTTAAACCAAAAGTAGCAGAGTAGACAGATACAGGACAAGTAACAATGGCTGACCCAATTTAATGTTAGGGGTTCTTTCCTTATTTTGTGGAGGGGGACCTAAACAGGGGCAAGTGAGGAATGTACAGTAATGTAAATGTTTTTTTAAAGAAAAATGAAGTTGCAAGAAAGATGAACAGTAAAGGACACATAACTATCCACACAAATTTTATTTGGTATTTGTCTTTTTTCTTTTTTTGGGGGGGGGCCTAAACAGAGGCCAACTGGGACACCTAGAGTTAGTGCTGTGTTTCTGTTTTTTTAGGAAACAAATTGCCGAAACCTAGATGCAGAAATAGTAAGGGACAAATAACACTGTCCACACACATTTTTTTTTTGGTTTTTGTCTTTTTTCTTTTTGGGGAAGGGACTTAAACAGTGGTCATCTGGGACACCTAGAAATAGTGCTGTGTTTTTCATGAAACAAGTTGCAGAAACAGAGATGCAGAAACAGTAAAGGACAAATAACACTGTCCACATCATTTTTTTTGGGGGGGGGTGTTTGTCTTTTTGGGAATGGGGGCCTAAGAAGCAACCAAGTGGAACATGTAGAAATATTGCTTTTTTTCAGGAAACAAGTTGTAGAAACAGTAAAGGACAAATAACAGTGTCCACATATCTATATCTATATCTATATCTATATCTATATCTATATCGGTATCTATATATATATATATCTATATCTATATCAATATCTATATCTATATCTACCTACAGTATCTCTATCTATCTATCTATCTATCTATCTATCTATCTATCTATCTATCTATCTATCTAGGTGCAGCTGTGCCCCAATAGTTAGGGCTGAGTAGCATGTTTAATGTTAAACTTTAAACCTCAAATTTTGCACTTTATTAACTTTGCAACCTATCAATGGGTTTGCACAAATATTGGTATGCACTGTCCTGTGTGGTAGTTCTCTTGATCTGGAGAGTTTTGTTCAGGTCAGAAGTATGGATTCTGAGCTCTGGATAGTGCAAAAACCTTAAAAGTCGCCATTTTTTGTAGTTTTTTTCATATTCGACTTGTGTTGAGATGGTGTAGAATTTTGGTATGATTTTTTTTTTATAATAGAAACAGCTTGGTTTACAGAACTGCCATGCATTTGTTTGGTGAAAAAATATTAATGTGGTGAAAAAATATTAATCTGTTGCAAAGTTATTACATTTTTAAGTTCCCATTTTATTTAATCTGCAGATCACTTTCCAGGATAGAGGAAGAAAGTTCGACAATGGATTTGGTCTCATGAAAAAGGATTATTTTTCATCAGGGGCCAATCTCTTTTGGCAGAAAAATTCCTTTTTTTGTGAGTCGCCATCCTGTTTTTTTTTCCCACTAACCAAAAAGCATGAAAAGTACATAAAACTGTTGTCATTTTAAAAATCAAACACCAAAACATAGCTAAACGGGCCTTATTTAGCTAGATTCTAATGTTTGTTTATCAAAATTAGGGTAGGAAATACTGTACTTTGTCTGGGCATCCTAAACCATGGGCGCCCATCTTAGCGAGAAGAGCCTTCCTCCCCACATTCTCTGTATGAGATCAACAGATTTTCTTGACTTCTGCAACCTCAGTTGAGCTCCTGCTGCTGACTGCAGTGTAAGCTGTAAGCTGCCCTGCCATTTCCCCGGTGTTTGGTGGCATGCCCCTCATCCCCCACACACACTGTGCCCATAAATAATATCTTCCCTGGTGTCTACTGGCACCCGTCCACCCTCTGATCACCAGTGGCTACTGAACTGCAACCACCAATGAGGCTCCCAACAAAACATGATACATGTGACTCAGCCACAGTTTTAGACCAAGTTTAAAGTAACCTGCATTGGCCAGGCCGCTTGTATTCTGCACTGAAGGAACTTTTACCAGAGGTGTTTCTCCCGTCACCCTCCTCGGGCACTTAGTATAATAGTTAAAAAAGTTTGTTCAAAACACCCTGGTTCAAGTGAATGCTCCATGAATAAGAGTGCTCCAGACAATATTGTACTTTGCTCTCCACACTACCCTGACTGAAACTGGAAGCCTTTAAATCTTTTCTTTTCAGAAGGAGGTCTGCTTGTAAGTTACAAGCTCCTGCTTGCCCCCCACCCCATTTCCAGCCAACACTCACAGAAAGTTATGGAGGTCTGAGAGTTCCCTCTGAACCTATTTCCAGCTGATACTCACAGTTACGATGTTCAAGATGAAAACTGCCAATATCCCTTTATCCCATCTCCTCTTTTGATACTGCTGGCATATTTCACAACTGCTGGTGCTACAACTCCCAGAGTGACCAGTTTCACTCAGTACCTTATCTGCTACTCCTCTTTCTCTCCCCCCTCTCTCACACTCAAAGGTCACCATGGCTCCCATTGAGCCTCCCTAATGGTTGAGTTCTAGTTTGGGACTCTCTCCCCAGCTGTTCAAACACACTCCTCTTGTGCCCTATACCCTCCTCCTTCTCTCTGACCTCTGCTCCTTCTTTATTCCTCAGGACAAAACTACTGCATGTCAGTGTGCCTCCTCATGCAGACTGCTTCATTTCTGGTCTGCCCCACCACTCCATGCATTCTTCTTCCTTGCACTGAATCCTGAATGCATTACACCTGGCCCATACCTCCAACATCTGCTCCTGACATCGACGCATATTGTTAATTCCCTTGCTTCCTTGGATTTGCAAAGATGCCCAGTGATCTTTGCTGCTGAGTTGCTTTTTTATCTTTTTTTGCACAACTGTATTGGTCGCTTTTTCTTACAGTGCATGGCATGTAAGTGATTCCACACTTAAGGCATTTGTGTTTACTCCTGCTGCTATAGCTGTCTTTGTGTTCTCTTGTGCCCCCACCCCTCTCCAGGACTCCACTAGAAGGGTGCTGTTTCACAGATCTGGTTGCACCTCCCACCCTCCAATTATTGTCCCCATAATGTTTCTCATATTCCTGTTGTCTAGTGGCACCCTCCACCCTCCACCCTCCAATCATCATCCCCATCATTTTTCTTTAAGTCCCTGGTATCTAGTGGCACCCTCCACCCTCCAATCACTGTCCCTGTAATTTATCTTGTATTGCTGGTGTCTATTTGCACCCCCAACCTCCGATCACCATCCCCATAATTTTCCCTTGTGTGACTGGAACCAGGATCTAAGTTCCTGTTTAGTGGCCTCCAACTAATTGCCAATATATTCATATAAGCAAAAAACAGAGGCTCTGGCACTTAACAGGTACCTAATACTATTTAATACATATTGTTCTGTCATTATAGATGTGTTTAGTCTCCAACTGTCACATTTTACATATGGAATGGCATTATCTGAGATTTTAACTTTGAGGAGCAGATGATCAGAAAATTTGACAAGTATCGTTTCAAGGGATACCACTTGATGGGGTTTTGAGATAAAAAGGTAGTCAATGGTAGAGGTGAATATCCCTCTTTGATATGTAAAGGGGGATCCTGCCCTCTGAAGGTCAAAACAGTTTGTAAAGTCAGCAGTTTGTATACATTTATGCAGAGGCCAGGAATCACAATATATTTTCTTATTTCTATTATGTTTCTTAAATGTGGCTAACCTATAATTAAAATCTCCTCCAAAATATACACTTCTAGTTGTCAGTAAAAAGGGTTGAATATCTTCTATAATTTTAATATGGTCTGCATTGGTTTGTGACAAATACACGATTCAAAGGGCTGTACTTGGGAAATTGCCCACATCCATGTTTCTTGGATGAAGCAGACATTGAAGGCTTGGTCGTGTATGAACTGGAAAACAAATTGTTTCTAAACATAATTCAATATGCTACAAGCTTTAATAGTAGTTATACAAGGCATAGATGACAGTTAGGATCCCATACTAATTTTTTTCCTCTTTTTCTTCTTCCCAGTATATTTATTCCCTTCTATTTTCAACTTTTCTGAAGAAATTAAGGCAGTGTTAGATTCTCTGTGGTCGATCTCAGTATCTCCCTAGTTCATTTTGAACAAAGGGGAAAAGGGGTCATTCTTGACTAGTTCCATTGGCTCTACTGGTATGGTAGTTTTCCTGGAGGAATGCCTGCATGGGGATGCCGCCCATGGTTGTGGAGGATCAACAGGTAGTGCCTCTGTGGTGGAATTTTCTCTTGACTGATCTGAAAAACACACAGGCATCAGAATGGCTGTTGTAAGAACCTCTGATGGAATGTCTAAGTCTGTCCTTGTGCAGTTGTTTGTTTCTTTTGGGGGGGGGTGAGGATTAATGTCAATTATGTCATCTTTATTCCATTCATCCTTGGGTGCTGATGTGGGTGGGGATGCCTTTTCCTCTGTGGGTTCAGAACATTGTTGAGCATCCTTTCGGGCTTGTCTGATGAGATCATAAGGATCAATAATGCCTGTTTTATTTCTGACAGCCCATGGGCATTCTGGAAAAAGTGCCCAATGTCATCTCATAAGATGCATTTAGAGTGATTGCAACACTGAGAGCTGATATGTCCAACTTCCCTTCATATGGCATATTGTGGCTTATCATGCACATAAGAAAGATGTGTGTGAGACCTGCATTTATAGTAAGCTCTCGGCTTCCCGGCATAAAAGCAGATGTCATGGTCCCTCCCCAAGAAGAAGCAAATGAGGACGTGACAAATGCCTTCTTCAGTCTGTCTCAGTTTGATTTTGTATTTCCATCCTCCTGTTCAGAAGGACTGAGAATCTAAAATGGCTTCTGGGGTGCTCAGGACATCACATTTTTGCTGAAGCCAGTGAGTAATGTCCTCTACATGGATGCCTTCAATCCCAAACGTGATGGTGATATACTTAATCAGGGGTTTAGTTAAGGGTATTGCTAGAAAGGGGGACCATAATGGAAATAATTTTTATAATGAGACCAAAAAAGCTCCAAAATGTGGGGGTACTGAAAGCTGACAGCAAAGTAGTTCTCTCCTGAGATGTTATGAAAATCAAAGACATCAGCAGGAGTGAATTGGAGTGAGTCCTTTTTTTTTATTTTATCTATTTACTAGAAATCGGAATTGCAAATCTTTGAGTCAGGGATTCATTTACAAAGTCTCTTCATCAGGAAACAGTATATACAAATACAGACATAGTTACATAGAGTACAGATCAACATGGGGAACACTATACATATATGTACATAAATACAAGGAATAAAATTCATACAAGAGCAAAAACTCTATACAGGACAACACTATACATGTATGTACATAAATACCAGGAATATAATTCATAAGAGAGTGAAACTTTATACAGGTCCTATACAGTGATGTAGCTAAACCATCTAGTACACCATAGACAGCAATGTGGGTTCTGTTATGAATAAAAATAGGTAGCAACTTAAAACAAATGTGGTGACACTTGGGCAGCTGCATGTTCTGCCAGGGCATGAGATAGTGTTGGGGGGTCCCCAGTGAGGTGGGGAAGCAAACAGCTATGTGCAGTTACAGCTGTGGGTGGTGATTAGGTGTTGCCTATGGGCAGATTTGAAGGACCCTATTCTTAGTTGAGATGCAATATCAGAGGGGAGGGCATTGCTCCAAGACAGGGGACTGTTTTCCAACATATTGTCTATCTGGCCTAATTTCAAGTCCACCCTTGTATCTTAGTCATATTGCATTTCTATGTGATGCTGCCTGTTTTATTGAAAAAGTCAGAGAATTTAGGGGGCTGATTTGGTGCCTAAAAATTGTTCTGGTTATTTTTAGAATGGTCCTGATGATTATTTATTTCCTCTGTCTCTCTCATATTGGAAGTGTTTCAGAGACTCTTAGCTCCCTCTTCCTTATGTGTATCATCTGGAATGGGCCCTTGCATTGTGGAGCTGTGTTTTTGCAGGGATAGAGGTTTTTGTGCAGCATCATTAGAATGAGAGGAAATGTCAAGAACCTTTTGCAGTGGCTGCCATTCAGGAGCTTTCTATGATGTGGATACAGGGTCCCAATCAGGATCTGGAATCCATTTGCCTTTGGCAGTCTGTTTCCATTTAGCATCTGCAATAGCTCGTTCAGGGGCTCAGATAGATTGAGCATCGGGCTGTCTGCAGTCTGCTATAGAAAAAGCTGTTTTAATGACTTCTGTAGTGAACGGCTGTTATTGGAAAGCAGGGACTTCAGGAACAAGTACAATGCTCTCAGGGCTTGCGGCGACTGTGGTTGGTAGTGGCCCCTCTTGTACATTTCTTTTTGTCCTAATATGCATGTCACATTTTAATCGCAATTCCTAAGTTTTTTTTTCTGTATAGCGACATTGTCATCCAAAATTTGAGGTAGGTTTGTTTTTTTTATTTTCAAAATCAGTTGCCACTATTTCACTGTGTATATTATTGTCAGTGTCCGGCTTTTTAATGCCATGCGTGATATTTGGCATGGTCATTAGTCGCCCTGGAAACAAACCTACAGGTCACTGTTCTGATCACATAGTATATGGTTTTGGAGGCATTGGTGGCAAGCAAAACAAAATATCACTTCCAGCATTACTAACTTGAAAGTCTGTCGAGGGTGATTCAGGGGCAGCGGCAGTTCGGGTGTGTTACCTTTTAGTTTTAGTAGCCGAGACTGTAAATACAGTTGCATTAGCTTGATTGAAAGGATTAGTTTGAAAAATGATGTTACCTTGTCCCGCATGGAGGGCCGTCTGCTCAGGAGTTTTTGCAGGAGTCATTGCCTTACTGGAATCAGTGCTTCAATCCTGGAGAGTGCCCAGTATATCCACTGCTTCTTTTTTGGAAATTGCTTCAGTAATTTCTTTTCTCCATTTTTCAAATTGTCATTCTTCTTCTAGTAATAATAGAGCGAGGTCTTTAGCATCCAAGATGTGACTTAAGGAAATATTGCTATTGTCAGTCTAAGGTTGTTGTACATTCACTATTGAAATTGTAAAATCCTTAGTCATTGGGGTCTTCATTTCAGGTACAGCTGTAGGAGGGGAGCCTTTGCTGAATCCTCCACATCATAGAATTCATCAGCCTCTAGGGAAGTCAAAACAGGGGAGGAGGCCTGCTCCCCTGTCTCCCGCATGTCCATCTCCTCTGAGTCCTTGCCTAGAGTGGCCATCTCCCAGATGGCCAGAGGTTCCCTAACAGGCAAATAGGGGTATTTTATTGAGAAAAAAGGACTACTTACAATAGCACAACAGAAAAAGAATAAACAAAATAGTAAACTTTCAGTAAGAAATCAAAAAAAATAATACAAGACAGGTCTATGAACAATATTGATAACTGTATTATTCCTATTTATAGACCATTATCTGTACAATTCATCACAATCTAGTTACCTCTGATATTCCTTAATTAAATATTCTGCCCCCCCATATTTCATCACATGATTGAATAAGCAAAGGTTCCATCTTCCACCTTAGAGAAACCATCACAATTTGCCTAAAAGAAATTAACTTTATGCAGTGCATATTTCATCATGTAATTTTTTTGTAATTTTCTGTCTGCACATTGAATGTTCCCCACTTACTCTATGTCCATTATGTCCCTTTGTTGGTTATGGCAACCAAGCAGGGTCCTCTCTGCTTATTTCCCATACCCAAGGTCTCTGCAGCATACAGACAAGTAACGTGGTCTCCCTTGGTTGCTCATCCTACTCGGGTGGTGTTATGCAATGCCAGGTCAGCTAAAAACAAGACCGCTATTATAGTGGATCTTGGGACATCAGACCTGGCTTGCATCACCAAGACCTGGCTGGATGAAAATGCTGGTCCAGTACCGGCATCATCAGCCCCGGCCAGGCACTTAGTGCTTCACTGCCCGAGGATGGATCATAGGGGCGGGAGTGTAGCCATATGTTTTAGATTGGAATTGGGCCTTGTGGATGTTCCAGTGGGAACTACCAGATCCTTTGAGTGTATCATAGGTGCGGGTGCATCATGCAGGATACTTCTCATCTACTGCCCACCTGGTGATGGGAAAGAGTACCTGCAGGAAGTCGGGGACTTCTTCATCAACATAGTACTGGGGTCCCCCAGATGGTTAATTCTGGGGAACGTCAGTACCTGGGTTGTTGACAAACTCTTGCAATTTGGTCAAGACTTCCTCCAACTGATGACATTGTTGGGCCTTACACAGGTGGTTACCTTCGCGGCCCACATTCAGGGTCTTTCATTGGACCTGGTATTCCTCCTTGGGATGGAGATCTCTGATTTGGTGGTGGAACCAGTCTGATGATTTGACTATCACACCATAAGGTTTACTTTTGTGGCTCCCCCAAATAGGTCTGCCCCTACGGAGATGGTCTGCTACCACCATTTAAGGGGTGTGGCATAATGGTGGTGCTGGATCTATCAAGTATACTGAGGGAATGTTTGATCCCAGTGGATTTGGTACTCACCTATAATAAGGCAGTGACAGTGGCCTTGGATTCCATGGCTCCTGTTCATGTTCAACCCCTCACATTTCACCCAGGGTCCCCGTGGTTTGATGGAACCTTGAAGGATTTTAGGAGAGTGGGATGAAGGTTAGAGAGGTGTTGGCAGAAATTGGGTTTGGAGTCTGACAGGCTTAGATTGATGGATCATTATACAGCCTATCAATTGGCAATCTCCTGTAAGAAGGCAGAATTCCTTTCAGGGAGATTGCTGCTGCTCAAAATCGATCAGCTCTGCTCTTCCGGACTATGGACAGATTGTGCAATCCAATCTGTCTGCTGCCTGGAGGAGCCTTTTCACAAGAGAAGTGTGATGAGTTTGCTTGGTTTTTCAAAGATAAGGTTTCCACCATCAGGTCCAGGATCTGCCGAGGCCCTTCTAATGGGTGTTATGGAGGTCAGCGAGAGATTGTGAGTACCCTGTTTACCTGGTCCAACTTCGGCCAACCGGAAATTACTGATGTTGTGACAATTATCCAGACATTGCGGCCAACCTGCTGTGGTTTGAACCCAGGCCCAATGTGACTCCTGGTGGGTTGCATTGTAGAAATCAGCCTGGTCCTAGCTGAGATAGTCTTTAGGTCCTTGAAGAGGGGGATTTTTCCTAATTCAGTAAAGGAGGCGGCTGTACAACCCATCCTTAAAAATCTCTCCCTTGTCCTGGATTTTCTGGCAAGCTATAGACCTGCCTCTAACTTGCCTTTGTGGGCAAGGTTATTGAGAATGTGGTTGTACTACAACAGGATGATCATTTGTCCATCCACAATGTCTATGATTCTCTACAGTCCAGTTTTAGGAAGAGGCATAGTACCAAGATGGCTCTTGTTCTGGTACTAAATGAATATCCTAATAGTGAGGGATCAGATGATTCATTCTATTTTGTTACTCCTTGATCTCTCTGCAGCATTTGACACTGTGGACCATGGAGAGTAGTTGGAGCACCTGCAGTTTCTCTGTGGACTGCCTGGTACAGTCCTCAGCTGGTTGTGGTCATTCTTCAAGGGTAAGACTCATAGAATGGTGTCTGGGATTTATTCTTCAGCCACTGTCCATCTATCCTTGTCTAACCATACTTGTCTAGTTTATGTAATTTAGATTGCTCATCATTGACTGTATCTATTAAGCCATGTACTATTGGACTGTTTATACAATGTTTTTTGTTCTGTACTCTCCCGGGTCATGCCTGAAAATAGTCATTTTATGGCTAGTGCACTTACCCGGTAAACAAAAACTAAATAAATAAATCCTGCAGGATACTGCAGGGTTCCTTCTATCACCCATGTTGTTTGCTGGCATTAGGATACATCATTAAGCAGTAAGGTATAAGTTTTCACTGCTATGTAGATGATACTTAGCTAAACATGTCTTTTGTGCCTGAACAAGATGAAATCCTCTCAGTCTTTAATAACTGCTCTCAAAGATCCAGGACTGGATGAGTGCCATCTGGCTGTGATTGAACCCAGATCATACCGAGACATTAGTAGTGAACCCAGATCATGAGGAGGCAGGTTTGTGGGCTGGACAGCCATCCAGGCTATGGCTCAGGGGTGTTCAACTGACTACCTCAAATTGGGTGCAGAACCTGGGCATTAGTTTTGATGATAGCTTGACACTTAATTCTCAGGTGACAGCAGTTTTCAATACCTCACTTTACCATCTGAGGTATATTACCTGGGTAAAGCACCTGGTTCATCCTGATGATCTTCCAACATTGGTCCACACCTTCTTGACCTCTCGCCTTGACTACAGCAGCACCCGGTTCATAGGGCTACCGGGGATTGATATCCACCATTTGCAGCTGGTGCAGAATGCAGAAGCCAGGCTATGGACTGGTTTATCTAGGGTCAGTCTTATTACACCTGTGCTCCATGGACTGCACTGGCTGCCAGATCAGTGGTGGATCACCTTCAAGGTTGGATTACTGACCTAGAAAGCTCTACATGGGCAGGGATCCCATTACTTACAAGATCTCCCTTGCCACTACTTCCCCTCCTGCTCACTCCGCTCCACCAATGAGGGATTTCTGGAGATTCCCAGGGTTCAATTGAGAACATCTGGGGCTTGCTCTTTTGCTTTTGAAGCCCCCATCCTGTGAAATTCTTTACCTCATCAGGTGAGAGAGTGTCTGACCTTCCAAAGTTTCAAGACAGCTTTAAAAACGTATTTATTTAGCCTGGCTTATCCAGATTGTTCTTAGCCTTTTGAAGATTGCTGATACATATATTTTAATACGTTGAAATTTCAATTATTTACTGCTGTGTTATTTATTATGGTTTAACTGATTGTTATGCGTTTCTAGTTTTATTATGTAAAAGCACTTTGAACTTCTGAAAATGCATTTTGTATAAATGAAGTATGATGATGATGATATGACCCTGGCATGCCAAATATAATATTTAATAATTTCAAAGATAACATACAGTGTTTCCTCATTGTATTTCTTCTGACCTGTTGGTAGAATGCCATACATGAATCCCTGTTATGTCATCTCTTCAAACAGTCTCTCCCCCCATGTATTTGCTAGCAAGGCCCAGAAAGCTTTTATGTATGGGCATTCTATAAATAAATGTTTTTGAGTTTCAAAAACTTGTCGGCAGCTGCCTCTGGGGCAGTATCTATCTGCTATCTGTTTGTGCTTATTAATATTTTTAACCCTCAGCCTTATTTAATTACTAAGCTATGTATTGTCCCAAACATATACTGGGAGTATAGGATTCATGAGCTGCTGTAGTACAAACCCATTCTATTTTGTGGGCAATGAGGAAATATTACCTCCTCATGACATTCTGTTTGCAAGAATATCAAGCCCAAAAACATATAACAGTGGGCTGAGCTGGCATCCCTGTCTGACCCCCGTACAAATTGGAATTTATTTTCCTAATCACCCATTTACAGTTGGACTCAGAAATATATCTGTATATAAACCTTTGATCAAGATAGGAATGTGTCAGGTAAACCAAAAGCTTTTAATACTGAGAACAGAAAATCATGGGTCATTCTGTCAAAGGCTCTCTCTTGGTCCAGCCCCAATGACAAAACCTTGCAATGTGTCATTGTTCCCTCCTGAAAACAATTCTCGGATTAGTAGGAGATTATCTTGCTGACATCTGTTGGGGATGGCGCAGGTCTGATAGGGACATGACAAACTGATCTACTAATGGGGTCAGCCTATGCAAAAGTATTTTACTAAGAATTTTCAAATTGGTGTTCAGGAGTCTTAATGGTCTCCAATTCTTTACATTTTCTTTGTCATCTTTTTTGTGTAAAAGGAGCAGAATTGCTTTACCCATTTATTCTGAAAGCGTGCCAGTACTTAAAATATGGTTGTATAGTTGTACCAATACTAGTGCCAATTATACCTTGAAGGTGCTGCAAAAATTCTATACTTAAGCCATCTATGCCTGGGGCAGTTTTGCAAGTCAGAGAACTGATGGCTTTAAGGACTTCTGTTTCTGTGATCTTTTGTGTCAATAAAAAAGCTTCCTGTTGGTAACTTGTGGTGTCTCTAACTGATTAAATGTATGTGTATTCTTGTCTATATTTGGTGTTGTTCCAAAAGTGCTCTTTACATAATGTTCAACAATTTTCAACATTTTTTGAAGCATGGAAACACGTTGTCCATTTTCTGCCACTAAAGCCTGTAAAACCTTATGGTCCACCCACTCCTGGCATTCTTTAAAAGCATCAAAGGGACTTCTTTTATTGGAGGTTCCAAATCTTAACTCCTGTTCTATAGATTTAGCTCTGTTATATTGTAATTCATTCAGTTGTTGTTTTATATTTCTGATCTGATTACTATAATCTATCTTATATATTTCTGTATTGGAAATGTGTTTTTGCAGTTGTCCCCTAAGCCTTAGATACTTCAAATATCCCCCTGTAGCTGTGCTATTAGAGTAATCCTGAAAAAAGGTTTTCCATGCCCTCCTTGTGTCTTCCCACCAAGTCAAAAAATTGTCATACATTCCTATAAAACAGCCTTGCTACCCATTCCCTCTTCCATTCCCTTCCTACTTTTTCTTGCTCCAGAATTGAATTATTCAATCTCCATCCATTCTTTTTACATCTTGGTGAGTACTCCCATTGTAACCTCACAGAAATTGACTAATGGTCTGTGAACTCCCACACTCCCATATGCAGTCCCATCATTGTTAATGTGGGTGATGAGAAAATGAAATTGATCCATGTGGATAGTGCCCCCCTGAAATATGAATGACCTCCTGTCTTATACTGTGTCCTATAAGCATCTACACATTTTGCTGTTGAAATAATGATCTGAAGTGCCACAGAGTCACAAAACATTTTGTCAGTTTGTAACCCCCTATCTGTTTTCCTTAGGCCAGAATTGAAATCTCCTGTCCAGATTGCCATTCTGGATATGTGAAGGTATGGCTGTTTCTCTCTAAAGAGGGAAACCTGAGCTGCCTTAGACTGTGGGGCATAAATAGATATTAATTGAAACCTTTCTTGCAAGAAACGTATATCTAAGAGAAAAGTCCTACCAGGAAAGATGTCCACCAATCTATTTGTCTTTAAATTAGAATTTGTAAAAGATACCATCGCATGTCTCCTCCCCAACAGACCAGAATGTAGACCCTTTACTCAAAATCTGTGATGCATGGTGTAATTCATGTGATGTTTTAAGTCTGGTGTCCTGAATGGAAAAAATATTGCTCCCAATATTTTGTAAGGCATGTAGTATAGTTACCCTTTTGTGATAGCTCTTAATACTGTTAACATTGACTGTGGTAACATTAAGTGTAGCCATTTGAGGCTAGATAGGGTTTATAGCTAGACCATGCTCTTAAATCCTAAGGTGTTTTAGACTGTCTCCTTTGCCTAGTTCTTTTTGCTATAAATCAGTGTCCCCCACTGGGTCTGATAGTCCCTCTGGGACTAATGAGGCAATAGAGAAGACTTCAGAGTCCTCTTCTTCTGAATCTTCCCTTGATTTTTCTCTAGCCAGTGCAGCACATTTATTACTACTATTCCAGGCAGAATGAGTCTTTTCCTTTCCTCTCTGTGCCTCCCTTTGGCTTGTCGGGAGTGATTTCCCTTTTCTGTTCCATTTTTTGTGTTCCACTACTGGGTAAGCCAAATCTTGGGCATGGGAGGAGGGAGTATAGTTTCCTCACTGGGGTTTTCCTGATGGAGGAGGGCTTATCAGTACTTGTACTTGTACCTGGTAAGGTTCCTGGCTCTTCCTCAATCACTGGTATTTCCATCTCCAATTACCCCCCAGGACCTGTTCTCTGCCTAACATTACTGTCATGTTTTGGCCCTGCTGCACTGTTGCTATCTCAGAGCTCATAGCCTGTCCTGCAAAGCATTGTTCTGATTGCTGTTTGGCCTGGAGCTGTTGAGCTTGGGAGATAATGCCCTCATGTGATGGTCAGTCTTCTCGATTATGTAAGGTCCAGTGCTTGAATTACAGGGGAGGCTGAGGGGGTCCAGCCCCCTTACATTTTGGGAGGGCCTGCTAAGTTCTGTGTAATTGAAAGGTGCTGGGAGGGCCTTGTTTTGGCCCCCTTACTTCTCACTGCTGAAGGTGCCGATCTCCATTCAGTCAGGAACACAAACTGCAGCAGCCCTGCCTGAATGAAAAAAAGTAATTAACACCATGTTTTACCTGTTAACAGCTATCCATGAAAACAATAGCCTCCCCCAACCCATCGCCTCACAACTGGCATCAAAGTGAGTTAAGTGATACTTGAGACAGATAATTACCTAATTCAAGATTACATGGCTGCAGCACTCTTGCATTTGCACTGCTTACTTCCCACTGTGCTGGCTACTCCTCCATCAATTTAGTGTTTACACTGCCTGCCCTCATAGAGCTGATGGTCGCTACAAGGAGGAGCTGTAAATTCAGTGGAGGATGTAAGGAGATACTGGGACAAAATGCTTCCCATTGGAGCAAGCGCATCAAAGAGTTTACAATGTTGGTTAATACGCTCACCCTGATATGGGTACCCACAATTGAGCTGCAGCTGAAAAGGGATTTGAAGTGCACTTATGGTGCTCCAGAAAGTGTCTACAAAGCCAACTTTTCAGGGCACCAACCTGTACGTGTGTGTTGATGCACTACAAAGTTGGCAGTATAAACAAGCCTTAAGTGATAGCATGATGTTGCTTGATTGCTTTGATGGCTGCCTTCCTGGAAAACAAATAAACAAAAGCCTCCCTCAGCTATAAGTAGCATCCACATCTGGCACCAAAGTTAGTGCTTCCCAGATACTTTAAAAAAGGTGATTATCAGAGATCCTTATCTGTATTCTTATTTACTGTAAAAGAAACGCTGCTGTGCTTGCCTTCTTTGATGTCCGGTGTGACACCTCCTTGAATGAGCACAGAGGTAAATGTACTGTAGTAGCCAGTAGCCTAACACTGAGCCCTGGGAACAACTTATTTGTTCACTGTTGCTGAATTAAGAGAGAGAGAGAGAGAGAGAAACAAGTACAGTTTTAGGAGCCCAGAGGACTAGTGCGGCACCCCTGCTGTACTGCTTGTTGAAATCAGATTACTGATGGTTGTTCTACTGGAGGAGTCTTGTTATTTTAGACAAGCTAAGATAATCAGGAGTGCACAACTACAGATGGTATGTTAATATGTTTTATTTTTTTCTTCAAAGGTGGTGGTATAGACAGAAATTAGGATGAGTAAATTAGGACTCAGAGGAGCTTGGAGCAGGCAGGTAGTGCTAGCTGGCTGGGGCTGGAGTGTGTGGTAGGGCCAGATGTTGAGCTGTACCAGATTCTGGTTTCTCTAGCAGTGTCAACACAAGTTACCACCATAGAGAGAGGTGAGAGAGAGACCCTCAATGGGCCAGGGATATACTCTTTTGGCCTGCTCAGCCTGACCTCACATATGGGGGGATACTTTAGTCTCCAGAGCCCATGTGCAGTATGACAAGATTGGGGAGGGGGTACTTGTCTCTAGTGCCAATGTGAAGTAAGGTGAGGAGGTTAGAGATAGAGAGGGTTGTTTTTTGTCTCAAGAGCCCATGTAAAGTAAGGCAAGGCAGGGGAGTTGTGTCTCTGGGCCCCATGTGAAATAAGGCTAGGTTGAAGAGAGGGGCATTTGTCTCCAGAACCCATGTGATGTAAGGCAAGGCTGGGGGGGGCAGAGCCCATGTGAAGTATGGTAAGACAAGGCAGAGGGGGTGTTTGCTTTGCATCTCTGGAGCCTATGTGAAGTAAAGCAAGACTAGTGCTGGGTGTTGTGCATCTCCAGAACCTATGTGAAGTGGGGCAAGGCTAAGGATTGCTTTGTGTCTCCTGAGTCCATTTAAAATAAGACAAGGCTGGGGGTCGCTATGTGTCTCTGGAACCCATGTCAATAAGGTAAGAGTTTCCCCTGCAGGCAAGTAGGGGGATTTTTTATTAATACGACATCATAAACAAATTGTCAGAAACTGTGTTACATCACACAAAACCAAAATCAAAACAGTTACAAAAGAACAGTACAAACGTATTAACTCCACTCCATACATTGCCTGGGTTGTTATAATGGGGAAAAAGGGAAAATAAGAAAAAAGCCATAATCATTCAATAAATGTAAAAGAAAAAAGGAAAAAATTCTGAAAGTTGTTATGTGATGCATAACTATAAACCACATAAAACCCCATCCCTTTATCTGGTTTGTAGTATACTATCTTGAGTTAACCCTCAGAACAGTCACTACTCAACACTCAGTTTTATGCAAAAATATACTCACCCAATGCCCACCCCTTAAACCACCCCTTTATACTTTATTACTTATATTTAATAAAGCAAGATAACCCATTCCACCAGTGCCTTACCAGATCTTGAGGATGCTTTAATATATCTGTTTTATTCACAGTCAACATTGCTTGTTCTACTAACACACTAAACATCTGGTACAATTTCCATTTTTGTTGTCAGGACCACTGACATTTCCCCTGCCAAAGATAATATTTTAAACAAACAAACAACACCATTCGTGTATTGTGGTGATACTGACCTAAAAGCTGAGGGCAGTGTCCCAACACTAGCGATTTGTAAGACATGTGTGTTAACCATGCCATCTTCCATTTTGCAGCTAAAAAAGGCCATAATGGTTTCGCATATGAACAGTCAAACAGAAAATGGACCATTGTTTCAACAATATCCTGGCACCCATTATAGGAACAATTCCTTTCCTCCAGAGCCTTGTGTTTCGCATTTCCTCTCAGGTTTAATCTCCCATACATTGTTAACCACAGAACCTCCCACATGTGTAGGGGGATCCTTTAATTAATCAGCTGTTTTAGGACTCCACCCTTCAAATTATCAGGGCAGTCTTTAAAGAAGGTTCTGCTGGATGAATTCTCCCCATGATTTCCTTATATTGCTGTGGTCCTGATGTTGGCGATATCTGTGTTTTAGTCACTCCCCATTTCCGTAATTTTCAAAGGGCCATTTTAATAAATTCAGGTATGTGCATTCTTGAAGTCAATTTTGGAGGGACCACACTCACCCATTCTTTCAGATAGCCTTTCAAATTACTATTGAACCATGCTGTTTGAGCACTCTGAGTGCCACTAAGAACCATTTTAAGGTTTTGAAATAAAAATAAAGTCATAGTAAAAGTGACCGGATCTATCATATCCAGACCACCCATAGCCTTTGATAAATACAAAAAACATCTCCTTATTGGATTTAAACGTTTCTCCCACACCATTTGAAAAAAAAAAAACTGAATACAGTCTTACTTCAAACATACTGGGAAGTGGGAAAATCATTGCTACACATAATAAAGAGGGTATTATAAATTGTTTTAATGCTGCAATTCTTTTTATTTTTGATAATTTCCACGCCTTCCATCTATTTACTTTTGATTTGATGATATTCAATACTCATTCCCAGTTCTCAATAGGTAAATTCTTTGGAGAAAAGTACTCCCCCAAGATCTTCCATTGATCATGTGAAATAAGGATATGATTGTTTCAGACCAGTCCTCCATTTTAATCTCCCCAAAACACCCCAACACTTTTCTCAAAATTTCATTTGGAGTTTGATACAGAATAATACTCTTTGAAAACCTCAATTACCAAAGGAATTTACTCTAAATTAGCCATTAACAAGCAAATGTCATCTGCATACATTTGGACCTTTGTCTGTCCTAGACCAATGTGACACTTCCACCCTTGCCATACCTGTGACATATGCAATTTTCTAATCAAAGGCTCTAAGGAGAATACATACAGTAATGGACTTAAGGGTCACCCCTGCCTTACCCCTTTTTCCATAACTATCCTTTTGGATGATGTACCATTTATAATAGGATACATAATTGCTTGTGAATATAATAATTTAAGTTTATTAATAAATTGTATTTGGGATTCCGTAATATGCTAGAACATGGAATAAAAACTTTTGATCCACCCTATCATACACCTTACTTTGATCAAGGGATAGAAGACTACTTCTCCCATTTTCTCCTTCATGGAAGGCTACCACATCTCTTATCAGCATTAGTGCCTGTTGGATTTTTCTATCAGGCAGTCTGCAATATTGTGCAGGGTGGATTAATTTACCCACTGCCTGTCACAATCTAAGTTGCAAAACCTGGGACAAGATTTTAAAGTCTGAATTTAAGATAGAAATGGGTCTCCAATTTTCAATATCATACTTATCTCCCACTTTAAACAAAAATATTATTAACCCAGAAGTAAAACCCTCAGGAACCCTTCCTGTCCTAAAAATCTCCCTTAAAACCTCCCTCAAGCATTCTGCAAATATATTGGGAAACATTTTATATAATTCATATGACAAACCATCTGGCCCTGGTGATGTTCCTAGTTTTAAATGTGAAATCACATACTCAATTTCCTCCACCATGAAAGGTAACTCTAACTCCTCCATCTCTCTTTTATGTTTTTCTGTCAGTAGATTTTTCAGAAAGTCTGATACTGTATTTTCGGAAGGCTTTGATTTCATGCTATATGAGGAAAACTGGTTTTGTATTAAACTATGAATGTTCCTTTCCTCTGATGTCAAATTTCCTTTCTCATCTCTTAAAGTGTGAAAATCCATTTTCTGCTTCCTAATTATAAAAGCTCCAAAGGGATCTCCCACCGGTGTTTTCTGCATGCCATATTCAAGTTCAGCCCTTAAGATTTTCACTCTGTCATACTATTGTCATTCCAATAGTTACCAGAAAGTGTCCACATTTTTTTCAAATCAATCAGGATACAACAATATGAACATGTCAGCATGAACCAGTATTGTTATTTTTGGTTTTAATTAAATATTAATACATGCATGCACTTAGGTGAGATGTCCCTTGATTACAGAAAGTTACCAACATGTGTGCAGGTTATTTCAAATCCATTAGGATACAATGAGACACACATATAAGGGTCAACTAGTGGTATTGTTCTTGTTTTTAAAGAAATTTTGACACATGCATGTCTTTGGTGGAGATCTCTTTTTATTCCAAAATGTTACCAAAAAGTGTCTAACTTGTTTCAAATCCATCAGAATACAACTAGATGCAAACAATATTTAATTGTTAACTGGTGACATTATTTGATTTCTTTTTAAATATTGACACATATATGTAGTAGGGATCTTCCTTAATTCCAAAAAGTTACCAAAAAGTGGACATGTTGTTTTAAATCCATCAGCATACAATTAGATGCAATTTTTTTATTCTTTGGTAACCAAGTGAGGCCTATTAGGCACAAGTGCCTGTTGTAGGGGTGAGCCATGAGCACTGGAGAGGCTAAGTGACTTGCTCAGAGCCATGCAATAAGCATGTGGAGCTAGTGGGAATCAAATCCAGGCCTACTGGATGGACCAAGCTAATTTGCAGCTTGTTACTCTAACCTTTAGGGCCTAGGGGTGCTCAAAGTGCAGCCCAGGGGCCCCAAATGACCCCTAAAGAAGCTGTCTGTGGCCCCTGGGGACCTAGCAGCTTCCACTTGCAGTCTTTGTTTATTTTGTTGTTGTTGTTGTTTTTAGTTTAAGCAACATGTTGAGAAATAAATAAATAAACAAAGAAATAAATAGATAAATGTATGGTTTGATTTGTTTTACGTGTACATTTCAAATCTTGCAGGACATTTGTCACCTTGGGCCATTTTACAATGGCCCTTGGCCAGTGGCCTTTTGCCCTCAACCTTGATTCAAGTCTTCAGTCTGGCCCTCCACAAAAAAAGTTGTGCACCACTAGATTATACTTCCAGCACCAATTCACATCAACGTCAACTGGAGGCATTATTCTGTTTTTTTTAATGAAATATTGACTCATGCATGTATTTAGTACAGATCTCCCTTAATTCCAACAAGTTAATAAAAAGTGTCAAACCTGTTTTAAATTTATCAGGATACAAATTGATGAACATACTAACATCAAAGGGTATTGTTATTCTTATTTGTAATAAAATATTGACACATGCATTTACTGATGACCTCCCTTAATTCTAAAATATTACTATAAAGGGTCTAAATTGGTTCAAATCCATCAGTCTAAAGCTAGTTGCTCATGTCAAAATCAACCAGTAGTGTTTTTCTGTATTAAACAAAATATTGTAACATTCATGTATTTAGTGGAGACTCCCTTAATTCCAGAAAGTTACCAAAACATGTCTAAATTGTTTCAAACCCATCAAACTACAAAAAGGTGCACATGCCAACATCATCAAGTGGTGTTATTCAGTTTTTTTAATGAAATATTGCAACATGCATGTATTTAGTGGAGGATCAGGTCAATAACTACAAATATTTAACAGCACGGTCAAAAACAGTGCAAGCAAAACTGCGTGGTAAAAGACTGTGGTGGGAAAAAACAGTGAATCAAACAACTTCATGATTCAGTGCTCCCTGACACCACAAACCACACAGCATGCAATGTGGAATATAATTTTTAATGAGGGGGCTACACCCTCACCCCCCCAAGCAGGGAGCTTCATCCCTGAAACCCCCCATAATAAATATAATCAACTCTGAGGGGGCCACACTTAGGGAGGTGGAAAAATTGGGCCAGCAAGGGTCAGGCGCAAGAGAAAAAAATAAGCAGAAAACATAAGAGCAAAAAAACACATACAGCACAGGGGTTGGACTCAAACCCCTGATGCTCTGCTCTGTACTGTACTGTACTGTCTTCCCAGACTGGTCCTCTATCCTCTGAGCCAAGATGGCAGCACACTAATTCCAGGCACTGTAGCATACTTCAAGTACACAGCCTGAGCAAACACAGCTACAGGTTCAGTTCTGTAATGTTCATTGCTAAAGTTTCCCTATAGCTGTATTCACTCATTAGCTTTTCCCTTTGCCTTATTTACCGTGCTCATATTGCTGCACTCTTCTGACTGGATACCTTTAGAGGAGATATTCCTTAATTCAAAAAAGATATCAAAAATGTCCAAATTATTTCAAATACATTTGTAGAAAAAATAGAGGGGCTTATCTCTAACAATAAAAAAAAAGTTCACTAAATCAATACTGAACAAGTTGGAAAACATATAATATGTTTACAGAATCTTGAAGTTTAATGTACTAATGTCTTAATTAATAGACAACACACATTTTGTTATAGGTGTATTATTCAAAAATTCTGACCTACTAGCACAAGTTATATCTTTGGGCATATAAAGTAAAATTACAGTGATAATTATTTCTTTTATCAGTTGCATATCAACAATTTTTGAGTGACAAAGAGCAGATTGTATGAACCAAACTTCGAAGCATGTTCAAGTAAACAACAATGAGCATTACCACCAAGTACTGGGACAGTGTGTGGAACTCTAGACAGTAGCTTTTTTTGTTGCCTTGACCACATATCTCTGACAAAAAGACTTATATCGAGTGGCGCCCGTGGACCTCGTGGCACCTCCGGCCACATCCCTGGCTGTTGCCGCCACCGCCGTTAAATTGACAGGATTCCTGCCGGCCTCCTGGTCCCAACTTCAGCTTCATTTCAAGACTCGATTGCTGCCTCGAGCAGAGCCCATGGACCAAGCGGCACCTCCGGTCACATCCCTGGCTGCTGCCGCCACCACCGTTAAACTGGCAGGATTCCTGCCACCCTCCTGGTCCCCAACTTCGGCTTCATTTCAAGACTTGATCACTTGCCTCAAGCGGCGTCTGTGGACTTGCCGGCGCCTCTGGCCACATCCCTGGCTGCTGCCACCACCACCGCTAAATCGACAGGATTCCTGCCGCCCTCCTGGTGCCCAAATTTAGCTTTGTTTCAAGACTCGATTGGTTGCCTCGAGCTGCACCCCTTTGCCCGGTGGCACCTCCGGCCACATCCCTGGCTGCTGCCTCCACCACCGCTAAATCAACAGGATGCTGCCGCCATCCTGGTCCCCAACTTCGGCTTCATTTCAAGACTCGATCGCTTGCCTCGAGCGGTGCCCGTGGACCCGGCGGCACCTCTGGCTGCATCTCTGGCTGCTTCCGCCACCGCCGCTAAATCAGCAGGATTCCTGCCACCCTCCTGGTCCCCAACTTTGGCTTCATTTCAAGGTATTGCTACCCAGTCTCGGCTAGCCTACAATGGCGTTCCAACTGGAGCTCCTTTTTCCCATTACCTCCTGATTGGCTGAGAAGCTGCAGCTAGGCTCCTGATTGGTGCACCTGTTGGCTGTTTCTAGACCGCCAGCTACCCACAATTAGGTGTGCTTTTTAGGATTTTGACTGCTCAGTGTAGGTAGTTTTTGGATCTTTAATTGTGGTTTTTGCTAGTGCAATACAGCCTATCTGCTCCCAATGAAATTGTATACTTGGGTCAAACCCAGAGTTTTCTAATTAGTGCAGAGTTTACTTAACTATGCCCTGACTTTATATGAATTTGTGTCTTAGAACCCAGAGCTCTTTTGTCATTAATTTGTGAACTGCCTTGTAACTGTACTGGCCGTTATGGCACCTAGAGTTACTATTCTACTATTACCTAAAAGTGTCAAACTGTATTTCTTGCCATCTCTTGATTTTGTCTCTTGATTCCTGACCTTCCTTTCCTGTGGACTTAGTATCTCTCCCTATATTGCTGCTCTCCCTATATTGCTGTACTGTTTCTCCATAACCTGCTCTTCCCAGAAGCTCTCTCCCCCGATTAAACTCTTACTTTACTCGTCTCTCGCTGAACTCTGCTCCTTCTGTCTTTAAACTTAATCTTTGGACTTAACATCTACCCCCTCCCCTTCCCTAACTTCTAATTCTAAATCTGTATCTGCCACGCATCTATCACCCTGTTCCTAGGTAACCCCTCCCCTGCTCTTGCCTGCCTTGCTAATTTTTGTCTACCTTTTGTCCCTCCTTAAGTACCCCTACCCCCCACAGTTTGTCCACCGACAGTTTTATTTAACTGTTCCCACCCACTGCATTTCACCTTTGTGTACACTATTTATTTAAGCTGCTCTTGTTTTTTCTCTTTAGACTCGATCGCTTGCCTCGAGCAGTACCCGTGGACCCGGCGGCACCTCCGGCTGCATCCCTGGCAGCTGCCGCCACTGCTGCTAAATCGACAGGATTCCTTCTGCCCTCCTGGTCTCCAACTTCAGCTTCATTTCAAGGTATTGCTACCCAGTCTCAGCTAGCCTATGGCAGCGTTCCAATTGGAGCACCTTTTTCCCATTACCTCTTGATTGGCTGAGAGGCTGTAGCTAGGGTCCTGATTGGTGTGCCTGTTGGCTGTTTCTAGACTGCCAGCTACCCGCTATTAGGCACGCTTTTTAGGGGCCTGACTGCTCAGTGTAGGTAGTTTTTCTCCCGCCCCCCAACCCTACCCAGGCCACCTATTAAATACACTAGCTGTGTCCGCCTCCCCATAACTACAATATTGCTATTCGCTCATAGTCTCCCCTTTCTGCCACGTGGTGTCCATGGTAACCTATTGTGCCTAGTAACTACCCTATTTCTCTCAATTAGCTATTGCTTTTCTTCCTATCATAAACCCCTTGCATTATCCTGAAGACATAGTTTCCTACCTATCTGTTTCCTGTCTCTCACTGCCCCCAGTCTCATTTTGTTCTTTGCTGGTCCTTGCTGACTATCCTAGTCTTTCTCACTTTCTTCTTTCAACCCATCCTGGCTAGGTAGTCTTTGGTGCTGTCCCATAGCACGGTGATTTTCCTTTACTACCTTCCTTCTCATGCACCTATGCTTTAACATTTCTACTCTTCTATTTTATCACTGATCTGTCTCAGCTTTTGCTGTTCCTCCCATGTCTGCTGCCCACTCCTGCTATTCCTCTATCCTCTCTGAATCCCTTACTTTAAAAATAGAATAGTAAAATGTTTATACAAGAGTTGCTCTTGTTTCTCCTACTCTCCCTGTCTTTATTATACCTTTCTACTATGGTAGCACCCAATACAGAATTTATTCTCCCACCTACCCCAGAAAATGATTTTACTTTCTCCAGTATGTTGGTGGTGCTGGTTACCAGGTGTGATCCTACCCCCTTACTCCCTAAAAAGGCCTGGCTCTATCTGGTTGCTTATGCTCTCAAACACAGCTCCCTGCATACTCTCATCCTGGCTCTACACTCACATTATAAACTATGGTACCTCATACTACTGGCTATTCTGCTGTCAGGGGACATACAACCTAACCCAGGGCCCACGGTCCCAAATAATGTTCCCATTTCTACTGCAAAGGGCCTACTGATAATCCACCATAATATCAGGAGTCTGGAATGGAACTTCTTAGAACTTGAAACTGGGGTCGAGCTCTGCAGACCATACATACTCTGCCTAACTGAAACCTGGCTGAAGCCCTCCATTCCTGACTCTTGTTACACCCTGCCATCATATAATCTATTGAGGAATGATAGACCCACCCCTAAAAGAGGGGGAGGCACAGCCATTTATTTCAGATCACACCTCCAGCTTTTGGTAATAAGCTGCACCCCCCTAAATTACTGTGAGGCACTCCATGTCCTCCTCTCCCTTGGCTCGAAGAAATTAAATATTGTCTGTGCTTATAATCCCCCTTCCTATGGCCTGAAAGGTTTGGAAAGCTGCTTGAAAATTCAGCCACTTACTCCGGAAATAATGAAGTTCTTATATTAGGGGACATTAATATAAACTGGCTGGGGAAAACACAAGTATTACCCCTGACTAAACTACAGAGTTTTAACCTACACCAGCTCATAACTGAACCCACTCAAATAGTCCCCATTCCAACTCAAGTAGTTTGCTAGATTGGGTCATGTCAAACCGCCCCGGAAATATATTAGATGCAGGAGTCCTAGCTGACGCCATTTCTGACCACTCCTTTACTTATTGTGTCTGGGGTAAAGGCAGGTTGGAACCGATAAAGCCTCGCCTCATTACCTTCTGCAATTTTGCTAACCTTAATGAAGAGGCTTTTCTGTCAGGCATAGCCAAAATAGACTGGAGCCCTCTCTATAGTGCAACTAATGTTCATACTGCTCTAAACATCTGCTTGTCAAAATTCCTTGCATTACAAGAACCCCGTTGTCAACTTGTGACCAGGCGGGTTAGAAATAAATGGTCACGATGGTTAAAGTCTGACTTATTATCTAAACTAAGGCTTAGGGATAAGACATGTCTTCTGTATAAGAAAGCTGGTTCTCCATCTGACTTTAACACCTATAGAGCCATGAGAAATGCATGTAAAAAGGAAATCAAACAGGCTAAAAGCTCATACTGTAGAGACCTTCTGACCTTCTAAGTGACTTCCAGGGTGACACTAAAAAATTCTGGTCACATATCAAATTCTTCCTTGGATCTAGCCAGCCTTCCACCCCAAATAATATGTCTCTGGATGGCATCCAGTGCAACAATCCCCACACCATTGCAAACTTATTCAACAGGCAGTTTGCTGACCTTACCTCTTACACTGTCTCCTTGTCCACATCACCTGTCCCCATCTCCCTTGCAAAGGTCTCAGGTCCTACTCTCCATTTCAAGGCTATAAAAAAGAATGAAGTTCTCTGACTTCTAATAAACATCTCCTAGCACACAGCAGTTGGATCTGATAACTTGGAACTTAGGCTCTTAAGATTGGCAGCCCCCTACATAGCCGCTCTCCTGGCTAGGATCTTTACTCTCTTGCTGTGTAGCAGCACTGTCCCAAAGATCTGGAAAACTGCATATGTCACCCCGGTATACAAAAAGGGAGATCTGCTTGACACATCTAACTACAGACCCATTGCTATCCTCTCGGTTCTCAGCAAAATTCTTGAGGCGCTTGTGGCCACCCAAACCATTTCCTTTCTTCAGCAGCATAATCTTCTTACTGATGCTCAACATGGTTTCCGCAAGTGACATAGTATGACAACTGCCCTCCTCAAACTCTCATCTGACACCCTACTGGCTATGGACTCTGAAAAGCTCACTGGGGCTGTTTTCATAGACATGATGAAAGCCTTTGATCTAGTTGACTATCCCACTGTATCCTCCACCCTGAACTCTCTAGGTTTCTCACCACATGTCGTAAATTGGTTTGACAGTTACCTGTCTGATAGGTCTCAACATGTGAAATTCAACTCTACCCTCTCAGACAAGGTCTCCATAAATATCGAAGTACATCAAGGATCCATTGTAGGTCCTCTGCTATTCTCCATGTTTATAAACAGCATTACTGCAAATCTCCATAGGACTTCCTCCCTACTTTATGCAGATGACTTTGTTCTATACTCAATCTCTAACAGAATTGATGAAATAAATGCTAATCTCTCCAATGACTATCAACTTATCCAACTGTGGCTTACTGAGCATAAACTTGTTCTAAATAAAACAAAGACCCAAGCCATGCTATTCTGAACTAGTGCCAAGTTCAACCATGTCCAAACTCAACTAACTGTCTCCTCCCTTTATGGCACATCAGTTGGTGCGGTTACATCATTTAAATATCTAGGTGTGACCCTAGACTCATGCCTGAGTTTTGACCCTCATATTCAATATACCTGCAAGCAGGTAAACTCTAAGCTAGGGATTGCCTACCGGACCAGTTATGCTCTCACTCCCTCTGCTAGACTTGCAATTGCCTGTGGTATATTACTTCCCTCTCTCACCTATGGAGTCCCTATATATGCATCAACCAGTTATTCATGTATTCATAAGTGGGATGTAACCTATAATAACATCTGTCATTTTGCCTCCTGCTCCCCCAGACTGAAATATCATTGCCTTCTTTACTCGGATCTTGGCTGGCTCCCACCTAAAGAATTAAGGTCTTTTTCACTTGGATCTGTCACTGATAACATTATTAGGTCTTAAACACCCAAACATCTGGCCTGTATCTTTCCCTATCAGAAAGCTAACTATGTGCTACGTTCTGCAGAAAATGCCCCTGTCATTATCACTGGACTAAAAAAGGTGTCAGTGCCTATGCCCACCATGCGCCCCAATTCTGGAACTCACTCCCTCTAACAATTCATCAATTGACTTCCCATTACTCCTTTAAGAGAGAATTAAGATGCCATCTCATGTCATCCCATATCTGCTCCTGTTTGAAATTGCCATAGTCCCTACCCAAAATCCCCTTCCCTCCCTGCTGGCAGGAGTTAGCAGTCCACCCCTCTTGTAGCACTTCTTCTCAGTCTCCTCTCTTATCAATTACTCCTTCATCCTCTATCTTTCCCTTTCCCTCTCCATTACATTCTTAATCTCTCCCCTCTTCTCTAACCCCCCCTTTCAATCATGGTCCATACTGCCTGTGCCGCCACCTCCTCCTCTCCTCTTACTTATCTGTCTAGCCCCTCTTCATCTCTTTCTGCCTATCAACATTCACACCATTAGCACTTCACCTTATCTCTTAAAATGTCAGTGTTGCCTTAATATTGCCTGATTTATAGCCTTCTGTAACATTACTGTTGTTTTTTTCATTTTTATCTGTGCTGTTTTACTCCCTTTCTACCTGTTGTCAAAATTTCCATTGTTATGTGAATATTTCCTCATGTAAAAGTTTATTATTCATGTGTATTCTCCTTGAAGTTTTGTATTATTGTGCTATTTGCCTCCCTTTATACCTGTTGTCAAACTTTTCATTGTTATACAAATATTTCCACATGTAAAAGTCTAGTATTCATGTATATTCTCCTTGTAGTTTTATATTATTGTGCCTGTACTCTCCCAGGTCATGCCTGAAAATAGTCTTTTTGGCTAGTGCACTTACCCAGTTAACAAAAACCAAATAAATAAATAAATTTCTTAAGAAGTTCAAAATTCTGACAGGACTTGAATCAGTGAAAAATGATTCTGCAGGCTAACATAAGATTCCCAACAGATCAAGAAAGATGCTGCAGTTGGTTAGCCTACATTCAGCAATAACTGTTCATGCAAATCTTTTCCAGAATCACCAACAAACCAATTAATCAATCAATTAATCAATCGATCAAGCAAAATCTTTAATTAACCTGGCGATCACCATTGAGCATAACTCATTTTAGAGGTGGACCTGGGGTATACAGGATAAAAACAGGTCAGAAAGATACAAAGAACAATACACAAGGCAGGAAATAAATGCAACACTAGAAAAATATGAACAGGTATTAACAGCAAGAGGCATGTACAGAAAAGACAATTGAAATCTGGGTCAGGGAAATAAACCGGTGACACATCATGCAAAGTATATACAAATATCAACATGAAAATAATATAACAGTCAATGGGTACAGCAGATTAATAAGTGCTCAGTAAACACTAAAAGTAAAGGTCCAGGGTAAGGATGAGGGTTAAAAGGTGAAGAAGGAAAGAGCCCTGTGCTTTTTCAGTGTGCAGTTTTAGTAGGGAAACGTGTGTAAAGCCCAGAGTTCCGGTCTGCAGCTTGTGTAACTGCTTGTTAGGACTGAATCCATCCTGTGAAGAGAATCAAAGGATATCTGAAGAGTAGAAACCAGGCTCACCCCTGTAGAAGACTGGAGAAATTGCTGAATTGCACTCGGTCTGTCAGGAACTGAATCTGCTGTGTGTTCTCCCGGGTATTGTGCAGTAATTGCGATCGGGATAGAGAAGCAGCCTGCCTGGTATAGTACTTTCTTTTTGCCATATAAATGTGTGAGGAGTCTCCTGGAGCTCAAGAGTAGCTCTGCTGACATTGAAGGACCCTATCTCGTTTGGAGGTCGTGAGTACTAATTCAGGGTCGCTCCCTGTTGAATTGCCACATTGAATCCAAATGGAATCACTGTACTGCTGACTGTTTAAACTAATTTTTCTTTTCTCTGTGGGAAAGGGCCCTACCAGCTGCCACGGTTTGACTAGCCACTAGGGCTTGGGTACCCAGAGACAGTAACTGGTAGGGATAGGCCTGTGCACAGAGCCATAGATAGATGAGTAAAGTGATAAGCTAATTAACCTGATTTCCCCTGTCCTTGTTATATTCCCCTAAATAAATCCGAGCTGCTTGTTTCAGCAAAGTTATACTGCCTGAGGTATTTGTCTATGTTAAAGTATTGTACTGTGATTGTTGCACTGTATCTTATTTTACAGGAGGTCCCAGTGCCTGAACCAGCCCTGGGGGTAAGTGTATACTGTGAAGGTAATTCTGATATATTGTGTGGGCCACTAGTGGGAAGAAAGGGGGGTTGCAGTGTCCCAGAGGGCTGTGACCAAGTAAGTTTAACTATTGCAAACCCTGACCTCTGGGTGGAGGCACCCGCCATTGGATCTAGGGGTTACATCTTGGAGGCTCACCGCTGGGATTGTGTGTCCTCTAGTGGC
Source organism: Neoceratodus forsteri (assembly GCA_016271365.2). Taxonomy (NCBI): domain Eukaryota; kingdom Metazoa; phylum Chordata; order Ceratodontiformes; family Ceratodontidae; genus Neoceratodus; species Neoceratodus forsteri. Next base: position 1,058,250,643 of record CM057451.1, on the reverse strand, counting down.
CATATTTACGAACCACTGTTAAGAAAAAATGGGTACCCCGACAGAAGTGGCTGTGCACCGGCTGGTGGAGTGGTGTACTGGGGAGGAGATCGACCCCCAAAATGTTATGCTTATACTGGACATCCCCTTGGGTATCAATACGGACATTGTACAGGGAGAACTTTCCAAGGTGGAAGGTTTACAAAACCCTGTGGTGGTGGGTCGGCATGCTAATCTGCTCACCCACACTTTTCTGGCCCTAGTAGAGTTTAAGGATCCCATAGATAGCTCAAAGTGCCACAGACCATTACCCCAGAGGAGCCCTCACTGCTTGAGAGTGATAACTAAGGACAGTAAAGACCGGGAGGAATGAGCCCCCACCACTATCTGAAACTTTTGAGGAGAAATTTGCTAAATGGTTGCTGGGGAAGGAAAACTGTGGAGGACTTGAAGAAACTATTCTTGCCACCTGGGGTGTTCCTCCCCAACACCCTCTCCGCTCAGTACCTGTGGTGGCTGAACCAATGCAGACTCCTATTTCTGCACCTGCCATTAGTCACGACTCTTACCAAGGTTAAGGATCTTCTCTGGCACCCCCCCCCCCCCAAGGGGAGGATGACTGGGAGACCTGGATAGACTATTTGCCCCAAGTGCTAGAATGGCAATGCTCGAAGCCAAGCGAAGAGGGTTAGTGAGAGCCTCCGAGGTCCTGCCCTGGCTACCATCCGTGCTAAACGGGCCAGTAACCCTGAAGTGACTGCACAGGCCTATCTTGAGGCTCTGGAGAATGTGTATGGGAGCCCAGATTCTGATGAAGACCTATGGTGGAGAGTAAGAGATTCACAACAGTACCAAGGGGAGTTGTTGTCTGTGTATGTATCTCGGCTGGAAAAATTGTTGCAAGAATGCCTCAGAAAGGGTGGTTTGCCAGCGATTGAACTGGACCGAACCAGGCTGGACAGGATCCTTAAGTCTGCCCCCTTCTCAGAACTGCTGTTGCTTCAGTTACGCCTGGCAAATCGACTGGAATCCCCACCCTCCTATGATGAGTTAATGAGAGAAATTCAAGGAGTTGAGAAAAGGCGACCTCGGGAGGGACCTGCACCAACAGCTGCGGCTACGACCCGAGTGACTGAGGGTGACCCATCAAGTGAAGTTCAGGGGCAGAGGTTGACAGTCAATGAGTGCCCTGAGAAGGAAAACGATATGTCACAATGGGGCGAACTGTTGAGAGAGATCCGGGAATTCAAAAACAGTCCCTTTATGAAGGCCACGCCTGCAAGTACGGGGCCCTGACCTATATCCGACTGCATCTGCTATGGGGGTTGGGGTACCCACCCATGTATCTCCTGCTGATAACAGCTCCAAACTCAATTCCTTGACCATGGAAGTGGAGAAACTGACGAGATGTCTCCAAATGCTTATCACGCCGCAGACAGAGATGGCACCAAGGTTTCCAGTTAGTAGTACCCCCGCCCTGGCTCCCAGTGTGGCGCCTCGGCCAGCTCAAACTCCAGAAAGTATGTTTTGCTATAATTGCGGGAAGGATGGGCACATGAAAATGGAATGCTGGTCCCCAAAAGACACTGACAAAGTTGCATATAGGCTACAAGGAGAGCTTCGGAGAACAAATCAGTGGTTAAGAGGTGCACGAAATGATCCCAGTGAGGGCACCAACAATGCTAACTCACGTCCTTTTGTGGCAAGGTCAGTTGCCCAGGCCCCACTACCGCCTCTCAGACTGGTCCAGAATAGTGGGTCCCTCCATGGAGACCACTGTAAAGGTGAATGGAGTGTCTACAAGAGCTGTATTAGACAGTGGCTCCCAAGTGACAATTATGTTCCAGGATTGGTATCAGAAGCATTTGTCAGACGTACCTTACAACCATTAGAAGGACTGCATGTATGGGGTTAAGTGAAGAAGCCTACCCTATTCCGGGTATATCCAATTTGACTGTCTTTCCCCACCTCTGTGGCTGGAGTGGCCGAACAAGTAGAGACCCTAGCCTATGTGTGTCCCCCCACTGGACTGTATGATGGTGTCCCTTTGTTGATTGGAACAAATGCTCATATGTTGGAGGCTGGCACAGTTGTGTTATGAAAGAACAGGGTCAAAGACTAGTAGAGCTTTAAGAGTTCGGCTTTAATTAAGAAGGCCTATGAGGCACAGAGAGATGAAAAAATAGAACCAGAGGAACGGTCGAGAATTGTATGGAAGAAGGATCCTGAGTCTCTGATCTTGGTGCCAAATGCCCAGTGTACCTTACAGGGAGAGGTCCGTATCAGAAAGGATGTTAAGAATAAAATATTAATGTTGGATGCACCAGGCAATGGAAAATTGCCAGAGGGACTGCTGGTCAAGCCTAGTATTTTGCCCGCTAGAGCCCATGCTTATGCCAGAAGGGTAATGGTCCAAGTTCATAATGTGTCTGAAAGAGACATTCGAGTAAATAGAGGTTGCATCCTGGCTAATGTGCATTGTGCAGACACTGCAGTGCTACCCAGCAGCAAGAGTTCAAGGAAGAATGACAGAGTAACACCTGACTTGTTTGATTTCGGTGACTCCCCATTGCCAGCTGAATGGAAAGTGAGGATCAGTGAGAAGCTTGCCCAGAGAGACCAGGTGTTTTCTTTAAAGGAATGGGACGTGGGATGCATGCAAGGAGCTGAGCACAATATCCGGCTGCATGACGAAGACCATTCGGTGAGGTCTTGACGCCTGGCACCTGCTGACATAGATGATGTGAGGACGGCATCTGCAAGAGATGTTAGCTGCTGTGTAATACAAGAATCCAGAAGCCCTTATGCTTCCCCATTGTGTAGTGAGGAAAAGAATGGGACAGTAAGGATGTGTGTGGATTATCGCACCTTAAACCGCGGACTATCCCTGATCAGTACACAATGCCCCGCATTCAGGATGCTTTGGACTGCCTAAACAGGAGCAAGTGGTTCTCTGTGTTGGTTCTCCACAGTGGGTACTACCAGATCCCGATGGCCCCAGAGGACCGTGAGAAGACAGCCTTTATCTGTCCGCTTGGCTTCTATGAATTCATGAGGATGCCTCAAGGGATTTCAGGTGCCCCAGCCACTTTTCAACGATTGATGGAGCATGCAGTGGGGGACATGAACTTACTAGAGTGCCTGGTATACCTAGATGATGTTATTGTGTTTGGCAGCTCACTGAGGAACATGAGAGCAGATTATTTAAGGTATTGGACCGACTGGAGGACTTTGCCTTTAAACTGTCCATTGATAAGTGTCAATTCTTTCAAACATCAGTAAAATATGTGGGACACATAGTATCCACTGAGGAATAGAGACTGACCCAAGTAAAGTTGAGGCCTTGACCACCTGGCCACAGCCCAAAATCTAAAAGAACTGCAAAGATTCCTGGGATTCTGTGGTTATTATCGCGCTTCATCAAGGACTATTCAAGAGTGATCCGCCCTTTACTTAACCTTACTCAAGGGTATCCCCAACCCACAAAAATACCAAAGTCAGCGTCCCTCAAGACTGAAAGAGTGTATTTTCATCCGGTGAAGTATTTGGGGCCCGCTGGACTCCTGATTGTGAGACTGCTTTTCATGAGATCATATATCAACTTACCCATGCTCCAGTGCTGGCCTATGCCGATCCAAGAAAACCTTACGTCCTGCACACTGATGCTAGCTTGCAAGGGTTGGGGGCTGTGTTGTACCAAGAGCACGAGAATGGCCTGAGACCAGTGGCCTTTGCCAGTAGAAGCCTGACCCCATCCAAAAGAACTATCCTGTACATAAGTTAGAGTTCCTAGCTTTGAAGTGGGCTATTGTTGACCAATTCCATGAGTACTTGTATGGGGCTAAAATACTAGTAAAAACTGACAATAATCCTTTGACCTATGTGCAGACCTCAGCTAAGTTGGATGCCACTGGCCACAGGTGGCTTTCTGCATTATCTACATATGACAATGCTCTCGAATACCAAGCAGGTCTGAACCACATAGATGCTGATGCTCTCTCCCAGGCCTGTTCCCCAGAATGATTGGGTCCGATTGGCAGAATCTGACATTCGGGCACTCTGCCGGAAGTTTGACAGGGAGGAACAAATGTCACGGAGGCATGCTGGGCTGCATGGTGGATTGCTAGGACCCTCTGAGAATTGCATACCTGCCTTATTGCCACTTTTCTGCAATAGACATTGGTGCACTGCCTCAGCTGGACAATGACAGTATTCGCGGGCTCAATCCCGCGATCCTATGATCAAATCAGCTTTAGAAGCCCTCTATGCAGGAAAAGATGTGTCCAAATTATGCTCCACTGATTTGAGAACTGCACTGTTATACAAAGAAGGTCCTAAGTTGAAACTGATCAATAAACTGTTATACAGAGAAACAGTAGACAGAGGGGACAAGTAGACAAACAACAACTGGTGCTGCCCACTGCCTTTCGAGACTCAGTATTGAGGTCCTTGCACAACCACATGGGGCACCTTGGTATAGACAGAACACTTGACTTGGTGAGATCCAGATTCTATTGGCCTAAGATGGGGCTGATGTGGAGCAACACATTCGAACTTGTAGTCGCTGCTTACAGAGGAAAGCTTTGCCCCTGAGGCTGCCCCCTTGTTAACATAACCACCAGTGCACCCATGGAGCTGGTCTGTATTGATTTTCTGAGTTTGGAGTCAGATCAAAGAAATATCAGTAATGTGCTGGTGGTCACTGACCATTTCACGAGATATGCCCAAGCTTTCCCCACCAAAGACCAGAAAGCATCCACTGTAGCCAAAGTACTTGTAGAAACTTTTTGTTCACTATGGGGCTCCACAAAGAATCCATTCTGATCAAGGGAGAGACTTTGAGAGTCGTCTGATGAAAGAGATGCTTTCTCTGTGGGAGTGAGAAAGTCCAGAACCACTCCCTACCACCCCAGGGGACCCACAGCCTGAACGTTTCAAACGCACTTTGCTAGATATGCTAGGCACCCTGCACCCAAAGGACAAGACTAGATGGAGCCAACAAATTAGCACCCTGGTACATGCTTATAACTGCACCAAAAGTGATGCCACTGGGTTCTCCCCTACCGCCTGATGTTTGGAAGAAGCTCGACTACCGGTAGATGTGTGTTTGAGGTCTCTCCTGTTGGGTTCAAGCTGACAACTATTTACAGTATGTGCAAAAGTTAAAGGCCCAGCTAACTCATGCGTGCCAACTGGCTCAAACCATGGCTGCCAAAAGAAATCTGGCCAACAAAGAAAGGTATGATAAAAGGTGAAAGCACAGGAACTCCAGGAGGAGATCGGGTATTGCTAAGAAATCTGGGACTGCATGGCAAGCACAAGATTGCTGACAGATGGCACCATCTCCCTCACATTGTAGTGGGCAAACTAGATGATCTGCCAGTGTACAAAGTAAGGCCTGAGAATAATTCAAAAGATGTAAAAACAATGCATAGAAATCATTTACTGCCCATTGGACAAATCTTAATTGAGTCTGAGCCCTAGAAGATGCCCCTCTGGACCAGTGACTAGAGCTGCTGCTAAGAAAAGATCAAGAAAGTCTGCACCTACAGAAGCAAAGTTAAAGTGTTCCCCTCCACAGGTCCCAGTTGAGCATGACTGTCAGTCCATTCGGAAGAAAGTGAGAGTGACTTTGAATACTATCCTTCTTATGAACTGAGTCAATTGTTTCGGGCAATCCCTAGTCAATACTGGAGATGAAGCTGGGCCTTCTGGACTGTCCAAGCCCCAGCTTCGTCCCTGGAGCCAATGTTCCCAGAAAGTGAAGTGCAAAAGCATCAGATCAGATGAAATGGAATCATTGTGCATGGTTGAACTGTTTGAGCTTTCAGGAGAAAATGATGGATTGGGTCAGACTGGTAATACCAGAACAAGAAGAGTATTTTGAGTGCCCTGACAGTCCACTGCCAATGTCTGAAAGCTCTCCATGCGAGCCAAATGTTGTGGACTCAGAAACTGTAACCCTGGAGCTGAAAGTGCCCCAAGTTCTAGCCTCTACCCCCATGGAGACTCCCTGACAAGTGAGGACAATGCTGAAAATGAGGCTCAGAGTGCAGAGACTGTAACAGTTCCCCCTAGAAAGACTTGTCGAGCTGTAAAGCCTGTGGTGCACCTCAGTTATGATTCCCTGGGCCGGCCAGTGCATCTGCCTCTCAATGTTGTCCATAAAGCAGTGTATGTGTCCCCGAGCTCATTGCCCAAACTGAGCGTCAGTGCTAACTCCAAGTTACTTGTGTTGCCCTCTAAGTATGGTGCCCTTGCCCCACCCAGCCCAAAGGTAACTGATAGGGAAGGGCCCTCTCTTCAGGTTTCATGTACAAGAGGTAATAACTTGAGTTATGGTACAATGTGTATGTAATACTGTGTAGAGTGACGTACTGCAATGTTTCAGAAATGTGTTCTTGGTAAAATGATATATTGACTGATGATTACATGTCGAGCCTAATGCAAATGTATATGGTTGCAGTTGAAACTTATGAGTACTTGCTTGAGCGGACGTCAAGCTTTCCCAAACCAGGAAGGTGTAACCCCCTGCAAATGGGGGTTCCCAAAAGACTTCCAGGAGCTTGCTTGAATGCTCCAAGCCTGAATGGTGTTTGGCGTTTAAGCCATTTATCAGTGAGTGTTTTAGAACCTCTGGTACTGTCTCTTAAGAGCTGTCTGCTTGCAGACATAATTAGTTTGTATGGGGGACTGTGTGTTTCTTTGATTGAGTACCACTCGAGCTGCTGCCAATTCACTCCATTTTGCAGTCACTAGAGTGCAAAGGGAACCTATCTGAAAGATGTAACTGTTTGCCAGAAATCATTTAGAGTAATAATGAAATACAGTTTGTCTAACCTGCTTTCTTTGCAGTCAGAACTGTGTCTGCCTAGTTCCCTATTCTGGTTTTGAACTGCTGAACTGGACCAATCAGTGTGGGGTAAGCTAGCTCTAAAATGGTGCCTTGGACGAATCAGAACTTGGACTCATAATCTGAGCCAGCCACAAGAGGATTGTATGGGCAGTGACTCTGGGAGATGTAGTTTAGACTTCGGTGCCTTTTTGGACCAACAGGAGCAGTCTATTGTGAGTGACAGCTAATCCAGTCAAGAACTGGGAGGAACTCAAAGGAAGTGCCCGGTTTTGTCTGTTGGAGTTTCAGTTTTAGCTCTGGCAGTGAAGAAGGAAGGAGTCCTGTGCTTTTTCAGTGTGCAGTTTTAGTCGGGAAACGTGTGTAAGGCCCAGAGTTCCGGTCTGCAGTTTGTGTAACTGCTTGTTAGGACTGAATCCATCCTGTGAAGAGAATCAAAGGATATCTGAAGAGTAGAAACCAGGCTCACCCTGTAGAAGACTGGAGAAATTGCTGAATTGCACTCGGTCTGTCAGGAACTGAATCTGCTGTGTGTTCTCCCGGGTATTGTGCAGTAATTGCGATCGGGATAGAGAAGCAGCCTGCCTGGTATAGTACTTTCTTTTTGCCATATAAATGTGTGAGGAGTCTCCTGGAGCTCAAGAGTAGCCCTGCTGACATTGAAGGACCCTATCTCGTTTGGAGGTCGTGAGTACTAATTCAGGGTCGCTCCCTGTTGAATTGCCTCATTGAATCCAAATGGAATCACTGTACTGCTGACTGTTTAAACTAATTTTTCTTTTCTCTGTGGGAAAGGGCCCCTACCAGCTGCCACAGTTTGGACTAGCCACTAGGGCTTGGGTACCCAGAGACAGTAACTGGTAGGGATAGGCCTGTGCACAGAGCCATAGGTAGATGAGTAAAGTGATAAGCTAATTAACCTGATTTCCCCCTGTCCTTGTTATATTCCCCCTAAATAAATCAGAGCTGCTTGTTTCAGCAAAGTTATACTGCCTGAGGTATTTGTCTATGTTAAAGTATTGTACTGTGATTGTTGCACTGTATCTTATTTTACAGGAGGTCCCAGTGCCTGAACCAGCCCTGGGGTAAATGTATACTGTGAAGTAATTCTGATATATTGTGTGGGCCACTAGTGGGAAGAAAGGGGGGTTGCAGTGTCCCAGAGGGCTGTGACCAAGTAAGTTTAACTATTGCAAACCCTGACCTCTGGGTGGAGGCACCCGCCATTGGATCCAGGCCCCTCAACCTGTAAGTGGCAAATCAGGCAGGGGTAGTAGCCCCTGGGATAGCGCCATCTAGGGGTTACATGTTTATTTATGTATATTTTGCATTAGATTGTTTGTATTGGTGTGATTATGTGGAACTTGGAAAATTTGCACAGGACTGTCTTGAAAACTGGATTGTATTATCCAAATGGCATGTATTATTCCTGTATAAAAATAATTTTTTTACTACTACTACTACTACTAATACTACTACTACTACTACTACTACTACATATGCCTTCCTCCAGTCCTCAGGTACCTCACCATACTCCCATGATTTGTTAAAAAGGGTAGCCAGTGGTGTCACTAGTTCTCCCCATAATTATTTTAGAATTCTTGGGTGAATTCCATCAGGTCGCATTGCTTTGACCATCTTCAGTTTAAGAGTTCTTTCAGAACCCTTTCTTCTGTGAAAGGACTGAGATTGACCCCTATGCAGAGTGCTTCTGTTAATTGGATTAGGCACCTCGCCTCCTTCTCCTTTGTGAATACTGAGCAGAAGTATTTGTTCAGTATCCCTGCTTTTTCACTGTCCCTCTCTGTCCACCCACGGTCCTTTCTATTCAGTCTCACTATCTATCCCTTTGTCTTTCTACGCTCCCTGATGTACCTATAGAATGTTTTATCCCCCTTCTTAACCGAGTTGGCTATCTTTTCCTTAATTTAGGCCTTTGCTATTCTGACTTCCCTCCCTGCTTCCTTCTTCCTTAACTGGTACAGTTCTCTATCCTGCTCCTTCCGTGTTTCCTTATACTTCTTGAATGCTATCTTTTTCTCCCTAACCTTCCCCGCCACCTCTTTTGAGAACCATAGTGGCTTTTTCTTTCATTTTGATCTGTTTATTTGCTTCACACAAAGGCTTGTTGCCTCTGTGATGGCAGTTTTGATGTTTCCCCATTGTTGCTCCACCCCTCCTTCTAGCCTGTTTGCTAGTGCTTTTCTAAGGCACTCTCGCATCTTGCCAAAGTCAGCCCTCCTGAAGTCCGGTATCCTCACTTTTGTATGGCTTGACTCTGTAGCTGAGTTTATCATGAACCACACTGTTTGGTGGTCACTTGTTCCCAGATGGCTACCCACTTCTAGATCTGAGGTCCTCTTGCTGTCCCCATTTCAGAGTATGAGGTCTAAGATTGCTCCCTCACGAGTGGGTTCCAAAACTAGCTGTCTGAGGCATGCCACCTGTAGGGCATCGAGAATGGCCCTGCTCTTGGATGTGGCTGTAGCAAAAGTGCTACAGTTAATATCTGGCATATTCAGGTCCCCCATCAACAGTATCTTCCCTTTCTTTGCCATCCTAAGGTTGCCTTCTATCATATCCTTGTCCATTCCCTCTCCCTGACACGGGGGTCTGTATACAACACCTGTGCGGATTGTGGTGCCATTTCCAGTCCCTAAGGTGACCCACAGTGCCTCCTCTCCTCCCTGTTTACCCTTTAGTTCTGTTGCTTTGATCCCTTCCCTTACATGGAGAGCTACTCTTCGCCCTCTTCTACCCTCCCTGTCTCTCCTGTAGGTTGTTTACCTTGGTATGTTAACATTCCAGTCATGGTTCTCTGTGTACCATGTTTCTGTGACTGCTACGATATCCAGGCATCCCTCTTCCATCAAGACCACATGTTCAGGGAGCTTGTTGCTCAGACTATCCCTGGAAAATTATCCCTTTTTGTCCCATCCCTGTCCTTATTGTCTTTTTCATTTTCTCCACTTACCCCTGCCCTTCTCCCTATCAACATCTCTATCTTGGTATTTACCTCATTTACTACCCTGATTTTTTTGGGGGGCCTAGGATTTCCCTCTTCCTTTCCAGTGCCTCCCCCCTTGGCTAGTTTAAATGCTTGCCAATGAAGCATTTAAACCTATCTCCTAGGATCCTGGCTCCCCTCCTAGACAGATGCAGACCATCACGCCAGTATAGGCCTGCATCACTCCAGGTGGACCACCAGTCCCCAATGAAGCCAAATCCCTGAGCTCTGCACCAGTCTTTCAACCACTGATAGAATCCCATGGGTGGAGCACCCTAGTCTCATCCATGCCATAGACAGACAGCACCTCCAAGAAGGTTACCGTGCATGCTACTTATCTAAGGCCCCTCTCCAACTCCACAAACTCTTCCTGCACTGCTCTGATCCCTTTCTCAGCCAGGTCATTAGTCCCTAGGTGCCCAATGACATCCGGCTCCATCCCCCGTGCTGCTGCTCCAGCAATCCTGAGGATTTTCTCCCTCTCCCTCCAAGCTATAGCACCAGGCAGGCACCTTACCTCCCTCTCCGCTTCCTCCCCCAGTTCTACCCTCCTAACAATGGAGTCTCCCACCAGGAGTTGTTTTCTTCCCCTGAAGGGTCCCATGCCACCCTCCTGTGGGTCTCCTTTGTCGAGGTTCCCAGCATCCTCCTTGGTCTCCACTGTGGGTTCCTCCATAGAGGAACCACACTTTGCCAGAATGGCATATGAATTGTGGAGAGGTACAACTGTAGGGTTGCACCTCTGTTCCACCACCCTCACCCTCCCTGAGCCCACTGTGGTCCAACCGCTCCTATTTCTTGACAACCTCTGAGGCAATGGCATAATAACTATAGTCATATAACCCACATGCCCATTTAATTGTTTTCCAAACACCATAACTTATTGCTATTGCATTTAACAACCTCCTTTTCCTCCTTGACTATGGCTGCCCGGTGTACTCCCTCACCTCCATTACCAACCTTAACAGCCTTGATGCTACAGTACCTACAATTGTATATGTTGCCTTGCCCTCCACGCCCCTCTCCTCACTCACCACTGCAGTCTTTACCTGTCCCTTAACTGGCTCCCTCCACAAGCACAACAATTCTACCTGTTGGCCTGGACCATTGATGACACTTTGCACAATCCCTCCTACTCTCTACTATCCCTTATTATCTGGCCTTGAACCTACTGCTGTAATCTACATCAGTCTTTATATCTTCAACTAGAATGACCTAACATTACTATGAGGATGGGCCTAAGAGTCTTCTCTGTAGCTGGACTCTCACTAAGGAATGACCGCCCCTCCTCCATTTGTTACCCTGACCCACCTCTAAATCTAAATTCCCTGTTAAGAATGCACTTCCTCTGTATCTGCCCTCATGCTGTTAGCAAGGGTTCACCTCCCTTGCAGCTCACCCTTATCCCCTCCACCTCTCATGCTCCTCTCTCCTCTCCCACCCTGAATACCATTGTTATTCCTTTTGCTGAATGATGCAGCAACCTTGGCCTGTTTACCTAAATGTTATATACCTTGTTTACGCAATTGCTGTTGTACCTGGTACTGTTTACTTATATTTTCTCTGTTAGCTTGACCACCACTTTTATGTTCACTGTATGATACATGCTGCTCCCTCACTGTATTTTTATGTTGTATGTGCCAGTTTCTGGCCTGGTCCATGCCTGAAAAAGGTCTTCAGATCAATGCACCAACCTGGTTACCAAATGAGCAGATAAATAAATAATGTTACAGTTTAAAGGTGTGCACTGGAATGGAGGTGTGCTAGAACACACTGCAATACTTCCAATTCACTGATTCGGGCACTCACCAGCAATTATAAACTCAGACTCCAACCTCTTAGAAAAAATTAAAAAAATTTATTGAAAGCACAGGACAACCCATAAGGGCAACTGCTTGATGCATTTCGGATCACTTCTGATCCTTTATCAACAGCTGACTTGCCCACAGCTAAACCAACATTAAATACTACACCAAGCGCATGAATTAATGACATCACAATTACAAAATTCAAATGCACTGGCTGCAACTTATCACATGTCCATACTTCTCTAGTGAGTCACTCTCACAGTTAAGTAGAAGAGTGTTTAATTAAAAGTGCAACATACCAACAACAGAGTGAATATAAAACTAAAAAAACAGGAAGGGTTGGGGAAGAAAAAGAATAAAGGGAAAGAGCAGGAGGGGAAAGGAAGGTTAGGAAAGAAGAAATTCTTATAAAGCAATATTCAATATCAATTGCTCATTATGAATATAAATATATGTTACAAATGATAAATAACAATTAGGTAAAGTAGCATCTTAAAGTGGAAGTACTTAAATTGATTCAACTCTTATCTAGGTAAGGCTTTAAATCATTCACTAAAATACCACCAACAGCTTAATCTGGTTCAAAGTCAGTTGGTATTCATCTGTATTCCCCTCCCCCGGGTCGTGCCTGAAAATAGGCAGAATGTGTCCAGTGCACTTACCCAGTCAACAAAAATTAAATAAATAAAACCACTATTAAGTCCTAGTGGTTTAGTAGCACTTATCTTTAAAATCCAAAACCTTTCCTGTCTCAGTAACAAATTATTGAAGTTACCCCCCCCCCCCGGATTTCTACTGACTTTATCAATAATGATAAACAACAGTTTATGCTCATTCTTATTTGCAGTTGTATTAATGTGGACAGTAGTTGCATACAGTGGGTCCTTATTTCCCATGGGATGCTGCTTGAAGGCCGTTTTGTTTTTCCAGTGTAAAATGCTTGACAACTACACTGTGCCATGTGTGTATGCAACATACATTGGTTTTTAACTGCCTTTGATACAATAAATAGAACTAATCTTTGGGACTCAATGTATAGTGCTGGAATAGTGCCAGTTCTGATTAATATCATAAGGTTATTATATTCTAACACATGGGCACAAGTTAAGCTAGATATGGGTGGTAATTGTCCTTTACAATTCCCAACAAATACTGGAGTTAGACAGCGGTGCATTCTCTCCCCCATGCTATTCTGAATTTATTTGGATCCTCTGCTGAAAACATTACAAGCTTCTAGCATGGATTCACCAAAGATTAGTTCTGAACAATGCACAGTTCTCGCATATGCAGATGATCTGATATTGCTGTCTTTAACAGCTAGGGATTTTCAAGGAAAATTAAATCTCCTGGACTCCTTTGCGGATGAAATGAGTCTAAAAATGAATATGTTGGTAAAAGTATTCTGGAAAATGGTTTGTAGAATCACAAGCTTTACCAGTCATAAATGACTACACATATTTGGGACTTGTTTTTTTTTTTTCTAAAAACTTATGTTGTAAGGCAAATTATGCAGCTATTCACAACAAGGTTACAAATGCATCATTAGCACTGAAAAGATTTAATATGAAATTTATTGGGTACTCTATAAGGCCACTGTTGAGTGTGACTGAAGCAAAATATAACTCCCAAATACTATATGGAACAGAATTATGGGATCATAAGTACTTATCAAACCTGGAAAAAACAATAATACACCTTTTAAAATCTACAGTGGGCTTTCCCACAACAGCCCCTGCTACCTATGTATGGGTAGAAAGAGGTTTAACTAATTTGAAAGCCTTAGCAGAATCATGCTTAATCAATTATTGGATTAGACTGAACATCTTACAGGGTAACATAATTGCTAGTAATTGTTTAGAGGAAAACAAATGGTGGGTGATGAATGTTTTTTGGCAATTGCCTTAGCTACTTAAAGTCAGGCAAATATGAAGATCAGTAGGGCTTGAACATCTACTTGATTTAATGTTTAAAAATATCAACATTTCTGGGCTGGACCAGTGGCTCTGAGAGTTGAGGCGCTGGAGCCGCACCTCGAGCTAAAGATGGTGACCCGGGAACGGACTCGGGTCGCCGGGGGTCAGTCAGGGGATGGAGGATGGACTATTCCAACGGATGCTCTACTCCCTTGGGGTGGGATACCAGGGGTGCTATAAAGCACCTGACATTCTGAGAGAGCCAGTGGGTGCACCGGCTTTTGAGGGGCATGGTGGCTTTGCTCACCAGAGCTGGGGAGGGGGAACACTGTTAGGTGCTTGAGAGGAGTGAGCATCAGCATGTTGACTCTCTGGACTTACATCCTATGTGCCAGTGTCTCAGGGGGTTGGGCAACAAAAAAGGGATCGGAGGAGAAAAATCCTTCACCTCTCCTAGGTGACGACCTCTCCAGCAGCATGCATGTCACCACCACTGATAACATCAGGGCAGACTCCATTTTGCAAGCCCTCTCCCTGAAACATTCGGGGGAAAAGGTAAGGGGGACCTTTCCTCACCCCATTTGGGGGGCAATCTGGGCCATCAAGGACTTAGGGGAGTCGAGCTAGGACACTCTAGGGGCAGACACTGAGTCGTGTAGGTTGGCGAGCATGAGGCATTGAGGGCTCTGATTGAGTGGACAGCTGAGGGTAGATAAGGTGGTGGGGATAAAAAGAGTAAAAAAAATATGAACATTTCTATACAATATAAACAGATATTAAGAAATTACTTATTAAAAATATAATAGAGAGAACTTGAAAAAAAATTAAGGAACTCTTGATTCTCCCTGCAGTATAGCAATAACATCTTGATTCATAAATATAAATACTATCTTAATGTTCTGAAGGATGAGAAATTCAGGAAAACTTATTCTAGATTCAGGGTGGAATTCCAAGTATCTGATTCACTTATGGCAAGATTTAAGAGGCTAGGAGATACTGTTCACTCATATTGTTTTTGTGGGGCACAAAAAACAGAGAACTTTCCGCATATGATATTGAAGTGCTTCTGTTATGAAAAGGACAGAAACAAGCATTTTTCAATGCCGAATGTTTGCTTGCTGGCATTGGCATTGGTAGTGTAGGAGTTACAGAGCTGTATAATAGGAATGGCAGTGAAGTATTGAACTGAAGCCAACCCCATCACCACTCTGCAGATAGTGACAGGCATTGGGGTGTGCCTTTGGGTCATCAGGCATAATGGCCTCGCCATTTCTCCACACCCTACCGTGCAGACAATGACAAGTGTCACGGTGTGCCTTGGGGTCTTTGGTCCTTATGCACACCCCATTCCATCAGGAAATATTGTGAGATGGGTGTGGTATAGGAGAATGGGGTGAACTTTGGGGCCGAAGAGTCCAAGGCAAACCTCGAAGCCTCTCAGTTGATGCAGGGTGTGGGTGGGGGTGGAATGGTATGAGTATTGCAGGTGACAATCACAAGTCACAGCCCTGATGCCTGTCATTCTCTACAGGGTGGGGTGTTATGGTCAGAAACCCTAATGCCTCAGGCATTCATTGGTATTTTCACTCCAAATTTTCAACAAGGGTTTTTTGTGACCCCCACCTCATGAACAGTGGCAATATCAGTTTGTTAGCTGAAAGCTGCTTTTGCACAGTGACTACGGCATTTGTCACCACAGGTGCAAAAACACATTCTGAACAGGATGTGATAAATGACAGCTGTACTGTTCATGGGGAGGTGTAAAAAATGGCAATGTTGAAAATCTGCAGTGAAAATATTGAAAAAAACGGTGAAGTCATGAGCGTGCGTAGAAACTGTGCAATGTGCACCAGTAATGTAATTAGTTTGGGAATTGTTTACAGCAGATTGTCAACACAGGCATTTTGGGACCTCCGGTCATGTACAGTGTCACTGTCATTTTCTTTATCTGTCCCGAACATTGATTTCCCACAGCAACCACGCATTTCTGTGCTGAAAGTGTGAAACACATTTCGGCCATGTTGTGAAAAATGACAGCTGTACTGTTCACAAGGAAGTGTGGAAAAATGCCACTGGTGAAAATCTGGACTGAAAATATTACAAATTCATGAACTTATGAGGGTGCATGGAAACTGCGTAATGCTCACTCATAACACAATCATTTTTAGGAATTTTTTCACCAAATTTTCAAAATAGCCATTTTAAGATCTCTGCTCATGAGCAGTGTCACTGTGATTTTCTTAATGTGTCCCATACATTGATTTTGCACACCGACTGCGCCATTGTGTGCTACATGGGCGGAAACATGTTTTGGGAGAGATGTGAAAAATGACAGCTGTACTACTCATAAGGAGGTGTGGTAAAATGGCAATGTTGAAAATCTGGAGTGAAAATATTGAAAATTTGCGAACTTATGAGCGTGCGTAGGATCAGCACAACAAAAGCTCGTAAAACAGTAATTTTGGGGAAATTTTCACCAAATTTTTAACATAGCCATTTTAACACTTCTGCTCATGAACAGTTTGACTATGATTTTCTTAATGTGTCCCATACATTGAGTTTGCACACTGACTGCGCCATTGTGCGCTACATGCGTGGAAACACATTTTGGGTGAGAAGTGAGACATGACAGCTGTACTGCTCATAAGGAGGTGTTGTAAAATGCTAATGTTGAAAATCTGGAGTGAAAATATTGAAAATTCGCGAACTTACGAGCGTGCATAGGAACAGCGCAACGCATGCTCGTAAAATAGTCAATTTTGGGAATGTTTTCATCAAATTTTTAACATAGCCATTTTAACACCTCTGTTCATGAACAGTGTCACTGTGATTTTCTTAATGTGTCCTGAACATTGATTTCGTACACCGACTGCGCCATTGTGCACTACATGCGCAGAAACACATTTTGGGTGAGATGTGAAAAATGACAGCTGTGCTACTCATAAGGAAGTGTGGTCAAATGGCAATGCTGAAAATCCAGAGTGAAAATATTGAAAATTCATGAACCTACAAGCGTGCGTAGGAACAGCACAATGCAGGCTCATAAAACAGTCATTTTTAGGAATTTTTTCACCAAATTTTCAACATAGGCTTTTTGAGAGCCCACCTTATGAACATTGGCACTGTCATTTCATTAATTGGTCCCAAAAGGTGATTTCACACAGTGACCGCAAAATCACCCTTTGGGCCCGATTAACACCATGGCAGTGGCAGAATTCATGAGGAGGGGTCCCAAAAACCCCATGTTGAAAATTTGGTGCCAAAATTCAAAAAAATGCCTGAGATATGCAGCAAAGTTGAAAAAACCCTATTCATTACATTATACAGCTTACCGGCATTTCCTCAGTTCGCGGTCAGCTTTGAAGAGTGCAGATGTGTTCCTGGTCCACCGAAGATCATCAAGCCGAGCTCCGGAGGTGTATATGGGGTGAGGTGGGGTGGGGGAGGCAAGGTGCGTAGAGGGTGGGAATGGGTGGGGGATGGGGCAGGGAGACTGCAAGGCACCGTTTTTGTGTTTTCAGTTGTTTTTTTAATTACAACGCGGGACGTTTACCATGCTGGGGTGGGCTCCCAGCATGGCAATTAGACGATGCAGGACATTTGCCACACTGGGGTGGGCTCCCAGCATGGCAGCTGGAAAGCTTTGGGGGGGCAGTGGAGCCGACGGGGATTGGGCACCCCTGTCAGCCATTCCGACTGTTGCCACACTGGAGTGGGCTCCCAGAGTGGCACTCGGTAATCTCTTGGGGCAGACTGTGGAGCCGACTGGGGATTGGGCACCCTAGTTGGCCAAACACATTGTTGCCACGCTGGGGTGGGCTCCCAGCGTGGCACTTGGAAGACTGTTTGGGGGAGGGGGGAGAGCACTTCAGTGAACACTTCCCTTATCTGATCATGCTTATTGAAGTGGCTCTCTCCCTTTCAACTGTAAGCCACTGCATTCTGGAGTGCTGTCATAGGCAGCTGCAGCATGCATTGGGGACTCTGGCCATGCCTGCAAACACACGGAGGGAATTGGAAGAGGGGGTGCCACACCTCCAGAAACTCAGATGATGGCACTATGTTTCTTGTACATGTGTGCAAGCAAACATAAAAAATGGCTGGGTGATGTATTATCCTATCTGCAATACTGTGATGATGGTGTAAAAATTAGAAACATAGAAACATAGAAACATAGAATGTGACGGCAGATAAGGACCGCTTGGCCCACCCAGTCTGCCCATTTTCCTACCTACTGGATAAGCTGCAGATCCTAGTTAACCAGCGGCCTACTTCTTCCTACCCCCACCCCCCAGAATTGCCTTATGACTATCCCATGCATGCTTGAATTCCACTACTGATTTTGACTCCACAACCTCCTCCGGAAGGCCATTTCCATGCATCCACAACCCTCTCTGTGAAAAAATACTTCCTTAAATTACCTCTGAACGCCCCCTCTATCTTCAAATTGTGCCCTCTTGTTCTTGCACACCTCTTTTTTGAAAGATGCTACCCTCTTGGACTTTGTTGATTCCCTTGAGGTACTTGAAAGTTTCTATCATGTCCTCCCCCTCCCTCCTTTCCTCGAGGCTATACATATTAAGCTCCTTAAGTCTCTCTTCATATGTCCTCCGGTGCAGACCCTGCACCATTTTAGTTGCCCTCCTCTGGACAGCTTCCATCCTGTCTATGTCTTTGCTGTACTCCAGATGGGGTCTCACCAGCTGTCTGTACAGAGGGATAATAACTTCCTGTTTTCTACTGGTGATGCCTCTTCCTATGCATCCCAGTATCCCCCCAGCCCTCCTTGCTGCCTTCTCACATTGCTTGCCCACCTTTAGGTCATCTGATATGACTACCCCCAGGTCCCTTTCCATTTTTGTTGTTGTTAGTATCTCACCTTCCATTGTGTACTCTTCCTGGGTTTTGTTTCCCAGGTGCATTACCTGCACTTCTTAGCATTGAATCTAAGCTGCCATACATTTGACCATTCCTCTAACCTTGCCAAGTCCCTTCTCATCCTTTCCACCCCTCCTTGTGCATCAACTCTGTTGCAGATCTTAGTGTCATCTGCAAAGAGACATACTTTCCTTCAGTCCTTCTGCAATGTCGCTTATAAAGACATTGAAGAGGACTGGTCCTAATCTGAACCCTGGTACCCGCTAGTAACCCTCCTTTCTTCTGAGTGGACTCCATTTTACTATTACTCTCTGTGTCCTATTCTCCAGCCAATTCTTTGCCCAGGCTGTCATCTTGGGACCCACTCCCAGGCTGGCTAACTTTATATTAATCTTTTGTGTGGGACTGTGTCAAATGCCTTGCTAAAGTCTAGGGTAGGCCATGTCCACAGCCCTCCCTGATCTACTACTTTGGTCACCCAGTCAAAGAAATCTATCAGATTCGTCTGGCATGACCTTCCCGCTGTGAATCCATGCTGCCTAGGGTCCTGTGCCCTTCTGGCCTCCAGATACGTGACAATTCTTTCCTTTAGAAGTGATTCATCATTTTCCCTATCACTGAGGTTAAACTAACAGGTCTATAGTTTCCTGCTTCTGCCTTGTCCCACTTTTGTGAAGGGAATCACATCTGCCCTCCTCCAGTCCTCGGGTACCACCCCATCCTCCCATGATTTGTTAAAGAGGGTAGTCAGTGGTGTCACTAGTTCTACCCTTAGTTCTTTTAGAATTCTGGGATGAATCCCATCAGGCCCCATTGCTTTGTCCACCTTCAGTTTTAAGAGTTCTTTCAGAACCCTTTCTTCTGTAAATGGGCTGGTATCAACTTCTGTATCCAGAGTGTTACTACTGTTTGTTTTATGTACCTCCCCCTCTTCCTTTGTAAATACTGAGCAAAAATATTTGTTTAGTATCTCTGCCTTTTCACATTCTCCCTCTGCCCACCCTCCCTCCCCTTTATTAAGCCTCACTATCCCTCCCTTGGTCTTCCTTTGCTCCCTGATGTACCTATAAAAGGTTTTATTCCCTTCTTAACTGAGTTGGCTATCTTTTCCTCAGTTTGGGCCTTTGCTGTTCTGACTGCCTTCCCAGCCTCCTTTTGCTTTAATTGATACAGTTCTCTGTCCTGCTCTGCTGCGATTCCTTGTACTTCCTGAATGCTTTCTTTATCTCTTGAACCTTCACTGCCACTTCCTTTGAGAACCATAGTGGTTTCTTACATCGTCTTGTTTTGTTTATTTGCTTCACACAAAGGCTCGTTACCTCTGTGATGGCAGTTTTTATTATTCCCCATTGTTCTTCCACCCCTCCTTCCTGCCCATTTGCTAGTGCATTCCTTAGGCACTCACCCATTTTCGCAAAGTCAGCCCTCCTAAAGTCCAGTACTTTTGTCTTTGTATGGCTTGACTCTATTGCTGTGTTTATTGTGAACCATACTGTTCGATGGTCGCTAGTTCCCAGATGGCTACCCACTTCTACATCTGTGATCCTCTCTCCATCTCCATTTGAGAGTATCAAGTCTAATATTGCTCCCTCTTGAGTGGGCTCCAGTACTAGTTGTCTAAGGCATGCCCCCTGTAGGGCATCTAGAATAACTGCACTCTTCAAGTGGCAGCTGCAACTGCGCTCCAGTTAACATCTGGCATATTCAGATCACCCATCAGCAATATCTCCCTTTTTCTGCCATTCTAAGTATACTTTCTATCATTTCCTTGTCCACTTCCTCCCCCTGAGAAGGGGGTCTGTATACAACCCCTGTGCGGATTGTGGTGCCATTGCCTGTCTCCAAATTTACCCAAAGTGCTTCTTCTCCTCCCTGTTTACCCTTTTGTTCTGTTGCTTTTATTCCTTCCCTTATGTAAAGAACTACTCCTCCCCCTCTTTTACCCTCCCTGTCCCTCCTATAGATAGTGTATCCTGGTATGTTTACGTCCCAGTCATGGTTTTTGTGTACCATGTTTCTGTGACTGCCACGATATCCAGATGTTCCTCCTCCATCAAGGCCACTAATTCAGGAAGCTTGTTACCTAGACTACAGGCATTGGTACTCATTGCTCTCCATTTTTTGATGGCCTTACCTTCTGTTGCAGCATCCCCCACTGACCGTTCTACCTTGGTCTTTTTCTCATTTAGTACCCTGTTTTGTAGGGAGAGGCTGGGATTTTTCTGCTGCTTGTCAGTGCCTCCCCCATTGACTAGTTTTTATTGACATATTGTTAACAACTGAAGATGAATTTATAATACGAAGAGTGGCAAATGTATTATTAAATGTACAAGAAATAAGGATAAGCAGAACCAGAATGATAATTGTATGAGTAGTTATATTTATAGAAATGTTAATGTGTTAGTGATGTTTGTAATTATGTGTTTTGTGTATTTGCAATGGTCTGTTTAGACTGAATAATAAAAGAATACTTCCACTGCACCATGTATATCATTTCAGCAGTGGCTCATGTAGTTAACTGTCTAATTTGAAACTCCTTGTCCAGATTAATATACATAGATACATAGACAGTGTCGGCAGATAAGGGCCTATGGCCCACCCAGTCTGCCCATTTAAGTTTGTAAGTTCAGTTTATGTTTTCCAGGAAGTCTGTTGCCCCTTACCCCTGACCTCCAGAATTCCTTTATGTCTATCCCATGTATTCTTAAATCCAGTGATTGTTTCAGCCACCACCACTTCCTCTGGCAGGGTGTTCCACTTGTCCACCACCCGTTCTGTGAAGAAATTCTTCCTCATGTTTCCTCTGAATCGTCCTCCCTCCAACTTCATCCCATGCCCTCTAGTCCTGGAACATCTTTTTCGCTTAAAAATAGTGCATTCCTGCACCCTGTTCCTCCCTGTAAGATACTTGTATGTCTCTATCACATCCCCTCTCTCCCTCCTCTCCTCCAGGGAGTACATGTTCAGTGCCTTCAACCTGTCCTCATAGGACTTGTGATGCAATCCATGCACCATCTTTGTTGCCCTCTCTGAACCTTCTCTACCCTGTCTATGTCCTTACATAGGTAAGGTCTCCAGAACTGCACAGTGTACTCCAGGTGCGGCCTCACTAGTGTCTTGTATAGTGGAATTATGACCTCCCTTTTCCTGCTGGTGATGCCCCTGCCTATGCATCCCAGCATCCTATTTGCTTTACCTGCTGCCTTGTCACACTGTTTCCCTGCTTTGAGGTCATCAGAGATGATAACTCCAAGATCCCTTTCCTGCTTGGTGCATGCTATATCCTCACCCCCAACTGATATATTGTGCCAGGGTTTTTGTGCCCCATATGCATTATCTTGCACTTCCTTGCATTGAATTTCAACTGCCAAACCCCGACCATTCTTCAAGTTTCTGCAGGTCCCTTCTCATTCTGTCTACACTCTGGTGTGTCTACTCTGTTACAGAGCTTTGTGTCATCAGCGAACAATGAAATTCTGCCTTCTAGGTCCTGTGCAATGTCACTGATGAAGATATTGAATAGTACCGGTCCCAGCACTGATCCCTGTGGTACCCCACTGGTCACTCTTCCCTCTGTGGAGTGACAGCCATTTACCACCACCCTCTGTGTCCTGCTGCCCAGCCAGTTACCTACCCACTGCACTACTGTCCTGCCCACACCCATATTCCCCAGTTTGTGCAATAGTCTTCTATGTGGCACAGTGTCAAAGGCCTTGCTGAAGTCCAGATAGGTAATGCTTGAAAACATTTTACAGTTCTTCACCGAGTTTCAATACATGCAACTTCTGCATCTATTTTATTTATTTATTTATTCGAGTCTAGGATTACAATTACCTTTGAGCCAAGGCTCTTTTACAAAGGTTCCACATAGGGATGAGAACAAACAAGCAGGACATTAATTATTAGAGGATAACAGATGAGTACATACAGATTGTTCACTTGGGAACATAAGCAGGAGGCTGGTAAGGATTGTTCACTTGGGAACATAAGCAGGAGGCTGGTAAGGACAGAGGTCTGGGGTTATATTCTGTTTTAACTGAAATATTTGAATAGTTTTGTACGTGAAATTAGCTCTATGTGTTAAAAATTACTACTTTGAGTTAGAACTGTTACTTGGGCTGTGATATTGTAACTTTTGAGGCTTGGGAACACTTGTTTGGCAGTGATAATTAGAGTGAAATTTAAATGTGATGTTTGCCTGGTGTTAGGGGGAAGGGAATTAACAGGAATCACCTGGTCTTTCATTGTTCACTTGGAAACATAAGCAGGAGGCTGGTAAGGACAGAGGTCTGGGGTTATATTCTGTTTTAACTGAAATATTTGAATAGTTTTGTATGTGAAATTAGTTCTATGTGTTAAAAATTACTACTTTGAGTTAGAACTGTTACTTGGGTTGTGATATTGTAACTTTTGAGGCTTGGGAACACTTATTTGGCAGTGATAATTAGAGTGAAATTTAAATGTGATGTTTGCCTGGTGTTGGTAAGAGCTCTCTCACCCACCCTGTTTTGTAGGCTTTCTTAAATACTGAAAAGCCACTGGGGGTTGGGATTGAAGGGCTGTGTATTTCTGTTTGGGACTGAAATTCGAAGCAACAGGAACTGGTGGGCCTGTGACATCATATGGTACCTGATGGCTGCATACACACACTGTTAGTGGGACTGGACACACACTGGACTGTATGTGTTTGTGAGACTTGGGAACTTTATTGGTGGTGTTGAAATTGGGTTTGTAAATAACTGCAGTCAGTATAGAGAGAAACTGTATTCCAGGGGAAGGGACTGAGAAAGGGGTGTGCCATTATAAACAGAGGGGACAAACAGGGTGGCCATATTCCACCATGGCAGGCATCTTTGAAGGGTTGTAGGCTGCACAGGCTGTGGGATGCAATAATTATGAATTGGGCCTGGAGAGAGAGGAGGCTGCCACTCTGTAGAACAGCTATCTTGTATCAGGAGTGAGATCATGGTTAAGGAGTAAGCTGGGGGAGCTGGGGGGGTGTCCAAGGATAAGGGGTGTGGATATGGGCAGCAGAAAGGTGGAGCTGAGGGGAAGCTGGGGCAACGCTCTGAAATTACAGGACGTTATGTTACAGCAAGCAGGAAGGGGGATATTAGGGACTGAGGACCCTTAGATAGGGATGTTGATGCTAAGGGGAAAGCGTACAGGGTGAACATTCCGAATACAAAGAGAGAGGAGGGGGAAGAGTCAGGAGGGGCTGTTGTGGGGAAGCCTAAAACAGCAGACTGTGGGAAGGGAGCTCCTAAGGAGAACAGAGCAAGAGGGGAAGAAGAGGGGCAGTTTAGAGGTGTAGTCAGGAAACTCGTTACTTGATGGAAGCTGAACATAGAGTGTCACAATAAATTTGAGCTACTAAGCAACCTAGAGGGGAGGAAGGGTTGGTGGAAATGAGGAAACTGATACAGATGCGGGGTGGGAGTCGGATACCATAGGGCATCACAGACCGGCAATGGAAAGGATAGAAATAGTCCCAGAGGAGAGGGAAACATAAATGTTAACCAGATGGGGGAGATGCAACATATTGCAAACATGAGGGAGAAGAGTATGACTGAGAGAAACTGGGAGACAAGGAGGTGGAGAGGAGCCCCCTTCAGCAGGGGGTCAAACAAGGATGGGCCCTAGCTAAAGGGGATCCACCGAGAGCCTCTGAGGCAGGGGTACTATTACAAGGGGAGGATAGCGAGTGGGGAAGGAAACCATCAGGGCAGGATAAATAGTTCGGATAAGAGAGGTTAAAGGGGACACCTATTCAGAGGGGTCTGAGTTAAGTGGGCAAAATAACGAGGGAGACAGAAAGGGGAGAGGTGACAAGGGGTCCTCTAATAAGGCAGGGAAGACTCCCATGGAATTGAGATCACGAATAAAGGGGGGATGGGGGGCTGAGAGGCATAGTGAGGTAACCATAAGGATGATGGTTATGTGTGTTAAGGTTCCACATTGGGAGACTGATGATTAGGGTATCCGGTGGAGGGACAGGGGGTGGATGCCATAGCCAGGTGAAGGTAGTGAGTATCTCTGGGCTGACAGTGCACAGAGCAAAGTTCATGGTGTATGAACTGGTTAGGGATTGTGGAGGGAAACCGCATTTCCTGGTGCATTTGGGAACTAACGATCTAGAGGGAAATAGCATTTTGGAAATCCAAGCAAGGTTCCAAGAACTTGTCAG
Source organism: Neoceratodus forsteri (assembly GCA_016271365.2). Taxonomy (NCBI): domain Eukaryota; kingdom Metazoa; phylum Chordata; order Ceratodontiformes; family Ceratodontidae; genus Neoceratodus; species Neoceratodus forsteri. Next base: position 1,058,226,018 of record CM057451.1, on the reverse strand, counting down.
AGTCTGTCGGGATAATGGATGCAACATTTCCTTTTTGGAGATATTGCCAGTACCAAAGGCCTCAGTGGAGAAAAAATGAAGATCACTGAGGTTAATGACTAGCTCAGGAAGTGGGGTGAAGAGAGTGGGTTGGGGGTGTTAGGGAACTGGAAAGGAGTTTGGGAGGATACTGGACTATATGCCAAGGACAGGCTTCATCTTGCCCCATTAGGGAAGGAAGTCCTAAACAGGGATGGCTGACTACATTCAAGAAAGGTGGGGTTTAAACTTGTGAGGGGAGGGATAAGGGAGGGGCTGACCAGAAGCCCTCTCTCCAGATGAAGGGAGTAGCCTTCACACCCAAGGGGGACAGACTGGGGTGGAGGTTTAAGAAGGAGCAGAGGAGGGATGGAAGTATAAGGAACCTGGGTGGGGTTTGACAAAGGGATCAAGGATAAGGGGGTGGGGTTGGTGGCAGTAAATGCCAGGCTTGGGAAACAAGTTATGAGTTCAGGCCATGCTGTTGAGGGGTGGATGTTGCGGCGGTCACTGAGACGCACAACAAAACCATGATTGGGACCCAAACGCATGGGGTACACTATGCGTTAAGAATGATAGAAAGGAGGGCAGAGGGGGTGGAGTGGCATGTTTATTAGAGATGACATAGAAATTGCTAGAGTAGAAGAGGCAGAGGGAAACATGGAGGCCTTATGGGTCACCTTACAATCCCCAGCAGGAGATAAGGTCAAGCTGGGTGTAGTATATAAGCCCCCCTGGATGAGTGATGTTCTAGAGGATGGTTTGCTGGACAACATCATTGCCCAGTGTGGACCAAAAGGTGAAGGAGGGGTGTTGATGGGGGACCTTAATATGCCAGGTACAAACTGGGGAACCATGTCCTCTAAGGTGGCCAAGGAGCAGAGGCTGCTGGACGGCTTCCAGGATGAGTTCTTAACACAGCATGTGATGGAGCCCACAAGGGAGGGGCATTCCTGGACGTGGTTCTGACAGATGAGGATCTGGTAAGGGACCTGGTTGTAGAGGACCCCCTGACTGGGAGCGACCACAATACTGTCTGGTTTCAAATAAGCATGGGGAGGGTGTGAGATCTAGGACACTGGCAGTGGACTTCTGGGGGGCAGACTTTGTGGGCATGGGAAATATTCTCAAGGATCACTTGAAGGGGATTACATCAATGACAAGTGTGGAAAGGAGATGGGAGGTCATAAAATGGGGACTTCATGAGGCAGTCAGGATCTGCGCTAAGTTGAAACGTAAGGAGCAAGGTCACATAAACCATGCTGGTGGTCCAGTGAGGGTACAGTAGCGTCAAAGAAAAGAAGGCGGCTATAAAAATATATAAAACAACAAGAGGGATAGGGATAAGAAATGTACCATCTTGCATCTAGGAAAGTCACCGGATGGTGAGGGAGCAAGTCCGTGAAAAGCAGCGGCTGGCACAGGGGATACATGGAGGGAAAAGGGTCTCTTCCGGCATTGGGAGTGGAGAAACCAAGGGCCATCTCAGCAGATTGAGATCAGAAGGAGGGTGGGTGAAGAGGCGAGGACCAGGCAGAGGTATTTACGAATACTTTGCCTCTGTGTTCACTAGGGAGGGATGGGATATCTACAAAGCAAGGCATGATGGGGATAGAAGCGGCAGTGAGTGGGATCAGGGGAGCAACAGAAAGTAGAGCAAGAGGGAGGGAGAGGTACCCAGGGGTGTCACATCTGGATAAGGATAAAAGGCCAGTAAGGTGGAGGGGACGGATGATGCTATCTCCACCAACAGGGTGTGGTTAGCCCTTAAGGCCCTAAAGAAAGACAAATCTTCTGGGCCGGATGGCATTCATCCAAGAGTACTATGGGAATTGACGGACATACTGGCTGCACCCCTGGTGGAGCTTTTCAATAGGTCACTTGAGACAGGGAGGGTACCTAGGGATTGGCGAGAGGCACATGTGGTAGCAATCCATAAAGGGGGGGTCGAGGGAAGTACCAGGTAACTATAGACCTATCAGTTTGACCTCGGTGGTGGGAAAATTTTGGAGAGTATACTAAAGGAATGATTGGGGTGTACTTGGAGGTGGGAGGTCTGGATAGTCGGCAACATGGGTTTGTGCCAGGTAGATCATGTCAAACCAATCTTGTGGAGTTCTCACGATGGGTAACATCAGAACTGGACTGGGGAAGCCTGTGGATGTATTATTCTTGGACTTCAGCAAGAGGCTTGACTCTGTCCCCACAACGGTCTGGTGAGAAACTGATGGGGTTAGGAGTGGGCCCTTGATGGTCAGATGGATTGAAAACTGGCCAGCTGGACGCACCTGGAGGTAGTGGTCTGTGGGGGAGCTCAGAACCTAGAGGTTGGTGGTGAGGTACCTGCAGGGCTCGGTCCTGGGTCTGATCCTGTTTAATGTATACATATCCAACATCAGGGAGGGTATAGGGTGTGAAATGAGTCCTTGTGGATGACTCCAAGATGGGAGCAGAGTTGAAGGAGAAAAGGGAGGTTGGCCCTGCAAGGACCTGACACCCGGAAAGCTGGGCTCACACATGGAAATTAAATTTCAATATCACCAAGTGCAAGGTGTTGCATCTTGGGCAGGGAAACCCTAAACACAGTTACACCCTGGGAGGGGAGGCGCTGGAGGCCTCAATAGGGGAAAAAGACCTAGGGGTCATGGTGGATGCATGTATGTTTAACTCTGAGCAGTGCAGGAGAGCGGCTAGCAAGGCAAACAGGATGTTGGGATGCATCGTAAGGGGGATCACTTCTAGGAGTAAGGAAGTGATTCTGCCACTGTACAATGGACTGGTTAGACCACACCTTGAGTACTGTGTAAAGTACTGGAGACCATACTTGAAGAGGGACATACAGCTCTTGGAGAGGGTACAGAGGACAGCAACTAAGATGATACAAGGGCTAGGGGATTTGACGTATGAGGACAGACTTGAGGAGCTCTGACTGTTTTCATTGGAGGAGAGGAGAGACAGGGGAGACATGATTGAGCTCTTCAAGTACCTCAAGGGAATAAATAGGGTAAACATGGAGGGGATCTTTAGACTAAAGCAGGGAGGTATCACCAGAGGGCATGGTTTGAAGTTGGAAGGTGGAAGGGTAAGGGGGGGAAGTGGAGGAGATTTTTCACTGAGAGGGTGGTGGACCCTTGGAATGCACTGCCTGGCGAGCTGGTTCAGAGATCCACAGTGGAGGGCTTCAAGAGAGGGTTGGACAGACACAGAAAGTAGATGTATCAGATGATGGCCTGTCCCAGGGGGGTGGGGATGGATGATAGGGGTTTCTGGAACACAAGGGAGGGGAAGGCCTAGGCACCCAACTAGGGATCTGCGGTTCGAGCAGACTCGATAGACCATAAGGCCTAATCTGCTGGCAAATAGTATGTTAGTATGTTAGATTAGGTGTTGCTAGGGGCATGCAGAGGACAGGGGTAATATTGATAATGAGAACTTGGTGAGACATGAGAAGAAGATGCTGCCAGAGGCAGTTGTCAAAACACACAGGCAGTGCAAGTGGAAAGTGCAAGTAGGAGGAGGAGAAGGAGGGGGAAGGTAGAGGGGAGAGTAGTGGGGTGGATGAGAAGGGACAAGTGCCAAAAAGGGAAAAGCAGGTTAGAGAAGATAGTCGCATGTGCTAGAGCAGAGAGGACTAGGCAGAGGTTAGATTTGAATGGGCCTAGCTTAGGTAGGGAGGGCATCTATGACAACCTTGAGCCTGTTCAAGTCAAGTGTTTGAAATATAATGCTTTCCTGTTTAATGAAACAATGTATTTGCAAGTAAAAGGTACAGCAATGGGGCAACATGTGCCCCCATCATCACCAATTTGTATGTTGGGCTCTGGGAGAAGGAGTATGTATGGAATGATACTAACCACTTTAGACATAAAATTCAGTTTTGGGGTCGTTTTATTGATGATGTCCTTCTGATTTGGTTAGTGGATGAAAATGAACTACTGGAATTTGTTAGATATTTACACATTACAAATACTAATTTAAAATTGTTATATGAGTGTACTAATGAAAAAAAAACAACTATTTGGATGTCATTTTAAGTACTGGTGAGGCTAACAAAATTGAGATGAGACTATACTGGAAGCAGGTGGATAGCAATGCCTTCCTTAGATCCTCTAGTTGCTATTCACCACATGTCAGATGCAATAAACTGAAAGAGCAGTATACTGAGGAAGCTGAAATTCTTTCTAAACACTTGCAGAATAGGGGATATAGTTTGGAAAACATCGAGCTGGCCAGATCAGTTGCTGACAATGGGACGTATGCACCAATGGAAAGGTTGCCTATGAGCCGCATATCTGAGATGCATAGGCAACCTTAAGTGTGAATGCCTCAAAGTGGGGGTTCCATGACCCCCTGGCGGCATTCACTAAGGGAGTGCAGGACACTTACTATGCACCACCCTAGCCCCATGGGTGACTCCATGCTGGGGGTGTGTCAGGGGCATGCCTGCACTATGCAACTTTCACTAAAGTGTGTAGTGCCAGGGACAGGAGGGCCTCAGCTATGCCGTCTGGGATCAGGCATAACCAATACATGCCACCATGTTCTGCAGCTGCCGGGTGCATCGGACTAACTATACTGACCACCGGGCTGCCCCAGCCCACTAGGCTGCAAGGGAGGGCTAGGGCAGCATCTCAGGTGAGTGCCCATTGGTAGTCCATCTGGTGCCACTTTACGCAGCTGGCTCTGATGCTACGCACCTGCTGCATTGGCACAAGGAATCTACCGAGGGACCTGGTATGGGCATCCAATTGGATGCCCACCTGGATCAGCAGCTCGTCCCCTGACTGTCCATGTGACCCTGTGTGCTGAGGGTGTGTGGCCACAGACAGTGCCCCATGGGTGCATGTGGTCACACATGCCACGCACATTGCACCTCTCCAGGGCCGCATAGGTACGTGGGCAGGGTACATGCCTTAGGCACATATTACCCACCTGTTAGTGCATAGGGTCAAATATAAATAAGAGCACACTGCTAGAAGAACAACAAGTGGAGGTAATAGATGATAAAAATATTTTTAATTTTGTGACAATGAAATGAACTGAACTATGAATTTTTGATGTTGCTGCTGCAATGAGTCAACTATGAACTTTCGTTGCTGCTGCTGCTGCTGCAATGAGAGTCACACTATGGGTGGTAAGTTACCATTATTATAATTATTTCAATATACTGAATGTGGGATTTTGAATTTCAGTCTATTTTCTTCCTTTTCTTTTTCTGTATTTCGTTCTATATATTTTTTCGGGATTTCATCAGGTGGGATTTTTGGATGCGGGGTTTAGGACAAATCCAATCCTGGGTGGTAACTTCAATAATTTGTTATGGAGATGGGAAACATTTTAGATTTTAAAGTTAAGAGCTACTAAACCACCAGGACTTAATAGTTGTTTTCATTTAAAACCTTACCTAGATAAGATGTAAATCAATTTGCATACTTAAACTGTAAGATGCTGCTTTACCTAATTATTTTTTATAATTTATATGTTTATATTCATGGGCCCAGATATTCAAAAGGGTTGCTCATGGTGCAACAGTGTTGCACCATGCACAACCTACTGATGCGCCCCGATGCGATATTTAAAAGGAAAAAGTGCACCTGTACAAATCCCGATGTGCCGGGGCGCATCAGTAATGTTTGCAGGCACAGGTGGGGGAGGTGTGCCCATGCATAAACTGCACAGCCCGATATACAGCCTGGGCCATGCAGAGTTATGCAGGCGCAACCCCTGCCTGCGCCTGCACAAAGTTGAGCCAAAAAAAAAAGGAGCAAGTCGAGGGCCACCCGCAGGTGAGCTGCCGCATTGCAGGGTGCAACTACAGCAGCTGCCACCTGTGGATGGCCTCAACCTGTTCCCACCGCACTTGGCAGCGCCCCCTGCCCCAATCATGGGCATGACAGTAACCCCAAGTAGTCCGATCACGGGCATCAGACCTCCCCAAAGTCCCATATCCTGGTGGTCCAGTGGACTGCGAGTAGCCCGATCAAGGCATACCTTCATCAACCTCCCCGGGTAGCCCAATCGCTCTGGACTGACTAGTATAACAGATGTGGACTGCGCCCATTGGCTCATGCTCTGAACCAATGGGCGTGCAGCCATACCGAGCTGTCAGTCAGTGGGCGGTGGGGTGGCAGGCAGGTGGGGTGCTGCCGCACGCTGGCTGACTGGGGAGCAGGGTGGTGGGGCTCCATTGGCGGGTGGAGTGGGGGGTCCACTAGATCACCTGGGATTTCATACTTGGGGGGGTGAGGAATGCCGCCCACGATCGGGCTCCATTCGTCCACTGGACCACCAGGGATATTGGGCTTTGGGGAATCTGATGCCCACGATCGAGTTAATGGGGTGGGTTGGTTATGCCAGCGATCGGGCTAATGGGGGGCGGTTACATTGTGCCTGCAATCAGGTTAATGGGGCGGGTTAAGTTATGCCGCGATCGGGCTACTTGGGGGTTGGATAACATTCTACCCATGATTGCATTACTGGGGGACAATGTTATGCCCGTGATCGGGCTGCAGGGGGGCATCGGTCCTCATCGGCTGCTCCTGGCAGGAGCCAGGTGCAAGTCATCGGGGATCGGCGCACCTGCATGCTAATGGCATGAAAATTGGGCTGTAATCAGATGCAAATGGCCCCCCTTGTGCCTTGCATAAATTATGGCCCCATTTACATGTCACCCTTGAATATCACAGGTGCTGTGCATGGCGCAATGGAACTTGCGCCACCGCATCTCAATGCTCCACTCTGACCACTTGTGCAATTGTTGGTTCCACTCGCCATGCACAGTGGGTGTGGCCAGGGGGCAATATTCAAAGAAGTTGCACCATAGCGCAACTCCATTGAATATCGCCCTTGCCACACCCCTGCGCAACTATTTTGAGCGGCGCATGGGCTTGCACCACAAACTGGCGCAGTTTGAATATCTGGGCCATGATGTGCAATTGATATTGAATATTGCTTTATAAGAATGTTTTCTTTTCTAACCTTACTTCCCCCTCCTGCTCTTACCCTTTATTCTTTTTCTTCCCCATTTCTTGTTTTTTAAGTTTTATATTCACTCTGCTGTTGGTGGGTTGCACTTTTAATTAAACACACTTCTACTTAACTGTGAGAGTGACTCACTAGGGAAGTATGGACATGTGACAAGTTGTAACCAATGCATTTGAATTTTGTAATTGTGATGTCACTAATTGATGTGCTTGGTGTAGTATTTAATGTTGGTTTAGCTGTGGGCAAGTCAGCTTTTGATAAAGGGTCAGAAGTGATCCAAAATGCGTCAAGCGGTTGCCCTTATGGGTTGTCCTGGGCTTTAAATAAAAGTTTTTTATTTTTACTAAGAGTTTGGAGTCCAAGTTTATAATTGCTGGTGAGTGCCCTGATCAGTGAATTGGAAGATAAGTAAATAAACTTTCATACTAGGATTTCATACTAGGAAGAAGTAGGCATACAGAAGGCTGGTGCCCATAAGTGTATGTCTCCAGCACAGCTGGTACAGGAACCATCAATTTACAAAAGATAATCAAGTTTCTATTTAAATGTACCTTTGATATTAGATTGTAATAAGAAATTAGGAATAGAATTCCATAGTGGTATGATTCTTTGAGTGTAATAAGCCCTTCTTTTCATTGTTCTAGGAAAGTGAGTGTGCGTTGGTGGGGATGGCTTCTTAGGGTGCGATTCCTGTTATTATTGTTCATATTTAGCTGCTGTAGTAATTCTGTATCTGTATGAATTTTGTGCATTAGTAAGAGATCACCTATTTTCCTTCTTAATTCCAATGGGTACATAACCAGCTCCTGAAGCCTAGTTTCATAGCTCTTGTCCTGCATATTAGTGACCATTTTGGTTAATCTTCTCTGAACCACCTCCAATCTGCCAATGTCTCTCTTTAAATACGGACTCCAGAGGGAAGAACAGTAGTTCAGGTGGGGCCTAATGTATGCTCTGTATAGTGGCATGATGCAACCCCTGTCGCAAGATGAAAAACTCCTTTTGATACAACTAATTAGTCTGTTTGCTCTGTTTATAATATAATTACAATGACTACCTGAAGTAAGTTCCAAATTAATGATAACCCCTAAATCTTTGTGCTGGACCACAGAAGTTAATGTGTGGCCATTTAGTGTATATATGTTATATGTGTTAGCTGTACCAAAGTGCATAATTACACATTTATCTAAATTGAAGGACATATGGTCATTAAATGCCCATGTCTCAATTTTTCTAATATCATTGCTGAATATTGCTACATCATCAGTGGTTTTAACTGCTGCAGCTATTTTAGTATCATCGGCAAATTTTATGGAGAAACTGTTTAGATTAGTAGTTAGGTCGGATATGAAGATATCAAATACTAATCATCCTAAGACAGATCCTTGCGGCACTCCACTAGTGACGTGACATGGGTCGGATAAGTGGCCTCTTATACACTTGTGTTGTGTCCATTCTTTTAACCACTCCTCTACCCAATTTGTGATTTTGGAATTTCTACCTAAAAATCTAATTTTATTTATTAAGAGGTTGTGGGGCACTTTGTCAAAGGCCTTTTGGAAATCTAGATAGACAACATCCATAGGTATATTATTATCAATGTTCTTACTTATATGTTCATAAAATACAAGGTTTCCAGTAAGGCATTATCTATTTTTTTAAATTCATGTTGAGATTTGTCTCTTAACAGTTTTATTTCTAGTTCTTGTTCAAGTTTGTTTTTTTACAGAGTCTCAGAGATTTTTCCAATTATGCACGTTAGACTAATTGGTCTGTAGTTAGAGACTATAGTTTGATCTCCATTTTTGAAAATTGGTGTGACAACTGCTTTTTTCCAATCATTCGGAATTTTGTTACTTTTAAACAACATATTAAAAAGAATGTAAAGAGGATGTAATAACCAATCTTTACTTTCTTTAAGTAGTCTGGGATGTAACCTATCAGGACCAGGTGATTTATTAATATTAATTTTGTTAAGTTGAGTCATAATCTCATCTTTAATAAATGTAAGGTAATTATCATCAGAAACAGTTGAAATGACAGCTGGTACATTATTAATTGTATTATATACAGATGAAAAGTAATCGTTAAAGACCTTAGCCAGTTTGTGTGGGGCTGTTATCTTTTGGGTATCTAGTGTAATTGAACCTATTGTCCTAGATGTCTGTTGCTTTTTGTTGATATATCTATAAAAAACCTTTTCCTCCATCTCTCCTGTATGCCTGCCCATTTTCGAATATCTTTTTTTTCTATGTTTATTTTGCTTTTGCATTTTTTTAAGGCAGATCTGTACTTCCATTTGTTGAAATCACTCCCATCTCATTTCATCAGTTTACATGCCTGTTTTTTTTGTTTGATTAGTTTTATGATAGTAGGAGTTAACCAGGGTGGGATCTTTCCTTTGTTGTTGTATACTGTTTTAGTAGGGACATATTTAACCTCTAACTCTAATAATTTGTTCTTAATTAAATTCCAAAGATCATCGGGGGAAGTTATATCGATGTCACCATCCCAACTAAAGAGATCGGATTTAAGCTGTAACAGATCAGCATTCTTATAATCCTTAACGATGGTTTTGCCTTTGCTACGTTTAATCTGGATACCACAGATAAAACGTATAATATTATGGTCACTGTTGTGTAATGGAGGTTTGACCCTGATGTCGGCTATATTATTGGTGTTATCTATTAGTCAAGAATGCTATTTTTCCTTGTTGCCACATTGATTAAAATGAGCAAAGGAGGGCTGGGGGGATACTGGGATGCATAGGGAGAGGCATCACCAGTGGAAAACAGGAAGTTGTTATCCCTCTGTACAGACAGCTGGTGAGACCCCATCTGGAGTACTGTGTGCAGTTCTGGAGACCCAATCTCCACAAGGACATAGACAGGATGGAAGCAGTCCAAAGAAGGGCAACTAAAATGGTGCAGGGTCTGCACTGGAAGACATATGAAGAGAGACTAAAGGAGCTTAATATGTATAGCCTTGAGGAAAGGAGGGAGAGGGGGTACATGATAGAAACTTTCAAGTACCTCAAGGGAATCAAAAAAGTCCAAGAGGGTAGCATCTTTCAAAAAAAGAGGTGTGCAAGAACAAGGGGGCACAATTTGAAGATATGGGGAGGTGGCTCAGAGGTAATGTAAGGAAGTATTTTTTCACAGAGAGGGTTGTGGATGCATGGAACGGCCTTTCGGAGGAGGCTGTGGAGTCAAAAACAGTGGTTGAATTCAAGCATGCATGGGACAGTCATAAGGCAATTCTAGGGGGTGGGGGTAGAAAGAATTAGGCTGCTGGTTAACTAGGATCTGCAGCTTATCCATTAGGTAGGGAAGTGGGCAGACTAGGTGGGTCAAGTGGTCCTTATCTGCCGTCAAATTCTATATTTCTATATAATCCAAAATGTGATTTTCCTGGATGTTAGTCCCTGTGTAACAATGACAATTTATGCCAGAAAAGTTAAAATCACCCATAAGTAATATTTATTTGTATTTGGATTTATTGTTTATACTGCTTATTATAGCTTGGTTGCTTAGTAGGTCTGTGTCAGGTGGTCTGTAACACAGGCCAATAAGAAGTTTTGGTTCCCTTTCACTTAATAGTTCCACCCAAATTATTTCAGTCTGGTTATTTTCTTGTGTTTCAGAGAGTGGTTTAAATTTGATTTCATTTTTAATAAAAAGTGCAATCCCTCCTCCTGTCTTTCCCTTTCTATTTCTGCAGTGCATTACATAACTGGGAATGTTAATGTTCCATTCAGTTATATCATTCCACCAGGTTTCTGTTATTACTACAATATCATATGTATCTTTTGTTAGTAAAATCTGGAGTTCATCCATCTTTACTTTGTTTAGACTCCTGGCATTACTAAAAAGAACAGTTAACCCTGTTTTGTTTTTCTTTAGGTTGTTATTTATAATAGCTGAGGACATATTAAGTGTTTCCTTGTTGATGTTTATACAATGAGGGTGTTTTTCTTTGCCCCAGTTTATTTAGTTTTTTGTTTGGTATAAGACACTATGTATAGAAGAACCGAGTAACCTCAAGTCCTGTCTGCTTAAATGAAGTCCATCATTACCTGAAACACAAACATATAATTATTCTTTGCAAAAAAATACTTCAATGCACCAGTTGTGATATAACCTGACTCAAACAATGTCTTAGAGAATCAGCGGTGGGATCTTCCTTGCATGAAGAAAGGATATCAGATCTGAGATTGCTTATTCAGGGAATGAGGTGGGCATTAGGGCTGACAACCCCAAGAAAGACCACACCACTGATACACCAAGACTCCGGAGACCCAAAACCCTAATGTGTATTCATTTTGCTGCTTGGCAGGTGGGGATGGGGAGTTAGAGCAGTAACTTAGTTTTTTTGTGAAAAATGTCCTTTATTTTTAAGATACGGGGATCATACCCTCATTCATGCAGATCCCTTCAGGACTAACATGAACAGATTCAGAAGCACAGGAGCCTTTAAGCTTTTGAGTAGTGTGCCATGGGAAGACACCCATTGCCTGCAAAAGTGTAGTGCCACTGCAGGCCCAGCACTTCCATGCAGCGTTGGATGTGAAGAATTCATGGGACTGTCTGCAGGGCTGCAGAATCACAGGATCCTCTGGTCCCTGTGCTTGCATGTGGCCAGAGATACAGGTACACACTGAAAACAGTCCATCTGTCAGCCAATGTACAGGCCCCCTGCCACCCACAGGGGCAGAGATGCAAGGCATTCTGCTCATAGAAGAGCTGGCTTAACTATATGCTACCCAGGCCTGTGTAGGCAGCCCTGCCACTTTCATTCCCAGCCTGGGAGGGGGTGTCACATAACAGTACCATCCCAGCACCCTTACTTCATGTAGCTGGGTCACTGAGTTCATGTTGAACTCTGGTCATTGCCACAGGATCACAAATCATACATGCTGGGGTGAAGACTGGTACTAGATTTCAAAGATTGCATCGGTTTTGCCAGATCATAAAAGACTGTTGTCCATGTAGCTCACCAATTCATTGCTACTTATAAGCCTTAATATTATTGGAAACTACACGCAAAGTTTCTTAATATTTATACATTATTTTTATTTTGACCCCAGATTTCCAAGACAGTCCGAGTCCCCCTTATAAAAATGACTTGTGGCATTTATAGCATATTGTCCAAAACATCATTTACCACCACAAGTGCAAAAACACACCTTGACCAGGGTTTAAAAAATGACACCTGTCAGGTTAATGAGGTGGCGTGGAAAAATGGTTATGTTGAAGGTTTGACATTAAAATATTGAAAATTAGAGAATTTAAGAATGAACGTTGTAATATTTCAATGTTCACCCATAACTTGTTAATCTGTTCCATATTTGTACACCAAATTTTCACCATAACCTTCTTAGTATCCCGTCTCGTGAAGCTGGTTGATGAACATTTTTAAATCTTTGCAGACACGTCATTAAGTGCCATGGGTGTAAACCACATTTTGGCCAGGATTTGAAAAATGGCAGCTGACACCATCATAAGATTGTGCAAAGAAATGGTTATGTTAAATGTTTGGACTCAAAGTAGTGAAAACTACCAAGGTTATTATGAACAATCATAAAAAAATTCAATATATGCTCATAACTTTTTTTTTTTACATTTATAATCCAACATTTCTACACAGACTTCTTATGACCCCACCTCATGATCAAGGGAGTGAAAATGATCAAATCTCATCCAAAATTTTGTCCAATAAATTTCATTTTAGGCCAGATTTTTTATTTATTTATTTAGTTTTTGTTGACCGGGTAAGTGCACTAGACAAATCCTGCCTATTTTCAGGCATGACCCAGGGCAGGGGGATACAGATGAATGCCTACTGAACTTGAACCAGAATAAGCTGTTGGTGGTATTTTTAGTGAATGAGGGAAATTTGACCAGGAAACCATGGAAATTCCCCTACTCTTTTTTTTTTTAATTTAAGTTTATTCAACATTTTCAATTTACAGAGCAAGAAACAATTGCGTACAACCGACGCATGCACAAAACAATCAGTTATCATAGTAAGCATATCCAAAGCATTATCCAAATGTCTCTTGCTCCTCCCCTCCCCACCTTCTCCCACCCCCAGCAGGCATAACAATGTTACAGGGCACCTGTTATTGAAACACCTATTGAATTAGTCTTGCACCCAGGATGAGTGAGCACCTGTCTGGAGTAAATACAGCTCATGTAGCCTTTCCCAAATCTTACGGTACCTCGGCAAGCAATCTCTTCTATTTGCACTGAATTTCTCCATGTTCAAATTAAAAAGCAACTCTTGTAACCACTCCATATATGAAATAGAGGTGCCATCCACCCAATGTTTTAGTACTACTTTTTTAAGGGACGATGAGATAATGGCCATATGATACCGCTTTACTTTTATCATAGTCCTGGGATAGTCTCCTAATAGGCAAATTTCAGGCTTAAAAAAAGGTTCAAGTCCCAGCAGAGGGTCTGCACGTTCCTTAATCTTATCCCACAAGGACCTCACTCTAGGGCATTCCCAGAAAATGTAGTATAACGTCCCTTTCTGTTGGTGACAAGCATTGCAATTAGGATCAGGAATATGACCAATCTTGTTTAGTTTTGAGGAGTCCAAAAAATATTATTTAAAAATTGGAATTGCATCACTCTCAATCTATCCTGGGTTATGCACCTATAAGTGTTGTGCCAGATTATGTCACAGTCCCTCTCTGCTCCCCCCCAAAGCAGTATTCCAGTAATGAGAAGTTCCATCAAGATGCCGAAATGCTTGGCTGAATAGGCTGTTATAAAATCTGGACACCACATGTGGTTCCCATACCATCCGGACAAGGTTCTTAAATAAACCCTCACATGACTGGGAACCCTCAAACCTCCTTTGAGATTGCACCATTAGATGTCTGAGTTGAAAGAGCTTGAATGTTCGGCCAGGAGATATCCAGTATCTATTAATTAATTCCGGAACTGCCATACATTTTTCCTTGTGAAAGATGTTTGTTACCCTTAAGCCCTTTATCTCAGGAACCCAAGAGTCCTGAATTGGTTTGACACCAATTTTAAGTTTGGATTCCGGCACAAAGGTTGGTGGTAATCTTTAGAGGGGATATATTTTAAAATGAACATAACTGTGCATGAATTCTTAGAGAGGTTTTTATAGGGGTAGGAAATAACCCGGAGGGGAGGGACTTCGGTGATGTGTAAAGCAAGGTGTGAGGGTCAAAGCCCACTGCCTTAATCAGCTCCACTTCTAAGTTAGCCCAAGCAGGAATGTATGGCAGAGATCACCGTTCTGTAGGTGTTACCAGCCACTTTAGGTACTTACTGGCATTGCATGCCCAGTAGTAGAGTTCTATATGTGGCAAGCGTAACCCAGCCTTTTCTCTAGGAGCAGCCATACGATAGTAGGCTCTGCGCGGGGCTTTCCCTTGCCAGATAAAAGCTGATATAAAAGTGTGTACACTCTTAAACCACTTTAATGGTAGCCAGGTGTTCAACATGGTTAAAGGGTAAAGTATCCTGGGTAACACATTCATTTTCACTAAACTTACCATTCCCCATAGAGATATCTGGAGTTTGGCCCATCTTGTAAGGTCTTGCTGAATGACAGTCTTGATCAAGTCTAGATTCAGCTGGACCGTCTTAGAATCATTCCAGGCAAGAAATACCCCTAAATATTTGAACCTATGCAGGCTCCATTGTAAACCTAGCATCGTGATTTCAGACTTGAATAATTTAGAATTCAAGGGGAACACCAGGGTTTTCTCTTTGTTTATTTTGTAATTAGAGAATCTGCTGTACTCCTCTATAATTCCCATGACCACCAGTATAGCGATAGTCAGGCGAGATAGGTGGAGAAGGATGTCGTCTGCATAGGCCAAAAGTTTGAACTCATGGGAGCCTACTATGAACCCTTGAACCCTTTGATCTTGTCTAACTTTTGCCAATAATGGTTTGAGATAAAGGTTAAAAAGAAGGGGTGAAAGAGGGCATCCCTGTTATGTTCCCGAGCATAAGGGAAATGCTGAGGATAACAGTCCATTACAGTAAATCTGCGTGGTAGGTTGGCTATACAGGGAAAAGACGTTCTTGATAAAAGGGAGAGGGAGACTGAATTTCACCATGGTCAAATACAAGAACTGCCAATCCACCCTGTCAAATGCCTTCTCTGCATTCACTGAGACCAGCCCAGCAGGTAGACAATGATCCCTGGTCGCAGAGAAGATGGTAGTGAGTTTACGCAGGTGGTCAGAGGCCAGTCTACCTACTACAATACCTCCTTGATCACGGTGAATGAGTATGGGCATTACTTTAGCTAAGCGGCTTGCCAGAATTTTTGCCAGAATCTTGACATCATAATTTATTAATGAAATGGGCCTATAACTGGAGACCTTGTCAGGGTCCCTACCCTCTTTAGGGATAACAATAATAAGGGCAGCAAATAGGTGTTTATCCACCTTCTCCGAGTTCAGGATACAGTGAAATAGTCTTCTTAACCCAGGAGCTAACTAACTGGCAAAGCACTTGTAAAAATTTGGGGATAACCCATTAGGGCCTGGAGCTTTATCTAGGGTAAGTGAGTTTATGGTGTTAGTGATCTCCTCCTCAGATATAGGCTGGGACAGGCCTTCCCTGAATTCGGCCGGTAACAAAGGAAGTGGGCAAGAAGCATGGTAGCTTTCTACCTCCTCCTTCGTGTGACTAGAACTCATCGGGCTTTACAACTCCCGGTAATACTTTTCAAACTCCTGGATAATCTCCCTGGGGTGGGTTTGACCTCCCCATCCAACAGAGAAGTTATACTCCTTATAATCCTGGACAACTCCTCCCCTTTTAATCTCATTGCAAGCAGATGACCCGCCTTCTCACCCTGGTCGAGATACCAGGCCTTTGTCTTTAACAAGGCGTATTCTGCTTTCTCCCTCAAAAGGGCGCTGTACTGGTTTCTTAAACCTATTAACTTTTCCCTAGTAGTAGCAGGGGTAGCCCCGGAAAGGGTGCACTCTATTTCCCTGATTTGCCTGAGTAAATTCAGAGCATAGTGCTCCCTCTTTTTCTTCCTTCCTGCCACCAGTTTAATAAATTTGTCCCTTAGAACACATTTAAGCGCACTCCATTCCATATCCCCTTTACCTGTCGAACCTAAATTAGTCCCCTCAAAATGCTCTATGGTCTGAATGATGCTCTGATTAATGACGAGCGTAATAACTGATTGTTCAGTTTCCAGATTGTTTGTCTGGGAAGATTGGGGAATAGGTTGAATGAACGACGGATAATCGAGTGGTCTGAGATTATCCCAGGCAATATTATACACTGTGACAAGCACGGGAGGGCGGATTGGCTGACTAGAAAATAATCAATCCTAGATCTAGATCTGTGCACAGCCGAAGTAAATGTATATTCCTTTTGCGAGGGAAAAAGGACCCTCCATGGATCGCATAATCCAACACTATCCACTAACTCCCTTAGGGCTCTTTGATCGGGCGTTAGCCCACTTCATCTTCTCCCCCTTTGTCCAACTCTGAGTTGAATGGTAAACTCCAGTCCCCCCCTAGAATCATCGGAGTGTGGACAAATGGGGACAAGACCATTAAAAGATCCACAAAGAAACTTGACGTGTCCAAGTTTGGGCTGTAAGTGCTACCAATTAACACCTTTGACCTAAAAAGCGTACCCAAAATAATCAGAAACCATCCTAAAGGATCCCTAATAACTTCCTCACAGACAAACGGTGTTTGCCTAGTAATCAGGATCGCTACTCCTTTGCTCGCCTTACTATCTCCAGACAGATACACCTGCTCTGTGTTCTGTTGTCTCAACAGAGCCGATTCCAATTCGAGCAAGTGGGTTTCCCGTAAACAAATAATTTTCCCTTTTTGCATTTGTAGGTGTTTCAATAACTTGTATCTCTTTGTGTTATTTCTGGCCCCGTTCACATTCCACATAATATAATCACATAAGGTGCCCATACCAAGACCGAGTAAATTCTACAAGTAATATCATATGGAACCTCAATAAGAACCTGTTTACCCTTTCCATAAAAGATTCAGATACTTGACAGAGATCCAGTTTCTTCTGCCTGCTTAACCCCTTCCCCATCCCTCCTTTTTCTGCCCAAAAAGTTTCTCTCTCCCATACCTTCCCCTAAAACAAACCCCTAAAGAACTATACCCCAACCCTCCCCCTCACAGACACACTGCCAGTAAAGTTCGCCCTCCCAACTGACAGACATTCTGGTCCATGATGTCAAATGCACTAGCCCACCTGAACTCTGCCCAGACCCCCCGTCCCTGTGTGTATTGCAGTTGCACTCCTTAATCAGCTCTGGCAGTGACATCTTTTCAATATCAGGAGTGCCAGGAGACAAGCACGCCAGAAATATAACCCACCCCCAAGGACAGTGCCTCCATAGAAAAAAAAAAGAAAAAGACCATATCCGGCTCAGTTAATCCTCCTTTCACTGAACTGAACCCCGTCCGTTCCCTCATTCCAGTAACCAAAAACAGAAGGGAACAGAAAAGGATCCAGGAAAATAGGAAGCGGCTGTTTCATCATTCCGTACATGTCCTGTGATCCTTGTTATCGGACGGGCAGCCTGTCGGTGATCCCAATAGTGAACCTCCTCCTTTAAACCTTGCATCCCACTTATCCCTTGACTGTCCCCCCCCCCCGTGAACCCCCATGAAAAATAAAGTGTGACAATCCCTCCACCCAGTGCGGGAAGCCCCTCTCCTGCCCCTGAGGTTAAAGACAAATGTGAAATTACAAAGCGGAGGAAGTGAAAAGGAAGACCTCAGGGGAGATAGGCTGCTTTTTCAGTACTATTCAGTACTTCAGTATCCTACTGTCTAATAAACAGTTGACCTTCATGGGGCAAGAGTCTGCAAAACAAAGTGGTGAAAACAAAACACGTGGGAGATCCATTGCTCAGCAGATCAGCACACAATGATCAAATGAAACTTAAGCAGTATCAGCTTCTTAACAATACTCTGGCTCTCTCTAGTGGCCAGCTTATGCAACTAAACTTTGCAACTGAATAACATCAGATCCCACAAGAATAAAGGCAAGTAACAATAACCCAGCACTTTTTACAGTCCGCACATTTTGTTAAGACTGAACGTACATATACCTGGATGCAACTTCTCGCAGTGCCAGTTCAAACAGAGGATGTGAAAGCAGTCCAATCCCATCACAATTCAGTCCTAACCCCGGGCCCCTTTCTAGAAGTAACAGGTCAGCAGAAAACAATGTCCCTTCAGCCTTTACCCAGTTAGAAAGATTTCTCTAAAACTTGAAACCATGTGAATCTCAATTAAAGGCACGACAGCTTGCAGCAGCCCCTGCCCTTTCATTTAAATAAATCGGGAAGAGCAGCCCTTAAGCCTTCATTCACAGCCTGTGAGTCCTCATATGTCACCCATGCTTCTGACAACAAAACTTGCAGCATCACTGGATATCCCATGCAAAATCGAGTGGAGGAGGCAATCAACTTTACCACTATAGGGTGATATTCAGCATGCTTTTGCCTGACCATTAGGGGCAAGTCTTGGGTGATCCTCAGGGGTACATTCTCCCAGGAGACTACTTTCAGCTCCTTGATCTTGAGGAGCACATGTTGCTTTTCTAGGTAATTCAAGAAACAAGGATCATTGTGTGAGGGGGACACCCGGTGGAGGCATGGTTCTCAGAGCCCGGTGGGCTAACGCAATCATATATTTCCAGCCATATGGCGATGGCCCAGCAACTTTTGAAAGGAACTTCTGTACAAATGCAATAGGGTCAGCCCCCTCTTCCTTCTCTGGAAGCCCAATAATAATGATGTTATTGTGTCTACTTCTCCCCTCTAAATCTTCGATTTTTAGTTCCATTCTAGCTATCTTCTGGTGAATGGCCACCAACTCTGGCTCTTGCTTAGCTGAGTGAGCCTCCACAGACGTGAGCCTGGCTTCATTATCCCGTGTCCGTCTGGATAGATCTTCTAAAGCCTGGGTAAAGGATTTCAGCTCCTCAGTGACTGCGTGGAGTTCAGTTTGAAAAGGCTTGAACTCTGACAGAAATCTCACAAGCGTTAGCAGTTCATTTTCGGTGGGCTCCATTTCTGAGTTGGGGTCCCCAACACTTGGAAAGGCCCTGGCTTTTTTCGGGGCCTTTGCAGGAGAGACTGGTTGGGTATGCTTCCCTTGATTCTTATGCATTTCTCTCTCCATCTGTGCACAAAACAGGATCCCTTCATCCTCCAAGACTTTAGGAAATGAGCTCAACTTGGTTATAATTAGTGTACCAGCTTTCGATTTGGTATTTTACTGAAAAACAGTGATGGGAGGCAAGAGCTGAGCAGAAAGGATGTTAAGCAGGCACTAGCATCACGTGACTCCCCCTCTCCTATTCTTTTTGATAGATGGTGCTGCGTGGCTGTGAGACAGTGCTCAGAGTGATCAAGCTCTTATAGGAACAAGATGTGTGGGTGGCTGAGGAGCGGGTTCCTCCTTGGCTTCCCTTGTAATGGAGACTGCCATGAATATGGATTCTAACTTAGAGGATATGCTGGGTACTTCACAGGATGTTACGAGAGGTTTAGATGCTGACTTACATTGTTCAATGGAGTCAGGAACCGGGATACAGGTAACAGATCAGAAGGTTGTCCTTAGAAGGCATCTCATATCCATTTAAAGCTAGAGCTGGTGGAACGACATTTTCTGGAAATGTGGAACAAATTACAAGAGGAACTCAGATTGCAGAAGAAGCTATCTGTGGCACAGGAACTGGGTATTGAGACGGAGGAAATGGAGACTGCATCGGCTGCAAAGAGTTCGAATGCAGCAGGGAATTTGCTTGCTATTTCCACAAATGATGTCTCCCCTGACTCGCTAGTAAAAGAATCTTCTGCAGTGGTAGGTGTTTCCATGGTGGATGGGGACGCATACGAAGAAGTGAGTGTACCTAGTAGTATTTTGATTCCCTCAAGCTCCGGGAAGAAAAATCAGAACAGTACTGAGCCGGTCTTGTTACCAACAGTTTGTGAAGGGACTGACCTATTACCCCTGGTTGTTTTCACTATTGGACTTTCCTCGGGTGGTGGGAAAAAAGTTAAGAGTAAAGAGAAAGCGGGGAAGAGCAGGAGTCTGCATTTTCAAATTCTGGAAAAAACACTTAGTTCAGTTCAAGGGGCTCCTGCTATTACCTCCCTGGGGTCTTCATCATGTGCAAACTGGGTCTCAACTGCATTACAAGCAGCTGTTTGGGTACAAAATAAATCTGGTAGGGAGTGGGGCGCTAATAAACAAAATATAATGGCTTTAAATTCAGTTACCAGTTGTTCCCCTAGTATTTCAGCCCCTGTTTCTGAACTGAGTGCTGGCTCTATTTTATAGCCAGGACAGCGGTCTCCTTTGGAACAAACTGCTGCCCTACTGGCTGATACACCTCATCCTTTACTAGAAGAAATTAAAACCTTAGAAAGTAATTCCCCTTTAAATACTGAGGTGGAGGTGGCTGGCTCTGTTTATTTGGGTCAGGATACTACTAATGACTTACAAAATGGCTCAGAAACACCCTTGTGGGACCCTGATAATGTATGGCATGGACAGGTGCGAGAACAACTCTTCGCCTCTGATAACAGGCTTCTATCTGAACCAGCTATGAGAAAGAATTACGTCGATCTAAAATACAGAGGTGATATTTCAGATGTTTCTGACAGGCATTTTGTGGGGCAGGCCTTGCTTAAAGATAGCATGAAGTATTATGCATATGAAATTTATGCCCTTATACATGTACCTGGGGATTCTATATTTGACATTAGCTTTAAACACCCGGCAGGTCTTGAAAGGTTTTGGAAACAATATCGACTTTTGAAACTTTCTCCATTATGGACACCTTTTTTGGCAATCCCCCTAACAAAACCCCTGACAAAGAAGATTACAGTGTTATTTAGGAATGAAGGGGTAAATGTAGTGGACATTACCTATTGGTTGCAACAGCATTGCACTGTTAAAGGTTATCCGGAGCCTATACTGGATGACGAACAACTTTGGAATGGTGGTAGGAAATATCAAGTTGTGTTAGATTTAGAATTTGGTCTAACAAAGCATTTACCAAATTGCTTCTTTTTGGGATGAGACTGAGGGGTGATTTTTTACCTGGGACAACCCAGAGCATGTTTCAAGTGTGGGGATGTTGGACATTTGAGTAATGTCTGCGATAAACAGAAATGTGGCTTTTGTGAGGAAATGGGTCATTTTGAGGCACAATGTCAGCAACCTTTAAGATGCAATTTGTGTGATGAACAGGAACATACTTTTCATAACTGTTCCTGTGCTTCTCACAATAGTAGAGATTTGGCTATTTGAGCAGAACAAGACGCTTATGTTGCCACTGCACATAAAGAAAAAATACGAATGCTGGAATTGTTAAAATCTGCACCTAATATAGGGCCCCAACCCCATAGTGAGCCTAGTAGGTGTACAGAGTCCACTACAGAGTAAGTAGTTCTGGATGGGGTACTGCTTGAGTCCCAGTCTGCTGGGATAGATGTGGGACCTAGGATTGTAGAATTAAGGGGAGAAGTTGATTAGGTGGCAGATGCTGATTTATGTGATCCCCTTCCCCCAACTGTAATTCTGTCCAAGGTGCAAGATGGTCTGGTTGAAGCAGAACAGGATATGGAGATGGTAATGGAGGAGAACCTGATGCCCCCTCCCACTGTACAACTAGAGGCGGCATTCCATAGGGTTACTAGATCGCAAGCAGGGAAATCCCCTATAGACTCTCAAGCAGCTTCTAAAGTGTTGGAAGGACTCCCAATACACAATTCCTATGCTTTGCTGTTTGAACAGGTTGGTGACAAAGACAATATTGATTCAGACTTATTCTCAGTTGCTTTTTCCCAGGCTGATGTTCCTACTGATGTAGGGCCAGTTGATAAGCCTAAACCTAGAAAATGTAAAAAGAAGAAATGGCTATGATTATCCATCTATTGTGCTTTATTATTAAGTAACTTTTTTTTCTCCTCTCTATTTTGCCTCTAATGAATGCAACCATTTCTCTTCTCACAATTAATGTGAACAGCATTAAGTCACTGGAAAAAAGGCAAATTACTTTTGCTAGTCTTAGAGAAGGGGGAAGGCAGGTTATTCTGCTGCAGGATACCAGATTGCATTCTTTGCCAGAAGTGAAGGAGGCTCAAAGGGATTGGAGTTGGGGTGTCTCCTTTTGGTCATTGGGAGAGGAAATGTGTTCAGGATTGGGTTTTTTATTTTCAGGTTTGACTATTCGTGCCTTTCAAATTTTCAACATTTTGCCAGGGAGGACTATGATTATGGATGTGGTTCTAGGGAAGGTTACATAAAGAATTATTGATATATTTGCTCCTCAGATTAAAGTGGATAGGTCCTCTCTCTTCAGAAGAATAGAACACTACCTACATACCTCTAAGTTAGTGCTCTGGGGAGGTGATTTTAATTGTGGGCTATCTCACAGAGATTGGGGGAGGGCTATGACAAAGATTTATAGTGACACAAATGCTTTACTTCCAATCTTACAGGTCAATAATTTATGTGATGCTTATAATATTCTGCAAAAAGTTCCCACACACACTTTTTATAAAGGTAAATTGTCCACAAGGATTGATTTTTGGTTTGTGTCTGCTCGGGTTACTTGTCAAGAAGTGGTGGTTGTTCCTTTGGAAACATCTGATCATATGGCTGTTCGGCTAAGCTTAGAAATGGTACAGAAGATTTCCATGGGGAGGGTTATTGGAAAATGAATGTTGCTGTTATGCAGGAGGCCCTCCTGCAGACTTCTGTGAGGGAGTATTTTGTGTTAAAAGCAGATATTTGTTTTTTGTATGATAGCCCTATAGATTGGTGGGAAGACACTAAGAGAGATCTAAAAAACCTTTACATGAATCTCACCAGAGTAAAAGCTAAAGGAAAGTACATCCAGTATTTAGGGCTTAGAGCAAAATATATGCAAGTGCTGACTCAAGATACAGATGAGACAAATAATGTACAGTTACAGTTACAATCGATGAAAGAAAAAATGTGTCTTTATTTAAAAGAGTCTGAAAAAAGGGCAGCACAACAGCAAAAGTATCAGACAAGGGGATCAAAAGAGCAGGTGAACCCTTATGATTTGGGCTTGCAGGAGGTTCAAAAGTTTGTTATGGCTACTTTAAAAGATAAACAGGGAACCTTGGTGATGCATAATAGTGGACTTATGCTATTAGTTCAAGATCATATTAAGGATACTTTCCAGAAGGATAAAGTAGGACAGCCTAACTTGTTTGTACAACAATTACAAATACCACAGTTGAGTAAGGAGGAGGAAATTGGTCTTATAACACCGATCTCAGAAATAGAGATTAGGGAAGATATTTCAAAACTGGCCTCAAGGACTACACCTGGAAATGATGGAATTCCTAACGATTTTTATAAATGCTTTTCTGACATCTTGGCCCCTTGGTTATGGATTGTTTATGGAGCTATTTGGGAGGAATATAGGTTAGTGCCTAGCATGAAGGAGGGAATCATGACTTTCCTATATAAAAAAGAGGATCCGCAGGAAATTAAAAACTGGAGGCCCCTGAGTTTGTTAAATTTGGATTATAAAATTTTAACAAAAATACTGACTAATCGACTGGCAAAAATTGCACAAAAGGTTATTAATTCCATACAGACCTGTGCAATTCCAGAAAGAAATATTGTTCAGAATTTGACCTATCTTAGATAAATAGTAGAGCAAGGATTAGAAATGAATTTGGATGGTTATTTGATAACTATTGATCAGGAGATTGCATTTGATGCTGTAAGACAGGAATATATCTGGGTGGTGTTACGTCACTATGGGGTCCCAGAGCCCTTCTTAAATCTATTAAAGACATTATATACTGAAGTACAGGTCACTCCCTTGGTGAATTGGCATCTAGGTATACCTATTTATCTAAAAAATAGTGTTAGACAAGGCTGCCCTATGAGCCCTTTGTTATATGTGTTTGGATTAGACCCCATACTGCAGATCATTGAATCTGATGCAGCTATTAGGGCTATTACCAATAAGGATGGGATTGTTTTTCAGAAAGTTTCTGCTTATGCTGATGACTGTGTCTTTACTGTAGCAGATATAGAATCTGGTTAATGGATTTTACATATACTGCAGGAAGTTTATGATACCACAGGGATTAAGGTTAATATAGGAAAGAGTAAAGTATTGGTACTGGGGGAGGCACAGGTGGTGGATGCATTTCCCATTTCTATGACTAAAGATGAAGTTAAGATTTTGGGTTTGTTTTTTGGTTCTAGGGACTCAGAAAGGGATAACTGAAGCATGGTGTATGATTTAACTAAACTTAAAGTTATGTCTTGGCTTTCCTGGAAAATGACCAGGAAAAAAGGGTGCATTTGCTTAGAGCGTATATAGCTCCCATATTTTTATATGTCTCGCATGTGTTTCTACGTTCTTTTACTATGCATACAAAAGTTACAGGCCTCTTTTTTTTTTGTGGGGCAGTAGGCTAAATCCAGTTAAGAGAGTGCATACCTATAGGGCTTGGAAAGAGGGAGGTTTGAACATGATACATCCATTAATATATCTTTTGGGGAAAATTTTCTGTAGTGCTATTTGTCCTTTAGTCCTAGAATCCAAGGGTATGGGTTTGTTATGTATGCGGTTGTGGGGAACCCCTTTTTTGACAGCGTGGGGTAGAGGTAAATGGCATCCTTCAGAGAAAGTGCTTCCAGGGTATGATCAGACTACATTAAGATATATTAGGACATGGAAAATCGAGCTTGCTTGGCTCTTGGGAAAGGAGAAAAACATTTTTATAAAGCTGTTCTTGACAAAGGTACAAGGTGGAGCCCTTATTTCAAGTACCCCCTACAATAGATACTGTGTTACTGTTGGAAAGTATGGTGGAACCATGGATCCCTCATAAGATGCAAGACTTCATGTGGTTGTGTGGGCATCAGAAACTAAATGTAAAGGGCAATCAAAAACACAAACAACTTGATGACAGAAGATGTGGGGAACCACTTTGTAAAGGCCAGGTAGAAACTATGCGGCATATGTTTTTTGATTGTGTGCATGTTCAGGGGTTTTGGAATCAGCTAGTTGGTGGGGAGAAACTCTCTTTCAACATATGTTCTGTGATATTTTAATTTCAGGGAAAATTCCTGTTTCCTAGTTAAAATGGACAAAAAGCACTGTTTATGTCCTTCTAGCTTGTCTCACATGGTCTTTATGGCAGGCGAGATGTTTAAGATCCCTGCAAGGTAAAGTGATTCCACTTCAAGAAGTA
The DNA here is from genome assembly GCA_016271365.2 of Neoceratodus forsteri. NCBI lineage: Eukaryota > Metazoa > Chordata > Ceratodontiformes > Ceratodontidae > Neoceratodus > Neoceratodus forsteri. The sequence continues at coordinate 1,058,200,740 of CM057451.1, read as the reverse complement.
ATTTTTAACATTCAAGGAGAACTACATAGAATTTATGAATATGAATATCGTACATTAGGACAGTCTGTGGGTTCTAGCCTATGGAAGAATGTTGGATGGGTGGGCTAATGCTTGTCATGATTTCTTCCCTATCTGAAACTTTCTTTAGAGTATTGTATATATAAAATTATTGTGCCAAGAATTTTTGTTATTTATTAAGGTGATGGGTCTTTGTTTTCTGATATCACAGATATTTCATTACAGGATTATGTTGATTTGGGTGTCATGCATGGACTGTTCTGAGGTGGGCACTATGTGGTGATTGATATAAGTTATACTGCAATTATGTTTTTTTTTTATTTCACTTTTGTTATCTCTTCAGTTTTTTTTTTGAATATTGAATAAAAATTTCCCTTACTCTTTTCGAGAAGTGTCTTGGGATCTTTAACATCCACCTGAACTACCACCAATCCGGGCAGATGGGACCTCGGTTTAACATCTCATCCGAAAGGTGTATTTGTATAATTCCACTGCCATTGATAATGAGGTGGGGTCCCAAAAGGGCCGTGGTGAAAATTGGTGTAACAATTTTCAAAAATGAGTGAATGTTCAAACCCCACTGAAATACATAGTAAGTAAGTAAGTAAGTAAAATATTTTATTCATATTTTATATGAATCAGGATTATCTCAAGTGAGATAAAACTCATTTACACTGAGATTGTTTTCCATTAAAACACAAAACACATTGATACACAGTTCAGGATAAAGTACAACTTAAATACATTAAGTATCATATAGGTGCACAACATAAAACATACTATAAATACATAAACTGCACTTATCTGATTTTCTCATATCACAGTCACTGGTTCCAGCAGAAAGCATGCTTTGATAGCAGAGTGGATCTACACTGTGGGACATGTTCATGTGAGTGATGGTGTGTGCAGGATATGGGTGTGTGTGGTGGTGTGTGGAGTGGTGAATGCTGAGTGAGAGGTTGGGGAGGTAGGAACAAAACGTGGTTTACAGTAAACACCAAAAGAATTCCATACTTTTCCCAAATAAATTTATGGAGATGCTTTATTGATGATGTAATTATGGTGTGGTGGGGATCCTTGGAGAGTTGCAAAAACTTAAGAAATATCTGGAAAGAAGCAATTTACCTCTTAAACTCACAGTAATAGCTGACAGAGAAAAAAATCCAAATATTGGATTTGGAAATTAAGAAAGATGGTGTTACTGGAGGTATTAATACCACTGTCTTCCATAAACCTACGAATACACATTCTTTGATCCGTTTTATCAGCTTTCACCTCCGCCACACCATAGAGAACATCCCTAAAAGTCAATTTATTACAGTTAAATAAAACTGTAACACTCAGCAGAAATACATTAAACATTCTGAGGAGTTGGATATATATCTCCATAACAGAGGCAACAGTAGTGCTTGTATAGATAAGCTAGATGGGAAGTTGATCAGATGGAAAGAGAACATCTCTTAGTACACCAACAAGAGAGATATGCCAAAAATATTAACAGGATGTACATGGTTGCCAAATCTGCTTGAAGGTACATTTAGCAGCAGCAACAACCGGGAAGGCACACAGTGGCTATGTCTGCCGTAGGGATGTGTAGCCTACGCCTCCCCCCTTGCCTGGCACTTCACACTTTCAAGCATAGACTGGAGTGTGGGCACACCCCCAGACCACCCCTAGTGGATCTTGCTGGCCAGGTGTGGGATCCAGAGCATAGGAACCCTATGGCCCCTTGGAGAATCAGGTGCAGAGGGTGCAGTGGCTGTGGAGGGTCTAAGTACCCCAGATACATGGTGCGTAGACTCTCCACACATTGGAGAATAGGGGCCTTTGTCCCTTAATTGCTAGGTCTGAAAAATTCAAGTTGGGAATGATATTATTTTTGATACAAGTTAGTTCATTAATTGTGATTCCACTGGAGTTATCTATTTGGCTACTTGCACTTCTAGTGCATGTTATGTTGGGAAAATGAAAAGGAGTTTGAAAACTCAAATATGGGAGCATGCTGGAGCAATTGAGAAACTGGATATGGAGAATGCTGTAGCTAATCATGTTAGTGAACAAAACAGTGGGAGACAACACTTTTATTTTTGAGGAATAAATGAAAAACAAGAATTGGTCCAAGTGAGGGAGATTTAGATAATTGACTATTGAGGCAGCAGCCAAGGTGGATGTTTAAATTACACACCCCAGAACCCCCAGGACTGTATGAGAGGTTTGAGTTATCACCCTTCTTAAAATAGTTCTAAGAATTTTCGTAATTTTTCTAAATGATTTCTATGAGATTCTATAGAAGACTTAGACAAATTCTAAATTTCTGACTCTCCTACTAAAATTATGCTGTTGGGTTTGAGTTCAATATTGGAATTTAGTATGTACATAATAGTACGTACCCCCTAGTTGGGGAATGACATAGGCCCAGTTCCAGAGGCATCTGTCCCAGCTGGGTTTTCTATAGAGCACAGCCCGAGGAGGGAATGCAGGGGTGATTGTGTGGCCATCTGTTTTAGATCTGACCTAAACTTCTCTGTGCACCCAGTGGGGTCCATTTCATTGTTTGAATGTGTGGCTGTGCACAGGGGTCTAGGTGCAGGTTGAAGAATCCTCCTCATTTACTGGCCTCTGGGACATAAGGGGGAGTTTCTGCAGGAAGTAACAGACTTCGGTGCTGAGCAGATGTTGGAGTAATTTAATGCTTGGTTCTGTGTGACATCAATGCCTAAATTGATGACAGACATTCACAGTTCAATTACAACTTCCTCCAGTCAGTGTCTACACTGGGTCTAGCACAACCAGTTGCTTCTCTGACCCACAGCCATGGTCACACCTTAGACTTAGTATTCTCACTGGAGCTTGAGGTCTCTGATCTCAGAGTTGATTCAGTCACTTGGTCAGATCACTGCACAATGAGGTTTTAATTTGGGCCCTTCCCTGTTGGTTCCTCCCCTGTGGAGATGGTCAGTTACTGCCCTGGACTGATAGTGGTGATGGATTTATCTGTTGTGAGTGCTGCTTGTGAGACAGGTGTGAATGAGGCAGTTACAGCCTATAATGAGGCTGTCTCCAAGGCACTCAACTCTGTTGTACTGTGCATCCCATATCTTCTCGCTTAAGATCCCAGTGATTTGTCAGGAATCTCAAAGAGATGAAGACCAAGGGGCTGAGACTGGAGCATTGTTGGAGGAGAACCTATTCTGAGGAGGATAAACTGTCTTTGAGACATCACCACGGTGAATATCAAAGGGCTATCATCCGTAAGAAGGCAGAGTTCCTGTCCAGGGAGATTGGTGCAGGGAGGAACAGACCACCTCTGCTTTTTTGAACTGTGGACAGGCTTCTCCTTCCTGGCTTTCTACAGCCAAACAAAGCATTTTCACTCTCTCAGTGCAAGGAGTTTGCACTGTTTTTCTCTTGACAGAGTGTCATAGATTAGAGCTAGGATCTCCCCAGCTGGGCACTTGCAACCCTATGGTGGTGAGTCGTGTGTGTCTGATTGCACTCCTATTGTTTGGACTGAGTTTAGGCCAGTTGGAGTGGCTGAGGTTTATGAGGTGATTTTGAAGCTGTGGCCAACACACAGTGAACTGGATCTGGGTCTGACTCATCTCTCACTGGTATATGTTGAGTCCGTTGGTCCAGTGTGAGCCAAGATTTTCTGGTGCTTGCTTTTGGAAGGTTGTTTTCCTGATGCCTTAAAAGATGTGTGGGTGAGACCCCCTCCTTAAGAAACCATCTCTTGACCATGATGTCTTGGTGAATTTTAGACCCATCTCTAACCACCCATTTCTGGGTAAGGTTGTTGAAAAAGTGGTGGCTCTGCAGCTCGAGGCATACCTCACAGTCTATTACATCTATGAGCCCTTCCAGTCTGGGTTTAGGTCTAGACATAGCAGTGAAATGGCATTAGTCTGGGTGCTAAATGATCTCCTTAGGGCAAGGGATAGAGGAGGCTGGTCAGTTCTCATTCTCCTCATTCTCTCCTGAGCATTTGATACTGTGGACCATGCGATGCTGCTGGGTCACCTATGGGAGCTCTGGGGACCCACCAGTAACATTGTCAAATGGTTTGAGTCCTTTTTGACAGGCAGGATGCAGAGGGTGATGATGGAAAATTTCTCATCCTGCCCAAAACCCTTGCCTTGTGAAGTTTTCCAGGGCTCAATCCTGTCACTTGCATTGTTCACAGTGTACATGCTTCCTCTGGGTGAGATCAACAGATGGTACAGTCTGGAATTTCACTGTTATGCAAATGATACCCAGCTGTACAATGTCATTTACACCCAGAAATGACGGTGCTGTGGAAGTGCTAAACAAATGTCTGGCCAAAATTCGGGACTGGATGTCTTCTAGCTGGCTGAGAGTCAATCCTGACATGACGGAGGTGCTAGTGATTGAGTCTGGTCATCGGCAGGATGTGGATGGTGCGAGGTCAGGAAAAGGATTATTTCTTAGGCCCTCTCATTTAGCAGCATCCACCAAGGTGCAAAATCTGGGCATCATTCTCAATGATGGATTAACACTTGAGGCCCAGGTGCCATCTGTCATCAGGAGAGGTTTCCTAGTACTTGAGCAATGTCACCTGGATCAAAGGCTTCATTCTGCCTGATGACCTGCCATCACTGGTACATGTATTTGTGACATCACAGATTGACTACTGTAGAGCTCTATACCTCAGGGACACTGGAGGTGTTCTCTGGCAACTGCAGCTGTTGCAAAACATAGTAGCCAGATTACTGATGGGCCTTCTGAAGTCTTGTCATGTGACCCTGGCTCTGCATGAACTGGACTGGCTGCTGGTTAGGTGGAAAATCGCCTTCACGGTGGGCTTGCTCTCCTATAAGGCCCTAAAATGATGGGGCCCTGTGAACATGAATGACCTCCTGACCCCTGCTCATCCTGTGCCCTCACTCCACTCATTTACCAAGGCCCTCCTAGCAGTTCCCAGGGCACACCTGAAGTCATCTGGAGACTTCTCGTTTGAGGTGGCAGCCCCAGTGTTGTAGAACTTGCTACCTAAATCTTTGAAGAAGGTCCCATCAGTGGTGGCATTCAAGCGGGGCTTAACAAAGCATCTTTTCAGATAAGCTTTTTTAGAACTATAATTAGCAAACAGCTGCAATACTTTATTTATATTGATTTTAACTTGTTTATTCTATTATATGTTTGATATTATTTCTTGAGGTGCTGTGTATGTTTCCTATCTACTTGTACAGTGTCCAGAGCCTTCAGGCTTGGATGCTTAACTAAATATACCTTTACTTACCTTTACTTATTTACATAACTCCTGTAGCAAATGAGTATATAAGATAAAAAGTGAACTATTATGGACTTTTTATTTTGTGGTTTAATATGAATAATTTTTTTAAAGATCGTATGGTTCATCTTTAAAACCTTTTTTAAAAAAGTCTATGTGTGCTATTTTAAAATCCCCACATACAAAAATGGAATTTTGCTTCTACATTAACTTTAATATGTGAGATTGGCATGAATTATGAAAGTTAACTCCAAAGTAGTTTTTCAATTATTTCTGCTTTTATTAAGCTGTGCAGGTTTTGGTACATAAAATAAGAGGCGTGTATTTGTTATTCATTACTTCTGCCATGTATCAACTGGTTTATTAATAGTGAGAGTGTGTTAGAGTGTGTTATTTACATTATTTAAATCATTGCGCTTTACTGTACATATTCTGTATTATCTCTCACAGCATGTTTGCAGTAGTGAAGGTTGTAAAACATCTGTAGAGGACTGTCACTTTAAGGAATTTAGCCCTTAAAAGTGGGTAGGACAGAATTGGCTGTAGCACCTTGTGAAAGTATTAAGTTCTGGTGTGAATTTCTGGTAGACTATGGAGGATCCTGTTAGCTGTGGTATTATCAATAAAGCCTTTTTCTTCAGCTGTGGTGCCTGGTGCTAGATTTGTTTGTTTAGCAGACTGTGACATGTCACATGTCACAAATGACTGTGTTTCCCTTGTAAAACAATTTTTTTTTGGATGCCTGGTACAGTTCAAATAAAAAACGGAATAATGAATGGCATTTTAAATTTAGAGGCAGTATAGTGCAGTGGTTTAAGGCTCTGAGCTGCAAATCTGGAGACCTGGGTTTGAATCCCACAGACCCCACTTGCATACTGTGTGACCCTGAGCAAGTCACTTAACGTCCTTGTGCTCCCAGGTTGCATCTGTAAACAAGCTTTCAGCTTAGTGTGTCTCACCTGGTTAAACAATTGGAAATGGAATTAAAAATCTGTCAAATGTTATCAGTTTGAACTGTCATTCATGCTGTTACTAGCCTTTTTCATTTTTGTCTTGTTGTTTGTTATTAATGAATGACAGTAAAGCATTACAGGTTTCATTTTACCACATTTCACTAACAGAGATGTTGTCAATACAACAGTGGCACCAATAAGATATGATATCAGATACTATATCAGAATGATTTCAGACATCAAAAACAGTTCTTGAAAACAGTTCTCTGTAATATACATAGAACTGTTTCAGAGAACTGTTCCTGATGTCTGAAAATGTTTCAAGTGTTCTTTCTGAAAAACATGGAAAAATAAGCAGTAGTTCCATTCCAGTATTTAAAGGAAGGGTCTTGGCTTCCTTTATGACAGTATTTGAAAAGGAGTGCAAGTCCAAAGTACATTCGCCAAGAGCAGGGATTTGGACCATATTCCTTTACTTCAAAATTTCCCTAAAGTAATGCCTGAAATCATGAACCAGAGTGCAAGACTGGCTCAGTGTTACTGAAATAAATGTCAGGCTTCTGTTATATTAACAACCAAAGTGCAATTTTTTTATTTTAGATTTTTATGTCTGCTTGCTCACGTGGCACACAAGAAACATTTTGAGAAGAGCAGAGTATTGCAGAGGTGTGGCAGTGTTTGGCCAATCCAGCCAGTGCTTTCAGGGGCTCGTCTCTCAGCCACCAGTCAACAGGGAAGCTGCTGAGGATGGCAGTTTCAGAGCAAGTGCTGGACTTGAAAGAAATCTGCCACTCTAATCATGGACAGTTTCATCATTGCAGCAGCAGGTCTCGGACCCACCCCGCCTGCAACCAGGCAAATTCTAGCAATTCACATTACAGTGTACAGTAATGCGCATGGCTGGACATATGAGCAATTCATTTGCTCAGTGTGTTTTTCCTGGTGAAATAAATAAATGAGCCCTACCATGCATAATTGGCGGCTCCTGCCATCCACCACACGCTCCACCCAAAGCCGACAATGGGGTGCCAATCCCCATGGGCATGCCCCCCCAAGCCCGAACATATATTTTGCTGACAACGGGGTGCCTAATCCTTGTGTGGGCATACCCCCCCCCACTATTGTGGTGCACTGGGAGCCCACCACAGTGTGCCAAAGTAATTATATTTTTCTGACACTAGTATGCCCACTCCCAGTGTCGGATGCACCACCCATGCCCCCCTTTTTGTCAGCTGACCTCAGAGTGCCCAGTCCCTGGGTCGGCATTTATCCCTTCCCCTTCCACTAGTCTGGCACTTTGGGAGTCCACCCCAGTGTGCCAAAATCCATTTTGTTTTCACTTGTAAAAAAGAAAACAGTCCCATGACATATTTTTTTGTACACCTGAAAAAAAAGAAAATGGTCCCTCGTTGTTCCTGCCAGCCCCCTCCCCCAACCTGCACCCTTCCTCTGTTCACTCCTTCTCACCCATACTTGCCTCTGGAGGTCAGGAGAAGTGATCTTCTGTGGTCCAGAAACATGTCTGCACTCTTCAAAAGCTGACCACTAACTGAAGAAAATCACGGTAAGCACTATAATGGCAATCAGAGGGGGGTTTCAACTTAGATTGATATCTCAACCATTTTCTGGAGTTTTGGCCACAGATTTTCAACATGGATTTCTTGGGATACCAGCTCATGACCACTGATGCTGTCATTTCATTTCTCAGTCCTGAAAAGTGATTTTGCTGTCGCTGTGTGGAATCACCATTCAGGACTGAGTAACAAAACAACAGTGCCACTTTTCATGAGGTGGAGTCCTAAAAAGCCTATGTTGCAAGTTTGGTGAAACAAAATCCAAAAAATGACTGTGTTACGAGTGTGCATTGTGAAGTTTGTATGCATGCTCATAACTTCGCCAATTTTTAATATTTTCACTTCAGATTTCCAACATTGCCATTTTTTCACACCTCCTTATGAACAGTATTGATGACATTTTTTGCATCCTGCCTGAAACGTTTTTTTCGCACCTGTGGTGCAGAATGGCACAGTCACTGTGTGAAATTAACTTTTGGGAAAGAATAATGAAATCACAGTGCCACTGTTCATGAGGGGAGGTCCCCAAAAGACCATGTTGAAAATGTGGCGAACAAATTCCAAAAAATTACTGCGTTACAAGTGCGCATTACGCAGTTTCTACGCATGCTTGTAACTTCACCACTTTTTCATATTTTAACTTCAGATTTTCAATATTGCCATTGTTTCACACCTACTCATGAACAGTACAGATGCCATTTTTCAAATCCTGCCCAAAATATCTTTTTGCAGCTGTTGCACTGAGTGGCACATTTGCTTTGCAAAATCACCTTTCGGGATTGAGTAATGAAATTATAATGCCACTGTACATGAGGTAGGGTCCCAAAAAGCCCATGTTGAAAATCTGGAGCAAAAATATCAACAAACATCTGGGGCATTAGGGTTTCCAACTCTAACACCCCACCCTGTACAGACTGACAGGCATCGGGGGGAGTGTCTTGGGGTCATCGGCCATAATCATGCCATGCTCATGCCATTCCACCTCCACTCTGCAGCCACTGGCTGGCATTGAGGTGTGCCTTGGGGTCTTTGGCCCTATCAGTCACCGCATTCTCCTATACTGCACCCATCTCAGCTTATTTCCTTATGGAATGGGGTGAGCATAAGGGCCGAAGACCCCAATGCATACCATGACACCTGTCAATGTCTGCAAGGTGAGGTGAAGTGGAATGGTGTGAGCATTATGTCCGATGACCCAAAGGCACACCCCAATGCCTGTCAGTCTCTGCAGGTTGGGGGTGAGGGCTGGCGTTCGTTCAATACTTCACTGCCATTCCTATTATGCATCTCTCTAACTCATGCAGTACCAATGCCAATACCAACAAGCAAACATTCTGCATTGACAAATGCTTGTTTTGTTTGAGACAATTCAGACTGAAAGACTGTCAGAGACAGAAAAAAATCATGTCAGCCTGTTTCTTTTGTTGAAAGCCTCATGCTTCACATATCCTGGCAGCATTCTGTAATGATTCATTCACACTCATCGACACCACAAGACAATGTTGTTGTTGTGACTCATGACTTCCTTGCTTTGCCAGTGTGAAAGGGGTATAGTTCAAAGTCTATGTGCCCTTGTTTATTTTATCCTACAGTAGAGATGAAAAAACATGTGATTAGTTATAGTATGGAAATGTTATCAAATATACTAGTTTATGATACACTGTCAGAAGAAAGACAACATTACATTGCTTAATGTTTATCTGGTACTTATCACCATGGCACATAAACTGATCATGCCAGCATTCCATTCACTTGCATTGCTGTATGACTGAATTGATTCATTTAAATTAGCAACCATCATTCATTGGATGATAATTTTGTTTTCCCATATAGCCACTCCACATGGAAAGACAAGAAACTTAGTGAAGACTCAAGTAGCTACCACGACAACCCTGCCAACCACCACCAACACAAGTACATTCACTAACCACGGTCAATGACATAGTGTGCAGTGGCTCTCCTGCCATGCTAGTAGAAAGACATTCTGATAAGCATTACAAAGTTGTATCTCCAATATGGATAATAAACTAGGTAGATTAGCAAAATGATATTTTGAACAGGGCAGATATGTCAGCACAACAGCCTTTCTGAAAGTAGTTAAACTCCAAACATGTCTATGACAAATGCCAAATTCCATAATCACAATAAGGCATTCCACGGTGTGAATCATGAAGGGCTAATGGCTCTTCTCATCTGGTGGAAACACTGTGCTTCAGCTTGTCCTTCAAATCAACCAATGTGGGTCATTGCCGCCATAACACACTACTACTAATGTATTATTTCTTCATTAATCAATAAGACTTGGGGGGTGTTGTTATGGTGTTATAATTGATTGCCTTTATTATACTTAAACTTCAAATTGTTGTTCTATACATGTTAATGTAATCATTTATTATTAAATATAACAAGGTGTGCATGATAATGACTATTTCTTCAATTCTCCATTTTTTTGGCAACTGTGGTGCTTTTTCTTTCCTTCACTGGTTTAAGAAATTAAAACAAACTTGGAACAGCATCAATCTTAAGGTATCTTTACCCAGGTTTGAGACCTATGCTCTCCTGAATACTTAGATAGTGAACTAATCCAGTGTGAAATGGTCTGAGCAAATCAAACTGTGCTTTGCCGGTTCCCAGCCTGCATGTTTCATGCTAATAATCCACTGATTTGCCTATTTTTTTCTCCAGGAAATGTATAAAAGCATCTACCAGTTATGCTGTTACTTGCAGATCCAAAAGCAGCACAGTAAGGCATTTTGGTAAAAAGAGTTATACAAAATTAATGCAGTTTGTTAAAAAAGTAAGTATTTTCTTAAAAGAAACACAAATAACAGCCAATATTGTCAAGAAACAAAAATGAAATAATTAATAATCTGACATATGACACATTGTACAAGTATGTGGTCTACAGTGGTTGTTTAATAAAGAGATCTGAAATCATAAAGGACTACAAACTGACAGGATGAAATAAGAATTGTTGAAAATGATTTGTTTATAATAAAAGATTTAACAATTATATGATCTAATAGAGCGAGCAATAAAGTATATAGTCAGCTGATACATACAAATATAACAGTCATAGCAGTCATTCTAATAGATTGGTTAGTTAGTATGCTGTTGCAACTCAGTAAATGTCAAAACTGTACCACCACAGTACTGTAGATGTATAGTATATAGGTAACAGAGAGAAATCAGAACTGTCAATAAGACACCATAGATATCAATACAAATTACAGAACTTGAATCAATGATTGTTACTGTCAGATACCATAAATAAATCTATTTTTTTTTACAAACCCACAAGTATGTCACTTTAATGCAGCTGTCATCATTCACATATCAAACATCTCACATCACACTGAGGGAGTATATGTCATGCTGGGAGTAGGTCAAAAAGACACACCGTGGCATTTTCAATTCCTTACTTAAGGTTTATTTTTTAAAACAAATCCATTCTTCTTCATAGGTCCATGTGGCAAACATGAAATGAGCCCAGTTTAACTAAAAGTGCACAATTCACTAATCTGGTGCAGTCAGCTGCAGGGCTGTAGCGAAAAATACTGGCACTACATGGACAATTTCTGTTACTCTTTGACAAGAATGACATGTACATGCTCAACATCCTCTCAGCCAGCCCAGAAAATCTGATCAGCGAGAACACTGCATCAACACACAAAGAGAGCAGCAAAATATTAAACTAAGGTACAAAAACATGAACTCTTTATTACCTGGTAATGCTTTATAAAATACAAGCTTTCCACTGCTAAACATTGATACAAAATGGCCACCCAGGTAAAACTGAGTTTTAGTTATGATAAAGAAATAGAACATACCAGGGCACAGTAGGCATTTTAGTACACACTGTGACTGACTGTGAGCAAACCCAAGAGTGGCAATTAATCTTTAAACAATAGTTCATATTAACTGGGAACTAGTGCTGTGGAAAATTGCAAAATTCTGTTTCTGTTGGAATTCTGCATGAGCCTGAATACACCACTTTGGTCACATAGACTTACATGAAATGTGGAATGTCACCAATTGATAGGAAATTCTGCAGACCAGAAATTAATGTCACCGTTTCCATGCTTTTTCTGCAGAATATATTTCAACAGTTTGCAAACAAAACCATACTTCTTATTAAAATGTGTTGTTTACTATAAACAGATCAGAGTGAACTGTGCAACTGCACACAAGTCACCATGATATTTCAAAAAGCTTCTGGAAGTGGAATTTGGATTCTTTCAGAATCCCATGGGTAGAATTCTACATTCCACATAGCTTTAAAGAGTAACCAGTAATACACAACTGGGTGTGCATGTGTTGAGATAAACACACCCAAAATGTAGTATGGCAAGAACCATGAGGCTGAGTACCTTCAGCCCCTTGAGAGGCATTTATTTCAGCACAATACGCACCCTGCTGTCTCTTAATCCACTTAGAAAATGGGTTTTTGTGATTACAATAAATATGCATAAATTATTTAAAGCTATAACATTTTAGATAATGTAACATAGGGGGAACAATATCTTTTTTTTTTTTTGATTCAGATTTTATTAGGTTTCCAGTACAAAGAGCGAATCATAACAATGGCTAAAACATCCATATACATGGGGTATAAAGTATAAGATGATTCGATCTCTCCCCACCCTCCCATCCACCCTACCCCACTCCCACCCAGAACAACCCAGCGCCGTTTTACACATCTAGCACTATACCTATGAATGTAGCCTATTAGTGCTTAACCTTGAAGTGCATAGAGAGTTTGCAGTGGTCCCCAAATCTTATCGAACTTCTTAAGTTTGTTAAATAAACTGGCAATAGTCCTTTCAGTTCTGAGATTTGCAAGTAACTCCTGAAGCCATTCAACATATGTTGGTGCCTCCGTATCCTTCCAATGTCTTAGTACCATCTTTTCAACAGACATCGACATCAAGGCTATATGATACCTCCTGTTCACCACTGAAATGGAGGAAAAATCCCCAAGAAGGCAAATTTCGGGGGTGAAGAGGTTTGAGAGCCCAAACAGAGGGTCAACACGCTGTTTAATTGCAGTACAGAGTGGAGCTATTTTAGAACAGGTCCAGAAAATATGTAGAAGATCTCCTTCTTGAGATTGACATCTTGTACAAAGGGGGGGGGGACACAAGACCAAGCCTAGCAAGTTTCTGCGGAGAGTAGTAGATATTATGCAAAATCTTAAACTGCATTAGCCTAAGTCTGTCCTGCTTAAGAAACTTATGGCAGCTCTGCCACAGGAGAGACCAGTCCAGATCTTTACCCTGAAAGAGAGAGGCCCAAAAGGAGATGGGAGCATAATTATCAGGGTAGGCCCAGGTGAAGAGAACACTGTATATTTTGGATATGGCATGAGGCAGACCTGCCAGCTCTGTTAAGGTAATCTGCAAATTGAAATTAGGAGGTTGGGGGGAGTCGAGCCCATTACCTTAACCAAAAGATGATGGCACTGGAAAATCTTGAAAATATTTGCACGAGGTATCGAGAACTTACACATAATATCAGCTGAAGAATACCATTGACTGTTAGGTGACACAAACTCCTCTAAACAGCAATTTCCTATCTGAGAAAGCCATGTGGCTGAGAGAGGCTTACCCTCTAATAGAAAACTGGGACTGCCTATTACAGGTTGTGATAAGTCTTTGAGATTCATATATCTTAGAAATGCACACAGCTGAGTATGAACCCTGATAGAGATGGCTATAGGGCAACTAAGTAGAGATTTTGGTAGGGAACCAATTTTGGTATATAAAAGCGCAGCGGGGGAGAGACCAGAGTTTTTTTAATGGAAGCAGATTCGACAGCTAACCAGGTCGGAATGCATGTAGCAGCCGTGGAGAGCTGGTCCACGGTCAGCCATCTGAGATATTTATTGGCCTGGCTGGCCTAATAGTATAGCCCGATATGGGGAAGTCTTAAACCTCCTTTGGCCTTTGGGGCCGCTAACTTATGAAATGCCATTCTGACCTTCTTATCCCCCATGTAAAAGGGGAAATCATACCATGTACTTTTTTGACCCAGGACAGGGGGAGCCATATGTTCAACATGTTAAGGGGTAAAACAGACGAGGGAAAACATTCATTTTAATTTATTCTGCCCTATAGAGAGAGGGGGAGTAGGGTTCACCTACAAAGGTCAAGATCTACTTTATGTACTAGCGCATCAATATTTAACTGTCTGAGCCGAGTTGTGTTCCTTGTTAAAAGAAGCCCAAGGTATTTAATATAGTTGGACTTTCAGGTGAGTCCAAACGCAGTAATATCCTGTTTACAGACCCTATGATTAAAAGGAAAAAACACTGTCTTTCCTACATTAAGTTTATAATTTGAAACCTTACAGAAATCCTCTATGAGCTTTAGGATAGCAGGAATAGATGTGAGTGGGTGTACTATCTGCAACAGCAGGTCATCTGCATAGGCCGCTACTTTAACCATCTGTTCCCCGAGAGGGATACCCGATATACCCTGGGCTCCTGATAACCTTTTGATAAGCCACTCTAAATAAATGCTAAAGAGAAGAGGAGATAGGGGACACCCCTGTCTGGTCACAACATATAGTTTGAAGGGGTTAGAGATAACCCCATTACATGAGATTCTGGCAGAAGGGAACTTATATAGAGAACTCACCCAATTCCGGAATTCCTCGGGAAAACCGAAAGCTTCCATCATAACAAATAGGTAATCCCAATGGACTCTATCAAACGCCTTCTCAGCATCCAAGGAGATCAAGACCATTGGATGAGGAGCATCCTTGGATGCCAAGAAGAAGTGGTACAGGGTCCTCAGATGGTCAACCGATGATCTCCCTTTCATGAAACCAACCTGGTCAGCCCCAGTAAGAGAATGAAGTACTGCCTCCACACGGTCGGCTAGTAATTTTGCCAGGATTTTAATATCTTGGTTAAGTAGGGAGATCGGCCTATAGCTTGCCACCTGATCCGGCGGTCTTTCCGGCTTGGGCAACAGGACTATTAAGGCCTCAAAAAGAGAAGGATCAGACACTTTACCTGAGAGAATAGCCTGGAAAAGCGGCAGCAAAATGGGAATCAGTTGCTTTGAGAAAGCTTTAGAAAAATTGTAAGTAAACCCATCAGGGCCTGGAGACTTATCGGATGGGAGAGATTTGATTACTCTTTCAATTTCGCCCTCAGAGATGGGAGACTCCAGAATTATTTGCTGGGATTGTGTAAGAGCTGGCAACTGTAAATCACTCAGATATTCATAAAGTCTTTCCTTGGATGGGGAATTGACCATAGGGCCATATAAATCCTGGAAATACTTTGTAAACTCCTCCGCTATCTCCGGGGGTGACACCTTAAGAGAATTATCACTAAGAGAGTGGATAGCAGGAATGAGTCTGGTGGATTCCTGTTGCTTAACACGTAATGCTAGCATTTTGCCCGTCTTCTCGCCCTGGTCGGTGTATACCGCATTTGTTTTGAAAATTGAGTATTCAGCTTGTTCCATTAACATTGCTAGGTAGGCTTCTCTCATTTTCGTTAAATCTTGTTTGAATGCCTCAGAGGAAGAAGGAGAAAGAGCAGTCTCCATACTCCTAATTTGGGAGAGAAGGTTAGAAATCCGAGCTGCCCTCTCCCTCTTCCTTTTTGATGTTAAACCAATTATAATCCCCCTTAGATACGCCTTGCAGGCACCCCATATCATGTCCTGCTTCCCCATGGAGTTAGAGTTAGAAGCAATAAACTGCTCTATTTGGGATGCTAGGTACTGAACCATCTTTTGCTCCTTCAGAATTTGGTTATTCACCTTCCATCTGCCTCCTTTATTTGGCAACGAGGCCAGGGCTATTAGGCAGATGACCACAGAGTGATCCAACGGGGGTCCTGAGACAATGCTAGAACATATAGCCTCTGGTAACAGGGTTTGAGAAATGAGGATATAGTCAATCCTAGAGGAGGTTGCATGCACTGGAGAAACAAAAGTGTATTCCCTTACATTGGGATACATTATGCACCATATATCACAAAGACCAAGGGAGTCCATCAAGTCCCTAAAGGCTCTTTGTCTCGGAGAAAGACCTTGACAGGATTTACCCAACCTGCCAAGGGCCTGATCAAAAACGAGATTGAAATCACCCCCTATGACCATGGGAGCGTCCAAAAAGGGAGTTAGGACTTTAATTATCTGAACAAAAAAACTGGGGGAATCTACATTGGGGCCATAGATAGCACCCAGGACAATGTCTAGGGTATGCAATCTACCTTTTACAAACAGGAATCTGCCTGAAGGATCAGACATAACCTGAAGAGGTTTGAATGGAACTGACCTATGTAGGAGGATCATGACCCCTCTACTGTGGGTCGTACCTTCCGCTGCAAACATCTGCCCAGTTTGTTGCCGTCTCATCTTTTCAGCCTCCCCCTTGAGCAAATGCATCTCCTGCAAAAACATAATTTCTGCCTTTAAATGGTTTATGTGCTTCAGTATTTTATATTGCTTGGTCTTATGCCTCACCCCCTTAACATTCCAACTGATAAATTGAATATTTCTAGCCATCACTCAGGTTACCAGCTCGGAATCCTCCAAAACACACATTTATATGCATACTCCATCTATAGTGCTCCAAACATAGTATGTGCTGGGTTGTTCTACCCTCCCCAATTCTGCCCCCACTAGATCTATTCCCCAGCTGCCCCCAAGATCCCCCACCCAAAACACCCCGTGAACCCTAACCCCTCCTCCCACCCTCCCATATTTTGCATGGTACATGATGTCCATCGAACTGAAAAGTTGCTCTCCCTCCAACCACCCTGCCCTCACAAAGCAGAAATCAGGAACAAAGTTTCCCCTCAGTAATCAAAACATTCCAACAGAATAACTTATTCTCAACATTAATAGCCTGACAATACCCCTAGATGATACCAGGGGATTGGCTATACTAGCCCTCTAGAAAAAACAATCCTCCCTATAGTAATCCCACGAGCCATAGAATAATGTGGACCACAAAGCATGAGGGCTAAAACACAAAGGTATTATGTGTAAGGATTAGTCTCAGATGCCCTCTTGTGGTGCAACCCCTCAACATCAGTGCTTAATGACTGAGGGCAGGCAGTCCATGGCTACCCGCTGTGGCATAGGGGAGGACTGAAAGGCCCAGAGTTGCTGTCTAGAGCGTATATTAAATCAGAACCAGTGACCTTCAGAATGAAAAAGGGAGATTTAAAAAAAGAAAAAAAGAAAAAATGGCAATCCTCCAGAGACAATTCCTAAACAGGGTTATAGAGAAGGAGCAAACCAGAGCCCAGTATGAGCGTGCAAATCCCTGGCATTTTTGTCTATCCTTAAATGCGGGATCTCCCTTAATACATGGATTACCCTTGTTTATTGGCCATTAATAACAGGGAGTGTGAGGAGGAGTAAAATCTGAGAACAGAAAAAGCAGGCCATGTTAACAAGGCCAGGGAGAAACTGCAAATGCTAGAGAGGTCTCATATTAAGATCTGGAAAAGGGAAGCATTGCACCCCCCCCATTGCCATGAGATTGGGTCAACACTCCTGGGAAACAGAAATACCAGAACTAGCAAATTGGGATTTAGCATAGGAACCATGACCCCGTTCATGTGCTCACTAAATGAAACTGAGAAAAACACAAATGAGCCCGCTAACACCTAGCTCGTGAGCCACAATTGAGACAGAGATAAACCAGAATGAGAAATGTGAGTCCACAACATATCAAAAAGTCCTGAAGATAAAAACCAGATCGGAAACAAGATGTCCATTTAATATCAGAAGGAGGACCCCACTCGAGAGCTGTAATCGAGAGATAAGTAATGAGTTACACAGTGTATCCGTGGCCTGGCCCCAAGAGTATTGCAGACAGATATGATTTACTGCAGATAGGCAGCTCCACCAGATGGAAATTTGGAAATACTCTCTATGCCAGATCCACTCTCATATAGGCTTGAATAGATCAGGGAACACTTCTTTGAGCCCAGTAGATGCCGTCTCCAGCTCCTCAAAGGTCACCCAAGAGCCATTTATGCAAACTTGAAGCCTTGCAGGAAAACCCATGCAGAACTTAATTCCGGCGGTGATCAACTTGAGAACCACTTTATGAAACGTAGCTCTTTTCTGGCATACAGATAAGGGCAGATCTTGTGCCACCCTCAGCATTTTACCTTCCCACTGTAAATCTTGCACCTCTTGACCTTGTATAGGAAGTGTTGTTGTTCCTGGAAATTCAGAAAACGAAATATGAATGCCCTAGGAGGGTCTCTGGCCGAAGGAGGGGGGCGTAGCACCTGGTGAGCCCTTTCTATAATGTAGCTAGCACCAAAACGTGAAGGGCCTGCCACCTTTTCCACAAACTTTATGGTAAACTTGATGGGAACTGAGTCCTCTTCACCATCTGGCAAGCCAATTATTACTGCATTGTTACAGCGACTGCGCCCCTCTAGGTCTTCCACCTTATTCTCCATTTTCACTAGCCTTTGCCTCAGGGCCACCAGTTCCAGATCAGCTTGATCCTGCTTCTTTTCAACAGATCGTATACATACTTCGTTGTCAGCAGTTTTCTTAGAAAGCTCCTCCAGGGTATTAGAAATGCTTTTAATTTCCGCTGCCATATTCTGCATTTCAGCCTTAAAAGGCTGAAACTCCTTTAGAAACCTCGAGAGGGTAAGAAGATCAGTATCAGGACACTCAGTGGTAACAGGCAACGAGGGTTGCGAGGGGCAGGCCCTGGCTTTCTTAGAGGCCTTCTTATGCGTTGCAGGAGGAGTGTGCTTTGGGGTAATTTTCAGCATCTCCTCATCCATCGATGCCCCATAGAGAGAACCAGAGTGCTCAGAAAGGTGGTAGGCAGACAGTCTTCTGTACAAATTACTGAAGAACAGGATTTTGAAGGGCAAATAACGGGCAGTAGGTCGGAGTGGGTAGAGAGGCATCTTTCCCAGTGCACTGCATCATGTGACTCCAGGGGGAACAATATCTCCTGTTTGCACTGACTAGTTTAATTATATGCATTTGTGGCAACTGTGAAATTTGGCTTATATGTTGGCTGCATAATGGGTATTATGAATGGTAGCATTTAATTTTTATTTGTAGCAATAGGTGCTTCATTGCTATGGTCTTCCTTTCTGGATCCAAGTATGCCTGAAAAAAGAACTGGGTTAATAATTAACCATGATTCTTAGATTCTGTTGCAGTGACTTGAGGTAAGGTGGGGCATGGCCACACGTATGGTACAGTACATAAGAGCATCTATTGGTGATGGGAGCAGAATCAGAGGTGAGAGGACCTGCAGGAGGATTTTCTTTTTACAACTCAGTTAAGAACGGGGATAAAACCTTTTATAGGTGCATTAGGGAGTGAAGAAAGTCTTAAGCAGGGATACTGAGGCTGAATAAAGAGGAAGGTGGTTAGGCAGAGAAGCGACAGTGAAAAAACAGGGATACTGAATGAATACATCTGCTCAGTATTCACAAAGGAAGAGGAAGTGAGGTACCTAATCCAGTTAACAGAAGCACTCTGGATAGGGGGGTTGATATCATTCCTTTCACAGAAGAAAGGGTTCTGAAAAAAACTCCTAAAACTGAAGGTGGATAAAGCAATGGAGCCTGATGGGATTCACCCCAGAATTCTAAAAGAACTAAGGGGAGAACTAGTAACACCACTGACTACCCTTTTTAGCAAATCATGGGAGGATGGTGTGGTATCTGAGGATTGGAGGAGGCCAGGTGTGATTCCCCTTGACACAATTGGGAGCAAGACGGAGGCAGGAAACTACAGACCTGTCAGTTTGATCTCAGTGGTAGGGAAAATGATGGAATCACTTCTGCAGGAATGAACTGTTGAGTACCTAGAGGCCAGTGGGGCACAGGACCCAAGGCAGCATGGATTCACAGCAGGAAGGTCATGTCAGATGAATCTAATCAGTTTCTTTGACTGGGTGACCAAAGTAGTAGACCAAGGAGGAGCTGTGGACATGGCCTACCTAGACTTTAGCAAGGCATTTGACACAGTCCCACACAAAAGATTAATAAACAAATTAGCCAGCCTTGAAGTGGGTTCCAGGGTGGTAGCCTGGGTAAAACACTAGCTGGACAACAGGACACAGAGGGTAATAGTAAACGGAGTCCACAGTGAAGAAAGTGGGGTTACTGGTGGGGTACCACAGGGTTCAGTACTGAGTCCGGTCCTTTTGAATGTCTTTATAAGTGACATTGCAGAAGGACTGGAAGGAAAAGTATGTCTCTTTGCAGATGACACAAAAATCTGCAACAGGTTTGATACACAAGGTTGGGTGGAAAGGATGAGAAGGCGCTTGGCAAGGTTGGAGGAATGGTCAAATGTATGGCAGCTTAGATTCAATGCAAAGAAGTGCAAAGTAATGCACCTGGGAAACAAAAACCCAGGGGAAGAGTACACAATGGTGGGTGAGATACTGACAACAACAAAAATGGAAATGGACCTGGGGGCAGTTATATCAGATGACCTAAAGGGGGCAAGCAATGTGAGAAGGCAGTAAGGAGGGCTGGGGGTATACTGGTATGCATAGGGAGAGGTACCACCAGTAGAAAACAAGAAGTTGTTATCCATCTGTACAGACAGTTGGTGAGACCACATCTGGAGTACTGTGTGCAGTTCTGGAGACCCCATCTCCGCAAAGACGTAGACAGGGTGGAGGCTGTCCAGAGGACGGCAACCAAAATGGTGCAGGGTCTGTACCTGAAGACATATGAAGAAAGACTAAAGGAGCTATGTATATCCTCTAGGAAAGGAGGGAGGGGGGACATGAAAGAAACTTTTAAGTACCTTAAGGGACTCAACAAAGTCCAAGACGGTAGCATCTTTCAGAAAAAGAGATGTGCAAGAACAAGGGGGCACAAATTGAAGATGGGGGGAAGGCTCAGAGGTAATGTGAGGAGGTATTTTTTCATGGACAGGATTGTAAATGCATGGAACAGCCTTCCTGAGGAGATCGTGGAGCCAAAAACAGTGGGGGAATTCAAGAATGCATGGGACAGACATAAGGCAATTCTAGTGGGGGGTAGGAGGAAGTAGGCTGTTGGTTAACTAGGATTTGCAGTTTATCCATTAGGCAGGGAACTGGGCAGACTAGGTGGGCCAAGCGGTCCTTAACTGCCATCAAATTCTATGTTTCTATGTTTCTATGTGAGGTAGGAGGGTAGGCACAGGAAGAAAACGACCACTATTATTATAAATATCAGTTCCTGCACTTGCTTGCAATAGCTTCACTATGGTGAGGCCAATAAGGGGCACATGCACCTTGTATTGGTTTTCTTGCTCTAAAGAAGGATGTTCTTCCTCTGAAACACCAACACATTTTTTCTGTCAGTGAAGCTGGGAGTACAGTGCACAGATGAAGACATAGAGACAACTGAAAACACAAAGAGGAAATAGCTTGTTCCAGTGGTAAGCTGTGTGGTCCACTAGCAAGGAAGCTAGGAGCCCTCTAACTCCCTCCTCACAGAGACTGATATTATGGACATATCTAGGATAGCAATTTAAGAAGACATTAATTTATTAATATTCAACATACTATGTTGTTTGAGTGGTTACATGGGCTGCAAATAGTTGTTTACTATGTACTGCACTTAGGCTATGAAACACTATTTTCCACATACAGTACTGCAAGTTTGCATATAGGAATATTGAGATCTGGAACTACAAAGTAAAAACTGATTTAAAAGAAAATACAAGCTGTGTGTGCCTGTAGCTTGCCTCACAACAGTGAAGCTATGGCATGCAAGTGCAGTAACAGACATTTATGCTACAAGCCTTGTGTGGAGCATCTGTTCCCATCGGCAGCAAAGTAAACTGATTCTTTGTTGTGTTCAGCACTTTTATTATAACATGATCTGATTACTACAATAAGAACCACAGGATGGCAAGCATTACCTATTAAGTAGAATTATTTAACTTTTTCTTTTACTACGAGGTATTATGGAGAAGAAGGCATGAACTAGGGCAGGAAGGAATGAGCAAGAATGTGAAACTGATTATTTTTAAAAAGGAAACAACAAAGTGTAGGGGGCCACAGGTGTAAACAAAAGGGAGGCATTGAGATATATACACAGGACCCCATGTTTAAAAGTGGCAGGCTGCATCATGCAAGTGCTTGTGCCATGCAATTCAACTGCGCCAGCACAAAATAATGGTATATTCAGAAGTTGTACTTTAATATGCAATCACGCATGTGTGGCTAAATATCCTGATCATGCGCGATCACGCAGTCGGTGATGCATGGCGCTGCAGATGCCCAGAGCAGAGCATATGGAAGTGTGCGATGCAAAGCCACTTGCACAGCATGCAGATTTGCAATATTCAGCCAGGATATGCAAATGGCCTCATTGCACAGTCAGCGCCCAAACAGCACATTTGCATCACATTACTGAAATGTAGTCAGGCCATCTGCATACCATTGGCATGCACAGTTCCAGCATTACAGGGCAGCACCACCATTCCACAAAGGTGATCAGGAGGTACTGCAGCCTGCCAGGCAGGTGAGAATGCATGGTTGTTTGTGGGTGGATTGCACTGGTCGGAGTACAGTGCTACATACTCACCAAACCCCTTTGCACTCAAATGTGTGCCAAGATGTGTGACAGTTGGTCAGAATGTGTGACACAGCAGCAAACATGACAGTGCAAGCTTGGAAGACTGTGAAAATAAGTGCACCAACATTGCTATTGTGTGCTGATACCTAGCATCTCATAATATCATACAATTCTGCATCACAGTCTCAGTGGTCGGTGTGTAATATCACCCACTCTATATGAGTCAGAAGGTGTTTGAGTGATAACATGAGTGCCATACCCTCTGCTTTGTGACAGTTGAGAGGTTTGCTGTGCTGCAACCCATGGCCATGTCCATGCTCTAAGTGGCCACACGCACAACACTGGAAGGGTCTGGTGCCCTTGGGGCATGCTCCTGCTGCCTCCATGCTGCAGCTGTTGCCACCCCTGCCCCACACTGCTCACAGTTGTGCAATCTCCACCACTGTACATCACAGTGATCCAAACCCAGGGCTCCTGTGGCATTTTCACACTGTAGGGATGGCATTAGTGATATGTATGTTGTTCCTGGTCATGTGAGTCTGGCATGGGCCTGTTACGTTCACAAATGGTGTTCCAACATGGGTGTGTGCCACTGAGCTGTCCCTGACCCATGCCATGCTGTCACCATTATATCTGTGCATCCTGCTCACCATCATCCCAAATGCCACCATGGGTGCATGCCTCCATCGGGTGGAACCCTGAGAGCCACATGGGTGCAGGCCATGGCACCTGATACATGTGCATCATTGTTGCTATCTGCTCTTCCGGGGTGCTAGGGTGGTGGCTAACTAGCATGTGGCAGCTGGGCGTCCATGATCTGGGTGTGGTGAGTGGGGTGGCTGACTGGGCAGTGCTGGTGTTGTCACCCAGCAGCATCCAGCAGGTGCTCAGCAAGCTACCACAGTGTGTCTGTGGCTTTGGGTACTACTGTCCTGGCACAACTGTTATGTGTGGGTGCCTGCAGCACATCTTGGTGCACCTCTGAGGGCTGTGTCAAGGTCACCTGTCTGCAATTCTGAAGCCTGCCTCTGGGTGGCTGGCTGATTTAGGTCATCCCCTTACATACCTAACTTTTCACAGCACAGTTTTGCGATACACAACACATTTGCCACATATTTTGGCTGAATATACACTTGCACAGTATATTCAGCTGCCCACTCTCTTTGTTTGCATGACATACATTATTTCTGCATGATTGCACATTCAGAAATGCATGGCGCATCTCTCCTGTTCGAGTATTGGACTCACATGCATTTTCTGGGATGCATTGTACATCTCCATTTTGGGTTGCGCATCTTCTTTGAATATGTGGGCCACAATATGCTTCTAACATATTCTTATGAATTATCCTTATGTACATATGGATTGGATGTTTAATGTGCTTGGCTACAGTTTGAATTCTAGTGTGAATGCATTCAGTCTTGGCAATAAGTGGAGCAGAGCAAGGCTGTTTGCTTTATTAATGTTCTGGTTTGGTTACCATAAATGATAGTGAACTTTACAACTGTTTAAAAAGAAAATAAAAACTTTATATAACTTAGGAAGATTCATGATGAGATATCACTTTATTTTGAACATCTATACAGTCATTAATGCTCCTGCTATCTGGGAAAATGACATCTGTTGGGAATTTACACATTACATGGGTGGCAGAGTAATTTCTATGGTTACTAAACAATCTGGCATTGGTACTTTTTTTGCCCATGCACTGTGCTGAGATAAAAGTATGGGTACTTGCCAGGCTGCCTCAGCCAGAGAAAAGGAATTTCTCAGTATCATACTAACATACTAACATACTATTTGCCAGCAGATTAGGCCTTACGGTGTATCGAGTCTGCTCGAACCTAGATCCTTAGTTGGGTGCCGAGACCCTCCCATCCCTTGTGCTCCAGAAACCCCTATCATCCATCCCCACCCCGCTGGGACAGGCCATCATCTGATACATCCACTTTCTGCGTCTGTCCCACCCTCTCTTGAAGCCCTCCACTGTGGATCTCTGAACCAGCTCACCAGGCAGTGCATTCCAAGGGTCCACCACCTCTCGGTGAAAAACCTCCTCCGCTTTTCCCCCCTCACCCTTCCACCTTCCAACTTCAAACCATGCCCTCTGGTGATACCTCCCTGCTTTAGTCTAAAGATCCCCTCCATGTTTACCCTATTTATTCCCTTGAGGTACTTGAAGACCTCAATCATGTCCCCCTGTCTCTCCTCTCCTCCATTGAAAACAGGCAGAGCTCCTCAAGTCTGTCCTCATAAGTCAAATCCCCTTGCCCTCGTATCATCTTTGTTGCCTCCTCTGCTTCCTCTCCAGGAGCTGTATGTCCCTCTTCAAGTGTGGTCTCAGTACTGTACACAGTACTCAAGGTGTGGTCTAACCAGTCCATTGTACAGCGGCAGAATCACTTCCTTGCTCCTAGAGGTGATCCCCTACGATGCATTCCAACATCCTGTTTGCCTTGCTAGCTGCTCTCCTGCACTGCTCAGAGTTATTCATACATGTATCCACCATGACCCCTAGGTCTTTTCCCCTATTGAGGCCTCCACGCCTCCCTCCCAGGGTGTACCTGTGTTTAGGGTTCCCGACCAAGATGCAACACCTTGCACTTGGTGATATTGAAATTAATTTCCATGTGTGAGCCCAGCTTTCCAGGGTGTCCAGGTCCCTTGCAGGGCCAACCTCCCCTCTTCTCCCTCAACTACTGCTCCCATCTTGGAGTCATCCGCGAAGAGACTCATTTCACACCCTATACCCTCCCTGATGTCCGATATGTATGCATTAAACAGGATCGGACCCAGGACCGAGCCCTGTGGTACCCCACTACCAACCTCTCTAGGGTTCGAGAGCTCCCCACAGACCACTAGTCTCTGAGTGCATCCAGCTAGCCAGTTTTCAATCCATCTGACCATCAAAGGGCCTACTCCTAACCCCATCAGTTTCTCCACCAGACCATTGTGGGGGACAGAGTCAAACGCCTTGCTGAAGTCCAAGAATAACCATCCACAGGCTTACCCTGTCAGTTCTGATGTTACCCATTCATAGAACTCCACAAGGTTGGTTTGACATGATCTACCTGGCACAAACCCATGTTGCCGACTATCCAGACCTCCACCTCCTCCAAGTACACCCCAATCGTTCCTTTCATATACTCTCCATTAATTTTCCCACCACCGAGGTCAAACTGATGGGTCTATAGTTACCTGGTACTTCCCTCGAGCCCCCTTTATGGATTGGTACCACATGTGCCTCTCGCCAATCCCTAGGTACCCTCCCTGTCTCAAGTGACCTACTGAAAAGCTCCGCCAGGGATGCAGCCAGTATGTCCGCCAATTCCCATAGTACTCTCGGATGAATGCCATCTGGCCCAGGAGATTTGTTTTTCTTTAGGATCTTGAGGGCTAACCACACCCTTTTGGCGGAGATAGCATCATCCGTCCCCTCCACCTTACTGGTCTTTTTATCCTTATCCAGATGTGACACCCCTGGGGTACATTTCCCTCCCTCTTGCTCCATTTCTGTTGCTCCCCTGATCCCACTCCCTGCCGCTTCTATCCCCTTCATGCCTTGCTTTGTAGATATCCCATCCCCCTTCCTAGTGAACACAGAAGCAAAGTACTCATTAAATACCTCTGCCTGGTCCCTCGCCTCTTCCACCCACCCTCCTTCTGATCTCAATCTGCTGAGATGGCCCTTAGTTTTTCTCCACTCCCCAATGTACCGGAAGAACCCCTTTTCCCCTCCATGTATCCCCTGTGCCAGCCGCTGCTCTTTACTGGACTTTGCTCCCCTCACCATACGGGTGACTTTTCTAGATGCAAGCTGGTACATTTCCTTATCCCTATCCCCTCTTGTTGTTTTATATTTTTTGTAGGCCGCCTTCTTTTCTCTGACTGCTACCTGTACCTCACTGGACCACCAGCATGGTTTATGTGACCTTGCTCCCTTACGTTTCAACTTAGCGCAGATCCTGACTGCCTCATGAAGTCCGTTTATGACCTCCCATCTCCTTTCCACACTTATCGTTGAGGTAATCCCCTTCAAGTGATCCTTGAGAATATTTCCCATGCCCATAAAGTCTGTCCCCCTGAAGTCCACTGCCAGTGTCCTCGATCTCACCCCCACTCCCCCCATGCTTATTTGAAACCAGACAGTATTGTGGTCACTCAGTCAGGGGGTCCTGTACAACCATGTCCCTTACCAGATCCCCATCTGCCAGAACCACATCCAGGACATGCCCCTCCCTTGTGGGCTCCATCACATGCTGTGTTAAGAACACATCCTGGAAGCCATCCAGCAGCCTCTGCTCCTTGGCCACCTTAGAGGACATGGTTCCCCAGTTTGTACCTGGCATATTAAGGTCCCCCATCAACACCACTCCTTCCCCTTTTGGACCACACTGGGCAATGATGTTGTCCAGCAAACTATCCTCTAGAACATCACTCATCCCGGGGGGCCTATCCTGCCAGTTGTTGATGGAATCTGGTCACGGCAATTTTGGTGCTGCAACACAGCCAACAGTGAAAGGGGCAATCTTGATTTTAGATAACTGCTCACTCCTGTCATCCTTTGCCCCAACACAGTTCCTACCCCCTCTGGGGTATGCCCACCCTGTAGGAGGTTATATTTAGTTCTGGGGGTGCAAGGAGCAAAGCCCCCCACAAAAGCTGACCATTTCCTGGGAGGCACTTTGGCACGGTACCTCCCAGGAGACAAAATGCCTGGTGCTATAGCTCCTGGTGACATTTGCCAGTGTCATAATCGGTGCTGACAAAATGGATGTTGGCATAATTGGGTAGAACCAATCTACCAGTTTTCTAAGAAACCTTTGTACCATATCATTTTTAGTAGTTGTGCAGTCATGATAGCTGTGGATTCCCCACTACTGTATGTTTCATACATTTAACCATTTTTTTTTTTTGCAAATAACTTTATTTTTCAGAAACACAGGTTTTAACATAGCACGTAAAAAAAATCACAAAACATGATTCTATCTTGGCTAAGCAATCACAGACATGTTCATATTACAAAGAAGATAAACAACATGAAAGAAAAATAAAAATACCCTAAATATAAGCAAAACAAACCCCTTACCACCCTGCTGCAAAAAAAAACAAAATCCCACCCAACCTGCAGCAGCCCCTTTACCGTAACTTAATTGCAGCTATAACTGATATTATGTAAACCAAATAGACCCTTATAGGGGTTCTGTGAAAGTTCAAGTAGAGGTTTATGGCACAGCCCTTAACCAATCCAACATAAAATGTAGTGAAAGGGAGGGAACGAAGAAAAAAGAAGAAAAAAAAATCTATATAAAAATAAGTTAAAAAAGAGAGTACTGGGAGTTACTATGCCCCCCATAAAAGCCTAGAAATATATCCATCCCTAAACAGAAAGTCATCTAACCAAATAAAAATATAAAAGAGGGATCATAGGCCTTAATAGGAAGAAAGGAGAAAGGGACTGGTGGGGGTTGGTTCAGTAACCAAATTTATCCTTAAGAACTGAAAAAAGTTCACCCCAGCATTCCTGAAACTTCTTACCAGAGTGGGAGAACCAGGCTACACATCCTTCTGCATTTAAAGCGGTAAGAAATTCCACCCACCATTCTCTAAAGGAAGGTTCCCATTCCTCCTTCCAGTGTCTAAGTATTACTAACTTAGTGATCATAGCCACCAATGCTAACTGCACTTTTTGAGAAGAGGTAGT
Source organism: Neoceratodus forsteri (assembly GCA_016271365.2). NCBI lineage: Eukaryota > Metazoa > Chordata > Ceratodontiformes > Ceratodontidae > Neoceratodus > Neoceratodus forsteri. The sequence continues at coordinate 1,058,172,686 of CM057451.1, read as the reverse complement.
GACCGCTGAATACATACCTAACAGACAAGTGTCCTCATTAAAGTACGGGGCAATCTTTAGATAAGACGCCACCCTCCTTTTGACCAAGTTCCAGAATTTAACTATTCTGGGGGCACGACCACAATTTATGATGTAATGTAGCAAACTCAAAGCCACATTCTTTACATTCTGCAGAAGCCAGCCACCCAGCCTTAGGAGGCAGTATAGCACAGTGGTCTAAGGCTCTGAGCTGCAAATCTGGTGACATCTAGCAGACCAGACCTGGGTTTGAATCCCACAGCTTCCACTTGCATATTGTGTGACCCTGAGCAAATCACTTAACCTCCTTGTGCTCCCAGGTCGCTCCTGTAAAAAAGCTTTCAGCTTAATGTGCTATACCTGGTTAAAAAAAACAACTACCCAGAATAATTTAATGGAAGTAAAGTATAAATTGTGGAGAATATTGAACTGAATGTTTCTTACACGGTCTTGCTTAATTAAAAGATAACTATCAGTCCAAATCTTTTCCCATATTTTGTCTGAGAAGTCCTTGTTGTAATTGTTTTTCCAATAATAAGCTATGGGGGAAACCTTTAACACAACATGGCTTATAATTCTCTTGTACAATTTAGCTATCGCTTTCCGGCCCTTAGACATTGACCAGAGGTTATATAAAACTACCCCTGTTGTCCTACTCATGAGGTTTGCCCAGAAAGTGTTTAATACACTGACATATTTGAAATAACTGAAACCGACTTTTCTGAGGCACCTTAAACTTTAGTTGCAGATTAGAAATAGATAAGACCGAGTTACCCGAGACAAAATCAGCTAGACATAACTCATTGTGGGATCCTCCAAAAAAAGGTATTAATTGTTTTCTTATTTATTTTTAAGTTTGGGTTATTAAACAAGGGTTGCTTCAGGTCTTTTGTAGTGAGGATTTGAAGCAGAGAGCATAATTGTTGTAAAGCTCTCACATCCCCCCCGAAGGGAGAATTTCTGAGTTTTAGTGGAATATTTGACCATGGATTAAACAACAGAGTCCCTAGGGCCATATTACAAGAACAAGCTTGTTGGATGTCTAAGAGCAACCATGGGGGGGCTTTCCAATATACCAGCTGTAGGTGTAAACCAATGTAAAAATCTATTAGCATGAATTGCCAGATAGTAAACATAGAAGTCAGGTAATTGAAGCCCCCCCATTGCCCTCGGGTGGGTAAGTTTTCTGTAGGCCCTGCGCGAAACCTTCCTCTTCCAAAGGAAATCGGAACATATCCTCTGATGCAATAAAAAAAAAGGATTTAGGGAGGTAAATGTTAAGATTACTAAGGGGGTTAAAAAATCTGGGCAAATTGACATTTTGAGGACATTAGCCCTCCCCCAAAAAGATAACGGTACATTGTTCCACCTAGCCAGATCTTCTTTAGTTGATTTTAACAGTGGGTCTAAATTGAGATCCTCAAGTCTAGAAGTGTCTTTAGAGATTCTGATGTCCAGGTAGGTTAGGTATTCTTTATCCCATTGGAGGCCCATATTTTCAATTAGGTCTCTCGTAAGGAGAGGAGATAAGGAATATACCATAGTTTTGTTTTTATTGAGTTTATAACCTGAGAATTCACTAAACTGAGAAATAATTTGGAGGGCGCAGGGGAGGGACTGTCTGCTGCTTGAAATATGAAAAAGTAAATCATCAGCAAACAAGGATAATTTAAACTCCAAATGTTCCAATTGAATACCTCTTATCCCCTGTTCTAAAATAAGAACTCTAGCTAAGGGTTCTATATACAGATTAAACAGATAAGGGGAAAGAGGGCAACCCTGTTGGGTACCTCGACGAAGTGGGAAGATATCAGAAATGTGATTATTGCACTGCAATGAATTCATTCACATATCTGGACTGAGTAGTACGGTATGGGCTGCACACCCATTGGCTCATGCTGTGAATCAATGGGTGTGCAGCCCTACCACGCTGTCAGTCGGAGGGCGGTGGGGCAGCAGGCAGGTGGGGTGCTGCCACCTGCCTGCTGACGAGGAGAAGCCGAGGCGGTGGGGCTCAGTGGGCGAGGGGTACACTAGACCACCAGGGTAATAGCACTGTTCTGTGTTTTACAGATGACTGCGATCGGGCAGAATGCAGTCCACTGGACCACCAGGGATATTGGACGGGGGGTGTCTGTACATGGATGCCCGCAATGGGGCATCGGGGGGCACTGCCAGGTGTGGCAGGAACTACAGGTGGCAGCTGCTGTGTTGCACCCTGCAATGCGGCAGCTCACCTGTGGGTGGCCATCATTTGTTCCTTTTTGAGGGCTTAACTTTGTGCAGGCTCAGGTAGGGGTTGCACATGCATGACTCTGCACATCCTGGGCTGAATATCGGGCTGTGCAGGTTATGCATGGGCACACCCCCCCACCTGTGCCTGCATACATTACTGATGTGCTCTGGCACACCAGGATTTGTGCGGAACACTTCTCCCTTTTGAATATCACGCGGGGGCACATTAGTGGGTTGTGCATGGGGCAACACTGTTGCGCCATGCACAATCCTTCTGAATATCTGGGCCACTGTCTTTAAAAGAAAATTAATATCAAAATCCCACTTTAATAGGTGAGTAAAGCCACAGTCATGCATACTTATAGCTGGAGACATCTAACAGTTTTGTACCTAAAGTATAGACTACTAATGAGCTAAAAATAGTTTTTAGTAAATGGACCAATTTTAAACAATTTTATTTATTTCTTAACCTAATTTATATCTCATTTTGTTTTTAATGAAAACAGTGCATTGAGTATGATACAGGATCTATTGTAGTTATTTTATTGAAAAAGCGTCAGGGCGATGCACAACACAGACAGTCTCAGAAGGGGGCTATGAGCTTTTAAAATTGTGATTTGAAGCATTTTTATCAAACAAATATTTCTTTTTTGTGCACCAGTAGTGGAGCCTTTTCAATGTGGATATCTCTAGACATTGAGCCGAGTGGTTATCCTGGCTTTAGCACTTATTGTCTGTGACTTCGCTCAGTCTACCAGTGCCCTGAGCCACCTTCCTTCACATTTGGTCAGCTATTTCATTACCATGATAAATACATCTGAAATAACCTTTTGTAGTGTTGTACAGCAAAGGATATCACTGATAGTTTGTTTTTATCAGTAAAGTTTAGTTTGGAAACCTCACTATTCAGATGCACAAATCAAACCAAAACAGAACCCTAAACCTCTCAATAGAACATGAAAAGTCCACAAATTGTATATAATTTGAAACATGGTAATAGGGTTCAGATTAATGTTATCTTAATCAGTACAAATTAATATTATTTAGAGGATCTAAAAAACAAAATTCATATGGGTGAGCTGGTTCTTACAGGATGCTATATCTGTTTTAGATTACATAGTATAGGGGCTGTCCATAATGTAGTAAAATGCTTTGATTCCAGTTTAAATGGGATAACTCAAAAAGTTGTTGTTAAATGCAATACATCATTTGAAAGATCCTTGGGTGGGTTGTTTCCCAAGGACCAATATTGGGTTAGTTTTATTTTAATTTACGTAAACAATTGAACAGAATTCATTAATAAAACTTAAATTAGATTGCATGTGGATGATACTATACTAATGTCAATTGACAGTAACCCTCAAGTTATGGAAAAAAGATTACATTTAGCTTTTGCAGTGATGGAACACAGGTTTGAGGAGTAGAGATGTTGTGAAATTAAATTTTGCGGGTGAAATTCCTGTGAAACCAGCAATTTTTCTGCATGAAATATTTCATGTAATTCAGTCATTCTGTGAAATATATCATGGTGTGTGAAATTGTGAAATTTCACCCAACAAATGCGAAATTTCACCCAAAAACAGTGAAATGTTGCCTGCAAGTGGTGAAATTTGCCTTTTTGAGTGCAAAATATTGTGCCCTGCATGTGAAATTTCATGCTACATGAAAAATTGCATGAAATGGCTGAATTATGCAAAATATTTCACTTAACAAAATTTGGCATTTTCGCACACCTTTATTGAGGAGTCGTGTCTGGTTTTAAGCCAAAAAAGACCCAAGATAGGGTAGTAAGTTCACAATAGACTAAAATTGATAAAATATCAGAACTAAATGTATTCATGAATAATGGGTCCAATTGGTAAACACTGATGAATATAAATACTTAGAGGTCCTTAGTGATAGACAGCTAAAGTTTGAGACCACTATTTCACATACAGTAAAATAGATAAATTGCAGGCCTCAGCTCTTCACAGAAGTACTAAAATGCTAACTACAAAAGTAAGAATTTGAATTTTAAACCTGCTCCTCTTGTCAGTGTTAGATCATGGCAATGTAGCAGAAAGATTTGCTAATAAATACCTTAGGAACAGACTGGAATTTTTGTATAGTAAGGTAGATTGATTCATTCTAAAATACTCACTAGGATAGCATCATTGTCAGCTGTGTGGGGGATTTATGGTGGGGCTCTTTACAGTTAACATGAGAGAAACAATATACAGTTATGGCCTGGTTGTACCTGGTATCCTTGTTAAGTCCATAGAATTTAAATTGCATTTTGCATGTTGGAACAGCAAAGAGGACTATTTTAGCATATGGACTAAATCTGTTTATTGATGCCAGTACTACTGCTACTTTAAATGGTGTGTGATGTGATTTGAAGTAAATTAAATTATGCTACACCCAAATAGGAGTGCTGTACCTTCTTTCCAAGATGGATGTGTGTCTACATTGATTGGTACCGGTAAGGTGCACCCTTTTTTCTTCTAATACAGGTTGCATAAAATTGTCTGACTGCAAAAATTCCATTGAGCCATACCCAGTTCTGTATTGTTGTATAGTATATACGTACCTAGGGCCAGATATTCAAAACCTTGCCCCGGGGCAAAATTAGCACTGCCTGGCGGGCAAACTTAGCCCAGAGCACAGAGCAAGCTATATTCAAACGGAATAGCCCTGGGCAAACAGTTTCTGAATATAGCATGGGAATGAGGCTGGGCAAACTGGGCTGGGAGTGCAGGGCAAACTTAGCCCTGGAATAAGACAGCTCTGAATATGGCAACCAGGAAGTGCAAACCACAACAGCAACACAGTGCACAGCGATGTGAAGGTAGGTATAGATGAACTATCTGGCCAATGTGTGTGCCAGCAAATGCGTGGACCCAGTACAGCTGCAGGCAGCAGTGTATGTGAAAGTACAGTGTGCAAAACTATAAAATATTCCCCGACCTGTTAGCGCAGAGCTAACACGTTTGCGTGGGTTTAGCGCAGAGCTAAACTGTTAGCCTGGAGCAAACACGTTTGCCCGGCGCTAAACTCTGCCATATTCAAAAGTGACATGCAAATGAGCCTACTTAGATAGTCTGTGGGCAAACATCCAGATTAGCATCTCATTATGACCTGATTTGCATGCAGTTTGCACTGGGCTAACTGTTTAGCCCTGCGCTAAACCCGCATAAGCGTATGAAGCCTAGCAAAACAGCTTGTGAATATTATACAGTTTGAACACTACTTCCACATGCACTGCTGCCTGCAGCTGTACTGGGACAACACAGCATAGGCACAGATGGTGGTGGTGCTGCATGCAACTGTCACATTGGTAGGTCATGCTACAGTGTACAGCAGAAACTACAGTAGCAAGGGCCAGTAGTGTGTGGACACAGCATTGCCTATGGTGTGTAGGGCAGTGATGATGACTGCACTATACAGTGAGAGGCCCAACCTGCAGGTGTTTACTGACAGTGGACATTACTGTTACGCTGTTGTGTGACCCACAGATGCTGTACCTGTGGCATGGGATGCTCACAGTGACATGTACATTTCTGGCTTTGTGTGCTGTGGCAGTTGTACAGCTGTGTGGTATGTGGCCGGGGGGGGCATATATTATCCACAAGGCACACTGGTGTTGGGGTATTCCCAATACTGGCCCATGTGTACTGCATGATGTGTCCCAGCCTTGCGGCCACACCTGGTCTGTGGCACAGCCTTGCCACCCATACATACTCCCCTCAACATCCTCCATGCCCACAGTGCTGCATGTGTGTGTGCTGGCATCTGTTGGTGTCCACAGAAGTGTGTTCCGCAGGTGTGTGCTGTATGGCCACACTGCCATGCTGTCCATTGGCAGCAGGGTCACCACTTACTGCCTGGCATGGCTGGGACTGGTGGCAGATGATGGCATCATTGTGATGCCATCAGTTAGCAGCATGCTTCCTCTATGTTTGGCTTTATCTATGTGTCATATTTCTTTGTTAGGGTCGGGCAAAACTGCGCTAAACCCGCAAACACCGCGCAAAGCCATATGGTGTCACGTAAAGCTGGTTGCCCAGGGTTAAGACAAGCTTTTTCTGGGCGGTAATGTACACCGCGCTAAGTGTCGCGCTAAGTCGCGTAAAACCACTTAGCACGGCGCTAGTCGCTGAATATAGCATTGCGCTTGTATTCATGTCAGTTTGCCCCTTGCATACATTATAATTTTGCCCAGTGCTAATGCAGTTTGCCCGCACTATTTGGCCTTTTGAATATAGCAGACCCGCGCTAATCCCACGCTAAACCTGCGCAAACAGTTTTTGCCCAGCGCAAAGTTTTGAATATCTGTCCCCAAGTGTTTTATCTTGGTTAAAAATGAATGTGTTTACTACTACTGTTCATGCAGAGGACTTGCCTTGCTCCAAACCAAATCCAGATCAAGAAATAGGAAACTGCTCAATTACGCTTAATATCTTCATATTAAAATCTCTTTTGATATGGCCACCATAGACTCAGTGTTTAGTACATGGCTCAGGCTTAATCATGAGCGGTGGTCCTTGTGTTCAATTTCATTGTTAATATTTTTTTAATACCTAGGTTTTTAAGTGGTGTGCTAACTGCTACCTGGCTATCCATTTAGCCATCCAGACCCTTACAGTACCTTCTGTTTCTGCTAGAAGCCAATAGTTGCAGTAAACATGCCCTTCTAAGTGACCAGCCCTCTCTAGAGGATCTCCTACCTTTTAGAAAAAAATGACTGAAGTTTTAAAAGTTGTACCCACAAATCAACCATACATAGCATAGCTAGACTCCATATACATAAAGAAAAAAACTTGAGTTATTATGACAGGGTAATATATGATTGAAACACAGTATGTTAGCAAATTAATGTTTTGTCCAATATCTTGCAGAAGGATTATATTATGTCCATGTCTGGAGGGCTCTGTCATTGTGAGACTACCCAAAGCCCAGTAAGGTGAACACCATCTAAAACGTGGATTATTTAAACCCTTGCAGACTACATTCTTACAGAGTTCATAACCAGTGTCCTGTAATTGCAAGAGGCACTAAGGGCCTAAGTTCCTCTTTCAGTAAAAAAATGTGAATACAATATGTACCCTGTAATAATGTGCATATATCCAACCAGATAATTGTTTATTATCCCAAAATATTCAGAAGGTATACCAATAAAACCTACAACTTTAAATGTATCTGTGGTCTGTCATTCTTTCTGCTTTAAATCCAAAATAGAGGAAGTACCACTTAGCCAATGTATAATACATAATATAGCAGTTGGTCCAGGAACAGAAATTCAATATCTAGTCCCTAACATCCTTTATGTACTGAGTTCCAAGGTGATTGGACTTGTATCCATTAGCAAGCCCATGCCTTCTTTTCATCTTCATTGTTTTGGATCAAAGGATTAATCTGATTAAAATTTGGTTTGAAATTCATTATGATTGTCTGTGTTTTTACACTTGTGACTTTTTATGGTGTATGGGTGTAAGCTGTCATTATGTTTTTTAGTGTTAGGGAATTACTTTTTTCTTCTGTTAATTGTATTTTGTACAACTGATATGAAAGTGAATATTTACAGATACATTATTTATTTTAGCCACTGAAGCAGTTTCAGTGAAGATAAATAAATTGGTCCTCATTTTGGTCATTTATCATCACTTTAGACAGGTCACATAGGAACCCTAAATCAATGGGACAGCAGCTTGAATAGTGCCTGCTGAGATCACAATGGCCTCAGTTGTACTCAAAACACAGCAATAAAGTGAAACAGATACTGTCAATTCTTCATATAACACGGTAATTTGAAAGTTATGCAGTTGTTACTACATATGTAGTATAAATTGCTCACACAGTTTCTTAACTCAGAACAAGTCATTTATTATCACTTATGAGGGGGTAGGACTCACAAACCTTAGCTTTCCCATGGCTGTGTTACTCATGAATTATTGTCCGTGAAGATAAATGTTATATTCTGAGTCAGCCCATTGCATGTCATATCTCTCTCTCTCTCTCTCTCTATAATGTATATATATATATGTTCCACCAATGAGTTGGTTTATCATTGTTTTTTACAGTTGGCAATTAATTGGCAACTCATATTGCATTGTTTTTCAATGCTTAACCAGCTAAAGAGCAATAGGCCCTATGCATGAAAGCGTGGGATATACGTGTGAAACTGGTGTAGGCAGGATGCACAGGTATGCAGCGCAGAGGTGAGCCAAAGGACATGGTATGCACAAACACTGAAATGAGCCATGGGCATGGCGGCAGGGACCACACAGAGCAATGCACAGCAAAGCAGGTGGGGGGACAGATGTGGGAATGCCCCGTGACCCTGCCATAAAAGGGAATGCACTGCCCATGAGCAAGTGGATGGCCATGAATGCAATGAGATGCACACACACAGAAGGCAATGGTGGACCAGGAGAGGGATGCAGCGCAGGACAAGCAGCAAGAGGCATGCCTCAGGGGGGTGCATGCTGAGGCAGTCACAGTCAAGGACAGGTCCACGGGAGGATGGTGCAGTGAACCATACTGAGCAATTTCTCCAGTGGCCAGGTAGCCACCATGGTGGCTGACATATGGCTGCAGTATGGCCAGCTGTATAGCGTGGATGCCCCGGCCACACTGTCCAACGTTAAGGCTAAGCTATGGCTGGACATACCCCTCCACCACAACCACACACACACACATACATGCAAGTAGGGGAAGAACCAAGGCAACACAACCAATCACACACAACCAGTAGGAGGTGTATACCTGTGTTACTGTAGCAAGTAGGTAAGAAATCTAACTTCAGGTATCATACAGTATTTCCAAACTTGTTTCACAAGGTTAGGTTACCTGAAGGTGAAACAAGGTGGCAGTAGTGAAAACTTTGTACCTTGCTACATTTTCAACATATGGGTGGTGAAAGGCACCATTGGTGCCACAATGTTAGTCTATGGGAAATTGCTCAATTTAGGAACAGTGTAACTTTGTCATGCTTAAGTATTTTAGTAACAAAGCAGGAACAGGCAAATCTGTGGGACTAGAGCTTGCCATCCTGCAAATTTCAACCCAAAGGACCCAACTGTTTGCTTGCAGGATGATGGCAAAGATGTGCAGTCATCAGGAGCATAGTTTCTCAAAATACTGTCGCAAACATGAAAGTGTCACAAACGGTACACACAACAGAGTCACATTTGTGAAAGCATGCAAAATAGTTTTGCAAAATACTGTCAGAAACATGAAAGTGTCGTAAATGCATAGCATGACACTGTCACATTTGTGAAAGTGATTTTTGAAAGTATTTCAGGGGGATGTGGAAAATCCTGTTTTGGGTCTTGTACAGCCCCAAAATGTCACATGTGCAGTCTGTGTAATGTGTTGGTGGCAGCGTGTGGTCCAAGATGGCCAGTTGTCCATAGTGATATGTGTTTTGTGGTGCGTGGAATGTCTGGGATCAGAGTTAGCAGTGAAGATCCCATGCCACAGCCTGATAGGAGCATGGGTGTGTGTTTTCGTGGTTTAGATAGTCATATGTTACTTCTGTTACCTGCTGCTGGTTGTGTGTGATTGGTTGTGTTGCCTTGGTCCTTCCCCTGCTTGCATGTATGTGTGTGTGTGGTGGTGGGAGGGTGGGGGGAATGCATAGTTAGGGTTTTCAACCCTCACACTGAATTTCCTTGCTTTTGTCACTGTGGAACAACTCTAACTGATGCATTAAACAGAGTTTTTTACCATGACTTTCCCCTTATTTTTGAGAATGTGCAATATAAATTGTGAATGGAATGTGGTGGTGGAAGCGTGGGGACCTCCGTGCCCCATGCTCCTACCATGCTGGCCATTTGTGCATAATAACCCTAACAGTAACGATAATACTAACAGTAACAGTGACGCAAACAATAATGGTAATGGTAACACAAATCTGAACACAGATGCAAATGCTAAAGCTTATGGAAATGGAAGTAGAAACAGTAACAGTAACAGTGATGCAAATGTAAACACAAATGAAAATGCAAATGGAAAAGCAAAATGTAATGGTAATGTAAAAAGAAATGGTAATGGTAATGGTGATGAAAATGTAAGTGCAAATGCAAATGTTAACACAAACACTAATGGTAATGCCAATGGGAATGCAAACATTGGTGGGAGTAGTAACACCCATGCAAACATGAACGGAAATGCAAAAGTTAATGGTTATGGTAATGCAAATGAAAATGCAAATGGTAACGCAAACACAAGCGCAAACGGCAATGGTAACATAAAAGCAAACGCTAACGACAACCTAAAAGTGATGCAAACAGAAACAGTAATGCAAACAGAAGCGCGAACGCAAGTGCAAATGCAAATGCAAATGTTAATGGTAACATTTACAGTAACGGAAATGGAAACGCAAATGGTTTTGCAAGCACAAACGGTAACGAAAATACAAATGACAATGGTAACGTAAACCGAAATGCAAACACAAATGGTAACGTAAATGCAAACGCTAATTGTAATGCTAACGGTGATGCAAACGTTAACACAAATGAAAACAGTAATGTAAATGCAAGCACAAACTGAAACACTAACGGTAACGCAAATGCAAATGTTAACACAAGCGCAAACAGTAATGGTAATGGTAATGTAAACTCAAGCTGTGAAAGTAACATAAATGGAAGCACAAATGCAAACACAAACACAAACGGTAATTGTAACGTAAGCACAAACGCTAATGGTAATGGTAATTATGACAAACGCAAACATAAATGCAAACAGTAAAGCAAATGCAATCATAAACACAGACGCAAACAGTAATGGTAACACTAACGGTAAGGGTAATGCAAACACAAATGGTAATGGAAGCACAAATGGTAATGGACAGGAAAATGGTAACAGTAATGGTGAACCAAACATAAATGGAAATGCAAATGGTAACGCAAACGCAAACAGTAATGCTACCAGTGATGCAAACAGAGATGCTAACGCAAACAGTAATGGAAATGCAAGCACAAATGTAAACGCAAATGCAAACGATAATGGAAATGGAATCGCAAGCACAAACATGAATGCATACGCAAATGCTAATGGTAATGCTAACACACACATTTTGTGTTCAAAAGAGGTGCATTCAGAAGCACAATGAATACAAAGAATGTGGGCATAATAGTGGCCCTCGGACAGGAAAATGAGCACTTGGAATACTAAATTGCTTATGTCTCAGGAACCATACGAGGTAGAAAAAAATTAAAATCTCATATTATTTATGACTTTCCAGGCTAGTTTTACAGTTATCCCCCAATGGAGATTAAGAATTTTTGCGATGAAAAGTCTGTATCTCGAACAGTTTTCAAGATACGGGACCCAAAATGTGCAGCAGACACCTTACTGTTATCGTATGGGAAACATCTTCAGCTATGGAGTGCTGTAACTTTGCAGTTCTGCTATATTTTTTGCACCAAACCACCAAAAGACACATCTGTGTGATGTTGGCTTTCTTCCCTTCAAATTTCAGCCCAAAAGACCCAACTATTATTTTGCAGCAAGGTGGTAAAGATTTCCTATTGTTTTGGGCATAGTTTCCCAAACTACTTTCACAAATCACGTCACTTTTGCAAAAAAAATCACTAAAGTGTTCCATATGCGAAAGTACTTTGCAACACTACTTTTTACAAAAATTTAAAAAAACATATTTCTGGGGTGTTTCTCCCCCCAAAAAAGACATGGCTAGCATCCTTAGGGCTCGACTAGGTGAACATAACAAGAATTGTGTCCCTAGAGGGTTCCACATTTAAATGCCAAGCATTTTTCTGATCACCAACTGAAAAAATATGGCTGAATCACGAAAGTAAAAGGGTCATTTGAACACTAAAAACTGCATTTACGACACTTTTGCATAGTTTGTTAACTTTTACCATAGACTATAATGGGATTCAGTGTTTTTTAAATAACTTTTGAACTGTTTAATATTTTTTGATGAAATTTTCAAAAGGCAAATCAGGGACCCTAGCTGCATCTTCCCTGAAGCTGTCGGACTGCTCACGCAAACCATGCAGGCTATAGGCGTCAGCAAAGAAATGCAGAAAACACCATAATTTATGAATTTGTTGGTGCTCTGTAGCTCTGCAAGCATACATCCAACCATAACAAAACTTGGCAGGTCCAGTGATCTGTTGTACCAGACTGTGCATTCCAAATTTCAGGCAAATCTGTCATACAGTGCCAAAGTTGTTAAGGTGCAAAATTTCAAATTTAACCTTAAACAGGGTACTGAACCCTAACTATAGAGGCACGATCGTGCTGCTAATATATATATATATATATATATATATATATATATATATATATATATAGATATCTATATATATGTATATATTATGGTAGCACGGTAGTGCTACCATAGTTAGGGTTGAGGAGCCATTTCTGTGTTAAACCCCAAAACTTTGCACCTTAATAACTTTGCAACCGTTTGATGGATTTGCCTGAAATTTGCAATTTATGATCAAGAACCATAGGCCTTGGGATCTGCCAAGTTGTGTACTGGTTGGATATATGGCTGCGGAGTTATTAAGTGTGATCTGTGCGCGCGTTTACACTTTTTCTGGAATTCTATGGTCGCACCTACAGGTCGTATGGTTTGTGTGACTGGCCCAAAATCTTCAGGGAACGTGTGGCCAGGGTCCCCAATGTGCTTTTTGAAGATTTGGTGAAAAAATATTAAACGGTTCAAAAGTTATTCAAAAAACAGTTTCCCATTATAAGTCAATGGGAAAAGTTAACAGAAAGTTCAACACTTTCGCAAATGCATTTTTTACTTTCGCAAATGGGCCAGTTACTTTCACAAATCGGCCATTTTGTTTTCAGTTGGTGATCAGAAAAATGGTTGGCATTTAAATTTGAGACCCTCTAGCAACCTAATTCTTTTTGTATTCACCTAGTCGGGCCCTTAGGATGCTTACCATGTCTTTATTTTGTGGTAAAACACCCCAGAAATATGTTTTTCAAATTTCTGGAAAAAGTACTTTCGCAAATTACTTTCGTGCTCACGAAAGTGTCGAACTTTTTTGCGAAAGCTTTAGCAAATTGCGACAGTAGTTTTCCATCTGTGGGACAGTGACAGCGATTCTTTGGCACTGCGCTGCAAAAGAACCGTTGGGAGTTTTGGGCTGAAATTTGGAGGGAACGGAGCAGACATCTCACAGATGTGCTTTTCAGTGTTGTATTAAAAAAATATTACATGGTGGCAAAGTTACACCACTCCAAATTTGACAGTTTTTCCCATAGGATAACATTACAGCACCCAACGCATTACAGAAATCCTTTGGCACCCTGCTGCAAAATAACGGTTTGGTCTTTTTTCCTGAAATTTGGAGGGAAGACAGCCAATAGCCCACAGATGTGCCTTTCAGTAGTTTGGTGAAAACATATCACACAGCGGCAAAGTTACAGCACTCCAAAGTTGACGGTTTTTCCCATAGGATAACATTACGGCGCCTAACGCATAACAGAAATCCTTAGGATCCCTGCTGCAAAATAACGGTTTGGTCTTTTCTCCTGAAATTTGGAGGGAAGACAGCCAACAGTCCACAGATATGCCTTTCAGTGGTTTGGTGAAAAAACATTACAGGAAGGCAAAGTTATGGTGCTCCGAACTTTTCTTTTTTCCCATAGGATAACATTAACGTTACGCTGTGCTTTCAGGGCCACGTATCTCGAGGCGGTGCGAGATACGGACTTTTTGTTGGAAAATTTTTTAGCCCCTATTCAAATTAGCCAGGACAGTTGTAAATAATATGACTTTTAAATTTTTTTTCTATGTCGTACGGTTCCTGAGATATAATGTATTTAGTATTCCAAGATCTCATTTTCTGCGCCGATACTCATTATTTTGCATACATTATTTGTACTCACTGTCTTTCTCAATGCAGGTTTTAGGGAAAACCAGCCTATCTTTACATTACTGTTACTGTTGCCTTTCCGCATGCGAGTTCCATTTACCGTTCATCACGTTAGCGTCTGCGCCACCATGTGCATTATCTTTTGCGTTTTCATTTGCGCTTGTGTTTCTGTTATTTTTTGCCATTTCTGTCTACAGTACTGTTTATCTTTCTGTTTCACTTTACATCACCATGCCCATTGACATTTCTGTTTGCAGGCACCATGTTACTATGTGACAACACATCACGTGGCATACCATTCCCGTCTACGCCACCATGTGCGTTACCCTTTCTGTTCTCATTAGTGCTTGTGTTACCATGTGCGCCACTGTTAGCATTTCTGTTTGTGTTGCTGTCCCTGTTAGTATGCCACAAGACATCATGTGGCGGGAGATTATGCGCTCCCGCCGCTGCATTACATTCACTATTTCTTGTTATCATTCTCAAAAAGAAGGGAAATTAGAGGCAAAACTCAGTTTAATGCATTAGTTAGGGTTGTTCCACCAGGACAAAGTGAGGAAATTCACTGTTGGAATTGAAAACCCCTTGCACCCCCCACCCCCTACCGGCATTGGGTGTGCATTGGGATCAGGATCTAACTCTCACCCCTTCTCCTATACTTCTGCTGCTTTACACATGTCATGGGGTGAGAGTTAGGGCTGATGATCAATACAGCCCAATGCCACCACGTGCGCCATCCTTTACGCTTTCATTTGCGCTTGTTTTTATTCTTTTTTGCCATTTGTGTGTGACTGCATTGCTTTCTCTTTCTGTTTCACTTTGCGCCACCATGCCCATTGACATTTCCATTTACAGGCACCATGTTACTATGTGACAAGACATCACGTGGCACACTGTTCCCGTCTACGCCACCATGTGCGTTACCCTTTCTGTTCTCATTCGCGCTTGTGTTACCATGTGTGCCACTGTTAGCATTTCTGTTTGCATTGCTGCTCCTGTTACTATGCCACAAGACATCATGTGGAGGGAGCGCGGGGCCCTCCTGCCACCGCATTACATTCACTATTTCTCAATATCATTCTCAAAAAGAAGGGAAATTAGAGGCAAAAAACTCTGTTTAATGCATTAGTTAGGGTTGTTCCACAGTGACAAAAGTGAGGAAATTCGCTGTTAGGGTTGAAAACCCTAACTCCGAATTCACCCCCCCAGCACCACACACACACAGACACACACACATTCAAGTATGGGGGAGGACCAAGTCAACACAACCAATGACAGACATCCAGCAGCAGGTGACAGAAATAACAAACAATGGTCTAAATGTACTACGAGACATCCCCACCCAACTGACCAGGTACTGCATGCTCAGTGGAGATCAACAGCAAAACTGAAGCCATGTACACCAAACGTACACATCCCTGATTGCAGCTGCACACAACGTACCACACTTAGTAGTTGCATGGCCTTACCTACCGATGCCCCACAACACACCACAACTGGTACTGTGCCGTTATTCAATATAAATGCTGAAGGTGCATGATGACAGTTGTAGAAAGGTTTTAACACTAGAGTGTACATTAATTAAGAGAAGCACATAAATTAACTACAAGACACTAGCATGCTCAAGATAAAAGTAGTGATACATTTAGTAGGTGATTTACATAGTAGTACATTTACTGCAATGGTTTACTCAACATAGAGAGGCTGATGTAAACGTATGGAAAAGCATTGCCTGTTCAACGCTGTGAAATAGTGACTGCCAGTATCACATGCATTCTTACTGATGAAGGTGTACTGCTGATGTACATACATAGACCTTCAGTGTGTTTCAATACTAAAGATGCAGTAAGTATTCTTTGTAAGAAAGATTGTAATGCATGGATCAAGCTCAAGCAACATCTAAATATCATAGCACTACTGGAGCCAACAATGATGTACCTGTATCGGACATGTATATAGGATAGATTTTCCTGTAGGCACTCTTACTAAGTATGTTGTACCGATAAAAGACAATCTCATTGCATGTGTGATGACTAACTTATTCAAATAGTAATACATTTGCTATTGTTGCAATGAGTGATCTATGCCACTTATGGACACAGTGTGATTTTTTTAACTGTTGTTTCATACTCAGGCTGTATGCCTACTGTTTGGGTTTGCCACACTTCTGTCACTGATGCTATCAAAGTGATAACTATGTTAATTCTGCTACAACAGGAATCAAGTAGGTATGGTGTAGATATAAACAGAATGTCTTTTAGTATTGATTTAACTCATAATGGGGTAAGTGTACTAGGACAGAAGGGGTTATCCTCTATCACAGAGTCTGTCAGTTATAATCACACTAGGGTTTCGATGACTGTAATGATCAAGTTACACTGTTCATCTTCATGAGTTCATATTCACAGCCATTCTCCAGTAACTAGACAGTGTATGGTGTAACTGGGTGGGACACTGTGTTGCAAAGCTGCTGCAGTGCCTAGCAGAGAGAGTATCTACTCATAAAGACAATTAAACAATAAGGCATGGCCAACAGTTATGATTAAATGGTCTGTTAATCACCCTGTAGGGGTTTAATGTTGAATGAGGGATATCCGAGTGCCACATGTAAGCTAGACAGTGATAAAGTGACCATTAACATAATACCTGGGAGTGGCTTATTGCTATCATAATAAAACTGTTTTTTAAACAACATTAAACCGTGTTCATCATATGGTTACGCTCTACATGTATGTTAATAAAAACTAAACATAAGGCTGTTACAATGTTTACAGTCAATTAGAAAGCTGCATTTCTCAAACCCTTGTTATAATCAGAGATATTATACCTGTACAGCTCCTTGGTTTTGCTTAACTCTGTTGCTCAGGTGGCCCACCACAAGTGGTGTGGTCTGGTGTGGGGCATCGGTAGGTAAGGCCATGCAACTACTAAGTGTGGTAATGTCGTGCAGCTGCAATCAGGGATGTATCGTTTGGTGTACATGGCCTCAGTTTTGCTGTTGATCTCCACTGAGCATGCAGTACCTGGTCAGGTGGGTGGGGATGTCTCGTAGTACATTTAGACAATTGTTTGTTATTTCTGTCACCTGCTGCTGGATGTCTGTCATTGGTTGTGTTGACTTGGTCCTCCCCCATACTTGAATGTGTGTGTGTGTGTGTGTGTGTGTGGTGCTGGGGAGGGGATTCGGAGTTAGGGTTTTCAACCCTAACAGTGAATTTCCTCACTTTTGTCGCTGTGGAACAACCCTAACTAATGCATTAAACGGATTTTTTTGCCTCTATATATATATATATATATATATATATATATTATGGTAGCACAGTAGTGCTACCATAGTTAGGGTTGAGTAGCACTTTTAATGTTAAAGGGTAAAATTTTGCACCTTAATAACTTTGCCATCATGCAACAGATTTGTCTTTAATTTGGCAGGCATGGTTGAGTATGGTAGATCTTAGGATCTGCCAACTTATGTACCAGTCAGATGTACTACTGAGGAGTTATTAAGCGATAACCGAAAGCGCAATTAAGCTTTTTTGCGAATTCTTTGCTCTCTTCTACAGGTAGCACTGTTTGCGCGACCGGTCTGAAAACTTCAGGGAACATACAGCTGGGGTCCCCGATGTGCCTTTTGAAGATTTTGTGAAAAAATACTGAACAGTTCAAAAGTTATTCAAAAAACAAGTTCCCATTATAAGTAAATGGGAAAAGTTACCAAAAAGTTCAACACTTTCGCAGATGCACATTTTACTGTCACCAATGGCCCTAGTAGTGTCACAAATCTGCCATTTTTTTTCAGTTACTGATCAGAAAAATGTTTGGCATTTAAAATTGGGACTCTCTAGGAACACAATTCTTTTTGTGTTCACCTAGTCAGACCCTCGGGATGCTAGCCATGTCTTTATTTTGGGGTTAAACACCCCAGAAATATGTTTTTCACAGTAGTAGTGTCACAAAGAAGTGTCACACTTGTGACACTTTCACAAAATTTTGCGAAAGCTTTCACAAATTGTGTCACTACTTTTCCAGACTATGGCCAAAATGACAGGAGTTCTTTGCCACCCTGCTACAAAAGAACGGTTTGGTCTTTTAGGCTCAAATTTGGAAGGAAAGCAGCCAACATCTCACAGATGTGCCTTTTGGTGGTTTGTTAAAAAAATATTGACAGATGGCAAGTTACGGTACTCCGAAGTTGACATTTTTTCCCGTAGACTAACATGGTGGCATCGCCATGCCTTTCCGGGCTCATTATCTCGGCAATTATGAGATACGGGTGTCGTCGTGACATAATGCGTATTTGCGGCTACTCATTCAGCAAAATGTAGCCATGAAAATCATGAATCATACGAATTTTTTTTTTTACGTCGTAGGGTTACTGAGATATAGGCAATTTAGTATTCTATCACCTCATTTTCGGATCTGAGGCCCATTACAGTAGCAGCAACAGACACTGGCAGCTATTTCCTGAAATTTCTGTGATAGTTCCAGATATATCTAATGCTTTCTCCATTACTACAGTAGGGGCAGTAGAGAGAAACTCTTTAGAAATTTTGTGAAATATCTGGAAATAGGTGGCAATGTCTGTGGCTACTACTGTATGCATACATTCTTTGTACACACTGTGTTTCTCTATGCAGCTGTTGGGGAAAAACAGGGTATGTGCTTCTGTTAATGTTACAGTTACTGTTTCCACTTTCATTTACGTACCCGTTTGCGTTACCGTTCCCGTGTACGTCACTATGTGCCTTACACTTTGCGTTCTCGTTTGTGCTTGCATTTGCGTTACTGTTACCATTTGCATTCCACTACTGTTTGTGTTTGCATTTCTGTTTGCATCACTGTATGTATTGGCATTAGTATTTACGGCAGCCCTTTCCTTTGCGTTTGCATTTGCGTTTGTCTTTTGTTTTGTGTCTTTGCTGCTGTTACTCTTACCATTTGCATTTCCTATTGTGTTACTGTGCCCAGCCGCATTACGGTTTTCGCTTCCATATGTGCTTGCATTTCCTGTTGCGTTTATGTTTCCTTTGGCATTATTGTTGCTGTTACCATTACCATTTGTGTTTATAATTGTGATAACATGACTGTGTGCATTATGGTTTGTTGTTATGTATGCGTTTAATTTCGCGTTTACGTTTCTGTTTCGTTTGGCATTATTATTCATGTTAACTTTATCATTTGCATTTACAAATGCGGTACCATGCCTGTGCGCTTTACGGTTCACATTTATGTGCCCGATTCCATTCGCATTTTCATTTCTGTTACGTTTGGCATTTTTGTTGCTGTAACATTTTACATTTGCATTTACAATACCGGTGCCATCACTATGCGCGTTACCAGTTGCATTTTCATATGCGCTTGTGTGTCCATTTACATCACTGTTCACTTTGGCGTCACTTTACGCTTGTGTTTCTTTTAACGTTTGCTTTACCATTTATGCTTGGTTTACCATTTGCGTAACCATTGCCACTTGCATTTGCTTTGCAGTTCCTGTTACTATGTAACAGGACATCACATGATGGGAGCGTGGGGCCCTCCCAGCACCGCATTTCATTCACTATTTATCATCCTCATTCTCAAAAAGAAGGGAAATTAGAGGCAAAAATCTCCATTTAATGCATCAGTTAGGGTTGTTCCACAGTGACAAAAGCTAGGAAATTTGGTGTTTGGGTTGAAACCCACCTTGCACCCACCCCCACCCTGCGCCCCCAGCTGGCATCGGGGTGTGCGTTGGGGTCATTGGTCCTAACTCTTACTCCATTCTCCTATAGTTCAACACCTCTGCTTCTTTACACATGAGATGGGGTGAGAGTTGGGGCCGACAACCCCAATGCACACCCTGATGCTGGCTGGGGGGCAGGGTGGGTGCAAGCGGGATTTCAACCCTAACACCAAATTTCCTCACTTTTGTCACTGTGGAACAACACTAACTGATGCATTAAACAGAGTTTTTTGCCTCTAATGTATATACATATACATATATATATAGATACATATATACAGATTTGTCAAGCCATGATGAAGTGCAGAAATGCTGCAGAATATCACAGAATACTGATATATATATATATATATATATATATATAGTACAAGTCACATTAAACTGTTCCACCAATGAGTTGATTTAGTATTGTTTTTTACAGTTGGCAATTAACTGGCAACTCATATTGCATTGTTTTTCAATGCTTAACCAGCTAAAGAGTAATAGGCCCTATGCCCCAAAGCACAGGATATACGTGTGAAACCAGCATAGGCAGGATGCGTAGGTACTCAGTGTGGAAGTGAGCCAAAGGACGCGGTATGCACAAACACTGAAATGTGCCATGGGCATGGCAGCAGGGACCGCACAGAACAATTCACAGCCAAAGTGGGTGGGGGGGAGACAGATGTGGGAACTCCCCATGACCCTGCCATAAAAGGGAATGCACCACCCACGAGCAAGTGGACGGTCATGAATGCCATGAGATGAACACAATCAGAAGGCAATGGCAGACCAGGAGAGGGACCCGGTGCAGGACAAGCAGCAAGAGGCATGCCTGAGGTGGGTGCATGCTGAGGCAGTCACAGTCGAGGACAGGTCCATGGGAGGATGGTGCAGCCAACTAGATTGAGAAATTTTTCCAGCGGCCAGGTAGCCATAATGGTGGCTATCATATGGCTGCAGTACGGCCACCTTTATACTGCGGATGTCCTGGTACACTGGCCGACGTAAAAGCTGGGCTATGGCCGGACATCCTGGCAGCCGTCAATGCCACCAGGACCAAGGCACACACCATAGTGGCCATCAAACATAAATGGTGAGACCTCAGAGCCACCATGTAGTGCAAGCTCGCAGCTGCCAACCAGGCATTCAATGGCACAGGGGGTGGCCCTCCCCACACAGACAGCCAGCAATGCAGAGATCCAGAGCACCTGCGATGGCTACAGGGAAACATCTAGCGAGGGGCCATGCCACGACCAGGTAAGTCAGCCCATTCTGCACTTGTGCCCTAGTGTTGTACTGTGGTGTTGGCTAGGCTGCCTGGCATGCCCTGCAGAGGGATACACTGTCATTGTGTGCATTGAGGAGTGGCATTGCCAGCCACAGCTTGTGTTGCGATACAACCATGCAGGATGTGTTGGGCAGGGGAACCCTGTGCACAGGGGTGGGGTGGTGGGCACATGCTGAGGAAGATTCCTGATGTGTACCTGTTGTTGTTCCATTCCCAGAACCCAAGGATCACTGCTGAGTGACAGTGGCAGGAGTGGCGGGAGCAGCACAGCAGGCTGCAGCGGCCACGGTGGTGGTGTGGGAGGAGGACCGGCACCAGCGGGGCTACAGAGGTCAGGTAGGCACTGTTTTGGTCCTGTACACTTTACAGGGGGGTCAGCTGGGGAGTGGATGTGGGCATGGCTGCCTGTACCATCTGCTGTGGCAGCTGTGCGTGTTGCACTGTGCTTGATACATGCCACTGTGGGGCGACCATTACACATGTGTGCCAGCTGTTGGTGGGGTGGGTGTGCTCCCGGCTGCCACTGGTGATGCTGTGGTGCTGCTGGTGCACTGTGCCATGTGACTGTCATTGCGCAGTCGGGTGGCCATTGGGCAGTGGTGACCACCTCTGTGCACTGTCATGGTGTGCTGAGTTGCTGGCAGGCATTGGCCCACCCCCCTGTGGGTGGCCATTAAAGGAGTGTGTGTTCCCACTTCCCATTGTGCACAGTGGGTGGGTATGGTACCTTGGGACATTGCACCGATCACCTGTCCTGTCCCTTGTCATAGGTGCCCTGTGGAGGAGGCGGATGCCATTATACCGCAGGCTGCTCGCCAAATTATCCTAATTACATCCACCACCATGGAGGCGGTCATGCAGGTGCACTGACTGTTGCTGGCAGATCAGAGGTGGAGAGGGCACCAAGGAGTGGCAGGGTGCAGTTGCTGTTAGTTCATGCCCCAGCATTCCCCTGTTTCCCTTGCTGTACCTCCCACATCTGTCCCCTTCCCACTGTACCGCCCCTGTTTGCTGTCCCCTTCCCTCACTTTCCTACCCTTTCCCACCCTTGTAAACAGTTTTCTTGTTGAATGTATATTTTTTTGACATACCTGCCTGTGTCAGTGTCTGCTTTGCAGCTGGTGTGAGGAGTCATGCTGCAGCGGCAAGGTGTATGTCCGTGTGGTGTGTGTGTGTGTCAGTGTGCGTTTCATGCCTCTGCAGTTCACAGTGTGTGCTGTGGTGTGTGCCAATGTGGTGGTGTCCTGCCCCTTGGTCAGTGGCTGTACCTTGGGGTGCCCATGGGGTGGCTGTTAGTGGTGTGTGGTATGTGTATGCTTGGCTGCATGGTCCTGGGTGTGGCTTACTGAAGTCTGGGAAGGGCCATGGCTTGCAGCCTGTGGGGGGGTGACTCCATTGGTGGTCCTCCATTGGCCATTGGTGCCACCTGTTGCTTGCTATCTGTGCCACTGTTGTGTTCTGGGGTGGGGTGTCTGGGTGCCTGTGTGTGCCCTGCTGGTGGTAGCCACCTGAGGCCTGACACTGTGCTTCCCTGGCACTGTCCCTATGTCTGTTCCTGTGCTGTGCCCCCCTCTGTTGCTCTGCTGCTCTGCTCCCACAGTTGCCTGGGGCATCTCTTTCTGCTCCATGGCACAGGTCTGTTTGTGCCATGGAGCAGGCTGTTGTGCCATATTCAGTGGTGTTGCGCTGGCGCAGTTCAGCATGTGCAACCTCTAAATATGGCACTTGTTGCACCATGGCGCATCAGTTTTGCGCTGCGCTGGACTTGCTCCAGCCTTTTGCACATTTCAGAATATCTGGCCCAGAATGTACAATTTGACTCCAATGCATTATTTTAATTACTGCATATAACATAAGTGTCAGTGAGGGATTTTTCCCAACTTCTGTTGCATATGTTTTTCTTAGTATTGTGCATTTTTCTATTTTTATTTTTACTTTTTTGTTTTTGTATTCCAGTCCCCCAGTTTGTAGCATGAAACAAATGTTGGCTCAGTGTACCATCACAGGACACAGCTGCTAAATAATTACAATTCCAGACACCACTTTTAAAGCTGCTTCGTCCATAGGCGGTATGGCTGAGTTTTCACTGCTATGCAGATGATACTCAGCTGTATATGTCCTCTGTGCCTGGTCAGGATGATGCTGTCTTGGTTTTTAACAACTATCTGGCTGAGATCCAGGACTAGAAGAGTGTGAGTTGGCTACGATTAAACCAGGAAAAAACTGAGGTGTTGGTGGTGGACCCAGGTTGTCATGAGGTGAGTTTGTTGGCAGGAGCACTCTCTGGCCTATGACTTGGGAATGCACAACTAACTACCTCAGACTGGGTGCGGAACCTGGGCATTATTTTGGATGACCACCTGACCCTTAAATCTCAGGTGTCGGTGGTTGTCAAAACCTCATTTTACCATTTGAGGAATATCACCCAGGTAAAACATCTGATTCCTCCTGATTATCTTCCAACATTGATCCACACCTTCATTACCTCCCGCCTTGACTACTGCAATGCCCTTTACCTAGGGCTACCGGGGGTAGATATCTGCCACTTGCAGCTAACATAGAAACATAGACTTTTATGGCAGATAAGGACTGCTTGGCCCATCTAGTCTGTCCAATTCCCTACCTACTGGATAAGCTGCAGATCCTAGTTAACCAACAGCTTTTTTCTTCCTACCCCCCACAAGAAATGCTTTATGTCTGTCCCATGCATTCTTGAATTCTCCCACAGTATTAGACTCCACAGCCTCCTCAGGAAGGCTGTTCCATGTGTCCACCACCCTCTCTGTGAAAAAATACTTCCTCACATTGCCTCTGAGCTGTCCCCCCTTTATCTTCAAATTGTGTCCCCTTGTTCTTGCACATCTCTTTTTCTGAAAGATGCTACCCTCTTAGACTTTGTTGATTCCACTGAGGTACTTAAAAGTTTCTATCATGTCCCCCGTCTCCCTTCTTTCCTCAGTGGTATACATATTAAGCTCCTTTAGTCTCTCTTCATATGGCTTCTCTTGCAGACCCTGCACCATTTTAGTTTCCCTCCTCTGGACTGCCTCCATCCTGTCTATGTCCTTGCGGAGATGGGGTCTCCAGAACTGGATGCAGTACTCCAGATGGGGTCCCACTCTGTACAGAGGGATAACAACTTCCTGTTTTCTGCTGGTGATGCCTCTCCCTATACATCCCAGTATCCCCCCAGCCCTCCCTACTGCCTTCTCACTTTGTTTATCAACCTTCCCCTGGGATTTTGCTTCCCAGGTACATTATTTTGCATTTACTTGCATTGAATCCAAGCTGCCATACTTTTGACCATTCCTCCAACCTTGTCAAGTCCCTTTTCATCCTTTCCACTCCCCCTTGTGTATCATCCCTGTTGCAGATCTTTGTGTCATCTGCAAAGATGCTAGTGCAGAATGTGGCAGCTAGGCTGTTGACTGGTGCTTCTAGGACCAGTCATATAATGCCTTTGCTCTGCGGACTACACTGGCTTCCAATACAGTGGCGGATCATCCTCAAGTTCGGTTTGCTGACCTATAAGTCCCTACATGATCAGGGACCTAGTTACCTGCAAGATCTCCTTTGCCCCAACTGCCCCACCCACTCCCTCTGATCCACTGATGAGGAATTGCTAGAGATTCTCAGGGTCTGTTTGAAGGCATCTGGGGCTCAGGCATACAGTTTTATGGCCCCGACCGTGTGGAATTCTCAACCTCATCGGGTACGAGATTGCCTGACCGTCCAAAGTTTTAAATCAGCATTTCAAACTTATTTATTTAGCCTAGTGTATTCTGACTTTTAGGCTGCTGCTGTATTTATTGAATTTTAATTGTTGGATCTGTTTTTATTGATTTTTTAATTATTTATTGTACTGTACAAGTGCCTTGATTGTAAGAAAGGTGCTTTTTATAAATAAAGTTTTGCTTACTTGCTTGCATACCATTGACAGAAATCAAAGGATTTTGAAGAAATCTAGTTATTATTTATTGATTCATCTTTTTAACCTCTTAGGCTAGCTGAGACTAAGAGTCCCTTTGACAGGAGCAAGCCTGAATTAATTACATGTATGTTTACAACTTGCAAGGGAAGCTGAAGGCAGCAGCACGAAACCAACACAAAAAAATACAAGCACTACAAAAAAATGCAAATGTACCCATTGCAAATAACTGTTGGCATGAGGCAGGTTATCTACAGATTCCTTGATAACTTATGTGGCCATATTTTGAATTAAAGTTTTGCAGCACATCATATGTACCGATCTATAAAGCTGCTATTTTAACATAGCGGTGCAGTGATAAATATTTAAAAAAATAGTTTCTGGCTTCCATCAACAACATTTACAAGTCTCCAATAAGTACAGGCACAATTTGAAAGATGACACTTCCAAAAAAATGAGCAAGAACGTCATCCTTCATATTGGGTGCAGTTATGTCTTTCTACTCCACTTGGGCAGACACACTTTCAGCCATTTCTTGGACTCAGACTTGGGACCCAGAGTCCTGATGTCAGCAGCTCAAGCCATTTAGCTAAAGGGAATTCTCCACAGATAGGACATTAGAGTGCTCTTTTGATTTTAAATACTTTTAATCTCTTTTCTTATATAGCAAATGTTATTGAATGTTCAATATCAAATACACACAGTATTTCACAGTTTATACAGAATCTTACACTGTTGCACCACTCCCACAAACAGTGAATATTTTTAATCTCAAGGATCACATCTAGTGGTCTCTTTTGCTGTTACAATCACTCAGCACTGCTTTGATTCTGTTATTTTCAGCCTTCACTGCTAGTTGGTACTGCTTTACACAGACGGTCTTGTTTCATGTACACCAGCTCTCAGTTCTGCTGTTGTGCATAATGTAGTAGATTTAAATACCTATAATAACTGGGGAGCATTTTCTCCCATAGAGAAGCCTGGTTATAATTTGTTGTTATAACAAGCTGGTTATCACGGTGAACATGTCAGGTTTACCTCACTTCACACATGCTCACACTGCTTCCTCACAAGCACACAATATGCTTCAGTCCAACTGCACGACTGAACTAGTGCTACCAGAACCACTGGCCATACCGTCTTCTATAATTGCTGGGTAGTGTTTTCAAGGTGAGAAATCACTACCCAGAAAAACATAAGAAGGTGAGAAAAACTTGAATTTTACACACATCCTCAGTTTGAGATGCTTTAATAAACTCCTTGAGCTTCACTCTCCGGGGATTTATGTAGCATTCCACATCTCGGGTGTGTGTAAAATACTCATTTGACATACCTCACCATGTATTATTCTATATGTAATGCATCCACAATTCATTACACTTACTACTAGTTACATGGAGAATAAAAAAGTGCAAGGAACATTTAAACTATCTGCCTGCAGTTTTGGTCTTGTACACGTTAACACCGACAACCTCTGCTATTCACTTAATATTTGGGGGAAGACCAATATTGTCAAGCAACACAGCAGGATTCAGAAAACAAGACCATATATATATATATTATTATGTGTTATGATTTGAAATATGTTGCCTGAGAAAGACAAACTGAGCCAAGGCTCAGAAGTTACCTAAGGGAGGGAATACAAATGGGAGGAATACAATGGAAGAGTAAAAATTGGTATAGAACTAAATTAAATCAGATAAAAGCAGCACAATACTTTACAAAATAGTCAATGCAGAAAAAGGATACAACAGTTGGAGATCTCAGGGTAACAGTTCAGAATAAATTAAAGGTCAATGTCTGAAGAAAATAAAAGTAAACGTATAATAATAGAAAAGCTAAGCTAAACACAACAAAGGCTACACACATATTAAAATAGGAAATGTTAATAAGGTTCAGTTCAAAAATAGTGTAGGTTTACCAGCAGCAAACTTAATGTGAGTTGGGGAGGGGCAAGTGAGGAATGTGAAACAAAAGGTAGTCAGGAGGAACTGGGGACAAAAGATGGGGTAGGAGGGAGACTAAGCTAAAGGGATCTGGGAAGTAGGGGCATCCGGTTGCAGATACTGGAGAAGGGCTTTGAAAGATTAAAGATCATATTGAGGAAGTCACCAATGCACTGCCGCAGGTAAGTGCTCTTCTTTACAGCTCCATCTCCGA
The DNA here is from genome assembly GCA_016271365.2 of Neoceratodus forsteri. Lineage (NCBI taxonomy): Eukaryota > Metazoa > Chordata > Ceratodontiformes > Ceratodontidae > Neoceratodus > Neoceratodus forsteri. Next base: position 1,058,145,510 of record CM057451.1, on the reverse strand, counting down.
CAGTCCAATTTTATTGCTTTTGTTTTAGTTTTTCAAATTCTACAACAGGTTTTTACGTTTATTTGTCTTGCTGTAACCCTCTTGCACATCCTGACTTCAACTGATTCAATTAGAATTGATGCAGAAATAAAGGCTGCCTGTCTGCATCTAGAGATGCAGTGAAGTTAACTTCCACCAATGAAGTAGACATGAAGTAGTCCACTTCATGTTATTCTTAGGCTATGCGAAGTGTCCATTGAAAATCCCTACTTCTCCACTTTGCCTTATAGTAATGGTGATAATGACTTTTGCGTTGCTCACTCTGCCTTACTTCACTTTAAAGGTGGAGTGAGAATTTACAGGCAGCCCACACACATCACATGGCTTACACATTCTAGGTCACATGCTTCAGGCAAGCAGGCAGGAAGTGAATCATGCTTGAAAGAGAGTTTCTCATTCATCTTGTAGGAGGAGAAAGAGCTTGTTGAACAGAGTTAGAGATGAAAATGTAGAAACTAGTCTAAAACTACCATAAACATTTTAATCTTTTTGCTAATTAGTTGATTATTTTTGCCTATTTGTTTTCTGGGTTTGTGTTTGTACAGTATTTCAGTTCAGTATTTGTTAATTGTTAATTGTTTGTGTGTGTGTGCATGATAGATAGATAGATAGAGAGAGAGAGAGAGAGAGAGAGAGAGAGAGACCAGAATGGAGGGGGAAAGAGTTTTTTTTCACAGACGTAGCAGAAGAGATCATTTTGGTGTACGCACATGTGGTGGCAGGCTGCGTTTGGACCAGAGCACCATCTAGAGTAGTGCCCCCCCCAAAGCAGTAGGTAGTGGACTTGGTGCCCTGGAAGCAGCATCTCCTATGGCACCTACCAGTGCCCCCCAGTGCCAGCACCTGCTATGGCCCCTGCACCAGTGGCTCAGCATCAGGAAGCCAGGGAGGAGGAGCCTCAGCAGTTGCAGCAGCAGGTTTCCGCACCCCAGCCCCAATTGTGCAGCAGTGGCCCCTGGCTCCAACAACACCTAAGGCCCCCACTGCCTGTGCCTGGTCCTCTCCGAGCCTCATTAGTGTGGAGTTCTTTACTACACTGCCTGAGGACAGCAGTGTAGCGAAATGTAATCTGTGGGGTGAGGAGGTCTGCCATGGCCCCAAAGGAACTCACCTTGGCACAGGTGGTCAGCACACCCACCTGTACAACAACTACCATGTACAGTGGCAGGTCAAGGTTGCAGAACAGGGCAGTAATGCTCCTGCTGACCCTGCTGGGGAAGAGGGGGCAGCATGGCGTCCACCTGTGCATGGTGGTGTGAAGTGGGGGAGGGCCATGGATCAACTGGCTGCTGCACCACCACAACCTGCAGCAGGAGATGGTGGTAACCCTGTCCAACTACCTGCCTCATAGGCCAATTTGGCCTGATATGGAGTGAGTTGGAGGCTGGTAACCACCATCTTGACAATGCTGAGCAGCAGTTGGAGTGAATTGAGGGGCACCAGCTACAAGTTATGGGGATGCTTCAACTACTGCTGTCCCATCACAATGTTGAGCATTAGTTTTAGTTTGTCCTTGCACCCACAACCCTCTGTGTGAAACAAATAGCTCCTGATGTTGCCCCTGATCTGTCTCCCCTGTATCTTGAAATTTTGGGCCCTTCCTCACGCACATCTCTTTTTCTGGATGATGCTACCCTCTTGTACATTGTTGATTCCCTTTTGGTACTTGATGGTTTCCATTTCCCCCTTTCCTTATGTTTATTCCATTTCATATGGAATGTCTTTTAGTGTCTCTTCATCTGATTTTATTCTGGTGCGTACCCTTCAGCATTTCAGTTCCCCTCCTTTGTACAGCTTCCTTCCTGTGTATATCCTTGCAGAAATATGCTCTCATGACTGCACGCTGTACCTAACATGAGGTCTTAACTAATATACGTACATAGGAACAAGAACTTATATTTTTGGACTTCATTTTAATGTGATGGCTCCCAGTGCATCCCAATATACCCCATCCCCCAGTCCTCCTTACTGCCTTCTCACATTACTTGCATATCTTCAGGTCATCTGACACAGGTCACTGTCAATTTTTGTTGTTGTTAGTCCCCCCCATTGTGCACTGTTATGTGTATAATAGAAACATAGAAACACAGACTTTGACAGCAGATAAGGACCACTTGGCCCACCCCATCTGCCCATTTCCCTACCTACTGGATAAGCTGCAGATTCTAGTTAACCAACAGCCTACTTCCTGCCACCCCCTACTACAATTGCCTTATGTCTGTCCCATGCATGTTTGAAATCACCCACTGTTTTAGACCCGACAACCTCCCCAGGAAAGCGGTTCCATGCATCCACCACCCTCTCTCCATGAAAAAAAAAAAATTCTCACATTACCACTTAGCAGTCCACCCCTCTATCTTTAAATTGTGCCCCCTTGTTTTTACATATCTCTTTTTCCGAAAGATGCTATGCTACTGGACTTTGTCGATTCCCTTGAGGTACTTGAAAGTTTTTATCATGTCTCCCTGTCCCTCCTTTCATCAAGGGTATACATATTAAGCTCTCTCAGTCTCTCTTCATATGGTTTCTGATGCAGACCCTGCACCATTTTAGGTGCTCTCCTCTGGACTGCTTCCATCCTGTATATGTCCTTGCGTAGATGAGGTCTCCAAAACTGCACACAGTGCTCCAGATGGGGTCTCACCAACTGTCTGCACAGGGGGATAACCACTTCCCTTTTTCTACTTATGATGCTCCTTCCTATGCATCCCCGTATCCCCCTGGGTCTCCTTACTGACTTCTCTCATTGCTTACCCAGCTTTAGGTCATCTGATATGACTACCCCCCAGGTCCTTTTCCATTTTTGTTGTTGTTAGTACCTCCACTGCTATTATATACTCTTCTCCTGGGTTTTTGTTTCCCAGGTGCATTAATTTGCACTTCTTTACATTGAATCTAAGTTGCCATATGTCTGACCATTCCTCCAACCTTGCCAAGTCCATTCTCATCCTTTCTACCCCCCCTCGTGTATCAACTGTGTTACAGATCTTTATGTCATCTGCAAAGCAACATACCTTTCCCTCCAGACCCTCTGCAACGTCACCTATAAAGATGTTAAAGAGGACTGGATCCAGTACTGAGCCCGGAGGTACTCCACTAGTAACCCCCCTTTTTTCGGAATGTGTTCCATTCACTATTACCTTCTGTGTCCTGTTGTGCAGCCAGTTTGCTACCCAGGCTACTACCCTGGGACCCACTCCCAGGCTGGCTAACTTGATTATTAATCTTTTGTGTGGGACTGGTGTCAAATGCCTTGCTAAAGTCTAGGTAGGCCATATCCACAGCCCCTCCCTGGTCTATTACTTTGGTCATCCAGTCAAAGAAATCAATTAGATTCATCTGACATTACCTTCCTGCTGTAAATCCATGCTGCTTTGGGTCCTGTGCCCCACTGGCCTCTAGGTACTCAACAATTCTTTCATTCAGAAGTGATTTCATCATTTTCCCTACCACTGAGGCCAAACTTACAGGTCTGTAGTTTCCTGCTTCTGCCTTGCTCCCACTGTTGTGAAGGGGAATCACATCTGCCCTCCTCCAGTCCTCAGGTACCACCCCATCCTCCCATGATTTGTTAAAAAGTGTGGTCAGTGGTGTCACTAGGTCCTCCCTTAGTTCTTTTAAGATTCTGGGGTGAATCCCATCAGGCCCCATAGCTTTGTCCACCTTGAGTTTTAGGTGTACTTTCAGGACTCTTTCTTCTGAAAATGGACTTGTGTCAACCCCCCTACCCAGAGTGCTTCTATTGTCTGGTTTAGGTAACACCTCCTCATCTTTTGTTGTGAATACTGAGCAAAAGTATTCATTCAGTATCTCTGCCTTTTTACCGTCTCCCTATGCCCACCTCCCCTTCCCTTTATTAATCTTTACTACTCCTCCCTTAACCTTTCTATGCTCCCTAATATACCTATAAAAGGTTTTATCCCCCTTCTTAACTGAGTTGGCTATTTTTTCCTCGGTTTGGCCCTTTGCTATCCTGACTGCCTTCCCCACTTCTTTCTGCTTTAATTGATACAGTTCCCTGTCGTGCTCCTTCTGTGATTCATTATACTTTTTGAATGCAGCCATTTTCTCCCTAACCTTCCCTGCCACTTCTTTTGAGAACCATAGTGGTTTTTTACTCCGCTTTGTTTTCTTTATTTGTTTAATACAAAGGCTTGTTGCCTCTATTATGGCAGTTTTGATTTTTCTCCATTGTTCTTCCACCCCTCCTTTTTGGCCATTTACTAGTGCATTCCTCAGGTATTCACCCATTTTGCCAAAGTCAGCCCTTCTAAAGTCCAGTATACTTATTTTTGTATGGCTTGTCTCCATGGTTGTGCTTATTGTGAAGCACACTGTGCAGTGGTTGCTTGTTCCCAGATGTCTACTGACTTCTAAATTTGTGATCCTCTCTCCATTTGAGAGTACCAGGTCTAATATTGCTCCCTCCTGAATGGGTTCCAACACTAGTTGTCTAAGGCCTGCCCCCTGCAGGGCATCGAGAATGACCCTACTCTTGGATGTGGCTGCAGAGCATGTCATCCATTTAACATCTGGTATATTCAGGTCCCCATCAACAGAATCCATGTTCCATCTTTCTTTTGCATAACCTTGTTTACCTCCAAAATGGTAAGAACCACACCCAAATACAGCTGAAATAAAATAAAGTACAAAAGTGGTGTCCTTGCCCTCATTATATTCCTACTTAACAAAATCAGAAAGCAAGCACCCCAGATGAATACATGCAAGAAAAAATGTTCACTGCAAGTGTAAATGTATTGATGGCAAAACAACCCACATAAATGACCCCTGCACTTCGGTGGTTAGGCCTTCATTATTGAGCATTTCAGCTACAGCATCATTAAGTTCACAAGACACTGCATGACTGGGTGGGTACTTCAGGTTACGGGTAAAAACAATCTGCAATGTGGGCTGACTTGTTGTTACACATTTTGCAAGGGGTGTGACAAATGGTTCTGCTCTTCGAATGTTCAGGAGTGGGGTGTGAACATGTGATAAAGTGGGGTGCAAGGGTGACAAGTCCACAAATGAAGTTATTTTCCCCATTTTAAGCACAGGGGTTGATGTACCACTTGCACTAGACATACTGCATTGACCTGCTGCTACTTTGACCACCACTTGACGAGATTTGTAAATCATAGTCCTCCTCCTCATTGTGCCTGTAGTAATCCTCCAGTGTTATTTCAACGCTACTACAGATATTGCTACTTGGACTTACACTCATGGAAGGGGATAACATGCTCAATAAGGCTGATAACGAGGGTGAACACCCCACTATGGCATTAGCTGCCCTCTGGTGCCGAGTCCACAGTGCCATGTCCCTGTTCTTAAGATGTGTATGCTGGCCCCTGTGCTCAGATGACTCCCCTTTTTACCTCGACTCACACACATGGCAAACCTTTCAGATTTCAATTGACTCATTGTTTGTATCTTGGACAAAAAAATCCCAAATAAGGGATTTTGATCCCCTACTTTTAACATGTCCCTGATGCTGCGTATTGGACTCTGTTTTTTTAACCACTGAAATGGGGGATGCACTACATGATTTTTCTTGCTGGACACAGTTGGACTCCGACTGACCACCATGACTACCTATGATTATTACTGAGTCATCATCATCAACAGGAACTGCTACATCACAACTTTTTTGAGATGGGGGGATTTAACACTAACAGACCCAGACACATTCACCTTGACATTCTTTTACTCTGGTTCCCAACAGGGGTCACTGACATCATCATCATATTCATCATCCACATCCACAATTTTAGCTTGGATGCTGTCCTGTGGTGAACATGTTCCAACCACAGCATTATTATCATCTCCCAATATTTTGCACCACATTTTGATTCATTGGATGGCAAAGGCATGACCTCAACAGCGCTGGAAATGTGACACTGTGAATTATCGTCATCTGGATCAGAATCATGTTCAACTAACATGGGAATGTTGGGGAGTATGACATCATCTATACTGTCAGTCACAGCTTTAGACTCAACTATATTTTCTAAAATGGTTAACTGGTCAGAAGTGGAACTTGGGTCAGCAATACTCATGCCAGCAGAAACTGCACTAACACAACCTGCGAGAGCAGCATCATCTTCTCCAGCTATCAGTGAAGCAACAGATTGCGCTCTAAAAAACATTGACAGAGAAATCCATTTACTGACATCAGCTATGCACTTCAGCGTACTACCACACCCATGGCCAATCTTGCCACTGGCAGCAGCAGTGCTATGGCCAGAAACAGCTTTGCTTGCACATCTCTTTGCAGACATTTTTGGGGATCGCCAAGAAAATTCTTAACAAATTTAGATTTATGAACTTTCAGTTTGGGGTGGATGGGAAGCCAAAAAACAACTGTGGCTTGCAGATGGAGATTGGGCACTAAGCAGATGCAAATGCACAGACAGATTAAGATTGCCCTGCGCACTCAAGAGATGCAGGCGAAAAGGTACAACACCTTAACCAGTGCTCACAAATCCAAAACTGGAAAATAATAATTTTTGCCAATTGGGGGGGGGCAGTGCACTGCAGTAACAGTCCACTACCAAGATACCAAAAAGCAGTACAAAATAATGCAGACGGATAACAGGTTCACAGTGCTACAATTACTGTGTGGCACAATAAAATGTGTCTGACTTGATGGCACGCATCGCACACATACTCACACACACACTAAAAGTAATGCGCAGCAAATTGAAAACTTCAGTAATATAACCAAATATTTTAAACAAACAAATTATGCACTGAACCACAGCAATCAGCAAAATAATATCAACAATTACAGAAAATATTACTGTGTGTACATGAACACAGTTATACGACAAAATTATAACCAAACCAGTTAGAAAGGCTGCCTTTCTCCCAGTGAATCTACCTCCACCACAGATACACCCCTTCCCTAAGCACACTTCAACAGTGTTTGTCGGTACACAGACTGAATGTTCTAAATTAACATTCAAAATCCACACAAAAACAATAAACACTTGATGATAAGAGCACAGGAGGGTTTCCTACAATCGATGTACTAAATTTTGAGCAAAACAAATGGCTCAAAAAGGCTTTTTGAAAGTTTTTTAGAGGGTTTGAATCTCTGAGCTCTGAAAGCAAACTGTCTCCAGCTACCACTACACACACACTACACAGAACTGAGGCTGTGCAGAACAATCTAGAGCCCATGTGATCTGCAATCCCATGAATGGCATAGACGTGGTTGGGGAAATGCAGAGTAGGGCGAAGTCAATGATTCCAACGGACTTTGAGGTCATAATTAGAGGCTGAAGTACTTCACTTCGCTTTGTGGATTACTCCGAAGATTCTGCCTTAATACGTGAATTGCCTGCCTCTAGCTGCATCACACTCTGCCACATACTCTGGAGTGAGACTGGGGCTCAAAGCACACCAAGCAGCCACCTGCCACTCAGAACCACACTTCAACACCTGCTGATGTCCTCACTGAGGAATGTTTCTTTCAAGAGTTTGGTCCTTAAAGGAAGCCTTTTTGTCTTTAATGGGAGATGTTAAAGCCACAGGACTACTATGGAAGAACTCACCTTGAGAATAGGAGACATTGAAGCTCTGGTGAGTTCCCTGGATGATTGGAGGAGACACTTGGATCCAGAGATAATCTCCCAGCATCAGAAAACAGCTAATCTGTAAAGCCACTTGAATGATTTAGAAGATTCCACATCAAGATAGGGACTTTAAAATGGCAAGGACTGAAAATGGCACACACAATACAGTACGACCACATACACTTTGCTCCCCACACCACCTTAATAAATATACCAACTCCAGTGGGGATGCAGCTGGGGGAGGGGGGAATCTTTGGTTACTGGCATGGCACTCACAGTTTTGCTGTTCGTTTTTTGTCATCACTGTTTTAAAGTCGATGTCTTGATGGAATACCTCTTAGAAGGTCAGAGCCATCATAACAATGTTGTAACCACCGGACTACCAGAAAAGGTAAAGGGCCCCAATACAATCCTTTTCATGCAGAAGCTATGCCAGAAGCTTGCTTGGCCCTCCCCTAATGGCCCATTTTTATTATTAAATGGGCACACCATGTGCTCTGACAGATGCCCCTGAACCCTGTCCAATAATTTTGAAATTTCTTAGCTGTTTAGATAAACAGCAACTACTACAGTAGGTAAAGTAAGGGATCTCCAAGAAGTGACATGGGAGGGCATCAAAATTCAAATTTTCCACGATGTCCCACAGTCGGCCTGTGATCAGAGAACTGCCTACTGACCACTAAGTAATCAATAATACCTGACAGGATGGGTGGTATTGGGAAGTACCAGACCACCCAGGGGTGTAATAAGGTCAGATGCTGCAAGCTGATGGCCTTATAGCCCCTGGAAGGTCCAGTATTTTCCAATACCACCCACCCTCAAGGGTATTATTGTGCTTAGAAAATGTGCTACTGTAGTTTATGTGTAAAAAAAAAAAAAACTTTTATTACTTATTGTTTAAAGTCTTTAATGTTTGCTTTAATTTATAATAAAATAGTTCCTCCACCTCATTTGAATACTGTTGCTGTTTTTTTTAAGTAGGAACTCTTGTCCTAGTGGAGCCTCCAAAGCTCTAATGGTTGAGCTCATTGTCATGGTTAACACCGGGGTTGCCCCCCCCACACACACACACATATATGGGCACAGCTGGGGGAAATCCTCTTTTAGTCTGTCTTCCTGATGGCATAAAAATGGATAGTGTTTTCTTTTTTTTTAAGACTTTTAGTTTGTATTTTACTGAAGTGGTATGCCGTATGCAGCGGGACCAGGACCAGGACAGAACATCGGCCGTTATCTTTGGTAAGAGAGGTCCAGTGAAGCCAGCAACAAAAGCTACCAATTCCCTTTGTTGTATGCTTTACTGTGCGTGTTAAAACCACACAACAGGGACAGAGCAGTTGGGAAGAGTGAGGGGGTGCAAAACCATGAAAGGCTGTATGCACAGTAGTGCACCCTCTCACTGTTTCCTGGCAGAGGATAAGACCTCTGCTGGGAGAAGGGGCCAGCGAGCAGCTGCCGTGGCTTGACAGGATGAGCCACAGTCATCAAGGGAGGCAGTGCATCTGTGGACTGGGCTTCGATTCACGGTTCCAGATGCAAAACAATTCTTTTATTTTTCGCACTTTGTGTGCTATTAAATGTTACCCCACCAGAGTTAGTTATTTAATTTGGGAGGGTTCAACGGTGCAGCCCTCTGTAAGGGGGAGTGAGGAGGTAGAGCCCCCCCTTAAGACATACAGTAACTAAGGTTGCAATATACCTCGCTGTATTGGCAGCATGGTATATTACTTCACTGTAATGTCTTGCGACTATTGCAATTTCCTTCACCTAGGGCTACCTGGGGTGTTAATCCGCCACCTGTAGCTGGTACAGAATGCAGCGGCCTGGTTTATGACTGGTATCTCCAAGTCCAGTCATATCTCGCTGGTGCTGCGCGGACTGCACTGGCTGCCAGTACAGTGGCGGATCACCTTTAAAGTCGGTCTTCCAACTTTCAAAGCCCTACATGGACTCGGCCCAGACTGCTTGAAAGAGCTCCTGGTTTCTTACTGCCCCTGGCGATTGCTCCGCTCAGCTGACGAGGGGTTGCTCGAGATCCCAATGGTGTGCTTGAAATCATCTGGGGCCCATGCATTTATGCATGTGGACCCTAACCTCTGGAATTCTCTACCCCTTCAGTTACGGGAGTGTGTGACCATGGAGGGATTTAAAAAGGCCCTGAAAACATATCTATGGAGTCAAGCTTTTGGTGATTGACTTTATTCACCTAATTGTATCAGCTGTTTTATATATTTGAAGATTTGTAATGTTTGATGTGTTTTTAAACCTTGTAAGGCACCTTGGGTTTTGAAAGGTGCCATAGAAATTAAGCTTATTATTATTATCATGACCTCATGCCACAACAAAAGAACAAGAAATGCAGGTAGAAAAGAAATGGTTCTTTTAATTTTTGATGTGGCAAGTGGGAAGAGAAGCTACTGTTATACTGCTTCATGGCAAGACTGTGGACTTAAGACTGCTGTGCAGTGGAGCTGTACTGCTGGTATGCTTCGTGGCCACATAAAAGAAAGTTGTTTTTGAGGGAGGTTAAAAAAAAAAGACTTGAATTAAAATACTACTGCCTTTGTGATCATTTGCTACAGAGTCTGTGGGGGAGGTGGCTATTCTTGATGGTGGGAGGGGCTGCCTCGCTCAGTCACCTGTTAGCAGGGCAGAAAACATGGCGGCTGCTCTGTTTTAAAATTTGGGGCACCCAAGTATATCGTAAGTAATGGGGCACCCTGAATTAGAACTTGTTTTTCAGTGGACTCTATTCAAAAATACCTGCCAGCTAACATCAGTGTCCTAGCAAATCGGAAAGCTAGGATTCTTGTACCCATTTTCTAATCTCAAAATTTATTACAGCTCATATTTGCTTTAAGATGTTGTACACCACCAAACTTCAGATTTCTGTAATGGGGCAACATGGAGTTCGTGCCCCAGAACATGCAAGACAAGAATTGCCCTTCCTGCACCCTGATTTGTTTAAGAGATTGAAAGATGTCATTTCTCATCAGGGCACTAGCAACTTGATTGCTGACTCTGCTGCTCTGTCCTTCACTTCTATTGTTTTACTAGGATTACTAGGAAGATAGGACATAAGGGGGCTCATTGGCCCATCTAGAATGTCCCCCACACTAGTTGGACTATCATACCAATAGTTGTTTAGTGCAATATAATTCATCCAATATATTTTTAAACTTATCTAACCCTTCAATATTCACAATATTTTGTGCAAGTCTATTCTAGGCTTTGATGGTTCAGGTAGTGTAGAAATTCTCCCTTTTGTTTGTGAAGACTTTACGAAGAACTAGTTTTTTATTATGCAATCTTAAATTTGGCATTGCATTACTGTACTCACGCTCACAAATTCCCATTAGTCAGAGGACTGTAGTAATTTAAAAAGGAGGAGCAAATCATCAGTCTGTCTCCTGGCTTGCAGAGAATGTAAATCTGTGGCTAAAAGTCTCTCTTCGTCGATTTTATTTTTTAGCCTTGGGATAAGCTTGGTTACTGGCCTTTGTACCTCCTCCAGTAATTTAATATATTTTACAAGAAACGGGGACCATACCTGAGAACCATAATCAAGTAATGGTCAGATGTAGCTATTGCAGAGAGGGATAATAAGTTGCTCAGTCTTACATGTAAATACCTTTTTAATTCTATTAACCATACCTTTAGTTTTTTTGGTAATAGATATACAGTGGTCCAAACATGTTAGTTTATTATTCATCAGTATACCTAGATCTTTTTCATGGTCAGACGTTCTAAGAATATTTTGATTTAGGATATATGCATAATTAGGATTGTTATGCCCAAAGTGCATTACTGCAATACTTATCAGTTTTTAAGGACATATTGTTCCTTACTGCCCGATTTTCAGTTTCACCCAAATCTCTTATTAAGGAGAGATGTTTACCCAGTGTGTTAACTGTTCCCTTTTGGTATCATCTGCAAACTTGATTCTGATGTATTCAGTATCCTTGTTCATGTCACTAATATAAATACTGAACAAATACGGCACCAAGGCAGAGCCCTGGGGTACTTCACTACTAATGGCACACTGATTTGAGATTTAACCTTTTACTGTACATGCACACTCTGAGATCTATTATGCAACCAGCTATTTATCCATTTAACAATGTGTTTATTCCAAAATCCAAAAGTTTGGATATTAGATTATTATGGGGGACCTTATTGAAGACTTTCACAAAGTCGAGTAGGATAACTTCAAATGGATGCCTCGATCTAGATTCTTACTTATTTGATTATAAAAGGCTAGTAAGTTGGCCATACATGATCTCCCTTTTTTTAAAGCCATGCTGGCTTGGGTCAGTATGCTCTGATTGCTCTATTGCCATTTCTAGTTGATTCCTAATTAAACACTCTATTATTTTACAACAGTGTGAAGTCAGACTTATAGGTTTATAATTCTCCATGTTTCCTTTATTAACTTTTTTTAAAAATCAGTATGGCAGTAGCTTGTCTCCAATCACTCAGAATGGTATCACTTTTCAAAGATTGGTTAAATATGATAGCTAAGGGATATGCCAGATCTCGGGCAGCATGCTTTAGGAATTTCAGATTTATGTTATCAGGTCCAGGACTAGAGGAACTGTTAACTTTAATTAGTTCATTATAGACCTCTTAACTGGTTATGACATAGTTTGTGTCAGAAACCTGGTCAGGTATTTTAACTCCTTGAGATCCAGGTGAAAAAACTGAGTAAAAATAAGAATTGGATTTTTCTGCTATAGTCTGATCATTATCTTTAATATTGTTATCTACTACAATTGGCCCAATAGTTGGATTTGAATTTCTGCAGTTTGAGTTTATATAGGAATAAAGTAACTTAGTATCTTTAGAGTGAGCTATTTTAAATTCAGCATTTGCTTTGGACTTCCTAATTAGATTTGTTGTTTCTTTTTGTTCTTTTATATACAGCATTTTGTTTCTTTCATATTTGTTGCTTTTAAATCTTTTATAAGCTTTATGTTTGATCTTAATTTGCCCTTTACCCTTTGATGTCAACCTGAGGCTGTTAGGAATTCTACCCTTTTTATTATATCTCTTAAATGTAGGTACACCTTCATTCTCTATCGTAATGAGAATGGCTCTAAAAGATTCCCGAGCAGTTTCCATTGTTTGATGTAATAAATATCCCAATCCATGTCTCAAAGATACTGATGGAGCCCATTAAAATTGGCCTTAATATAATTTTTGATCAAGGTGCTACAGTTATTTTTGCTCTGTCCAGTGCCCATACTACATGCTACCATGTTATGGTCACTATTTCCTAATGGGCTGAGTATATTAACATCCATGATTTCATAATTTATTTTTGTCAAGATAAAGTCTAATATATTATTTTCCCGAGTGGTCTCACACACAAGTTGGTCAAGGCTGATAGCTACACAAGTTACGATAAAAGTTCTTTCAACCTCTGTTTTACCTGTCAGTTAATTCCAGTTCACCCCAAGGAGATTAAAATCACCCAAAATGATAACATCACCTGAGTCAGAAGCTTGGTTAATTTCATCCAGTAAAGCTAGGTTATATTCTTCAGTTGGAACTAGGAGGGTTTACACAATGCCCTGTGCTGGAACCTGTCATTTGCTAGGATTGTCAAGATTGTTTGGAGCTGGATCCTCAGACTATGGTTGTTTTTTGGTTGTTGCTCTTATAAGGATTTGGTCTTCTTTGTTATTGTGGTTTGGTCAAGTGTATTTTCACAGATAGAGTTGCCGACTGTATCCTACTCACCTTTGGAGCAAAATGACTTTACCCTTCCTGTTTTCATCATGAATTTAGTCTCTGCTGGTGTTGGCCAGACATGTTTATGTCAGCCCTTTTGCCTCAGTTTTGTATTTATTAAATGCTATAATCTATCAGATGGATTTGGCTGTTTTTCTTTACCTACACAGGTCATCTTTTACAACATTTAGAGTCACAGAGTTCATCTGCCGCATAATTTGTATACTGCTTGCAGTGACTTTCTTCCATGGGCTTATTAATTTCTTTAGGATTTTTGTTCTTGAACTTCATTAGTTATTATTTTAAATGTCATGCTTCATACTGAGGCCTAGTTGGCTTACCCTCTGTTGTACACTGAGAACTTTCACACTGTATTGACTTGCGGATGTGTTTCAAATAGTTAAATCATACTTGGAGAGTCACGTGATGCAAGGTTTGGAGTAACAGCTAGAGTCTGGAGCTCCATCAGGACCCACAAATAAAGCTTTTAAAAACTGTCTCCCTGCTAAATGTTCAATTATTTTTGGTACACTGCAATCCATTCTTCCTGGTCATCATGGAGCCAGAACAAATGGACCAACAGTCACCTAAAAATACTGCCTCAACATCCACTGCTGATGCCAACCACACTCAGGCCTTAGCAATTGAGCCAAAAAAGGTCTCACAGGAGCACTTCTCCTCCTTCTCTAGTTGTGGGACCCTCAACAGAAATTTCAATGGAGTAACTCTACTCAGAATTAACCACCATCAAGGAAGTTGTAGTCTCTCTTTTTGCCAGTTATAAAGATCTTAAACCATCTGTCCAGGAACTAAGTCATCAAGTGACTGAGGCAAAAGCCAGGACCTCATCGATGGAGGATCAGCAGACCTGCCTAGACCCAGAAGTGTTTACACTATGCAGAAATCTATCAAAGTTGGAATATAAATATATGATTTAGAAGGGCACAGTCAATGAAACAACTTGGTACTGTTAGGAATACCGGAGAGTGAGAAGGATCCAAATACCATCACATTTCTGCAAATGTTTACTATAAAAAGTGTAGGTCCTTCCCCCAATGGACCCACTTAGGTGATTAAGAGGGTGCATAGAACACTCCACCCTAAACCTGCTCCTGGTGAACCACCATAGCCCCTCATTTTCAAACTTTTAAAATATCTGGACTGAGACTTTATTCTATTGGAAGTCTATAGGTTAGAAACCCTACAGTGGAAAGGTAATAAGTTACTGCTGGTGCAAGACCTTACTTTTAAAGTTCAATAGGCAAGAGCAGCTTATCACCCTGTCCAAAATAAATTGTGGACAGTACATATTATCCACTGCATGCTTTATCCTGCCCGCTTAGAAGTCTACATGGCCAAAGGGGTCCAGTGTTTTGATTCTATCATACAAGCAGTAGTAAAATCACCTCAGTTCATCGGTGAATTATTTGTCAAAAAAGGATGAAGCTCGGACTATAAGTTGGGAACTGACTGTTGGCTTTAATGGAGAACCAGGAACAATGCATTGTTTATTGTATTTCTTAAGGCTATTTTCTTGCTGCTTGTATCTCAAATCATTTTCAGAGATATGCAGGTGCAATGTGACTACTAGAGATCATTGGTGTTCCTCTGCCAGCCATTACAAGACTTCAAATGTTCCATGTTGATGTTAAGATTGTTTAACTATGTTAATCAGCTGATTCTAAGTCATTTACCGTGTTCTGGTTTCCATATCAATTTGACTAACAATTTGATTTCATACTGTATTTTTTAAAGTATGTTTTCTATATTGACAAATATTCTGGAGGAAAGAGGTGACCAAAGATAATAAAGATTTACTGTTTATTTTTTTGACTAACAATATCTGGATCCTGGACACATTTTAGGCACTGTAAGGATTATAGTGACATTTGTGATCTTAGAACTCCCCCAGTGAACTAAGTTGGTAGCACTTCGAGTGTATTTTAGTTTTTGAGCTCTACAGCGATTCTCAACATACTTTCTCTCTGCCTAAATTGTGAATAAATAGACTTAGTTTAGTTGAAATTAATATTATATTTTCTAAATTCTACTTGAATCCCAATCTCTATAACGATTAGCTATTAGTAGCGCTTGCTGGTCCATATTATACTGGTGCTATTTTTCCTTTGGGGTGTCTTATTACCAAATAGAGGGAGCTTCAGTTATTATTTCCTATATTTAATTACTTCATATTTGCTGTTTTGCTTAGTTTTATTTATTTAAAATGTATTGAGGTACCATAGGCAATGTACCAATACTGATAGATATTGTTAATTTTATTGTGTGTTGTACTTACTAGAAAGTTAATACTTTTGCATAGGGTAAACATTTGTTGTTTTGGATAAAATTATGGAATGGGTCCAGATGAGGGCTGTCTCTTCACCTGTCTTTTGTGGACCACATAGATATGAGTAGGCAATAGGCCCAGCTAGAACATTTTTTGCCCATGTTTGATAATTATATGTTTTCTAGTATATTGTTGATTATTATGATTTTAGTTATGCTGTTTATGGGGGAAAGGGAGGAGGGTCATCTAATGCATAATGTCATTTTTTTTCCGGTGCTATATAGACAGAATAATGTTAATATATACAGTATATAATGTCTAATTCCTTGAATATAATTACTTAGAATATTGGGGGGGGGGCAGTTCTAAACACCTTTCATCCTCACCTAGTTTTTTTACAAGAGACACACTTTCCTACCAACTAAGTGGAAGATCTGAACAAGAGCTGGGTCAGGCAAGAGTATGGAGCTGGCAACATTTCTTGCCAGAGGAGTGTAGCTATCCTGATTGCTAAGACAGTGCCCTTTGCTTTTTTAACTGAATCTCGAGGTCCAGAAGGGAGATACGTATTTGTCCATGGTGGACTAAGCAATAAGGAAATAGTTATAGGCTCAGTCTGTGTCTCCAACCAGGATACCCCTTCATTTTTTCCCTACATTAACTACAGATTTGGTCTCCTGTGTCTATTTACCCCTCATTCTTGGAGGAGACTTGAACCTAGTGTTCTGTAATGACTTTGACAGAACTTATAAAAAGAAGACTGGACTATCTCCTGCCCATACAGCCCTTAGGGAATTGGTTGATCAGTTAGGGTTGATAAAGCATTTGAGGACACTCTATCCTGAAGACGTGTTCACCCTTTATTCTGCCCCGTGACATGATGTGTATTTTCAAATAGACTATTTTCTTATCAGTCGCCAACTTCGTCCCTTTACTCAGGATTTTCAGGTTGAAGTTCATATAATTTCAGATCATTCCCTAGTGTTGATGTGTCTGACAATCCCCTTCCCTTATAAAACTTTAAGCCCATACATGGTCTTTGAACACATAGTTGCTTAAGATGCTCCATTGGCAACTCATCTAAAAACATTTATAAGCCAGAATATACAAGATAATGGAAATTCTGTTTCTGCCCAGGATGTCTTATGGGGGCTCTCAAGGTGAAGTGGCATGGGAAATTGATCCATTTAGTCACAATTCAGAAAAAGAAAATAAACCTACAAGTTAAGGAGTGGCTCCACAATATTAGAGACCTGGAAAAAACTCTTTCCCCTCACTCTCTGGACAAGGCATGGATGCAATTGACCTATTTATGAGTCCAGTGCTCAGCATACCTTTTAGAAAAAGTGGAACGAGCTTCCTCAAACATGAAAGTCACATATATTTGTCAAGGTGACAAGGCTGGCAAATTACTGGCCTTGTAACTTCAACAATGGAGTGCTTCTCAGTGGGTTTCAACCTTGATAGACCCACAAACTCAGACTACCACACATAAGGCAAAGTGAATGACGGCCATTTTCTGTGCATATTTTCAGTCATTATGCTCTAATGTAGACTTAGAGCATGCCTCATCTCTAGATCGTAATGATTTCTTAAAAGATGTGGAATTACCCCTGCTTTCAGAAGCTTAGCAAGAGCTCCTTATTGGCCCTATCTAGGATTTTAAAATTGCTAATACAATTGCATTACTTTCACCCAACAAAGTCGAGGGACCTGACATGTTCTCATGCATGTTTTATAAAACATTTAAAGAGGAACTGATCCTGAGACTTACTCAGTTATGTAATTACTTATATGACGCCAATATTCATGAAACCTCCCTTTTTGAATTAAGAATAGTCCTAATTCCTAAACCCGGGAAAGATCCTACCCATCTGGAACTTATCGCCCAGTTTCATTATTAAGTGTAGATATACAAATGTTTGTGAATGTCTTGTCCTCTCATTTAGATATGGTGTAGTCTGATCTTATAGGGCCAGAACAAGCTGGCTTTATGGCTGTCAGACACTCAAGCAATCATTTTAGAAAGCTTTTTCATCTCTTCTCTGCATCCAGGGAGACAGACAATAATAAGGTGTTGGTCTCCCTGGATGCAGACAAAGCATTTGATTATGTTGTCTGGCCATACCTATTTATTATCTTACCTAAATACGGCATCCCCTATGAATTTGTTTGTTGGATATGAATACTATATACTAAACCCTCAGCCCTAGTCCTCTGTAACAACAAACTCTCAGATCTATTTTTCCTAGCTTGGGATACCAGACAGGGATGCCCATTATCTCCCCTTCTTTTCAATTTATATATTGAGTCTTTAACCAGGAAAATAAAATCCTCCCGATTTGTCAAAGGGATAAAAATATCTACTTTCACAGATTATATTTTGCTACAGATACAGTGTCTGAATGGTAGACCTCTTTACCAGCAGTCTTACAAATTTTATCACAGTGTGGTCAATTTTCAAGGTGTAAACTTAATCTCCATAAAATGGTAGTGAAGCTGTTGTTCTCCCATTGTACCAAGAAATAAATCCTAGATTTGGGTCTCCAGTGGGAATCCCAAGCCTTGACATATTTAGGTATAAAAATAACTTGAGGTATACACCTCATGAAGTCCCTTAATTTTGACTCATTACTTTAGCAAATTTAACAAGATTTACATTGATGGTGGCATCCACCCTAATCACTTTGGGGACAGGTGAACATTCTTAAAATGAACATATTGCCCCACTTACTCTATCCCTTGAGTATGTTAAACTGTGTTCTCCCTAAGTTTTGGTTCAATAAGATACAATCTATTTTAGAGACTTTCTCTGGTTGGGCAAGACTCCCCATAGAGCCTTCATCTAATTATGCAGACCCCATAACTTGGGAGGCCTTCATCTTCCCCATTTACTAGGTTACTATTTTTCTTTGCACAGAGAAACATATTTTCAATGGGGTTACTGTCTGACCACATGTTTTTATTTACCTAGTTGGTTAAGTATTGAAAAAAATTTAGTTGAAGCATATCATCTGTTGGGGGGGGGGCAGAGCACCAAGATGGCTGCATTGCTGCTCTGCTCCATTGCTGATTCTCCCTGCAGTTTGGGTCTATTCAGAATGTTTATCTTTTATTATTTTATTTACTGAAATGGCTTATGTTGCTGTGGACCAAACAGGCACAATGAAAGTTTTGTTGAACTGTATGCCACATGAAATTACAGTGGTTAGTTTTCAAAGGCAGCATTTTTGGCATTCCAGGTGTTTGAGTTTATTAACCTAATGCATTTGTGGTCTGCTGAATGCCTCAGGACAAGCTTTCTGCTGGCCGAGTTTTAGCAAATTTGTACACCAATATCAAGAAAACTGTCAGCATTTGAAAGCTGCCATCTTCTTTTCCATGGGAGATCTGTACAAGGAGTTGCCGATGGCAGAGAAAGCACAGCTCCTGGTCACAATTGCACTGTATGTGCAGACATGCTCATACATTACTTTGAAAGGTATGCTACCATTGCCTGGGACCAGGGGGTTTCAGCACCTTGTTAAATGTATAAAATTTACCATGCATAGTGGAGCATATATCTTCCTTTTTTTGTGTTTCTCCAGACACCCACAAACTATACAAATGAGGAATTTGGAGAATCAAGGACAATAAACGGCTATATTCTGGAGAGTGATGAACCACCTGGGCTGCACCCATAGTTTTTGGCAAGAAGTCAGGCTTTGTCTCTTCTCTATCCCAAAAGAATCCTAGTGAGCAAAAAAAAAAAAAAAACAGAATGGTGCTATGAATGCCTTTTAATTGTCCTGTGTTGGCAAAATTCAGTTTACTATGGGGAGATTTGAGAAGATTGAACTGCAGAGGACACCTTGCCCAGAGGTATTGCCTTTAACTAATTTAAATGTCTTTTTTCATTTTCACTTTCTGCCTAAGTTCAACAATGGCTTGGATGGAATTCAGTGCTCACAGCATTCCAATCCAGCCATTCTAGATCTTAGGCAAGTTTAACTTTTAAAAATAACAAGTCAGTTTGTCAGTTCGTGGGCAGCTGTTGAGGAGAGAGGACACAGTAAGTCAGAGGGACAAGGAAAGGGCTTACCTGGAGGGATGAAGCCGTCCCTGGGGACTTACCTGTGTGCCTGCTCTGCCTCCACTGCCTGAAGAGCCTGCTGTGTGGTGAAGTCGTCGGTGGTGCCATCGGGGCACCACGAAGAAGTCAACAGCCATCCCGTCATGCTGTTGGGGCTTAAAAGCCCTCCGTTTATTATTTTTAGCCCCCGAAGTGTTTAATTAGTTTTATTTTGGTCCTCCATCGGCAGCCCTCCCAGCCGCATCGCTTCGCGCTCCTGGTCAGCCCGCGAAGGCCCCCGAGTTGTCCCTCATCTGCCTGTCCATCTTTTTTCCCTCCCACTGCAACTTTCCTCCCACCTCCTGATTGCCTCCTGCCTTCTCTGGAGATCGCAGTGCGGTGAGTCGGCGGCAGCACACGTTGTGCTGGCCGCCTGTGTTCAAGGGGGGACTGAATTTGTTTAAATAGTGATTAGGCACTTGTAAAAGGTGGCCAAGCGCCGCAGGGACCATTGGGTCATTAGGACCCGTGAATTTTAATATTCATGTAGAGGCGGGGCTAGCGACGCCCCAAAGAAGGAGCCAGAAAGCAAGGCCTTTATAGCGGCTTAATGAATATTAATTAGGGGGTGGAATTTGGGTGGAGATTTGCTGCACTAAATGACAGCAGGTTCAGGGAGCCTGCAGATTTAAAGGGGCAACGCCATTTAAATGGGCGATTCCGGCCAAGTATAAAGTAGGGCATTAGGCCCATGGTAAAGTGTGGCATCAGGCCCAAAGTGTTGAGGGGCACCAGGCCCATTGTAAAGTGGGGCACCAGGCCCAGTATAAAGTGGGGCACCAGGATCAAGCTATCATAGGGCTTCAGGCCCAAGGTAAAGGTAGGGCATTAGGCCCGAGGTAAAGCCTGGTCTAAGAGGAGTCCCCAGCCTAGCAGAATAGGGCAAGCCAGCCTAGTGGTACTTAGAGGAGGCCCTGGCTTAGTGGAATAGGGCAAGCCAGCCTAGTGGTACTACAGGGAAGCCCTGGCCTAGCGGAATAGGGCAAGCCAGCCTAGAGGTACTAAAGGGAGGCCCCGGCCTAGCAGAATAGGGCAATCCAGCCTAGTGGTACTAAAGGGTGGCCCCAGCCTAGCTGAATAGGGCAAGCCAGCCTAGTGGTACTAAGGGGAGGCCACGGCCTAGAAGAATAGGGCAATCCAGCCTAGTGGTACTAAAGGGTGGCCCCAGCCTAGTGAAATAAGGCAGGCTCAAGCTAACGTAGGGCTTCAGGCCCGAGGTAATGGTAGGGCATTAGGCCCAAGGTAAAGCCTGGTCTAAAGGGAGGCCACGGCCTAGCAGAATAGGGCAAGCCAGCCTAGGAGTATTAAAGGGAGGTTCCAGCCACCACGGACAGTAAGGGATCCTATCCCAGAATACCCTACCTATAGAAACGGGTTCATTTGATAGTGTTTAATTTGCCTATACTGTGAAACTACTGTGATTACTGTACTGCTTCTGCTGAACTATTGCTCTAAGTACCTGAACTATTGCCGAAGTACCTGAACTATTGCTCTAAGTACCTGAACTATTGCCCGAAGTACCTGAACTATTGCTCTAAGTACCTGAACTATTGCCCGAAGTACCTGAACTATTGTCCTAAGTACCTGAACTATTGTCCTAAGTACCTGAACTATTACCCTAAGTACCTGAACTGTTGTCCTAAGTACCTAAGTCTCATAGTGTGGTCTGTAACACCACGTACTCAGAATCAGTCTCTTTTCAGAAGAAGACATCCTCTCAGCATTCTTCACATTTGGGAGATCATCCATCAGCTCATCACGTCCATTTGTGTCATCCGCTGAAGTCAAGTCCGTCGTCAGTCATACCAGTCGTACCCGCCGTTTTCTTGTTTTCACAGCTCGAAAGTACATCTGCAGAAACGCATCACGATGGCCGTGCCAGTGTCGTTCCATTTGGTTCCTGTTCCAGATGTCCCGAAGTTGGTCGCCCTCTACAGAAGAGAGAGAGCTCATCTTGGAGAACCTGTTCTGCGCCCCCCCTGGTCGTTCGCCGAAAGTCGAGTCCTTCGAAGCCCAGTCCCGGGACGCGTCCGCCGTTTCTTTGTTTTGTGTTAGTTCCTGACCTGAGGATTGCAGATTCAACCATCATCTCTTCAGATTCTTATGGTTCCTGGTCCTATCAGAGTTCCTTCCAAGTCCAGCTGGCCCTTGGAGTGCTGCAGCATCAGTCGGATCGTGGTAGTCCTCCATTGGATTCATCGCCACACAGATCTTGGTCTTTCTTCATACTTGGCAACCCTAGAAGTGGTTTTGGCCGAGGAACCTCTTGCTTCAGTGTGTGTTATTTCAGGAACCAGTTGCCTTGGTTCTATATTCCGGCAGCCTCGGAGAGAGTGGGCTTTGCCGAAGACATATGGTCTGTTTACCAAACCTCTCACCACCCCAGTGTCCTTATCTAGGTCCTTGCTGGGAATTGAGATTAGGGTTCCACAGTTCTGTTTTATTTCCCTAGTAGCTATCAACGAAGAATGATGGTGTACATGAAGACGACAGACATTTGGACTTTGTGAGAATGGGATGGTCATTGTAAAACCAAATATTGTATTGTGGGTAGTGAAGAACATAGTAGTGGCGTAGTAAAAACTTTGTGGTGGACACTGCACTGGTAGACCTCTGGGTTCTTCACTCGGAGTGGTGAAGGGAACTGTCTCACTACCAGCAGCACCAGCGACACCCTCAGCAGGTGGGATGGCGAGGGGCCGCTTGAGGTCCGAATGGGGTTGGGCTGGTGGAAACACCCGACAAGGAGAGGCAGGAGTCATACACAGAGATTGGATGAAGCAAAGATGTTTATTAGACAGGAGGGGACAGAGGACATGGTCATACAGGAACATACCAACCACAAAAACAGTAGGAAGTATGGACAGCAATTATGGATATCTAAACAGTAACAACTAAACTCTAAAATGTCTAAACTCTAGGTTATTATTCTCTATGGGTGCACCACGGCCTATTGCCACTATACTCCTAAAATTCCTTAGCAGTATCCTGTAAGGGCAACTAGTACATAGACAAAATCAGATGTTCTTCACTACCCACAATACAATATTTGGTTTTACAATGACCATCCCATTCTCACAAAGTCCAAATGTCTGTAGATCTAGGTATTGCACTGTGGTTCTTCGTTGGTAGCTACAAGGGAACTAAAACAGAACTGTGGAATCCTAATCTCAATTCCCAGCAAGGACCTAGATAAGGCCACTGGGGTGGTGAGAGGTTTGGTAAACAGACCATATGTCTTCGGCAAAGCCCACTCTCTCTGAGGCTGCTGGAATATAGAACCAAAGCAACTGGTTCCTGAAATAACACACACTGAAGCAAGAGGTTCCTCGGCCAAAACCCACTTCCAGGGTTGCCAAGTATGAAGAAAGACCAAGATCTGTGTGGCGATGAATCCAATGGAGGACTACCACGATCCGACTGATGCTGCAGCACTCCAAGGGCCAGCTGGACTTGGAAGGAACTCTGACAGAACCAGGAACCATAAGAATCTGAAGAGATGATGGTTGAATCTGCAATCCTCAGGTCAGGAACTAACACAAAACAAAGAAACAGCGGACGCGTTCCGGGACTAGGCTCCGACGGATTCGACTTTTCGAGAGCGACCAGGTAGAAGTATAGAACAGAGTTCTCCAAGATGAGCTCTCTCTCTTCTGTAGAGGGCGACCAACTTCGGGACATCTGGAACAGGAACCAAACGGAACGACACTGGCACGGCCGTCGTGATGCGTTTCGGCGGACGAACTTTCGAGCTGTGAAAACAAGAAAACGGCGGGTACAACTGGTACGACTGACGACGGACTTGACTTCGGTGGATGACACAAATGGACGTGATGAGCTGATGGATGATCTCCCAAACGTGAAGAATGCTGAGAGGACGTCTTCTTCTGAGTAGAGACTGATTCTGAGTATGTGGTGTTACAGACCACACTATGAGACTTAGGTACTTAGGACAACAGTTCAGGTACTTAGGGTAATAGTTCAGGTACTTAGGACAATAGTTCAGGTACTTAGGAGCGTGGTTCAGGTACTTCGGGCAATGGTTCAATTGCCAGAGCAATAGTTCAGGTACTTCGGGCAATGGTTCAGGTACTTAGAGCAATAGTTCAGGTACTTCGGGCAATAGTTCAGGTACTTAGAGCAATAGTTCAGCAGAAGCAGTACAGTAATCACAGTAGTTTCACAGTATAGGCAAATCAAACACTATCAAATGAACCTGTTTCTATAGGTAGGGTATTCTGGGATAGGATCTCTTACTGTCCGTGGTGGCTGGGGCCTCCCTTTAATACCTCTAGGCTGGCTTGCCCTATTCCGCTAGGCCAGGGCCTCCCTTTAGACCAGGCTTTACCTCGGGCCTAATGCCTTACCATTACCTCGGGCCTGAAGCCCTACATTAGCTTGAGCCTGCCTTATTCCACTAGGCTGGGGCCTCCCTTTAGTACCACTAGGCTGGATTGCCCTATTCTGCTAGGCCTGGGCCTCCCTTTAGTACCTCTAGGCTGGCTTGCTCTATTCTGCTAGGCCGGGGCCTCCCTGTAGTACCACTGGTCTGGCTTGCCCTATTCTGCTAAGCCGGGGCCTCCTCTTAGTACCACTAAGCTGGCTTGCCCTATTCTGCTAGGCCGGGGACTCCTCTTAGACCAGGCTTTACCTCGGGCCTAATGCCCTACCTTTACCTTGGGCCTGAAGCCCTACGTTAGCTTGAGCCTGGTGCCCCACTTTATACTGGGCCTGGTGCCCCACTATACAATGGGCCTAGTGTCCCTCAACACTTTGGGCCTGATGCCACACTTTACCATGGGCCTAATGCCCTACTTTATACTTGGCCGGAATCGCCCATTTAAATGGCGATGCCCCTTTAAATCTGCAGGCTCCCTGAACCTGCTGTCATTTAGTGCAGCAAATCTCACGCCCAAATTCCGCTAATTAATATTCATTAGGCGCTCTAGCGGCCTTGCTTTCTAGCCCCTCCCTTGGCAATCGCTATCCCGCCTCTACACGAGTATTAAAATTCACGGGTTCAATGACCTGATGGTCCCACGCCGCTCAGCCTTTACAAGCACCTAATGCACTATTTAAACAAATTCAGTCCCCCTTGAACACAGGTGGCCAGCACAACGCGTGCTGCCGCCGACTCACCGCACTGCGATCTCCTGAGAAGGCAGGAGGCAATCGGGAGGTGGGAGGAAAGTTGCAGTGGGAGGGAAAAAAGAAGGACAGGCAGATGAGGGACAACTCAGGGGCCTTCGCGGGCCGACCAGGAGCGTGACACGATGCGGCTAGGAGAGCTGCCGACGGGGGACCAAAATAAAACTAATTAAACACTTCGCGGGGCTAAAAATAATAAACGGAGGGCTTTTAAGCCCCAATAGCACGACGGACAGCCGTTGGCTTCTTCATGGTGCCCCGATGGCACCACCGACGACTTCACCACACAGCAGGCTCTTCAGGCAGTGGAGGCAGAGCAGGCACACAGGTAAGTCCCCAGGGACGGCTTCAACCCTCCAGGTAAGCCCTTTCCTTGTCCCTCTGACTTACTGTGTCCTCTCTCCTCAACAGCTGCCCACGAACTGACAAACTGACTTGTTATTTTTAAAAGTTTAACTTGCCTAAGTTCTAGAATGGCTGGATTGGAATGCTGTGCATGAGCAGCTCAGCACTGCATTCCATCCAAGCCATTGTTGTTGCAGCTTGCACAGAAATCTATTTTTTGACAAGGATTTAAGTGCACAAGGCACTTTTTTTACTGTTTACAGTGTTTCCCTGTACCAGGAGGTTGAGTCTCTATTTCTAGGGGCCCCTTTGTACAGTACCCTGCTGCCCACACCTCTGCAGGCACCCTGTGCTCCTGTGGGCTCTTAGTTTATTTATTTGTATTTTAATTTTCTGGAATGACCAACTTTGGGACATTACATATGGTTAACTTACTATGGGCCTAATCAACCCTTTTGTGGGTTTTGCCCAGTTCTGTGCTGTCCTGTACATACTGGTGACTTCCCTTAAGGAGTTGTTCAATCTTGAATCATGTAGTTATCGGAACTGCCTACCCTTGGCTATGGGATGCGCTTCAGTAAGGGGATAATATAAATATTTTTAAGGTACATGGTACATAAAATTTACAGTTACAGTTACATAGGTTATCTTCTATAAATTAGTCTTACACTCTTGTGGAAGGCATTAGCCAAGGTTTTACTCAGACAGAAGCTTCTGGTAGGTGTGCTATACCATACATGTTATGGATACTGTCAAGAACAGTGGGGGACTTCAAGAATGCATGGGACAGGCAAAAGGCAGTCCTAGTGGGGGGTAGGAGGAAGTAAGCTGTTGGTTAACTAGGATTTGCAGCTTATCTGTTAGGTAGGAAAATGGGCAGACTAGGTGGGCCAAGCGGTCCTTATCTGCCATCAAATTCTATGTTTCTATGTTTCTATGATACAACTGCAGATCAGGTTTTCCATAGAGTGTTATGGGGTCATGTGAGGATTTTTGATTATGGGAGCCTTGTGGGGTTATTAATGCAACTTTATTCTTATGTGAGGATTAACTTTGAAGTTGAATCTATCAGGAGCAAATTAAATCAACTTGTACTTTTTGAAACAAGATATATATTTCTGATGTTCTTTTCAATACCACATCCTAAGGTCCAAACAAAAATTGAGCTAAGAGTTTGGAGTAAAATCCCTTAGTGGACATAAAATGGGGCTCCAACAGGGGATATGTACTTGTTTCTTCCCATGGTACTATTGATTTCAAGTTTATTTTATAAAATCAGTGGGCTTTTGAAATGCTTTTATTAATATCAACAATTGTGAATCACTGCTGGTCATAGTGGTGTTTTTAGTCTTAAAAATGCTTTTTGTTTAAGTACTATAACATATTTTGAAATGCTTTCATGTTGTAATGGTTTGTAAACTGAATGACAATAAACTTTGAACTTGAACTTAAAAATATCATCTGTCTTTATCCACCTTATTGTATATCCCACTGTCTAGTCTGCCAAAAGCTCGGTGAAAGCTCATTCACAACTTTGTAGATTCCATCAGCTTTCTAATCAGAAAGATCTTAATCAACCATTCTTTCATAATCACAATTTCCTAAGCCAATAAACCTTTCATGTTGACCAGTTGGAAAGAAAGGGGCCTCAATTCTATTGGGGACTTGATAATGCAATCATATCTTTTCCTGATTTCAAATCCAAGATTAATCTCCCTTCATAGTCTTTCCTGCAATATGCCCAATTTAAACACTGTTTACAAAAATTCTTGGGCACTCCTCCATGGCCCACCTCTGCTGACCATTATTTGCTAAACTATGATCCCTCTCAGTTCAGCTGAAACACATCTCTCATATACATCAAGAAATAAACCAGCAAGCCTGGAATAAGATAGCTCCTACCACCTTTTATTGGGAAAATGCTCTTCAGTTGAATAGTCCATTGATTTATTGAACTCGGATCTGGTCTGACCTGTATAACTATGTTAAACAATATTGATTGTGACTGTTACAATTTAACATATTAAATAATTTGTATCATACTCCATCTAAGTTTTAAGATGGTCAGGGCACCAAACCCTACTTGTATATATTGTGCCCAAGAAGAGGGTACACTGTTACATATCCTTTTCACTTGCCTGCAAAGTAAATCTTTTTGGATATTAATGTAACAGTTCCTTTCCCCTTTTTTGGTCATTCACATTACTTTACATTGAAAATGTGTATTTTGGGGGACTGTGAGTCTATCTTACTTAATACAGATAATGCATATATGGCACTGATATCAGTTGTCAGAAAACTGCTCATTTTATGACATTGGAAAGGCAACTCGGTACCCTCAAGTGTGGAATGGACCCAAGACTTTTTGAATGTCTTAAATGCTGAAAGGGCTATAGCATCTGCAAACCATGTATAGCATAAATACAAGGCTTGCTGGCTTCCATCTTCCCTTTACCTCATGTGAGACGAGCACTGAGAAGATGTTCACCCTTATTGGACATTCTTATGCCTCTTTTGAATATTAGATTTAGTCATAGTTAAGTTTCACACCGGACAAAGATGGCAAACTTGTTTAATTTTTACATCATATTTCTGAATTCATGCATGGGTGGGGAGGGGGTAAGTAGTTTGAATGGTTGAGGGTTGTTCTTTTGTTACAGTTATGTTTTTGTTTCTTGTGATGAGTTTTTGGTTTTTAGAATTAATAAGTGCAAGAATGCCACAGTTATTGTTATTGTATTGTTATGTGTCATATTTTTTTATATTGGGAATCTTTTATGTATTTTGTATTATGTCCCTGTTGTATATTTGGTATAAATGTTATTAAAATATATTTAATTGCAAAAAATTTTTTACTTGAGAACCTCTGGGGCCTGATTCCAAGACAACTATGGCAGACATAAATGCAGTACGCTAGTCCCAAGTGGTGCAAATCGTAAGTTACGCTCACGACTTGTGACATGCACAATTCCAAAAGAACACTTACACCACAACCCGCAACTGCTATGCCAAACGCAACTTATGACACAGTTACACCAAAAAAAGCTTGTGCCACTGTGTAATGCAGTTTGCGATATGCGTAATGCACCAGTACGACAGAAATGCTATTCCAGAACAGGAGGCGCAAGTACATATGCCAGATGAGGCTGACATAAGTTAGACCAAGGAATAGCTGTTCTAACCAGAGCACAGGCTATATAACCCCCCTCAG
This sequence comes from Neoceratodus forsteri, assembly GCA_016271365.2. Classification (NCBI taxonomy): domain Eukaryota; kingdom Metazoa; phylum Chordata; order Ceratodontiformes; family Ceratodontidae; genus Neoceratodus; species Neoceratodus forsteri. The sequence goes on along the minus strand of CM057451.1, from coordinate 1,058,117,059 downwards.
TATAGTCAGACAGCAGACGGCAGTGTAGTGAGACACACAGCAATGTCAGCAATAGGAGCCCTACTGGGCATTATGATAGCGGAGCACTGGGAGTGCAGGCACACCAGGTGTAGAGGCAGGACCCAGGGGACCGAGCCACAGTGTCCAACAATGGTACCAAAGCCACCAGTGCAGAGAGTAAGATCCCCTCACAAAACCTTTGAGGATCTGACTGAGCAGCAGTGCCTAGCATATTATAGGCTCAGCAAGAGCTGCATCAGGAAGCTATGCCAGGACCTGAGTGGGGACTTATGCAGCACCAGCAACAGGGGCCACCCACTTCCACTGGAGGTGCACATGAGTACAGTACTGTGCTTTCTCACCACTGGCACTTTCCAAGCACCCACATGGGATACAGTGGGCATTTCCCAGCTGGCGGTGTCCAAACACCTGAGGAAGTTTCTCATGGCCCTCATATTGTGCATCACGAAAAACATCAGCTTCCTGCAGGATGCCCAACAGCAGTGTCAGATGAAGCAGGCATTCTATAATGTGGCGCAGTTCCCCCATGTGTTATGTGCCATCAACTGCACATACATGGCCATCAGGGCCCAGAGTGAGGATGGGGATGCATACATAAATAGGAAGGGATATCACTTGATGAATATCCAGGTGGTCAGTGACAGTGGATGTCGTATCCTAGATGTGGTGGCCAAGTATCCCAGATCCTGCCATGACTCCCACATTTACAGGAACTGTGGGCTACAGGAGGCCTTTGAGAGAGGGGACTTCACTGGAGAATGGCTTGTAGGTATGTACCAGGGGAATGACAACTGCAAAGGTGTGCGAGTGGCAGTGTGCATGCGAGTGGCAGACAGTGCATGTGGGCATGAGTAGATACAGTGGCACAACAGGGGCACAGAGTGGACAGGCTCTGCAGTGGGCAGAGGTGATGGCCACGCAGACATGTGGCACACCACACACTGGATGCAGGCAGGGGCAAGACAGGCACACTGTGCAACACACAGGGGTCTGGGATGGCCACACAATGTCAAGGGAAGACCATGCAATGCATGGACACAGCCAAGGATGTGCGTGTGACTGAGAGTGTGTGCTACATGCATGTGCATGTGCATGAAGCAGTGCGTGCCATGCAGATGATAGTGAGATGATGATGACAGATCAGTACACAGCAACATCGAACTAACCTCTCCCTCCCAAAAGGTGATGGTGGATATGCCCAGATGCCATGGCTGATGACACCTGTGAGGATGCCCCAGACTGCGGCAGAGGAGAGATACAACAAGGCCAACAGCAGCATGAGAGGGGTCATTGAGCACACATTTGGGCAACTGAAGTCCTGCTTCCAATGCCTCGACAGCTCTGGGGGTGCACTCCAGTACAGCCCTGCGATGGCCCACAGCATAGAGCTCACCTCCTGCATCCTCAACAACATTGCCCTGGCACACAGTGTACCAATGCCCAACAGCGACCATGAGGAAGGTGCACCACAGGAGAGTGATGGAGAGCTGGATGGCATGGCGGGACACATGGCACATGGTGGTGCAACAACAGGACACCGTGCAAGACAGAAGCTGATATGGCAGCTCTTCTAATGCAGCACATGGCCACTACCAGCAACCCCCCTGCTACCACCACCACTGTGGTGGCACCTGCAGCAGTACAGGAGACACAGTGTGGTGCAATGCAACCTGACCATCAACAAGGCATCTATGGCACCATCAATGAACCACAGAGGGATGGGATACTGCCTGCCATGTGCCATGCGACACATGTGGCAGCATTGGAGTTGGAACAGTGCCCATGCATGTCGTATAGCATTCAGCAGGCATAACTGCGACCAAGTGAAAGCACCCCGTTCAATGCAGGGAGGACCACAGCATACATGGACCACAGATATGCATATACAGGTGGGTACAGACACACACGGGATGGAAGCACATCATGGTGATGATGGCACTGCCAGGCACAATGCATATGCCATGGCCACTGATGCATATTGTCAGTGGCTCAGTAGGTAGCACACTCGCCTCTGAGGCCAGGAGATCAGAGGGCTGTGGGTTCAGTTCCCACATCTGGCACTTGGGTTAATATCCCAGTACCGACACTGTAGTGCAGCATGAGAAGGGTGCTGCACTTCTGAGGTGCCGTCTTTCGGATGAGACGTTAAACCGAGGTCCCATCTGCCTGGATTGGTGGTAGTTCAGGTGGATGTTAAACATCCCATGGCACTTATCGAAAGAGTTGGGGAATTTCCCAGTGTCCTGGGCCAAATTTTCCTCATTCACTAAAAAATACCACCAACAGCTTAATCTGGTTCAAGGTCAGTTGGCATTCATCTGTATCCCCCTCCCCCGGGTCGTGCCTGAAAATAGGCAGGATTTGTCTAGTGCACTTACCCAGTCAACAAAAACTAAATAAATAAATAAAAAAAATATTAATAGTGCAACCACAATGGGGACACAGCACCGGGTGGCACAGGCCTCCAAATGTATGGCATTATGTCGTGCTACTGCACTGTGCCTCCGGTGCCACCCACAGGGCCCATCATGCCCCTGGGTGGAAGGGTGCCATACTGGCACTGGGCCGCCACACAGGCATGACACAATCATGGTGTGATGGCATGTGAATTGGACCAAGCACATGGCACTGCTGACCACCCAGAGTGCCATGAGGCCATGCTCACCAGCATGTGCCCAATGCCATGTGATGGATGGCTGGCACACAAGAATGATGTGCAGGGTGGTGATACACCTGGTACAGGGCTGTACTACAACAGGTGAGACCACACAAGAACAGTGAACCACACACGCACAGGCACATGCAGCCAAGGATGGAAACACTGAGCCAGGGGTGCACAAAACAGTTTAATAAACAAACATATGTACAGTACGAAACTACAATAGGAAAACAACCAACTGAAATGACACTCACCACAAGCCGCCGCCCTCTACCCCAGAGACCACCCCCTATGTACAAAACCACCCCCAGCCCCTGCCACATCCCCACCCCATAGTCAACTGTGGTACAGGCCTACTGGTCCTGCAGTGCTGTCATCAGCATGCTGAGGGTCCCATACAGCTGGGCAACATCCTACATTACAGTGGTGATGAGCTGAACAAGCACCCAGTTCCTGTCTGTTGGCTGCCCTGGGAACAGTGAAATCACCCCCTGCTGCCCAGTGCCATCCTGAGGTCCCTAATGTCCGGCGGGCAGGTGTTCCGCCACTGCATGCCTGCCCTGGCTTGGTGTGGAGATGAATCAGTGGTATTGGCTCTTGTGTTGGACCCCTCCACTGGTGGCATGTTCTCCTCCGTTTGCCCTTCCTGTGGCCGGGCTTCTGACAGCCCCTGCTGGTGCTCATGGCCCAGTGTCCCCTCTGCCATGGGGCCCTCCATGGGTGATGGTGATGCACTGGTTGCACATTGGCACAGTCCCCAGCATGCCCTGCATCCAGCACCTCCCCTGCCACTGGGTCTTCCTGGGCCACATCCTCCTCATCCTCCTCCTCCTCAGACATCATCTCCGGCAATGGTTGTGCCACGTGTCAATGGCGGTGGGTGCAGCACTGGTATTCCTCTGCATTCCATGCCTTTTGGTCTGCCATCACCCTCAGCAGGGCACAGTGCCATGGTGCATGGCTGCTCCTCCCACCTGTAAGGCAGAACAGGCATTGATCACTGCCAGACCGGGACACTCCTTATGCACAGGCAATGATGCATGTGTGCCATGGCACACCATACAAGAGGTGCCAGACACACACACACACACATAGTGCCTACCCAGGGTGCACTGTGGCAGGCACACCGGTGGTGTGCAGTGGCCACAGGCACCGCAGGTGCGCATGGTGACACCTGTGCCATAGGGCCGGGCATGCTGGTTGCAATTGCAAACATGAACCTGGCCAGGTGGCACATGCCCCCCCGCTGCCACCATGGCATTGCCAGTGCACCACATGGAGTGCGTATGCACCTACCTGATCTCCGGTGGCCCTGCAACTGCTGCTTTGAGTGGCCATGGCTATGTGCCACCATTGACTTCCCCTGTTGTCCCACTCTGCTGGGCCCTGCACCTTTGGGGAAAGGGGACACAGGTAAATCTGCAACACCACCACTGGCCATGGCACATGTAGCCGGTATGTGTAGGTACATGCACCATGTAGTAGGACCCACCTGCACCACCATCATGGTCAGTCCCCATCTTCCTATCATGCCTTTCAGCCATGTTCATCATGCACCGTAGGATCAGTGGGGCATGGCATGCCAGGTCCTGCCACCTGTGCTGCAAGTGTCTTGTGGTGTGGGACTCACCGCTAAGCTCACTGAGGCGTGCCCTGATGGCCTGCCATGCCCTCTTCCTTTTGGCGAGGGTGTGGTTCCTGCAGGCCTTGGGCAGCAGTGTGGTGCACCACTGCTGCACCAGGTTGACCATCTGGGCCATATTGGTGGCCATAAAGTTGGATGCATGCCCTCTCAGCCTGGACAAGTCCCTGTGTGCCATGACCTGTTTCATGTGCACCTCTGTCCCGCAGTCTGTTGGCCTGACCTGCACTGTGTGGCTGTGACATGCAAACAAAAATGAATAATGTGACATGACCTGACAGTGCTCCACACCCAGTATGGTTTGAGCTACCGCTACATGGTAGGGGCGTAGCCAGATACTAGTATTGCAGGCACTGGGACCATGTAATGCACCCTGGGGGCACTTGACATGCACCATGTGTAACACATGTCACTGGTCGATGCTCATCCCCCCACGCATGGGTGTCAATGGGTCACATGCATTGACACCATGACACCAACATGTTGGCCCACGGCCTGGTAGGACGTATTGTCCATGGGTGTCATGGCCATCCTCCATGCCCACCCCTCCCACACATACCTACTGTGCACCAGTACGACAGCTGGTATGGTGGCATGGACACTGGCTGCATTCCAGGGCCCCTCTGCATCCCTCCCATTACTGTATCCCCATGCACCATGATGTCTATAGGGTATGCCTGCCTCCATCCCTGCTACATGCTGCGGCCACCTATGACACCCTGGCAATGCTACCCTACAAGGAATGATAGCTGTTGATGCACCTCTGTAATCACACCATGCAGCACTACTCCGGGTGTTCTGAGGAACATGTGTGTGGTACCTGTTATGTGCTCTGTCACTGTCAGGCAGTGCATCTCCATGTGAGGCCTAATGGTACAGGCTGCACATGTCCCTGTCAGTCCCCACCTGCTGTACACAATGTAGCCCCCAAAGCCCCATGGTCACTGTATTGCACTGCCACAGGCCTGTTGCAATGCTGGAGGTACTGTCCAGCCACACCTTACCCCATACCTCTCAACCTCTCAGCATTAATTTCATGGCAGTGGCCTTCAACTATCATAGCTGATGGGCAGAATGTGTAGCACTTTATTATTTTAAACAGTAATATGTCTACAAATAGTGGGACCCATGTAGGTAATGATAAGAAATGTTGCTGTCACCTTCGTTCAATGTTCTAATTGTTTGTGTGTTCTGTAATGGTTGTAGCATTATTAGGAATATCAGTACACCTATGCAGAGTAAGTGTATATTTGAGTGTGCAATCCATAGCGCTATGTGTAATTCATAGCAGCTGAGAGTTATGCTTACCCATGTCCTGCTGTTGTTGCTGGTATCCTAGAGTGGCCTTTCTTCACAGTGTTTTGCCTCCTTGTAGCCCTCTGCCAGTGCTGCTAGGACTCCTCTGTGTTAGCTGTGTGCGCTGTGTGGCCTGTGTAGTCACGGGCTCACCTTGCACATGGAACATGTACATGCAACACGTGTGGCCTACAGATGCAGTGCGCATATGCGGCATGCATATACACAAACCACATCTGCAAACTACACTGATGCAGGCAGCACTTGCGGCCTACATGCACGCACCTCCGTCGATGGCATCACAGTGCTGCAGTACAGGCCCCAGTGCCACAGTCGCATATCCAGTGTACATCGCTACTGCGGCCTACATTTTGAATGTGCATGTGCGACATGGGCCATGCACCCTACCCAGGCACCAGTTCTATGCTGCATGTGGCATGTCCTATCACAGCAGTGGGAATGACTGAGGCAACACAGATGTTTAGTGCTCAGTGTTTACTGCGGAATGTTGTGGTATGGTGCAGTGCTACAGTACAATAGTACAAACCCACACACATACCCACACTCAGTGACTTATCACAGAAGCCACACACCATTCATGCTGTACAACATCTCCCACACACCTGTACGCAGTGCACACGCACACACACACACACACACACACACACACACACACACACACTACATGTCAAAACAGTGCCCTCCTCCAGTGCCACTCTGCATTATGCCCACCACCCCATTGTGGCACAGTCACATGTCTGGCTGCTGCAGCAGCTATGTGCTCTTTCACATCACGGATGTACCACCTTGTGCAGCCCCCTGTGTCCCCAGCTCCACTGCCCTTGCGGCACCACTAGGCCCACGCTGCCCCAGTGGCATGGCTGCAGGTCTCCCACTGTCCAGTAGTCCCTGAGGCACTGCTCCCTTCTGGTGCCTCCCTCACCTCCCTGTGGTGGCAGGTGCCAGTCCTGGAACAGTACCCTGTCCCTGTGTCGGAGGCCAGCCAGCCTCCGCAGCCTATGCATGCATTGCCACCTGTGCTGTGCCCTGACCTGCTGAGTCTGCAGGTGCCACTACACCCCATCTTCTGCTTGTACTGTGACTGGTTGCCATTGCAGCATGCCCTACGTTCATGGTGGCAGGTGCTGTTGATGTTGGCAGAGGTGGGGTTGCCACCAGAGGTGCCACTGGTGGTGTTGGTGGTGGTGGTGGTGGGGGCTGAGGAGCTGGTGCTGCTGTAGGTGGTGGTGGTGTCAGTTGCTGTGGTGCTGGTGGTGCTGCTGGTGGTGCTGGTGGTAGCAGTGCCAGTTGCTGTGGTGCTGGTGGTGCTGCAGGTGGTGATGATGGTGGCAGCGGTGGGGGCTGTGGTGCAGGTGGTGCTGTTGGTGGTGGTGGTATTGGGATTGTTGCAGCTGATGGGGGTTGTGGTGTTGGTGTTTGCGGCTGTTGCACCACATGTGTCACCTGTGTGGCGGCGTCCCTCGTCTGTGTTACCCATACTGGCTGGCCAGTCAGTGCGCAGTGTAGTGCTGCAACAAGTATGTCCACCTGCCTGGTCTGCTGCATCACAGACCCCTCCACTGCCATGGACAGTCAGGTGAGCACCTGCTTCTGTGCCTGGACACAGGCCTGGGAGGTGGCCATGACATCCACCAGCCTCCCCATGGCTGCCTCTGTGGTGCGTGTCCCTGTTTCTATCGCACCTATGAGGGTGCCCATGTGCTCCTCCATGGTTGTGTGGTGTGCATTGATGCTGAGTCAGATGCAGCCCAGCAACTCTGATTGCTCCTCGTGCGTGGTCACGAGGGTCTGGCAAAACCCAGCATAGTCTGTGGATGTGTTCGTGTGGCTCTCCTGCAGGGATTGTGATGCCTCATCCAGGGTTGCCTCCAGCCTGTCATAAGATGCCAGGCTTAGGTCCTGGGCAATGTTGTCAGCTATGCTGCTGACACTGAACATGTCACAAAGGTCCAGTCCCTCCTTCTCCTCCCCCCTGCAGGGGTTCTACCACTGCCTTCTGCTCCCCCACCACCGGTGTTGGGTCTGGCTGTGCCATGTCCGTGCAACCACGGGTGTCCATCACAGTGGCCTGTTGTGTGGTTGGCTGCACCCTGCCATGCTCCTGCTAGCTGCCTGTGCGTCCGCTGTCCTCTGCACATGTGTCTGCTGCTGCTGTGCCTGTGGGGGGGGGATAACAGTGCATCAGTGCTACCCCGTGATGTCATGCCTTCCACACATGCCAATATTCCCGCCACTGCAGTGCTGCCCCATGCACAGGGGGCACCTCTGGTCATCCACTTACCTGTCCCTGTGGCCATCCATGTAGTGTCTAGGTCTGTATCCCCATAGTCACTGTGCTGGCTCAGGAACACCAGTATCCTCTCCTCATGGGCACTGAGGGGTCTCTCCTCCTGTGGCTCACCATCTGTGGCCACCGCCTGCTGCCTATTATAAGCCTCTTTGCCTTTGCATGGCACTTGAGGTCATTCACCCGCTTCTGTAGGTCATGCACAGTATGCTTTACGTTGGCTACTGCGTTGACCTTTTTGGCCACTTCCTCCCATGTCTCCTTGCACTTATGGCACAGGTCATGTTCCCCACCCTTACCCATTAGTAGGTCTGCCTGGGACTCAAGTTCCTCGAGGAGGACATCTTTCTCCTCGTTAGTGAAGTTTCATTTGCACTGTTTTGAGCACTTGCCACCTCTGCACTTCTACCTGCCATTGTTCTTGCATTCGTGGCTCCTATGTCATGTTTGCAACTTGTGCACTGTTATATGGTCATCAGGTTGTGACATGCGTAACCGCTATGCCTGCTATTGCAGATTCCATCATGCGTTGTGGCTGTAACTTGCAACATGCATAATTCGGGTGTTCTACATCATAACTGGCATTTGTCTTGGAATAGGGTGCAGTTCGCATGTCACAAGGGTTTGGTCATAACTTCATGCAGTGGCGCAGCTTGCGCTGTGCTCTACTCAGGATTCAGTCAATTCCCCAACACATCATTGCCAGGCACATCATTACCCGACTGCATTTACCCAACAGACACACTATCCCGTCATATAAATGTCTGTTTTCAAAATGACCGACAAACTGATAGCAGCACCAACAATCAGAGACAGCACCAAAATGAGAGTAAACAGATAACACAGCATTATTGTTATTAGAGCTTACCTGAGAGTTCCACCACTTCAGTTGAGTACGAAGTCCGAATTCGAACGACTTTAAAACAAACTTTTATTAAGGGAATTGTTAAAATAGTTAAAATCAGCATTGCGTTGTTCACCCGCAAGCTGTGCTATGCTACGTCAATCCACACTCCATGGAAAAGGGTCAAAGGTTATAAGTTCCTGCAGCATTAAAGGAACAGCATCATATTACCAAATTATGAGCTATTCCATGAATATAGTCCTGCTCAAAATCAGAAATAACATATTTGGGGGAAAGAGTGAGACTATGCTCATCTGCCACATCTTGCAGGTCTTGGAACATACATAAATAACAGTCCAGTGATTTTGATGGCATCAAACAGTATGCTAATGGCAGTATCCAACAGGTATCTTGTGCACCCACAGGTGCATGTATTGAATAGAGTTGGCAAAATATGTTTGGCACAGTTCTAAAGTGCCATCCATTATCCAATACAGGGCACTACTGAGCTTTTCAATATTTGTCCTGGTAGTGAACAGGAATATTTTTTCAGATCCACATGTTGATTCATGGGCAAGAACAAATTGTCCATTGATTGAACAGAATTCGGGTGGTATTCGGACAGTTTCTAGTGTTTTAGGTTCTGGTATGTGGTTTTGAAGCCTGGCACGTTTAACAATCTGACGTAGGGAATGCTTTCCAGGCATGTTGTGCCTAATTTCTTGAGGTACCTTTGGCAGCTCATTTTGAATTAATTGTGCTGGGGTATCATGTGTTGTCTGTGCATGGTGCTTTAGTGATGCTATTGCTGTCACTAAAGGGGCATCACTAGCGTTGGGTGCATGTTGGTGCTCTGTGGTACCACAAAGATGATGTTCTCCACCAACAAGAATGGTAGATGCTCTACTGTGGAAGCCTTCAGACTTATGGTGCTGACAGTACCAATAATACAAATCTCCCTAGTTTCACTCCTTCACGTACAGATAGCCGCCAACACTGAGCTTGCTGTGTCCACGCTGAGACAGCACAAGATAGCAGACCTGAACTACGTCCAGCACTTGAGAAGCAGAAGCTGTAGCAGTTGGAGTTGTTGCGGTCACCATTACTGAAATGCAAATACAGCACAATACAGATTGGGCATAAATATACCGAGACCGTGACGGTAATTACAAGTAAAGTGATTATTAACATACGGGAAAGTAAGGCTAATTGCTTAATTGAATAATTGTTTCAGGCGCGTTCCCTCTACTTTTGGTAAATGGTCATCTACATCTGTTTTTAATTTGCTTAGTGTCATTGATTATTTCATTGCCATTTGAGAATCCAGCCTGCAACTGTGCATTGAGTAGGGCAATGAGAGTGTCAGTAAGTTAGCATAGTTGGCGAAATATTATTCGGGAAATCGGGGACAGGTAATTACATGTCAGGGAAATCTGAGTCAGGGGATCATACTAGACCCCTCTACTCACTCTCTTGGAATTGGGCCCCTAGTCTTTAGCTAGTATATGTTATTTATGTTTTTCTGTGTCCTGGTAGTTTTAAAACTATGGCTCTGTTCCCCTCTTTACTTGAGTTGTTCTGCTTCACTATTTCTAAGAGTTAAGAACTATTGACTGGGGGGATCTCCATCTTACTTTCTGCAGTGTCAGCCTGCTTTCATAAAGCTTGAGATACTGATATACATTGTGTGATGTCAGATGTGGGCCAGGGTTCAGAAAAAGAATGCCAAGTGGGCGCAAACGTTTGTGCTGCACTTCCTGGCTGTGCTGGTGGGCAATAGAACTATTCACAGTCAGATAGCAAGGTGCCCTATCCAACTGTGAATGGGGGCTGGCAAAGGGCAGCACTAACTGAGAAAAAGCAGTGGAATACCCAGTAGTGCTGACCCCACAACCAGACAGGAAAATGGTCCCGCAGCCAATTGAGCTCAGGTGCTAAAGTGCTATTCACGAAAGGAGCCATGCAGATGAGCCCATTGGGTATTGAAGGCACTAGTGGCCATTAGAATTGCCATAATGGGCTCATTTGCATGCCATTACTGTGTCAGTGTACAGCCCCCCAACCAGCCCAAGCCCCATGCAGCCACATTCCCCCATAGACTAGTGGTGCCTATCCCTACTCCGATTGCAGACCTGGCACTAAGAAAAACTATTATTCCATAGTGTAGGGCCCCTTCCCAGTCCCCAATCTCCTGATCTCCCACCCATTAATGAAACAAATTATTTTCCATAGTTTAGGGTTCCTCCCCGGTTCCTGATCTCCTGATCTCCTGCCGATTAATCAGATAAATAATTTTCCATAGTATAGGGTCCCTCCCCATTGCCTGATCTCCCACCTGATATAAAAAATAATATATTTCCATAGTGTAGTGGTCCCTTCCCCTTCCCCAGTCACCGATCCCATAAGAAAGAATATGGTTCCATAGTGTAGTGTCCTACCGTGGTGCCAGATCTCCCATGCAATATTGTTCAGCCCCATTTCCATAGTGTAGTGGTCCCCTCATCAATGAATGCTATCCCCAAATAGACCTATGCCTAATCCCTGGTAGTCTAGTGGACCCCCAACCCCTCACCCACTCAGGTAATCACATATCACCCCGCTTTCCCCACCCCAGCACAGCTGCCAGTTGGTGAGCAGCACAGCCCTCCTCACACCTACACAGTTGCTTGCTGACTGAACTGTCAATGACAGTGTATAGCATACACTATAGTGGCCTTGTAGTGTATACTGTACACTGTTATTAACAGTTCAGTCGGTGGGCACCCATGCAAGTGTGAAGATGGTTGTGCTGCTCGCCAACTGGTGGCCATGATGAGGTGGGGAAAGGAGAGTGGTATGTGATTACTGGAGTGGGAGGGGGGTTGGTGAGTCCACAAGACTACCAAGGACTGGGCATATGTCTATCTGGGGACAGGGTTCGGTGACGGTGGGGGAACCACTACACTGTGGAAATGGGGTTTGACAATATTGGGTGGGAGATCAGGCACCAGGCTGGGACACTACACTATGGAAACTTATTCTTTCTAATGGGATCAGTGACTGGGGAGGGGGGAGGGACTACTACTCTATGGAAATATATTATTTTTCATATTTGTTGGGAGATAGAGCAATGGTCAGGGACCCTACACTATGAAAGAATATTATTTTCATTAATGGGTGTGAGATCAGGTGATTGAGCAACGGGGAGTTACCCTACACTATGGAAATATATTTTTTTATTAATGAGTGGGAGATTAGAAGATAGGGGAGTGGGGAGGGACACTACACTATGGATAATTATTTGTTTCATTAACAGGTGGGAAATCAGGAGATTGGGTAGGGACCCTACACTATGAAAAACTATTTGTTTCATTAACAGGTGAGAAATAGGAGATCGGGGACCAGGGAGTTACAACTACTCTATGGATAAGTATGTTACTATATGGGGTGGGTGATCGGGGACAGGGGAAGGGTGGGGGAGTTACGCTTGGGTTATGTCCCCTATTGTCCCACATACACCTCACATACACTTCACACTGTATTCCTGGTCTATTGTACTGTGATACTGCTATTTTGCACTTATATATAGATATGAGTGCTAGGAATGTGCTTTGCTGCTAAGATATGCTAATATTGTCATGCATGATATATTATACTGTACCTCTCTATAATACATTTATCTAGATGTTTGTCTTTTACATATATTCCATATATAATCTATCTAATCACTGATAAGATGACTCAGAAGGATCATCAGTGATTATTGTATACTTATATTCTCATATAATTATATGTAATGTGTTTTACACTCAGATATGCCATGTAATAGGCCTGTCAGCAGTTCTCTTTGTCTAAGCAAGCTGACACAGAGAAAGACAGCTTTGTTATGTCTCTATGTTCTATATTGTACATAAGACAGAAATTTAGTTTGAACTGTCAGCATTTCTTTTGTCTAAGCTATAATGCTAATGGAAGCATATTCTGTCTCATATGATATTCATTAGTAATTCTGTCTCCTACAGTAAGTCATTCTCCAATGGAGAATGATTTAGGACCAAAACATACTGTTTCTTATATCTCTAACTATGTTGTAATATCTGTTGCTATGCTGTTATCTGTAGTATTTAGCTGTCTGCAACCCACTGTAGCACTCCCGATACACTACTGTAATTTCTCTAGAAGGGCAGAGAGCTGGAGGATCACATGATGAGCTGATGGGGGAAGGCAGCACTGAGCGGAGCTCCCAGGCCCTATCGTCTTAATTGTTGCATAAAATTACCTTAAATTCGGTGGCGACAGCTGAGCGGGATAGAACAACCTTTTAGAAGTTTCTCTTACCTCCGGAAAGAAGAAATAAATCAAAATCTCCCTTCTTCTCTAGCAATCATAACCTTCCACCTACGCTACTGTAGTGTCTCACAAGGCCTGACGCGGTGCTTGAGATGGAGTTCGAAGTACCGGAGGGCCTTGAGGCTAGAGCGCCGGCAACGAAACGCCCGAAACCCCCATCCCGTGCCGGAAGACACAGAGCCCAACATTGATAGTACAGGAGGAGCACAGACAGCACCGAAGATATTATGGAGATTAAACTTTGCTTCGGATTAGTTGCTGATTTCTCATCGGTTAAACCCACCCTACAAGCTCTGGCCCAAGAATGGGGGCGTGGGGCGCGTGTGGCCTCGCAGGAGCATAAAACTCACACTCAGGAGCAGGATCTGATAACGCTCCATGAGCAAGTTAAAAATTGGAGGATCGGGTCAAGGACCAGGAATCCAGAAGCCGAAGGAACAATCTAATCTTGGTGGGGCTACCGGAGCGAACTGAGGGAGCGGACTGCATTACTTTCACTCAGGAGATGCTGTTGAAACTTCTAGGCCCCACACCATATGGCGATTCCTACAACTTGGAAAGAGCCCACCGCTCTCTTAGAGAGATGCCTCCACCAGGGGCCAGGCCAAGGGTTATTATCATGCGCTTTCTAAATGTCAAGGAAAAGACATATGTTTTAAGTAAGGCCAGAGCTCTCAGAAATCTGCAGTGGAATGGGGTGCCTCTGTTACTGTTTCAGGACCAAACTCCAGCAATTCGAGAGAAACAGAAGGAATACGGGGACATTAAGAAAAAGCTTTATTTGGCGGGTGTGAAGTTTAGAATTCAGCATCCTGCCACTCTGGTTGTGAAACTGCAAGCTGGCGATCAAAGATACCTAACAGCGAAGGAGGCGGCCCAAGGACTGAGACTGGAACTCCCTGACTTGTTTAACTCCAAAACCTGACTAAGACTCGCAGGAAGACACTATTGTGGATGGTTCCCAAGAGGTTTTAGATACATAATAGGTAGGCAATAATGAAGTATCCAATTAAATAATTAAGTTCAGAGGAAGAAAATGAGATAGGAGGGACAGAGGAAGAGAGGAAGACTAAAAGGTTGAGAAGAATGAAGACAAAAAAGAAAAAGGCTGAAAGATTGAGACTGCTTCCCTTTGCTCTCTCTCTTTCCCACCCCTTCTTACCGACCCTCCCCATTCTCCCTCTTCCCCCCCCCTTTTTTTTTTCAGAACTGAGATCTTATGGCCCAGGTCAATGTACCTTAAGGGAATCGTGGGTTTACAATATGTTTTTGAAGTGTGGCCTTGAGCAAGTCACTTAACCTCCTTGTGCTCCCAGGTCGCTCCTGTAAAAAAGCTTCCAGCTTAGTGTGCTATACCTAATTAAACAGCTAAATAAAAAAAAAAATGTTAACTTGAGATTTAAAGAGTTTAGATTATAAGTCCAGGGCCCCATCGAGGCATGAATCTACGACTTTAATGAGTTTGCTATATTATCTCTTAGCTTTGTAGGGTGAATGGTATTTGTCCTAGTTTAAGAAGTTAGTATAGTTCTCTTTAACCCTATTCAATAAGGTAAATGACATTTAATTTGTATGAGCAACCTGTAGGGGGTGAACCAAAAGTTATAGCTGTTTTTCACACGAGAAGGTAACCAGATACATGGGTAATAGGAGGATTTCAGAGGGTCCGGGAGCTTACTCACCAGATAGGTCAGTCACGTATCCAACAGAAATAGGAGGACGATCCAAGGATAAGGGGCTGAATTGGGGGCTTATGGGAAAAGGGAGAGGAGAGAGCTCAAAGTTCTTTATTTGCATTCTGGCAGACTCTGTGGGTATGGAAGTCGGGGGTAATAAAAAAACTGCATGATTAGCATTAAAATTATCACTTGGAATGTTAAAGGCCTCAGAGGGCAGAGGAAAAGGATGGTGATACTAAAGTACATCAACCAGTTGGGAGCCCAGATTGTTGCTTTGCAAGAGACTCATTTGCTTAAGGAGGAGCTGGGTCTTCTCAAAAAACAGTGGGTGGGACAGGTTCTAGGAGATGGAAATGCTAAGGCCTCAGGGGGAGTTGCAGTCCTGATTGGGCGGGATTGCCCATTCACAGTTACACAGGCTAAAACTAGAGAAGACTGCAGAGGGATTTATGTTACTGGTGCCATTATGGGTAAAGCATTAACGATTGCCTTGATTTATCCTCCTACACCACCTAAACCTGATTTTTTTGCATCAATAGAAGTTGACCTAGCTCTGCTTCCAACTCACCCTCTGATCCTTGCAGGGGATTGGAATCTTTGTCTCAATAATAGGGTGGACAAAAAACCTCCATCTTATCGTCCACCTTCTATAGCACAGACAGCTTTAACTAAGCTTCTAGAAGTGGCAGCACTGGTCGATCCCATTGCAATCTGTAGTAAAGGGGGACATGTTATGACATTCTACTCCGGGGCACACAAAACCCACTCAAGAATTGACTTCTTTTTGGTTAACAAGGAAGCAATTCAGGGATTAAAGAAGTAGTTACCCACTAGGGTTCTATCAGACCACTCTCCAGTTCAATTAAACTGGGTGATAGAATCTCTTCCAATGAAACCGTACCGATGGAGGTTTGATGATTCCTTATTATTGGACGAAAATATGTTAGCTAAATCAGAACAGGCATTGGAGGAAATTATCCAGATTCAACTTCCCACGCTGTCAGATAGCAGACTAAAGTGGCCTACATGTAAAGTGTTATATTCGGGCATGGCCCAGAGGATTATAGCTAGGAGAGCTCATATGAGAAGGGCAAGGGAGGAGTTTATTTTAGGCGCTATAAGCTCGTTGGAACCTTTAGAGGGCACTACAGAAGAAAGGGACTTAGAGCTTAAGGAACTTAGAGAGGAGCTGGCAAATATACTCTATGACAAGATGGAGTGGTGGGCGGAAAGGGTACAGGCAAATTATGTATTAAAGGGGGATGCCCCAGGAAGGCTTCTAGCCAATAGAATAAAAGAATGGGAGGCGGCTAGGGTAATTCCCCTAATAAAATTCCAGGGAGAAATAATAACAGAACCCCAGAGAATGGCTGATACCTTTGCAGCCTATTTTGAGGGAATTTATCAAGGGGGGGTCTTGGCTAGTGAAGGGGACATTAAAGAGTTCTTGAAAATATAGCTCTTCCGAGACTGGACCAGGAGCAAGCTCAGTGGCTGGTGGCCCCTATCTCGGAATCCGAAATACTAGAGGTGATCAAGTCACTTCCGAATGGGAAATCACCGGGACCCGATGGCCTAACGGCCCAATTCTATAAGTCGCATGCTACAGTTATATTGCCTTTATTGAAAGACGTATTTACAAATATAATGCATGATGGGGTCCCACATCAACAGCTCTATCAGGCTGATATAACACTCATCCCAAAATCAGAGAAACCCAAGGAACTCCCTGAGAGTTATAGACCAATTGCCCTGATGAACCAGGACTTGAAGTTGTTGACAAAGCTACTAGCCAATAGAATTTTGAGAGTCGCCCCTAGTTTACTCAACCAAGAGCAGCTGGGGTTTATGCTGGGTAGAGGAGTACATGATGCACTCCGGAAACTCTATCATATATTACATAGGGCTTCTACCTCTAAATTGCCTATGGCAGAAATTGCGCTGGATGCCGAGAAGGCGTTTGATAGGGTCTCTCCGACTTCTTATTTTACCACCATAGCTTGCATGGGTTTTCGGAAAGTCTTATAAACAGTATAAAAATCGTACACTGCCCCTACAGCTAGAATATTATGTCATGGCTATTTATCAAAGAAATTGGTTTAGACAATGGCACCAGGCTGGGATGCCCTCTCTCGCTAATACTATTTAATATATACTTGGAACCTTTATTAAGGGCGATTCAAAATGATCCAGTGGTACAGGGGATTGTTATTGGGGGGATAGAAATGAAATTATTCGTATTTGCTGATGATATTTTGCTGCACCTTCAAGACCTGGCAGAGAGCTTCAAACGGATTCTGAATATAGTGGAAAGGTTTTCTAGGGTATCAAACTATAAGTTAAATCTGAGTAAGACGCAGGTTCTCCACTTACCCCATTTACTACAAAGCCGACTTTGAACCACTTCAAGTAAAGTGGTCCCTAGTAGCTCAAATATCTTGGCATTTGGATCACACCTAACGAGACCCGAAGGCCTTGAAGCAAATTTGGGAGGCTGATATCTACAGTTACAATGGACTTAACTAGGTGGAATAAACTCCCTTTAAATTAGGCAGCTAAATTGAGCTTGGTTAAAATGAATCTATTACCTAGGCTCCTGTATCCAATATATTTGTCTCCTTATATTATCCCTAAGTGTTGGTTTACTAAAATACTAAAACTAATCTCTAACTTTTTGTGGAATGCTAAACCTCCTAGAAGAAAATATAATGTGTTAAGACTACCCTATAACAAGGGTGGCCTTAAAACCCCGGATTTACAAGTTTACTATGTAGCTGGGCAGCTTGGGTTAATGAGTCGGTGGTGTAAACCTGTGAACGAGGATGACTATATTCTAACCTGGCTCCAGGTTGAGAAGCAAACCCTTTCGGATATGGGACTTTCCCCAGAGGCGGTATTGTTTTTTAACCCAGGAGAGATACTGGATGGTGGAGCACGAACTCCAATATATAAAGCAATGCTGGCCTGGTGGACAATCTTGTCCCCCCATCAGAGAAACTCTCAAAAAGCTTCTAGGAACCAGTCCCTTTGGGGCAACCCAAATATGCTTATTGGAAGGCAAATAATCAAAAGACAGTGGGCTACTCACTTACTTAATTTAACATGGGCGGACTTTATAAGAGGAGATAGTGTGGTTCTCCCGGACCACTGTAAGAACCTGAACTTCTTTAAGAAATTACAACTCACTAACTTGATGCGAAAAATGGAAGAGAGGAGAGATAGTCTGCAGGATAATGCGCTTACATGGAAAGCTCTTAAGGAGATAAACTGTGCTAGAAACCCCTTGTCTAAGATCTATAAATTACTACTAGATTTTCTAGGTGGAGGATCCGTTGTTAAGATCTCATATTGGGACAAACAAGAAGACTTTGCCCCTCAGAGACCTGATTGGGAGGAAATATGGAGGAGTAGTAGATATATTCCTACTCCTAAACACAGAATCATGCAGTTTTTTATAGCTTCTAATGTATACTATACCCCTACTAAGCTATGTGCTAGAGGCCTCAGACAGACAGACCTCTGTTTTAGGTGTGATGCAACCACAGGGCATTTGCTCCATGTACTATGGTATTGTTCTAAAGTTTCCCCCATTTGGGAGCAAATTAAACACAATATGGACCCACTGATGAATTATAATGGATTCATTACACCCAAGATTTGTGTGCTGGGGGACATGGCAAACATCCCTAATGTGACTATTAAAGGATATATTGCTTTGATGTCATCCCTGGTTAAAACATTTGTCTTAAGAAACTGGAAAAGCTATTTGGTATACACATATGACCATTGGGTGGGTGAGCTACTGTTAACGTTGACTAGACTTAAAAGACAAATGCTTCGGGATGGACGAAAAGTAACCTATGATAAAAGATGGAGGACCTTAGAGGCAATATACACTTTGCAATATAAAATACCCCAGTCAAGGGTCTGTCTGTCGGAAAGTACGTAATCAATAATATGCTGTTATGGGTATGATGTCTTCGTAATAGGGGGATTATTAAGTCTCTGTTTGTTTATGGTATGAAATAAGCCCAGATCATGAGCTTTTATGTTGGATCTATTACTAGATGCCACAGAGTCTGTCAGATTGTGGTGGGGGGGCTCTCTTTTCTCCCTTGGGACGCGGCTGCAGGATACTACCCTGAGGACCCCATAAGTGACATAGGGCCCTATAGCTACAAGGACATCTTGGGATCCAGACTTGATGTATGAACATATTTCCCTGATAGGGGTTGTTCTAGATAATGCAGTACAAATGTAGATTAGAACAAGATGCTAAAGGGTGTGCATGCAGCTGTGTATGTACATAGTTATAGGATGTACATAGTGACCATGCTCAGTTTTGGGGCGTGGACCCCGGATTATCCTGGGTATGTGTATGTCTGTCTTACGATCAATGGAAGAAAAGCACAATAAAGAAATTTAAAAAAAAAAAAAGGAGGGCAGAGAGCTGGAGCGTGGGGAGAGATAGAACGAGATCTTAGAGAACCTAAGATCTACAATTCTGGAGATTATGTACATTCTTCAGGAGTGGTGAGAAACCCATCTCCCTTGTGATTTTCTTTGTCACATGCTTGGCGTAAGTAGCATAATAAACTTTATTAGTACTCCTTGCTTGTTTACAAATGTTTCTTGGAAGACTCTGAGACACAAGAATCTGTATTATTATTTTTATTGTTTACCCTACACACCAAGAGTGTTTAGACAACAGGGGTGCAGTACCTCCACCAACCATTAGGGTTGCACAGATTATTATTATTTTTTTTTAATTCTTTTTATACCCCAATTTCTCCAAGGCATCCTTCAGAGATGCCCATACAATCCTACCCCTTCTTCTCACCGCCGTGGCCAGCCACACCGGTTCATCCTTCCCCGAGGGATTTCCCAGCACTCTGGATCACCCCCCCCAGAAGAGGACACCCCCTCCCTGGGTGGCTCTATTTGGAATTAGAGGGTCCATCCCTCTAGGAAGTTGGCTATGGATCCCTGGTTTGGCATGGCCCAGCATTGGGGATGAGAGGGAGATCCCTGGGGCCCTCGTCATCTCCTCGTCGAGCTGGGGATATTTTGCTTTTGGTGACTGTCCCTCGCAGAGCCCGGCCAGCAAAGCAATGGAATGCCGTGGCTCTGTCCCCAGGCATATGCCACGCCGTTACGATCGGTGACCTCCAGCCCACCACCAGAGGTCGCTCCAAGAGCGAGCGCACCCCATGCCCTTCCCTGGGAAGAGAAAGCAGTCCATCTGGACACTCAGTCTCTTCCCTTCCCTGCTGACACCTGGTGGTCTGGGCTCGTTCCCAAACCTGGCGTGGCGTGAGGTGTGGCATCCAGTGCCTCAACCCTCAGTGCCACAGGGCCAGCCAGGATTGCACAGATTACCACCAGGTTTTTTTTGGCAGTAATTTACTCCTCGCAAGGACATTTGCAAAGGCACTAGCATGGAGCAAAACCTTTGTAAATAGGATTGTGAGGACATGCAGGTCCCATCTCCCTCATTTGCATTGCCGCCTCCCTCACTACTTTGCCTAGGTGCAAATCCAGTTTGCGGAGGCATACTGGGCATTGTGAATACCAGCTCTGGGCAAACTGGGTTTGAACCTGGGCAAATCTTTGTGAATCCTGGCCATGGTATCATTCCATTGTGGGCTGTTAATGAGTTTTTGTCTCCCAGACTTAGTTAGTGGAATGCTGACACCTTATGGAGTCTTTTTGCCACTGGGAAGAGCAGAGCTTTGCTTGGTCATATTACTTAACTGTCTTTTGTATAGCCCCTTTTCCCTGGCTTGCATTTGCTCAACTGCCAGCTGGTGTATAAAGTGAGTAACTTTTTAGTAGGGGACTTGGTTTCTCCTACTCGCTTACTTAACCCTACTTTTTCATGTTATAGCCTCCTAAGGGATTGTTTCATTTTGGTGGGTGCTAGAGGGATATCAGCACAGTCACCGTCTCGTGTTTTTCTCCCCACATCCCCATCTGCCTTTTTTTGATGCATGTGAGTCACATGGTTTTCTGTTTGTGCCCCCCCCCCCATCTTCAGTCCTTAAGATTCTTGGGCCTTATTAGACTCGTTGTTTCATGATTCTATGACTCATGGTATTGGGGGGGCATCACCTCCCCCTGAAGAATTACACAGTGGCAAGAGACGGGTTTCACTAGAGGCTTCCTTGCTTTCTTGGAACCTATTTTGTTTTCTCACTATACGGAGTCAGGGCAGTTGCTATGCAGACATATAGGACTTCATCACGGACTGAAGAGTTTGGGATCAATGGTTATCTGGACTGGGGGAAT
This sequence comes from Neoceratodus forsteri, assembly GCA_016271365.2. Classification (NCBI taxonomy): domain Eukaryota; kingdom Metazoa; phylum Chordata; order Ceratodontiformes; family Ceratodontidae; genus Neoceratodus; species Neoceratodus forsteri. The sequence goes on along the minus strand of CM057451.1, from coordinate 1,058,095,993 downwards.
TTCGGGTGTTGGGTTTGTTCAGTTTGTAATATGTTATTAGGGAGTACTTTGTGGTTTTGTTAATTTCTGGCTTGGGGGAGTGGGTCTATGTTATTTGTTAACTGTTGTTAGTGTTTTCTGGTTTGGGGACATGTGTTGAGGTGTTAGACTTGTTACCTTTTCTAAACGGTGGGAGTTATTGGGGTTGCATGTTTTGGGGGGATTTCACCTCTATGCAGGGCTCTTGAAATTGCTGGGGCAGGGTCTCCCATTGTGTTAATCTGAGAAGGACTTCTGGAATGGCCGGGATGGGGTCTACCATTGCATGGACATTTCTATATCTTGTTCAATGAGTGATCCATGGAGGCTGGTTTCGTAGAATATTAAAGATGGGCAATGTAAGGAAAAACACAATTGTTTGTTAAAGCATTTGATCAGGCTGAAAATACCGACTGCTTTTTAACAAGAAACCCATTTGGCCAATAATCAGGTTTCTTTACTTTGGTGTGAATGGGTTGGATTTGTGTTTAACATTGGGACTAATTCCAGGCAATGTGGTGTAGTGGTATTAATAGCTCGCACAGTTCCCTATTCCCTTATAACTGACACTGGTGACTTTGAAGGATGATATATTTTTGTGCATGGCCATCTGGACCAGGCAGACATTTTGTTGGGCTCGATAGTATGGCTCCAACGATGACTGTTCAGTTTTCTTTCCTCAACTGGCTTCTGTTTTGGCACAGTTTGCTCATGTACCTATTATACTTGACGAGGATTTGAATTTAATATTTCAGAATGACTTAGACCACTCTAGCAGAACCAATGTCTGGCTTTCACCAGTGCAACATACCCTCCTGGACTTTGGGGACCATCTTGGCCTTGTATATCCCCGGAGGCTATTGCATTCAGCAAATTGAGACTATACAGTCAACTCTATGCCTCATAATTCTTATTCATACTTAGATTGCTTTCTTATTAGTAAACAAATTATTCCCACTTTATACACCAGTCAAACTGACGCTTGGTTCCTTCCCCATTTCTCTCAACTTAGACAATTCACAGTCTATGGCCAGGGATCTGACTTGGTCCCATAATGCCCAATTGCTACAGGACACTGCTTTTGTAGATAAGTTGAACAAGTTTATACAACTCTCCATGCACAAAAGTATGGGTTCTATTCCTTACATAGAAAAAGCTCTGGGGTGCTTTAAAATGTGTTTGATGGGGGGAAATTATCCGGTTAGCCACAAAGCATAAGAAGAACAGAAAGAACCAGGCCACCCAACTAATTTCAACAGTGCGGGACCTTAAAAATCATCTAACATAGAAACATAGAAACACAGATTTTGATGGCAGATAAGGACCACTTGGCCCACCCAGTCTGCCCATTTCCCTACCTACTGGATAAGCTGCAGATTCTAATTAACCAACAGCCTACTTCCTGCCACCCCCCACTACAATTGCCTTGTGTCTGTCCCATGCATGTTTGAACTCCCCCACTGTTTTAGCCCCAACAAACTCCCCAGGAAGGCAGTTCCACGCATCCACCACTATCTCCATGAAAAAAAATGTCCTCACATTACCCCTGAGCCGTGCCCCCTCTAACTTTAAATTGTGCCACCTTGTTCTTACACATCTCTTTTTCTGAAAGATGCTACCCTCCTGGACTTTGTTGATTCCCTTGAGGTACTTGAACGTTTCTATCATGTCCCCCTGTCCCTCCTTTCATCAAGGGTATACATATTAAGCTCTCTCAGTCTCTCTTCATATGATTTCTGAGGCAGACCCTGCACCATTTTAGTTGCCTCCTCTGGACTGCTTCCATCCTGTCTATGTCCTTGCATAGATGAGTCTCCAAAACTACACAGTACTCCAGATGGGGTCTCACCAACTGTCTGTACAGAGGGATAACCACTTCCCTTTTTCTACTTGTGATGCCCCTTCCTATGCATCCCAGTATCCCCCTGGCTCTCCTTACTGACAACTCACATTGCTTACCAACCTTTAGATCATCTGATATGACTACCCCCAAGTCCCGTTCCATTTTTGTTGTTGTTAGTACCTCCCCTGCTATTGTGTACTCTTCTCCTGGGTTTTTGTTTCCCAGGTGCATTACTTTGCACTTCTTTGCACTGAATCTAAGTTGCCATATGTCTGACCGTTCCTCCAACCTTGTCAAGTCCCTTCTCATCCTTTCTACCCTCCCTTGTGTATCAACTCTGTTGCAGATCTTTGTATCACCTGCAAAGAGAATACCTTTCCTCCAGACCCTCTGCAATGTCACCTATAAATATGTTAAAGAGAACTGGACCCAGTACTGAGCCCTGAGGTACTCCACTAGTGACCCCCCTTTCTTTGGAATGTGTTCCACTCACTGTTACCTTCTGTGTCCTGTTGCGCAGCCAGTTTGCAACCCAGGCTACCACCCTGGGACCCACTCCAGGCTGGCTAACTTGATTATTAATCTTTTGTGCTGGACTGCGTCAAATGCCTTGCTTAAGTCTAGGTAGGCCATATCCACAGCCCCTCCCTGGTCTATTACTTTGGTCACCCAGTCAAAGAAGTCTATTAGATTCGTCTGACATGACCTTGCTGCTGTAAATCCATGCTGCTTTGGGTCCTATGCCCTGCTGGCCTCTAGGTACTCAACAATTTTTTCTTTCAGAAGTGATTCCATCATTTTCCCTACCACTGAGGTCAAACTTACAGGTCTGTAGTTTCCTGCTTCTACCTGCTCCACTTTTGTGGAGGAATCACATCTGCCCTCCTCCAGTCCTCAGGTACCACCCCATCCTCCCATGATTTGCTAAAAGTGTGGTCAGTGGGTGTCACTAGGTCCTCCCTTAGTTCTTTTTAGGATTCTAGGGTGAATCCCATCAGGCCCCATTGCTTTGTCCACCTTGAGTTTTAGGAGTTCTTTCAGGACTCTTTCTTCTGTAAATGGACTGGTGTCAACCCCTACCCAGAGTGCTTCTATTGTCTGGTTTAGGTAACTCCTCCTCATCTTCTTTTGTGAATACTGAGCAAAAGTATTCATTCAGTATCTCTGCCTTTTCACTGTCTCCCTCTGCCTACCTCCCCTCTCCTTTATTAATCTTCACTATTCCTCCCTTAACCTTTCAATGCTCCTAATGTACCTATAAAGGTTTATTCCCTTCTTAACTGAATTGGCTATTTTTCCCTCGGTTTGGGCTTTTGCTGTTCTGACTGCCTTCCCTGCTTCTTTCTGCTTTAATTGATACAGTTCCCTGTCGTGCTCCTTCTGTGATGCCTTATACTTTTTGAATGCAGCCTTTTTCTCCTTAACCTTCCCTGCCACCTCTTTTGAGAACCACAGTGTTTTTACTCCACTTTGTTTTCTTTATCTGTTTCACACAAAGGCTTGTTGCCTCTATGATGGCAGTTTAGATTTTTCTCCATTGTTCTTCCACCCCTCCTTTTTGGCCATTTGCTAGTGTATTCCTCAGGTATTCACCCATTTTGCCAAAGTCAGTCCTTCTAAAGTCCAGTATGCTTGTTTTTGTATGGCTTGTCTCCATGGTTGTGCTTATTGTGAAGCACACCGTGCAGTGGTCGCTTGTTCCCAGATGTCTACAACTTCTAAATTTGTGATCCTCTCTCCATTTGAGAGTACCAGGTCTAGTATTGCTCCCTCCCAAGTTTCCAACACTACTGTCTAGGCACTTCCTGCAGGGCATCGAGAATGACCCTGCTCTTGGATGTGGCTGCAGTACATGTCATCCAGTTAACATCTGGCATACTCAGGTCCCCCATCAACAGTATCTCCCCTTTTTCAGTCATTTTGAGAATGTCCTTTATCATTTTCTTGTCCGTTTCCTCCCCTTGAGATGGGGGTCTGTATACAAACCCTGTGCAGATTGTGATGCCATTCCCTGTCTCCAAGGTGACCCAGAGTGTCTCTTGTCCTCCCCCTTACTTTTTAGTTCTGTAGCTTTGATCCCTTCCCTTATGTATAGAGCTACTCCACCTCCTCTTTTCCCCTCCCTGTCCCTTCTGTAGACTGGGTACCCCGGTATGTTGACATCCCAGTCATGGTTCCCCGTGTACCATGTTTCTGTGACTGCCACAATATCCAATTTTTCATCTTCCATCATGGCTTCTAGCTCAGGAAGCTTGTTTCCCAGACTACGGGCATTGGTACTCATTGCCCTCCATTTAATGTTGGCTTAATCCTTCTTACCCCCATGCCTGCTCTTTTTGCCCTTGTCTATTTTTCCATTTACCCATGTCCTGCCCTCTGCTGAGCACTGTACCTCAGTGTTTACCTTACTACCCGTCATGTTTTGTGGGAGGAGGCCTGAAATTTCCTGCCTCTTATTAGCACCTCCCCCCATGGCTAGTTTAAAAGCTTGCCAAGGAAGCATTTAAACCTGTCACTTAGGATCTTGGTTCCCTTCATGGACAGATGCAGACCATCGTGCCCGTATAGACCTTCATCTCCCCAGGTGTACCACCAGTCCCCAATGAAGCCAAAGCCCTGTGCTCTGTACCAGTTTTGAAACCATTCATTAAACTGCATGGTGTGTAGTACCCTAGCCTCACCCCTGTCATGGACTGGCAGCACCTCTGAGAAGATAACCATGCTTGCTACCTGTCTGAGGCCCCTCCCCAACTCCACAATTTCATCCTGCACTGCACTTATCCCATGCCTAGCTAGGTCATTTGTCCCAAGGTGGACAATGATATCTAGTTCCCTCTCCTGTGATGCTGCTTCTGCAATCCTGAGTATTTGCTTCTTGTCCCTCCAAGCCATGGCACCAGGCAGGCAGCTTACTTCCCTCTCCTCTCCCTTCCCCAGGTGTACCCCTCTAACAACTGAGTCCCCTATCAGAAGCTGTCTCCATCCTTCTTTCCCTGAAGAGGTCCATACTCAACTCCTTCAGCTATAGGTTAAGTATTCAGATTACCTCGAAGAGCATTTGGAAAGAACCATAACTAGGACTAAAGCTACCAACTTGGGGCACAATGAGAAAGCAAGTCATTTTGTTGCCTCTCCATCTCCATCAGCAGGAGGCCTCTAGAAACATTAGTCCTTGGAGGACCCACATTCTGGAGAGCTTATTACCCAGCCTAGGCTAATGGAGGGGATTTTAGAAGATTATTTTTTAGACCTCTATGCTGATTATCTAGAGAATTCCACTGTAGATGTATGGGTGGCCAACTTTCTAAGTAATCTTTCCCTTCTGCAATTCTCTGCTGAACAACAATGCCTATAAGAGAGTCCTGTAGGGGAGCATGACATTTGGATGGCCATTCTAAGTAAGTCAGTTGACAAAGCTCGTGGCCCAGATGGTTTTTCAGTGATTTCTTTATAAAATGTTTTTTTGAATGAGTTAACTCCATTGTTAACACAGTTGTATAATTATTTACATAGTCACAAGTTGAGAGTCACAACTCTTAGAGGTCAGAATAATGCTGATATCTAAACCAGGTAAGGATGAAACCTGGCCTGATAGCTATAGGCATATCTCTTTGATTAACATTGACATTAAGATCTTAGGTAAGGTCTTGGCTTCCAGTCTAAGTAAGGTCTGGGAAACTCTGATAGGCACAGAGCAGGATTGTTTCATAGCTGGGAAACTCTCCAGCAATCACCTTTGTAAAATACATCAGCTGATCTCTGCATCCAGGTTTTGGTCTCAATGGATGCAGAGAAAGCATTTAATAGAGTATCTTGGAAATACCTTTTCTTGTTGTTGCCTAAATACAGATTCCCTGACGCTAATATTCGATGGTTGCAAATCCTCTTTCAGTGTTCTTCAGCCAAAATTGCCTGTAATGGAGTCATGTCAGATGTTTTTTGCCCTCACTAGAGGGATCAGGCAGGGTTGCCCCTCTCACCACTGTTCTTCAGTCTGTATCTGGAACCCTTGGCCCTGAAAATGTATGCCAACATGTCCATAGGATGCATCCGCATTGGTTCACATAAACTAAACATTTCAACTTATGCTAATGATATTCTCTTACACCTTGTGGAACTTCAAACCTTTCTTTCTGAGGTTCTCAAGGTGATAGGAAAATCTGGCGTATTTTCAGCATACAAACTTAATTTATCTAAATCGGATGTGCCCCCCCCCCCCATATTAGGAAACTATGTAGAGCCCTTTGGCTTGCAGTGGGAAACTAAGTGTCTTATCTTTTTGGGCACCAAGCTTGCACTTTACCCCTTATCCCTGAAGTCTCTCAACATCAACCCACTACTTAGGAAAATAGAACAAACTCTTGCCAGATGGAAATTGCTGCGTCTATCATTATAGGCTAGGGCCAACTTAATTAAGATGAATGTTTTGCCTAGACTGCTGTACCCATTGGGGATATTAAATATTGTACTTCCCGGAGCCTACTTCAAATGGTCTCATGCTATTTTAACTCAGTTTCAATGGTTAAATAAACTGACCCAAAGAGCCTATGGGAAATTAGTGAGGCCCAAGATTTATGGTGGTCTGCACCTACCACATTTCCTTTGATACTATTTTGCATTACATGGAGCTAAATATTTTTTGTGGTGGCACCCTTGTGATACCCAAGTACATACCACTTATACCCCTACTTAGAAACATAGACACATAGAAGTTGATGGCAGATAAGGACCACAAGGCCCATCCAGTCTGTCCATTTCTTTTTGTACCATGTGAATGTGCCATCTTCCTTTGCTCTGTCAATGGCTTATCTATTCATACACATCTGTATTGTTCCCTTATGCCTATCCCATGCCTGTTTGAAGCCCTGCACTGTTTTCATTTCCCCTACTTCCTGAGGTAGACTGTTCCATGCATCCACCACCCTTTCTGTGAAAAAGAACTTCTTCACATTGCCCCTTAATTGGCCTCACTTTAATTTCATACTGTGTCCTCTTGTCCAGATATTTTTCTTAAATTGAAACATGTTAGACTCTTTAACCTTGTTAATGCCCTTAAGGTGTTTGAATGTTTTGATCATATTACCTCTCCCCCTCCTTTGCTCTAGGGTATACATATTGAGCTCTGTTGCACCATTTTGGTTGCCCTTCTCTGTACTGCCTCAATTTGGTTAATGTCCTTGTGAAGGTGTGGCCTCCAGTACTGCACGCAGTGCTCCAGATGAGGCCTAACCAGTGTCTTGTAAAGAAGGATTAATACCTCCCTCTGACAACTTGTGATACCCCTACTAATACACCCCAGCATCCCCCTAGCCTTACCTACTGCTTTAGTGATCTGCTTAGATGATTTCAGGTCATCGGTGATAATGACGCCCAAGTCTCTTTTTTCCCTTGTGACTGCCAGCGACTCCCCTCCCAGCCTATAGGTGGCTTCAGGGTTTCTCTTCCCTACGTGGGTGATCTTGCACTTCTTTGCATTAAATCCCAGTTGCCACTCTTCCAACCATTTTGCTAGTTTATCCAGATCTCTTCTTATTCTGTCCACCCCATCTGGATCATCTACACTGTTACAGATCTTGATGTCATCTGCAAACAGACAAACCTTACCCTCCAGTCCATCTGCAATGTCACTAATGAAGATATTGAAGAGGACTGGCCCCAGGACTGATCCCTGAGGTACCCCACTTGTGACCTGCATCTCTTCTGACTGTATACCATTTACCACCACTCTCTGTTTACTGCCCATCAACCAGTTTGCCACCCAGCTGACCAACTTCAGACCCACCCCAAGCCTACCCAGCTTATTAATCAATTTTCCATATGGAACAGTAACGGAAGCTTTGCTGAAGTGAAGGTAGGTGACATCAACTGCTCCCCCTTGGTCCACCACTCTGGTTACCCAGTCAAATAAATCTATGAGATTAGTTTGACAGGACCTTCCTTTTGTAAACACATGCTGTCTTGGATCCTGTGCTCCTATGGATTCCAGGTGTTGCACTATCCTTTCCTTAAGGAGTGCCTCCATAATCTTGCCCACTACTGAGGTAAGACTAACTGGTCTGTAGTTCCCTGCCTCCTCCCTGCTACCATTCTTGTGGAGCGGGATCACATGAGCCCTTTTCCAGTCTTCTGAGAACTCTCCTGTGCTCAGAGACTCTCTAAACAGTTCTGATAATGGCTCTGCTAGTTCCACCCTTAGCTCCCTTAGTACCCTGGGATGTATGCCATCAGGTCCAATTGCCTTGTCCACCCTGAGCTTATTGAGCTCTTGTAGAACCCTTTCTCTTGTGAAGGGACTAGAGCACACCTCCCTCCCCCCATGTCCATGGTGATGAGCTGTGGGCCCTGCCCTACCTTCTCTTCAGTAAATACTGAGCAGAAGTATCTATTTAGGATAGATGTTTTTACATGGTCCTCCTCCTTACATGCCCCTTTATCCCCTTCGATCTTAGTAATACCCCCTCTGGACTTTCTCCTTTCACTTATGTATCTATAGAAAGTCTTGTTACCTTATTTTACTGTTTGTGCGAGTGGCTGAGGATTGTGTGGGAGTTGGCAGTGACATATCGCTGCTCCCCCCAATCTTTATTATATATTCCTCTATCACTCCTCCCTACTCCACTCTGTCACATGCCAATTGCCTGGTCAGTTCGTGCTCATTCCCAACTTCGCTGACATCTTAATTTCCCTTACCACAATGATGTTCAACAACCACTATTCCTTAATTCCAATCTTTTAATAGCTAAAATGCTGATTCTCCATGTTTTTGGCAAGGGTTGTTATCTCTTCTTTGGATGTGTTACTTACAAACCATGATGTCAAGTCCTTTCTTTCCTTTCAGCAAGAATAAAGGGTTCATAATAGGGATTACTTCAAGTTTTTTTCAGACAACGCATTCTATTTCTTTGTTTTTAGGACCACCTCCATGGTCCACTCAGGCTGGCTTGTTTTTTGAAAACTTGTCAGTTATAGTCCATCAGCCTCATCCAATTTTGAAACTTTATAAAGCAATTAACCAACACTTTTGGGATACTTCCTACTGTAAGGCATTTCACTGGGAAGCAGCTTTTGGCTTGGATTATGCCAAAGAGCATTTCCAAAAGATACAGACAGGTCTGTAGAAATATGTTAAGCAAGATTGTCTTCAGTTACAGCAGTTTAATATTCTCCACAATCTTTATGTTTTGCCTTTGAAACTATTTCAGATGGGTAAAACTCAGACTCTCATCTGTACTAGATGTAGTCGTGAAGATGGTACTTTATACCATATCCTTTGGCAATGCTCAAAGATTCAGTCAGTTTGTAACTCCATTAAAACCAGGTTGGATCCTCTCTTGGGTCTGCAGGATACCTTCACCCCAGAGATTTGACTCATCAAAGTCAATGGTAGCCAAATATTGGGGCCTAGGAAAGGTCATATGGCATTAATTGTTGCAGTAGCCAAATTATTTTACATCACTGACTGGAAAAATTGATCCAGCCTAGACAGAATGGCTACAGGAGATGTTGTCTGCCCTTAATGTTGAAAACTCAATAGCCAGTTTTTATCATACTCTGCATACTTATAGGGCTTGTTGGGAGACTTTACATACATTGTTATTTATTAAACAATATTTGGGACCGTATCCTTTTCATTGCCACTTTTTATTATATTACTTTAAAAATACTTATCTTAGTTTTTAAGGATTCCCCACTGGCTCAGGGGCACTTCCAGGGGCCCTGCCTTGGTATTTGGGAGGGGGTTATGAAGGGGGGATTTGTTTCTGTTTGTTTGTTCTCTTTTACTGTTTCTATATGTTATGGTTCTCCTTGTCTGACTTCAGTTGTTGTCAATTATTGGAAAAAAATCAATAAAGTATACTTAATTAAAAGCAAGAGTAAATACCCTACGGACTTTGAACAGTTAAGTTTCAATTTGCATACTATTGTGCCAACCACTTAATTCTGCTAACATGTGTTGTTGCTTATTGCTACAGTACATTTCCATTACAGTTGTGTCATGTGCTGTAACTCTTTTTGTATTTCTAGAAACTGTTCTCATTGACTGTCAATAATTGCTAAATTTAACTTCACCACTGATGCTTTAAGTAACATATGTTACTATATACCTTTATCTTCTTATGTTTATGACTGCCTTGTAATGTTTCCACTCCCCTTCCCCACAGTACATCTGGAAATGAGCTGTTACCAGTTCAACATGCCTTTCCTTGTAAAAGGTTGAAAAGGAATAGAGGACAGGCAGGATGCTTCGCCAAAGGAGGCAGAAGTAGTAGAATATGTCAGATTTCCAAAAGGAGGTTTTACATCTAAATACAGAGAAGGAATGAGTGTCTGAGGTGCAGAAGGAGTAAGATGGGGGGGGGTAGGAGAGAGATAAGGTAACAGATGAGGGACCAGAACCAAAATATAGAAAGGAAAATATAGAAAGGAAAGTGGTACAGTGTGCAAGGTGCCAGGATTCAAAGGAGGGGGAGAAGCTAGCATAGATGGAGTAATGATGCTTTTGGAGAGGCAGTTTAGAGCAAAAGGTCAGAAGGAGTGGAAATGGGGGCCCAGTCCATCCAAAGCACATACAGGAACAGCACTACAAACCGCATCCACATAGTCATACACCAGGAAGATAAACTTTAGGACAATCTTTCAGCAGACAGGGAGTGGTAGGCAGGATTTATTGTATTATAGTGTGCTAAATTTCTGAAGAAGCATTCTATGTATGATACCAATATATCAGTACAAATGTGCTTATGTATAATGTAGAACATTATTACAAGGTTTGTGTGTGCTTTGGTTAAATGCACACAGAGTTGTTTGTATTTCTATATTTCATTTTCTACTTGGTTGCTTTATATTACTTGGTTTTAAATTCAAAATTGAATATGGTGGTGTTGGCCTCTCATGCATCTTCAAACTTTATTTGTAATAATTTACTACTGTGAAGCATGCCATTTACTATGTACAATTAAAGCACACAATGCTTCCATACACTTACATGCTTGATTACCCAAATTAAATCCATTTGTCTATGACTGGATCCTTGTTTGCCCTACAAGCTGCAGGCTTTGATTATTATTTTAAGATAATCAACCGAACACTGTAAACCATAAAATTACAGCATGATCATTGACCTTCACTGTAAGCAAATGCTCCTGCTTAAAACTAAATAGATGTATCATTCATATTGTTTTTCATATTGTCTAAGCAGTTTGAAATGAAAAGAACTTCCCCACCTCATGAATTGATTTATGGGGGGAGTTCATGCCAGAAAAATCTAATTGATTTCTTTGGCTGGATGCCCTTAGAAATAGACCAGGGAGGGCAGTGAATGTGGCCTATCTGGACATTAACAAAGCCTTCAACACTGTACTGCACAGGAGATTGATTAAGAATTTTAGCAGCCTAGGGGTAAGATTCAAAGTGGTGAATTGGATTAGCATGATGAATGGATAGGTGACCGAGGGTGGTGGTTAACGGTACTCACACTGATGATGAGAGACTGACCAGTGGGATGCTACAGGGCTCAATACTGAGACTGGTCCTTTTTAATGTTTTCATAAATGACAGTGTAGAAGAACTGAAAGGGAAGGTATCCCTTTTTGCAGATGATACCAAAATCTACAATAGGATGGACAATCAGGTGGTGTTGAGAGAATGTTCAGGGATCTTGGTAAACTCTAGGAGTGGTCATGAGCATTGTAGTTGAGGTTCAGTGCCACAAAGTGCAAAATCATGCATCTAAGGTGTAGGAACCCAGGAACTGAGTATAGGATTCTGGAAAACAGTCACAGTCACTAAGCAGGAAATGGACCTTGAGGTTATCTCAACTGATGTCCTCAAAGTGGCATGGTAGTGTGACAAAGCAGTGGGTAGGACTAGTGGGATGCTGTGGTGCATAAGGAGGGGTACTTCCAACAGGAGGGAGGAAGGAGGTGTTGCCACTGTATCCCTTGCTGGTGACAACCCCACCTGGAGTTCTGTGTCCAGATTTGCAGTCCACAACTCAGAAAGGGCTTAGACAGGGTGGATTCAGTCTAGAGGAGGGCAACACAAGCGGTGTAGTAGTTGCACAAAAAGACCTACGAAGAGAGACTTAGGGATCTCAATATGTACAGACAGTTGTGTGAGGTGGGACATGATAGATATTCATAGTGGTATACAGGGTGCATGAAGGGAGTCTCGTTCAAAGGAGAAAGAGCACCAGAACCAGGAGGTATGCAATGAATCTGGAGGGGTTTAAGACATATATGAAAAAGCATTGTAGTGCTTCACTAAAAGAGTGGTAGATACCTGGAACAGACTACCATCTGAAATGGTGCAGGTGAAAACAGTGGGAGGTTTCAAGTATGTGGGGGATAGACAGAGGGGTATATTGGTAAAAAGGCAAGGAGGGTCACTAGAGACCAGTTAGGGTCTGCAGAGATACATCTGGGAGGGAACATCTGGGAAGACTGAATGGGACAGATGTCCTTTTCTACCAATAAATTCTATGTTTCTATCTGATACTATGACCTCAAATTTATTATATAATGAAATAAATTATAGTATACCCTCTTACTTATACTAGCATCATTTACAGATCTTTAGTTTTATGCATGCCATTTTAGCATAAATGTCCAGGTGAAAGGGTTCATAAAACTTTGTTGTTTTCAATATGTAATACAATTTTTTAACTGAAAGGTCCTGATAGGAATGAATTACTGTATTGCTTATGCGAACATACGAACATACAAATTTGCCAGCAGAAACAGGCCTTACAGTCTGTCAAGTTAGTCACCTCGAATGTGCAGCTAACACCCTTATATTGCAGCTGCCTCACCCTCCTCTCCACCCCTCACTTTTACCCCCCCCTCGCAGCCTGTCCAATACCCTTTAAAAACTGCTCACTGTGTTACAGGATACCACCTCCTTGGGAAAAGTGTTCTATTTCTCCACCACCCTCTCTGTGAAAAATGTCTCCTCATGTCTCTCCGATATCTTCCACCCTCCAACCTGAGACCATGCCCTCTGGTGTCCCTTCCTCTCCTCAGCTTAAATATCCCTTCTGTGCCTGTTTTGTTAATCCCCTTCAAATATTTGAAGGTCTCAGTCATATCCCCTCAATCTCTCCTCTCCTGTATCGTGTACTTATTCAACTCAGCCAGCCTGTCCTCATAGGTTTTGCCTACCAGCCCCTGGATCATCTTAGTTGCCTTACGCTGCACCCCTTCCAGCAATCTGATATCCTTCTTCAGAAAGGGATGCCAGAACTGCATGCAGTGCTCCAAATGTGGCCTGACTAGTGACCTGTTCAGTGGTAGGATGACATCCCTATCTCTGGATGAGATTCCTCTTGCAATACACCACAGCATCTTGTTGGCCTTAGCTGCCACCTTCCTGCACTGATCTGAGTTCTTCATGTTATCTGTCATGATCACCTCTAGCTCCTTTTCCTCCTCTGTGACCTTTATCTGAACCCCTCACAACTGGTAGCTCCTCCCTGGGTTCCCTGCCTTGTTTATGGCTGCATATTGACACAATTACTAACAAAAAGTATTTCAGTGGAAAAATGACTGTCACTCCACCAAAATAGACTGTTTACTTTTCCTTAGCCAGGATAATGGCGTTCAGGAGCAAAATATAGCTAATTTTCAACAGACATTAGAAGACGAAGGTGGGTGAAGGGGTTTAAGTAGGTTTCAGACAACAATTTATGGATGAGTACTGTTATGTAAAGTAATGGATGAAGTCTTGGAAAACACATTACCGTCAAGACAGGCATTAGTCTATTTCCAGACAAGATAATGGAAAATTGTAGAATCTCAATGACTCTTTTAGCACATTTCTGACATGTTTCAACATTAACAATGCATTATGCCTTTTCCTGAGGTACATTGTTTGGCATTGAAAAATGTCTTCTAAATGGGTATCCAGAATATTGTTGCCTTTCCAGAAGGCATACAGGAGTGATACCACAAACACATTGGGCAGGTTTATATTTAAGGAAAACTACTTTTGAAACCATGGATGAATCCTTTAAAAATACTCTTAAATAGAGTCAATTGTTCAGTCTAGTCCATAGAAATATCTGAGTTATCTAGCATCCAAAAATTTGCAAGACATACCCGGTGCTGGCAGGTAAGATATATCATGTTTTCTCCATGAGCGGCTGTATTGCCGCTGGACAAATCATCGTGGACAATACGGAATGGACTACTGGTCACATGGACTAAATGTCGCCGGACTAAATGTCAATATTTTATGAGGTCATGACCTATAAAAGGTGAATGCAGAAATTCAGAAAAACGGACAAATAGCCGCCCTCCTTTTTGCAGACTTGTTGCAAAGTTAATTAATTGCATGAATGTGTTGAATGAATGTTCTGCTTGTTGTGTTTAACTGATGGCTGCTTAATTGTCAGCAATCCCAACTAAACACTGCATTACTATTAAGATGCTGGAAATTGTTTAATTTGAGCTGGTTAATTGAATTTAATTGAGTCTATTAACTTAAATTGAAACATGCACAGATGTTTGATGCTGAGGGAGTCTTGCCAATTAAAAGATAATTTGACTTTGATTAGGTGACTTGTATATTATTAAACGGCATGTGGTGACTTCCTTGGGCTTTCCCTAAGGAGCCGCAACTGACTCCAGCAGTCATTTAAAAGATCAGAATCACTTAAAATCACTCAAAGACCTCTTTCTTTTGCTGTCATGAAGACCATAACGAACTGCGTGGATCTGAAATAGTTTGTCCACATCGTATTGGAATACTGAACCCAGAAGTAGCAACTAAGTATCCCTAACTTGCCTATTGTGGTGACTAAAAGGAAAAAATATTTGTTTGCCATAAAGGCTCTGAATATTATTTCACTAGGTGATTACACTGCAGCATCTTTGTCTGCTTTTTCTCTTTAATATAATTGATTGCATTGTTTGATTTACAAAAAGGATCCCAAGGTGTATACATAGAGATTAAATCTTTTTCAATTTGCTTAAGTTATTTCGATTATTTGATATTGTAACAGTCTGGCTACTTATATGTTCTTAAACTTGTTTCGTGCTGTATAAGTTGATAAGTTTATAAATTACTTCAGAAATTGGAATTTACACTTGATTAAAAACAACCTATTTTGTACCAAGCAGGCATATGGGTCAGAATTGACCAGAGCTTTATACACTTTCCACTGGGAAAAAAAGTGAGAGGATTGGACACTGCCTTTCTCATCTTTTTTTTGGACAAGCTTATGCAATCAAAAAAGATTCCACTAAAGTAATTAACCAGAGCAAGGATGTGCAGAAGTGTATAGTCTGAGGTGAAGTTGTTTGTCATCATGGGACAGTTCACAGTATATGTGCCAAAATGTCCATGACCAAAAATCTGGCGATGGCATGTCTTTTCAACATAGATACCGCTCTAATTTAATTGCGCTTATTTGTACCATGGCGTTCTGTCCGTGTGCCTGTTTTCTCTCATCCATGGATATAGCCTAAGTCACCCAGGAGCATTAAACAAAACCATAATTAATAAAGATGTATATGGTTCTGAAATGTAGTTACATATACTGCATCTATCTTCTGTCTCATTGCCATCATGACTCATAGTTTGTATGCTACCTTACTCAGATCCCTGGTCAGTTCCTTCCATGAGTACAGTGTGCAGTCATGTTTCATATCTCTGAGAAAGGATATTGACAAAATGGAGTATGTAAAGAGGTGGCTGACCATGACAGTTAGAGTCTTAGAAGACATGGGCTATCATGACTGACTGGCAGACCTGGTGCCATTCCCCATTCAACACTGAAAACTCAGGGAGACATGATTGCAGAATTCAAGAACAGAATATAACACTATCGGACCATGTGCACCTCTTCAAGATGCCCAAGGATGAAAGGACACAGAGCACTCAGTCTCACTAAAGGGAAAATCATTCAAGGGAAACATCAGGAAGGGCCACTTCACAGAATGAATGGTGCACACTTGAAATAGCCTGCAAGAGTAAATAGCCTGCAAACATACTTCGCTCCCAGACTGCCAGCCAACTGCCTGAAACTCTGATAGCTTCGCCGCCTTTCTCACTTCAACCTGCCACACTGAAAGAGGTAGAGGACCTCTTGCTTCAGTTGGATACTAGAAAAAGTGCTGGGGCCTACTCCCTTGACCCTTACTTCCTAAAAATTGCCTACCACGTACTAGCAATACCCGTCACCCACCTTTTTAACTTATCCCTGTCTCAGGGCACCTTACCACCTATATGGAAGACAGCACATGTCATACCACTGTTCAAATCAGGTGACCGTGGCGATCTCAATAACTACAGGCCAATTTCCCTCCTTCCAGTCCTGTCCAAGCTCCTAGAGAAAATTGTAAATGCACAGCTGAGGACTCACCTTGAGTCTAGGGAACTGCTAAATCCTATGCAGTCCGGATTCAGAGCTAAACATAGCACTATCTCAGCCCTCGCCAAAGTTACTAACGACTGGCAGCATAATCTTGAGAGCAAAAACTTTATTTGTGCTGTTTTCTTTGATCTAAGCAAGGCTTTTGACACTGTCGACCATAGTCTGCTCCTCTCCACCCTTCAAACCATAGGTGTGGACCCCTCCTCTCTGCGTTGGTTCACTGACTATCTTACAGGGCGCCTTCAACAAGTTAAAGCCGAAGGAGGCCTGTCCCCCTTAAAAACTCTGCAAAGAGGGGTACCTCAAGGTTCTATATTAGGGCCCTTACTTTTTGAAATCTACATTAATAACATCGACTACTGTATAAAAGAAGCTAACATCCATCTGTTTGCAGATGATATAGTTCTCTACGTGAGTCGCCCAACACCTGAAGCTGCCTGCAATGACCTACAGTCAGAATTCAACCTTTTGCAAAGCCAACTCCTCCAAAAAAAGCTACTCCTTAATGCCAAAAAAACTAAAGCGATGGTCCTCTCTCCTTTTATCCGTACAGCTAACCCTGTGTCCAGTGGGACAGTTCCCCAAATTACCACAGTTCTAGGTGAAAAACTAGAATTTGTAACAAAATTCAAGTATCTGGCAGTTTGGATAGACCAAAGACTCTCCTTCTTTGAACATAGTGAGGACTTGCTAAAACGACTTCGGCAAAGGCTTGGACTGTTTTTTAGAATCAGCCAATTTCTCACCAGAGATGCTAAGAAACAACTGGTCCAATCCATTTTCCTAGCATTGGTTGATTACGCTGACTTCCTCTACAGCCAATGCCCCAACTCTTACATGGCTAAACTGGACACACTCTGCCATCGAGCACTGAGGTTTATAACGGGACTCCCCTTTGACACATATCACTGCACCCTATATGCGGCAGTGGGATGGACATCACTAAAGTTCAGGTGCCACAGAAACGGCGCTCTCTGGACCTATAGAGCCATCTCTAATAAGCTGCCTTACTATATCTCCTGCTGTCTTCCCCTGAGTATAATTGGGAAATTCGCGTTAAGAAGTTACTCAGCTATTACACTTAAAGTACCCAAAGCAAAATCCCGCTTCGGCAGGGCAGCCATAAGCTTCGTGCTACCTACCTTATGGAACGATCTACAAAAAACCCTCAAATTAAGCACTCTAATCGGTATAAATGCTTTCAAGATGCTTTATTTCCGTACAATCAGAGAAGTATGTAATTGCTTCACCCACTCAGACCCAGTACCGGTGTCTGCACTGGTATATAGCCACGCCTAGACCCAATTTTAAGTACTGACCCCCCCAACTTGCTCCTCACCAGCCTAATTGTTCTCTCTCTTATCCCCCTGTCTTATCAACACTAGGCCCATCCATCCCCTTATTCTTCCTTTCCCAACCTCGGATAGGAGCTCACTACCCTGGGTTGTGACATCCTACCATGCCCCGTACTTTATAGCATTCAATCCCGGGCTCACATACTCCTTTTCTCCATCCACCTTCTCTACATCCAGCTTTACCAACTCCTTTCTGTGCACGTGCCCTCCTAGCCTTTCTCTCCCTACTTCCCTCCTCTCTTCCCCTACCTTCACCTCTACCTGGTGTATATTTTAATTTTATTTTTCTTCCGTTACTTCCTCCTGCAACCTTAGATAACCTGCTTTATCTTCCTATAGACACTTCTATGTATGTAAATGCCGTGTAATCTGTACAATATCTGTATAATTCTATGTACATATGAACTTCTTTTTCTTCCTCTCTGTAAAGAGTATTATCTGTATTGCCTTGTAAATACCTGTGTTGACCTGTATATACAATTGTTCATGCTCCACCCAGGTCCATCTTGCAAATGAGCTTCTGCTCAACGATGAACGCCTGGTTAAATAAAGACTTGATTGATTGATTGATTGAAGAGTATGCAGTAGATCTACTGGTTCTGCACTGACCTTCAAGCTCTCACTTGGTAAGTATATTGAAGAAAAAGGGGTTACAAGATGTTCCCACTGAGCTGGTGGGAGAAAGGAACTTGATGATCATATAGCTTCTCCCTCCTCCCAAACATAAATGTGTAGCAAGGAAGCAATGATTCAAAAGATTCACACGAGGGAGTAATGTGCCTCAGAATGACTTTTTACAAAATCCACAGGGTGAGTAGGGTGCCTCATTAAGGACTTTTACCTCTGTCTCAGGAAGAGACACATTTCCTGTGTTTTCACTGCAAAGATTAGCCATTCAACTAAACTGTGCTTCCTTAACCTTTCATCAATTCATGACTAACAATAGCCATCCACAAGTAATTTTGATTTTATACCCATTGAGTAGAGCTGTACGCAGTTGATGTAATAAATGTTAGGGCCTATACATAAATGGCACTGCACCTGCACACTTGTACAGCAGCACAGCATTAAGGGATACACCAGGAAGACATGCCATCTGTAGCCATGTGACATACATGACAGCAGCACGTAGGTGCACTCAACAGAGACATGCTGTGGTAGCACAACACACAGCCAAGAGGGGGTGGCCATGGACCATTATGTGTCTGCCACACTTGCACATGCAGTACATCTGCCTGGTATGTAGGGGCACAGACACAACACTACACCTCTGGGAACCCTGCTGTAAATCTCATGCACACAGGACCTGCAACACATACCAGTACATGGACCTGGATAATGGCAGACAGCACTGCCCCCACATGAGTGCACCAGCCAGAGCACTGTCCCCCTGGAACAGCGATACACCCCAGCTTAGTGCTACCCCCAGCATGCCCACTGCCGCACCACAGTTCCCCCATCATGGATGCACACTTCAACCTCATCCCCCTCTGGCATGTCTGCTGGCCACATCACAGTCCCACTGTGGCAAGCAACATGATACTGCTGGCTGGACAGAACACACAGAAATGGGATGTGGAATAAAAATGATTTACAGGCACCAGACCTAAAGTGCATGTCATGTAAGACAAACAAAAATGAAATGATAATACAAAATTCCTGTTCATCACTCCATAAATAACATATCCATTACAGCTGTACTAGCCTGTCACTGACAACTGAATGCTTTGAGGTGGGCAGGGCATCAAGATGGCTGCAACGTTGCTCCACTCCCTGCAGCTCCTGTTTGGCTCTTGGAGTTTTCATACTTCAATTTTATTTCGATGCACCTTATAGGAGAACTGGTGAATGAAACTCATCTTGTTTTAGTTCTTTTATTTTAAGTTTACTATAATTTAACAGTTTTTAAATGCCAGCCACTGTCTTGTACTGTGTTGAGCCAGTTTTCTGGCCATAGTGCCCGTTTGTTTGTGTCTCAAAGTACGGCGAGCTACTTACTTGGCAGCTGGCAGTTTGGAGAATGTTTTTTGCCTGCAGCTTGTGCCTTGGAGCAGTGGGGCATCTCCTGGTGCTTGGTCAATTTTGGAGATGTTTTTCAACAGAGACAACTGGCTGGGGTGACCAGCGGGAGCAGAGCTCTGGATCTAAATATCTCTGAACTGGAGGCTGGCTGCTTGGAAACAAAATGGCATTTGTGCTGATAGACTTGTTTGGCCTTGCAAAAGGTATGCTAGCATTGCCTTGGGGCTTGGGTCATAGTGCCTATTCTTGTTAATTTAAACTTACTGCACTTAGAGGAGCATTTTTACTTGTATTTAACAGGCATTTTGTCTTCTGTGAGTGAAAAAAATTAAAGAAAAGAGACAGGGGTATGAGAGGAGCAGTTGGTAGATTTCATAGACGTTTTGACAGTATGGATTCTCAGAAAATGAGGGTTGATACCAGCTCACTTGGGAAACTATTTGTGTTCATAGCAACACTGAATGCTCTGGTTCTTGGCCAGCGGAGAATGGTGAAAGGGGGTAAAACCCTTTCAGAAGTACTGTTATATGCTCTCACTGACTTTTAATGTGATGGTCAATATTCATGTAAACAATTCCCCCTCTTTAAACATATGGACTCCCCAATTGGGAGCATGGACCCACAGTTTGTTCACATTTTTCAGATTTTTAATATTTCCAAGTTCTACTATTTCATACTGAGGGAACTTGGAATTGAAATGTGTGGTGATTACAGACATTTTTTGGACTCTTTGATTGGACCCCTTGATTGGAGCAAGCTGCTACACTACCTGGAATTCACAGAGCTATTGCTTGCTCCAAATTAGATGTTAGTTTATAACTTGAATTTGATATTATGTTCATCTTCAGATCAAACTTTAAAATTACTTGTGGAAATATAGCTTTACCTGCAGCATACTTTAACTAGCAAGGACACTGTTCTGTGTTGCGCAATGCGCAGGTGATGGACAAGAATATGTTCAAACATCTAAACTTCCCCAAAAGTGTGTTTTGACTATAGAAATCCCTTGGACTTATGAATCAGACATATGAGATTTTCTCTATGACTGTTAAAGCCAGGTTTCGTTGTTGCTATATGTTTCTGTAATGACTTAAATAATTTTAGGTCTGTGAGCATTTATTTATATATAATGTTACTTGTCTGGGGCAGGAAAAGTATAATTAAGTTAGCTTCAATCTCTGTATGGCTGTGTTCCAAATGTCTCAAGATACAGGTGTTGGGAAGTGTTTTTGGTGAATTTCTATCTGGACCCTAGTCTTGTATTGCTATGCTAATGCTCATCTCATTATTCTGTGGCTCAAATAAGAAGATGGATTTCGATGCTAATTGGAGCCACTTAGTCATAATTTAAATGGATGTTTTATAAAAGAATGGACTCCTTATTATATGGAGCCTTTTGGCCCAGTTTTCATTTGATTTGGGACCTATTGGTCCCTTTGATGGTGTAGAAATGTTTAATGCTACCTAATACAGTTTGCAGTATGGTTTATGAAAATTCAAAATGCAGGGCTACAGTCATAGAATGTGCTTATGTAAGGGGTTGTAGTTTGGACTTTCAAAAATTACAAACACCAACGTGGGTGTCCATGGGGATACAATCTGTCTAGCCCTCGAAAATTATTTCTTTTTCCCTCCTGTTTATTTAATCTGCCACTTTTATTTAGGAAAGCTGGTATAGATCTAGACTTTTGTCTCTTAAGTGCCTTAGAATGGGTCCCCAATTTGGGCTACCCAGTAATGGTGTATGCTTCCAAGGATCACTAGTGCTTGATGACTGAAGACACTTTTGTCCCGATAGGACAGGATTCTGCAGGAGCCAATAGATGACACGAAGCTCATCCAGCATGATGGGCCACTCATAAAAGTTGGGAATCCAGTCGGTGTAACTTGGGACAGGAATTGATAACACCAGCTTGGAATGATCTATCTGAGACGGTGGATTGAGAGAGGTAAACTCTGGAAAGTATTAAGGCTACTTTGTTATATATACCTATTATGATATGTAATAGTTACATGAGTTATTAAATCTGATTAGTTGCTTCTTGAGCTTTTAAGCACACCTATCTAAAAATGTACTTATTATGGACAAGAGAGTTGCAATGCTTGAATAAGACCACTTTTAATGGCACATATGCTATTTTTATCTGAGTTTATTGTATGTTGTGGTAATATAGTTTAGGAAATTCTATCGCTGGCATGACGAGATGAAATATGTGATGCAGGCCCAATTCGGCTTGGACATGTATAACTGTTCTTATGTACAATGCCTTGTAGCCATTCTAAATGTATTTAAATGTATTCTGGATTACTTTGTGTTGTAATGGTTTTTAACCGATCAACAATAAACCTAGACTTGACTTGACAACTGCTGTACTGGCACAGACTAAAAGTGCATGACACAAACAGTAAACATAAAGGAAAGGATAACTCAGATGTCTGTGTCTCACCTCTGGCAATAACACATTCTGCAGTACTGTACTGCTACAAAAACCGAGGGGCATGGAAAGCAGCTGAACTTGACTCCAGCTGCTGAACGCAGTCTGAGAGTTACCTCCTCAAGCCACCTCCTGTGAGTCCTCACTGGAGACCTGTGGCAAGGTGTCTGCATAAGCCTGCTCTATCAAGACAACTGCCACAGTGTTCTGTGTTAGGCCTAAAAACAAGAGGAACACAGAGGACATGTGTGAGGGGGACACACATCCACAGCTGTGGCAGTGCACAGAGGATACATATGGCATACAGAGCTGCATCCCTTCCGTGCTAATCTGGTTCAGCCTGCTCCCTTATGGCCAGGCTGGTCTTTGGGTGCTGTCCCCCATCAATGAGGGCTGTGGCCACCTCTGCATTGAGTGAAGAGTCCAGGGCCAGGGTCTGTGGATAAGAAACAGAGGCAGTTAGTGTGGACATGCTAGCCACCATGGCTGCCCATTCAGCACATGGCATATCTAGTAGTGTATCCATGCCCTTCTCCTCACCGTGCAGTGATGCCTGTTTCAGTGTGTCAACTACTGTGCATTTTAGCAGCATGAAGGTTTGCTACTGAGTGAGTGGCCCCCCACCAGTGGTCATCTTGGACCAGCTGACAGCCATCAGATTATGCTTGAAGGATGACTGGACGTCATGACACTTGTGTTTAATGGTGGTCAGTGTTTGTGACTCTTGACTGGCAGCATTAATGGCTACCTGGATGTCAAACTACAGCCTGGCCTTGATCTCCAGTGGTGCCTTCAGGGAATGTGCTCCATACAACATGGCATTCTTCTCCCTGATGTCAGCCACCATGGCAGCCAGCAGCCTTGTTAAGATGTTGGTGAAACATGATAATTTGGTACCCAGGATAAGTGCATCACCTCATGCCATGGGCTGGCTATGATCCATCCTATCAGTGGCTGTGTCTGTGTATGGACTCACCGATAGTGCACCTCCCTTGCAAACCATGGCTCCTACTTGTTCTGCTACCTCTATGCTGGAACAAACTTCCACAGGTGCACATTGCACTATGTGTGCTGGCCAGGTGATGCAGATGGTAGCGTCATGGAGCATGGCCATGCACCACTAGCTCACCCTGTGCTTGTTCTTCCCAGGCCTGCATTTGTCTGCCCACCCCACCCACACCACTGCTTGTGCCGCATTCGTGTTGGTTCATGGTGTGTGTTGAATGCTCTGTCTACATCATGTATGGGTGCACCAGTGGTACAACACTTACAGGTGTGGAAAATGTACCTTGGTGCATTAGCCACATTGGGTGGTTTTATGCTAAGATGTTACAGAAATAAAATGTTCAAGGATAGGGACTTGTTCTGTGCTATAAAGCAGATCATATAAGCATGCTTTCAATGGTTATGTGAACTACTAAAGGCACCAAGAACTACCTACTGTTATGTTACAAATACATATACATATATATATATATATATATATTGAGAGAAAAAACTTCATTACATGCATCTGTTAGGGTTGTTCCACGGTGACAAAAGTGAGAAAATTTGGTGTTAGGGTTGAAAGCCCCCCTTGGACCCCCCAGCCCACCCCCACAACTGACATCGGGGTGCGCGTTGGGGTCGTTGGCCCTAACTCTCACTCCATGACATGTGTAAATAAGCAGAGGTATAGGAGAATGGGGTGAGAGTTAGGACTGATAACCCCAAAACGCACCATGATGCTGGTTGGAGGGGTGGGCTAGGGGGTCCAAGGGAGGGCTTCCAACCCTAACACCAAATGTTCTCACTTTTGTCACTGTGGAACAACCCTAACTGATGCATTAAACTTAGTTTTTTGCCTGTAATTTCACTTCTTTTTGAGAATGATGATGATAAATAGGGAATGGAATGAGGTGGCGGGAGTACAGTGCACTTTGGGCCCCGCACTCCCACCATATAGAAACATAGAAACATAGAATTTGACATCAGATAAGGACCGCTTGGCCCACCCAGTCTGCCCATTTCCCTACCTGATGGATAAGCTGCAGAGCCTAGTTAACCAGCAGCCTACTTCTTCCTACCCCCAACCCCTAGAATTGCCTTATGACTGTCCCATGCATGCTTGAATTCCACCACTGTTTTTGACTCCACAACCTCCTCTGGAAGGCTGTTCCATACATCCACAACCCTCTCTGTGAAAAAATACTTCCTTAAATTACCTCTGAGCCCCCCCTTCTACCTTCAAATTGTGCCCCCTTGTTCTTGCACACCTCTTGTTTTGAAAGATGCTACCCTCTTGGACTTTGTTGATTCCTTAGAGGTACTTGAAAGTTTCTATCATGTCCCCTCTCCCTCCTTTCCTCGAGGCTATACATAATAAGCTCCTTAAGTCTCTCTTCATATGTCTTCCAGTGCAGACCCTGCACCATTTAGTGCCCTCCTCTGGACAGCTTCCATCCTGTCTATGTCTTTGCGGAGATTGGGTCTTCAGAACTGCACGCAGTACTCCAGATGTGGTCTCACCAGCTGTCTGTACAGAGGGATAATAACTTCTTGTTTTCTACTGGTGATACCTCTCCCTATGCATCCCAGTATCCCCCCAGCCCTCCTTGCTGCCCTCTCACATTGCTTGCCCACCTTTAGGTCATCTGATATGACTACCCCCAGGTCCCTTTCCATTTTGTTGTTGTTAGTATCTCACCAGCCATTGTGTACTCTTCCCCTGGGTTTTTGTTTCCCAGGTGCATTACCTTGCACTTCTTAGCATTGAATCTAAGCTGCCATACATTTGACCATTCCTCTAACCTTGCCAAGTCCCTTCTCATCCTTTCCACCCCACCTTGTGCATCAACTCTGTTGCAGATCTTAGTGTCCTCTGCAAAGAGACATACTTTTCCTTCCAGTCCCTCTGCAATGTCACTTATAAAGACATTGAAGAGGACCGGTCCTAATACTGAACCCTGCGGTACCCCATTGCTACCCCTTCTTTTTTCAGAGTGGACTCCATTTACTATTACTTTCTGTGTTCTATTCTCCAGCCAATTCTTTACCCAGGCTGTCATCTTGGGACCCACTCCCAGGCTGGCTAACTTGTATATTAATCTTTTGTGTGGGACTGTGTCAAATGCCTTGCTAAAGTCTAGGTAGGCCATGTCCACAGCCCCTCCCTGATCAACTACTTTGGTCACCCAGGCAAAGAAATCTATCAGATTTGTCTGGCATGACCTTCCCACTGTGAATCCATGCTGCCTTGGGTCCTGTGCCCCTCTGGCCTCTAGATACTAACAATTCTTTCCTTCAAGTGATTCCATCATTTTCCCTACCACTGAGTTTAAACTAACAGGTCTGTGGTTTCCTGCTTCTGCCTTGCTCCCACTTTTGTGAAGGGGAATCACATCTGCCCTCCTCCAGTCCTCAGGTACCACCCCATCTTCCCATGATGTGTTAAATAGGGTAGTCAGTGGTGTCACTATTTCTACCCTTAGTTCTTTTAGAATTCTGGGATGAATCCCATCAGGCCCCATTGCTTTGTCCACCTTCAGTTTTAAGAGCTCTTTCAGAACCCTTTCTTCTGTAAATGGGCTGGTATCAACTTCTGTATCCAGAGTGTTTCTGTTTGTTTTAGGTACCTCCCCCTCTTCCTTTGTAAATACTGAGCAAAAATATTTGTTTAGTATTTCTGCCTTCACAGTCACCCTCTGCCCACCCTCCCTCCCTTTATTAAGCCTCACTATCCCTCCCTTGGTCTTCCTTCACCCTGATGTACCTATAAAGGTTTATCCCCTTCTTAACTGAGTTGGCTATCTTTTCCTTGGTTTGGGCCTTTGCTGTTCTGACTGCCTTTCCAGCTTCCTTTTGCTTTAACTGATACAGTTCCTGTCCTGTTCCTTCTGTGATTCCTTGTACTTCCTAGATGCTTTCTTTTCTCTTGAACCTTCCTGCCACTTCCTTTGAGAACCATAGTGGTTTCTTACCTCATTTCATTTGTTTGTTGCTTTACACAAAGGCTTGTTACCTCTGTGATGGCAGTTTTATTATTCCCCATTGTTCTTCCACCTCCTTCCTGCCCATTTGCTAGTGCATTCCTTAGGCACTCACCCATTTTGCAAAGTCAGTCCTCCTAAAATCCAGTACTTTTGTCTTTGTATGGCTTGACTTATTGCTGTGTTTATTGTGAACCATACTGTTCGATGGTCGCTAGTTCCCAGATGGCTACCCACTTCTACATCTGTGATCCTCTCTTCATCTCCATTTGAGAGAACCAGGTCTAAGATTGCTCCCTCTCAGTGGGCTCCAATACTAGTTGTCTAAGGCATGCCCCCTGTAGGGCATCTAGAATAACCCCACTCTTAGAAATGGCTGCTGCAACTGCACTCCAGTTAACATCTGGCATATTCAGATCACCCATCAGCAATATCTCCCCTTTATCTGCCATTCTAAGTATACTTTCTATCATTTCCTTGTCCATTTCCTCCCCCTGAGAGAGGGGTCTGTATACAACCCCTGTGCGGATTGTGGTGCCATTGCCTGCCTCCAAATTGACCCACAGTGCTTCTTCTTCTCCCTGTTTACCCTTTTGTTCTGTTGCTTTGATTTCTTCTCTTATGTAGAGAGCTACTCCTCCTCCTCTTTTACCCTCCCTGTCCCTCCTGTAGATAGTGTATCCTGGTATGTTTATGTCCCAGTCATGGTTCTGTGTGTACCATGTTTCTGTGACTGCCATGATATCCAGATCTTCCTCCTCCATCAAGGCCATTAATTCAGGGAGCTTGTTACCCAGACTACAGGCATTGGTACTCATTGCTCTCCATTTTTTGATGGCTTTACCTTCTGTAGTGGCAACCCTCACTGACCTTTCTACCTTGGTCTTTTTCTCATTTAGTACCCTGTTTTGTAGGGGGAGGCTGGGATTTTCCTGCTGCTTATCAGTGCCTCCCCCCTTGACTAGTTTAAAGGCTTGCCAATGAAGCATTTAAACCGATTGCCCAAAAGACTTGTTCCCTTCCTGGACAGATGCAGACCATCCTGCCAGTATAGGCTGGTGTCCCTCCAGGTGGAACCCCAGTCCCCAATGAAGCCAAACCCCTGTGCTCCACACCATTTTTTCAACCATTTGTTAAACTGCATGGTGCAAAGTACCCTCGCCTCACTCATGCCACTGACAGGCAGCACCTCTGAGAAGGATACTGTGTGTGCTACTTGTCTTAAGCCCCTCCCCAACTCTACAAAGTCCTTTTGCACTGCTCTAATCTCATGATGATCATGATATGATGTCTTGTTACATAGTAACAGGAACTGCAAAGCAAATGCAAGTGGCAATGGTTATGTACATGGTAAAGTAAATGTAAATAGTAAAGCAAACGGTAATAGAAACGCAAGCGTAAAGTGATGTTGAAGTGAACAGTGATGCAAACAGACACACAAGTGTGTATGAAAACACAACTGGTAATGCACACAGTGACGGCACCGGTACTGTAAATGCAAATGTTAAGTGTTAGAGCAACAAGATTTCCAAATGTAACAGAAATGAAAATGCAAACTTAATCACGCACGTAAATGCGAACTGTAACAAGCACGGTCAAGGTACCGCAATTGTAAATGAAAATGATAACGTTAACATGAATAATAATGCCAAAGGAAACAGAAATGTAAACGCGAATGCAAATGCATACGTAAACGCAAACTGTAATGCGTACGGTCATGTTACCACAATTGTAAATGCAAATGATAACAATAACAGCAACAATAATGCCAAAAGAAACAGAAATGCACAAGGAAACACAAGCACATATGGAAACACAAACCGTAATGCGTAAGGGCACAGTAACGCAATAGGAAATGCAAATGGTAACAGTAACAGCAATGAAGATGCAAAACGAAAGACAAATACAAATGCAAAGGAAAAGGCTGACATAAATGCTAATGCCAATGCACACAGTGACGCAAACCAAAATGCAAACACAAACAGTAGTGGAAACGCAAAAGGTAACAGTAACGCAAATGCAAGCACAAACGAGAACGCAAAGTGTAACGCACACTGTGATGTACACGGGAATGGTAACACAAACGGGTACATAAACGCTAGTGGAAAGAGTAACTGTAACATTAACAGAAGCACATACCCTGTTTTTCCCCAACAGCTGCATAGAGAAACACAGTGTGTACAAAGAATGTATGCATAATAATGGGCCTCAGAGCAGAAAATGAGCTGTTGGAATACTAAATTGCTTATATCTCAGTAACCATATGGCATATAAAAATAAAATATCACATGGTTCATAATGTTCCTGGTTATGTTTTTGCTGAATGAGTAGCCATAGGCTATGCATTGTCAAGATGAAAATTCCATATCTGGCACAGTTTTCGAGATATGAGCCCTGAAAGGTGCGGCGTACCCCGAAAGGCGTGGCGTACGCCACCATGTAAGTCTATGGGAAAAAGCTTCAAATTTGG
The DNA here is from genome assembly GCA_016271365.2 of Neoceratodus forsteri. NCBI lineage: Eukaryota > Metazoa > Chordata > Ceratodontiformes > Ceratodontidae > Neoceratodus > Neoceratodus forsteri. Next base: position 1,058,067,508 of record CM057451.1, on the reverse strand, counting down.
AGTATCGTAACTTGCCATCGGTGCAATATTTTTTCACCAAACTACAAAAGGCACATCTATGGATGTTGGCTGCCTTCCTCAAATTTGACTGCCTCTATAATATATATATATATATGTGTATATATATATATATATATATATATATATATATATATATATATATATATATATATATATATATATATACATATATATATATATACATATATATATATAGATATATAGATATAGATGTATAGAAATATCTATATATCTATAGATATATAGATATATTTTTAGGATACATAATAGGCATGAGTGTGATATGAAAAATATTTTCACTTCTCTAGAGTGACCTCTGGATATTGACAAATGGCAACGCCACTTGTTGGTATCCATAGGTCACTGTGCAGGAGTGAAAATATTTTCCATATCACATTGAATTTCCTCACTTTTGTCACTGTGGAACAACCCTAACTGATGCATTAAACTGATTTTTTTGCCATGAATATATATATATTCCTTGCAAAAAAAACTTCATTAATGCATCCATTTTGAGGTTCATATTAAAGCAACAAAACTATGGAAATGTGATGTGGGGTTTTTGGCCCAAACACTTACCCCATTCCATGTGTATGGAAGCTCAGATGGTACAGCATAGGATAATGGGGTGAGTGTTAGGGCCAAAGACCCCAAGGTTCACACCCCGATGCCTGTTGGTGTGTGGAAGGTGGGAGTGGCAAGGCATGGTAGGGTGGGGTGGGGGTGGTGGTGGGTGTTAGAGTTGGAAACAGAAACACCTCATTTCCATACTTTTGTCACTTTAATATGAACCCCAACTGATGCATTAACAAAGTTTTTAGCAATTAATTTCCTTACTTTTTGGAAAAATGTAATCTTGCCCTTATTTGGTTGTGGGGGTACAGTGTCCTTTGGACCCTGCACTCCAATCCCTCTGTTGATGGACATATGTATGTAGGTGGGGAATCGTGGGCCCTCCAGGCCCTGCACTTCCACGTGTAGAACAATAGTGATCAGATTGTCAGCATAGGCATCTTATTACCCCCACCTCACATACCCCAGTACAGAGAAATTGTGAAATGCAAGCCAAAACATAATTATGCTCAACTACAATGCCATTTTGTGCCACAAGTGTGAAAGCACATTGTGGGCAGGATTTGAAAAGTAACAGGTATGCCATACATGAGGTGAGGTAATAAGAACACTATGTAGAACATCTGGGGTTAAAATATTGAAAATTTCCAAAGTTATGAGTGTGCATCATAGAATTGCAACAGATGGTCATAAGTGTGGCACATTTTCATATTTTGACCCCAAATTTTCAACATAGTCTTCTTATGACCTTACCTCATGAACTCTGTAGTTGAAACATTTTAAATCTATCCCAAAATGCCATTCCGCACCACAAGTGTGAAAATACATTTAAGTGAGGATGTGAAAATTGACAGCTGTACTGTTCATGAGGTGGTGTGAAAAAATGGTTATGTTGAAAATTTGGTGGCAAAATATTGAAAAGTAGCAAAGTTATGCATGTGCATAGAAAAATTAAACGGATGCATGTAACTCAGACAATTTTAGAAAATTTTCACCAAATTTTCAGCATAGCATTTTTGGGACCCCACCTCATGAACAATGACACTGTCATTTCGTTAATCGTTCCCGAGAGGTGATTTTGCACAATGACCACCAAAATCACATTCTGGACCCGATTAACAAAACAACAGTGATATTGTTCATGAGGTAGTGTCCTAAAAAGCCCATGTTGAAAATTTGGTGCACAAATTCCTAAAAAGCACTGAGGTATCACAATAAGTTCAAAATGCCATTGAAAGACATTATATGGCACTTACCTTGAATCTTCAGTTCGCAGTTCAGCTTTGAAGAGTGCAGATGTGTCCCAGTCCACAGAAGCTAACACCCAACTACCTACAGTGGTAAGTATAGTGCAAGGGGGTGGTGGGGTGGTGGGTGCTCAGTGGGAGGGTTGAGATGGGGAGATGGGAGAGGGGGATGGGGTGACTAAGAGGGTCCGTTTTCTTTTTGTTTAGGATAAAAACAGATGTTGAGGGACTGTTTTTTTTTACAGGTGTCAGTGGAAAAATCTTTGGGGACAATTGGGGTGGGTCCCTCACTGTCCCACACATCTGGGGGTGGTACACATATTTGGGACACTGGGGGGGCTCCCCAGTGTCCCACATGGGTGGAGGGGCTTGCAGTGCCGACAGGAGGACTGAGCACCCCACAGTCATCAAAGAAGTAAAATAAATTTTTGGGGACATTGGGAGTGGGCTACCCAGTGTCCCACACTGGTGGGGGTGTTATACTCTTGATACAGGGATTGAGCACCTCGATGTTGGTGCATACATTATAGGAATAGTCACCAGATAAGGACCGCTATGACCATCCAGTCTGCCCATAATCTGTAATATTAATACATTTTATATTAACATTCCTTGGCCCCTTCCCCTTAGAGGCAGTACAAGGGGTAAAAATGCTTTCTTCAGGTAAACACCAATAGGGGTTTATGTAAATGGAGGCAGAGGAATTGGATTTTGGGGTCTGTTTGCCCCTAAAATTCAGAGGGGCATTTTTAGGAAGTAGTGCCGCAACCCCTCCCCCATACTTTCACACAACAGCGGGTGTTTCATTGGATAGTGCCCAATTTGATGCATTTTTGTTAAGGTATTGCCGCAATTTGTAGCGTTTTCATAAATGTAGTATCGCAGTTTGCAACAGTAGTGCCACAAATTTGTGACACTACCAATGGCTGAACCTAAAAAACATATTTCCTGACAGTATTTTAAAAAAGTAATGCCAGAATCGTGTTCCTCATGCCCCGATTAGGTAAACACAAATGTTGTTGTTTATCTAGGGGAAGTATTATTTGACTTATATCATTTTTTACATGTCACTAACTGAAAACAAGATGGCGGAAGCATAATAGAACAGAACCCATTTGTGAAAGAGAATGGACTTTCGTGAAAGCGAATGGTACTTTCGCACTTGACAGCTAATTTTTCCCATAGGAAATAATAGGACACTTTTGAACAGATTGATATTTTTTCACCAAACCTTCAAAAGGCGCATCTGTGACTTGTTGTGGGTGTAGTGGGCTCAATCCGCTCCACGAAGTGATTCGCGGAACAAAGGCAAATTGAGTGCTCCATGACGGCAGTACTCACGTTATTATCGAGGCAGTGAAGTCCGTAAAACAATGACTTGGCATTACTCTGCCTCCCCAGACCACTACTCTGTCAAATTTAAGGCAAAGTGCATTGAGGACAATGCACTTCGCCTCACTTTGCCTTGTTTTTGAGCTCCGAAGGTGAATTTTGCAGTGATTCACGAGATTTCAGGTCACATGGGCTCTATATTGATCTGCACAGCCTCAGTCGGAGTAGTATGTGTAGGAAGGAGTAGGAGACAGTGTGCTGTGATAGCTGTCTGTGATAGAAATCTTGTGAAAGCTGTTAAAAAAGGATTTTTGCATTTTTGGTAGACTCCAACTTTAGTTCATTAATTGTAGAAAACCCTCCTGTGTTCATATCATTAAGCATTTTTGTTTTTGTGTGGATTTTGAATGTTAATTTACAACATTGAGTGTGTGTGGTGAAAGACAGTGACAGTGTGCTTTGGAGGAGGGGCGTATCTGTGGTGTATTTAGATTTAAGTTGGAGAAATACTGACTTCTTTGTTTTTTGGTTATATTTTTGTTATATAACTGATTGTGTTAATGTACACACAGTAATATTGTCAGTAATAGTTGAAATTTTCTTGTTGTTTGTGTGTGGATGTGGTGCAGCAGTTCATGATTTCAGATTGTTTTCATTACAATATGTAACGTGGCATAGTACTGAACTTTTGCCTTTACTACGCATTACTCGTTCAGCATTGTAGACAAACTGTTCTGTGTGTGAGTGTGTGTGCGGTGTTGCGTGCATCAAATCATACACTTATTGTGCCACAGACTAGTGTAATTGCAGGTGCACCAGTGTGAACCTGCTATCCACTGCAGCTCCCTGATTTTGTACTGCGATCGTGGTATCTGTTCTTTGTTTTGTTGCTTGTAGTGCCGTAAAAATCTGCACTGTCTGCATTCAGTGCTCCCCCCCAACCCCACATTCAAAAGGAATTTTTTACCAGATTGGATTGTTTTTGTGACCTCATCAGCACCACTGGTTACTGAAGTTGTTTTCATTGTGTGACAGTCTCAGACTAGTCTCTTATCTGTTGCTGAAGCTACAGTTGTTTTTTTGGCTTCACATCCAGCGTCTCCCCAATCAGAGAGTGAACGTATCAGAATCTGAATTTGGTTATAATATTGTGGTTGATCCCCCAAAATGTCTGCAAAGAGACATGCAAGCAAAGCTATTTCTCACCCTGGCAATGTTGGCAGTAAGATAGTCTGTGGGCGTGGTAGTAGTACGTAGATGCAGAAGTGCATTGCTGATGTGAGGAAAGATATTTCTCCTACAATGTTTTTTACAGCCCAATCAGTAGCTTCACTCATAGTTGGAGGAGATAATAGTTTCCCAGCCAGTGGTGTTAGTGTTACTGGTGTTAGTGGTGGTGGTAGTATTAGTATTGTTGGGTCAAGTTCTAATTCTGACCAGTGTACCATATCCAAAAATAGTGAGTGCTAAGCAGTGCAAGTGAGTGGCAGCATAAATGATGTCATACTTCCCAGTAACATCTCAGTAACTGAACCTGCAAATTCTGATAATCATGCCAACGATAGAATACAATGTGATATTCCATGCACCGTGGCAGTTAATGTCACACATTTTCCATGCAGTGATTCACAGTGTGGTGAAAAAATATCAGGTGATGGTGGTGTAGATGCTGATGATGAATGTGATGATGACAATGATGTTGCTGTTGCTGCAACATGCAGTGCACATGCTAGCACCCAAGCAGAAGATGTGGATGTGTGTGACATTCATGAATATGATGATGATGTAATTGACCCCAGTTGAGAACCGGGGAAAAAGAAATTCAAAGTGGCTGTTGTGATAGGGTGCAGGCTTTCATGGACAAATCAGGAAGCATGACACAATAGCAGTTTTCTGTATAGTCCAGAATTTATTTTATGGATCAGTATTTTCTTCATAATCAGGACATATTCCATACAGCGAACAGTTTCATTATCACTTCGAATGGCTAGAAGACTAAGGTAGCTCAAGGCTAGCACAAATATTTAGCAATTGACATCGCTCCCTGGATTTCTATCCAGACCCAGATCCTTTCTGATATCTCTTCACCTCACATCTGATCTCTCTTTCTATTTGTTACCTTAGAATGTATACAACTCTGTTCCCATGTGACAGGTTAACTCCACCCACCATTAAATCAGTGCATTTAAACTTTATTTGATAACCTTCATCTATATCACGTACTACAATTTAAACTTCACATTGATATAGCAGTGATTATATGTCATGTAAAACAAAATAGAAAGTTAATTTACCCTTTTTAATTACACTAAGGACCTGCTCCCAGCTATCACATGAATAAATACAGTGCTAAGGAGGCCAGCTAGCTCTATAGAAACAGATGGCCTAAGGGAGGAGTGCAGCATCAAACAAAAACCTATAAAACGTACAGCCCACTGGAGTCACAGTAACGTTTTACTAATTCACCTAGTGTTATTCTTTTCTTCCTGTTTTATATAACTGATACTTAGATATATATATATTTTTATTGTTTACTACCTAGATCATTATATAAGGGGAGCATTGTTGGTGTTCTTATTTCTTTCCTTAACACAAATGTATTTTTATATGGAAAACCACACCGGCAAGGAGAGGACAAAACCAACCATTTTCTCCAGGTGGCGGTTTCTCATATATTTATTTCATATAGCAGGGCTGCTTGTTTATTTGACCAAAAGCTGGGCATATCAAAAAATCTAATCAGCAGATCTGCGATCTGCATGAATGTACGCACAGTCATTCCCCTAAAGACAAAACCATTTCAACATAACCTAGGAAGCTGCATCAGTTAATATACACAAAGCTTCCCTTACTGGAACAAAAGAGGGGATTATTTTATTAAACTAGAAGCGCACAGAACATTTTAGGAGTGGTGTCTGAAACTGACCAAAACAGAGATCAGCTGCCGACTCCCTGTAAACATATTTTATCAGAATATCCAGACCTCAAACGAAACAACTGGCTCTTTCATAATTCCAAATTTGACAGTATCTTTTATTATAAACTGGCAAAGCCCTTTTCTTCATTTTATTTAGCACTTGTCACTGGTAAATAAACAAAAACAAACATTCACTTTTCTTTCGTTTCAATCAGGATGGCGGTTCTAAGCACCGCCTGACCCAAAAGCACTTTGCCTTTTATATGTTACTGCAAACCAGAAAATGTGTAGTATATAAACACTAAGACTTGTTCCACTACAATCAAATCCAAACTATATTGGATTCTTCTCTCTCCCTCAGGGTACTTGAAAGCTAGAAGAGTGCTTGACTACAGGGCTTAACCAAGCTTAAGTCTCAGCTGCTAGTTTCCCTGGTTTTGTTATTTGAATGAGAATTATCCATTGACCCTAACATTTTTAATTGTACACAAATGGATCTCCTGAAAGAGGTATATGCCCCTTTTCATTTAATTAAATGATTGGTGGCTGCATTTTAAACTAAACAAACCGGAACACTTAAACACAGCAAACAAAAATAAAACGGCTGATCTATACAGCCTGACTGCGTGGCGGTGCGCACTATCGCAGCTCCTTAAAGTAGCAGCCAGCAGGACACTGTACACAAGCCTACAGGCAATCCAAGTATACACTCGGAAAGCAGGCAAGCAACCCCAACTAAAGGCATCTAGCATTTTATACTAGCAGAATCTATTGCTCCTTCAGATACCTTTTATTGATATCAGGATCCCAACACTATTTTCTACTATTTCTTCTTTTGGTTTTCCCAACATGAAAGAAAAACATCAATAATTCCAAGGCCCCCAACCCTTCACAGATCCACTCTGTGACAGCTGTGTCTGAGTCTGTTTGCAGGAATCCCCCCTTGTAAAAACTTGTGATCTACCAGTTTTAGTTGATGATCATGACCCAGTAATCAATATGATAGGTAGTCATGGTGGTCAGTTGCAGTCCAGGTGTGCAGTGCCCGAAACATCACGTGTCCCCATCCACTTCAGTGCTTAAAATAATTGACTTAAATAAGCTACATCATGGACATGTTAAAAGCAGAGCATCACAATCCCTTGTTTGGGATTTTTTTGTTCAAGATGCAAATGATGAGTCAGTTGCAATCTGCCAGGTTTGCCATGTGCATGTGAGTCGAGGTAAAAAGGGGAGCCATCTGGGCACAGGAAGACAGCATACACATCTTAGGAATAGGCACTTGGCTCTGTGGACCCAGCACAAGCTGGCAGCTAATACCAGAGTGGGGCATCCATCCTTGTCACCGGCAACCATAGCCAGCATGTTATCCCCTTCCATGACTGTTAAGTTCAGTAGGAAATTAAACATGTGCAGTAGTGAGGTAATAAGAGCAGAGGAGTACTACAGGCATGATGAGGTGGAGGACCATAATGACTTTGAAATGTTGTCCAGTGCTGGTGAGAGTAGTAGTTTTTGTGGTGGTGATGGTGGTGGTGGTGGTGAATGCAGTATGTCTAGTGCAAGTGGTACATCAACCCCGGCTGGCAAATCTGGCAAAATAACAGCGTTTCGGGGTTTGTCATCATCACCCGTGCAGCCGTCTTCATCAAATGTCCACACTCCACACCCTGCCAATGCCATTTATCACAGAGCACAACCATTTGTGATCACACCCCATGTAAAACATATAAGTCAGCCTACATTACAGAGTGTTTTTGCACATAAGCTGAAGTACCCCCCCGAATCATACAGTGTCACATGAACTTAATGCTGCTGTAGCAGAAATGCTGGCAATTGATCTTTTGCCCTTCTCCTTTGTGGAGAATGCTGGGTTCTGGTAGTTTGCTGCATGTGCCTGTCCAAAATGGAAAGTTCCATCCAGGACATACTTTTCTACCCATGCTGCCCTCAAGTTGTTCCGCACTGTGTCCGACTCAGTAAGACATGCCCTTCAATATTCCTCCTCTCCATTCATCCATTTAAGTATGGATATGTGGACAAGTGGCAAAACAACGGGGAGTCCATATTTGTGTATAACTGCACACCGGGCACAGGTGCCGGGAGTTGTTTGTGATGTTGGTAGTGTGAATAATCAGTGCAGTAAGGTGAATTGTTGCAGTAGCACTCATCCAGGAATTCGACAGCATGCAATGATTGCTGTGCACAATGTGACCTGTTCACACACTGGTGAGAACATGTTGGATGTGGTAATGACTGAAACTGACAGATGGCTACACCCTCTGTCCCTGAGAGCTGGGTTCATAGCAAGTGACAATGGGTCAAATGTGGTGAAATGCATCACGAATGGTATTTTTTTCATGTTCCATGCATGGCCCAGTGTTGGAATCTTGTGGTTCAGAAGTTTCTGCAGCATCCTGATATAAAGGAAATGCTGACCATTGCACAATGTATCTGCTTTCACTTTTCAAGATCTGGAACTGCCCTTGACCAACTGCAGCAGTTGCAGATACAAAACAGCCTGCCTCAGCACCGCTTGAAGCTGGAAGTTGTCACCTGATGGAACTCCACTTTATACATGGCAGAGAGGTTGTATGAATGGTACAAAGCCAGCCCAGAATATGTAGTGATGCACACTAGCCGTGACAGTTCCAGGGCCTCCATGTCTATGACGACTGAACAGTGGTGCGTCATGGACTCTGTAATAACAATTTTGCAGCCTTTTGAACATGCAACACAGGCAGTGATTGGCAAGTGTGCCTCCATTAGCCAATCAATTCCACTGCTGCGGGTGCTGAGGCAGACATTGGTAAATGTACAGCATAGCCTTGATGTTGCCGGAGATGGTGGTAGCAGTATGTTGCTGCAACACATGCTGACGGTATTAGACCAGAATCTTCACGTTGTGAGCATTCAGCGTAGTGACAACTTTGCCATAGCAACAATGCTGGACCCACGATACAAACGTGGAATTGCATCAGTACTGGAGGAAGGGCCTGAACAGGAAGAAAATATCAGTTGTCGACTGGTGCGCTTGGTTCATGGGCACAGAAGTCACGTACCAAGGTCAGCAAACCTCAGCAGCATAATCCAGCTGAAGGTGTACCTGGAGGACCATCAAGCATATCCTGCAAGGGGAAGGAGACTGCAGTTCCATGTGGTTAGTGGTGGGCGAAGTGGACTAAATTTGCTCCACGAAGTGATATGCGGAGTAACGTGGAATCCGCAAAGTGCTCCGCAATGCGAAGCAGAGTACTTAGCGTTATAATGGGGAATGCAAAGTCCTTTGAAAACAATGATTTTGCGTTACTCCACCTTCCCCAAACCACTTCTCCACCAATTCTAAGGCGAAGTAACACTGAAATCAATGTCCTTCACATCATTTTGCCTTGTTATTGAGTCCAAAGTGAATCTGCAGTGCTTCAAGGGATTGCAGGTCACATGAGCTCTAGATTGTTCTGCAGCCTCAGTTCTGTGTAGTGTGTGTGTAGTGGAAGATGGAGACATTTTCTTCTCAGAGCTCTGCCATTCAAATCCTCTAAAAGCTGTTAAAAAAAGCCTTTTTGAGCCATTTTTTTTTTGATCAAAATTTAGTACATCGATTGTAGGAAACCCTCCTGTGCTTATATCATCAAGTGTTTATCGTTTGTGTGTGGATTTTTAATGTTAATTTAAAACAGTCAGTCTGTGTACTGTGAGGTGTGCTTTGGGGTGGGGCGTATCTGTGGTGTAGGTAGATTAACTGGGAGAAAAAGACAATCTTTCTGTTTTGGTTATATTTTTCTTGTATAGAAACATAGACTTTGATGGCAGATAAGGACCACGTGGCCCACCCAGTCTGCCCATTTCCCTACCTATTGGATAAGCTGCAGATTCTAGTTAACCAACAGCCTACTTCCTGCAACCTCCCACTATAATTGCCTTATGTCTGTCCCATGCATGTTTGAATTCCCACTGTTTTAGACCCCACAACCTCTCCAGGAAGGTGGTTCCATGCGTCCACCACTCTCTCCATGAAAAAGAATTTCCTCACATTACCCCTGAGCCATCCCCCCTCTAACTTTAAATTGTGTTCCCTTGTTCTTACACATCTCTTTTTCTGAAAGATGCTACCCTCCTGGACTTTGTTGATTCCCTTGAGGTACTTAAAAGTGTCTATCATGTCCCCCCGTCCCTCCTTTCATCAAGGGTATACATATTAAGCTCTCTCAGTCTCTCTTCATATGGTTTCTGATGTAGACCCTGCATCATTTTAGTTGCCCTCCTCTGGACTGCTTCCATTCTGTCTATGTCCTTGCGTAGATGAGGTCTCCAAAGCTGCATGCAGTACTCCAGATGGGGTCTCACCAACTGTCTGTACAGAGGGATAACCACTTCCCTTTTTCTACTTGTGATGCCCCTCCCTATGCATCCCAGTATCCCTCTGGCTCTCCTTACTGACTTCTCACATTGCTTACCCACCTTTAGGTCATCTGATATGACTACACCCAGATCCCTTTCCATTATTGTTGTTGTTAGTACCTCCGCTGCTATTGTGTACTCTTCTCCTGGATTTTTATTTCCCAGGTGCATTACTTTGCACTTCTTTGCATTGAATCTAAGTTGCCATATGTCTGACCATTCCTCCAACCTTGCCAAGTCCCTTCTCATCCTTTCTACCCCCCTTGTGTATCAACTCTGTTACAGATCTTTGTGTCATCTGCAAAGAGGCATACCTTTCCTTCCAGACCCTCTGCAATGTCACCTATAAAGATGTTAAAGAGGACTGGACCCATTACTGAGCCCTGAGGTACTCCACTAGTAACCCCCCTTTCTTCAGAATGTGTTCCATTCACTATTACCTTCTGTGTCCTGTTGTGCAGCCAGTTTGCTACCGAGGCTACCACCCTGGGACCCACTCCCAGGCTGGCTAACTTGATTATTAATCTTTTGTGCGAGACTGTGTCAAATGCCTTGCTAAAGTCTAGGTAGGCCATATCCACAGCCCCTTCCTGGTCTATTACTTTGGTCACCCAGTCAAAGAAATCGATTAGATTCATCTGACATGACCTTCCTGCTGTGAATCCATGCTGCTTTGGGTCCTGTGCCCCATGGCTCTAGGTATTGAACAATTCTTTCTTTCAGAAGTGATTCCATCATTTTCCCCACCACTGAGGTCAAACTAACAGGTCTGTAGTTTCCTGCTTCTGCCTTGCTCCCACTTTTGTGAAGGGAATCACATCTGCCCTCCTCCAGTCCTCAGGTACCACCCCATCTTCCCATGATTTGTTAAAAGTGTGGTTAGTGGTGTCACTAGGTCCTCCCTTAGCTCTTTTAGGATTCTAGGGTGAATCCGTCAGGCCCCATTGCTTTGTTCACCTTGAGTTTTAGGGTTCTTTCAGGACTCTTTCTTCTGTAAATGGACTGGCGTCAACCCCACTACCAGAGTGCTTCTACTGTTTGGTTTAGGTAACTCCTCTTCTTCTTTTGTGAATACTGAGCAAAAGTATTCATTCAGTATCTCTGCCTTTTCACTGTCTCCCTCTGCCCACCTCCCCTCTCCTTTATTAATCTTCACTATCCCTCCCTTAACCTTTCTACAATCCCTAATGTACCTATAAAAGGTTTTATCCCCCTTCTTAACTGAGTTGGCTATCTTTTCCTTGGTTTGGGCCTTTGCTTTTCTGACTGCCTTCCCCACTTCTTTCTACTTTAATTGATACAGTTCCCTGTCATGCTCCTTCTGTGATTCCTTATACTTTTTGAATGCAGCCTTTTTCTCCTTAACCTTCCCTGACACCTCTTTTGAGAACCATAGTGTTTTTTATTCTGCTTTGTTTTCTTTATTTGTTTCACACAAAGGCTTGTTGCCTCCATGATGGCAGTTTTGATTTTTCTCCATTGTTCTTCCACCCTCCTTTCTGGCCATTTGCTAATGCATTCCTCAGGTATTCACCCATTATGCCAAAGTCAGCCCTTCTAAAGTCCAGTATCCTTGTCTTTGTATGGCTTGTCTCCATGGTTGTATTTATTGTGAAGCACACTGTGCAGTGGTCGCTTGTTCCCAGATGTCTACTGACTTCTTAATTTGTGATTCTCTCTCCATTTGAGAGTACTAGGTCTAATATTGCTCCCTCCCCAGTGGGTTCCACCACTAGCTGTCTAAGGCATGCCCCCTGTAGGAGCATGCCTACAGGGGGTATATCTGTGTTAATGTACACACAGTAATATTTTCAGTAATTCTTGGAATTTTCTTGCTGATTGTTGTGGTGCAGCAGTGTATAATTTCAGTTTGTTTAAAATATTTGGTTGTATTACTGTTTTTTTCAATTTGCTATGCATTACTTGTAGTGTTTGTGTTTGTGAGTGTGTATGTGATGCATGCATGCCATTAAATCAGATACCATTTATTGTGTCACAGAGTAATTGCAGCAGTGTGAACCTGTAATCCACTGCACCTGCATGAATTTTTTGTACTGCTTGTGGTATCTTTACTGGTAGTAGTGGACTGTTACTGCCATGCACTACCCCCCCCAATGACAAAAGGTATTCTTTTCCAAATTTGGATTTCTGATGGTGAGCACTGGTTAGGTGTTGTTGTTGTGCCTTTGTGTCTGCATCTCTTTAGTGCTTAGCACAGTCTTAATCTGTCTGTGCATTTGCATCTCTTTAGGTCCCAATCTCCATCTGTTACTTAAGTCACAGTTGTTTCTTTGGCTTCCCTTCAGAATACTGGTGTGGTGCACACAATTCATGATCACGTCACAAATCACAAAATTAATGTTTTGTAGTATCTCTCCAGGCTTCACCACTGTACCCATTGATATGAGTTTTCAAGTTAGTGAGTTTTGTGAACAGCCAGATCATCAGGGAAGTACAGCCATAGGCATTCGCATTCCCAATACGCTCGTCAGCTCCAAGTCCGAGAAAAATAAATTTATATTTCACGGTCACGAATGCAGTCATGATTACGATCACATCACGAATCACAAAATAATTAATTTTTTACTAGTTACTTGCATCATGTAAGCCTGTTTTCTAGTATCTCTCCAGATTTCACCACTGTACTCATTCATATGAGTTTTCAGATTCGGGAATTTTGTGATACAGGTCATTGTCATCGGGGAACTACAGTCATAGGCATTCGCGTTCCTGTACAGCATATGAGTTACAGTACTGTAAGCCATGTGATGTGTGGGGGCCCGGGGGCTGCCAATATTGTTGTCACTCCTCCTTACTTCAGGTTAAGGTGGAATGACAACGACAAGTCACAATCACAATAACAAGGTGAAGTGGGCATTTCATGCTGGCCACTCCATGAAGCGAAGTGCCCACTTCGCGTTCACTTCATCGGTGAAATTTAAATTTGCTGCATCTCTACATGTGGTCTGTCATCCAAATTGGCTGGCGTCAACCCACTTTGGGAGGCTTTGTCCCAAGTGGGTATTTGTGAAATAAATGATTTGGGAGAACAAGATGACGCATCAACAACTGGACTTAGTGCAGCACAGAGAACGGTTGAGTCATATTTGTCTGAAAACAGGCATCTGACAATAACTGAAGATCTTCTTTTGTACTGGAGTGGAAAGGTCAGTGAATGGCCAGAGCTGACAGCAGTGGCACTGAAGTACCTCACATGCCCACCCTCCAGTGTAAGTGTTGAGAAGGTATTCAGCTCAACAGGTGCAATAGCCAGGGATCGTCGGACCAACCTGTCTCCTGCAAATGTTAGTCTGTTAACATTCATTAAAATGAATGAGAGGCACATACCAGCACAGACTGCAGCCTTGGTATTCATACCTCGGCCTAGTCATGGTGGTCTTGCTGATGTGGAAATAAGCCATCCTGGTGGCACTAGCAGTGGCTGCCTGACATCACACACCACTGACGTAGATGATGGCACAATGGAGAAAGAATTTCCCAGTGGTCAGACTTCAGACATCGATGACTGTGAGTGCAGCTTTCTTTATGAGGATGATGATGTGGTTAATGTTGGCAGGTTTTAACTGACATTTTTAAAAGGCGGTGTGCCCCCCAGACCACCACCACCACCAGGAGATCTGTTAGCCACTGCCACCACTGAGCCTGAGTCTGTCTGCCCCCTGGACCACCACCACTGGGACTCCTGTTAGCCACTGCCACCACTGAGCCTGAGTCTGTCTGCCCCCCAGACCACCACCACCACCACTACCACTGGGACTGCTGTTAGCCACTGCCACCACTGACCCTGAGTCTGTCCACCCCCCAGACCACCACCACCACCACTAGAACTGCTGTTAGCCACTGCCACCACTGAGTCTGTCCGGAACACCACATCCATTAGCCACAGACACAAAGCTTCTTATTATTTAAACCATAAAGTGAGTATGTGTACTCATGTTTGTTATGCTGCTTCACTTCCTTTAGTTGCATGTTGATTTATTTATGACTTCCATGGATTTTGGACCTACTTAGCCTGTGGATATAATTGATTCTACGCCCTGTTTATTGAGGACCTCCTATTTCTTTCCTTGACTTGTTCTAAGCTTATTTGTTTTATTTGGATAATGAGGTGGTGAGAGGTCCTTGTGTCCATTTATTATTTCTTTAAAGTTTTGTTTGTTTGTCTCTTACTCCCTAGTTATGAGAGGACTGGGGGGAGGGGATGTTTTATTTTATTTTTGGTTTTAATTTAAATTGTTTTCTTTCTCTCTGGTTGTGAGAAAGCTAGGGGCAGTAGACAATTTTATTTTGTACTTATTTATTTATGTTTGTTTAAAGTGGGGTGGTGAGAGAACCCTTTATATTTATATATTTTTGAGTTTAAGGAAGATTTTAGTGGCCCTCTAGCTTGGCCCAGATTTGATTTTTTGGTTTTATTTATTTAGTTTCCTAAGTTGGTTTATGGTCTGATTTTAACTGATTTGTAGTGGCATGTGTTGGCCTTCAATCCCTACGGTGGTGCATTATTCATCCTCCTCTCTTCATGACCACCACCCTTTTTAGTCTCTCCCTCTCCAATATGAGATGTATCAGCACTGTAGAGTGCTGGGGATTACTCGTAGGAGCGGGAGGAGGGTGGGGATGGTGAACAGAGGAGGATAGATGAGGAGGGTCGCTGTATTGGGGTAGTCAGATCCAGAAGGCATCCTGGGGTGAAATGGAATTCTGATCATGGTTCACCATGTCTGGTGCCCATACCCAAGGGCACTACTGAGTGTAGTAGGCAGATGGGCCTGACAGCCACTGAGGTTCATCCAACTTGGGCGGTGTTGTGCAATGCCAGGTCCATCAGGAATAAGACTGGCATTATTGCTGATCTTGTTGGATCAGTGGACTTGGTTTGCATCACCGAGACCTGGTTGGATAAAAATCCAGACCTCACTTTGGAGGCTATGACTCTGGCTGGGTACTCGGTGATATACCGCCTGAGATTGGATCACAAGGGTGGAGGGGTTGCAGTCTGTTTCAAGACTGAATTGGGCCTCACGTATGTAGTAGTTGGGGACATTGAGTCCTTTGAGTGTACAGTAGTAGCAGGTGTAGGCATTCATATCGTTCTCATCTACCATCCACCCGGAGATGGGAAGCGATTCTTACAGGAAGTAGCAGACTTCATCGCTGACATGGCATTTGAGTCACCCAGATTGATGATTCTGGGCGACTTTAATGCCTGGGTTGATGATGAATCCTCGCAGTTTGGTAATCACTTCCTCCAATTAATGACTTCTTTGGGCCTTAGCCAGGTGGTTTCCACTGCTACTCATAATTCTGGACACTCTTTGGACTTAGTCTTCCTACTAGGGATTGAAACATCCGATCTGGGGGTGGAACCAGTCACCTGGTCAGATCACTACATCATGAGGTTCAGTTTTTGCAGCCCCCCTTAGAAGGTCTAACCCTATGGAGATGGTTAGGTACTGCCCTTTATTGGATATTACTCCCCAAGGCCTAGCGGTGGTCCTTGACCTCTCGTCCCCCATGTTGGTGAGCAGTAGTTCAGAGGCCCTCATGTTGGCCTATAATATGGCTGTTATGGTGGCTCTGGATTCTATTGCTCCTGTTCATGTGCACCCCCATCCCTTCACCCCAAGTCCTCTTGGTTTGATGGGAGATGTGGAGACAGGGGCGAAGGTTAGAACGGTGCTGGCACAGGTCTGCCCTTGAGACCAATTACCTTAGATTGATGGACCATTATTCAGTCTATCAATCTGCAGTCACCCATAAGAAGGCAGAATTCCTGTCCAAGGACATTGTGGTTGCACAGAATCAACCAGCTTAGCTTTTTTGAACTGTGGACAGACTGTGCAACCCAGCCTGTCTTCAAGTTCGGAAAGCCTTTTTACAATTAGAGTGTGAGGAGATTGCTCAATTCTTTGCAGTTAAGGTGGCTGATATTGTGGTGGATCTGCAACCAGCACCCTCTAGGGGGGATGCTGTTGAACAACGTGAGTTCATGGTATCTCAACTTTCTTGGAGTTTCTTCAGTCAACCTGATTTCATCGATGTCATGAGGATTATCCATAGTGTGTGCCCTACTTGCTGTAGTTTGGACCCTAGACTGACCTCCCTAATTTTGAGTTGTAGTGATATCATCGGTCCAGTCCTTGTGCGAATAATCTGGTGCTCCTTGGAGTTGGGTGAGTTCCTTAGCTCCCTGAAAGAGGCAGTGGTGACACCACTCTTGAAGAAAGCAATCTTAGACCCAGACTGTTTCACAAACTGCAGACTTATCTCTAACCTACCCTTTATTGGGAAGGTGATTGAGGAGGTAGTGGCTGCCCAATTGGATGCATTTTGGGTCTGCAGAAAAAATCTGGGACTCTGTGCCACCACTGTGCGCATGACTGAGTGCGCCATTAATTCTGGGGGACTTTGTATGTACTGAAACACTCTCATTTCACTGTGTTACCACTTGTCAATTTTCTGCAATCAAGGAGGATGCATTTTGGTCTTGCAGAAAAAATCTGGGGACTCTGTGACACTTTTGTGTGTTCTGCCATTGTTGTGAGCTCTTGATGTCATACTGACATTACAGTTAAAGCAGCATTGCAAGAATGTCTTGACAATTTTGAACTGTACTTTTTTATGCTACTTTACATTGCCACAGCCACCACTAGTTACCTCCGAGTCATGACTCGAATGACACGCTTCTTTTCACAATTTATTTCTGCTTTACTTAGTTGACTACTTTTTTCATGTATGAAAAAAAAAATGAGCAAGCCTGCCAATATTGTCCTAACCAGGTTTGTATTTATTTGCAGCTGCTTTTTAATAACTATTGTTCCGTGGTGTCATAAAACACTGCCTGCTGCGTCACTGTTAATTAACAACAGAAGTGATATAACAACTAACTGTTGTGATGAAGAAAAGCAGATGAAAATAATCACAAAGACCTGGTCAGCACCAATTTAAAAGGAATGCTCCTTTCATTATTTCACACATGAAAAAAGGTAGTACAGCAGATTCAATTACTGCAAATTCTCATATCATTCTAGTCAGTCAGGATGTAAGTAAAGGAATTTGTAACATAGCATTAAAAAATATAGGTCAGAGTTGTCAACAGATTGTTGCGCTGCTGCTTTACAGAGATTCACCACATTACATAGTTATGGTGATGCACATAACCTAATATGTGAGGGCCTTACTCCCACTGTAATATTTCTTGCTCCACAGAGTGCAATATATTTCTATGAAAACTGCCCATAATTTCATTACAGTGTGTCTCGTGATGGAGGAATCACTGTTCAGAAAAGCCACTCACATTCTACCCCCCTTTCTCAGCAACGTTAGGACGTGATGCCAGGGTGAGCGTAGGTGCATGCTCCACTATAGTGAATGTTCAGCAGCTATCCCAATGTTTCCTTATGTTATAAGGTTGACTTTGTGGCGAAATGTGGGAATGTTTCCACTAACAAGGCTCTTCTTACTGGAAATGTGCCCACACGTTTCACCACACACTGACCATTATAATATAAAGAAACATTTGGAAAGCTGCCGGACAATTGGATATTCACTGTAAGGAGCATGCAAATGTGCTCTCCCTGGCATCACGTCCTAATGTTGCTGAAAAGGGAGGCAGAATGTGGGCAGATTTTCAGAATGGGAATTCCTCCATCACGTAACACACTGTAATGAAATTATGGGAGGTTTTCACAGAAATGTATTGCACTATGTGGTGCAAGAAAGATTCCCCTGTAAGGGAAAATGTGTATGATTTATTTATTTTATTTATTTTTTATTTATTTTAGTCTTTGGTAACTGGGTAAGGCCCACTAGGCACAGGTGCTTGTTTTCAGGGGCGACCTGGGAGCACTGGGCAGTTAAGTGACTTGCTCAGAGACACACAGTATGCAAGTGGAGGTTGTCAGAATCAAACTCAGGTCTGGTCTGCTGGATGTACCAAGCTTGTTCACATCTCATTTCTCTAACCGCTAGGCTATACTGCCAGCCCAAACAACAACAAAGCCCAACAACAACAAAGAAAAAACACACAAAAACAGTACAACACAGTAGTGGGGTGCAGGGGCCAGAAGACAATCCCATAAGTTACTGTGGCCGTGGGATGCTGTGGTGGTCTAGCAGCAGGTGCGGCATTGTAACTATTTGCTGCTGCTGTTCTTCTATTGTGTTGACCTGCTGCTGCAAAGCACTGACCATCTGATTGTTTTCTTCCAGAGCTGCCCATACCAGGGCAATGTCAGCCTGTGTTGCAGGGACTGTGGCGGGGTCCACTGCAGCAGGGAATCCAGGTAGTGGTGGTGGTGGTGGAGAGGGTGGCACTGGTATCTGTGGTGGCAGTGGTGGTGGTGGTGGAGCATCTGCTGTACTAGCCCTCCTCCTGCTGCAGCAGTGACTGTGAGGCACAACTCCCACCCCAGCAGCACCCACAGCCACTACCATGGAAGGTCCAGCAGGTGGACACCTGTCCCCTTCCATCGCAGCCTGCCACTCTGCCCTGTGGTGGTTGAGCATGTGGGTGCGATGGCCACCGGTCCCCAAATGTGTCCCATGGGGGCCATGCACACCAGCTCACAACACAGATGGCACACCACCACTGTGCTGTCTCCCCCCACAGAGTTAAAAAACTCCCACACTGGGGAGCTGTGGGGGGGACCAGATACAGTCCTCGCATGAGTCCCACCACCTACATTTTCCAGGGCCACCTCCTGTGGCTGTAGAGGTGGTGGAGGGGGTGCTGCTGGAGCCCCTACAGCTGCTACCAGTGGTGGTGGTAGTGGTTGAGAAGGTGGATGCACAGCAGCCACCAGTGGCACTGGTGCTGCTGCTGCTCCTGTTGCTTCAACATGGGGGGAAGCAACAACCAGGAGTCGGGAGCAATCCAGCATGACATGACCACTCTGCCCCCCATGTGTCCACACTCCCCTCCGATCGTGCCCACGGGCCAGTGACTTGCCTTCTCCTGGGTCTGTCCTGACACAACAAGTCCCCAGGCCGACACACACACACTGACACACACAGTCAGTCACACATACACACACACACACACACACACAAAACAAAATTCATAAAAATAATTCACTAACAAAAAAAACAGAAATACAATACAAAAACTAAATAAAGATATAGCTTTTAAAAAAGCTGTTGGTTTTCTTCAGTACTGAAATGCAAGCAGTAATCAAGCATTTTCACTCCTAGTCTCCTCTCACAAAGATTTCTCCCTCTACGAATGCAAAGGAGAAAGTGAAACTGCTTCTCTGACTCACTTCCTTCCTGCCTGGCTAAAGCATGCGACTTACAGTACTGTAAGCCATGTGATGTGTGGGGTGCTGCCTATTCTCTTCTCACTTCGCCTTACTTCGCGTTAAGGCATAATGGGAATGTGAAGAAGTAATAATACCGCAAAGTGAGCACTTTGCAGTGTCCACTTTGTGTTGTGCTCTGCTAACGCAAAGTGGTCACTTTGCGTCCACGTCACTGGTGGATTAAAATTTTGCTGCATCTCTATCTGTGACTCAGACCCAGTGTACTCTTACAGTTTTGAACCAAACCGCCCAGCAGTTTGGGAGAAATTCTGTGACAAAGAAATTGCCAAAAAAAAGTTGTAAGGTCAGTATATTAGGATTGAGTACAAAATTCTATGTATTAAAGCCAAATGTTTGAATCTTAATCACTTTGGAAATTCTCAAAGGATTTGCACAAAATTTGGCATGCATACTTTTTAGTGGTAGGTCTCTTGACGTTCCAAATATTTTGTGAATCTGTTTTGTGCATTTTGAGATATGGAGTGTCAAATGATCATAAATTACCACTTGTGTGCTGTTTTTTCCTATAGCTGTTTATGAAACATTGCTTTAGGCTGTGGTCTGAAATTTTTAGGGTAGAAAGCCTTTGCCTCACAGATGTGCTTTTTGAAGGTTTAGTAACAATATATTAATTTGTTCAAAAGTTACTGCATTTTTAATTTTCCCATAATTTCCTTCAGGAAAATTTAGATGTCCATCATGAAAATACTCTTGTTTTCACAGGAGGTGCTCCATTTTTGAATGTGGGGCCACATAGAGTGTAGTTTGTTTTTACAGGAGCTCCACTGTTTACACAGGAGGTGCTCCACTTACACATGCAGAGTCACATAGAGCCTGCTATAGTTTCGCAGAGCTCTGTTGTGTCCACCATTTTGTTTTCTACTTAGCGAGAGTCAGAAAAGTAATAACACATGTAATAACACATGTAAATGTCATATAAAACACAACATAAGAAATTTGCTAAATTGTACCCGATTGGCTACATTCTGATTTTTTTTTAAATACTGCCCAGAAACACCTTTTGTGGGCACTCGAAATCTCGGGTGCTGAAGTTAGGGAGAAGACCATGTCTGCTGCATTCTCTGCATGAGAACAGCAGAATTTTCTTGACTTGAGCAGCCGCAGCTTGAACTTGTGCTGCTGGCTGCACTTTCAGCTGTAAGCCATTTATTTATTTAGTTCATTTTTGTTGACCAGGTAAGTGCACTAGACAAATTTTGCCTATTTTCAGGCACGACCCTGGGGAAGGGGATACAGATGAATGCCAACTGAGTTTTTGAGCCAGATTAAGCTGTTGGTGATATTTTAGTGAATGGGGGGAAATTTGGCAAGGGCACCGGGGAAATTCCCCTACTCACAGGTAGGAGGACTGACTGCTGTGTTTGCATGGCAGATGCCTCTGAGTTGCCGATGGAGCAACAGGTCAGAGCTTATGTGCAGTCTGAGCTCGCTTCCCCTGTTATGGCTGATATGGGGGATGATGTGAGTGTTTTGGGTACACCTCTTGAGTCTTGTGGAATTCTGCATGGTGAGCACCATGCGACGGGAAAATCGGGCTTGGTAGCTGGGTCCCTAATGTCTGTACCCCCGTTTCTACAGAGCACTTCTATGATAAAATTTCAGGCTACAGCTCAGGATTTACCCACAGAGGTTTCGGCGATATCTGCAGATTCCCCTTCAAAAGCACCAGTGAATGTTGAGACTTGCGAGGCACAGGAAGTGCCAAATTCTGCTAGGATGACTCTCCCCACTGATGCGCGCACTACTGGAATGCAGAAGGGAACCGCACGGAAAGACTGTTACCCAAGCCGTGAGTGATCAAAGGACAGAGCGCTGACAGATGCCGGTTGGACTCTACGAGAGGGTAGATGGATCCCGGATTCAAACTGGGAGACTTTTTCTCCAGACTTGCCACCAGCAGAATCGGGGGTCCCCGTGGACTCACTGTCCAGTCAGAATTCTGATTTAGACTCTGTTTTAGATCCTGAGGGAGGGGGACATTCTGATAATTCTACTGCTGATCTTGGAACTGACTTTCCTGAAGATTCTCAAAATTGTTCCTCTCCTATATCCTCTCCTCGGGAGCGACGACATCCTGGGTCTTGCTTTTCTGACCTATTTCATAATAATAGTTTGGAGCAAGCACCCAGAACAAATGTTGTCTGCCTTCGTTATTGTGGGGGACTTGAGGAACACCTGGATAGACTATGTTGCCAGAAAATTGTTAAAGGATTCACTGAACTTTCAAGCTAATGACATTTATGCATTAATAAATATTAGAGGTGAAGACACCTTTGACATTAGTTTTATAACAGTTCCTGGTTTAGATAAATTCTGGAATTGATATAAGAAGTGTAAATCACAGCCTTTGTGGTTGCCCTTTTGAGTGATTACCATCATGAAACCCCTCTACAAAATGGTAAATGTTATGTTCAGGAATGAGGGAGTAAATGTGGGAGATATTCTCTTTTGGTTGGAACACAAATGCATGGCGTTGGGACCCCCAGAAGCGATTATTAATGTGGAAGGTATATGGACTGGAAGCTATATATTTAAAGTTAAACTTCATATTATAGGGAATGAAGTTGTCCAAATACCTAATATCTTTTTTTTTGGAAAAGATAGGGGTATGTGTTTCTATCCTGGGCAGCCCAAGGCATGCTATAAAGGTATCAGCAGGAGACACCTTATCAGTGCCTGTGATAAGGTGAAATGTGCACTCTGTGGTGAACTTGACCATGATTGTGGGACCTGTAGGAATATTTTTCGTTGCAAACTTTGTGATGAACAGGGCCATGCCTATCACCAGTGTCCTTGGACTGGAAGAAACAAACAGAGGGACTTGATAAGGAGGATTTAATCAATTCTGCGCAGGGTATGCATCAGAGCAGGGACTTGCCCATGCAGGCCCAAAACCTTCAACTTCTATGTCTAGTGCAGGCCCTACTGCCCCCCCTCTTCCACTTCTACTACTGATCCAATGTTTTCAGAAACCACACAGGCCTCAGGGCAGGATTCAAGTGAACACTCTCCCGATACTATTCCCACTGTACTTCCAAAGGGCCAGCTGATGTAGATTTAGAGACCCCCCCATTACTACAACCCTCAATAGGCAGGTTGTTATGCCACCTCCTCCTTCTACATCAGAGTTTCAATCCCCCCACCCAAGAAGGGTAACCCCGGCTTCTAGTCAACAAGTTAGTCAGCATGTAGACATTTCTCTTGGTAACTCCTTTCAAGTGTTACTGAACCAGGAGGGTGGTTCAGAATCTGATGTTTCCATAAAATCTGGTTTTATTTCTGATATGGATTGTGAGGATGGGGGGGGGTTAGAAGTAAGAAGAAAAAAGGAAAAAAAAAGATATTCAGAAACCATAAGATTGATACCCTTCATTACATCTCATGGCTGCAATTAAACTTGTTTCCTTGAATACTTGTAGTATCAAGAATTATAAAAAAAGGATGGCATGTCTACATTTTTGCCTTACTTTGAATGCAGATATTATTTTTTTGCAGGAATCAAGATTTAATTGCCTGTCTGATCTTGGACATGCAACTAAATTGTGGCCAAAGGGGCCTAATTTTTGGTCCTATGGGGAATATGCAGCAGATGGCTTTGGCATTCTGTTTAACCATACATCTGTTCAAGTTACAAGATTGATTGACATACATCCAGGGAGGGTCCTTTTTTTGGCTTGTGTTTATCAGGGGTTTGCTCTCCGACTTATTAATACATATGTACCTCAGGTTAAATCATTGCAGATTGATTTATTTCATAGTATTCAACCTGGGCTGGCAGTATAGCCTAGAGGTTAGAGGAACGAGGTGTGAACAAGTTTGATACATCCAGCAGACCTGACCTGAGTTTGATTCTCACAATCTCCACTTGAGTACTGTGTGACTCTGAGCAAGTTACTGAACCACCCAGTGTTCCCAGGTCACCCCTGAAAACAGGCACTTGTGCCTAGTGTGCTTTACCTGTTTACCAAAGACTAAAATAATAAATAAATAAATAAATAAATAAATAAATAACCTTATTTATTCACTCAGAAGCAAATTATTTGGAGGGGGTGACATGAATTGTAGCTTAGATGTTAAACTTAAGGATAAAGTACAAATAAAGGTGTACTGTGACTCCCATGCTTTGCAAAAGGTGTTATTGTTAGCTTCTCTTAAAGATGCTTATAGGGAACTTTATCAGGATGTAGGGGCCACTTATAGGCGTAGTGCTTTTCGTACCAGGATAGATTTTATTTTTCTGTCAAAATTTCTTTTTCCACGTACATTACATTTAAGATCTTGTGAATTCTAAGACCATTTGGTTCTTCTTTGTACTATTGATATGTCCCATTTTCCAACTCAGTTTCCAGCGTTTGTCTCAAGGTGGAAATTAAATTCCTCTTCGTTGCAAGATTTGGGAGTACAATATAGATTGAACTCCGTTTTTGTTGCTAGAAAATCAAAAAGGGTATTTTATGATTCCTGGGCACAATGATGGGTTGTTACAAAGCTTGATATTTGGCATTTATTTATTTCTTTTGGGAGGGATATAAGTAAAAAGGAGTATTTAACTTATTTAGACTTTCGGAATCAATACTATAAACTGACATCTTTACCTAATATATCTGATGTTCGAATTAAGAAACAGCTTGATATTATCAAAAGTCATATGAGGCGTTATCAATATAATCATGCAGCATCCCTGCAGGCAGAAATGCAGTATGGTACTGCATGGACACCTTCGACCGACCCCTTTGCTGCTTGTAAACATAGGACAGATACTAAATTGATGATGGGTCTTAAAAATAAAGCTGGGTTTTTGAATACTTCTAACATTGAGATGTTGGAAACTATTAGGGAATTTTTACAGGAACATCAAGGAACCCCTTTTACTACACTAGTGCAGTGGAAGGACATTATTACTTGTATATTACCAGCACCGTCTGAGGTAGAAAGCAGTGATTTGGTTAAATCCATTTCTAGAGAGGAAATTAGGCATGAAATCAATTGTTTTGCTTTAGGTATCTCACCGGGGGAAAATGGCCTTTCAAATGAATTTCATAAATTTTATGTAGATGATATGAGATTTTGTATAATGTTTATGATGACATTTTGGACACAGGGCAGATGCCTCATAACTTCTCATTGCTCTGCTTATCTATTTATATAAAAAGAGGGTTAAGACGGATTTAGGTAATTGGAGACCTATTAGTTTGTTGAACATGGACTACAAATTATTTTCTGCAATTTTATGTCATAGATTACAAAAAGTGTCTTCTAAATTAATTCACCCAGTCCAGACTTGCTCTATTCCAGGGAGAAATATTCAACAAAATCTGGCTTTTTGCTAAATGTTTGTGAATTTGGTAAACAAGGGAGATTGTCAGACTACTTACTTGATTTGGATCAGACAAAAGCCTTTGACAGGGTGTCTCACACCTTTCTTTTGCAAGTTCTTGAAAAGCATGGGATACCTGTCAAATTTAGGTCTTGGATCAGTCTTCTATATCAGGAGGCCATATTGCTACCTACTGTTAATGGGGTTATAGGGGAGGCATTGTCCTAAAAATGGGGAGTGATACAGGGTTGTTCAATTAATCCCCTGTTGTACACATTCGTACTATATCCTATTGTGAGGGAAATCTTTCAAAACACTAATATAAAAGGTTTATCTCCATCACCATTTTTGGAACCTCAAAAATTGGCAGTTTATGCTGATGATTTGGTCGTTACAGTTCAGGACTCAGTATCAGGCATAACTGCTTTGCAAGTATTGGATAGGTATGCCAGTTTCACAGGAGTGGCTCTTAATTATACTAAGAGTACAGGGGTCTATGTGAGCGGAGGGGTACATGAGTCTAGGGTTTGGCAAATTGCTGTCTTTACTGACACTATTAAAATTCTTCGTTGTCATTTTGGTAATGGTCATTTGGCCTATATTAATTGGGAAGAGAAAATAAGAGTGGGAGAACAGAAGTTACAAGTTTGGAAGGCATGGGCTCTTTCTAAAACAAAGAGGGTTTTGATTATTAAAAAAATTCTGCTCCCTATTTTTCTGCATGTTTGTACTGTTCTTCCCATTCCACAGACCTTGGAGACAAGATTGTTTAGTATTTTTTTTCTGCTGTTGTGGAGGAGCTGTCTTAAAGAGATTTTACTTATTTATCAGTCAAACAAGGTGGGCTTGAACTGATACATCCTTTGTTTTTTTATTTGTCCTTTTTCTTTAAAACTATGCTGCCAGGAGTGATGGAACATGAACATCAATGGGATGCTTGGACGAATCTGTTGTTCTGGCCTTTTTTACAGAAATGGGGGGATTCCATACCCAAACTACAGGCCTCTTTAGCAGTCCCAGACTTTGCTGTAGCTGCAGTTCGGAAATTAAACCAGTGGGGGGGTTACTAAAGGGCATCTAGCAAATTTACAGCGGAAACCCTTATAGATTGATATTATATGGAGAAATTCTGCTTCTCAGGTAGACTTTCCTAAATGTGTACCTACAAAGTTGGGAACTGCATTACACACACTTGTTGATAAATGAATCCTGGTTAGGATGTGGGATATGCAGTGGCTATGTTGCCATGGTCGGTTAAGGGTCAAGGGGAATCTTAAGCATAAGCCTCTTTTGGAGCGTAAGTGTATTAGAATAGAGTGCAGTGGCCAGGAAGAAACTATGGAACATTTTTTTCCATTGTATGTATGCTCATCAGTTTTGGATCAACTTGGCCACTGGCTGGTGCTGGGGTTTGGCAACCTGTATTACCTAAGGAAGATTAGTTATGGGGGATTATACCGGGCTTTTGTCACAATATCATCCTAGCACTTTGAATTTGCTGTGTGCTTGTATTAAGTTTTATATGTGGCAAGCTCAATGTTAATATTCCATACAGCATTTACTTATGCCTACTCAGTTTTTGATTTCACAAATTGAGGATGCAGTTAGTAAACAGAAGGAACTGGAACAAACACTCCTTACTGTACCGAAGTTTCAGATTTTATGGAAACATATTTTTTGGTTATGATTACACGTCTTATGTATTATTTGGGGTTGCCGTTAGTTTCTTTCTCTTGATTATGTTTATTTGTTAATTTTTTTTTTGCATACAGAAGGGATTAGTGGAAAGTGATGTTTTCAATTAATTGTCTGTGATTTATTTTGTGGTTTACTTTATTTTTGTATATGTTATTATTGCACTGATGTATAGTTTTTCTTTTTCAATAAAAATTCCCCATCTCTTTTCAAGAAGTGCCTTTAACATCCACCTGAACTACCATCAGAAAAGGCAGATGGGACCTCGGTTTAATGTCTCATCTGAAAGACGGCACCTCAGGAATGCAGCACCCCACTCTCATGCTGCACTGCAGTGTCAGTATTGGGATATTAAACCATATGTCTGGTGTGGGGATGGAACCCACAGCCTTCTGATCTCTTGACTTCAGAGGTGAGTGTGCTACCTGCTGAGCCACTGACACTGGTTTCCCCAGTGTCTAGTGGAAACCCAGTCCCTCACCCATGGATCACTCTCTCTTGTGGTACTGGCACCCCCCATATCTTTCCCTGGTGTCTAATGGCACCCTCACCATCCATTCCTATTATTTCTTTTTTTTATTTATTTATATATTGTAAACTTTATACAGTATTGTATCTGCTTCTTGACCCTATTATCCAGCCACATGGCGACAGTGCATATTACATCCTAATCTTTCTCCTTACCTCTGCCTATGAATATGTACATATTGCATAGTTACTACTGTACTGTCTAACTCCTCTCCTCTGCCTATTAATATGTAAATATTGTAAAGCTTTATTTTTGTACTGTTATCACCACTTGTTCGTTAGTACTTCATATGGTTGTAATGTATACTCCCTTTTTCAATCCTCCTGTACCTCCCCCCAGGTCACACCTGGAAATGAACCTTGACTCAGTGTGCTTTTCCAAGTTATCAGTTTAAATAAATAAAATCAATAACATTTATTCAATCTGACACTGGGATGCCCACCCCCAGTGGTAGATACCCCCACACAGCATGTTCCATTTTATGAATGCTGACATCGGGGGCCCAGTCCCTGTGTCAGCATTGCAATACCCCTACCCCCCTGTCCAGCAGTGTTGGACACTGGTGAGCCCACTCCCAGTGTCCCCAATTTTTCATTTTGTTTACCTATGAAAAGAAAACTGTCCCAGATGTGTTTTTTTTTTATTTAACCTGAAAACAAGAAAATGGTCCCTCGTCATCCCTGCCATCCCCCTCCCCATCCTGACCCTCCTGCTGATCACCCACTACCCCACACACACACTCCCCTGACCCTATACTTACCTCCGGAGGTCCTCCACTGTCATTTTCTGTGGACCTGGATACGTCTGCACTCTTTAAAGCCAAACCACAAACTGAGGAATCAAGGTAAGTGCCTTGTAACGTATTTCAGAGGTGTTTTGAACTTATGTTGATATCTTTGCCATTTTTAGGTATTTTTTCATTAGATTTTCAACATGGGCTTTTTGGAACTCCATCTTACAGACACTGTCACTGTTATTTCATTAATTGAGCCAGGAGGGTGATTTTGCGGTCATTGCACAAAATCACATTTAGGGATCTATTAACGAAATGACTGTGCCAGTATTTATGAGGTGGGGTCCCAAAAAAGCCCATACTGAAAATATGGTGAACATTTTCCTAAAAATGGCTGAGTTACATGTGGTCATTGACATTTCTGTAAGCACATGTGAAACTTTGGTAATTTTTATTATTTGCCCTCCAAATTTTCAACATAGCCATTATTTCACACCACCTCATGAACAGTATAACTGTCATTTTTCACATCATGCCTGAAATGTGTTTTCATACCTGTGGCATGGAATGGCATTTTGTCAAGATGTAAAAATTGTATCCTATGGGGTTTATGATATGGGTTCATCAAAAGAATATGTTAAAAATTTGGGGTCAAATTATGAAAAAATGTCAAAGTTATGACCATTAATTGCAATCTCAGTATGCCCAGTCTTAGCTTTGGACATTTTTAATATGTTGACACCAGATTTTGAACACAGCCTCTTACCTGACCTCATGTATGTCATAGCTGTCATTTTTCAAATCCAACCCAAAATGTGTTTTCTCACCTGTGGCACAGAACAGCATTGCAGTTGTGCAGAATTACATTTAGGTGGGGATTTGAAAATGTTCTCTACTGGGTACATGTGTTGGGGTAATGACATGGTGATGCTAATAATTTGGTCATGCATCTATGGAGGGATGGGTGCACAGGGTCCAAAGGATCCTGCACTCCCACAATAAAGTAAGGAACATCATGAAGCATGGGAGCTTAGGGCCCAAATGGACCTGCACTCCCACTGTGACATAAATGCAGTTATGGAGGATTGGACCCTGTGCTCCCACAGGCAAATAAGGATACAATTAATCTATTTGAAAATGTAAGGAAATTCATTGCAAGAAACTTTGTTAATGCACCATTAGGACTGAAGCATAAAAAGTAGGGAAATACAATCTTAAGGCTCCCAAGCCTAAGACCCCACCCCCACTGTGCATGCATGAACAGGCATGAGGGCTGTGTTTTGGGGTTGTGAACCCTAATGCTTATCACATTCTCCTATGCTGTGCTCATCTTACCTTGGTTATTCTTGGAATGGTGTGAGGATTAGGGTTCACAACCTCAAAACACACCCCTCATGCCTGTTTCTGCATGCATAGTGGGGTTGGGTCTTATGCTTGGGAACCCTGAGGTCGTATTTCCCTACTTTTTTTTGTAACTTTATTTTTATTAGAATTTCACCAATTTTACATACAAAATTCTACCAAGATAGGCAGAATCACCATAGAATGATATAACATTCACAATACTATTACAGGATAAATGGTACACTATCCTTCTTTTAACCACTTTGGGGAGTAAACAGTTTTTTAAATCACAGCTTTCCACTCAAAATGGAGCTATAATGCAGCCAATGCTATCTTACATACTAACATACTATTTGCCAGCAGATTAGGCCTTACGGTCTATTGAGTCTGCTCGAACCTCAGATCCCTAGTTGGGTGCCAAGGCCCCCCCTTGTGTTCCAGAAACCCCTATCATCCATTCCCACCCCCCTGGGCCAGGCCATCATCTGATACATCCACTTTCTGTGTCTGTCCCACCCTCTTTTGAAGCCCTCCACTGTGGATCTCTGAACCAGCTCACCAGGCAGTGCATTCCAAGGGTCCACCACCCTCTCAGTGAAAACCTCCTCCTCTTTCCCCTCACCCTTCCACCTTCCAACTTCAAACCATGCCCTCTGGTGATACCTCCCTGCTTTAGTCTAAAGATCCCCTCCATGTTTACCCTATTTATTCCCTTGAGGTACTTGAAGACCTCAATCATGTCCCCCCGTCTCTCCTCTCCTCCAATGAAAACAGGCAGAGCTCCTCTAGTCTGTCCTCATGCGTCAAATCCCCTAGCCCTCGTATCATCTTAGTTGTCCTCCTCTGCAGTCTCTCCAGGAGCTGTATGCCCCTCTTCAAGTGTGGTCTCCAGTACTGTACACAGTACTCAAGGTGTGGTCTAACCAGTCCATTGTACAGCGGCAGAATCACTTCCTTGCTCCTAGAGGTGATCCCCCTTACGATGCATCCCAACATCCTGTCTGCCTTGCTAGCTGCTCTCCTGCACTGCTCAGAGTTATTCATACATGCATCCACCATGACCCCTAGGTCTTTTTCCCCTATTGAGGCCTCCAGCGCCTCCCCTCCCAGGGTGTATCTGTGTTTAGGGTTTCCCCACCCAAGATGCAACACCTTGCACTTGGTGATATTGAAATTTAATTTCCGTGTATAAGCCCAGCTTTCCAGGGTGTCCATGTCCCCTTGCAGGACCAACCTCCCCTCTTCTCCCTCAACTACTGCTCCCATCTTGGAGTCATCAGCGAAAAGACTCATTTCACGCCCTATACCCTCCCTGATGTCTGATATGTATGCATTAAACAGGATCGGACCCAGGATCTTGTTTTAGTGCTATAAACAGCTAAACAGGATTTGCTTACCAGGCTAATCTAAGCCTAGCTTAATGTTCTACATTGAAAAAAATATTATTATTTATCCTTTGATAAGACTACACCACTACCACAAACACATACAAATGACTTTTGTGTGAGCTGATCAGTTGACTCAACATGGTGAGAAAGCATTAGCATTAAACATATACCTAGAGGTACTATAATAAGAAACAATACAGGGGTATACAGTGGCATTGCATGTGTCTTTAGTTGTTCAGCTAAGCTTTGCAAAATCCCTTACTCTCTGATCTCAATAGATCACCATGGAGTATCGAGCTTCACAATAACAATCCCCATCTTGTGTCGCATGCTAAAACTCACCTCTGGGCTCATCTTAATACTCAACTATAAACATATTTTAAAAAATATTCAAACAATCAAACAGCCTTTTAACAAATTGGTGAAATAGATTGAACCTTATTTTACTTCAACAGTCCTGATTAAAGGCACGAGAGTCATAGATCAACTAGGCATCAGGTCTTCGAGTTAGCTGATGCCTGACAGATTCTCGAAGATCATGCCCAAAATGACAAGGGCCTAAAATTTGGTTAGAGTCTTCATCTAAAGGTCCCCTGACTCAAGGGCAGTGGTATTTCCCCAAAGTACTTACAAATCAGCCATTGATTCCTGTCACATCATCACCTGAGTCAGAGTTATCACAGTTCTGGACTTCCACCTGAGAGTGAACTTTAGCAATGCAGGCCCCTGCCGCTTTGGGATCCATAAATACATACATCTTCTGATGCAGGGTGAATTGGAGTCATGCTGGAAAACCCAATTGGTAAGGAATATCCATTTCTCTCAATTTCTGGGTCACGCCATTGAAAGCTTTTTTCTGATTTCGAGTAACAAAGGAATAGTCGGGGAAAAAATAATATTCTGGCACATTCTTACTTGATTCTTCCTTGTTCCCTTGCAGCTTTTAGAATCCTATCCCTCATTTTGGAAGACTGAGTCACCATCAGCATGGTGTGCAGGCCTTCCTCCAGATTTCAAGCCCATCTAGGTGTGATCTGGTACACTTTCACAATTACCGGAGCAAACCCCAGTCCCAGAGTCTCTGGCATCCATCTCTCCAGGAAACTTACTGGATCATCCCCCTCTGATCCCGCCAGTATTCTGAGAGCTCGAATATTAGGTGCCCTGACAGAATTCTCCAACTGCTCAATTCTAGCCTTCAGGAGGCTTTGCTCCTTCAGTGAATTTGCCACTGCTGCTAGGGCTTTGCCTGATGTGTGATTCGATTCTTCCATTATCGGAGTCATTGCCTCTACAGTAGCTTCTACCGTTACCACGTATTCTGTATAAGAATCAAATTTCTTGTCTAGTAGTTGGATAGAGCTTGTCAGGGCATTTACTGCTGCTTGTAGGGAATCCAGGGATGCTGGAGAGTTGCGTGTGTTGTTCAGCTGCAGTATGGGCCCCTGAGCGGTCGATGGTCCTGCTGCCATTTGATCCTGTTTTTGAGTATTTCGTGTTCTGCCCATCATTCAAAAACAAGTACTTCCCAATACTAGATATTAGTAGCTTTAGTTTGAATATTTAAATATTGTAGAATCTCTTCTTAAGTTTTTTCTTTATTGAGTTTTTAATTTTGCCATGGAGGAGCTCACCAAAGAATGTCTTCCATGCTGGGCTGCTAGCTCTGCCCCCCAAATGTCCCTACTTTTGATGCTTCAACCATAATAGTGTATTAGCAAAGCTTTTTTAAGGAATGTTTTGGCACTCAACATGATGTGATACAGCCACCACTGCATTGGAAATATAGCAAAACCTGTGCACTGGGTTACATCCGGTTTGCTGAAGTCTGTTGTATAAAATGTAAACTTAGCACGTTTTGAAAAAAAGAATTCTAACTGCCTTTGGTTTCACTGCAGAGGACATAAAGAATGAAAACTGTTGTTGATACCTATATCCAAGTGTCTGAACAGCTGATCATTCCCACAAGACTTTAAAACACAATGCACAGTAGTTATTTTATTTACTTATTTATTTGTAAGTTTTGACCAGGAAAGGCACACAAAGCTATAATAACTTGTTTCCAGATGCATCCTGTTCAGTGGGTTGCATGGACCTGTTTTATTGATGGAGACATGCTGGCTGTGATATTAGGGAAACTTCCATACTCTACCTGCAGGAGGCTTTCTGCTTGCTTTGTGAGGATAGAGGTACTTGGTGCTGTGGAAGTTGGAGTCACAGGTGGTGTAGATTGCTTCTCTCTCCACCCGGCATACTGAGGAAGCTTTTTATTTTGTGATTTCTGGTTTTCCATTTAGGCAAGCAGCTTAGGGCAGTATGTACTGTGTCTGATTTTGTGATTGCTGGTTCTCAGCCTGGGCAAGTGGATCAGGGCAGTATTTTTCCCAAATGTGGTCGGGAAAACATGGAGGATGAGAATGTCTCACAGAGCTCTATATACATATCCCCTGCAGGTGAAGTTTTCATGGCTGGAAGTGTGACTCCTATTTCTTGCATTCCATCTGCTATGGAGAGTCCAAAACTGTATGCCAAATGACTAAAGATTTAAAGGATACAAGACAATTTTTAATGAGGGCAGGAAATCAGAGCATGTTGTAAACCAGAAGGCTACTGGAACCTCACATGAAGAATTGCTTTTGGATACTGAATTGCAAAGGAAAAAGTCAGACCTTCTACAATTAACCCTTGCAGGACTGCAGACTGATATATCAGTCCAGAACTCCAAAACGTTCTAATTCTGTCAGCAGTATAAGGGTTAATACTGGAAGATGAGGAAAAATGTTCCAGGGAAAAAACATTTCTGTCTTCACTTGGAAACCCAAGGTCTCTACACTGGTGGTGTACCTGCTTCTTAACAGACTGTTTTAGAAAGTTTCTGTGTGACAATTTGGCCAGCCCTACGGGTTCCAGGTCTGAGAAAATGCTGCTGAGAGACTGCCTAGTGTATCCATGTGTGTTTTAGCTGACAGGAAAAACAGCTGATGCCGAGATGCAGTGGATGTCCTGTATCTGGACTTCAATAAGGTATTTGACTCGATGCCTCATGGTAGGCTGGGAAGTAAGTTAGAAGACACAGGGGCAGGTGCAAAGCTGGTGAGATGGGTAGGGAACTGGCTTCAGAGAAGGCAACAGTGTGGTGGTGGGTGGGGAGCTCTCACACCCAAGGGTAGTGATGAGCGGTGTTCCATAGGACTCGCTGTTGGGACCAGTGTTATTTGGGATATTCATTGTAGACATATCATTGGACATCAAGAGCAAGATCAGTCTGTTTACTGATGATACCAAGATGTGAGCAGTGGTGGATGACCTAGGGGATCACAGGGGTTGCAGGATGATCAGACAAAGCTTGAAACCTGGTCAGACACCTGGCAACTGGGGTTTAATGCCAAAAAGTGCAAGGTGCTGCATTTTGGGGTGAAGAACACAAGGAGTTACCAGCTGCAGGGAGTGCAGCTACCCCAGACAGAGGAGGAGAAAGATCTGGGGGTGCTCATTACACAGTCAATGAACAACTCAGCACAATGTAGGAAGGCAGCTGCAAAGGCCAACAAAATGCTGGGTTGCATTGCAAGGGGTATATCCTCAAGGAGGGAGGAGGTGATTCTGCCACTGTATAGGTAATTATTTAGACCGAACCTGGAGTACTGCGTGCAGTACTGGCACCTGTATCTGAAGAGGGACATTAAGTTACTGGAGGGGGTGCAGCACAGGGCAACAAAGGGGCTATGGGACGTATCATATGAGAGGAGGCCGAGGGAGTTGAACATGTACTGGCTGGAGGAGGGATGGGGGGACATGATTGAAACCTTTAAGTACATGAAAGGAATAAACAAGACAGGTCCAGAGGGGCTGTTCAAAGTAAGGGAGGGGAAGGACACCAGTGGCCATGATATGAGACTGGAGGGAGGAAAGTTTAGGAAGGAGATGAAGAAATGCTTTTTTACAGAGAGGGTGGTAGCTGGGTGGAATGCTTTACCTGCATAAGTGGTATATAGTAGAATAGTGGACTGTTTCAAAAGGGGATGGGACAGGACAAGAGGGAGGGTCAATAGAGGGGAAGGGTGGAAGGGAGGGGCAGCTGCAGAATAAAGGATGCTAGCTGCACATTCAAGCAGACTTGATCAACCTCTAGGCCTTTATCTGCTGGCAAATTTCATAGGTTCGTATGTTCGTATGTTCGAGATCAAAGGCCCCAAGGTGGATTCCGAAGTTTTGACTGCACGCACAGACACACACAGGCACTGACAGCAGACCCCTGGAGAAGTAGCTGGCACTATTGACTATGGGAACATCAGCTGATTGTGCAGAGCTTGGTGGGAGCAGAAGTATCATGAAGAAAAAGGTACAACAAAAGCAAAGACTTTAAACAGCACAAATGTTTGAGGTACAGGACTTGATATAAAAGTCAGGGGAGAAACAAAATGAAGATAGTTGATGGTGGAATCTCCCCTACATGTTGTGGGCCAGTATAAATTGATATGTCTATAGAGTTGAACACAAATGGGTCTGTTAAACCAATATCCATTCCATTTCAAAATAATGACTAAACCCAGGTAAGACAGCCTGGTACAATGGACCCAAGGAGTGGTCCCACACCCCCTCATAATAATCAAATGGCATCCTCTGAGCCTTTAAAAAAGGCAGGGTCACACAGAGACTTGATGGGGCCAAGCTTTTCCTTAGAGGTTCCAGAGTTATTTATTTATTTTTGATAACCAGGTAGTTGTACTAAACATTTAGATGCCTATTTTCAGGCATGACCTGGGAGGGTACAAGTCAAATACAGTGCACCAACAGTTGACAATAATTACAAGATGGTACAAGCAAAGTACAGTACATCAACAGTGGACAAATAAATACAGGGTGGTACAAGAGAAATACAAATAATTGCACTTTTACATAACAGCATTGGTCACCAACAGTAGAAATGGGGGAATTACTATTGAAAGACATAGGATTTTCAGGTTTCTACAGCTCCAGT
This sequence comes from Neoceratodus forsteri, assembly GCA_016271365.2. Lineage (NCBI taxonomy): Eukaryota > Metazoa > Chordata > Ceratodontiformes > Ceratodontidae > Neoceratodus > Neoceratodus forsteri. Next base: position 1,058,031,686 of record CM057451.1, on the reverse strand, counting down.
TTTGCTTAGATCCAGTACTGAAGGTACCACTTAGATATATGAAGTTCCCCCTGTTGTTTTTGAGACTGGTAGTATGAACCCTGGTGTAAAAAGTATGACTTCTCATTCTCTGCTACCAAGCACTGTTTTGCCACATGCAGGTCTTACACAAACTGTCTCAACCGCAGAGTGACCTGGCTGAGAGTTAACATTTCTTTCATGGACAAGTGCTACCTGGGGGAGATAGCAAACAGGCAGTTCTACTAGCCCAAGATTGACAAGACCCAGAGGGAGATGATCAAGGGTCTGGTCCTTGAACTGAGGATCATTCAGAACACCCACTGTCTCTCATGCCAGGGACCTCCAGAGCCTGGTAGGATTCATATCCCGCCCCCTGGGGCATAAAACATATACAGACTTTTTTAAACCTTTAACTGAACCAGTCAAGAGACAGAATGCAATCCAACCTCAGTATGAAAGAGGTATGGTGGAAGTTCTGGGCCAGATTTTTGTGGCCGAGGTGTTACTGAAGGCAGAAAGGTTTTTTTGCAATGGAAATCTTTGCTTTAATACATTCAGTTGTAAACATAGAAACATAGAATTTGATGGCAGATAAGGACCGCTTGGCCCACCTAGTCTGCCCATTTCCCTAACTAACAGATAAGCTGCAGATCCTAGTTAACCAACAGCCTACTTCCTATGAAGAGAGACGAAAGGAGCTTAATATGTATAGCCTCGAGGAAAGGAGGGAGAGGGGGGAACATGATAGAAATGTTCAAGTACCTCAAGGGAATCAACAAAGTCCAAGAGGATAGCATCTTTCAAAAAAACAGGTGTGCAAGAACAAGAGGGCACAATTTGAAGATAGAGGGGGGGGTGGCTCAGAGGTAATTTAAGGAAGTATTTTTTCACAGAGAGGGTTGTGGATGCATGGAATGGCCTTTCGGAGAGCTTGTGGAGTCAAAATCAGTGGTGGAATTCAAGCATGCATGGGACAGTCATAAGGCCATTCTAGGGGGTGGGGGTAGGAAGAAGTAGGCTGCTGGTTAACTAGGATCTGCAGCTTATCCAGTAGGTAGGGAAATGGGCAGACTGGGTGGGTCAGGTGGTCCTTATCTGCCATCAAATTCTATGTTTCTATGTTTCTTATGTCTGTCCCATGCATTCTTGAATTCCCCCACTGTTTTTGACTCTACGACCTCCTCAGGAAGGACGTTCCATGCATCTACAACCCTCTCTGTGAAGAAATAATTCCTCACATTACCTTTGAGCTGTTCCCCCCTCTATTTATGTTCAAATTGTGCCCCCTTGTTCTTGCACATCTCTTTTTCTGAAAGATGCTACCCTCTTGGACTTTGTTGATTCCCTTGAGGTATTTGAAAATTTCTATCATGTCCCCCTCTCCCTCCTTTCCTCGAGCCTATACATCTTCAGCTCCTTTAGTCTTTCTTCATATGTCTTCTGGTGCAGACCCTGCACCATTTTGGTTGCCTCCTCTAGACAGCCTCCACCCTGTCTATGTCTTTGTGGAGATGGGTCTCCAGAACTATACACTGTATTCCAGATGTGGTCTTACCAACTGTCTGTACAGAGGGCCAACAACTTCCTGTTTTCTACTGGTGATGCCTCTCCCTGTGCATCTCATTATCCCCCCAGCCCTTCTTACTGCCTTTTCACATTGCTGGCCCACCTTTAAGTTGTCTGATATGACTACCCCCAAGTCCCTTCCCATTTTTGTTGTTGTCGATATCTCACCCCCTTCCCATTGTGTACTCTTCGCCTGGGTTCTTGTTTCAGAGGTACATTACTTTGCACTTCCTTGCGTTGAATCTAACCTGCCATACATTTGACCATTCCTCCAACCTCGACAAGTCCCTTTTCATTATTTCCATCCCACCTTGTGTATCAACCATGTTGCATATCTTTGTGTCATCTGCAAAGAGACATACTTTCCCTTCCAGTCCCTCTGCAATGTCACTTATAAAGACATTAAAAAGGACCAGCCCCAGTACTGCACTCTGTGGTACCCCACTAGTAACCCCCCTTTCTTCACTGTGAACTCCATATACTATTACCCATGGTGTCCTGTTGTCCAGCCAGGGTTTTACCCAGGCTACTACCCTGGGACCCACTCCCAGGCTGGCTAATTTGTTTATTAATCTTTGTGCGGGACTGTGTCAAATGCCTTGCTAAAGTCTAGGTAGGCCATGTCCACAGCCCCTCCCTGGTCTACTACTTTGGTCACCCAGTCAAAGAAATCATTTAGATTTGTCTGGCATGACCTTCCTGCTGTGAATCCATGCTGCCTTGGGTCCGGTGCCCTACTGGCCTCTAGGTACTCAACAGTTCTTTCCTTCAGAAGTGATTCCATCATTTTCCCTACCACTGAGGTCAAACTGACAGGTCTGTAGTTTCCTGCCTCTGTCTTGCTCCCACTTTTGTGAAGTGGAATCACATCCGCCCTCCTCCAGTCCTCAGGTACCACACCATCCTCCCATGATTTATTAAAAAGGGTAGTCAGTGGTGTTATTAGTTATTCCCTTAGATCTTTTAGAATTGTGGGGTGAATCCCATTGGGTCCCATTGCTTTATCCACCTTCAGTTTTAAGAGTTCTTTCAGAACCCTTTCTTCTGTGAAAGGACTAATATCAATCCCCCTATCCAGAGTGCTTATATTGACTGGATTAGGTATCTCCCCCTGCTTTTCAATTGTGAATACTGAGCAGAAGTATTCATCCAGTATCCCTGCTTTTTCACTGTCACTCTCTGCCCAACCACCTTCCTCTTAATTCAGCCTAAGGATCACTGCCTTAGTCTTTCTTTGCTCCCTAATGTACCTATAAAAGGTTTTATCCTCCTTCTTAACTGAGTTGGCTATCTTTTCCTCGGTTTTGGCCTTTGCTATTCTGACTGTCTTCCCCACTTCCTTCTGCCCCAAGATCAAGAGACCACTTTGAGAGACCACCCTGAGATTGAGAGAACCCTGTGAGATTGAGACTACTTCAAGAGAGTACCCCGAGATCAAGACTACTTCGATAGACTAACCCGAGATCAAAACTACTTTGACAGACTACCCCGAGATTGAGACTACTTTGAGAGACTACCCCAAGATTGAGACTGCTTTAACAGACTACCCCAAGATCGAGACTACTTCAACAGACTACTCCGAGATCAAGACTACTTCGACAGACTACCTCGAGATTAGACTACTTTGAGACACTACCTGGAGATTGAGACTACTTCGAAAGACTACTCCAAGATTGAGACTACTTTGAGAGACTATCTTGAGATCGAGACTACTTCGAGAGACTAGCCCGAGAATGAGAAACTACTCTGAGAGTGACTACCCTGAGATCGAGAGAGAGAGAGAGATTTCTGTCCTGCGAGAGACCACAACCCCACAGATCATCACTGGAAATATGGTGAATATATACAAAAATTACCTGCTAGACCTGTTCGATAGTGCCAGTGACAATGAGGTGGATGAATTTCAAGGTTTTGATGATTCCGACATCGAGGTGGACTTGGTGCGTATGATGCCTTTGGTTACACCAGACAGTGACAGTGATTTCAGTGATGATGATGATCTGCCCCTGGTTATGCTGTGGCAGAAGAGGCACTCCATGGAGAGTGAAGAGGATGATGTGCCAGTGGCCAAGCTACGTCGGCAGAGGAACGGCACAGACAGTGAAGATGATCTTACTTTGGGTACACTGCAGCGTGTGAGTACCCAAATTGACATTGATGATAATGATGAACAACATGAAGTTGATGCAGAACAACTGGAGCAACCTTACCCACATCTGGAGGCTGGTCACAATGATGGATGGACAAGTTGCTTGCAGCAGGTCCATGTTGAGGATTTCAAGGAGCCTGTGGGTCCCACCACACTGATGAGTGCAGAGAAGACTCCCATGGATTTTATGAACCTGACATTCCCACCAATTCTGTATGTCTTGATTGCCGAGGAGACAAACCGGTACAGTGTCCATAAGCAGGCAGAAGCGAACAAAGTTGACCACCGTTGGACACTGGTAACTGCGTGTAACATAAAAGCTTTACTTGGAATGTGACAGTACATGTCAGTTATAAAGGCGCCACACTACCGCATGTACTAGGGGAAGCACCATCTCTATGGACATTTAACGATTTAAAAGTTAATGACCCGTGAGCATTATGAGAAGATTATGCAGTATCTGCACGCCAGTGACAGCACGCTAAATCTACCAAGAGGATCGCAAGAGCATGATAAGCAACATCACGTCTGAGCAGTTATCAACCATGTTATCAAGGCATGCAAGATGGAGTACAACCACAATGAGAAGTGTCAGTTGATGAGGCAATGGTGGGCTTCAGAGGATGACTGTCCTTCAAGCAATACATGCGATGCAAGCTGCAACGGTATGGGATAAAATTATGGGTCCTTACAGATCCTCATAGTGGTTATGTGTCGACTTCCAAGTGTACATAGGAAAGCTTGCTGGTGCTGTGGAAGTGGGCCTTGCAGAGAGGATTGTGAAAGACTTGACTAAGGATCTTCATGGCAAAGGGCACCATGTATATTTTGACAATTACTTTACTTTGGTTCACCTGGTGAAAGAACTATTGAAAGTTGGCTTGTACTCATGTGGAACAATACAGACCAACAGGATTGGAGAGCCTTTGGAACTGAACAAATTGTCAATGAAGAAGAAAGCTTGTGGTTATTATGAACAACAACAGAACAGTTCACTTGTTTCCACAGCGTGGAAAGACAACCATCCCGTTTTCTTGCTCTTGACAAACCATGACACTACCTCACCAGTAACGTCTGTGCCCAGGAGACAAAGAGATGGCACTGTTGTATCAACTGCATGTCTGGATGTACTGCAGCAGTGTAACACACACATGAGCGGTGTGAACATCACTGACCAGCATCGGGGGCAGTACCCATGTGCCAGAAAATCAAAGAAGTGGTGGATATACCTTTTCTGTTTTTTGTGGGACATGGCATTGGCAAATGCCTTTACTCTGTTCCAAGAGAGCATGAATCATGTTCAGTGATCGAAGACTGGATGAGTGACCAAGCACAGACAACAGAATTTCCACGTGCTCCTCTCTGAGAATCTGTTGGAAGGATATGCACATAGAAGACGTAGTGCCTCACTTCCAGTAATCGTGCAAAATCCAACTTGTGATGGACTACACTAGCCCATGAAAGGGAGAAGGGGAAGTGCAGAAATTGTTCCCAGAAGAAAATACATGCCAAACCTTCATATACATGGAACACATGCAAAGTACACCTCTGCGTTGATTGTTTTCCTGCATATTGCCAGTACAGATAGAGGCTCAAACTGGCAATACAAGAAGATTTACCCCCAGTACTTCATCTGCAGCTTCTCTGACTGTACATGATGGGGATCTGCAGGGCAAGGGAACAGACATACCATGTTTCGTGAGTGCAAGAGACCAGAGTGCTGTGACTGTGAGAGAGAGACCAGAGTGCTGCGACTGTGAGAGAGAGACCAGAGTGCTGTGACCATGAGAGAGAGACCGGAGTGCTGTGACTGCAAGAGAGAGAGAGAGAGAGAGAGACTGGAGTGCCGTGACTGTGAGAGAGAGAGGGAGAGAGAGACCAGAGTTCTGTGACTGTGAAAGAGAGAGAGACCAGAGTGCTGCAACTGTGAGAGAGAGACTGGAGTGCTGTGAATGCGAGAGAGAGACCAGAGTGCTGCAACTGTGAGGAAGAGAGAGACCAGAGTGCTGCAACTGTGTGTGTGAGAGAGAGAGAGAGAGAGAGAGAGAGAGAGAGAGAGAGACCAGAAATGCTGTGGCTGTAAGAGACAGAGAGAGAGAGAGACAGAGAGAGAGACAGAGATAGAGACCAGAGTGCTGCGACTGCGAGAGAGAGGGAGACCAGAGTGCTGTGACTTCAAATGTTCGATTGAATCAGATTCCTGGAGGGGCAACTTCAAGAGACCTTAGAGAGACCAGAGTGTGCGCCTTGGAGTGATGAGATGCGCAGATGTGGTAGGAGATGCATCGTACAGCAGGATGAGGAAATAGCACAGGAGAGCAGCAGGTGATGTGAAGAATGGTTCAATGGTAGAAGCTAGAAACTGTGGATGAAATGGTTTGGTGGCAGGTAGGTCAGAGGTGCAGTGTCATGGGTATGAGTCAGATTGTCTTGCATTGGTGGAACTCCTGCTTGGCCCATTGGTATTTTGGATGTAATGTAGTAATATGCCAGTCATTGAATGGGCTGCACCAAATGAAAATTAAAAATACCGAGCTAAAAGAGGTCTGATGAGTGAAAGTAAGGGAAAACATGGCAGAAACATTACTTGGGAGTTCCCAGGTGGTGAGATAAAGATATGGTAGAAGTGTTGCATTGAGAAAGGATCGCGAGCATGGTATCACACAGCAGGGTACAGTTGGTGTCTGGCTTCTTTCACTCCCCAGACCAAGGGGGTCAACTTAAAGAGCTAATGGAGGGCAGAACCAGGCAATACTTTGGTATTCTGCCATTACCTGTTTTATCTGAGGTAGTTTGTTTCCCCTTGTTCAGCTAGAAAGTGCTGTCACCTGCCATTATGTGTGATGAGCATAGCAGCTCTCCACCTGACAGCGGACATATGTGTCACTGGCCAACCACTACATCATTGTCACAGTGGAGCAGCCAATCTGTGGCCCCACGGGCAATGTTTTGACTGACCCATCACAATGATAAGGTGGTGGTGTAGTGGCACAGAGGTTGAAATGTCAGCTGGCAGACTAAGAACTGTTGTAATAAAATAATATCTAAATATAGAACTGGAATGATCAAAAGGAATGGGAGGAAGACCTCAGAAATAAAAAGTAGCAAGTAACTATTCCAGTGTGCCTGTTTTTGTCTGCAGTACCTCTTTCAGTGTAATTTATGTGGAGTGGAGGTTTTAGCTCATTATTTTTTATTTTCCTTTTCCCGCAACATTGCCTGTTCTGTGTTTCACGCAGTCTGGCATGCTGTATATTGTGTGTGACATCGACTGCATGGTTGAAGCAAATTCTGGGAGTGGAGGGTGACTGCAAGAGAGACCAGAGTGCTGCAACTGTGAGGGAGAGATACCTGAGTGCTGCAACTGCGAGAGAGAGACCAGAGTGCTGCGACTGTAAGAGAGAGACCAGAGGGCTGTTACTGTGAGAGAGAGAGAGAGAGAGAGAAAGAGAGAGATCAGAGTGCTGCAACTGCAAGAGAGAGACCAGAGTGCTCGGACTGCGAGAGAGAGACCAGAGTGCTACGACTGTGAGAAAGAGAGACCAGAGTGTTGCAACTACAAGAGAGAGACCAGAGTGCTGTGACTGCGAGAGAGAGAGAGAGAGAGTCCAGAGTGCTGTGACTGTGAGAGAGAGAGACCAGAGTGCTGTGACTGTGAGAGAGAGTGAGAGAGAGAGAGAGAGAGACCAGAGTGCTGTGACTGCGAGAGAGAGAGACCAGAGTGTGTGGCTATGAGAGAGAGAGACCAGAGTGCTGCGACTGCAAGAGAGAGAGAGACAGAGTACTGTCGATTATCTAGAGGCCAAAGGGGCACAGGACCCAAGGCAGCATGGATTCACAGTGGGAAGGTCATGCCAGATGAATCTGATAGATTTCTTTGACTGGGTGACAAAGTAGTAGATCAGGGAGGGGCTGTGGACATGGCCTACCTAGACGTTAGCAAGGCATTTGATACAATCCCACACAAAAGATTAATATACAAGTTAGCCAACCTGGGAGTGGGTCCCAAGATGACAGCCTGGGTAAAGAATTGGCTGGAGAATAGGACACAGAGAGTAATAGTAAATTGAGTCCACTCTGAAGAAAGGGGGATTACTAGTGGGGTACTGCAGGGTTCAGTATTAGGACTAGTCCTCTGCAATGTCTTTATAAGTGACATTGCAGAGGGACTGGAAGGAAAAGTATGTCTCTTTGCAGATGACACAAAGATCTGCAACAGAGTTGATGCACAAGGTGGGGTGGAAAGGATGAGAAGGGACTTGGCAAGGTTAGAGGAATGGTCAAATGTATGGCAGCTTAGAATGCTAAGAAGTGCAAGGTAATGCACCTGGGAAACAAAAACCCAGGAGAAGAGTACACAATGGGGGGTGAGATTCTAACAACAACAAAAATGGAAAGGGACCTGGGGAAAGTCATATCAGATGACCTAAAGGTGAGCAAGCAATGTGAGAGGGCAGCAAGGAGGGCTGGGGGGATACTGGGATGCATAGGGATAGGCATCACCAGTAGAAAACAGGAAGTTATTATCCCTCTGTACAGAGAGCTGGTCAGATTCCATCTGGAGTACTGTGTGCAGTTCTGGAGACCCAATCTCCGCAAAGATGTAGACAGGATGGAAGCTGTCCAGAGGAGGGCAACTAAAATGGTGCAGGGTCTGCACTGGAAGACATATGAAGAGAGACTTAAGGAGCTTAATATGTATAGCCTCAAGGAAAGGAGGGAGAGGGGGGACATGATAGAAACTTTCAAGTACCTCAAGGGAATCAACAAAGTCCAAGAGGGTAGCATCTTTCAAAACAAGAGGTATGCAAGAACAAGGGGGCACAATATGAAGATGGGGGGGCAGCTCAGAGGTAATTTAAGGAAGTATTTTTTCTCAGAGAGGGTTGTGGATGCATGGAATGGCCTTCCGTTGGTTGTGGGGTCAAAAACAGTGGTGGAATCAAAAACAGTGGTGGAATTCAAGCATGCATGGGACAGTCATAAGGCAATTCTAGGGGGTGGGGGCAGAAAGAAGTAGGCTGCTGGTTAACTAGGATCTGCAGCTTATCCATTAGGTAGGGAAATGGGCAGACTGGGTGGGCCAAGCGGTCCTTATCTGCTGTCAAATTCTATGTTTCTATGTTTCTCAACTATTTGGTTGAATCAGATTCCTGGAGGGAATCAACTTCAAGAGACCTTAGAAAGACCAGAGTGTGCTCCTTGGAGTGATGAGATGCACAGAGGTGGTTGAAGATGCATAGTAGAGCAGGACGAGGAAATGGCAGAGGAGAAAAGCAGCTGACATGAAGAATGACGTAATGGCAGAAGCAGGAAACTGTGGATGAAATGGTTTGATGGCAGGTAGGATGTGCTGCAACAATCGAGTGGTGGAAATGCAGCATATGTTATCTAAAAGTTGTAAACATAGGTATTGTTACTGATTTGGGAAATAAAAATGTTGTGGATTGAGGCAATGAAAAGGTCAAAGAGACACAGTGTCATGGGCGTTAATCGGATTGTCTTGCATTGGTGGAACTCCTGCTTGGCCTGTTGGTGTTTCATAGGGTATGTAGTGATATGCCTGTCATTGAATGGGATGTGCCAAATGAAAATTAAGATTACTGAGCTAAAAGAGGTCTGGTGAGTGAAAGTAAGGGAACAAGTGGCAGAAACATTACTTGGGAGTTCCCGGGTGGTGAGATAAAGGTATGGTAAAAGTGTTGCACTGAGAAAGGATCACAAGCGTGGTATCACACAGCAGGGTACAGTTGTTGTCTGGTTTCTTTCACTCCCCAGACCAAGGGGGCCAACTGAAAGAGCTAATGGAGGGCAGAACCAGCAATACTTTGGGAGTCTGCCATTACCTTTTATATCTGAGTTTGCTTGCTTCCCCTTGGTCAGCTAGGAAGTGCTGTCACCTGCCATTATGTGTGATGAGCATAGCAGCTCTCCACCTGACAGCGGACATATGTGTTACTGGCCAACCACTACATCATTGTCACAGTAGAGCAGCCAATCTGTGGCTCCACAGGGAATTTTTTGACTGAGTGATCACAATGATGAGATAGTGGTGTAGAGGCACAGAGTTTGTAGCATCAGCTGGCAGACTGAGAACTGTTGCAACAAAATATTGTTAAAGTATAGGACTAGAATGATAAAAACTAATGGGGAGAAGACCTCAGAAATAAAAGTAGCAAGTAACTATTCTGGTGTGCCTGTTTTTGTCTCCAGTACCTCTTTCAGTGTAATTTAAGTGTAGTGGAGGTTTCATCTAAGTATTTTTTATTTTCATTTGGCTGCAACATTTGCCTGTTCTGTGTTTCATTCAATCCTGTGTGCTGTCCATTGTGTGTGAAGTCAACTGTGTGGTTGAAGCAAATTCTGGGAGCGGGGGGAGTCTGCAAGAGAGACCAGAGTGCTGCAACTGCGAGAGAGAGACCAGAGTGCTCTGACTGCGAGAGAGAGAGAGAGAGAGAGAGAGAGAGAGAGGAGAGAGACCGGAGTGCTGCGACTGCAAGAGAGAGAGAGACCAGAGTGCTGCAATTTCAACTGTTTGGTTGAATCAGATTCCTGGAGGGGGGCAACTTCAAGAGACCTTAGAGAGACCAGAGTGTGCGCCTTGGAGTGATGAGATGCGCAGATGTGGTAGGAGATGCATCGTAGAGCAGGATGAGGAAATAGCACAGGAAAGCAGCAGGTGATGTGAAGAATGGTTCAATGGCAGAAGCCAGAAACTGTGGATGAAATGGTTTGGTGGCAGGTAGGTCAGAGGTGCAGTGTCATGGGCATGAATCAGATTGTCTTGCATTGGTGGAACTCCTGCTTGGCCCATTGATATTTTGGATGTAATGTAGTGATATGCCAGTCATTGAATGGGCTACACCAAATGAAAATTAAAAATACCGAGCTAAAAGAGGTCTGATGAGTGAAAGTAAGGGAACAAGTGGAAGAAACTTTACTTGGGAGTTCCCAGGTGGTGAGATAAAGATATGGTAGAAGCGTTGCATTGAGAAAGGATCGTGAGTGTGATATCACACAGCAGGGTACAGTTGGTGTCTGGCTTCTTTCACTCCCCAGACCAAGGGGGCAACTTAAAGAGCTAATGGAGGGCAGAACCAGGCAATACTTGGGGATTCTGCCATTACCTTTTATATCTGAGGTCATTTGTTTCCCCTTGGTCAGCTAGGAAGTGCTGTCACCTGCCATTATGTGTGATGAGCATAGCAGCTGTCCACCTGACAGCGGACATATGTGTCACTGGCCAACCACTACATCATTGTCACAGTGGAGCAGCCAATCTGTGGCTCGGCGGGCAATGTTTTGACTGAGCTATCACAATGATGAGGTGGTGGTGTAGTGGACCAGAGGCTGAAGTGTCAGCTGGCAGACTGAAAACTGTTGTAACAAAATATTATCAAAGTATAGGACTGGAATGATCAAAAGGAATGGGGGGAAGACCTCAGAAATAAAAAGTAGCAAGTAACTATTCTGGTGTGCCTATTTTTATCTCCAGTACCTCTTTCAGTATAATTTATGTGGAGTGGAGGTTTTAGCTCAGTATTTTTTATTTTCATTTGGCTGCAACATTGCCTGTTCTGTTTCACACAGTCCTGTCCGCTGTCTGTTGTGCATGACATTGACTGTTTGGTTAAAGCAAATTCCTGGATATGGTGGTGACTTCGAGAGACCAAAGTGTGCGAGTTAGAGAGTCTGTACGTGATGTTGACTGTTTGGTTGAAGCAAAGTCCTGGGGGGGGGGGGACTAAAAACACCAAACAGACCACGTTCTGATGACATGCAAGACAACGTATCACCTACAGTTAGACCGGCTGCCATGGAAGTAGTGTTGAGATGAACACAGAGGTGGTGGCCCTGCAACTGTCTGGGGGTGGTGGTATGACAGGAGCACAACGTGGGAACTGCAGAGATCAGAGGACAAGAAAGTTTCAACAGCTACTTTTTTTTTATTTTCCATCACAGGGAACCACTGACAACAGGGGAGAGGTTGAACCTTTTTTATTTTTATTATAAAAGAATGCCACAGACAAGAAAGGAGAGGATGGATCTACTTTATTTACAGGACAACACAGACAGCTGAGTAGAGGTTGGAACTATGTCAGGTAAGAATGTAGAAATCTCTTCAGTGCAGATCATCATGGGACACCACCTAAAAAGGTAAGTAAAATGTGATTGTGGTGATTGTAATAATTTTGTTGTTGACATTCTGTATTCTATATGATAAGACTTGTGGCCGCCATGCCGAATACCATGGGTGCCGCCGTGCACATGTTTGTCTGTGTTGTGATGTTATGCCCATAATGTGTGCAACACTGATGAATACTACATGTGCGTCTTGTGCGAGAGATTGCGCCACCGTGCACATCATATTTGTGAAGCTGCTGTGTTGTTGAATGTCTTTGGATATGTTAATGGTGAATTGTGTATGGCTGGATACAAATGATAAAGACTCAGTATATAGATATATATGCGTGTGTGTGTGTGTGTGTGTGTGTGTGTGTACACACTCACACACACACACACACACACACACACATATATATATATATCAGAATTTATCTGAATGACTGGCAAGTGAGCTTGGGGAATATAAGAAGTGGTGGGGTGTAGCATTGCCACAAGTGATGGTTCCCTGAGCTCACCTGACACGCGTTCAGATCTATTCTGTATTACATACCTGGCCAGAATGTAGTCCTTTTACACAATCCAGACTGTTGTGTGTTTTTTTGTTTGATGAAATCACAGTGGGATATTTTCACACTGCTTACTTTAGAAAGCAAGCACAGTTTGTGTAGGGTATGGTGTGTATGGCTGACATGTCTATATGAAGACCTGTCATTTGTCTATATGAAGAGCACTAAGCAGCTTGAAAAAATGCACTTTTTTCCCATTTCAGCAAATATAAAAAAATAAATGTTTTTATCATAAGTGACTGCATAGCGCTGTTGTAAAGATACTTTTTTTGCCATTTCAGCAAGTATAAAAAATAAATGTTTTTATTACAATTGACTGCATAGCACTGTTGGAAAGGTAATTTAGTGATGAACAGATTGTCTACTGACATTTTGTGTGTATCATGTATGCTTAAGGAGTTATTTGCATTTGTTTATGGCATGGTGTGTTGTGGCTGACATTTTGTCCATCAAGAACCACTTATGCACATTGAATAAAACTCATTCTGGGTATCTCAGCCAGTATAACACAAAAACCACATTGAGCACAATTGATTGCATAGCACCATTGGAAAGGAAACTTTGTGATAAACAACTTTGCTGCTGATATGTAATGTGTATCATGTATACTTTAGGAGTTATATGCATTTGTTTATAGCATGGTGTGTATAGTTCAGATTCATGCCTCAAACCTCACCAAAGCACCTTGACTAAAATGGTTAAAAACTATGTTTTGTACTACAGAAATATCTTTTTCTTTTATAAAAAATTATGAAAACTACATCTAGTGTCTGGATGCTTAATTTGCTGCTAATATGTAACATATTTCCCAACAAAACAAGGCTTAAGACACATTTTGTAGTGGAAAGTTTTTTTTTTTTGCTATTTCGACCAGCATAGAGAAAAAATGAAATTACTTATTATTACTTGCATACCACCATTGGAAAGGTAATTTTATGTTGAACAAGTCTGCCACTAATACTTTGTGTCTAGCACTCACGGTTCTTGAGCTATTAGCATTTGTTTGCGGCATGCTGGTTATGGTTTGATTTTGCTTAGACAGGCCCAGGGTTCACTGTTAACAGTATACAGGACACAAGTGCTGCAACTTCAGAGAGCACCTGAGGAGGCAATGAGTTAACTGATACAGTTCTCTGTCCTGCTCCTTCTGTATTTCCTTATGCTTGCTGAATGTTATATTTTTCTCCCTTACCTTCCCCACCACTTCTTTTGAGAACCATAGTGTTTTTTTCTTTCATTTTGATTTATTTGCTTTACACAAAGGCTTGTTGCCTCTGTGATGGTGGTTTTGATGTTTCCACATTGTTGCTCCAACCCATCTTCTTGCCTGTTTGCTAGTGTTTTTCTGAGGCACTCTTTCATTTTGACAAAATCAGCCCTCCTGAAGTCCAGTACCTTCACTTCTGTATGGCTTGACTCTACAGCTAAGTTTATCATGAACCACACTGTTTGGTGGTCGCTTGTTCCCAGATGGCTACCCACTTCAAGACGGGAGATCCTCTCTCCATCCCCATTTGAGAGTACCAAGTCTAAGATTGAACCCTCCCAAGTCAGTTCCAAAACTAGCTGTCTGAGGAATGTCCCCATAGGGCATCGAGAATGGCCCTGCTCTTGCATGTGGCTACAGCAAAGGTGCTCCAGTTAACATCGGACATATTCAGGTCCCCCATCAGCAATATCTCCCCTTTCTCTGCCATCCCAAGGCTGCCTTCTATCATCCTGTCATGGCACTCAAAGCTCCTAAGGTACTCTCCTCCTCTCCAACTCCCGTCTCCCAGCTTAACCTTCCTACTACCTGCCTTATACAGATTGCTCACCAGAGGTCACGTGTAACCCCTGAATAAACTATATGCAAAGTACTACCAATTGCTTACATGTCATGATGATAACCATGCCTGTACCTATGCCTGCATCCACTGCTTTTCTTTTACCATGCCTGTAAGCCATGCCTGTATGCACTGCTTTTCTTTTACCATGCCTGTAACCATGCCTGTATCCACTATTTTTCCTTACTGTAACCACCTCATGATGTAACTCACAATGCCTCAAATGTTCCTTATGTCCTTGTTCATTCTTATAACTTGTATTGTTGTCCAGGGTTGCCCCTGAAAAAGGGACCTTCAGGGCTCAGTTGGCCTACCCGGTCACCAAAATTTAATAAAATAAATAAATACATTTTCTTGTCCATATCCTCCCCCTGAGACTGGGGTCTGTATACAACCCCTGCGCGGATTGTTGTGCCATTTCCAGTCTCCAGAGTGACCCACAGAGCCTTCTCTCCTCCCTGTTTACCCTTTAGTTCTGTTGCTTTGCTCCTTTCCCTTACATAGGGAGCTACTCCTTCTCCTCTTCTTCCCTCCCTGTCCCTCCTGTAGATTGTGCACCCTGGTATGTTGACATCCCAGTCATGGTTCTCTGTGTACCATGTTTCTGTGACTGCCACATAACCTTATTTGATGTTAGTTTTAAATCACTGGCTTGCCTGTAAAGGTTTTGGAAAAATACTCTAAAAAATGTCCTAGTCTGGTCCCCCTTCCAGGCTATTCCCTTCATGAAGCCAGAGGTCAAGATGATGACCATCTTATTTAAGAATGAGGGGATGAGTGCCATCAACATTTTGTATTTGTTAAAGTAGAGATGTATAGTATTGAGCAACACAGACCCCATAATTGACTCAGAGTACATATGAACTTGGGTAGGCACATATGGGTTAGGCTTGTATGTATGGACTCGGGGATTCAACACTCATCAAATTGTTTCTTCCTTGGAGGAGGCCAGGGGTCCTGTTTTATCAAGGCCAGCCAAAGACATGTTACAGGTATGGGTTGGGCATGCATTTGCATAATGCCTATGATAAGGTTTGGTGTGGGTTGTGTTCAGAATTGGCTCATCACAGTTTGAGATGTAACAGCTCCATGAAGTGTCATCTTTGTGAACAGCTGAGCCATTCATACAGCTCATGTCCATGGGATACACACAATAAAGAGCACATCTTGGATCAGGCGGAGCAGGATTTTTATATAAATAAATCACAGCATGAAAGCCACAGCAGAAGAACATGTGCCTGTCTAGTCAGGACAGAAAAACAACTATTGCCACATCAGGCTTCATCCCTCCCCCTGCAGACTCCATGGTTTTGGACTTAAACCCCCCTGCACCTGTGGAATCCCATCAGTAGAAAGGGATGGAATTCATCTGGGTCCCAGATCAGGTCCTGGACCGTATTGTTTCAGCCACTGAGAAGGTTCAAAATCAGGAAGCAGATATCTCAGCCTAGCCTCTGGAAGCAACTGAGGATCAAGAAACTAAGGAATAGACCTCAGACAATGCTATGCATTCAGGGAACTATGCCTGTTCGGATCACCCACAAACAGGTCATGTTTAGGTATCTTCCTCAGATGTTGCTCCATTGAAAAACCCTGAGAGTTAGTTGAGGTGATTATGCCATCCCCTTATACATAAGTGACTAAGACCCTGCAGGTGGTAATGAGCTACAGAAGAACAAGGGGTCAGCTGAGGCCCAAATTAACCTAGAACAAGGACATTCCATTTTGAAATACATATGAAATCTAACAGAAGCAAAAGGACTATGCTGAGACTGAGATGGATTCTGGTGGGTTCTCCATTGCCTCATCACAACATGACCCCTCCTCTGGAAAGTGAAAGTGGGCAGCTTTTAGATCTACAGTCTTAAAAATAAAAGGATATCCAAAATGGGAGTGGGGGAACCGGCCTAAATAATGCAAATTGGTTTGGTTTCTGATTATTTTTGTTATGAGTGGTCAATCCACAATTTTAGGGCTGGGTCTCTAAATGTGAATAGTTTTATGAGCACCAGAAAATCTTTTAGCACCTTTTTTGTTCAGGTTACCTCTCTGTGTGGCATGTTCTTTTTATCGTACACAAGACTGGTGCCTAGGGCTGAAATGAATAAGGCCCAAAATCTGTGGAGGCATGGGGTGCCTCCTATTTTTATGTGTGGGAAGATTGGTGATCTGGGCTGGGTTTTTTGGTTTTAATTTTGATTTTCAGTCACTATGGTTAGTTGACATCATGCCTGACAGAGCCTGACAAAGCACTGATTTTGGATATTAGGGTTCAAGATTTGCACTGTCATTCAGTTGATTTGTATGCCCCCATGTCTTGGCCAGTCTACCCTGTCACTCAGAAATACCTAATCCCCACATCTAACCCCCATAAAACTTGGGGTATATCTAAACTGGCATATGAAGTTCCTTTTTGCCACACCTCCCAGGTGCAGCATTGCTTTTCATACAGGGCACCTTGCTGGCTTAATAACCTCCCCAATGGTATTCAGGAAGAGTCCAGGATTGGCCCTTTTAAGTGTAATCTTAGTACACATCTCTCTGCACTTAGTAGCTGTAATTGCTAACTATAAGTTACTCCTCTCCCTACATGGCACCTTTCCTCTCCTTCCCACCCCTTAACACCCCTCCCCCCTCCCATTTCACTCACTTGCTTCCCACCCCATCACCTCTCCCCCTCATACCTCTACCCCCCACCTCTCACTACCACTCTTCCCTCCCACCCACATATTCTTGCTACTGCTTCCACCACCACTATCCTACCCTATCAACCTCTCCTCTACTCCCACCGCTATGGTAATCAATATGGTCTCACCCTAGCAACCTCACCCCCTTCCCTATCATGCTTACACTCTCCTATGTACTTCCCACCACCTTAGTGTCCATAATTCCCCCCTCACATAATACTGTACATCTCACCCCACACTCTAACAATGCCTACCTCCAGCAGCATAATTTTCTTACTATTACCTTTCTATTGTCTTGATATTTTTATTGGTTATGTTTTTTGCAGAATGTATGAATTTGTCTCCACATGTCGATGTTCATTTTCCTCCTTGGTCTAGCTTGCTTTTTATCACATTTTGGTGCACTTAGACTATTCCTCTGACTGTACCGACATGACGGTATTCTACCCTGCCTCAATTGTACTTATCTTGTTGTTATCAAATTGTATGTCAAAATTATTGTTTTTATATGCCATTGTATTCATACTGTATGTTTTTCTATGTGGAACCTTTGTAAAAGAGCCTCTGGTTCAAAGAGTTCAAAGGTATTGTAATCTCAGATATAAATAAATAAATAAAACACATTCATAAATAAATAAATATT
Source organism: Neoceratodus forsteri (assembly GCA_016271365.2). Taxonomy (NCBI): domain Eukaryota; kingdom Metazoa; phylum Chordata; order Ceratodontiformes; family Ceratodontidae; genus Neoceratodus; species Neoceratodus forsteri. The sequence continues at coordinate 1,058,014,122 of CM057451.1, read as the reverse complement.
CCATTCTTTAAGGAGTGGTTGAGGGAACCAATTTGGGGTAAATGGGATGAGAGACAGGAATGCCTCTTTAGTCCAACATTATATGTGCACAGAAAGGTATACCTCTTTGCAGATGACACAAAGATCTGTAACAGAGTTGATACACAAGGGGGGTAGAAAGGATGAGGAGGGACTTGGCAAGGTTGGAGGAATGGTCCAACATATGGCAACTTAGATTCAATGCAAAGAAGTGCAAAGTAATGCACCTGGGAAATAAAAATCTAGGAGAAGAGTACACAACAGCAGGGGAGGTATTAGCAACAACAATAATGGAAAGGGACCTGGGGGTAGTCATATCAGATGCTATAAAGGTGGGTAAGCAATGTAAGAAGTTGGTAAGGGGGGCCAGGGGGATACTGGGATGCATAGGGAGGGGCATCACAAGTAGAAAAAGGGAAGTGGTTATCCCTCTGTACAGACAGTTGGTGAGACCTGATCTGGAGTACTGCATGCAGTTTTGGAGACCTCATCTACGCAAGGACATAGATAGGATGGAAGCAGTCCAGAGGAGGGCAACTAAAATGGTGCAGGGTCTACATCAGAAACCATATGAAGAGAGACTGAGAGGCTTAATATGTATACCCTTGATGAAAGGAGGGACGGGGGAACATGATAGAAACTTTTGAGTACCTCAAGGGAATCAACAAAGTCCAGGAGGGTAGCATCTTTCAGAAAAAGAGAAGTGTAAGAACAAGGGGGCACAGTTTAAAGATAGAGGGGGGACAGCTCAGGGGTCATGTGAGTACATTTTTTTTCATGGAGAGAGCAGTGGATGCATGGAACCTCCTTCCTGGAGAGTTTGTGGGGTCTAAAACAGTGGCTGAATTCAAACATGCATGGGACAGACATAAGGCAATTATAGTGGAGGGCTGCAGGAAGTAGGCCATTGGTTATCTAGAATCTGAAGCTTATCCAATAGGTAGGGAAATGAGCAGACTAGGTGGGCCAAGTGGTCCTTATCTGCCATCAAAGTCTATGTTTCTATGTTTCTATGACTGGACCCCTTGATTATGAGTATAAATAGGTCAGGTAATACTCAGAGAATGGTAATTTGGGGGGATTAACTACACTACCTGTATGGGTCTATGCAGATGATGTCTGGGGGGCTGCCTCAGCACTTCTACAGTCCTTCATGGATACTGCTGGGGCTAAGGTATACATGCAAAAGTGTAGAGGCTTTGTCTTTGGGGCTTTCAAAAACAACTTCCCAGCCAGTGCATAATGGATCCCAACTGGAGAAAACCCTCTGACTATCTTGGCTATTAAATGTGGAGGTGGGAACATGGCTGATATGAACTGGGAATTTAAATGGACCCTGGCTGAGCAAAGTCTCATCCTTGAATAGATTGCAGATGTCTAAACCAAAATAGTTTTTGTAGTAAAAACATTTTTTGGTACTGTTGTTTATATTAATTTCACATTTCCTTTGCCTTAGGCTTTGGAGGTGAAACTTCATATATTTTTTTTTTACTTTTATGTGGAAGCTACCGTAAAGAGGACACACACACACATATACAGAATATCTAAAGATGGGGGTTGGGTATAATCAACCCCATGGTGTTTTTTCATTGTATTTTTATGGCTATGGGCAGAACCTACAGCTGTCCTGCTTTCACTTGAAAAAAGGAGTTTCCATGGAACACATATTTAGGAATTTTCAGTGTATACTTCCATTCTGCAAATCTCTATGGCAGTTAAATAAATACTCCCTTATTTCTGTTTAATTAGAATGATGGACACAGAACTCCAAGCTGCTTTTCTCTGAGAGAAAATGTGCACACCTTCCAAATAAATCTAAGTATCTTTAAAACTATTGAAGGTGCCCCAAAACAGCCAGAGTGAAAGTTGTTCAGGGCAAAAAGGCCTTTCTCATGAGGGTAGTCATTAATTGGAATTCTTTATATTTTGTAAAATATGGTCTTCCAAACAACCTCTTTCTTTATTCTCTGTGAGTGAACACAGTAGGAGCCATGCCCAAAAATTTAAATATCTCAGAAAGTATACAAGTTACCTATATTCAAACAACATGAAAGTTGTTCAGGACAAAATTACCTTTCACATGAGGATAGTCACTAATCTGAATTAATTAGATGTTTTTAAATATAGCCATCTGAAAGGTAAAAATTGTGATGAAAAATGAAAATTCTGGTAATCAGATGGCCATAGTTTAAAAAATATAATTAGTGCAGTTTAATGAATAGGCTCATTTGAAACATAATTTTGTCCCAAACAACTTTTAATTCAGATGGTTTATGCATAACTCATATACATGTTGAGATATTTATATTAGTTTGGCATAACTCCTATGAAAAATGAATATGGAAGTAATCAGATGACCATAGATTAAAAAATAAAATCCTTGCAGCTTAATGAATAGGCTCATTTGAAAGGTCGTGTTGTCCTGAACAACTTTCATACAGGTTTATTATCTGTGAGTTATATACTTTTAGAGATATTTACATTTGTTTAGCATGCCCCCATTATACTTCTAAACAGCTTCAGCTTTGCAAATTATTTTCCCAAGACAGGATTAGTTCCATCAAAAAAACTATCCCAAGGTCAAATTTCTCTGACTTGAAAGTTCACTCCCTGACACAAGTTATAAACCAAGTGAAGTTTAATTTTAAAACCTTCTGTGTTTGTCCATGCTAGCATTAGTAAATGACAATGATTAAAAACACAAGGAAAAATAAGCTTACAGAGCAACTGACACCTTCAAGAGAACAAAACATAATATTTAGATAAAGCACAGCTTGTATTTCACATTAGTTCTTTATTCCTTCCCTCCATTATTTATTTCTGAGGTTATTTGCATGTAAACAGGCTTTTTGCTCCTGAAGAGTTCATCTGTTTATGTTGCTGCCTCCCTACCTGAGATCAGAATGCACTGCTTGTGACATCACAGTTATACTCATGGCAACAGATTGTGATGTCACAACAAAGCATTATGACTTGAAGTAGGGAGTAAGCTATAGAAGCAGATTAACTTTAAAGTTACTGCAATTGATGTATTCATGCACATTTTCTCAGTGATGAATAATGGGCAGGATAAATCTAGAATATATATGGAATACAAGCAGAATTTTACCCGATGATTATGTTTTTCAAAGTTTTCTTCAAGGCGTCAGTAGCTCTTTCAGCAATACATAGTAAATAATGTTAAAAGTCTTATAAAAATATATGTGTTAAGTAAAAAATAGGTTAGAAGACAACCTACCCTACTGTAAGTTAAGCATTCACCAACTGTTTCACACAGTGGTGTCAATCAAATTTTACACAGTGTACTGTTCAGATATATTTTTCTTAAACTCTGTGTACAGTAAGTCCATATTACTTATACATAGTCAAACTTATACTGTCTTAAATATGATATATCTACAATTCTGTAACAAGTGGCTAGTATATGTGTAAATTCAAAACCCAAACATAACACCGACCCCCTTGTAATTGAGGTACTGTTATCCTAATATGTCCATGTATCAACATGTGCCCATATGTACCTAATCTGTTGTTGTATTAAATAACAGTTTTATAAATCTAAAACCAAAACAAAACACCACTGACAGCTTCAACTTTTCTTCAGGCATAGTTAAAATAGGGATCCTTTAGAGGTATGAGTATAATTTATAAAAATAGAGACATTTCAAACAGCTACACATAAGTAATCAATTCCTGTCCCTTTTAACTCAAGGGGTCATTTCTAACACATGCAGACGAGCATGGGGACCACTTTTTTTCAGAGCATTCCACCACTGGAAGCAACCACTTCGGGATTGCTGCTACCTTCTTCTAATACAATCAGGGGAACACCAGGTGTGGTCTACCAGCACTGAGATCAATATGGTTAAGGCCCATTTGCCAGAAATTACTTCTTGGAAAAGAATTAGAAAGTGACTCTGGTGATGAGTAAATACGAGATCAGATCTCTAGTTTGTTAATATTCTTCTCCTGAGTCTGATTTTTATGGTTGTGTAGGCCAAGCTCCATAGATGTTATGCCATCATCAGATTTGTAAAAGAACACTGTGGAAGCATGTAACTGGACCACTGTCTGATATTCTGCCCCAGTGCTCCAGCATAGTGTCTTGTAATTCTGTTTATGCAACTCTTCCCCTCTGCAGGCCACATAAACATAACAACTACCTAGAGCACTAATTTTCCTTTCCACAAGTGTGGATGTGACTGCCGCTGTGTGCAACATGGTAATGCAGACTTAAACTGTGCATGCACAAGTATCGTGCATATGTACAGAACCCCCACACCACCTTTGGCTAGCTGGCACCCCTCCCTTAACAGAACTATTGACAACTACATGGCATACAATTTTCTTTTGGCAAAACTACACTCATGGTACCAGCCCTAGCATTGGACTGTATACTAGGCTTATTGTTTAGAGGATGGGGGGGTGGTTTACATACTAAAATGGACCTTTTTATTTACAACCAGGTCCAGGGGAGAGGATGCTAGACATATGCAAGACCTAACTGCTGAGGAGCCCCAATAATATTTACACTAGATGCAATAAGCAGAATGTCCAAAGCAGTAACTGGGATTTTGCAATATGGCTTTATTTACAGATGTTACTTAAAGCAAGGGTGGTCCCCCAAATGTTTATCATTGTAATACAGGCACATTGTATTTTGCAGGACAGTTTGCTAGGCAGTACTGCTCTCCACAAAAAAACATCTCTAGCTCTCTTCCAAATTGTATATCTGTGGGATGTACCACACACTTTTAAAATTTTCCACACATTTCCATTTCCAAAGTGTATATCCATGGGATGTGCAACACACTTTAACATCCTCCTGAGGGATGGTTCTTGCCCAGGGAACACTGGTGCCCATCCATGACCCACTTAGCCATGCTGCTGACTCTAAAATGGTTATGCTGCTGTGAGAGTTCTAATTGAAATAATCATCCTTCTATCAGGCTAGCTGAGTAAACAATGTCACTATGTAGAAAGCCTCTAATAACCTCCCCACCAGCTGCCTTTTCCTACCTGCCTAAGACTAGTACTAATGGAAGTCTAGTAACCCGAGAGTACTGGGTTCTTACACGTAGTTATGTCAGTAGTGCCATGTTGTGCAAGGCTGGCTCTGGGGAAAACTGCACATGTGCAAGTATCACGCATGCGCAGTTCTGTAATCACTGTAGTATTATGGCTGACTCCTGTGCAGTGAGAGCACAGCATATTCTGTTCACCAGTCTTGCCTCTTCTAAAAGCTTTTCACAGCCATATTGGCTATGACCAGAACCTGTTTTTTCTAGCATGTCCTGATTCTGTGAAAGGCTGGTGCATGAATAGATAGTATTCTAGACTTTATCTTACACCCTGGAAATGGGTGGAATGACCAGAAATCTGTTTCACTACTATCACCAGACTACCAACACATGCGTCACCCTCAACAGATGTGATGACAGTGGGTTGTTAAAGGTTCTTTAGATGGGCGGATGGAATCACCCAACAAGGAGAGGCAGGAGTTGTTCTTTGAGTTTGATGCCCAAGGAATTTATTCATACATCAGGGGTAGGTTGACACGGTCACAAGGGAAGAAGGGTAGTAAAATAGTAAGTAAACAGCAAAAAGGAAAAAAAATACTATTTTCATATGCTGTATTTACACCAGATAAACAGTTGCTAAACAAGAATCCTGTAAACTGTATGAGGTGCACCTTGGACTAAGGCCACTGTATTTCAATTCTACCCCTAGCACTTCTATTATATCATCATAGAACAGTTACCAGCACTCAAGGGGGCTCTTGCAGTAATGGATTGCACAGTACAATTGCAACAATTTGAGTCAACAGAGATTATTAGAGTCCACTTCCAACAAGAATCTTAGTGCAAACCGCTGAGGATGAGATGAGGAAAAAGAAAGGGAGTGAAGATGGGGAAATCCAGCAAAGTGCAAAACTGGCACAGGAGAGCAAGCCTAGGGGAGGCCACTGTGGTTATGAGACATTTGTAAACAGACCATAGGTTCATTGGCATAAAACCCACTCTCACAAGCTGCCAATATGGAAGAATGTGCTGAGCTAATTCCTGGCACAAGCCTGCTGGTGGGCTGCCAGAAAACAGAAGGGAAGAATGGAACAAGATTCCAGCACAAACCCACTGGAGGTCCCAGAAAACAGAACAGCTGCAGGAGATACAAGAGCACAAAACTCACTGGAGGGCTGCCAAAGACAAGATGAGCTGGGAAGAATTTCTTGTGCCACTAGGAATGACAAAGAAGTCACAGTGAAGCAGAGAGCACCTAGAAAAGAAGAAATATAACAAACAGTGCATGGCAAGATGGATGAAGACAGAAGATCTTGAAGTGTCCAGAACAAGAACCAGAAAAACAAGAAAACAGAGGTCACAAATCACACTGGGCTTCGATGGACTATGACTAGCGGCAGAAGACAAGGGGACATTGCTGCATTTCTTACAGGACAAACACACTTTGGGTGAAGAAGATTCCAACCAAGACCACAGGCAAGGAAACTAGAAGATGGTGGTGTAGAATGAAGCTGTAGAATCTCTTTGCTGATGGATGGAGACTGATTCCACTAAGGTACGGTTGCAGACATTACTTGCAGTGCAGTACAGCGGCAGACGATTGAGTCCATACACACAAGTCTTTAGCAATCAAGGATGGTCGGCACACTTGAGATCCACTCCAGGGCAATTGTTCGGTTGCAGGGGGTAATTTGACAGGAGCAGGAGCAAACAACCCAGTTTGGGACAATTGTTTGACTCTGAAGGCAACTTGCCTGGAACAGGGGCAAGTAATCCAATTTGGGGAAATTGTTCAGAGCAGAAGGCAACTTGCCAGGAACAGGGGCAAGTAATCCAATTTGGGGCAATTGTATGGTACAGAAGGCAACTTGCACACAATAAAGCAGTCCAGTAAATTAGCAAACAGTAAAACAGTTTGAGTACTTTGCAATCAGTAAAACAGTTCAAACAGTTGGCAATCAGTAGACCTTTTAAACGGTTGCAGGTTTGTTGCCACACTAGTGGCCCCAATTGCCCCTTTAATCCAATGGCCTTACTGGCCACAATTGGTACTAGCCTATTTAAGGATCCACTAGCTAGCTCCTGCCTTGGCCGTCCCTATGGGGTGGTCTGAAGGGGGAAAATATTTAAAACTCCCTTCTCCACCTGTGTGACCACAGTCACCGTCTTAATATGCAAACAATAAATAGGGGTTCCCCAGAAACAATTGCTTTAAATCTTGGCTGCTAAAACCCCCACTAGGTGTCAGGGACTAGGGTGTACAGGGAATGTGAAGGACAGACACCTCAGCTTGATGAGCCCTCTGAATTTATTGTGCTGAGCCCATTTTAATCTGTGGACCTTTTTCTAACTGGGCCCCTCTGGCTGGTGGGCCTGTTTCTTACTGGGCCCCTTTAAATCTGTAGGGCCTTGTTCCTTACTTGGCCCCTTTAAATCTGTAGGGCCTTGTCTGCTAGGCCCCTCTCTAACAGGCCCCTTTCTCTTCTGGGCCAACCCTTCTGGGACTTGTTCTTAATGTGGGGCTTCCCTTTGCACCTTTAAACTCTGGGCCTGAACATTGCCCCTTTAAATCTTCTGGGCCAGATGTTGCCCTTTTAAATATTCTTGACCTGCAAAAGGCCATCCTGCCAGTTACTTCCCCTGTGCTCCAACTTTGCTCCGCCCTCTGATAACTATTTAAAACTGTCCTCTATGGGCCTTTATGCTGGGCCCCTCCCCTTAGTAGTCGCTGCCCATTGAATATTAACAAAATATATTTAAATTAGCTTGGCCCTCATTCCCAACCCTCTGATAGTGCTCTAAGTGCTTTGAAACATTTTTAAAACAAAACATTTTCTTTTAAATGTTCTTGGCGGTCAGCAATCTTCCTGTGCTGCCACCGACTCAACAACCTGGCCCGGGGTGAAGATGCTGAAGAGGGAGGTGAGAGTTTCTGCTGGCAGTGGGATGGTCACCACAGCAAATGGAACAGGCAGTATGGTGTATGTCGGGGGGTCTCGTGAGGGCAGACAATCTTCTGGCAGCATGACACGACTCTTCAATGCCGCTGACAGGGGACCATTTTGCTTAAAAACAAAAACAAGCACAAAATAATAAACAAGGCAATACAGAGCCCACACCAGATCACAGGGACCATGGTCTTCTTCCCTTGCACCTGACCACAGGACTGTAACATTGCCACATAGCAGTACCAGACAACACAACAGGAGCAGTCTTCGCTGGCTGGAGGAGGGGCACCACTTTGGAGTCAACAGAACTGGCTTCATCACACCAGATAAGCCCTATTAGTCCCCGTCACACTCTTTCTGTCTACTGTCTTTCACAGCCCAGCATAAATTCCCCCAACACTGTTGGGGGTTCCTATATTAAAAGCGCTGCACTCAGGGTTTGGATTCTGGAACCCAGAGCTTGCGCTAAGTGGCCATCCATATTTTATTTACTTTTAAATTCACCAGCCCCTAGTGCCATGCACAAGACAGGGATAGCAGTCTCAGCACATGGGCAGGATTCCAGAGCCTGCTGCCTGCTCAGTGGGGGGAGAGTCATGGAAAGGAGCAGAGCAGACAGCAGGGAGAAAAAGAAAAACCTTTACCTTTTTATTTTTAAGATATATACTGCCCAGTCTGGCACGTGAATGAGGGGACCACTGGCAAACTGGCAGGGGTCCCTGTAGAATACCCTTAACACTGCCCACACTGCCCATGAATGCTGCGGACCCCATGGGGTACTCTATTTACTTATATGGGGTCCTCTGTTATGGCCTCAAGGAGATAAGGGTGTATTCCCCAATAGGGAGGATATGATCATCCTTTCCAGGCTTTTTGTTTCTTGTTTAAGGAAAGCATGTCAGTGGTATGTATTGTTTCTGCAGATGTCCACCTTTACAAGTAAAAAAAAACCATATGAATATGCTACCTCTTCTTTATTTTATTGACCCTATTTATGTTGAGGCCAGAGGTGCTCTAATTGAAAAATTGACAAAACAACTTATAGATCCCAAAATACATGTAACAATCAGAGCTCTGGTTTGGATGTGTTCTTATGGAAAATGTAAAAGTTTTTGGGAACTATAATTATAAAAACACTCTTGAAAGGCTTTGTCATCAGCAGTCATGCCCTCAGGATCTGGTGAGTATGGCACATCTGTCTTTTTCACGTGCCTATATTAGAGTCTTCTGGATTGAATTGAGCAGGTTCTGGGGTACTCCTGAATGTTCTTTTGTTTCTTATGAAAGTTTAATGTATTTTTTTCAGGTAGCTGAAAGTCCTGGGATTACAGCACTTTATGTGTTAATATGGCCTGCCTGAAATAGTCCATTTGGCAGGCTTGCTGCTCTTTCATTTTTCAGAAGAATTTGGTCCTTGTATCCTCATTGATTCGTAGTGGTACCACTGAATTACATGCTGCATATGACTGTGAATGTATAATTATTCCTAAACAAATGTTTCATTCCAGATGGAGGAAGTTAACCTGATTTGGTTAAAGTGGTGTCTTCTTGTTTTTAGGACTGTGTGCTGTGTTTATCTGTTTCCTTTGGGTTGCTTAGGTTATACAGAGGAGTCCAGGGAGGTGAGAGATGTTTTCCGTTTTAGTGATACACTTTTTTCCTGTTCTGTTTCATGGTTGGGTTTAGGTTTGGGTAGTAAGATTGCAATTATGGTGGGGGGTTCCTGATCTGTCTTGGTATATGTAATTGACCTTGAATATATTTTTTTTATCAATGAAAACACCATTGCTCTTCTTTGGTGAGAGCCATAGAATCCTTTACTTCCACCAAGACAGTGACCAGAGATGGACAGATTTGACTGACCTGTATCCTAAAGTGAATATGAGGTTATGGATACTGTAGATCATCTTAGGAAAAGCAGCATTACATATATATATGTAAGTACACTATATAACAACAAAAACTGGAACTACTGTTTCTGCTATAAAAGCTGGCCCAACTCCCAGTGGCTACATAAAAGATCAACTATAGTGAAAAACCTGCAGCAACATATCTTTGGTAGGGTAAGTTACAAACTTGCTTGATCATGAAGGCTTTAACAGTTCTTAAAGGAAGTTCATATAGCATTAGTAGGTACTGTATGCTTCCAAAAAAAATTAGCAATTTTAAAGTGAAGTCGACTCACTAATACAGACTGAAAGTTGAAATTGGTGGGTCATCCACAAGATCTTCATTAGAAATTGTGTAAAGAAAAAACAGTTATGCCTAGACAGTGTCAGGCCACTCCCAATATCTGCTCAAGAAGGTGATGTTGCAGAGGAATGAATTGCAACTTCAACCTGAGTTGTTGATCACTGCCTGAGCAGACGTCCTGGGACGCTTCTGTCCCAGGTAGGGCTGGGTGAACTTGCAGATGTTCACAACCACATGTTTTGTGAAATGTTGTAAAAAAATCTGCAATATCTGTGTTCTTTTCACAAGTTGTAAGCATGATTAGAAACAAAATTAAGTCTAATTTCAGGAAAGAAAATCTTGCAAGTCCATGGCTTCCTTAAAAATTCTGAAAATCCACACCTCATGGGAACAAATTCAACAAGTCCTCATAATTCTGCAAGTGCAAGCTGTCAGAAATGTTTATAACAATGTACTTTATTTTTGAAAATGTAAAAAATGGAACTCTACAACTGTTAACTTGCAGATTTTTAGTGGCACCCACACCTATCCTCAGTACTGGTAGTTGAGCCTGTATTCTCCCCATGGTAGTACAATGTGTTACAGCTGTTGCTACTGATCCAACTGGGTTATGGAGGTATTTTAGCTTCATGTACTTTGTCTGAATTTTTCCAAAGTCTGTAGTTTTTAGAAGTTGTTCACTCACCTTCATTGAATTAGTTGTGGGGCTCTCAGGCCAGTTATTAGTGGACATGCATTCATATTATTAAACTGCTATTATACTTGCTAGTACTTGATACCTTCAGTGGCAGTCTGTTATGAAAGTCCAGTGACTGAATTAGAAGGTTGCCTGAACAACCCTGTCACCCACCAGAGCTGTTCCCTTTATGACAGAGGTGAAGTAAGTTAATTGATCAGTGTGGCACAACCTGAACTGCAACTAATTGCACCATACTTGTAATGCCACTAAGCAAAGAACTTGGGTTTCCAGTGTTGTCAGTCTGGCACCTTTCATGAGCATTATTAAACTCAGAATGGAAATCCAGTTTTCAGTTGGCTGGGATACACAAGCAATAATACTCAACAAGGTGGGTGGTATTGAGCAATACCAGACTGCCCAGGGGTGCAATGAGGCCCGACACCACAGACAGAGGGCCTTATAGCCCCTGGAAGATTTAGTAATGCCCATACTACCCACCCTGTTGGGTATTATTGCACTGAGAAAATGGGCATCAGCTTAATTTTTATTTTTGTATAATGATTTCATTAACAAAAGGAAAGTAAAATAATAATAACAATGATCAGAAATAGCAGATTCTGTAAAATAGTCCCTTTAGTGGTTAAATTTCCTGTAGAGGGAACTACTGCATATGAGATCCTTTTTTATTAGGCTTACTCACTGTGTCAGTCTTCCTTTTCAGTACTTTACAGTCTCCCTTCCCATGAGTTTAGAGATAGGACAAGGGCAACAGAGTTTTTTTCCCCATTACAAAACTGCATTTTGTTGCATAGTGTGAACAGGAAAGGATCGGTTCAGTGATGCAGTGAAAATGGTTGTGTCTGAGTCAGGCAAGGAGGAGGAATTGCTTTAGCCCCAAGGCTTACGTGCATTGGAGGTTAAGCGAGCAGGGATCAAGACAAAAAACAAGTAGCAGTGTAACATGTAAAAACAGGTATATTGCTGTACTGCCTTTGCTGTGGGCTTTTGAAAGTGGATAATGAGCAGAGTGGGGCTTAAAATATGATGGGAGAGAATCAGGTAGAGTAGTGGTGGCAGCAATCTCTAGAAAGGTGGACTTTCTTGAGGAGATGTGATGCCCTCTTACAGTATTCACTAGGATGGTCGGGAGGGTTTTGGGAGAGCAGGGGATGCCAGTACTATGTTCTTTATTACAGCACTTTCCTGAGGGTAGAAACTTTTTATTTTATATAAAATACATGTTATTATTTGGTTGTGGCTTGTGGTTCTCCGTGGGGGGAGGGGCAGGGGAGAGAGACTGCTGTGATGAGAGAAGTTGGGGAATCACATTTACCAGCAAGCTACAGTTTTGAAAAATTCACTGATGGCCACGGTGACGTGAAGCCAATCTGAGTGATGGCTTGCTTTTCATTTTCACACTTTTTTTTCCTTTTTATGTAGAAGTGAGCCTCACAGAGTTTGGTGTGCAGGTTCCTATGGTAGGTGGCACTGAATTAGTCAATGTTGTATGGGGGTGGGTGGGTGGGGCAGGATCTCCTAAGAGAGACAAAAAATGGCTGCAATTTCAAATTCTTTGGGGTGGTTTTAACAATTAGCAAGCAGGGTGGGCATATGGATACTAGCATGGGTAAAGGGGCACTTACACTGGCACTTTTTATGTCCTAGTTGTCTATGGAAAATTAATGTTCCCCCATGAAAGGGGTGTCAGCCAATCACAGACCAGGAAATAAAAAGACCATTTTCTAAATATGAATACTACACAGTGTTCCCACAGGTTATATCAGACCAGTACCATTGCTTGAAGTGTAGTGCATACCCAGCCAAGAGGAAATATTTTATTTTCAAAGAACAGATTTATAACAGAGTGTGTATGTGTTGGGGGGGGCACTGATCAGTTATCCCAACCCCACAGAAACCACATCAGTTGAATAAACTACAGTATAATAACATTAAGAGAAATAAAGGAAGTACCACTTTTCAAGCTTAAAAGATATACAGTATATAAAAAGCCGACCCGGTTGCACTGAGGGTTGAGGCGCTGGATGCCACACCATGCACCATGCTAGTGACCCAGGTTCAGAAATGTGCCATGGTTGTCAGGGGTCAGCAGGAGAAAAATGAGATTTAGCATCTGAGGGACTGCTTTCCCATCCCTTGGGAGGCTTGAGGGATTCTATCTCTCTGTAGTGGTCCCTGGTAATGACTGGGGGCACTATCAGAGTGGTGCACTTGGTGTGGAGTGTGGCAGATGTTGGCACATTGTGCTTTCATGTCATTGCATGCCCACACTCCAAAGGACCATTAATGGAGGAAAAAGGCTGGGCATGAGCAAGCATCTTGATAGTCTTGCTCATACCACCCAGAGGTCTGTCATGAAATCACGCTGGGGGGGACTGGTCTCAGCCAGGCATGGGAAGGCATAGGGGAGCCTCCCAGAAGGTTGGGGAGTGGCCATACCAGACTCCCCATCATGTGAGTGAGCCTGCTGACCTCCGGGCAGGGGGAGACAGCAGCTAAATGCCCCTGCCATACGTACCGCAGCAACAAAGAAATAAGGATGTGATAAAAAAAAGTATATATAAAAATAGTGGATTTTAATTAAAACATGTATTAAGTCATTTCTGTTATTGTACAACAAAACTCTTGACAGAATGAAACTGCTAACTGCAACAATCTAGATATTGTATTTTATTGTACAGTCTTTCAGAGTGCAACAGTAAACACCCCATGAAGAAGCTTTTTGACTAACTGAACCTGAATATCCTTTAACAAATAAGAACAAGTTGGAGCTTTGGGGGAGCACTTTATGTGGGATTGGAAAATGGGCATAGAAGCCTACTCCCATTTAAAAATGTACAGTTTCATTGAAAATACAATGGATTTCTGCACTAGTAATGTAAGTGATGTAAACTGATTCAGAACTACAATTAATATTTTATATTGCACCAGATGAGATCTGCTAATAAAGATTTGTGACAAGAAAACCACCTAGAATAGGTGGATGAGGGATTTCTATGCCCCCAATAACTGACTTTAAATAAGTATAGAAAATTCTAAAAAAATATATATATACCATGTCCTGATGAGTGATTGCTTGGGCAAGACTCAAGAATTAAAATTTCAATGTCTAAGATTGCAAATATATATTTAAATTATCAACAATTTTCTAATGGCAATTAACTTCCCTGGCATGCAGTTCTTTAATAAAAAAAAAGATAAATCTAGGAGTTTTATTGAAGGTAAGCATGTTTAATAGACTGCTTAAAGTTTTCCCTATTTTGCGTCTTCTTGTTTTGCCAACCAACTTTGATGTATACTAAGACATCATAAGCATCAAGCCTGCCTGTTTACTTTCAAATATGGATTGCAATTCCATAAAAACACACTTTTTATCATGTTCTTGCTAGCTATTCTGACATATGCAACCTTTGGTACACTTGCTGAAGTATATGCATTTTGTACAGGATTCTCTGTTAATAATACAGTAGTCAAGGTTTGCTGCTACAGTATGCTGAATGTTTTCCCATCTTGTGCTCAAAAGACAGCATGTCTAAGGGCTTCCCTAAATTTAAACATTTTGTGCAGCTAGTAAAAGATGAATGAAACAATGTGGACAAGAAAGAGCAGCTTTCTGTTATAGGTGAAACACTAACCCTTCCTTGTGGTGTAGGTCAAGAAAATTGGAAGCCCCTTCTGTTATGGATGTAGCAATTGAGGTAGTTACTCAGGGGATCTGCTTCTTCACAAAAGACAAAAAGATCTGCAGAAAAATGGGCAGCAAGGAGTGTTTTGGGGAGATGAGGTAGCATCTAGAGGGACAAGAGAAATGATCCAAGGTTTGGCAGTTGAAATTTATTGAAAAGAAGTACATGGTAAAATGTACATTACTGCCAATAACCCATTAGCCAACTAAAGAATGGGAGGAGTACAGACTGAAAGAATGACAGTAAAAAGGGACCTGGAGCTGAGATATGGTCAACTTGAAAACATCAGAATTCTTGGATGCATAGGAAGTGGGATCAGCAGTAGGAGGAGGAGGGCAGTGATCTTTTCCCTGTACAGATCAATTGTTTGATCACACCTGGAGTACTGCACGAAGTTCTGGAGCCACACCGTCAGCACTAAAAGCCTCACACTCAAGTGTGGGGCTGGTCCCAATTTACATATTGTGTACAAAACCTTTTTTTTTAAATACTGTTTACTGCAGTATAGTAAATTGGATCATACTGATTTTGGTGACTGTCAAGATGCCATTTGCTTTAACCAGAAATCCCAGAATCCTCTGCAGCTGACATCAGAGAAGTGCTGCAGCAGAGGGAGATTCAATAGCATGTAGTGCATGTTAGAGATTGTATATTCTCAGATCAGATGTTTGCTGGTCCCACTGTTCTCCCAGGGCTAAGTACTGTCCTCTGTGACTGTATTTAGCTCAGGAAAGACAACAGGACCAGCAAACAAAAAGATCATATAAAAATTTGAACATGCACTTCAGACTATTCAGTCTCCCACTGCTGCAGCCCTTCTGTGATGTCAGCTGGGATTTGTAGTTACAGAAACTGTCAGCTTGAAAGTCACCAAAATGAAACTGATACAATCTTCAGTATTGCAGTGAACAGTAAGTAACAAAAAAAAAATCAAATGGGACCAGCCCCAAACTTGGGTATGAGGCTCTATGTGCTTAGTGTTCCCCTTTAAGGAAAGATAGGGACAGGACAGAGACAGTAGAGTAGGGTATCTAAAATTACCTGGATACAGCACGGGATGTCCTACCTGGAGAGCTGGAAGACTGCAACACGTACACCCTGGAAGCAAGAAAAGAGGGGATATATGTAGAGATGAACAAGTATATCCATGGAATAATCAAAGTGGACAACAGAGAACTGGTCATAATGAGTGGAAACACAAGCACTGGAGAATTCAGTGAAGCTGGAAGTGGGAGATATTACAAGGGCATCACAAAATATTTTTAAATGATGGTGGATAGGTGGAGCAAAATGGTCAAGGAATGTTGTCTGTGCTAAATCAGTGGAGGGATTTAAGCACTGGTGAGGTAGACATATGGGACTAATACAGTGAGCAGTATGAGAAGAGTTGAAGGAGTAAATTGTCACTAGGGTCATCACATCTAACTTTAAGTAGTGCAGGTGCTGGGCAGATTGGGTGGGTCATGAAACCTTTTTTCTGCCATAAATTTCTATGTTTTTGTGTTTCTACTGTATATGTTAAAGAAATCTGAGCATAATTTACTGTGGTGAGTGTACTGGACGGTATATTAATAGACTGATTTTAGAACTGAAAAATCTCTTCTAGTGATTGGGTTGACAGACATTATATATGGCTTTCTATGTTACTACTAGTCTGGGATCTCTCTGGGCTGGGTGCAATCCATCTAGTAAGTAAAATGTTGATTTCAGTTTTCTTGCTTATTCAGTCCTGGATATCAGCATTGTGTTACCTTTCAGGGACTCACTATGCAACCTGGGCTTGGAACTGCCACAGAAGATAATTAGTGGTGAATGTAGCATCCAGCAGATGTTCTACTCCTTTGTGGTGGGAAACAGGGACATTGGGAGGGATATGGACTGGTGTCCAATGAGTATTAAGCTAGGACTACCAATCATTTTTTTCCTTGTTTATAAGAGTGTATCTCTAAACAAGATATCAATTCTATAATGAGCTGATCACATATTCATATCTGAAAATGTTGAGCACCCCTGTTTCCAAACTGTGATTCAAATACAAGTCTGCAATGATACACAGCCTTTGCATTATTCATCATCTTCGCAACACAGAAGTGACATTATGTATTAAAAACACAATTTAAAGAATTGTGTACATATTCACTTGTAAAACATGTTGACATGGCTGGGACTGTTAGGCAATCACATACTGACCCTTCCCCTGATTTTATGAGACTAAGATGGATGGTTTCAATGCTGAAGCTATTACATAAAGAAACACAGTTCATCTTTGACATGCCAGATTACTCCCGTGGCAAATAGCATGGCTTAATTAGTTAATTCATATTCAGTATTCAGTTAGGGTTTGGGGGTCAGTTATCTAGTCCTTACATGATATAATTATTTTATAGGCATGTTACAGATAATTGCACACAAATATGCAGCTCTTTAAATATGAGATTGGAACTATTGGAAAAAGGCAATCCCATAAGTTATTGCCATTTGCCTTCATCATCTATAATTTACTGTAACGGTTATATAATATTGATTCCCATTATTTCCATCACTAAATATTCATTAAGGGCATATTCTATATGACAATTATACTAATATCTATATACTTTACTGCTAACATTTAATACAAATGAACATGTTGTTATACATGACAGGTTATCTTAATATAAGCCTACTATGGAAATTATTTCAAAATCAACTGCCCCCCATAATGAAATATCTACCACAAAGTAAGAATGGCCTAGTGTGACAGTCTAGTATTGCTGGAAAATGAGAGATCAGTTTATTTTACAATTCATATTTTACTGGCATAAAGAGAAATTAACAACCAAGTGGAAAACATAACACATTACATATCAGTTAACCTGGCCAGGGTCATGACTTTTGGATATATAACACTAATTCATCAAGCATCAAAACAATACATTGAGGTATATGTAATGAACAAAGGGTGATGTATTCATACTGCAGCTATACTTCAGCTAAGCACACATACATACGAAATATGAACATATGAAATTTGCTAGCAGATAAAGGCCCAAAGGTCTATCAAGTCTGCTAGATTTTGTAGCTAGCCCCCTACTCAGCACGTACCCTCCCTCCCTCCCTCCCTCCCCCTCCTTTAACCATTCCCTTACCCTGTCCCAGCCCCTTTTGAAGCAGCTCACTATTCTGCAGGATACCACTTCAGCCGGCAATGCATTCCACACAGCCACTACCTTCTCTGTAATAAAGTGTCTTCTCATCTCCCTCCTTAACCTACCCCCACTCCAATCTCATAGCACAGCCTCGAGTATCCCTCCCTTCCCTAACCTTGAAAAGCCCCTCCTTCCCAGTCCTGTTCATGCCAGTCATGTGCTTGAAGGTTTCAATCATCTCTCCCATGTCCCTCTTCTCCTCCAGCGAGTACATGTTCAATTCCCTAAGTATGCTTTTGTATGGTAGATTCCCCAGACCCTGGATCATCTTTGTTGCCCTGCATTGCACCCCCTCCAGTAACTTAATGCCTTTCTTCAGGTACAGTCTCCAGCACTGCATGCAGTATTCCAGGTGCAGTCTTACCAGTGATTTATACAATGGCAGAATAACCTCCCCCCTCCTTGAGGTTATACCTCTGGCACTACAACCCAACATCTTATTGGCGTTTGCAGCCACTTTCCTACATTGTGCTGAGTTGTTCATTGAACCTGTTGTGGTATGATAGGAATACAGAGCTAAGTAATATTAATCCCTTTATGCTCTTAGCAAGTCATTGCCAGTGGAGAAGTGTGGCCTTAGGAGAGGTGGATGGGGCCAAGAAGGATGCAAGATTGTGTAGGGGGGTGAGGGGGGAGGAGTAGCCCCCTCTTGTGTTCCTGCTCCCTGTATTATATTGAATGGTGTGTGTGCACCTCCCCAGTGTAACTTTGCGTCTACTGTTCATGGTAAAAAAGCATGTAGTGTCCTTGTGGTATTTTACAAAAATCCAAGCTAACGACTGGTCCCTAAAGTTGCATGTATGTATCTGTGTTGTTGTTTGTAGTGCAATACAGTCTCTCAAAGCTGGCCATTTTCTATAGTCTAGAAGATGCTCAGAGAGGTGGAGGGAGTCAGGAAGACCTGTGGTCAAAGTGTTGGAGTGGTATGGCTAGTAGTTGCACGCTTTTTTGTTTTGCTTCAGCTCATGGAATAAAACCAATTTGCAATTCTGCAATCATGTATGGGCTGAACATTGCTACTGTTGCCAGTGGGTGCTTTGATTTGTTTGGAGTTCTTACCAACATGATTGCACTGGCCCTCTTCAATTGTCTTCACAATAATGAGAACATTTAACTGAAGATCAGTTAGAAATATGTGTCTTTCTTACGTTTCTGTTAACATTTAACCATTTATTTGTTTATTTACAATATACTGACTGGAAGAGGCATACTGAGCAAGATCTTGTTGCTAGGTGTGACTGGGGAAGGGGCAAACAAGGGGGATGTGTCGGTAAATACAATGAGCCAAAAGTGCAAAGAACGTCAAGAATTACACAAAAATGTGGTGAAGGCAGCATATGAGCACATAAAAAAATATATGATTAAGAGACGTGAGACAGCAGATGGAGTTTGAGAGAGTGGAAGGAGCGGGGTCTAATGGACAGTTGGAGGTTATTTTTCAGAGCAGGTAGGCAAATAGAAAAAATGGATTGATTGTGATGGTTATGTCTTTCATACTCTCTACACTCATAAGCCTCATTATCACCTTGCAATGCAGGTTTTCACAGAGTCCAGAAGGGGATTTGAACCAAGTCCCTCTCGGTTTAGAGTTAGTCCTTTAAGCCCTCATGGCACTGCCTGTTCAGGGTGTTGGCTATCCCACTGGTGGAGGATTGTTAACAAGCAACTCCTGGAGCCAATAAAGGGTGAGAGGCAGAAGAATATGTTTGTTTGGGACAGGAGAGACTAAACTGTAAAATGGAAAAAGAAAGCTGACTTAAACTATTTTTGCTGGAGTTAAGTATGATTCTGAGTGCCCCAAGATTGTCTTATTTTGTTGAACTAAACTGTTACAAGCTCCAAGAATACCTTATTTTGTTTGGCTGAACTACAGATGTTACAAGCTGAAGTAAAACAAATGTTTCTTTATAACTGAAAACTTGGTGTAGTTTCCATCTTTTGAATATTCACTTAAGGATGCCAAACCAAGCTGGCTTCTCTACCTTGACACACTGACCTTGGAGGATTTGCAGTTAGAAATGTGAAAAGAGGGAGTATCTGAGGACTGATGAGAGTAGGATAGGCTAGAAGGGGAGAGGAGAGAAGAAAGGGTTTCATGTAATGTCAGCAAGAACAAATCAGAGAGGGCAAAAAGAGTGATGAAAAAACAGCAAACCCCAAAACAGCGAACCCACTTAGCCCCTAAACAAAACAGTGAACCAGGCGCCAGAGAAAACATGACAAATCCAGCACAAATGGATATAATGGAAGAATGGCACTAATGAATGGGAACAAATTTAGGAAAGGGGCATTCTAACTCTTTTTTCCTCCACGGTATTCCTTGGGGGAGCTTTGCCTCCTCCGCACCTCCTGTAAAAATGTATAATTATCACAGGGGGGAGCGAACTCAGGAATGGGGAAAAACATAGGATGGGGTGACTAGATTGTTCCCAATTGTGGGGCTGGGAGCCCAACCCTGGAAGGGGTGAATGTAAAATATAACAAGCTAGAGGTAGGAGAGAAGGCGGCTGCCACACTGTACAAAAATAAAGTCACTGTGAGAATCAAACCTGGTTGTGCTGGATACAGCATCACATGCAGACAGTGACAGAAACCTCTATGCTACCCTGCCAACACAGTGTGAGACCACACAAACACACTTCTTCTAATCCTAACAACACTACTACCCTCCCCATTGGCAAATCAGTGTAATGACCATTTTCAATCACATTACTGGTGCTCTAAACACACAGTCACCAATATTCTCATCACTGTTTTTCATTCACTCTTTTTGGTTCACCCAAAATTTATTTTTCAGATTATGAGATACCAGAAGAAAAGTAAGGGGGGAAGGAGGAAAACAGTTATTTAATCAGAAATAAGGAGCCATGAGAGAGATTATTGGCATCCAGGAAAGAAAGGGAGAGGCCAGTATAGAGTTAATAGTGATGGATAAGAGTAGGGATATTTAAATAAAAGTGACAAACAGAGTAGAACAAGCATTTGTCAATGTCAAGTGTTGCTTGCTGTCTTTAGCAGTGGAAGTGCAGGAGTTAGACAGATGCAGTATAGGAATGGCAGTGAAGTATTGAACTGATGCCAACTTCACCCCCACCCTGCAGAGATGGACAGGCATTGAGGTGTGCCTTTGGGTCATCTGCCATAAGGATTATGACATTTCACCTCACCCTACCCTGCAGACCCTTACAAGTGTCGAGGTGTGCTTTGAAGTGTCGGGCTTTATACTCACCTCATTCCATAAGGAAATACACTGAAATGGGTGGAGAATAGGAGAATAGGGTGAACTCTGGGGCCAAAGGGTCCAAGGCTCACCTCGATGCTTGCCACTGGCTGCAGGGTGGGGGTGGAATGGCATGAGCATTACTTTCGACAATCCCAAGTCACACCCCTGATGCCTGCCAGTCCCTACAGGGTAGGGTGTTATGGTAAAAAACCCCAACACCCTGGGCATTTCTTTGTATTTTTACTCCAAGTTTTCAACATGGGCTTTTTGTAATCCCACCGCATGAATAGAGACACTATCAGTTCATTAGCCAAAAGGTGATTTTGCACAGCGACTGCGCCATTTGGCACTACAGGTACAAAAACACAGTTTGAACAGGATGTGAAAAATGAGTTTTACTCTTCATGAGGAGGTGTAAAAAATGGCAATGTTGAAAATCAGGAGTGAAAATATAAAAAAATTGCTGAAGTCACGAGTGTGCATAGAAACTGTGCAATGCACACCCGTAATGTAATTAGTTTTGGGATTTTTTAAAGCAGATTTTCAACAGAGGCATTTTGGGACTTCCGCTCATGAACAGTGTCACAGTGATTTTTTTAATCTATCCCGAACACTGATTTCCCACAATGACAGTGCTATTCTGCGTCGGAAGTGCGAAAACACATTTCAGCCAGGGTGTGAAAAATTAGAGCTGTGCTGTTCATAAGGAGGTATGTAAAAATGCCAATGCTGAAAATCTGGACTGAAAAGATTATGAATTTGTGAACTTACGAGGGTGCATGGAAGTTGTACAATGCATGCCCATAACACAGTCATTTTATGGACTTTTGTCACCAAATTTTCAACATAGCCAGTTTAAGATCTCTGCTCATGAACAGTGTCACTGTGATTTTCTTAATCTTTCCTGAACATTGATTTTGCACACTGACCATGCCACTGTTTGCTACATGTGCAAAAACACATTTCAGGTGAGATGCAAAAAATGACAGTTGAATTGTTCATAAAGAGATGTGGTAAAATGCAATGCTGAAAATTTGGAGTGGAAATATTAAAAATGCTCGAAGTTACAAGCATGCATAGAAATTGTGCAACGCATGCTCATAAAACAGTCATTTTATATGCACCAAAGTTGAAAAGAAACATTTATGCCATTATACAGCATACCGGCATTTCTTCAGTTCGCGGTTGGCTTTGAAGATTGCAAACGTGTTCCCGGGTCATTGAAGATCATCACGCTGGGCTACAGAGGTAAGTATGGGCTGAGGGGGGGTTATGAGGAGGTGGATGCATGGTGGGTGGATGCTGGCTGGGGGAGGGGGCACAAAAGACAGTTTTTATGGACTGTTTTCTGTTATTACAGGTTTTACAAATAAATAGATGATGTGGGATGCTTTTTTGCATGCTGGGGTGGGCTCCCACGTGCCGGCACACCTGGGTGCTTCTTTTTTGGGGGGGTGCTGGAGCCGATGGTGATTGAGCATGCCGTCGGACATGCACTGTGCTTGTGCTTGGGGTGGAGGGTGCATAACCAAGGGGTTTTGGGCACCCCCTAGGCACACAACAACTGGGGGGGCATCAAGTAGACAGGGATTAGTCTACCCCATCAGAAAACCAGATAGGGTGCATGATGACAGAGGGATTGAGCACCGCCGGTCAGCTTTCTGTTTATTTATTTATATGTTTCACCAGGAAGACTCACTAAATGGTGGGTGACGGCTTTCCGTCAGCTTCCTGGGGACTGCGAGAGGCCAACGGAGAAGCTGTCACCATGGGGACACCACCCAATCAGCTGTTTTGCACAGTACAGCATGTGCACAAAACAGCTGATTATGATTGACGTGGCTGAATTTCCTGACATTTAGGCATTCTCCCTAACTGCTGAAAGCAATGTGTTTCTTGCACCTGTGCAAGCAACATAAAAAGCGGTCTGTTCTGATCAGAATGGTTTGGAGGCCACACTTTAAACCCCATCTACAAAGTCACACACCAGCAGGATTAACTGGCTTGGCATGGAGGGCTGAGACACTGGACACTTCACCTACTGCCATGCTGGTTACCCAGGTTTGGAAATGGATGTAAGTCACTCTGAGACTGGCCATGGAGGGATGATTGAGTGTCCCTAGGACTGCTCTCCTCCCTCATTGGTGAGGGGGTCATAGCTGGCTGCTTGACTGCCACCTGGAGGTGTCTAGGAAACAGTGCAAGTGAACCACATATGTAGGAAAGGGCTCCCATGTTCAGGGTGCCAGGGGCATCTCCGCAGAGGCAGGGTTAAAACATTGCACTCATTGCATGTCCTGAGAGCCCAGGGGAAAAAATCAGAGGAAAACATATCTGGCTGCAGGATGATGACCAATCCCTTGAAGGCCCCACACCAGTGACTGGGCACTTGCCAAAGTCCTCTGGCAGAAGATGATGGAGGGAGATAAGTCCTGGAGAAGCTGGATTTCAGGGCTGGAAGAGGGGGTGGTCAGAAGGGGGCAGTCTGGTGGCTCAGAAGAATGCAACCTACATGGCAGAAAAGACACCAGCAGGATAATTCTGAGAATTAGTTCATGGCAGGTTACATCTGGGAGGCACAATTTGCTGCCTTACAGTTCACCAACATTAGGTTGAAGTTTTTTTTGAATGGCATTGATGTGAAACGAGGAGGGTTTGATCAGCCACATATCAAGAAACATCATGTCATATTCCTGCCATCTTTGAAACCTCTGCATTTGTTTTGGTCCAGTAACCCTCTCTCCTTGTCCATGATCATGTCACATACCGATTCTTTTGCTCTTTATTAGCAGTTACCCCACTTTGTTAGCTTGCTTTGTTTATTATTTGGATGTACTTAAGTTTGCCTTTTATTTTTTTTTGCATGGCATATTTTATCCTGTATGAACTACTGTATTCTTGCATTTCATGGAATTATCCTGGTTGGATTAATTTTAAGAATATAAAATAAATAAATAAATAAATAGGAGTCTAGATGTGGGAAACACCTTCAAGAGAAGCACAGTCAAGAGCTCTGAAGACCAGGGTTTGTTGGACTCTCATAAGCCTCTGCTTAATGCTAAACAGTATGAAAATAGTCTATGCAGCATTAAGCAAGAGCTGGTTTGAATGGGACCAGTGTTAAACATTATTGAATGCCCGAAAAAGAGACAGTTTCTGCCTAGGAAGAAGTACCCCAGAAGCAAACAGTACTGTGTCATCTGTGCACATGGGAATTTGTGTAGAGGCACTAAGAGAGTGGATTCCAGGTCAAAAGAGACACCAGATCTTATGGGCATGGGGTGGTCAGGCATTGCCAGTCTACACTGACTGGTGTCCATCAGAAAGGTAGGAGCAGAACTTATCTACTGTGTGGTCAGATCGACCCAACCCATAGCTTATCCAGGAGAAGAGGATCTACAACTTTTTAAGGCCTTAACCAGATCAATGAAATTAGCCATGGTGATGTGGCCCTGTCCCACCCCTTTAAGAATAGAGCAAGTGACATGCTTCAACAAGAAGGCCATAAAGTAGAGTTTGTGGAAGACAGTCTGGAAAAGAGAGAGGAAAAAAGTATTAAGGAAGGAGCAGTGCTGCAAGAGGGTGAGGTTTTTTTTTAATGTTTGTTTTACCAGGAGAGACACACCAAGCTAATAGATTGTTTACAGGTACAACCTGGGAACACAAGGAAGTTAAGGAACTTGCTTGGGATCACACCGTATGCAAGTGGAGGCTGTGGGATTAAAACCCAGGTCTGCGGGTTTACAGCTCAGAGCCTTAAACCACTGCACTATACTGCCTCCAGTTTGTCCTGTACCTTTTATTTACTTAGAACATATCAATACAGGAGAGTCAAATTGAGATTATTTGTTTCGGTTCCACTAGAGTTCTACATTTACTCAATGTAGTGTTATGGAGAACTGTAGTATAATCAGATGTGGCAATGACTTTCTCATGGTCACACAGGGAACTATTGGTTATGTTGTTATGATGGGATTCCAACCTGGAACTCACATCAGTCAGTCTTTTTTCTGTTTTTCATTATTTGTTTGTCGTAAGAGTGTGTAGCTCATATCTGCTGTACAATCAATCTCCTTCTGATGCCACCTATAAACTCTAGTGCCTTCTCTATCTTCCCTTTTTTTACCCCAACACATTATTCCTGATTCTCTCCTGTACCTGGACCTTTTTACCAGGACCAAAAGAGGCACTCAAGCAATAGGACAAGTATCTTCCTTGGCTGAAATCTGAGTCTTTGGTCTCCAAAGCATGACCGTGACTCCTCCAGACCAATGTCAGAGTGGAGTACAAAATGTGTGGAGTGATATTGATGACCGCCAAGCAAGAAGTATACTTGGGGGTAGTCATATTGGATGACCTAAAGGTGGCCAGGCAGTGCGACAAGGCAGTAGGGAGTGTGAGTGGATAATGTGGTCTATAGGGAGGGGTATCACCAGCAGAATGAGGAAGATGGTGTTACCTTTGTACAGCACCTTGGTAAGAACCCACCTAGAGTAGTGTGTCTAATTCTGGAGACCACAACTCTGTAAAGAAATAGACAGAGTAGAGGTGGTCCAGAGAGGGCAACTAAAATAGTGTAGGGTCTGCAACAAAAACCCTATGAGGAGAGACTAAAGGACCTCAATATGTACACCCTGGAACCAAGGAGGGAGAGGGGCAATATGATGGAGACCTTTAAATACCTCACGGAAGTAAAAAAGATATGGGAGGCGAGTATTTTTTAGAAGAAATGGTGCTCAAGAAAAAGAGGACATGCTACTATATGAAGCTGGAGGGAAGTAGATTCAGGAGAGATGTGAGAAAGTACTTCTTCACAGAAAGAGTGGAGGATTCCTCAAACAGCCTTCCAGTGGAGGCGGTGGGGCAAAAACAGTGATGGGATTCAATAATGCACTGGATAAGCAAAAGGGAATCACTGTCAAAAGAAATGGGGGGAAGGAGAAAGAGCTGTAGATCAGTCACAGTCTGTGGTAATAGTGTAGGTAGGGAGCAATGAGCAGACTGGATGGACAAAGCAGTCCTTATTTGGCATCAAATTCTGTTTATATGTAACAGTTGTTTACGTCTAATAAACAGATAATTATGGTAAATAGACAACTGACTATTTTATTTATTGCATTTTGATATGTTAGTAATTACTTAGAACTTTTGTAGTCAACTATTTGTTACTGCACTGAAACAAGTGGATTTTCACATTTTGCTTTTCATATTGCTCGTAAAAACAATTCAGCAGAATCCTGGTATTGTGATGTCAGAAACTGCCAACTACATATGAGCCCAATGTAATGTCTTTACAAGTGACAGTGCGACAAGGCAGTAAGGACAGTGTTAGTAGCTTGGCAGAAGACACCAGGAGGAAGGAGTGCTGTGTGAATGGACTTCTCTACTGGGACTATATTGCCCTCCTTCCTCCCTCCACAGCTAGTTCTACTTTTATAGGCACAGGATTTGACTGACAACAGGAACTTCCTGTTTGAGAGCAGGAAGTGAGTGATCACAGAGCCAGCAAGGACCCACCATCCTAGAAGGGCAAGAGTAGCTATCTGGCCCCCTCTAGCTGCTGGAGGCCTACCTCTGAGCAAGAAAGGGGTCTACTGAAAGATATAGGATATTCTTGTCTCAGAAAAGGACAATCAGGAGCTTAAAGGGCACAGAGGCAGAAAGTAAGTAGAGAGAGAAGAGAAAGAAAAACAACAGAGGAAAGAGTAAGGATTCCAAACAACAGTTAAGGGGCCAGAAATAAGACATGATGGGAGCGGTGCAGTGCAGTGGCTGTGGAGCAGCAGTCTTCAGGGAGATGTTCTGGAGGTTGTGGTATTATCCCATCTGCAGCAACCTCTCTGGGCTGAGGGAGGAGGTTGCTCATCTCCAGGCTGAGTTGGCCAGGATTTGTGGGACCTTGTCTTCCATCCAGGGACCACAGGTGCCATTGCCGTTGCCTCAGAGGTTGCCAAGAAAGAGGAGCAGTTGGACCACAGTGGGCTCAGGGAGGGTGAGGGTGGTGGAACAGAGGCACATCCCTCCAGTTGTACCTCTACACAATTCCTATGCCATTGTGGCAAAGTGTGGTTTCTCTATGGAGGTACCTGCAGTGGAGACCAAGGAGGATGCTGGGAACCTCCACAAAGAGACTCACAGGAGGGTGGTGTGGGACCCCACAGGGGAAGGAAACAACTCCTGGTGGGGGACTCCATTGTTAGGAAGGTAGAACTGGGGGAGGAAAGGGAGAGGGAGGTTAGGTGCCTGCCTGGTACCATGGCTTGGAGGGATAGGGAGCGAATCCCCAGGATTGCCGGAACAGCTGCACAGGGGAGGGAGCTTGATGTCATTGTCCACCTAGGGACAAATGACCTGGCTAAGAAAGGGATTAGAGCAGTGCAGGAAGAGTTTGTGGAATTGGGGAGGGGCCTTAGACAAGCAACACGCACGGTAACCTTCTCCGAGTTGCTGCCCATCTATGGTATAGGAGAGGCTAGGGTGTTCTGCACCATGGGATGCAATCAGTTGTTGAAAAACTGGTGCAGAGCTCAGGGATTTGGCTTTATTGGGGACTAGGGGTCCACCTGGAGTGATGCAAGCCTATACTGGCATGATGGGCTACATCTGTCCAGGAGGGGAACCAGGATCCTAGGTGATAGGTTTAAATGCTTCATTGGCAAGCATTTAAACAAGTCAAAGGGGGAGGCATTGGAAAGGAGCAGGGAAATCTTAGCCCCCCCAAAAAAAATCGTGGTAGTTAGTGCGATAAACACCAACATAGAGGTGGCGATAGGGAGAAGGGCAGGGGTAAATGGGGAAAGTGACAATGACAAGAAGGACAGGGATGGGGCAAAAAGGAGTAAGGCCATCAGTAAATGGAGTGTAAGGAGTACCAATGCCAGTAGTCTGGGCAACAAGCTCCCTGAGCTGATGGCCTTGATGGAAGAGGGATGCCTGGATATCATAGCAGTCACAGAAACATAGTACACAGAGAACCATGACTGGGATGTTAAAATACCAGGGTACATAACCTACAGGAGAGACAGGCAGGGGAGAAGAGAGGGGGGAGTAACTCTCTATGTAAAGGAAGGGAAAAAAGCAACTGAACAAAAGAGTAAACAGGGAGGAGGGAGGTACTGTGGGTCACCTTGGAGACTGGAAAGGGCACCACAATCCGCACAGGGTTGTGTACAGACCCCCATGTCAGGGGGAGGGAATGGATGAGGATATGATAGAAGGCATTCTTAGGATGGCAGAGAAAGGGGAGAAACTGTTGATGGGAGACCTGAATATGCCAGATGTTAACTGGAGCACATTTGCTGCAGCCACATCCAAGAGCAGGGCCATTCTTGATGCCCTACAGGTGGCAGGCCTCAGACAGCTAGTTTCAGAACCCACTCATGAGGGAGCAATCTTAGACCTCATACTTTCAAATGGGGGCAGCAAGAGGATCTCAGATCTAGAAGTGGGTTGCCATCTGGGAACAAGTGACCATCAAACAGTGTGGTTCACGTTAAACTCAGCTACAGAGTCAAACCATACAAAAGTGAGGGTACTGGACTTCAAGAGGGCTGACTTTGGCAAGATGGGAGAGTGCCTCAAAAAAGCACTAGAAAACAGGCTAGAAGGAGGGGTGGAGCAACAATGGGGAATCATCGAAACTGCCATCACAGAGGCAACAAGCCTTTGTGTGAAGCAAATAAACAAATCAAAATGAAAGAAAAAGCCACTATGGTTCTTAAAAGAGGTGGCTGGCAAAGTCAGGGAGAAAAATATAGCATTCAGGAAGTATAAGGAAACACAGAAGGATCAGGACAGAGAGCTGTACCAGTTAAGGCAGAAGGAAGCAGGGAAGGAAGTCAGAATAGCAAAGGCCCAAACTGAGGAAAAGACACCCAACTTGGTTAAGAATGGGGAAAAAACCTTTTATAGGTACATCAGAGAGCACAGAATGACAAAGGGAGAGATAGTGAGGCTGAATAGAATGAATGGTGTGTGGGCACAGGGGGACAGTGAAAAAGCAGGGATACTGAATGAATATTTCTGCTCAGTATTCACAAAAGAGGAGGGGGACGTGCCTAATCCAATTAACAGAAGCACTCTTGATAGGGGGGGTCAATCCCAGCCCTTTCACAGAAGAAAGGGTTCTGCAAGAACTCCTAAAACTGAAGGTGGACAAAGCAATGGTGCCTGATGGAATTCACCCCAGAATTCTAAAAGAATTAAGGGGGAAAATAGTGAAACCACTGATTACTCTTTTTAATAAATCATGGGAAGATGGTGTGGTACCCGAGGACTGGAGGAAGGCGGATGTGATTCCCCTTCACAAAAGTGGGACCAAGACAGAGGCAGGAAACTACAGACCTGTCAGTTTGATCTCTGTGGTATGGAAAGTGATGGAGTCTCTTCTGAAGGAAAGAATTGTTGAGTACCTAGAGGCCAGTAGGGCACAGGACCCAAGGCAGCATGGGTTCACAGTGGGAAGGTCATGTCAGATGAATCTAATAGATTTCTTTGAGTGGGTGACCAAAGTAGTAGACCAGGGAGGGGCTGTGGACATGGCCTACCTAGACTTTAGCAAGGCATTTGACACAGTCCAACACAAAAGATTAATAGTCAAATTAAACAGGCTGGGAGTGGGTCCCAGGGTGGTAGCCTGGGTAAAACATTGGCTGGACAACAGGACACAGAAGGTAATTGTAAATGGAGTCCACTCTGAAGAAAGAGGGGTTACTAGTGGGGTACCGCAGGGTTCAGTACTGGGTCAAATCCTTTTTAATGTCTTTATAAGTGACATTGCAGAGGGACTGGAAGGAAAAGTATGCCTCTTTGCAGACGACACAAAGATCTGCAACAGGGTTGATACACAAGGAGGCATGGAAAGTATGAGAAGGGACTTGGCAAGGTTAGAGGTACAGTCAGAAGTATGGCAGCTAGCATTCAATGCAAAGAAGTGCAAAATAATGCACCTGGGAAACAAGAGCCCAGAGGAAGATTACACAATGGGGGGGGGGGTGGAGGTAGTAACAACAACAAAAATGGAAAGGGACCTGGGGGTAATTATATCAGATGACTTTAAGGTTAACAAGCAATGTGAGAAGGCAGTAGGGAGGGCTGGGGGTATACTGGGATGCATAGGGAGAGGCATCACCAGCAGAAAACAGGAAGTTGTTATCCCTCTGTACATACAGTTGGTGATACCCCATCTGGAGTACTGCATCCAGTTCTGGAGACCCCACCTCCGCAAGAACATAGACAGGATAGAGGCAGTCCAGAGGAAGGCAATTAAAATGGTGCAGGGTCTGCAAGAGAAGCCGTACAGGGAGAGATTAAAGGAGCTTAATATGTATACCCTTGAGGAAAGAAGGGAGGGGGATATGATAGAAACTTTTAAGTACCTCAGTGGAATCAACAAAGTCCAAGAAGCTAGCATCTCTCAGAAAAAGAGACGTGCAAGAACAAGGGGACACGATTTAAAGACGCGGGGGGCAGTTCCGGGGCAAGGTGAGGAAGTATTTTTTCACAGAGAGGGTAGTGGATGCATGGAACAGCCTTCCTGAGGAGGCTGTGGGGTCTAAAACTGTGGGAGAATTCAAGAATGCATGGGACAGACATAAGGTCATTCTTGTGGGGGGGTAGGAAGAAATAGGCAGTTGGTTAACTAGGATCTGCGGCCTATCCTGTAGGTAGGGAAATGGGCAGACTAGGTGGGCCAAGCGGTCCTCATCTGCCAACAAAGTCTATGTTTCTATGTTTCTATTGCAGATGGACTTGAAGGAAAAATATGTCTCTTTGCAGATGACACAAAGATCTGCAGCAGGGTCGATACAGAAGGTGGGGTGGAAAGGATGCAAAGGGACTTGGCAAGGTTGGAGGAATAGTCAAATGTATGGCAGCTTAGATTCAATGCAAAGAAGTACAAAGTAATGCACCTGGGAAGCAAAAACCCAAGGGAAGAGTACACAATGGGGATGAGATACTAACAACATCAAAAATGGATAGGGGCCTGGGGGTAGCCATATCAGATTACCTTGAGGTGGGCAAGCAATGTGAGAAGTCAGTAAGGAGGGCTGGCTGGATACTGGAATGCATAGGGAGAGGCATTGACAGTAGAATACAGGAAGTTGTTATCCTTCTGTACAGATAGTTGGTGAAACCCCATCTGGAGTACTGTGTGCAGTTCTGGAGATCCCAATTCTGCAAGGACATAGACAAGATGGAGTCTGTCCAGAGGAAGGCAACTAAAATGATGCAGGGTCTACACCAGAAGACATACGAAGAGAGATTAAAGAAGCTTAATATGTATACCCTCAAGGAAAGGAGGGAGAGGGGGGACATGATAGAAACGTTCAAGTACCTCAAGGGAATCAGCAAAGTCCAAGAGCGTAGCATCTTCATAAAAAGTGATGTGCAAGAACAAGGGGACACAATTTGAAGATAAAGGGGGGATCGCTGAAAGGTAATGTGAGGAAGTATTTTTTCACAGAGAGGGATGTGGATACATGGAACAGCCTTCCTGATGAGGTAGTTTAGTCAAAAACTGTGGGGGATTCAATAATGCATGGGACAGACATAATGCAATTCTAGTGGGGGATAGGAGGAAGTAGGCTGTTGATTAACTAGGATCTGAGGCTTATCTATTAGGTAGGGAAATTAATAGACTAGGTGGGCCAAGCGGTCCTTATCTGCCGGATGCTAGCAAGAGGGAAAGCAAAGTTAATGATGGAGGAAATTTTGTGATGTTATGTCTGCCTCCAGTGACTCCAGTACATGCTAAATTCTAACAAAAGATCACAGGTTATCGAAAATTGCATATTTCTATTAAATATACCATGTAATATTTTAGTGGTAGAAAGTGTTATTTCTGTATAAAAATCTGAAAACAGGTTTTTAGTTTCCTTTTGAAATACACTGCCATCCTTGCCAGTAAAACTTTTCTGATATCGTAATACAGGAATTCCATTGGATTTCTCTTTTTAATAGTCCTCATCAGGCACAGGTCAGGAAGCATTGGCAAACCAAGAGAAGCCATAAAATTCACACATTGTGTTTTATTATTATCAACAACAATAAAAGACAAATCTAATATTGTGGAGGATAGCTCTTATACAGGCAGTTCAATCAGAAAAAGTCCTTCATTTGAAGCGATCTGTAAATCTAAATCTCAAGTTTCTTTCTCTAACTCCCAAAACAAACATTGCTGTCCTTTCTATAAGCCTGGCAATTACTGTAAATGCTGCATTCTTTTCTTGTTATGCTACATCTTCTATTTTCAGAAAATGTAGTACACTTTACCAGTTTATTTCATGTGTCCAGTACACACAATCTCTTCAGCAGATGCAACCCATTAAGACATTCTGTCCGGAGCTGGTTTTCCTAACAGCTCTGTAGACAAGCTTGTGGAGGTCAGATGGTTTCTCAAGTTCAATAAACACAAAATAGCTTTCTGTAGTTCATTTCAACAATATAACTATATCCATTTGCATATCATGGGATCTCAGTTTCACATAAAGATTCACATGTAGGTTTTAACTGCAGAGAAGCAAGAGGAGAAAGAAAGAACAGAAATGCAAGTAAAGGAATTGAGATAATGGGAAAATTGTGGAGCCATTGGACTGGAAAGTTCCGAGGTTC
Source organism: Neoceratodus forsteri (assembly GCA_016271365.2). NCBI lineage: Eukaryota > Metazoa > Chordata > Ceratodontiformes > Ceratodontidae > Neoceratodus > Neoceratodus forsteri. The sequence continues at coordinate 1,057,981,535 of CM057451.1, read as the reverse complement.
CATAACGAAAATTTGATTGTGCATTCAAACAGACAAGATATGGACAAGTGACAAAATGACAGGGAAGAAAAATACTTCCTTGCTTTTAACTCTCTCTGTATAACAAATGGGACAAGGTCATATACAACCCCGTCACACTAGTAGTTGGCACAATATAAATAAAATGATGAAAAGGTTTTAAAGAAAGAAATGCAAACAAATTGATTACAGGGGCATCTAAAGGCCCCAAATCTTTATTCTTTAAGGTGCACATCCTTACTAAGGACTTGCGATTCAATAAATTGGGGACAGACTATTTGCAGGTCTTGCACCAGTCATCTGCAGTTTGATTCCAGGGCACCTTTGTTGTTCCCTGGTAGGAGCATTTAAATAGGAATTAAAAGCTTACTTGTACTGGATTTCCCCCCTTTTCCCTCACAAAAAGATAGAGACCATTGTTTGTTGTTGTGTTCAGATTGGCAATTAATTTCTTTATATATCATAATTACATGTTTCATTTCATCATCTTATTATTACATCTCTCAGAATTTCCTTTATTTTCATCCATATTTCAATCTCTGGTCATCCCTCTTTTTCCTTTTTTTTCTCCCCCCAGGTGAAAACCTGGGTGCCTTCTTCTTCTTCTTTTCTGTTAGGTAACGGTGAAAACCGAGACAGCTTTTTCCTTCATCTTCTTCCTCTTTTGGTGTTATTCATTTTCTTTCCCCTCTCCCCTCCTCCCCCCTCTTTTCTCCTGCCATTCATCTTTTTGTAGTCCATAACCATATTATTATCTGCCATCCACCTTTGGCAGTCCAGACTGTCCAACCGGACTTGTCTGTCATCCACCTTTGACAGACCCACCATACAGTCCCTTCTTGACTGTCTTCTCCTCTTGCTGTGCCTTGTAGGGTGGGTGGGAGGATCAAAACTCCAGCAAAAAGTGGCTGAGCCCCTCTGTGCTGCCCATTATGTACCTCCACTTGCCCCTTCCCTTCCTGTTGCCTAGCCATTGTTCTATCCCATGTCCCCTCTCCTTCCTCCCCCCTCCCCTTCTGAGCACAACCATCTTAACCAATGGGGAAGGGGTGCACCGGGAACACCCTGGTCTGCCCTTTAAAGGGCAAACTCCATTGTCCCAGTTTTCCCCCCTTTTCCCTCACAAAAAGATAGAGACCATTGTTTGTTGTTGTGTTCAGATTGGCAATTAATTTATTTATATATCATAATTCTATGTTTCATTTCATCATCTTATTATTACATCTCTCAGAATTTCCTTTATTTTCATCCATATATCAATCTCTGATCATCCCTCTTTTTCCTCTTTTTCTCCCCCCAGGTGAAAACCTGGGTGTCTTCTTCTTCTCCTTTTCTGTTAGGTAACAGTGAAAACCGAGACCGCTTTTTCTTCATCTTCTTCCTCTTTTGGTGTTATTCCTTTTCTTCCCCTCCCCCTTCCCCCTTTTCTCCTGCCATCCACCTTTGGCAGTCCATAACATATTGTTATCTGCCATCCACCTTTGGCAGTCCAAACTGTCCAACCAGACTTGTCTGTCATCCACCTTTGACAGACCCACCATACAGTCCCTTCTTGACTGTCTTCCTCTTGCTCTGCCTTGTAGGGTGGGTGGGAGGGATCAAAATCCAACAAAAAGTGGCTGAGCCCCTCTGTGCTGTCCATTATGTACCTCCACTTGCCCCTTCCCTTCCTGTTGCCTAGCCATTGTTCTATCACATGTCCCCTTCCCTTCCTTCCCCCCTTCCCTTCTGAGCACAACCATCTTACCCAATGAGGAAGGGGTGCTCCGGGACAACCTGGTCTGCCCCTTAAAGGGCAAACTCCATTGTCCCGGATTTCCTTCCTTTTCCCTCACAAAAAGACAGAGACCATTGTTTGTTGTTGTGCTCAGATTGCCAATTAATTAATTTATATATCATAATTCCATGTTTCATTTCATCATCTTATTATTACATCTCAGAATTTCCTTTATTTTCATCCATATATCAATCTCTGATCATCCCTCTTTTTCTCCCCCCAGGTGAAAACCTGGGTGCCTTCTTCTTCTCCTTTTCTGTTAGGTAACGGTGAAAACTGAGACCGATTTTCCTTCATCTTCTTCCTCTTTTGGTGTTATTCCTTTTCTTTCCCACACCCCTTTTTCCCCACTAGCCAGTCTCCAGCTTGCCTTGGATGGCTGGCTATCCCCTCGCTTAGAGTATAACTTTCCCTTACCTCAGGGAAACCTTATGAACCACTCCCCCTTCTTTTTTTTTTAGTTTCCGTTTTTTGCATGTCTCATCCATGCTTCTGTGAAATGCATCATTTCTGTGTTAAACATGTCTATAGCTAGATCCTACAGGTGAACCCCTTCTGATCTATAGAAATCTTCTACCCATTCTTCTACGCCCTACAGTATTACCTGTCCTCCCATATTCCTTACCAATGTCCCTACCCTTCTGTTCATCTTCTTCCTGGCCCTATCCACTGCTTTATGGCTGTGCTCGTGCCTCCAAACCCTCCTTGGTATCCTATCTGACCAGGCAAGGCTTGCCTGTGGCCACCACTGCTGTATTGTTTCCAGGTCCCTTTTTATCTGCAAGTACATGTCTACCCATGGTTTGTCTGCCAGATCATTGCCCCCCAAATGTATGATAAGTAAGTCAGGCCTGGGTCACTGTTCCTTCAGTTCCTTCAAGGTGGGCAGTAGTTGTGCCCATCTCATCCCCCTGATCACCCGCCAAACCAACCTACACTGTTTTATATCCTGGTACAGCTGTTTTCCCCCAGCCTTCTTCTCTGCTGTCCTTTCTGCCCAGTAAATATAGGAGTGGTCAGAGATCCAGACTTCCGTGGTCCTCTGCCTTCATATGGGTTCGAGCAAAATTAGTTATCTCATATGTTGTTATAATTCCATCATCCTTGTATCCCCCTTCCTGTCCTCCCCCTCCTGCCCCCATTCGCCCCCACATTTTGTTAACCACACATCAGCAATATGGCACTTCTCACTTCAGTGCTCGGATATATCTCTTATAACTAGCAGACTGCCAGCATCCTCTTCCCAAAATACTATCCACAGTTTCACCTGCTGCCGCCCATTGTGAGGCAGCCCCACTCCACAAGGAGTGGGAAGAGTAGTTAACCGGGTCCTCCCCCAAAAATTGCATACCTTTTTTGAGCAGTACTGTGACTTGATAACTGGTAACCCCTTTCCCATTGCCATGAACAAATAATCTCCCTGTTCTGGTCCCATGCTCTGCGCCGAAAGCTCACAAAGCCTGCACTGGGCATATCATGCCCTCTACCTGTCTTTTTAGTGTCACCATGCAATCCTTCCCCTTTTGATCCATCTTTGACCTTTTAATTTTAATCTGTATCTCTTTCATGCCCCAACTTATATATTCCCATTCCAATCCCCCTTTCTTGTCTTCTTTGCAATGACCTACCACCTCACTCACTCTCATAGCCCCTGCAAACACTATGACATAGATAGTATGAAATAGCTGGGCCTCGGCTTTTGACCTGCATTTTGCTGGTAACACCTCCTTTAGTTTTGCTAGCCACTATTCTCCTATTGGTCTTCTATTGTCTACTGGCCCTTGCTTCAACCTACCCCATCCCTGCATCATCCTTCTAATAAGCCACAATTTTATTGGGTCCTTCCATCCCTTTAGGCTGCATATGACCCTTATCCCTGCTAAATAGATGCCCATTGTGGTGTGGGCTATTCCTTTTTGCCATTGCTCCATGATGAACTTTCCCAGTTGTTCTTCTGTGAGTGGCCTACTTACGTCTATCTGGTGTGTTGCCCTGAATGTTTAAAACACTCACCAGGCCCCATTGTAGGCCATCAGAGTGCAAGGTGCCCATGAGCTGTGAAATAAGAGTTCTGCTCCATCTCGCCAACATCCCAGGTGATCGTTTGTATGGGCATTTTTTACTCCTCCACTGCTGGTGCCAGCCTCTGGAAACGATCCAGCTGCAGATGGGAAAGGCTGTCAGACAGGGTGTTGTGTACCCCTTCTATGTGTTTTGCTCTGAATGACATGTTCAGCTGCAAGGCCCTTAAAACTAATGAAGCAAAACTTGCATGACTGTTTCTGACCTGGACCCCTTGTTGTTTAGAACCTCCACCACTGCTCTATTGTCACACCAGAATGTCACCCTTTGATCCCGTAACTCTTCCACCCACACCAGGGTATAGGCCCAGATGGGCATGATCTCTAGCAATGTTATATCTTTTACCTTGCCATCCCTTACCCACTCGGACGGCCATGGTTCTTCAAACCACCTGCCCTTCAGGTAGCCCCCCCATGCCTATTCCCCCAGCTGCGTCTGTGTAAAGCTCGAGGTCCGTGTTATACACCCATTCTTCCTGCCAGAAAGAGCAGCCATTATAATCCTTGAGGAATTCCTCCCATACATTAAAGTCTTCCCTAACACCTCTTGTCAGGTCTACCCAATGGTGTGGTTTGGTTACCCCCGCTGTAACCCTTGCCAGCCTTTTTGTGAATGCCCTTCCTGGTTCAATAGCCCTACAGGTGAAGTTCAGGTGCCCCAGCACCTGCTCTATTTGTTTTAGCTGCACCCTCCTCCTGCTGGTATGCACTAGGATCAATTCTTTCAGTTTCTCTACTTTTTGGGCCGGTAGCTGGAATATTTCCCTTGGGGCATCTATTTCTATACCCAGGAATTCTAGCACCCTGCAGGGACCCTCTGTTTTCTCTGGTGCCAGTGGCACCCCTAACTCCTTGCACATCTCTTGAAATTTGTCCAACATTTCTTGCGTTTTTCCTTTTCCACTACCGATGAAAAGGAAATCATCCAAATAGTGAATAACCGCTCTATGACAGGTTTTCTCTTGATATATCCACTGCAAACAAGTGCTAAACACTTCAAATGTTGCACATGCTATTGAACATCCCATGGGCATGGCTTTGTTGAAATAGTACTGCCCCCCAACTTTAAAATCCAAAAGGTCCCAGTCCTCTCTACTGACTGGCAGCAACCTAAATGCAGATTCAATGTCTGTCTTTGCCATCCCCGCATCCTTAGTAGCCTGGATTATCAGGACTGCATCTTCCAATGTTGAATATGTTACCCTACTATAGTCCTCCCTGATAAAGTCATTCACCAAATCCCCTTCTGGAAAGGACAGGTGGTGAATCACACTATACTCTCCTTCCTGTTTCTAGGGTACTAACCCTAATGGCAAGATCCTCATGTTCTGTAATGGGGGGGTATCAAATGGGCCTTCCACTCTTCCACTCTTCCCACTACCTTTTCCTTTTCTATTTTTTGCCTTAACATCTCTTCCTTCCCTTTTACTGACCCCAGGTTGCATACCTCTCTTGCTTGCCTGGGCCCATCACACTGCAATGAAAAACCTGTGCAAAAACCTTTCTCCATCATCCCAGCCACTTTTTTGTTTGGATATCTGTCCAACCAACCTCTCCATGCCTCTATCCTGATGGGGGTTCTGGCTATCCCAAATTGCCCCCTGTCTTTTTTCTCTTTCTTCCTCCCTGAACCCTGTCTCTCGCTCAGTGTCTGGCTTTCTTGATCAGTGATTCTGACCTCCTCTGCTCGAGTTCCCCCTACCCCTCCCTGCTCTGTTCCATGTCTGCCCTTTAAACCCCTGTCCTTCACGAAAAACTGTTGACCTGAGATCTGGCCCCCAAATCCCTGTGGTCCCTGGGCCCATGTCATTCTACATCTGTTTGCCGGGTGTGTTCCCCCACATTTTGAACTTGCGTGCTGAAAACGACATTGGGGCCATGAACAAAAGGCCCTGTTGTATGCCCAACAGTACCTCTGGGGCCCAACACCTTTTCTCCCCCATTCCCCTTTGGGTGTGGACTGATCCATGACAAAATCAGTCCATAATTCTAGCTGTTTTGTATCCCATCTCACATCCCCGTATGTTGCCATTCTCTGCCAAAAAAATTCATCATAGTATATCCATCCCACTTCCCCCTTTTGCTTTTGCCCGTCTTATTATTAGGGAGTATGTGATGAGCGGGGTGCCCAGTTCTGGCCCTTTTTCTAATACTATGGCTGAGAAAGTGGCAAAACCTACATACCACCCATCCCAAGTCTTCCCTTTTGTGAATTTTTCTTCCTCCTTCTTCCCTAACAATACTACTGCTGCTGCCATTTCACTCTTCCCTATGTTTTCTGATTCCTCATACTTCGCTGCCACTTCCCGGCTCACCAATGCAAATATATCCACATATTCTCCTTTCCATATCTTCTCCTTTGTGGCCAATGGAACATGCTCACCCACCCTCATCCTGGGGGCACCTATCTCCCTTGTTCATCTACTTTCTTTTTCTATACCTCCCTCCTTTCCTTTTGATACCTCTTTTTCCGTCCTGATCTCTGCTAGGGCTGACTCCATTTGCCCTAGCCCCCCCTGTTCCCAGTGCCGACACAATTTGACTAATGTACTCTTTTATACTGTCACCCACTGCACTGGGTGCATTACCTGGGTCCTTATCTGAGCTTTGTTGCCCGCCATCCTCTTGGTGCCCTGTTATGGCAGTCATTGGTTGAAGGGGTGGATACATCGCTATCGACTGCAGAGGAATCACCGTGCTCAGAAGATCCAGTCCGTGTTCCCCTTGTGGAAACCCAACTTGGTCTTGGGGAGGTACTGGTGGTACCAGGTCACTGGGATGCAGAGGTACTGGCTCAGCCTCCTTGGTGGGTCCCGCCGCTATACGCTTGGTTGTACCCTGGTGGGACTGCCTGGCCTTTCCGCCAGCCGCTTCCCTCTGCCCCCTTTTTCCCTTCCCGCTTTCCTTTTCTCCCCCGGTCTCCCTGGTTCCTCCCCTTCCACCAGCTCCCACATCCTGTTGGCCTTTTCTGCCAACTCGACTATAGCCCTGTAAGCGTCTTCCTTCGAGGGTCTGTTCTTCTTAGGTGCCATATCCTCCATCCTCTCACACTGTAAAGACAAACTGAAGAGAAGAAAACAAGATTCTGTTATTAACTTATGTTTTTATCACGCCCGCGTAAGGCCATCTTACATTGCACCCATACTACAGGCCCCTTCCAGCTGACCGACTCCCAGTCCCCCCGGCTCACCCCCACCTTTATTCGTGGTCTAAGGATCCATTATAAAGCCCCTTCATCAGCAAATCTCTAATACAGTGCCCCTTAGCTGGACAAATCAGTAATAGTAATACACTGCAAGCCTTTTCATGACCCACTGCCTATTCAGCCCACACATGGCCCAAAAAAACCTTTTTAGAGGCTCTCACCATTAATTTAGATGCACTGCATTGTCAACTAGCTTTTACACAAAAAACAGCAACTCTCCGGTATAATGCCCCCATCCTTGGGGGAGTTTGTGTGCCCATGCTGAATGGTGAGCTCTTTTCAGGCCCAAATTCCAGTGCATGATGCCCATCTCGGCCCATCCTAGGCCTTGTCCCCTTCATCCCATGCCCTCCAGGCTCCCAAACCGAAGCCCAGCCTCCTGCTTTTCCTGCCCTACTCCCTATTGGTCTCATGTCCTTGCGGCTGCCGCCGTCTCCTTTCTTGTTTCTGCCCCAGTCTTCCTTTGAAGCTCTGGCCCTCCCCCTCTTTCTCTGTGCCTTTCCCCTCCCAGTGCACATTGTCCTGTCTCGCTTTTTATAGTTGGTGCCATCACTTGCCTCCGCTTTCACCAAGCGTTTTGTCCCGAACCGCGTGGTCTTGCGGCGTGTGACATCATCATGTCTGCCTCGCGGCCTGCTCCATGCAGGCCCCTTCTTTTTCTGCCCTTTCCCAATCCCCCCAACCTACCTTCTACTGCTTGTCACCATCTAGGCCCCACCCTCACCCATAGCTCGCTCCCCTTCATCACGGCCTATGCACGTCGTGTGACATCACGCCCGCATGGCCTTCCACATCCATCATTGCTCCATCTTCGTGCCAAGCCCTCCTGTTCAGGCCTCCTAGGTATGCCTCTCCCCCTGCGGTCTCCAGGCCCCCTCGAGCCACCAGCTGTCTGTCCAGAGCCCCTGTTTACTGCAATCCCCCCCACGCTCCTTTTCTTAAGTCATATGTCCCGGGTTTCCTTTTAGAAACCCCCCTTTCTTCCATTGCAATTCCGCCAAGCCCCTCCACACATTTCCTCTGGCCCCCATTTACAAATGTCGCCACTGTCCAGTTGCACAAATCCTCTGTCTACAAAAACCCTTGCATCCTCCTTTCACCTCAAGAGCTCACAAGCCCTCCTTAATTCGCCACTTCTCTTCTCTCCATACCTTCCTGCTGTGATATATCCTTGCTCTCTGAAACAGCCACTGCTGCCTGCGATCACAACCCAAAGCTCCTGCTGTTACCAGCCTGCCTTTTTTTTTTTTTTTTGACTGTGTCTCACACTTGTAATTACCACATAGCTGCACCTTGTACTGGACTATGCCTTCATTTCTTTGCTGAAACACAACTCTTTTTTTTTTTATTCTGTCTTTTACTTCTGCCTTGTACCTATAAATGCTATTGATACCATGACTGATCCTCCTTGCAAATTCAAGCCTTCTGCCATGTGCTGCATCCCAAAATCTTCACATCACAGCCAAATCCCCCTGCCCTTCTACCTTATCTTTCAGATTCTACATTCTCATCTCTTCTCATGCTTTCTTTCTTTTGTTGCCTTCTTTTTTTAAAAAAAACTCAACACTTGTACCATACTGTTTGTTTCTCCTTACCTCTTTCCTTGCATAACCAACCTTCCAATTAATCTGCCAATCCGATGTGCTGCAGTTCCAAAAGATCAAAACTCCAGCAAAAAGTGGCTGAGCCCCTCTGTGCTGTCCATTATGTACCTCCACTTGCCCCTCCCCTTCCTGTTGCCTAGGCATTGTTCTATCCCATGTCCCAGACCCTTCCTTCCCCCCTTCCCTTCTGAGCACAACCATCTTAACCAACGGGGAAGGGGTGCACTAGGACAACCTGGTCTGCCCCTTAAAGGGAAAACTCCATTATCCAATAAAGCCTTTATCAACTGATGTTGTCCACTCTATGATTTAAGGCAGATCAAGACTGTACTACTTTAAAAGCCCCCACCACCCTCTATCAGTTTTCAGCTTAGCCATCCAGAGACACCAGGACCCAGAGGTTCAGACACAGCCATGTCACTGGAGACAGAAATAACATCCCAGATCTGCCTCCATCATGAACTTTGCTTTTACGGTTGCCAGCATCCATCAAAATACATTCACAGCAGGTAGGAGGCTTTGGGAAGAGCCAGCAGCTGTGGGACAGAATGAGGGGACAGGGCTAAACTAATTTAAAAGCCTGCACCTTATCCATCTTATTTCAGCTCAGCTATCCATGGAAACCAGCACTAGGAGGTTCAGAATCAGTGGAGTCACTGGATGCAGACATAACATCCCAAAGTTCCCTCCATCATGAGCTTTGCTTTCCCTCTGGCCAGCATCCGGCACTATAAGTTCACAGCAGGCAGGCAAGCTGGCAGCTGTGGGATGATATGAAGGGGGTGGGGATAAACTAGTTTAAAAGCCTGCACCACCCTCCAGTGTAATCACTGGGCATGAGCATGAGTGGCACAAGGGAATGAAACCTCCCTAGAAAGTTAACCTCAATCCCTTTCATAAGAAAATCTGCTATCAACTTTTCTGAATAGTTGTACTAATTTTGTCCCTTTGGAGTTGTTGCTTAACTCCCCTCTCTGATAATCTGTTGATGGTGCAGGTATTTTTAATTAGGGTGGAATGAGCCTGAACTACCCTCTTACTGTATTTTAATAGAGAGTCCTTCCCCTTCCTGAGAATTTCATTGTGATCTACATTTGATTTTTTTTTTTTTTGCTGGGACTACATTAATGTAGATATTATTCTATTGTACTACTACTAGGGCCCTTTTCTAGAAGGAATATGACTGGCGTAACTTGACATGTGGCATAAAAAATGGTGCAAGTAGCAAGTTAAGCCAGAAGTTGTGTCTTTTGGTATTCAGCAAAGCTGCCTGCGATATATTGCAGGCTGATTGTGCCAAAGTGGACATACGCCACCAGTTACGCCCTAACGCTCCTGCGACATGGTGCTAGGGGGTTTATGGCAGCTGTTGCACCCCATTCTGGAAGAGCAGCAACAAAGTCCCCAGATCTGCTATTCTAGAATAACCCTGGAGGACATCCATCAAAGTACAGTTACACCAGCATTTAGCTAGTATAAGTGTACTTATGCCCCCTGGGGGCTGTGCAGATCTGCCACTGGGCCAACCCCCAATACATATGCCCTCCCCCCATGTCCAGAACACCCACTGCATATGCCCCACAGGGCATCTCTCCCCCCAACCCCCAATCCCCTAAACTGTAATTGCCCCACAGGGCATCTTTCACCCCCAAGCCCCTGATCCCAAACTGTACTAGCCCCACAGAGCTGCCACCCCCAGCCCCTGGAACCCCACACTGGTAATAGCCACCCCACAGGCAGCTCTGTCCCCCCCAGGACCCATTCCCCAACCTCAAACACAGGTCCCTGCAGTGCCGCAAACTGTAACAAAATGATAACTCGCCAATATCCCTGGTAATCTAGTGACCCCCCACCCAGCAGTGCCAGTCCACCCTGCACCCCCTGACCCATCCCCAGCCAGTGACTGGCACAGCCCACCTCTCACAACCATGGCCAGCCACCAAATGAGCTCCATTGGAGAGTGTATTGTATATATGTGCTCAATGGATGCATGACAGTACATTCATTCATTGGGTGCATATACAGGGACTCTGCTCATTATAGAATGGGGCACAGGGTCCTTGGCACAACTGCACCCCTCACATGTTACAACTTGTGACACGTGTAGGGGTGCTTCTAGAATCGCCCCCCTTGTGTTTTATTTATTTCTGTGGTTAAATCATTTGCAGCTTAACTAATCTATAGTCAGATTCCATGTCTAGTGATTCACATTCCAGTCTGCTGTTTAACTATACCATTTTCTTATTGATCTGATACTGGATCTAGCAGTATTTCATCTTCAAATCATTAGCGTTTTCATTGTCTCCAGCTAAACCAGCTGTAGTGTTGTCTCCATAATCAAATCTGTATAGAATCAAAGAAAGTTATTTTTGGGCCAAACTAGCATTATTACAACTATCCTTGATTTGTGGTGATGCATCATTCATAATAGCTTGCTTTAAGCCCAGGCTCAGAAACTTCCTGCTTAGCTCTCGCAAATGCAACTGCCGCTAGCCTAGTGTAAAAAAAAAAATATATATATATACTCTGTTTGACAATGCTCACTGAGGGGCTCCCCCCCTTCCTTTCCCTACTAATTCCTCCTCCCCTATCTCCCTCCCTTCTACTCCCACCAGCTCTCCCCCGACCATAAGTTTTGGGCCTTTTGTTATCTATTGCTTCGTTGGAGATTGTATTCTATTGTAACAAAATTGTAATTGAACTGTAACTTTTTTGTTTGTAAGTACTGTGTCCCTTGTACTACTGTTCTGATGTCCTCTTTGTGACGAGGTACCTTTGTAAATGAGCCTCTGGCTCAAAGGTTTCTAAACTGATGTTTAACTAAATAAATAAATAAATAATAATAGTTTGTAATTCTTAAAATCTGTACTAAACTCTAGGCCGATCTCTACTGATAACAAGGTCATCAGTATATATATTTATATATTTAATGTCACAGGGCCCGATTCTCAAAAGGTTATGTCTGGCGTAACTTGACTTGTGACAAAGAAAATGGTTCAAGTAGCAAGTTATGCTAGCAATTGTGACATATGGTGTTCTGCAAAGCAACCTGCGACATGCCGCAGGCTGCTTGTGCAAAAGTGGACTTATGCCACCAGTTACGCTGTAAATCCCCTGCAACATGGAGCTAGGGAGTTTTCAGCAGCAGTTGTGTCCTATTCTGTAAGGGCAGCAGCAAAGTCCCCCAGGGCACTATTCTCCAAAAACCCTCAGGGGAATCTCATCAATGAAAGTTACACCAGTATATAGCTGATGTAACTGTACTTACACCCCTGGAGGTTGTCTGCTTGTGCAGCCCACCCATCCCACCGATGTTCTGCCACCCTCCCCCCAACACTGCCCTGACACCAACACGCAAAAGCCCAGCAGGCCTAATTCTGTCCCCTCCATGCTCAAACCCAGAAACAACATGATCATGTCCCTCCCAATATCAGAATGCCCTGCAGGGCTGCAGCATGCCTCCGATCCCCAGTACATGGAAAAATAGCCCCACCGGTCCGCTGCATGCCCCTGATCCCCAGTACTTTTCAAAAATAGCCCCACAGGGCTATTCACAGCCCCCCCAAGCCCATACCTCCAAATATGTTATTGAAAGCTCTGCAGGGCTACACACAGCCCCCCCAAGCCTCAATGCCAGCCGCCCACAAATGGCACTTTTCTGTAAAAATAGTACAACATAGACAAACCCTATCCTGTAATCCCTGGTAGTTTAGTGGCTCCCCACCCAGCATTGCCAGACCACCCCACACCCCCAACTCAGCCGGTGACTGGCACAGCCCACCTTTCACCACCATGGCCAGCCACCAACTGAGCTCCATCTGAGCATGTACTGTATATGCGCGCTCAATGGATGAATGACAGTTTATTCATTGAGCGTGTATATACAGTACACGCTCAGATGGAGCTCAACTGGCAACTGGTCATGATGGTGAGAGGTGGGATATGCCAGTCACCAGCTGGGTGGGGGGGTGAGGTGATCTGGCATTACTGGGGGGTGGTATGGGGCAACTAGACTACCAGGGATTGTTGGTATTGTGTGGCATGGGGGGTCTCTAATTGTGGTGGATCAGGGATCTGGGTTTGGGGGGACATGTTCAGCCCTGTGGGGCTTATTCTGCTGTATTTCAGGGATCAGGGCATTGAGGACATAGGAAGCCCTGTGGGCTGGCTGTAAAAGTATTGGGGAAGGGGCACAGGGGGCACTTGTGCCCTTGATGACTGTGGATGTGGCTTGTGACATGTCCCTCAGGTACACCCTTCATTTGGTGTACCTGTGGGAACAAAAATTAATTTGTCATTCTGTTCTGCTCAATTTCTGGTAGTTTGAAAAAGTGCCATTGTTGATTCCATTCATAAAGCTGGAGAATAATCCAAAGTACAAAATTACCATCCTATTTCATTATTAGTTTCTCTAGTCAAGATCCTAAAATAAATCACTTTTGAACAGATGCTAGAGTACTTGCTCGGATCTGAGGTTCCGATGCCTGCTCAGCATGGATTCTAGCCTGGTTACAGCACAGCAACAGCTTTGGTGGGATTCTTGTAAGCAGTTCACAAGGCCCTTGATAAGGGTACTTTTTCAGTGGTCATCTTCGTGGACCTCTCCAAGGCCTTTGACCTAGTTAACCATGATTTGTAATTGACTGCCTTTAATAGATTAGGCATGTCCAGTGATGTGGTGAACCGGTGTCATAATTACTATTTCGGAAGAACACAAAGAACAAAAATCTTGGGTAATCTTTTTTCCCCATCTTCTGTTGCACTGGGTGTTACCAGGGATCAATCCTGGGTCCCCTTTTCTTTAGTTTATTTTTGAATATGATACCCACCATTTGTAAAACTACCAAGATGTTTCTTTATGCTGATGACAAAGTGATCCTCATAAGTTAGTACAGCCTTCCCGAATTGAAAGAACTATTGTCCCAGATTCCCCCCTTTTCCCTCATAAAAAGACAGAGACCATTGTTTTTTGTTGTGCTCAGACTGACAATGTATTTATATATCATAATTCCATGTACCATTTCATCATATTTTATTATTATATCTCTCACAATTTCATTTATTTCCATCCATATATCAATCTCTGATCATCCCTCTTTCTTCCTCTTTTTGCTCCCCCCAGGACAAAAACCTTGGTGCCTTCTTCTTCTTCTTCTCCTTTTCTGTTAGGTAATGGCGAAAACTGAAACCGCTTTTCTCCTTCAGCTTCTTCCTCTTCTTGTCTTATTCTTTTTTCTTTCCCCCTGCCCTCCTGCCCCCTCTTTTTTCCCCCTTTTCTGCCATCCACCTTTGGCAGTCCAATAACCATATTATTTTCTGCCATCCACCTTTGGCAGTCCAATAACCATATTATTTTCTGCCATCCACCTTTGGCAGTCCAATAATCATCCACCGGACACATCTGTCATCCACCTTTGACAGACCTACCATACAGTCTCTTTTTGACTGTCTTCCCCTCTTGCTCTATATTGTAGGGTGGGTGGGAGGATCAAAACTCCAGCAAAAGTGGCTGAACCACTCTTGTGTTGCCCATTATGTACCTCCACTTGCCCCTCACCTTCCTGTTGCTTGGCCATTGTTCTATCCACTGGCCATGGACCATCTGCCCCTCAGATAGCTCCCCCATGCCTAGGCTCCCAGCTGCATCTGTGTAAAGATCGAGGTCTGTGTTATACACCCATTCCACCTGCCAGAAGGAGCAGCCATTATATTTCCCTGAGGAATTCCTCCTATACTTTAAAATCCTCCTTGACTCCCTTTGTCATGTCTACCCAATGGTGTGATCTGGTCACTCCTGTTGTAGCCCTTGCTAACCTTTTGGTGAAAGCACTCCCTGGCCCAATAGCCCTGCATGTGAAGTTCAGATGTCCCAATACTTGCTGTACTTGTTTTAGTTGTACTCTTCTTCTACTGGTATGTATCTGAATCAGGTCCTTCAGTTTTTCCACTTTTTGTCTGGCAGCTGAAATATTTCCCCTGGAGCATCTATCTCAATACCTAGAAATTCTAACACCTTACTGGGCCCTTCTGTTTTTTCAGGTGCCAATGGAACCCCTAGTTCTTTTCACAGCTCCTGGAAGCTGGCTAACATATATTTTTTTTCTCTTTTCCAACTGCCTATAAGAGGAAATCATCCAAATAGTGAATCACTGTTTTATAACCAGTTCTTTCTTAAAATATCCATTGCAAACGTGTGCTGAAAGCTTCAAATGTCACACATACTATAGAACAACCCATGGGTATGGCCCTGTCAAAATAGTACTGTCCCCCAATTTTAAACCTCAACAGGTCCCAGTCCTCTTTCCTAACTGGAAGTAATCTGAAAGCAAACTCTATGTCTGTTTTTGCCATCCACGCATCCGAGGTTGCCCGGATATCTGGACTGTGTCTTCCAAAGTGGAATATGTCACTTTACCATATTCCTCCCTAATAAAATCGTTCACCGAATAGCCTTCCAGAAAGGATAGGTGATGAATCACCCTGTATTCCCCTTCCTGTTTTTTTTGGGACCAAACCCAATGGAGAAATCCTCTTGTTCTGCAATGGGGGGTATTATATGGTCCCTCTACTCTCCCAGCTGCCTTTTCCTTCTCTATCTTTTGTCTTAACATTTCTTCCCTCCCTTATTACTGAAACTCAGATTGTTTGCCTCTCTGGCTTGCCTTGGACCCTCATACTGCAATGAAAAACCTGTGCAAAAAACCTTTTTAATCATCTCTGCTGTTTTCCTATTCAGATATCTGTCTAATCATTCTTCTCATGCCTCTATCCTGATGGGGGTTCGAGCTTCTTTAAATTGCTCCCTTGTCTTCTTTTCTTTTTCTCCGACAAGGTCTCCCCCTCTGATTAATGTCTGGCCTTGCTGATCAATGATTCTGAATCCCTCTATTTGCTTCTCCCCTGCCCCTCCCCCCTCTGTTCCATGTCTGCCCTTTATATCCCTGGCCATCATGAAAAAACTGTTGACCTGACCCTCGCCCCCCCAGATCCTTGGACTCCCTGGACCCCTGTTGTCCTGTATCTGCTCGCTGGATGTGATCCCCCACATTTCGAACATGCGTGCCGGAAACGGCATTGTGCCAGGAGCAAAAGGCCCTATTGTAGGCCCAGCAACATCTCTTTGGCATGGCACCTTTCTTCCCAAACTCTCCCTCTGGCATGGACTGATCAGCTATGTAGACTGTCCACAAGTCTAGTTGTTTCGTGTCCTGTCTTACTTCCCCATATGTTGCCAGTCTCTGCCGAAATAATTCATCCTAGTATATCCACCCCACACCCACTTTTGCTTTTTGTTCTCCTTATTATCAAGGTGTATGTGATGAGTGAGATGCCCAACTCAGGCCTTTTTTCCAATACTATGGCTAAGAATGTGGCAAAACTTACAAACCACCCTTCCCAGGTCTTCCCTTTTTTGAATTTGTCCTCCTCCTTCTTGCCTAACAAAACTACCGCTGCTGCCATTTCATTCTTCCCTATATTCTCTGTCTTTTCATATTTTGCTGCTGCTTCCTGGCTTACCAAGGCAAAGATATCCACATAATCTCCCTTCCATATTTTCTCTTTTGTTGCCAATGGTACGTGTTCACCTACCCTCATCCCTGGAGCTCCTATCTCCCTTGTTCCTTTTCCTTCTTTCTCCACTCCTCCTTCCTTTTCTTTCAGCACTTCCTTTTCTGGCCTAATCTCTGCTAGTGCTGACTCCATCTGCCCTAAATCCCCTGTCCCTAGTGCTGAAACAATTTGGTTTATATACTCTTTGATGCTTTCATCCATGGCACCAGGTGTGTTACCTGTGGCCTTGTCCGCCCCTTGTTGCCTGCCATCCTCCTGGCACCCAAGTATGGTGCCCTGTGTTTGAAGGGGTGGTAGCTTTAGTAATGGCAGTGGAGGAACAACTATGAGCTGAGGATCTGGTCTGGGTTCCACTAGGGGAAACCCCAACTGGTCCTGGGGAGGTACTGGTGGCACTGGGTCAACAGGGTGCAGGGGTACTGGAATAGCCACCTTGTTGGGTCCCACTATCGGTGGCTGTATCCTGGCTGGACTGCCTGGACCCTCAGCTGGCTATTTCCCTCTGCCCCCTTTACCCTTCTTCACTTTCCTTTTCTCCCCAGATCTCCCTGGTTCCTCCCCTTCCACCAGCTCCCATATTCTATTGGCTTTTTCTGCCAGCTCCATTATAGCCCTGTAGGTGTCTTCTTTTGAAGGCCTGCTCTTCTTTGGTGCCATGCTCCTTGCTTCTTGCAACTGTGAAGGTTATGCTTGTGGTTGTGCCTCAAAATGGCCAGGTCCACTTCCCCAATAGACAGTCCACTAACAGTGATGAAACGTGCCTTTTTAGCCCTGCCGTCACTCTTGGACATCAGATTATTCATACCCAGCCATCTAATGCTGTCGGTCACACTTCTCCCATAAATGCTACGCCTTCTCCTTCCCGTGCTTGTAGTGATGCTGTGAGCATGCGACCAACCCTCTCTGTACCCCCCAACCCTTCTGGGTGGTGACTGTCCCCAAAACTGTTACCCCCACCAAGCCATGATCCCTAAAAATCCTTTTTCTGGGCCTCCTTCAGTCACTAGGCCCTCCTGGCATGTGACGTCATGCCACATGGCCAGGCCCCTCATTACCAGCCCTCTGGCCTGCTCCTGCTCATCCTTGCTTCGTGGCTCCTATGTGCTTCTTTCTTTTCCACAAGATACACTGTCCTGTATCCCGACCAAACCCTCATCCCATTGTCATCATGCAACCTTCCCCAGCCTCAGGAACTGGCCAGCTGCTCGCTTTCGGCCTACGCCCTTGGCGTGTGATGTCACGCCACATGGCCGCTCATCACCCCCACCTGCTAGGCTTTGTTGTAGGCCTGTCCTTGCCCTACTGGCTCTGCAGCATTCAAATATCCCCTTCTGAAAATGCTCTGTGGTGTTTTGCTGTCCCCTTCCGAATCGCTAGTCCCTGTACAGTTCCACCTAGCCATATGCGTAGGCCCTTTCAGGCAGCATGGATCCTGCTGAGTCACCCTATGGGGCAGCAGGACTGCTGCTGGCACGCGAGTAGCCTCCTCGGTGAGGAAGCCTTGAAATCCCCCAGAGAATAAAGTGGGGGATGTAATCTCCATCTGGGGACACGAGGAGGTAGCAGGGAGGTTGGGGGAGGGGGAAGGGTCCATTTTCAAGCCATGTGGTAAGGCTGGCATGTGTAAAGCTCCATGGAGAGCTGCTCAGCCCAGATAACTGGAAGCATCAAGGGAGAGATTCTCCCCAGACTTATTCACTTTGGGACTTCTTTAGGGAAAATGAGTATAAAAGGCTCTGTTATAAGGAGCGAGTGATGCTCCGTTGTACCTGCAGACCAGGGGGCTCTTTCCATTAAATTCCTGGTGCCCAAACAGCTGAAATCCCCCAAACGATTTAAAGTAAGGGCCTACCAACACTGTAAGGCTTCCAAAATCCTGTTCCCATCGACTAGCACAAGCTCTACTCAACAATCAATTTTAAAGTCCCCCATGGAGTCCTAGTCAACCAGCTTCTTAAACAATCAGGCTTTCACCATAAAATAAGCTCAGCTTTTTAGCTGAATGGCCCTTCTCTTGGCCCAAAGTGCTTTTTCAACAAGCCTCACTCATTTAAATCAATTCGCCATGTGATTTAAAAGCCAGAGCAGACAAACACAGTAAAGCTTCTAAATTCTGATCCAACTAACTAAAATCACATTCACGAAAGCCAGCAATGCTAAAGGCCAGTGGAGGTCTATTTAATACAGCTTCCTAGACAATCTGCATTTAAAAAGAAAACTAATCTCATGGAGAATCTTCACACACTGCTCCCAACAAACCATCTCCACCAAATTCATTAAAGTGATGTCATAGCATTTTTATTTACTTGTCTAACCTGTTGTAGCTCTTATTTTCTTACCTGCTGTATGCTGTTGCACAAACCTTCCAAACAATACGCCAATCTGATGTGCTGCAGTTTTTTGTAGATCAAAACTCCAGCAAAAGTGGCTGAACCATTCTTGTGTTGCCCATTATGTACCTCCACTTGCCCCTCCCCTTCCTGTTGCTTGGCCATTGTTCTATCCCTTGCTCCCCTCCCTTCCCTTCCCCCTCCCCTTCTGAGCACACCATCTTGATGAAAAGGGAAGGGGTGCACCAGGACAACCTGGTCTGCCCCTTAAAGGGCAAGCTCCATTATCCTAGGTCCAGAACCTGGTACGGCCCATCTTCCCTAGGCCATGCCCTTCCCTCCAACTGGAATACAATCCAAAAATCTCTAAAACTCTCAAAACTTGTTAACATGCCAACCTTCATAGTGCTTCTTAGTAACCTACTTATTGAAACCTGCAAATGCTTTAAACCCTAATCTCCTGCCTTCCTCTGCCTGTTAGTTTTCCTTTCCCTTTCTCCTTAACTCTATGACCTCCATTTATTCATACACTGTTGTAAAGATCTGCATTTTATATTAACAATGTAAAAATTGTGCCTGTACATTCTCTGAATGCGTTATTTTTCCTATAGTATTCTTTTTATTGAATTATGTTTTCTTTTACTGTACTGTCAATCCAGGCCTGTTTTGTAAATGAGTTTTTCTCAGTGGTGTTTCACCTTGTTAAATAAAGAATTATTAATTGATTGATTGATTATCATCTGACTTTACAAATCTGTAAAACTGGTTTCTTCAAAATACATCGTTTTGAATGCTAACAACAACAACAAAAAAACTGTAATTTACTATAACTTTAAAAAAGAAGTTGCCTGTCATCCCAGCTCTTTCTTTAATCACTCTAAATTGAGCATTAAACTGTATAATGCCATATTAGTCCTAATAAGAACAAATCCAGAACAAATGGTTTGATACATTTTATTTGACCAACAAGGATGTTACAAAAAGAACAAATAGCTTTAGCTTTTGGACCAACAAGTCCTTCTTCGGAACCTTAAACTTCCAAAGAAGGACTTGTTGGTCCGAAAGCTAAAGCTATTTGTTCTTTCTGTAACATCCTTGTTGGTCCAATAAAATGTATCAAACCATTTGTTCTGGATTTATTCTAAACTGAGTAGCAATTAAGGAAGTAAAGGAATTTAAATATCTTGGCTCTGTCTCCTACAAACTGCACATAACTTCTGTGGTAAGAATAAAATTCATCAAAGATTGGGAGCTTTAATCAAGCTTTCAACAAGTATACTATTGCCACAGCATTTTCTCTTCCCAGTAATTGATGAAGGCATTTTGTTTTATTATTTGGCTGGAGAGGAACTGTTGTCTAAAGTGAGGACCCTCTATAATTGGGTGGTAAGATTCACAACTTAATTACTATGTCACACCCACAATTGTGTATTTTAAAGTTAAATGGGCTGGCTTCCATTGGACCAGATATACCTAGTTCAGACACTTTTTCTCGCTAAGAATGTGATCATGGGCTGTGTTCTCATCTTATCTTATTTCATTCCAATTTCAAAAATAATATTAATTTTGTTTCAACCTAGTCATCTATGCATTGTCAAATTTCTAAACCTAGAATGAGAACCACTAATTGTCAAAAAACTATTTTTGATACACTGCCTTTATTTTGTACCTCATTACCTGTTTCAGTAATCAGCTTTAATCCCTCTGTATCCTGTTTTAGACTTCAACTAAAAAAATATCTTCTTGTAAACTGTCAGAGTAAATGTTTTCAAAGGAAGCAGTATAGCGTAGTGGTTAAGGGCACTGAGTTGCAAACCTGGAGATCTGGGTTTTAATCCCACCCACTTGCATACTGTGTGACCATGAGCAAGTCACTTAACTTTCTTATGCTCCCAGGTCACACCTGGGAACAAGATCTGGCTTAGTGTGCCTTTCCTGGTTAAACAATGTTCCCTTTCCTTTTCCCTTCCTTTCATAGTTGGAAGCTGGCCCTTGCATATCCTCTTTCCCTTTCCCTTCCTTTCGTAGTTAGAAGCTGGCCTTTGTTTAAATGCATATTTATTTTGATTGTTGTTCTGTTTGTATAACTTTTTGCATGTTCAATAAGTAAGCCCTGTTTCCCACACAAATAGCAGTAAAAACATACATTTATACAGCAGAGCAAAAAGCAAAAAAGTTCAAAGCACTGGAGATGGTGCTATATATTAAATAAAGCAGTCAATGAATAGAAGCACCCATCTTCAAGGACACAGTCAGACACTAAGTTTATGTGTCAGAAATTATTTATTATGCACTGTGGCAAACACCAAATGGCTAAGCAAAAAGGCTGGAATGACCAGCAGAAAAGACTTATGTTTCACCCAGTCAACTGCTGGGCTTCATCTTTTCTGATACATAAAGTTAGTGTCTGACTGTGTCCTTGAAGATTTATACAGTAGACACTTAAAACATAAAAATTGTCACAGATATTCCTTTCATAGCAGATTTATGTATAACCTGTACTCCGTGAACTGCACTGGCTGCCAGTGCAGTGGAGAATCACCTTCAAGGTCACATTACTGACTTATAAGGCCCTACACGAACAGGGACTGCATTATTTGCAAGACCTCCTGTATCCCTACCACACCCTCTGCCTGCTCCATTCCACAGATGAGGGATTGCTGGAGGTTCCCAGTGTCTGTTTGAAGACCTCGGTTGCAGAGCATTTGCTTTTATGGCCCAGACCCTGTGGAATTCTCTATCTTGTCTGGTGAAAGAGTGCCTGTCCACTGAATCCTTTAAGTCTGCATTGAAGACTTATTTGTTTGAATTAGCATTTCCTGACATGATTTGATTTTAATATGAACCTGGAATTTTTATGATCTGGGATTTCAACCTGGAGAGTTTTTAGCATTGTATTGTGCAGTCACTTTGGTTTTAGAAATATAGAATCTGACATCAGATAAGGACCACTTGGTGCACCCATTCTGCCCATATCCATGCCTAATGGAAAAGCTGCAGATCCTAGCTAACCAAAAGCCTACTTCTTCCAGTCTCCACTCCAGAATTGCCTTATATCTGTCCCATGCATTCTTGAATTCCACCACTGTTTTGACTCCACAAACTCCTCAGGATGGCTGTTCCTTGCATCCACAACCCTCTCAGTGAAAAAATACTTCCTTACATTACCTCTGAGCCGTCCCCCCCTCTAGTTTCAAATTGTGCCCCCTTGTTCTTGCACACTCCTTTTTCTGAAAGATGCTTCCCTCTTGACCTTTGTTGATTCCCTTGAGGAATTTGAAAGTTTCTATCATGTCCCCCCTCTCCCTCCCCTCCTCACGGTTATACATATTAGGATCCTTAAGTCTCTCTTGATATGTCTTCTGGTGTAG
The DNA here is from genome assembly GCA_016271365.2 of Neoceratodus forsteri. Taxonomy (NCBI): domain Eukaryota; kingdom Metazoa; phylum Chordata; order Ceratodontiformes; family Ceratodontidae; genus Neoceratodus; species Neoceratodus forsteri. The sequence goes on along the minus strand of CM057451.1, from coordinate 1,057,959,577 downwards.
ACCCTGCACCATTGTAGTTGCCCTCCTCTGGACTGCCTCCATCCTGTCAAATCAACTTTTATAAATAAAATTTTGACTTTGACTTCTCCAGATTTGTGCCTCCTCCTCGAAACACTTCCACCTTGGAGGTGATTATAATAAAATCTGGGAGGTGTGGGTGGCACAGACCCCCCCTGCAGAAAATACACTTCTGTTCCCAATGGCACAATGTGGACTGCTATAGTGGTCGACATATGTGCCATCACTGTAAGGCCAGTCATAGAAACATAGACTTAGACCTCAGATAAGGACCACTTGGCCAACCTAGTCTGCCCATTTCCCTACCTACAGGATAAGCTGCAGATCCCAGTTAACCAGCAGACTATTTCTTCCTGCCCCCAAAAGAATTGCCTTATGTCTGTCCCATGTATTCTTGAATTCTCACACAGTTTTAGACCCAATAACCTCCTCAGGAAGGCAGTTCCATGCATCCACCACCCTCTCTGTGAAAAAATACTTCCTCACATTGCCCCTGAGCCATCTCACCTCTATCTTCAAATTGTATCCACTTGTTCTTGCACATCTCTTTTTCTGAAAGATTCTACCTTCTTGGATGTTGTTGATTTCATTGAGGTACTTAAAAGTTTCTATCATGTCTGCCCTCTCCCTCCCTTCCTCAAGGGTATAGATATTAAGCTCCTTCAGTCTCTCCTCATATGGCTTCTCTTGCAGGCCCTACACCATTTTAGTTGCCCTCCTCTGGACTGCCTCCATCCTGTCTATGTGCTTGCAGAGATGGGGCCTCCAGAACTGGATGCAGTACTCCAGATGGGATCTCACCAACTGTCTATACAGAGGGATAACAACTTCCTGTTTTCTGCTGGTGATGCCTCTCCCTATACATCCCAGTTTTTCCCCAGCCCTCCCTAATACCTTCTCACATTGCTTGCTAACCTAAAGGTCATCTGATATGATTACCCCAGGTCCCTTTCCATTTTTCTTGTTGTTACTACCTCCCTCCATTGTGTAATCTTTCCCTGGGTTTTTGTTTCCCAGGTGCATTATTTTGTACTTCTTTGCATTGAATCCAAACTGCCATACTTCTGATGATTCCTCCAACCTTGACAAGTCCCATTTCATCCTTTCCACACCCCACTGTGTATAAACCCTGTTGCAGATCTTTGAGTCATCTGCAAAGAGACATACTTTCCCTTCCAGTCCCTCTGCAATGTCACTTAGAAAGACATTAAAAAGGACTGGACCCAGTACTGATCCCTGCGGTACCCCACTAGTAGCCCCTTTTTCTTCAGAGTGGACTCCATTTACAATTACCTTCTGTGGCCGTTGTCCAGCCAATGTTAAACCCAGGCTATCACCCTGGGACCCACTCCCAGGCTGGTTAATTTTATTATTAATCTTATGTGTGGGACTGTGTCAAATGCCTTGCTAAAGTCTAAGTAGGCCATGTCCACAGCCCCTCCCTGCTCTACTACTTTGGTTGACAAGTCAAAGAAATCAATTAGATTTGTCTGACATGACCTTTCTGCTGTGAACCCATGCTGCCTTGGATCCTGTGCCCCACTGGCCTGTAGGTACTCAACAATTCTTTCCTTCAGAAGTGATTCCATAATTTTCCCTACCACAGAGGTCAAACTGATAAGTCTGTAGTTTCCTGCCTCAGTCTTACTCCCAGTTTTGGGAAGAGGAATCACATCTGCCTTCCTCCAGTCCTCAGGTACCACACCATCCTCCCATGATTTGTTATAAAGGGCAGTCAGTGGTGTCACTAGTTCTCCTCTTAATTTTTTTTAGAATTTTGGGGTGAATTCCATCAGGCCCCATTGTTTTGTCCACCTTCAGTTTTAAGAGTTCTTTCAGAACCCTTTCTTCTGTGAAAGGACTGGGATTGATCCCCCCTATCCAGAGTGCTGCTGCTGTTAATTGGATTAGGCACCTCCCCTCCTCCTCTTTTATGACTACTGTGTAGAAGTATTCATTCAGAATCCATACTTTTTCACTGTCCTTTTCTGCCCACCAACCATCCATTCTATTCAGCCTTACTATCCCTCCCTTTGTCTTTCAATGCTCCTTGATGTACCTATAAAATGTTTTAACCCCCTTCTTAACTGAGTTGGCTATCTTTTTCCTCAATTTGGGCTTTGCTATTCTGACTTCCTTCCCTGCTTCCTTCTTCCTTATCTGGTACAGTTCTCTGTCCTGTTCCTTCTGTGTTTCCTTATACTTCCTAAATGCTTATTTTTCTCCCTAACCTTCCCCACCATCTCTATTGAGAACCATAGAGGCGTTTTCTTTCATTTTGATCTGTTTATTTGCTTCACTCAAAGGCTTGTTGTCTTTGTGATGGCAGTTTTGATGTTTCCCCATTGTTGCTCCACCCTTCCTTCTAGCAGACCAGTCAGCAGATTTTCTGTTAAACAAACTCAGTAGAACCATTCTGGTCATCCATTAAAATGGCTCATTTGCCCATGGACTCACCAGATTTTAAATAAACAAAATAAACAAGTTATTTATTGAATTTATTGATATTTTATTGCATTGATAGTATACATTTCTTATACAAACTATTTGTGGCTGACTATACTGTTCTTGTCTCATTATTATGTTAAATGCCTTAAGCCTTCAAGGACAGGGTGTTAAATAAATAAACCTTGCCTTACCAAGAATATCAACATAATACCACATAGTTTTTTTCTAAACTCTGGAATGTTTTATTGCATATGGGTTAATAAGCCACAATAGTTTTGAATATTTGGCCCTGATGATATTTATTGCAGTAGTAAAATTGTTGCCCCAGTTATACGGTTTGAGTGGTTCTTTGCAGTGCTATTCATGTTATGATGTTGTGGTACAGTGGCGTCCCCCAGGATGAAACCCATTTTTAAAGCACTCTGCAGTATGCTGCAACAGACCTACTGAAAAAAGCAAAGTACTTTCAATAGCAATTAGTCCCTTTTGTTATGCAGGAAACTGTGGTATTCACTTCATCCTGGCAGTGTCACATTGTCCTGAATGACAAAAGAGACTAATTGCCATTGAAATTGCATTGCTTTATTCAGTAGGTCTGCCGCAGCATTCTGTAGAGTGCTGCAAAATGCTGTAGAATTGGGTTTCAGTTGGCCCATCGGTGCAGTGGTTGGATTTCCACTTGTGACATCAGTGATCTGGGTTTGGGAATGAGCCTGGGAGCTGTAGGGTTGGCCAGAGGGAGGAGGCTTGAGCATCCCAGAGCCAGCATGTCTTCTCCTTGGGGAGGAGGAACCAGAGCTTGGTGCTTCTCTGATCCCGGGTGGAGAGCTGAGGTACAGCAAGCCCAAGCCACTAGCAAGGGGGTGGTGTGATGGACATCAACACTCAGTGCCTTGACATCAGGGTGCACATCATGCCCAGAACACTGGAAAATCACTCACATCACTCCTGAGTAGATAAAGCATCAGGCCCCAATCCCCAATGCCCCTACCTGTCCCAGTGATGGCATCCTGATGAAACCAGAAGACATTGAGGTGTAAGAGCCCCCACCTCTTACCCGTGTGGGGGTTAAGCCATGGGTACATGGGGGATGGACTGCTCCAGGCTCCAGGTAAGAGGACAGGACTAGAAGGCTATAGGTGTCTCCTGAAGGGAGTGAAGTGCTGCGGGTAAAAGAAGCATAAATAGAAAGTTAAAAAAAAAGAATAGGGTTTCATCCTGAGGATGTCACTGTACTCTAAATATTTTTAATACTTAGAAAAAACTAACTTTGCATATTTATAACTCTATGTATGAAAGAAAACCAATATGTAATTTGCTAAAAGTACTAATATTGTTATGCTAGCCTAAATATCTGTTTCAAATTTTAAAGAAATGGAAGCATCAAAAGGAGCAGGCCAGAAAGGTTATTTATAGTAACATAATAATTTGTGCTTAGCAGAGACTCTTGGTCTAACATGGATGCCCTCCACTTCACAAACAAGGATAAAAAAGTATACTTGCTTTGTGTTGAACAAAATTTAATAAAAAACAAGTAACATGGCTGGATGTGGCACTGAGTGATAGGGGATCACTCAGCATGCTAACAACCTCAGTTTTCTCCCACACCAGGGATGACAGGAGCAGAGACAGGTGGAGATGGTTAGGAGCATCCTTTGGATGCTCTCCTCCCTGGGTGGAGGGAGCGAGCCTGCACCACTTTGTGAGCAGCTCCTTGTGGCCTGTTGTGGCAGTGCATTTGTGGCATGGGTGGCCTCCTTCCACAGGTGCATTTCTCTAGGCTTCCACCTGCATGCAGCCATAATATGGGAGGTGGGTGAGTTGCAGGAGGAAATGAAAAATGCCTGCTTGGCCAACTTGAGGATGGTCACCAAGTCCCCTCATGCCACAGAGCCTATGTGAGCACCTCTAAGCAGATCCCCTGCTATGTACATGGTGAAGCAGACTTGCAGAATCTCCCCTTTCATGGGCCCTGGGAGAGGGGTTCCCCATGGTGAAGGGATACATCAGGCAGCCAGAGCATGGCACATGGATGGTATGGATAGCCAAAAGGGATGGCTTAGTGGGTGATGGGGGTCCCTAGGCAAGGCCTGAAGAAGTATCCGGTCAGGAGGCATGAAAAGCATAAAGCGATAAAACAAAAAAGAAAAGTTAATAAACATATACAGTATGCTGTGCAAGCATGTACTGACTGATAAAGATTTCTCTACCCACTCTGCTGTTCAAGCTACTGTAAGATGCACCATGCATGACCACTGCTATCCTCTGCTGAAGCCTCATTGTGGAGGCAAATAGTTGGGACACTGGTTAGGCTGTTAGCTCTCCTGACAGTTAATCCTGTGTTACATCTGTGTTTGATTTTTTTATTTTGCACTTTTTCCACTGAATGAAGTTTTTGAGATTTTATTTATTTATTTATTTAGTGATTTGAAAAAGACCTTTGAGTGTAAGCTCTTTTAAGGGTTTCACATCACAGATTGCAAAACAAAGTATAATAGGAGAAAGCAAAGGTGCATCACTATGAACAGTACAGCTTGGATTCAGAACTTACAGAATAACTCAAAACATAGGTTCAAATTAAAACAACAAGAACAACATTTAATAAGGGTGAAAGGGGGAATAAGCAGCCACAAAGTGCCTTGTCAGTAGTTCAGAGGGATGGGGATAGCTGGCAGTGGGGTGAAGAATGGAGGTGGAAGAGACAGGTAGGTACAGAGGTGGAGGTAAAGGGTGGTGAGAAGAAGGGCAATAAGGTATAGGAGGAAGGGGGTGAGGAGAGGCTGAGCAGAGAAGACATGCTAGAGTAAATGGTGGTGTGTGAGGGGGCATGGTCAGGCAGTCTGCATTAGTAGTTACTGTTAGGGAAACTCACGGGACTGGGAGTTGGGGAATTGGAGGATGGTGGGGTGGCGGGTGCAAAAGGAGCATGACACAAACTGATTGCTGAGGCAGGTCATGAGAAGGGACAGAGGGAGTGGGGACCTGAGGCCTGCCTAGTGCTTGCTGGGGGGCAGAGAGAGCAGGTATGGTTGGACTTATGGACAGGTGCGCTTAGAGAGTGTTATTAGGTTCTATTTGATGTCAAGTTTTGAATTGGGCCAGACAATTGGTGGCCAAGAGGTGCCCGGGGAGTTCATTCATCTGCAGGGGGACCAGGTAGGCAAGTGCACATTGCCCAAATGAGGAGCAATGGAAGGGGATAGCCAAGGCCCTTCTCATCCTCCCTCTGGTGTCCTGTAACAAGTTGGCTGTCTTAATCAAGTTGCCTACTGTTACACGAGGTCCCTGCACCCTTATTGGTACCCTCAGAGGTACACCATAGACAGCTAGTGCTTAGGTATATGTTATACATACATCTAACATATAACATGTAATAAATATGGTCAGATGTATAGCAGCTCAGATTCAATGCAAAGAAGTGCAAGGTAATGCACCTGGGAAACAAAAACCCAAGGGAAGAGTACACAATGGGGGGTGAGATACTGATAACAGTAAAAATGGAAAGTGACCTGGGGCTAATTATATCAGTTGACCTAAAGGTGGGCAAGCAATTTGATAAGGCAGTAACGAAGACTGGGAAGGGATACTGGGATGCATAGGGAGAGGCATCAATAGTAGAAAACAGGAAGTTGTTATCCCTCTGTACAGACAGTTAGTGAGACCCCATCTGGAGTACTGTGTGCAGTTCTGGAGACCCCATCTCTGCAAAGACATAGACAGAGTGAAGGCTGTCCAGAGGAGGGCAACCGAAATGGTGCAGGATCTGCACCAGAAGACATACGAAGATAGACTAAAGGAGCTTAATATGTACACCCTTGAGGAAAGAAGGGAGAGGGCGACATGTTAGAAACTTTCAAGTACCTCAAGGGAATCAACAAAGTCCCAGAGGGTAGCATCTTTCAGAAAAAGAGATGTGCAAGAACAAGGGGGCACAATTTGAAGATAGGGGGGGACGGCTCAGAGGAAATGTGAGGAAGTATTTTTTTCACAGTCAGGGTTGTGGATGCATGGAACAGCCTCCCTGAGGATGTTGTGAGTCAAGAACAGTGGGGGAATTCAAGAATACATGGGACAGACATAAGGCAGTCCTAGTAGGGGGGTAGGAGAAAGTAAGCTGTTGTTTAACTAGGATCTGCAGCTTATCTGTTAGTAGGAAATGGGCAGACTAGGTGGGCCAAGCGGTCCTTATCTGCCATCACATTCTATGTTTCTATAGGGCTAAGGGCATCTACCATATAAGAGTAGATGTCTGCATATGTACGCATATTGTTGTAATACCCTTTGCTTGCTAATACAGTACATGTATATTCTACTATGTATTTTCTGTGTATTTCTTACTTGTAAGATGCCAGGACACCTGTGTCCTTGGAATAATTATGATATATAAGTCAGCATTGCCACCTTTTGGTGATTTGCACTACTACAATGAGCTATGTAAGACTCTGTATAAGAACTCTTTTGTTTCACAAACTGATGACTACTACAAAATTGCATAATGTTATCTTGGACCATGGAGCCACCTCTAATTTAGCCAATAGGGCTCATCTCTGTAATAGAAATGTTTCTATCTTACAGTAACCATAGTAATTATCATAGGTATATAATGCGATACACTAGTCTTGTACCTCGGAGATCCCAAGAGACACAAAAATCCTCGAGGTATAGGGAACACTTAGCACTGGCTCCTGGTTCGTATTGGTAAGAACTGCTTAGGGCAACTGTGATTTTATCCTTTTTGGTAGTAATAAACAAGTTTATTACTCTTCTGCAACATGTCTGTGATTACTTGCATTCCCAATATTGCCAAGAACCTGAAAGTGAGGTTTCGACCTCATGACAATTGGCGACTGCATGCAGGCGATATTTGGTGTTTGTAAGTTTTCGCTAGTTGCTATAACTTTTTCCTTGCCCATGGGGACAGTAGGTGTACATTCCTGTATCACCTCTCCCATTTTAAAACCAGTTTGTAGTCACTTACAAAGTCTGGCTGTTTTCTTTTCAGGTGTGGTCGATGCCGACTCAACTCACTCCATTACAGCTTTGAATTATAAGCCTATAAATCTTACAGTAGCCCAACTGTGTATGAAGTTCTCCTGCTGTGGATCGATACATATCATGGCACCTTTTTCACAGTTTGATTTTTCGTTACCTCCCACACAATGGCCTCCATATCAAAAATCTGTGCAGAACTGAGACTCGATGTCTCAAACTTCCTTGCCTCCTATGGAGGATGGGCTGACTTTGCGCGGGACGCAAGTCGATCCGACAACCCTATACTGGAGATTTCAACCTAGTACACAGAGACAAGACAATCAACCAATAAGCGTCAAGCAAAGGCAGATGGTTGTGACCCTTTATGCTGATCTGGAAGCCTCCAAAGCGAGGTTTCGAACCCTTGATCTGCAAATTTCGTCTCTTAAGCAACAGATGGGTTTGCAGGAAATGGAATGTGTTAGACTGCAGCAGAATTTGGAGTCTGAACTTCAGACTCTGCGGTGGAATGAAAAGGATTCACTTTTGCATCATTCAGCTCAAGCTGGAGAACAGGAACTGTGTATGTTGAAGCAGGAGTGTGACAGTTTGAGACAGTATAAGGGACAGGCATTTCATATGAATGACTTGTTAAGTACTGCGAATGCACAGTTGCGTGAGGAATGGGAGAGATACAGGATGAGCTAAACCAGGTACGTAATGACTTAAAAGTGGCTACTAGGGACAATCATGAATTGAGCGCCGTGTATAGAGTGTTGCAGAAGCAAATGCAGGATGAGGTTGATATGGATGTTGCAACTGTGAGTCATGCTGAATGTAAAAGTAAGATGGTGAAACTGCGCCATCAGCGGGAGGTTCTGGCTGGACATGTTAAGGTGATGGGAGGCATAGCCCCTGCCTTACACATGTCATCTGAAGGGGAGGTATCAGATGACGACATCTCTTAGTACAATGCCCAGTCACACCCCTACTATGGCCCAGAAACCCCACCCAGCCATACACAACATGGCGGATTCCCACTTTCACCCACACTATGTCATACGTTGTCGACGTTGTGATGCCCATCATGGAAGACACCAACATGGCAGCCCCTGTGATAGGGAGGGAGCAGGCCCAGGCCTGGTCCCGACGGTACCACCGATAGATGTTATTAATGTGGAAAGACAGGCAAGAGATAGAAACTATGATTGAAACTGCAATAGGTAATGTACCTCTTCCTGAGAGGAGTAAATGGGCCATCAAAACCTAAATTAGGCAGCTTCTACAAGAGGCTGGCACTCAGGATGGTATTGTTCATACTGTGTCTGAGGCTGCAGCTCGAGCTGTCCTAGACGGTGCCCGAGACAATCTACCTCTGCCTGATCGGGCCAATAATCTTCTACAAATGGCCTACTCTGTTCAGCAAATAGCTGACAGTATCAGTCGGATGAACCCGTCAGACAATCTCAGCTGTCACTTAGAAAAGGTGCGTTCTAAATGCAAGATGCTTAGCCTCACTGCAGAATATCAGGTCCAGATACTACACCAAACCAGTGATCCTAGTTTGTGGGCCAAACTCCCCAATGCCATCCGCCAGGATGGGAATGCCACCTTTGATGGGGTTGCAGCTGAGCTCATTTCTGCTCACAGCCCAGGTGTAGTAGGAGTGATGCTTGCATACCCTGTAAAACAGAATGCAAAGGAAAGTCCAGCGACTTACCACCAGAGACTTTGTATGGCCTACCAGGCAGGAAAGCACCTGGCACAAGAGCTGCAGATGTAGATCTTATTGAGTATAAGACCTTGTTCCTTAGGAACATGATTCCTGCAGTACCAGAAATGGTAGAGCCAACCACCTACCCCAAAATGGACAGGTATGCTGATATCCTTTGGAAGACTGAAAGAGTTTACCAACTTTACATCTGGGATCTGGGCTCTGGTTCCAAGAAAGTAGCCACCATGGAGCCTATTTCAGAGGCCACGATGCACTACACGGTGAAAGGGCAGTCCCAACACCAACAGACCCAACATCAACCTGCCCTTCCAGCTGATAACAAACACCCCCAACAGGCCCAACAACAACAACAACAACAGCAACAGCAACAGCAGCAATGGGGTGGGAACCAGAACTGGCATAAGAATAAAAAGCACAAGAATAAGGGCAAACAACAACAACAAAGAACGGGCCCTTCATATTGGGAGATAGCTGAAGAAAACCGGAAATTCCTAGAGCTCCTGGGGCAAATGTACTCTGTGGCAGACACTGTTCCAACACAGGCCCTTGTGGCTGTGCAACCAGTGACCCATACCTCAACGGGCCATGGTGACACCGAAAGTACAAGCCTCCAGGTCCATACAGGCCTCAACCTGGAAGCTCCTCCCTATATAGCATCGGTGCAGCATGGTGAGGTGATTCAAAGAAGACAGGCCCAACCTCTCCATGCTTCCAGCAGTACAGATTGACAATTACAGGCCCCAGTCTGGATTGTAAACAAGCTGGTCTTGGATACAAAATGGAAGACCCTGCACCGAGGTCGAGGGCCACCTACTTGTAGTGTTGCTAGATACAGGTGCGGCTGTGTCTGTATTACATGATGAACACCCAGACACATCTCCTTGGTCCACCAGATGGAAGGCCAACATGTCAGGAGTAGATGGTTGTAGATTACCTGCTTACCGGTCTCTACCTTTGCCAGTAGAGCCAGGCCATTTAAAGGCCTCACACACCTTCCAACTGATGGTAATGCATGATCATCCTAATATCATAGGAATTGATTTTCTTGCATCACATGGCTGTGTGGTAGATCTAGCAAATGTGCTATTGATACAGATTCAGGGTCACTACCACACCATTTTGATCCCTGATTCACACGTTGAGGCGACAATTTCTGCTAACAACAAAGAGTATGACATTATAGATTTGTTCAAAGACCACAAGCTTTTTCTAAAGCTTCTTCCCATTTTGCAATGACGTTTAGAAGTGTTTGCAATCAACAAACATGACTGTGGCAGAAGGCACACTGTCATCAAAGTGCCAGGCCCAGCACAAGAGAGTCAAAGGCAGTAGCCTTTTCCAGCTGAGGCCTTGCCTTCTCTCAAAGAAATGATCAAGTCACTTTTCAAGCAAGGAGTAATCAGAACTTGTGTTTCTACTGGTAACTCCCCAATGTGGCCTGTGAAAAAACCCACAGGTGCCTGGAGACTTACTATTGACTACAGGAAATTGAACCAGGTCACCCCCAGTTGTTCCCCAACTGTGGCATCTTCACCCGATGTGCTATGACTTTTAACCCCTAATCTAAAATGGTTCAGTGGCTTGGACATCTCCAATGGTTTCTGGTCATTACCATTGGCCCCCAAGAGTCAATATAAGTTTGCCTTCACCTTTAAAGAAGACAGTATACGTGGACCTGCTTACCACAGGGATTCTATAACAGCTCATTCCTGTTCCATCTGCATATGATGGACACCCTTGAGGGTTTTTCTACTCCCCAATGTCTCTTGCAGTATGTGGACAACCTGTTGCTGGCAACTGTCATGCAGGAACAACACCTGGATCTCTTGGACGAACTACTGACTCTTATTCAGAGGGCAGGCCTGAAACGCAATCCAGCAATAGCACAGCTATGTCAGAAAGAAGTACTCTTTCTGGGTCTAAAAATAACTGACCAAGGCTGAAGCCCTACCTGGAAGAAGATACAAGGATTGCAAGACTTGCCATTGCCTGCCAGCATGGCAACTCTTAAAAGGTTTCTAGGTATGGTAAATTATTCGAGAGATTTTATCTGTGATTTGGCTCAGAAAGCTGCTCCTCTGTATGAGCTACTGAAAAAGGACATCCCATGGACTTGGGGCCCTATACTTACCCAGGCTGTGACATCACTGAAGCAGGCCTTGGCCTCCACCCCAGCTCTCTTCAACCCCAATCCAGCACTACCATTCCATCTAGAATGTACCACCTCTGACATTGTCATGTCAGCAGTACTGGCCCAGAAGGTTCATTGCACCCTGAGACCTATTGCATATTCATCACAGCTCTTGACCCCAGTGGAATAGAAGTACAGCCTTTGTGACAGGAACCTTCTGGCCACCTACTGGGCTGTCAAGCACTTTTTGTATATAATTGGGTACTCTCCACTGATTATCAACACCAACCATACCCCAACTACCTTTCTGCTCTCAGATAGAGTAAAGGATGGGTCATTCTCTAATACTAGGCTGGCACACTGGTCACTTCTTCTCCAGGATAGAGACATACAGGTGCACCCAACAAAAATTCCATCTACGCTGACTCATGGACTCCTTTTCCAAGGAGAACCCCATGACTGTATACTGCAATCACCTGATCTTCCAGATCCAGGTCATTTCCTCCCTGCTGCACCACAAATACTTGACAACACCTATTTGTGCCAAATCTTTACTGATGGTTCAGCATCTTACTATCAGGGAGAACACATTTCAGGGATGAGTATTCTAGTGATTTACCCTTATGGGAACACTGTTACAATATCTAAGCATTGCAGTGTAGCATCATCACAATATGCAGAGATGGCAGTGGTGACCTGTGCCCTCGAGTTCATCCAGCAAGGGACCGAGGATACATTTTCTCACATATTTATGATAGCATACTCTGTAGATGAAGCATCCAGAATTTTGTTTTTGAGGAATTTTACATTAACAATGCACATAACACCAAAGTACTTCATTTGATAAGCTGGGCTGAGCTTTTTGCAGTTCTGCTGTTCCTCTCTGTGTGACTACCCCCCTTCTCATTCAGCATAGCCAAATTGACTTAGTAGAACTACTGATCCCACTGATATCCTGTTTGTTCTTTACAGTGACAAACTCTCTTAAAACGTAAGTCACCTACTCCTTTTCCTATCAACCTACCCTGTTGGAATAGTCAGAATTCTTTCTTCCTGCTGCCCAAGACGTTGTCGTCCCCACTTCATCTTTTTGAGTACATCTAAGTCCTATACTTGCATGTACACCAGGCTCCCCAGATGATACATTTACTGGATGTGATCCTCAAATATCTTGCATTCAGGTTGGAATTATTGACACACTGTGCTTTCTTGCTCCAACCTGGGGGTCTACCACTGTTGAAACTGTACATCTAACTTCAGAACCTGGTGAACCCCTGCACTATTTGCCTCTTATACCCCATCCTTTAATTAGAATTCCCAAGATAAATCTGATTGAAATTAGAAAATTCCAGCTTTATGAAATTCTTCATGAAATTCTGCAATTTTCACAAAGACTCATGGAATTTACTTTAAGTACAGATGTTATTTTACAGTTTCTTGCTGCAAGCAATTAATAAAATTGGCACACACAGTCTCCTTGTAAGGTCTAAGAATCTGCCAAATGTAATGGTATTGCATTTTCTAGTTTTAAAGTATCAGGGGTTTATCAAAGTGTAGAGTACATTGTTGCAAAATTAAATTGTTAAATGGTGTGAAGGTAATTTAATTCAATTTAAAGCTGAAAATATGACTATGTGGTATAGTAGTTTAAATGTTCAAAATCTGGTTAAATTTGAATATGTTGTTTCAAAATTAGAGGGAACTAACAAAAATTAAAAGTTGGCAACATGTTTGGCAGGCTATAATGCAGTCCCATTTAAAGCTAGAAATCTGAAACTATGTGCATATACAAATGTAGTGATATCCTGTATATCTGTCAATTATTGTAGTATTTCAATAAATACTATTAAAATTATACTAAAATTAAAGAAATCCAAATTTTGGCAAAATGTTAAGCTACCCATAACTCAGCTCCCATTGAAGCTTGAGAAGTAAAACATGGTGCATATGTGCATTACAGGTGCGTTTCTAAATTTTGATATTGTGGAGAAATTTGGATAAGAAATGTTAAAATTATCTCATAATAAGTGAAAATAAAATTTTGAATAAATGTTTGACCACCCATAGCTCCACCCCTTTCAATCTATGACTCTGAAATTTGGAACACTTTTGTAAGCCATGGGTAATTTGATGTTATTTGGATATGTACATTTAAAATTATAGCAAAATAACTGAAATTTAAAATTTTGCTAATTTCCATGGATTTTTCATGAAAATTCCAAGGAATTCCACAAAATTGGAATGGTCATTCCATTTGCATTCCACAGTGGAATGATATATTACACACATCTTTACTGGTCACCCTCCTTTTATTGCATCCCAGCATTTTGTGTGCTGTCAGCTAGTGGTCAAACAGGAATTCAGCATGTTTGCCATTCATTTGCATCACCAGGTAAGAAAAAAGGTTTGTCTCCCCATACGATTCACAGGGGTAATGCCAAACTTCACCCAACAACTAACACACCAAAATCTGGCCAATGGAAAATCATGTACACAAATGCTCACAGCCTGGGAAATAAGATCCCAGACCTGCAGGCAATAATGTCAGAGGCTAAACTGGACATAGTAGTAATTAGTGAGGCGTGGTTTACCAGTAACCACACTTGGGAGACTTCAGTACCTGGCTATATATTCTTCAGAAAGAGACTGAGGTGCAAAAGGGGAGGAGTGGCCCTGTGTTAATGAAAATATCAAAGCTACAGAAATTCAGAATACACATAAGGAGCCAGAAGAACTGTGGGTCATCCTGGAAACCGAAATGGGACAGCTATAAGAACTGGGATTGTCTACAGGCCCCAGACCAGAGGGAGGACATAGACACATTACTGTTAGAAGATACAAAACATGACAGCTAAATGGGAGGTTCTGATAATGGAGACTTCAACATGCGGATACAGATTAGTCAATACCAGCAGGAACATCTGCCAGAACTAGACTCATAGTGGATTCCCTGCAGGGAGGGCCTCAAACAACTGGTACAGCAACCCACAAGAGACAGGGCTATCCTAGATCTAGTACTGACTAACAAAGAAGGGATCACAGATCTCAGGTAGAAGGTCACCTGGGGCCAGTGACCATCACATGGTATGGTTCAATTTGGCTACTACATCTAAATCATCCATTCAAGGCAAAATATGGGACTTCAGAGGAGCTGACTTTGATAAGATGGCCAACAGAGTTAAGCTAGCCCTGGCAAAAAGAAACACAGGTGAGGGGTACAGGCAAATGGGCAAGCATTGGATGCAATACTTGAGCAACATCCCATTGTGTCAGACAGAAAAGGAAGTGCAAAAGAAGAAGGAACCACTTTGGTTCTCAAATACAGTAGCAGAAAGGTCAGAACCAAAGGCTGGCCTTCAGGAAATATAAGGGAACACAGCAGGATGAAGATGGGAGGCATACCAAACTGCCCTAAGGGGAAGCAGGTAAGGCAGTAAGGCAGGCAAAGTCCCAAACTGAGGAAACACTAGCACGAACAGTAAAGAAGGTGACAAGACTTCTATAGATACATTAGTGAAAGGAGAAAGTCAGAGGAGGTATTGCTAAGCTTAATGGAGAAAAGGGGCATGAGAGGAGGAGGACCTGTAAAGGCATCTATTCTAAATAGATACTTTTGCACAGTATTTACTGAAGAGAAGGTGGGGCAGGGCCCACAGCTCAGCATCATGGACACAGGGGAGGGAGGTGAGCACTACTCCCTTACAAAAGAAAGGGTCCTACAAGAGCTTACTAAGCTCAGGGTGGATAAGGCAATGGACCTGATGGCATACATCCCAGGGGTACCTAAGGAGCTAAAGGAGGAACTAGCAGAGCCATTAGCAGAATTGTTTAGTGAGTCTCTGAGCACAGGAGAGGTCCCAGAAGACTGGAGAAGGGCTCAAGTGATCCCGCTCCACAAGAGTGGTAGCAGGGAGGAGGCGGAGAACTACAGACCGGTCAGTCTTACCTCAGTAGTGGGCAAGATTATGGAGGCACTCCTTAAGGAAAGGATAGTGCAACACCTGGAATCCATAGGGGCACAGGATCCAAGACAGCATGGGTTTACAAAAGGAAGGTCCTGTCAAACTAATCTCATAGATTTCTTTGACTGGGTAACCAGAGTGGTGGACCAAGGGGGAGCAGTTGATGTCGCCTACCTTGACTTCAACAAAGCTTTTGACACTGTTCCACATAGAAGATTGATTAATAAGCTGGGTAGGCTCGGGGTGGGTCAGAAGTTGGTCAACTGGGTGGCAAACTGGTTGACTGGCAGAAAACAGAGAGTGGTGATAAATGGTATACAGTCAGAAGAGATGCAAGTCACAAGTGGGGTACCTCAGGGATCAGTCCTGGGGCCAGTCCTCTTCAACATCTTCATTAGTGACCTTGCAGATGAACTAGAGGGTAAGGCTTGTCTGTTTGCAGATGACACCAAGATCTGCAACAGAGTAGATGATCCAGATGGGGTGGGCAGAATGAGAAGAGATCTGGATAAACTAGCAGAATGGTCAGAAGAGTGGCAACTGGGATTTAATACAAAGAAGTGCAAAATCATGCACATAGGGAAGAGAAACCCTGAAGCTACCTATAGGCTGGGAGGGGGAGTTGCTAGCAGTCACAAAGGAAGAAAGAGACTTGGGCATCATCATCACTGATGACCTAAAATCATCCCAAGCAGACCTCTAAAGCAGTAGGTAAGGCTAGGGGAGTGTTAGGGTGTATTAGTAGGGGTATCACAAATCGTAAGAGGGAGGTAATAATCCCTCTGTACAAGACTCTGGTTAGGCCCCATCTGGAGTACTGCGTGCAGTATTGGAGAGCCACACCTTCACAAGGACATTAACAAATTGAGGCAGTCCAGAGGGCAACCAAAATGGTGCAGGGACTGCATCAGAAGACATATGAGGACAGATTAACGGAGCTCAATATGTATACGCTTGAGCAAAGGAGGGAGAGAGGTGATATGATCGAGGCATTCAAACACCTTAAGGGCATAAACAAGGTGAAAAGAGTCTAACATGTTTAAATATAAGAAAAATAGCAGGACAAGAGGACACAGCATGAGATTAGAGGAGGCCGATTAAGGGGAATGTGAGGAAATTCTTTTTCACAGAAAGGGTGGTGGATGCATGGAATGGCTTACCACAGAAGTGGTGGCTATGAATACAGTGCAGGGCTTCAAACAGGCATGGGATAGGCATAAGGGAGCAATACAAATGACTATGAATAGATAGGCCACTGACAGAGCAAAGGCCGATGGCACATTTATAAGGTAGAAAAAGAAATGGGCAGACTGGATGGGCCTTGCGGTCCTTATCTGCCGTCAACTTCTATGTTTCTATGTTTCTATGTCTTAACAGTGATTGTTAACTGCTTATCATGCTTCCAGCCGTTGTCTATTATGGCCTCCGGGTCCTTTTTATCCTTCAGTGCAACAAAGTACGGGAGAGGCCCACACTATGTATAGGTTCATCCTCTGATTTTCCTCCCCACATGTAGCTTGCTGCATTAAATCAAGACTCAGGGTTTCTTATTTAAAGCATCTGGCATTCACTTTGGCTGTAACAGTCAGTCTTCCAAAGATAAGATACAGCAAAAAGTTGTTCACTTGTAAACATTCATAAAATGATAATAGTTGAAGTCAAACAAGTCAAACATGTTATAGAGGAACTATCAACCTTTTAATCCTATTTTTCCTACTATGATAAGCTAAAGTGCTGTGAATAGTACACAGTGGTTCTCCAAGGCTTCATCGGAAAGAAAGAGATCTTATCATCTACACAGGGTCATTACATCTTGTAGTTGAAAGTGATAAACTTCCATTACCAATGGTTGCGGCGTCTAGTGGAGTAACCAAAAATATGTTCAATTTCAAATGGTAATACTGTAAGTAAACTATGCCCCAATAAGTAATTGTTCCTGCCTATTTAGTATGTTTTAGTGAGCACCTTTTGCTAGATCATATGCACCTTATATGCAAAGCTTGAAACCACATCCAATATCTTTTTGTCTTGCTTAGTCTACAGATGCACTGTCGGAGAAATTACATCCAAGAATACATCTTTAAGAATAGGGTCTACAAAGGTTTGTCTTATGTTATCATATAATGGGCAAGCCAGTAGATACTGGAGCTGCATTTTGCTACTTGTATTTCTGTCTCAGGTATTTGTATTTTTATCTGTACTTTATTGTATTTGTATTCATTTGGATATTAGTGTTTGTGAACTATATTGTTTTATATTTTGGACATGCTTCTGTTCCTAATGATGCCACAAGATCAAGAGTTTGACAAGTTTCAATAAAACATATAATATAATCACAAAATATGCATTCTCATTAGCAGCAGTAGTAGTCATATGCATATCACTGTCACACCAGCCTCAGCCAAGGGCTAATACTATTTTATATTGTCTAATGCAAAGGCAAATATTAAAGCAACAGAGTAAACAAAAATGTTCCCCAGAAAGTTAGTTTTTCAGCTACAATTAATAACATTGACATACCTGCAAAATCTGCTTTTCTTGTTACCATTCCGCCTATGTGTTGCAATATGTTTTTATTTTCTCAGTCCTATACTTTGCCTGATCTATATGCTATTTTTAAGCCAAATACGGTGGTCTTACTCTTCTTGAAAAAAAAATGAAATTAAAGCATTCATAAAATACTAAAATGCTGGTAGAACTAGACAATTTTGCCACCATATAAAACTGGAAGATGCCTGGAATCCTTTATAGTGAAAAAGGTAGGGTCAAATGTTTTGCCCAGTTTTGTTGCACTGCTGCTTTAAGAGTGATATTTGTGTTTGTATTTACACAAACTGCAGACTTTGTGTGTATTTGCCCTGAATAGAGTTTGTTTTGCACAGACCTACTAATAGTTTTAACCCCACTGCATGAGCATGAAAAAATGTATATGTTCAAATGGTGTATTTTACTTTCTGCTTATTATTAGGCCAGTTTCCTTTGCTCAGATATTAAATTGTTAAAAACTGAATGAAGCTTTGGGTTTAATAAGATGTCAAGATACAGTGGCAGTCAATGCCTTCAGGAGACATACCAGGACTTGTTAGGCCTAGTAACATGCAACCATTTTATTGATATCCAATATCACCTCATGTTTCACTATAAATTATGACGCCATTACAGACAGTGTTGGATGCCACTGTAAGGTTCCCACACAAACTTATATTTCACTTTTGGATAAATTAAAGTGACTTTAGTACCACATGGTGCTATATAATCTTCTTGGTTATCATCATTGCATATTCTTTCTATTAAATGTTCTTATAGTAGCCACTCTTGATTTTTCCAATTTTGTCCAATCCCTATCAGATAATGTGTATCTCTAACTTTTCTATCTCATGGGAACACAAACATTTCATGGATTAGCTTTGGTGTAGCCTTATTTTAATACTGCCATAGAATTCTGCTTTCCAACAGTTCCACCAGCCTATCCCAAATGATATGGCTCGTGCCTTTGACTTGGATTTAATTTCTGAGACTCCTGTTGCATCTGTAATGAAGGAGTATAGAGAAGATGTGTAAACCAAGAGTATGAGCATCAAAAGCAGCAAGGCCTTCAAGTCATCCCTCCTACTACCTGTCTTCAGTGACCCTTGCCAGTCAGCATCACTTGCCTCCTCCTCCTCTAACTTCACCCCGGGCTGGGGCAGTGAGTAGGTGGTACCACCACTGGCAAGGTGCTGACCTCATGGATCAAAATAAATAAAAACATTTTATTTTTGCAACGCAGTTCATGAAAACACGCAACCCCTTAAATTATATAAAACAAAATATGGGGTGCAGTGTAAACACTCAGATTTAACACACACCCTCATGGTTGGATGGCTACCATAAACCCCTTGGGCTTTGCCCCCTTGTGGTTTATGTGCCATACAACAACTCGGGTGTGTATTAAATTCTTGTAACACACTGCACCCCATACTTTTCCCTGTTTATAATGCACACCCTGGGTTGTAGTAAGGCACAAGGCTGAAATCCTATGGTAGGGTTGTAGTAAGGTACAAGCCTGAAATCCAAGTGTTCTTACACCCCTGGGAAGTGCAATAAAATCCTATGGTACACCACCTGGATGGGCTTAGTACACTTATAAAAATGCTCTAAATAAGATATTTTGGGGAGTAAAATGAGATTCCCTTTCTGTGTATTTATAGAGATGTGTTCATTTATTTAGTTATTTAGAAGTTTAACCAGGAAATACATACTGAACTTATAACAACTCATTTCCAGATGTGTCCTGGGGGAGAGGAGAGAAGGAGACAGGTAAACTAAATAATTACTATAAATACAAGAAGTCAAATACACTGATATATATATATATATATATATATATATATATATATATATATATATATTTTATTCACGGCAAAAAAACTCCATTTAATGCATTAGTTAGGGTTGTTCCACAGTGACAAAAGCAAGGAAATTTGGTGTTAGGGTTGAAAACCCTAACTCCACATTCACCCCCCCAACCCCAGCACCTCACACACACACACACACACATGCTAGTAGGTGGGAGGACCAAGGCAACATGACCAATCACAGACA
The DNA here is from genome assembly GCA_016271365.2 of Neoceratodus forsteri. Classification (NCBI taxonomy): domain Eukaryota; kingdom Metazoa; phylum Chordata; order Ceratodontiformes; family Ceratodontidae; genus Neoceratodus; species Neoceratodus forsteri. The sequence goes on along the minus strand of CM057451.1, from coordinate 1,057,939,728 downwards.
ACCAGCAGCAAGTGACAGAAATAAAATATAACTGTCTAAATGTACTACAAGACATCCCCACCCACCCGACCAGGTATTGCTTGCTCAGTGGAGATCCAAAGCAAAATTGAGGCCATATACATGAAATGTACACACCCCTGATTTCAGGTGCACAAAATGTACCACTCTTAGGAGTTGCTTGGCCTTACCTAGCAATGCCACACACCCCACCACACCTGCTACTGCATTGTGACTGTACATCAACAATGAAACTCCATGATTGCAGGTATACAGATGTTTGTACACTTATGAGTAGACAGAAATAAAATGCAACTGTCTAAATCTACTTCAAGACACATGCATCATCATAAGACAATAACTGTGGCATTTGAGCATGTGTTGTGCTTAGCTGTATGTTTTCTGTGTCTGTCTACTCAGGATGCAGAAACTGATCTAGAGGCCCGGCAAGCCATTGCATGTACAAGGGTGTGCAAGTCCTAATGCTGTTAACAGGTGTGCAGCTTCAGTGATGGAGGTGTACCATTGATGTTCATTGACTTACTTTTGCTGTGGATGTACACTCAGAATGCAGTAACTGCTCTGTGTGCTGAGGGGACTACCTGGTTGAGGGTATGCAACTCCAAAGCATGCAAAGATGACTGTAGTTGCAATGCTGTAGGTGTACCATGGATGCCCATAGACTCAGTTTAGTTGTAGCTCTCTACTCAGGATGCAGTACCTGGCCAGGACGATGGCATTCCCTGTGTGAGGTGATGCAAATCCTAAATGTGCTAAACTGAATATCCTTGCAATGAGTGAGGTGTACAATTGATCTCCATGCCCTCAGTTTTGCTGTAGGTCCCCACTCAGGATGCAGTATCTGGTCTTGCGGTTTGGGGGAGCATTCCCTGACTGAGGCCATGAAACTGACAACTGTGGTAACTGAAGTGTAGCTGCAATCAGGAAGGTGTACCATAGATGTCCATGGCCTTTGTTTTCCTATGGCTTTGCAGTCATGATGAAACAAGTGGTGGGGGTGGGCATTGTGTACCTGAGACTGTGCAACTTCTAAGTGTACACACCTCTGCATGGCTGCAATAAGGGAACTGCACTGTTAATGTCCATGGCCTTATTTTTGCTGTGGCTGTTCAGTCAGTATGCAGTACCTTGTCTCAGGCTGGGGCATTGCCTGCCGATGGGCTACAGTGCCTAACTGTGTTAAGTTGTGCATACCTGAAATCAGGTAGATATACCATGCATTTTCAAGGCCTTAGTCTTGCTGTGGCTCTCCAGTCTGGGTGCAGAAGGGAGTGGTAGGGTGTGTGGCATTGCTAGGTAAGGCCATGCAACTCCTAAGGGTGGTATGTTGTGTGCACCTGCAATCAGGGATGTCTATATTTGGTGTACATGGCCTCAGTTTTGCTGTGGATCTCCACTGAGCATGCCGTACCTGGTCAGGTGGGTGGGTACATTAGACAGTTGAATTTTATTTCTGTCACCTGCTGCTGGTTGTCTGTGATTGGTTGTGTTGCCTTGATCCTCCCACCTACTTGCGTGTGTGTGTGTGTCTGTGGTGCTGGGGAGTGGGGGGGTGAATGCGGAGTTAGGGTTTTCAACCCTAACACCGAATTTCTTTGCTTTTGTTGCTGTGGAACAACCCTAACTGATGATTTAAATAGAGTATTTTTGTCATGAATTTCCTGTCGTTTTGAGAAATAATGCTGTCATATTATTTTGAATATCTTATTAAGAACATATGTTTGTTTTAAGAATACAGGCTCATCAACATATTGATACATTTGACTGAATAAGTAGTTATCTGATAGTATTCACACAAATATTGCTCATGTGCCAGAGCTTAGATGTGATAATAAAATGATTTACCTACAAAATAGAAGACATACACCTTCACCACATTAAACAATGCCACTTTAATTGTGATAAATAGAAAGAATGTACCAATGAACATCATGCACTATGTTTAGATGCAGCACTGCCCCAACAGCAACATATATAGTATCACTGTTACATAATGGTGAAAGAAAGACACAACACAAGTGCATAAGACTTAAAAAAGATTTATTGCCCAATAAATAATTGTAAAAAGGCTGAATTAAGAATCCAATTGGTGCACAAAATCAGTCTCAAAAAACACTCATATAAATATTTTTCACTGTTACTTGAAATACATGTAAAGCAGTATCACAGATAGTAAATGGGTGACATGAAACAGAATCAAAAAATACATAAAGGCAGGTATCACATCACCCTCTGAACACAGCTTACACATATGAAACAGTAATGATGTTTTTTGTTATTGTGTGACTATTAGTGAATGTTCTTGGGGTGGGCAATAAAAAACAGATGCGACTTGTAAACTAATAGCAGTACAAACAGGTCATGGTTTCAAAGAAATGTATTTCTGAAACTAACAGTTAAACATTAAATGTTAATGTATTCTATGTGTAGACATACGAATATATACATACATAGATATACATGCCAAGACATATTGCAATATTACTGCAGTTGGAAAATTCCCACCCGACCCCTCAATAGAGGCGATCAGAAAATATCAGAAACAAAAAAATGCTCAGTTGTTATCAATGAAAGTGTCTGATGTACAATTTTCAACTATTGTTAACATACATTAAGGTAAGGTAAAACACAAACATTTCTGATACTATATGATAACAGAATTATATACATCACTTTAAATGTTAAAATCAATAGTAACATAACTACAGAACAAGTTAACCATCTAGATCTGTTACATCTTTTACTTATGTGAAAGGAATTGTTTTACCGGATACTATGAATATAACATCTAATGATATCCAAGGCAAAAACTTTGAGCAGTAAATGATAAAGATATCTTTAATTGAACACTGTAACTTGTTATTAATGATGGCATATAAAATAACAGAACACTACATATGTGCAACTGCATAATAGCTCATGCTAACAAATATATGCATACTACTTCTTACTCTTTATGAGTCTACAAGTGTTTAAGAGGAAAATCATACTTATTATGCTATCAATTAACATATATGTTAATTAATATTACTACTTTTTACATCAAAGTACTACTACCAAGAAAAATATTAAACATTATGGGCCCAGATATTCAAACTGCGCCCAAAAAGTGCACAACAGCAGGAGCAAGTGCAAGTCCACTGTGCCATGCACAAGAAGCGTGATATTCAAAAACTGAGCAGGCCAAGATGTGCCTACTTCATGCAACTGAATATCACACCACCTGCGCCATAGCGCAACCAGGGATGTGCTGTTGCGCATTTCTGATGCACCATAGTGCAACAAGGGATGCTCAGTGGAGCAGTCTAGATGCGCCATAGTGCAACCAGGGATGCTCCGTGGAGCAGGGCAGCAATGCAACAGCACAACCAGGGATGCAGGGGCCCACCACCCATGCCACAGATGGGCAGAGGAGCACACAGCAGAACAGACATCGTCCCCCACATCCCATGCACTGCACAACTAGGGGAGAACTGGAATAACCACCAGCCCATGGATACCAGCAACCAACCCACAGCCACGCCATGGTGCCCCAGCACACCCCCTGGCAAGCTGTGACTGGCACACAAGGAGGGATGACCACCCCATGCCACACCATCCCACCAATGCAGAGCACACCCTACACCACGATCACCATACACCCTTCCTAGGAGTAGTGCCCAACTGTGCAGGACACCCCATGCATGCCACCACCCCTACTGTGACAATGCAACCCTGTGCACCATGGAACCATGCAAGGCAGCCCCACCATGTGCACCCTGCTGTGGGCGGCAGCAGACAGCAATGCAACAACAGCATACACAGTGCCACCCTGCACATCCTCCCTGAGGTATAGCTGAGAGACCGACAATGCGTTGCCACACGAGGTACCCCACATGTGACAGGGCATGCCCGGACCCCACCAGCAGTGGTACAGCACCCTGCACACCCTCCCAAGAACACATCCCATCCCAGCACTGGCCATAACAGCCAGCACAGACACACAAAGTGTTGCCTGGAAGCATGCACCACACAGGATGTAACACAGTGCATGGACAAACACCCACCCATACCCAAGGGCACACCAACACAGGGACACAGTAGTGGGTCAACCAAGCCACTGGCATGTGGCCACGGCCGCTGTGTACATATGTCCAGCACCCCTACATGACACAGGTGTGCCACCCACTCTGCACAGGCACCATGAAGCTGTATGCCACCAGCATGCTGCCAGAGCACAAGTGACAGACACTGGAGCACATCCCCTGAAACAGACACAAACGACAGCATGGAGGGGAACAACAACAGTGGAGGCTACAGTGCCACTTGAGGCAGACATGCACCATACCGGTGATGGCAGACAACCTGGCATTGTGCCAGTATGGTTGTTATCCAGCATGGACAGCCACCACTGACATGCCAGCAGATCATGCATATCACAGACATGCAAGTGTGTCAGCTGCACAGGCCATGGACGGTCTGACAGAGGTGCCATGCACACAGTGCATGCACCATGGACCACTGCACACAGGCATCCAGCACACAGAGAACAACACACAAACCACAGACAGTGACTGATCCCCATGCCCACACCATAGGCGGTTCCCTTCTGGGCACACACACACCCCCATGCATGCACCACCCCTGATGCTATGCACACCATTGCAGCTGAGCACCTGTAGCCCACTGCAAATCAGAGACCACCACAGTTGTCATAACAAAACAAATGTATTTAAAATAGGTAATAAAAAAACTATATACAAGTATGTACAATGGGGGGGAAGGGCCACATACCAGGTGGGGGTGGGTAAGGGGCAGGGGTGAACATATAGGAGAGGGAAGAAGGGGTGTGAGGGTGGGTCCAGGGGGTAAGGTGTATTTAGGGGTATGGATGGGCTATCATCTGCCCCAGTCGTCCTCCAAGTGGTGCCGATGTCTCCTCCACCTCCTCGCCCCATGGCAGTCCATCCGTTGGAGAAGCTCCAGGGTCATCTCATCACCTGTAGCAGCTCCTGCAGTCCCCTTTCGAGTGCCTGGAGTCACTGTCCACCTAGGACGAGGGAGCAGAGTCAATAAGTGTGACTGTGTAGCCCCCTGCAGCCCACCCATTGTGCATGGCATACAGCCATGTGCCACGTCCCTGTGATGGTGTGTGACCACCCACAGTGACCGTGTCCACAAGACCTGCCTACCGAGGCACCAACAGCCATGCAGACTACTGCACACACCCACAGCCCATGTCCTGCACACAGCACCACCGTGGCCATACGAGCAACTTGGCTATGTGTGAAGGCAGTGGCACAGCCATGTACCGGTGCATGCATGGACCACCATTGATGCACTCCCAGACATACAGTGCCACTGGACAGTGCTGACTGTAACAAGTTGGGTGCATGGCAGTGGTGTCAATGGATGGTGGCCATGCCCCACTGCCCACCCAGTTACACAGCATGCAATAGTAATCATGGATGTAAGGCACTCACTATCATCAGGCTGGTCCCTGCGCCTCTGCAGACCATCACCCCTCCCGGCCTGCTGGACCTCCAGGCAGTGCCTCCTCTCCCTCGCCAGCATGCACTCTTCTGGGCCTGGTTCAAACATGGAGAGAGGAACATCAGTACAATCTGGTAGCAAAGTCCCCCCACCCCCATGTGTGTGCAATCCCACATGGCCATACCCATCCACCCCCCACCCTGATACCACCACCATAGCCAACACTGAGCAGCCCCCATGTGCGGCCACATGCAACCATGACTCACCCATATGGATGATACAACAGAAAGTGTATGGATTGGGGCACCTACCTGGCCATGGCACTGTGCCCCTTCAGGCACATGCCCACAGGCAGGCAAGCAGGTCCAGGTCCCTGCACCTGAGGTCCCTGTACCTGTGGTGACACTGCTCTGCCGTGCACCTAATTCCCATGGCCTCCTGCAGTGCATCAGCCACCTCCTACCAAACTGCACTCCTGGCCCTGTCCAGGGGTGCATCACCATCTAGAGACCCAGCATGGGGCTCCACAATAGCCACCAAATTTGCTAACTCCACCTAGCTCCACATGGCTGCCCTTCTTTGAGCCATCTCAGCAGATAGTTAGATTCAAAATGGCGCGCGGCAGTCGGTCCCGCCATGTGCAGATGCTACGCAGTACAGCACTGCCATTCCCTATCACGTTGTCACTGAACAGCGTGATAGTGGTACACCCATGCCTGACGCATGGCACCTAGGGGCAAAGGTCGGGCACAGGGTCAAGGGTCTCTCTTGCACGGACAGCCACAGCGCGATTGGAACCCAATGCGTGTAGTGCGATTGGGTGCCTGTGTGCCACCTCCTGTAGTGGCCTACAGCACCATGGCCCCAGTGCATCTATGATGCCCCAGTGCCACAGCGCCATATATGTGAAGAGCACAGTAGCGCCACTGGCACAATGGTGGCCATGACCTGCATTGCCTCCCACACACAGCATGTCAGCAATGTGGCAGGCACCTGCGTCATCACCCCAGGCATGCGCAGTTAGGTGTGTACTGTGCATGTCACAGAATTGCTCCCTTGGCTGAGCACGTTCAACACAATTGCGCAAAGCGCAACAGTGTGATATTCAGCCAGCATATGCAAATCAGCTAATCAGTCATTCAATGGTGCAGACACTGCATTTACATCCACTTAAAAATGCACCTCACCTCATTTGCATGCATTGCTATAAAACTGTGACATTGGGCTGCACTGGCCATAGTCGTTGCAGTCTATTGTGGTGAGTTGCATGCTGTTTGGAGTGTGACCAGGTGTTTGGGACATGAAGGGACTGCACAGTCACAGATAACACCTGTCCATTCTCACAGGATGAATAAATGACTGATCATGAGGTGGAAGAGGAACAGCAGTGGGTGGAAGAGGAGGCCTAACTTCACCAAGGCAGAAACAGATGCCCTGTTTGAGGCCTACCTCAACCAGGAGCCGCTGCTCAGCCGGGCGCCAGGAACACCACAGGCCCATGCTGCTGCAGAGAAGAGGTGGTGTAGGCAAGGTCAACTAAAGCAGCAGCTTACCAGTGGTCCATGCAGAGTGCAAAAGAAGAGATGGGCACAGACAGTGGCATTAAGAGGGAGGTGGCTGCCATCAGGCAGTATGGTCTGGTGAGCAGGGGAACAGCCAGAGGTGCAATGCCTGACCACACAGAAGAGGCTGCTGGCAGCATGCAGGCGCTGGCGTGTTCTGTAGTGGATTCCAGACAGTTGGTAGCACGTCACCGTTTGGTAGGTCCTGGTCTGTCAACAATGGAGGGTTGGTGGGTAGGTCACATGTTACTAATGATACTGTTTTTCCCTTTACAGCTCCTGAGCATCACATGTCGCAGTGGTGGGCTTCTCCACTGAGGGCGTAGCATGGAGATAGAGGAGGGACCCATCCACCCCCAGGTATACGAGGGTCAGTGACAGGAGCCCACCTGGATGTCGGACTGATGCTGGCGGAGCAGGTAGAGGAAGCCTGCCGGTATCCAGTGTCAGCCCATGGATACCAGCATTGAGACTTGGGCTGGTGCCATGATCCCAATGACGATGATGGAGCTAACGCCATGGGCAGTGACAGGGCCAGCAGGATGTGGCCGCCAGTTGCGCAGTGGCCATGGGTGAGTACCACCGCGGAGGCCTCTCGATATGGTGCTGCAAGAATACCAAAGTAAATGAATATTGGTGCTAAGTAGCACTAGACACCTCCAGGGAATTGTTTTGTACAGTAGTTCTGATAAGACAGTAAATATTGTTTCTGTACAGAACTAATTATAAGGGTCCCTGAGGTGGAACTTCTGAGAGTGGGTGGCGGAAGTTCCAACCCTTTCAAGGGTGAAGGGTCTCAGCCAACAAATAAAAACTTATTATGTTGCCTTCTTGTGGTGGGAGGTGTGTAACAGGGTCCTGTTATGAAGAGAAATATCAAGAATTTACAAGATGCCCCCCATACTTTTCAATTTTCACTCTATCCTGTCTGCTTCTATATTCGTATCTATCCTAATTTTCTTGTCAGGGTGGCCAACCTGGCAATCTTTAAACCTTTCTTTACTGTCCCTGATTATCTTTAAAACAATCTGGCATCCAAATCTTGATAAGCTGAAAAGCAGTCAGCTGAAATTCTAGCTGTGAGGAATTTCATAAAACAAGCATTATGCAGCACATATAAAGAAAATATGTTAGAGGAGACTACTGTGTAAAAAGATTTACTAGAATTGTTGTCTTAAATAAATGCATGTTTACTTTCTGGCATTTACATTTAAAAGTAAATAGAATCCTGAAGCCTTGCAAGGAAGACAGATAGGGAGCGCGCCCCTCATCTGTTTTTCCTTGCCAAGGCTGCAGATTTTAATTCAATCTTTTACAAGTGTTTCTTTTCTTTCTGTATTAAAACAAAATGAATGTGTACCTGAATGTCCTGCTTCTCCTGCTGAGGTCCTGCTATAGGGATGGCAGCCTACAAAATGGCTGCTTTTATAGTATTCAGGTAATGTGATGTCACAATAGGGGAGGGGCTCAGTTCAAGACACACCCCTTCTGGAAAGTATATAAACCCTCCACTAGGAGACCTGTGTAGATGGATAGAGAGAGGAGAGTCAGTATTCGACTGACCACAGAGCAAGAAGGTTGTGTGTGTGTTTCCACACAAAGTGCTATACAGACAAAAGGAATGGAAAAGGCAATTCAGGAGTCTGTGGAAAGAAGTATTTCCTGTTTTTTGGGTGTGAAGACTAACACCGATTGTTTTCCGTTCTATGAACTTTAAGTTAAGAATATTTTTTTGTTTTGTTTTGTTTTGTTTTTGGAAATAAATTGACAAACGCATACCGTTGCGTTTTTTATGCATCTTAAACCTTTGGTCTGGACATCTGTTATTTCCCACGCTTCTACAAGGATATACCAGATCTTGCTGTGGAGGCTGTCCATCAGTGGCCAGGGAGACTACTTATGGCCACAGGTGAAGCAGTGCTGCTGTGTGCACTGGCACCAGTCTCAGTCTCCACAGGCTCAAGCACAAGATTGACTGTCACCTGCTGTGCTTCTAACTTGTCTAGCATAACTTTATGTTCTTTTTGGAGCTTTACCATTTCTTTGGTCAGAGAGTCAATCTTGTGCTCAAGTTTATGAACACAATGGCAGTGCACAGTGTGGCGTTTTTTACGTAGCTGATCTGTAAAGGAAAAAAACAAACTATTACTATGTGAGAATGTCAAGAATAGTCTGACTTTTTTTATCTGTGTTTCACTATTTCACTTCTGGGACACACTTATGACCATCTTGAGCTGCATCTCATCAGACAGGGAATGGGTGTTAGTAGCACTCTAACTGTCTCTGCTGCACTGTAGCTGAGATATTCTATAATAGTGTATGATTAAATGTTGTGATGTTTAGAAATCTACTACTGGTATGGAGTTCTTATGGTACTGTACATATGTAGTCATAGCTGTTATGATGTAGAAAGTGTGACAGTACTGTATCATTACTTGTTTAAATGCTGCCACATAAGTGATGTACTCAATATAGTTAAGGTGTGGCTTGTGAATTGAATACACCAGGCATGATGAATCCAGCATTATACAATGACAAGAAAAAATCCTGTACTCTGGTCAGTTTTGGCCTGCAACCGTGATGTTATCCCAGCACAACCTCACGGGTGTACTGTCATGATTATGGCCATTATGGCTCTCCTCTTTGTTTTGCATCTCCTCTTAAAAAACAAAAATATTTTCCCCCAGTAACAAGAACATTCTTTAACATTTTTTACTAATTTTATTTATTACAACGAGCCATTGTCTAATAGTAATAATGCACTACAGGGTGTGGATTGTGCTGGGATAACCTCCTGTTCTGGGATTTTGGATGCACTCAGACTATGCCTCATGCTCAACTGCCCAGGTGTAGTACTACCCACATGCTGTCATGCATTGCTGCTTAAATATACACAGTCTGTGCCATGGTATGTTGCTAAACTGTACTGTGTCAACATTACAGCTGAGGCACTGTATTGTGAGTGCACACTGTCAGTGCAAAGAAGGTTATGCAGTTAGGAGTTGCCTGGTGTCACCTAGGTACATAACACACACCTTACACATACACAGCAGAGATAAGGTAGTGTGTTATTAGTGTGCATCATCATTAAAATAGAGGATATGGTTACTGACCTAGCAGTTTGATGATGGAATAACAAACAAGTTACAACAGTGAATTGTTACATGATATAAGTTAAGGAATGGCCATCTCTCCACAAGTAAAGAATGGCTCACCTTCTACTGACCTTTCTTGACTATAGACATAGCTTATCTGTCAAAGAAGGGCAATACCTATTAATTGCACAGTTTTTTAGTGGTTGTTGTGTACAAGTTAGAGATTGTGTACTTGTGTGCTGTTAGGCATGCAATGCTGCCCACCCTAGAGACACAGATACATACAGTTGTAAGTCTATATTCACTGGATAGTTATAGTAAAGAAAAGATATAGATAGTAATGGTATACATTATTGTTTCTAGGAGAAGACCTGTTATGGGTTTTATGTGATCATCTATATTATGCCCCCCTCATTGTGTCTGTAGTGGACATACTGCATAATGACTGCAGAGTCACATGCAAAGAAATCTTATGTATACTGGTACTACAACTATATTGTTTACGTACTGTAATTGCTTGGATTGTTGTGAATTTCATGTTATCAGAAAGGTAATGCCTCTCTGTGCAGCATTTGAGGAGGTTGTGCATGTTAAGTGTGTATTCACTTGAAAAGAAAGGACATGCTATGAATATCTCAGATGTATGATTGCAGCACTGTGCTAATTGGTATGGTTATTAGTTCTACGGCATTGCCTAGTGAATTTATGCCGATCTCCAACTAGAGATAGCACAGCTACTGCGTTATGAGTGGCAAGTCACTGTGCAAGCTAGTATGCAGATATGTGTGGTCTTATTGTATGGTTGTAGGTAGACATAGCTTGCAGAGTGACAAGTTGTTTGCTATCAGCTGAGGCAACTGTACACATGTGTAGAGGAGGAACTGCATGGTTGGTGGGGACTTGTAAGACAAATTGTGTATGTGTAAATGGTAGAGTTGTATGATAACAGTAACACAGTGGTGGTGCAGTTAACAGTTGTATATAATGATGCAGTGAAGAGTCCCAGGCTGAAAATCAGGTGGTGAATCATTAGTGGAGAGTTTGATAACACAAAAGGCAAGGTCATAGGTGTAACACCTGTGTTATTGAAGTAATATACTACGCGGTACAGTTAGTAGTTGTATGTTGTCAACTATGGAGTGACAGTCATTGGTATCCAAGATATGCGTAGCCGTTGTACTGCAGATCTGTAATTGTAGTATTAACAATTACTATTATATGAAATCAACTGATGGTCTTCCCAGTACTGTATGACCTTTGTGTCAGTTTTTGCTGGTAGACTTATGTTCTGGGCTAGCAGCACACTCCTGCTTCACCTGTGGCACTGGTGTTCCTGAAGTTTCCCTGACCACTGTAAGACAGAGAAATAGTTTGTTACATACATGTAGGTATTTCAGTTTTCTTACTGAAACTGTTATTGTATCTATTTGATTTTATGTTCACTTTGCATTTATATTTCTTCTCATGGCTGCAAATGTGTGCATCTCCATTTGGCTTTATGTTACTGGTTGTGTTGTCATTCTTTTAACCATTGACAGTACAGTTAGGTGTAGCATGACATGACACAGGCAATGCTACATATGTCATCATTAAGTTGTGCATTGTAACTTTACAGTGATAGTGAAAGAAAGCCTATGGAGATAAATGTTGTGACTCTGTGGGGGGGGGTACTGTTCCACAGGTTTTGCACAGTTACATGTATGGCAATTGTGCAGTGACTGGGTGCTCAGTGTTCATTTCAGTTGATGAATAAAAGTATTATCTCAACAAAAAAGTCAGTGTCTTTAGCTGTAGTGTGATAATAATTGTGTACTGTTGCCATGCCCTCTCACCCTGCCTCCCTGCCCTCCATGCAGGCACACACACACTGGTATTATATAACAATTTGACAGTTTCATATTCATACTAATAATTTTCTATCTAATGGTTAGGAAATTAGTATGGCAATAACTATGCTAAATCGTTATGAGTTGACTATTGCTCAACTAGAACTCTGCTTTGTGAGAAAATACTAACTTGTTGTCTATGTAATTCTTTCTAAAACTTTAGTACTGTGTTAGGTATTACTTCTTATTTATAGAGTTAAGATCTGATCTGTCTTGAGTGTAGAAACACAGGGGAAACTAGTACTGGCAACAATTACAGAACAGCTTGCTAATTATTGAGGTATATATGCTTGGGAAATTACTACATCTATGTGCTCAGCAAAGGTTTTTGCTCTGATGATACACAAATAATTTCTGGTTTGCACTCTGCAGTCTGGAAAAATAGCACAGTACATACCAATATCACAGCACCTCAGAAGATTCACAGCATCAGAGTTTGATTGATGTACACCAGTGACAGTAACTATAGTTAATAATGTCTTTTGTTATGTTCTTACCTTCTAACATGACAATTATGACACTGTCAGTGTCAGAATGTTCTACCTCCACAGCCTCTGAGACATCTGGCATTACCTCGCTTTGTGGGGGATCGTCTTTGGCATTCTATGAAAAGAGACATTTTTAAGATTACATTGAGTGTGGTATTGATAAATTATTTCTTGGAACAATTATACTTCTACTCTGGCACTTAACATACACCGACATGATTGTGCTGTATGATGGATAAGTATGCAAAACAATTTAAAGTGGGTAAAAATGTTACAATGAGGTGATAACACTAAGATATTATCTATGGTACTTAATGAGAGTAATACAGTATACCGTCACATTACTTATAGCTCAACAGCAAATGACTGCAATCATTCATAGATTTCTCCTTGAAACAATGTATGGCATGCTTTATTGGTATAACAATAAATAATGTTAATAGACAGTGTTAAACATTGGTAACTGTATGGCTAAGCTGTCTATGCATCTCAAAAGAAGATTTACATTTGACTGATAGAATGTTAAGAGCCACTGTGACCCCTTACATTTTTCAGATTCTTTTAAATAATTATTGTGAGGGTCTTAGAATGCTTACATTTGAATCATTGACAGCATTGTGCGAGCCTTATCTTAATCTTCTTATTACTATGCTTCTACAGGCTAGTCAGTAGAGGTTGGGGTTACGTAAATGTTCTAGTTAATCACTCCTTGGGGCAATATGGCATCCAGCTCTACCTCGTCCAATATTATACACACAGGTGCTGATTAAGTAGCACATTTATGTAATAACCAGAGTTCATTGGTGCTTAATTAACACAACAGTGAAGTTATTTGTTTTTTCTACAAAACTAAACATGTTTATTGACAGATGGTTTCTGTACTCATGTTGTGTTAGGTGTTCCCCCACTTCTGGCTTTCCTGCCACCTCCCACATTTCATACTCAAGGTAATACCAGCTCACACCGTTGTCCGGTATCTCCTCTCTTTGCTTCAAAGTGTAGAAGTGCTGGCACAACAGCTTCCACTTGCATTTGCACATCTGTGCATTTTTGTTGCAGACCTTATGTATGGTCCACATGTATTCATGAATGCACCTCTACATTTTTTACAACTTCATATTGGTACTCCTCATGATTATTCCTGCATTTCCCCTGGTCTGGGATGACTGATCCAAACAACACACCTCCCTCTGAGACCAGAGGCACATGTATTTTTTTTTTCTGTGAACCTGCAATAAATAGAGAATAATCAGTATGTCAGAACACAGTGTTGTGAGATATGCATTCTTTCAGCTGTATACATCTCATGGTAAAGATGATCACACACTTAGATATTCATGATTGTATACTTAGAGTAACATGGTGCCCAGGATTAACAGAAGTAATGGACTGCGTGCACACAATATGTGTTGTTGCAGTGTGGCAGTGCAGTAAGAGTTGCACAGCTCCCTTTGCAATGCTACTGCTAGCACTGGCAAAGGGTATGGTGCACTATTCAAGAACATATACTTTGGTGGGGCTACCAGCATCAACAGTAATGATACCTCCCCACCACAGGCTGTTGTAAACTCTCACTGCTGGGGTGGCAGTGCTACTAGAGATGCCCACCTGGGTGCCTATGCAATGTTGCTCATGGTGTCTGTAGTAGCAATGGTGGTCCCTTCCTCCAGTGCTTGTATGATGTTGATACTAGTGGTGTTGAATGAGTCAATAAAACCACTCTCACATCTCAAGTGTTATTAATGTGTGCTCCTGCAGCAGGTGTGTACACAGCCTGTGCTCAGTCCATGTACTGCCCAAACAACAAATGTATATGCATCACAGAAGGTTGCTACTGTTTGTCGATGACTAAAAGGAGACGTATATTGCCACACTGCCTGGTGATAGAGTTGTGTGCCAATGACAGGTATTGCACAGAGCCACTGTGCAATAGGTGTCATTCTCGAACAGCAGTGTTGGTGGACCCACATGATGGTATGCGACTGTGTTGAGTCGCTCACCAAGAACATCATACTGTTGTGGTGCAGGAAGGGGGTGGGTGGGGGTACATCACTGTGGCTGCACAGCTACTGTGGGATGTATCATTTACAAGTATTTGAGACTGGAGGTGGGTCACCATGTCATTCACTGCTGCCATTAGTAGCAGTGTACAGCTGGTGGGGGCCATCATTGATGGTATAGCTGCCAGGTATGATATTGTATGGCAAGTTTTTTGGGGGGGCATCACTAGTACTATTGCTGCTAGGAGCATTACCATACAGGGAAATTGGAGGCTAGTTAATACTGGTCAGGATGCTTAATAGTTTGAGTAATCATTGGATAATATGAAATTAAAAAAGACTGATGTTTGTAATTAAAAGTTTCAGTCTGCCTTAGATGTATGGTGAAATAACACAGTGATTTTAAAACAGAACAGTCTATTAGCTATGTCTGTCTGTATGTATGATGGAATTCAGAACATCTTCATGAATCTGAATCCATGTAACAGTGTAATAGTGACATCGCATGGTTTTGTTTGTGTGTGTAATCAGTGCAGCTTTTATATTTTTTGACCAAGTTAATGAACTCTTTAAAGAGCCTTTTGTTTACAATTCTGTTTGCTGTTACAGCTTGATATTTTTAGAGGACTGTGAGTATCCCATCTTGAAGGTCAACCATCCTACCTGTACCAGCTTGTTTGTATCTATGTCTTAATTTACTGTTATACTTATGTGTTGTACTACTATACTGTGTATTTTGGTTTGTCTTACTGTGACAAGGTACCTTTGTAAATGAGCCTATGGCTCAAAGGTTTTCCAAACTGCTGTTTAAAAAAAAAAAAAACAGGAAAAGGCAATTGCCAGCATGTGAGAAGTGCACACCATCTGGTAGATAGAGTCAATCATAACAATATTCAATTTGAGGATGACGTATGGTGTTCATCCCAGCCATGTGAAAGTATCCAGATATTTGAATGTTTATCTTTCTGTGAGTTCTGTCAAGCAGGTACATATGCTGCTTTGCTTGCCAGACTCTACGCTCTGTAATAGCAGAAAAAATTATCTTACAGGCAGGCAACATATGCATGATAGAAGCAAGATCCAATTTTGCTTCTGAGACTAAATCTATCCATCTTTTGTGCCCAGATCATTGCCTCTGGGGTGGATCAGCAGTATGTCTGGCCGAGCTTGAGTAGTCAAAAGTCTGTGCATTGTAGGCATGAGATGCTCCATCTCATGCCACCTCTACAAACCACTTTACAGAGCAATTAGGAAGCTGCAGGTATCTCAAAAATCACTCCTCTGTGCATACTCTGAAACACGCCTTATGTGCTGCCCACTACCCACACATTCCATCTGCTGTTTTCTCGCCATTCTTAGCTTTTAAACTTAGAAGTGGACAGAGAGCTACCAAAAAATCAATGTGTCTCCTGCAGTGGCTAGCCAAAAGTGAATGTGAGACAAAGATTTCCTCTCTGCTTTAACACTGGTTTTGTGGCCTGATACTAAACACACTGATTTGGCATGGTATTGGTTAATGATTTACCACAGTTGACCAATACAGTGCATGCAATGACCATTACTACACTGAATGGCTGTTTTTACTGTTAAACACAAATGCAGAAATAGTTCTTAGTGGGAAAATGCAACATTGCTATTGGCTACTTCAAACAATTAAAACTTAACAGAGAAATGTGATTGGTTGTGTCTCTTGTTATGATACATGTGCTGCTTTCTGCCTCCATTTGCAGCTCTATCTGTGCTATTAAGTACTGATTGAGACTCTGACTTTAAACTGTTATAATTTTTCTTTACAGTATGGTAGGTAAATAATATTATCATAGTCAAATACAGCATTAAAAAGCATTTTGTTTAATACTATTTTTGTACTGCTAATGGTTTTTACGATGATAGAAAAATTGATTTGAAAATTGATGTACTTACAGAGTGAGAAGCAGGGTGTCTTGTTTTCTCAAAGATGGCTGCTATGTCCTTCTTCTTCACTGTTCGGTGTTTGTGATTGGCTGTTCGATATGGCCCGATATATGTAACGATACATTGGTTGCAGCATCTGTCAGTTAAATAACCACCAGTCTGTGATTGGTTGACTGTGAAAGGGGCTGTAAAATAATTGAAATTTGCAAAAGTGTCATGCGTGCGACACTATTATTAGACACTTTCATGTGTACGACATTACTTTGCAACATTATATTTGAAAGTGTTGCATGCTCGACATTAATTTTTGTGAAAGTGTCACACGCATGACACTGCTTTGTGAAAGTGTCACAGGTTCGACACTACTTTTGTGATTTTTTGAAAAAACAGGTTTTATTATGTGGAACATCACTGTGTATGGTTTACATTGTGGCACTGTCTCATTTTTTACTTTTTTTATATTTATTGTCATATTATTATTGATGTTATGTTTGTCAGCATTTAAAAAGACTGTGTATCACTTTATTGGTCTTCACTTACTACAGTAATTATTTCCACAATTTTAGTAGGCAGTAGTATTTTTTTTCTTATATGATATATAGATACTGCACGATAGTATGTAATGTTAGAAGCACACTAAAGAGATGAATTCTAATTTTATTTTCTGAACTTCCATACAGGTGTCTGATTGTTCTGTAAGACTGGTGTACTGAACTGTGAAACGCAAAACAGGGAAGATGCCATCTAAACAGAGACAGAAGTCTATGCAGAGATGAAACAGGTATCATAGTAGTTCACTGTTGCATAATTGTGATGTGAAAGTCAGTGATGCTTCTTCAAGATGTAAAACGATTCAGCTTTCCAGTAAAGGAGTGAATTCAAAGGTTTATCACTCTGTAGGGAAAGGACGTGCTTGCTCAACAGCAAGGAAAGAATGTGTAGCTACTGTAGGTAACAGTTGTGAAGATCTGTAAGCAGAAAAGCTACTGTTGCAAAGATACGCATAAACACAAGTACTAAGCAGCATCAATAATTTATTGCTGCTGATGCTTATCTGAGGAAGCAGAAGTATTTTCGATCTCAAGCTTCTAAAGCCAAGATTGAAAGACTTATTGCTGCTGTGATGAGACGTGAGAGCAGAAAAATAAAGACTCATCTCAGCTTGATGAAATTGCAGCTGAAAGTATGAACATTTGTTAATAGAGCAGTTTTTGCTCTTCAATGTTTGTGGCATAAGATGTCTCATGTACTTGAGCAGTTTAAAAAATTGTGTGTGATGTAAAGATGAGGCTACAACGGTATCTTATCTTGAACCTGCACAATTTCTGTGTTGTTTTCACAGGACAGTGGCTGCACACACAGCACTCAGAGGCATGTTTCTGGGAGGAGTCATATTACTCTCAGAAAAAGGACAGGTTGTGCATTGATGAGTCTGGCAAAGTGCATATGTGCTCAGTGTGTGTGATGATATTACGATGGGGTCAGGTGATGAATCTGACACAGCTACTCAGGTTCGTAAACATCACTGTCTCTCATGGACATGCAATGACACCTGCAACCATAGGCAATCATCGTTTGGCAAAGTTGAGCACTTTATCAACCTGTTTGTCACTACTGACCATAAAGACAGACATAAACTGTTTGACAGCATAGACCTTTGTGAGATCCATCCACACACTGGACTTATGGGTCACTCCCTTGTATGCCTAGACAGTGTTGTTTGTGTCAGTGTCTTTCACCATATGTGCATGCTGGGAGTACATCAATCAGGGATGAGGAACTTTGTGTACAGGTTATATGAAGTTCATCGAGTTGTCACTCAGTATACTCATTTGAATGATTAACTGTTATCTAGTGACATGCACTGTGCCATTCGATTTTTGAAACCGCTGTGACGTGAGAGCAGTGTGAATGATACTGTGATTACTCAGCCATTGATTGCTGATGGGAATTTTGTCTCTGTCCTCGAAAGTGATATTCTCAAACAGTTTGGGGAATTGATTGCCAAATTTGAGTTGGCAAAGAGACAGAAGTTTGACTCTGTATGTGTGTCATGTGATCACCTTTGTTATGAGAAACAGTCACAGTGAACCTGGAAACCTTGTCACCATACAGTGACATGTAGTTTTGACTGTCAGCATTTCTGCTGTTAAAGTGTGACTTTCAGTCAGACCCAATCATGTTGCATATGAACACATCAAAGAGTATGGTCCACCTTAATTGATGAGGTGCTGAAACACAGTTTGTAAAGGGTGTTATAGACGTACTGTGGATGGACCAAAACGTGTCTAGTTCCTGTTAGCACCTCCCTTGCAACTGTGTGAGGGTCGCATCATGCATTCTGCTTAAAGTTGACCAGTATAACATTTGTGGTGGATTTGCATATGTGG
Organism: Neoceratodus forsteri; assembly: GCA_016271365.2. Classification (NCBI taxonomy): domain Eukaryota; kingdom Metazoa; phylum Chordata; order Ceratodontiformes; family Ceratodontidae; genus Neoceratodus; species Neoceratodus forsteri. The sequence continues at coordinate 1,057,920,903 of CM057451.1, read as the reverse complement.
CCCATGATGTTTGCATTGGGGGTGCATGTGTGATTTTGTATTTTCTTGAAACTTGGCTTCCCAGCCAGATGCCCTTTGGGGTAACCCTTGCCTCAGTGTTTACGCACAGAGGTTCTTTGTCTCTTATATATATATTTGTCTCTCTGTGCCACCCCTGGAGAATTCCCTTGAAAACACAACCCCCTGTGAAGTGGAGGGGGTCAGGAGAAGGGTGGGCCATGTTCACTGGAGGAATCTATCTGTTATGAGGATAATAAGAGCTGCTCCTTATGGGCGCTGTTCTCTATATGTACTGTTATTATATTTATTTACTTCCTTATTTATTTAGTTATTTATGTATTTTCTTTATGAAATGAACTCCATGGCATGATGGCTGCCTCTGGCTTTACTGATCAGTGAGCTGCCTCATCACGTTGCCATCCTCAAGATGGCCAACGAGATTCTCACGAGACCTTGGCAGCCAATGTGCGCACTGTCCCCATCTTGCGAGCCCCACTTTTGAGGTCAGCGATCTCCTCACTGTAGCCGTAACTGAAGCCAAGAGATACCACCCCAGCCAGCCCCTGAGGCCCTTTGTGCCCTACATGGGAACCTATAACAGTGACTCCTCCAAGAACCCCTTTTCTGCCTTCTAGTGGAACAGCAATGCTCGTGGACTGCCACCATGCTGCACGAGGGAGCGGCACCCAGGCCACATCACCCAGGAACTTCCACTGACTGCAGGGGCCAGCAGCCAACTGCCCAGGAGCACCTCAAGGACAAACCATGACCCAGGTCACTCTAGAGTGTTACCTCAGTGGTAGAGGTGTCCCTCCTGGCCGCTGTCCAATCCAGGAACCCATGGTCACCTAAATTGTGTGGGGTAGCCACGCCACCTCCCTGCCCCCTCACTGCCCTGAGTGGAACTCCAAAAGAAGCAAACAGCCAGCGAGTGAGTACTTTGGACAGTGGGCTGAAACAGCAGAAGAGGATGCACCTATATCCGCCCCAACACCCCAGTAAACCTGAACCTCTGGGGGGTATTGCTACATTGAGGCTGCTGAATATTAAGCCCCTGTGCAAAATGACACTTTCTTTTTTTGAGATGACTGATAAATATACCTCCTCCCTGGGAATCAACCTGTGACCCTTTGCTGAAACCACTTTGCAGGCATGCCCCATCCTCCAGATATGTTGCCAACTCATCTACCTATTTCATGGATTTTTTTTTTGATTTTTTTAAAAATATAAGGAGGATGTCGGAAACTCCCAGGTCTGCTGGCTGCACCCAGCCCATACCAGCTCATTGCTCTAGCACCTTATCCCACTGGCCCTGCCTCCCCAAGCCCCAGGCATGAGTGAACCTTCATGCCTATTAGGCCCTTACCTGGGTGGCTAGCTGGACATGCGGATGTGTTGATCCTGACAGGGTGAAATGAGAAAGAGAAGGATCTGCTGGCTACAGCCCAAGAAATACCTCTTTCTCCTTCCCCTCACAGGATGTGGCCCCCCTTCCATGTGGGTGGCCTTGGTGGTCCCCTGTCCAATCCCTGGACACTGCCAAGCCCCTCGAGACCACCTTTATCTTCCCCCTCCCTCCTCCTTCCCAGATCCAGGGGAGGATGGTTGCAGGCAAATTACGGTTGCTGCCATCCATTTTATCCTCTGTATTTACCTGTAACTTTTGTTGGAGACAGTTATTGTAAAACTGGGACAATGAACATTATGGTGATGTACAATACAATTGTGTTTATGGTGAAGAAATATTATAAGCTTGAGACTTTGGGGTGAGCTGCAGTTCCAACAGCATCATAGGGAATGTACCTTAGTCACAACTGCAATGCATTAATATGGAATGAGGCTTGGACTGCAAACAAAAAGAGTGACTGAGTGCTGACCAGGAGTGATTAGTTGTTAATGCAGAAAGTCATGTAATTCCTGTCTGCAGCCAATTACTTCTTCTGTCTGAGGTCTAGAACTTGTTCCAGATTGGATATGACACTATTGTGACTAAGGTGTACAGTTCAAACTCAAAAGGCCAAAAAGATGAAATGGTTACAAAAGTCATACTGCTGTGTTTAACTGAAGGGGTCGAATTCCATTATTTATGCTCTAAAATGACCAACGTCAGTTTAGACAGTGGGAGGTCTATGCTAAAGTTTTTTTAATAGCTTTTATTTAGACATACACGATATATTGTAATTGCAATTGTAATAAAAAAAGAAATAATGTGATCTAACTGGGAATTGAAAGCCAAGCAGCCTGAACTTACTAGGTTTACTAGGGTTTTTGGGAAAAAAGCAGGCCGAGGCCCATTGAGATTTTTCCCCACAATCGTATGGGCTAATTAATATAGTTTGGTTTGTCAGTAACCAGATATCCAATCCCTTTTAAATGGATTAAAGTTGTTGGAATCTACTAGTCCCTGAGGTAAGGTATTCCATAATCTTGGTGCACACAATGAGAAAAAATTATGTCTGAGGTTTTTCTTGCTTTCTTAATCACAAATTGTTTGTTATGTTGCCTAGGAACGATGTGATTTGTTGAATAAAAGAGTCTGCATTGTTCCATAAAGTCTGGGGATTGCAACAGTTTGTAGAGGAACAGTAAGTCCCCTCTTTGTCTCTTATGTTGTAGAGAATTTAAACCTGTAGTTTTTAACCTAGATTGGTAGTTTTTGAAAGTTAGTTTGGGGATCATTTTAGTCACCCACCTCTGTACTTGTTCTAAACGTACAGTATCTCCCTTAAGGTGTGGACTCCAGAAAGGGGACCGTAGTCAATATATGGTCAAATACAGGCTCTGTATAGTGGGATGAGGCATTGTTCTGTTCTGGATACGAATGTGCATTTTATTTGTCTGAGTAAGCCATTTGCCATGTTAACCACATTAATGCAGTGGTCACTGGAGGAAAGTTTGTTGTTTAACAGTATACCTAGGTTCCTCTCTCTACTAGATGCTTTAAGTGGGATATTGTTTATGTAGTAGACATTAATTTGATTTTTTGCTCCAAGGTGCAAAACCACAAATTCGTCAACATTAAATTCCATTGTGTTCAAGTGGGCTCAATGTTCAGTGGACTTTAGGTCTGAAATGAGGGTTTCTAGGTTTTGCGGAGTGACTGCTTTTCCCCTTAGTTTTGAATTGTCAGCAAATTTCGATAGCCAGATATGTAAGCCTACTTGCATATCGCTAATGTAAATGTTGAATAATATCGGCCCCAGGACTGAGCCCTGGGGCACCCCATTTGTGATTAAACCCTGGTTGGATAGAGTTTGATTGATAATAACCCTCTGTGACCTATTTATCAGCCAAGCATTAATCCAGTTTATCAGACAGGTTGAAAAACCTAGTGTTTCTAATTTGGTTATAAGTTTCCCATTTGGGATTTTATCAAATGCCTCACTATAGTCCAGCAGGATAACATGCATTGGTGAGTTATTGTCCAAGCCCTGACTAACATTACTGTAAAAAGATTTTAGGTTTGTGGTACAAGAGTAACCTGATCTAAAACCATCTTGTGAGGTATCATGAATTTTTAGCTCACTCATTTCTTTTTCAAGACATGATTGAATTATTTTTTCTATGATTTTGCAGATGATGGATGTTAAACTGACCGGGCGATAATTTTGAACATTGGACCTATTTACCTTTTTATAAATTGAGGTGACTGTAGCTGTTAACCAGTCCAGGGGGATTTTTGCTTCTTCTAAGGATTTGTTGAAGATTATTTTTAATGTGATAGCTATTGCTTCTGCGATTTCTAATAGAAATCTTGAACTGATTTTATCAATCCCTGTGCTGTTTTTTTTTTAGAGTTTTAAGTAGTGGGGTAATATCTAAGGATGTAATAGTGTAAGCATGAGTAAGTTTTTTTTTTATTTGACTGCACTAAGGGGGTATAAGTATCTTTTTTTGGAAAATACAGAACAGAAATAGGAATTGAACAGATTTGCAGTGTTGCTATCTGACTGAAAATTAGTGCCATTGTGGATCAGTGGTCCCATTTTCCTGGAGTTACCCTTTTTGTTGTTTAAACAGGAAAACTGATTTGTGGCCGTCTTTTGTGTGGGCTAGTTTAAATTCAATTTTACCTTTGGTTTGTTTCATCAAGTGTTTTAAAATGTTTAGCGATTGTTTATATTTTGAATATGGGATAGTCTTATATTCAGGCTGACAGTTTTTTAGTTTTTTGAATAGTCTTTGTTTTTGTTTAATTTGGGTCTTGATTGATTTATTTAGCCACCTAGGAATCCTTCCTTTTTTATTGTATATATGTTTTAGTTGGTACATAAGTTTCTCAAGATTATGGATTATGTTTTTCAGTTTGGTCCAAGAGTCATTTGCTGAAAGATGAAGCAGGGTGATTTCCCAAGGGATTTGGTTTATGGTTTTAATGATTTCTTCGAAGCTAGCTTTATCATGGTTTTTATAGGTGGTCTGTATTTTTAGGCAAAGATGCTCACCAACAATTTCAAATAAAATGGAGACATAATCATTATTGCCAAGGGGATCCAAGGTTTCAATATGAGAAATTGTATGACTCATATTAGTAATAAGGAGGTCTAAAGTATTACTGCCTCTAGTAGGTAATGTAATAAGTTATGAAAGACCATTGTCTATAAGGGTGGATATGAATTATTTTTCATACTTTCAACTACTTGTAAGAGAGATCAAATTAATGTTGGACATATTGAAATCTCCTACGATTATTATATCCTCCTTATTAGAAAAGTTGGAAATATCTTGCAGAAATTCAGTTGTGTAGTTTGAGCCTGATGATGGGGGCCTATAACAATTTCCTGTTGTGACTTGTGGTAATCCCCTGATTTGTGCAGTGACACAAATACTTTTGGCATTGGTTTGGGAATGAGTTTTGTAAGAAGGGATATCATCTCTTATATATATAGGCATGAATACAGTATTCGAAAGACTCACACCTACTGCACATTGACACCCTGTAACTTTTTGCTGAATTGTTAAAAGGTTCACATAACACACCTAATTTGTAGTCCCACATTAGGAGAGATATTAAACATAACATGACCCAGTTTGGTTCCACTGTGTTCTCTCAGTTTTATCACAAACATCGATTTACCCCTTCAAATAGGGTTCCATTTTGTGACATTGCTTACATTCCCAATATAAGTATTTAAATACAGCCCTTTATTATGCCTTAGAAACCCAGCTGTTGTTAATGTGTTATCTAATTACTTCATTTAAGCCTCCCCCAAGAACTCCTTGTACAGAATAAAAGTTTTTGCCTTTTATTTAATCATTTTATACAGCTGTAACGTTCATCACATGTAGTGTCCATCTAGAACCTCATCCTAAGCAGAATGTGCCTTTAATTTGCATGAACTGTGGTCCAAAAGCATTATTGTGTATGGTGACCTTCTTTTAGTTACTAACACGCTGCCAAAACCTTGCAGTTTGTTATAACTTATTTATGTATAAAATTCCCTTTTCCCATGGTGTGTTATTTTTGTGTCCTTTTGTTACTCACATTACTATTGGTTCCTCCACCGGCCCAGAATGTTGAGAACCAGAAATGCATGCTGACACCTTCAGTCATCACCCCATGGCTCTTTAAAGCTGTGAAGCTGGTGGGTCTGCATTCTTTGTACTGCCACCTACATTCTGGACAAGACATGTTGTCCTCCAGAAGTTTGGAGTTATGCACGTTACGGGCACTACAATGGGTTATTCTCTGTGCATCTCAGCTGCTCTTTTATTCCCCGGTGTGTCAGATGTCTGCAGATTGTAAAGGTACACATTTGCTTTTTGTAAAACACAGAGACATGTAGTCGGACCTTGCCTCATGGTCCCAAGATGCTGGGCTCGGGGTTTGAAGGGTGGGGTAGGGGCAGAGAGAGTTGATTATAAAGCATTTTAAAGTTGAACAACTGCAAGTTTCCTAGATTAAATGGTTATACATATTTACCTATTCTATAGACCAAGTCTCTACATGAGGATCATTCTGTGTGGCCTGGTCCCTGTTGGGGGGGGGCATTTTGTGTGATCCTGTTCTCTGTCAGGGGCCCCTTTAATGTTACTGCTGCTAAATAGTTTGTTCTGTACTGGGCAAAAGAAACTGCAGTTTTGGGGAGTATATCAATTGGACCTGGTTAGTGCTGGGGCTCATTTTGTATTAGGCATCAGAACACTGCACCTTTTGCTGTACTCTGCCTGAGTGATTCTGTCTGCTAATTTGGGAGAGAGACTGTTTTCCAAAGTGACTAACAACAGCCAACAGAAGTTTGCACAGGGTGAGAGACTGTTGCTGATTTTACTAGTGGCAAGCATTGGAAACAGCTGTTACAAGGAGGAAGGTTGGGGAGTGTGCTGTGTGCTCAGGGGAGGAGGGGGGGTCAAAGCACTTTAAAAAAGCCGAGCTGCTCCAAGAGGTAAAACTGCACCTTTTGCTGTACTCTGCCTGAGTGATTCTGTCTGCTAATTTGGGAGAGAGACTGTTTTCCAAAGTGACTAACAACAGCCAACAGAAGTTTGCACAGGGTGAGAGACTGTTGCTGATTTTACTAGTGGCAAGCATTGGAAACAGCTGTTACAAGGAGGAAGGTTGGGGAGTGTGCTGTGTGCTCAGGAGGAGGGGTCAAAGCACTTAAAAAGCCGAGCTGCTCCAAGAGGTAAAACTGCACCTTTTGCTGTACTTTGCCTGAGTGATTCTGTCTGCTAATTTGGGAGAGAGACTGTTTTCCAAAGTGACTAACAACACCCAACAGAAGTTTGCACAGGGTGAGAGACTGTTGCTGATTTTACTAGTGGCAAGCATTGGAAACAGCTGTTGAATTTTTCCAGATCCCCTCAAAGAGGCTATAATTAAGCCCCTTTTAAAGAAACCCTCCTTAGACCCATACTGTCTAGCAAATTACAGGCCAGTCTCTAACTTACCCTTTGTGGGTAAAGTTATTCAGAAAGTGGTCACAGTGCAGTTGGAGGATCATCTGGCCAACAACAATATCTACGATTCGTTCCAGTCTGGATTTAGGAAAAAGGCATAGTACCGAGACAGTGCTCTGTAATGGGTACTAAAATGACTCCTAATGGCTAGAGATTGTAGGACCCGATCCATCTTGGTACTACTTGGATTCTCGGCATTTGACACCGTTGACCATGGTGTGTTATTGGGCGCTTGCTGTTAGTCTGTGGACTGTCTGGTATGGTCCTCAGATGGTTTCAATCTTACCTTGAGGTAGGACTCAGAGAGTGGTGTCGGGAATTTTTCCTCAGTATCATTCTCCTGCCCTGTGGGGTACCGTGAGGGCTCCATTTTAGCACCCATGTTGTTTTCATGTATATGCTACCATTAGGGTGATTATTAGACGGTACGGTCTGGGCTTTCACTGCTATGCTGATGATACCCAGCTGTATATGTCTTTTGTGCCCGGTCAGGACGCCGCCTTGTCGGTATTTAATAACTGCCTTGAAGAAATCCAAGAATGGATGAATGGGAGTTGGCTGAGGTTAAATCCGGAGAAAACTGAGGTGTTGGTTGTGGATTTAGGTCGCTGTGAGGCGGGTCTGCCAGAAGGATCACCCTCAGGCCTATGGCTTGGAGGTGTCCAGCTGACGACCTCAGACCAGGTGCGAAACCTTGGCATAATACTTGATGACCGTTTCACACTCAAATCCCAGGTGTCAGCGGTTGTGAAGACTTCCTTTTTTCATCTCAGGAATATTGCCAGAGTGAAGCACTTGGTTCCTCCAGAGGACCTTCCAACATTAATCCACGCCTTTGTTACCTCCCGACTTGACTACTGTAACTCCCTATACCTAGGGCTATCAGGGGTTGAATCGTCGTCTGCAGCTGGTGCAGAATGCGGTTGAGCTGTTGACTGGAGTCTCTAGATCCAGTCACATAACGCCTGTGCTCCACGGACTGCACTGGCTGCGGTGTTCTGGCGAATCACCTTCAAGGTCGGTTTGCTGACCTATAAAGCCCTACATGATCTGGGACCTGCCTACCTGAAGAGCTCCTGTGCCCTATAGTCCCTCCTCTCGCCCTCCGATCCACTGACGAGGATTGCTAGAGATTCCCAGGGTACGTTTGAAAACATCTGGTGCTAGATCATTTAGTTTATGGCACCTACCCTGTGGAATCCTCTACTCCTCATTAGGTAGACTGCCCGACTGTCCTTAGTTTTAAAAGGGAGTTGAAGACCCACCTTTTTAATATAGCTTTTAAGGATTTCTGTTGATTGGATTTATTATATTTATTGTCATGTTTATCTGTACAGGCGCTTTGATTTAAGAAAAGCGCCTTTTAAAAATAAAGTTGAAATTGAAATTGAAATTGAAACACCATATCTACAGTTTGGAGAGTTCTGTAATGATACATAAATTACATGCTGTATTGGGGAGTAAATGAATAGGACCTGGTCTCTGCAGGTGCTCAGTTTGTGTAGACCTGATCTCTTTAGGGGCTTATATTTTGTGGGAGGCATCAGAACACCAGAACTACTTTTAAACTACCTGCTTGTCTGCTAAACTTAAAAAGAAATCCTGGTTAATATATTTATTTTGAAAACACTTCCGTAGAACAGAAAAATGGTCAACACTCCAAACGTACTCTCAGTACTCATTTATTTCATGTGCAAGTGCATTGAAGCCATTTAGCAGCAGAAAAGCAAATAACAGCAAATAGCTGCAGTAAACAAAGCGTTGGGTAATCCACACATTTCTCAGATCAACAGGAGTCTATAAGATGGCAACTTTTTTAAAAAACATATTGCACTCACTGACTTAACCCTGAACACCCAAATGCCAGCACAGAACCATTTACATTTCAACAATATGTTTTGTAATCATTAGGTGTGCCATGTGCTACATATTAGGCCAAGAGTCTAGCATGGCACATTAAACAATTACTGAGATTCACTGCAACAGTAAAACGAACCTAAAAGGGCACAAACACTGAAAATGGATGTAAAATTACTGTAATTGATGGTAACCAGGTTGCAGCCATCAAAAACTTCAACCTTGTTCATTGTTTTTGTGCAGTTTTAGGCTCATTTGGCTGCTGTTGCAGTGTATCTCAGTAACTGGACTATGTGCTACGTGGTATGCCTTATATGGCTTCCACAACAGTACAAGTGAAAAAAAAAATGCTGTTTTTTCCTTACTGGGATGATAGCTGTCAGTGACTGTTAAAGTGTTACCCTTTGTTCTGTATTTTTTTTTTTCATTCAGGTTTTGGTGTGCACTTTTAGGCTTACTTTGCTGTTGCAGTGAATCACAGTAATTGTTTGGTGTGCCATCTGCTGCATGATAGGCTGAGGGCCTCGCATGGCAAATCAAACAATTACTGACATTAACTACAATAGCTGAAGAAATCTAGAAGTGCACCCTCTCCCAAAATGCACTGGTTGCCATATGCACCTGCAGGACCATGCTGTGGACACAGTGAGTACCATGGAGGGATCCATTTGACAACTGGAAGGGGCTGTGTCTTCAGTTGTGGCTGTGATCTGGGGGATGGCATCATTAGTAACATGGATAATTGTATATATCTGCACCATACAAGGGGACCATGCAAAATTACCTTGCACTGTGTGATTACAGGACTTCATCAGATTTCAGGTCCATGACTTTCCTGGACACAAACCTTGTTTGCCCATAACAGGGCTTTGGAATATGGACATCTGCGCAAATCTGGGTTTGTGCAGAAAAACTAGGCTTTGCACATGGGCAAGCTTTTGAAGATCTGGCCCCTGAAGTCAGTTTTTAATTTATTTTCATTTCTTAAAACACATTTTAAGATTGAAGCAACCAACTCAACAGTGTAGTTATATTAGTAGGAAGTAACCCACTCCAGGGTGTGCAGTTATTAGGGATTAATCAATACCTTGAGTGCATTGTGAAGCACAAGACTGCTGGCTGAGTGTCCTCACAACACCCAGTGTGTTGATTAATCCCCAATAACCACACACCCTGGAGTGGGCTATTACACTTACAACAGAGGGTGCACTACAAAACAAGGAGAAAGCAATATACATGTTTTTTCTCGTTTTATAAAAGACAAGCAAATTACTGTATTCTGCTGCCTAAAAAATAGTCCTCAACAATGGTTGTCATGCACATACAAATGTTAGAAGAAAAGTAAGGTTGCTGCGTTTTCTCTGACATTTGTTGTGCATGATATGCCTTCCTGAGACAGCACAGTAGCTCGAAGACAAAATATGGAGTTGCCTCTGTGGTACAGACACGGTGTCTATACCTCCACTGGCTTAGCTGCTCTGTCTCTCTGTCTGTGGTTACATTAATGCATGGCAAGCAAGTAAAAATTTTCCCCAGCAGTACAGTCACACAGTCTACCAGACTGTATTCTACCAATTAAGAAATGGCAACTAATGGGACTCAGGGCTTGCAGGTCTTGCTGGAACTCTGTTTCTCTGTCCACCAGCATAAAGCACACTTTCAGATCATGACATCATGGGGGGTCTCCCTCTCTTCACACTGTTCCATCTGACTTTATGTCACAACTATGGGATTTACCTGTCAATCTGGCTGTGCAACAGAAAAATGACCATGGGGACAACACACTTCACTCTGGGAAAAATCTTAGGTAAGAAGCAAGACTACAAACTTTGAACACTACAGCTACTGTTGCTGCACTGCCTGAGACTACATGGCAGGCCTTGGCTCTCACTCACTAAGCAGGGATAGTAATGGCTGCTCCACAGACTGCAATTTCACACTATAACAAGATCAGAACAGAAACACAGGCTGATCTCTCAGAGGGAAGGTTCACCACTAGCTGTCATATATTGTGGAGTAAGCAATGGTCACATGATGGCTGTTTACCACTCACCTGCCTTTATCTACCTCATGTTATAAGTCACTAATACACTTTTAGTGTTTTGCCTTCAGCCTTGAATAACACAAGCATCAAGGGCATGGATTCAATCAATCAAATCAATCAAAATCTTTATTTAATCAGGCGAACATCATTGAGCATAGCTCATTTACAAGATGGACCTGAGTGGTCAAGAAGTGCAAGTGTTATTACATTGACAAGGGTAGCATAAACAGTAATACAATGACAGGGGTAACATAAACAGTAATACAATGACATAAGTGCTAATATATAACAATATACATATGTACAAGGCACATTAAAACTTTTAATCTGTGAGACAGAAGGTAATGGGTACATCAGGAGTAATATGTAGATTATAGGACCTAGCAGGCATTTTGAGGGTGAATCTTGGGACTGGAAATGGGAGTTTTATCAGCATATAGGAACACGGGGGGGTAGGTCGGGCCAGGGTTTAGGCCTTGTGGAAGCAGTTGCAGAGTTCTGGGAATAGGGTGGTGAATAGTCTTTTGAAGGATATTAAGGGTAGGAGGTTATTTAGCTTCATGGTTTTTTGGAGTGAATTCCAAACAATTCCTAGTGAGTAGCTGATAGCAGCCCTCCCAAACTGGGTGCAGACATTGGGGACCTTAAGAATGATAATTTTGCTGATCCTTAGGTTGTATGGCCTAGAAGTAATTTGAGTAAAACAGTCTGAGATATAGGTAGGTAGCTTGCCTGATAAGGCTTTGAATATCCAAATTGCAGCATTCCTATTTCTTCTGTGTTGTAATGATGTCCAGTTAACTGCCTTATAAAGGGAGCAATGATGGGTGCTGAAGGGAAGGTCAGTAATGAATCTGATGGACCTGTGGTATAGGGTGTCCAGTTTATTTAAGAGGGGGAGTGAACAACGTCCGTACAGAAAGTCAGCATAGTCAATGAGGGATAGGAATGAAGCCTGGATTAATCTTTTTGGAGTCTCTGTTGAGGTAGTGCTTTATTCTAAAATAAACCAAGCCTTTGTCTCAGTTTCTTTAGTAGCTCCTCAATATGGACAGAATAGTCAAGCTTGTTATCAATCCAGACTCCAAGGTATTTGAAGTTATCAACGAATTCAGCTTCTATCCAAGTAAGGTGGTTAGTTGTAGGTGGTGGATGGTGGGTAGTGGCAGAGCAACTCTTTGAGGTAAAGAACATAGCTTTTGTTTTTTGGCATTTAGAAGTAGTTTTTATCCAGTAGGTTGTGTTGTAGGATGGAAAATTCAGATTGTAGCTGTTCACAGGCTTTAGATAATGAAGGATTGTTAACATATAATACAGTATCATCAGCAAACAGATGGATGTTGGATTGAGTGAGGTTAGCATCAATATTATTAATATAGATGGCAAAGAGGATGAGGCCAAGAATAGAGCCTTGCGGTACACCTCTTAACAGTGGTTTTAAGGTGGATAGGTAGATTCCATTTTTTACCAGTTGTGATCTATCTGATAGATAGCACTTGAACCAATTGAGTGAAGGGGAATCCAACCCTAGTGAGCCAAGGGAGGTGATTAATGATTCATGATCCACTGTGTCAAATGCTTTGTTCAAATCCAGGAACACAGCACAGGTACTGTTCTTCTTATCCATAGCAATCTGCCAGTCGTTGGTTACTTTGGCTAGGGCCGAAATGGTGCTATGCCTTGATCTAAATCCTGATTGTGCTGTATTTAGAAGGTTATTGTTATCCAGGATTAATCCCAAACACCCCCATTCATCTCACAAAGATATAGTTGGTTTCCCTCTCTCTTATTGTAGGCTTGGGACCAGCTGGTATATGTAATAGACATACCAAGTGAGATTCAATCCATACTACATTGTAACATAAAACATTTGTGAATATCTTAAGTTAATATAATGTTGTGACTACAGTACAATCTTCAAAATGTTCAAAAAATGTTATACCAAATATCCATAGTAGGACAATCATTTTTTAATTGAACATTAGCAATAACTTTTGGTATGACTTAGTGAGACAGCTGGTATGATACTGATACTACTGTTCTGGTGTCCATGTTACTCATGTGACTTCTTGTGTTGTGTCTGTGTTACTCGCGTGATGTCCTGTGTAGTCTGAGTTACTCACATGACATCCTGTGGAAAAAACCCTTGTAAATAAAGTATAATTCACTTTCTGAAAATTCAATGATTTCTGTCTTTTCCTATGAGGGTAATATAGTGGTGCAAAAAAAAATGGGCTAGAAAATCAAGGACATGAATGTGGTAGCCAAACTTAAACATGTCCAGATTTGGGCATACTGTGATCAGGAAACATATTGTGGCATAATTACCAACAAGTTAAGTTTATGATAAAAAACTGACAAGTTAGATAGTATGCTACCTAAATAGATACCATAGACATAGTAATATTAAAAAATACATGTTTGATAATATGACAAATTTGCTGTCAAGGACACAATGTTACTCACATTACATTACTCTTGTGGGAACTTTTAATCCCATTTTTTAGCACCTCTGAACTACAAACCTTCTTTATATTGGGGACTGAAATACTACCACATGCACCCAATGTAAATATGATATGATTATGACAATTGGCCCAAATAAATTTTGGAACCTGAGTGCCACACTTTGTCTCTCAAGTAGCATATTGGTACCTATGTATATATATATATATATATATATATATATATATATATATATATATATGTATATATACAGACACCCCCACCTTGTTTTCCAGTTCAGTTTTTATGATAAAGTTTATAATCTTGCATTTGTTGAATCCAAATTAAAGAAGAATCCCACCAGGTTTCTGTTATGGCTATGATGCCCAGATTTAATAGTTTACTTCTAGCCTCTAATTCGGCAATTTTTGTTAGATTGAGGGATCGTGTGTTCAATGCCAGGATTTTTGCAAGTTTTAATAAGATGTGGGGTGGAAAGTGATGTAAGAGACTTGGGTAAGATCCCATTCTCCACCTTTTTATTTAGTTTAAAAAATTGTCTATTATATTTAAAAAGGATTTACCCATCAGAGTGCTGCCCCTCCTGCTAAGGTGCAGACCACCCCAGCAAAACGGGGGATTTAACAATACATTTTTGTAATATGTTTTATTTATGTTATGTTATTTATTTATTTAGTTTTTGCTGACCGGGTAATTGCACTAGACAAATCCTGCCTATTTTTAGGCACGACCAAGGGAGGGGGATACAGATGAATGCCAACTGACCTTGAACCAGATTAAGCTGTTGGTGGTATTTTTAGTGAATGAGGGAAATTTGGCAAGGACACCAGGGGAATTCCCCTGCTCTTTTTGTTAAGTGCCATGGGATCTTTAATGTCCACCTGAACTTCCACCAATCCAGGCAGATGGGACCTCAGTTTAGTGTCTCATCTGAAAGATGGCACCTGAGAAGTGCAGCACTCCTTCATGCTGCACTACAGTGTCAGTACTGGGATATTAACCCAAGTGCCAGATGTGGGAACTGAACCCACAGCCCTCTGATCTCCAGCCTCAGAGGTGAGTGTGCTAACTACTGAGCCACTGACACTGCTAATGCATGGGATGCCCTGTTTGAGGCACCATTTCCTTAGCCATTCATTTGTCTGTTTGATTCTCTGAGAGATGAAATATGTAGCTCTAGGGACAGGTAGTATCTCAGAGAAACATACTGTGCAAACTTTCTTGACAAGCAAGTTATTAAGTGTCACATAGTCTTGCTTCAGTTGATCGGGGTTTATGTGTTGTTTGTTGTTGGTGCCAGTGTGAATGATAACAAAGGAATTTGTGCCTGATTTATGCAAGATGTCAGGAATCATGGAAGGGATGTTCACCACCTTGGCCCCTCTGAAACTAGAACAGGTGTGGTTTAGCTTGTCAGGGTTGCAGATAACTCTACTGAGGTGATTAATGATAGAGTCACCCAGGACGTACACTTGCCTTGGCTCAGACACTGATCTAGTTGCTGTTCTAGGAGAGTAGTTATTGTTAGGTGTAACCTTTTTAATGGAGGTTTCAAGTTTTGGTTGGGTTAAAGGTAGAAGTTGTTTTGTTTCTTCTGATAGTATAAGGGTTTCTTTTGGGATTTTATTGGGATTTTCTAAATGCAGATAAGTTGACTGAACTAGGTTAGAAGGGGATTCACCAAAAGCAGTATCCATAGTTATTAGAGAATCAAATTTATTTTGGAGAGGTATTGGGGAGTAGTTATGAATCTGGCCCCCTCTTTGTTTTCTGTTATATTTACTAACTAGTGCCCAATCCTCAATGATAGGTTGTGTTTGGTCAAGTTTGATCATCCGAGGCAATAGTATCCGCAGTACAGTCATTTTTGGTAGGCGGAGTTTTTATTTGTTCAACCATGGTATCAATGAAGATTTCAAGTGTTTCAGTTTCTTCACTGACTACCCTCTGCTCAGGAGCCTAGCTACTTCATCCTGTAGGATATTTGCTAATAAGCATTTATCACAAATAAACTCAAGTAGAGGTTCCTCCTGGCAGAACATGTGACACTATACATTCTCTAAAGGGGCCTTCCATTATGTAATCCCTGTTTAGTTGGATACAAGAGAGACTACTATAGCAGTTACAATGTGTTTACTTACAGGAGTGAGTGGTGTATATTTTTGTGTCCCCACTCCCCAGTCTTCTCATGGTCATCATTCCACATTAGGTGTAAGATCTGTAACAATTGTGCCCAGGCAGCTACAGGATTTGCAATATGAGAACAAAGTGACCAGGCTAGTCATTGATCCTGATAAGCCAGGTGGTGGAGTGTCAAAATGGTACTGTGGGGAAATGGATTCAGAGCACAGTTATATCATATCATTTCTAAATCATCAACATTTAAATACTGTATGCTTAGCAGTTACTAACAATGGTGATGATGATAATAATAATCATAACAAGAAGAATACTTGGCATTATATAGCATTTATGTAGCACTTGGTAAAAAACAATATTGGGATTCATTACATTTACAGGATAAAAAACAGGAAATAGATCCTAAAGAATTTCAAACATATTTTAAAGAAGGATTTAAAATTCAGTGTTTGTGTGATTAACGGGTACTGGGGAAACAATGCAATCACAGGAACTGATGATTTTTGTGTCTACTTAAAAGTTATAGGTGGAGCAAGATAAGAAATTACAGTTTAAGTTTTGTAAGCATTTATATTTCATGTGTATTTGTAAAAATCTGTATGAATAGTATTGTTTGCTTGTATTGTTATGGATGTAGTATTATTATAATGTAAACATTTTTTGTAAACAAGTTATTGACATTTATGTAAACAGGTCTACCTTGAAAACAGGTCCTTCGGGTCCTAATGGTGTGTTTTAGTATCCACCTGTATAAAAATAAAGCTTTTACTACCTATATACACACTGTATCCCAAAACACTTTACAAGCCGTGTTATATTGGTAGTGAAGTGACGGAACATGTAGTGGCAGCGATTTCACACATCAACACAGCCTTGGATAGTTGTATGAACCAGTTTTATGGGAAGGGGAATGATGGCCAGGACACTAGGCAAAATCCCCTACTCTTGTGAAAAGTGCCTTGGGTTCTTTTACTTCCACCTGGACACCCAGCAGGACAGCAACAGAGATGGGTAGAAGACACTTTAGTTTAGCATCTCATCGAAAGGACTGTACACTGTGACAGTACAGCACCACCCTAGTATGGCACTCTGGTGCCAGCCTTTAAGGTATGAGTCCAAGCTCAGTGTGAGAATAGAACCCATGACCTTTTGACCCAGAGGCAGATGTGCTACCAGTTGAGCTGCATTGACACAACAGGTCTTGTTTAGGGCTGTCCCATTGTCATGAAAGTCATGGATTCCATTATTTTTCCTATCTTATGAAAATTCCATGATGTTTGTCGTGTTTCATGCCAACCTCATAATTTGTTGCATTTTCCACAGCAACACCATGATTTTTGTGCCTCCTCACCACCATGTGCTTGGTCCCCTGTCAGCCCCAGTGAGGGATTCTGAGGATTGCATGTTAAGCTCCCGTCTCCAAGATGGCAGAACAGTGTGTTGCCTCTTGTTATTGATGTAGTCTAAGAATTTTGCTTTTCAAACAATTAAATCTTTGCTGATACAGTATGTTTATGTAAAAATAAGTCAAAACAGATATAAATGACTAACTTAAGATGGAGCCCTGACTTTTTGTGACTTTTACTATGATTTTCATTTTGGTTTTTTTTATTTGAAGATTGATAACCTGGAGAGCCATGCTGAGCTAAGGTTCACTTCCAGGTGTGACACAGGGAAGGGAAACTGAGTAAGAAACTGCAGCACAATACACAGAAGCAAAATATTAGAAATAGCACAAATTAGAAAAATTGGTACAACATTATAATAAATACTAAACAATTGTATGCAGAGAAAGTAAAGTGTGATACAGCACTATTAGAAATGCCTAGCAAGTGCATATTCAGTAGTGGCAGCAAAAAACTTGATGAACCTGAACAAAGTTAAACAACAGGTGATTAACCCGAGGGTGAATTATTGCCCAACCTCATAATGAAGGAAGAGAACTGTTGTGGTATAGAAGTTTAATTAAGGTAGGAGTGATGACCCAACCAGCTGCTTACCCGATAGTAACAGCTTGGCCATGGCTGTTATCAGGAGAAAGGGTAACAGGAACAGGTATGGAGGGGTTGGAGTTTCAATTGGTGACTGAGAGAGCTAGGGATGGGGAAAAGTGAAGTGAGGAGAGAGTTGGTTCCAGAGTGAGGAAAGTCAATAGGAGTAGACAGATTGACCAGCAGAGGAGTGACAGTGTGGAATGGCAAAGGTGTGATGGTCCCTGGAACTGAGGGATCAGGAAGCGGCGGGGGGTTAGGAGATGAGAGGTAGGAGGGAAGATAACCAATCAGTACATCAATATGAAGGAGGTACAGTGAGCCGTGCGTTGAGAGATGACAGAGAGGATTGATAGGGATAAATAGAGTGAGCAATGGTGGGTGGAAAGGGGTGTTTGTTGCATAATGGCAAAAGAAGATGCAGATGGTGTACAGTCTTGATAGGAAAGTGGAACGCGACATGAGAGGAAAGTGACATGATTTCAGTCATTTTGACCATGACCTTTCTAAAAATGTCCACGTCAAAAGTACAACCCTATTAATATGCACGAAAAATTCCTTACCATCCAGGCATAAAGCACATTCATGTATGTTTAAACCCAGGGTATGTATACATGGTGGTATCTCAATGTTTTTGTTTTGAACTTGTTCTGCTTTGCTAAGTTCATCATGCTTCACAACATGTTAAAAAAAATTAAATTGCAATTGTGTTACACATTCTGCAGTATGAGGGACATAGAAAGGAGCAGCAGAAAGAAGAGAGTGAGAGATGTGGAGATACACAAAGGAAAGTATTTGAGCTCAGACAAATAGTGATACCTATTAGAAAACAAGAGAACCATTTGCCTTGTATCCTTACTGCTGGACTCATAATCCTGTTCCTTTACATTCTTTTCCATGAAAAAATATTTTTAGTTGAGAGTAAGGTAGTGTAGATAATATTTGATCAGTTTCAGATCATTCAGATAGTGTGAACTATCAGCAAATCTGGAGTGAATAGCCTACCATCCAAAGTCATTTTGTTTGTTACATCTTTTTGATACATAAAGAATATTACATGATAGAGTATTGATTATGCCATTTTTATATATCAACTGGTAGGCTCATAGCCTGAAGAGAAGCACAGGTCCTTAACCATCAGAAATGATATTGGCATACCATAAATCAATATTCTGGAATGCCTTCTTCCACTTATAAAATATTTTGAGTCTTTTTTTTTTCTGGTTATAAAACTTTTTTTATGAGAAAGGGATCAAAGTCTTTACATGCAGTTTCACTTTTGTTGCCCTTTTAGGAATTAGGTCTCAGTTTAGAAATTGGGTTCAGTGTTGCAGTTTTGTTAAGATTATTCTGAAGGGCAGGGTTCACTGCAATAATTGGTGTATTGTTTGCTGTTAAGACAGACAGTACAGATGCATTTGATTGTGAGTGAACAGAGTATCCAGTTCCATTCTGTTCTCACAGAGAAAGTATTTGCAAGATCCTATACTTACAGTCTGATATTAGTTTTGGCCTGGTCTGCTTACTGCATATGTCTTTTTTCCCTTTGTAGATTTGTGTTTTTGTAGATTGTTTACAGCAGTTGCTAGGTAGTCTAATGCCTTTTATTGGAACAACATACGTCCGTGAAAAAAAAAATGTATAGTACACAAGCCTGTGGGACCCTTCATCAGGTACAATAGCAAACTAAGCAAAAGAAGCTGCAGTTATATGTAGTGAGAGGAATGGTTTCAAAATAAATAACTGTTTTTAAATAATGCAGTTCACTTCATAGAACTTCAGCTGCTTTTGCTTAGCTTGCTATTGCACCTGACAAAGGAACCTCCTGGGCTCTGAAAGCTTGTGTACTATGCCGTCTTTGTACAAGATATATTAGTCTAATAAAAGGTACCAAACTATCTAACCACTCCTGTTTTCCAAGGACTAACATGGCTAAAATCTCTTTTTACTAAGTAATATAGGTTGTTTGTTATCGGTGTGTGAGAACCTTGTCTCAAACACTTGGCGAGTATACATACAGGACACTCCCAGGTACTCAGCTATTCATTATCCAACCATGGTACTGTTTCATGTTAAATACATTAGTGGAGCATTAACTCATATTCTTAAGAAACTGGTACCTTAGCCTGAATGCTAGCAATAATGTTTCAGTTAGCCAACCTCGATGTTATGTAGACTGTGTTAGACAGTTAATACTGGCCATGCAGGCTTTATGACAGTCAGGATCTGTCCTGTGGCTTGCACTTAATTCCTTTGGAATGTACCTCAAGGTCCCCAACCCACCCTGAGGAAGATGAACTGTAACACAAAGATAACTAAGTGGGACAAATTGGTGGATATTGATATTAATTTAATAAACTTTATTTTACTTGTTTATTTGTTCGACGGGTAGCTGCACTAGTTCCAGGGACTATTTTTAGACACAACCAAAGCCATTAAGATGACAACACAACAGACTAGTAGGAATATTGTGCATTCAGAACACAATGAATATGCAATTAAAAAGTTAGTAACTACTGGAACAGAAAATGCAGTCGATATAAGACACTATAAATACAAAAACAACAATCGATAACAGCAGGAAGTAACACAATAAATACTTACAGTACATTCAAATAACTGCAAAGGATCCTGTGGCAGGTATCAGTAGATATGAATTATGTGATCAGGAGTTGATCAATTGTTTGATCCACTTCTTGTGAGTTGTCATTCTGCTGTAGTTTCTGTCTAAAGCAATCGTGTCCTCTACTAGGAAAATACTCCTCCTGGTGTTATTTCTATTTCAGGATCTCATGGTCTTGCTTAGTTTCCATTTGCACTGGAAAAATCCTACCAACTCTAGCTCACTGGATAGAATTTGTGGTGCATATTGCAATATACATATTCATTTTCATCTCACACAGATGATGTTACTAGAATAATATTTAAATCAGAAGGAATGAGGCAGTATGGCAAATGAAAACTGACATAGATGGTGAATGAAAAAAGAAAACGGCATGTCCATGTGACAAATGTGCTGACTTTTTGAAAAAATCCAATTTCTTGGCACATAAATGATCTAATTACGCCTTGTGCAAAATAATAACCAATTCAAAGACTGACACTGTAAATGTTGATATTATTTTTAAGGTGGTCCCTATAGAGGCAAAAATCATTTAATGAAAATGCTGAGGTATTTCAAATTAATACCAAGCAGTGCAGTCTGGTGCAAGTGCATACAATAATTATATAACTAATTCTAGTGTTAGATGTTCTGCTATTTCTTTAATGCTCTTGCAGAATTATTGTGGTGTAGTGAAACAGAGGAGTCCAGAAGTTTGGAGCTAGAAGCTTTATTCAAGATGAATTGCAAAATGTGCAAACATAGTCACCATCTTGATTCTGTCTGACCACAGGGAGCATGCACATGGCAACATAAGCATTACTAAAGGTAAGGGTGCAGGGTGCATTCTCAGTTACTGCAATTCAGATTCTCTGCTTACTATGCTACAGTCCTCTCCATTTAGGATATGAATACTCCCAAATTTAAAAACATAAAACAGGATACGTTGAATATATAACAGAAACATCATTACTAAGAGGACTGTGTTAGACTACCCTCATCTCCAGGCAATTATATGGGATTATTCTGCCTTTCATCTTTTCATAACTGCCACATTAAAAAATCCAGTCTGATTTCTGACTCAGGAGTATGTTTAGAACATCTTTGTGGCCCACTCAGTTAGCCATTGTCACTAGCTGATGCTACAGTGTCTAACTATTAGGTTCAGCAACAGTCTCTTTAACCTGTGTATCCTACCCTGTGATATTGTTTGGCACAGAATCCTCTACAGCCATAGTGCATACCAAGTAATCCTGTAACTCTGGGTCAATCGATTCAGCCATTGCTGACTCATAATAATGTACAGCATCTTACTTATAGACATCCACTGAACTGAGGACTAAGTTGATCTTGATGTCTTGAAACAGACCTAATTCAATAACAAGTAACTCTACCATACATGAAAGAGTAGTCTGGTGTTGGATCTAATGACTTCTGATATCAAGTGAGGGCCAGTACCAAAGTTACAGGTATAGACCACAACCCCCACACACAGTGTTCTTGACTTTATATATAAGTGACATAGCTGTTTTTATTGTGAATATTTTTTCTCTTATTTTAGCATCTTCTTTAGGGTGCAGCAAGTCAAGATGTGTTCTTAGTTCTCTTGCTATAAGTAGTTCAGCATGTATCTTTCCTGTGGTTGCCAGTGACATTACCAGATACTTGAAAAGGAATCTTGCTAATTTATCTTCTTTACTCTTTTCTTCATCCCTGTTTTTATAGTTTGTAATGCCTGTTTAGCCAGACCATTTGAAGAAGGACGGTATGGGGCAATTTTAATGTGCTCAAATGCTGTTCTTGTGCTCAAACTCCACAAAGATTGTCACTGTAAACTGCATACCATTGTCTGTTATAAATATTTGTGGCATGAGCCAGCCCAGTAGTGCTGAGGGCTAAGGCACTGGATGTCTTACCTCACATCACACCAGTGACCCATGTTCGAGAATGAGCCTCGGTTGCCAGAGAGCCAGCATGGGGGTTAGGGAGAGAGCAGGATTCAGCAGCCAAAAGGCAGCTCTCCTCTCTTGGGGAGGACTCTGTCCCCCCCCCATAGTTACACTTCGCCCAGATGGAGGTCCATGGGCAGTGCAGGTGAGTGGGTGACAAGCAGTGGGAGGGTGTCCTGGTACCATGGCACATGCATGCCTCCAAATGTGTGAGCTTGGCCAGGACAGGGTAGAAAACGGGGTAAAATTTGGGGACAAACTATAAATTTTAAAAAAATTAACAAAAATACTTCTGGCAAGTCAAAAGTTGCAAATGTAAGTCTGAATTACCCCTGTTGCTGCCTTGGAGGTAGTTATGGCATACACCTCAATCCATTTTGAATATGCAACAGGTACCATTAAGAACAACTTACCCGTAAATGGACCAGCATAGTCTATGTGAAGTCTTGCCTGTGGATAAATAGCTATTGTACTACCCAGAAACTGTCTAGAATTAATAGTAACATTCAAATATAGTCAGCTATCACTTCTTAAATCTCAAGTATTTTTATGTTGGCCCACGCTTGCACGCCAGCCAATATATTGCATTAGTAACAGATTTGGAAGCGCGGTCACTGTTGATCGAATGCAGGGCACGCATCAGTAGGTGCGTCCCTCATTCCCCAATAAGCCAGCATGCAGGCACCACTCCAAGAATACATAATGTGTGAGCACATCTAAGGAAAGGTCCTCTGCAATGAGAGTAAAGCTCGTCATACACAGCAACACCTCTCGATGTGCCTTCCCTGGTGAAACATTAGCCTAAACATGGCAGCACACTGCCTGCCGCAATGCTGACTTTGGGGGTGCCCAATCCCACTGTCGGCATGCCCCGACCAAGTTTATGTGCCGACGGGGGAGCCCACTCCCCATCGGCATAAAGCACCCCCCCCATTTGTTATGTGCCATGGGAGGGCTCAATCCCCCTCGACTCTTGTCGCCCCTTCGGTATGTGCCAACAGGGGTGCCCACCCCCATCAGCTAGCCCCCTCAAATATTTTCAGGTGGCATGCTGGGAGCCCACACCAGCATGCCAAATGCCCTGTAAAACAAAAAGTCCCGTAATGTTTTTATTTTTTCACCTATAAAAGAAAGAAATAGTCCCTCGGGTCTGTCCGCCTCCCTGCCCCAACCCGCACTCACTCCTCTCAGTACTCTGCCTCCCCACACCCCCCTCACCCCATACTTACCTCTGGAGTCGATCTTTGGTGGACTGGGAACACGTCTGCACTCTTCAAAGCCAACCACAAACTAAAGAAATGCCGACAAGGTGTATAATGGCATAAATAGGATTTTTTCAACTTTGATGCATATCTTGGGCATTTTTTGGAATTGTAGCACCAGATTTTCAGCATGGGGTTATTGGGGCCCCTCATCATGAATACAGCCACTGTCATGGCATTATTTGGTCCCAAAAGGTGATTTTGCGGTCACTGCACGGAATCACCTTTTGGGACTGAGTAATGAAATGACAGTGCCACTGTTCATGAGGGGGGCTCTCAAAAAGCCAGTGTTATAAATTTGGTGAAAAAATTCCCCAATATGGCTATTTTATGAGCGTGCATTGTGCTGTTTCCACGCAAGCTTGTAACTTTGTGAATTTGTAATATTTTTGCTCCAGATTTTCAGAATTTTTCCACACCTCCTTACGAACCGTATAGCTGTCATTTTACATATCCTGGCCAAAATGTGTTTTGGCACATCCGGCACAGAATAACGCAGCCGCTGGGCAAAATCAGTTTTTGGGACAGTTTGAGAAAATGATGGTGACAATGTTCATGAGCAGAAGTCTTAATATGCCTATGTTGAAAATTTGGTGATGGAAGTCCCTAAAATAACTGTGTTACAAGCGTGCGTTGCGCAGTTTCTATGCACCCTTGTAACTTCGCAAATTTGCAAAGTTTTCATGCCAGATTTTCAACACTGGCATTTTTACGCACCTCCTTATGAACAGTACAGCTGTCATTTTTCACAGCCTGCCCAAAATGTGTTCCCGCACCTGTGGTGCGCAATGGCATGGTCGCTGTGGGAAACCAACTTTTGGGACAGATTAACAAAATCACAGTGTCACTGTTCCTGAGGGGAGTTCCCAAAATGCCTATGTTGAAAATGTGGCTATAAAAATTCTAAAAACAATTGGGTTATGGATGTGTGTTGCGCAGTTTCTATGCATGCTCACGACTTCACTACTTTTTCATATTTTCACTCCAGATTTTCAACGTTGTCATTTTTTTACAAACATGAACAATACAGTTGTCATTTTCCACATCCTGCCAAAAATGTGTTTTTGTCCCTGTGTGTCGCAAAACCACCTTTCAGCTAACAAACTGTTTATGCCACTCTTCATTAGGTGGGGTCACAAAAAAGCCTATGTGGGAAATTTGGAGTGAAAATACCAACAAACTCCTACAACGCTAGGGTTTCCAGCTGTAACACACCACCCTGTAGAGATGGCCAGGCATCAGGGGTGTGACTTGGGATCATTGGCTGTATTGCTCATGCCATTCCACCCCCACCCCCACCCTGTAGCCAGTGATAAGCATTGAGGTGTGCCTTGGACTGTTCGGCCCTAACGTTCACACCATTCTCCTATACTGCAGCCATCTCAGCATATTTCCTTATGGAATGGGGTAAGTATAAGGCCCAAAGACCCCAAAGCACACCACAACACTTGTCAGTGACTACAGGGTAAGGTGAGGCCCATCCTCCTATACTGCACCCGTCTCAGTGTATTTCATTATGGAATGGGGTAAGTATAAGGCCTAAAGACTCCAAAGCACACCACGACACTTGTCAGTGTCTACAGGGTAGGATGAGGTAAAATGGCATGGGCATTATAGCTGACACCTCAAAGGCACACCCCAGTGCCTGTCAGTCTCTGCAGTCTCTGCAGGTGTCATTTCCATACTTCACTGCCATTCCTGTTATGCATCTCTAACTCCTGCACTACCAATGCCAATGCCAATGAGACAACATTTGGCATTGACAAATGCTTGTTTCTTTTCTGTTTTCTGATTAGAAGAATTTCCACCTGGCAGTACTGGGGTGATGAGGGGAGCAGCATTCTGTCTGGAGGCTAAAAAAAGTCAGTTCTGTTCCTCCATGTTCTGTTCCTTAAAGGAGGCAGTATAGCACAGTGGGTTAAGGCTCTGAGCTGCAGATCTGGAGACTTGGGTTTGAATCCCACAGCCACCTAATTGCATACTGTGAGGTTCTATGCAAGCCACTTAACTTCCTCATGCTCCCAGGTCACTGCTGGAAACAACTTCGGCTTAGTGTGCTACTCCTGATTAAACAATGTTCTCTTTCTCTCCAATAGCATCAACACTGAGACCACACTGACTCTGATATCACTAGTAACCAAGGAGATGCATTTCACAGTGCCAGATTATTCTCTTTCACATGAAACAGCAGGGACTGGCTCTTCTTGGTTACTAGCAATGTCACAATTGTCTACATTTTGATTGCTAACTTGTGACAGTTACTACTCAGGCTGCAAAGAATGTAGTGCCTCAGTTTGTTTGGTCATATTTCTGATATTGTAGTGGGAGGACAAGAACTGACATTTTTTACCCTCCAGAGTGCTTGTCCACATCACCCCAATACTGCCAGGTGGAAAATCTAATTAGCAAACAAAAAAGAAAAAATACTTCCGATGCAGAAAGTGATAGCTGACTGCATCTGAAAATGACTATTAATTCCAGGCCGTACACTAGCTCTTTAATGAGGCCACTTCCAGGGGTGCAGAGGAAGTTTCAGTGGTATAAGCTGATTTGGCTGACATATCTCTAATTGACCTAGTACTCTTTGTGTCTTAGTCCATACCTGTGTGATGCACAAAACCATGTGTGAGACTTTTCTTGTGCACCAGACCTGGGTGTACCTCATGTAACAACTACAGGACTTTTGCTCCCCCTGAATGGATATGATCACTCTTGACCCCCATAGTAAGCATCCACAATGAATATTTAAGGCATCGTGTCAAGAATGATTAGGTTAAAACTGCCCACCTGCTGTCTCAGTCTTTCCATTTACAACAAATCAGCAATCTCTGGGTAGTACAAGGTTTGTCTATATTTCCCGTTTAATGTGCTCCACATCCATTAAAGATGTTGACACAATTTCAGTAAACAAGACAGTCTTAATTAGTTGAGATACATTTGCTGGGCGGTCAGGAAAAGGAAGTCTGCACAGGTAATCTGCATTTCCTCAGACATTTCCAGGTTTACATTTAAATAATAATCATAAGCTGAGAGCCCCGTACTACATTCTGGATGAGTCTATTGGGGACACAGGTTTACTCTCACAGAAATGACCTTTCAGAGTCTTATGATTAGAATTTATGGTGAAATGCCTTCTAAAAAGGTAAGATCCAGAAACAAATGATTTGATACCTTTTATTGGACCAACATGGTAAGAAATTCAAATAAAACATTTTACTTCAGAAAAGTATAGCTAATCCTTCTCTTTCTAGCTTGGAGTACATTTTTTTCTGCTGGGGCTAAAGAATTTGAGTCATAGCAGATAAAGTGCCTAGATTAATTTGGCATTTGGTAAGCTAACACATCTCCCGACCCATAGGGAGAGGCATCATATAATATTAGTGGTCCTTTCTGGCTGCCACAATGGAACAAAAAGTAAGATGATCATAATAGTTTCTCAGCCTTGGCAACGACTGGTTTTTGTTCTTTCCAGTTGCCATTTGACATTCTTCTGCAGCAGCTTCTTTCTTTCCTTTTTTTAATTTTTATGTTTTTAATTTTAAGTTTGGTAACTGAGAGAATGCACAGGTCCACATGGCCCTTTTGCAGTTGCTGCTGTGGCAGAGTGGAGAGTGGGTAAAATGGAGGAGCAGGGAATTCAGCTGAGTGTTTTATTATTATTATTATTATTATTTTGCATATTGAAATGCTGCTATGAGATGGTATGGGACCTGGAAGGGGGAATAGGGCAGGGCTTCAGTTAACTCCATTTTGGGAGCATTTGACTCCCAGAAATAAGGCAAAAACTTCCAAGATAAGGGGGGAGGAAGTCATTGACTTCCAAGTATAAAAAACAAAATTGGATGACTTCCAAAACTGAAAGCACAGAAGCTAAGAAATTAGGTATTTTTCTAAAAGAAATTGTATTGTACCCATAATATTTGTATTAACATCCATAAATTGATCCTTCTTAGAATACTGGCTTTCAAATTGTGGGATCTGGGAAGTATTTTGACTTCCAAAAAATTGGAATGACTTGTAGATTTTGACTCATGGAAGTATTTGACTTCCACAAAAAATAAATCAACTGAAACCATGGAGAAGGGAAGATGCCACTATAGGAAGAGTTGAGGGCAGGTGATCCAGCAGACATACATTGGAGGTCCAGTGGAACACATGGCTACAGCATGCCAACAGGGTGGCTATAATTGCTCCCTTGCAGGAGGTACCACTGCTGAGATGAAAGCAGGCAGAGGAGAGGAGCAGGGAATTCAGCTGAGTGATTTTTTTTCTTCAAATTGAAATGCTGCTGTGAGATTTGTTGCTGGTATGGGAACAGTGAGGGGGAGAAGGGACAATGCTGCTAGAGGAGGATTGAGGGTGTGACATCTGGCAGACAAACCTGGTACCATTGGAGATCCAGAACATGACCAAAAGGAGGGACTGACTCAAAGGTAGGCACAGTGAAGTTAAAAGGGGGAAGGGGTGGGTGGAAGGTAGTAAAAAGAAGGCAGAGGTATTAAATGAATACTTCTGCTCTGTCTTTCCTAAGGAAAAGGATGAACCAGTTCAACAAGGGATGATGGAGGAGGGAGACGAGGAAGAGGAGACATGGCTAAGAACAGGATAACAAAAGACAGGGTTAGAAAAGAACCCATGACCCTGAATGTAGACAAGTCCCTGGTCCAGATGGCATGTAATAATAATAATAATAATAACTTTATATAAAGCACAATTCAAAAAATATCAAAGTGTTTTTACAAACAACTAAAAACATAACATTTAATACCAGTTAAAACACTGAAATCCATAAATTAAAAATTCAGGGTATGCCAGAGAGAATAAATAAGTTTGAAGGGCAGATTTAAAGCTCTCCACAGTCAGGTACCCCTTATCTGGGGAGGTAGAGAAATCCACAGGGTGGGAGCCACAAAAGCAAATGCATGGGCTCCAGAGTTCTTCAAACGAACCCTGGGAATCTCCAGCAGTCCCTTCTCAGCGGAGCGTAGTGGTCCGAGGGGGTGGTAGAGACAGAGGAGCTCTTGCAGATAACTCAGCCCCTGACCATGTAGGGCCTTGTAGGTTAGCAAGCCAAACTTAAAGGTGATCTACCACTGAACAGGCAGCCAGTGCAGCTCACACAGCACAGGTGTGACATGGACAGATCTAGACAGCCCAGTCAACAACCTGGCCACAGCATTCTGCACCAGCTGCAGATATATCATCCCTAGGATGCTCTAGGTACAGGACCTAGGGTATTGAGGGAACTGACAGTGGAACTGGCAGGTCTGCTGGTGGATCTGGTCAACAGTTTGTTAGAAATAGGGGTACCACAGAAGTGGAGAACCACACATGTGGTACCGCTGCACAAGAGTGATCCTAGGGATGACCCTGGGAACTACAGGCTGGTCTGTCTGACTCCCATTGGAGGTAAACTGATGCAGATAATTTTAATGGAGATGCTAGTCAGGTTTCATTAAGCAAATGGGCTCCAGGATGAGAGACAGCATGGGTTCATTTCATGGAGATGCTGTAAAACCAACCTGATCAGCTTCTTTGAGTGGGTAAAGAAGGCAACGGATATGGGCCAGGTGGTTGGCATTCTTTACTTGGATTTCAGCAAGGCCTTCAAGTCTGTGCCACACAAAAGGTCAATCAGAAGTTAGAGGACCTAGGGGTGGAAAGCAAGTTAACATGGTGGGTGGCAAATTGGCTCAGTGGTAGGATCAATGTGTGGTGGAGGAGTTCACCGGTATGAGGGAAGCTTGGCCCAGTGCTGTTTAATGTATTTATTAATGACACTGGGGATGGCATTAAAGGAAACACATGCCTTCTTGTGGATAACACCATGTTCTGTGGGAAGTTGGACACGGATGAAGGGCTGCAGGACCTAACAGAAAACCTTGCAATGATGGAGAAGTGATCGGGCATACAGATGCTAGGTTACAATGCTAAGAAATACAAGGTCACGTACATAAGAAGAAAGAGCCAGAGGGCAGAGTATAGTCTAGGAAGGGTCAAGGTCACTGAATCAGATGAGGAAATGGATTTGGGTATAGTTATTACCAGCAATGCAAAGCAGACTAGGCACAGTAGAAAGGCAGAAGCCAAGGCAAATAGAATGCTGGGTTGTATTGCTAGATGGTTCACAAGCAGAATGGAGGGGGTTATCCTACTGATATACAGATCCATTGTGCAGCTGCACCTGGAGTATGGTGTGTAATATTAAGAGTCACTACTTTTTTTCTAACATTTTATTGAAGATTTTCAAATAATTTACAGCAGTAAAGCATCGTAACATAAGCAACCAGATAAGCAAATAACAATAATTTATTTATTTATTTATCTATTTAGGAAATTGGAATTACAACCCTTTGAGTCATAGACTCATTTCCAAAGGCTCCATGTCAGAATAAAACATATACATTCATAGAGTACATACATAGGATAAATGTGGGTGAGAAATCATACAGACTATAAGTACAATGAGCACGGGTTAATGCCTATACATTTGGTAACTAAAACAGGGTAGAGCTATTGACATATTTACCTAATGAGCGGTTAAGACCTATACTATTGGTAGCTAAAGCAATGCATGATATGAGTTGGTAGTAAGCCACCTCAGGGAGGCCTTGTCTTATACATAATACAATGTATTCATAGTCCAGTGCAACTATATGGTAACCAAGGGAGGTGAGGAGCCTGTAGGCTAGAAATAGTGAGGGCTCTCCACTGCCTGGCCAAGGGCGGCTGTGTGGTCTAGTGGCATGGTGCAGGATCACAGGTTACCAGTTACATTGGCATAATCAAACATTCAAATACATGGTACTCAGAGTCTCAGTTATAGGTTCATATACTTAAAAACATTTGCAGTTATAAAGGTTCAATAGCTATAACAAGTAATATTTACAAGCATAGTTCAACTTATCAGATTCATTATCCAAGAGACCTGTAGTCGTATTGTTAACTTCACAAGGGGGGGGGCTAGCTAGGGAAGGTCCCACCTCCAATCATTAGGTAAAATTAGGGTTATTCTGGATAGTTATTCTAACTTTTATATAAAGAGCCCCAAACATTCTCAAATCTTGTAAGATTATTCCAATCCTTTTGGGACAATTCCTCATGTTCTGCCAGCTTTAGCAATGAAACTGTCTACTCTGCACATACAGGATGAATATCTGATCTCCATCTGAGCAGAATTTGTCTTTTGGCTTCCAGCGTTACTGGAAGAATCCAAGAACTGTAGTTGACAGCCTTTCTTGTAATAGTGTTCATTCACCCAGTATCCACAGCCTTGGGTTAAAGGGCAAGCTACCCTATAAGGAGTAGCTGCACTGGTCGATGAACTGTAACCAGTAGTTCTGTAGTTGTGAGTTGGATCAAAGGATGTCCAGTAAAGAACCTGTCCCCCTATAGCATCACCTGCACAGTGGAGTGGGAAAAAAACCCCAGCTATGGAGGGATTCTATGGTATGATGCCACCTATGGAGTGTCATTTTTTTGAACAGTTAGTATCTGAGGTCATGCAGGCCCACATATACTTACTTCAGAAGCTGGGTCCAGATTTCATCCAGAATACTTCATATTTAATTATTTTTCCCAGTTTGCTTTCTGTTTCAGCACACATGGGCAATGAGGAGAGAGTAAATATTATCTTGACTCTTGTTATCTCAGTGGTGTTTACCCATTGTGATATCTGGGTAGACAGTATAGCTGGTTGCATTGAAGAGGGTGTTCTGTCTCTAGCTCTGAGTGCCTGCCGAACTTGCAAACACCACCAAAAGTCTGATCTGGGGATGGATATTTGATTCAAATGTACTGAAAAGATCCCAACCTACCTAGTGCTGAATTCATTAGATAGCCTACAACTGTCATACCTTGTTGCAGCCAGTAAGTCCAGTGCAGTAACAAATCTAATTGATTTCTTTGACTGGGTGACTAGGGTCATGGATCAGGGAGGAGCGGTGGATGTGGTCTACCTGTATTGCAGTAAGGCATTTGATTCTGTTCCACATGGAAGACTGGCAAACAAGCTGAGCAGCCTGGGAGTGGGTCACAAGGTGGTAAACTAAGTTATTAACTGGTTGAGTGATAGAAGATGGAGGGCCTTGGTAAATGGAGCTCAATCTGAGGAAAGGAGGGTGACTAGTGGGGTGCCACAGGAACCAGTCCTGGGGCCATTCCTGTTTAATGTCTTCCTAAGTGACATTGCGGAGGGACTGGAAGGGAAGGTGTGCCTCTTTGCAGATGTCTGCAACAGGGTGGACCCACCAGGAGGGGTGGAAAAAATGAGGAGGGACATAGGTAAACTGGAGGAATGATCTAGAGTGTGGCAGCTGAGATTCGATGTGAAAAAGTACAAAATCATGCATTTGGGGTGCAAGAACCCAGGGGAGGAGTACATGATGGGGGGGATACTGATGGTCTCAAAACAGGAAAAGGACTTGGGGTAATCATATCAGATGACCTAAAGCTGGCCAAACAATGTGCTAAGGCTGTGGGCAGAGCCAATGGGGTGCTGTGGTGCATAGGGAGAGGTATCACCAGCAGCAGAAAGGAGGTGGTGATACCACTATACAGAACATTGGTGAGGCCTCATTTGGAATACTGTGTAACCAGCCCTGAAGGCTACATCTCCGTAAGGACATATACAGGGTGGAGGCCGTTCAAAGAAGGGCAACAAAGATGTGCAGGTCCTGTACCAAATGGCATATGAGGAGAGACTAGGAGACTTCAATATATATACCATGGAGGAGAGGAGAGACAGGGGAGATATGATAGAAACCTACAAATATTTAAAGGGCATAAATAGGGTACCAGAGGATAGCATCTTTCAGAAAAGGATATTTCTAGGACTGTAAGGAGTAGTGTGAGGAAATATTTCTTCATGGAAATGGTGGTGGATGCATTGAATAGACTCCAAGCGGATGTGGTGGGGCAAACACAATGGGGGAATTCAAATATGCATGGGACATGAATAGGGGAACCCTAGCAATAGTAACGAGGAGGTAAGGCTGGAGATCAAACATGGTCTGTGGCTTTTACAGTAGGCAGGGAACATTAGTAGACTGGATGGGTTTAGCAGTTCTTATCTGCCATCAGTTTCTACGTTTTTGTGTTTCTTTGTCATGTTATTTCTTAAACAGTGATATGTGGGTTGCCCCATAGGGATTCCCACTGGCCCAGATGAGTTTTAGTCCAGTTGTGGCATTTTCTTCCTTCCTGGTATAGGTCTCTGTTGGGGATAGCAACACCATTTGGGTGGCCTGGGTTCCAGGGGAGCTGTTATGGCTTTTTCCAAAAAACACCACAGAGAGGTATTATGGGTGGCAGGTGTGAACCAATAAACTATGCTTTTAATTCCCATGGCCTGGTGATATGCCCAGAGCCATGGTAACTCTCACCTTTTTGAGCACCTTGCACTCTAAGCTTTTGGACTGAGAAATGGGGCCTTGCACTATTCCATAGATAGGATTGTAATAGCTTCTCAAACCAATGAAGTGATTTTTGTGATATGCAGATGGGAAGGTTTCTTTGCATTGAATCCAAGCTGCCATACTTCTGACCATTCCTTCAACCTTGCCAAGTCCCTTCTCATCCTTTCCATGCCTCCTTGTATATCAACCCTGCTTCAGATCTTTGTGTCATCTGCAAAGAGGCATACTTTTCCTTCCAGTCCTTCTGCAATGCCACTTATAAAGACATTAAAAGGACTGGACCCAGTACTGTACACCACTAGTCACTCGTCTTTCTTCAGAGTGGACTCCAAGAAGTACAAAATAATGCACCTGGGAAACAAAAACCAAGGGGAATATTACACAATGGGGGGAGGTAGTAACAACCAGAGTCTTTTACTGCTGTAGCCCACTGGCTGCAGTCAGCCCCAGGAGCACTCCGATTGGCTCCATATAGCTCTGCACTGTTAATATTTCTTTATATTGTGCTAGATTATGTTTTCTGTTAAAACTGTCTTGTTTGTATTTTATAGCTGAAGTTTTCTGATTTAATGTAAATGCCTGTATTGTGTTTCTCATAAAAGTAGCGATCTCAGCTCAGGCCTTTGAACCCCCCCTTCACCTTTTTACGCTAGTATTGTGTTTTAAATAGCCCTGTTATTGCTCACTCAGACTTGGGCACCTTGCCTAACATTTTGGTCTGCAACAACCTCTGCTTAAGCCAGTCTGCATTTCTTTTAGTTCCATGAGCAGCCCCACCCCTCTGACTTTCTTATTTAATTCTCCTCTGCCTTCTCCTTCCAGGTAGTCTGAGAGCCACAGTTGTGGTTCTCTGATTAACTCGACCTGCCATACTGCCACCCGGAGTCCAGGTCTGAAGCCACCAGCCCCTCACAGAAACGTTGGTAATGGACTTACCTTCAGGGACTGATTACCCAGGAAGAGAGCCCTAGCTGCCAATTTTTTTGCCCACCCACCCACCTCCCCGGTCCTGATTAAATACACATAAATTCCACCCCAGCTTTCTAGCTCACTTCTCTCTAGCTCCCCCTCAATTCTTATTCCACTATGTGTGTCAAATCATGGATCCTGTTCTGGTCTTTCTTCTATCTCATTTTGCATGCCCAATATATGCCACCTCAAGCCTTTATTACTGTGTATACTAATCTGATCTGCTCTGTAACTAGTTCCTGTCCCTATGTGGATATATGCCTTTTCAACTCCCCAATTCTTCAACACTATTTGCATATTACCTTTAACGCTGGTACAAGAAATGAATTACCACCTCAGCTTATGACTTCCGCCAACATCATAGAGGCGTCACCTCTACAGATAACAGTCATAGCACTCGTCTCTGCCACACTTAGTGAGAAGGGCAAAAAATGTTGGGGCACGCCCCCCCAGGATGATGGCCCACAACAATGTAAAGGGGTTACCAGTATGAAGCTTACTACTGCCACTCTAAAAAAACTTTTACTCCTTCTTCTCCTGTGCTCAGGAGATGTGGAGCTCAATCCAGGGCCACCAGCTGCAATAACATCGCCCTCTGACCTTGCCACACTGAAAGGCATGAGTTTCCTCCACATTAATGTATGCAGTCTATTAAAAAAGTTCTCCATGATCCAGGCCTGGGTCCTCCATACTCGACCAGACATCCTAGTGGTTTCAGAAACCTGGCTTAGACCGGCTACCTCTGACAGGGAAGTCAATATCCCTAACTACTTACTATTTAGAGCAGACTGACACTCCAGGGGTGGAGGGGTTGCCATCTATGTCAAGGATAGTTATACAGCATCCTGTCTGAGTGCTTTATCTGTTGCAAATGCTTATGAATGTCTGTCTCTTCAAGTCACCATCTCACACTTCAACATTATGTATCATAGGGTGCTATAGACCTCCTTCCGCTGATCTACAATTGTTACCTCATCTGAGTAATGTCATCTAACAACAATTCTCAGAAATAATTATTCTTGGGGATCTTAATTTAGACTGACTATCTAAAACCACCGCTCCTCTCGCAGCTTTCTGTGACACCCATGGATTATCGCAACTCACTGTCGAACCATCACGAGTAAATAAAAAGAACGTGGATAACAGCTCCCTGCTAGATGTTATCCTAGTGAATAAACCACATCTCTTTTCCTTTGCTGGCACCTTCTTCAGTGATATCAGTGGTCACTCATTTATTGCTTGCATAAGATCAAGCAACAAACCTACTACTTCGCCGAAGTTTTCTGCCAAGAGATCTAGACAGAACTTTGATCTCACTGCCTACATAAACAAACTGAAATGCTTCTTGTATTGGCAAGAGTTCTATTTGGCAAAAAACACACAATCAGCGTTCAACATATTCAGCAAAATTATCCTAGATGCCCTAAATAAATATGCCCCTATAGTTAAGGTGCGAATAGCAAAAAATGCATGTAGATGGTTCACACTATTATTAAAATCTGCATTGACTGAAAGAGATAATCTATGGAAAAAAGCATGCAAAACCCAGTCTGCTTCAGAATGGTGCAAGTTCAAAAGGGCACGAAACTCATGTACTAGAATGGTTAGAGATGCAAAAGCTGCATACTATCATTCTGAATTTCTCTCTGCCTCCAAAAATCCTACAAAATTTTGGAAAACTATCAAGGACTTGTCTGGTCACATGTCTGGTGGCTCGCTACCTGATTAAGTCTCCCTAAACAATAGCACCATTAGTGACAGACTGGAAGTTCTGGATGCCTTCAGTAATCACTTTGCGACTGCAGGCTTAGCCTTCAACAATTCCCCTGCGAATATGATACGGTCTTAGGTGGATAATCAAGGTGCAGATCCTACCATCACTGATTCAGTCTTCTCCTTGCATCCTACTACTCTGAAAGAAGTTGAAGACCTATTGCTAAAACTGGATGTAAAAAAAGTGCAGGTGCGGATACTCTCGACCCACATTTTTTGAAGGAGGCCATCCGTGTGTTAGCCGTACCCATAACCCATTTATTTAGCCTATCATTAACTCAAGGATCCATTCCTTCAATGTGGAAAACAGCACACATCATTCCCCTGTTCAAGTCTGGAAATCCCTGTGATCTAAATAATTACACATCAATTTCGATTCTCCCGGTCTTGTCAAAATTACTGGAAAAAGTTGTAAGTAACCAGCTGAGGCAGTATCTAGAAGCTAATAACCTGCTTAATCTAGTCCAATGAGGGTTTAGAGCTAAACATAACACCATCACAGCATTTGCCAAAGTGACTAATGACTGGCAAAGAAAGTTAGACAACAGGAATTACACCTGCACAGTATTCTTGGACCTGAGCAAGGCCTTCAACACTGTCGACCATTCTCTGCAACTCTCTTCACTGACCTCACTAGGTGCTGACCCATTTTCCTTACAGTGGTTCAACAACTACCTCTCTGATCGTTTCCAGCAGGTGAAAGTGGAAGATCATCTCTCAACACTCAAACCTCACCTAAGAGGTGTTCCCCAGGGTTCTATCTTAGGACTGATCTTATTTGCAATATACATCAACAATATTGATGAAAGCATAACTATGACCAACATTCATCTGTTTGCAGATGACACAGTTCTTTACGTAATCCGCCCGTCATTACAATCTGCATGTAATGACCTTCAATCTGAGTTCAACCTGCT
Organism: Neoceratodus forsteri; assembly: GCA_016271365.2. NCBI lineage: Eukaryota > Metazoa > Chordata > Ceratodontiformes > Ceratodontidae > Neoceratodus > Neoceratodus forsteri. The sequence goes on along the minus strand of CM057451.1, from coordinate 1,057,884,618 downwards.
GCAACACCAACTCTTAAAAAAAAAACTATTACTTAATGCCAAGAAAACAAAAGCAATGTTCTTTTCTCTCTCTGCCCAAATGGTAAATTCAGCCCTATCAGATCCTGTGCTGCAGATTACTACAATTCTTGGCGAAAAGTTGGAATTTGTCCCTAAATTCAAATACCAGGGGAGTATGGCTGGACCATAGGCTCTCCTTTATAGATCATGTTGAAGAATTACTCAAAAGATTATGACAGAGACTCCGCCTGTTCTTTAGGATAGCCCACTTCTTAACTAGAGATGCCAAACTACAGCTGATACAATCAACCTTTCTATCCTTGATAGATTATGCTGACATCCTCTACAGTCACTGTCCCATTTCCTACCTCACCAAACCTGACACATTATATCATAGAGCTTTGAGGTTCATCACAGGCCTGCCTTATTCCACTCACCACTGCTCCCCATATCAATCAGTGGGGTGGAGTTCTCTTCAATTCAGGCATGATAAAAATGCAGCCTTATGGACCCTGAGAGCCATCTCCAAAAAACTGCCCCAATATATTACAGACTGTCTTCTTATAAAACCAATAGGCAATTAAGCCCTGAGAAGTTGCAAATCTATCCTACTGATGGTTCCCAAAGTTAACTCTCACTTTGGCAGGACTGCTATAAGCTTTACACTGTCCTCCTTGTGGAGTAAATTGCAAAAAAACTGAAGCTGAGGTCACCCATCGGCATCTCATCTTTCAAGCTCTTATATTCACGTCTCAGAAATAATCAGTGCAATTGTTTCCCATGACCATACATTGTCATCATGCTAACCTGTACCATTTACTCATAGAAATATTGATACAGGATGCCTTAATATTAATGTGTAATTCTGAACCATCTTACTATGGCTTAAACTAGAAAATGTACAATAAATGTAAGATACAGTCCAATATGTCCATTAAGATTAATATATTTATTGTTATCTTCACTTCACACCAATATACTGTAGGCAACAGTTTCGTGGCTGAACACGTCAATTCCTCAGGCCATTCGTATAAAACAGTGTTGATACTACATGCAAAACATAAATGTGTTCATTAAGTTTCTAGTATTTAAAATGTCTTTCCTTATTCATTAAAATACCAAATGGTCATTGGTTAACAGTATTCTATAACAATAAGGTACAAAATGTTACACTAGATTAACTCAATACATGTTTAAAAGCATTTAAACAAAGTAACTAATAATACCGTTTAAACACCTATTATAACTATATGAAAAAAACATTTCATTCTCTTCCATAAAGCTCATTCTGAATTAACATTTCCTTGTGAACTTCTACTTAACACCGGTTCCCCAGTGAATAGGATTTAATTCTGAACAGAATAAAATATCTTAAATATAATTCATTATGTAAATAATACTGCTATAGCATTCTGTATTCTTATAATGACTTAATTTTCTTACTTTTCATTTAATTCACTTCTACTAGTCAGTCAAAATGACGTACGTCCTTTAACGAGCATTTAAATGCCTTCATATCTTTCATTTCCTATTGGGGAAAGCATATAATTATGTTTAAGGTATTCATATCCACGAAATTTAAATATTTACTTTACCATTACTCATAATGATAAAAATGTACATTATTGGCAAAACGGAGCTCATTCAAAGTGAGAAATTTTGTTCATTAGACAGAGCTCCTAGGTTAGAGCCCTCATTTAATTTTATTTGTTCAGGCCTGCAAACTCCTCGTTGCATTTTCGGCAATGAGCTGAGGACAGGAGGCGAACTGCTAACTTTAACTGTGTACTAGGTGAGACTACCAACTTTCACCACTTGGCTACATGGTTAGTCATTCAGCTCATTCGATTTCCAGCAGTTGTCAAACCTAAAATGGGTTGGTCTGACAACACGAATGATGCAATACCCGAGTCATTTTCGCAGGCTTTTTGAAGCATATTTAAACCCCCAGTTCAGATCGCTCGGTTCCTTGTGAAAGGCAGCCATCTGTCAGTGGCATGGAGCAAGGTAAAGACTTTAAATTTAAAACCTTTTAGGATGAATATCTAAACAGACAGCCTGTTTCATAAGAATATGAATGTGAAGTAATAAGATTATGTCCTTTCTTCCCTGTTTTAGTTACTTTGAGAAACGAGGAGTTTGAAACTTAAAGTCGAATGAGTTTCTTTTTGATAACTCAGAGCTCCGCTTAAAGGAATCTCTAGCAAGGTAATAAATATTAATTCAAAACCTTTAAGGAACAAATGTTTAAACAGATAGTTTGCATCAAAATACATTAAACGCTAAGTAAGTAGACTTTATGTCTGTACCTTTCCCCCTCAGCTATATTGAGCAATGAGGAGTTTGCAAGCCTGAACAAATAAAATTAAATGAGGGCTCTAACCTATGAGCTCCGTCTAATAAACAAAATTTCTCACCTTGAATGAGCTCCATTTTGCCAATAATGTACATTTTTTGTCATTATGAGTAATGGCAAAGTAAATATTTAAATTTGTGGATATGAATACCTTAAACAAATAAGAAAATTAAATCATTGTAAGAATACAGAATGCTATAGCAGTATTATTTACATAATGAATTATATTTAATATATTTTATTCTATTCAGAATTAAATCCTATTCACTGGGGAACAGGTGTTAAGTAGAAGTTCACAAGGAAATGTTAATTCAGAATGAGCTTTAAAGAAGGGAATGAAAAAAATGTTCATATAGTTATAAAAGGTTTTTAAACTGTATTATTAGTTACTTTATTTAAATGATTTTGAACATGTATTGAGTTAATCTAATGTAACATTTTGTACCTTATTGTTATAGAGTACTGTTAACCAAAGACCATTTGTTATCTTAATGAATAAGGAAAGAGATTTTAAATACTAGAAACTTAATGAGCACATTTATGTTTTGTATCTAGTATCAACACTGTTTTATATGAATGGCCTGAGGAAGTGACGTGTTCAGCCATGAAACTGTTGCCTACAGTGGGGGGGGGGGGAAATACTACAAGTCTCAATGGCTGAGAGGGACCTGGGGTGGTGGTGGATGTCAAGATGAAGGGGGGGGGGAATACTACAAGTCTCAATGGCTGAGAGGGACCTGGGGGTGGTGGTGGATGTCAAGATGAACAACTCTGAGACTTGTAGGAGGGCAGCAGCCAAGGCCAACAGGATACTGGGATGCATTGCTAGGGGGATCACCTCCAGAAGGAGGGAAGTGATACTCCCTCTGTATAACTGCTTGGTGAGGCCACACCTGGAGTACTGCGTGCAGTTTTGGAGGCCACACTTAAAGAGGGACATTAACCTCCTGGAGAGGGTCCAGAGGAGGGCAACCAAAATGATTTGGGACTTGGGGGACAGGACCTATGAGGAGAGGCTCGAAGAGCTAAATATGTACACATTGGAAGAGAGAAGGGACCGGGGGGACATGATAGAGGTCTTCAGGTACATGAAGAGGGTAAATAGGGGAGGAACAGTCAGGGTGCTTCGAAGGAAGGAGGAAGGGGCCACTAGAAGGCATGGGTGGAAGCTAGAGGGGGGAAGATTCAGGGGAGAAAGGAGGAGGTGCTACTTCACTGAGAGGGTGGTGGAGCCATGGAATGCACTACCTATGGGGCTGGTGGAGGCAGAGACAGTGGAGGGGTTCAAGAGGGGGTGGGACAGGTACAGGGGAAGGGTTCAGGAAGCAAAATCCAATGCAGCAAGAATATCCGGAACTGGGAAGGGAGAAGCCAGAGAAGGTGAGGGGGACAGCAAGGTCAGCACCCAGGGTGGGGGCTGACCAAACGAGCAGACACGAAAGACCATTAGGCCTATTCTGCTGGCATTTTAGTATGTTAGTATATTGGTGTGAAGTGAAGTGAAGATAACAATAAATATATTAATCTTAATGGACATATTGGACTGCATCTTACATTTATTGCACATTAACCTGTACCATTTAACCATGAACAAATTACTTCTAGTGCTTGTCTCCTCCTTGGCTCTGGTCTGTCATCATGCTTTCATGTAACACTTTGCGGCCTCTGTCCTCCCTTTGATACTGGTCTATCTTCCCGCTTTCTCCAGCCTTCTTTTCATAACTCTATGCTGCACTTATCCACAATCTACATGCAATCATACTATAAAAGGCCTAACTCCTCTCTACCTCTCCCCATAGGCACCCACTGCCACATCAGTTCTACTGACCTATTCTTGGGACTTCACTTCTCACAATGTTTATTCTTCACTTACATATTACATACCCCTCCTGGTACCCCATCTACCATTAGTTGGTGGTTCTCCAAGCCATTTTCATGCCTAGTACTAGTGACTGCCCCTGGTAAATGAACTAACTGGTACTTCTAGACAGAGAACATGGTTTATATGCAGTTGCATGGTTCAATGGTGGACCTGCCCCCTTGTATTTGAATCCTCCTCTGTTATGGCTTGCTTGTCTTCCTTTTCTCATTTGACTCCCCTATTACTGCACCATTGTGTTTGTGTTTATATACTTATTTACATGTATTTATATGTTTTTATGATGTTTTTAACCCGACCCTGTTCTAACCAGGTCCATCTTGTAAAAGAGCTCTGCTCAATGATGTTCACCTGGATAAAAAAGGTTTTGATTGATTGATTGATTTACAATTACCTTCTGTGTCCTGTTGTCCAGCCAATGTTTTACACAGGCTATCACCCTGGGACCCACTCCCAGGCTGGTTAATTTGACTATTAATCTTTTGTGTGGGGCTGTGTCAAATGCCTTGCTAAAGTCTAGGTAGGCCATGTCCACAGACCCTCCCTGGTCTACTACTTTGGTCACCCAGTCAAAGAAATCAGTTAGATTTGTCTGACATGACCTTTCTGCTGTGAACCCATGCTGCCTTTGGTCCTGTGCCCCACTGTCCTCTAGGTACTCAACAGCTCTTTCCTTCAGAAGTGAGTCCATCACTTTCCCTACCACAGAGGTCAAACTGACAGGTCTGTAGTTTCCTGCCTCTGTCTTGCTCCCACTTTTGTGAATGGGAGTCACATCTACCTTCCTCCAGTCCTCAGGTACCACACCATCCTCCCATGATTTGTCAAAAAGGGTAGTCAGTGGTGTCACTAGTTCTCTCCTTAATTCTTTTAGAATTCTGGGGTGAATTCCATCAGACCCCATTGCTTTGTCCACCTACAGTTTTAGGAGTTCTTTCAGAACCCTTTCTTCTATGAAGGACTGGAATCAACCCCCCTACCCAGAGTGCTTCAGTTAATTGGATTAAGTACCTCCCCCTCCTCCTCTTTTGTGAATATTGAGCAGAAGTATTCATTCAGTAGCCCTGCTTTTTCACTGTCCCTCTCTGCCCACCCACCGTCCATTCTATTCAGCCTCACTATCCCTCCCTTTGTCTTTCTACACTCAGTGATATACCTATAAAAGGTTTTATCTCCCTTCTTAACTGAGTTGGCTACCTTTTCCTCAGTTTGGGCCTTTGCTATTCTGACTACCCTCCCTGTTTCCTTCTGCCTTAACTGGTATAGTTCTCTGTCCTGCTCCTTCTGTGTTTCCTTATACTTCTTAAATGCTATGTTTTTCTCCCTAACCTTCACCGCTACCTCTTTTGAGAACCATAGTGGCTTTTTCCTATCATTTTGATCTGCTTATTTGCTTCACACAAAGGCTTGTTGCCTCTGTGATGGCAGTTTTGATGTTTCCCCATTGTTGCTCCACCACTCCTTCAAGCCTGTTTGCTAGTGCTTTTCTAAGGCACTCTCCCATCTTGCCAAAGTCAGCCCTCCTGAAGTCCAGAACCCTCTCTTTTGTATGGCTTGACTCAGTAGTTGAGTTTATCATGAATCACACTGTTTGTTGGTCACTTGTTCCCAGATGGCTACCCACTTCTAGATCTGAGATCCTCTCACTGTCCCCATTTGAGAGTATGAGTTCTAAGCTTGCTCCCTCATGAGTGGGTTCCAAAACCAGCTATCTGAGGCTTTCCTCCTGAAGGGCATCGAGAATGGCCCTGCTTTTGGATGTGGCTGCAGCAAAGGTGCTCCAGTTAACATCTGTCATATTAAGGTCCCCCATCAACAGTATCTCCCCTTTCTCTGCCATCCTAAGGATGCCTTCTATCATATCCTTGTCCATACACTCTCCCTGACATGGTGGTCTGTATACAACCCTTGTGAGGATTGTGGTGCCATTTCTAGTCTCTAAAGTGACCCACAGTGCCTCCTCTCCTCCCTGTTTACTCTTTTGTTTAATTGCTTTAATCCCTTCCCTTACATAGAGAGCTACTCCACCCCTTCTTCTCCCTTCCTGTCTCTCCTGTAGGTTGTGTACACTGGTATGTTAACATCCCAGTCATGGTTCTCTGTGTACCATGTTTCTGTGATTGCTATGATATCCAGGCATCCCTCTTCCATCAAGACCACCAGTTCAGGGAGATTGTTGCCCAGACTATGGGCGTTGGTACTCATTACCCTCCATTTCTTGATGGCCTTACCCCTTTTTGCCACATCCCTGTCCTTATTGCCTTTGTCATTGTCTCCATTTATCCCTGCCCTTCTCCCTATTGACATCTTTATCTTTGTGTTTACCTCACTTAGTACCCTGATTTTTTTGGGGGGACTAGGATTTCCCTGCTCCTCTCCAGTGCCTGCCCTTTGGCTAGTTTAAATGCTTGCCAATGAAGCATTTAAACCTATCACCTAGGATACTGGTTCCCCTTCTGGACAGATACAGACCATCACACCAGTATAGGCCTGCATCCCTCTAGGTGGACCCCCAGTCCCCAGTGAAGCCAAATCCCTGGGCTCTGCACCAGTTTTTCTACCACTGATTGAATCCCATGGTGTGGAGTGCCCTGTCCTCACCAGTGCCATGGACAGGCAGCACCTCTGAAAAGGTTACCGTGTGTGCTATTTGTCTAAGGCCCTTACCCAACTCCACAAATGCTTCCTGCACTGCTCTCATCCCTTTCTTAGCCAGGTCATTTGTCCCTAGGTGGACAATGACATCCAGCTCCCTCCCTTGTGCAGCTGCTTTGGGGATCCTGAGGATTTGCTCCCTGTCTCTGTAAGCCATGGCGCCAGGCAAGCACCTTACCTCCCTCTCCCCTTCCTCCCCCAGTTCTACCTTCCTAACAATGGAGTCCCCCAGCAGGAGTTGTTTCCTTCCCCTGTGGGGTCCCATGTCACCTTCCTGTGGGTCTCCTTTGTGGAGGTTCCCAGTATCCTCCTTGGTCTCCATTGTGGGTGCCTCCATTGAGGAACCATGCTTTGCCAGAATGGCATATGAATTGTGAAGAGGTACAACTGGAGGAATGCACCTCTGTTCCACCACCCTCACCCTCCCTGAGCCCACTATGGTCCAACCACTCCTCTTTCTTAGCAGCCTCTGAGGCAACTGCAGTTGCCGTGGTGGTCTCTGGATGGGAGAGGAGGTCCCACAAATCCTGGCCAACTCAGCCTGGAGATGAGCAACCTCCTCCCTCAGCCCAGAGAGGTGTCTGCTTCAGCTGAATTTAAGTATTCCAGCTCCTGATCCACTTTTTGACTCTTGGCATAAGGCACACGTCATGGTTTAAAAAAAGTGGGTCTGGCATGTGGGTCACCGTAAAGTTTGACTTGTGTAACTTTCAGCATACCAAGGCTAATTTTTAACAACTTTGAACATTTGTCAAGACGTGTTTCAATGGACAGTACAAGCACATGCACCTTGTTTATCTTGGCCTAGTTAAGTTGTAGCTGCCTTAACCAGTTCAGACCCATGAGATCTGGGCCATGCCCTTTCACTACCACTAAAGGCAAGTCTGCTTTCTGTTCTTAGCATTCCAGATCCACACAGGCTGTGCTTCATACTGGACTCTACTCTCCTTTATATGTGTGTAGAACTTCAACGGCTGCACCCACAGGTGACACATCTTATCCCTAAGCAACAAATAATTATATGTGGGCACACTATGTCCACATTCAGAAGTTGGACATCTATGGTAAAATTAATGAAAAGTACCATGCCCATTTGTCTTTCACTGCTGAGATAAAACATGCTGTATACTGCATCACTAATTTCCTCCTCTGGTTCCTCTGTTATCAAATGTAGCACTCTTCTGTAGCAATGTTTTTATTTTTTCTGATGACCTTTGGTATGGCACATTTCTCCTTTTTCTGATGAAACTAACACTCAGACTCTTGAATGTTCATGAATTCCTGCCATGTTTTTCTTCACACCAGGGGCCATACTGTATGCCCGTAGTGGGTTGACGCTGCCTGCTTGGGAACTCCTTTGTTTTAGAAGAGGTATGTGAAACCTAGTCCTCCAGATCTGCACTGCATTCATCTCTTATTCCATGAGCAGCCATTACTGTAAGAAATGATGTCACTTACCCCCTCAGGAGAAGTGTTGCAGTTTTTCTTCATTGCTAGTATGGTGTTTTGAAACAGAAGAATCCAGAAGTTAAGAGTTAGAAGATTTACTTTAGATCAGTTGCACATGTACAGCAACTGTATGCAGTCACCTTCTTGATTCTATTGACCCTAGTGAGCATGCTCACTAACGCAGAAGTATTACTAAAAGTGAAAGTGATTATTCCCCACTATGGCAACAAGATGTCATCTCCTAATTATTGTAATTCTGATTCTTTGTTTACCATTTATTATTTATTTCAAAAGTTTCACCAGGAGAGCCGTACTTAGCTGGTAACAGATTGTTTCAGGAACAGTCCTGGGTGGGATGGTGGAAGGGGAGTGCACAATACAGGACATGCAAGCAAAATACATACTGTAAGGTGCAGTAGAAATAAATATAAAATATAATAAAAAATAGAGAACGCAAGGGTTACGAGTCAGGAACACTTGACAGAGGGAATAATAAAGTCAGGAAGCTGAAATCAAGGGAGGAGAAGGATAAGGCTGAGTGGATAGACTGTGGAAGAAAGAACCTGAGCTTAGGAAAACTATACAGGAAGGCAGCTTGGCCCATTGAAGTTTTACTAGAGGGGAGAAAGGGGAAATGGGAATCAGTGTTCTGGAGGGGGTAGGAGGAAGAAGGGGGAAGAAAGTTGGGCAGAAAGTGGAGGGAGACAGATAATCCAGAATGTGGAGGTGAAGATGGCACAGAGTGAGGCTTCTGGCAATGAGGGAAGGCAGGAAGAAAGAGCAGTAGAAAGCACAGTGGTATGTATGAGGGGGTAGTTCAAGGCAAAATGGCATGAAGAGTGAATGATGTGGTCCAGTTTGGCCAGGGTGGACTTGGGAGCTTGCTATAGGCAATGTCACCAAAATCGAAGAGAAGTTGTTATACATGGATTATCCAAAACAATTACTTAAGTAAATGTGAGAAAACTGCTGACAGCAATACTGACACCTTGTGGTTATCATAACTGATGGACCTCAGTGGCTGGTGATGCCACTGTGTCTCTTGCTGGTGAGATCCCACTTGCAGTACTTCGTCCACTTTTAGAGGCTGCACTTCTGAAAAGATACAGACTGTGGAGGTAGTTAGAGGAGGGCAATGGAAATGGTGTGGGGTTTACACAAGAAGCCCTACAAGGTGTGACTGAAGAATTTCATCATGTACACCCTGGAAGAGAGGAAAGTGAGAGGGGACATGATAGAGACCTATACATACCACACTTTTTATGAACAGGGTGCAAGAGGGAAGACTGTTCCAAATGAGAAAGAGCACAAGAACCAAGGATCATGAAATGAAGCTGGAGGGGGATGGGGAGTTTAATGGTGATGTGAGGAAGTACTACTCTACTGAAAGGGTGGTGAATACCTGGACAAGACTGCCAATGAAAGTGGTGGAGCTAAAAACAGTGGAGAGCTTCAAGAATGCATGGGATAAAATGTAAGGGTATATTAGTAAATAGGCAGGGAAGAGGAAGGGTCACCAGAGACCAAGAAGAGCCTGCAGAGACAGATTAGGCAGGGACCATCTGGGTAGATTAGGTGAGCCAAGCAGTCTTTTTCTGCCAACAAATTCTATGTTTCTATGTTTCCATATTTTTATGTAAATATGAAACTGTTGAATAAAGTACAGGAATTATAAAATGTAGTCTCATAGGACGTACTTGTTTTTACACTTAATGATGACCAGATGGGCTTCCAGGGAGAAATTTACATTGATTTACTGTCCTCTTTAAACATGAATGATGCCCTGTGTTATAGAGTTTCATTGCATCATTTTGTACAGAAAGTTGAATCTAGTATAAATCATCCATCACAAGAAATCAAATTGGTTCTGCCTCAGCAAATGCAGAATCCTATTTAGTTCTCTGGGAGAAGCTTTTTCTTAATTCTCCATCATACATAACAGGTAGAATTGTAGAAGGACAAGTAAAGTCAAAACAATGGCCATTTGTAGGTTTAACATCATAGTTCAGCAGTTAGAATCAGAGTCTAAACCACAGGTTAATGATAATTGTTTGGACTCCTAAACTTGAGTCAGTTGACTATGAGATGGGACTCAAGTTTCAAATTTTTCAAGTTTATTGCAGGAAAAGCTCCATTGAGCAGGTTCATTCACAAGTAGGTCCTGTATACATAATAAAGGGACATTTGCATAAGGACAAGGGTAGGTGAGATACATAACAGGATAATTACAGAACATTACATGTGATACAAACACAGAACAATTGCATGACAGCAATAAAAAACTAAATAAAGTACGATGCACAGAGAAACGGAAGTCATATCATCATCATACAGTAAGAAAGTGCATGGTATTGTATAGACTAAATACAAAGTGGAATGGGTAAAGAATTAAAAACAGTCAAGGGGCGGCTACTAGAACCCTTTTGTGCAGCATACTGGAATAGGGCTGAAGGAGTGGCAGATGCAGAGGGGGGAGAGAGTGTATAGGATGTGTGGGGCATCAGGATAAGACAGAAGGAGGGAGAACAAAAGGGGGGACATGCATACTAGGGAGTCATGGGAGGAAAGGTGAAAAGGTAGAAAAGAGAAAAGATAAGTGCATGGGGGTCTGGGGTGAGGTGGGAGTGGAATGCAATGACATCCTTTAGAGGGATAAGGGTTCAGGGATCAAGAATGTTAACAGTGCTGGTTATTTGCTTACTTTAGAGGACAGTTAGCTGTGTTAAATGTATGATATCCAAAGCTGTTTTCTGTATCTTATGATACCGCCACATAAACAGGAAATTGATTGAGTGAACACAAGCATGGTCATGTTGATCAAAAGAATGATTATGTGTTAATGGTATATAAGAAGAAAAACAATGAATAAATAAGAGGTTACAGAGATAAGGAATTTTAATGTGGTTTAGCTGTCCTGAAAAGAAATACATTGGAAACAGGATTTATAGTGTAACCCCCCTGCAAATGGGGGTTCCCAAAAGACCTCCAGGAGCTTGCTTGAATGCTCCAAGCCTGAATGGTGTTTGGCGTTTAAGCCATTTATCAATGAGTGTTTTTAGAACCTCTGGTACTGTCTTTAAGAGCTGTCTGCTTGCAGACATAATTAGTTTGTATGGGGGACTGTGTGTTTCTTTGATTGAGTACCACTCAAGCTGCTGCCAATTCACTCCATTTTTGCAGTCACTAGGAGTGCAAAGGGAACCTATCTGAAAGATGTAACTGTTTGCCAGAAACCATTTAGAGTGATAATGAAATTACAGTTTGTCTAACCTGCTTTCTTTTGCAGTCAGAACAGTGTCTGCCTAGTTCCCCATTCTGGTTTTGAACTGCTGAACTGGACCAATCAGTGTGGGTGCTAGCTCTAAAATGGTGCCTTGGACGAATCAGAACTTGACTCATAATCTGAGCCAGCCACAAGAGGATTGTATGGGCAGTGACTCTGGAGATGTAGTTAGACTTCAGTGCCTTTGGACCAACAGCAGCAGTCTATTGTGAGGACAGCCAATCCAGTCAAGAACTGGGAGGAACTCAAAGGAAGTGCCCGGTTTTGTCGGGTTGGAGTTTCAGTTGAGCTTTGGCAGTGAAGAAGGAAGGAGCCCTGTGCTTTTTCAGTGTGCAGTTTTAGTCAAAAACGGTGTAAGGCCCAGAGTTCCGGTCTGCAGCTTGTGTAACTGCTTATTAGGACTGAATCCGTCCTGTGAAAAGAATCAAAGGATCTCTGAAGAGTAGAAACCAGGCTCACCCCTGTAGAAGACTGGAGAATTGTTGAATTACACTCGGTCTGTCAGGAACTGAATCTGCTGTGTTCTCCCGGGTTGTGCAGTAATTACGATCGGGATAGAGAAGCAGCCTGCCTGGTATAGTACTCTTTTTTACCATATAAATGTGTGAAGAGTCTCTTTGAGCTCAAGAGTAGCCCTGCTGATATTGAAGGACCCTATCTTATTTGGAGGTTGTGAGTACTAATTCAGGGTCGCTCCTGTTGAATTGCCACATTAAATCCAAATGGAATTACTGTACTGCTGACTGTTTAATTTTCCTTCTTCTCTGTGTGAAAGGGCCCCTACCAGCTGCCACGGTTTGGACTAGCCACTAGGGCTTGGGTACCCAGGACAGTAACTGATAGGATAGGCCTGTGCACAGAGCCATAGGTAGATTATTAGAGTGATAAGCTAATTAACCTGATTTCCCTGTCCTTGTTATATCCCCTAAATAAATCAGAGCTGCTTGTTTCAGCAAAGTTATACTGCCTGAGGTATTTGTCTATGTTAAAGTACTGTACTGTGATTGTTGCACTGTATCTCATTTCACAGGAGGTCCCAGTGCCGGAACCAATCCTGGGGTAAGTGTATACTGTGAAGGTAATTCTGATATATTGTGTGGGCCACTAGTGGGAAGAAAGGGGTTGCAGTGTCCCAGAGGGCTGTGACCAAGTTAGTTTAACTATTGCAAACCCTGACCTCTGGGTGGAGGCACCCGCCATTGGATCCAGGCCCCTCAACCTGTTAGTGGCAAATCAGGCAGGTAGTAGCCCCTGGGATAGCCTATCTAGGGTTACATCTTGGAGGCACCGCTGGGATTGTGTGTCCCTAGTGGCCATATTACTAACCACTGTTAAGAAAAAAATGGTACCCCAACAGAAGTGGCTGTGCATCGGCTGGTGGAGTGGTGTACTGGGAGGAGATCGACCCCCAAAATGCTATGCTTATCCTGGACATCCCCTGGGTATCAAACGACACTGTGCAGGAGTACTTTCCAAGGTGGAAGGTTTACAAAACCCTGTGGTGGTGGGTCGGCATGCTAATCTGCTCACCCACACTTTCCTGGACCCTAGTAGAGTTTAAGGATCCCATAGATAGCTCCAAAGTGCCACAGACCATTACCCCAGAGGGAGCCCTCACTGCTTGGAGAGTGATAACTAAGGACAGTAATGACCCGGGGAATCAGCCCCACCACTATCTGAAACTTTGAGGAGAAATTTGCTAAATGGTTGCTGGAGAAGGGAAAACTGTGGAGGACTTGAAGAAACTATTCTTGCCACCTGGGGTGTTCCTCCCCAACACCCTCTCCCGCTGCAGTGCCCGTAATGGTGGCTGAAACCAATGCAGACTCCTATTTCTGCACCTGCCATTAGTCACGACTCTACCAAGGTTGAGGATCTTCTCTGGCACCCTCCCACCCCCAAGGGAGGATGACTGGGAGACCTGGATAGACTATGTTGCCCCCAAGTGCTAGAATGGCAATGCTCGAAGGCGAAAAGTGAAAGAGGGTTAGTGAGAGCCTCCGAGGTCCTGCCCTGGCTACCATCCATGCTAAACGGGCCAGTAACCCTGAAGGACTGCACAGGCCTATCTTGAGGCCTTGGAGAATGTGTATGGGAGCCCAGATTCTGATGAGGACCTATGGTGGAGAGTAAGAAATGCACAACAGTACCAAGGGGAGTTGTTGTCTGTGTATGTCTCTCGGCTGGAAAAATTGTTGCAAGAATGCCTCAGAAAGGGTAGTTTGCCAGCGATTGAACTGGACTGAACCAGACTGGACAGAATCCTTAAGTCTGCCCCCTTCTCAGAACTGCTGTTGCTTCAGTTACGCCTGGCACCTGCTGACATAGATGATGTGAGACGGCATCTGCAAGAGATGTTAGCTGCTGGTGTAATACAAGAATCCAGAAGCCTTATGCTTCCCATTGTGGTAGTGAGGAAAAGAATGGAACAGTAAGGATGTGTGTGGATTATCGCACCTTAAACCGGGCGGACTATCCCGATCAGTACACAATGCCCCGCATTCAGGATGCTTTGACTGCCTAAACGGGAGCAAGTGGTTCTCTGTGCTGGATCTCCGCAGTGGTACTACTAGATCCCGATGGCCCCAGAGGACCGTGAGAAGACGGCCTTTATCTGTCCGCTTGGCTTCTATGAATTCATGAGGATGCCTCAAGGGATTTCAGGTGCCCCAGCCACTTTTCAACGATTGATGGAGCGTGCAGTGGGGACATGAACTTACTAGAGTGCCTGTATACCTAGATGATGTTATTGTGTTGGCAGCTCACTGGAGGAACATGAGAGCAGATTATTTAAGGTATTGGACCGACTGGAGGACTTTGGCCTTAAACTGTCCATTGATAAGTGTCAATTCTTTCAAACATCAGTAAGTATGTGGGACACATAGTATCCACCGAGGGAATAGAGACTCACCCAAGTAAAGTTGAGGCCTTGACCACCTGGCCACAGCCCAAAAATCTAAAAAGAACTGCAAAGATTCCTGGGATTCTGTGGTTATTATCGGCGCTCATCAAGGACTATTCAAGAGTGATCCGCCTTTACTTAACCTTACTCAAGGGTATCCCCCAACCCACAAAAAATACCAAAAGTCAGCGTCCCTCAAGACTGAAAGAGTGTATTTTCATCCGAGTGAAGTATTTGGGGCCCTCTGGACTCCTGATTGTGAGACTGCTTTTCATGAGATCATATATCAACTTACCCATGCTCCAGTGCTGGCCTATGCCGATCCAAGAAAACCTTACGTCCTGCACACTGATGCTAGCTTGCAAGGGTTGGGGGCTGTGTTGTACCAAGAGCACGAGAATGGCCTGAGACCAGTGGCCTTGCCAGTAGAAGCCTGACCCCATCCGAAAAGAACTATCCTGTACATAAGTTAGAGTTCCTAGCTTTGAAGTGGGCTATTGTTGACCAATTCCATGAGTACTTGTATGGGGCTAAAATACTAGTAAAACTGACAATAATCCTTTGACCTATGTGCAGACCTCAGCTAAGTTGGATGCCACTGGCCATAGGTGGCTTTCTGCATTATCTACATATGACTATGCTCTCGAATACCGAGCAGGTCTGAACCACATAGATGCTGATGCCTCCTCCGTAGGCCTGTTCCCCAGAATGATTGGGTCCGATTGGCAGAACTGACATTCGGCACTCTAGCCGGAAGTTTGACAGGGAGGAACAATGTCCACGGATGCAGTGGACTGCATGGTGGATTGCTTGGGACCCTCTGAGAATTGCATACCTGCTGCTTATTGCCACTTTTCTGCAATAGACATTGGTACACTGCCTCAGCTGGACAATGACAGTATTCGGCGGCTCAATCCCACGATCCCATGATCAAAGCAGCTTTGGAAGCCCTCTATGCAGGAAAAGATGTGTCCAAATTACGCCCACTGATTTGAGAACTGCACTGTTATACAAAGAAGGTCCTAAGTTGAAACTGATCAATAAACTGTTATACAGAGAAACAGTAGACAGAGGGGACAAGTAGACAAACAACAACTAGTGCTGCCCACTGCCTTCGAGACTCAGTACTGATGTCCTTGCACAACCACATGGGGCACCTTGTATAGACAGAACACTTGACTTGGTGAGATCCAGATTCTATTGGCCTAAGATGGGGCTGATGTGGAGCACCACATTCGAACTTGTAGTCGCTGCTTACAGAGGAAAGCTTTGCTCCCAGAGGGCTGCCCCCTTGTTAACATCACCACCAGTGCACCCATGGAGCTGGTCTGTATTGATTTTCTGAGTTTGGAGTCAGATCAAAGAAATATCAGTAATGTGCTGGTGGTCACTGACCATTTACCGAGATATGCCCAAGCTTTCCCCACCAAAGACCAGAAAGCATCCACTGTGGCCAAAGTACTTGTAGAAAACTTTTTGTTCACTATGGGCTCCACAAAGAATCCATTCTGATCAAGGGATAGACTTTGAGAGTTGTCTGATCAAAGAGATGCTTTCTCTGTGGGGAGTGCGAAATCCAGAACCACTCCTTACCACCCCAGGGGACCCACAGCCTGAACGTTTCAACCGCACTTTGCTAGATATGCTAGGCACCCTGCACCCAAAGGACAAGCCTAGATGGAGCCAACAAATTAGCACCCCTGGTACATGCTTATAACTGCACCAAAAGCGATGCCACTGGATTCTCCCCCTACCGCCTGATGTTTGGAAGAGAAGCTCGACTACCAGTAGATGTGTGTTTTGGGGTCTCCCTGATGGGGTTCAAGCTGACAACTATTTACAGTATGTGCAAAAGTTAAAGGCCCAGCTAACTCATGCGTACCAACTGGCTCAAACCATGGCTGCCAAAAGAAATCTGGCCAACAAAGAAAGGTATGATAAAAGGTGAAAGCACAGGAACTCCAGGAGGAGATCGGGTATTGCTAAGAAATCTGGGACTGCATGGCAAGCACAAGATTGCTGACAGATGGCACCATCTCCCTCACATTGTAGTGGGCAAACTAGATGATCTGCCAGTGTACAAAGTAAGGCCTGAGAATAATTAAAAGATGTAAAAACAATGCATAGAAATCATTTACTGCCCATTGGACAAATCTTAATTGAGTCTGAGCCCTAGAAGATGCCCCTCTGGACCAGTGACTAGAGCTGCTGCTAAGAAAAGATCAAGAAAGTCTGCACCTACAGAAGCAAAGTTAAAGTGTTCCCTCCACAAGTCCCAGTTGAGCATGACTGTCAGTCCATATCGAAGAAAGTGAGAGTGACTTTGAATACTATCCTTCTTACGAACTGAGTCAATTGTTTCGGGCAATCCCTAGTTAATACTGGAGATGAAGCTGGGCCTTCTGGACTGTCCAAGCCCCCAGCTTCGTCCCTGGAGCCAATGCTCCCAGAAAGTGAAGTGCAAAGCATCAGATCAGATGAAATGGAATCATTGTGCATGGTTGAACTGTTTGAGCTTCAGGGAGGAAAATGATGGATTGGGTCAGACTGGTGATACACCAGAACAAGAAGAGTATTTTGAGTGCCCTGACAGTCCACTGCCAGTGTCCGAAAGCTCTCCCAGCTGAGCCAAATGTTGTGGACTCAGAAACTGTAACTCCTGGAGCTGAAAGTGCCCCAAGTTCTAGCCTCTCTACCCCATGGAGACTCCCCTGACAAGTGAGGACAATGCTGAAAATGAGGCTCAGAGTGCAGAGACTATAACAGTTCCCTAGAAAGACTGGTCGAGCTGTAAAGCCTGTGGTGCACCTCAGTTATGATTCCCTTGGGAGGCCTGTGGATTTGCCTCTCAATGTTGTCCATAAAGGAGTGTATGTGTCCCCGAGCTCATTGCCCAAACTGAGCGTCAGTGCTAACTCAAGTTACTTGTGTTGCCCTCTAGTATGGTGCCCTTGCCCCGTCCAGCCCCAAGGTAACTGATAGGAAGGGCCCCTCTTCAGGTTTCATGTACAAGAGGTAATAACTTGAGTTATGGTACAATGTGTATGTAATACTGTGTAAAGAGTGACGACTGCAATATTTCAGAAATGTGTTCTTGGTAAAATGATATATTGACTGATGATTACACGTGCGAGCCTAATGCAAATGTATATGGTTGCAGTTGAAACTTATGGTACTTGCTTGACGCGACGCCAAGCTTTCTAGGCTAGGAGCGTGTAACCCCTGCAAATGGGGGTTCCCAAAAGACCTCCAGGAGCTTGCTTGAATGCTCCAAGCCTGAATGGTGTTTGGCTGTAAGCCATTTATCAATGAGTGTTTTAGAACCTCTGGTACTGTCTCTTTAAGAGCTGTCTGCTTGCAGACATAATTAGTTTGTATGGGGACTGTGTGTTTCTTTGATTGAGTACCACTCAAGCTGCTGCTAATTCACTCCATTTTTGCAGTCACTAGGAGTGCAAAGGGAACCTATCTGAAAGATGTAACTGTTTGCCAGAAACCATTTAGAGATAATGAAATTACAGTTTGTCTAACCTGCTTTCTTTGCAGTCAGAACAGTGTCTGCCTAGTTCCCCATTCTGGTTTTGAACTGCTGAACTGGACCAATCAGTGTGGGGTAAGCTAGCTCTAAAATGGTGCCTTGGACGAATCAGAACTTGGACTCATAATCTGAGCCAGCCACAAGAGGATTGTATGGGCAGTGACTCTGAAGATGTAGTTTAGACTTCAGTGCCTTTTTGGACCAACAGCAGCAGTCTATTGTGAGTGACAGCCAATCCAGTCAAGAACTGGGAGGAACTCAAAGGAAGTGCCTGTTTTGTCGGTTGGAGTTTCAGTTGAGCTTTGGCAGTGAAGAAGGAAGGAGCCCTGTGCTTTTCAGTGTGCAGTTTTAGTCAAAAACGTGTGTAAGGCCCAGAGTTCCGGTCTGCAGCTTGTGTAACTGCTTATTAGGACTGAACCGTCCTGTGAAAAGAATCAAAGGATCTCTGAAGAGTAGAAACCAGGCTCACCCTGTAGAAGACTGGAGAAATTGTTGAATTACACTCACGGTCTGTCAGGAACTGAATCTGCTGTGTGTTCTCGGGTATTGTGCAGTAATTGCGATCGGGATAGAGAAGCAGCCTGCCTGGTATAGTACTCTTTTTACCATATAAATTGTGAAGAGTCTCTTTGAGCTCAAGAGTAGCCCTGCTGATATTGAAGGACCCTATCTTATTTGGAGGTCGTGAGTACTAATTCAGGGTCGCTCCCTGTTGAATTGCCACATTAAATCCAAATGGAATTACTGTACTGCTGACTGTTTAATTTTCCTTTCTCTGTGTGAAAGGGCCCTACCAGCTGCCACGGTTTGGACTAGCCACTAGGGCTTGGGTACCCAGGGACAGTAACTGATAGGGATAGGCCTGTGCACAGAGCCATAGGTAGATTATTAGAGTGATAAGCTAATTAACCTGATTTCCCTGTCCTTGTTATATCCCCCTAAATAAATCAGAGCTGCTTGTTTCAGCAAAGTTATACTGCCTGAGGTATTTGGTTCATGTTAAAGTACTGTACTGTGATTGTTGCACTGTATCTCATTTCACAGGAGGTCCCAGTGCCGGAACCAACTGGGGGTAAGTGTATACTGTGAAGGTAATTCTGATATATTGTGTGGGCCACTAGTGGGAAGAAAGGGGGGTTGCAGTGTCCCAGAGGGCTGTGACCAAGTTAGTTTAACTATTGCAAACCCTGACCTCTGGGTGGAGGCACCCGCCATTGGATCCAGGCCCCTCAACCTGTTAGTGGCAAATCAGGCAGGGGTAGTAGCCCCTGGGATAGCGCCATCTAGGGGTTACAATAGTAATATGGCTTTTAAGTACAAGTCATTTTTGTACAACTTAAAAAGTTAATCACATTTTAGTTGCAGATTTTTTTAAGGAGTATGTGAAGAAGCAATTATTTTATGTTTGCAATTTTGGATCAGAAAAGGCTCACCAAGCTGTGAGAACTAATTTACAGGCATGTACTGGGTTGGTGGAGGGTTATATTAACTTGTTATATTGTGAGAGAGAATGTTGAACACTACACTGGGCAACACACTGTAATCTTACAATAAGTGCCTGAGGATCCTTACCTTCTACCTGGACAAGTGCCTACCAGTGATGAGCAGTAGGGACCTGACTTTAAAGTTTCATCTTCTTACAAGAGCACTATAAACACACTTCTACTCCAATATATCCAGCACAGTTGTGACCCAGCGATTGAGTGGAACAGTGAATGAGTGGAACAGTTAACTGGTGTCTTGGACATCGGCAGGCATCAGTGCAAGGAGGCAGAAACATGGGGGACTCTGCCAGTCAACTAAGGTAAGGCTCCTGTTAACTACTGTGTAACAGTCACTGCTGGGGAGGGCAGAAGGTCAAAGGTAGGCCAAAACTGGGAATAGACACAAGACCCTGTCTAGGGTAAAAGTATCAAGAGATTTAAACAAGGCATGAGTAACACAAATAGAAACAAAAAAGGGGAAAACTAGAAACACCCTTTCAGGAGTAAGGGCATGAAAGTATTTCCAAATAAATGAGAACAAGGGGTTGCTCAATTCAGCTGAACTTCGGAAAGAGTCCCTCAGCTACTCATATTGGTGCTCAATAGCAGGGAAGTTTACCATCAAAGAACAACTGAACCCACAGGTACAGAGTCTATAAGAACTTAATAATCACAGAGGGCAAACTGTCACAGACCCATAAAATATTTTTTTTTATTTAATTTTGCCACAAAAAAAAAATTCTTATACATCCAGTGCAACAAGGTCAACTTATACATACACCAGACAAGTACAAACAGCCAACTTGTTCTACCTGGCTTAATTGCCTAACCCATGTAGTGCTGTTAGACATCCCATCCAAAAGGTTTGCTAGAAGCCATTGATATGCCGTAAATGGTGAAAATTTACTTCCACAGGCTCCCCAGGCTAGGGGCAACTACTCTAAGCTCACTACCTTAAATCACCCTTCCATTCACTACAGTTAGCATACACATGCTATTCACTGGCTCCCCAAGCTAGGGTCAGCTACCCAGAGCAGGCATCATAATGTGCTGTCATTCAGAGTCATGTCACTTCTTCAGTGCTGCCCTCTAGGTGTTTACCCTGGCTAATTATAACCAGAAGTTTCCATGGCAACATGAGAGGGCATATTGGCTCCCTTGTGCAACTACGTAATGGGGTGAGTGGACTCCTACCATCACCTACAATACCATCCAGAGGAACATAAGATCTTATGTGAGAGATACAAAACACATTTTGAGCATCTTAAGAATTAGTGTAACAGCACCACAATTTTAGTTACATGTGATGTGGAGAGTTTATATAATAATATCCTGCACGAGAGTGGCTTAGCAGCAGTTCATGAGACTATACCCACAATTCTCTTATCTAAGAAGAGACATAGACTTGGCTTCTGTGGAAAGTACACTACCTGTGGTAATTTGCTAGACTATCCGAAGGATCATATATTAACACGGTGTCTAACATATTCAACACAGACACATTTTATGACTGTGAAATCTTTGTTCAGTTCTCCTGGACAGTGGTCCAATTGAACTATTTGGAATGTGATGGATAGTAATGGCATAAGTCTAGTACAGGCACCTATCAAACATTCTTCAGTACCTATATGGTGTCCCCATTTTGTGTGAGCAGGAGTAGGAGAAACTGTTTGTACCTTAACTGCAGATATCACATTTCAACAGAGGATTAGTGAAGGGTGAAATTTAAGTGTGTGCCTAACAGAGCTTCAGTTGGTGTCCTCATTTTGTGTGCACAGGAGTAGGAGAAACTGTTTGCTGGATGGTGGTTCAGTGTTTGAAATTGGCAGAAGTGTGTACCTTAACCGCAGGTATCACATTTTAACAGGGGATTAGTGAAGGCTTAAATTCAAATGTGTGCCTAACAGACCTTCAGTTGGTATCCCCATTTTGTGTAAGCAAGAGTAGGAGAAACTGTTTGCTGGAAGTTGGGTGAGAGTTTAAAATTGGCTGAGATTTGTACCTTAACTGCATGTATCACATTTCAACAGGGGATTAGTGATGGTTGAAATTCAAGTGTGTACCTAACAGACCTTCAGTTGGTATCCCCATTTTGTGTGAGCAGGAGTAGGAGTAGGAGAAACTGTTTGCTGGTATGTTGAACTAGAGCTATGTTTTTGCCCTGTCATTTATGGAAGTATATCTTTTTTTACCTGATTGTTTTCGTAGACACCGTGTACTAAAGGAGCTGCCCCCCCATCCAGCCCCATTCCCCAACCACCCCCAGGTGCACTGCCTTTATATTGGAAGGCCAGGCCACACCTACTTAAAGAGCCAGGAACAGTTGGGCAGCACAAGCAGTAGCCTAGCTGATATATAGTCAGAATTAAGAAGGGTGTAGCCAGTAACTAGGTCCAAAGGACACATACAAGAGGAAGTGAGAGAAGCTGTACGTCCCTACAGAAGGAGCAAGAGTAAGAGTTTTGGGGCAGTGCTGCAGGTATACAGACCTTACAGACATACAGATGCAATTGTAAAGAGCTGGGGAATATTTGGAGACTAAGACAGGGAGGATGTGAAGGCCAGGTCAAGGAGGCAGGTGGGGTAATGAAGCGGTGGAGTGGAGAGGTTGGGATGATTGGTGTTGGGGGCAAAGACAGGCTGGGAGGGCTGTGAGCTGCAATGGGTGTGGGCCAGCAGTGTTTCTGGGAACCTGTTGAAGGTGGGGGGTTCTCCAGTAAGCAGGATGTTCCGACAGCTTACGCTGGAGATAGAGAGCTTGAGACAGGAACTGGGGAAGGGGACAGGTATGAGGGGTTGAGTAGGAGATGGGGCACAGGGGCAGGGAGGGTTCCATTGTAAGATAGAGCAAGCTGCCACGGGTTGGAAGGGGATGTTTGGCCAGGTAGGCCAAGTGCACAGGGTCCCAGAAGCACCAAAAGGGGTTGTTGACAGGTGGTAGGGAACATGGGTAGACAAAGAGAAAGTAGGAATGAGGTTTAGGGTAAGCAGAGGCAGGGAGGGGTTGCAGGGGAGGGTAGGGGCAAGAGGTTGGAGACAACAAACAGGTACGTAGTACTGGTTGATGAAACAGAGCAGGCTGTTGGGGAAGCCACCATAGAACAAGAGTCAGGTGACCAGAAGGGAAGGGGGGAGTATACAGTACAAGGAGAGAGGGAAGACAGTGGTGTAAAAGAGGGGAGGGGCAGAGAAGTAGGTCAAGTTGGCACAAACACACTAAACAAAGGGGGAGGAAGGCCAAAACATGTTGGGAAGGGGAGAGGAGGTGGCACAATACAGGGGGCAGTGGGAGGATGTAAAAGTAGTGAAGGGGGAGTGGTTGGTGAAGGAAATGAGCACAGAAAGGATGGAGGGGGAGGAGAGCAAGTGGAGGCACAATTGGAGGAGAAAGGAGGAGGGAAAGGGCAGGGTAATACAGCAGATGACACTGAGGAAAAGGAGTTCACAGAAGGGCACACCATGGGGTAAGTGCAAGGGATGGGGGAGTGGGTACTTGTGTGAGGGGATTCTATGCTCAGGGGGGTGAGATGGGGAGGTAAGGGAGTAAGGAAGAGCCAAAACTGGGTGGAGTGTATGCCTGGTATGACAGTAGGGAGAGAAGGGCAGTGCATTCAGAAATGTGTGGAGAGGATGGGAGGGAAGCCTCATATCATTGTGCACCTAGGAACAAATGACTTAGAGGGCAGTACAGTGGAAGAAGTACAGTAGAGGTTCAGGGAAGTGGGGGTATCTGCAATCAGGTGGGAAGCTCAGTGACATTCTCCGACGTACTCCCAATACCTAGGGTAAGCACAGTGAGAAAGCTAAGAATACAAGAGTATAATGGGTGGCTGAAGGATTGGTGTGCAGAAATGGATTACGGGGTAGTGGGGGGGTGGGGCAAGACATGGAACAATAAGGGGCTTTATTGCAAGGATAGGCTGCATCTCAACATCAAGGGTACAAGGGCATTGACACAGGGGCTGGAGAAGTACATTAAAAACAAAATGGATTTAAACTGAGGGGGGCAGGGGCTGAGTCAGATAGCAGGGAGGAGACACCTTCTGTGGGAGACCAGAAGACCTCACCCCCCAGAGAGGGAGAAGGAGAATGAGGGAAAGTTACGAAGACAAAAGTGGAAGGGAGAGAGATGGGAAGAGGAGGGGAGGCGCAGTACACAAGGTGGACTGTAGTATCCTTGAATGCTGGGAGCTTAGCAAACGAGGTGGCAGAGTTCCAGGCTATGATGGCAGAGGGGAAGGAAGATATTGCTGCCATCTCAGAGACCTGGACCACCCAATACCATGACTGGGATCTCACAATCCTGGGACACAAAGTGTTCCACAGGGCCTAGAAGGGGGAGGGGTGGCTATTTATGTCACAGAGGGGATACTGTGTACCAGGGATGAAAAGGACGAGGGGAGACCAGACACCATATGGGTATTGCTCCAAAACCCTAAAGGTAAGAAACTCAGGATGGGGGTGGTGTACAGGCCACCCTCACAGAATGAGGAGGTGGATAGGGAGCTGGGGGAGCAAATCAGGATGGTCAATGGCAAAGGGAATACAATTATAGTGGGAGACTTCAACCTACCTGGGGTTGACTGCCAGACAGTAACTACGATACACACCAGGGAACAGGTGTTGTTGGAGGCTATCCAAGACAGTTACCTAGTGCAAGGGGTGATGGATCCTACTAGGGAGGGGAACATACTAGACTTGGTGCAATCAAATGGAGACCAAGTCCAGGATGTGGAAGTACAGGACCCTATAGCAGGAAGCGAACACCACTCAGTGTGGTTCCTCCTCAACACAGGGATGGAGTCTGCTAAGACCAGTACAAGAGTGTTGGATTTCAGGAAGGCAGATTTTGCCAGAAAGGACAGCATCCTAAAGGTGTTTTTAGCTTAAATTAATCCAGGGATGGATGCTGAACAGAAGTGGGTAATCATTAGGAATGGGCTAAATGAGGCCACAAACATGTGTGCCAAATCTCAGAGTAAACAGTCCAGGTAAAAAAAAAAACTAGCTGGCTCAGCAAGGAGGTGGAGGGGAAGGTGAGGGAAAAAAGATTGCTCTTCATTAGGTTCAAACAATCTAGGTGTGAGGAGGATAGAGAAGCGTTCTCAAAGGCATCTAGGGAGCTGACCAGGTCTGTCAAGGCAGCCAAGGCAGCAAAGGAGCTGAAGTTGGCTCAGGGAATCAGAAAGGGGGAAAAGGGATTCTTTAAATACATAAGGGAGAAGAGGAGTTGTAGGGATGACATTGATAGAATCAAGAAAAAGAGAGGATGGGTGGAACAAGGGGAAGATCAGGCAGAGGCACGCAATGAATATTTCTGTTCGATGTTCACAAAAGAAAGGGATGACCCACCACTGCAGTGGAAAGTGGACAAGTGGGGGCAGGAAGAACAGACAAGGTCATACAAGAGGATAGAGTTCTGAAGGGCCTTAAAGGCTTTCAGGTGGACAAGGCACCAGGACCGGACGGTGTACACCCAAGGGTCCTGAAGGAACTGGCAGAGTTGTTGGCAGGCCATCTGATGGACCTGTTCAACACCTCCTTCGAGACGGGGAATGTACCCAGGGACTGGAGGATGGCTCACATGGTGCTCCTTCACAAGAGTTGACCCAAGGACCAACTGGGCAACTACAGACCAGTGAGCTTGACTTCCATAGTGGGGAAGTTGTTGGAGACCATTCTGAAGGAGAGGTTGATAACCTTTCTCGATAGCAATGGCCTGCAGGATGAGAGACAGCATGGGTTTGTCATGGGACGATCTCACCAAACCAACGTGATCGACTTCTTCGACTTAGTCCCTAGGGCGGTTGACAAAGGCTACATTGTGGATGTCCTGTATCTAGACTTAAGCATGGCTTTTGACTCTGTGCCACACAGGAGGTTATTGAACAAGCTGAGGGACATGGGAGCAGGGGAAAAACTGGTGGGGTGGATTGAGAGCTGGCTGCAGGGCATAAAACAGAGAGTAGCTGTAAGGGGGGAGACATCCAAGCTACAGCCAGTAACAAGTGGAGTACTGCAGGGTTCAGTGCTGGGTCCTGTTTTGTTCAATGTCTTCATTGGAGACATCGTAGAGGGGAGTCAATAGTAAAACCTGTCTGTTCATGGATGACACTAAGATTTGTGCAAAAGTGAACAATGAGGAAGAGAGGCAGGCACTCAGAGAGGATCTAGCTAAACTCGAACACTGGTCTAGGGAGTGGCAGTTGGAGTTTAATGCCAAGAAGTGCAAGGTCATGCACCTTGGAGCCAGAAATCCCAAGAATAGCTACTGGCTAGGGAGAGAGTGCAAGTAATGGCTTCAGAGGAGGAAAGAGACCTTGGGGTAATAGTCACAGGGAACATGAAGGTATCTGCACAGTGCAGGAGAGCTGCAGCGAGGGCAAATAGGATGCTGGGGTGCATTGCCAGAGGGATCACCTCTCGAAAGGGGGAGGTCATCCTGCCATTGTATAGATCACTGATGAGGCTACACTTGGAATACTGAGTACAATACTGGTGCCCATACCTCAAAAAGGATGTGAGATTACTGGAGGGAGTGAAGCGTAGGGCTACAGAAATGATTATTTGAGTAGGGGAGTTGCCATACGAAGAAAGGTTAAAAGAGTTCAGCATGTTCTCGCTGGAAGACAGAAGGGTAAGAGGGGACATGATAAATACCTTTAAGTACTTGAAAGACATAAACAAAGTCAGGGAGTGCCGATTGTTCCACTTAAAGGGGGGATGGGTCACTAGGGGGGCACAGTCTGAAGCTGGAAGGAGGAAGGTTTAGGAGGAAGATGAGGAGGCTCTACTTCACAGAGAGAGTGGTGGCCGGTTGGAACGTACTGCTAGAGGAGGTAATCGCTCAAAGGACAGTGGATGGCTTTAAGCGGGGTTGGGATAGAGTCAAGGGCAGGGTTAATACAGACAAAAATGCAAAGGGGAGAAGGACAGGGAAAGAGGAGGAAGGGAGGGCTTTGGGTGGGGGTGGGTCAGCTGTAGTGAGCTAGGAGCTGCAAAATCAGGCAGACTTGATAGACCTGTGGGCCTTTTTCTGCCTGCAATTTTGTATGTCTGCATATTGATCTGTTTTGAGAGTACTGATCAGATTCAAAAATGTAAACTAGTCAAAAACGGTAAGGGCTTGCTTTTCCTTTTTAAATAACTCTTAAGCTCATAAAACAGGATGCCTCATAGTATGTGCTGCTTGGATTTTGTTTTGAGACTGCACTGACTTTTTTTTTTTACGGTTTAGTTTTCATTACATATAGTATGTTTGACACAGTTAATGAAACTAGAAACTTTGTTCAGTACTGAGGCTAAACATCATTATTTATACAATCACTTAAATTAATAATGTAACCCCTTCCCCTCCTCCCCCTCACAATGCTGGAATATTTGTACAAGGGCTGAGAAATCCCATAAAAATGTGAAAACTGTTTTTATATCTGTTTTACTCCCTTTTGAAAGGATTGGAGAAAACACCATGAGACTACGCTCCAAAAGAAATAGTTTAAAAGTAACTGTCAATTATCAAGCAAATGTATACTCATTTTTTTTATTTTCACCCACTATGGCCTCCAGTGATTTAGTTGCTTTGGACATTGCAGTGCCCCTTTGCCCATCGGATATGCCTGCAATTTCCATTGATTCGTCCAGTAACTCCACTGTCAGTGAACTCAGTTTTAGTCTGGTATGGGCTCCACTGTTGGCAAAGGGGTTTTCTCAAAATGGCTGCCACCTGTCTCTGCACTAGACAAACCCTCTCAGCCTGAGATGCCCCAACTAACTGAGATGCTACCTAAACATTATGACTTGGGAAGAGCACAACTGTGCTCATACTCCTCCTGTTCTCACAGCATATATAAAAATGGACCATTTAGGCCCACCAGCAAAACAGGGTGAGCACTACAACTGTGCATCCTTTCTCTCGCACTGAGCCCACTCTATCCCAACTGTGACTCCTCCTTATTCTAATTGCTAGCCTTACAACTTGCTGCCTGGAGCGATGAATTCACACTGCACTTCTTCCTACTGACTGCAATGTTTAATACTGTATTGTAATACCTGTTTTTGGTATTGTTGTCTTACAATGTACCTGTGTTCTGGTCACTTTATATTAACTCTTCACTACTATTTGCCTGATGAAATCTGATGCTTGTAAAGTCCCTGTTGTGCTAATTCTATATAATGTAATCCTCCACTTGTATTTGCCTGATGTTCATGTATGTACCTTGTAATGTACCTAGTAATCTCTCGGGTAGCACCTGAAAATAGGCACTTGGCTGTCTAGTGTGCTTACCTGGTTAACAAAAGCAAATAAATAAATAAATAAAACAGAGAAAGTAAGCATTTAAGACATCAAAAATTGTAGTGAGAGGTGATTTAAATAATCAGATTCCATATGACTTGAGGGATGGGGCTAGGGACCATAATTTGAGTTATAGGCCAGCCCCAATTTTTCCTGTTCATTCACATTTCCTGCTGGTTTCTCCTGCAATATGTGTATTTCTCCACTCCAGCACAATTCCTATGCAGCAGTGGATCCAGCTATGTAGCAAAGTAGCACCCATCACTCCATTAGGTCAGCAAGCAGTAGCTCTTTTCTCCTAATAATGAGCATTCAAAGGGAAAATTTTACATTATTTAGTGAGCATGCTACCCCCTGAAACAATTGCTACCTTTGAAAATAATATAGATCTACAGGTCAGTCCCCACCTTCCACAAAAGTCCCCAGCACTCTAACCTGATATAACTGGAAATTCAGTTATATTTATGGTCATAATAGTGCATGTGGGATAGAAGCATAGAAACATAGAATTTGACAGCAGATAAGAACTGCTTGGCCCATTTCGTCTGCCCGTTACTCCCTACCTACACTATTAAATCAGACCATGCTCAATCTACAGCTCTTTCTCCTTCCCCACTTCCTTTGTACTATGATTCCTTTGTGCTAATCCCATGTATTTTTGAATCCCACCACTGTTTTTGCCCCACCACATCCACTGGAAGGCTGTTTGCAAGAATCCACCACTATTTCTGTGAAGTACTTCCTCACATCTCTCCTGAATCTACCCCCCCTCCAGCTTCATAGCATGTTCCCTTGTTCTTGAGCACCTTTTCTTCAGAAAAATACTCACCTCCTGTATCTTTTTAAACCCATGAGGTATTTAAAGGTCTCTATCTCATTTCCACTCTCCCTCCTCTGTTCCAAGGTATACATATTGAGGTCCTTTAGTCTCTCCTCATATGGCTTTTGATGCAGACCCTGCACCATTTCTGTTGCCTTCATCTGGACCGCCTCCACTCTGTCTATGTCCTTCAGGAAGACAACCATAATTTTAATGTTGTAGATGATTATCTTCTTCCTACTTCTTCCCTTCCTATTTCCTTATTTTATACCCTTCCCACATTTTGCCAGCATTTCCAGTTTGCAGTTTACACACACAGTATCAGTATTGGAATTTTCCCCAAGTTCCTGGTGGGGGGGTTAGAACCAACAGCATTCCAATCTTCTAGCCTCAGAAGCAAGTGTGTAACCAACCTGCTGAGTCGCTGACACTGCTAAAATTCCTCCACTCTTGCCAAGAGTTCCTTTGGTTCTTTTAATTCCACCTGGACAACATCAGAGATGGGTAGAAGGGACCTCTGATTAATATCTCATCCAAAGGAGGGCACACCCCAACAGTATATCATAACCCTAGTACTGCACTCAGGTGCCAGCATTTATGGTATTAGCTACATTCTGGAGTGGGACAAGAACCCACAACCTCTTGGTCCAGAGGCAGATGTGCTACTAACTGAGCCACATGTCCTACTGCATAACACTCGGGGGTCCAGGTATGTAGCAATGTTTGTTTGTTTGTCTGTTGTAAGGTTAAGACCATTAAGCAACCCTCATTTACAATGGTGACCATTGCATACACAAAAATATAAACACAACAGATACAATATACAATAAATACAAAAATACAAACATCATACAATAATGAAACTCATTACAACTCATACATATGCAAACAAATCTTTATAAAAGTAGTTACAGGGCCTGGAAAGAGAGAGGACATATATATTTTTAGTACACACACAGAGGATGCCTTTTGATGTCTACATCTAAATTTATCTGGAAGATTGTTCCAGTATTCCAGAATTGTTTCACTAAACAATTGTGATTGTCTTGTGTATAACTGTACTTCTACTCCTATTGATATTGATTGTAATTAACCTGTTATTGTATCCTTGACTGGGTCAGTATGTCTACATTGACTGTTAATTGTGAAATGACATGAATGTGTTTTGTTATGTTTATAGATGTATGTAATTAATTCCGGGTCGCCCCTGAAAAAGGGACTGTTTCTGTCTCAGTGGGCCTACCCGGTCACCAAAATGTAAATAAATAAATAATTTGTCTGATCATTTTGTATTTGTATTTGGAGCCGACATCTCCATAAGGTTACTTTTTCTCAGAGTTGGATCCAAGTCTCTAAATTTTAATCCATCCCTTAAATACCCAGGGGCCTTATCCAGTCCACATTTATAGGAGAAAATACTCAAATGAGTTTCTCTCCTATCATTTAAAGAAAGCCAAATGTAGCACCCATTACCCCCTTAGGTCTGCAAACAATAGTTGTTTTAATCTAATCTGAGTTTTAAAATGGAGCATTTTGCATTTTTGTGGGAAAGTGCTAGCCTCTTGACAAAACTGCTACCTCCTTACAATAAGCATAGCTCTACCACTGAGGAGGAGCTTGTCAGTCCTTGGCTGTCTTGCCTGTTCTTCTATTAGTTAAAAATGGGTCACCCCTGAAACCCTGGGTCACCCCAGAAAAAGGGCCATTCCATCTCAGTGGGCCTACCCGGTTACCAAAATTCAAATACATAAATAAATAAAAAAACTCACATTTTATTGGGGCAGGCTGATATGTGCCACCTTTAATCTTTACTGTTTTGGTGGTACCCCCATTCAGATCAGACTCACGTTGGTGCCTTCCTCTTCTTTTCCTTCAATATCTATTTTCTCTGTAAATTTAGCACTTGTGTAATGTGCCTGATCTGTACCGAAGCACTAAAAATAGAAGCCTTCTGTTTATCCACATGACAAGTAAAACATGGGTGATCACAGTGCAAGCTTCCCCACACTGCCACTGCAATTGTCCCATAAGTGCGCCTCAACCCTGTCATGGAGGAACTGTAGGTGAGAAATTAGTTTAGACTTCATGCCCATTCAGTCCTTGGCCTAAAATGTAGGACTGCCAAAATGGTTGCCATTGGGGTCAGTTGTGTTGGTGGTTTTGTGATGTGGTCAACTGTCCAATGAGAAATGGTCTGAGACCACCGCAGGTCATTTCATATGTGCCACTGTGAACATCCCTCAGGTGACAATGACTTTTGGCCATTACCGATCTGGTCTGGATTTAAAACAGTGTCCTAGATGTGAAAGGCTCCTTAACTCACAACCGATCCACTAAGTCATCCAGTTCCATTCCTCCTTAATTAAAAAAAAAAGTCACCCTAATATTTATTTGTTACTTTCACAGTATAAAAATTATAAAAAATACATATATTTAAACTAAAACATGTTTATTTTTCATGTATTTTTCCAAGGTGATAATTTTTTTTCCCACGGTAACAAAAAATAAATACAATGAATCTTTTTTCAGTTCCATTAATACCAGTTAGTGAAACACCTTTACTTAACCAAGAACTTGATCTGTCTTGAAAATCACCTATTCTTTTTTTTTATACATGTAATGTGATGTGAAGCTATTCAAAAAGGCACAGTGGCCCCTAGCATCCTTGTGGCCACCTCATGTGACACCCCCTGTCTATAGCATTATAAAAGCAGGTGGTTATTGGGGTCTCAGTGCTTTCACTGTGTGTATCACTAGACATCATTTTTTTTACCAGGAAAGACACACTAAGCTGAAAGCTTGTTTAAAGGTGTGACCTGGGAGCACAAGGAAGTTAAATGACTTGCTCAGGGTCACACAGTATGCAAGTGAGGGCTGTGGGATTCAAACCCAAGTTTCAAGGTTTGCAGCTCAGAGCCTTAAACCACTGCACTATACTGCCTCCGGATTGACTGTGCTAGGGAGCAGGTGCAGGGGCCACTAGACTTTCCAGGCCCACCTGCAGGAGTTAGTGTGGAAGAGTGTTTCTGGTGGGAAAACTGGATCACTGTCCACATGGACCAGCTTGAAGCAAGGCACAGTGCCATATGTCTGACAGAATGCCACACTTACCCACTCACAGGAGCTCTTCATCATGTTAGCACCCACTTATATTTGTATCTACAATTGTCATTGCTCCTTTGTTGAAAGGGGGCTGGGAGGGGTCCCACTGTGACAAGTGTCACCATATATGTATGGTGCTACTGGAATGGCGAACCATGTGTTTTCCCCATTTTGCTCCACTGCCCCTAGTGACCGAGAAAGGGTCTCTCTCTTGTTGAACTGCATGCATTTTAAATATCTCACAATAATGCTTAAAACAATATGGAAAAATATATTAGTGGCAGTTGAATGTTTGTTTTTTCTGTTAATGGGTATTAATAGGGTGCTGGGAGAGTTGTTTTGCAGCTGTAAAAGTGTCTGCTTGTGAGTTTTTAGGGTGAGGAACTGCATATTGAAGGCAGGCAGCTTTGGAACCCTGAGAACAGAAAATGTAACACTCTTACAGCAGTAAGCGACAAACCTCACATCCTATTAACATATTTTCAACCATGGAATGATATTTGATGACTTCAAATATGTTTAAAGTATAAAAGAACATTTTAAATCTCAAAGAAAAGTGCACCCCCATTTCAAAAGTGAAACATGCAAGCATTATAAAAATTTTGTGGGCCGGTTCCACAAAGATGGCCAGTCTTGACAACCCATGTAGATGTGTAGGGGGAGTGCAAGCATTGTGTAAGGCCAGAGCAAACCACGCTGTGTGTACTGTGGGTGCTCCACATGTGTGGAGAGGGTACTTCACAGCTTTTGCCAGTCCTTAGCATGTGTGGAAAGGGTCCTGATCCTTTTGTGGATTTGTCCCTGAGAGAAACCTAATGACAGTACCAGTACAAGTACAGTACAAGTCACATCAAACTGTTCCCTCAACTCACTGGTGTAGCATTGTTCAATGAGTTTCCTAATCTGTGCAGGGTTTAATTCAATGAATAAGTAAAAGTTTAGTATTGGTTTGCACCTAGCTGTTATGAACTATAAGCTTTATTTTCAGCAGAGTGCTTATGAGTTTCATTTCAGAAGGCAGACTAAACAACTCTTAAGGAATGCTGTGATATTTATAAACAATGCTCTTAAGGAATGTTGTGATAGTCATAAACAATGCTCTTAAGCAATGCTGTGATATTTATAAACAATGCCATGAAAATGCAGCAACTGCCATTTCACTAAACAGTTATATGTGAGCTGAAAAGGCAGGGAAGGATGGTTGGAAAAGAGTTGAAAACTTCAAAAGTTTGAGTTGCCAATCCAGTAGCATCACAAAAATACAATTCTATGCCAGTGAGTTGATTGAACAGTTTAATGCGACTTGTACTGTACAAGTACAAGTGCTGTATTAAAGTAGAATGTTCTCATTAATAACTAGGTAACAAGCTTTTGCAAGACTAACTCAGTAGTAGCATATAATATATAATGTGTGTATTCATAACATGGTTGACAACATTCAAGTTACCTGATTAGTTTAAAAACAAATACAAGAGTGTAACTATCTGGACATAGTTATGCTCCCGTACTTGCTTAGCCCGTGCTCCAGGTTTGGCTACAATATCAGTACGCTTCATCTGTAACTATGTTTTTGTTTTCAGCTCACATTTGAAACAGAATACAATATTTTCTTATTAAAAATGAAAATAATCCTTTAAAAAATTAGACTGAACTCATAAGTGCAATAAGACATTTTAGGGATGTGTAATTAAGGGCAGTAATCATACTTTTCTCATGGGTGTTTAAAGACACTCGGCACAAGCACCACATGCCTAACAACCACTCAAAGCATGCAATTATTGACCCATACTTACACACCCTGGCATTTGTCATATCACATATGTAAACTTTATTTGTACAGTAATGGTGTCTAATATGGTTATACGTGTCTTCGCAGAGAGTTTCTGGAGCACAAAGGGCTTGAGAAGCCACTCTGATAATTAAAAGAAACATAGTAGCATAGTAATTTAGGTTAGAAGGGACAGTAGGTTCATCACATACATTCTTCATAGTCAAGAATGAAAGTAAATATAATGTGGAAACATGCACAGTGCTTCTAGTTTATAGCATGCTAGTATGTGTAAAGTTATTTTATTCACTATAAGCAGTGCAAACGCTTAAAGTGTCATGACAAAGTGACAGCCCTGGTCAGGTTGCCATCTGACATTTGTGATCTTTTGCAATGCAAGCTCACTAGAGCGGTCATCGTTGAGCTAACTAAGGTAATTGATTTAGCCAATCATGATCTGCTCTTGAGCAACTGACATTTTGGTGTTGCACCACTTTGTTTTCATCATTATCAGTTCCTTTAATAGTGTATGGTGAAACAGGTTCCACAAAGTCAGTTTTACAACAAAGTTGTTGGCATCCCCCACAGTGACACGGATTTGTCGACATCAACCAGGTTGACTGGCAAATCTGTTGGTGGACCACCACGGTGTTGGGGCATTCAACATTTTTGCACCCCCACACCTCCCGGACATATAGATTGCTAACTCGAGGGGGGGGTTACGGGGGAGAGTGGCTTACAGCTGGAGATGGTTGTATCATACAGTGCTCTGACAACTTATTCAATACTGTGGCTATCAAATGGGTAGTGTAGCTGTGATGGTTTCACTGTCAGGGGTTCGCTGTCCTGATGGTATACAGATGGAACATTCTTCTAGGCAGAAATCCATCCCTAGAACAATGTTAATGTTGTTGTGCTGCAGTAGCTACATCATTTTGTTTTTGTGCTACAGTAGCTGCATAGCTGCTGCAGCACAACAACATAGAACGTCTTTGCACACTGCCTATTTTCATACCACTGCACCCGATGAAGCAGCCATGGCAGAAAGAGAGCTGACCTTGGAAGTGAGTGGCGAGTAAAACCACAACGATCCCTCAGAAACTGCAGCCAGGCCCTACAATGGTAAGGGAATTAGTGGAGCATGGGGAGGGAATCTTTTTTTTCGGATGTGTTGGGCAGAAGCCTGGAGTAATGGTTACCCATACACTATAATGTACAATCCTCTATATGTTTGATTGTGATAGTCATTACAATTGTTAAAACATTCTACCAAAATTTAAAATCAGATACACATACACATACATTTATATTCGACTATCATCACAAACACAAATACACATTTTTTATCACTAGGCAAACCTTTACATACATTGTAAAGAGCTTTTCCAGTTTCATAACTGAATTTGAAGAAATGTAATAATCAGGAACCTAATATTGCACTATGAAGCACCCCTTTGACCTTAACTTGATACTTCTTGTGGTCCATGCCAAATGTACAATTGTTATAATTTTCAAAATATCGATTTTTGAACTGTCCTTAGAAGGATAAGCAATAAAAAGGAATAATGCCCGACAGGGTGGGTGTTGTGGTTGGATGACATCCCGCCTCAGGTGATTGGGCCTGAGGCTGCAGGTCAAGGGCATCCAACACCCAAGAAGGGATGTTATCCCAGCATAACACCCATCCCAAAGGGCATTATTCCTATTATTCAATGACACTTGTGTAAAACAAAATACAAGATGAAAAAAGTACATTTTAAAGTATATATTCCCTGTTTTTTCGAATGGGGAAGTACACAAAAAAAATTGTGCTGATTGACTGCCAATAGGTGGAGCTGCAATACTGTGTCTCTGCAATGTACCACACTAATCCACTTTTTAACCATGGCTGTGAGAGAGATTGTTGTCCTACTCCCCATTTCCGTTTTTTTTTTTTCAGTTATTGATAAAGACATAAAGGGAGAGTATGCTATTTTGTGTTTGGAGATAGAACGTGTGGACTCCTCACTGCTTCACAGAACTGAAAGAATTCCATTGAGGGAAGTAAGCGAAGCATGATGTGACTCATGCACTCACTATGGTAATGGTTTTTAGGAAGAAGTGTTATGGCATGAAGCTGCTTGCATTACGCTCACTACGGAGCAGGTTATTTTTTGCAATTTTTTAAATGGAACAGAAGAGGAATAAGGGAATTTAAATGTGTTTTTCTTGGGAGATTAGTGGAGGGTGCAAGAAAGTTTTGAGTTCCGATTCTGAGCAGGGTGGGGATGGCGATTGTTAGCGGGGTGGAGAAGCGCTGATAAGGAGCAGATGAAGCTGCTTATAGAAGCGGTTGTGGAGCATTTCTTTTTCAATTACTTATGCAGTCCCGAGTGTACTGGGACAACAGCTAGGATGTTATGCTGGGAATATCCCGGCTCCAGTCCCAGTATGACCAATCGGGGAACAGGCTTCTCTCTTGCCATTGTATAATAGGTATTAACTAACCTTATTAAAATGAAATTTAAGCTGAACACTGCAGGGTTCAGGCCTGCATACCTACACCCCCAAGTAGGCGTAACTTGAAAGTGGTCCCTTTTGTTTGCATATTCAAACACTGATGACCATCTGGCCTTAAACAAACTTATTTCCCAATTATCCCTCTTAGCTGTTCTTTTTTACTTTTCAGTTCAATTCCTTTGAGGAAAGCAACAACGTCCCAAGAAATGAAATCAATGGTTGAGTTCATTAACGCATACATTATGTCTTCATTTATTCTTTGGTAACCATGTAAGGCCCACTAGGCATAATTACCTGTTTTCAGGGGTAACTCAGGAGAGCTGAGGAGGTTAAGTGTCTTCCTCAGAGTTACACAGTATGCATGTGGAGGTTGTGGGAATCAGACCTAGGTCTGATAAATGTACCAGTCTCATTAACAGTTTGCTACTCTAACCTCTTCTTCTAGGCTATACTGCCAGCCAGAATAGCCTAGAGGTTATACCCCCGTATTAGTCTACTCTATCGGCACAAAGACTGCCTCCCCTCTGAAGCCCTCCAACTCACGATTACCTCCTCAGTTCTATCACTAATAGATTATGGCATCCTAATATATGGAGCTGCTGACAATACTGCTCTTCACAGAGTTACAGTCTCCTTAAACAAAGCCTGCCATCTAGCCACCGGATGCCCAAGAACAACGTACACCTGCACGCTCTACAACCAGGCAAACTGGCTTAATTTTGGTTCTATTTCATAATGGCAACCACTGAAAGGTGATCGCTGTTAGGGCAACGATACATTGGTGAAAATCAGTTTCGGTGATGTAACCCCCTCCCCCCGGCGCACAGCAAAAGGGTACCAGGGATTTGGATTTTTCATTTTATGTGGGGGGCTGCACCACTGCATCCCCTACTAAAAGGATTCTCAACTCCAGGAGGGTGCATGTCAGGGGTGTGCAAAACTGTACAAAGAAAAAGTCAGGCCAGGCACAATAAAATGTACATGCACCCAGACCCAAACCCAGCATTCTCGGAACCCCAGCCCTGAACCCACCCACCACGCCATGGGGCCAGCTCAGCAGCTCACTGTGGCACCACTCCTCATAAACCCTCCATCCACTCTAATCCCTCACTGAGCATGCATGCTCCCCCCCATGTGCATATACATGTAGTGACATCCTGCCACTATATGTGCAAACCCCCCATCTGGTCACCCACCCTGGTAGGTAGCCCCATTGACATGCATCGCAATTGAGTCACCTTTTTTATAGGCAGCCAATCGTGGTCACCTATGTCACAGGATACCCTTAACTTTGATAACAGGTTAAAATATCAGACCTGCCTCTTGACCACAAAAATTGGTGTCAGCCTTACTGCCCCCACCCGCTCCCATCTCATACAACCAGCTCACTCTTCTCTGGTCACTCGTAGCTCACTCAAATCTACCCTACAAGTCCCTTACCTCAAAACATCTCTGGGCCAGTGCTCTTTTTCTTATACAGCCCCTCCCTGGCTTGGCTCCCTCCCCCTCACTGTTACCTAATAATGCAAACTTGGTCACTTCAAATCCATGCATTGTGTCCACCTGCTCACTTCTTGCACCTACAAGTTGAACAGCTTCAAAAGGGCGTGGGACAGGGAACAGGGGAGAGTGAGGGTGGGGGAGGTGGGGGTGGCAGTGGGATGACAAATGGGAGGGAGGTTGGGGCAGTTGCAAACTTTGGGTGCTAGCTGCACCCTCAAGCAGACTTAGAGAGACTGGGTGGTCTGTTTCTGCTGACACATTCGTATGTTCATAAGTGCCCCTAGGCTCCACTTCTCACTCCTGACATTTGGACTCCAGTACAGATGTAATGACCACTTAGTCAGCTCCCTGCTATGCTTTACTGCTTTCTTGATGCATAATGCATTTTCATCTACTTTATGACTGCCTTTGCAATTTCCATCTAATTGTATAATGTGTTGACGCTCTAGTGTCTGTATCGTCTGTATAAAAATGGCTTTGTTTAATCACTGTGCATAATCACTATATATTGTTTGTTAAGTTTGAATATTCTCTACTGTGGAGCCCCTGTTCAGGAATCTGCTTAATTGTCTGATGTTGTATTATCTCTATATATTTTAACTACTGTATCTCTCTGATGTGGAGCCTTTGTGAAGGAGTCTTTGACTCAAAGGATTGTAGTTCTGATACTGTTCAATAAATAAATATTTCAGTACCCAAGGTGTTGAAAACATACATAATTGGCAGCCACCTTGTCCAACATTCAGCAAGATTTGTACAAGTTAGAAATAAATGGGTAAGATTTTCAATCTCCCCTTGCTTAAATGAACATGTCAAGTCATTTTTTTTATGTTCACCATGCACACATATGCAGTGAATATTTTGTTAGGAGAGTGGGTTTTGAGGGGAGTGACACTGTCAGTCCAATGCAGAGAAGTCTGCAAGGGGCTTGTCAGTGTCACACCAATCATTAGCCAGGCTGACCATGACAGTATTCTGACTAGCTGGGCATAAATTTTGTATATTTCAAAGGAAAGAGAAAACCCAATCATAGGGCCTGTCTTTCCTTTGATCTGCACCACCCAGAAAGCACAGCTGATCTGTCAAGATCAGCCTGCTGCAGAATTTCATCCTATAACAAAGAAAACTGTCCATTGATGTCTGTTGCTGGTGCCCCAAAACTGTGCCCCCCAATCCTCCCTCTCAGCACCCACCACCCCCTTCACAAACATAGCACTGACACTGGGGGTGCCCAATCCCCCAGTGTAGCCACCTGAAATAAAGAAACCATTCATTGTAGTTATATATATATATATATATATATATATATATCTACAGCTAGTAAAAAGGAAAACCATCCATCAATGTCTGTTTCTGCTGTCCTTTACTGTCTTACTGTCCACCCACTCAACCCTACTATGCAGCACCCACCCCCCCAAATATAACACCAACACTGGGGGGCCCAGTCCTCCAGTAATGCCACCTAAAGTAAAGAAAATCATCCCTCATCTTTTTTTTAACTCTGTAAAAAAGAAAACCATCCATTGATGTCAGTTTTGCTGTTAGTCCTCCCACCTGATCCTCCCACTCAGCACCCACCACCCAACACTCCCAAGTCCTTACTTATCCATTGGGGGTCCAATGCCATAATCCCCTCTGGACCACAGACACATCATCAGTCTTCAAAGATGGACCACAAACTGAGGAAATCAGGTATGCAGTTCAATGTATTTCAATGGGGTTTTGAACTTAGTGCCATAACTTGGTCATTGTTGTATATGTTTGCCACACATTTTCAATATGCCTTTTTTGGAACCTCACCTCATGAACAATGGCAGTGAAATTAGGCAAATCTGTCCTGAAAGGTGATTTCAAGGTTGCTGCGTGAAAGCACCTTTTGGGCAGGAGCTGACTTTGTTCATGAGGTTCAGTGATAAGAAGGCTATGTTAAAAATGTGGCACAAAAATACTAAAAAACA
This sequence comes from Neoceratodus forsteri, assembly GCA_016271365.2. Lineage (NCBI taxonomy): Eukaryota > Metazoa > Chordata > Ceratodontiformes > Ceratodontidae > Neoceratodus > Neoceratodus forsteri. Next base: position 1,057,845,129 of record CM057451.1, on the reverse strand, counting down.
ACAAAGTTATGAGCCTACATTGAAATTTGCAAAAGTAGGCTTGTAACTTTGGTCATTTTCAATATTTTGACCTCAAATTATCAACACAGCCATTTCGTCGCAGCACCTCATGAATTTGACAGCTGTCATTTTTTGAATACAGGCCAAAATGTGTTTTTGTGTCCGAAAAGGTGATTTTGCAGTTGCTGTGTGAAATCACCTTTCAGGCAGGAGTTGAGCACATTTTCTGCCCTTGTTCATGAGGTGGGATCATAAGAAGGATATGTTGAAAATTTGGAGTAAAAATATTAAAAACCAAAAAAGTTATGAGCCTATGTTGAAATTTGCAAACACAGGCTCGTAACTTTGGTAATTTTCAATATTTTGACCTGGAGATTTTCATCATAGCTTTTCTTTCTCAGATCATCCTGCTAATGTATCAAGTTGTTGCCAAGCTTTTGACTTGGTGTAAATTCACCTTTTTGGCAGGAATTGAAAATGTTCTCTGCCCCTGTTCATGAGATGGGCTCTTATGAAGGCAGTGTGGTGTCATAAGAATGCTATGTTGAAAATCTGGGGTAAAAATATGAGAAAACAACAACGTTATGAGTCTAAGTTTCAATTTGTCAACACATGCTAGTAACTATGATAATTTTCAATATCTGCACCCCAACTTTTCAACATAGTCATTTTTATACACCACCTCATGAATGTGACAGCTGTCATTTCTCAAAACCTACCAAAATGTGTTTTAACACTTGTGGCACAAAATTACATTTCAGCCATTGTTATATAAATGACACCTGTGATGCACAGAAGGAGTGGTCATAAAAAGATTATGTTGAAAATTTTGAGTAAAACACAAAACGAAAAACTAAGTTATGAGGAAATGAATTGTTATTTATTCATAACTTTATGTTTTGAAGATTCTGGTCCCTAGTGTTTAACATATCCCTTGTACTACCCCACCTCATGAACATGTCAGGTGTCATTTATCAAATCCTCTCTGAAACTTGTTTACAGTCACACAGGGAAATTACCTTTTGGATAGGATTTTAAACATTTCACCTGACTTCATGATAACATCAGGTCATAAAAAGACTGTTGGACATTTGGGGTCTAAATGTGGGAGCCTACTTGAAAGTAGAATATTGCCTCTCAACTGCCCTATCCTGGGTAATTACATTCTAACAATGTATCAAAGCAGGACACATGGAACATGAGGTATTGCATCTCATCTGCTCTATTCTAGGTAAATATATAGTAAACATGTGTACAAGCAAGGCTTGCTACAACAGCAATACCAGTGGTGAACACTGAACATTGACAAATGCTTGTTAAACATTCTCTTGCTGCCTTATTATATCTTGCATCTATAGTCTTAGACCAGAAACAATTGAGTATATAATAACAAAACACCTATCAGTCTTGTTTATCTGATAATAATGTTAAGTACGGTGCTAGTATATGTAACCTATGTTTTTTACTGTACCATTCAAAGTGTTTTAGTGCTTCTATTTTTTTCTAAGCCTTTTGTTTTTGAGATGTCCCATGATTTTAATACCTTCATGTAAACTTTATTGATACTTGATACATATTTAAAAAGGAATTAAAGCACGAGTGACTGTGATTGCTTCCATGGAATTTAACTCGAGCTCCACAAGTGCACTTACCGCTCCCTCTCCCTTTCCTATTCAGGTTGTACTTTCCCTCCTCTACACTCTTGGGAAGAAACAAAAAACTATAATCCTTCTCCCACTCCTAACATGACAAATCCTCTCCTGAAACAGACCCACCCCTCCTCCTACCCCCAGTTGTGCCCTTAATTATATCAACCCTGTTCCACCTTGCTTACCATACTTTAAGGTTATGCACTGGTGACAATTCTTAACCTTCTGGGTGCCACGGAGTATCTTAAGTCCTTATTTAGATGTTGATCACTGCTGTTCAAGTAACAATACACTGATTATGTAATGTGTATTTGCTGTTTAAAATATTTTCCCTGCTGTGAAATGTACTACTTGTTTACTTGTTTCACATTGTTAAGTCCATATTATTTGATGTGGAACCTTTGTAAAAGAGCTTCTAGCTCAAAGGTTGTTTCTGAAGACTGACTAAACAAATTAAAAAAAAAAAAATAATAATTAATTAAATTGATCTGTATGAGCCCGGTTCTCAAAGCGTAAGGAATGATGCAAGGTGCTTGCATCAAAGAGAAATTAAGTGAATAGCTCGCTGTGCCTGACCTTGTGTCATTCTAGATTTTACAATGCAGCCTGAGCCAGTTGATGGACCTCTTGCACCAGCTGAGCTTGTAGCATCCTTGTGATATATACACCAGTGTATCATGGTGGAAGGGGGCTTGCACCGGGGCAGTGCTGCAGCATTCCCCAAAGTGGGATTCTGATCCCCCCCCCCATAGGGTGCACCATCTGCTACTGTAACTAGCCCAGAGCTGGTCTAACAGCCTGTGATCCTCCCCGGAACTGTTGTTTGATTAGAGGGAACCAGTGCCCCCCCTGTTGCAACCAGTCACCCATGATATCCCAGGCCACTTCACACAGCAGTCAGACACTAGCAGACAACCAGTGGAGTGGCTGATGGTATCCCACTGTGGCAGGTACATGCCCTCAGGGTCCACCCGCCATGGTGCCAGACATGCAAACTGCCTTCCCACAAAGGCTGCGCTGTCACAGTGGTGACTTTGCACTTTCCCCATCAGGGGTCTGTTGCCACCTCCTGGTCCCATCTCAACCCATCCTGCCCTCAGCTTTTTGTGCTCTGGCCAGATCACCCAGTGGGTTTCTATCAGTGGTTCCTGATGCCACAGGACTGTCCTACAGCTTGTGTCAGTCCTCTCCCATGCACCATGTGTTTAGCACATGGGGCGGTTGTGGCAAGTGTGTGGAGTTTTGTGCCATTATCCCTCCAATTACAGAACATGGCACAGTGTCCCTGGTGCACTGGCAATCGATGTAAGCTGCAGTTTGCCTCAATCTGCATAGACCTAGGGGACACTTTGAGAATCTGGCCCTATTTATTTCTGCCAGTCTTTCCATAAATGAGTTCTACTTATTTGTATATCGCAAAAGGCTTTCCACATTTTTAACTATGTAGAAGTGGTTTCTTTATTATGCCAGGAGTTCTTTTCTAATTAACATTGTTTAGTTAGTCTGTCATTTGAGTAGTGCATTATTTTTGTCCAATATACCAACATTCTGTTTAGCTATTTCTTATATTTTAACCATCCCCAACCTGGCCATCACTATTTTAACCAAGGCTGATTTTGGTACTTTCAGGACTAATCTATACAGGGATATAAAGGACAATTCAGTAGTCCCCATATTTCCATAACTCCATAACTCTGCCATATGTAATGCAATAATACTTAACTTTGCTTTTGTTCCTTTAAACACCGGTTCCACTACCATATCTTCATATTTTTGTTAAATCTGAGTAACCCTACCTTATTTTGATTTAGCCTTCCTAATACATTTTGTTTGTGTGTGTGCCACAAGTCATTTTTAATAAAATGTAAGCCTAGGTAGCAAAAGAGTTTGACTTCCTCTAATGTTTCCCCTTGAATTTAACACCCAGTATGACATTTCTTCTTTCCATAGACATTATTTTACTTTTATTAAAATTTTCAAGGAGGATTCCAAACAGAATTCTTCCAGTAACCCAAGTTTCCTTTGAAGACCTATGGGTGAGTTTAAATAATAACCAAATCATCAGCATATAATAATGCAGTCACTGAGATACCTTTTACATTTGGAGAGTGTCAGTGTAATTCATTCACAAATAAATTAACAACATAGGTGCTAGAAGCCACCCTTACATGACTCCTAGGTTGGTTTGAAAAGTGACTGTACGATTACCTTCCAGGTCATGTCTGACCACTGACCATGCATTGTGATATGCTGTATGGTGGATTGCTGTTGTGTATGGAGATACATACATCGTAAAAAGACATTCTGCTGCAGAAGTGACCTAGCTACTAAAGCAGAATGACTTTTCATTCTGTGTTAGTAGATATGTCACAATGCAAGTGTTCCCATCTGCACTTTTGAAAGATCTAGTGGCAGTTGGTAGCAAAGTGCGGGATGCAGAAAGTAAAGTTTGATCTCTGTTCACTAAACAAGTGATTTTTTTTAACCATACACTATATAGAATAGTGTATGGTAGCCCAAATACATAACATTGCCCTTCTTTCACCTCATGTTTTCCATGATAACAAATGAACCTTTTGAGCTTTGCTCCCAATGCCCTTGTTGTGATGGAAAAAACTTGGTATCAGAACACTGTTTTTGTGTATGGACTGCCATACACTATTCTATATATAAATTATGTATGATTCTAATTAATGTTCTAATCTTGCTGTACTTATCCAACCTGTTCCAAAGTAATGTCATTGATAACAAATTGAAAGTAGCTTTGAAATTGATAAATACCAAATATAAATAACCAAATCATCAGCATATAATAATACAGTCACTGAAATACCTTTTACATTTGGAGAGTGCCAGTGTAATTCATTCACAAATAAATTAACAACATAGGTGCTAGAAGGCACCCTTACATGACTCCTAGGTTGGTTTGAAAAGTGACTGTAAGATTACCTTCCTGGTCATGTCTGACCACTGACCATGTATTGTGATATGCTGTATGGTGGATTGCTGTTGTGTATCGAGATACATGCTCTGTAAAAATACATTCTGCTGCAGAAGTGACCTAGCTACTAAAGCAGAATGACTTTTCATTCTGTGTTAGTAGATAGGTCACAATGCAAGTGTTCCCATCTGCACTTTTGATAGATCTAGTGGCAGTTGGTAGCAAAGTGCAGGATGCAGAAAGTAAAGTTTGATCTCTGTTCACTAAAAAGTGATTTTTTTTTAACCATACACTATATAGAAAAGTGTATGGTAGCCCAAATACATAACATTGCCCTTCTTACACCTCATGTTTTCCATGACAACAAAGGAACCTCTTGAGCTTTGCTCCAGATGCCCTTGTTGTGATGGAAAAACCTTGGTATAAGAACATTGTTTTTGTGTATGGATTGCCATACACTATTCTATATATAAATTCTGTATGATTCTAATTAATGTTCTAATCTTGCTGTACTTATCCAACGTCTTCCAAAGTAATGTCATTGATAACAAATTGAAAGTAGCTTTGAAATTGATAATTACCAAATATAAATAACCAAATCATCAGCATATAATAATACAGTCATTGAAATACCTTTTACATTTGGAGAGTGCCAGTGTAATTAATTCACAAATAAATTAACAACATAGATGCTAGAATTCACCCTTACATGACTCCTAGGTTGATTTGAAAAGTGACTGTAAGATTACCTTCCAGGTCATGTCTGACCACTGACCATGTATTGTGATATGCTGTATGGTGGATTGCTGTTGTGTATCGAGATACATACTCTGTAAAAAGACATTCTGCTGCAGAAGTGACCTAGCTACTAAAGCAGAATGACTTTTCATTCTGTGTTAGTAGATATGTCACAATGCAAGTGTTCCCTTCCGCACTTTTGATAGATCTAGTGCAGTTGGTAGCAAAGTGCAGGATGCAAAAAGTAAAGTTTGATCTCTGTTCACTAAAAAAGTGATTTATTTTAACCATACACTATATAGAATAGTGTATGGTAGCTCAAATACATAATATTGCCCTTCTTACACCTCATGTTTTCCATGACAACAAAGGAACCTCTTGAGCTATGCTCCCGATGCCCTTGTTGTGATGGATATAAGGGGGGCAGACTTTGGGATAATGGGGAGATGCTTGAAAGAGGCATTAAGGGGAATGGGACAGGAATCAGGGGTTGAGGAACAGTGGGCAGTATTTAAAATGGGGATTACAAGAACAACAGAATTATGCATTAAACAGGTTAGCAAGAGGAAAAGGAAGAGGAGACCATTATGGTTTTCCAAAGAGGTAGCAAAGAAAGTGAAAGCCAAAAAGATTGCATTCAGGCAATACAAAAGACACAGGCAGAAGGGGATGGGAGAAGTACCAGGAGAAGCAAAGGGAGGCAGGAGGTCAGTAAGGAAGCCAAAGCTCAGACAGAAGAACACATTGCAAAATCAGTGGGTAGGGGGACAAAATCTTTACAGGTACATAAGTGAAAAAAGAAAGACAAAGGGAGGGATAGTGAGACTGAAGGGGAGGATGGGGGCCATGTGGAGGATGACAACAGTAAAGCTGACATATTGAACAGGTATTTCTCTCAGTCTTTACTGTGGAAGAGAGGGGTAATAGGTCTGAAAGGAGTACAAAGGTGAGAATGGTGCAGAAATGGACTCAAGTCCCTTTACACGAGAAAGGGTGCTGAAGGAACTGGAAGTAATAAGAGTTGATAAAGCAATGGGGCCCAGGGTCCTTAAAGAACTAAGAGAGGTGGTGGCTGAACCTCTGGCTATCCTGTTTAGCCGATCACTGGAAACAGGGGAGGTACCCAAAGACTGGAGGACAGCAGATGTAGTCCCCTTATACAAAAGTGGGAACAAAGAGGAAGCAGGGAACTACAGACCAGTCAGCCTCACCTCGGTAGTGGGGAAGATCATGGAAGCACTACTGAAGGAGAGATTGGTGGAACATCTGGTTGTCAATGGACTACAGGACCCAAAGCAGCATGGTTTCACCAGGGGGAGGTCATGTCAGACCAACCACATTGAATTTTTTGACTGGGTGACTAGGGAGGTGGATCAGGGGAGGGCAGTAGACATGGCCTATCTGGACTTCAGCAAGGCCTTTGACACTGTGCCACATAGAAGACTATTACACAAACTGGGGAATATGGGTGTGGGCAGGACACTAGTGTGGTGGGTAGGTAACTGGCTGGGTGGCAGGACACAGAGGGTGGTGGTAAATGGCTGTCACTCCACAGAGGGAAGAGTGACCAGTGGGGTACCACAGGGATCAGTGCTGGGACCAGTCCTATTCAACATCTTCATCAGTGACATTGCGTAGGACCTAGAAGGTAGAATTTCACTCTTTGCTGATGACACAAAGCTCTGTAACAGAGTAGACACACCAGAGGGTGTAGACAGAATGAGAAGCGACCTGCAGAAACTTGAAGAATGGTCAGGGGTTTGGCAGTTGAAATTCAATGCAAAGAAGTGCAAGATAATGCATATGGGGCACAAAAACCCTGGCACAATATATTAGTTGGGGGTGAGGATATAGCATGCACCAAGCAGGAAAGGGATCTTGGGGTTGTCATCTCTGATGACCTCAAGGTAGGGAAACAGTGTGACAAGGCAGCAGGTAAAGCAAATAGGATGCTGGGATGTATAGGCAGGGGCATCACCAGCAGGAAAATGGAGGTCATAATTCCGCTACACAAGACACTAGTGAGGCCCACCTGGAGTACAGTGTACAGTTCTGGAGACCATACCTATGTAAGGACATGGACAGGTGAGAAAGGTTCAGAGGAGGAAACAAAGATGGTGCATTGATTGCATCACAAGTCCTATGAAGACAGGTTGAAGGAACTGAACATGTACTCCCTGGAGGAGAGGAGGAGAGGGGATATGATAGAGACATACAGTATCTTACAGGGAGGAACAGGGTGCAGGAAAACACTATTTTAAGCGAAAAAGATGTTCCAGGACAAGAGGAATGGGATGAAGTTGGAGGAGGGGACGATTCAGAGGAAACATGGGAAAGAATTTCTTCACAGAACGGGTGGTGGACAAGTGGAACACCCTGCCAGAGGAAGTGATGGGGGCTGAAACAATCATGGGATTTAAGAATGCATGGGATAGACATAAAGGAATTCTGGAGGTCAGGGGTAAGGGGCAACAGACTTCTAGGAAAACAAACTGAACTTACAAGCTCAAATGGGCAGACTGGATGGGCCATAGGCCCTTATCTGCCGACACTGTCTACGTATCTATGTATCTATGAAAAAACTTGGTATAAGAACATTGTTTTTGTGTATGGACTGCCATACACTATCCTATATATAGATTCTATATGATTCTAATTAATGTTCTAATCTTGCTGTACTTATCCAACCTGTTCCAAAGTAACGTCATTGATAACAAATTGAAAGTAGCTTTGAAATTGATAAATACCAAATATAAATAACCAAATCATCAGCATATAATAATACAGTCACTGAAATACCTTTTACATTTGGAGAGTGCCAGTGTAATTCATTCACAAATAAATTAACAATATAGGTGCTAGAAGGCACCTTACATGACTCTAGGTTGGTTTGAAAAGTGACTGTGAGATTACCTTCAGGTCATGTCTGACCACTGACCATGTATTGTGATATGCTGTATGGTGGATTGCTGTTGTGTATCGAGATACGTGCTCTGTAAAAAGACATTCTGCTGCAGAAGTGACCTAGCTACTAAAGCAGAATGACTTTTCATTCTGTGTTAGTAGATATGTCACAATGCAAGTGATCCCATCTGCACTTTTGATAGATCTAGTGGCAGTTGGTAGCAAAGTGCAGGTTGCAAAAAGTAAAGTTTGATCTCTGTTCACTAAAAAAGTGATTTTTTTTAACCATACATTATATAGAATAGTGTATGGTAGCCCAGATACATAACATTGCCCTTCTTACACCTCATGTTTTCCATGACAACAAAGGAACCTCTTGAGCTATGCTCCCGATGCCCTTGTTGTGATGGAAAAAACTTGGTATGAGAACATTGTTTTTATATATGGACTGCCATACATTATCCTATATATAGATTCTTTATGATTCTAATTAATGTTCTAATCTTGCTGTACTTATCCAACCTGTTCCAAAGTAATGTCATTGATAACAAACTGAAAGTAGCTTTGAAATTGATAAATACCAAATATAAATGTTTTCTCTGGATCAGAAATTGGCTTGGGGATAGACTGCAATGGGTGGTGGGGGCGATAACTCTCCTCTCCCAAGCCAGTGACCAGTGGTGTGCTGCAGGGCACTGTACTGTGGCCGGTATTGTTTGGACTGTTCATAGCAGATATAGCACGTGGGTTAGAGAGCAGGATCAGCCTGTTTGCAGGTGTCACCAAGATGTGAGCTGTAGTGGATGACATAGAGGGGTAGCAGAGACTACTGGGTGACTTCACTAAGCTTGAGGAGTGGTCAGCAAGGTGGCAACTGGGATTTAATGCAAAGAAGTGCAGAATTATGCATTTCAAGGTGAGGAGCCACAGGAGAGAATATTGGCTGGGTGAGGTGGGGTTAGGGGTCACTGAGGAAGAGAAGAACCTGTGGGTCATAGTAACAGAAAACATGAATAACTCTGCTCAATGCAGGATGGCAGCTGCTAGGGCCAACAGGATGCAGGGATGTATCATGCAGGGATTGTCATCCAGACTCAAAGAGGTGATCCTGCCTCTTTACAGGTCCTTGGTAAGGCTGCAGTTGGAGTACTGTGTGCAATATTAGCATCTGTACCTGAGGAAAGATGTTAGGCATCTCAATGGGGTGCAGTGCAAGGTGACAAAAATGATTCAGGAGGTGGAGGGTAGAGCCTACGAGGATAGGCTAGGTCATCTGGGTTTGTTCACCTTGGAGGAGAGAAAGGGTAGGGGGAACATAATGGAGACTTTTAAGTACTTGAGGGGGATCAACAAACCTGGTGCAGAGAGGCTGTTTAAGCAAAGGAAGGGAAGGGACATGAGGGGGCATGGGCTGAGATTGGAGGGGGGGCAGGTTCAAGAGGGAGATGAGATGGCATTATTTCACAGAGAGGGTTGTGTTGAAGTGGAACATTCTGCCAGAGGGGGTGGTGGCTAGTGGTGACTTTCAAAAGGGCATGGGATAGGGCATGGGAGGGGGGCTGGTTAAAGAACACTGAGCAGTTCCAGGAGGTGAGTAGGGGGTCAGGGGAGGGGCAGCTGCAAAATAAGGGGCTAGCTGCATATATGAACAGATTTGATGGACTGTAATCCAAGAACAGATCTAGTAAAGGAAGAAACAATTAATAACACATAGAACAATCAAGCATGTAAACACATTACAGGCCACTCTAATATCCCATCCCACCCTGCTGTTGGTAAACCATGTATACATTCTCAAATGATTTCTTTCCTAGAGACCTAATATATTATGGAAAATTGATCCCCTTGTTAGGTAGCATAAGATGGAAGTGATCAGAGGGTAGCGGGGTAGTGGTAAAATTGTTGGGCTGAAAGGTTACTCTGCACAGTCAAGTTAGTCCCTGAGGAAGGGGGGTAGAAAACTAATAATTAGCTGGATTAAAGGGTCTCATCTATCAAGGGAAGGCAAAAGTATCCTCTCTGAGAAGTTTAAGTGCATCCTTAGTGATCATTTAAACTTGCCAAGGGGGAAGCATATATGTCAAGGGGATTATCATAGCCACCCCCCCCCCACAGGACATAACTGAAAGCAGTCAGGATCTAATAACTAGCATATCTAACCATAAAACTACCATGGTTACAATGGGGGAGAGAACCGAAGGTACATCACTAATGCAGCACAGGGCAAAGACCAATTAACAAGGAACATTAAGGGGTACACAGAGTGGAAGGTCATGTACACAGATGCCTGCAGTCTGGCAAACAAAATCCTAGACATAACAGCAATGATGGCAGAGACAACCCTGGACATTGTGGCTCTTACGGAGACATGGTACACAGGGAACCATGACTGGGATGCAGCCATACCAGGGTATACACTTTTTAGAAAGGTTAGGGAGGGGAAGAAGGGAGGAGGGGGTTGCTATGTATGTAAAGAAAGGGATTAAAGCTATGGAAGCTCAGAGATCCAGGGAAGAAGCAGAGGCTTTGTGGGTCAGTCTGGAGTCAGGGAATAAAACAACCATCCGTGCTGGAGTAGTTTACAGGCATCCCACGCAGGGGGAGGATATAGATCTATTATTAGTGGAAGTCATCCATAATATGGCAGTCAAAAGGGAAGTACTACTAAAGGGTGACTTGAACATGCCGGATGCAGATTGGAATACCCAGACTGCAAGTACATCAAAGAGCAGGGTCCTCATGTCTGCCGTGTATGGGGCAAACCTAAGGCAGCTGGTGGTTGAGCCCACCAGACAGGGGGATATACTGGACTTAGTGCTGACAAATGGGGACAGAATCATGGATGTTGAGGTGGGCAGTACCCTTGGTACCAGTGACCACAGAACTGTGTGGTTTAGAGCCAACATGTTGACAGAAGAAAGCCATTCAAAAACTAAGATCCTAGATTTCTGGAAGATCAACTTCATGGAGATGGAGGAACAGCTCAAAATTGCCCTGGCAGCAGAAGATACGGGGAAGGGGGTAGAAGAACAGTGGCTTAGGATCAAGAGATCCATAGCAGAAGTGACAAATCAATGTGTCAGACTGCTTAGCAAAAGCAAAAGAAAGAAGCAGCCACTGTGGTTCTCTAAGTCAGTAGCCAAGAAAGTGAGAGAAAAAAGTAAGGCATTCAGGAAATACAAAGAGACACAGAAAGAAGAAGACAGACTGAAATATTTGGAGAAGCAGAGACAGAAGCTGGGAAAGCTGTCAGAGGGGCTAAGGCAATAACTGAGGAAGGAATAGCACAGGCTATTAAAAGGGGGAAAAGACCTTCTTCCATTGTATTAGCAAAAGGAAGAAAACAAGAAATGATATTGTTAGGCTAAAGAAAGGAGAGGGTGGGTGGGTGGAGGATGACCTTTAAAAAGCTGAGATACTGAACAAATATTTTTGCTCAATATTTACCAAGGAAGTAGCTGGAGAGGGACCAAGACTCATGAGGAAAGATGTATTGGGGGGGGGGGAGGTGGACATCAGCCCATTTACAGTGGATAGAGTCTTGGAGGAACTAGGAAAAGTAAAGACAGACAAGGCAATGGGGCCAGACAGGATTCACCCTAGAGTGTTGAAGGAACTCATGGAAGTTCTAGCAGGTCCACTGACAACCCTCTTCAACCAATCACTAGAGACAGTGGAGGTATGTGGGGACTGGAGGGGGGCAGAGGTTGTCCCCCTGCAAAAGGCTGGAAGTAGGGAGAAGGCAGACAATTATAGACCTGTAAGCCTGATTTCAGTGTTGGGGAAGCTGATGAAGTCCCTGCTTAGGGAGAGGGTAGTGAAGTTCCTGGAGTCAAGCAGTGCAAAAGACCCAAGGCAGCATGGATTCACTGATGGTAGGTCCTGTCAGACTAATCTTATCGATTTCTTTGGCTGGGTGACCAGGGTAGTGGATCAGGGAGGGGTTGTTGATGTGACCTACCTGGATTTCAGTAAGGCCTTCCACACCGTTCCTCATAGAAGGTTGCTTAACAAATTGGGGAATCTGGGTGTGGACTCTAAAGTGGTAAAATGGGTTGGTAACTGGCTAAAAGGTTGGACCCAGAGGGTGGTAGAAAATGGCATAAAATCAGAAAGGGGGAGGTGATCAGTGGGGTTCCACAGGTATCTGTTCTGGGTCCATTCTATTCAATGTTTTCATAAGTGACATTACAGAGGGACTGGAGGGGAAAGTATGCCTGTTTGCAGATGACACCAAGATTTGTAACAGAGTTGACCCACAGGAGGGGTTAGATAAAATGAGAAATGACCTGAGACTACTTGAGGAATGGTCAAGGGTTTAGCAGTTGGGTTTCAATGCTAAGAAGTGCAAGACAATGCATCTGGGACACAGAAACCCAATAGAGGAATACAGGATGGGGGGCAGGTTCTAGCCACCATAAGTCAGGAGATAGTCCTAGGGGTTATCATACCTGATAACCTGAAGTCAACTAAACAATGCAAAAAAGCAGTGGGGAAGGCAAACAGAATGCTGGGGTGCATAGCAAGAGGCATAACCAGTAGGAGGAGTGAAGAGATGATGCCACTGTACAGATCACTGGTGAGGCCTCATCTGGAATACTGTGTCCAGTACTGGAGACCGTATCTCAGGAAGGACATAGACAGAATGGAAGCAGTCCAGAGAACAGCAACAAAAATGATACATGGACTGCACCACAGTCCTTATGAGAAAAGACTTAAGGAACTAAATATCTATGCACATAAAGGGAGAAGGGAGAGAGGGGATATGAGAGAGACTTTCAAATACCTTAGAGGAATAAATAGGATACAGGAGGGGAGCATATTTCAGAGATGAAAATACGCAAGGACAAGGGGACATAACATGAGGCTGGAGGAAGGGAGGCTTGGGGGAATGCTAGGAAGTCTTTTTTCACAGAGAGGGTGGTGGATCCACAAAATAGCCTACCAGCAGAGGTGGTGGAAGCAAAAACAGTACAGGGATTCAATAGCGCATGGGATGAGCATAACGGCACCCTGCTGCACAGCAGAGTAGGGGAAAGGTAGTCCAGATTAGAGTAGGGATTGCCAAACTAAATAGGGAAATGGGAAGACTAGGTGGGCTGTATGGTCCTTATCTGCCGACAGAGCATATGTTTCTATGTTCTATGTTTCATTGGTCTAATACATTGTGTACTCACCTGTACTCATGTAGAGCTCTAAGCATGACAACCTCTATGCTCAGATACCTGGGTATAGAGAGGAAAGTGCTGATCTAAAGAACTAAGTGAGGGAAGAAAAAGTGCCAGAAGGGACAGGTAGTCACTCCCTAGCCCATCAAAGTCCTTCAAGGGGTGTTATAGTTGGAAACTTTTAAACGGGGAGGGGGGATAAAGTCTTCATTTTGTTTGCCCGTTGTTTACTTTGTGCTCTGCTGTAGCGGTTACAGTCCCAGGGGGAATGGGTCGGTGAGTCATCACATAGGAAGTAGGCAGAAGACTCCATAAGGAGTCTATCACTTGGAAGATACACCAGTCACTCAATAAGAGGTTACAGTCGAAAGGATTAGTATAGGGTTGCTTCAACCATTAGGCTTGTTCTATAGGGTTGTCCAAGGGAATCTGTCTAAAAAAGGGTTACAGAAACTCTGATAAACCATTAGCTTCCCCATTATCTGGTGAGAGTTTTTTCATATCGAGCAGCAAGGGACAGGAGGTTGAACCATTCTTCATAGGATGGAGGTTCAGGGTCCCTCCACTGACTAAGCAGCACTCTTTTGGCAGCCACCATTGGTCCATTTATCTAAAGGAGTTGGGGCCTAGTCAAGTTGGAGTTTGCTTGGGGCTGGCCGAGAAGTGCTAGCTGAGGGTATTCTGTCCCTAGCTTAGGAAATACTATAGAGCAAGTATCCCATACCTTGCTCCAGAAAAGGTCTGTAGTTGGGCAAGACCAGAGGATGTGCATTAGTGTTGCCTGCAGTGGGGGGCACCTCCAGCAATCACTATTATCAAATAAGCCTGCTCTATAGAGCCACTGAGGGGTTCTGTAGACCATATGTAAGATTTTGAATTGAAAGTATTTTGCATGTAGTTCCATGGAGGCCTGGTACACATTGTTCCACACTTCGGCCAACTCCTGCAGGGAAATCATTATGTCAAGCTCTAGTTCTCACTTATATCTCACACCCACTGGTGGGACGGGGGCAGGTATGTGTCCAGAAGGCCTTACGTTTGACAGTCAGGTGTTGTGCACTATCTGGGGTAGTCACCCATTCTTCACATGTCTGCGGCTGGGGGAGAACAAGATCCTGAGTGATCTTTTGTTTAATGAGGTTGCGTATTTGCAGGTATTTCCAGAAATGGGACTGATGTAAGCAATATTTTGTTTGAAGATTATCAAAGGAATACAAACAGTCTGTCACTGGGTCAAAGAGGTCCTGGAGGATGGTGATGCCTCTGTCCTACTAACAGATTTGCCATGTATAAGTAGGCTGGGGTTATGCCAGAGGGGCCTAGTTGTTGACGTGTGAGGATTCCAGTCAAGTTGTCTGGCATACCAATCCTAGATGTGCTTTGTGTAGCATGGGCAGAAGGAGATTTTGGTACAAAGAGACCAGTCTGGGAAGATTAAGGACAATGCCGATGATAGCTGACCTTGGGCCAATTTCAGAGGTGTCCACCCAGGTATGCGCGAAGTTAACTGGGGCACATAGCTAATCACTGTCTGATATCAGATGATAAAGTCATGGTATAATGTCATGTCAGGAAGCCCAAAACCTCCCTCTTTCCAGGGTCTTTGCAAGGTCCTAAGCTTTATTTTAGGGTCTTTTCCATCCCATATGAAGGTAGACACCTTTGGCACTAGCTTTTGGAAGAAGTTTCCTGGAAGGGCAATGGGTAGATTGGCCAATGTATACTGTAGCTTAGGGATGGCAATCAATTTCAATGCATTGATCATCCCCCATAGGGAAAGGATATGAGATTTCCAATGGAATATATCAGACTCCAGTGTGTCCAGCATTTTCTGGGCATTAGCCACATGAATGGCAGGGATTGTAGGTTTAAGAATGATGCCTAAGAGACTACTCCATCCATTGCCCACTGATAAGGGTAGGCACAAACATATCTGTTGTACATGCACTATTAAGGGGTAGCAATTGAGACTTTGCACCATTCAGTTTGTAGCTGGATAGGGAAGAATATTGTGATAAGATTTCCTGTAGGGCTGGTAGGGAGGAAGAGACAGGGCTAGAGAGAAAAAGAGTGATATCATCGGTAAAAAGCGTGATTTTAAGGGAGAAGTTCTGTATTTTTAAACTTGTAATATGGGCATCAGCACTAATTTTAATTGCCGGGGATTCCACTGCCAATAGAAAAGGAAAAGGAGAGACAGCATATCCCTGTCTGGTTTGTCTGTGGAGAGGAGTGTAGACAGATAGTGCAGAATTGGTTAGGGCAGCTGCTGTAGGTGCAGTGTACAGTAATTATATCAGGGAGATGAATGGGGATGGAAAACCAAATCTGGCCATTGCATCAAACAAGTACACCCACTCCACCCTATCAAATACTTTTTCAGCATCTAGCAAGAGGGTGTCAGTGGGCTGGGAAAGGGTACTGGCTTCACATATCAGATCCAGGGTCCTGTGAATGTTGTCAGACCCCAGTCTCCCAGGCATAAAAAGCCAACGTGGTCCAAGTGAATTAAAAAAGGCATAACTGGTTCCATCTATTTGGCTAAACATTTAGCAAATATTTTTGCATTCACGTTGAGTAAGGATATCATCCAGAACTGGAAACAGAGGATACTATCCTTGCCCTTCTTTGGAGTTAGGGTGATAATTGCCTCAGAGAATGTGGGCAGGAGCTTCTACTTTTCCCTAGCTTCATTGAACACAAGGGCTAATCTCAGGGCTAGTAGATCTGAGAAAGTGGCTTAAAACTCAGTAGGAAAGCAATCCAGGCCTGAAGTCTTGCCATGTGTCATATTATGGATAGCGTGGGCAAACTCCTCTCTTTGGATTGGGGCTGTAAAGGTTAGTAGAATGTGAAATGGAACCATGGCACCTGTAGGTAGGTCAGCATAGTAGGCAGAATATTTGCCCTGTGTGTGGCTGACTTCCGAGGAGTAGAGGGAAGCATGAAAGTTTTGGAATGCTTGATCAATGTCTTTCGGGGCCATCAGTTTATTTCCATGGGGGTCACTGATTACTGAAATATATTTTTCCATGGACTGCACTCGAAGTCTAGATGCTACCAGCCTCCCTAGTTGCTCTCCTGTCTCCCAATATTTTGGGTTCAATTTATTAAGGGCATAGACTGTTCTATATTGCAAAATGTCTTCTATTTCAGTTTTTAGCTATACAATTCAATCTCTAGTGTGGGGGTTCCTATGGGTGCCCTGTACACCACCAATTTGTGGGTTTTCAGTTCTGCTTCCCTAACTTTAAAAGCAGAGTCACAGTGTTTATTAACATTGGTGGCAGGGGCTTTCAACATGTCCCACAGTACTGCTTTAAGGGCCTCTCATTGGGTGGCCTGGGAGAAATCTGGAATGTCATTAAGGGAATCATATTCTTGGATAATGTGCCTTAAGCATTGTTAGGTCTCCTCCAACTGTATGAAGGAGGTTTAAGGTTCTAATTATTACATCTACCAGTGGAAGCTTCCCAGGTCGGGGAAAGCATTACCGAGGCATGATTGGAGACCAAGATATTCCCCAAAGAAACTCCCCAGGTCCTGGGTATCAGGTCCAGTGAGGTTAGTATGACATCAGTCAGACTGTCTGAATCATGAGTGGCGATAACAAGTAAAATCCGTATCAGACAGATGGAGAGTGTGCCAGATGTCATGCAGGCCTGAGTCCTGGAGAAGAGTGGTCACTTGGGCTGCTAGGATAGATTCCTATAGGGGGCCAGGGCCAGTCCAGTCTATTTGTGGGTCCAAAGCTAAATTCAGGTCACCTCCAATTACAATGCCGGTAGGGGCTCCTGGGACTTTGGCCCGAACTGCTTAGAACAGGTAGCAAAACAAAATAGTGATAAAAAAATAACAAATAAGCAGAATAGGTGAAACTAAAACATTAGAAACTTAGTAAAACAAAGATTCTGATTCAGAATCAGATGAACTCAGGCAGCATATCCCAGTGAGGCTACCATTCATCCTATCAATCCCATTTCTTTAAAATGTTAATAATTATATTCCCTTTTCAAGAATCTGAGAATGTGTTTGTCTCAATGCATTTATTCAATAAATTGCACAAAAGCTTGCCCCACCTTTCCATCTTGATCTTATATACATATGATGGAACTTGATTTATTCCTAGGGCTTTACAGTAGTGCTGTAAGGAATTTTCAAATTCCAGCTAAATTAAATTCCACAGAATTTTCAAAATTCCTCAGAAATCCTGCCAAAATTCCTACAGAAATGGAATGGTGCAATTTTGCAGCAGAAAATAGTTGAGGAATGATTTTCTGTGGAAAATGATGTTGTATTTTCCGCGGATCTCAATATTTTCCACGGAAATTGCTGCAGAATACTTTTTCCATGGAATAAAATGCTGTTCCATGGAATATTATTCCGCAGATCACAGTAGGTGGAATTCTGCAGAAGAAGCAGCGAAATTCTGATGAAAATTCCACCGGTTAAATGATCATTCTGCGTTAATTTAGCCGGTGGAATTCCACACAGCACTACTTTATAGTATTTCTTTTTATTTCATCAGTCACCTTTATAATGCCTTCATGGGTTGTTGAAACTGGGTCATGGTTAACTGACATAGTGTCAGTCCAGGGTATGGGGCGACTATTGTTCATCTATACCTACATGCAGTAAAATAAGAATGTTCTCATAATATTTTATCTAGTTTAATGGAGATATATTGGCATTTATAATATTGGCATAATTG
This sequence comes from Neoceratodus forsteri, assembly GCA_016271365.2. Classification (NCBI taxonomy): domain Eukaryota; kingdom Metazoa; phylum Chordata; order Ceratodontiformes; family Ceratodontidae; genus Neoceratodus; species Neoceratodus forsteri. The sequence goes on along the minus strand of CM057451.1, from coordinate 1,057,827,018 downwards.
TTAGATCCCTTAGTGACCATCAACCAATTTGTTTTTGTGTTTCATTCCTCTATGACAGCTAACATATCTCCCCAAAAGTTTATGTAATAATCCCTCATCACCTTATCTTGAATACTCTTATACAATTTTCTAGATTTGTTTAAAAGGTAATGTGATGTTTTAATGGATATTTTTTCATATATTTCACAAATTTTAAAAGTTTGGCTTTATATATATTACAAATTCCATTGAATTCACCTTCCTTCTTTGTAAACACCTATTTTTTTATAAAAATGGAAAACTGTATAAAACATATTCAACTGCTCATAAATAAGACCACCTCCCTGTCTTGGTGGACGCTATTTGCAATTTTCTCGATTTCTTGGCCTCGAGTCAAGGCTGACAGATCTTTATCATCTAAATACATTAATTTTCATCCAAATAAATGTGTTTTTGTTTATCACCTCTATTTAGGTATTCATCAGTTCTTTCCCTCTTGTCATTTTTTTGCATTCGAATTCTGCTACTTATACGACTATATGGGGAAATGATCACCAAAGGAAGTTGTCCAACATGCTCATTCCTTTACTAAAGGCAAAAGTGTACTGTGCTGTCATGTCGCCATTTATAGTAGCATTTAGGATACCTAGTCCTGTATTTTCAGTAATTCAAAATTGTTCTTCTATTTCTGTTTATAGTTTTATTAAGTGCATTATGCTTCAGTGTTGTTTCACATTCCTTCTCTGTAAAATTACCCAGTTCTCCAAGCCTTGCATTAAAATCATAAGAAGGATTTCAGTATCTGTTTCAGACTGTATAACAAGTTGTAGCTTGTTTATAATAGTTTCCCATATTGTACAACCATAATAAGTATATTTTGGGGAGCGACATAACTTTCCCCATTAGATAATGTACTCCCTGCCAGGAAATCTTTAGTAGTATGAAGTCTTCTCTTATGTTCATTTTTTCTTTAATATATACATCTTCAAATTTTGATTAATACAGCCAATCTGCCCTAAGATCTACCATTTTCTGCCTTTTTGTGCCTTATTTGATATACAGTCTTAGCCTTTTAACCACAGTTCTGAGATTGCTCAAGTTTCTCGTTTCTCGTAATGAAATACTTGCATGTTGCAATGCAAAGTCTTTATATTCTTTATCACTGAAGAGCTTATTATCCCCTGCTATATTCCAGAAGAGAATAATACCATCTTCAGTATCTGTTTCCATGGATTTATTTAGAGCTAGGCTTGAAGTGCATAAATGGACAGGTACTTGTTTTCAGAAGTTTATGCTTTATCTGGAGGGAGATGACAACAAGTAGGGCAGTATAGTGCAGTGGGTTAAGGCTCTGAGCTGCAAATCTGGCGACATCCAGCAGACCAGGCCTGCATTTGAATCCCACAGCTTCCACTTGCATACTGTGTGACCCTGAGCAAGTCACCTAACTTCCCTGTGCTCCCAGGTTGCTCCTGTAAAAAAAGCTTTCAGCTTAGTGTGCTACTCCTGGTTAAACAACTAAAATTAAACAAAAAAAAAGATGACAGCAAGTAAAAATAGGAGACCATTATTCAAACATGATGAATCTTATTTTGGAATTTCTTTGATGCTTTATTTTAGAGCATGTGTTCTTCATTTACAGATTATTTACCCTATGCCAGTCCTAATTCAGAGATGCTGGTGTATGTTAATGATGTAATTATTTATTCCTTTAGTAGCTCAGCATACAGCCTACAACCACAATTACAAGATAGCTATGTAAAGTTTCACACTCAGATAACATCTAACAAGCGGATACTGAACAATGGCAAAACTAAACTTGTTATTTTATTTGGTAATACTCAGAAACTGGGACAAGTAAAAAGTAACTTGCAAATATTTATTTAATGTTTTGGATTACAAACTTTGAGCTAGTAGCTCATTTATAAAGGTTCCACATCCAATACAAACAATTAGATATACAAAGATATTTAACTTATGCAAAAATCAGTTCCACAGTTACACGGTATGAGAAACAGTACAATGCAGGCCAGTGCAAAATTAATACAAGTGGCAGCCTGGTTGGCTCTGTCAGTAGGAAGGGGAAGAAATGGAGCCAAATATAGCCTTATCAAATGGGAACAAGTAGGGTGATAGGGCATGGGGCAAAACTGGCCTTACCAGTTAGGTTTGGTTCCCGATGCACCAAGCGTAGATAGGTGAAGAGGGAATATTTGGTGTTGGGGGGTGAATATGAGAGATTAAAGAGTATAGGTATTATGGAGTAGAGGAGGACACATAGGGGTGGGCTTTGTTGTAGGCAGATATTTAATTTGAGTGATGTTCCTGTAAAGGGATTAGCACTTTTGGATATCATGGAGCTCTGTTTTATCAATACATGTGAAAGACAGCTCACATTTATTTATTAATTTATTTAATTTTTGTTGACCGGATAAGGGCAATAGACAAAATCTGCCTATTTTCAGGCTTGACCCAGGGAAGGGGGATACAGATGAATGCCAACTGATCTTGAACCAGATTAAGCTGTTGGTGGTATTTTTAGTAAATGGGGGGAAATTTATCCTGGACAACGGGGAAATACCCCTGCTCTTGCCAGTAGGGGGCCCTTTGTGAGAGAGGATGACAGATTCCAGCCAGTTGAAATTGGGACATTTAGAGGGACACAGCATGCTCCCATCTGCAAGTAACTTGCAAGACCAATTGGTGAATATAATTTAAGATGGACTACTACTAAATTCAGAAATACCTCAAGAAGAAGAAGTAGAAGCCATTGCCAGAACAGAAGATCAATTGCAGAAATCCTAAGAAGAAAAAAAGCAAAAATTACTAGAACAACTGCAGAATATTGAGAAAGAGTATGATTTGAAGAGAAGAAAACTAGAGGAAGAGAAGAAACACAAACAAAATCCGAATACCTCTCCAGCTCTTTCGGGGAAAAAAACAGTATTACAAAACATTTTTCATTTTGGTGCTTCACCAGAGACCCTGAATCAAACTTTGGAATCACTTGAGAAAGATGAATCATCCACATCCACAAAATGGTCACCCAAGGCAGCATTAGAATCTGCAGGTTGGAAAAAAAACGACTCAGGTACTTGACTCCTAAACCCAGACATTCCTCTTCTGGGCACACCTGAATGGAGACCACCTACTTGTAAACCAATATCCTTGCCACCTTCAGATGTTACTACTGTGATCACTACACAATCTACTGCACTCCCAATTGACTCCAACATCATTCTGGCAACTTTACCTGAGACCCTTGGACAGCAAAAACCTACAGGTAACCCTCTCATGGTACCTTTGGATACCAGAGAGGAGATTTTTTATGACTCCCAATCTTCTGCCATAGAACATAGTTTACAGCCATTAACAGACAAAACCCATCGGCCTGTACAATTAGACAAAGAGACAGACAAGGTTCCTGAACCACTGAGACTTACCTTTGTGAGTCTACTACACAAAGCAGCAGAAAATGCAAAGCATAGGCATGCTGTACATCTGAAATATTAAGGGGGCATGCAGATTCCACTGGACAGATTCTTTGCTGGTAAATAACTCATAAAAGAACAGATGGGGTTTTTATAATCTGAAGTCTATGCCCTAATCTGTGTGACTGGTGAAACCACTTATGATATCAGTTTTCACACAAAAGATCTCAAATAAATTCTGGGTGATTCTTTCAGCACAAAAAAATGAGGCTATCTGGGTACATTTTCAAGCCATTCCACTCACCAAACCCTACTTATAAATTGCTACCATCTTATTCTGGAATGAGGGAGTCAATCTAACAGACATTATATACTGGCTAGAAAAAAGATGTGCAATACAGGGTTCCCCAGAACTGATTATAGATCAAGAGGGATTCTGGATGGGGTGGAGGTGGGGGTGGAAATTCAAGACAACATTATGTAGCACTGTAGAAGGCACAGGTCATCTGCCAAACTGCTTCTTTCTAGGGTGAGATAAAGGGATCCTTTTCTATCAAGGTCAGCCTCGAGTGTGCTTTAAATGTGGATCCTCAAGATGCATCAGTCCTAACTGTGAACAACTAAAATGTTCTATGTGCGGATCCTTGGGTCATGCTGGCTTTTTGTTGTACTGCCACTCCAAAATGTAACTTGTGTGATGCAGAAGGACATCTATTTACAACGTGTCCATGGGCATCTCACAACACTACAAATTCAGACTTTGCTTAGCAAGACTTTTACATCAACAAGACAAGTCATGCGCAACATAAAACTTCTCGTGCTGACAGGGCCTTTAACATTCAAACTGTAGTACTGAGTACCCCTCACCCCCCATGAGACTTAACAGCAACCACCTATCAGGCAGCAACCTTATCCCAGAAAAAGAAACATCTGGTCATCCTGACAAAATAATGCCACCTCCACCCTTCCCCAACTCACAGGCTCCACTGGAAGAAGACCCTTTCCTGACAATTCCCTATAATACATGGAAATCCACAGTTGCACCACCTATGGCGAGAGAACCAATTCCTACTTCCAGTAGCTACTCAATCTTACAATGGGGGTACGCCAAGATGGAAAATGAATCAGATGCACTTTCAATTTCCTCCTCTCAGGTAGACATTCCTTCAGACTCTGAAGAACCTGGGAAATCTGACCCAAAACAACCCATGGGGAAGAAATGGAAAACCAGAGCCAATGCAAAAGAAAAAAGAAGAAAAAGAAGGACCCTTAGATGAGGATTGATTCTCTTTTTTCTCTCATGGATTTATACAGCATTAAATTGGCATCCTTAAATACTAACAGCATAAAGTCTGAGAGAAAAAGAGTCTCAATCTTTTCTTTTTTCTAAATTAATTATTTTGATTTTATCTTTTTACAGGACACAAGGTTTCATACTACAAGAGAAATAATTATGGCCAAATCTGTATGGTTTTGGGGGCATAGTGAGTGGTCAATAGGAGAAAATCTCTGTAGTCGTTTGGGAATTTGCATAAATAACCCCAATATGAAAAGTACACAGTTGGTAGACATCCATCCTAGACGTGGTCTATTGTTAGACATTAACTTTAACAATATAGATTTTAGGTTGATAAACACCTATGCAGGGCAGATGATAGCAGCCAAAACTGACCTATTTAAAACAATATAGTCCTTTTTGTTTACTTCAAAACAGATTATTTGGGTGGGTGATTTTAATTGTGGGAGGCTGAGGTCAGATACGGGCCACCTCACAAATAAAATCTTTTGTGATATCTTATTTTTAAACTGACTGCGATCTCAAATGGGGCTAATAGATAGTTTTTTGAAATTACACAGTAAACCAGCCCATACCTACCATAGAGGGAAATAGCTCTCATGCATAGACTATTTTTTTTTTATTTCCCTGACTTTACATTTAGTTTCTGCACAAACACAATCTACCCCCTCATCCAATCATAATATTTTAGATATTAATACAGCTAACTTGAAGGAAACAACAATGGGAAAAGGATATTGGAAATTAAGTATCACCTTGTTAGAAGACAAAGAAATTCTACAAGGGCTAGACCACATCATGATAGCAAGGAAATCAGTGGACTTTTTCTATGATACCCCTGTAAAATTGGCGGTTAGACACCAACAACGATTTCACAGATTTTTTAAAGCTGATAGGCAGATTGAAAGGAACACAAAAAAAATCATTCATATCATGAATTATGCCAAAAGTTATATAATTTGATTTCCCTTCAAAATTCCACAAACACAGATCTTTCCCAACAAATATCCCAACTAAAACAAGATATGATGCAATGCCAATATGATATACTAGCTTCCCTATATCAAGAACAGAAATTCTGTACACAAGGCAAATCATTTTTTTATGAATCCTTTTGCAGGTTGCCAAGCTAGGAAAACACACGGAATCTTTCCTTTTTTAAAAGATAATGCTGGCTTTTTAACAACAGATTATGTAGGAATTCTGAATATAGCAGAACAATTTATATCTTCATCCTTTAGTGTCCCTGTTTTTCAAACTGACAGTATCTTACAGGACTGGCTGGGTCAACAGAATTTAACCCAAATTACAAATGGCTTTTTCAACATCTTACAACAAACAATAACAGTTAAAGAAGTGTATACTACTATTCAGCAACTTAGAGTAGCTTCAGCTCCAGGTATGGATGGAGTACCAGTAGAATTTTATAGGAAAATAATTGCACATAATTTATTACCTGAACTGACAAATGTCTATAATTTCATCATACAGGAAGACCAGATACCAGAAACAATTTCATAAGGTCTATTCATTTTTATATTTAAGAAAGGGGACAAGGCTTTAATAACAAACTGGAGACTGATTTCATTTTTGAACTGTGATTTTAAACTCTTAATGTAGATTCTAAGCAATCGTTCATCCTTAGTTTACCTCAGATTATATACTGTACACAGGTGTGCTCTGTTCCTGGGAGAAAAATAATCAATATTATAATTTTATTTGAGAGAAATTATGGCAAAGGGAGCAGATGGAGAAATTATTGGTCACATATTGTGTTTGGACCAAACTAAAGCATTTGATTCTGTTTTACACTCATACTTGTGGGCTGCAATGTTGTGTTATGGTTTTTCCCCAAAATTTATTTTCTGGATACAGTCATGTTACAAATATGCTTCAGTATGTCCATTTATTAATGGGTGGACAGGACAACCCTGTAGTATACAAAGGGGAGTTAGACAGGGCTGTCCCATGAGGCCTGCACTGTACGTCTTAGCTCTAGATACCCTGGTATGAGGAATTCAGAATCATGCACTAAATGCAGGTGTATCCATCTCTAGTCAAGACCATGAAATCAAAACATTAGCTTATGCAGATGATCTCATCCTGACTTTAGCAGATTTACAATCCATTACCCCAACTAGAGATATATTTACCACATACAAGTCAGTAGCAGGCACTACCCTTAATTACAATAAAATTATATGCCTTTCTATTAGACCTTCCCACCCATCTGTAGATATGATAATGGGTATCCTTATAACACACACATCACAAAAAATCGTGGATGTTTATTTTGTCCAAAGGGACTTAGTTACATTGAACTGGGAAACACCTATAAAATTTGCCATGGAAAAAATCAAAATCTAGAATGCTGTAGATGGAATATGAGCAAGAAAAAATTTATTTACACCATCAAGACATTTCTGATACCTATTTTTTACATCTCAGTCAGATTTCGTTTATCCCTAAACAGCTGGAGACAAAACTATATGCCTGTTTTTTCTCATGCCTATGAGGAAATAGACTTAATCCGGCTATTTACCCATTTCAAATGGTGGTGTTGCAATGGTTAATCTGGTATTTTTTTTCCAAGTATTTTTTGAAGATTACAATTTGAAGATAGAGAGGGGGTTGGCGCAGAGGTAATGTGAGGAAGCATTTCTTCACAGAGAGGGTTGTAGATGCATGGAACAGCCTTCCTGAGGAGGTCATAAAGTCAAAAACAGGGAATTCTAGAATGCATGGGACAGACATAAGGCAATTCTAGTGGGGAGTAGGAGGAAGTAGGCTGTTGGTTAACTAGGATCTGCAGCTTATCCGTTAGATAGGGAAATGGGCAGACTAGGTGGGCCAAGCGGTCCTTATCTGCCATCAGTTTCTATGTTTCTATGTTTTTGTATACCAATCTCAAACTGGTACTGTTACATAAACTCACACTAAGGATAACTTGGATTTTAGATAAATTTCATAGCATTTTACAGGATTGGAGTCTTACTTTGCCTATTCCCAAACAAAAGCACATGGCCCTTATACCACAGCATTTTATTCCCTACATAGCAAAACTCAAGCTATGGAAAATAACCAAAAAGTCCATTCTACTTATGGGTAGGAAATCATTTTATGAATTTATTTTACAGACTTGATTTTTGGAGGTTCCCTTTTTCTATTCAAATCTCAGTTTTTCAGCCCTAGATATTCAACATACTTTAACAGATACTAAACACAAACAGTGTGCACAATGAAGGTGGTCCTTCTATGCTGAACAAGACTATTTTACTACACACAAGCAGAGCCTCCAAGAAACCTCCAAAATGACCAGGGCACCAGTCTTTTGGGAATCAAAATCCATTTATTTCTACGTGAAAAGCAAGTAGCCTCATTTTCTTGTTTTCAGTAGAAATAAATAGTTGTTACAAGACAATTGCCCTGCTCATTTGGAGGTTCAATGTACACTCTGTATGTAGTAAAATACTTTGACAGATTCCAGAACTCCTTCCCCCCCTCCATATGTGGGACATAGTTTGGCTATCCCCACCAGAAATTAAATGTCAAAGGTAATTTAAAACACAAAGAAAGAGCAGAGAGGAACTGTCCCCAAACCTCATGCATAGACAAGTTAGAGACAGTACAACATCTATTTTTTGAATGCCCCATATTATTTCATTTTGACAAGTAGTCAAAAGGCAATGGAGTTGGTGGCCATTCTATAATATTCCACCAGACATCTTATTTTTGGGTTTAATACCACCACATTTGAAAAAGTTTCACCTTGGCACGTTCAGATTAGTTTTAACTTGCTGTAAATATTATATATGGCAATCTCGCTGTCGATAGTCTTTACAGCTATTTTTATTTTACCACAAGATCAACTCTTTATATTAATTTGGCAAGTTTTGCCAAATATAAAACAGAAAAACTTTCAAAATACCCCTCAGCAAACAGTGCAGAAATGGTGGATTCATTTCTCCATATAAGGCATTTATGTAGAAGGATCACCTTTAGTTTTTCTTCTCCTAGGGATTTATATATTATTCTGTGTGACTTAAGACACTATTTGTTACTAATTTATAGTTGTAACTGTACTATCCACTCCCCTAATTTTTGAGCAAGGGGGAAGGTTTTGTTTCATTTCAATATTATGATTTCAGTTTTGGGGTTCTACAGATTCATTTGACTGTAATCCAGAAAAAGTAGGATTGCAATACTTACTTGATTTCTTTATGATTTGCATATTATTTTGTGTCATTTAACATGGTTAGTATTTATTTATTGTAATTATAATTACCCCCCCCCACACACACACACACACACTTCTTTAGCAGGGAGAGGGAGAGGGTCTATTCATAATATTTTTCTTCTTACTTAATTTTGGGTTTCCTGTATGATGGAATACTTATCTATGTATTCATTTTACCTTTATGTTTAGTTTGAAGTTATACTATTTTTTATGAACTTTGTTTTTTGGTTATAAATATGAAAATTCCCCTACTCCTTTAGTTGGAGAGGGAAGGGATATGTCTATAGTATTGTATCTATGCTGGGGTGAAAGGGACACTGTCAACCACCTTAGGCCTCAACGTTTCTATAGTTTAAAAAACACATTTTATGATTGCCAACCTTCTCTAAAGCTTGCTAATGTAGCTGGTAGTTTGATTCTGATTCTTTTTTCTTTAAAAAAGTGAAAAACAGACTGCCTACCATACTGGTGTTACCACACAAATGCAGGTTTGTTTACATTCCAACTGCATCGTTCCTGAATTTAGGAACACCCACAACTCAGTCTAGCCCCTCATGATGCAGTGGGAGTTAATTGACTACTGCCTCATGAGTGACTGTACTGTTTGGGGGTGTTTATAATGCTCAGGAAGTATGCAGTAAGAACAGATCCAGGACTGTAAACAAAACAAGGTTGTTTATAAATATACATTTGTATGCATTTCAGTTCTATTAAACAAGGAGACAGACAAAACAAACAGCAACATCAATGAATTTTAGAGAAGGTAAGCAATCATATAATGTAAGGTTTTGAATAGAAATAATATGATGAAAAACAGATTGACAGTGTCCCTTTAAAGTATGATGAAATACTTATTTTATGTTTCCATTTCTTTGTTCTTACGATTTTGTATGAAGTAATATAATTTTTCTGTATTTTACTTTAAAATTATGGAAATGTTTTCTACTCTTTTAGTGGGGAAGGGGGTGTTTCAGTTCATTTCAGTTTTATGATTTAATTTTTGGGTTCTAAATATTTATTTGACAGCAAACTGGAACGTGGATGAATGTAACATTTCATTTCCTTTGCCTTATGATTTGTATATTATTTTGTGTGAATTAACACTGATTGTACTTATTTGTTGTTGGAGTTATACTAAAAAAATTCCCCCTGCTCTTTTTTGAGAAGTGCCATGGGATCCTTAGCATTCACCTGAACTACCACCAGAACAGGCAGATGGGCCCTCGGTTTAACATCTCACCTGAAAGATGGCACCTCAGGAGTGCATATCCACCCTCATGTTGCCCTACAGTGTCAGTACTGGGATTTAACCCAAGTTCCTGGTGTGGGGATAGAACCCATAGCCTTCTGATCACCTGGCTTCAGAGGTGATTGTGCTATCTGCTGAGTCACTGACACATACAGTAGCTGTAATAATAAAAAGTCAAGACAGATGTTGGGATACCTGTGAAGAATTAGGGATTATCTCACAAAAAATGCTAAGATTCAGTCTTTAGATGTGTACTGCTATCAAGCCTTGAATATGGGTCAATGCTATTGTTTATTTTGCCTCAAGCCATACTATACAAATGTGTTGCTTTTAAAAATATTTGCTGGTTTGCTTTAGGAACTCTTTATGATACTCATAAATGTCAACTTTATTCAGATTTAAAGCTACTGCCACATGTCAGCAGAATTAAATTTAAAAATATGATGATGTTACACTAAGTAAATAATCTTCAACAACCTGCTGACTTAGCATCAGTGCTACAGCTTAAGATGCCCAAGAGAGGGATTTGAGATCCTCAGATATAAGCTATTACCAGGAGCCATATACCAGAACAAAAATATGTAAGCAGTCTCAATACTACAGCCCATGACTTTTTAATTCCATACCAATCAATTTAAGCCTGGGCTTAAACCAATCACAAGCTGGTGTGAAACACTTCAAAATCTATACATATGTTCGCATTGTCTCAGGAGGGATGGCACATTCTGTCAAGATAGAAAGGTGAAAATTGACTCTACAGTGTCATTTTGTGTAGCTGTTTTGATTTGTTTGAGGGCTAACTCTTGTTAAATGGTTCTAAGCATATGGGCAGTTGCTCAAATGGGTAGAAAATTGGCTTATGAGATGAATACAGAGGGTAATGGTTGGTGGGACAGTCTCCTTCATCAGGAAGGTAATCAGTGGGGTCCCCCAAGGTTCAGTATTGGGGCCACTCCTGTTCAATGTCTATGTCTCAGATATAGGGAGGGGGGGGTTAGGAGTAGGCTGAGTCTCTTTGTGGATAACTCCAAACTGGGAGCTCTAGCGGAAGGGGAAGAAGTAAGAGAGACAGTCAAGGGGGACCTGGATACCCTGGAGGGGTGGTCAAGGAGGTGGAGATTGAAGTTTAATGCTGAGAAATGTAAGGGTACTGCATTTGGGGGTCAGAAACCCCAGCCATGTATACACCCTGGGTGGGGTCAAACTGCAAGCCACATCGGGTGAAAGGGATCTAGGGGTGGTGGTAAACATCAAAATGAATAACTCTGAAAACTGTAGAAGAACCGCAGCCAAAGCAAACAGGATACTGGGCTGCATAGCCAGGAGGATTACATCCAGGAGGAGGATGGTGATCCTCCCTCTGTAAAATGCCTTGGTCAGGCCGCAACTCAAGTACTGTGTGCAGTTCTGGAGGCCTCATCTGAAGAAGGACATAGCACTGCTGGAGGGGGGGGTCCAAAGGAGGCCGACCAGGATGATTCAGGGCATGGGGGGGAGGCCCTATGAGGAGAGATTGGAAGTGCTCAGGCTGTACACACTGGAGCAGAGGAGAGACAGTGGAGACATGATAGGGGTCTTCAAGTACGTAAAAGGAATAACTAAGGGCAGAACCAATGAGCTGTTCTGGATAAAGAAAGGGGGAACAACCAGGGGGCACGAGTGGAAATTGGGCGGAGGAAATTACAGGGGGGAATGTAGGAGACATTACTTCACTGATAGGGTGGTAGAGCTATGAAATGTGTTGCCCGGGAGGCTGGTGGAGAAGGGCACAGCGGAGGACTTCAAGAAGGGGGGGGATAGATACAAGGGGAAACTGAAGCCAAAGAAGACCCTCTCAAGGGCTTGGGGATGGGATAGCGGGCACCCTCTAGGGGGCTGGCTTCCGAGCAGACATGACAGACCATTTGGCCTATTCTGCTGGCTTTTAGTATGTTAGTATAAATGTTTTTATTAGCCTGCTTTACTGGGGAGATCTCTATTTGCCAATCCCTCTAGCCTATCCCTTTGTACTTTGTTAGGCCCTCTGGAGAAGGGAAGGGAAGGGAAATGGACAGCACATTTGGAGGATGATGTCGTATTATTAGTACCTTGAGCCTGCTAAAACCAGCCACTGTGGGGCTTATAACTTATCAAATAACTTTTCTAATACTTAGGCAATTTTTATTTGCTGTAGTGTAATACTAGCTGACATGTCAAACAGCACATCTGAAACAGCCAGAGCCAAGCAACTGAATCAAGCTAGTGGTAACAGGGAACTGACTGGTATAGTTTAGGGGAGACTATCTTATCACCACCTGTGCCCATAACTCAGCAGCCAAGGTGAACACATTAGGTTTGGGTTATTTACAAGGAGAGCTGCAGGTTACAGTATCTATGCCTGGAGAGGTGGGCCATTAACCACACAATAAGTATTTATATTAGCATGACAACTGGCTGGCCATTCATCTGTGCCTTACCCTCTCCATTGTTGCCTTGCCTGGGACAGATCACCATTATGTCTATCAGGTACCCTTGTTGCATTACAATTACTACATGTTTGTTTGATTTTATGTAAGACATCTCACAAATGATACATTGATATTGAAAATGCCTTTGCAGACTCACAATTTAATAACTACACCATTGCATTTATTAAATTGTATTATTTTTATATTATATTTTCCATATAGCAGCTTGCAGCAGAGCTAAGAAGTGGGTTTGACAGATACTGTCTGCTCTTGAGGCTGTTACTGGGTGCCATGGATGCCAGGAGCAGGTCAGGATGTGTGTTCCACTAGATGTAAGGAAGACTGAAGTGGGGCAGGAGGTGCTTGAGGTGTTCCGCTGGATCACAGGGATGACTGGAATAGAGCAAGATGTGGGAGGTCAAGTCACTAGATGTCAGGGATCCCTGCAGTGGGGCTAGGTGTGGAAGAGGGTGCTACTTGATGCCAGGAATACCTGGCCTGGGAAAGGATGTGGGAGGAGTCACATGATGTCATGGATGCCTGGATTAGGCAGGGTAGGAGTTGGTGCTAATTGATATCAGGGATGCCTGCACTGAAGCAGGGGTTGGAAAAGGTGTGCCACATGATGTCAGGGATGCCTTTATTGGGCGAGATATAGAAGGGGTGCCACTGCATGTCAGCAATCCCTAGATTGGGACAATGTGATAGGGTGTGTAATATTATGTCAGGGATGCCTGGACTGGTACAGGGTGGGGATGCTACTTGATATCAGGGATGCCTGGATTAGGGCAGGATGTAGTAGGGGGGTGTCACATTATGTCAGGGATGCCTGAATTTAACCAGGGTGTGGAAGAGGGTGCCACATGATGTCAGTGAGTCTAGATTGGGTCAGGGTGGGAGGGGAGCTACTGAATGTTGGGGATACCCGGGTTATGATGGGTTATGGAAAGGGTTGCCCTGGATTACTGGGGTGCTTGGAGAGGAACATGGTGTAGCAGGGGTGCCATTTGATGCCAGGGATGCCTGGAGTGGGGTGCAGTGTATGAAGGGGGAACCACTTGATCCTAGTAATGCCTGAGTGAAGCAAAGAGATGGAGATGTGCCACTAGATTCTGGGAATGCATGGATTGGGGAAGCATAGTGGACATCATACTACTGGATGCCAGGGAAGCTAGGATATGGTAGGATTTGGGAGGGGTGTTACTGGACACCAAGGATTCTAGGCATGGGAACATGGTATAAAAGGTGGTGTCACTGATTGCCAGGAATGCTTGGGATTGGGACAGGGTGAGGGAAGGGTGCCACTAGATGCCAGCGATTCTTGGCATTGGGGATGGATGAGGAAGTGGTGCCACTGGATGCCAGGGACTACCTGTCACAGGAGCAGAGTGAAGAAGGTTGAAGGAAGGCAAACCACTGGACAGAAGGGAATTACTGTATTAGTGAAAGGTGAGGTTCTGCCTGACTGCTTTACACAGGGGGTTGGAGGTAAGCGGTGACACTGTACTCCAGTGACTTATTGCCTTTATCAAGCATTATCAGTATGAAGAAGTGTACATTTGTCGTGAAATAATAATAATATTTTTATCAAGAAAGGGGATTATTTGAAAAATATTACATTTAGGCATCATTAGTGTCTGTGTCTCAGTATGTATCATACTCGCTTCTGGGGCCAGTCTATTGTTACATTTGCAAATGCATAGTGCACATATGGCTCAGAACATTTAGAGATTATGTGCCCCCTCAACTGAACCTATATGTAAGGACACAAATAAAAGGAATGCTGTGAAGCAGGGCCTTAGGTCCTTGACAAAATGTCTGCTGAGAGATGAGAAATGCATCAGGAGTTTTTTTTTTTTTTTTTAGTTTTTGTTGACCGGCTAAGTGTACTAGACAAATCCTGCCTATTTTCAGGCACGACCCAGGGGAGAGGGATACAGATGAATGCCAACTGATCTTGAACCAGATTAAGCTGTTGGTGGTATTTTTCATGAATGATGGAAATTTTGCCATTGCACTGGGGAAATGCCCCTGCTGTTTTCGAGAAGTGCCATGGGATATTTAACATCCACCTGAACTACCACCAGAACAGGCAGCTGGGACCTCGGTTTAATGTCTCATCCGAAAGATGGCACCACAGGAGTGTAGCATCCCCTCATGTTGCACTACAGTGTCAGTATTGGGATATTAATCCAAGTGCCTGGTGTGGGGATAGAACCCACAGCCTACTGATCTCCCGGCCTCAGAGGCCTTTGCAGGAGAGGGTTAATGTACCTCTTCTGTGTTCCATTTTTGCACTTTGTCACTATCACACTTTAATAAACTTTGAGCACTATAACTGAGGCTCTGCTGCTTTTTTTAACCTACAATATGCAGATTTTGCTGGGTACAGAGCCATTTCTTCTGTAGGAAGTAAACAATGTCATGGAACTTTTCACTGAAGAGTAGGGTAGTATCCCCAGTGTCATTGCCATCATTTCCCCATCAATAAAACAGGTCCATATAACCCATTCCCCACGACACCAGTGGAACAAGCTGTCACAGCTAATTGTGCCTTTTCTGATCAAAATTACAAATAAATAAATAAAGTTTATCCACAAGTAGTGATGGGCGAAGTGGCCCCAAATCACTCAGCGGAGTGATTCATGGAGTGCTCTGCAACGCGAAGCGGAGTCCTTCGCATTGAAAACAATGACTTCACGTTACTCCACCTTTCCAAACCACTACTCCACCAATTCTTAAGGTGAAGTATATTGAAAACAATGTACTTCGCCTTACTTCGCCTTGTTTTTAAGCTCCAAAGGCGAATTTTGCAGAGTTTCATGGGATTTCAGGTCACATGGGCTCTAGATTGTTCTGCACAGCCTCAGTTTGGGGTAGTGTGTGTAGGAAGATGTATGAAACGATCTGCTCTGAGAGCTCTCTGCAATTCAAACCTTCAAAAAGCTGTTAAAAAAGCCTTTTTGAGTCTTTTTTTTTGCTGAAACTTTGGTTCATCGATTATAGGAAACCCTCCTGTGCTCATATCATTGAGTGTTTATTGTTTGTGTATGGATTTTGAATGTTAATGTACAACATTCAGTCTGTGTACTGAGGGACAATGGAAGTGTGCTTTGGGGAGGGGTGTATTTGTGGTGTAGGTAGATTAACTTGAAGAAAAACACAGTGCTTTCTGTTTTGGTTATATTTTCCTTGTATAACTGTGTTAATGTACACACAGTAATATTTTCAATATTTCTTGCCATTTTTTTTGCTGATTGTTGTGGTGCAGCAGTGCATAATTTTAGTCTGTATATATGCCTCAGTGGTACCTCAAGGTACCTTGTGGTAGGAAACTTTTAGATAACTACCACTGTGTGTGTGTGTGTGTGTATATATATATATATATATATATATATTTGAAAAACGTCATTAATGCATCAGTTAGGGTTGTCATTAAAGTGACAAAAGTTTGGAAATCTTATGTTAGGGTTACCAACCCTACCCTCCACCCGCTTTCCACATAACAACAGATGTTGGGGTGTGCCTTGGGGTTGTCAGCCCTAACTCTCACCTGATTCCATTTGTAAGGAAGTTGAGTGGTACATTGTAGAAGAATGGGATGAGAGTTAGGCTGAATGACCACAATGCACTCCCAATGCCTGTTGGTGTGTGGAGAGTGGGGGAGGGGGTGGCGGTGGACCCTTACACCCAATGTCTGATCACGTTCTGGTATTAAAAAAAATTCCTGGTAGTCTACTGGTCGCTTTCCTTCCCCCAATGTCCACTTGCCATCCCCAGTGAAGACAGTGACTCTGGTAGTCCAGTGGACCATCGCCCCTTCCCCTGATATCCAATCACCATTCTGTTATTGAAAAAAAATACCTGCTAATCTAGTGGTCCCTCCACCATCCCTGTTCACCCTCCCATGAAAAGTAAGATAGATCCCTGGTTGTATAGTGGACCCCAACCCCTACCACCCTCAGAAGTAGTCACTTACCACCCTGCTCCCCCCTTCCCACTCCTGTTCAGTGATCAACACACCCCTCCTCTCACCTCCATGGCTGGCCAACAACTGAGCTATGAATGAGAGCCTTATACAGTAATAAGGGCTCATTCATAGCTCAGTCAGCTGCCAGCCTGGGAGGTGAGAGGAGGACTGTTCTAGTCACTGAACGGGAGTAGGAAGTGGGGGAAGCAGGGTGGTGGGTGACTACTTCTGATGGTGGGGGAGTGTAGGTCACTACACCACTAGGGATCTATCTTACTGTTCATTGGAGGGTGAACAGGGATGGGGAGAAACCACTAGACTACCAGGTATTTTTTTTTAATAGCAGAATGGTGATCACAAATCAGGGGAGGGTCCACTGGACTACAAGGGTCAGTGTCTTTACCGGGGATGGTGATTGGACATTGAGGGAAGGGACCACTAGTCTGCCTTGACTGAATTTCCAACTCCTGGTGCTCCCTGCTCCCTGATCCCATGGGAAATCTTTTTCTGTGCTGTTTTCTGGACTGAATTTTTTGCCCACCCCCCATCTCCCACCTCCTCACTGTATTAAATAGACCCTTGCTCCATCCCTTTCCTCAAGCAGTCGATTGGTCACTCCACTGCTGCACATTCTTATGGCTACTGGCCTCTCTGTCTTCAATACCCGACTTGACCCACTCTCTTACCGCCCCTTTTAAAAGCAATCTCACCCACAGGGTTACACAAAATGAATACCTCCCTGATCTTACTACTAGCTATTTCACTGACCAGACTATTAATTACCACCGATTTTTGTGCATCAATACTAGCTGCAGACCAGTCATGCCTAAACCAGTTTTCATCTACTCGTCCACCCCATCCCCCTAAACTCTGTGATTTCCCATGGTTTAATGTCCCATGACTTCACAATCCTTGTCATACTATCAAACTATGAGAAGCACTTACTGGGCCACTTCCTGCACTCCCTTTCCATATGGTGCCCTTTGTGGGTCCCCCTCAACCACTCCCTTCTTTTCCCTCCTCCTCCTCCTTGTGGGAGATGTGGAAAGCAACCCAGGCCCTGTTGACATGCATATCAACTGCTCTGATGTATCTTGGGCAAGAAATGCAGGCCTTAAAATGAATATATGTAGCCCCCCAGCAAAGTTCGCTGAGCTTGAGGCGTGGGTGACCATGTACAAGCCCCATGTGCTAGGCCTCTCTGAGACCCGGCTAACACCATGTCATTCGGACACCATGTATCCTCTTCCCGGCTATTCCCTTCTATGCCTAGACAGAACAGGCAAGAAGAGGGGTGGGGTGTGGCACTCTATGTGCAGGATCATATATCTGCTTCCTGCATTGGCTCCTTAACCCCCTCCTCAGCTAGTGAGTGGCTCCTCGACGAGATCACCCTGAGTAACACAAAAAAACTATACCTTGGATGCTGCTACAACCTCCCTGCTGGGGGCATCCAGACGCTACCCAGCTTTTTGGATGGGCTTGGGTGCATCCAACCCCCCATAGATACCATAATAATTGAGGATTTTAATCTCAACTGGTCAGGTGACTCTGTGCCTGTATATGCCAGCTTAATGAAGGCACATAGCTTGGAGCAAGTAATCTTCTCCACTACTAGGCTCGACCTTCACTCACCTAATCACTCCACTCTCGACTGGATTGCTACTAATAGGTTAGAGTTGGTCCTCCAGGCTGGCACTATGTCTGACTCCATAAATGGCCATTCTCCCACATTTATAATCACAACCAAGTACAAACGTCCACCCCCCAAATTACTGTCTTTTAGAAAATTCAACCACCAGAATCCCGATACAGTTATTAGGGATGCAAAGACTGCTGACTGGTCCATCCTCTACCTGTAAAATAACATTTACTGCAGTCACTTTTCTCATTAATGTCCTCCACAAATTACAGGACAAGCATTTCCCCCTCACTACCAGAAGGGTCAGAGGAGGCTGCGTGCGATGGGTATCAAAGGAACTTCTGGTGCAAATGAAAGAAACAGACCACAAATGGAAACCCCACAAGGCATCCCCAACCCCCCATCTTTGGAATGTCTATAGGCAACAAGGCAAAATATGTAAACAGGCAGCCAAATCATTAAAACGCAAGTACTACCTCTCACAACAGAGTAGCTCGCTTGTAATTTATGGGCTGCCATTGGGTCCATATTAAACCTTCGTACAGGTAACCAGATTACCCAGATCAAAACCCTCTTGGGTAACATCTCAGATCTCTCTAAAATTGTGGACACGTTGAATGCCATGTTCACTGACCTATCCACCTATCTCAATAAACTCCCCCCCCAACCACCTGTTGGAGGGAACATCAGCCCAAACTGCCCTCCTTCTCACACTAATCCTGCCTCCCCACCCTCCTTTTATTTTAAGGCCATTAGCCAGACAGTCACTACCAAACTCCTGAAGGCACTGCCAGGTAGAGGTAGCCTCAGCAGTGATGGTCTTTAACTGGCTTTCGTAAAACTGATTTCCTCCGCCATTGTCAAATCCCTTACTTTCATCTTCAACCTTGCCCTCTCATCTTCCACTGTGCCAGACTCCTGGAAGCTTGTACATGTTATCCCTATTTTCAAAACTGGTGACTGACTTGCACCAGAAAACTACAGGCCCATTTCTCTCCTCCCGCATCTCAGCAAATTACTTGAAAAAATCATTCATTACCAGTTATCTGAACACCTGGAAAAGTATAACCTCCTATGCCCCCTCCAGCACAGTTTTTGCAAACATAGTAGTATTTCTTCTGCGTTGACACTTTTTACAGACTACATACTTAGAAATCTGGACAACGAGAAGGCCACAGGTGTGTTTTTTGTGGATCTATCCAAGGCGTTTGACCTAGTTGACCACCAACTTCTTAACTCCACTCTTTGCAGGTTTGATTGCTCATGTAACACTACATCCTGGTTCCACAGTTATCTATCTGGTAGATCCCAGACTGCTATCATAGGCAAAGTACATGCTTACACTTTACCTATTGGTACTGGTCTCCCCCAGGGCTCAATACGTAGCCCTTTGCTTTTTTCCATGTTTATAAACATGGTCCTAGCAGATTGCCTCGCCTATAATTCACTCCTCTACGCTGATGATTTAGTCCTCTACCATAGTGACAACTCACTTGAATCTATCTCATCCACCCCCTCTGTCAACTACGGTGCTGATCACAACTGGTTCCTCTCAAACAAACTGATGGTCAATAACAATAAGACTAAGGCTATGCTCTTTAGCTCCAAACCCTTCCTGACCAAGGTCGCCAAAGCCAACTCATCCCTCCTGGTTAACATCCCTGCAGGTCCCCCACTTGACATTGTCCCCACTTTCAAATACCTTGCTTTTACCCTCGACTCCTCTCTTACTTTTGTGGAACACATCAACAACACCATGCGGAAAATCTACCAAAGACTTGGTTCTCCCTACAGGCCAAAGCAACTACTATCCATGGAAGCTCACCTTGCCATCACACTAGGCAATCTCCTGCCCCTGCTAGACAACTGCTCCCCTGTCTACTCTCTCATGTCTTCCTCATTGATCACACATTTAAACTCCACTTACAATTCCATATGTTGCTTTGTGCTTCAAGCTCCTTACTCCACCCACCACTGTGCTCTCTACCAGTCTTTTGGATGGCTCCCATTACAGGGGTGCTTTGACTATACCATGAGTTTTCTAATTGCAAACTCCCTCAGGAGCCACCAGTCATCATCCTACTCTTCTCACAGAAAGAGTGGTACCTTGGAGCCTCAGGGTAACCTCTTTTCTCCCACTCGAAGTGCCACGTAAATCTACTGTCATGGGAAGTAGAGCTTACTCAGTCTCTGCCCCCACCCTGTGGAACAAATTACCTGCATCCATCTGCTCCTCTGTCACCCATCTGTCCTTCAAAACCAGTCTGCACAACTGTCTTCTAGTTGAATCAGGCTGTAACTGCCCCCAAGACAATACCAGAGGGAGTGGGCTATCAGGACGTTAGGACCTGGTGAGCTGTTGGGACAACTCCATTGCCCTACATCTCTGGCCTTTCCCACTTTGTTTATCCCTTAGCTTTCTCTGCCAGTATCAATTGTCCCCAAAGTAACACCAGTGGGTATGGGCCATCGTGGCACCAGGACCTGCTGTGCCATCTTTTGGGACCCTCCTTCCTTCAACTCACCTCCCTGTTGCCCCTAGCCTTCTCTACCTGTGTCATACCTCATGGTACTCTCTGCTCTCCTAACCTGTTCTTATCACTTTGCAGTACTACTGATTTCTCTGATTTGATATGTCTCTAGCAAGTCTCAGTTTCTGTGCACTTAATTATCCTAGATCACTGTCAGCTTGTATAGCTTGTATGCTCTATGTAAACTTCCATGCACCTTCTAATTTAGCCTACTGCCCACTGTTACAGCAGGTAGGCATCTTAGATAGACCTTGGACACTGAAACTATGCTTGTAGACCTGCTTTGTCTCCATCACATGTTAATTACCTCATTTGGAGGTACGTTACCAAATCTTGTGTTATACTGTATGCATTGTATTACATGTGTTACTCTGTACTATTGCTATTTTTGGGCATCTTCTCTGTTGATTATGCTATTTAGCAGCCACATTTGTGGCCCTGGTCATGTCTGAAAATGGTCCAATGGATCAGTGCACTTACCTGGTTACCAAACACATAAATAAATAAATGAATGAATGAATTAATGAATGAATGAATAAATAAATAAATAAATAAATAAATATTTTGTAGATACTGGGATAGCGATCAGACAATGGGAAAGGTGGAAGGAAATAAATTAAAATAACAGGATTACCTGTCTGCAAAAAGGGATTATGTGCCTGCAACAAAGGATCCATTTTCATGCTGAACATCTATAATTTCCCATAGAAAATAATGGAAATGTCAACATCTAATAACTTTGCAACAGATTAATGTTTTTTTCATCGAACCTTCCAAAGGCACATCTGTGAGGAAAAGGCTTTCAACACTGAAAATCTCAGACCACAACTTAAATCAGTTTCTGAGATATTGGTTAACAAAGAAACAGCAAAAAACATGGATATTTCTGTATTTTCAACACTTTCTATCTCAGAAACCACAAAACAATTCAAACAAAATTTGCCACATCAACAGATCTACCCCATGAGATTATGCATGAAAACTGTCATGCCAGTCCATTGAACTGTTACAATGTTATTAAAGTACAACATTTGGGCTCTAAAATAGAAGTGAGCACTAACCCTAGCTATACTGATGGTACTGTGCCAGTATAAGATATATACATATATATATATATATATATATATATAAGAGGCAAAAAACTCTGTTTAATGCATTAGTTAGGGTTGTTCCACAGCGACAAAAGTGAGGAAATTAGCTGTTAGGGTTGAAAACCTAACTCCAATTCACCCCAAGCACCACACACACACAGACACACACACATTCAAGTATGGGGAGGACCAAGTCAACACAACCAATGACAGACATCCAGCAGCAGGTGACAGAAATAACAAACAATTGTCTAAATGTACTACGAGACATCCCGCCCACCTGACCAGGTACTGCATGCTCAGTGGAGATCAACAGCAAAACTGAGGCCATGTACACCAAGCGTACATCCCTGATTGCAGCTGCACAGACGTACCACACTTAGTAGTTGCATGGCCTTACCTACCGATGCCCACACCAGACCACACCACTTGTAGTGGGCCACCTGAGCAACAGAGTTCGGCAAAACCAAGGAGTTGTACAGGTATAATATCTCTGATTATAACAAGGGTTTGAGAAATGCAGCTTTCTAATTGACTGTAAACATTGTAACAGCCTTATGTTTAGTTTTATTAACATACATGTACAGCCTAACCATATGATGAACATGGTTTAATGTTGTTTAAAAAAAGTTTATTATGATAGCAATAAGCCACTCCCAGGTATTATGTTAATGGTCAGTTTATCACTGTCTAGCGACATGTGGCACTCGGCTATGCCTCATTCAACATTAAACCCCTACAGGATGATTAACAGACCATTTAACATAACTGTTGGTCATGCCTTATTGCTTAATTGTCTTTATGAGTGGATACTCTCCCTCTGCTAGGCACTGCAGCAGCTTTGCAACACAGTGTCCTACCCAGTTACACCATACACTGTCTAGTGTGCTATACCTGGTTAAACAACTGAATAAATAGTTTCTGGAGAAAGGCTGTGAATATGAACTCATGAAGATGAACAGTGTAACTTGATCATTACAGTCATCGAAACCCTAGTGTGATTATAACTGACAGAATCAGTGATAGAGGATAACCCCTGCTGTCCTAGTACACTTACCCCATTGTGAGTTAAATCAATACTAAAAGACATTCTGTTTATATCTACACCATACCTACTTGATTCCTGTTGTACCACAATTAACATAGTTATCACTTTGATAGCATCAGTGACAGAAGTGTGGCAAACCCAAACAGTAGGCTTACAGCCTGAGTATGAAACAACTGTTAAAAAAAATCACACTGTGTCCATAAGTGGCATAGATCACTCATTGCAAAAATAGTAAATGTATTACTATTTGAATAAGTTAGTCATCACAGATGCAATGAGATTGTCTTTATCAGGTACAACATACTCAGTAAGTGCCTACAGGAAAATCTATCCTATATACATCTCCGATACAGGTACATCATTGTTGGCTCAGTAGTGCTATGATATTTAGAAGTTGCTTGGCCTGATCCATGCAATTACAATGTTTCTTACAAAGAATACTTACTGCATCTTTAGTATTGAAACACACTGAAGGTCTATGTATGTACATCAGCAGTACACCTTCATCAGTAAGAATGCATGTGATACTGGCAGTACGGAATTTCACAGTGTTGAACAGGCAATGCTTTTCCATACGTTTACATCAGCCTCTCTCTGTGTTGAGTAAACCATTGCAGTAAATGTACTACTATGTAAATCACCTACTAAATGTATCATTACTTTTATCTCGAGCATGCTAGTGTCTTGTAGTTAATTTATGTGCTTCTCTTAATTAATGTATACTCACTAGTGTTAAAACCTTTCTACAACTGTCATCATGCACCTTCAGCATTTATTTTGAATAACGGCACAGTACCAGTTGTGGTGTGGTGTGGGGCATCGGTAGGTAAGGCCATGCAACTACTAAGTGTGGCACGTTGTGTGCAGCTGCAATCAGGGATGTGTACGTTTGGTGTACATGGCCTCAGTTTTGCTGTTGATCTCCACTGAGCATGCAGTACCTGGTCAGGTGGGTGGGGCTGTCTCTGAGTACATTTAGACAATTGTTTGTTATTTCTGTCACCTGCTGCTGGATGTCTGTCATTGGTTGTGTTGACTTGGTCCTCCCCATACTTGAATGTGTGTGTGTGTGTGTGTGTGGTGCTGGGGGGGGGAGAATTTGGAGTTAGGGTTTTCAACCCTAACAGTGAATTTCCTCACTTTTGTCACTGTGGAACAACCCTAACTAATGCATTAAATGGAGTTTTTTGCCTCTAATTTCCCTTCTTTTTGAGAATGATATTGAGAAATAGTGAATGTAATGCGGTGGTGGGATGGGCCCCGCGCTCCCGCCACATGATGTCTTGTGGCATAGTAACAGGAGCAGCAACGCAAACAGAAATGCTAACAGTGGCACACATGGTAACACAAGCGCGAATGAGAACAGAAAGGGTAACGCACACGGTGGCGTAGACGGGAACGTGTCCACGGATGTCTTGTCACATAGTAACATGGTGCCTGTAAATGGAAATGTCAATGGGCATGGTGATGCAAAGTGAAACAGAAGAGAAACAGTACGGTACACACAAATGGCAAAAAGTAACAGAAGCATAGCGCAAATGAAAGCATAAAGGATGGCCTCGGCGTGGTGGCATTGGGGTGTGCATTGGGATCATCAGCCATAACTCTCACCCCATGACATGTGTAAAGCAGCAGAAGTATAGGAGAATGTGGTGAGAGTTAGGACCCACGATCCCAATGCACCCCAATGCCGGTTAGGGGTGGGTGAAAATTACAAGGGGTTTTCAACCCTAACAGTGAATTTCCTCACTTTTGTCGCTGTGGAACAACCCTAACTAATGCATTAAATGGAGTTTTTTGCCTCTAATTTCCCTTCTTTTTGAGCATGATAACGAGAAATAGTGAATGTAATGCAGCGGCGGGAGCGCGGGGCCCGGATGTCTTATGGCATACTAACAGGGACAGCAACGCAAACAGAAATGCTAACAGTGGCGCACATGGTAACACAAGTGTGAATGAGAACAGAAAGGGTAACGCACATGGTGGCGTAGATGGGAATGGTCTGCCACGTGATGTGTTGTCACATAGTAACATGGTGCCTGCAAACAGAAATGTCAATGGGCATGGTGATGTAAAGTGAAACAGAAAGATAAACAGTACTGTAGACAGAAATGGCAAAAAAATAGAAAGCATAGCGCAAATGAAAGCACAAAGGATAGCATATGGTGGCGCAGGCGTCAACAGTAAGTGAAACGGGTACGGAACTGCAAGCGAAAAGGGCAACAGTAACAGTAATGTAAGCGCACAGGCTGGTTTTCCCCAAAACCTTCACAGAGAAAGACAGTG
The DNA here is from genome assembly GCA_016271365.2 of Neoceratodus forsteri. Classification (NCBI taxonomy): domain Eukaryota; kingdom Metazoa; phylum Chordata; order Ceratodontiformes; family Ceratodontidae; genus Neoceratodus; species Neoceratodus forsteri. The sequence continues at coordinate 1,057,801,810 of CM057451.1, read as the reverse complement.
AGTACAAATAATGTATGCATAATAATGAGTATCGGCGCAGAAAATGAGATCTTGGAATACTAAATACATTATATCTCAGAAACCGTACGACGTGGAAAAAAAATTTAAAATTCATATTATTTACAACTGTGCTGGCATGGGGGCTAAGAAATTTTCCAACGAAAAGTCCATATCTCACACCGTTTCCGAGATATGGGCCCTAAAAGGCGTGTCGAACGCCATAATGTTATCCTATGGGAAAAAAGGAAAAGTTCGGAGCACCATAACTTTGCCTCCCTTTAATGTTTTTTCACCAAACAACTGAAAGTCACATCTGTGGGCTATTGGCTGTCTTCCCTCCAAATTTCAGGAAAATAGACCAAACCGTTATTTTGCAGCAGGGATCCAAAGGATTTCCGTAATGCGTTGGGCACCATAATGTTATCCTATGGGAAAAACCGTCAACTTTGGAGTGCCGTAACTTTGCCGCCGTGTAATATTTTTTCAATACAACACTGAAAGGCACATCTGTGAGATGTCAGCTCCGTTCCTTCCAAATTTCAGCCCAAAACTCCAAACGGTTCTTTTGCAGTGCAGTGCCAAAGAATCGCTGTCACTGTCTCACAGATGGAAAACTTCTGTCGCAATTTGCGAAAGCTTTCCCAAAAAAGTTCGACACTTTCGTGAGCATGAAAGTAATTTGCGAAAGCACTTTTTCCAGAAATTTGAAAAACATATTTCTGAGGTGTTTTACCCCAAAATAAAGACATGGCAAGCATCCTCAGGGTCCGACTAGGTGAATACAAAAAGAATTAGGTTGCTAGAGGGTCCCAAATTTAAATGCCAACCATTTTTCTGATGACCAACTGAAAACAAAATGACTGTTTTGTGAAAGTAACAGGCCCATTTGCGAAAGTAAAAATGCATTTGCGAAAGTGTTGAACTTTTTGTTAACTTTTCCCATTGACTTATAATGGGAAACTGTTTTTTGAATAACTTTTGAACCGTTTAATATTTTTTCACGAAATCTTTAAAAGGCACATCAAAGACCCCGGCCGCATTCCTGAAGATTTTGGACCAGTCGCGCAAACCGTACGACATGTAGGCGCGACCGTAGAATTCCAGAAAAAGCGTAAACGCATGCACAGATCTCGCTTAATAACTCTGCAGCCGTATATCTGACCACTACAAAACTTGACAGATCCCAAGGCCTATGGTTCTTGATCATGTATTCCAAATTGCAGCCAAATCTGTCAAACTGTTGCAAAGTTATTAAGGTGCAAAGTTTTGGGGTTTAACATAGAAATGGCTCCTCAACCCTAACTATGGCAGCACTACCGTGCTACCATAATATATATATATATATATATATATATATATATGTCTTATACTGGCATGGTAGTGCCAATAGGGTTAGGGTGGAAGGTTACTTCTATGTTAAACCAGAATTTTTGAACGTTAATAGCTTTGGAACCGTTTGACGGATTTGAATAAAATTTAGTATACATAATGTGTAGGGGAAGGTCCCTTGACCTGCCATATTTTGTTGGAATCTGTTATGTGGTTTCTGAGATATAGATTGTTGATAAAACAGTAAAATTTGTGTTTTTTACATTTCTTTGTCCACCAGGATCTCAGAAACTGCTTTAGATTGTGATCTGAAATTTTCAGGGTAGAAAACCTTCACCTCACAGATGTGCCTTTTGAAGGTTTGGTGAAAAAATATTAATCCATATAAAAGTTATTAAACTTTAAAGTTTTCCATTATAGCCTAGGGGGGAAAAACATATGATCTGAAAGAGAAAGGAGGTAAAGAGCCCCAAAAAACAGTTTCTTTGACACTTCATAGCAAGAAAATGGTTAGGACTTTTGGGCTGAAATTTGCAGGGTGGCAAGCCCATTCCCCACAAATGTGTCATTTGTTAGTTTGGTGAAGAAATGGACACTGGTTCCATAGTTGCAGCACTCCAAAGTTGAAAATGTTCCCATAGAATGACATAGTGGGAGTTGTGATGTCTTTCAGCGGCTATGTTTTGAAAGCGGTTCGCGATATGGATTTTTTGCTAAGCATAGCTAAGCATGAGTGGAGGTGGCCAGGCCACGAATAAATAGATACATAGATACATAGACAGTGTCGGCAGATAAGGGCCTATGGCCCACCCAGTCTGCCCATTTGAGCTTGTAAGTTCAGTTTGTTTTCCTAGAAGTCTGTTGCCCCCTACCCCTGACCTCCAGAATTCCTTTATGTCTATCCCATGCATTCTTAAATCCCGTGATTGTTTCAGCCCCCACCACTTCCTCTGGCAGGGTGTTTCCTTGTCCACCACCCGTTCTGTGAAGAAATTCTTTCTCATGTTTCCTCTGAATCATCCTCCCTCCAACTTCATCCCATGCCCTCTAGTCCTGGAACATCTTTTTCGCTTAAAAATAGTGTTTTCCTGCACCCTGTTCCTCCCTGTAAGATACTTGTATGTCTCTATCATATCCCCTCTCTCCCTCCTCTCCTCCAGGGAGTATATGTTCAGCTCCTTCAACCTGTCTTGATAGGACTTGTGATGCAATCCATGCACCATCTTTGTTGCCCTCCTCTGAACCTTCTCTACCCTGTCTATGTCCTTACATAGATATGGTCTCCAGAACTGTACACTGTACTCCAGGTGGGGCCTCACTAGTGTCTTGTATAGCGGAATTATGACCTCCCTTTCCTGCTGGTGATGCCCCTGCCTATACATCCCAGCATCCTATTTGCTTTACCTGCTGCCTTGTCACACTGTTTCCCTACCTTGAGGTCATCAGAGATGATAACCCCAAGATCCCTTTCCTGCTTGGTGCATGCTATATCCTCACCCCCAACTGATATATTTTGCCAGGGTTTTGTGCCCATATGCATTATCTTGCACTTCTTTGCATTGAATTTCAACTGCCAAACCCTGACCATTCTTCAAGTTTCTGCAGGTCACTTCTCATTCTGTCTACACCCTCTGGTGTGTCTACTCTGTTACAGAGCTTTGTGTCATCAGCGAACAGTGAAATTCTGCCTTCTAGGTCCATGAATGTCACTGATGAAGATGTTGAATAGGACCGGTCCCAGCATTGATCCTGTGGTACCCCACTGGGCACTCTTCCCTCTGTGGGTGACAGCCATTTACCACCACCCTCTGTGTCCTGCCACCCAGCCAGTTACCTACCCACCACACTAGTGTCCTGCCACACCCATATTCCCCAGTTTGTGTAATAGTCTTCTATGTGGCACAGTGTCAAGGCCTTGCTGAAGTCCAGATAGGCCATGTCCACTGCCCTCCCTGATCCACCTCCTAGTCACCCAGTCAAAAATTCAATGAGGTTGGTCTGACATGACCTCCCCTGGTGAAACCATGCTGCCTTGGGTCCTGTAGTCCATTGACAACCAGATGTTCCACCAATCTCTCCTTCAGTAGTGCTTCCATGATCTTCCCCACTACCGAGTGAGGCTGACTGGTCTGTAGTTCCCTGCTTCCTCTTTGTTCCCACTTTTGTATAAAGGGGACTACATCTGCTGTCCTCCAGTCTTTGGGTGCCTCCCTGTTTCCAGTGATCGGCTAAACAGGATAGCCAGAGGTTCAGCCACCACCTCTCTTAGTTCTTTAAGGACCCTGGGGTGCACCCCATCTGGCCCCATTGCTTTATCAACTCTTATTGCTTCCAGTTCCTTCAGGACCCTTTCTAGGTATAAGGGACTTGTGTCCATTTCTGCACCATTCTCACCCTTGTACTCCTTCAGACCCATTCCCTCCTCTTCCTCAGTAAAGACTGAGCAGAAATACCTGTTCAATATGTCATCTTTACTGTTGTCATCCTCCACTGCCCCATCCTCCCCTTCAGTCTCACTATCCCTCCCTTTGTCTTTCTTTTTCTCTTATGTACCTGTAAAGGTTTTGTCCCCTCTACCACTGATTTTGCAATGTGCTCTTCTGTCTGAGCTTGGCTTCCTTACTGACCTCCCTGCCTCCTTTGCTTCTCCTGGTACTTCTCCCTATTCCTTCTGCCTGTGTCTTTTGTATTGCCTGAATGCAATCTTTTGGCTTTCACTTTCTTTGCTACCTCTTTGGAAAACCATAATGGTCTCCTCTTCCTTTTCCTCTTGCTAACCTGCTTAATGCATAATTCTGTTGTTCTTGTAATCCCATTTAAATACTGCCCACTGTTCCTCAACCCCTGATTCCTGTCCCATTCCCTTAATGCCTCTTTCAAGTATCTCCCCATTTTCCCAAAGTCTGCCCCTAAAATCCAGGATACATGTTTTGTGTGGTTTGGTTCTGCTCTTTCTGTGATTTCAAACCACAATGACTGGTAGTCACTGTTTCCCAGGTGCTCCCCACTGTTACCCCCATCACATTGTCCCTGTTTGTGAGCACAAGGTCAGTATTGCCTTCTGCCGAGTTGGTTGCATGACCAGTTGCTTGAGAAGGCACCCTAGAGGTAGTCAGGATAAATCTGCTCCTAGTTGATGCTGCTGCTGGGATGTTCCAGTCCACGTCTGGAATATTGAAGTCTCCAACCAGTACTACCTCACCCTTGTCTGCCATCCTTTGGATGGCTAGCATCAGCTCCCTATCTGTTTCTTCCTCCTGGGCTGGTGGTCTATAGACCACACCTGTGCGGATGGCTGTCCCCATTTTCCTTTCCAGCTTAACCCACAGTATCTCTCCCCCATTTTGTTCCTCCTGGATACAACTGCAAAGGAATTTTTTTCCAGAGTTCTTATGGTTCTTGAGATATTGCAGCTTTTGCAGCACAAAGGTTTCCTGGAATGGCTCTAGGCATGTGCTATGTCTCTATACTAATGGGTACATGCGCGCGCAGGGCCCACATTTGGATCCCATTATGCAATAATGAGAGTGCAGGGCCCTACAATATGCAGTAGTGGGAGCGAAGGGCCTGGAAGGCCCTGTGATCCCATATGGAGATGTGATATCACTAAAATATCAGTACAATTATGTATAGATGGGAGCACAGGGCCTGAAAATCAGAGACAATTAGAAAATGTATGCATGATGGCACAACCACATATGAGTAACATTACACTTTCTCAAAAAGAAAGTAACCTCTAGACTACCAGGATTTTTTTTTCATATGGGGGTGGTGATCAGACATTGGGTGAGGGGGGAACCACTAGAATACAAGAAATTGTTTTTTTTTTCCTAAGGGAACAACAATCTGACATCAGGGGAGGGAGGGGATCCTTTGTGGTGCTTTCCCATTCACTACAATGGGATTAGCCTGATTTAGGGTTCTGTTTTGCAAAAGGATCCTTTATCATGCTTTTCCATTGACTACAACTGTAAAAGCAAGATAATGGATCTTTTTTGCAAAACAAGATTCTACATCATTCTAATCCCATTGTAGTCAATGGGAAAGCACGATAAAGGATCCTTTAGCAAAACAGAATCCTATTTCATGCTGTAATTCAATGTATTTCAATGGGGTTTTCAACTTTTCTTCATAACTCAGCAATGTCTTAACATGTTTGACAGCAAATTCTCAACATGGCCTTTTCGGAACCTCACCTAACCTCATGAACAATAGTACTGTCATTATGCAACTCCTGCCTGAAAGGTGATTTCTTGGTCGGTTGGTAAATTTGCCATTCAGGTGGGATTTAAACATTTTTTCTGCCATTATTCATGAGATGGGGTCATAAGAAGACTATGTTTAAAGTCTGGGATGAAAATATGTAATAAATGGCAAAATTATGACCATTCATTGTAATTTTACTACACATGCTCGTGACTTTGGAAATGTTATATATTTTCACCCCAGATTTTCAACTTAGACTCCTTATTACCCCACCTCATGTATGTCACAGCTGTCATTTTCCAAATCCTGGCAAAAATGTGTTTTTGCACCTATGGCATGGAATGGCATTGAACATGTGCAGAATTATGTTTTGGTGTGGATTTGAAAATTTTCTGTACCAGGTACATGAAATGGGGTAATGAGATGGCTATGTTGACAATTTTGTCATTGTCATCCTACAAATGGAAGCACAGGGCCCAGAGGGCTCTCTAGGCCCTGTGCTTCCACAGCTACATATATGCATGCATTTATGAAGGGATGGGAGCACAGGGCCTGGAGGGCCCTATGCTCCCACAGGAAAAAAAGGACATGATTATACTATCTGAAAAAGTAAGGAAATTAGTTGCAAAAAAAACTGTAAATGCATCAGTTAGGGTTAAAGCAACAAAAGAAGGGAAATGTGGCTTTAGGGTTTCCAAGCCAAGCACCAACCCTACTCTGTACACATCAACAGGCATCGGGGGTCTGCCTTAGGGTAATCAGGCCAAACACTCACTCCATTCTCCTATATTATACCCATGTCAGCTTATTTACTTATGGAATGGGGGTGAGTGTTAGGGCTGATAACCAAAGGCACATCCCACAGTGCCTGTTGTTGTGTCAAAAGGTGAGGTTAAGGGTTTAGGGTTGGAAACCCTAATATACATTTCCTACTTTGTCACATTAACCCTAAGTAATGCATTAACAGATTTTTTTTAACTAATAGTCATATATATATATATATATATTCTGTTGACAGCCAGACTTTCATCTGGGAAGTGTCTATTTATAGAACATTATTAAATTAAGAAGAAGAATGTAACATTATCTAAATGTAAAAACGTGTTTCAGACTTTAACATTTGTCTTTATGTTCCTTCCCCACAGTCATTCTGCACATTTGTAAAACATGCACGTTTGTATATTAACTGTCACCAAATGCAAATGTCACCTCGTAAATGCCATTACAGTATATAACCCATGTAAAATGTCACTCTGGTAAATTAAAAGTTAATTTACATAAAAGAACTCTTTTCTGGTTATGAAATACTACATTACCTTTAAGAAGGCCATCATCTGAAGATGCAGGTGGCCTGTTCTACTTGAATCGCAATGTTTGTTACTTTCCTCTTTTGTCACTGTACCTGGAACACTTGGGACCTTTTTTCACATGTCAAAGTCAGCTCCTCACTCTATGGAGCAACTTGGACAATTATTACACAGCAACTCTGCATTTGGATCCAACTGAAGCCCAACTTGACTTATCCCTCAAGATGGGGCACATCCTAACTCACTGGCCATGGCAACTAGTTTCCAGCACCCATGAGAGAAGGCATGATGTGCTATTGTTGATGGGCTCCCCGGTGAGAACCATGTTGGATATGGAAGTGGGGTGCAACTTTATCTGCACAATTTAAGAGTATTTTGCCCCATTCTGTGCCCAACTCCAAATCAAGAAGGCATGTTAGCATGCAGGGTATGCCACAACCCCATCTAACCCCCACAACTGAGTTTGGCCTACAAGCATAACATGGTTCCATGGTTCACCAGGGGGCACTGGCAGTCATCTAGCAGGACGAGGCTCACACCCTTTGGGATGGAGAGAATCAGGTGGGACATATTCTACACCTCCTACTGATCTGATGTTGTACTCCTATGTATGGACAACAATCCAGGTGGTCACTAGAATTACAAGCAGCATCCCTGCAGCAGCATTATTGGGTGGGACCAATCTTCCTTTGTTAAAGTAACTGACCTGCACACTAGCTGGAACATATGTAAAAATCATTTAATTGCAGGCCTGTTCTCATGTGATCAGTTAGGAACTAATCAAAATGTTTGCAATTATATTGAAGTATGTAAGTGCATATTGAATTTCTTGTAGATGTTATTACCAGGAATCACTCACTAATAAAATGGCAGTATGAGTACAAGCTTCACCTTTAATGAGTAAATGGATGACTGGAACAAAGTGACCTGGCATGGCTTACATTTATTGAGTTTGGCTCTACCAGTTTAATATGATTTTATATAACTGGCCAAATTGCCCAGCTGAAGCCTTTCTTCTCATGCCTCTCTTCTCATTTTATTTTCATCTATATAGTTGGGCAGGGGAGAGTTAGTCTCTCTATCTCTCTCTCTCTCTCTCTCTCTGTCTCTGTCTATGTCTCTCTCTTTCTCTCTCTGTCTCTCTGTCGCTGTCTCTCTCTCTCTCTCTCTCGCTCTCCCTTTCTTGATTCTGTATTACCATATAGCTTTTACCCATGATAGGTACATGTCAGAAAAGAATAACTTAATCTTTATGTTTAAAAGTTTTGTGTCTGTAGAACCATAATGGTCACAGTATTACAATGGTGGAGTTTAAGGATATCACTTTTAAGGATATCATGGAGATGAATCATAACTGTTTAACCATTTTATTAGGACACTTAATATTTTTAGCACACTGTCACACACAGTTTATATATATATATATATATATGTATATATATATTCACCAACCAGCCTGGTGGAGAGTGAATTTGCATTTGTGTATATGTAATGCAAACTGTAAAGTGCTAGTTCAGCTTTTCTAAAACAACTTAATGTTAAGCATAAGTAGGGCATGTATTTTGCAAATAGAGTATTGCCCATATGCTTTATCATTTTAAATACTGAGAGAATTCTAACAGATATGGATGGCACGCTACTTAACAGCTTAAATGGCCTAAAAGGTTGCAGCAATGTTTTAATTTGATTCTTTATTCATGATTGGGCAAAAATAATATATATGTATGCATATATATATATATATATATATATACTGTATATATATATATATATATATATATATATACATATATATGTGTGTGTGTGTATATATATATAATAAATAATATATATATATATATATATATATATATATAGATAGATACAGATACATATCTTGTCATGTTACAGTTTGTGGATCTTGATACAAGAAAGGTTTGCAATTTTTAAAGAGATACAACTTATTCAATTACAGGCTCTGAAAGATTTCCTGGATTTGGAAATACTGCTAGCCAGGATGCAATGCAATAATGCTGCAGTATATCCCCAAAAGGTGTAGGATACTGCAGGGAACAATGTATTCCTGTGTCAATTAAGCCTTTTTGTCATGCAACATTTTGTGACACGTCACATGCTGCAAGTTACTGCACTGCATTGTTGCTGTCTCCCCTGTACTTTACAACCATTATTTTCCTTTTCTGATTCCCAACCCCATTGCAGAATACTGGACTTCCTAAATTTTAATTACTATGTTCTTTGCCCACACATGTCAGAAAGATTACCCACTGTAGAAATATAGAATTTGAAAGCAGATAAGGACCACTTGTCCCATCCAGACTACCTATTTCTCCCTACCTACACTATTACATTAGACCATGCCTGATAGTGTTGCTCAGATAGTATCCTAAAAATAAGGATACCAACAGATACCTTTCATTTGGCCAGATGGTTGCTCTGGTAGGATAGCATTGCTGTCTGACCCTAGTTTTGATCCTCTAGGATCCAGTGCATAGGTCCTACAAATATTGTGGATCCTGTGGATCCTAGCAACAGATCCAGCTCAGATCCTATCTGATCTAGGATTTCTGGATCTGACTTTTTTTTTAAATTAAGTCAACTTTATTGAATTTCAAGTGGTACACACATAACTAAGAATCAAATACTAACAAAATATAAAACAAACTACTGTTTCCTCCCCAAACCCTCTCTCCACCCATCCCACCCAGACATCAGAATGGGTCCTAACCGATCTTATGTAACTCCTTGTTATACTTTAGCAACTGAGGTGGAACCAACTGAATAAAGACCATGTAGCCTACCCCATGTTTTATTAAACTTAGTAATTACAGTGATGAAGACTTGCTATCAGCCTTTCTGTTCTGAGATTGAAAAGCAATCCTTGCACCCACTCAATATAAGAGACAGGCTCAGAGTCCTGCCAATGATGTAATACCAGTTTCTTAACTGATAAAGCAATTAAAGTCGTATAGTATCTGAGTTCCTGGACTGCTACCCCAGTGTAGTCTCCCACCAGACAGATTTCAGGTAAGACAAGGCTATCTATATCCAAAAAATGGATCAGCCTTCTGCCTACTGAGTGACCACAGGGGAGCCACTGTGGGGCATTCCCAGAATATATGCAGAAGGGAACCCACAGCTTGATGACATCTCACGCAGTGGGGTGATGTAGCCCTATCCATCTTGAAAAGTCTATGTGGGGTGAAGTACCTGTTATGGAGAAACCCAAACTGCATGATTCTCAACTGATCCTGTGTGACATAAGTGTAGGTGTCTCTCCATATTTTACCCCAGTCCAACTACAACTGCTGAAATTGAGAGGCCCTGCAACTGGAGACCCCATCAACAGTAGGGAAGGCCCTATCATAAAGGCCAATGCATATCTTAGACACTGCATCAGAGGATGTAGCTAGCCCATGGAGTGACTACAGGAATTCCCGCACTTTTGTATCTTCAAACCCTGCTTTAAAGTGTGTTATTAACATATGGCAGAGTTGAAACACCTTGCAAATGACAGCCTTGTCAATCTTATAGTTCTCCATAATCTCCCCAGAGGTGAGACATACCTTATCTTGGGATAAGTCACACACTCTTACAGAGGCCAGTTGTGGGAGTCACAAGATGGGTAAGAGTCTGCCACCTATCCAAAAGTTGGGATTGCAGAGGAGAGTTTGTCTAGGTTCTCTATAATTTTTATATTTCAAGAATGAGCATAGCTGAGTGTGAACTCTGACTGATATCTTGATCAGAGAATTACACAAGTTATGTGGGAGTTCGCTAGGTTTAAGAAGAAAGAGGGTCTATGGGACCAACCTAGCTGAGGCAATTAACTCCAGCTCAATGGTAAACCATGCCGATACATAAATGAGCTGGTTCCCTTCCCCTAGCAGTGTAAGCCATTGTAGGTATTTACTGGCCTGACTAGCCCAATAGTATAATCCAAAGTGGGGGAGCCTTAAACTAGCCTTGGCCTTGGGAGCTGCCAATTTGTGGCATGCTCTTCTTGAAGGTTTAATCCCTGGATCTGACTTACCATTCATCACTATCTGACCCTAGATCCTAACTGTCTGACCTAGGATCCATCACTTTCTGACCCTGGAACCTACCTGTCTTACCGAGGATCCCTGGATCCTAACTGGGATCCATCGTTATATGACCCTGAATCCTTCATCTGTCTTTGGTAGGATTTCTGGTAAGATCTAAGGTAGGATATCAACACTATCTGACAGATAGTGGCAGGATCCACAAAAGCACTATCTGAGCAACACTATTGCCTGATCATCAGCTCTTTCTCCTTCCCCTCTTCTTTTCCACTATGATTCCTTTGTGCTTATCCCATAGATTATTGAACCCCACCACTGTCTTTCCCACTGCCACCTATGCTGGAAGGCTGTTCCAGGATTCCACCACTCTTTCTGTGAAAAATAGTACTTCCTCACATCTCTCCTGAATCTACCCCCTCCATCTTCATAGCATATCCCCTTGTTCTTGAGCACATTTTTTCTAAAAAAATTCTTCTCTCCTGTACCTTATTTACCCCCATGAGGTACTGCATTTAAAGGTCTCTAGCATCTCTGCCCTATCCCTCCTCTGTTCCAGGGTGTACATATTGAGGTCCTTTAGTCTCTTCTCATTGGTCTTTTGATGCAGACTCTGCATCACTCTACTTGCCCTCCTCTGGACTGCTTCCATTCTATGTCCTTCCAGAAATGTGAAACATATACAGAAACATATGGAATCTGTTGGCAGATAAGGACCATATGGCCCACCTAATCTGCCCATTTCCCTACTCATTGCTGCAGTCTCAGATCCTATTTGAGCTGCAGCTCTCCTGCTCTGCACATCTCCAGGGTATGCTTATGTCTATCCCATGCACTCTTGAATCCTCGTATTGTTGTCATCCACACCACTTCTGCTGGAAGGCTGTTCCATGGCTCCAACACTGTTTCAGTGAAATAGTACTGCCTAACATTACCCCAAACTTTCCACCCTTCAGCCTCATATAATGCCCCCTTGTTCTTTTGCAGACTTTTCTCTGAAATATGCTTTCCACCTGTACTTTGTTTATTCCCCTAAGGTACTTGAAAGTCTCTATCATATCTCCCCTCTCCTTTCTTTCCTCCAGTGAATAGATATTAAGGTCCTTAAGTCTTTCCTCATAGGGCTTCTGGTGCAGTCCATGTACCATCTTCATTGCCCTTCTATGGACTGCCTCTATTTTGTCAATGTCCTTCCAGAAATGGGGTCTCCAGAACTGGACACAGTACTCCAGCTGAGGCCTCACCAGTGATCTGTACAGTTGTATCACTACCTTTTTCCTCCTGCTTATTATGCTCCTTCTTATGCTCCCCAACATTCCATTTGCTCTCCCCATCACACTGTTTGGTCACCTTCAGGTACTTAGATAAGATAATCCCAGGCCTCTTTCCTGACTTGTGGTGGCCAGACTTTCCTCACCTATCCTGTGCTCCTCTCTTGGATTCCTGTGACCCAGGTGCATGATCTTGCACTTTTCAGCATTGAAACTCAATTGCCATACACTTGAATACTCCTTTAATAGGCTTAGGGCCTTTCTCATTTTTTCCACCCACTCCGGTGTGTCCACTGTGTTGCAGATCTTTTTGTCACCTTTGAAGAGACACACATTTCCCTCCAGATGCTCTGCAATGTCACTAATGAAGACATTGAATGGGACTGGCCCCAGCACCAACCCCTGTGGCACACCACTGCTCACCTCCTTCTAATCAGATTTCATGTCATTTACCACCACCCTCTGAGTCCTGTCCCTTAGCCAGTTCCCAACCCACTTTATCACCATAGGACCCACTCCCAAGTTCCCCAATTTGTTTAGCAATCTTCTCTGTGGGACATCGTCAAAGGCCTTGCTGAAATACAGTTAGGCCACATCCACTGCCCCTCCCTGATCTATTACCCTGGTAAAGAAATCTATAAGTACAGTGGATCAGGAAGGGAGAAATCCAGATGGTATTGTGCACTTAACTCTGGGGATATCGTCGGGGCAGTGTTCATTGACCTATCTAAGGCCTTTGACACTGTGTATCACCCTCAATTGCTTGACTCCCTCTATCAACTTGGTTTCTCATCTGGCCCCCTGGCCTGGTTCTTCAGCTACCTCCATGCCAGATTCCAATGGGTCAAAATCAATGGTACCCTATCAACTGCCCTACCTGTATGCTCTGGTGTCCCTCAGGGTTCCATCCTGGGCCCCACATTGTTCAGTCTCTTTCTAAACACCCTCCCCAGCTCCTGCTTGGGCACAATGAGGTCATCGTCGCCTCCCACCTCGACCCACTCGCCCTCCAGAGCTCTCTGCAACTCACCTTCAGCCAAGCTGAAAAATGGTTCCTCGACCATCGTCTGGTTCTGAACCACAAGAAGACGAAATCTATGATTTTTGCCCACCGCCAAAGTAACTCCAGAAATTCCCCCTTTCTCATCCTCCCCTGCACCTTACACCCCCTTGAACAAGTATCAGCATGCAAATACCTGAGCAACACCTTCGACTTGGCTCTCTCCTTCCACTCCCTGTCCTCTGCCATGAATGCCTGGATTGGTCTCCTCTACAGCCACAAAGACTGTCTCCCTGAGTATTTCCTCTGGCTGGCTATCACCTCCTCCATCCTGTCTTTGGTTGATTATGGGCTCCCTATCTATGCAGTTGCTGACCCCACTGCCCTCTCCAACGTCCAGACCTCAATCAACAAGGCTTGCAGACTCCTGACCGGTGCACCCAGCAGAATGCATACATGCCAGCTTTGCTCCACCTCAAACCTATTCACCTTTGAAGAGCGCCTGCAATACCACACCTGTATACTGGCCAAAAAAACACTACTTGGGCTCTCCCCACTGGGGGTTACTACATCCCTAAAATGGGCAACCCACTCGGTCACCACCCGAAATACAACCAAAGCCACCTTCCAGGTGCTGAAAGCCAGGACCTCACTCACCCAAAGATCTTTCCATTCCAGAGCCCCCTCCTGGTATAACTCCTTCCCCACTCATATCACAAACATCCCCAAAATCGGCCCCTTCAAAATCGCCCTTCATAAACACCTCACTGACACTCAGAGCTGCAAATGCCCATGACTGGGCCATACCTACAGCTCTACCTGACCCAATCCACATACAAAGTCTTCCCGGTCCACCACTCTCCTCAGCAACTACCCCTCCACACACCCCCAGGTATCACTAGGGATCCCATAGTATTGTATGTATATTAGTTTTAATTAGATTAGCTTAATTGAAGCCTGTACACCACAAATTGAAACATGTGTGCTCCACTGTATCACTGAAATTACTTTGAAAGTCCTTTTGCTTTGCTTTGTATGTTCTTTTTATTGTATCTCACCTGTAATGTTCTCCATTGTTGTACTCCACCAAAATGTTGTCTACCCTCCCTGCAATGAGATGCCTTTGTAAATGATTCTTTGACTCAAAGGTTGTAAATCCGGATTGTGAATAAATAAGTAGATAAAGTTTCTACGCATGCTCGTAACTTTGCCAATTTTTCATATTTTCACTGCAGATTTTCAACGTTGTCATTTTTTCACACCTCCTCATGAACAGTACAGCTGTCATTTTTCACATCATGCCCAAAATGTGTTTTTGCTTCTGTGGCACTGAATGGTGCAGTTGCTGCATGAAACCACCTTTTGGGATTGTGTAATGAAATGATAGTTCCACTGTTCGTGAGGTAGGGTCCCAAAAAGCCTATGTTGAAAATTTGGAATGAAAATACCAACAAACACCTGGGGTGTTAGGGTTTCTAACTGTAACACCCTAGCCCCACCTCCCTGTAGAGGCTGACAGGTATCGAGCATGTGCCTTGGGTTGTCGGCCATAAGGATCACACCATTCCATCCCCACCCCACCCCACCCTGTAGCCAGTGACAGGCAACAAGGTGTGCCTTGGAGTCTTTGGCCTAATGTTCATCCCATTCTCCTATACTGCTCCATCTCTGCTTATTTCCTTATAGAATGGGTGAGCATTAGGCCTTAAAGTCCCCAAGGCACACTGCAAGACCTGCAGGGTGGGGTGGAATGGCATTGAGCATTACAGCTGATGACCCAAAAGGACACTCCCAACACCTGTCAGTGTCTGCAGGTTGGGATGGAATGGTGTGAGCATTATGGCTGATGACCCAAAGGGACACCCCAATGCCTGTCAGTCTCTGCAGGGTGGGGTTGGGGTGTTAGATTTGGAAACCCTAATGCTTCATTAAGGAAGTAAATCAGTGAGGGAAGGTTGACTTTACCTACCTTGATTTCAGCAAAGCCTTTAACAACATCCAATATAAAAGACTGATTACAAGATGGGTAGTCTGGTCAAGGGCCACAAGCTGATAAACTGGGTTAGAAACTGGCTTATGGACAAGAGACAGAGGGTGGTGGTAATGGGATCCAATCTGGGGAGAGGAGATGACCAGCAGGGTACCTCAGAGATCAGTCCTGGGACCAGTCCTGTTCAATGTCTTCATTACAGCCATCATTGAAAGGCTAGAAGGAAAGGTCTGTCTGCCTGTTTGCAGATGACAGCAACATCTGTAACAAAGAGAAGTGAATACTCCAGAAGGGATGGATAAAATAAGGAGTGACATGGAAAGCCTTGGAAAATAGTCTGAGAAGCAACAAATGAGGTTCAATGCAAAAAAGCGCAAATAATGCACCTGAGAAGAGGGTAACCTGGGGAGAGTTACAGGATGGGGGGGGTGCTGATGATCACCAAGGAAGAAAGGGACCTAGGAGTTAACAGTTCTAATGACCTTAAGGTGTCAAACCACAGCACAAATGTTGCAAGGACAGCCAGTGGAATGCTGGGATGCATAGGCAGAGGTATCACTAGCAGAAGACATGAGGTGGTGATGCCATTGTATAATGCACTAGTGAGGCCTCACCTACAGTACTGTATGGAATTCTGGATGCAACAAGTACACAAGAACATTGACAGGGTGGAAGTAGTCCACAGAAAGGCAACCAAGATGGTACATGGCTTGCAACACAGAACATATCAGGAGAAATTAAATGGGCCTTAATATGTACTTAATGGAGGAAAGGATGGAGTGGGGAAACATGATAGACATGTTCAAGTACCTCAAGGGCATAATCAAGGTGCAAAGGAAGATGTCTTCCAATGTATCAAATGTTCGGCATTGACAAACGCTTGCTTTTATATGGCAAAAAAGAAAAGCGGCCATCATTGTCTGCTTTGTAATCCCCAACCCCCAAACAGTATACAGACACTGGGGGTGCCCAATACCCCAGTGTCCTCATCTGTTTGTCCATTGTTGTCAACGGAATAACCCCCCCAAACAGTATGCAGACCCTGGGGGTGACCAATCCCCCATATCCTCATCTGTTCTATCATTGTTGTCTACTGTGTAATGCCACCAAACAGTATACAGACACTGGGGGTGTCCAACCCCCCCCCAGTGTCCTCATCTGTTCAACAAACTCTCTGAAAAAAGAAAACTGTCCATCATTGTCCACTGCACTGTTACCCAACACCCTTCCCTCCCAGTCAGGACCCACCACCCCACACACACCCCACCCCATACTTATCTACCAGAGGTCCATCTCCATAATCTTACTTGGACTGCAGGCATGTCTTTGCTCTGCAAAGCCCAACCACAAACTGAGGTAAGCACTTCAAAGTATTTCAATTGAGTTTTCGGCATCACTGTATTTCAATGGGGTTTTCAATTTAGTGGCATAATTTGGCCATTTTTAAATATTTTTGCCTCAAATTTTCAACATATGTTTTCTGGGACCCCACCTCACGAACAGCTTCACTGAAGTTATTTGCAAACATCCCCCCCATGACACCAGTGCATACAACAAACATTCTGCATTGATAAATGCTTGTTTCCTTTTTGCCATTCCTTTTTGCACCTCTCTTTTTAATGCTCTTGTTCCTTCCCCCCTTTATCTCTACCACCATGCTCCCTTTATTACTTTGTACCCTGTAGGATTCCTCTCCCTTTGAGTTCTCCTTACTCTCTATTTCAGCTTGTAGGGGGAAGCAGTTTCTAACTCCTCAATTCCTTCTGCCACCCCTCTTGACTAATTTAAATGTTCATTGAAGTAACATTTAAATTGTCTGCTGAGGACTGCTGCCCCCTCCAAGGATCGATGCAGGCCATCACCCTTGTATAGGTCTTTATCCTCCAGGTAGCTCCCCAGTCTCCAATGTAGCTGAACCCTTCCTTTCTGCACCATTCCTTCAGCCATGAATTGAAGCTCCTTGTGTGGAGTTCCCTCTCCTGTTCCCTTTTGTAGATAGGAAGCAACTCAGAAAAGTCACTGAACAAGCTATCTGTCTAAGACACCTCCCCAGCTGCCTAAACTCCCACTGCACTATCCCATCCCCATCCCTATCCAGGTCATTAGTCCCCAGGTGGACAATGACATCCAGCTGTCCCTCCTGTCCTGCTGCCCTTGCAATCCACAGGATTCGATTTTCCATCATTCATTAAAATATGTGTTGCAGATTGTGTGTTTCCCCCTTCACAGCAGCAACTTTTCAAAGCATATGTTGTTAAAATGATTCATCATAAAATGTTTGTTTTTATAATTCAGACTACTTAAATACAGTTAACTGAACAATGCCATCCAGATGTTCATTCTGAAAGAATTGTTGATACTTTCCTTTCTAATATCTTTCTGTGGCTGGGTTTATATGCACCGGAATTATATTGATTTTTTGTTGGTACTTGTCAGGCCAGCTGATCATTTTGGGTTAAACTAATAGGTTTCATGAAGCTCCTCTAATGTACGAATTCTTAAGAAGAGTGATTAAATGAAGGATTTTGATTCTGTACTGTCACCACCATCAGAGATGATCTAGGAAACTGCCAATGTGTTTCTACTTCTTAGAAATCTTACAATTAATCCATTAGCATGGCATTGTGTGTACCTTTCATTTTAGTTTTTGGTCAATTGAAATTATATTTTTACTTTTTGGTTTTTCTTTTTTACAGTTTCTTATTTTTGTCTCTTTTCTGTTGTACTTCTCCAGCATATTTTTTGTTTGTCAAGAAATGTTAAACAGTCTGGGACAGTGTTGTTATGGGCTGAGGCACTGCTTACCATATCACCAACCACAACTGACACCCAGGTTCAGAGATGGACAGCAGTCACATTTGAGATGGCCAGGGGAGGGAGGGAGTATGGAGCATCCATAGACAGCTCCCCTTGAGATGGTGTGTGCAGCTCATGTTGCTTCTTGGCTGCCACCCAGTGGAGGATTGGTGGCTCTGCATGCTGCAGCCTCTCAGAGTGCCAGGCATGGTATATGAGTATTTGTGGTGTCTTCATGCTGCTCACCCATGCCAGTGCATGTGGGGCAACCTCAGGAAAAAAGCGGACCCAAAAAATGAGACAGAAATACCCCCAGACCAGCAGGATGACTCTGGCAATGAGCAGGCCCCACACCTGGCTTCTCATACACCACAAAGAAGTCAGGAACTGCACTTACTGAAGTGAATTTCATGACATCACCCAAAAGCTGATTTATTGCTCAAAATAGCAGCTTTAGTCAACAGAAAAAATTGGCTGGTTCTATTGCTTAGAGGTTGGAGTAATGAGCTGTGAATGAGCTTGGTGCATCCATCAAACTTGAGATTGATTCTTACAACCTCCATCTGCATGCTGTGTGACCCTGAGCAAGTCACTTTACCACTCTTTGCTTTGATAACACACCTGGAACAAATCCATTGGAAACCATGGTAAATGAGTCACTGACTCAGTAGGTGTATCCCTCTCTCTCTCTCTCTTGCATCTATATAAAAAATGTGAATTAACAGTTTTACTTAAGGGTGTTCATTCCTTGACAAATCAGCAATCCAAAGTCAAGTTCATAATTTTTGCCCAATACATTTATTTATTTGCTTTTGTTAACCAGGTAAGCACACTAGACAACCAAGTGTCTGTTTTCAGGTGTGATCCGGGAGGATTACACTTGTACATAAAAGAGCATCAGGCAAAATAGGGTGCATACAAAGCATCAGAACATAGATTACATCAAGAGGTGCATCATGATCATCACAAACAAAATCAACAGAAACAGTGATTAGAATGAGAGATAGAAAAGCAACTTTGTACAGGCATAGGGAGTTTAACCAAGGTGCGTTACAACAGACATTAAGCTTGCTAGGTACATGCAAGAGCATTAGGCTCATAAATTTTGTCAACAGGTAGATAACAGCGAGGTACCAGCATGGACAACAAATGCCTGCGGGTAAAGTCGACAGTATCCACCGGAGTACATAGGCATAGAGAGACAAGTTACACAGGACGGGCAGCAGATTGTGGGGGTGAGGAGTGTGGGGGGGGACCACAGGTGTAGGCACTCTTTTTAGGGACAGGTAGGGCAAGGAAGAGCACCATATTCGAAATGGTGGGACAGATTGCAATGAGCTTGCCAGGTGGAAGAAGTGCTAGCAGAGGCCGGGGTCACCATGCACAAGCAGTCGGGACCAGTTTAGTGGCTCAGGCACAGAGGCATCCTAGCATTTAAAATCCATAACAAAAAACATGGGTTGCAATATTTGTTTTTAAGTAACATGGTGAGGCTTAATCATATTTTATGGAAAAAAGGAAGGGGTCAGTTTGTTCTATATAGCTTTAAAATTGTTTTAGTTTTTAGCATGAATGTGAAAGAAAATGTGAAATAATGACACATCATTGGTCATGATGTTTGCTTCAGTTTTTTTTCCACAAACACAAAAATAAAGAGTAAATTAGCAATACTATGCCACTCTCTTAAACTAACATTTCCTAAAGTGTATGAAATATTTATATGTTTTTATGTATAAAACCACATAAATCCCATATAATCTGAAATGTCAGCTACAGTACTGGTTCTGTACCAGGTCAATGCCAGGACCAAGAAGCATACAAGAACCATACTAGTAATGGAGGCAAATAAGGTTAGGTGAAAGTATATGCCAACCCTCTGGGTTCGGCTCTCAATGCTGCAACAAAGCTTTTTCACACATCTGTATTTACATCAAAGGATGTAGGCAATAAAGCCGGGAAGCATGAACGCCAACAGAGAGAAGTAAAAATGGACTTTGGAAAATAACTGCAAGTTACTGTTTAAGGACATATACTGGAATGAAAATTATATGTTGTGTTATCAACTATACAGTAAAAGAAGAATTGCACACACTAATAAGGTTGTGGACAGTGTGTTATGTTTTGAGTGCAGCTCAATTTTAAATGACCCGCTGTGGTGGTTGTTTACCCTCCGAAGTTTAACTAAAAAAAAAACATATTTTGATAGTTGTAGAATATGGGTGCAAATATAACAAGCAAAAGAAATATAGAAGTTGCCATACTGGTCATATTTCCTTTCATAGTTGCAGTTTCTGAGCTGGTCAGCTCAGGACAAGAGTAATTAAAAATCACCCCAAAAAACACACACACACACACTCACACACACACACGCACACACACGCACGCATAAAACTAATAAATACAACTTGCCAGAGAGATGGTCAGCTCAGGACAAAAATAATTACAAATCACACCAACACACACACACACACACACACACACACACACACACACACACATACACACACACACACACACACATAAAATAAATAAATAAAACATGCCAGAGAGCTATTCATGTAATGTGCCATGAATGATGTCAGCAGCTGCAACTGTAGGAGCTAATTTCCATGCTCTAACCATGTATATATACTTGGCTGTATACATTACAATGGGATAAATTATTATTCTGATAATGCTTTCCTATAGTTAAGAATGTACAAGGGAGTAAAAACAGATTTAAAAACTTTTGGGTGCATCAGATAATGGAAATTTGAAACATGAGGGAACGTCTTTAATTTGCAGTTTCATGGGTACAGTACTGTAGTTGGAAAAACCATGACATTTTTAGGATAATTTCATGGAAACTGTATCCATGTGTCTTGTCCAGCCATACACATGACCTGCCAAGAAGGAGGAAGTAAACATTAGGACAGAATGGCAAGAACATAAGAGCATAAACAAGTGCCGGCAGAAGGGGACCTTGCAATCCATCTAGTCTGCCTGTTAAAGCTACCCCTTCCAAAAAAGTACTGTTGTTGTGTGCTCCATAGTTAGAGCAGTAGATAAGATCAAGGGTATTGTATAAACATACACAATGGTAGAGAATGTGCCTGCTGAACATGTCAAATGAGTGCTATCTGAAGTCAGGGTATGCAGCTAAAGGAAGGAGCTGACTACAATGGCCCATACTGACTCTCATGTCATAGGTAGTACATGCTCTGAGACCATAAAGAGATCATTGACAGTACTTTGCATGTTTTTGAAAGCAAAAATTTCCAGTGGGATCTTTGCTGTAATCCTCATTGTCCTGGGTGCCCTTCAGGTTTGCCTGTTGGCCACTAAGCAGCTTAATTTTTGTGACAGATCCATTGCAAGATATAAGGTCTTTGTTTTCTTGCCAACTGTTCAGAATTCCTGTGCAAGGGATGCCTGCTAACCCAAGATGTACTGCACCTACACCAAGAGGAGGTGGGGTTACTGGCCAAGAGATGTATAAGGAAGTCATATACCAGAGGAAGGAGGAGGGGCAGGCATTGGAGTTCACTGAATGTAAGAGGAAGATGCAATGAGTCACAAAGAGAATTACAGCAAAGTGGGGTAGCATTAGAAAAGGGGCTTTAGTGGAGCAAGAAAGCATGGAGGTCAGTTTTTATTCAAATACAATCAAGTATGAGAATCACAACCAGACAAATGTGCAAGTTCTAGAGTCAGTTGACACTGGAGGGCCTGGCTTTGTGGCACTGACAGAGACTTGGTGGAGAAAGAAACTGACTGGGTACCAAATGGATAGACTCAACCTTTCCTGAAGGGATATGTTGGACCAGAAATGGAGTGGGAGGCTGTATTTTAATAAGAGGATGTCACTGTGGCCACAGAGCTCATTTGGGTCTAGCTAGAGTGAAATGGGCAACATAGTCACCCATGGAAGAATGGGCCACAGGACTCCAAATAGCTCAGCAAAGTTTGATGAGAAGCTAGCTGGGGAAATTAGTAGAACAGACAAATTGGATTTGGTAATGAATAGTGTTTTGCAAAACTAAAATTACATTACTGGACGTTTGGAAACCACATTTATTCTACTTCCTGGAAATTTTGAGAACATTTTGAAAATGTTTGTGAAAATTTAACAATGCCATTTGTATTCTTTGCTATGTCTCCTGTAACTTTAAATCTACACTTTTTAATCTCTCCAGATTTGACATTGTTTAGGGCCCATCAGCACAGGGTAAGCATGCCAAATGTCAGCTCTGTATTGCTAAGAGCAACAAATATACAGGGATCTAAATTTTGCAGACATTTACAAATAATTTCATGAATACAGTAAGTAAACTGAGAAACTGTGCACCCCTATCATTTATCAATAATAAAATGTTACCCATGCTTAGAAGTTTCCAAGTAGTCTTCAAAAACATTATAAATGCAAATGTTTAGGTATAGTATCCAGCTCCAGCTGGGGGCTTGATCAACAGTGCTTTTCTGTGCAGTCATTTTTGTGTTACCCTGCATCTTTCTTATTTGATGGCTGGCTGCAGAATGAGGTGCTTTGAAGCACATTTGGCATTTTCTGTGTGGACAGAATGTTATGATGCTTACTAGAAGCTTCATTTGGGAGGGATGCAAGGGGTTGGGGAGAATAGTCAGAGGATTATGAAGTAGGCGTAATCTTGATACCATTGTCCACCTGGGAACCAATGACCTGGGATGGGGTTCTCTGGTGTAGGTTACAGATAAGTTTAGAAAGTTAGGGGAGGTATAAACAGGCAGTAGCCTCAGTGACCTTTCCTGTGGTCCTGCAAGTTTGGTACAGTGGAGAAAGGAGAAGTTTCCTGATTACTCTCTTCAA
This sequence comes from Neoceratodus forsteri, assembly GCA_016271365.2. NCBI lineage: Eukaryota > Metazoa > Chordata > Ceratodontiformes > Ceratodontidae > Neoceratodus > Neoceratodus forsteri. The sequence continues at coordinate 1,057,779,049 of CM057451.1, read as the reverse complement.
CAAACGGCTGATGGAATGGTGTAAGGAGGAAGGATGGGGGTGCCTAGGTAAGTGGTAACACTCTTGGAGGGATGCAGGATATTTAAGGGGGATGGCCTTCATCTCTCTGAGGAGGGCGTCAGGGGCTAGGGCACAGGTTTAAAGAGCACTCTAAGATTTCTTTAAACTAGAAGTTGGGGGCACATTCAGAGTGGATATGTGTACTTACACAATTGACAGAGATTTCAACCTCCCCAGTACTAGAGAACAACAAAGAAGAAACAGAAAATAAAGGAAGGGAAAACAGGAAAAATATGGAAAAAGTTTCTGGAGATGGTACAACTCAAGGGGACCAAGATGATTCAGGGCCATTAGGACAGATCTCACAAAATCTATCTCAAGGCACTATACATGTACTTGTTGGAGACCGAGTGAAGGAGGGGGGATATGACAGAGGCCTTCACATTTCTGAAGGAAATAAACAAGATGAGCTGTGAGAACTATTTAGCATGATTATAGAGTTAAGACCCCAAGGTCATGAGTGGAAACTGGCAGGAGAAGATTTAAGTGGGATGCAGGAATTTCTGTTTTATGGAAATTATGGTGATGCAGTGAAGTAGCCAGTGAAAGGAGGTGGTGGACAACAAGACCATAAATAGTTTCAAGAATGGCTGGGACAAAGTGATGGGTGTGGTGGTTGTTCAAGATGATAGCAGTAGGGAGGAATGCAGTGCAGTGGACTGAGAGGGATAAAACCCTGCAATACAATAGGTCCTGATGCAGATAGGGAACTCTGGGCAGACTAGATGGACATGTGGACGTTTTTACCATCACTGTCTATGTTTCTATGTTACTTAAGAGAAGCCATAGGGAAACAATGTAGGAGGTAGTAAAAGAAAAAAAACGGCAAGGATGGATTGGAGGTCAGAGGGAAAAGAGAATGGGTTGGGATTAGTAAAGGGGCAGGCAAGCTAGAAGGATATGTGCATGAATGCCAGGGGCTTTTGAAATAAGATTAGTAATCTGGAGGCAATGGTAGTTAAGGCAAGGCAGGACCTAGTGGCAATCATGGAAACATTGACTTCTCAGTACCATGACAGACATTGCTGAGGTATACTGTGTACAGGAAGGATAGCAAGAGAAAAACAAGGGTGGTATAAAAGCTTCAGATATAGATGATATGCAGGAGAGTGAGCACAGAGGAACACTATGGGTTCAGGGAGTAACAGAAGGGGAAAAAATAGAAGTGCATTATAATTCACATTCTCAAAAGGAGGAAGCAGATGGGGAACTAGGGACAGTGATCCAAATGTCAGAAGGGCATGGGAAGGTATTGCTACTGCAGGACTTCAACATGCCAGATGTGGACTGGAAGATCCCAGTATCAGAAAGCACAAGACACCAACAGCTGGTATACCTCTTTCAGGATACATTCCTAGTACAGAAAGTAGAGGAGGCTACCAGGAAGTCACCCATTCTATCAATCATCCATCAATCAATCAATCAATCATATTTATTAATAAAAAAACACAATTCCATTGCAAATCAAAGTGCTTGTACAAAGTAAGAACCATTAAAACATAAATAACTAAAAAATGCAATCAATAACTATGACTAATGCACTATAATGAAACATAAGGTTAATCAGAGTCAGAAAAGGCCATATTGAAAAGGTGTGTTTTGAGAGCAAATTTAAAACTCTCAGTGGTCAGGCCCGCTCTAATCTGACTCTGCAGAGAGTTCCACAGAGTAGGGGCCACAAAAGCAAAAGAACAGGCCCCTGAGGTCTTAAATCAAACCTTGGGAACCTCCAGCAATCCCTCGTCAGACAGATGGAGTGAATGGAGCGGGGGGTGGTAAGGCCAAAGAAGATCTTGTCAGTAGTGCGGTACCTAGACTTGGTAATTATCAATAGGGATAATGTGTAAGAGGAGATGGTGCTGGAATCATTGGGAATTAGTGGCCGTCAAACAGTTTGTTTCAGCATCAAACTGGAGGCAGAGAAAAATAAGTAACAGATTAAAGTCTTTCAGCCCAATTCTCAAAGACCCCAGGCACAGCACAAGGGGCTTGTGCCACATTGAATGGTGCAAAGTGCCCCTTGCTCCAAAGATGCACCAGGAGTGATTCTAAAAAGCAGCCTGTGTCAACTGCATGCTGCCTGCACCGAACAGGACTTGTGCCTCTCGTGTGTCACTAAATGGGCTGCTGAATGGTTCTGCGGCAGACATAGGCTGTCATATCCCCTAATGAAGGATTCTCAAAACCCGCTCAGAGGGCAAAATTCTAAGTAACCTTAGACCACTTAGAAAAGTCCTGTTGGAGAGTTGCAAAGGCTATGCCAATGTGCTACGTTCCCCCGTTGTCATTGTAACAGTCACCCTGGTGGTCTAGTGGCTAGAGATGTTGTGAAGTAATACTTTGCTGATGAAGTTTGCTTGAGAGTAATGAAATTTTTCACTTCACAGGGATTTGCAAGCTGGGAAACTTCAACTTCACCCAAATTGCAAAGTTTTTGCCATAAAGTGTGGAATTTCTTGGGCAAAATTCATCACTTTGTTGTGAAATTCTGTACTTCGCAGTAAAAATTTGCACTTCGCGATCCACGAATTGTGCTAATTTCATAAACTGCACTTGGCGAATTTTGTGAAATTCATGAATTAATTCACAGAGTGAAGTTTGACAGCTTCCTCCATCTTTACTAACAGCCCCCATTTCCAGTCCCCCATGTCACCTGTAAAGATGTATAAAGTAATTTCTGATGGTCTAGCAGAGCCCTCTCCCTGATTCCCAATCCACGATGCCACTCATGTGTATTTATAAATTATATCCTTGTGGTCTAGCTGACCCCCATCCCAGTTCCCCGATGACACCTGTGTATATTTATAAATCATATCCTGGTGGTCCAGTCCCCCCCCCCCCGATCCACAATGCTGCCCATGTATATTTATCAATTATATCCTAGTCATCTAGGGCAATCCTCTCCCCAATCCCTGAACCCCCATTATGTTATTTGTATGCTTCCCAGTGTTATACTGGTCCCCCACCCCTACCCCCTGCAGGCTGGGTCCCACCACCCTGCTCCCTCCATCCTGAAAATGAGCTGGAGACTGGCACAGTGCACTGCTCTCCACCACCACCAGCCACTGAATGAGCTCTCAATGAGTGCCTTCTGTACTCAGTACATGCTCATTGACTGATAGCTGTCAGTCACTGAGCATGAACTGAATACAGTACATGCTCATTCAGAGCTCAATTGATGACTGGCCAAGGTGGTTAATGGTGGGCTGTGTCAGTCACTGGCTAATTTTTGGGATGGGGAGCAGGGTGGTGGGACCCAGCCTGAGGGTGGGGGATGTGGGGCCACTAGACTTCTGGGAAGTACTAAAATAACATAACGGAGGATTAGGGAGGGTGGTCTGCTAGACCACCAGGATATAATGTATAAATATACATGGGTGGCATTGGTGAATGGGGAGGGGGTCCACTAGACCACCAGGATATACTGTATACATACGCACATGCAACATGGGGGATCGGGGAGGGGTGTCTACTACACCATCAGGGATAATATAATTTATTATAATGGGGTATTGGGGCTGGGGCAGTCTGCTAAACCACCAAGGATATTATAATTTATTATAAAGGGGACTTAGGGATGGGGGGCAGCTAGACCACCAGGGACTGCTTATTTACGTTGCCACAGACTTGCAGCAACCTGTCCAGATGTACCCTCTGTTAAGCTCTGTTACAAAATTCAAGTATCTGGGAGTTTGGATAGACCAAAGACTCTCCTTCATTGAACATATCGAGGACTTGCTAAAACGACTTCGGCAAAGGCTTGGATTGTTTTTTAGAATCAACCAATTTCTCACCAGAGATGCCAAGAAACAACTAGTCCAATCCATTTTCCTATCATTGGTTGATTATGCTGACTTCCTCTACAGCCAATGCCCCAACTCTTACATGGCCAAACTGGACTCACTCTACCATCGAGCACTGAGGTTTATAATGGGACTCCCTTTCGACACGCATCACTGCAACCTATATGCGGCAGTGGGGTGGACATCACTAAAGTTCAGGCGCCATAGAAACGACGCTCTCTGGACCTATAGAGCCATCTCTAATAAGCTGCCTTACTATATCTCCTGCTATCTTCCCCTGAGTATAACTGGGAAATACGTGTTAAGAAGTTACTCAGCTATTACACTTAAAGTACCCAAAGCAAAATCCCGCTTCGGCAGGGCAGCCATAAGCTTTGTGCTACCTACCTTATGGAACGATCTACAAAAAACCCTCAAATTAAGCACTCTAATCAGTATAAATACCTTCAAGATGCTTTATTTCCATACAATCAGAGAAGTATGTAACTGCTTCACCCACTCAGATCCAGTACCAGTGTCTGCACTGGTATATAGCCACGCCTAGACCCAATTTTTAGTACTGACCCCCCAGCTTGCTCCTCACCAGCCTAATTGTTCTCTCTCTCTCTTATCCCCCTGTCTTATCAACACTAGGCCCATCCATCCCCTTATTCTTCCTTTCCCAACCTCAGATAGGAGCTCACTACCCTGGGTTGTGACATCCTACCATGCCCTGTACTTTATAGCATTCAATCCCGGGGCTCACACATACTCCTTTTCTCCATCCACCTTCTCTATATCCCGTTTTACCAACTCCTTTCTGTGCACGTGCCCTCCTAGCCTTTCTCCTCCTACCTCCTTCCCTTCCCCCCTACCTTCACCTCTACCTGGTGTATATTTTTATTTTTTTTTCTTCCGTTACTTCCTCCTGCAACCTTAGATAACCTGCTTTATCTTCCTATAGGCACTTCTATGTATGTAAACACTGTGTAATCTGTACAATATCTGTATAATTCTATGTACATATGAACTTCTTTTTCTTCCTCTCTGTAAAGAGTATTATCTGTATTGCCTTGTAAATACCTGTGTTGACCTGTATATACAATTGTTCATGCTCCACCCAGGTCCATCTTGCAAATGAGCTTCTGCTCAACAATGAATGCCTGGTTAAATAAAGACTTGATTAATTGATTGATTGATTGATTGATTAAGTGCACTGCTAGATTTGCCACGGGACCTTGCTGCCAGGACTCTGCCTGATGAAGAATCGAGTTCAGGGTCCCTGCACACTGCGCATTGATGCAAGTTGCTTTTTGTCACAGCTTGCATCAATCTAAGGGCCCTTCGAGAATCGGGTCCTTTGTATTTAGGATGGCTGATTTCAGAAGCATGAGAAAGCTGCTGCAGGGGAAACTAGAGGGGGTAAGAGCAACAAAGGGGTGGAAGCTGAATGTGAATCAATAAAAAAATGGCATAACAGAGGTCACCAACATCTTTGTAAGTCTACACAGCAAGAAGAGTAGTAAAGAATTCTGTTTCACAAGGGGATATAGGTTAGGTACTGAGGACTAATAAACAGCATTTAAGAAAACCACAGAACCAGCCAGGGGGGCAGTGTACAATTTCTCAGCAGGATGAAGGAGGCCAAGAAGATATTAAGAATGGTTAAGGCTGATACAGCAGTGCGATTTGCAGAAGGTACGAACAAGGGAGATAAGACTGTATTTCATTACATAAGGGACAAGAGAAAGACGAAGGAAGGAATAGTCAGGCTGAGCAAGAAATGATATGGAAAGATGAAGATAAAGGTAATGCAGTCATATTAAAAAGCTATTTCTACTCTGTTCATAGCAGAGGACAAGGAGCCAATACCTGACTGTCCCATCAAGGCAGTGGTGAAGGAAGGGGTCAATGTGGATCACGTTCCAGGTACATAGATACATATATGCACAGATACTGTCAGCAAATAAGGGTCTAGGGCCCACCCAGTCTGCTCATTTGAGCTTGTAAGATCACTTTAAGATGTTCTAGAAGTCTGTAGCCCCTTATCACTGACCTCCAGGATTCCCATATGTCTATCCCATGCATTCTTAAATCCTGTGATTGTTTTTTCCACCACCACTTCCTCAGACAGGGTGTTCCACTTGTCCACCACCCTTTCTGTGAAGAAATTCTTCTTCACATTTCCTCTGAATCACCCTCCATCCAACTTCATCCCATGCCCTCTAGTCCTGGAACATCTTTTTCACTTGAAAAAGTATTTTCCTGCACCCTGTTCCTCCCCATAAGGTACTTGTATGTCTCTATCAAATCCCCTCTTCCCCCCAATCTCCTCCAGGGAGTACATAGTCAAGTTCTTCAGCCTGTCCTCATAGGACTTGTGATGCAATCCCTGTACCATCTTTGTTGCCCTCTTCTGAACCTTCTCCACCCTGTCTATGTCTTTGTGTAGGTAAGGTCTCCACAACTGGACACTGTACTCCAGGAGGTGACTCACTATTATCTTGTATAGTGGAATTATGATTTCCCTTTTCCTGCTGGTGATACCGCTGCCTGTGCATCCCATCATCCTATTTGCTTTACCTGCTGCCTTTTCACACTGTTTCCCTACCTTGAATTCATCAGAGATGTAGCCCCAAGATAATTTTCCTTCTTGGTGCATGCTATAGCCTCACACCCTCCCAACTGCTATGTTATTCTATTGTACCCCATATGCACTATTTTGCACTTTTTTGCATAAAATGTCAACTGCAAAACCCTTGGTTATTCTTCAAACTTCTGTAGGTCCCTTCTCATTCTGTCTACACCCACTGACATGCCCACTTTGTTACAGAGCTTCATGTCATCAGCGAACATTGAAATTCTGCCTTCTAGGTCCTGCACAATGTCATCGATGAAGATGTTGAAGAGGGCCAGTCCCAGCATTGATCCCTGCAGCACCCCATTGGTCACTCATCCCTCTGTGGAGTGACAGCATTTACCACCACCCTCTGTGTCCTGCAACCCAGCCAATAACCCACCCACCACACTACTGTCCTGCCCACTCCCATATTCCCCAGTTTACCATATACCATCACTTTCTCCTCTTACTCGCTACAATTCATTAAATTTGTCAGCATCTTCACTCTCTCACCATGGAATTCTTCTGTTGTGAGTCTGCGTGGTTTGGGAAGGATTCAATGTATTATACTGCTTGAACATTTCTGGTTAGACTTAGTTTAAGGACAGTGGATGTGGATATTTTTTGGGCTGATATTTGTCCATGGGAGTGTGGGTAGTCCTGGAAGCATTTTCATTTTTCAACACTGCACAATCAATTTTGTCTTCATGGCTGCTGGGTAGTTGACCTGTGTTTTGGTTTCCTGTGGACCACTGTTCCAATCTGCTTGGCTCTCAACTGAGCTTCTTTACCTGTTTTCTCCCTACCCTGTTAGTATTTCACCAGGGTTTTTTCATGAGATGGTGAGCCTTTTTTGATTTTTTTATCTGATTGCATCATCTGGCTTCCTTCCAGTTCCTGGTCAAAGCAGGAGAAAAAGAGGGAGAGCAGGCACTGGAATCCTTGAACTTGACCTCCTTCCACATTTAGATCTGTGAATAAACTATTCTTTCCTAGTGAGAGAGGGGGAGTAACAATTTTGTTTATTCTCAGTTACAAAACTGAGCTGCGAATACTCCATCTGCTATTATATTATATTATATTACATTATATTATAATGTATTATATTATATTATCTCAACCTTTTATATTAAGGATAATACTAAGGGAGTGTACAGAGCACAAAAGGCAAAATGCCCATAGATGGCTTTAAGTATTTACTTACAATAAAGCAAGTTGTTACTAGATAGCAGATATTTGTCTTGCCTGTTTTTAAATACATTTTTTGTTTCACTGATAACTACATAGGGAGGTAAGGAGTTCCAAGGATTAATGATTCTTCACGAGTAATAATATGCCCTTTTTTTTAGTTAACTTTGTTTCTTTGTAGTTAGTTGGAAGGGATGTCCTCTAGTGTTAAAGGTGACCTGTTTAAATTCAAGTCAGTCCACAGTCAAGCATGAAAGATGGATCATTAACAACATCCCAGGTAAACAGAAGATCCCCTATCATATACCTCTCTTCCGATGACATTAGCTTGAATTCAGAAAGTCTATGTTCATAAGATATACCTTTGTCTGGAGAAATAAATATTATCACTCTTCATTGAAATTTTCTATTCTATTGATGTCCTTTGTCTTATAAGGACACCAAAGTTGAAAAGCAAAGTCGAAGTGGGGTTTTACGTAAGCATGATAAAGGGGTAATAAATTGCTAGGGTTTTTTGATTTGATATTGTGCCTGATAGTCCACCCTATTTTGCTGACTTTACTTAAGGTATTAGAGATATGTACTTCAAAATCCAGATTAGAATCAACTAAAACACCTAGGTCTTTTTCATGTCTTACAGTTTACTATTTCATTGTATAATAGGTGTTTATTTCTGGGATTATTTTTTCCCATAATGAAGTACACTGCATTTTGATGTATTAAAGTGTAGTCCCCATTTACGACACTAGGCACTCAACTTATCTAGGTCCTCTTGTAGAATAATGATTTCTTCGATGTTGTTACACGTGTTACTGATTTTACAGTCATCAGCATATTTAATAACATTACAGGATATATTTAACCTTGAGGTATGCCACTATTAGTTGCTGCCCAACTCAAATAATGACCATCTATGACCACCCTCTGATATCCATTTGTGACCCAATTTGCTATCCAACGTAAATACAGGGGTTGAATACTACAACCTTTAATTTATATATTAAAGCTAAGTGAGGAACTGAGTCAAAGGCTTTTTTGAAATCGAGAAATAAGATGTCACAGGGTAACTTGCTGTCCAGATTAGAGATAATGATGTTATAAAAGCTAATCAGGTTAGTAGAACAGGATCGTTCTTTAATAAAACCATTTTGACAGTTGTCAAGATTGTCAAGCATTGGAGTTAATTGATCCTTAATGAGTTTTTCCAACACATTGCAAAGGATTGGAGTAAGACTAATTGAGTCGTGATTGTCAATACACATTTATTGCACTTTTAAAGAGTGGAATTATATTGGCTCTTTTCCAGTCCTGGGGAAGTTCTCCTGTATTTATGCTAGTGCTGTAAATAATTTTTAAAGGTAGAAATATATTGTCTTTCATTAAACGAATCATGTCACCAGTAATGTTGTCTGGACCAGGAGAAGTGCCACATTTAATTGTGTCTAGTTTTGCCTTAATTTCCTCAGTAGGTATTGATAATTTATCAGTAGGATTGTTTAACATTGGGACTGTAGTTACTGAGGGATTTTGAAAAGCATTAAGGAAATGAGAATTTAAAAGTTGAGCCATTTCTTCTGGAAACGAGACAGTAGAAACATTATCTACAAGCGGACCTACTTTACATTCTTGTTTCTTAAGTGAATTAATGTAATTGAAGAGAACTTTATGATCGCTCTTTTGAGTCCGGGAGGCAATACATGTTTCAGTTTTGATGTTATGGCACATTTGTTAACTACAGCTGGTATTTTTTAAACATTTTTCTTTTTTCAAAATCTATTTATTTAGTTTGGGTGTTAACCATTTTTGGGTTATTTGTAAGTTTTCTTTTTTTATTCTAGGGATGAATTTGTGAGCAGTATCTAGAATTATATTTTTAAATGTAGTCCACATGGAGTCAACATTTTGATTGTGAAGCACTGTATCCCAATTAAAATTATCAAAGTGTACACAGATAACTGCTTTATTGGCTTTTCTATAAACAACAATCTCAGTTAATTTGTTTGATTGTGTCCAAGGCATGTCTATTTGTGCACCTGGACAAACAGGTTCGCACAGTGCCTGCCTAAGGTCATGACTAATCATGTGCTGAGACCAGGGCTACTAAATGCTTTCAAACACCACTTGTCCCTGACTGACTGGTCACTGCTGGACCATGCAACTGATGGCAACCTTGCCCTAGAGTTCTTCCGAAACTCTTTCACCCGGGCTTGCGACATCTTTGCCACCTAAAACCAAAAAAGTCAAAGGAACCCATACTCCTTTGCTCGATACCACACTCCTAGATCAACTTTGTGATAGAGAAAACCTTTGGCACAAGGCTAAAGCCACAGGAAAGTTGCAGGATGTATTGGCATACAAAGCTGCAAAGAACTCCTGTACTAGGCTCATTTGCTCTGTGAAAGCAAGCTATTTCAAGGATCACCTTAACAAAACCTGGGAGTCCTCCAAAGGGGTTTTGGAACACACTAAATTCCCTAACTGGAAGGACTACCAGGGCCCCACCTGACCTGATTACTACTGACAAAGGGTCTATCCAGGAACCCTTATTGATTGCCAACAAGTTCAATGCAATGTTCTCTGATCTCTCAGGGGTGCTTCCTAGAGAGTTCCTAAACCCACAAAATAACCAGCTCCACGGCAACTCTGCACCTTCCTCCATGAGGCATGAGCAGCTGCCTTTTTATTTCAGGCAAGTTACAATATCTGAGACCATCAAGCATGTAAAGAGGGTCCTTGGAAAGACCAGAATGGAGATTGACCTAATTGATATGAAGCTGGTTGCCCTAATGCTTGATGAGTTAGCAGCCCCAATTACAAAGGTATTTAATTCCTCTCTAAGATTGGGCGTATTCCCTGATGCATGGAAATCCATGCTGGTTACACCAGTTTTCAAATCGGGTGACAAAACACTCACTATCAACAATAGCCCAATCTCAATCCTCCCACCCCTCTCCAAAGCACTGGAGAAAATAGTCTCTGTACAGCTCACTGACTTCCTTGACAGGCACAAATTATTTTGCAACTATCAGCATGGTTTTCATAAAAACACTCTGCCATCACTGCACTGGTGGATTACACTACCCAGCTCTATGATGCCCTTGACCAAGGGATGGTGGTGGGGTCAGTTTTCATTGACCTCACAAAAGCATTTAACTCAGTTAACCACCAGCTATTACTAAAAGCCCTGCTCTCAACAGGATTGGCCCCAGATACAGTCACCTGGATTCGCAGCTATCTGTCTCAAAGAAATCAATGAGTTAGAATCACCAAACACTCTCAGACCCGAAGGTAATGGCACTTGGGAGTACCACAAGGGTCCATACTTGGACCACTCCTTTTCAACCTGTTCATTACCCACCTTCCTGAAGCCTACATGGCAAGCATTGTATTATATGCAGATAATGCCGTTATATCGGTCCCAGGTAGGTACCACTCAGCCATCTTGGAAGGCTTACTCGATAGCTTCCACAATCTTAAAACCTGGTTCTGCCAACACAAACTGCTCTTAAACCATAAAAAAAAAAAAAAGCATGTTGTTCATGGTCCCTCAGAACAAAAATAAATTTCTGCCCACTTCAAATTCAGAACCTTAAAGGTGACATACTATTTATTTATTTATTCATGTATTAAATTTTGGTGACCGGGTAGGCCCACTGGGCCCCGAAGGTCCCTTTTTCAGGGGTGACCCGGGATAACAATACTAGTTATGATACAGAAATAAGGACAAAAAAGAGAACTTTTTGTATACAATTATCTGTTACAACATGAGGAGGTTACAGGAAGCAGTAAATACAGGCATGGTTATCATCATGACACAGTTTAAATAGGTAATTCTTTGCATGTTGTTTATTCAGGAGGTAGCATATGACCCCAGGTGAACAGACAGTTTGAGGCGGGTAGTAGGTAGGCTCCTCTAAGAGAAGGTGTGTTGGAAGGAGGGGAGTACCTAAAGAGCCTTATGACCTAAAGAGTCTTCTCTTTTAAATATTTGGGTGTTTATCTAGATGACACTCTCAATTTCTCCCACCATATTGATCAAGTTGTTAAAACTGCTAACATGAAACTGGGCATCCTCCATGGAAACAAGCATTAGATGACACATGCCACCCTCAAATTAGCAACAGGCAGCACTGCATTGTCATCCATTAACTATGGGTTACCAATATACATAGCAGGGTCAGACACTGCCCTAAACAGGATAAAAACACTCATTAACAGGGCTTGTTATCTGGCACTTGTGGCAGACTGCTGAACTCACACCTGTGTCCTCTACTCCGAGACTGGATGGCTTCCACTGCACTAAAGAGCCCAATACCAAACCTGCATGACTATAAAAAAAGCACAACTAGGCCTTATGCTAGAATACCTATGAAGTATTTTCAAGAAGGCAGTGCAAACTAAGCAAACCAAAAGTGCATCAAAAGGTGGACTCCAAGTCCCTTTCAAGCGCATGTAATCGGTCCAAAATCTATTACCTTTAAGGGCCCTAAATGGTTTAATGAACTACCTGACATGCTGACTGGAGGCACAAAACAGAGCCATTTCAAAAAAGGGCTACAGTCCCATCTAAAGAGTGTATCAGCCTGTAACTGCACAAACAAATGATCTACTGATCCACCTGATTTTACTTGCCTTTTCTCTACTACCCCCTCTCCCACCCAATCCTTCCATGAATCAATTTTCCACCCTCCTCCACCACCATACCCATCCTCATTTTCCCTACCCATGCCACCTCCTTTTGACAACACCACTCTGACACTGTATTGCTGAGAGGCCATGAAATAAATGGCATGGTGAGTTTTAATTTATTGTCTGAACTCTGATTTATTTCTGGGTATTTTTTGAAAAGATACGCATTCCTTACACTATAAAGAACAATGCCCATGAAGTGGTTGTCAACCACAGAGGTAATCACCTCTCGTGCTTGCCAGAACAACTGCAAACCTCTCGAGCTGCACTCTTGAGGTTTACTTAGTTCTCCTGGCAACCGCTCTAGGTGATTACAGCGTGGTTAACAACCACTTCTTTGGCATTATCCTCTACGTTTCTTAAGAAAAGATGAGCAAAAGAATATCCTCATCCATATAGTGGTGTTATTGTTTAGAATGGCAGATAAAGGGGAGATATTGCTGATGGGTGATCTGAATATGCCAGATGTTAACTGGAGTGCAGTTGCAGCAGCCACTTCTAAGAGTGGGGTTATTCTAGATGCCCTACAGGAGGCATGCCTTAGACAACTAGTATTGGAACCCACTCGAGGGAGCAATCTTAGACCTGGTCCTCTCAAATGGAGATGGAAAGAGGATCACAGATGTAGAAGTGGGTAGCCATCTGAGAACTAGCGACCATCGAACAGTATGGTTCACAATAAACACAGCAATAGAGTCAAGCCATACAAAATCAAAAGTACTGGACTTCAGGAGGGCTGACTTTGCCAAAATGGGTGAGTGCCTAAGGAATGCACTAGCAAATGGGCAGGTAGGAGGGGTGGAAGAACAATGAGGAATAATAAAAACTGCTATCACAGAGGTAACAAGCCTTTGCGTGAAGCAAATAAACAAAACAAAATGATGTAAGAAATCACTCTGGTTCTCAAAGGAGGTGGCAGTGAAGGTTCAAGAGAAAAAGAAAGCATTCAGAAAGTACAAGGAATCACAGAAGGAGCAGGACAGAGAATTGTATCAGTTAAAGCAAAAGGAAGCTGGGAAGGCAGTCAGAACAGCAAAGGCCGAACTGAGAAAGATGGCCAACTCAGTTAAGAAGGGGATAAAACCTTTTTAGGTACATCAGGAGGAAGACTAAGGAGGATAGTGAGGCTTAATAAAGGGGAGGGGGTGGACAGAGGGTGACTGTGAAATGGCAGAGATACTAAACAAATATTTTTGCTCAGTATTTACAAACGAAGAGGGGGAGGTACCTAAAACAAACAATAGAAACACTCTGGATACAGAAGTTGATACCAGCCCATTTACAGAAGAAAGGGTTCTGAAAGAACTCTTAAAACTGAAGGTGGACAAAGCAAGGTAGCCTGATGGGATTCATCCCAGAATTCTAAAAGAACTAAGGGTAGAACTAGTGACACCACTGACTACCCTCTTTAACAAATCATGGGAGGATGGGGTGGTACCTGAGGACAGGAGGAGGGCAGATGTGATTCCCCTTCACAAAAGAGGGAGCAGGGAAGAAGCAGGAAATTACAGACCTGTTAGTTTAACCTCAGTGATAGGGAAAATGATGGAATTACTTCTGAAGGAAAGAATTGTCGAGTACCTAGAGGCCAGAGGGGCACAGGACCCAAAGCAGCATGGATTCACAGCAGGAAGGTCATGCCAGATGAATCTAATAGATTTCTTTGACTGGCTGACGAAAGTAGTAGATCAGGGAGGGGCTGTGGCCATGGCCTACCTATACTTTAGCAAGGCATTTGACTCAGTCCCACACAAAAGATTAATTTACAAGTTAGCCAGCCTTGGAGTGGGTCCCAAGATGATAGCCTGGGTAAATAATTGGCTGGAGAATAGGACACAGAGGGTAATAGTAAATGGAGTCCACTCTGAAGAAAGGGGGGTTACTAGTGGGGTGCCTCAGGGTTCAGTATTAGGACAGGTACCCTTCAATGTCTTTGTAAGTGACATTGGCAGAGGGTTTGGAAGGAAAAGTATGTCTCTTTGCAGATGACACAAAGATCTGCAACAGAGTTGATGCACAAGGTGGGGTGGAAAGGATGAGAAGGGACTTGGCAAGGTTAGAGGAATGGTCAAATGTATGGCAGCTTAGATTTAATGCTAAAAAGTGCAAGGTAATGCACCTGGGAAACAAAAACCCAGGGGAAGAGTACACAATGGGGGGTGAGATAGTAACAACAACAAAAATGGAAAGGGACCTGGGGGTAGTCATATCAGATTACTTAAAGATGGGCAAGCAATGTGAGAGGACAGTAAAGAGGACTGGGAGGATACTGGGATGCATAGGGAGAGGCATCACCAGTAGAAAACAGGAAGTTGTTATCCCTCTTTACAGACAGCTGGTGAGACCCCATCTGGAGTACTGTGTGCAGTTCTGGAAACACAATCTCCGCAAGGACATAGACAAGATGGAAGGTGTCCAGAGGAGGGCAACTAAAATGGTGCAGGGTCTGCACCAGAAGACATATGAAGAGAGACTAAAGGAGCTTAATATGTATAGCCTCGAGGAAAGGAGGGAGAGGGGGGACATGATAGAAATTTTCAAGTATCTCAAGGGAATCAACAAAGTTCAAGAGGGTAGCATCTTTCAAAAAAGAGGTGTGTAAGAACAAGGGGCACAATCTGAAGATGGGGGACCGAGGTAAGGTAAGGAAGTATTTTTTCACAGAGAGGGTTGTGGATGCATGGAACGGCCTTCCGGAGGAGGCTGTGGAGTCAAAAACAGTGGTTGAATTCAAGCATGCATGGAACAGCCATAAGGCAATTCTAGGGGGTGGGGGGTAGAAAGAAGTAGGCTGCTGGTTAACTAGGATCTGCAACTTATCCATTAGGTAGGGAAATGGGCAGACTGGGTGGGCCAAGCAGTCCTTATCTGCCATCAAATTCCATGTTTCTGTGTTTCTATGTTAATATCATCACTGTCTCAGGCATACACTGAACAATGGGAGTGCAGGATTCTTTCTCGCCATTGTATAATTGTAAATGTTTACCCAGTTCAATAAGCTCATGGCATATGTCCTTTTCATGAGAGTACCCTACATTATTTGTACCAACATGAAGGACAACATTAGAGAGCTATGTGATTATTCTATCAATTCTCTTTTTAATATCTTCGATCCTAGCACCGGGAAAACAACTTAAAGAATTTGAATTGTTTGGGTCATCACAGATTACAGAGTTAGCATATCATACAATTGAGTTACCAATTATGATGTTTTTCTGGATGAATTTTTGGACTTTTAAGAATGGATTACATGTGGCAATTTATGTTACAGTTTCGAAGTAATGTCAGTGTATTTTTTGGTAATGGAGCCTCTCTACTGATTTTAACATTCATTTTAGTTGAGTGTTTGGGGTGTGTGATTGTTTGAGTTTAGCAAGCTGTGTAAGTAATTTTGATTTGCCTGGTGATGTGTTTGCAGGTGCTTTAAGTCATTTTATTTTTGGGCTAGTTGCACAGTGTGGGAAACTTTGTGGTGGTGGGGATTTTATTTATTTATTTTAGTTTTGGGTGGGATTTTGTGTGATGTGTTATACAGCAGCAAGACCCTTGTTAATCTACTCCCTGGAGCTACTACAAGAGTAGTGTCCCCTTTTCAGGGCTCCTTTGTGCCCTCTCTGTGGCAGTGATTGACCATTGTTGGAGGGTGGGGGGGGTCCTCTGGGGGTGATGTTCACAATTTAGATCAGCTCTGTGAATAGACAAAGTGGGTAGAATTAGGAGTATGGTGTATAGGAGGCACCCAGGGAGTAGACTGAATCAGGCTAGTGGTCCCCCATGATTGATCCCTATTCCCCAGACTACTGAGATTTCCAATCATGAGGTATCTAATGCACCAGCCCCTCAGCCCCTCCAGTTAGGATAGTTCTTTGTAACTTTACATCTCTTAGGAATAAAACAGCCATGATGGAGGCTTTCATTATCAGTTCTTTAGCAGATCTGGTATGTATCATAGAGACCTGGCTGTTGGATGATTCAGGCCCTGTGTTTGCCATGTCTATTCCATTGGGTTATTCCATGATGCATTGTTCTAGGCAGGAGCACAGGGGTGGCAGGGTAGCCATCTGTTTTAGATCTGCATTGGCACTGATGGAATACCGTATGGCAGAGAACAGATTTTTTGAATGCATTGTGCTGAAAGGTGAGCTGGATACAAGTTGAAGGTTTGTGCTCATATACCATCTGCCAGGGTATGGACCCAAATTCTTGCAGGAATTCGAGAGCTACATGGCCAAGCTGGTGCTGAACTTGCCCAGGCTTCTCATTTTGGGTGACTTCAACACCTGCATCAATGATGAAACATTTCTTTTTGGAAATCAGTTCCTCTAGGTAATGTCTTCCATGAGCTTTCTACATAAAGTTGCCTCTAGTACTCACCAACATGGCCATATGCTACACATGGTCTTCTCATTCGGTCTTGATATTAGCAATGTCAAGGTTGATCCAGTCAGTTGGTTGGACCACCATGCTGTGTAATTTCTTTCTGGGGCTTCTCATTTAACATCCCCTGTGGAGATGGTCAGTTACTGGTATTTTAGAAACCTGGAGCCTCAGGGTCTCCTGGAGGCACAGGACATCTTGGGCACAGAGACTGCTAGTGAGATGGGAGCACAGCCTGTGGTGGAGGGATACAACATGGCTCTTACTGTGATTTTCAACTCCATATCACCTTTCCATGTTCACTATTTGATTTCCTGATGCAGTCACTGTGGTTTCTTAGTGATCTGAGGAGGTTGAAGACCAAGACATGAAGGTTGGAGCATCGCTGGCAGAGGTCCCTCTCCAAAAACAATAAATCGGCACTGAGGGCTCATTATGAAGAATATCAGGGGGAATTGACTCTAAAAAAATCAGTGTTACTGTCACAGGTGATTGCTGCTAGAAAAAAATGACCAGCTCAGCTTTTCAATACTGTGGACAGATTATTAAATATCATTTCTTTGTAATCCTATAGAGCATTTTCCATTGAAAAATGTGATGAATTTAATCATCTCTTTCTGGACAAGTTGTCCTCTGTTTGGGGTGGGATATCCTCAAGCAGCCTGTCATTGGCCAACAGTGTCCGGTCTTCAGACAGGGGAACTCTGCCTTTATGGGGGAAGTTTGAGCCTGTGTTGGCAGAGGATGTCTTCCAAGTAGTTTCTAGACTGTACCCTCCTACTATATATTTGACCCTGAGTCGACTCGGCTTGTTTCAGAGTGCTTGGGTATGCTTGGTCCATGTTTTGTGGAGATTGTTGGGTGTTCCGTTTGGGATGGACTTTTCCCTCCACTTTGAATAGAACAGTGGTGAGGCCCCTTCTGATGAAACCATCTCTAGAACCCAACATTCTGTCAAACTACATGCCTGTCTTGAACCTTCTCTTTTGGGGGAAGTTGATCAGGAAGGTGGTGTCATTGCAATTGGAACAACACATGGAGTAATATGATGTCTATGAGTCTTTCCAGTCCAGTTTCTGGCCTCATTATAGTACAGAAACAGCTCTGGTCAGGATGCACCATAATCTTCTCCTTGTAAGGGATAGCAGACATTGTTCCATCTTGTTTCTGCTTCACCTTTCTTCAGCCTTTGATATGATGAACTATGGGTGCTGTTGCACTGTCTGTCACACTATATAGGACTTGCAGGGATGGTCTTACTGTGGTTTGGGTCCTACTTATCCAGTAGGGTGTAGCAGGTGGCACTTAGCTCATTCATCTTAGGCAGTGCTACATTCTACTGTGGTGTTCCTCAGGGGTGGATCTTGGCTCCCATGTTGTTTGCAGTGTACATGTTGCCATTGGGCGAGATCATTAGACATTATGAATTGGGTTTTAATTATTATGCCAGTTATACCCAACTGTGTGTGTCTTATGCTCCTAATGATAGGGCAGTTGTCTCAAAACTGAGGGAGTGCCCTAAGGAAATTCAGAACTGGATGGTGGCCAGTTGGCTTAGACTTAATCCTTCAGAGATGAAGCTCGGTCAGTTTGGATCATCAGCGTTGAGTTGCAGCATTGTTTTACCATCTTTGAACACTATTGCTCTTGAAGCAGTAGATAAGGTGAGGAATCTGGTGGTCACTGTGGAGTCCAGGCTGACATTAGAATATCAGAGGTCAGTTGTTGCCTGCAGTAGCTTCAACCATCTTCAAAACATCTCCCAGATCAAACCATTTCTTGAGCTGACTGACCTACCGACACTGGTGCATGTACTGGTTTTGTCAGAACTGGATTACTTTAATGCTCTATATCAAATGATATTCACAAAGTTACTTCATCGCTTGCAGCTCATTCAGAATTTGAACAAGCTACAAAAGAAAAGGCACACACAATGTATCAATAGTCACTTATGTTATTAAACCAAAAATGTACTCAGGATGCCAAACACCTGTACATAACATCTCCTTGCAAAGGCTATGTAGGGGGGTTTGGTGTCCTGAGCACATCCTTTGTTTAATAAAATAAGTGGCTATTGAGAGAGTAGATGGCAAATGTACCCTTTTTCTTTTGCAGCTTGTTTGGAGTTGTGTAAGGGCTGCACCTTTGGCTTTGTGGCATGCCCAGTTTTACTCTTTTTTTGGTTCAGAATGTGGCATTCTGGATGGTTGCTGGTACCTTCTATTTCAATTATATCATGCCAGTTCTCCATGCTTTGCACTGGCTGGCAGTGTGGTGCTGCATCAACTTCAAGATGTGCTTATTAACTTACAAGGCTCTTCATGATTTTGGTACAGGCTACCTGAAAGACTTTCTGACCCCATACACTCCTGGTCATCCTGTTAGCTCAATGGATGTGGGCCTTTTATCTGTCACAAGATCTCAGCTAAAGTTCTCGAGGGATAGGGCATTCAAAATGGCTGCTTCTAGTCTGTGGAACCCCCTTTCCCAGCGATAAGAGACACATATTCCCTGACCATTTTTTTAAATCCAGTTTGAAAGCACATTTGTTCACTTTATGCTCTGGGGTTTGATGCTTTTGTGCAATATTTTTGATGTGTTTATTTATTACCTGATTAATATTTACTGTTGTAGCTGTATTCAGCTTTATCAAACTGTTTGGCAAGGCAAATCTTATTTACATAGCGCCCTATCAAGAGCACTTTACAATAAAAACAATCCAAGAACTAAAATCAAAATATTTTAAATAAAACTGAAAGCTTTATCAAAATGATACATTTTTAAAGAGGCTTTAAAGTCCTCCGCGGAGCTGGCTGCATGAATATAAAGTAGAAGAAAGTTCCACAGAGATGGTGCAACAGTACTGAAAACTGTATTGCCTAATCTCTTAAGGTGAAAGGAGGGTGCAACACGCAAGCCAGCCTTGGTGGAATGTAGGGGGCTGATTGGTCGATATGGAATCAGGAGCTCTTTAAGGTAGTCAGGTCCCAAACTACATTGGTCCTTGTAAGTTAACAAGCCTATCTTAAAGGTGATGTGTGAACTCACTAGCAGCCAGTGAAGAGAGTGCAGAACAGAAGTGAAATGATTCCTCATTGAGGCACTCTGTCAACATCCTGGCCAGAGCTTTCTACACAAGCTGCAGTAAACACATCAATCCTCCAGACAGCACTAGATATAGAGTGCTGTAGTAATCAAGTCTGCTGGTGACAAAGTCATGGATGACCATAGCCTGATCATCGGGGGTCAAGAATGGTCAGATTCTGGCGATATTCTGGAGATGTAAAAAACTAGGCTGAACAACCGATGACACTTATTGTTCAAGGGTCAGTTGGTCATCTAGAGAAATGCCAAATCCTTAACTGTACTTACCACCGACAGGGGCCTCCCACCAACTACTGTGGCAAGCAACCTCCCAACAGTGGAAACACCTCCACGGCCCAGCTCAGTCACCATGACCTCTATCTTGCCGTGGTTGAGACATAGGCAGTTTGCAGACATCCAGTCATTAATCTCAGCCAAACACTGGCTCAGCATACTTGAAGCAGAGAGGTCACCTGGGGCACAAGACAGGTTCAACTGGGTGTGATCCACATAGCAGTGAATCCCCAGATTGAACCACTTAAGATTTTCTCCCAGTGGCAGCATGCACATGGAGAACAACAAGGGGGCCAAAACAGAACCCTGCAGAACACCATAAGGCAGTGCAAACAGTATCAAGGAATACTTCCCAAGGACAATGCGCTATGATCATCTACTTAAATATGAACTAAACCAGCACAAAATTGCACTGGTAGTACCCACATACTTCTACAGATGGTCCAATAGCACCCGGTGAATAACCATGTCAAAAGCTGAGGATAGGCCCAAGAGCACCAAGGTGATACATTGCCCTCAGTCCCTTGCCATGAAAAGATCATGTGCCAGCCTGACCAAAGCCATCTCAGTGCTGTACAGGGGCCAAAAACCCAATTGGAGATGTTCATAGATAGACAGACTCTCCAAATATTCAGCCAGCTGTTCAACAACCATCTTCTTGATAACCTTCCCCAGAAAGGGGAGATTAGAGATTGGCTTACAGTTCAAGAGAATGTCATGGTCTAAAGCTGACTTTTTAAGGAGGGATCTCAACACAGCCTCTTTCAAGGTCATAGGAAACACACCATCAATTAAAGACCTTTTTTATGATCTTCACAATCACTGGACCAGGAAATCCAAGCAGCTGATGATAAGCCATGTTTGGCCTGGGTCCAAGGCACAGCTGGTGGGATGCATTCTGGTAAGCACATGGCATACCTGAACTACCAAAACTGGTTGAAACTCACTCCAGCTCGGCAAGAGATCTTTACCAGCAGACCACTCACCTCCAGTGCAAACTGAACCAGAGGAGATAATACTTGAGCTTTAACATTGACAAGTGTGCTGTTATGCACTTAGGTAGGCACAATATGCTAGCAAATTACACCTTAAATGGAGTAACCCTTACTACAGTCGAGAATGAAAGAAACCAAGGAATAATGGTGACCAATAGTCTAACATTTGGATACCATACAAGGGAGGTCATTAAAAAGGCAAACAGAATGTTCAGCTGTATACTGTGATGCATCATAAGTAGAGAAAGTTCAGTGATACTTCCATTGTATAGTGCATTGGTCAGACCACATTTGGAGAATCAGGCACAATTCTGGACACCTTTCCACAAGACAGATGTGAAATTGCTCAAGGTGGTACAGAAGAGAGCAACTAAGAAAATTAATAATATTCAAGACTTACAGTATGAGGAAAGAATTAAACACCTAAATTTGTATATATAGAATTACCATAGATTTTGAGGTGATCTTTGCCTAGTATATGCTGCCTTCCAGAACCAGGACCTTTGGCAACGCGTAGGCTTAGAAAAAAAAGATGTAGGCATATGTACTAGAACACATAGTTACCAGTTGAAGGGTGAGCACTTCAAGACAAATAAGAGGCAATCTTGGATCATCTAAAGGTGGTGTCATCATAGAATGGACTTCTGTCAGACATAGTGAACAATGATTCAGTTAATATGTTTAAAAACAAAATTGATTCACACTATGTAACTGCATTTCCAATTTGGGACATAGGTTCTAACTGGCAATACTATCTTGGCGCAAGCTTCTGTTTTGAACAAGTACTTATGAAACTTATAAAACTTGCCTTGATGGAGGACACCTTGTCGGCAAAGAAATGTCCAAACTGCTTGCACTCTTCTGAGGAAAATGCTGTCCCAGACTGCAGACAGGAAGGGTTTAACCAACTGTTGACAGTGTGGAAGAGAGCAGCTGGGTGATTTTCTGCTGCAGCAATCGACCGAGACAAAAACTCAGTCTTTTTAAGATCAATTGCCTGCTGATACACCAAATAATGGAGCCACAGCACTACCTTGTCCCCCTAAGAATGAGACCTGCTCCAGGCATGCTCCAACCTATGCACCTTAGTCTTCAATTGACACAGCTCAATACAATACCATGGTGAGCAATGTCATGAGGTCAAGGGGCGAATGAGGAAAGGCGCAATCAGGTCCAGGGCCTCAGTTAAGGCTGTATTATCAGCCTTAACACCAGCCTCTGAAACCTGAGCACAGGCTAGCAACAAGCTTGAGACATCCAGTGACTCTTGGAGCTGGCAAGGTTCCAATTTATTTTTCGGATGACACCAGATAGTCTCCACAGAGGGGATTATTTCACAGGGGGCACTGCACAGGGGGGCATGCAGATCCCTTGGGACTGGGCACCAAATAAACAAAAACTGCTTTGCCTTGCCTAAACTCAAAACAACAAAGCCAAATGTCATACAACTGGGCAGCTACTTAGACCTTTAATTAATGAATGCACAGTCTGGCTGTGCTGTATGTTAATTTTCAAGTTTGTAAAGTATGGCTGAATCATAACCAATTGGAAATAATGGCAGTATTTCACAAAATTTCTCAAATGTTCATAGAAACAGTATCAGCTAATTTTGCCCAGCACTTCTACAGTATTTTTCTTTTATCAATTTCGTGTTATCTTAATATTTTCTCTATACGTTTATTAAGAATGATGTGTTTTCTTTAAAAGTATCATTTAGTTAAATGTATCAAAGAATGTCCCATATAAAAAATGCAGTACGTTATGAACATACTAAAGTCAGTGCACTTGTTGCCCTTCTCAAGAACGTTGCAAAATGCAATTGACGTTATGCTAAATAAGCTATACACCAAAGAACAGTGAAAGATGTGTCTATTCATTCATTTATTACTATCTTGTGAATGCTTAGTCTTAATTACCGTACTCTGGATACATTACAGCTGCACTGTGAGAAACCTTGGGCAATAAATATTTGCATGTAGTGATGTTTTTTTTTCTTCAAAGGGAAATGAGAACAGGTGTCTTGGAATTATGATCCCTTCCACATTCACTCCCTGACATTTGTTACTCTACAGTTTTCACCAAGCCAAATCCCCACATCAAAGTTGTTTACATGGAAACTCCAATTGCAGTTTCAGCAATTATCCCCAAGGTATGAACAGTAACCCTGAAAACACACAGCATCATCTTGTCCATAGTGTTATGGAAGAGAGCAAACATAAAAGTCAGTATTCCCATTAGATGAATTTTTATGTTTGTACCCCTCCCCCAAATTCTCTTGACATGACAGCCCTAAAAATGCACCACGTGATTGGTAAAAATAACATCAGACCTTTCATTGTTGCATTTGGGAACAATTAAAATAATTTACCATTTTAATGGACTCTGGTAGCCCACCCACCAAATGAGGCAACTTCGACCACTTTTAATTAAAACTGGTATCTGGGAATTTTAACAGTTTTTGAGTTCTGTGCTTATTTTCAGAAACAAGTTTTGCTTCATTCAAGTTTGTAAAAAGGTTCTGTTTTGGCTCCATGACACTACACAGTAAAGGACTGCTTTAGCATATTGGCTACAAAGGTTCATGCCCTAGGCATGAAACAATAGGCAGAAACCAGTGGAAAGAACTACAGAATATTCACAATGAATAGTCTTCTCATGAGTGCGTGGGTGCTGACACACCACTCAGTGGCACTTGGTTTAGGAATGGTGGTGGTGCCACTGAAACTGTCAGTGTGCAAATTATTTCTGCCCCCTCCCTCAAGGCTGCAGTGAGTGTGTGCATCCATGTGTGGAAGGCAGAAGAGAAGGGAGAAAAAGGGAAAATTAGACTCAGATATCCGAGATGGCAACCATCATTCCCTCTGCAACACCTGGCCCCTGGACAGGTTCTGCTCATTCCCTCAGTTGCTTCAACAGCCCCTCAAAAAAGGTCAGACTCAGTAACACAGCAGATGGAGAATCTGGTAATAAATAAAGATGATTTTGAGTCCTGGGATCAGTGGGGAGCTAGGCAGGCCCAAAGGAGTAGAGTGTCTGTGGATGTAAGGGGGAGAAGCATATGAAAATTCCACAGCACTGTCTACATTTACATTCTATTAATGGGAGTACTATCAGTACATTTCAATTTAACTTTATATTTTGTTGCTTGTATACCAATATATAAACTTAGAAAATGGGCTAGATTGTAGGAGCTGTTTGATTGGCTGACAGCCACAGCAGGGTGGGTACATTAAGTTTCAATAGACGACCGCATGGAGACAAGTGTGAATTCGAGGTGCCCCATTACTGAGAGTATACATGGGCATCCTGAATGTTCAAAGAAAGTAGCCACCATTTTTGCCTCTCGCTTAGTGAGGCATGAGGGCCGAGGCCCCCCAACTATTTTTTTCTGACAAACGCAAGAGGTTTCCACTTTAAAATGTTAGCTCTAGCACGACGGGTGCTAAGCGCTACTCTGTCACAGAAAACACATTTTTTTCCTTAAATTTGAAGTACTAGCCAAGTGCCAGCATGTTGCGTGCTAAGCGTTACTATGAGACAGTCCCACTCGCTTCTGCGCTTTCACCTGACTGCATTTCATGCTCGCAGAAAACAAACAGAAAAACACTTTTTTTTTTAAATCGGTTACCTTACTGTGGCTTCTTACGTCCTCTGCCATTCTTAACACATAAGCGCTCCCCTCCCACGATCACCGCAGAAGATACAGACATTCCTGGCAAAATTTCCAGGAGCACTGGACTCCTATAGCAGCGCCCTCTATTGACAGCTCTGACAAACAGAGAAATGCAGCTGACAGGCAGGGATTGCTTTACATAAAACTTTCTATTTAATATATTTTAAAGATTTTATTTTCATTTTATTCCAATATTTCTACTAAAAAAAACTTAAACTTATGCCCATTTTCTAAGCGCAATAATACCCTCCAGGGTGGGGTATGGGCAATACCGGACCTTCCAAGGGTTATAAGGCCCTCCGCCTGCAGCGTTGGGCCTCATTACGCCACTGGGCGGTCCGGTATTGCCCAATACCACCCACCCTGTTGAGTATTATTGCTTGCATAGAACATATGGTTCTCTAATTCATTACAACAAATGTGAACATGACACCTTCTAAAAAAGGACCAACATCAAAATGTGGTCCTATCTGATGGCATATTTGCTGACCATGGAACTTAGTGAACAGTGGTTCAAGATTACCATATTTTGCCCAATTAGCACCATTTGCAGGGGAAGAGTCTCCTTACATTTGTACAAGCATTCAAATGAGAACCATCCAGCTGTGGTCACAAGTAACTCATGATCTGGCTGGAACATATGGAGGGGAGCAAATCTATGGCACTGTTGGCCATGTTCACTCGTGAAATGGGCCAATGTATTTTTTTTACTAGGTTCTTGCCTTTTAAAACAATTTAACTTGCATTGATCTATTTCCCACATTACTTGGGCTATGGTAGTAATAATATTTTTGCCGAATGATGTAGCAAAAAAATTACTTATAATCAATTTATTTATGTTAACGGGTCATTACTGCAAGACACAACGCTTTCCATACTCATTTCTTTCCTTTCCTTTCCCTTCACTTACAGTTTTGCTAAAAGGAAAATATCTAGTTTCATTGTTATTTTATCTTACCCTTGTCTGCTCTGAAACTACAGTAGACTACATTGGCAATCGAATGAGGCCCACTGCTTTATGGCAGTACAAGTCCAGGAAAATGTCATCCATGTGTGTCATGGGTACCAGGAAGTTCCAGTAGAGAATTCCATTCTTGTGCCTTATTTGTGTTCACAAAATGGAAGTTTCTCCAATAAAAATCCCACAAAGGCTTTAAAGAGCCAGCGACGCCTAAAGAAAACCTTTGGAAAACATAATATTTGGGCACAAAGCAACTTGCATTTGTCATTAGCTCAGTCTTTCATATCCCCATTATTTATTACTGAGGTCATGTGCTTGAAAACAGGATAGTTCTTCCTGGTGGGTTCATGAGCTATTATTATTTATTCCTAACCTGATGTCATGATACTCTGCTTGAGCAGCAAAAGCCAACAAAATGCTGGGGTGTATTGCAAGAGGGATCTCCTCCAGAAGGAGGGAGGTTATCCTGCATCAGTATAGATCATTGTTCAGGCCCCACCTGGACTACTGTGTGCAATACTGGTAACCATTCCTGAAGAAGGACATCAGATTGTTGGAGGGGGTGCAGTGAAGAGCCACAAAGATGATCGAGGAATTAGAGAGCAAGCTCTATGAGGACAGGCTGGGAGAGTTGAATATGTATTCACTGGAGGAGAGGAGGGATAGGGGGGATATGATCGAGACCTTTAAGTATCTGAAGGGGATAAAAATACCAACACAGAAGGGATTTTCCAGATGAGAAAGGGGAGGGACACGAGAGGGCATGAACTGAGATTGGAGTGGGGAAGATTCAGGAGGGAGATGAGGAGACATTTTTTCACTGAAAGAGTGGTGGACAAATGGAACACCTTACCACATGACATAGTGTACTATAAGATGGTGGGAAGTTTCAAGAGGGGTTGGGACAGTGTAAGGGGAAGGGATACTGGAAGAGGAGGGCGGGAGGGGCAGCTGTGAGATGATTTGCTAGCTGCAAACTCAAGCAGACTTGATAGACTGGGAGGCCTGTTTCTGCTGATAATTTCATGTGTTTGTGATATCACAGTTACTTCCATGGCAACAGACTGTGATGTCACTACAGAGCAGTAGGACTTCAACTAGGGAAAATGTTTTAGAGGCAGATGAACTGAAGGGAGAAAAATATGCTTTGGGGGGAATTTCTTCAACAGTAAATAATTTAGAGGATGAATCTATACAAGATGTATGAAATACAGGCTGAATTGTGTCTAAATGTTATGTTTTATAAAGTTTTCCCAAAGGCATCAGCTTCTCTTTAAGTATGAGGCACTAAGATAGAAACATAGACTTTGACGGCAGATAAGGACTGCTTGGCCCACCCAGTCTGTCCATTTCCCTACCTATTGGATAAGCTGCAGATTCTAGTTAACCAACAGCCTACTTCCTCCCACCCCCACTATAATTGCCTTATGTCTGTCCCATGCATGTTTGAATTCCCCCATTGTTTTAGACCCCACAACCTCCCCAGGAAGGCGGTTCCGTGCATCCACCACTCTCTGCGTGAAGAAAATTTTGCTCACATTGCCCCTGAGCTGTCCCTCCTCTATCTTTAAATTGTGCCCCCTTGTTCTTGCACATCTCTCTTTCTGAAAGATGCTACCCTCCTGGACTTTTTTGATTTCCTTGAGGTACTTGAAAGTTTCTACCATGTCCCCACCGTCCCTCCTTTCATCAAGGGTATACATATTAATCTCTCTCAATCTCTCTTCATATGGCTTTTGATGCAGACCCTGCACCATTTTAGTTGTCCTCCTCTGGACAGCCTCCATCCTGTCTATGTCCTTGCTGAGATAGGGTCTCCTAAACTGCATGCAGTACTCCAGATGGGGTCTCACCAACTGTCTGTACAGAGGGATAACCACTTCCCTTTTTCTACTTGTGATGCCCCTCCCTATGCATCCCTGTATCCCACCGGCTCTCCTTACTGACCTCTCACATTGCTTGCCCACCTTTTGGTAATTTGATATGACTACCCCCAGGTCTCTTTCCATTACTGCTGTTGTTAGTACCTCCCCTTCCATTGTGTACTCTTCTCCTAGGTTTTTGTTTCCCTGGTGCATTACTTTGCACTTCTTTGCATTGAATCTAAGTTGCCATATGTCTGACCATTCCTCCAACCTTGCCAAGTCCCTTTTCATCC
Organism: Neoceratodus forsteri; assembly: GCA_016271365.2. NCBI lineage: Eukaryota > Metazoa > Chordata > Ceratodontiformes > Ceratodontidae > Neoceratodus > Neoceratodus forsteri. The sequence continues at coordinate 1,057,751,168 of CM057451.1, read as the reverse complement.
TTTCTACCCCCCTCCCCTTGTGTATCAACTCTGTTACAGATCTTTGTGTCATCTGCAAAGATCTGTAACAGAGTTGATACACAAGGGGGGTAGACATTCATTACATTCTGAGTTTAGAAATTTATGGACCCCTTGTTTTATATGCTTGTACTGTATGTGCAGATATTTTGTCTCTTATGGTCATTAGTACCTTCTTGAGTCTTCTGGGTGACAGAACAGTTACACATCTGATCACATATTAAAAAAGAAACAATCAAAAGTGATACAGTAGCGTTACATGTAAACATATTAAAATCATGTTAAAGACTTCCGGTCTAAAAATAAAATACAAAAACAAAATCAAACAAACAAAAAACAAACAAACAATGGAATTCAAATTTTAAACCAAAGTAGAAAAATAAAAACATAACATTTGATGGCAGAGAATGGCAACTTGGCCCATCCAGTCTGCAGATTTTTCCATACCTACATCATTACCACATACAGACACTACCTGAACTATTGCTCTTTCTCCCTCGCCCTTCCATTTCACCATAATTCCTTTGTGCCTAACACATGCATTCTTGAACCCCACCACCATTTTTGCCCCACCACCTCCAATGGAAGGCTGTTCCCAAGAATCCACTACTCTTTCTGTGAAGAAGTACCTCTTAAAATCTCTCTGAATCTTCACCACCGCAGCTTCATAGCAGGTCTTTTTCTTCTTAAATACCTTTTTTTCTGAAAAACACTTCCCTCCTGTACCTTAGTTACCCCTGTGAGGTGTTTAAAGGTCTCTATCATATCCCCCATCCCTCCTCTCTTCCAGTGTTTATTTATTTTATTTATTTATTCATTCTTGGATTAAACACCTTTGAGCATGGGGTGCTCATTTACAAAGGTTCCACGTCAGAGTGGGAGGGGTAACAAAAACAGACAGAGGGCAGTACATTTCGATACACGGTATATGGCATAATAATGTTACATAGTTGTTAGCCTGTCATTTACAGTAGTATTTACAAAGAGGCCAATTGGCCCAGAGGTAGCAATACAAATTCAGTAGAGATTACGGAGGGGTGAATTGTCACAGTGATAGCAATACAGATACCGTAAAGTTTATAGTGAGGGTCAATAGACACAGAGAAAGGGGAGGTGTATAGAAAATTTAGAGCTAAATAGTAGTGGTAGAGCGGCAGGAAGGAAAGGTTGCAGCCAAGTGGCATTGTCAGCAGGGATGTTGGACAGTGATTGACGTAGGTAATTTCTCTTTGCAAAGAGAAGAGAAAGACTTGCGCAGAGTCTACTAAGTGAAATTATAGGAGGCAGTCACATGAACTTTCGTTCATGATGTGCTGTTTCAGTAAGTGCTTAAATTGGGCACGGTGAGGGAGGTTAATTAGTTGACAGCCCAGTCCATTGAACCAGTTTGGGGCTCTGCAGATGAAGAATCATTGGCATTGAGTGGTCTGAACCTTAGGAATGAGAAAAAGATCAGTGTCAGAGGTCCGTGTGTAATGTGACTTAAGAGATTTGGTTAGCACGGAGGTAATGCCATCTGGCAGGGCTCCAAGCAGTATTTGTTTGGCCAGCAAGCATGATTGGTACTTGATCCTGTCATGCAATTTTAGCCACCCAGTCATGGCATATAGATCATATGTATGTGTGAGTTTATCAGCACCAGTGATGAGTCTACAGACTGTACTTAGGGAAGTGCTGAGTCGCTTGAGGAATGTGGCTGGGGCACCACCATATATCACCAAGCCATAGTCAATAGTGGAAAGAACTAAGCTTTGTATGCCAATTTAAGTACTTCAGTGGTCAGGCTCTTTCTATGGGGCCAGATTCTAGAAGGGTGGTGCAAGTTGCCACCGAACACAATTTGCATCACCTGCAACTGCGATATTGACCCTGCATCCTATTCTAGAAGGGGCAGGGTCATCGCAGCTAAGTCCTGCAACTTACAACATGCGGCCAGGTACACCGAACTGTGGGTGTACCTGGTGAGCATGTCGCAAGCCGCAATAGTGGGGCGGCGTAGGCAACCCCCCCCAACTGTGCCTGACCCACAGTAGCCAGCCACATATATGGCATATACCCCAGTAGTCTAGTGCCCCCAACTGTATAAATATAATATCGATCCCATATTCCTGGTAGTCTAGTGGCCCCCCCCAAACTGTATAGAAATAATATTGATCCCATATCCCTGGTAGTCTAGTGCTCCCCAGAACTGTATAAATTGAATTCTGTTCCTGTATCCCTGGTAGTCTAGTGCCCCCCAACTATATACATATAATATCAATCCCGTGTCCCTGGTACTCTAGTGACCCCCCCCGAACTGTATAGAAATAATATCGATCCCGTATCCCTGGTAGTCTAGTACCCCAAACTGTATAAATTGAATTCAGATCCCATATCCTGGTGATCTAGTAGCCCCCACCCCCACCCAGCTGTGCCAGCACAGCAGCACCCCCATCAATCCCCAGCCGGTGACTGGCACAGTCCATTCATCATACACGCCGACTGAGTTCAGTATTAGTGCGACTGTAAAGACACACCAGATATTAATATCTGAGCAAGTCTTTTCAGTAAGCACTGATACTGGACTCAGCCGCCGGCTGGCCATGGTGGTGAGAGGTCGGCTGTGCCATTCGCTGGCTGGGGATGGATGAGGGGTTGCTGGGTGGGCTGGCAAGGCTGGGTGGGGGCCCTCTAGACTATCAGGGATATGGGATCGGTATTTAATTTATACAGTTTGGGGGGGCACTAGACTACCAGAGATATGGGATTGATATTACTTTTATAAGTTTGGGGGGCCACTAGACTACCAGGGATACGGGATCGCAACTATCTTTATACAGTTGGAGGACCACTAGACCACCAGGGATACTGGGGTTCTTATTTATGTTTACACAGTTCGGGGGGCCACTAGACCACCAGGGCAGACTGTATGCCATATGCAGTCAAGTACTCATGTTGGGGGGTATGGTGGGGGGTATGGCAGCACCGCTTGTGGGGCTTCTGCCAGTAGGTGTTTCAGGGGCTGGGGTATGGGTAGCCCTATGGGGCCTCACTGGGGTGTGCTGGGCATGGGGGGGAGGGAAAACATGTACTGTAAACTGGACAGCCGACAGGTCTACAGGACTCCCTGGAGCATCCGTAAGTTATACCAGCTAAATGCTGGTATGACTTATATTGCTGGATCTCCTCCAGGGTTGTTGTAGAATCTTGATGTGGGCAGTTTGTGGCTGAACTTCTAGAATAGGGTGCAACTGCTACTGTAAACTCCCTAGCGCCATGTCATAGAGGGGTTTTGCAGCGTAACAGCTGTTAGGTGCAAGTGGCCTGTGATGTCACAGGTCACTTTGTAGAATCGCACATGTCACAACTGCTGGTGTAAGTTGCTACATGTACCATTCTACTTGGCATAACTGCTGTTACACCAGGCATAACCCTTCTAGAATCTGGCCCCATGTCTGTAAAGTAGACCAAGTTTAGCATTTATGTTTTTGGAAATATTGTCGATGTGCAGTGCAAAGGTGAAATGGTTGTCCAGTGAACATTCCAAGGTATTTGAATTGTTGGATTTGTTCAATGGGGGCTCCTAGGCAATTATTGATGGTAAGGACATGCTTCTTATACTTGTTTCGAGATGATGTGAAAAGCAGCAGTTTCGTTTTTTTGAAATTTAGGACAAATTTAGGTTTACATATTGAATTCCTTTGGTCTCTCCTCTTCTCTTAGGAATTTTGATGCAGATCCTTCACAGTTTTAGTTGCCCTCCTATGGACTGTGTCCACTCTGTCTGTGTTCTTCTGGAGACATGGCCTCCAGAGCAGGACACAGCACTCTAGGTGGGGTCTTACCAGTGATCTATACAGAGGCAACACCACCTCCCTCTTTCTGCTAGTGATTCCCCTTCTTATGCAACCCAGCATCCCACTAGCCCTTCAGACTGCCTCGTTGCATTGCCTGGCCAATTTTAGGTCATCAGCTATGATTGCCCCAGGTCTTTTTCCAGCTTGTTAGTTGTCAGTACCACTCCACTTATTTTGTGCTCTGCACCTGGGCTTCTGTGCTCTAAGTGCATTATTTTTTACTTTTTCACATAGAAACCCAACTGACACTCCTTTGATCACTCCTTGAGTTTTCTCAGGTTTCTGCTCATTCTGTCCACCTTTTTTGTTCTTTTGGTAACCGGGAAAGGCCCACTAGGCACAAGTACCTGTTTTCAGGGGCAGCCCTGGAGCACTGCGGTAGTTAAGTAACTTGTTTGCAGTTACACAGTATGCAAGTGGAAGTTGTGGGAATCAGATCAGGTCTGCTGGATGTACCAAGCTCATTCACAGCCCATTACACTAACCTCTAGGCAGCTACACTGCCAGCCCAGGTGTCTTCCTGAAGACCAGGACCCTCCCCCTGTGTGTCCAATCTATCAATCCAGCAAGTTGAAGTCCCCCACCAGCAACACCTCCCTCCTTTTCTGCCATCTTGCCAATGGCTTCCACCAATAGCTTATCTAATTCCTCCCCTTTTGCTGCTTTCATTTACAGGAAATTAAAGAACCCCCTTGTGGGAAATGAACTATGCCAGCTGAATTTAGAATTTCAGAATTTTAAAATTTTATGACAGTAGGACAGGATAGTTTTTATAGAATGCTCTTTTAAAACCCACTGTGCTTTACATGGATTATTAAGAACAATTACTACAAGAACAATAAACATATAAATATGTAAATACATAGATAAACAGTGCTTAGGGTTCCCAACTTTGGATGAGGCCAATGCCAGATAATAAAAAGTACATCATGCTGTTCCCCCTAGACCCACCCCTTATATGATTCATGAGTACATTGTGCCTCTCCCAATGCCAGTTGTAATGTCAGAGGGCACTTTTATGGAGCAATACAAGACCATGCATAAAATACAGAGTGGAAAAGATTGGATTCATTTACCATAGATACATACATAGACAGTGTCGGCAGATAAAGGCCTATGGCCCACCCAGTCTGCCCATTTGAACTTGTAAGTTCAGTTTATGTTTCCTAGAAGTCTGTTGCCCCTTACCCCTGACCTCCAGAATTGCTTTATGTCTATCCCATGCATTCTTAAATCCTGTGATTGTTTCAGCCTCCACCACTTCCTCTGGCAGGGTGTTCCACTTGTCCACCACCCGTTCTGTGAAGAAATTCTTCCTTACGTTTCCTCTGAATCATCTTCCCTCCAATTTCAACCCATGCCCCTAGTCCTGGAACATCTTTTTCGCTTAAAAATAGTGTATTCCTGCACCCTGTTTCTCCCTGTAAGATACTTGTATGTATCTATCATATCCCCTCTCTCCCTCCTCTCCTCCAGGGAGTACATGTTCAGTTCCTTCAACCTGTCCTCATAGGACTTGTGATGCAATCCATGCACCATCTTTGTTGCCCTCCTCTGAACCTTCTCTACCACTGAGTCAAACCGCTAACTTGCACATCTCAATATGCTATGTAGCCTATAACAACATTTGTCACTTCACACTTGCTGCCCCTCATCTCACCCACCATTATGACCTATATAACAAACTTACCCGGCTCTCCCCAAGCAGCTATTGGAGCGTTATCCTGGGATGTTTCATCGACAATGTCATTAGAACTGCCACCCCTCCAGTACTGGCAGAGCTCCTCAAACCTGTTTCTTCCTCATATTCCCTTAGGTCCTATGGCTCTGCAATCCTTATGGTTCCTGCTACCCACATGCAAATGGGTGACAGGGCATTTGCAGTATGTGCATCCAGAATATTGAACTACCTTCCTATCCAAGTCTGTTCTACCCCCTCCCACATCTTTTTCCGAAACTCCCTCTGGGATTACTTGCGGCTATCCTTGGTATGCAACTGCTCATAATCGCACTAATGACCTCTCCTGCTAGCAGGTCACTTGTCTCTGGCCATCTCCGTTTGGCACATTCCAGAGTTCTTCTGCTGGTTCCTCCAGCCAGCCATATATGCTCATTTTTCTGTTTGCCTGTACATTTTGTACTTTATGTATTTTATATTGTTCGCCCTGTCAAAATCCTTGAAATGTCTGTATATTGTCTCCTGAACTTATGTACAATCCTTACTACCTTGAAATGTATGCTTTGTTTACCTGATGCTATGTGTTACTCTGTGTGAACATGTCTCTGTATTTCCTTGTAACCTCCCAGGTTGCACCTGAAAATATCTGTTTTGTCTAGTGTGCTTACCTGGTTAACAAAAACTAACTAAATAAATAGAGAATAATGGCTAGGCAGTGGTGTATTATGATGTTTTTTACATACCCGAGGTAATTGATGAGCCATAAACCTCGAGAGCGAAGCTTGAGAGGTTTATGAGCTCATCAGCCACCGAGGGTGTGTAAAAAAACATCATGAACACTCCACTGCCTAGACTTTATTTTTTACAATTGCTGGTGCAAGTAGTTGGTGCTGGGGACTGTTTCCTCACAAAGTCAGTGTCATTTCTGCTCCTCAGTCACACACACACACTGTCTCTCACACACACACACACTGTCTTTCACACACACACACACACACACACACTGTCTCTCTCACACACACACGCACACACACACACACTGAAGTAGCAAGATGTTTTCTGTTTTTTTTTTAGTACAAAAAATGCTACTGCTGCTGACTGTGAGGAAACAGTCTCCTTCGAGATCGCACTTGGTTGAACAGAAGCCAGACCGAAGCGCGACAATGGCAGCATCAACCGGATACATTTTTTTATGGTTTGCCTCAAAAAGGCAGGATTAACCAGATAATTACAAAAGAAAACAATAGCTTACTGCAGCTGGGTATCTCACCTTGGAGGAGTTATCTGGTCGTTGCTAGGGGGACATAGTAGCCGCCATGTTTTTTTAGCTGTTTGGCCCGCCCACTAACAGTAAGGGCCAATAACATGGCACACTACAAATGAGTGACAGTGATGGTGAGATTAAGTTTTAAGAAATACCGTAATAACCCGATTTTGGGTTGTTATGGCGTTTGAAAGGTACCAAAATCCATTTGATAAATGGGGTCACCAGTAATTAGGTAAGTAAATATATCATACCCACCCAGACCAACTGGATATACAATGAAAGGTCTCTTTTAATATCAGAACTTATTTGTAACCTGATTGCACCCAAATCTATGAATGATTTTTAACAGAATATACTTTGGATTATATGTCCCCACAAAATGGTCCAAAAACAAAACTATGTCTGAATAAAACTGGATGACTAGATAAGCATCCTGATAACCAGATGATCCAGTCAAAAATCAGACATGTGCCAACTCTAACAGTGATTCATGCTGCAAAAACAAACACAGTCAGTATATTAGCAGAAAGAAAGGCTAAAAACAGGATCACAAGTTGAGGCATGGGCAGGTATTGATAAAGAGACAGGGATGTTTTGAAATAACCAGTTCTAAATAGCAAATGATAATGTCATCATTCATAATATTATTAAAGTGTAGACTTTGATTTGTGAAGCTGTTTGGAATTAGATACTGCCTCTTTCCCAAAAGGGCTTTTGTTGGTTTGATTCATATCACTGGATTATAATTTTTAGAGAATCACATTGTTCTGGTTCAAAATCACTTTCTGGCTGTGTAAGGATTGGGTACACCCTACCGTGTGTCCCAGCATGGATACAGCTCCCTTACCAATGTGTGGCGGACGGATTCAGATTGGACCAAATCCTCTGGGTCAAATTCCTGGAGATCAGGGCTAAAATCTAAACTACTTAACTGACTCACACTTGTCTCAGTTATCCCTAACATAAAAGACCCACATTGACTCTGCAGGGATTAACAGTGTGCCTTTGACATGGTGGGAGGTGTAACTATTGCAAAACAACTAAAATAAAATGGACAAAAAAGGGTCACAGTAAGATGATAAAGAGCAGTTTGCCATAACAGTGTCTATTGTTTTATCAGAGCAAGTCCAAACAATATCTTGGTAAATCATCTTTTTGGGCCTTAGGAAATATTTGAAACCATAACACTATACTCTTTTACTTAGCTTGCTTAGCACAAGTGCATTTTATCTTATTTTGTGTGTACTTGCCAAAAGTCCATTGACAGCTTCAGATATACCTGTATAAAGAATCTATACAAATGTTTCTGGTTAGAATACAGAAAAGCTACCATAGGAATAGAATCAAGAAAGGCATGGTTTGTCCATCATCATCATACATTTTTAATTTGCATTTAAGGTAAGTTCCGTTTAAGTACACTTTATCAAGGTAAATCCTGTAATGTTCATTCTGTGTGATATTTTTAAGGAACCATCATCTCATGAGAAACTGCTGACTTTAGCATTCACCATCACTGTTTTGTCTGAATAAGCAGAAGGTTGTCACATGTTTTATTGCAACTAATATAAGCAATTTACTTTAGGATTATTAATTTTAGCTGGAGTAGGCATATCAAAACACAAACAAAAATTGGATAAATGGAAAGAAAAAATCTTCAGACATACTTTATAAGTATTTACAGCAGTAAGCATGGCTTCTTTATATTGTGCACGTACAGTACTTCTCAAGATAAATGAAATTAGATGTTTTCTTTTTGGGAATAAGTGACATAGTAGTAACACTAAGCATTTTCTGTTTATGTGATAGAGTCGGCCTTATCAGTATGGGTTAACCCCACAACATTTCATTATTTGGGGATGCAGAAGTTCCTCTCAACCATCTTTACCTAGTTTCTGGTCTCCTAATCAGTTGTGCAAAATACTGTGCACGATGATAGTATTTGAGGAGTGTCTTAGTGTGGAGGCAGACTGTGTTCTTCAGCTATATTAGTTGTCTAGCAGTCAATGACTGATGTACAGTACATGATCATTATGTTGGATACAGATCAACACTTTCTAGTAAGAGTGGTACTGTAGCTCCTAAGCTGGGACTTCCCATAAAATTTTTGGCAGCCTATTGCTTCTGGTTTTATGAGTGACTAAAGATGACCCAGAAACTCACCTGTCACACAGAGACTAAGATGAAAGACACATTTGATTTCACAAGCAGCAGGTAATGGAGTTGCACTAACTGTAGTGTTGTTTTGCCCAAATCAACAGTCAGTATCAATAGAGATTAGAGGACAGCACTCACCTAAACGCACTTGTAGGACTGCTTGGCTTATAAGAAGTGCACTATGTCTTGTAGTCTTGTCTCTGATTTCCTTTATTTTGTGCAAAATTACAACCACAAAGTTCAACAGTTCAAACTTCAGAAAGCATTACTGGGTCTCTGTAGTATGTCTGACTGAGAGTGCATCATATCACAACAACAGCTGTGGTGGCATTCCTCTAATTTCCATTAATACTGTCTGTTGTTGGGGCAACCAAGGTATCATTGCACCTAGTGTGATTCCATTACCTGCGCTTTCTGATTACACAACTTTTAGATTTGGCACAGATAAATGATACCCCTGTAAAGAGAACTGAAGGTTGACTATTTATAATTGGTGTTATTTGCAACAGTTATACGAATGACTGAAGGTGGGCTGAGTAATTCAAAGCCAGGAGGGGGCTTTGGCTTAAAGATCATGTGCAATGGTTTTTGCATACTTTTAATAATAGCTTTAAAAGCTGAAATTCAAGTCCTTGTGTCATGATTAGTGTTTCCTGAAAATTTCATGCTGTTTGGTTTTGTGGTTTTCTTTAAATCAGCATTGTTAACTTGCTCTACAGTGGCTGAAAACAGTGGAGTTATTTCTGTCCTCTCAGTCAAACTTGGAGTGCAATGACATCATTTTGGAGTAGCTTGCTGTTTCAGATTCCCAATCAGAGCAGCACTCTAAAGTTTATGTTTTGGTGAGCTCTCCAGGTTCCTTAAAAGCCAGTCTCTGGTTTGTGTTAAGATAGATCAGATTAAAATATATCATTCTCTTCCTTTACAAAGCTGATCATTTCAGTTCCAATGCTGATTTGAAGAAGTGGAAATCTTTTTCTGTGAGAAATCAGCTTGTCTGTATGCTCTGTTCTTTTTAATCAAACCTCAGTTTTTTTTCTAACTATATAACACAGGGCTGTTTAATGAATATAAAATAAATTTAAATTTTGTTCATTCACAGAAACAGTTTGTCTTTGATGTAGTCTTCATAAATACAATCAAGTAAGAACATTTTTTTTCATGTCAGATTGACAAACAGGTGCTTGTCACACTCTGCTACAGTTTTTCAAGCACATGTACTGTCAGAACTCACAAATTTAAGCTCTTTGATAGTTTCTGTGTGAAAATACATCATGTACGTGTACAACTAGAACCACTATGTGGCATCCTGATGCACTGTGTCTCTGCCCCACAGTTGAGGCAGCTGCAGTCTACTGCCACCAGTTCCCTGCCCCACAAGTCCCCCTACCTTTTGCTCCACATTCAAGGCTGCTGCACCATGCTGCCCACTGTCATCTCCCACACAGTCATGGATTGTGCACCTGCTGCTTCCATCCCCTGCCTAAAGAATCAGGAATACTGCACCCTATTGCTCCCTGTCCAAACAATAGGGGTTGCTGCACCCTGCTGCCCTATTTCCCCCACCCTCATGGTTAGGGAAGCTGCACCTGTTGACCCCTGTTCCTGTCTCCACAGTCAAGGTTGCTGTGCTGCTCTAGGTCCTAGAGTGCCATGTTCCCTGCCTCCAAAGCTGGGGCTGCTGCACTATGCTTCCCTAGCCACTAGAGGTGGGGCTTTTGCTGCACCATGCTCCCCACTTCCATTGCACCAAATGGGCAGGGCTGCTGCACCATCTGTACCCCATCTCACAGTCAGGGCTGCTGTACACTGATGCCCCATGTGTCCTGCCCCACAGTTGAGGCTTCTGCACCATGCTGTTTTCTATCACCTATTACCACAGACAGGGCTGCTGCACCCTGCTCTTTTCTACACAGTTGTGGTTGCTGTGGCCTGCTATGCCCTAGAGCCCCATGCCTCTGCAGTTAGGGCTGTTGCACCATGCTGCCACTTGCCACAAGATTCAGGGCATTTGCTGCATCCTGTTGCATGCCTCCACAGTTGAGGCAGTTGCATCCTGCTGTCCCCCTGCCACCAGAGTCAGATACTTTGCTACACCCTGCTGAGACAGGAACAGGGGGCAACATGTGCAATGTCCCTGACTGTGAAGGTGAGAGAGAGAGAAAGAGAGAGAGAGAGAGAGAGAGAGAGAGTAGCAGGGTGCAGCAACCCCAACTATTTGGCAAGGGTGTAGCACAAGAGTAAGGGCATTTGCTGCACCCTCTCCCCTGCCTGTGGAGGCAAGGAGCTGTGTGGTGTAGCAGGACACAATGGTGGCAGGGGACAAAGGACAGTATGGTGCGGAAGCCTTGACTGTGGGTCAGGACACAGGTGGGCATCAGGATACGGCAGCCCTGACAGTGGTACAGGGAGTACACTGTGCAGCAGCCCAGCCCATTTGGGGCAATGGAAATGTGTAGCAGGGCTCAGCAGCCCCAAATGTGGATGCAGGTGGCATGAGACTTTAAGGTGTAGCACAGCACAGCAGCCCTGACTGGAGACAGGGAAAGGGGGCAACAGGATGCCGTGGCCCTGACTGAGGATGGGGACAGAGGGCAGCAGGGTGTAGCAGCTCTGAATGTTTGGGCAGGAGATAGGGGTGGCATCAAGATACAGCAGCCCAAACTGTGGGACAGGGTGCAGCAGCCAAGCCAGTTTGGGATAAGGAATGTGGGCAGCAGGATCAGACTCTGGTAGCAGGGGGACAGCAGGATGCAACTGCCTCAACTGTGGAGGAATGCAACAGGGTGCAGCAAATGCCCTGCATCTTGTGGCAAGTGGCAGCATGGTGCAGCAGCCTAAACTGCAGCAGCAAGGGAAACTAGAGCACAGCAGGCCATGGCAACCCCAGTTGTGTAGAAAGGATCAGGGTGCAGCAGCCCTGTCTCCGGTGGCAAGGGATAGAGGACAACATGATGCAGAAGTCTTGACTGTGGTGCAGAACACAGGGGGCATTAGGCTTCAGCAGCCCTGACTATGAGATGGGGTACAGATGGTGCAGCAGCCCTACCCATTTGGGGCAATGGAAGTGGGTAGAAGGGTGTAGTGAAAGCGCTACCTCTGGTAGCTAGGGCAGCATGGTACAGCAGCCCCAGCTGTGGAGGCAGGGGACCTGGAACACTAGGGCTTAGCACAGCACAGCAGCCCTGACTGTGGAGACAGGAACAGGGGTCAAAAGGTGCAACACCCCTAACTGTGAGGGTGAGGGAGAGAGGGCAGCAGGGTGCATCATCTCCCAATTGTTTGGGCAGGGGGTGTCAGGGTGCAGCAGCCCTGATTCTTTAGGCAGGGGATGGAGGCAGCAGGGTGCACAATCTTTGACTGTGTGGGAGAAGACAGTGGGCAGCAGGATGCAGCAATCTCACATGTGGAGCAGAAGACAGGGGGCTTGTGCGGCAGGGACAGGTGGCAGTAGACTGCAGCTGCCTCAGCTGTGGGGCAGAGACACGGTGCATTGAGATGCCACATAGTGTTTCTAGTTGTACACATACATTATATATTTTCACACAGAAACCACCAAAGAACTGAAATTTGTGAGTTCAGACAGGTGCCTGTCACACTCTGCTACAGTATTTCAAGCACATGTACTGTTTGTCAATCTGACATAAAAAAAAATTTCTTACATGAACCTATTTATGAAGGCTACATGAAAGACATACTGTTTGTGAATGAACAAAATTTAGATTTATTTTATATTCATTAAACAGCCCTGACCTATGTAGTTAGAAAAAAAATCAGATTTTTGATTAGAAAGAACTGAAAGCTGTGATACAGACAAGCTGATTTCTCACAGAGAAAGATTCCCACTACTTCAATTCCGCATTGAAACTGAAATGATCAGCTTTTAACCAGAAGATAATGATATGTTTTAAGTTAATCTATCTAAACACAAACCAGAGACTGGGTTTGTAAGACACTTGGAGAGCTCAGGAAACCATTAACTCAACAAAGTACTGCTCTGATTGGGAATCTGAAACAGTAAGCTACTCCAAAATGATGTCATCGCACTCTAAGTTTGACAGAGAGTCCAGAAATAACTCCACTATTTTCAGCCAATGTAGATTAAGTTAACAAATGCTGATTTAAAGAAAACCACAAAACCAAACAGCATGAAATTTTCAGGAAACACTAATCATGACACAGGGACTTGAATGTCAGCTTTTCAAGCTTTTATAAAAAATATGTAAAAACTGTTGCACATGATCTTTAAGCAATACTATACTGTATTTTGGACTGCAAAACTGATTATGGCATCAATAGATGTAACTGCCACTGCTGGTATGAGTGCCTCAACCCCTAAGAACACCATTACTGATATCAAAGAAGCCTTTTACGAGCTTGAGAAGGTAGCAAACCACATAAGGAGGCTGTACTGGCAAAAGATAAGTATGGAAGCATATACTAAGATAAAAGGGGTACCAAGGGGACTATGGTTATTAAGACAACTGGCAGCAGGCTGAGAAAGGACACAGTTTATGCAGAGGTGGGAAAAGATCCCACACAAGGCTTCAATCAATTTAATGTGACTAATAGTCGAAGATGGTGATGAAATGTCTAATGAAGTTGTGAAAGAAATGTAGAACAAAGAAGAGCAGGTAGATAGCTTCAGCGAGGATCATGATTTTATTTATTTATTTAGTACTTTTTGGAATTACAAAGTACCTTTGCACTAATAGGTTATTTACAAAGGCTCTACATTGAGGATAAGGAGAAACATACATGCAACATATAGAAACTGTAACATACATTTATTTAATTTATTTTATTTAATTTGTATTTTCGGAAAGACCTTTGAGTGTGAGCTCTTTTACAAAGGTTCCACGTCAGGGTGGACAATAAGACAATGGAAAGTATTATAACAAGGGTTCTAGTGCTGACATATAATAATAAGTTGGAACACGTGGCAGTAATTTTGCGATCGCTTGTAAATAATAAATTACAACAGATTTCAAAAACTAGCTGTTGAGCGTGAGCAATTAAATATGTGGTGCACATTAGAATAAACAGAACAAAGATGCCAGAATAAGTGCTGAAATGGTAGGCAGCCATGGTAGGCTTTGTCAAAGGTGTGTCATAGGAGGGGGAGGGAGTGTGGCAAAAGGGCTTCATCACTACTGCCTACGGATAGTCCGAAGACATAGCGGGTGATTGTTATGACAAAAATCTAAGGGGGCAGTTACATGTACATTGTTCTGTGAGGTGCTGCCTAAGCCTCCATTTGAAAAGGCCAAGCTTTGTGTCTGTATGGAGGTCACTATCAGAGAGTTGAGCCAGAGGACAGTACAGTACTCAAAGGATCTTTGACCTTAAGATGTCTGGTAGAAAGGGACCTTAAAAGGGCAGGTGTTCTTAGTGAGTCTTGGAAGATTCTGAATACTTGGCGGGGGGGGGTCAGACCTAGGGCTGTCTTTTTAGAAAGTAAGCAGGTCTGGTACTTAAGCCTAGCTTTCAAATGTAATCAGCTGGTTTGGACATACAGGTTGCATGTGTGCATTAACTAGAGTGCCTTAGTGAGTAGTCGACAGGCTTTGTTTATGGCTAAGGAGATTCTTTTTAGAGTGCTGTCAGAGGTAGCTCCATATACTACTGGGCCATAATTGATAGTGGATAGAACTGAACTGTTTACTGCTAGCCTGAACTCTTGAACAAATGAAGCTGTAGACACCTTTGATAAAAAACAAAACAAATGAAAATGAATTTGCTTCTTAGAGATACAAAGGACTATGAACTCAACAGAATTTTTGATTGGAAGAAAGAAAACATGTGATCAAGATGGTACCAGAATACCATCACATCGGTCCTCATATCATATCACATAACAGAGGAGTTGTTTAATATTGCACAAGCCCAAGTGACTTTGAGCTGGAAGAAACAAAGTTATTTATTTAATTTTTATTTATGACTTTGGTAATTGGGTAGGTGCACCGGTCCAGTGGACCGTTCACAGGCATGACCCGGGCACAAGGCACAATGGAGAACAAGCCAATATAAGACTATAACAAGGTTACATTCAAAATAGCAACATACCAGATTACACAGTGGTTTTACAAGGTACACGAATAAGATAGCAATAATCAATAATCAACAGCTTTTTTTTAGTGAACATTCCTTCTGGCACAATACGGCTCTGTATTAATGTTTTTTACAACATGTTTTAATATTTAAGATGATCTTTTTTAATTTTCAAATATTTTTGCACATTTTTTTCACATTGTATCTTCTGTGTACAGGTGCTCATAAACTGCAAGCCTTATTACATCGCCTGTGACATAGTGAGTATTATAATATGATGCTAGTTCTCTCATAGGGCTAATTACCTCTGATAAAGCTCGGGGGGGATGCAAAATATAACATTAGATGGTGGTAGCAGAAGCTGTATGCTGTCTTATTTATTTAGCTTTTGTTGACCAGGTAAGAACACTACACAAAAATGCTTATTTTCAGGTGATACCCGGTAGGTTACAAAGGGAAAGATATGCAGACAAAATAACAAAGAAAATATATACAGGCAATGTTTAGGAGGCATGGACATAAGGTTGAGGCTATAGTACAGTAAATAAGGCTTTGACAATATGTAAAATACATTAGATAAGGCAAAATAAAGGTACAGTGAATATAATGTTTTAAGTAGACAACGAATGCTTAAGTATCGGTATGTTGCCAATTTTAGGACACCACCCTTATACCTAAGCAGAGACCATGGATTAATACAAAATATAGTATACCAAGCCCTTTTATTTTTAGGGACAGTTGCAGACTGAAGCAGATTTCAGATGTTCCTATAGGGATCTCTTAAAACTGTAATGGGTGGTGTCACGCCAAGTAGGCTGCAGAATCTGGGATCACAGACTGCAAAGGCCCGGTCACCTATCAAAGTGTGGGATTTAGGGAGAGAGTAAGTAGGTATGTGGGTCTGGCAGGCTAAAGGAGCTTTGACAAGGCAGGAGGAGTGGCGGTTCTGACTACCTTATCAATAAAACAGCACAAGATGAAGGAGCAGTAGTTCACAGGGACAGCCAGTGAAGTTTATCAAATAGCTCAAAGTGATGAGTTAGCCGAGAGGCAGCGAGGGCAAAGCAGCAAACATTATTATAGGCAATATCCCACTTAGCTAGGATAGATTTTGTAGCAATGGAACTTGCCAAAGTCCCTGTAATGATTTTTTTTCCTGCTTACATTTTTCCTGCCGTGGCCCCTGTCAGCTCACAGCCTTTTCTCCTCCTCCTTCGGTCGCTGTCCACTTGCACTGATCTCAGGCCCCCACTTTGTACTCCCCTATGGCTTATCCCCATGGCAGGGAGGTGAGGGACCCCCTAATCCCCCACCAAGCATGGATCCACATCAGATGATGGTTCCTGAGGAAGAGGTGCATACTGGCAGACAGCCATCAAGCCGTGCGAACTGGAGCCACTGTTTTCTGTTTCTCAGCCCTTGTGGGAGTACGGCGTGCAATGATGACTGCAAAGGGGTTCCCGCACACTCCCATACATGCCCACTTCTAGCATCTGCCGCATTCCCCACCCCACATTCATGCAGCTTCATGCCGTTGAGCTCCAGCCTCCGCTAGGGATCAGGCATGCACCGACCATTGGACTCCCCCCTCCCCGGAGATGGAGAGCAGTTCATTGGACACTCAATCCATCTCCTCCCTGCCAACCCACGGCAACCTGTGCTCGTTCCCAAACACACTGGCCGGCGTGAGGTGTGGTGTCCAGCATCTCAACCCTTAGTGCCACCGGGCCGGCCACAGTAATGCTTTTTGAAGTTTGTGCTGTTGCACTTTGTGGTTGCTATTTTGCACAGAACAAATTAAATCAGAGGCAAAACTACAAGATTTAGTGCATTTTTTGTAAGACAAGCACTCCTACAAGTGCAATTATCTGAGAGCTGTACTCTAATTTCCATTGTCAGTTTTGACTTGTTTATCCTTTTATAAGTACAACTGTAGTACAACGCTGTCAGTGTGACAAATACAAGGTGGCTTAGCTCTATTATGCTTACTAGAGTATTTTGTCAAGGTCAAAACTATACTAGACTCCAGGAAATTTTGGCAAAATCCAAACACTGTACATTTAACTGCTATCATAAGTTAAGTGATTTGATGGGAACCATTTCACAGCATAATCCAACATCTGAAATGCTCATCTAAGATTCACTTTGTAACATAAGGGAAGGTAAAACTAGGATAGCACTGTGAGCTTGTGCTCTTTTATTTACCAAGCAATAAAACAGACGTCATCCATATTTTAGGATTAGAAAGGACCAGATGGTCATGCAGGCGTTTCTTCTCTTCCCCTAAGAAGATGCTTAGCTAGAAAGTTTTATTCTGACTAACTATTCCGGAATACCAGACAGGTGGTCACAGCAGGGACAGGTTTATGTCTTGCCATTTCAAGCTGTGCATCCTAATCTTGTCCTGTACACATGATTTTATTAGGCAAATGCTGTTGTTTTTAGGCTGCAATTGATAACTTCCACTTGTCAGATGAACCTCCCTCAGAAATTATCCAGACCTACTCAGTCTTTGGGTGCTCGACTGGCAACATGTTTATTAATACACCTTAATTTACATATTCTTCAAATCTTTAACACACATTATTCACATGTCCAAATGTAACAGCATTTCAGTCCATCATTCTTTCTAAAAGACCATCTGGTTCTGCCTCATTCTCTGTGCTTCCAACCATCTTTACTTCTTCTTGGGGCCCAGATGTCAGATCCAACACCCCATACCATCACAGTTACCAACTTGCTTAATCCAGCTTTATCTTTCCTAGATCTGGATGCCAATAACCCAACCCCTGGTACTTCTATTTCCTCCTCCCCCCACCCACCCTCCTACTCCATGGCCAGGTGCTACTGACCCCAGCCCGTGTTGCCCTACCTCCTCCCCCCATGACCTGCCCCCCCTTATCCCAGTTATGCCCTGCCAACCTCCACCCCTCCCTCCTTTCTCCCTTCCCCTTCCTCCTCCTCCTCTTTGCCACCTGTTGCCCCATGGTGACAACCCTCTGCCCTTTTCTCCAGCTGCTGTCTTCCAGCAGTCCATCTTCCAATCTAGCATAGTTGCCCTGCAACCAGCCATCCTTGGCCTGTTCCAACAGCCGAGCTGCTGCCCTTCCAGTGGCCTTTCCACTTCTGATCCTCTTTCTAAACCATCACCCTCTGCTCCATCAATAAGGGTGGGTGGCTGGATCAAATAAAAATCTTAGCAGAAAGAGGGTAAATTCTCCTTTGCACTGCCTTATAAACCACCTAAGGACCAAAGGCTCAGCCCCTCCTCTCCGCCAATCCCTACTTACTCGGCTCACTTGCATCATCTTGCCCTGCTGATGTCATCTGGCTCTGCCCCTTTCCCCCCCTCTTTGTGTCCCTCTCTCCTTTCCTTCCTGCCCCCCCAGCTCCCTACTTACAGCCATTTCCTCTGTGAGATCCATGAGAATTCAGGTTGCCTTTTATTAGCAACCCTATTTGTCAGATGAACCTCCTTTGGAGATGATCCACACCTACTCAGTTATTGGGTGCTTGACTGGCAACACTTTTATTAATACACCTTAATTTACATATTTTTCACATCCTTAAAACACATTTTTTACATTTCCAAATGTAACAACATTTCAGTCTATCATTCTTTCCTTCAGTCCATCTGGTTCTGTCCCATTCTATGTACTTCCGATCATCCTTCCTTTTTCTCGGGGCCCGGATGCCTGATCCGACACCCCATACCATCACCAACTTGTTTAATCTTGCTTTACCTTTCCTAGGTCCAGATGCTAATAACCCAACACCTAGTACTTTTATCTACCCCACTCCCCTCTTACTCCACAGCTAGGTGCTACTGACCCTAGCTTGTGTTGCCCTGCCCTCCTCCCCTCCTGATCAGCCCCCCCTTATCCCAGCTATGCCCTGCTGACCTATGCACCCCTCCCTCCTTTCTCCCTTCCACTAGCCCATCTTCAGCTTTGTAATGGATGATGGACTTCCCCCTTTGTGGTTTAAAAATTCAACCTTGCCTTTTTCCACTCCCCTATCACCTCCAACAGTGGCATTAGGAAAAATGACATGCCCACTTCCTACAAATGCACCCCATTTGACCTGTACAATCCCAGGGTTTCAAATGATATGTCTTTGTGTGGGATGTAGATTGTCCCCATTTCTGCAATCAGATCTGCCACCCTCCTGTTAAGTCTTTTCCTAGCTTTCTCCACTACTCTGATATCCCTTACATGCCTCCACACCCTTCTGGACATGATTTTGGACCACCCAATCTCCACCCATTGCCACCATCCTTTCACCACCTCCAGGTCAGCTTTCATGGCCTGAAATAATGCTCTCCATGGACTTACCCCCCTAGCATCTCCCCAAGTGCACTCTAGCAGGTCAGGACTGTACCATTGCAATTTCAACTCCTCCAGTAATGGTGACAGTTGGGCCCATCTCATGCACTGGACCCCTTTCCAGTGCACCTGAATCTGCTCCAGTTCCCACCACAGCTGTCTCTCTCTCCTGGCATTGTGGCCGTATATCTTTTGGCCCAGTAAATGAAAGAGTACCTCGCTATACACATGTGCTTCCTCCTCTGCGCACCTGCCAGGAAACAAAACAGGTTTGAACATTTCCTAATGTATCTCTTACAGCAGCTCAATTTCCATTTCCCCATCTTCCTCATCTCCTCCTCTGAGCCCCCTTGAGCCATTAATCCTGAAGCTGCCACTATCCTGAAAGAGTGTGGGGTGAGCTGCCTGGGGTCCTCCCAAGGAAACCCATTCCTTTCTTCAGCACTCCACCTACCTGGTACCCCATGACCGGCGCACCATCACCATGTCTGAACCAGATTCCCTTTTCACTTGCCTGTATGCTCTAGTATTCCTCCATTGCCCTTACCATGCATCAGTTGGCTCCTCTTTTCCTGGGGATCACTATTTATGCCCCCCTTTCTGCCTGGTCTGTCATTGACTTCTTGAGCCAAACTTCCACTCTCTCCCCTCCTCCCAAGAGATATCCTCCACCTGCAATACCCCCGTCATGTCTGCTTTGCTTCTTACCACCATTTTCCCTACCCAAACCCCCCACCCGGCCATCATTGAAAAGATTGCCCAAAATAAGCATGCCTCATAGGCCGAGGTGCATACATGCCTTTAGGCCTCCACCAGCTTCTCCAGAATTCACCCACTAATGGGTTTTCTGGTGTCTGCCTGGAGTCTCTGCCCCCTCTGCCAACCTGCCAGCATGCATCTGACCCTCTTGGAGTTGCCTGGTTCCGGCCATCCCTGGAACTGCATGCCTACCCTATCCTTGCCACTTGCAACCCCATTGTGGAGTGCACTATTCCCCCATCCCACTTCTTTACCATGTAGTGCATTAACTGGTCCTCAGTTACAGGCATACTTACCTCCAGGCTCTCTTGACACCTAAACTCCTGGAAGGCCCCCCAAGCCCCTTCGTATGCCTTCAGAGCATTAGCTGACCAGTTCTGGTATAGCATTCAGGTTCTCTCCACCCAATTTCTCACATTTGGTCCAGTACCCGGGTTCTCTGGACAGCTGCTCATGGGGCCAAAGACCGGAACCTGTCCAACTGAGGAGAGGAGAGACTGTCAGTGATTTCGTTCTTCACCCCCTCAATATGCCTCACCTTGAAGGACAGATTGATTCTGAGCCCCACCAAAACTAGCTGCCGTAACACCCTACTCACTCTGTCTGTCAACTACCTCTGTCTGTTAATGACCTCTTCCACCCCTTTGTTGTCATACCAAAACAAAATGTGCTTTCCCCACATCTCTGTGCCCCACACAACCAGTGCTACCCATGTGGGGAAGATTTCTAGGAAGGTGATGTCCTTCAGTAGCCCAGCCTCCTGCCAACTCTCTGGCCATGCCTCAGACATCCATGTACCCTTAAAGTAAGCACCCACACCCAGTGACCCTGAGGAATCTGTGTACAACTCCATGTCTGTATTGTACATCCATTCTTCTTGCCAGAATGTCACCCCATTGTAGGCCAACATGAATGTTTCCCACACTTCCAGATCCTGCCAGATTACCTTATATGTCCACCCAGTGATGGGGGAGCTTAGCCTTCCCCGTGGCTTCTGCCAACCTCCGAGTGAATGCCCTACTGGGTGCTATTGCCTTGCAAGAGACGTTAAGGTGCCTCAGCAGCTGCTGCACTAATGCCAGCGGCACCCTTCTCCTCCCTTTTATCTACCTCAGCAGGCACCTTAACCTGTCTACCTTATCAGTCAGCAGTCGAAAGCATTCCTGTTCGTTGTCCACCTCTATCCCCAGGACCTCCAGCTTCCTTGCTGGCACCTCCATTTTCCCCTCCGCCAGTGGTATGCCTATCTTTTGACACATCTCTCTGAAATCCCCCACATCTCTGTCGTTTCTGGCCGGCCCTTCCCTGTCAGCAAAAAAATTGTCCAAATAATGAATCACCACCCTGTGTCTGTACTTCTTCACAAACACCCACTGCACCCATGAACTAAAAGCCTCAAACATGGAGCACACCACTGAACAACCCATGGGCATGGCTATATCGAAGTAATACCCCTGCTCAAACTGAAAACCTAAAAGGTCCCAATCTTCCGGCCTAACCAGTCACAGACTAAAGGTCGACTCTGTGTCAGTCTTGGCCAACCATGCCCCCTCCCAATCGCTTTTATCACCACCACTGCCTGGTCTAGTGAAGTATACAATACTACTCATAGAGCTTCTGAAATACTGTCATTCACAGAGGCCCCTTCTGGGTAGGATAACAGATGGAAAGGATGAAATTCACTTGGCTGTTTCTTCGGTACCACCCCAAGGGAGATACCCAAAATTCATTGCACGGCGGATCTCTAAAGGGGCCTTTCACCCAACCTACCATGACTTCCTTCAAAATTTCCCACCACACCACTTCCTCATTTCCTTTTATGGAGCCCAAGTTCTTGGCCACCATCTTCTTGTGCACCCCTTGCTAACCTATCACAAAACACCCCTGAACTCTTGCCTTAGTAATGCCCCCCATTGTATCCGGGTGCCCCTCCATCCACTCCTCCATGACCCCCACAACAATGAGTGTCACTGCTAATGAAAACACCCATCTCCCCACTTGCTCCACCTTATCCTCAATTTCAACTGTAGATGGAGTTGTTGGACCCCCTGTTATATCCCCCCCCCTTTCCCCTATAGGACGCATTCCAGCTTCCTCCCCCATAACCCCCTTGAAAGGGCTACTCACTGTACTGTTGTGTCCCACCCTATCTAGTAGATCTGCATCTGGATACTGGGTGTTGTCCCGCACACAGTGAACAAATATATCTAAATTTACAGTTTGCCCATGTGCACAAGGCCTTGTTGTAGTCTCAACATGTTTTGGCCACTGTGCTCCCAGTGCTCCTCCTGCTGATCTCTGACCCTCCCTTGAACTGCCCAGATAGGGTCCTAACCCACAGTTCTGAGTGGGCCCAAACCCACCTCAAGTCCCCTTGGCCACCATCCTCTGGCAGAAAGTCTCTTCATGCTTTAACCAGCCATACCCCATCTTTGCCTTATAAGCATCCCTTACTATAGCTATATATGTCAACAAGGGAATGTCCATCTCTGGCTACTTCTTTAACAGTATTGCACTGAATATGAGGAAGCCAGCCTGCCATCTGTCAATATTCTTTCTTTTATATGTTGTCTCCTCCACCTTCTGCCTTACTACCGCTACAGTCACTGCCATTTCAGATCTCCTTACTGACTCCCTCTTCTCATATTTTTTAGCTGTCTCCGTATGTACCAAATCAAACATATCCACATATTCCCCCTTCCAAATCTTTTCTTTAATGGAGAGGGGCACATGATCCCCCAGGGTGAAACCTGGTAGTCCATTGTATATTTTCAGAATCTTCTTCACCACTACCCCATCCCTGGCCTTGTCACCCTTGTTCCCTTTCAAATCCTTCAAGACTTTCTCCATCTTTTCCATGCCTTTTTCACCCATACCCTTTATAATTCCTTCTAAGTAATCTTTCAAATTACCCTCATCTGATAAGACCGCCTTCTTTCTACCACTTCCATTGTTTGGTTCCTTTGGTTCATGAACAGGATCCGGCTGCAACTCTGGGACTGGATCTGGGGCAGGTGCCCGAGGGCACTTTTTTCCCCTACCACTGCCTCTTGGCATGGTGGGTTCCCTCCTATTTCTGAAGGCTTCCTCTTCCTCCTCCCTCTTATGTGCTGTCTCAATGAGCTCCTGCATTTTTCCAAACAGTGCAGCTGCCTCCTATCTCAGCTGGGCACTGGTCACTGGAACTGGTGTTCTTCTTGGTGCCATTCTTATTCTGCTTTAAATACACAAAAAACATTGTCAACATCTTCTTGTCACTGACTACCTGTGGCCTGCCCCTGGGCACCCCTCTTACCCCCGGGCCATGTGACCTCTATATGTGATCTCTAACATCTCCTTGCTCATCCTCCTCATTCATCTTCTTTTTCTTTTTTTTTTGTTTTGTCCCCCCCCCTTCTTGTTCTCCCTTTCATCTGTGCATGATTTCCCTTACTTCATTAGCATTTCTCTCCTTCCTGTTTTTTTTGTCCTGTGGACCCCAGCCCCCAGTTCAAGGCCCAGAAAAAAATCTTATGTAAAGGTGTATCTCCGGTAGGGGTCTGGGAGCATATGCGGCCCACTTCACCCCTTGTTCCTGCCACCTACACCCCATTCCCATCTGTGGGGGCTGGCCCCAGGTCTCTAGGCTCATGCCAGTGGGCTATGCTGTGGGACCCTGTGAGCAGCCCCCTGCTCTTCCTTGACATGTGATGCCCCACGCTAAAGTGCTTGGATGAACTCAGGCATTCCTGAAAACCCATAGCTCCATGTACCACCACCACTACCACCTTCCCTCATGGCGTGGACGTGCACCTAGTACTCCACCTTCTTGTGCCTTCTGTCCTCCCCGCTTTAGCAATGGGTTACTGAATGGAAGCAAGGTACCACTTCTGCCCCAAGCACCCTGTTGCTCAGCTGGTCCTGTAAACCAAGGCCCCTAACCCGTCACTTGTAGGCTTCCAGCTTGTTCCCATCCACCCCCCCAGAGGCTGAGGCCTGCGGCCATCCTGCCGATCTCATGGTCTCTCACCCGGCCCACTTACCACCCCTTCTACCATTTCCCATATGTTGCCTGGGCCCTTGGCTCACCTTCCTATCTCATCTTGCGGCACCACTGAACAAGCTCCTTCCTTCCATCCTATATCCCCCTGCACTCCTCTCTGCACCCTACTGCTGCACAACAAAACATTTTTATTTATTTATTTTTTAATTTATCCTTCACCTCCAGCGGGGTGTCCAGCCATCTCTCTGACCCTCCCAGACTTCCTTATCCTGCCCTCCCACTCCCTAATGTATCCCGCTTCCATCTGCCTGTTGCTTGTCTCCTTTATTATTATCAATTTTTTTTTATTTTTACTATTATCCTTTTTCATATGTTTATGCAGGGCCATGGTCTCCCCTTCATTTCAGTGTATCTCCTACCACCCGCCCAACCTCCTTCCTCCCGCTCCAGCCAGCAATATCCCGGCCAGCACTATCCAGGCCACAGGGGCAGGCTTGGGGCTTCCCCGAATCCCAACCCCCCAACCTCTGTCTTCCCCTTTGTCCCCTCCAGCCTGCCCAATTTAATTCTTGCTGGCTCGGGCCATGCCTTTCTTCCTTCCTGTGGCCCAGCAAGTTAGTCCTCCCCAGCTGATCCCCCTATGCCCTCCCAGCACCACCACCATCCCTATTCCTTGTCCATGTGGCCACATGTCTCAGGTGCCCTGTTAGGATGCCAACACAGCCACATGGTGCGGCCACCATCTTATGATGCCACACGACCTCACACATGCAGCCGCTTGCCCAGGATGCCACCATGCGACCCACTGTTGTTCCAGCCGACATTCCACACCTCATCACGCAGCCCTCTGGCCATCATTAGGCCGCCTACTTGGGCCCAACACAGTCCATTGAGAAACCACACACTGCACATGCTCCACCTGCCCTTGCCCTGCCAGCAGTGCTTAGACTGGCCGCTGCTTGGCCTTCTGCCCCTCCCGAACTCTGGCCCCAGCTTTCTGCCCACAGACTCTGTTCAGGCCATGCAGCAGCATGTTTCAGCAGGCTCAGTTCACCACTGACCTGCGTTCAATGCTGCTACTGAATCGCCTCCAAAATCACTGCTCCCCTCACCGCCTGCATTAGCAACGATACCAAGAGGCAAGAAAACACTTTTTTTTATGGACGCCCGACTGTGCTGCCCATACTGAGTAGCAATCCTTCAAACTTAAACCCCACCATCTAGAACTTGCTTTCCCATGCAAAAGACAGCCATGCATATCAGCAGGCCCACCAACATGACCCAATTTTATAAATAAAATTAAAAGAACATATACATTCCTTCTGTGGGATCCCTGACTGAGGCTGCCCCCCCCAACCAATTAAACCATCACCTCAAAACAAGGCCCACTCTGTATAAAGCCTACCATCATTTAAAAAGAAAGCCTGCACAGCAGCAGGCTTGCCTGCAGGCCCCCATAAATACCAGCCTGATACCATGCCTGCTAGTTAACAAACAAACCCACAAGTAGAATCCATCTGATAAATACCTGGGTCTACCACTCCAGCCCTGGCCAGACCCCAAAAATAAACATAAGCACCATTTGTGGTCGGCAGTAAATTTTCCGATGTACTGCACAGCAGTGGTACAATACCGACACTGGTATTGTGCCATCACAAAATGAAAGTGTTTTTGTGACGGGCTATACCCCCTGACCCCCTCACATTTAAATATAATCAACTCCACGTAACAGTTGTTTCGGGCAGGGGCAGAACATATACAGTGAATCACCCTAGAAGGATTTGCATACCCACAATGCTTTGCACTTGTTTAGTTGCTTTTTAAATAATGTACAGGGATGAGGTAATGTCTGTGTCATAAATGGGGGGTTTGACAGCTTATATATCAGTGCAAATTGATGTGCACAGTCCCAGTCCTAGGGTAATGTACTGGGAAGTTTTTTGTAAGTCTGTTTGGCATTTTAGATGTGTTTAAATGGTGACATTATGTCAAATTACCTGAATTCTTGCCACTTTTTTTTCTTCATAGCTAGTGACAAAACTAAATTGAATTAAATTATGCAACTTCCAGGTTTATAAGCCTTAGTTAAATTACAGATTCATTAGTATTCATTCCAAATCAGTGCCTTTGAGGGGGTCTAAAAATGAAATGTGATTTCCCTTCTAAATTATTTAGATTTTAAAGTTTATACATATGTAGATTAGAAAAACACACCTAAAAAATGACAATACAAAAGGAAAGTGTTTTTTAAAAGTTATACTTAATCATGAAAAAAAGCTTTAAAATGAAAACAGAACAAGCATTTGTCAATGCTGAATGTTTCCTTGCATGATTTATGTAGCAGGGATGTATTGTGTTAGTTGAACTTCTGGTGGGAGGAAGAGCCTGCCTGAAAAATGTTTTGACAAGTTGTGATATTTTGAACAACATTTGAAAACAGAAGCTTGGTTAATAAGACAGTTATGTTGAAAATGTGTTGTGCGCTGCTGTCCCAGTGGCACTGAGGGTTGAGGCACTGGACGCTACACCACGAGCCACACCGGCGACCTGTGTTCGGGAGTGAGTGCAGGCCACCAGGGGTCAGCATAGGAGGAGAAGGATCAAGCATTCCAGGGACAACCCTCCTTCTCAGGTGAGGGGGTGCAACCAATTGTCAGTGCATGCCTGGCCCGTAGTGGTGGCTGGGGGCTGCCACACTGACATTGCAGACATCGGGTCAGAGGTGGAGCAGATGCCTGATGGGGTGCATGCATGGGTGCATGTGCGGCGACTTCGCTGGTGTCCTTGCATGCTCCGTCCTTGAAGGGGAGAAACCAGGAAGAAAAAAGCTCATGGCAGATGATGGAGGGAACTTGCAGGTCCCACCCCCAAATAGCCATGGTGCCAACCACTGTACTGGATCCAGTCTTGGTGGGTTGGGTCCCCCCACTGACCTCGCAGGAAGGGGGTAAGCACTGGGGGTAGCTGGTCAGCATCCGCTGGTGGACATCAGAGGATGGAGCAGGGGCTCCTTCCAGATACAGTAGAGAGGAATGTGGAGCAGGGGTATAAATAATATAAATAAATAAAAATTTGGGCTGCAAATATTTAAAATTCCACAGTTACTAGCATGCATACTGAAATTGTAACGAATAGTCATAACTTTGTCATTTTTTTGTATTTTAACTCCAAATGTTGAACATAGTCTTCTTATCAGCCCACCTCCTGAACCCTGTAGGTAAACATTTTAAAATTCATGGGAAAATGGCATTCCTCACCACAGTTGTGAAAACAGATTATGGACAGGATGTGAAGCATGACAGCTGTACTGTTCATGAGGTGGTGTGAGTGTCAGTGGCTCAGTAGGTAGCACACTTGCCTCTGAGGCCGGGAGATCAGAAGGCTGTGGGTTCAGTTCCCACATCTGGCACTTGGGTTAATATCCCACACTGTAGTGCAGCAGAAGAGGGGTGCTGCACTTCTGAGGTCCCGTCTTTTGGATGAGACGTTAAACCGAGGTCCCATCTGCCTGGATCGGTGGTAGTTCAGGTGGATGTTAAAGATCCCATGGCACTTATCGAAAAGAGTAGGGGAAAGTTTTATTGGAACAAGATATTATGCAATGTACAACAAAACAGAACCAAAAAAAAAGAAAAACAGTACATAAAAAGAATACATTGCTACACAAAATTCAAACCACAAAGGAAAAAATAATACAAAAATAAGGCTGGGAAGAATCTATCAAGTCACAGCTGAATCAGAATCAGTTATCCATGGAAGCGCTTTCCATAAGGCAAGCAGTGCAGACTCCAAATGAAATGTTTATTCATATTCATATATGGCCCTTAAATCTTTCACAATTTTATTTTCAATTTCCAAAATACGTACAGTTTCTTTGCTGTAAAGTGAACAGACATCTTGCCATCCAAACATTCCACTTAATCACAACCAAAATAAGGTTTAAAGTATCCAAATGCCAAGATGACCATTGTGGAGAAAAAACACCATACATGACTGTCTGAAAGGATACTGACCCAAAAATTGGAATAGCCCATTTTTGTGCCAAAAAGTTCCACCACTGTTGAATAAAAGAGCATTCAAAAAATAGATGAGATATCATTTCCATTGCAGCATTACATAAAGGTCTGGAGCATAATCTGTCTTGAAGCTGTTTGTGTTTATGGTTGGCTTTAACATTAATCCTTTCATGGCAAGACAGCCAATGAAAGTCCCACATGTGTGCAGGAACACGTTTACAGCGTAACAAAGATAAAAGGGGAGAAAGATGTTGGACCGGACATTTATCAAAAGGGGACTGAGTCCCACAGACAGAAGAAAGAAGTAACTTGTATAGAGCTTTATGAGTATGAGCAATAAGCATCTGAGGTGATACGTTCCATTGCTTTAAACGTTGAAACATATGTTTCACATATAGTGGCACACCTTCAGTGTTACGCAACACACACGTAAAGAGTTATGTTCCCACTGGTGGAACCAAACTCCACAGAGATCATAAAACCATGCTTCCCATCCCTTCTGAGAGTTGATCAGTAGAGGCCGCAAATTTGCCGTGAAAAAAATGCTGGAAAAAAACAACAAAGGATTTACCATACACACACCACCCTCCAGAATGGGTAAATAAGTGATATTCCGTTTAATCGGATTCAGCCTACTCCCCCATAATGTCTGAAAGAACAGGCTGAAAATCGCTGTTTCCATACGCTGCGGTACAGGAAATACATAACTCAAATAAAGAAACAAAGATATCAAATAAGTTTTTATCAGATAAACCCTTTTCTTTTTTCCGATTTGCCCCTATTCCAAGATGAAACTTTCATTCTACCCTGTTGCAACTTAGCATCCGAATTGTAAAATTCCGAATCTCGAGTTCTGAAATATACCCCCAATATACGGATAGGGCCTTCCACCAATCTCAGCGGGCCTATACAGCTATTTTGGGTTACAACAGATCCCAATCTTGTACCCAAACTCTTACCATAGTTTATTCATGCTTCTGAGAAATTTCTGAACAAGGAGCATTCTTGTAAAGAGGCCGTCACTGAGGCTTCATCAGCCACTAGGAAGCAAATGTCATCAGCATATGCTATAGCCTTATAAGGTGCAAGCATAGCAGAGCATGTAATAGCCTGGATCTGAGGGTGAACATTCAAACGGCTGAGTAGGACATCTAAAAACAGGACATATAGTAGAGGACTCACAGGACAACCCTGATGAACACCTCTTTTAACAGGAATCATAGGTCCCACCCAACCATTTACAACAGGAACAACCGTAGCCATCCCATACAACTTACGCAACCAT
The DNA here is from genome assembly GCA_016271365.2 of Neoceratodus forsteri. NCBI lineage: Eukaryota > Metazoa > Chordata > Ceratodontiformes > Ceratodontidae > Neoceratodus > Neoceratodus forsteri. The sequence goes on along the minus strand of CM057451.1, from coordinate 1,057,721,797 downwards.
TGTACCATGATATCCGGAACACGTAAAAAATGAAGCACTGTCCACAAAAAGTTGTGGTTAACTGAATCAAATGCCGCCTTCTGATCCACTGAAACTATAATACCTGAGGTTAGACCCGCCAATCCATGGGAAAATAATTCCCGTAGGAGAATCAGGTGATCCGAGATTCGCCTGGTAGGTATAGAACACGACTGGGCTGGATGCAAAACCGTTTCAACAATACCAATCAAACGTTTCACAAGAATTTTCATTAATATCTTAAAGTCAATATTTAACATACAGAGAGGGCGCCAATTCTCTAGAGAGTGGACATCACCTCTCTGCTTGTAAACATAAATTAAAGTACCTTTCGTAAAGTCCAATGGTATTGACTCGCTACAGAGCAGGGAATTATACACAGAGATCAATTCAGTGACCAAGTGGTCACTTAGTACCTTATACAAAGCAGCCGGGAGACCGTCCGGACCAGGAGTTTTTCATAAGGGCGAGGAAATCGCAGCAGTCAACTCTGTCTCTGATATAGCAGTACAAGCCACAGCCTCACTCTGCCTCGAAGGGAATGGAACACCAAGATTCTCATACAAGGTGGCAGGGTCTTCCTTAACAGCTGGGAGGGGGGAAAATAACTCAGTCATATGTTCCGTCACAATCTGCTGGATATCAGTACGTGTGGAACATAAAGCCCCTGCAGAATTTGCAAGGCACAGCATTGTTTTCTGGGCAACCTGTCAGGAGTTAGATTCAAAAGGACAGACAACTTCCCGTGTCCCTGTCACATGAAATCTGTGCTGGTGATATAGTTGTTGTGATGTACGAGACTGGTAATACAACATATCCTTCCGGATTACTTGAATTTGGTGGGAAAAATCCTGCCCAGTCGTATGTGCCATGGACAGCAGAGATTGCAAGTGTGCACTTTTCTTTAAATAATCCAAATAGTCTCTCCTACTTTTCCTACGACTGTAATTTTTCAGAAAAATAATTAAAGCATGTTTCGTATCAAACCACCATTGTACCGGGTCTTCATAACAAATAAACACAGACTTACGAGCCAAAAGAAAAGATAGGAGAGACCGTAGAAACAGCTTGTCCTGTAACAGGGATGTGTTGCATTTCCATAATCCCAGTCCCTTACAAAAAGGGGCAACTGACCCTATTCCAACAGAAAGTACTTTGTGATCAGAGAAAGCTACCGCTTGAACCAAAGCAGAGTCAATCGGTATCGAACGTGATAGAAAAACAAAATCAATACGTGTTGCCAATTTGCCTTTTTGAAATGCAGGGGTATGTAGTTTTGTAAAAGAAAAATAAGCATCAGTCAAGTGCGCAGTAGGTATCAATTTACCTAATTCATGGGAATCACAATAGAGTTTTTTGGTGGTGGCAAATGAACTCTTGTCCTGGAGACTTAGGCCACAGTTAAAATCTCCAGAAAATATTAGTTGGAATGAAGTATGGAGATAAGGGCGGATTAAAGAAAGTAAGGCAATATGGGCCATCTTAATCTGGGGGGCATAGATGTTTATCACCCGGTACGGACAATTACCAATAACAAAATCTAAAACTAGAGCTCTACCAGGAGCTAAATCAACCAGTTTCAGGAGACGGAAGTCCGGCACATTGAGTAAGATGCCAAGTCCCGAGCAGGGGTCCTGGCCTATTGACCAAAATGAAGGGCCCAAAAGCCAGTCACGTGTTGCTTGCCGAATCTCATGTGTTGTGTGGAGTCTTGTGTCCTGCAAGAGAAAGATACCTAATGGCAAAAGCCTCAAAAAGGAAAACACTAACCTTCTTTTATCTACACGCATCATGCTATTAACATTGATAGTGTGGCAAACAAATTGCACCATAATACAAAATAGAAAATACAACAGAGCATCACGACTTTCGTTTCCCAGCCACATTTTTCCCTTTTAGCCTAACTTTCGCTTTACGTTTTTGTGAAAGACCTGTACCCAGCTGAAATTCCAAATCAGTAGTGCCATCAGGGAGGGAGGATGCCACGGAGGAGGAGTCTGACTCACCTCCAGCGTCATCAGAAGTCATCTGGAGCACCTCAAAGGTGTTCGACAGGACTATGGGCTGAGGCAATAAAGGTATCTTAGGAGGCGTCGAGGGTCGAGGACCAGTCCTCATTGACCTTCGGCGCATGACACGATAGGTTCACTAGGTGGTGGCATAGTACTAGGACCGGGATGTGGTCCAAGTCCGGCGCAGCAGACTGCACATTCGTCAATGTCTGGGATTCTACTATGGAAAGGGTTCAACATTAACAGCTTTCAAAGGAGTGGCGACCTGGGGTGGCACAGGCACAAGGGCCTTCCGAGCAGGGTTCGGCACCTCAGCAGCAGGGGCAGCTGAGGAGGCACGAAGCCGAGCCTTTTGCGCTTTCGTAATCACAAAACGTTGATCAACCCCACCATCATGAGTTGTCTGAGCATGGGCAGCCCATTGACAGGTTTGAAACATATGGCCCATCTCATCACAAAGATTGCATCTGCTAACATTCAGGCAATGAATCCCTACATGACCCAGCTCACCACAGTTATGACATTTCATCTTATCACACACATTACTCAAGTGTGAGGGGTCCCCACACCTATAACAGGCCTTAGGCTGACCCGGGTAAAACAGGACCCCTCTATCATGGCCTAAAAAAAAAGAATTAGGTAGATGCACTGGACCAGAGTCATTAGTGTGTAACATGACCCGAAACCTCCAGCCCCCTGTCCAAATATTTTCCATGTCCAATATAGCTTCAGGATGGCCCTGCACCGTACAGTGCTGCTTCAACCAATACACAACATCAGACACCTCCACATCTTCATTCCAAAACATAACCGTGATGGTCTTGAAGGCAGGTTTGGAGAGGGGGATGGCCTGAAAAGGGGTCCATAAAGCATTGTTTCTTAAGGCATAGTATCTGGACCAGAAACGCTCTAGTCCACGAGACGTCTGAAAACTCACATCAAAGGTGGTTTCACCTGATACATGAATCAGGGCATAGATCTCGTGGGCGAAAAATTTCAAAGAATCCTTCAGCAGAGACCTGGCCACATACACACGGTCCAGAGGGTTAGGTAGTCCCCCCTTATAGATAAGCCTTACAGCGTTATGACATTTTGCAGCTAGAACTGGTTGTTTTGCAGCTAGAACTGGTTGTTTAAACAACAAAAAAAATGAACGAGTCAGCTCCACCTGTTTTGAAGGCTGCTTACCAGACTCTGAAGCAGTAGTGTCCTTACGACCCTGAAAAGAGATGGCATCCAATGTAGACCCCTGCCTGATGTTCAAAACTGGATTTTGTGTAAAGTGCAATTCCTCAGGCAAGCTCAAGGGGTCAGAAGAGCCCTGAGTATCCTGCATCAGATGTTGGTCTTCCAGGAAGTCCTCCGGATGGGGGAACCGAATTGGGGACGGACCGGAGACCCACTTTCCTATCCTGGGCTCCTGAATCCACCCTGCACCTCGTAAAGCTGATTCCACTGACCAGGTAGGGGTAGAAATGGGGTTTGTAGCACTGGAGATAGTTAATGAGGGAGGCTGCAAAACAGGGGAGAAAGCAGGTACTAAGTCAGTGTCCATAGAAACATGCCTAAGCGGTTGCTGTGCAGAAGGCTGCGCCTTGTTACTAACGTCAGACAGCACCAGACTCGCCGTCAAGGCCGCCTGCTCAGAAGATGGTACAGGGTTCCCCACATATCCCACAAGCGAGACAGAGGTGCTGTCTCCTCCAGTCACGCCACTCGGCGTATTCAAAAATTCCTGGCACAAGTCAAAACGTGTGAGTACAAAATGCCTATCCATCATTTCCAAGCGCTCATGAACAGCGCAGTCACCCACATCAGACGGGTAGAAGCCATAGGTAAATCGTCCTCCGTTGTAGCAAGAGAAGTAGTAGATCAAGCAATTCCAGCAGGGTCTTGAAGAGAAACAGGCTTAGCAGCAGGTGCAGCTTGAGAGGCAAGCAAAACAGAGTCCTTCACAACCTCAACGTTATTCAGAATGGTCTCCAGACAGTCAGAGACAGGAGCAGAGACCAAGTCTCCTGTCCCCTCAGCTAGCTCTGCAGGAGGCAAAGAAGTGTCCGCCATCTTGGACAGATTATTCCCCTCTGAAGAGTAGGTGAATTTCCCCGGTGTCCTGGCCAAATTTCCCTCATTCACTAAAAATACCACCAACAGCGTAATCTGGTTCAAGGTCAGTTGGCATTCATCTGTATCCCCTTCCCCTGGGTTGTGCCTGAAAATAGGCAGGATTTGTCTAGTGCACTTACCCGGTCAACAAAAACTAAATAAATAAAAAAAATGGCTATATTGAAAATTTGGAGTGAAAATAACCAAAGTTACATGTGTGTCTAGAACATTTTGAATGACCGGTGCCATTTTTTAGAATTGTTTACCAACTTTTTAACATGACCTTTTTGGGACACTACCTCATGAAGAGTGCCACTGTCATTTCATTCACTTATCCCAAAAGGTGATTTCACACAGCGACTGTGCCATTCTGCACCACAGGTGTGAAAACACATTTTGGGCAGCATGTGAAAAATGACAGCTGTACTGGTCATGCAGAGATGTGAAAAAATGGCAATGTTAAAAATAAGGAGTGAAAATATTAAAAATTGGCAAAGTTATGAGTATGCGTAGCAACTGCACAATACAAACTCATAACACAGTCATTTGGGGGATTCTTTTCACCAAATTTTCCACATGGGCTTTTTGGGGCCTCTCCTCCTGAACACTGGCACTGTCATTTCATTAATTGGTCCCGAAAGGTGATTCCATGCACCAACCGTGAAATCACCTTTCTGTACAGAATAATGAAATGATAGTGACAGTGATCATGGGGTCCCAGGAGCCCCATGTTGAAACTTTGGGGTCAAAATTTCTAAAAATGGCTGAGATATCAACATAAGTTGAAACCCCAATTGACAGCCATTATACAGCACTTACCTTGATTCTTCAGTTCACAGTTCGACTTTGAAGAGTGTAGGCATATATTGGTCCTCAGAGGATCACAGCTGCAGACCTCAGAGGGTGTGTATGGAGTAAGGAGGGGTGCGGGGATGTGGGTACACAGAGGGAAGAACAGGGTGGGGGAGGTGTACAGGAGACAACGAGGGACCATTTTCTTTTTTACAGGCTTTAAAAAAAACATTGGGGGACAGTTTCCTTTTTTTTAACAGGGAAAAAATGTTTTATTTCCAGACACTGGAAGTGGGCTCCCCAGTGTCCAGGGAAGGGTCAGATAGTGCTGACATGGGGATTGGACATCCCAATGTCAGCACAGGGAACAGAGGGAGCACGGTGGACAACTGTGGTGGGAGGGAGCAGGATGGATAATTTGGATGCCAGGAGAACATAGGGTGTGGGATGGGCAGCACACAGTGGGAGGGAGCGGGAGGGCTCAATTGAATATGGGCTGGTTGATCAGAGGATGCAGGGTGGGCAGCATGCAGTGGGAGGGAGCAGGAGGGTATTTTTAGATCACTGCCGGTCTGGTGGTGCAACAGAGGGTGCAGGGCTGCAGCACTCAGTGGGAGGGTTTCATTGCATGATGCCTAGTATAGTGACAGGGAATAGAGAAAGCAGAGGTGGACAGCATTATGCAAATGAAAGGAATGAAGTGCTCTCATTGGTGCACTTCATTCCTTTCAATTGTGGCTGCTTCCCTGCTGTGAAATTCCAGCCACCATCACTCTCTGCTTGTATGGTCATTGGTCTGTCAGGGTCGAGCCAACTGTAGAGTGCTCTGCATTGGACTCGTCCCTCACACACCTCTCAAATGTCATTCTACCACAAGATGTTTCTTGCACAAGTACAAGGAAACGTAAAAATACTTAACTGTAATGGTTAATAGTATTACGGTTCATCAGAAGACAAACTAGAAGATATATGAGATGACTTTCAAAAACAAATAAGTTAGACTTTGTATTTCATTTAGATAAAGAAAGGTTCATAATCTACTGTAAATAGGATGTACATTAGCAAACTCAGCGCATGCACATAACAGATCCTGTATGTAGTAACCTATGATTAGAGATGTGGTGAAGTAAAACTTCTCCAGCAAAGTTTGCACAAAGTGCCAAAAATTCACACCTGCAGAGCTTCGTGAAGGTTCCCCACACCTGGGAAACTTCGACTTCACTTGAATTGTGAAGTTTTTGCCATGTTCTGATGAATTTCCACACTTCGCGATACATAGATTTAGTGAATTTTATGAATTTGCACTTCACAAATTCAGTGGAATTTGCAGATTAATTCATGGAGCGAATTTTGCCGACTTCGCCGATCTCTACCCGTGATGAATTGGGAAATATTATTAAAAATGTTTTTCTATGCTGAACAGGAAAAAAAAAGTAACAAAAATCATCAAGAAAACATCTATATCCAACAGAAAGAAAATAACAAAACAAAACATTTGCCATTAAAACATTTAAAATTCCAACATAAAGAAAATGCTTCAAACAGAAAATGGTCACAGAAAATGTCCTGTGTCCAACAAGGACTGAATAATAAAAGCAGCAAAAAAGTTGGGAACAATGTATTAAGTATTACACAAACACAATAGTAAGAAGATTACAGTATGTCTCCTCTCATGATTTGCATAAGGCACACAGGGCCCTGCACAGGGAAAGTTCAGACTCATGCACAGTTTATGACTCTACTTTCCCAAAACATAAAGAATTTCATTGCCAAAAATTACATTAATGCATCATTAGGGTTCTATATCCAAAATAAGGAAATAAATGTGATGTTCTTCTTTTTTCTCCCTCTCCCAGCCCCTAACCTCATGATCCAAGACCAAGCTACAGATCTCTGTCCCTGCACAAAGAAAATCATCAATGATCTCCTGCTTTGTGACCTGCATGTAGAAATATAGAGTTTGTTGGCAGATAAAGACTGCTTGGCCTACCTAGTCTGACCATTTTTTCCCTCTCTGTACTATCACTGCAGACCCTATCTGATCTCTGGCTACTCCCTCCCCCTGTTTTTTACTAAGATTTGTTTGTGCCTATCCCATGCATGCTTGAAGCCTACCACTGTTTTCGCTCCAACAACCTCTGCTGGTAGACCGTTCCTGGTGTTTACCACTCTTTCAGTAAATAAATATTTTCTCACATACCTTTGAAAATTCCCCCCTTCCATCTTTATTATATGCCCTCTTGTCCTGGTATACCTTCTCTTCTGCAAAATACAACCCTTCTGTACCTTGTTCACACCATGTGGTACTTATACAGTAGGTCTCTACCATGTTCCTCCTCTTCCACTTTTCTTCCAGGGTGTACATGTTGAGATCCCTCAGTCTCTCCTCATAGGGCTTTTGATGCAACTTTTGCACCATTTTAATTGCCCTCAAATGTAGAAAGTTGTTTGTCATCTCCTGTTTTGTTCAGGGCCCACAGGGCCTTTTGTGAACAAAGTTTTGACTGGTCTTAAGCTTCACACAGGGCTCTGTGTGAAGAACATTATGACCAGTCCTGATGACTCTATGTGGAGCATCAGACCTGTGGAGCATGGATATAGAACTGTATCTTGAAGCAGAAGATACTTGGGGTTGTGCCTTGACCCTGTAGCCTTTCCTTGGATGACAAGGCTAAGGACTCCTGGAGAGGCTTGGCATTAAGATTGAAAAAAGTTAGGATTGAGATGGTTTCTATATTAAACCTTAATTTTAATACCTAAATACTGCAGGTATCCCTGTACGGAATAACCTGCAATTCAGTGTAAGTGTAGCTGGTGCTAGGTTCTCTGGATCCCATAACTTTGGCAACAGTTGGTTGGACAGTTTGAACATTCTAGAATCTTGAAAATACAATGAATATAACTTTTAAGGCCTTTCTGTGCTCACCACTAGCACAAGAATGGCAGAAAGTTAAGGCCTAAAACATTAAGATTAGTAAGGGTTTGGCTATAGATGTTTCTTTTGTTAGTGTCTTTGCTATGATACTTTTAGATTTGCTATGACCTTGAGGAAAATGATGTCATTGTTGCTTAAATGAAATGAGCACTCACCCAAAGTTCTGCCAGTTGGTCAAAAAATGTCTAAAATATTTTGCATGAAACAATCAAATAGGAGAACATTAAAATAGTATTTGTAAATGACAAATGGCAATTTCTTCATTTCATATGTAATAAGTAAGGCCTAGTTATCCTTATGTTAAGGAAAAGGAGTAAAGTTTATAATATGTTTATAATATAGTTACAGTTAATCTTTAAGTTGCAAGATTTTCCATTGGCACATGTTCAGTTGCTTTTTTTCAGCTTTTTTGGACAGCTGAAAGTAAGTTGCAAGTTGCATACCTTTCATGATAGTTTCTATGTTTACGTAACCCATAGAAGTCATGCAAATGGTGCAACTGAGCACCCCTGCCCTCAAAAAACTATTTTGAGTGGGCTTTAGCACAAACCCCTTACTGTATTTGATCATGAGGAGAGGGCCGCATGTGTTTTTAAGTTACTTTTTGTGCAAGTACAGTGAGTAGGAAATTGAGTACTTTGTGGCTCTTTAAAAATATAGCATGAACAAAAACTAAGCCTGGGTTTATGCACACTGCATAGTTTCCCTGACTTTTTTTCACAGAATGCAAAAAAAAAACTTAGTCTGAGAAACTGCACAATGCAAATCCCTGAAATGGTAAAGACAGGATCAGTGTGTGTGGTGATGCTTCTGCTTTGTGAATGGCCTGAAGTTCGCTACAGGTCCACTGCAATCTGTAGGATGATGCAGCTGTAGCTGTTTTAGGGTTGATATGCAAAGTACTGTAAGCAACTATTGCTATCTATATGAAAAAGGACAATTGACTGCAAAAAAAAACTATGTTAATTCACATGTTATAATAGATGACACAGCTGATTTGTGACTGGCAGACACACACACATACTGCTCAAGGCCAGTATGCTGTGTCCTTGTATCTCACAACATGAGTTCAGTGTTCATAATGGGGTATAATCATATTCCTCATGCTATGTTATTTATTTATAATGTTAAACTACTAAAACCCAGATTGTACTTTTGCATTCAGTTTTGTGACATTCTGGGGGATTGGGAAAGGTAGAGATGAGATATTTGTACTCCTCGTGAGATGGCTGGGTCCATTAAACACTTCTCAACTATTTTACAGATTGTGGTCACAGAACATGCATTGCAAGGCATGCACTGAGTTTGCTAACTGTTTCCTGAATCAGGAGATCTTCCTCACTGTGCAGGTGCTGATGGCATAGTTTGTAGTGAGACCCTGTATGGCTGGTATTGCTATTTTTTGCTCTCTTTGCTTCTCTGTTGCCCCCATCTATGATGTTCAGTGGGTCAAAGGCCTCCGGCTGTCCCTGTGATGCAGCTCAAGCCTATCTGGGCTCCAGCAGTCAATGGCAAAATCTTGTTCCACATGGCAGCCCCTCCTGTGGTACTGTCTGTAGTTTCACCACAACAGCACATGCAGGCTTCCAGTCCCAAGAGGGGGGCAATGACCAATACCTGAGTGTAGTACTGAACAGGTAGTTCAGTCATTATCTCTGATTACAGCACAAGTAAATGTCTCTGTACAAGCTGCAGCTGTCATATTTAAACTTCGGCAATGCTCAACATGCAATCACCTCTTTATAGCAGACGATAATTCTGCTTAACACTGACTTCCCATCTCAGGCAGATGTGCCATCCGCCTCTGCAGCATAAGCTGTCTCACTCAACAGCACTCATAGCAGTTACTTAAAGACCTGCCTCCTTTGAGATCTCATGTAGATCTGACTCAGTCCTGAAGCAGCCCCTGCTGTTCACTGGGGAACCGGCAGCTCTTTTTTTAGACCAAGCTGTCAGTCAACTCAAACAGGAATGGAGATCACTATTTCTGCGAGAGGCCATGCTGTCAGATTGGTGCTGCAAACTCTGTGTCAGCATACACATACAGAAGGAGCCCTACTCCTAGATCCAAACATAGACAGTAGATGGGGCTCAATGTGCAGTTGCACTGAGCTGCATGAGTGTGCATTACTAAAAATAATGAACATGAGAAAGCATCTCTGGCCATGTGGTTGGATGCAAATGCTGGGCTCATTCTGCATGCATAGGCCTGGACCTAAGCCACATGACAGGCAATTGGTGGCTGCAAAAGTGCATGAATTTATTACATCCATCCCATAACCTGGAGCCTTGTAGACCTCTCCTCAGGCAGCTACCCCTAATTGGTTGGTAAGTCTTCCTCTGCCCCTGATGCCATGCCATTGCAGGTCAGAGGCAATGAAAATGGAAACTGAATTGTAGTCTAATAGCAGTTTTCTACAAAACTCCTTGTTGCACAGTGATCAGTGTTTTATATCCCAAACCAGTCCTGCACGGGCATGACCATACATCTGGTTCTGTTGGTCTAATGATCGGATGAATCTCAGTCGAGTCGAGAGCATTGAAGCCTGAGCCCCATCAGCATTGTATGGCCCCTTTTTTTGTGTGAGTTCAATGGATCCACAAAGGTATGTTATGAAATGGGTAGAGAATCTCTAGGAACCCAATTGGCTGAGGATGTCAGAATCATGTAATGATATCCCAGCACAAGAGTACAGGAAGAAGGTTGAGTCACCTATTCTAGCCTGTTTGCTAAATAAATCAATCTGCTAATAGGAAATGCCCACAATATGCATAGCTGCCCTGGCATAATTGAAGAAAACATGCCCACAACACATTAATGTCAGCTCCACAGTTCCACTTGCTCTACCTGAGTGGTCTCCACCCTTCACCTGGCTGAATGTATTCAGACCATGAATGTGACTTTGCTCACCTCTGCGGTCTCCACTCCAGATGCCACTGACTGTGGCTTTTGAATTGTTGGTTGTTTCTAACCTGGGTGGGGGCTGCCACACTCATAGAACTAGAAGAAAAAATGCTCATTCTAGTTCTGTTCCGCACTGCTGCCATCAGTGGCAGTTACATCAGAGTCATCGCCACAGCTCTCTCACACTCTTTGCTCCATGCTCTCTCTCTCTCTCTCTCTCTCTCTCTCCCTTTCTCTACTCACGCAGTGTTATTGCAAAAGCCAGCAGGTAACCACTGCATCTTTCTTATCTCCAGTTCAATAAACAGCATCTCTCTCAACTCTAATTCAATAGTTAAAAAAAAAAAAAAGTAAAGAAAGAAAAACCTCAACCCTGATAATGGTGGGTGGGGGTGGTGGGTGGATCAAATGTCACCTTCTCCTTGAATCTATAGCTCATGGAAGCTGTCCAGAGGAGGGCAACTAAAATGGTGCAGGGTCTGCACCGGAAGATATATGAAGAGAGACTAAAGGAGCTTAATATGTATAGCCTTGAGGAAAGGAGGGAGAGGGGGGACATAATAGAAACTTTCAAGTACCTCAAGGGAATCAACAAAGTCCAAGAGGTAGCATCTTTCAAAAAAGAGTGTGCAAGAACAAGGGCACAATTTGAAGATAGAGGGTGGCTCAGAGGTAATGTAAGGAAGTATTTTTCACAGAGAGGGCTGTGGATGCATGGAACAGCCTTCTGGAGGAGGTTGTGGAGTCAAAAACAGTGGTTGAATTCAAGCATGCATGGGACAGCCATAAGACAGTTTTAGGGGTTGGGGGTAGAAAGAAATAGGCTGCTGGTTAACTACGATCTGCAGCTTATCCATTAGGTAGGGAAATGGGTAGACTGGGTGGGCCAAGCGGTCCTTATCTGCCATTAAATTCTATGTTTCTATGTCTATGTTTCATAGCATTACAGCACTGTTGCCCATACTTTTTGTTCCAAAGAGACTGTTGATGCCACCTATTGCACGATAAGTTGAAACTGGACTTTTTTTCACCTTGCTAACTGTGTACCTTTTTTCTTTTTTAGCATATTTACATAAAATCAGTTTAAAAAATATATATTTTTTCCTTTTCTCAATAGATCCATCTCAGAATCACAGTAAGGCACTCAAGGGTGTGTGCTGTGCTGGAAAAGTAGCATTTTTCAGGTGTTGGAAACTTTCTTCTACTGCCTCATGTTTCATCCCACCCAAGGCATGCCGTTATCCTAGTACAACGCACTCCCTGACATGCTTTGATGCTTAAATTGCCTCATGGTGTTTAAAAATAAAACAAATATGTACCTAAGTTCTCTGCTAATATTAGAAAACTAATGTCCCTCAGGTTGAAAAAGTGATTTCCATTGGCAATAATGCCCTCAGCCTGCAGCTTTAGACATGTAACCCATGGTCAGCCACTTTTTCAGCTTTGGGGCAACAGTTTCCACCATAAGCCTCAACTCCAGTTTATATTTATCTATACTGTAGATTACATACTATTCATTAAAAACAGTATATAATTGGGTTATTGAAAATATGTTTTTAATGTTTATGTTAAATGCTAATGTTCTTTGTGTCCGTAGTTTAGAAAATCAGCTAACCTTTAACTGTTTTTGGGTGAGGTATTTGTTGCTAGGTATGATGCTTTAAACAGTAGGTAATAATTTCAGATCTATAAAAGGTTTGCCCATTTATTAATGACAAATTCGAACTGAGTTCTGCTTAAATACATCATCAGAGCATGACACAATACAGATAATGACCATTAAAAGAAATAACCAGTGTGAGATATTATTAGTAGTGAACTAAAAAGGCTAGTACCTGAACTAGCATTCAGATTATTGTTATACTTGCATTTACAATGCTATTAGACTTTAGCCTGGTGACACTGCATGTGCAGATAGGGGTGGCAGCCTTCATGACATACTCATTCTGATTATCTGAAAAGATCAAAATGTTAACTACTGGAGGCCACTGTGAATCTGAATATTGCAGTCATCACATAACTGCACTGATGATATGCTCCCAGATAATGACTTCTGGCATGTAATGCAAGAAGCACTGATCTCATCACCAGCACATAGACTGTTGTTTAGACTTCCTCTGTTCCATTTGCCTTTCAACATGAGTTTGCACATTTCTCTGTCAGTTCTTCTTGAAAAGGTCCATCATGCTTCTTTACCGTGGTCTCTCCATGTAGCCATGCTCATTTCTTGGTGTCATTTTAGAGAATAATATAATTCTACGAGCTAAAATGTGTTACCGATAGTAGTGGTCTAGAAATGCAGTTGCATCAGCACAGTCAGCATATGTCAGTAGATGGTGCTCACTGCATCATATACTGTAACAATTTCGAAGATCTCTGGCCGAAGCTGAAATGAGTTACAGTAATAGCAAAATATAGAGCAAGTAGCAGCACATGGTTTTTACAGTTTAAGGGAAAGGAATGCATTTAGTTTTATATAGTACTTGCACATTCGGTACATGCATATATTATCAATTTCTGAAATATGATTATCATGCATTGTAACATATTATGGACTGTGTATTGCCTCCCATACCTTTTCCCCACTAAAATTCCTTAGTAACAAGCCTTATCAGATATAGTATTTGTTGTAAAATTTTTTTATTTTCAGAATAAAAAAAGGAACATACAGCGTTGGGGCTGCAGTGAACGGGGAAGGGACACGGGAAACTAGTTAATGGGTAGAGTTAAAAGGATAGAGATGGGGAAGGGAGGAAAGAAAGGAGGGGAGAATAAGGTTAGTGGGGGGGTAGTCGGAGACAATATGACAAGTACAGCAAGATATATGCCATAGTACGTTACTCACCCGGAAAGAGGGTTTCATCAGTAATGAGTTGCTGGACATAGGCACGCCACTCCTAAATTCTGTGTCTAGTCAAATCCCTCTTCAAGGCTTTGGGAAAAGAGCTCGTATTGTGTAAATGTTCTGCAAGATCTGGGCTTTTAATCTGGAACATAAACATACATATCCCAAAGAATCTGAGTCTTGGTCTAGGTAAAATATACAATGCAGTAACAACAGCAAATATATCAAGGAAATCAACAGATAGCTTCAGTGTAAGGACTTGGGTCTGAGTTGTGAAAAAGAGCATGTCAACTGGATTATATAGAATAAAACTAAGTAAAGGGAATGCTGGAAATCCAGCCTATGTCTTTATCTGCCATGAATGGCAGTGGTTTGTTGGGGTAGGCCATATAGGGACTATAATCCATATTCAGAGTCTCAAGATTATAACCATACTACAGTCAGCAGGGTGATGGGGCATTCAGCCTATGCCTGTCTGAGGGGTAACATAACTCAGATATAGGGCCCAACAGAATCAAAATTTAGAGGTTTGGTATGCCTGGAGGTGAGAAATCCTATCCAGTTTGGTGAAGGCTAAGAGGTGTGCCAGGACCTTTGCCAGTGTAGGGATCAGTGAAGTTTTCCATTTGCAGAGCAAGGATCTCTTGGTTTGAAGGGTCAGAAGGGCAAGCTACCTATACTCGAAGGGGATAGTTTTGGGAGGTTGGTTTGGATGCCAAGGAGACAGAAAAGAGGACTAAGGGAAATCTGTTTATGGAGCACAGTAGATGCCAAACCCTGTATGTCTTGAAAGAGGGACTGTATCCATAGGCAGGACAAGAGTATATGTAGTAGGTCTTCCCATACCCTTTGGCATCTCCAACAGTTATCTGCATCCAGAAGTTTGGCTTTAGTGAGCACAGTGGGGGTGCTGTACCATGAATGGACTATTTTGTTCTGAATTAACCTTGATCTGACATCCCACAGCCAGGTGTGTGTGTGTGTGTGTTTCCAAGCCTGTTCCCTGGCAGCGATGGGGACATGGTGCTGGAGCATTTTTTCCCATTTGTGCTTCTCCTCCTCCAACTGAGAAGGGAGAGTGTCTCTCAGCTTGGCATAAATGCATCCTGTGAGACCCTTGGGGTGTTTTATCCATGTGTGCAGGTCTGATGGGGGGGGGAGATGGGGTGAGGGTGGACTCAGGGAGAGGTGGAGTGCTGCTCTAAGCTGCAGATGTCTCCAGAATTCTCTGAGGAAGATCCCATTTCTGCCAAAGGCATTGAAACATGTGGAGAATGTTGAGATTCTGGTCCATCAGTTCTCCCAGTTTGTATATACCCAGGTCTGCCCAGTGTTTCAAACATACTCATTCCTCTCCTATGGTGATGGAGGGGTTTTGCCAAATGGGAATATGGGAAGGAGGGAGAGGGTTCATTTCAAGTTGTGCATGTGTGGAGAACCAGTTAGTTCTGGACATCTCTACCATAGGTGAGGTTTGGACTAGGTTATGCCTGTTACAAGGTAGGGGTCTGATGTCTCTACATGAAAGAAGGAAGGAGGAGGGGTGTATTGTCCCAGTGATATCCAGCTCAATTTGGATCCATTGCAGGGAAAGGGGTGAGAAGGGGTACATCCATTTTACAGTTTGGGGTAGGAGGAAGGCCCATCAGTATCCCTCCATCTAGGGAAGGTTCTATCCTCCTTGGTCCCAATGTGCTCTAAGTTTGGAGCAGATAAACCTGGGTTTGGAGTCTTCCCATAGGAAATCCCCAATTAGTATATCTATGGCCATGTGCCATTTTTAAGGGAGAGGAATGGGGATATGCATCAGGAGATAAAATAATTCGGGGGCTGAGACCATTTTGATGGCTGCAATCTACACTGCTAAGATAAGTTTGAGTAGTTTTCATCTATCACACTCTGTCCTGATAGAGGAAATGAGACGCTGTATGTTAGCATGACAGAGTGCCTCAAGAGATGAGATGAAAATAATCCCTAGGTAGGTAATCCCTTTAGGGGCCCAGAGAAGACCAGCAGTCCCTGCCATCTGCTGGGTACAATGTCTGTTTAGATCAGATATAGTATTAGGACTTGGAGATGGGGTATATATTTGACACATAAAGACTCTGAGGAGGATAAACACATTTGACAACAGGGACCTGTTTGGTGTGAATCGAAGCACAATGACAAGAGGACATGGGTGGAGGCTAGTTGGAGGGAAATTTAAGAGGGATTCAAGGAAGTTCTTCTTCACTGAGAGAGAGGTAAACAGTGGAATAGATTGCCAGAAGACGTGGAGGTGGAGGAGGCAGGGACTATAAATGGGTTAAAAAATGGGTGAGACAGTTTCAGAGGTTTAGTATCATTGCAAGGGAGGAGGAGGGCAGGAGAAAGCAGAGTGGGGGAGGGGCAGCAAGGAACACAATGAAAGGTCAATAGGTAAACCCAATCTGGCAGTAGGTCATGGGGTCTTACGTATGTATGAAATCTGGGCTGACTAGATGGACCCACAGTCTTTTTCTATTGTCACTCTCTATGGCTCTGTTTCAGTCAATCAATCAATCAATCAAACTTTATTTAACCAGGCAGTTACATCATTGAGCAAGTTCATTTGCAAGATGTTCTATGTTTCTATGAACTACAGTAAGTTTCTATTGTCTACATGCCTGAACCAGTCAAATGTCCCTATCTGCCTCATAAGGTCTTATTTTAAATATTTTCCTGTACATGTGACTCCTTCTGCTCTGTGTCTATCCTTCTGTATGCAAACATATTTCCTTAAGTAGCACAGTTAATCACCCATGAATGATAATTACCACAAGTGGAATTCATTTATTATTACAAGCATCCTTCTAAAGTCTTACAATGCATTGGTTTCTTCATCTTAAGAATCTCATTCTGTGTGCCCCAGAACTCCTCGAATGGTGATAGAAAATGTGTAATCACTTTCTAGTACTTCATTTCTTTGCTACAACGGCCAAAGCAGAAAATAGAAATACAGTAGCAGTAGTAGTAAAACTCTTTATTTTTAGACATTGTTAAACACTTAGGACCAGGGGACAGTATTAACAAGGTCACCTTGCTTTTACAAAAGTATCAGGCTTCACACAGCATTTAACAAATAGAAAATAGTTGCTTTCTCTAATCAGTGCACATTTGAACACATTTCCCATGGTATATATCAAAGATTCCTGAGCCCTTGTAAGCTAGCAGGACTAGTAAGTCCTCATGAGGGGCTCCATTCTGTGGGACTCACTAGACCTTGCTGTGTTGACCAAAGGAAGAGGTTTAGGCAGAGGAGAAAGCATTGCTCAGTGGTGATGCTGGTGACGGTGGGGAGGTCTTCCCATGTTCTAATCTTGGCAAATAAGCAGAGGGGTGGAATAGCCCCCTAGGCAGGCACACGGCTTGCAGCCAAGGAAGGAGATCCTGGTCCTCACCAGGGAAACATTAAGGCGACAAAAGATCTTTCCAACTATGGAGGAATGGTGGGGGACTGCAAAACAGATTAAGTGTATTGAGAAGCTGACACACCATGTGAGACTTCAGGAGGATGTGTTTGACAATACAGCAGTAAGAAGAGGCAGCACTGGTGAAGGGCAATGTGCATGAAGCAGGAGCCTGAGCAACAAACTAGCGGACATAGAGGCCACAATGACGGGGGAGGAACTGGACCTGGTAACCATTACAGAGACCTGGTGTACAGGAAACCAGGACTAGGGGACAGCCTTCCTGGGCTTTAATCTATATGGGAGGGACAGGGCAGGTGGGGGGAGTAGCACTACATGTGAAGGACAGTATACATGCTTCAGTGGGGCAGGAGGAGCAAAGGGAAATGGAGGTACTGTGGGTCACCCTGTAGAAGCAGTCAGGGGCTTTTAGGAATACAGAAGAGATTTATAGGCCTCTAGTGCAGGGGGAAGAAGTAGATAGGGAGCTAATGCAAGCAGTAGAGAGGGTGGTCTGAAAAGAGAAAGTGTTGCTGGAAGGGGACTTCAGTCTCCTTGATGTGGACTGGAGGCTCCTAGCAGTGGCAACAACCAGGAGCAGAGAAATTCTGGACTCCTTGCAAGGAGTACAAGTTGTTGTACAAGAAGGCATTCCTCCTTGTACAACAACTTCTACAGGAACCAACTTGAGGAGGGTGGTGATACTGAACCTTGTACTAACCAACTGGGACAGTGTCGCTGATGTCACTGTGGGGGACACTCTAGAATCCAGCAGCCATCACATGGTGTGATTCAAAATAAGCACTGGGACAGCGTCGAGTCACACAATGACAAAAATCATGCACTTCAGACATGCAGATTTCAACAAAATGAGGGAAATCTTCAAGGATGCCCCAGCAGGCATACTGAAATTGGAAAGAGTTCAGGAGCAGTGGGCTGCAATCAAAGGGAGAATTGAATGAGCTGTGGTACAATGCATAAGACAGGTCAGCAAGACTAAGAAAAGAAAGAGGCCACTTTGATTCACCAGAGAGGTAGCGAGAGCAGTAATGGGAAAAAAACTAGCCTTTACAAGGTACAAAAGTACACAGAAGGAAGAGAATAGAATGAGATACAAGGAGAAACAGAGTGTGGTAGGGCAGATAGTTAGGAAGGTAAAGGCAGACATGGAGGAAAGGGTAGCCAAGTCAGTAAAAAAGGGGGATGAAACATTCTTCAGATACATCAGTGAGAAAAGGAAGTCCAAATCAGGGATAGTGACACTGGTAGGGGAAGGGGGTGGGGACAGTAGAGGGGACCACAAGAAGGCAGATTTACTGAACAATTACTTCTGTTCAGTTTTCAGTGAGGAAGGGGAAAGGAATGGTCTGGTGTTACATAAAAAGGGTACAAAGGGGCAGGAGATAGACACTAGTCCATTCACAGAAGAAAGTGCATTTAAAGAACTGTCCAGGTTAAGGGTAGACATAGGCAATGGGTCCAGATGCAGTTCACCCTAGGGTGATAAGGGAGCCCAGGGAGGTGCTGACTGCACCACTGGCATCACTGTTCAGCCTGCTGTTGGACACTGGGGATGTTCCAGGGAACAGGGAGAGGGCGGATGTGGTACCTCTCCACAAGAGTGGTAGTAGAGAAGAAGGCAGATAATTACCAATTGGTCGGTCTGACCTCAGTGGTAAGAAAGGTAATGGAGTCACTCCTAAAGGAGAGAATTGGTGAATACCTTTATTTATGTATGTATGTATGTATGTATGCGTGCATTTATTTTTTATTTATTTATTTATTTATTCAAGAGATTCACCAGGAAGGTACACTGAGCAGAAAAGTTTGATTCCAGGTGTGTCCTGAGGGATGGGGGTCACATAAGGCAACTTATAACAATAATGCATTAGGTATACATCAAATGGGCAAATTGCATAGTAACAATAGCAAGAAGCACTGCAATAACATCAATTGTAAAAACATTATTCGATATGTGTATAAAACAAAGACAATAAAATGAGTTGCGAGGAGGAGATTCTGGGAAGGGGGCTACCTCTTCTAGCCATTAGAGCACTGGCATTTGTGTGCCAGCACATCAGTGCGCCAATTTCAGGATTTGCACCCCATCCCCGAGGTCCACCCCCCCTCGGAGTAAGAATTCTAAGAAAGCGGGTGTGTGGGGGTGCAGACCCCTCAAAAACAAGGGTCGGCAAAATCTCGGCTTGGTTCCCTGATGATCGGGAACACTAACATCGGTGCTCTCAATGGGTAGAACTGGGAGCTACTCAGGCAGCATAGTAAGAAGGAGAAGATATGTGCACCAACTGATTGGTCAGCTGGGGCAGAGTCTAAGTAAACCTAGTCAAGGGAAGCCTAATCAGTGGTTTAGGATTTAAGGTGAGCAGAAGGGGCTGAGGCAAGAGGAGACAACAGGGAATGGCAAGAGCATGTATGTTTTGTGAAATCTCTTAGAAGGTAGGAGAAGGAGTAGGATGAAGTGGCATTGCAGATTGGGACAGGGAGGATGTTCCATACTTTAGGTCAGCGGAAGGAGAAAGCATATTGGCTGGAGGCAGTAGAATGGTGTGGGATCGTGAAAGTATGAAGGTCAGAGTTATGGAGGGAATAGGTGCATTGGGAGGTGACTCGAATGGCAGAATATACCTTGCAGACAGTGGTTTCCAGGACTGGAGGCAACATGGAATCACAGAGGGGAGGCCCAGTCAGATGAACCTAATCAAGTTTTTAACTGGATGACAAGGGTTGTGGACCAGGCAGGGGAGGTGGATGTGGCCAATCCAGACTTCAGCAAGGCTTTCAACACCATCCATCAGAGAAGGCTGGCGAACAAACTGAGCAGTATTGGAGTGGGTCCTAAAATAGCAAAATGGGTGGAAAGCTGACCTACCAGTAGAAGCTAGAGGGTGATAGTAAATGTAGTTCACTTGGGGGAGGGAAGAGGGGCAAATGTGATACCACAAGGGTCAGTACTGGACCCGGTCCTCTTCAGTATCTACATGGTGATATTTATGGATGGATTGGAAGGGAAGGTGTGCCTATTTGTGGATGACACAAAGATCTTCAATATGGGAGACACACCGGGGGGTGAAAAGGATGAAGGAGGACCTAGAGAAATTGGAGTAGTGGTCAGAAACTTGGTAATTGTGATTCGACACAATGAAGTACAGAAACATGCACGTAGGACATAAAAACCCACTGGCTGCGTATGAACTGGGGGGTAGTCAAGGTAACAGGTCAGGAGAGGGACCTAGAGTTATCATATCAGATGACCTAAAGGTGGCAAAACAATATGATAAGGCAGTGGGAAAGACAAATCCTACGTTGGTCTGGATAGGGAGGGGTATAACCAGTAGGCAGAGGGAGATGATAATGCCCCTATATGAATTGCTTGTGAGACCCCACCTCAAGTACAGGGTGCAGTTCTGGAGGCCTCATCTCCATAAGTATATAGACAGGATGGAGAGGTTACAAAAGAGGGCAACCAAAATGGTGCAGGGCCTGCATCAGAAGCCCAATGAATAAAGGCTAAGGGATCTGGATCAGTACTCCCTGGAGACCAGGAGAGAGAGGGGAGACATGGTTGAGACATTTAAATATCTAAAGGGAATTAACAAGATACAGGAAGGGAGCATCTTTCATAGTAAGAGATGTCCAAAGACTAGAGGGCACAATATGAAGATGGACAGGGAAAGGATCAGAGGGAACAGGAGAAAGTACTTCTTCATGGAAAGGGTGGTAGAACCCTGGAACAGCCTCCCAGTGGAAGCAGTGGGAGCTAAAATGGTTACTGGATTTAAGAAAACATGGGATAGACACATGGATATCATCAATACTGGTAGGAAAGGAAATACAGATTCCGAACAGGGTCTGGAGACACCAATGGTAGGTGTAGGGGCAGGAGGACACAGGCTGGTGACCATGTAGGGTCTGCAGTTTTATATTAGGCAGGGAAAAAGGGAAAGACTAGATGGGCCAGGAGGTCCTTTTCTGCTGTCAGACTCTATGTTTCAATGTTACATGTGTGCCATAAGCAGAATACATCCCTCCATGGGTAACTATAGGAGGCAGTATAGCATAGTGGTTAAGGGCACGGAGCTACAAACCTGAAGACCTGGGTTTGAATCCTGTCATATCCCACTTGCATACAGTGTAACCCTGAGCAAGTCACTTAACTTCATTATGCTCCCAGGTCACATCTGGAAACAAACTCTGGTTTATTGTGCCTTTACTGGTTAAACAATCCCCCCAATGATGTTTAAAGAAATAACCTGGAATGCAGAAGTGTTCTCAGGTGATATGCACAGCTGACTGAGACTTGTACAGAAAGAGACTTAAAAAAAATCCCAATTGTCAAGATTGGGGGTGGGTAGTAGAGGTTTGTTTTGTTTTGAAATGGTCATTCTGTATATGAAGTTTGAACCACAATGTGTAACTGTTAGAGCTGTGCAGAACGAGAACATTTTTGATTTGTGGAATTTGATAGAATTCTTTTAAATTCTGTGGAATTTTTGAAATTTCTTCATTTGGTTTTTATTAAGCCATCTATTGAGATATACTGTGGATCTGAAATTTGGAAGGAGCGTATGTTGAGAGGTGTCCTAAGGTGTCAGATATCATGGCATTAGCATGCACTGTCTTGAAATTATACATGCACAAAGTCTGTTATTTTATGTTTTTGTGGCAATTTCATGAAAATTTGTATCTGCATATAACTCAGGCACCTTTGGAGTTAGATATGGGAACATTAGCATCCACAACCATTTTGTAAGAGTTATAAAATTCATTAAATATAGTTGTAACATGGCTAAAAGCAGAGCATCGGAAAGCAGAAACACAATTGGCCAAAATGCATCAGCTGTCCCAATAGTAACATGGTATTATGGCACGATAATGCTGTGTTGCCCTCAGGAGCGAGGAAAGGAAAAGAATAGACCCTGCTGAGCATTGTGCTTGAGCAACAGAAATCTGGAGAGCAGATGAAGAAAAATTTGACAAGCAATATATTGGGGCAAGTTTGACCAATAGGTGGCGATAGGAACAGATAGTGTTAAATGGAAGGGGTGTCGCTGAAACAGGTAGTACAGGTGTCTGGTTTCCCGTAGTTCAACCGAGAAGCACCGAGACACAAAACAATAGGAACGTGTCCTATGTGCAAGGAGGTACCCACCACCCACCCGGGTCATATTGCAGGTGTGGAACTGCAGTCAAAGAAAGCACGGAGTAGCACCACGGAGCGGCACAGCACATAAGAATGTAGTACAAGTATGATAATGTAGCAACAGTGGGACCTATAGGTCAGCAAAGCACCAACTGTAGCAGGGATACAAATGGGTTGGAGTTCGGAGAAGAATCGGGAGGCAATAATAGATGCATGACAGCAAAGTGAAACTGTGCTGTTTAGAGTTAAAGAAGCGAGGCGAGGTGATGCACACAGCAATAGCGATAAGACAAACTGATAGCAGAAGTGTAACATCACGTAACATTGTGCAGAAACACCTCAGAAGTGCGGTGCTGTTGTAGAAGTGCCACCTGTTGGTCTACCTTTGCAGCGCAGCGCTGCACACTACTGTGACAGAACTGCTGGCAGGCTCAGCAGTTAGCAAAGTATGCAGCGAAGAGATCCTTCCCAGAATACATCACGCCAGCAATATGAATCGCAAACCGAGAGAGACGAGAAGAACAGGTGATTGGAAGTGGTAGGTTGTTAACTAGCAACATTATGTTATGTGTATCTAGCAAGATTAATCAAAGTCATAGTGTCAGAAGTTGGTAGACACTATATAAGTAGATGTCAGAAGTGCAACATGCACATGCATCCTCGTAGTTAGACAGAGGCTTATCAAGTAGCAGATGTAAACCATAATGCAGTAACAGAAATAATTCTTGCTGCTGATGCGTGTGTTCTCAGAAGTGAAAAAAAAATCTAGAGAATACTTCCACAGCACAACCCATGTTACAAGCCCATTAATCCACTATGAAGGTGGCATCTAATGGGGGAAATAATGCATGGTTGGTCCGTTGTAGGTACTTGGTCTATGGTCTCATGTCCCAACGGTCCCAACCATGCATTAATTCTCCAGTAGATGACGCCTTTGTTGTGGATTAATGCTTACATGATCTGGTTTAGAAATTTGGAAGTCAAATGGGGTTCAACATTTCACTGTGTAGATATTTGTGAAGTTTTGTGAAAACTTTCTAAAATAGATATTTGAAACTTCTCTGCTCTTGCAGATATAAACTTGATGTTTGCTATGAATGGTCAATGTCACTATATCCTGGTATCTAACACAATTAGGAAGACAATGATTTGGCAGTTTTAAATTTACAGTGGAAAACCCAGAAATTATTGGTAAAGTTTTCTCAGATATTGATGGTAGCACATAGATAATGCCTACAACATTTCTCTTGTGGAACGTAACATTCACAAAGCATATATCACTACTTCATCTAATGAGCTGAACTGAGCTTTTTGCAGTCCTGCAGTTCCTCTCTGCGTGACTATTTTGCCCGGCCCCCTTCTCTCTTAGCTTATCCAGATAGACTCAATGGAACTATTGGTCCCCCAATATCCTTTTTGTTCTTTACTGTGACACAGTCCCTTAAAACAAGAGTCATCTACTCTTTTTCCTAGCACTCTATCTCATAAGAATAGCCACAAGTCTTCCCTCTTGGTGCCCAGACACTTTCAACCACCACTACATCTTTTCAGTACTTCTCAGTCCCGGACGTACAAGTACAGTACATTCTGCTTCTTGGATCATCAATTTACTAGGTGTGATTCTTATTTATCCAGCATTCAGGTTGGATTTGTTGACAATCTGTGCTTACTTGCTCCAGCTGGGAGGTCTACTATTATTGTACTACCTAGCTCAACTTTCCATTTCTTGGTGAAAGTATTCATCTAACTCCTGCAACTGGTGACCCCCCCGTACTAGCTGCCTCTGTAAATCCTATTCTTTAATTTGAATGCCCCAGACATCATATCCCTTGACAAGATCAGTACCCCCCTCCCTACTAGCACAACAGCAGCACATTCTGATCAAGCAGGTACTCCTTGCCCCAGAATGCCATTTAACCTGCCAGGAAACATAAGATTCTTCCTCTTTTAATAGACTGTTCGAAGAATTTATCTCATCTAATGGATACCACTGCCATTCCTCAAAGGTTCCAGATCCATGAGGGCCATGGAGAAAATCCCTCTGGATATCTTTTCCTTTGGGAAATTCTCTCACTGAAAAAACGACACCGTCACATCTTCAGGACTTGTACTTCCTTTCACAATCCACACACAGATTGGAGACCCCTTGACAAGGGTGCTCTGCTTTGCAATTTCTCCAGCTTGCTGATGCCCGCCTCACCCTGTCCAGCTATCACCACTGCCAGCATAGCAAGGTACGGTCTTCCGACAAGTGTCTGAGATTTAAGCTTTGTGCTTGCAAGCTTTCTCCAGGATTGGCTGTTTTCTGTCTTTGTTTTATCCTTGATTGGCTTCTGATGCTGCGGCTAGACTGTATCCTCCAGCACTATTCTTTTGCTTGAGCCAGCTTCTCTGAGCCTGCTTCTCCAACACTGTATTTTACTGCTGTTGTCATTATTATTAATGTAAACTTTTTTTGCATTTGCAAGATATACATCTCTACCACTTGATGGCACTGTTCCTAAGCCAGCACTACTCAAAGGGAAGAATCGTTCTATCTTTCTGACACATCACCTGACTTTAAATTAGGTTCTACCTTCAAACTTAATAAAAAATTATTAACTACTAAATTAGGTTCTACTTACGGCTTCTACTCCACCTTATCTAGACCTGTCACTTAATTAGGCATTACAGAATTACCTTTCCCTAACCACTCCAAGTCATCTGCAAAAAAATAAAAAATAAATAAACCTTCATGCCTGGCCCTCGAATACCACAGAATGCTGACTTTACAAATAAGCTGCCTACTTCTCCTTACTCTATTTACTGTCTGACTTCTTTCCACGCCACCTGTCCAAGTGAACCTCCTAAATAAACCCTCAAGTAACCCATCTTGCTTATTCTCTTCCTCTAATTTCTGTCCCTTTGATCCCGATGTTGGAATCCTGGGGCAGTTCCAGGAGTCCTATAGATGGGGATGCTCAAGTCAGATAAAAATTAAAAATAATAGGCCAGGAGTCTGGTGGGCCGCCTAGGCCCCCAGAATTTTTTTAACATTTTGATGCATTCTGATGCATTTTGGAGCGTATTTCTAATGCAGGTTCTACCCATTTCCTCCCTCCCCATGCATTGTGAGTTGTACCCTAGCACCATCCCCAGAGTTCCCACAGTCTACATGACAGTATGTTGCCCAAAATACCCTTCCACCTCAAAAATAAAACAAAATACCAAAAGACTGCAGCTGGGCAACAGCACATTCAAAACACATAAAAATGAGACATGTTGAAAGAGACTTGGTAATACAGACAAATTGCAGACAAATTAAATGACAATCTAAGTAAACAAGTTCACAAATGTCACTCACTCAAACACGTTATGACAGTACCATAAAGCCAACCCATCCCAGTTTGTCCTGCAGTACAGATTACCCTATCCCCCAACCTTACCCTAGTAAAAAAAAAATACAATAACCATAGAAATATGGGAGCAAAGTCACTTTGTTATCTAGTTTCTGTAAATATAATTTCAAGTTTGCTTGCTATTTTTGCAAAACAGATTGTATTTTATAGAGCAACTTATTCCAAAGAAAATACATTTTTAAATAAATAAAATATTTTTTATTGTTTTAAAAGTTCCTTTACTAGAATAACCCCATGGTATGAGGAATCTCATTTTTATGATAGGCACAAGAAGTCAGTAAGCAGACAGCAGAACACAGTTTTTAAACAAATATAGCAATGTTTTTTTTTTAATAGCAACATCACTTATTTGGGTACATCACAACTTGTACCCCTCCCCATTCAACACATACAACTACATAAACTAAATATTTGATTCTATCACCTTTTCCTTCGGTTTTGTAACTGCCTGTGTCAATGTGCCAAACAAGGTCTTTTGACTTCTGTTGCTAATTTTGCTCTCCAAGCATGCAGAAACTCCTGCACATGCCATAATATACAGCAGAACACATTCAAAACCCCTATGTCTATTACTTCCCTCTGTGCCCATTCACACTGTACAACCACGACTAAAAAGACCACAGAGATTAGACATACAGTACATGCTAAAGTTTTTACCTCAGTTCAAAGGTCCCATGTACCAGTTTCTGCCTTTCCTGGTTCATGCTGTTGCTGAGACCAGACCTGCCCCAGTATTGGTTTTGTACCACTTGTAGCATTCTACCGGAGGGCACTACCCTCCAACTCCCTCTCCTGTGAATCCACACCAAAATCAATTTGCCATATAGGACAAACCTTAAACTATTTTAATGTCATGAATTTAAGCTCCCCATACTAGAAATTAATAACCCTAGTACTAAATTTATTACATTTATTACACACCCAGTTTGATGGAACACTAATATCCTGTCCCATCCCAGCAGCCACCTCCCACCAACCATAGTTTGAGACTGTAAAACTCTCTTTTTAAAGTAAGAAGTACCTGATTAAATGAAGACTTGATCCATTTTCAGCAGGCTGAAGTCTATTTGCCCCTAGATGAGTACTGTCTCTGGTCACCTGGCCGCCAAACTCTTACTCTCTAGACAGCACACACTGACCCCATGACTCCTAATGAACAGAGCTCTCAGCTACAGCTTGCTTCTGCTACTGGAAGATGACCTGAACCTCACTCCAACTCCTTGTGCTGATTTACTAAGGCCACTCTGACACTGCATTACTGGACTGCTGCTGCCTGAAACCCCGGGCTCTGCTCTTCACTTGTGAGCTCTGCTCTCTCTCTCTCTCTCTCTCTCTCTCTCACTCTGTTTGCTCCTCAGTAGTACACTCGCTCCTCTCTTGCTACAACGTTAATCTTCTGAGTGAATGAATTACAGTTCACTCTAGTTTCTTCAGCGCAGACATTTAAAGAAGGCGTCCTTTGCTAGCCACATCCACTACTGGACGCAACAGCAAATCAGGAGCAGTGAGCACCAGGTGACCTGGTTGAGATCTGTATTGTTAAAGTCCACTCCTGTTTGCTTCAGCTGTACCCCCTCACGCATGAAACTCCCCCTCCCGCGCATGAACAAAGGAGCTGCACCAAGCCTGCAAAAGTAGAGAATGAATGCTCAGGCTCATCAAGGCAAGACTAGCTGCCACAGTGCTGGGACCTGACCACATGGAGCAGGATGAAAGTTAGTAAGAAATTCATGCTGAAGACTGGCTTTTCTTGGGGGAGATCAACTATGTAATGCAGGTGGGGGTGGTTATTTACTGCACTACCAGGACATAGGACAACAGATGAGACCTGTGTGGCTCAGGTGGTTTTCATGGAGGCATTAGTACATAGCGATTAAGAATGCAACACAGTGTGTTACTAATAGAGGAGCTCCATGATGAGGGAGCTATAGCACCCTTAGCACTCCCTCTAAATCTGCCTGTGGGATCCCCCACTCCTTTCCTCCAACTCTGGGCTCACCATACTTTTCTATCCTGTGCCTCCCTTTCTTCTGTCCCTAACTCCTATGTGCTCCTGGGCTCCCTATCTATCCATTTCGCTTCCTCTTACTATCTGCCTACACTTCTATAGCTCGGTCACATCTAAGTCATGGTAAAAAAGTTCAAAGCTCCACTTTATAATCATCTCCCTTTTCCTAATATCCACTGGAGATATAAACCCTAACCCTGGCCCCCTCTATCAAACATACAGGTGGACCCTCTTCCACACATGCCCTCCCCTGCCTCCAACATGCTAACCCTCCCTCACGGTCTTAAAATCCTCCACTTTAACATAAGAAGCCTACTACCTAAACTAGTCCTGCTGCAACCCCATAGCACTATAGCTGGCCCCTGACCTCCTCATAATAACCAAAACCTGGTTAAATATTAAAACACCTGATTCGAGTATATACATCCCTGACTTCAATATCACCTGAGAAGACCACGCAGGTAGAGGTGGCGGCATAACTATATACACCTCGTCCTCCATTCATACTATCCCGGTCCTATCTGTATCGGTCCCCACAGCTAACGAAGCCCTTGTCCTCAGGCTTTATATGCCTTACTTCATGCCAGTCTACTTTGCTGGGATTTACTGCTGCCCAGGTCTCTCCCCTACTATTGCCTCTAATCTTCTCTCTCAAATTTCCATCCTCACAACAAACAGTGAACTCTATATACTAGGTGACTTTAACCAAAACTGGTCTGACCCCTCCTTAGCCAAGCTGCGTAGCAACATTGCAGCCCTTAACTTAATGCAATTGATCCATGAGCCAACCCGACTAAATACTAAATCAGACAACCACTCCATCATCGATGGGGACCTAGCCTTACATGTCCACAGAGTAATCAAATCAGGTCTCCTCCCGGATGCACTCAGTGATCATCATATGATCTACCTGGTCCACAAACTCCACCACCCAAAAGCCTTGCAAAAAAAATTACTCATCCACTCATATAAGTCCCTAGATCTTACCCACCTCCTATATGACCTAGCCCACACTCACTGGTCTCCTATTTCCTCTGCTACCACAGTTAACAAAGCCCTGGACTATTTCCAAGGCCGCTTTTTTAAAATCTGGAACAATCACGTAGCCTTTAACCGATCTCGAGTTCGTGGAAACCACCTCCCATGAATCACACCAGAACTGATGGCATGTATGAAAGTTCAAGACCGGGCTTGGAATGCTCACAAAGTCTCTAAATCAAATGCTGACTGTGACAGACATCAAGCCCACAGAAATGCCTGCTCCAAGGCTAAAGTATTGCTAAGTCCTAATACTTTAGATCCACCTTTGATGATAACGTATATGAAATATATACCCCATCAAAATTTTGGAAAGTTATTAACTCCCTCTTCTCTCCCCTCTCTATATCCCAAACTCCACTCATCTATGTCAATAATGCCATTACATCTGTCCACCTCTCAGTTGCCACTGAATTCAACTCTTACTTTACCTCATGTGCTGCTGCTCTACTAGCTTCTCTTCCTCCTACCAAACCAGTCACATCTGTCTGCAATAACCCACACCCAAGTACCCTCCCTAGTGACTTCTTCTCCTTCTCTCCAGTCTCACCTCATGATACTCTAAATGCTCTCCTCACTTTCAATCCATCTAAGGGTTCATCACCTGATGGCCTTGACCCAAAACTTCTCTTCCTCTCAGCTCATGCCATTTGTTTACCACTTTCTGCCTTACTAAACCTTCCCTTCTCGCTGGCCTCCATCCTTGACCCATGGAAGCATGCTGTAGTACTCCTACTACCTAAGGGAGGTGACCCTTCTATGCCTGGGAACTATCAGCTAATCTCTCTCTTACCTATTCTCGTTAAGCTTCAGGAGCACCTGGTCCTCGCTCAACTCTCCTCTTACCTCTCTGACTGCCTTTTTCACTCCCTACCAATCTGGTTTTAGACAAGATCACTCCACTACCACTTCACTACTTAGGCTCACTGATTCCATACGCTCAGGTATGAACACTAGTTCTAATCACATCTGCTCTCTTTGTCGACCTTACAAAGGCTTTTGACACTGTCTCCCACACTCTCCTCCTAGATAATCTGTGATCTGCTGGCATGTCTGTTTCAGCCACAAACTGGTTTAGTTCCTACCTAACAGGCCAAACACAGTCAGTCAAAATTGCTGATTCCACCCCCCCACTCCAGAGTAATACTGGCATACCCCAAGGCTCTCCCTGGCCCCCTACTATTCTCCATATTCTTTAATAACTTTCCATCAGTGTGCACCTCCTCCTTCATCCATATGTATGCTTATGATGTCCTTTTCTATTCTGGCTAATCACCAACTGATGTCGCTGCCACACTTCAGCATGACTTTAAGAAGGTTCAGCAATGGCTAAGCTCCCATCAGCTTTTCCTCAATACCAAGAAAACAGTCTCCATGACCTTCAGCACTAGGTATTGACTCTCTGGGCTAACTATATTGCCCTCCTTCCACACTCTTGATGGCTCTACTCTAGAGGCCTCCTCCTCCTTTAGGTATCTCGAGGTCAGCTTGGACCAGCCCTTAAACTTCACTGGACACATAGACACCATCCAGAAAAAGATGATCCCAAAATTAGGTGCCCTTTAAGGAACCAAAGCTGCCTACCTCTATAGGCCTGGTGGAAGATTGTCCAGAAAATGATACTACCCATCCTTGCCTACTGTGACGTAGTCTACAGTGCTGTACCGAAGTCATCCTTAACCAGATTGGACACCCTTTTCAATGCTTTCTATTGTTTCGCTCTGGATGCCCCTTCCTTTACCCACCAGTGAGATCTATATTGCCCTCTAACTTTTCCTTCTCTGGAAAACTACCATCTAGTCCACTGCATGAAATTTGTCTCAAAATTCTTGATATGCTTCCCCCTTACCTTGCCTCCTCACTGTCCTCCCACTCCACTGCCCCTCACTCACTCAGATCCAGTGACTCCCACACACTAGCTAGACCACAATGCACCACCTCTATAGACCAATCATAATTTTTCTATAGGTTTCCTAAGCTCTGGAATTCAATGCCATATCAAATCAAGCACTCCTCCTCCCTGTGGTCCATCTCGACCTCCCTCCTCAACTTCCTCTCTCCATCCTGCAGCTGCTCCTAATTTCCACTCTGGCTCCTCACTCCTTCTAATTTCCCCTCTGGCTTCCCCATCTCCTTTCCCAGCCTAGCACTTAACCTGAGGAGAAACAAATGTACTTTATTGCATTTCCTTGTCTTCATTGTATGTGTTAGTCTTCAGGGCTGTTAATTTGCTCCTCTCACGTCAAATCCCAGTGTTTATCTAATGCTACCAATGTATTGTTTTTTCATTCTGTTCCTTCTCTGTTTAATATTACCTTTTGAAATGTGTTGTTAAGTATCGTATATATACTTTTCTATAATTTTAACACCCTTTCACGCACTTGCTCGGGGGACATTCTATTGTACGCTGATGATGCAGTCATCTTTGCCTCAAGTCGTAACCCTATTGCCCTCCAGGACTCGCTGCAGAAGTCCTTCGCTGAAGCCGAGGGCTGGTTCAAGGAACATAGATTGGTGCTAAATCTTAAAAAAACAAAAACCATGTTCTTCACTCATCCTCAAAACAAGTCCTGCAACTTCAAACTCCTCATTCACACTGGGTCCTCTTTCCCACTAGAACAAGTTTGCTCCTATAAATACCTAGGGATCCATTTTGACCCCTTCCTCTCCTTCCATGGACACATCGCTGCCCTAGCCACTGTCATTAATATCCGATTGGGCATCTTACATCGGTATAAACACTGCCTCCCCCCCGGAGGCTCTTCAACTCACAGTCACCTCCTCTATCCTGTCCCTAGTGGACTATGGACTGCCGGTGTATGGTGCTGCTGATCAGACCCACTCCATAAAATTCACACTACTCTGAATAAGGCCTGCAGGTTAATTACTGGGGCACCTAGGCTAACACACACCTGTCTACTGTATGCTAAAGCACTGGTACTTGATCTTGACGAGCGCCTCAAATATCTGACCTGTACCCTTACAAAAAAGACCCTCCTTGGGCTATCCCCGCCTGGATTGACCACCACCATCCACCGCTCTGTCCCACTAGTTCATACTCGGACCTCTGGGAAAACCTCTCTTGTTATCCCTAGAGCTAGGACCTCTCACGGCCAAAGAGCCTTCAGCTTTAGGGCCCCCTCCTGGTTCAACACACTGCCCCCTCCATCTCCAAAGCTCCAACTATATCGTGCTTCAAAACGTCCTTACTCAACCACCTTGTTAACACCCGAAGCTGTAATTGCCACTAGTCAAAGCCGTACTCAATACTAATGACAAAGCTTACTACTAAGCTGCTAAGGACAACATAACTCTGGTATTGTTTGCATCAATCCTACCTGTACCAACTTGTTTGTATCTATGTCTTAAGTTACTGTTATACTGTGTTATACTGTTATACTGTGTATTTTCATTTGTCTTACTGTGACAAGGTACCTTTGTAAATGAGCCTATGGCTCAAAGGTTTTCCAAACTGCTGTCTAAATAAATAAAAATAAATATAATACTGCATGGGAATATGCTTTTGATTACTGTATTCCCATGTTCCCCTTCCCAAAGGACGCTCCGTGAGACAAGCAATTTTATATTGTTCAGTATGCCTTTCCTGGTGAAACTTTTCAATAAATAAATAAAAAAACAGTTGGCCATTACATGCAATGCTTAGCTAAGGATCACACGCAATTGATCTGCATTGCAGGCAGGTAAGTTACCTTACCTGCATTGTATATGTATTGCAAAAAGAAAAATAAAGTTAAAAAAAGATGAAATGTTAACTACGTCAAACATGACCAAGTGGTATAGTAGTTTAAATGTTTTATTTGATTTCCTTTGGATATGTTGTTTTAAAATTAGATGGAAATAACTGAAGTTTAAATGTTGGCAACATGTTTGGATGCCTATAACTCAGTCTCCTTTAATGCTAGAACTGTGAGGGTACACATATAAATGCAGTATGACCTGTATACATACAAAACATTATAACATTTTGATAAGTGCTTTCAAAATTATACTGAAATAACTAAAATCTAAATTTTGGCAAAATGTTTGGCTGCCTGAGACCTAAAACATGGTACATATAACCTTGTTGCACATTTCTGTAACTCTTGAAGCTTTGGAACAATTTGGATAAGACATATTAAAATTAGATGGAAATAACTGAAATGTTAATTAAATGTTTTGCCAACCATAACTCAGCCCTTTTCAATCTAGGATTCTACAGTTTGATATAACTATTCATGCTATGCTATTTGTACCTGTACACCTGCATAATTTGGTATCATATAGATGTATACATTTTAAATAACATTAAAATAACCAAAAAGTAAATTTTGGCAAAATTCTGCAGCAGTGTAGCTCAAATTCCACACAATTTTCTGAACCTGCAAACTCCATACTATGCAAACTCCAAGTAGTGGGTAGTGGGCAAATTTGCTGTGATTTGCCCATTAACATAACATTTGCAACTGGGCTATTTATAAGCAGGAATTAATAAATATTCTCTGCAATTATCTGTTCATTTTGTTTTTTGAGTGTGGTACCATGGCACAGTTGATATGTCACTGAGCTTCAGAGGGAAGCAGTATGTCATTTATCTGTTTGATCAGCTCTTCATTTGTTCTCCCAAAATACATCTGTGTTCTGCTATAGAACTCTGTGGTTAACAGGGACATAAGCTACCCAAACAGTCCAAATACAGTACTTGTCACTGGCATCTACATCAGATAGTACTTGCCACCAGCATGTACATCAGAAATACCCACTGTTTTTAGTAAAAGGACAATAAAGATGGAACAATATTTATTTATTTGAAAATTGGTAACAGGGAGAGGCACACTGGGTCAAGCCTCATTTCTAGATACCTGTGTTTTTTCTTAAATAAGAAATAGCAAGAAATAACAAGAAATTAAGGTATAAAAAGAAATAACATGAAATTCAAAGTATAAGAAGAAATAATGAGAAATTTGGCATATAAAAGGAATAAAATGAAATAAACACATGAATAAAGTGAAAGAAAACTGCTTTTTGGCAGGCAAAATCTAAATAAATGCTTGCAGCAGTTGTTGTTTAGGCTCAGTTGTTACCACAGAGATGGTCCACAAGGAAGCAACAGCGGAATTGTTTCAGTCACAAAATCTTGCAAGACCATAGCATAATGCTGCTTAATACAATGTAGTATACTAGGAATGTGATTTCTAGTGTGTATAAGGTCATTTTGAGGTAGTTTATGAATGTAAATGTGATAACAAGAAATAAAACTACATTTTCAATG
Organism: Neoceratodus forsteri; assembly: GCA_016271365.2. Lineage (NCBI taxonomy): Eukaryota > Metazoa > Chordata > Ceratodontiformes > Ceratodontidae > Neoceratodus > Neoceratodus forsteri. The sequence continues at coordinate 1,057,687,882 of CM057451.1, read as the reverse complement.
AATAAAAAGAAATAACAAGAAATTCCAGAAAAATAAAAATATAAATGATAAAAAATAAAAAGAATTTCATGGTTCTGTACTCATTTCCAAGTGTGACTCAGTGGAAAGGGAATGGTAGTGTACATCTACAAAGAAATACAAACCAGGCTAATAATGAAAATACAAGAACATAAAGTGCATAAATTGAGTGCAGTACAGACAGTAATGCCCACTATTGCAACAGGGTGCCCAATAAATAGTGTACAAAATCAAAAACAATTGTGCAAATAAGGTAAATTCACAAAGTGTACAGAGCCAGGATGATGAGACGCTGAACCAGTGATGCGAGGCAGGGTTAGAAAAGATAAGGAGGTGTTCAGAAAAAGAGTTGGAAAGAAAAAGGGGGAGGAGGGAGAAGTTTTAGTTGGCATCTAAGGGAGGGAAGGGAGGAAGGGAGACAGACATATCGAGGAAAGTAGCTGATTCCAGAAGGAGGGGAGACAGTATGAGAAACCAGATTTTCCAGCAGAGGAGTATCAGTGGGAAACAGAAAAAGTGCATGGGTTCCTGGAGTGCAAGGAGTAGGAAGAGGAGGGGAAGGTAGGGATAAGATGAGATAATTAGGAGGGGAGTGCCCCAAACCATTAGTTAGAGATCACTGAAGCACAGTGGAGCTGGGGGTTGTGGGGAGCAGGAGGATGGATAGGGAGGAGTAGAGACAGCATTGGTAGGTGGGAGAGGGGGAGTTTGTAGCAAAGCAGCAGAAGACATTGCAGTCAGAGTCCAATGTGGCCAGGGAAATGGAAGGGCAGTGCTACAGACCAAATCTGCATAGTCAAAGACTGTGAGAACCATTTTGGTGACTAACTCCTGGCAAAGCAATGGAGAGAGGCATTCTTTATTGTGGTACAGGTCACCGAGTTTGGGGTAGGGTTTGGCATGGATGGTATCGATGTGAGCTGAAAAGTCAAGCCTGCTATCTAACCACACAACAAGGTACTAGAAGTTTCAAACAACCTCAAGTGGATAGCCATCTAGTGTGGAGAAAATGAGGAAGGAGAAGAGCCAAGCCACCAATTTCTGTATATATTTCCCAGTTGACTGGTCTGAGATGGAGTATTTGTATGTTTCACTGTGGGTTAAATAAACAAGCATTTGTCAATGCCAAATATTTGCTTGCTGGCAGTGGCATTGGTAGTGTAGGAGTTAGAGAGCTGCATAATAGGAATGACAGTGAAGTATTGATCTGAAGCCAACCTCACCACCACCCTGCAGAGACTGCCAGGCATTGGGGTGTGCCTTTGGGCTGTCAGGCATAATGGCCACGCCATTTCACCACACCCTACCCTGCATACACTGACAAGTGTCACGGTGTGCCTTGGGGTCTTTGGCCCTTATGCTCACCCCATTCTATCAGGAAATATGGTGAGATGGGTCCTGTATAGGAGAGTGGGGTGAACTTTTGGGCCGAAGACTCCAAGGCACACCTTGATGCCTCTCATTGGCTGCGGGGTGTGGAATGGTATGAACATTACAGTTGAGAATCCCAAGTCACACCCCTGATGCCTCTCAATCTCTACAGGCTGTGGCGTTATGATCAGAAACCCTAACACCTCAGGCGTTCATTGGCATTTTCACTCCACATTTTCAACATGTTTTTTTGTGACCCCCACATTATGAACAGTGGCAGTATCAGTTTGTTAGCCAAAAGCTGATTTTGCACAGCGACTATGCCATTTGGCAGCACAGGTGCGAAAACACATTTCAAACAGAATGTGAAAAATGACAGCTGTATTGTTCATGGGGAGGTGCAAAAAATGGCAATGTTGAAATTCTGCAGTGAAAATATTAAAAAAACTGGTGAAGTCACGAGTGTGCGTAGAAAATGTGCAATGCACACCCGTAATGCAATTAGTTTGGGATTTTTACAGCAGATTGTCAACACAGGGATTTTGTAACCTCCACTCATGAACAGTGTCACTGTGATTTACTTAATCTGTCCGAACAGTGATTTCCCACAGCGACACGCATTTCTGCGCTGGAAGTGCAAAAACACATTTCAGCCATGGTGTGAAAATGACAGCTGTACTGTTCATAAGGAAGTGTGGAAAATGCCAGTGGTGAAAATCTGGACTGAAAATATTAGAAATCCATGAAGTTACAAGGGTGCGTGGAAACTGCTCAATGGTCGCTCGTAACACAGTCAATTTTATTGACGTATTTCACCAAATTTTTAACATAGCCATTTTAACACCTCTGCTTCTGAACAGTGTCACTGTGATTTTTTTAATCTGTCCCGAACATTGATTTTGCACACCAACTGCGCCGTTATGCGCTACATGCATGGAAACTCATTTTGGGTCAGATGTGACAAATGACAGCTGTACTGCTCATAAGGGGGTATGGTAAAATGGCAATGTTGCAAATCTGGAGTGAACATATTGAAAATTTGTGAACTTACAAGCATGCATAGGAACAGTGCAACACATGCTCTTAAAACAGTCATTTTTAGGAATTTTTTCACCAAAATTTCAACATAGGGTTTTTGGGGGCCTACCTCATGAACTGTAACACTGTCATTTTGTAAATCAGTCCTGAAAGGTGGTTCCATGTAGTGACCACAAAATCACCTTTCGGGGCTGAGTAACGCCATGACAGTGACAGAATTCATGAGGTGGGGTCCCAAAAACCCCATGTTGAAAATTTGATGAAAAAATTCCCCAAAATGCCTGAGATATGCACTAAAAATGAAAAAACCCTATTTATTACATTATGCAGCTTACCAGCATTTTCTCAGTTTGCGGTCAGCTTTGAAGAGTGCAGACATGTTCCCGGTCCACCGAAGATCGACGCAGCGCGCTCCAGAGGTAAGTATGGGGTGAGGAGGAGGTGTTGGGAGGCAGGGTGTGCAGAGGGTGGGAGCAGGTCGGATGAGATTGGGTCAGGACAGTCAGTGAGGGAAGGTTTTTTTTCTTTCAGGTTTCTTTTTTTTTTTTTTAACTTAGACAACGTGGGACTTGTGCCACACTGGGTTGGGCTCCCAGTGTGGCAGCTGGAAAGCTGTTTGGGGGGAGCCGTGGAGCCAATGGGGTATTGGGCACCCCGTTGGCCATACAATCTGTTGCCATGCAGAAGTGGGCTCCCAGAGTGGCACCCTGTAGTCTCTCGGGGGGGACAGTGGAGCCGACAGGGGACTGGGCACCCCCATTGGCCATACAATCTGTTGCCATGCTGGGGTGGGCTCCCAGCGTGGCATCTGGAACTCTGTGGGGGTGGAGTGCAGCACAGCCAATGGGGGATTGGGCACCCCCGTTGGCTATTCAGTGTGTGAGTGGGGGGAGGCACGAGCATGCGATATCTTATCGCTGCTCACTGAAGTGTAGCTCTCCCTTTCAACTGTATGTCCACTGCATTTTCAACTGTTGTCATAGACAGCTGCAGCATTCATTAGAGAACTGTGGCTGTGCCTGCAAACACACTGACTGAATTGGAAGATGGGTGCCACACCTCCGAAAACTTGGATGATGGCACTATGTTTCTTGCACATGCGTGCAAGCAAACATAAAAAGCAGCCTTTATTTTGAAGCTTTTTTGTGTTGTCCTTTCATCTCTTTTGCCACTTAAGAGTGCAGCATTGTTTTGTTTTTCTAGGCCAGTTTCAGGCTGTTACCAAAGGTCACAGACACAGATTTTTTTGTGTTGACCCATAGCTGGTTGGCCAGGAGCCAGTGCAGAAAATTGTGAAAGTCATGCTGGAGCAGAATTTCCACAGAAGCAGCTGGGCTTGCTGAAACTGCTGGCATTAGACAAACTTGAATAAGATAATTTTAGCATATCCTCTACTTAGTAAATATACACCTTTAATAATAGAAAAAGAACTTAGTAAGTGTATGCAATGTTTGATGTATAGTGAGGGAAAGTATGGGAGCGAGTATGTATGTGCTAATTGCCATCTGATTACTACTCTTGAAGCAGAGATAGCATTTCTGCTTAATATTAAACCAGTTTCTACTGATATTAGGAAATTGGAAAGTTACATTGATCTTATGGACGAACAACTTCATTCTAATGAACAATTTCCTTCACATTTAGGTAGCATTTCTATGCCTCCTGATGAGGAGACAATTGTAATGACTAGTATTGGTATACCTGTTGCCTCTGCCCCCTCTTATAAGGTGGATGATTATCCGCCCTCTTCTCATGATAATGATGACTGGACCATTGTTGCAAAGCCTCTTAAAAAAGGAGGGGTGGTCAAATACACAATAGTACACAATAGTGCCCCTATTGAAACTCGTAATAGGTTTGAGCAATTGACTGTATCAAATAATGAAGTGCTACATGATTTATCCGGTGCATCACCCTTTGTTGATAATAATGGTTGAAAAACACTTTTGAATCAGGAGTTAATGCCCATGAATATTTGCCCTAGTAAGTCTCAGGCTACCAAATCAATACCTATTAAGTTAATCACTCCAGAGGGTGCTAAACAATCACCTGTTTCTGATTCTTGTACCCCTACTGTCTCAAAACAAGTGTTAGTCCTGGGAGATTCAATCATTAAGCACATTGACAGGGTGGTATGCAATAGTGACAAGAGCAACCACACTTGTTCTAGCTTCCGTGGGGCCAGGGTATCTGACATTACCTCCATGATGCCTACAATTTAACAAAATGTGGGGGAAAATCCACTGGTTATCATACATGCCGGTGTTAATGATATAAACAACGCCCCATTTAATCAGTTACAACAGGACTATGTGGCGTTATGTAACCTGTTACTTGATAAGGGATGCTGTGTATGTATATCTGAAATTCTACCTGTTCTAGAGCAACATCTACCATGACTCAGAAAATTAAAGCCCTAAATGAATGGCTGAGAAAGTTGTGTTTTAAGTAGGATATACCCTGTGTTCCCCACTGGGAATCATTTTCAGATCATTCTTCCTTGTTGTGCTGGTTACGGTTTACATGTCAGTCGTAGGGGTAGTACACTTATGGGGAAAAGTATCACTAAAATCATAAATCATTGTTTAAACTAAAAACAGTGGGGGGAGAATGGGTCTATTCCCAAGTCTCTGAATACTTACCAAAATATTATTACAACTAAATGTAAATTCCTAGCTTTGAATGCAAGATCTTTAAACCAACTCAAATTAGCAGAACTCGAAGCCAGATGTAAAACTTTATAGGTGTGGTGGGAGTAACTGAAGCTTGGTGGGACGCATCCTCAATTTGGTCCAGAGAAATTCCAGGTTGTAAATTATATCATAAAACAGATTAGATAAGCAAGGCGGTGGAGTTTGTATGTACATATGAAATGATATTCCTTCTTTTGAAGTGTGTTTTCCCTTTCCTTTGGAAAGTATATGGGTTAAAATCTTATTGAAGGAGCAGTCCTATATAACTATTGGTAACATCTATCGACCTCCATCTGCAAATTCAGATTACACAACTGATATGTTTAAAGAAATTACACATTTTTCAGAACTCAAGATACTATAATATTTGGTGACTTTAACCTCCCTCATATTACCTGGGACTCATTCTCAGGACAGTCCTATGCTGAGAAAGGACTAATAGATATGGTAGTTAGTACTGGATTACAACAACTTGTTACTGAACCCACTCGAGGTCCTAATATTTTGGATCTATTATTCACTAACATAGAGCAACAAATTAGCAATTTACAAATTTGGGATCCACTTGGGACCAGTGATCATTCATCTATTCTTTTTGAAATTCAACAGTTTAAAACTACGCAAAGGAAGTTATACTGTATAAAAAATTATAATAAAGCAAATTTTTCTAAAATTAATGAATACTTACAAAACATAAACTCGGAATCTAATCTTCTTAATTGTACAACACAACAAGCTTGGGACTTTTTTTTAAAACACTGTACATTATTTGGAAAATACCTTTATTCCTTGTAAGAGGAAATTTAATAATAAAGAAAAAATTCCCCCTTGGTTCAACAAGACAATTAAAAATCAGATTAAAATAAAAATTAAACTTTTTAGGAAACTTAAGAATAGTTCTGTTCCATTTAAAACTACTCTATTACATAAATACAGACTATCTGTGAAAAACTTAAAAATTCTATTAAATTGGCAAAAAATAAGCTAGAATTTAAACTAGCTCACACAAAAGACTGTCTAAATAAATAGTAAAAAGGTGTATCAAGGACCAGTGGTCCCATTATAACCAATGGCTCTTCTCTATCTGATATAGAAACCTCACATCTCTTTAATAAGTACTTTTGTTCTGTCTTTCTCAAAATCACCTATTAGTAAATTTAAAGTTCACCACATAAATTATCATAGGTTGTATCCAACTGACATTATACAGGCTATCAAAAAACTAAAAAAAAAATACTAGTCCGGGCCCAGACAGTATGCATCCATGGTTTCTGATCGAAACCTCTATAAATATTTCTGTACCTTTGTCAATTATCTTCAACAAATCCTTACAAGAAAGCATTGTACCAAATGATTGGCATTCAGCAATAGTTACTCCCATATTTAAAAAAGGCAATGGCGGTTCTGTGCAAAATTATCATCCAATTAGCCTGACCTCAGTGGCTGGTAAATTAATGGAACGAGTAATGAAGTCTCTAATAGATCAAGATTCTAAAAAATTAGGAATTTATGATTCAAATCAGCATGGGTTTACTCCCAAGTATTCCTGCACTACCAATCTGATATATTTTTACAATAATATAAATACTCTACTAGATGTGGGTATCCCTACTGATGTAATTATTTTGGACTTTAGTAGAGCTTTTGATAAAGTCTCACATGAAAAACCTCATTACTAAAATGCACAGTCTAGGTTTGTCACCTGATATTGTCAACTGGACTTTAAACTGGTTGACAAATCATTCTCAGAGAGTTAGAATTAATGATATCTTGTCTGATTCAGGTAGTGTGACAAGTGGTGTACCACAGGGGTCGGTCTTGGGACCAACATTGTTTAATCTCTTTATCAGTGATTTACAAACAGGCCAAATAACTTCATGGTTAAATCTGCAGATGAAATTAAATTGGGGGGCAAGGTTAATAATCAAGAAAATATTTCTGCATTAAAGAAGGATTTGGAAAAATTAACACTTTGGGTAAATGAAATCATATGCAGTTTAATAAAGACAAATGTTTAGTAGTGCATTTCGGTGTAAATAATCCAAAAACAATATATTATATAAACGGACTACCACTTCACTCATCAAATTGTGAAAAAGATTTAGGGATATATGTTAATAATAAACTTACATCAAATGATCACTGTGTTAGAACTGCTTGCATGACCAACAGACTTTTGAGGCAAATAAAATGCACTTTTGTTAATCGCACTGAACAATGCCTTTTTCCATTGTATAGGGCATACATTAGACTGTATCTAGACTATGGCTCCTCTTTCTGGAATCCAAACCAAAATAAAGACATAGCAATTCTTGAACAGGTTCAAAGGACAGTAACTAGAATGATTCCAAGATTAACAAACTTGGATTATCAGAACAGATTAAAAGCTACTGGTCTCTTCTCTCTTCAAACTAGAAGATTAAGAGGTGATATGCTTATGGTTTTTTATTTAATAAATTCACCAGATCTAATGGAAAAATGTGGTCTAACACTCTCCAAAAGGAGAGTGCATAATAAACAGCTTGAAGTAAAAACTTATAAAACCAGCAAAAGGGGAAACTTTTTTCCAATAAGAGCATCCATTGTATGGAACACCTTGCCACAAGAATTGGTAGAGGCAACTAGTGCCACTGTCTTTAAAAACAAATTAGATGTTTGGTTGAGGGATAATAGATAAATAATGCCCCACATAGTGTGGGGAACAGTCTCGATGGGCTCTGGCCTTCTTCTGTTCTTTCATACCAAGTAATACCAAGTAAGTAAGATGTAGAGGACTGTGTCATCTCATACATGTGCCTATGTGTGTTGGCACGGGCAGAGGGGAGGTTGTTTTGGAAGATCAAGAAAAGGATTAGACCCAAATAGAACCCTGTGGGATCCTGGCCTTTATTGAGAGTGATAGGGAAAGTGTCCCTCCAACCTGTAACGAGTATTAAGAGCCCATGATATAGGATCAGAACCAGTCAACAGCAGAGGCTGAGAGGCCTACAGTCTCAGCTTGTCCAGAAGGAGAGAGGGGGACACAGAATCGAATGCTTTGTCTAGATCAATGAAAATGGCTATGTTAACATGCCCCTCATCCATCTTTAAGAGGATGAAATCAGTAACTCTAAGCAGGGAGTTGATGGTGGAGTGCTCTTTCCTAAAAATAGACTGGAAGGGGGGGAGGTAGTTAGAGGAGTAGAGGAAGTCAGCAAGACATGAGCAGACCATTTTTTCTTGCAACTTTGCAAAAGAAGGGAAGAGGGAGATAGGGAGGAAGTTGCCAGCTGTGGAGTGATCATCTCCTTTGTGGAGGGGGAGAACACTGGCAAACTTCTAAGACTAATAGATAGTGCAATGGATAAAGGAAATATTTAGGAGGTGAGGGAGGAGGGAGGCAATGGGTGGAGCTGACATTTGGAGACATTTAGGGCCCAAACCATCTGGGCTACATTTGGAAAGACTGATTGAGAAAAAGGTGAGAAGTGTCTCCTGGGGAGTGACAGGTAGAAAGTCAAAACCCCAGGCAGAGTAATGTAGGAGAGAGGGAGGAGGAGGAGAAGGGAAAGGGGAGCAGCCAGGAGGTAGTGGAAAGAGTGCAAGTGGTAAAAAACTCATTAAAGTTATCAGTAGCAGAAGCAGGTTTCGATACTTGTGAAACATTTATGATGAGGACTGGGGGAGTGGAAAGGGTCAGGGGACACAGAAAGGGAGTGAATCACCTTCCAGAATTTGGAAACCTAGTCCATTTGTCACAGGGATTATAGCATGGTAAAATCCGTGTGGAGAAAATAGCATAGGAAAAAACAGCTACAAGAAGAGTGTAGAACAGATATAGTAGTGCTATCCCTGTGTCTGTTTTCAGTGGGGCTGACCATGATAACTTCTCCACTGCTTGCTGGATCACTGAGCTGCTGCCATGGTGTACAGCTTAGTGTGACAAGCTCTGAATGGCATTATAACATCCAGCTGACCTGGGCTGAATTCCTGGTCCCACGTCTCTTTTTTGTGTTTTTGAATCTTCCCCTGTCCCAACTTTCTCCCTCCCAAGTGCTGTCCCATGGAGTTTTTATATTTAATTTATTCACCCACTGACTTGCCCCCTTTTCAAGTTGCACCCCCTGTGGAGTTCAAATTTAATCAGCCAGCCTCTGACTTGCCCCCACTTTTGAGTGGCGTCCCCCTTGGAGTGCAATTACTGATTGTCCCCACCACCACTGGTTCCATTGCTAGTGCAGTTTTGTCTCTGGGTGCTTGTGCTGTCCCTGAGGTTGGTATTTTCAGTTGGCACTTCATTTCATTTTGCTATGTTGCTTTCGCAGTTCTTGACCACACTATTGTGCAGTGGGCATTATGACCCAGCATCCAGAATTTATCTGAGGAATTTATTTTATTCTGGAGGTTGGCCTTGAAATAGAGGTACCTGACAGTATTAAAGGCCTTATTGTAAGAGTTCAAAAGGACCCTGTAGGATAGGAGGTCCTGCAGGGAGTAAAATATTTTGTACTTGGCCCAGGTGTGATCATGAATCTTGTACAAGTCGATGAGATCACAGGTGATCCAGGGTGGTGAGATGATTTTACCCTGGATTTCCTGATGGAGGTGTGCTTATCCCAGATAGAAATAAGAAATGAGTAGAAGAGGGATTGTGCCATATAAGTGTCTGGGGTGGTGAACATGTGGGACTAATCAGTAGCAGCCAGGTCACTCAGTAGAGCCTTTATGATCAGTGACCTGAGGGGACCAAGACCAGATGTACTTTGGGGAAAAGGGAGGGTGCCAGATTTTTCTGACACAGAATGTCATGCAATGATCACTGAAGGTGTGCAGCAGTACACTTGCTGCTATCATGTTGTGACAATAACAAAATAGGAACAACAGAATAAAAAAATATATTCAATAGAAGAATAGGAACCAGTATTTGAAAATTAGCTTCCACAGGAAAGAAAAAATGACTTCCAGGTTCAGCTCAGTTCTCCTATAAAACGAAGTTCTGATGATCCAGTTTTGAGAGTTGTCCAGGGTAGAATTTAATATCCTACATCACTTTCTAAAGAAAGACTTTCCATAGTTGTCTGGCCAACCACCCTCCTGCCAATACAAAAACTGGTTCTAAAGCTAAAGGACACTGTTGAGTATGTTGAGGCTGTTGCTTATATTTGCTTATAGTCACTGATTGGTCGGTATCTAATTCATTACTTTTTGAAGTACCTTGTTTTAATTTGTGTAAGAAATGTGCTCTAGAAAGCCAAATTATATTTTATTAGATTCTGTTCTCTTCTATTAACCTATATTGCCATAGTAATAGAAGACAGAGCACATACCAGTGCCTAGACTATTCACATGTGCATTCCCTTATGGTTGCTGCTTGAGAAGTCCTTTAACATTTGCAAGCCAAGGTCAATTTCTTATTTATTTCTTTTGAAAATCAGACCCTCAATACCATGACATTCAAAGCACTTTGGATGAGTTTAACTTGCAGTGCCTGAATTCAAGTATCTGTTTTGATCATAAACTGTAAACTATTTTGTCTAAAATAGTTTCTTCTCATAAAAAGGAAATTGCCATACATTTCCTTGATGAGGAGTTTATGATGCACTATAAAACTTGTTTTAATAAAACCTTACAGAGATCAGTCTGCTCTGATTACTTCAGAAAGCATATTTTGCATGTGCAGCTTTAGTCCCAAAATAGGAAATTGTTTTATATCTTTTATCTCATGTGGCTATTCCAATGCAAAGTACATACGCTATAAATTTGGTAATGCAAATCACCCTTGTAATTCATGCTATTTTTATTTTTTTTTATGTATGTTTTTTTATTTAGAATGTGTTTACTGAGTACACCTCAGGGGCATTACATGGGTTGCATATTTCTCATAGAGACTGTTGCTGCATGTGTTCCTTCTTTTTTTCCTGCAGCTTTTACCCAACATTCTATGAATATTTTGCTAGTAACTGGTACAGTAGATTGACCTCTTGAGAAAAAGAGGTCAGGCTGAAGTTCAGTGGATCTCTGGTCTGGGGCATGCATTCTGTTTATTATCTTGCAGGCAGCAGCACACAATCAGATGTAGTAAAAGATCAGAAGCCAGAATAAAAAAAAATTGCTAAGTGCAGCACAAATGTTTGCACTATGCCTTACAATTGCATAGGTTCCAAAAGTTGCTATTCACAATCAGAAAGCGAACAGCGCTATCCAACTATGAATAGGGTCAGGATGGGGCAGCACTAATTCAGGAAAGCCTCCGCTTACCCCACTAGCACTGCCCCAATATCCAGCCAACTGAATGGCCCAGCAATGAATAGCAGAGGTGCACTATTTCCTAATCACCAAACCTCCCATGTAAATATAGAAACATACAGAAACATATAGACTTTGACGGCAGATAAGGACCACTTGGCCCACCCAGTCTGCCCATTTCCCCACCTATTGGATAAGCTGCAGATTCTAGTTAACCAACAGCCAATGAGCCCATTGGGGCATGCAAGGCACTAGGTGGCCATTGGCATGCCAATTATAGGCCCATTTACATGGATTGTGGGTGGCTTACCATGCCTCCCCAGCCCCTGCCCAACACAGTCGCAGTACCTGATGGTCTAGTGGTCTCTCTCCCCTGTCCCATTCACCATCGCTGTATCATAAAATAAATTCCTGGTAGTCTCTTGGTCCCTCCCCCCTCCCCAATGTTCTGATCACCATCCTATTATATAGTTCCTAAAATTTCCTTGGTAGTCCAGTGGTCCCTCCCCCATACTCCAATCACTGTGACAGTATAAAAAAACAAATGTCCCTGGTAGACCAGTGGTCCCTCCACCCTCCCCAATTTCTGATCACCATCCAGTTATACTGTTCTCAAAATCACCCTTGTAGTCCAGTGGTCTCTCCCTGCTCCCCAATCACTGTGCTGTGAAATACTTAGTAACATATCCTTTGTGGTCTAATGGACCTCCTACCCTGGCAGGTAGTGCCCCATCTCCATGCCCCCCCATCCTGAAACTGAGTTGGACTGGCATAGCCCTCTTCTCACCACCATGGCCAACCACTGATTGAGCTGTCATTGTGCACATACTGTATACAGTACATGCCCATTGGTACCAGTCAATCCATGGACATATACTGTATACAGTACATGCACCAGGATGGCTCAATCAGTGGCTGTTCATGGTAGTGAGAGGAGGGCTGTGTCAGATACTGGCTTGGTTTCCAAATGGGAGGGTAGCGGGATGGTGGGGCACTACCTGCTGGGGTGGGGGATGAGGGTCCACAAGATCACCAGGGATATGTTACTGAGTATTTCATGGGATAGCGACTGATGATGGGGAGGGACCACTGGACTACCAGGGAAATTCTGAGAACCATATAACAGGACCGTGATTGGCGATCAAGGAGGAGGGAGGGACCACTGGACTACCAGGGACATTCATTCTTTTATATGGAGACAGCATTTGGAGCATGGGGAAGGGACCATTGGACTACCGGGGACATTTATTTTTATGGCTGCAGTGGGCGTAGCTCTGCAGACATCTTGCGATCACAGTAAAGTAAAATGGAGCCTTCTGGATATTGAATGTACTTGTAAACAGTGGAGGTGAATGGCAATCACTGTGTGTCCACCGCACTATTTTGTCCACGGGTCACTGGTGGAACAGGGCACTGTCCACCATGTCCAAGATGGCCACTGGTTCTCATTGCACATGCGTGAGTCATCATGCAAGTGCAGAGATCTCCAGCTGCCATTTTGGATACAGTGGACAGTGCCATGTTCCTCTGGTGACCTCGGCTGCAGCCATACCGGCTCTGGTTAGTGTTTGTTTTATATGGGGATGGCAGTCAGAGTACAGGGGAGGGGGACGGGACCAGTGGAGTGCCTGGGAAATGTTTCAATTTATACAGGGACAGTGATCTGAGCACAGAGGAGGCCGAAGTGACAACTGGACTACCAGGGAAATGTTTTGCTTTATACGGGAATGGTGATCCAAGCATGGGTGAGGGGCAAGTGACCACTGGATAAACAGAGAAATTTAAAGAACTAAATAATGGGATAATGATCTGTGATTAGGAAGGGGGGAGAGACCAATGGACCACCAGGAACATAGTTTACAGCTACTGGGCAGGTGATCAGATGGGGGAAGGGACTACTAGACTACCAGAGACATGGTGTTGTGGGTCAGGGAGCCACCTTGCATTACCTCTGCCAACCACTAGCTTTGCATGGAGTTAAGAGGAGGTTTTCCTTGGTGGTATTTTCTCCACAAAAGGGAACCTCACAAAATGTCCTTGCATGGAAAAAATGCTTAATGAATGGGACTGTGCCCATATGCAGGTCCCCTTCCCCTAATTTGCATTGCGGCCCCCTCAAAACTTTGCCCCGGCATAAACCCAGTTTGCGGGTGCATACTGGCTTTTGTGAATACCACTTTGCTGCAAAACCCAGTTTGCACAGTGCCAACTGGGTTTGCACCGGTGGAAAATTTTGTGAATCAGGACCCAGGTAACTGAAATAATATGTGGGTCTAAACTGTTAAGAGAATACACTATGAAGTAATTCCTTTCAGAGCCTTTTACCAACATTTGCCAAAGCTAGTAAATTTTTGCTAGTCATATCTCAAGAATATTCATTGAAAGAAATAACACATAGGCTGGGACAAGTGCAGGGAGAAATCACAAGGAAAAAATGTGGGATACAATATATAGAGAAAAGAACACATAGAATAATTCATAGGTAGGTTTGTGTAACCATAATTTTATATACATCACAAGTGTGGAACGGTACATAGACCCTGAGAGCAAAGCTCATGGGGTTTTGAAAACATCCAATGCCAAGTGTGTATTTTAAATTCTGTATTACACATACCTACCAATGTTTGTTTTTTAATAATTACTGACCAGAGTTTTTAATAAGGGAGGGGTTTAGAGAAGAACTCATCGATACTGTACAAAACTACAAGAATAAGTAGAGGTGTACAAAGTTGGCTAACTTTGATTTATGGATTAATTTGCAAGTTCACCTTAACTGGTAAAGTAAATCCATCATGTGAAGCTCCAATTTGCTGTATAGGGTTAACTTCATAAATGGTGAATTTGGTAACTTTGCCAGGGTGAAGCTGATTGAAGTTGGGCTATGTTGGGTCCACAGCAAAGTTGCAATGTGTCATAGGACTGAAGGTCACATGGTACTGACATGGGATATATGCCATGCATTCAGTGCAGTCTTATTATGAAGAGAAAGTTATAGAGAAATCTTTCTCTGCTTGTCTGAGCAAAAAACCTTTAAAACTACTCTGAAAGTTGAGTGTTTTTAACAAAATTGCTAAAAAAAACCTCTACAGTGTCTTGTGCAGCTAAACTATCATTGTTTGTTTGTAACTGCAGATTTATTTAGTTGAAATTAATGGTTTTATTATGTCTACTGAAGTAGCACCGTGTGGGAGGAATGGATTTTGAGCTAGCAAGCAAGGCAGCCCTATGAGCACTAGTCTGATATGTTTTTCTCAGTAGTTCTTCATATTAGCATTTATCTGTGGTCTATAATTTGTTATTTTATTTTTGGTGGATTGTTTTGTGTGGTTAAGAGAATTATTTGTCAGTCTGTTTCTATGTTGATTGTGGATATTTTGTTTCATTCTTGAAGTGATAGTATTAAGTTAGTTTAATTAGTCTTAATGATGTCATTTCTCAGTGGTAATATTCTGTTATACCATTTTTTTGATGTTATCCATCATATTCATACTGCTACGTTATCTAGGAGACCATTCCAGATGGATGCCACTCTTTGGTTAAGCCACGCATCTCTTTTGTTAGTCCTATAGATTCCCCTTTTAACTGTAAATTATGTTGCCTTTTTTATTTAATCTGTTCCCTTTTTTGCAGACCAACACACTCCCAAAGTTCATCCTCCATGTATACTTTGAACACCAGGCACAGTTTCCCCCTTAACCTCCTATATTCCAGGTCATACATACTCAGCTCCCTCAATCTATTCTTATAGTTAGACCAGCGATGAAAGTGAACAGGAGCGCACAGGAACTCAGTTCCTGTACCTTTTTTTGCAGCAGGAACAAAGTTCCTGTACTTCTTCCCACTGTCACTGGAACTGAAATTCTTAAACCAGCAACATATTGACAGTTTCTGGGCCTGTGACCTGAAATCAGGATTTCCATAACAACATTTGACTTGTACAACAGTGCTATTTTCCTAGAAATACTTAAATATATAACTGAATCTACTAGTGTCTAAACAGACATGTCTTGACACAGCTATCCTTCAGATTGAGGATCTTCATTCTGCATTTCACAATTGCCAGTGCCTGAGTTCCTGTACTTCTTGTCTACCACTTGCACCACTGGGTTAGACTCTTCATACTAGACACAAGTTTTGTTGCCCTCATCCATACACCATTAAATCTTTTAACACTTCCATTTTTGTGAGGGGCCCAAAACAGCCTGTGTTATTCAAGGTGGGGCCTTAGAAGTGCACTGTACAAAGGCATAGTTACCTCTCTTTTCCTGCTGTTAATATGGTGGCTTATATATCCCAGTATCTTATTGCATTTTTCATTATTTCTCAGCAATTCAGGTCAAAGCTCAAACAGTTAGTTAGTTAGTTAGTTAGTTAGCTAGTTGCCTCAGCCATTTTGTTGGAGCAGAAGTTGGGACTTCTGTTTACTGATAAATTTCTGGCACTTTCTGGTAGTTTCTAACTGGGTACGTTTGTACCTTCAGCAGCAGTAACAGCAGTCATCAGATATCAGGTGATTGCCTTTAAATTGCTGCGTGTGTCTGCTGAGTGGAGAGGAACGATTTTCCCTGTTTTGTTCTTCTTTTTTTACATCTACAGTTAGCTGATTGCTTCTGACACACAGCTTCTGTCAAATAATTACACAGCTACTGTCAAATAATCCCACTCACCCTTCCCATCCAACCTACCCCAGGCTCATCCACCTTTATAGGCATCCAGTATCTTACAGCTTCCTGCCTAGAAACAGGAATAGGTTAGCACAAATTTAAAACACAGCCTATCTGATATAATTCCTTACCAAAAAAACAAAACAAAACAAAAGAAGCTATAGGTTGAACTCGGATAGAGGACTAAGCAAGGCAGCAGAAGGTGCTAGTCTAGGAATGACTAACCTTGATTTAGAGGGGTAATATCCAGATGGTGGGAGCAAGAAATACATCCGAGGTACAGGCAACAATCACCAGGGCCATGCAAGGCAGCAGAAGGTGCTATTCTAAGGATGACTAACCTTGATTTAGCGGGGCAATATCCAGAGGGTAGGAGCAAGAAATACATCTTGGGTACAAGAAACATGCACCAGGGCCATGAGATAATGTTGGGCAGCAGGAGTGCTTAGCTAAGATATAGGCTTACATAGGACAAGGGTGAAGGCATAGTCAGTGCAAACAGGGAAGATGCAGGAAGTGGTGCAGTTGAGTGGGTGCTGAGCTGCTGTGTTCAGGAGGAGAGTCTGGATCATGCAGTGCTGCCCCATCTGCAGGCACCGCTTTGGGTTGAGGGCAGAGGTTGTCTGTCTCTGAGTAGAGTTGGCCAGGATGCAGGAGACTCTATCCCCACCCAGAGGCCACAGTGTCCATAACCACTAACTCAAAGGTTGCTCAGGTGGAGGAGTTAATGGACCACAGTGGGCTCAGGAAGGGTGTGTGAGATGGGTCTGAAGTACATCCCTCATTCAGTCCAACTTAGAAACTCCTATGCTATTTTGGAGGAGTGGGAGAGTCCCACAATGACATCTAAGGTTAACACCATGGAGGATGAGTGGGTCCTTTGAAATGGAGCCCCATGGGTGGGGTGTAGAGGACCAAAAGAAAGAATAAGCTACTCCTGGTGGAGGACTCAATAGTATGGGGAGTGGAACCGGGGACAAGTGGCAGGGGGAGAAGGAGGTCAAGTGCCTTCCAGGAGGTATAGCTTAGAGTAGCAGGGGGAGAAGGAGGTCAAGTGCCTTCCAGGAGGTATAGCTTAGAGGCATGGTGAGCAAATCCAGAGGCTCACAAGGGTAATAGTGAAGAGGGAGGAGCTAGATGTCATAGTCCACCTGGGGACAAATTATCTGGCAGGGGACAGGGTAGAGTTACGCAGAATACAGGAGGATTTCAAGGAGTTTAGGAGAGGCCTAAAGCAGGTAAGAAGCTCCATGTTATTCTCAGAGGTACTGCCTGTCCATGGCAAGGGGAAGGCTAGGACACTCTGCATCCAGAAGTTCAACTCATGGTTGAAGGAATGGTGTGGATAGATGGGGTTTGGCTCCATGGGGGACTGGGGCCCCACCTGGAGGAATGTGGGCCTATACAAAGGTGATGGCTTGCATCCATACAGGGAGGAGACCATGGTCCTTAGTGAAAAGTTTAAGTGATTTACTCGCAAGCATTTAAACTAGCCAATTGGGGATGAAGGAAAGATAGGAGACATAATATGCCCCCCAAGAGCACAGGAACTACAGGAGAACTCAAGAAGAGAATAGAACAACAAAGGCCTCAGGTTAGCAGAAAGACAGAATGCTGGGATGGTCTGACAAGGATTGGAATCAGAAAATGGAGAGGCATAAGAGTAAAGCAGGGAAGGGGCACCATATCCTGGAGAGCCATGTGTACAAATACCTGAAGTTTGAGTAATAAGATAGGTGACCTCGAGACTAGAATGCTGGAATCAGGCCTGGACATTGTGGCCATCATGGAGTCCTGATGTAATGAAAACCAGAGCTGGGAAGTAGCCATACCATGTTACAATCTATTCAGGAGGGACAGGGTAGATTTAGATTTAGATTTATTTATTGTTAAAAAGGTTGTATAAAACACATGTTGTTACATCCATAAAAACATATCATAAATATGACATATAAATACTAGCACCATACACATTATTTGAATAACAGATTACAATCTTGCGGTATAAAACTTGTTGCCATTCAGTCACATAAAAAATCTTTCAAGCCCATACATATATTTAATCTCAAGCATTATTAGCATTATCCTAGCATCAATATATTGCCTCCCAAATAATGGAATTAGCCATTTCCTTCTTTTGTCTTGCCATATTTCACATTCAGTTAATATGTGCACAATCTCAATATCATTTTTATCAGCACAATTACATTTTGTTATATTCAATCCATACAGTTTGTTATGAAAATTGAAGAATGAGTTACACAGGACAGCCAGCCTCATCCAGCACAACAAATTTCTATGTTTATAATTTTCACATTTTACCAAATACTTCTCTTTTCCCCAATTAATTTTAATACTGGAGTATAGCCCCACTGAATCAAACTCATGTAGCTTTCCTAGATCTTCTTGCATCGCAATATCTTTTAGCCTTACACTTACTTCCTTCACAACTAAATCAGGACTGTTAGCTGCATTCCCATTCCTAATATCCACGAGGCCAGCCCTTAATAACTCTTTATTCAATTTTTTCAAATCAACCATTATTTATCCCATAAGCTCGTTTATTTATAAGATCATTCCAACACAGCCTTGGTAATCTACTATCTTTCATTTTCAGTATTTTACCAAACCATTTAGTAGCACGAATCAAAATATTCTTTTTTATAGGAAATGACCCAGTTTCTAATCTAATAAAACCAGCTGGGCAGTCTCTGGCTAAATTTACCATCGATCTCATAAATGAGTTTTGAATTACTTCTATATTATACTTCTGCATGTAAAGTACCCATATTTCACTACCATAAAGCAACTGATTAACATATTTAATGTAGAAATGTTTTCTTTAAAGCCACAAATGAATTATTAGCAAATTTATAAACAAGGCTTTTAATTCTACTAGAAGTTTTAGCTGCATTAGACTTAACCTCAGCCATATGCTGCAACCAGGATACTTTTTTATCAATAATTACTCCCAAATATCTATATTCTAAAACTTCCTCAATTTTACAGTGCCCAAATTCCTATTCATTGCTATCTTTCTTATTTTTTTGTCCACATAGCATAATTTTAGATTTATTTATGTTCAGTTCCAATTCTAGAACACTCAGAGAGTCCATAACATTTAACATTGCTTTATGTAGGCCAGCTGCCATTTGAGAAATTACAATCACATCATCTGCGTATAAAAGAATTTGAATAGATACATTATTTATTTTAGGTGCAAAAGTATTAATCAGATTAATATTTCTAACAAGTGTTTCTATATAAAGATTGAAGAGTATCAGTGCCAATAGACATCCCTGTTTTACACCACAAGCAACTTTAATTTCTTTAGACAGTGCCCCATCTCGGCCATATCTAATACTTGCTATAGTATCTATATGCAACTTCTTTAAAATAGCTAACAAGTGATGATCAAGTCCCAGGCTGTCCAATAAATACCATAGTTTATTTCTATTTACTTGATCAAATGCTGATTTAATATCGATGAAGCCAACATATAAGGCTCCTTTTTTATTCCTTACATAGATATCGAATAGGTAATTAAGTGTACAAATCAAATCCATAGTCCCACATTCCTTTCTAAAGCCGCACTGTAATCTTGAAATATATTCAATTTCATCAACCCAAGTTGACAGCCCATCTAGAATCAGTCTAGAGTAGATTTTCTGTGTAACAGGAAGCAATGTTATAGGACGATAACACTTTGGATCCTGTTTATCTTCTTTTTTAAAGAGCAGTACAATTATTCCCTTGTTCTAAGCTTGAGGTAAACAGAGAGTAATATTTATATCATTAAACAATTGTGTAAGGATAATGGCCCAAAGCTCCAAATCATTATGTAACAGCTCTGCAGGAATGCTATCACCTCCTGCTGCCTTATTTCTTTTTTGTGCACTAATTGAATGTTTTACTTCCTCCATACCGAAATTAAGTGAGAAGTTATAGCAGAAATTCCTTATACTTTCATTAACTTCCTTATTTTCATTACAATCTATCCTAGAGCAATTATAAATGTTCCTATAATGTTTGATCCAGCTGTCTTACGAAATCATTCCTACAATATTATATTGCACATTTTCTTTATTGCATCCATAGGCAACTAATGTCCCAAATGCCTTCATGTCTTTGTTCACAAATACTAGCTTGAAGTTCTCCCCAAAGGTATCTCCTATAATTTGCCTTTTTTTTCTTTTACTGCAGATCTATATTCTGCTTTCAGCAAGCGAAAGGCTCTCAAAACATCCATTGTTGGTTGTTTTAGTCTTAATTTACCTACTCTCTTAATCTCATTCCTTAATATAAAACATTCACTGTCAAACCATTGATGTTCTACATCCCTATTCTTTGGATTTGCTATACTTTTTTGATTATTTAAAGTATTAACAATAATAGCTATCAACTCATCATACATCATAATTCTTTCATCCCCTTTCACTAAGCAATTAGATGTAAATTTGTTTATTATATTTTTTTACTTGTCCGTCATTAACTAAATTATCCAAGACTTGTTTTGTAAAGCCGTTCCACTTAATCCTTTTACTATATGTAGTACACATAAACCTATCTGCATCATATTCCTTTCTCTCATCTTACATTTTTACTGCTAAATCAAAATGGATTTTGCATGGGAAATGATCACTATCCCAAAGCCTCATCACTTTAAATTGTTCTACGAAGTTATAGTCAAAAGCTTCAATTAAGCATAAATCCAAAACATTCCTACCTCTTTTTGTCAAAAATGTAAATTCTCCATTTCTGTCTCCCTTTGCTCTTCCATTTAATAGTCTAAAGTTGTATTTTTCACAAAATTGAAAAACATTTTTACCATAATTTGACACACTTGTCTGTTTGGAAATTCTTATTGGTATATTCAAAGCATCATCTATACGCCAATCCCCAGATTGCTCTTCTCATGAGTTCCCTATATGGGCATTAAAATCCCCAGCCATAATTATTTTTAGGCCGATGAATCAGCTTTTAACTGACTCCATCCTGCTATCTATCAGATTCAAGACTGATTCATAGTCCTGTAACTATAATTTTGGAGGAATATAAATGTTAAATAGAGTCCACATACATGCATCATTTGCTATAATAATATACATAAAGTAATCAAAGGACATGCTAGCCTCCAACACTTTATACTTCATAGAGGTATCTATTAGAATCATTAAACCTCCTTTGGGTCTGCCACACTTCTTATCCCTTCTGGCATCCACTGCCCAAGACGTATAGCCCTCTAATATGTTGGATTGTCCCCTTATTAGCCAAGTTTCCTGTAAAAACAAAATAGGGGTCATTTTAACCCATTCCTTACATTCTTTACATAATAATTTTTCTTTCAAACATGCCACATTCCAGCTTAGTAAGTCTACAGGGCCAGTGACTACATTGTCCATCTCTGGTCAGTTTGTCAATTCCTGTGTATTTAACATACTTTCACTGCTAACCATACTTAGTGAAGCAACCAGTTCCAGCATATAATTTCCCTCAAGTTGATCATCTATCTCTAAAACAATTGAGCAATTGACCCTTTTCCCCAGTTAACTTCTGCATCTTTTATTATAAACATCTTCTTTCTCTTTCCCTATATTATGCACAGACTCCATAGGTGTAATATAGGCTGTTATCCTTGGTTGTCAGTAACTATTTTCTACCTTATCTTTCTTCACATTCTCACACATTCCCCCTTTATCTCTTTTGTTTTCTTGTCTTATCTATTGTTCCTGCCTTACTCTTATAGAAATATCCAATAGAATCCCCATTTCTGAGAATTTCTCCTTTTTCTTCAAAATCTTTTTCCTTTTATTCCCATCTTTGAGAACTATACAAATCCATCCTTTTGCTTTACTGGTCTTATAACGATATGTTGATTTTATATCTTGCCAATTCACTTTATGCCCCAATATACCTTTAAACAAATTATAGACTGCCAGTTTCAATGTATAATTATTCTAATTTCTTGATTTAGGCAGCCTGTGCACAAATATTGTTGGCAATAAGTCTCCTTCGGCTATTCTTTTATATTTTTGTTCTGCTAATAATTCATCCCCTTTACATTGATTATTTCCTTTAAATCTCACATTATTTTCCAGAGCTACTTCACCTTTACTTGCTTCATCCACATTTTCCTTATTTTCCTTACTTATTTTGGCCTGGCTTATTACTTTCCTCTTTGGTTGCATATTCCCATTAGTTACAGATTTAAACCTTGCTTCTTTAAGCTGTTTTTTTTTCTATTATTTAAAGCTTGCACTAACAGATCTATTTCTTTAATTTCTTTTGCTGCAGTTTCATTTGTTATAGTTTCTATTGATTTGGTCATTTCTTTATTTGCTGCATTTTTTGCATTATTTATGCTTTCTCCATTGGATGGCAACCCACTTTCATTATTATTATTATACTCAGCCATCTCAACTCTGGCTATGGATTCATTTACAGTTTCTTGTTTTCTACCCTTGCTGCCATTACCACTGCAGTCACAGTTTTTATTATTATTATTGGTGTTTTTAACATACATATCCATAAAAACACAAGAGAGAGTAGCCAATTCCAAAAGTTGAATATTACTAACTAAGATGTTGTTCTTTCTTTAAATCCAGCAGAATATTATGCAATGAATCACTCCCGTCATCACCTTGTTCATTAGGTTTACCCAAATAACTTGCATTTCCATCCATTTGTTCAATTATCTGAGCTTCCAAATCTTGTGACTCCCTTTCTTGCACATGTTTGCCTAATTCATAGTTAGGTAACACATCAGTATTATACTCCTTAATATATGGTGATAGAAAGGATTCATACTTTTCTACGAAGGTTCCATTATTAACATCCTGATTTTCCACTCCCTGAGTTGAACTTGGGCTTGAGCTTAACAAGCATATTGGTTCCCTGGTTATACAATCATCGCCCAAAATTAATTTCCCTTTATCCTTTAATGGGCACTTACTAGACAACCAATCATTATGCCCTTCATTTTCTCTATTAATGATAACATTTTGTCTAATATCTTTTTCTATACTCTCTTCTGTATTAATCAGATCAGAGACATGTAATTCAGTGCCAATACCACTTGTCTTTTTTTCCATGTTATGTATTTCAACTATTTGTATCTCATCCTCCAATTTTCTAATATAATTCATTAGAGGATGGGTACATGCATGAACCTCTTCTTTCTGTATTGATGTAGTAGAGGACATCATTTTAGGGTCAACCATTTTCCTTATAACTTTCGTATTCCCTCTTAACTCAATATGCTCTTCTGGATGATTTAAAAAATGTGTAATTTTATTCAGGTCCCCTTTTAACTTCATCTTTTATTGAGCTTTTTTTCTTTTCATTCTCTGATTTCTTTTTCCCCCCTTTTCTGCATATTTTATTTGCAGTATTTATAGTATTCATAGAAAACAGCTATAAATCTACTCAATAACTTTGAGATTTATAGCTGCTCATCTTAGCTAGAAGAAAATATATCAGAAGCAAAAGAGATTTAATCAAACATCCAACATATACAATATTATGAAAAGTAGCAGCAAAGGCAAGTTCCAAGTACCAAAGTGTCTTGATCAGTATCCAAGTTTCAGTATTCAGTATTCCTTATCTCTTCCCTATGATGCCAACAGCCCTTAGGACTAGCAGTAGTAGCAAACAAACATAAGCTCTAAGTTAGAGAGCACACAAAAGGGCTGAAGGTTAAAAGTTTACTTAGTGGAAATACTGACACTCTCAGGAAAGTCACAGGGTCACTTATTACTGCTTGTATACAAATGACCACTCTGGTTCTTCAAAAATAAGTTCAAAAGACGCTTGCCAGAATCCTCTAAAAACTCTATAAACCCTTCTTAAGCGACGCTCAAGTCTGTTTGATAACCACTCTCATGGAATGGGTATTGGAGTAAAAGGAGCAAGCAGGCAGTTCGCAGCTTCTCATAAAATTAATAAGCACCAGGTGTCTTCGTTCCATTGTTTTTTGGGGGTATCGGCTATGCTAGACTGTCAGTGCAATCCATTTCACTCCCACTGAAGCTCATAAGGAGTACGAGTACAGCAAGTAAAACTTGGTATACCACAGCAAAAAAGATTATCTATACTGTCGTTACAAGCAGCGTATGCAGTTACATACTTTCTTGCTTGCTTGCCGGCTAATTTAGCATCAGTATTTAGGATCTGACTCAAATAATGCTATGGTATTCCTCTGCCCCATATGAGAAAGGCAGCTTGCAGTTCCCCTGTGGTGTCCCAAATGATTATGCCTAGCTGATACCTGTCAATTAAATACACCTGGCTAGCCTGGATCACGCAGCACAGCTAGTTAAAAAAAATGGCACAAAATTTTACCACACACAGGATTATAAAAAGTAAAATACTAACAATTATAAAATCAATAATAAAACTACCAGAGTAAAAGCAATTAAATCCTAGTAATGAGACATAAAAAAGCATGTATAAGTCCTAAACACCAGGGAGAAAAATACAAAAAGTAAAACTAAAACAGCAGTAAAATTCTCCTCTAAATGCCATAGCACAAAAGGATTCCTTAGCTTTACTTAGCTTTATTTCAGTTTTTATACAGGAAACTTCCCTTTTAAGTTAAAAGTTCAGGGTTTAGTTCAAGGTATAGTACAGCGATAGCGTAGACCGTAGGGCCTATCTCCCAACCCAGCCGTCTGACCGGCTTCTCTCCCCTTCTGCACCACTTATGCCTGAGTCCATCGGTTGGTATTCCTATTGCAGAAAGGAGAGAGGGACAAGAGAAAAAAACTAAACCAACAGAAGTGGATGGCAATAAGATGAACTGGAAAGGCTACAGCACCGATCAGGCAAACAGGTGGGAGGAGTGGCTCTTTATGTGAAGGAAAATACTGTATAAACACCACAGAAATTCAAGGGGAACTGGGAGGAGGGGAAATTATGGTGGTTATACTAGAAAGAAGTAAGGGTGCAGACATCTGCACAGGGGTAATATACAGACCTCCAGCTTTGGGGGGGGAGGTAGATAAGGATATGATGTTAGCAATCCAAAGGGAGAGGTGTTGCTGCTTGGTGATTTCAGTCTACTGGATGTGGTGTGGAGCCTCCCCACGGCAGCAACAGCTAGGAGCAGGAACATCTTGGACTCCCTGCAGGAGACATTCCTTAAACAGCTGGTCATAGAACCCACATGGGAGATGGCACTTCTGGACCTGGTTCTCACAAATGGGGACAGTGTGACAGGGTTTACTGTAGGGGAACACCTTGGGAGCAGTGATCATCGAATAGTGTGGTTTGAAATAATGAAGGGGTGGAACCAAGCCCCACAAAAACAAGACCTAGACCTTAGGAGGGTGGATTTCAGAAAGATGGGAAAATGCCTAGAAGAGGCACTGGTTGGAGTAGGAGAGCAGAAGGGAGTAGAGGAACAGTGGGAAATGATCAAAACAGGGATTGCATTGGTGACAGGTGACACAACTGTGTGTCAGACAGGTCAGCAAGGGGAAGAGGAAGGAGAGGATGCTATGGTTTTCTAAGGAGGTAGCAGAAAACATTAAAGCAAAAAAATGGCATTTAAGCAATACAAAAAGACACAGGAGGAGGGGATAGGAAGTGGTATAAGGAAAAACAAAGCCTGGCGGGGAAGGCAGTTAGGGAAGCCAAGCCACAAGCAGAAGAATGCATATCAAACTCAGTGGTAAGCGGGGACAAAACCTTTTACACCTACATCAATGAAAAATGTAAGGTATGGGGAGCAATTGTGAGACTGATAGGGGAGGATGAGGGTAGTGTAGAGGATGACCACCAGAAATCGGATATACTGAACAAATACTTCCATTCAGTTTTTACAAAGGAGGGGGCAGGAAATGGGCCAGCAATAAGTGATATGGGCAGGAACAACATGGAAATGGATAAGGCCCTTTTCCAAAGGAAAGGGTCTTCAGGGAACTGAAGGCAATAAGGGTTGATAAGACTATGGTACCAGATGGGGTGCACCCCAGGATACTGAAAGAGTTAAGGAAAGAGTTGGCAGAACCTCTGAATACTCTCTTTAACCTGTCATTGTAAACAGGGGAAGTACCCAAGGACTGGAGGAGAGCTAATGTGGTCCCTCTATACAAAAGTAGATCAGGGAGGAAGCGGGGAGCTACAGACCAGTCAGCCTGACCTCAGTAATGGGAAAGGTCATGGAAACACTAGTAGAAGAAAGAACGGTGGCAGACCTGGCTGTCAATGGTCCATAGGACCCATGGCAACATGACTTTATGGGAGGGAGGTCATGTCAGACTAAACTCATTGAGTTCTTCAAATGGGTAACCAGGGAGCTGGATCGGAGAGGGGCAGTGGATGTGGCCTACCTGTATTTCAACAAGGCCTTTGACACCATACTGCATAGAAGGCTGTTAAACAAGCTGGGGAGCACAGGGGTGGTAAAGAAGGTAGTGAAGTGGGTGGAGAATTTGCTGGATAATAGGACCCAGATGGTGGTGGTAAATAACATTCATGTTGCAGAATGTAAAGTGACCAGTGAGGTACCACAGGGATCAGTGCTTGGTTCAGTACTCTTCAATGTCTTAATCAGTGATGTTGCAGAGGATCAGGAAGGGAAAATTTGCCTGTTCACTGATGACACTAAGTTCTGAAACAGGGTGGACACACCAGGGGGAGTGAATAAAATGAAGGGAGATCTAAGGAAACTGGAGGATTGGTCAAGGGATTGGCAGCTTGGTTTCAATGCAAACAAGTGCAAGACAGTGCACATAGGGCACAAAACCCCAGGAGTTACATATCAACTTGGGTGGAAGAAATAGCATGCTCCAAGCAAGAAAGAGACCTGGTGGGTGATCATCTCTAATGACCTCAAGCTAGGTAGGCAGAGTGACAAGGTGGTAGAAAAGGTAAAAAGGATGCTAGGATGCATAGGCAGGGTAATCACCAGCAGATAAAGGGAGGTAATAATTCCACTGTACAGGACATTAATGAGGCTGCACCTTAAATACTGTGTCCAGTTCTCAAGGCCTCATCTACGTAAGGACCTAGAAAGAGTGGAGGCGGTTAAGAGGAGGGTAACCAAAATGGTGCCGGGACTTCATCGCTAGCCATATGAGGATAGGCTGAAGGAATTAAATATGTACTCCCTGGAGGAGAGGTGGGTGTGGGGGGATATGACTGAGACATTAAAGTACCTAACAGGGAAGAATAAAGTACAGGAGAATACCATATTCCAAAGAAAAAGATGCTAAAGTATGAGGAGGCACAAGATGAAACTGGAGGGAGGAAGGTTCAGGGGAAACATGAGGAAGTACTTCTTCACAGAGAGGGTGGCAGACAAGTGGAACAGCCTGCCAGCAGAGGTGGTGGGGCAGAAACAATTACAGGTTTTAAACATGCTTGGGATCAGCATAGAGGATTGCTGGTAGTTGGGGGTACAACCTAATGCTAGCATTGCATGATTGAATGCAACTGTTAGTGGTAATGTAGTTGTGCAGACTAGGTGGGCTGAGGGCCCTTATCCGCTGACAATTTCTATGTTTCTATATTTGTAATCTTAGATCTTACTCCAATTCAGTTTTTCGCAATACCTTGCCATTTAGAATGTATTCTGACTTTGGGTTTCTTGCATCCAATGCATCACTTTGCATTTGTCTACATTAAAGGAAAGCTTGCTTTGATGTGCTTAGTTTCCTAGTAGTGTTACTTCATGCTGTAAAGGTTCTGTATCTTTCTGGTTTTCCACAGTTGCCCCTAGTTTTGTGTCATTCACAAATATAAATAACCACTCATTTTCAGAACACTGCATGGATGACACAAAAATATTAAAGAAGGCAGGTCCCAACACCGAACCCTGTGGCACTCCACTGGTGACTGATATCTACTCTCTTTTTTGTCTCATTCAACTGTGATGGTATTCAACTGACTATATTGTTGTTGATGTTCATTTTTTTTTCATTTTATTAATTAATTCCAAGTGGGTTACTGTGTTGAAGGCCTTACAGCAATCCAAAAATTGGGAGGTAGTATAGCGCAGTGGTTTAAGGCTCTAAGCTGCAAATCTAGAGACCTGGGTTTGAATTCCACAGCCCCCACTTGCATATTGTGTGACCCTGAGCAAATCACTTAACTTCCCTGTGCTCTCAGGTCGCACCTGTAAATAAGCTTTCAGCTTAATGTGTCACTACTGGTTAAACAATTGAAAAAAAAAAATATTCCACAGTCTAAAGCTTTACTTATTTGTTCAAAAAACTAATACGTTTTTTGGGCTGATCTCTTCTCTCTAAATCCATGCTGGGGTGGATCAACCATTCCTTCAGACAGTATATGCCTCTCTTTCTCTTCCTTAATAAGACTTATAGGATTTTACCTACTGTCAAGATAAGGCTGACTGGTCTGTAGTTCATATAATTTGTCTTGTTATCATTCTTGAATATTGGGACTAAATTTGCTTTCTTCCATCCAGACACTGCTATCCATTTATTTAGTGATTTTTGAAAATCCTTAATAAGGCCTGCAATTTATTCTGCTAGTTCTTTAAGGAGGCCTAGGGTGTAATTTATCTTGGCCTGGAGATTTATTAGGATCTATGGGTCCTATATTCAGTAAAGCACAAAGTAGAGCACAAAGGTTTGCATTCTGCTTTGCAATTGCCCAGGGGTCCGAGCATGCTATATGTAGTTGAATAGTGCACCATCGTTATCTGGCTGAATATAGACCATGTCAGTGGAGCACTAAATGGAGTAGTGCTGCCAAAGAGTGGCTGCCAAAGTGGGCCGCAAGAGTGGATATGGATGGAACTTTACCTGCAATATTCAATGGACCCTACCAAATGAGCCTATTGGGCATCCAAGGTGCCAAGGGGACATTTGCATGCCCAATATGATCCCATTTGCAAGGGTAGTGAAGGCAGGTAGAGTGGCGCTGTCATCTCTTCCCCAGTCCAAGACAGTAGCTATCCCTGGTGCTAGGGGTCCTGCAAATAAATTACAAATAAATCCTCCCTAGTGCTAGTAGTCCCACCTCCCTCTGATCACCAGCCCATTTCTAAAGAAACACCTCCCTGGTGCTAGTGCCCACCCCAGTCACCAGCCCATAATGTTACAAATAAATCCCTGGTGCTAGTGGTCCCCCACCTCTGATCGCCAGCTGGTAATGTTACAAATAAATCCCTGGTGCTAGTGGTCCCCCATCTCTCCGATCACCAGCCTGTATCTCAAGAAACATCTCTCTGGTGTTAGTGGTCCCCCATCTATCTGATCACTTGCCCATCATGTTAGAAATAAATTCCTGGTGCTAGTGGGCCCCTCCCCCCTCTGATTATCAGCCCATATCTAAAGAAACAACTCCCTGGTGCAAGTGGTCACTATGCTTCCTCCAATCACCAGCCCATATCTAAAGAAACATCTTCCTGGTGCTAATGCCCCCCCCCCGATCACCAGCCTGTAATTTTACAAATATGCCCCTTGTACTAATGGTCCCCCTTCCCCTCCAATTGCCAGCTTGTATCTAAAGAAACATCTCCCTTTAGATACAGGCTGGCAATCAGAGGGGTGGACCAGTAGCACCAGGGAGTACTTTTGTAAATTATGGGCTGGTGATAGTGTGGTACTACGGATCGCAAGGGTAAGTGTACTCCCCCAGTGGTCAGCCAGCTAGTTGGCTGCATTACCTCCAGCAGCCACTAGGGTTGCATGGAGTAAGAGGTGGTTTTGTTTGGTGGAATCTGCACAGTACAAAAGAACCACACCAAACCCTTTTTCATGGTGCAAATCTGCAGAATATCAGCTTGTACCAATAATCCTGTTCCTGCCGCACCATGTGCATAACCTCCAATTTTGTTTTGTACGGGTGCTAACCCTGTTTTTCGGTGCAACCAAAGTTTTTGAATATTGGGCTCCAGCGCAAAACCCAGTCTGCGTGGGCAAACACCGGTTAGTGCCCATGTAAAGTTTTGAATATTGGGCCCCTTTGTCTTTTAACTTCTTGTGTACTTTCGCCACTATGACTGACATGTTATTTATGTTCTTGGAAAGATTGCTAAATTCTCTATGATTTTCTTTAGCTTGATATACAGTCAGAAAATAGTCACAGTAAATATTTGCCAAATTAGCAACACTGTTTATCTGAATACAGTATTATCTTTAATTATTGGCCCACTTTGTTGTTGTCCCTTCTTTAGACTATTGACATAATTATGAAAAGATTTTTGTTGTCCTTGGCATTTTCTACTAACTTGTATTCCTCAATCATCTTAGCATCTTTAATATACAGTATTCTTCACATTAATACTAAGGTTCATACTAAGGATGTTGAGGAGCCAAAAGGCATGGTGCCCATAAATGCTCCTATAGTAATTCAAGTTTCATAATACCTAACCTTACTGCCTGCCAGTATATATTGGCTGGCAGTATAGTCTAGAGGTTAGAGTAATGAGCTGTGAATGAGTTTGATACATCCAGCTGGCCTGGGTTTAATTCCCACAACCTCCACTTGCATATTGTGTGACTCTGAGTAAGTCACTTAACCACCCAGTGCTCCTGGGTCACCCCTGAAAACAGGCACTTGTGCCTAGTGGACTTTACCTGGTTACCAAAGAATAAAAAAAAATATTTATCAAGTTCAGTCTTAAACTCCTTCTATGTTTAACAGATTATTATCTCTATAGGTAATCTATTCTGCAGGTTGACAATCCTTAGAGTATAGAAATATTTGCGTTTGTCAGTTTTAAAAGCCCTATCCATTATCTGCATTGTGTGTCCTCTGGTTTACTTAGAAGAGGTCTTAAAATCTATGCCCATTTCAACCATAAGGTATGGGTCATTTATGATATCAAACATTAGCAGGAAGTCACCCCTCATTCTTCTTGTCTCAAGAGTCATCTAATTCTTGTACTTGGTCTTTATATTTCTACCACGCTTCTGGAAAATTCCTTTGTTTCACTGCTTTATAAGCTTTTCTGTTCTTTCTTATTGCTTTACACTTTGTTATTACACCAAGCAGGAATCTTGCCTCTGGAATTATATAGTGTTCTTGCAGCGATGTAACAACACAGTACTGAAGCTGTGAGCATAATTTCTTCCACATACCATCTAAATTAAGCTCCTTAAAGTCATTTTTCTAGTCCCTTTTTTAAAAAAAACATTTTAATTACAGAGTAATTTTATTTATTGTAACATAAAGCTGTTTCTTTTGCAGTTGCAGTGTTGATATAGAACTGCAGTATTTTGTGATCACTGTCACTTAGTGGGTCTCTAACAGTACAGATTGAAATCTATTCCTCCATGTTGCTCAATACTAAATCTAGCATGTTGTTCCCTACTGTCCCAGACTTCACATACCACTCCAATTTTATGGCATCAACCTACTCAATAAAGTAATTTTCAAGTTATGTATCCCCCCCCACTTGTGTTCCAATTGATGTTTAGGGAATTAAAGTCACCATGCAGTATCAGCCTGTTGCTGAGATCTAAGCTTCCTAATATATCTAGGAATTGTTTTTATTTTGCTGTTATGTAAGGGAGAAGATATGTAATATAAAGGCATTACAATTTTCTCTTTAGTATCTGGGCTTAGTTCAATCCATAATTACTCCACATCCTCACTGTTTACTTTGATGATATAAACCTGGAATGCCTCTATACTAAATATGAGTGACATTGAATGGACAGAAAAGAAAGCAACTAGCAGTGGCGGCAACCAACTACTAGATATATGTAAAAAAATCATCTAATACAACACATTAAGGACCAACAAGGGAAAATCATATATTAGACATTATAATATGCTCAGAGCAGATTCAGGTTGAAACCTGTTTGGTAGGAGTTTCATTGGGAAACAGTGACCACAGAGTAATCAGTTTCACAGTACTCTATGAATTTATGTCCCTAATTTGCTGTACTGAGATTTACATATTTGAAAAAGCAGATACTAAGCAAATACAAATCAAATTGAATGATGCTAACTGGGAACACATATTACAGAACAAAACAACAGAAGAAATGTGGCAGACAAATAAAAGAATAATTCTAAATAGAGCAAATGAAACTATACCTACTGTAAGATCAAGAAAATTAGAAACAGTGCTAAAAAACAAAATGGTTAAATAAAAAGGTAAAGAAATTACTCAAGAAAAAGAATAGATTATAAAAATTACAAAAAAACATCAGGTACAGAAACTTCAGTGGAGGCATTCAGGAAAATACAACAAAGTTGTAAAGAAGAAATTAAGGAAGCAAAAAATATGATGAAAGTTAATCTAGCAAGAAAGGCAACTAATGACAACCTGAAAGAGTTTTACTCCTACTTTAACTCTAAAAAATCCACAGTCACTAATAGGCCCAATAAATCACTTAAACTAAATAACTAAGGACAATAAAAAACTAGCGGGAGTTTTCAACACATATTTCTGCAAAGTTTATAATAAGGACCCATGTCAACATAACGTGCCACATAAGGATGTAATAAACATTACTGAAGAGGAAATAATGATAAAAATAAAACATCTCAAAAAAATTCCTCACCAGGTCCTGATAAAATCTCCAATAGTTTATTTCATCAAATAATGGTCAAACATCTTACTGTCTGAGCAGTCATTAAATTCATGTACCATACCACTGCAATGGAAATCAGCACATTTCAGAAAAGGAGATAAATCAAAACTACAGAACTACTGACCCATAAGCTTAACCTGTGTCATTTGCAAAATACTAGAATCTATCATTAAGGACAGGCTATCTCCAGTTCTTAACAACTGTGATAAAGAGCAACATGGATTTAAAAGGGTTAGAATCTGCACCACAAATCTTCTCTGCTTCTATGAGAAGGTCAATGAGGCAAGGGAGAAGAAAATGTAAAACAACGTAGTATACTTAGACTTTGTCAAGGCGTTTGACCTTACATCACATTGGGCCATCATTAAAAAACTACAACATATAGAAATTGGTACAGGCTACCTTCTATGGATATAGGAATGAGTCACAAATAGGTACCAGAGAGTGGTGGTGAATGGACACTTATCGGAGGTGGGGCCCATTACAAGTGGAGTGCCAGAGGGGCCCATTCTGGGCCTTCTACTTTTCCAGATCTTTATCTCTGACGTAACAGTACACCTTAATAGCTGGGCATCAAAATATGCTGATGACACCAAAATAGGAGGTCCATCAAAAACTGAAAGTGACATGAAAATTATCCAAAACGATGTGGATAAAACTGCAAAATGGGCAGACGACTGGGGTATGAAACATAACCAGGCCAAATGTAATGTAATGCACTTACTGGAGGTCCAGTGGGTAGTGTAGGTGGAGAGGGGGCAGCAAGGTAATGAGAGGTGGATGGGGCTGAGATGATGCCATGGGGTGCAAAGCATTCCTCCACATGCTCACACAGCCATGTTCATGGGCTTCAGGGGGTTCAGGGAGAAAACCAAAAAAATACATATGTCTCTCTGTTGCCAGTTGGCGGGAGGAGGCGATGGGGACCAAGTAGCTGAATTAAAAAAGAATGAAAGACCAAGGAAGAGTTCAGCGAAGATATGCAAAGTCTCTCAAGGCACTAAGGGAAAAAAATTATGAGGAACAGCTCTTTTCCCTAAACTTTATGTCACTTACTACTAGGCATATATGAGGCGACATGCTATTTATATATGATGTCATGCAGGATCCAACTCTCCTTAATGAATTAAAGATCGCATTTAAAGATGGAATAATGGAGTCTAGGGGACACCTATTACAAATTAATGGAATTAAGTTTAGGGGTAACTCTAGGAAGTACATCTTTACATCAAGTGTGGGGAATATATGGAATGACTTGCCATTGGAAGTAGTCGTTAGTAGAA
The DNA here is from genome assembly GCA_016271365.2 of Neoceratodus forsteri. Classification (NCBI taxonomy): domain Eukaryota; kingdom Metazoa; phylum Chordata; order Ceratodontiformes; family Ceratodontidae; genus Neoceratodus; species Neoceratodus forsteri. The sequence goes on along the minus strand of CM057451.1, from coordinate 1,057,654,073 downwards.
CTAAGATAAAGTTTAAAAAGAACTAGATATTCACATTTTAAATGAAGGAAGAATTATGTACTTCAGATAAGCCCTATAGGAGCAATAATGGGCATAAGCCTTCTAGCTCCTGATACTACATAGTATGAACCATAGTATAGTATATTATTTTTAATATACATTGTAACAATTTTTTTGTACTCCCGCCTTTGTGAAAAAGGTTACATCATTCAATGTCTTTTCCCTATCCATCCTTATGCCACCAAATTTTAGTCACTGCACAAATCTGCACAGCTTCCCTATGAATTAAGTACTCCAATTCTCCTCTCTTATTGCCTTGTCATCTGGCTTCAGTTAATAAAACTTTCCATTTATCCTCTCTCTGCTTTCTGTTTCAAGCCTTAGCCTGCACCATCTGCTTTTGTATTATTTGTGTGTCACCTCTCCCATTCCCTCTTGCCTCTAGTTTAAAAGTTTTGTTATGGTTCCATTTATTCTTTCCACCAATACCTTAGTCTCATGTCTGTTTAGGTGCAGTCCATCAAATGCAAACACTCATTGGGCTCCTTCAAACCTGTCCCATTTTCTAAGGCAAGTGTAGCCTTCCCTCAAACACCGTCTCCACAGCCATGCATTTAAAGTTTCAATTGCATTTGTTTTTGCTCTCCCGGCTCTTGGCACCCTTTAAATTTGTGAAATCATAACAGTACATTTTCTTCAAATTCCCTTTGGATTTAAAGTTGCCTCCTTTTGCAAACATTATTTTTCCCACATGCAATACCCACAAGTTTTTTTACTCTGTGGCCCTTATTGTTCCCTCCAAATTATTTTTGATGTCCTGTGCTCCAGCACCTGATAGATTGCTTGAAGTAAAGTTTTTCTCCTCAATTCACCTTTACATATTAGCCACTCTACATATTTGCTGTCTTGCCTAGAGCCATCAGCCATGGTTTAAATTATCGGTTATATGAAGTTCTAAGCTTCCTGGCCCCTTGTCTTTGCAGTCCTCGCTGACACCAGCAGAAATGCACGGACCGCATGCTTGCCTCTGTGGATGTCTCCTCTGCTTGTGTTTGGCTTTGCTTGCAAGGGGCTGAGATTTATCTAAGTGGTACCAGAAGTAGACATCCAGGTGTTCTATTTGAAAATGTTACTTAACAGCTAAAATTTACGAAAATGTACTGCTGGTCCTACCTTGACCACAGTACAGTCCTCCCAGAGCCCACAGTTAAAAAGTATAGCATTAACAGTGCTTAAAAAAGTGCTCCATTTATACTTTTTTAGTTCTCTCAATGCCAGGAAAAAACTTCTCTTCCTATCAGTGTCCATTTGGTATTTCAGAGGCAGCAGTACACCCAATGTTCCCTATTAAATAGTAAATAGTGAGAAAGGTAGAGCTGGAATACAGGTTTTTATTTGATTTATTCTTTTAATTTTAGGAACGCTCCACACTCGTTCACTTGTTCAGCTGGATGATTTAAGGAAAGGGTATCACAATCACACTCACACACACATATTAGTGATATAAAATCAATTGTGCAACACTCTCACCATTGTGTTAATTAAAAAATTCACACACAAAAAGTTTGGGGGTTATTTTACAGTACCTACTTTTAGCTCAGTAAACTGTTCTGTTCAAATTCAAATCATACTAGTAGACCCTCTGGCGAGGTGTTGTTTGTTGCTGCTGGTATTTAGTTTTACTGCTGTGTTTATTTTTTTTTCTTGCAATATTAAACATATAATATATAAATGGTCTAGAAAAGGGAGAGGTGCCAGCAAGGCAGCCAAGAAGTGTACTTGTTCTGTGGGGAAAAAGGTTGTTCCAGCTAAAAAAAACAACCTATACATAAGCTTCATCCAGGGGCTCTGGGGCTGGCTTTAGTAGTAAAGGAGTAATTGGTGGATGTGACAGTGGCATTAGTGTTGCTAAATTATTGTCTACCACATCTGTAGCAGCCCTGCTGGTGTATGCTGGGGGAGGCAGTAACAAGAGGATCAGTCAGTGAGGGAGCAAAATCTCAGGCTCAGAAACAGTACTCGAGGAGGAGGAGGTTGTTGGTGTCTCTGTGACTGCAGGTGGTGGTGGCACTAAGCCTGATCTGGATGATAGGTTCCCATTCCCAAATGAGAGTGCACAGCTTGATGGCAAGTTATATCAGGTCTTTTCTACCAGTAAAACAATTTTTCTGCTTGGGGCAATAATATTAACAGATGAATGCTTTATATGAATGTAGGGAATGCAATTTTATGTCTGTATGCTTTGCATAAAAATGTATAAACTTCAACTGATAACAAAAAAAAGAGAAAACAAAACATCCCAAATCACTGCATTCTTTTAAGCCGGATCCATGAATCCTACTGACTCAAATGCTTCCTGACTGGCTATGTCACAATGCCAAGTCCAGCTGTTCGGTAGTCCAACACTACATAGCATGTTTTTTGCGCATTATTCAAAATATCCACCCAATCATGCTATTGACTGGGAGGTATACAGCGAGCACTTAATGCTCACAATGAATCTACTGCCATTCCTTTTTGTGGAGAACATGGGATTTAGAAGTCTGAGGACACATGCCTGTCCCAAATGACAGATTCCTTCACAAACATACTTCTCCACCCATGCCATTCCAGAACTCTGTGGGACTCTGACATGCACAATAATCCATACCCTGCAGCATTCAGCATCCTCATACATACATGTCAGTGTGGATATGTGGAAAAGTGGTCAAACAGATGGTTGCACCAATTTGTGCATTACAACACTTTGGTCACAGGTATCTAGGGTAGTATTCACCCTTGGCCAGGGAAACATTTTTACTAAGCCCAGTTTCAGTGGTAGCAGTGCTATGAATATTTGCCAGCACACTACAGTGACAATGAAGAGCATAACTAGATCACACACAGGTCAGAACATGTTAGAATTGCTCCTGAGTGACATTGACGAGAAGATTCAGCATGTGGTGCTGGTACCATGGAGGATGGGGTGGCATAGGTTCTTCAGGCTGTTGTGGAGTGAAGAAGGATAGGGAATAGCTGACACTGAGACATTTGTGTATCACTAGTTTCATTTTGACCCAGCTTCACCTTGATGTACCCCAGGAGCAAACTTACAGGTGAAGTTGCCAGATGAAATTACCAAAAGCAATTTTCCTATTAAATAGAAAAAAGTCCACAAATTTGTGAAGGTGAATTTAATGAATTAGCCTTAACTTCCCTGGTGAAATAACATATTGCAACATCTCTAGAGTTAAGAAACAGTTTTATTTTTGATTTCCTTATTTGCTTTTCTGCAATTTTCTGTAATGAAAAAAATATAAATTTTCTGGGAGGGACACTATTTTTTGGTTTTTTAAATAAGTGGCAGTTGTGCTAGAGGGGACTGCATCTTTAGCAATGCATGCTTGGTTGGCAGCCCACAGATATGACTGGTTGTAAACAAAAATTACAAAACCATTATTTAGTCATTAAAAAGCTGGCCATTAATTGCAGTGTTATTAGAATAATGCACTGGGTGGTATATGTAATGAGGATTTTTTACCCACCCAAGGTATGGGATTTCTGATAAACCACCAGAGTGGATCTTGAGTGGTTTATCAATATATCCAACATTGAGGGTGTGTAAACCATCTGAGTTTCCCACCTCCCCATGTTTTATTTTTTATAATAACTTGTAAAAAATTATTTTGTTAGAGAACATGAAATTTATTAACTTTCAAATGTAACATGCAGGTGTGAAATGGATTCCATGTTCTGTGTACAGTAGATCACTCTACATGTTAATTCAGCTGTTATACTGCAAAATTAACAGATCAATTCATTTAACAGAAACAGAAGTTAATTAAGTGATAACGTGCAGTTGCTTAAAGTATACAAAGCAATAACCGGCTTCTGTGAATGATTAAATGCCAATGCGAAGCCGATGCATTTAATCTTTCACAGAAGCCGGTTTTTGTGAGTATACTCCAAGCAATTGCATGTTATTACTATTATATGACATGGAGTGATGTACATGTTTGGTAAAATTGAAGTACAGAGACATTTTGGGTCCACCGTTGGAAAGCACGGTGCCATGCATTCACTCCCTGCAGCAGCGCAGAGCTGAGGGAAAACTCAGTCATAAACAAGTTACAAATTTTTGGTAAAATATAAGTAAAGTATTGTTTTTGATATCGCTGGTAGTACAGAATAGCACACATTTACTCACAGGCTGAAACGAGCACTGTAAAGTAATGTTTTTGCTTCTAAAAACTAAGCAGGAGTCCAGGCATGTGCATTAGTGGAGGTGTTAATGTGCATGTGTGGAATCCCTCTTCAGTTTTTAGAACCAAAAAACATGACTTCACAGTGCTCGTTTAAGCTTGTGAGTAAATGTGCGCTATTCTGTGCTGTCAGGTGTATGAAAAACAAAACTTTACTTGTATTTTATCAAAAATGTGTAACTCATTCACAAACAAGTTTTCTTTCAGCTCCACACTGCTGCGTGTGTGAAGGCTCAGGGTGAACGCGGTGCACTGAGGTTTTCCGATGGTGAACTCAAAATGTTTTTCTAATTAACATTGAAAATAAAAAGTAGTTTAAAATACATTTAAGAGGATATTTCCATTTTATAATACAAGTTTGTACTCCACAGACCTTCAGTTATTTGTTGTGAATCCTGACAGTGTCATGAGTGTGGGCTTGGCATATCTCTCATTAACCGACTGTGGGCAAGGTTGATTAACCGACTGTAGGCGGGTTTAGTGTTTCATTAAATGACTGTGTGCAGGGTTTCAGTGAATAAACAACTCGGGGGATATGGTTTGCAGTTTGTGAGAGAAAAACTTGCAGTTGTTCTCTTTTGTGATTGGCTGATACCAGATACATGTTGTATAATAGAATTTAACTGATATGAACTATGCAACAGCATTCTGTTATGGCATTTGGTTTAACTCACTGAATGCAAGTAAACACAAGATTTCAGATGAACAAAGTAGTTAATTTGATACCTTTAATTTGACCAACAAGAATTTTTGGAACACAAGATTTTCAGATAATATTGTGTCCTTCTTCGTGTAAGACATTTTAATTTCTCACCTGAAGAAGGACTTTGTGTAGTTTGAAAGCTTGTGTTCTGAAATGATTCTTGGTGGTCCAACAAAAGGTATCAAATCACTGACTTCTACTCATCAGATTGTAAAAGCACCAATATGGCTACAAACAATTCTCTGCAAACAGTCTCAGTAAAGCTTTATACGGTTTTGAATAGGATACATTTTCAAACAAATTCAGGCTCAGTTACAAAAATATATGTGTCTACAGTTTTCATTTTTTTCAAATGTCAACTTACTGTTAAACTAAACAGCAAACAAAAAGTAATTTCAAAATGTTGTGGGATAAAGTGGGCGGTGTACTGCTTCTGTGGCACAGCTGACAAGAGGTAAGGTAGTTCACTTTTGGCACTTTTAAAAACTGTGTGAGAGAGAGTGCTCACAACTGTCAAATGCGTAACTCAGCTTTTGGTGATTGACAGCTGTGTGTCACACTAACTTTGTTATGCACTTTTCATTATATGCAGGTATAACTGAGCTATCAACCTCAGAATTTCATATATAATCAATGGCCAACAGTTACTTTACAGCAATTTAAAAATATTTATATGTAATCTTTTAGGCACTAATAACTAATTATAAAAATGACACAGGAAGTACACATTTGCTTGCTTACCACTGAAATTCTGTGGTTGATTGTTCTGATACAAGCTACAAGACCATCTCAACAAATATGACCTTCTCTGCACACAACAACATGGGTTCTGCAAAGGTCACAGCACTTCTACGGCTTTGCTTCAACTAACATCACACATTCACACAGCACTGGATAAAGGCCACATCACTGGTTCTATCTTCATTGACCTCACCAAGGCTTTCGATACCGTCCACCATACACTACTCCTCACCTCCCTTCTCAATCTTGGTCTCTCTCTAATGAGGCAGTAGGTTGGTTTGCCGACTATCTTTCTAATCAAACTCTTCAAGTAAAAATTGGCAATACTCTCTCCTCCAAATCTTCTGTACTCTCAGGTGTCCCTCAAGGGTCTATATTGGGTCCCCTCCTTTTCAGCCTATTTCTTAACTCCCTCCCTGCAACCTGCACTTCCAATCTATTACTCTAGGTGGATGATGCTGTCATCTTCACCTCCAGCCCAGATCCCTCTCAACTCCACCTTTCCCTCCAGTCCTCTTTCACAGCTGTCGAAAACTGGCTCACCTCCAAACGCCTTATCATTAACTATAAAAAAACCAAATGTATGCTTTTCGCGCATCAGTTAAATTCCAAGATAGGTAGTTTCCCTCAAATACTATCGGGGTCTCTGACCCCCCTTGGAATTTGCTCATTCCTTCAAATATCTGGGCATAACTTTGGATCCTGGCCTTACCTATCATGAGCATATTCGTCATCTATCGAAGGCTCTAAACATTAGACTAGGGCTTTTGCACTGCTTTAAACATTGTCTAACCCACGAGGCCCTTAAGCTCGCTATCTCCTCCTCGGTTCTCCCCCTGCTTGATTATGGACTTCTTACCTTTGGTGGGGCAAGCTCCTCAGCCCTTGATAGCCTTAGACTTGTCCTAAATAGAGCCTGCTGGCTTCTACTAGGGTGCGATAGACTTACCCATACCTGTGTGTTATATCAGGATACCAATTGGCTTGACCTCAACAATAGAATCAAATTCCACACTTGTGTCCTAGCTAAAAAAATCTCATTGGGCCTCTCCCCTGCAGCCCTTACCCCTTTAATCACCACAGACCAAAAAGCTCAGCACACCCGTAGCTCTGATTCTCTATGTCTCTCCATCCCCTCCTGTCATACAACACAATTCCAAAGATCCTTTTGTTACCGGGCACCCTTTTGGTTTAACTCCCTACCCAGCGCCCTGCATCTTGATCAGTGAATTGGGCAATTCAAATCACTCCTGGGTTCACACCTTCGGGCCACAAGCATCTGTAGCTGTAAATGATCCAAGGCCCTGCCCAAACAACATTGACAACGGCCTCTGGCCTCTTCCTACATCTACTAAAGCCGTCTTCTCAGGGTGTTAACTCCCTGACACCTACTAACTACCGCCTCTGCACCAGGTCAGGTAGCTAGACTTCTAGGACTGTAAATTTACCTCACTTCCTTACCCTGTAACACTTATTATATTGTTAGTATGCACTACCTGCATTGTGAACTCTGTCCAAATTGTATATGGCATGGATCCAAGTGATTAAGTCTGTAACATTCCCTATATTACTTTATTTCTGCTCAAATTGTTTGTTTGTATCTCTGTAAGCATTATACATGACGTGGAACCTTTGTAAAGGAGTCTTTGACTCAAAGGTATTTCTGATTCCCTAAAATAAATAAATAAATAAATAAATAAAATAAGTCTATTTACACATTTTAGTATAGAACAATATAAGTACATTTCTTTATAATCTGTAACAGTTTGCATCCTTGTAACTGGTGGGATCATTCATGTATTTTATAATAGGTTAGTTCTGATGTAGTGACTTGCTAAGTACTAGGCTGCAGATGGCAAGTTTTTACATCACTGCCGCCACATACAATTACTAGTACTAAAAGTGAAAGTAAAAGGGAACAAATTGCTACTGTAACAGCAGGGTCAGGAGCAAATAAAAAAACACATTATTTCAAATAAAATACACAAAAGTGTACAGATAAGGTTGTTCTATATATATATATATATATATATATATATATATATATATATATATATATATATATGTGATATATTAGAGGCAGGGGTCCTCCGCTAGTATTAAAGAGTTAGCCCAGCGACAGTGAAATTACTGTTGAAACCCCTGATTTCGGCCACTGTGACAGTGATTGGGATCGCCAGCCCCAACCTCACCCCATGACATGTAAAGCAGCAGAAGCATAGGAGAATGGGAGAGTTAGGACCCATTTTCCCAATGCGCACCCCAATGCCGGTTGGGGGTGGGCGGGTCCAAGGGGTTTTCAACCCTAACAGTGAATTTCTCACTTTTGTCGCTGGGAACAACCCTAACTAATGCATTAAACGGAGTTTTTGCCTCTCACTTCCTTCTTTGAGAATGATAACGAGAAATAGTGAATGTAATGTGCAGGTTTGGGCCTCAGGCCCCGCCTACATGATGTGTTGTGGCATACTAACAGGACAGTAACGCAAACAGAAATGTTAACAGTGGCGCATATGGTAACACAAGCACGTAATGAGAACAGAAAGGGTAATGCACATGGTGGCGTAGACGGGAATGGTCTGCCACTTGATGTGTTGTCACATAGTAACATGGTGCCTGCAAACAGAAATGTCAATGGGCATGGTGATGTAAAGTGAAACAGTAAGATAAACAGTACTGTAGACAGAAATGGCAAAATAACAGAAACGCAAGCGAAATGAAAACGCAAGGATAATACATATGGTGGCTAGACGCCAATGGTAAGTGAACGGTATGGATCCGCAAGCGGAAAGAGCAACAGTAACAGTAATGTAAGTGCACAGGCTGGTTTTCCCAAAACCTGCATTGAGAAAGACAGTGAGTACAAATAATGTATGCAAATAATGAGTATCAGCAGAAAATGAGATCTTGGAATACTAAATACATTATATCTCAGGAACCGTACGACATAGAAAAACATTTAAAGTCATATTATTTACAACTGTCCTGGCTAATTTGAATCTGCCCCATTGTGGGGCTAAAGAAATTTCTCCGACGAAAAGTCCATATCTCTGCACCGCTTCCAGACACGGCCCTGAAAGGGCGGCAAACGCCGTAATGTTATCCTATGGGAAAAAAAGAAAAGTTTGGAGCGCCATAACTTTGCCTCCCTGTAATGTTTTTTCACCAAACTAGTGAAAGGCACATCTTTGGGCTGTTGGCTGTCTTCTCTCCAAATTTCAGGAAAAAAGACCAAACCGTTATTTTGCAGCAGAGCTCCAAATGATTTCTGTTAAGTGTCGGGCGCCGTAATGTTATCCTATGGGAAAACCGTCAATTTTGGAGTGCCGTAACTTTGCCGCCATGTGATATTTTTTCACCAAACTACTGAAAGGCACATCTGTGTACTGTTGGCTGTCTTCCCTCCAAATTTCAGGAAAAAAGACCAAACCGTTATTTTGCAGCAGGGTGCCAAAGGATTCCTGTAATGCTTCGGGCGCCGTAATGTTATCCTATGGGAAAAACTGTCAACTTTGGAGTGCCATAACTTTGCCGCCATGTAATATTTTTTCAATACAACACTGAAAGGCACATCTGTGAGATGTCGGCTGCTTTCCCTCCAAATTTCAGCCCAAAACTCCCAATGGTTATTTTGCAGTGCAGTGCCAAAGAATTGCTGTCATTTTCCCACAGACTAGAAAATTACTGTCGCAATTTGCGAAAGCTTTCGCAAAAATTTGCGACACTTTCGTGAGCACGAAAGTAATTTGCGAAAGTACTTTTTCCAGAAATTTGAAAAACATATTTCTGGGGTGTTTTACCACAAAATAAAGACATGGCAAGCATCCTCAGGGCCCGACTAGGTGAATACAAAAAAATTAGGTTGCTAGAGGGTCCCAAATTTAAATGCCAACCATTTTTCTGATCACCAACTGAAAACAAAATGGCTGATTTGCGAAAGTAACAGGCCCATTTATGAAAGTAAAATGCATTTAGAAAGTGTTGAACTTTTGTTAACTTTTCCCATTGACTTATAATGGAAACTGTTTTTGAATAACTTTTGAACCGTTTAATATTTTTTCACGAAATCTTTGAAATGCACATCAGGGACCCTGCTGCATGTTCTCTGAAGATTTCAGGCCAGTCACGCAAACCCTACGACCTGTAGGCGTGACCACAGAATTTCAGAAAAGCGTAACGCCGCACAGATCACACTTTAATAACTCCACAGCCGTATATCCAACCAGTACAAAACTTGGCAGATCCTAAGGCCTATGGTCTTGGATCATAAATTCCAAATTTCAGGCAAATCCATCAAATGATTTATAAAGTTATTAAGGTGCAAAGTTTTGGGGTTTAACATAGAAATGGCTCCTCAACCTAACTAGGTAGCACTACGTGCTACCATAATATATATATATATATATATATATATATATATATATATATATATATATATCCAGAGCTCACTCTGCAGTAGTGGCAATTTTTGCCATAGCACACAATCTGACCATCATGTATTCAATATATACAATAGGGCCAAGAGTTTTAGAAGTTTTGTTATGCTCCGTTGTGTTCTTTTCCTGTTTATGTGTTTGCTCATTCTGTGTGAGCTTTTCTGAATGGGCTGGCAGTGTTATAAACTCTGGGAGACACATGAGTGTGTTTTGCAATGCTAAATGAGTTAGTTTTCGGTAGGAGTGAGAAACATACTTTTGTGAGGCTTTATTATTTAGCAGTGTGGCTGCAGTGAAGCTGAGAGCATCACAGTAATTGTAATGAGATGAGAGGCAGGTGTCAGAACAGCTGATACTGTTTTCAGTGATAATTAAGTTAGCTGCAGGCAGAGTGCAGAGTGTTCTGTGAAATTGTGCTCTTTAGGATTCTGGCTGTAGTCAAGCTGATAGTATCATAGTAGTTGTAATGGGTGAGAATCAGAGTTTGAGGAACAAGTGAAAGTGTGTTTCAGTGGTAGTTGAGTTAGCTGCAGGCAGTAGTTTAGACTGTTCTTTGAAGCTGTGCTGTTTAGAATTCAGGCTGCAGTCACAATAATGTGCTGGAAATTGGTGGGGGAAGGTGTGTTTTGTAATGCTCACTGAGTTAGCTGTAGGCAGCAGTGAGACCTCTGAAGTAGTTCTGCATTTGTGTCTATGGTAACAGCACAGGTGTTTCTTTCATGCTGAGGGGAAAGCTGCCTAGAGTAATGACCTTTTGTGACCTATGTGTGTAAATGGCTGATATCATCACAGTAGAGCAGAGGATAAAAATATCACACTGCAGTGGATGATACATTGTTTTACCTCACTCATTTACCACTCACTCCCATCGTGTGTGTATATATATATATATATATATATATATATATATATCTATCTATATATATATATATATATATATATTTATTTATATATCTACATGGTTGTAATATCTTTTTGGGGTATTGATGAAAAATATTAAACAACTAATGCATCATACAGTACTGGTGATTATGTCACCTTATGTTTAGATCCCTTCTATGCCATCACTGTCTTATTATGTATAGAAACATAGAAACATAGAAGCTGTCAGTAGAAAAGGACCTCTTGGCCCACCTAGTCTGTCCTAAAGTCCCTACCTACTGTGCTACCGAAGACACTAATTGATTTCCAGACTTAACCCACCTCAGCTCTGTTACTAAGGTCCCCCTGTGTCTATCCTATGCATGTTTTAAACCTGTAACCATTTTGTTAACCACCATCTCTGCTGGAAGACTATTCCAGGCATCCTCCACCCTTTCTGTGAAGAAATATTTCCTTACATCCCCTCTAAGTGTTCACCCTTCCAGATTCATATAATTCCCTCTCAATCTTCAGCATCTCTTTCTGTGCAGTGTGTCACCCTCCCATACCTTATTGATACCCTTGACGTATTTGAATGGTTCTATCCTGTCTTCTCTTCTCACCTTTCCTCCAGTGAGTACATATGTAATTTTCTGATTCTTTCCTAATAGGGCTTCTGATGCAAGCCATGCACCATTTTAGTTGTCCTTTTCTGTACCACCTCCACCAAGTCTATGTCCTTCCTGAGGTGGGGCCTCCAGAACTGGACACAGTACTCCAGGTGTGGCCTCACCTTTGATCTATAAAGGGGTAACACTACATCCCTTTTTCTGCTGGTGATACCCCTCCCTATGCACCCCAGCATCCAACTAGCCTTTCCTTCTGCCTTATCACACTGCTTTGCTACCTTCAGGTCATCAGATATGATGACCCCCCGATCCCTTTCCTGTTTTGTTGTTGTTAACACCCCCTCCCCAGATTATATGTTGCCCTTGGGTTTCTGTGCCCCATGTGCATAATTTTACATTTTTTGGCATTGAAGCCCATTTGCCAAATCCTTGACCAGTCTTCCAGTTTTGCTTAGATCTTGTCATCCCCCCGCGTGTCTATTCTGTTGCAGATTTTTGTGTCATCCATAAACAGCCCCTCTGTGATGTCTATAATAAATACATTGAAGAGGACCAGTCCCAATACTGACCCCTGTGACACCCTGCTGGTTAGCTTGCCTTCCTCCAAGTTAACTCCATTTACCACCACCCTCTGAATTCTGTTACTTAGCCAACGTTGTACCCATTTTACTATATTTGAACCCACTCCCACTCCATTGTATAATTACATGATTATTACATTATCCATTGTCAGTGACCAACTAGGTGCCATTCTTGCCTCTGGGGCTGGAAGATAGGAATGTTGTGGGTTCTAGTCTCATACCAGAAACTTGCACTAATAATACTGATACTGTAGTACAGCTGTATGGGGGGGTTATGTACTGCTGTGTTAGTGCCCTTCAGATGGATGTGCAACTGAGACCAAACCAGCCCCCTTCTTCTGGCCCCCCCAGTCCCACCACTTGTCTTTTCCCTGGATCTACATTTATCTCTCCTTTCATGGGTTATAATCCATGGTGGGGTGCTGGGCAGGAGGATACCTGACCGCCTTGGCAAAGACCACATTCCAAAGAGAGAGGTAACTAAAGTCAACAATATGAGGTCTGTATGACACCTAGCATCATCCTGATGTGGTCAAGGCTTTTCACACTTTCTTTTCCCCTATGACACTGGCAGTGAGGGTGCACAAGCACCTGCACAAAAATGTGCAACATGCAGCACCGGATGTGTCCTGTCCTTTCCAAAACAGCACAGTTCCACTGCTCCTGTGCTCAACCAGGTGGTGCTTGCATGGTGGCATTTAACATCTGCCCTTTCTGGAGGAGGAGGAGGAGAGAGTCTGCTGGGATGTCAATCCTTTTTCCACATTGCCAGCCCCTGATGACACCGGCTCATCCATGGCCCTTAAATCTGTTTGTAATTGGGTATATTTATTTGTTTATTTTAATTGGAATTAATACCTTTGAGTCAAAGACTCATTTTCAAAGGTTCCAAGTCAGGGACAAAACAGAGCAATACAAATACAATACAATAAGTACAAATTAAGATAACAGTGAAAAAGGAAAAACCTGGTAGGCATCATGAACATCATTAAAATGGTACAAGAGGTACAAAACTTGCTAGTTTCAGGTAAATCTTAAAAGTAGAGTAAGTTACATTACATCAAGTTGTGGCAGGGTAGGGATACACTGGGAATAGTGAGACATGCAAATAAGTCTGTGTTAAACTTTGAGAATGATAGGGGAAAAGTTAAGCAGCCAGACTGGCATTGTCAAAGTAGCTAGAGGTGGAGTGGGACAGGAGTAAAGGGGAAAGGTGGTGTAGGAGGGTTGTAAGTCGAAGGGGGGGGGAAGTGGGGGGGAAGAGGTGAGGAGGTGGGGAATAAGGCAGGAGGAATATGTTGAATTATTTTCTTGCACAGTTACAGGTGGTTATGTTCTAAAGGTGGGACCATAGCCCCCTTTTGAACAGACTCAGCTTTGTGTTTCCTGTCAGCATTTCAGGCAGCTCATTAAACCATTTGCGGCCCTAAAAAGTAATGGATTTTTGGGCCAGTGATGTGCGCTTGAAAGGGACTTGTAGTCCTCCTTTTGTCGCATTTCTTGTTTGTTTAGTTTGCACATCCTTCTTGAACAGACTGCTTATGGATTCCGGTATGAGGCCTAGTTGCACTTTTTTTAAGATCAGGCATGTTTGGTATTGGGCTCTTAGGTACAGTGTATAAAATGGGTATAAAATGCTTTATACTGTACTGCATTTATTGAATTTTTATGTATTTTTGACCTGGGTCGAGTCTGAAAAAGGGGCTTTGTTTCTATCGTTCTAACCCAGTATCAAATTTCAAATCAATAAATGTATTATTTTTATTTATTTATTTTGATAACCAGGTAGGTTTATGGCACTGAGGTGCCTTTTTCAGGCACTTACAGTATGAGTAAAGTATTTCCCCTGGTGTTCCCATCAACATTATTCCTGCCAATAAAAAAAATCTACATAAGCTACCCCTACATAGAAACATAGAAACATAGATTTTGATGGCAGATAAGGACTACTTGGCCCACCTAGTCTGCCCATTTCCCTACCTAGAGGATAAGCTGCAGATCCTATTTAACCAACAGCCTATTTCTTCCTACCCCCGACAAAAATTGCCTTATGTCTGTCCCATGCATTCTTGAATTCTCCCACAGTTTAGACCCCACAACCTCCTCAGGAAGGCTGTTCCATGCATCCACCACCCTCTCTATGAAAAAATACTTCCTCACATTGCCCCTGAGCCGTCCCCTCTCTATCTTCCTAGCAAGGATGCACCTGGAAATGAGCTATCACAGCTCATTGTGCCTTTCTTTGTCAAAAATAACGAATATTAGTAGGTGCAGTAGTAGATTTTATTTACATTGATGACTGTGCCCTGAGGTTCAAAGTGCCTTATCGTGCACTAGAAGAATAAATTAAGCAATCATAAAAAATATATACCAGTAAAAGTAAATAGATAAGTATCCAAAAAACAGCTGGAATCATAATTCATTTCAACATTCATCAACTGCCTGTTTAAAAAGATACATTTTTCAGACCCCTCTTAAAGGCTTCCAATGAGGGGGGGCCTATCTAAGGGCCCTTGGGATCAAGTTCCAGAAAACCAGATCAGCCACCTCAAAGCCTCAGTCTCCCAAGATTGTTAGCCTGGCCAGTAGATCATTTATGTGCACATAAGTATATTTTATTATTTATCCTTATGTAAAAATGTTCATTTTCAATTACCTGCAAGTGTAGTCTTTAAGTGAGTCTAGATTTTCCCAATTGAAAGCCCTTTTTACAACAAGTACTTTATATAAAGCAGGTATTAAAATCATTTTCCTTTCAGGTACATTTTCAGTCACATATTTTGTTCTGTCTTGGCATGTAGCTGAGGGGGGGAAGAAGAAATACAGTATAGCTAAATTAGGCTGGAATACTTTGTATCCTGAAATGAAGGACCCAGTGGTTTGACCTATAAAGTCTGCTCATTTTTCTGCCTTGACACTGCATGTGTGGTCATTGAAAAAGTAGGACACATTTCATATCGGGAGTAGAGCCAGAGACCTTGCTGTAGGACACACTGCCCCATTTAACAGGCAGTTATGTTCCTCCACAGGGTGCATTTGGTTGTCATAAATGAATTGTGCCTTTTCAAGAGTTGTACGAGGTCACCAAAAATGCAGTCAATTGCTTGGTTCATTATCATCTGGATCAGTTGTTTAGAATGCTTAGGTAGCAATTACCATGTATGTACCACTCAAATCATAACATGACTAAACAAATTCAGCTAGACCAATATAATTCATTACTTGAATGAACGCTATTATTGTTGAAGACTTAAGGAAAATTAAGTGCATCATTTTGCTTTGGAAAGCAAAAAGAAGAAGAAATATGTTTATGCACATTGTATCCAAAAGCACTTTACAGGCAAAGAGGCAGTGAAGTGACTGTAAGTGAAGTCATAGCCATTTTGCACATCAACACCCACACACAGCCTTGGAGAATTGCATGAACCAGTTTTATAGGAAGGGGAATGTTGGCCAGGAGACTGGGATAAAAGACACTACTCTTGTAAAAAGTGCCCTGGATTCTTTTACTTCCACCTGAACATCAACCAGGACAGTGCCACAGGTAGGCAGAATGCACCTCAGTTTAACATTTCTTCTGAAGGATGGCACAATCCGACAGTACAGCACACCCCCAGTACCAAACTCAGGTGCCAGCATTTATGGTATGAGCCTAATCCCAATGTGGGATGAGAACCTATGACCTTCTGGCCCAGAGGCAGGTATGCTTCCAAGTCACCAACAGAGCCAAGCAAATGCCTCTAATTAGAGCACAACTTTATTTTTCTCCAGGGAAATTGTATCTTTTTTTCCTTGTTTTGGATGCAGGAGAAAAAAAATACTTGTGTCTTTATTTTTTGCCAGCAAATTTCTACTAATTTTGTCACAACTGCACAAGTGTTTGGTGATGTTTTGGTGACTCAATCTTTTTCACTTATAGTAATATTTGCCAGCGTAGACATCCTTTTCAATTTGTACATGGTTTATGAAATTAATTACTTTTAAATCAATGGTTAGGTAACAAGTATGTTTTTTTGTCATAGAAATCCTAACATTAGTAAACTAAGCTGGATCTTTATCATGGGATTTGACTTTTAAATGACTTTTAGGGTTTATTTTATAAAATGTCATCATGTAAGTATTTTGATTTTCATTCAACATCAAAGACGGGTGGAAACTGCAAATTACGAGTTCATGAATGTCAAGCGAAATATTTTCAATTTCGTGAAATGTTCTAAAATTCCAGCTTTGGTGAAATCCAAATCCTCCAAATGTGGGCAGTGAATTTTCATCTAATTCTGTGAAATTTTCTGGCAGAATTGCTGAATAATACACATGCATTGTGAAATGGCAGTTCTACAAATTTACTACATCAATCCACAATACATGCAATCATTCAGCAGTTTAGAGTGATTGATCAGTTCTGCAGAACTTAATTGCACAATTTATTATACAAGGGGGGAGAGAGGCTGTATGGAGGAGGGCTAAGAGAAGGCAAACATCTTTATCAGATATTTCTGCTCAGTGTTCACAGTAGAAGAGGAAGGGGAGGGACCAAAAATAAGCATCAAGAGTTCTGATGGGAGGGAAGTGGACCCCAGTCTCTTTTCTGAGGAGAGGGTACACCCTAGGTGGGGAGGAAATTAAAGTAACAGAACAGGAGAGGGATCTGTGGATCATAGTCTCCTTGAACCTTAAGGTAGGAATCCAATGTAGCAGGGCAGTGAGAAAGGCCAATGGAATGATGGCATGCATAGGCAGGGGCATTACTAGCAGAAAGAGGGAGGTAATAATGTCCCTTTATAAAGCCATGGTGAGGTGGCACCTGGAGTATGGGGTTCAGTTCTGGAGGCCACATGTCTGCAAGGATATAGATGCATTGGAGAGGGTTCAGGGCAAACAAGATGATGCAGGGTATGCAGCGAAAGTTATATGAGCAGAGGTGTAAGGAGCTAGATCTGTGCATGTTGGATACAAGGAGGAAAAGGGGAAACATGAATGAAACTTTTAAATATCTATAGGGGCTCAATAACATGGGAGAAGAGGGTTTACTTAAGAGGAATGAGAGGGTCAAAACTAAAGGTCACAGACTCAGACTGCAAGGAAAAAGATACAGGGGTAATGTGAAAGGGTGTTTCTTCATGCAGAGGTTGGTGGAGCCCTGGAACAGACTACCAGATGGAGTGGTGGTGACTAAATTGGTGGAAGAATTCAAGAGGGCATGGGACAAGCATATGGGGCTGAGTATTGGGGGAGAGTGGGGGCTGGCAGGGAGGGGGAGGTGTAGGGGGAAAAAAGGGGCAGACTAGATGGGCCAGTAGGGTCCTTTACTGCCACCAACCTTCTATGATTCTATGATTAATCTGAAGGTGGGCAATGCCATGAGACCAGACAGGGTGCATCCAAGAGAGCTGGAGGCTGTCAGGTACATGACGATGCTCACCTGGCAGGCTTGTTTAACAGTTCACCAGAGACTGGCATGGGTCCAAAGGACTGGAGAAGAGCAGATGTACTCCAGCTTCATAAAAATGGTTACCAGGAGGAGGAGGTGGGAAATTATAGGCCTGTCAGCCTAACTTCTTTAACAGAGATTTTGATGGCAAAACTATTAAAGGAAAGGATTGTGGAACACTTGGAATCCAATGGACTCAGGACCCAAGGCAGCACTGCTTTACTGAGGGGAGGTTGTGCCAAACAAATCTAATAGATTTTTTGACTGGGTAACCAAGGTGTTGGATCAGGGAGGCATGGTGAATGTGGCCTACCTTGACTTCAGCAAGACCTTTGACACTGTTACTTGTAGGAGGCTGGTAAGAAAGCTGTGTAGCATGGGGGTGGGCAATGAGGTGGTAATCTGGGTAAGAATCGTGTTAGGGGCTAGGAGCACAGGGTGGTGGTAAATGGACTTCTCTCAGAGGAGGGGAGAGTGACCAGGGGGCACCTCATGGTTCAGTACTGGGGCCAATCCTCTTTAATGTCTTCCTTAGTGACACAGCCAAGAAAGTGGAAGGGAATGTCTGCCCCTTTGTGGATGTCACCAAGATCTGCACAGAGTGGACATTCTGGGGTGCAAATGATGGAAAGAGATTTTAAAAAGCTTGAGGAGTGCTCAAAAGTTTGGCAGCTCATGTTTAATGCAAACAAAATGCAAAATAATGTACTTGGGTGACAGAAATCTGTGGGTAGAGTACAAAATGTGGGGAGAGGTACTTGCAATGGCCATACAGGAAAGGGCAAGTCCAAAGAAACCTGCACTTGACTAAAACTCTGCACTGGATTCCTTCTTCTTTTTGTAATGCTTTAATGCAAAATAATGGTAGAATAACAGTGCTCAGACATATTCAGCTTCCACTCATGTCCCCGGCTCTTCAGGTAATGAAACCCTTCATTGGGGGTGTCAAGCAGGAGAGGGACCTGGGAGTAGTACTGGATGGCCTGAAGGTGGCCAGACAGTGCAACAAAGTGATCGGGGGAATTAGTTGTATGTTAGGGTGTATAGGTAGGGGTAACACCAGCAGGAAGAGGGAAGTGGTGTTACCCCAGTATAGGTCATTGGTAAGACCCCACCTGAAGTACTGTATCCAGTTTTGGAAACCACATTTCAGGAAAGACATAGACAGAGTGCAGGCAGTCCAGAGGAGGGCTACCAAGATAGTACAGGGTCTGCATCAAAAGCCATATTAAAAGAGGCTAAAGAAACTAAACATGTACTCCCTGGAGGAGAGGATGGAGAGGGGGAAATAATGAAGACCTTTAAATACCTCAGAGTGGTGAATAAAGTACAGGTGGGAGAGATTTTTAAGAGGAAAGGGTGCGCTAGAACAAGGGGTCACTATATGAAGCTAAGAGGAGATAGGTTCAGAAGAGATGTGAGGAAATATTTCTTCACAGAATGAGTGGTGGATGCCTGGAACAGCCTTCAGTGAAGGTAGTGGAAGCAAAAGCAGTAGCAGGATTCAAAAAAAGCCTGGGAAAGGCATAAAGGAATCATAAGGGATAGGAAAGGGGTGGAAGAGAAAGTGCCATAGACCTAGACGGGCATGTAGCGAAAACAATCACAATGAAAAAGGGTAGAATGGATGGGCCAAGCAGCCATAATCTGCTGTCACTTTTTATGTTTCTATGTAATCTGCAATTTATACAGTCATTTCACAGTTAGAATTTTATGAAAGTTGCCAAAGTGCATTCTGAAGTTCTGCACAAGTGAAATTCGACTTTTGCAGTAATTCCACCAGCAGACTTTTATTTCAGACAACACTAGGTGACTGCAATTCAAATACCTTTTACAAGAAGCACCCCCATGGAAGCAATTGTGCAAAACTGGTAAGATTTCAGGGGTCTGATTTTCACAGGACTTGGAAGAGCCGAGGGACCAAGTTCCTATATGCAACTCGTAGGTTTGTGGAAGATCCCAGTACTGGCAGAAGTGCTGTTTTCAACATTTGTATGGCTGTGGGCAGAGCCTACAGCCATCTTGCTGACTGTAGCTGGAAAATGGAGTATCATGGAATACATATTTTGGAGTTTTCAATGTATCCTCCCACATCTACAAATCACTATGCCAATTGAAATAAAATACTCCTTTCTTTCTGTGTAGAATGTTGGACACATAACTCCAAGCTGCTTATCAGATGACTATTAGGAAACTGAAACAGCTTGTTAAATGGGCAATTGTTAATCGGGCTGGCAGTATAGTCTAGAGGTTAGAGTAATGAGCTGTGAAAGAGTGTAGTACATCCAGCAGACCAGACCTGGGTTTGATTTGTACAACCTCCATTTGCATACTGTGTGACTTTGAGCAAGTCACTTAACTGCCCAGTGCTCCCAGGTGCCCCCTGAAAACAGGCACTTGTGCCTAGTGGGCCTTACTCAGTTACCAAAAACTAAAATAAATAAATATTGGTTGCCTATTAAACTGGAGATTTGTTCCCCCTTTGAAATGCAACAACTGCCACATTTAAATTGATTAGCATTTATTTGCTACAAGTTTCAGTTGGGCAGGTATTGTTTTTCAAGAAAGATTCATATCTCATAAATGTCATACTTTCCCAGCAAATCTAAAAAGATTTACATTTTTTTAACCTCTTAAGACACTATCTGATAGGTACTGTCTCAGACATATGCCAGCTCTTCTCTGAACTATCCAGGTGAAAAATATATAACAGTCAGGAGGCATTTTTTACTATGCTTTTTGGGAAAAAAATATATTGAGCTACAGCAAACATACACACACACACACACACATATATACACGCGCGCGCACATTGTAGACACCATCCTCATTGCCACAACATTCGAAATAAATACTGCAATCTAATATGTTATAAAACAATAAAGAAACTGTTTGCTTATGTCAGCGAACACAGTGAAGTTCAGTTAGAGTAGATTTCCTTTAAATATTTTTTATCCTATATTTTGTATCCTGGATAGTGCAGGGGAGATGCTACAACTCATTGTCATAGGGATCTTCATTTTACACATTTTTGCACTGTATTTTCTCAGGATGTCCCAGGTTAAATGCAAAATCTTGTTTTCATTGGTGTCATGATTTTATAATTTTTATACTGCATTTATTCAGGGTAGCCTACTCCAGATGTAAAATATTGTTTTCAGTGTGTTCTGCTTGAATGTACTACAGCATAATATTGTATAGATGTAGAGCACCACTGAAAATGAGATGCCATTTCTTCTGTGAACTATCCAGGCTAAATACAGTATATAACAATCAGCAGGCATTTTCTAGGAAAACACATTGTAAAAATGTGTGAAAGGAAGACCACACTGTAACTGCTTCTCAGCAGATCTGTATTAGGCAAATCCATTAGTGGTATTGGGTAAAAGCATCCCAAAAGCTCTCCACAGCCATTTTGGATCTGACCAGAGTTTGCTTACAAAGAGAAAACATTTTGGTTTTGCACAGATGCTGATCTTGGTAATACTACCCTTACAGAAATATAGGTGTGCTGTGTACATGCAGAATGCATGTCACATGCTTAATTGTGCAATGTTTGTATGTGGTTCGCATACACTAAGTGATCCTAAGCAAACCAGATCTAAAAATCAAATCAGGTTTGCATGCTGCAAGCTTGACATGTGCACAGCAGGTAAGCTGGAGTGAACATCTTAAAATTACATCAAGTTCACATGTTGCACGCTTGACATGAGTGAAGCAGTTAAGAGGTGTGAGCATCATTTAAACATCACATCAGGTTCACTTGCTGCATGCTTGCCATGTGTGCAGCAACTAAGCTGATGCAAATCTCATCTAAAAAAAAACACCAGTTTCTATTTCTTATACTACTGCTAGCAATTAGTCACTAAAATACATTTGTATTTGAATTCCCATAAAAATTAGGTAAACTCATTAATGCTGATCCTTTTGCCAGTTGTTTAATGGCTTTTAGTGTTTGTCATTAAATTGCTATTAATTTGTAAAGCATTGTTTGCTTACTGCATTAAATGCCTAGGATAAAGCCAGGTAATATCCCTCATTCCAGATGTATGAGGAGGGTCCTCTGTGTTGCAAAGCCTATAGTTTTTGTTTTGGATCATGCAAATCCCTTATGCATATTCAGTGCTACAAATGTATTTCTCCATGACTGTTTCATCTTACATACTTTCCCTTTGTCATTCTGTATTGAGCATATACACTATCGCCATGCTCAGTACTCTTTGTGCTGAGTAGGGTCTTGGAATCATGCACCATCCCTCCCATTTTGTCACTGAAATGAGAGGTATGGTCACTCAAAATGAGGGTAATGAGGGACACTAACCACATGAAGATCAGGACACATCATGAAACATGGAGACACTGTACCTCAGAACACAGTGGAAACCATTGCATTAGCACCTGAGAATGAATTTCTACCATTAAGCAGGGTGCCATTTAGGTAGGGCAGAGGGGGTCAGTCCCCCCCCCATTTTTGTGCCTAGGTTGTTCTTATGGTGTGGCAATAATGGCTTTAATTTTGGATTTAATCTTTTGCACAATAAGTGCCCACCTGGCCTGTGAGTGCTCACGCTGCAGGTACTCTTCAGACTGGACTGTATTTGTATTGTGTTGTCCACTCTCTCCACCTATTAGTGGCAGCACAATCACATGTGATGTGGATGAGCTCCAGCCAAGAAAGAGCACATGAGCTTTGCAAGTGTGACATTATCTTTATCGCCGCAGAGTAGACAGACTGCACACTACAGCTTGGAGGAGTCAGTGAGCACTGAACTCTCAATAGCAATGTTGTGGCAGCATAGTTTTGTTGTTCTACTCTTAGTGAGTCTCCATCTCCCCAGGTGGGTGAAGGGGCAGAGGGTGAGCTAGAAACTAACTCAAGACTAGGCTGCCTACTTACTCTACTAGGCTCGCCTTGCAAAAAAACAACAAAAAAGAGCAGAGACCCCCATGGCAGCAAACTAGGCTTAGCAGCAGTGGTGACAGCAGTGTGGGTGGCCTTCATAGGCCTTTGATCAATGCAGTGTGGCTGCAGTCACAGCAGCAACCAAGCAAGAAGCAAGCAACCCAGGTTGGGTGGGTGCGGTTGGTGAGGTGACCTGGTCGCGGACTATGTTGGGGACCTGTGATGATCAGTTCTAGCATCCAGCTTCTAGCAGAAGGAGAAAGAGGGAGCGGACTGAAAACTGGGCTTGTTGCACACTATGCAGGCCTGCAGGTTCAGGCCATATGGCCAGGTAAGTAAAAGTAAATCATTTTTTTTACAAGGGGATTGGGGAAAGAGGAAAGACTGAAATAGTGATGTGTTTTTCAAGTTTCTTCACCTTTGGGCATCTTCATGACCCATAGGGGATGGGTATTGAATGGAATGGAGTCAGGGAGAAAAATCAGGACAAATTTATTTTTCGGGGGGTGGCAGAACTTCAGCCAGGAAAAATGTTGGTTAGTAAATGGGTGGGTTTAAGCCCAAATCTGATGAACTGCTCCAGAAGTATATACAAATGAATCTCATACATTTGAAATTTTATGATGTGCATATCACTTTTCAGGCAAACCAAATAAGCTGTACCTTTTAAAGAAGTTAAAGACATTCTAGAGCTGTCCCTTGCATTCATAGACGGTTGAGTGATATGATATGCACAGACTATTGGAGCCCCATTATAGTCAGGCTTATGCCCACCCCCGGGAAGCTGACCTTCACATCCCCACACTCAGGCACATTGTGACAAAGGGCAAAGGAGACTGCAGGGGTGTGCACCATTGAAATGAATGGGGGTATTTTTTTAATTACTATTTTATACATTATTGATGGAGAATTGAAGATTAATGAAGGCCACTGCTCGAATAACAAGGGCCTTGTTAGTAGAAAAAGTGGCCTTCATTATTCTCCAACTCACCATCTTAACATATAAAATAGAAATAGAAAATAACTCCATTAGTTTCAAGGGAATACACACCAGCACTCTGACCCAATGACATCATCCCTTAAAGACTCATGCCTCTGGCTCCCTAGTACTCAAGTAAGAGACTTTTTACTTATATCTATACTTGGTGGGTTGTCTGTAGCAGCATGGCCGTACCTGCTACAGTGTGTGTGTGGGGGTGGGGACTGGCTCTGTGTGTGTGTGTGTGTGTGTGTGTGTGTGTGTGTGTGTGTGTGTGGAGTTATTGCTACTTTTGTGTTTGCACCTTAAAATCTGTTTGTGTTGAAGCATTCAAAACTATGGAGAGAAAATAGTAGGAGTACAGGCCAGACAGAAGTAATTAAGTGGTTTTGTGGGTAAGTTTGTGTATTGGGGTGGGAAAAACCACATGTGTTTCCATTAATATGTGTGTGCTATAGTTCAGTTGTGAAAATGAGATGAGGGAGAAAAGAAAACTGAAAAGCATAACAGCGGCTACAAGCATGCTGCATTCATGCAGATGTATTCAGATACAGTATGTATTGAAGTACAAGTGAGCCATATGTGTGTGCAGATGGTATGGCTTAGAGGTTAAAGGCACTGAATTGTAAGCCAGGAGACTTGGAGGCATGCAGACCTGGGTTTGAATTTCATCAACCCCCATTTGTGCATGGTGTGAGCCTGAGCAAGTCACTTATCTTTTACGTGTGCAGTTATCAGTGACCACTTGCTTTTTTGCATGGATGCCATATGCATACAATCTTTCCCAATTTAACATAAAAATCATAGTTTCCACACTTGCTTGCTGCACGCATGCCATATGCATGCAGTCAGTTCCAATTTAACATTTAAAACGTACTTGTAGCACGCATATCACTTGGGTAGTTTTATGAGTGCAGCATGAAAACATCTCATATAGTTATTTCTGTAAGGGTAGGCTTAGCATGTGAACAAAACATTATGCAAGGTGCTGTAAAATGTAGAAAAGGTTGCAAAAAGGCAACCTTTGTTAAAACTGTATGCATGCAGCAAAACATTCAGTTGTGCAAGGGCAACCTCCTGTGCAGTGTTTCCACTTTTGAAACTCCAGCCCCAAATTAGTAAATGTGGAAATTCAGCTTTAAAGGCCATCAACGCCTCTCACTGTATGATCATGAGCAGGTCAGTTAACCTCCATACGCTTAATCCCCAACCCCCCAACTGTTATACCCTCATACAGTTCATAGCCTCCCAATATATTTCTGAATCTTCCTTCCTGCTTGAGTGTACATAATGGCTGCTGCATCTATGCATGGATTTGAAAATGGAAACATAGAAACACAGAAGTTGATGGCAGATAAGGACCGCAAGGCCCATCCAGTCTGCCCATTTCTTTTTCTGCCTTATAAATGTGCCATCGCCCTTTGCTCTGTCAATGGCCTATCTATTCATACTCATCTGTATTCCTCTCTTATGCCTATCCCAAGCTTGTTTCAAGCCCTGCACTGTATTCCTATCCACCACTTCCTGAGGTAGGCCATTCCATGCATCCACCACCCTTTCTGTGAAAAAGAACCTCCTCACATTACCCCTTAATCCGCCTCCCTCTAATATCATGCTGTGTCCTCTTGTCCTGCTATTTTTCTTATATTGAAACATGTTAGACTCTTTCACTTTGTTATTGTCCTTAAGGTGTTTGAATGTTTCAATCATATCACCTCACTCCCTCTTTTGCTCTAGGGTATATATATTGAGCTCTGTTAATCTGTCCTCATATGTTTTCTGATGCAGTCCCTGCACCATCTTGGTTGCCCTTCTCTGGACTGTCTCAATTTGGTTAATGTCCTTATGAAGGTGTGGCTTTCCAGTACTGCATGCAGTACTCCAGATGGGGCCTAACCAGTGTCTTGTAAAGAGGGATTATTACCTCCCTCTTCTGACTTGTGATACCCCTACTAATACACCCCAACATTCCACTGGCCTTACCTACTGCTTTAGTGGTCTGCTTGGATGACTTCAGGTCATCGGTGATGATGATGCTCAAGTCTCTTTCTTCCCTTGTGATTACCAGCAACTCCCCTCCCAGCCTATAGGTGGCTTCAGGGTTTCTCTTCCCTATGTGCATGATCTTGCACTT
Organism: Neoceratodus forsteri; assembly: GCA_016271365.2. Classification (NCBI taxonomy): domain Eukaryota; kingdom Metazoa; phylum Chordata; order Ceratodontiformes; family Ceratodontidae; genus Neoceratodus; species Neoceratodus forsteri. The sequence goes on along the minus strand of CM057451.1, from coordinate 1,057,628,434 downwards.
CTTTGCATTAAACCCCAGTTACCACTCTTCCAACCATTTTGCTAGTTTATCCAAATCTCTTCTCATTCTGCCACTCCATCTGGATCATCTACTCTGTTGCCGATCTTGGTGTCATCTGCAAACAGACAAACCTTACCCTCCAGTTCATCTACAATGTCACTGATGAAGATATTGAAGAGGACTAGCCCCAGGACTGATCCCTGAGGTACCCCACTTGTGACTTGCATCTCTTCTGACTGTATACCGTTTACCACCACTCTCTGTTTTCTGCCCGTGAAGCTGTTTACCACCCAGTTGACCAACTTCTGACCCACCCTGAGCCTACCCAGCTTATTAATCAATCTTCTATGTGGAACAGTATCGAAAGCTTTGCAAAAGTCAAGGTAGGTGACATCAACTGCTCCCCCTTGGTCCACCACTCTGCATATCCAGTCAAAGAAATCTATGAGATTAGTTTGACAGGACCTTCCTTTTGTAAACCCATGCTGTCTTGGATCCTGTGCTCATATGGATTCCAGGTGTTACACGATCCTTTCCTTAAGGAGTGCTTCCATAATCTTGCCCACTACTGAGGTAAGACTGACTGGTCTGTAGTTCCCTGCCTCCTCCATGCTATCCCTCTTGTGGAGCGGGATCACATGAGCCTTTCTGCAGTCTTCTGGGACCTCTCCTGTGCTCAGAGACTCATTAAATAGTTCTGATAATGGCTCTGCTAGTTCCACCCTTAGCTCCTTTAGTACCCTGAGATGTATGCCATCAGGTCCCATTGCCTTGTCCACCCTGAGCTTATCGAGCTCTTGTAGGACCCTTTCATTTGTGAAGGGACTAGTGCACACCTCCTTCCCCCCTGTGTCCAGGGTGTTGAGCTGTGGGCCCTGCCCTACCTTCTCTACAGTAAATACTGTGCAAAAGTATCTATTTAGGATAGATGCTTTTATGTGGTCCTCCTCCTTACACATCCCCTTATCCCCTTTGATCTTAGCAATACCCCCTCTGGACTTTCTTCTTTCACTAATGTATCTTTAGAAAGTCTTGTCACCTTCTTTTACTGTCTGTGCTAGTGTTTCCTGGATTTGGGCCTTTGCCTGCCTTACTGCCTTCCCTGCTTCCCTTAGGGAAGTTTGGTATGCCTCCCTATCTTCATCCCGCTGCATCCCTTATATTTCCTGAATGCCAGACTTTTGGCTCTGACCTTTTCTGCTACTGTTTTTGAGAACCAAAGTGGTTTCTTTCTTCTTTTGCACTTTCTTTTCTCTTTAACACAATGGGATGTTGCTTCAAGTATTGCATCCTTAATGCTTGCCCAGTTTGCCTGTACCCCCACACCTGTATTTCTTTTTGCCAGGGGTAGCTTAACTCTATTGGCCATCTTATCAAAGTCAGCTCCTATGAAGTCCCATATTTTTGCCTTGGAATGGGATGATTTAGTTCTAGTGGCCAAACTGAACCATACCATGTGATGGTCACTGGCCCCAGGTGACCTTCTACCTGGAGATCTGTGATCCTTTCCCTGTTAGTCAGTATTAGATCTAGGATAGTCCTATCTCTTGTGGGATATTGTACCAGTTGCTTGAGGCCCTCCCCCTGCAGGGAATCCACCATGTGTCCAGTTCTGGTAGAGGTTCCTGCTGGTATTGACCAATCTGTATCTGGCATGTTGAAGTCTCCCATTATTGGAACCTCCCCTTTAGCTGTCATGTTTTGTATATCTTCTGACAGTATTGTGTCTATGTCCTCCCCCTGGTCTGGGGGCCTGTAGAAAAACCCAGTTTGTATGGCTGTCCCATTTCCTGTTTCTTGGGTGACCCACAGTTCTTCTGGCTCCTTATGTGTATTCTAAATTTCTGTAGCTTTGATATTTTCATTTCACTCCACCCCCTCTTTTTGTACCTCGGTCTCTTCTGAACAGCACATAGCCAGGTACTGAAGTCTTCCAAGTGTGGTTACTGGTTAACCACATCTCACTAATTGCTACTATGTCCAGTTTAGCCTCTGTCACTATTGTCTGCAGGTCTGGGATCTTGTTTCCCAGACTGCAAACATTTGTGTACATGATTTTCCATTGGCCAGATTTCAGTACGTTAGTTGTTGGGAGAGGTCTGGCATTTCCCCAGTGCGTCATATGGGATACAGTGTATAGGGAATGCACTCTAAATAAACAAAATTATTTTGAGCCTTTTGTTTGTATAATTAAAGTAGGTTTACTACCTATTTTGTTTTCAGGCGTTGTATTATAAATATCACAACCTAGTATACGGTTAACAGCTAAATGTTTCTTTGTTCATCACATGTGAAATTCCTAATTATTATCACTCTAGTTGCATATGAACATAAAAATTGCCAGCAGAAACATTCCATAATGGTCTTTCAAGTCTGCTCAAGTGTACAGCACACAGTTTATTCTACTGTAGCTTCCCCCCCATTTCTACCCCAGATATATCATCTCCTTCCCTCTTCTGCCCCCTCCCCAATCTCCCCAAAGAATTGATCTTCTGTTTGACCCTGTCTCACCCCCTCTTAAAACTGTGCAGAGTTTTCAGTGAGATTACTTCCACTGGCAAATTGTTCCACATTGCCACCACCCTTTCTGTGAAATAGCGCCTCTCATTTCCCTTCAAAATCTTCCCCCCACCAATTTCTGTTTCCCCTAGTGGACCCCTCGTCCTTTAAGTTGAAGATGCCCTCTGTTCTAGCCTTATTTATACATTTTAAGCATTTGAAGGTTTCTATCATGTTCCCGTCCCCTCTCTCCTATCTTCTAGGGAATACATATTGAGCTCCCTCAGTCTTTCCTCATAGGGTTTGTTTCCAAGGCCTAGGATAATATTGTTTGACTTTCACTGAACCCCCTCCAGCAAATTGATGTCCTTTTATGTTGATTGTGCACATGCACAAGAAACATATTGAGGCAGTTTTCTCCAGAAGCAGGTTGTGGAGGCGTGACACTGTTGTGGCCAATGCCCCCACAGCCTTTTAAGGCTTGGCCCACTCCCCCAATGCTGTGGCACACTGCTGCTGACACTAGTTCAGCCAGCATGCCATCAACTTGTAAATATTTAGCCGCTGCAATCAAGGGCCATCTCGTCATTGCAGCATCAGCCATTCACCACAATGAGGGAGCGAGCCATCTTTGCAGGGCGGGATCTTGAAATACTGATATTGTTTGTGAACATGGTGGTGGCTTGCCACCCTGTTCACAAACAATATAAACCCTCCCCTCCCGAGGGGGTGCCCAATCCCCCTCGGCAGCATGTGCCCCCTGACAGTGTTTATTTGCTGACTGGGGCCCCAATCCCCATTGGCTTCAGTGCCGCAAGATTTATGTTGCCAACAGGGGAGCCCACTCCCCATCTGCATTATGTAACCTCTCTTTTTGTTGACTACCAATAGGGTGCCCAATCCCCATCGGCATAATGTCACCCCCTCCTTTTTGTTGTGTGCCGATGGGGGTGCCCAATCCCCGTTGGAATAATGTAATACCCTCCCTTTTGTTGTGTGCCGACGGGGGTGCCCAATCCCCCATCGGCTACAGCTTCCCCCACAAAAGAAAGTCTCTGTTGGCATGCTGGGAGCCCACCCCAGCATGCCACATGCCCCTGTAAAATAAAAAATGGTCCCATGATGTTTTTTTTTTTAAACCTGTAAAACAGGAAACGGTCCATTGGCAATCTCCCTGCCTCCCTCCCACAACCCACGCCCACTCACTGCACACCTTGCCTCCCCACACACACCCTCACCCCATACTTACCTCCGGAGTCCAGCACGATGATCTTCAGTGGACCGGGAACACATCTGCACTCTTCAAAGCTGACCGTGAACTGAGGAAATGCCAGTAAGCTGTATAATGGAATAAATAGGGTGTTTTCAACTTTGATGCATATCTCAGGCATTTTTTGGAATTTTGGCACCAAATTTTCAACATGGGGTTTTTATGACCCATCCTCATGAATTCTGGCACTGTCATGTCATTATTCGGCCCAGAAAGGTGATTTCACAGTCACTGCGCGGAATCCCCTTTCGGGACTGATTAATGAAACAACAGTGCCAGTGTTCATGAGGTGGGCTCTCAAAAAGCTTATACTGCAAATTTGGTGGAAAAAATCCAAAAAATTACTGTTTTGTGAGCGTGCATTGCGCAATTGCTACGCACGCTCTTAACTTTGTGAATTTGCAATATTTTCACGCCAGATTTTCAACATTGACATTTTTTCAGACCTCCTTGTGAACAGTACAGCGGTCATTTTCTACATCCTGGCTGAACAGTGTTTTCGCACTTCCAGTGCAGAATAGCTCGGTCGCTGTGGGAAATCAGTGTGCAGGACAGATTAAGAAAATGACAGTGGCACTGTTCATGAGCAGAGATACTAAAATGCCTATGCTGAAAATTTGGTGACGATACTCCATAAAATGACTGTATTACGAGTGTGTGTTGCGCAGTTTGCACGCACGCTTGTAACTTCACAAATTAATATTTTCACTCCAGATTTTCAACATTGCCATTGTTCTGTACCTCCTTATGAACAGTACAGCTGTCATTTTTCATATCCTGGCTGAAATGTGTTTTTGCAGTTCCAGCACAGAATCGTGTGGTCGCTGTGGGAAATCAGTGTTCGGGACAAATTATGAAAATGACAGTGACACTGTTCATTAGCAGAGGTCCTGAAATGCCTATGTTGAAATTTTGGTGACGAAAGTCCATGAGTGTGTTACGAATGTGCATTCCGCAGTTTCCATGCACGCTCGTATATTCGCAACTTTGCAATATTTTCACTCCAGATTTTCAGCATTGCCATTTTACCACACCTCCTTATGAATAGTGCAGCTGTCATTTTTCACATCCTGGCTGAAACGTGTTTTTGCTCTTCCTGTGTACAATAGCATAGTCACTGTGGGAAATCAGTGTTCGGGACACATTAAGAAAATCACACAGACACAGTTCATGAGCAGAGGTCCTAAAATGCCTATGTTGAAAATTTGGTGATGAAACTCCTTAAAATGACTGTGTTACAAGCATGTGTTGTGCAGGTTCTACACACCCTTGTAAGTTTGCAAATTAGTAATATTATCACACCAGATTTTCAACACTGGCATTTGTTCACACCTCCTTATGAACAGCACAGCTGTCATTTTTCACATCCTGGCCGAAATGTGTTTCTGCACTTCCGGCACACAATACCTCAGTCGATGTCAGAAATCAGTGTTTGGGACAGATTAGGATCGAGTAACTGGGGGGCTCTGTCAGGACTGTTGCGGATTTCTTTGTGGGCAGGAAAAGGCGATAATGCAGGCAGGAGCCCAGTACAAAAGGGCAGCCTGCAGTGCCGGGAGGTACAGAACGAACGAGTGAGGGAGGGGGGAGTGAGTGAGCTCAATGGAGCTTTGTTGGGACTGCTGCAGATTTCTTTGTGGGCAGGAAAAGGCAGCAATGCATGCAGGGGCTAAGTATAAAAGGGCAGCCTGCAGCGGTGGGAGAAATAGAATGAGCTAGTGAGAGAGGGGGAGTGAGCGAGCTCAACGGAGCTCTATCATGACTGCTACGGATTTGTTTGTGGGCAGAAAATAGTGGCAATGCATGCAGGAGCCCAGTACAGAAGGGCAACCTGCAGTGTCAGCAGAAACGGAATGAGCAAGTGAGACAGGGGAGTGAGTGAGGCCAACGGAGCTTTGTCAGGACTGCTGCAGATTATTTGTGGGCAGAAAAAGGTGCCAACAGAGGCAGGAGCCCAGTACAAAAAGGCAGTCTGCAGCGCCAGGAGAAACAGAATGAGCAAGTAAGACAGGGGGAGTGAGCTACCTCAACGGAGCTCTGTTGGGACAGCTGCAGATTTCTTTGAGGGCAGGAAAAGGTGCCAATGCAGGCAGGTGCCCAGTACAAAAGGGCAGCCTGCAGCGCTGGGAGAAACAGAACAAGTGAATGAGAGAGGAGGAGTGGGCGAGCTCAACAGAGGTGTATCTTGACTGCTGTGAATTTCTTTGTGGGCAGGAAAAGGTGGCAATGCAGGCAGTAGCTCAGTACAAAAGGCCAGCCTGCAGCGCCAGCAGAAACAGAATGAGCGAGTGAGAGAGGAGGAGTGAGCGAGCTCAATGGAGCTGTGTCAGGACTGCTGCAGATGTCTTTGTGGGCATAAAAAGCCACCAACACAGGCAGGAACCCAGTACAAAAGGGCAGCCTGTAGCAGCAGGAGACACAGAATGAATGAGTGAGGGAGGGAGGAGGGGAGGGAGTGAGTGAGCTCAACGGAGCTCTGTTGGGACTGCTGCAGATTTCTTTGTGGGCAGAAAAAGGCAGCAATGCACCAGGGACCCAGTACAAAAGGGCAGCCTGCAGCGGTGGGAGAAACAGAATGAGCGAGTGAGAGAGGGGGAGTGAGCGAGCTCAACGGAGCTCTATCATGACTGCTGCAGTTTTCTTTGTGGGCAGAAAAGGACAGCAATGCAGGCAGGAGCCCAGTACAAAAGGGCAGCCTGCAGTGCCGGCAGAAATGGAATGAGCGAGTGAGACAGGGGGAGTGAGTTGGGCCAAAGCAGCTCTTTTGGGACTGCTGCAGATTTCTTTTTGGACAGAAAAAAATGCCAACAGAGGCAGAAGCCCAGTACAGAAGGGCAGCCTGCAGTGCTAGGAGAAGCAGAATGAGTGAGTGAGACGGGGGAGTGAGCGACCTCAATGGAGCTCTGTCGGGACAGCTGCTGAATTCTTTGTGGGCAGGAAAAGGTGCCAATGCAGGCAGGAGCCCAGTACAAAAGGGCAGCCAGCAACGCTGGGAGAAACAGAATGAGCGAGTGAGAGAGGGGGAGTGAGCGAGCTCAACGGAGGTCTATTGTGACTGCTGCAGATTTCTTTGTGGGCAGGAAAATGCGGCAATGCAGGCAGGAGCCCAGTACAAAAGGCCAGCCTGCAGCAGCGGGAGACACAGAATGAGCCAGTGAGGGAGAGGGATTGAGTGAACTCAACGGAGCTCTGTTGGGACTGCTGTAGATTTCTTTGTGGGCACAAAAAGGCAGCAATGCACGAAGGGGCCCAGTACTAAAGGGCAGCCTGCAGCAGCAGGAGAAACAGAATGAATGAGTGAGAGAGGGGGGAGTGAGTTGCTTTGGTTACTGCTTTACAGCAATGTGCTGAGTGTTCCATGTCCACCATGACAATTACCCCAGATCCTTTTCCTTGTCTGAAATGGATACCTGTATTCCTCCCAGACAGTAGCTAGTCTTAGGGTTCCTGGCTCCCAGGTGCATGACCTTACACTTCTTAGCAATGAACCCCTACTGCCAGATGCCCGACCAGTGCTTGACCTTAGCCAGGGCCTCCCTGAGCTCCTGCCTTCCCTCTTCACTGTCCACTCTCCACAGATCTTAGTGTTATTTGCAAATAGGCACATTTTACTATTGTCCCCAATAAAGATGTTAAATAACACTAGACTGAGTATCGAGCCCTGTGGGACTCTGCTGCTTACAGATCTTGGTTTTGATAGTTCAGCCATACAATTGCCATCTGAATCCTGTCCTGCAGTCAGTTCCTGACCCACCGCAGCTGTTTCTCCCCATCTCTACTTTCCTTAGTTTACTGAGCATCCTGCCATGTGGCACCGAGTCAAAGGCCTTGCTGAAATCCAGATACAGGACATCTACTGCATGGCCCCTATCAAGTGACCTTGTGACCCAACTGAAAAAGTCTATTAGATTTGTCTAGCAGTATCTCCATAAGACAAACCCATGCTACCTTATGTCCTGGAGGCCACTGGCTTCCAGAAAGTCCACCAGTCTCTCCTTCAGGATTGTTTCCATTAGCTTCTCAATGATGGAGGTAAGGCTGACAGGCCTGTAGGTACCCGGTTCATCCATGGGTTCACTCTTGTGGAGAGGCAACAGATGTGTCTTTCTCCAGTCCTGAGGCATGCACCCTAACTCAAGTGAGGTATTGGGCAAGTCCACCAGAGGGCCAGCCATGACCTCTGCCAATTCCCTCTGGAGTCTCAGATGCACACTCTCTGGTCCTGGAGCCTTATCCACCCACAGGGCATTAAGGCCCTTTAAAACCCTGTCCTCTGGATTTCTCCATCAGTTACCTATACTCCAACCATTGCCCTTATCTCTTGTGGCATAGGATCATCCCTTTCCCTAGTGAACAATGAACAGAAGTACTCATTCAGTGCTTCTGCCTGGTCCATACCACTTTCCAACTATCTGCCCTCCTTCGGAAACTGAGCTGTAGATATGCATGCATCACTTTACACAATGCTAAATTTAGTGCTGGAGGAAACATGAAAATATGTTTCACCCGGAATCTTGCAGGATATTGTGATATTTGTGGAATTCTATGGAATTGTTCACATGAAACCTATAGAATTCTACCCAATTTTCTATGGGAAATCGTCAAATTGTGCAGTTTACAATGATGCCCTACTCTGAATGTATAAGACAGTGGAATAATATTGCAGTTTACATTAAACTGAGTAAACATGCCACAGTTTAGATTGAGGGTCTTTTATTCATTCTATTCTGTTCTGTTTTATTCTATTTGCAAGAAAGAACTGCTGAAAACAAACCTACAGCATAATTTGCCATTGCTAATATAGTCTGTAGTTTACATAAAAAATATTGCACTGTATTTATTGGTAATATTTTGTAGATTTTTTGAATTATTCCTTGGAACAGTTTAGAATTTGAATGACACACCTCTACTAAATTTCAATAATTATTCAAAACATTTTCTAAAATATTCCTTTTTTGTCCTTTAATGCATAATATGGCCCGGATATTCAGAAGGGTTACACTTGGCGCAACACTGTTGCGCCATGAGCAACCCACTGATGCACCCTGGCATGATATTCAGATGGGGATTGAGTCTGGCACAAATCCCGGCGCGCCAGAGCACATCAGTAATGTATGCGGGCGCAGGTGGGGGGCGTGTCTACGACCCGCACATCCCATATTCAGCCCGGATGCCGAGCCCATGCATGCACAACCCTACCTGCGCCTGCACAGATGAGCCAAAAAAGGGAGCAACAGCTGGCCACCCACAGGTGAGCTGCCTTATTGCAGGGCACAACACGGCAGCTGCCACCAGTGGATGGCCACCCGAGCTCCAGCTGCACCTTCGTGGTGGTGCCCCCCCATGCCTGATTGTGGGCATACATAGATAAAGGACCATTCTATATCCCTGGTGGTCCAGTGGACCGCTTGCAGCCTGATCGTGGGCATATGTAGAATAAAATAAATGTCCTATATCCCTGGTGGTCCAGTGGACTGCTTGCAGCCCGATCGCGGGCATATATAGAATAAAATAAACGTCCTGTATCTCTGGTGGTCCAGTGGACTGCTTGCAGCCCATTTGTGGGCATATGTAATAAAAAGGAGATGTCCAATATCCCTGGTGGTTGAGCGGTACCCCCTTCCCCACCTGCCCACTGAGCCCCACTGTCCTGCTTCCCCCCCCAGTCAGCGGCGGGCGGCAGCACGCCACCCGCCTGCCACCCCACCACCTGACGACTGACACCGTACAGCAGGGCTGTACGCCCATTGGTCCACAGCGTGAGCCAATGGGCATGCAGCCCTTACTGTACTACACAGTCCAGATATGTGAATGGAATTGCTAACAGTGTTAACTGTTTTATCTGCATTAATGAGAATATTTTGTATTTATTTATGTACAGTGTCTCACTCTTGTACTTTCTCTAAGGTGCTCTGGGCCCGGTACACCCCTTTAGGTCGACACCCTGATGGCAAAACAGGAAAAAAGACTATTATGGCGATATTCATTGTAATGGTCCTTTTTCCATGTTTTGCCTTCCCCCAGTGTTCTGCCCCATCCCTGGACCAATTCCGACCAGGAGTTGGAATCCTAAACTCCGGTTGGTGGGGGGGCACAGCCCCCCACAGAAAATACCTTTAAAACAGGTGGCACAATACCTGCGTCGGTATTGTGCCATCGCTGTGGGGGAGGTCAGCATTGTCACTGTCGACCAAACTTGGTGCTTTCCCCTGGGCCTCCTGGGAGTGGCACTCAAGAAATAAAATCACTACTGCTACTACATTCATGGCTTGCAAGTCATATTGTACATTATACATTCTTTGCTAATTTTAAAGCTATTTAAAACAATTGTAAACTTGCTGCATGGTTATTACTGTTAACAGTAACCAAAATCAACCCATGGGGCTTAGCAGTGTCTTATTAACATGAAATCCCACTCCACAAAAAACAAACTCCATTGGTGAGTTTCTATATGACACTACCCTATTGGCATTCATAATAATAAAAGCACCACTTTTATTCTGGTTTCTGGATAAAGCCCTGAAGTTATTTTTTTTTTTTTTGTTAATCTTGCACAGCAAATATTCCTCAACTATCATAATGGGTGCTCAATGTTTAAATGGGGGTCACACTGTATTACAGTGCTAATAAAACACTACACTAAAATTGCTTCCTGACGTGTGGCATGGTACAGTATGTGGTAGCAGAAGTCCCAGAAACTCCATACTACTCCATAGTTAATTCAGTGCTAAAACACAAGCGTTCTGCATTGCTCACAACTACTACCCTCCCCCCAGGACTATGAACTTCTTTCAGCAGCTCCATAAGTTTAAAAGCTCCCAGATTCTTTATAGTACCTGAAAAATGCAATGCCAAATGATTGCATTTAGTTTCTTGTTCTTGATTTATTTATCAGTTAATATTCAAAATCAAAATGAAATGGTTTCATTTAAGTTTTTTATTTGGCCAGCTATTCCGATAGTTGACACCATGCTACCCTAACAAGTGCCACACTAATTGTGAATGGTGCAGTTGACAGACTGTTAGTGTGGCCACCACTATATTCAAAAAAAGCAATTAGTATAGAGCTAACTGGTACCTAGTGCCTAAGCTAATCAATGTGAGAGTACTGTGTAGTGCCATATCGGTACAGTATATTGAAATGTTTATCGCAGAACTAATAGGCTGGCAGTGCCACACTGCTAATGCTGCCAAAAACTATTTTCACAACTACAGTTATGTGCAGTCATTGTTCTCTCCACCTGATTCCTGTAAGCATAATAGCATTCTTTTTAATTCCTGGCAGTTTAGTGGTCCCCCTTCCCCACCTGGTCACTCACAACAATGTCAGATTCTATTGTATGATAGCCTGGTAGTCTAGGGAAACCCCATACCACAAGTGATCCATATTGTAATGTTAAATTATATGGCATCACTCCCTGGTAGTTTAGTGGACCCCCTCCTGGTCTTTGTAGTGGTTGCCCACCCATTTATCCCTGTATGGTGATGGCGACCAGTATTGACCTATCTCTTACCTCCATGGCTAGCTGCCATCTGCCACACACATTATGTATCATTATACCCTTCTGTTGTATATCAGTACAGTACTTGTGTGGCATCTGACAAACGCAAAAACAAAACTCCAAGTCCAATTGAAAATGTACTGCACATGCGGATGGACGTAGCTTTTTTGCTTGTCTTAGATGTTACACAAGTTCTGTATCACTATTCAACAAAGTGGTAGAATGATACAGTGCCTGTGTGTGGCAGATGGTGATCAGCTGCAGATGCAAGATGTGGGTCTGTACCAGTCCCTGTTTCCAGGAGAGATAAGGGGGATTCAACCACTACATGGACCGGTGGGGGGGGGTTACTAGACTACCAGGAAATAATATCATACAAGTTAATTAATAATTAATCATTAATTCCCTAAGAAAATCAACAGTCAAACATGCCCACCATCCATGGATAACTCTTGATCTTAATGCTTCGTGCCAATCCCATGACCAGGTTTGGGCCAGTTTCAAATCTTTCCGTTCCCTATCTGACCTCCTATCCCACTGGCCACTCAAACATTCATGCACCAAGGCTATCCATACTGCTAAGGCCTTCCACTTCAAAAATAGGCTCCAGTACAGCTTCAATTCCCTTCAAAATTCTGGAAATGTATCCACTCCATTTGTGACCCCCACCCAATCCCCCGTTCTCATGGTGAATGACTTACCAGTCTCCAACCTTCCTCTGTTGCTGCTATCAATTATTTCTTTACCACCTATGCCCTACCTTCCTCCACTAGCATCCCCCTGTCCCCACTCCAGTTCACTCTGTCTCCGCTCATCTATCATCACTTAAAAGATTGCATTTTCCCCCATCACACTACACCCAGTTTTCCTCACTCTTACCTCATTCATCCCCTCTAAGTCCAATCCTGATGGGTTGGACTCCAAACTCCTATGTATCTCAACCCTAGCCATTGCCAAAAAGACAGTGACAATGAACTTCAGCACCTGCCAGAAACTGGCTAGGCTCTTGACACCCCCATTTTCACCACTCTAGATGGCATCCTTTTGGAAGTGGTCCCTGCATTTAAGTACCTAGGAGTTTGATTTGATAGCAAGCTCAATTTCCCTATCCACATAGATTCCATTCATGAAAAACTCCATCCCAAATTAGGTGTCCTTTATCACAACAAAGACTGCCTCTCCCTCTAAGTCTACAAGGAACGTATAACCTAAATGGTTCTCCTAGTCTCCGGTTATATGGATATAGTCTATGATGTTGCCTCCTCCTCCTCCTCCCTTGCCAGACTGGATACCCTGTGCAATGCTTTCTGTTGTTTGCCATTAACTCTCCCAATCGTACCCATCACTGCTCCCTCTAGTCTTCCTTCTTCATCCTCCCCTTGCTGTCATTTTGCCAGGCCCACTGCACTGCCTTTATCACCAAATACTGGTTTGGGTCCTTCTCCTCCTATCTTTCTTCCCTGTTATCCCCTACCCCATGCGGTTTCTACTTGCTTCGCTACAGGGACTCCTGTTTCTTCTCCATTCCCCAGTCTCACGCTTCTGCTGGCACAGCGGCCTTCTCCTATCACCTCACATCCCTCATAGAAACATAGAATTTGATAGCAGATAAGGACTGCTTGGCCCACCCAGTCTGCCCATTTCCCTACCTAATGGATAAGCTGCAGATCCTAGTTAACCAGCAGCCTACTTCTCTTCCTACCCCCACCCCCTAGAATTGCCTTATGACTGTCCCATGCACTGTTTTTGATTCCACAACCTCCTCCAGAAGGCCCCTCTGGAATCTCATCCTCTCCCACACCACTCCTCTTCTCTCCCTGCCTTTAGACTCCACCTAAGCCAACCTTTTGCACTGTCCTGTTCCTGTCTACCCCTCCCTAATCCTACGTCTTCTCCCTTGACCCCTTACCTGCTCAGTCCCCTAGTCACTGCCCTTTACCTTTTACCCCTATTCAACATACACTGTGCACTTTACTTTACACGTGATTGTTTGCTGCTTATTGCTGTATACAATGCTGTATTTATATTATACCAGCACATTTTACTTCTGCCTCTGTGCACACCAGTTATCCTGTACTTGCTATGCTGACACTGAACTGTTTTTATAGTTGTTCTCCCACAACCTCTTCCATTGCTTGCACCTGGAAATGAGCCTTGGTTTAGTGTGGCTCAGTGTGCTTTTCCCAGTAACCAACTTTTAAATAAATTAATTACTGGGAGGAGTTACAGTAGACTACCAAGCAGTAATAAAATACTGTAAAATTTTAAATTACAGTGGAAATCAGTTGAAGAAGGAAGTAATGTGCTATGTACTGTAGATAAAGGGCTACCATTTCCCTCTGTTCCATGACACTATGCACTTCACAGCAGAAAGGCATTGTGCAGACCTGTTAATGGCCTCATACTGACATGCCTATGTGCTTTTAGTGACCTGTACAGTGTCATTAACATACCACAATTTGAATATGGTAATATTGAGTAAAGTTGCTAACCTATTTGGGATGCGTTGCTATTCATGTGCTCTGACATTGCCATAGTCTGTAGGCTGATCACCTTTAAATATAGTATATACTGTACTTTGTGAACACTTGGTGGAATGTTACGTGCATTGACACCTATTAACATCTTGCATTGTGCTGTACAGACAGTGCTTTATTTTTACATAAATTGAACACACAACATGTGTGCAGTTTTTGTTCCAATATACAGGAACTATGTTCAGGCAGACTCTTTTTAAACACTTTGCACTACTTTTGTCTCTGAATTGCACCATTCTGGTATGAATATCCTGCCATTTATCTTTTAAGTTACGGAGTTTGACAAATTGTTATTCTTTAGTTTCAAGTTTTCAAGTTACAAGTTTATTTATTTTATACTGGAAATTTTCACAAACATCAGATTTCTAAACAGTTAGCATAAAATAATAGATACATTTACTATTGAGGTACATTATTATATACAGGGAAACATCAAGTACACATGATAAGGACATCCAAGTCATCAAAAAGTACAGAAATATATACAAATGTATACAGCTGAATACCTAGCCTTTAGACATAGATATAAACCTGGTTGCCCCTGAAAAAGGGACCTTCGGGGCTCAGTGGGCCTACTCGGACATCACAATTTAATAAATAAATAAACACTAAATACTTACCCGTTGGTTATTTTTTAATGTGTTTCAAAAACAAATCTTATTATAGACAAGTGACCTCTTAAATGCTGTATTTCTGACATCACAGTGTGTTGCACTGGAAATTATTGCAAACAATGTTATAAATAAACCGTATGTCAGAAGATATTTATGAATTTTAAATGGGCAACAGCAAAACATTGGCAAATTACATCTTGTTACCTTGAGAAAGGCTAGTAAATTACATAGTTGAGTACATAAGGTTTACAAAGTACAAATGGTTTTAGATACCAGGCTATTCTCTTTAAAGAGCCACTGATGCCACAAGTGCTACACTGTAGAATCCAAATAAGCATACTCCCAGTAAATCTCATACCAAAAACTAGATTTGTACGCTATTTCATTTTAAAGTTATGAGCCATTGTGTAACTTTGATTGCACTACTTGTGCAATAAAAGTAGGTATCAGTAAAGAGCTGATGATGATGTCGCGTAAGGACTTCAAAGTCTAGTAATCCCTGTTAGCAAGCTTATAGGACTCATTTCTCCAAAGTTGTAAAGATCATGTGCAATGGTTTTCACAAGTAAAACAAGCAGCACCAGTCAGTAAATATTGCTATAAAAACTATATATGTTTCAGGTTTTGTAACAAAGTTGATAACATTGTATTATTTAATGCTGTCTTTGTGTGGTACATTTCTCCAGGGTTGCTGGATGCTGTGTCAGCATGCCTTCAGGCTGCTGAAGCAATTTGAAGTGCTACTCTAATGTGCCTGTTAGGAAATTGTATTTGCTGCTAGTATTGTAATGCTGATACAATAATGTCACTGCTGTTTTCTCATTGTCTGCATCACAATATGTTTTAATAGTGGCCTTATATATGTTAATTCCTACTATGGGTGGAAGTGTTAGCTCTGGTGAAAGGATCATTGTAATTCAGAGTAGAACACAGATGAATCTGTGTACCCCATTGGCAAAGTTTTTAAAGCAATGTTTACTAACTTGTACTGCCTATTTTACTTATGAAAACCACTGCACATGATCTGTAGAACTTTAGAGAAACAGGTCCTATAAGCTTGCTGACAGGAAATACTACACTGTAAGGTCCCTACTAGATGACATCAGCAGCAGCTTTTCATTCAAAACAGGCTTTTTTTGAACAGGTAGTGAAATCATGATTACAAAATGGCTAATAACTTTAAAATGAAGTAACATAGAAATCTACTTTTCGGTATGCCGTTTACTGGGGATATGCTTATTCTAATTCTGCAGTCTAGCACTTTTGGCCAGTTGGTGTCAGCAGCTCTTTAAACTTTTTAATTTTCATTTTATATCATATTATTTATGCATAGTATTTAAAACATGAACTTAATTGGAATTGCAGTATGATGCAATGACAACCAAAAAGTAAAGTAAACCATCCAGTGGTATTTACCAAACATTATGAATACTAATAGTAATCAAACAAAATCCAATGCACTCCAACCTCCCACAAAAAGCAATCTTTTCAAATGTATTTTCTGACTCACTTTTTTTTCTTCATGGTTTTTAAAGGGAGTTGCATGGTTATCATATTTCAGGTAAGAAGTGAATTAAGCCCAGCCACCTGACAGCAATGTGAACCCCATGGGTGGGTACCTACTCCAAAATCTAAAATGTTATTGTGTCAGAATTGGCTTTACAGTGTGACCTTCACTAATAAATAAAGTACAACCACTTAAAAATTTGCAAGTGGTCAATGAGAAGATTTCTAACTGAGATAGCTACACATTTCCCAGTCATTAAACAGTTCCAGATATAATATGATGAACTTGTGCTTATTCACAAACTTCTAATTACATTTCTTATAAATTCCTCTATTTTCTTGTGGTATTACTAGTGCATGGCATGTATCAGTTATTGGACAGAATCCAGTACACCTTCCCCAAGCAAAATGACAATCCTGACAAATGTATGTTCTTACTCACCTTTTCTTTACTTCATGAAAGGGATACAGCACAAAACAATACAGTACAGTACAGTGTTTACTAAAAATTATGAGCACTAGTAGTAGGGGGATTCCAAGCTTTTCAGCCAATCAATGCATAAGAGTTATATTTAAATCTACAGGATTATCAGAGTTTATGTCACAAGCACATTATTTGTCATAATAACACATTTAGAAATAATAAGGAGAAGCTTCTACTTAGAGAGACTTCTCAATTCCACTATAAACAAATGGAATAGTCTAGCAGATTAACTGGATCTGCCATTTATACTTTAAATAAAAAAAGTCTCAGTAAGCAGATTTGCCAATTTCACTTTTCAGGTTTTCAAGTCATTTAAATAATCACCGTCTTACTGCAGTTCTTCCAAATCATTTTGCATCTCATTGTGTTCTCTTGGTAACAAAGAAACATAGAAAATGTCAGAAGAAAAAGAATATCACTCCATCCTGTCTACGCTGTTTTACCCTGTCCTTCCCTAGGACCTAATGAATAGTTGGGGCTATTGCCCTCACCTCCCTACCCCATGCCCCTGACCTTCTAATTCCCCCTGTCTAACTATTAAGTATTTTACTTATTTCTAGCTGTGCTTGAAACCAATTATGTGTAACCCCTTGGTGGTGCTATCCTAAGGCTGCTACCCCTGCCTGCTTGGCTACTGACAGGTTGAGGGGCCTAGGTTCTATGACGGGTGACTCCACCCAGAGATCAGGGTTGGTAGTGGTTAAACTAACATGGACACAGCCCTCTGGGCCACTGTGACCACCTTTTGTTCCCACTAGTGGCCCACACAGTTCACAGGAGTTACCTTCCCAATACCCCACATATGAACACGGTCTTCACATATAGATACATAGAAACATAGAAACATAGAAGTTGATGGCAGATAAGGACCGCAAGGCCCATCCAGTCTGCCCATTTCTTTTTCTACCTTATAAATGTGCCATCGGCCTTTGCTCTGTCAGTGGCCTATCTATTCATAGTCATTTGTATTGCTCCCTTATGCCTATCCCATGCCTGTTTGAAGCCCTGCACTGTATTCATAGCCACCACATCTTGTGGTAAGCCATTCCATGCATCCACCACCCTTTCTGTGAAAAGAATTTCTCACATTCCCCTTAATCGGCCCCTTCTAATCTCATGCTGTGTCCTCTTGTCCTGCTATTTTCTTATATTTAAACATGTTAGACTCTTTCACCTTGTTAATGCCCTTAAGGTGTTTGAATGCCTCGATCATATCACTCTATCCCTCCTTTGCTCAAGGGTATACATATTGAGCTCTGTTAATCTGTCTTCATATGTCTTCTGATGCAGTCCCTGCACCATTTGGTTGCCTTCTCTGGACTGCCTCAATTTGGTTAATGTCCTTGTGAAGGTGTGGCCTCAATACTGCATGCAGTACTCCAGATGGGGCCTAACCAGTGTCTTGTAAGAGGATTATTACCTCCCTCTTACGACTTGTGATACTCTACTAATACAACCTAACACCCCCCTAGCCTTACCTACTGCTTTAGAGGTCTGCTTGGATGATTTCAGGTCATCAGTGATGATGATGCCCAAGTCTCTTTCTTTCTTTGTGACTACTAGCAACTCCCCTCCCAGCCTATAGGTGACTTCAGGGTTTCTCTTCCTTATGTGCATGATTTTGCACTTCTTTTCATTAAATCCCAGTTGCAACTCTTCTGACCATTTTGCTAGTTTATCCAGATCTCTTCTCATTCTGCCCACCCCATCTGGATCATCTACTCTGTTGCAGATCTTGGTGTCATCTGCAAACAGACAAGCCTTACCTTCTAGTCCATCTACAAGGTCACTAATGAAGATGTTGAAGAGGACTGGCCCCAGGACTGATCCCTGAGGTACCCCGCATGTGACTTGCATCTCTTCTGACTGTATACCATTTACCACCACTCTCTGTTTTCTGCCCGTCAACTAGTTTGCCACCCAGTTAACCAACTTCTTACCCACCCCTAGCATACCCAGCTTATTTATCAATCTTCTATGTGGAACAGTGTCAAAAGCTTTGCTGAAATCAAGGTAGGCGACATCAACTGCTCCCCCTTGGTCCACCACTCTGGTTACCCAGTCAAAGAAATCTATGAGATTAGTTTGACAGGACCTTCCTTTTGTAAACCCATGCTGTCTTGGATCCTTTGCCCCTATGGATTCCAGGTGTTGCACTATCCTTTCCTTAAGGAGTGCCTCTATAATCTTGCCCACTACTGAGGTAAGACTGACTGGTCTTTAGTTCATTGCCACCTCCCTGCTACCACTCTTGTGGAGCGGGATCACATGAGCCCTTCTCCAGTCTTCTGGGACCTCTCCTGTGCTCAGAAACTCACTAAACAGTTCTGCTAATGGCTCTGCTAGTTCCACATTTAGCTCTTAAGTACCCTGGGATGTATGCCATCAGGTCCCATTGCCTTATCCACCCTGAGCTTAGCAAGCTCTTGTAGGACCCTGTCTTTTGTGAAGGGAGTGGTGCTCACCTCCCTCCTCTGTGTCCAAGTGCTGGGCTGTGGGCCTGCCTACCTTCACTCAGTAAATACTGAGCAAAAGTATCATTTGGGATAGATGCCTTTACAGGGTCCTCCTCCTCACATGCTCCTTTTCTCCATTAAGCTCAGCAATACCCTCTGGACTTTCTCCTTTCACTAATGTATCTATAGAAAGTCTTGTCACCTTCTTTACTGTTCATGCTAGTGTTTCCTCAGTTTGGGACTTTGCCTGCCTTACTGCCTTCCTGCTTCCCTTAAGCAGTTTGGTATGCCTCCTATCTTCATCCTGCTGTGTTCCTTATATTTCCTGAAGGCCAGCCTTTTAGCTCTGACCTTTTCTGCTGCTGTATTTGAGAACCAAAGTGGTTTCCTTCTTATTTTGCACTTCCTTTTCTGTCTAACACAATGGGATGTTGCTTCAAGTATTGCATCCTTAATGCTTTCCCACTTTGCCTGTACCCCCTCACCTGTGTTTCTTTTTTCCAGGGCTAGCTTAACTCTGTTGGCCATCTTATCAAAGTCAGCTCCTCTGAAGTCCCATATTTTTGCCTTAGAATGGGATGATTTAGATGTAGTAGCCAAATTGAACCATACCATGTGATACCACTTACCCTCAAGATGGATTCTGCAGCACGCCTCTGAGGACCCCCTGTAAAACAAAGATTAAGCAACATATACAAACGCAGATTGCAATGCTGGTTCTATATGTACTGACACCTCAGACAGTATAAAGTTCAACAATAACAAATCTGGTTTATTCAGGGGACTAGAACACAGGAGGGGGAAATCAGGTTGATTGGCAATATTCAAATCACAGTACTGTACAGACATAAAAGGGCCCAAAAAGTCACACTCTGGGTACACAGGATGGTAGGGGGATAGCCAGGTCCTTTGCTCGGGGCGGTTGGCCGGCTGGTGCAGCTGGATGGGGCCCTGTAGAAAGAAAATATATGCACAAACAAATTGTAATCCGGAGCCAGATGGCTCAGTCCACAAACAGAAACACACAAAACAATCAGTTGACACACTTTGATTAAATGAATGTAAGGGGAGGTACCCCTATTTGTACTCACAAACCCCAAACCGAGAGCTGAATTGAGGAGGTGGCTCTGGATGGCCAGGATGAGCAGGGCATGGAGATGAGACCCCTGTGACAGGGCCTAACTGATCTGGAAAGCAGACAGATTCAGTCCGATTAGCTTTGAGTCCAGCTTCCAGCTTCAGCTCACAACTCACAGAACAAGGGGAAAAGGAGTTACGATCCCCTACAAGCGCTATACACAGTTATATGTAAAGGAAATGTTATCTTTTATTTATTTCGTTTTTGTTCACCGGGTAAGTTCACTAGACAAATCATGCCTATTTTCAGGCATGACCCGGGGGAGGGGGATATAGATGAATGCCAACTGACCTTGAACCAGACTAAGCAGTTGGTGGTATTTTTAGTGAATGAGGGAAATTTGGCCAGGACACCAGGGACATTCCCCTACTCTTTTCGATATGTGCCATGGGATCTTTAACATCCACCTGAACTACAACCAGTCCATGCAGATGGGACCTCAATCTAACGTCTCATTGGAAAAACGGCACCTCAGAATCACAGCACCCCTCTCATGCTGCACTACAGTGTCAGTACTAGGATATTAACCCAAGTGCCAGATGTGGAAACTGAAACCACAGCCCTCTGATCTCCCAGCCTCAGAGGTGAGTGTGCTACCTACTGAGCCACTGACACTCTATTAATGCATTACCATACCAGGCAGCTGCTTCTCAATCCTGATCGAAAACTCTGCAAATTACCCGGGAGCACACACAGCTTCAGCAGTCCCCGACAGGCCGAGCGCACTTCTGCAAATCTTCGGTCTTCTACAGGCAAGCCTGGTTCTGCACACTTCTGTTTTCTCTCCAAAACTCGGATTCAGTCCGATGAGCACTCGCTAACGGCTACAGGCTGACTTCAGGACCTTACATGCGCTTCCTGTGCAAACTGCATGCCGCAGCAGAACAGAGCTTCTACTCCTTCCACAGTCAACACACATCTCAGCTTCCAGGAACAGTTCAGGGCATTTCCCTTAGGCTCCACACAGGTTCGGTTGGAGGATTCAACTGTCAATCACTGCAGGGCTCCCTCTGTTGGTGCAAAAAGGTGCCAAGGTCCAAACTACAGCTACCAGAAGCACCTGCCATTCATTCCCCCTTTAAGCAGGCTCCAGATGAGAGTCCAAGTTCTGGTTGGCTCAGGCAGTCTCCATTTTAGGGGTCCCCTTACTCAATTGGCTGGGATTAGCAGTTCAGGTCCAAAATGGAGGAGCAACACACACAGAGTCCCAGCTGCAATACAGGCAGGTTAGACAAACTACAATTTTACAAATGCTCTAAATAATTTAAGCAAAACAGTTACATCCTTCAGATGGGCTCCCTCTGTGCTCTTAGCAACTGCAGAAATGGAGCGATCAGACGGCAGCTCAGGGCGGGATTCAAGCATCAACTACACAGTCCCTCCCATTCAAACTAATTGACTTGTGATCAGGCAGCTCTTAAAGAGACAGTAGCAGAGGCTCTAAAAGCACTTACTGATAAACGGTTTAAACACCAAACACCATTCAGGTGGGTAGCACCTAACCAGCTCCTAGGAGACTTTTGGGAACCTCCATTTGCAGCTGGGGGTTACACCCTTCCTGGCCTGAAAAAACATGGTGTCCACATCAAGTAGATACCCTTAAATCACTTTAAGGCAGAGCAGTTAAACTTGCATCCCTTTTTAACAACAATCAGCATATTACACCTTTGTTATATACACTTATACTGTATTACACAGTCTACTACTGGTTACACAGCATTACACATACAAACATTTTTAAATCAGGTCATTACTTCCTGCACATGAAACCTGGATAGAGGGGGCCCTTCCCTATCAGCTACCTCAGGGCTGGATGGGGCAAGGACACCATACTTAGAGGGTAAGACAAGTAACCTGGAGTTAGCACCTATGCTTAGTTTGGGCAACGAGCTCGGGGACACATACACTCCCTTATGGACCACATTGAGAGGCAGATCTACAGGCCTCCCAGGGGAATCATAGCTTAAGTGTACTACAGGCTTCACAGCTCAACCAGTTCTTCTGGGGGAAAGTGCCACAGTCTCTCCACGTTTAGGCTCACTTTCATCACTGTCTTTACTGGCCAGGGGAGTTTCCATTGGGGTAGAGAGACTAGAACTGGGGGCACTTTCAGCTCCAGAAGTTGCAATCTCTAAGTCCACAACACTTGTCTCACATGGGGAGTTTTCTGACACTGGCAGTGAAACATCAGGGCACTCAACATATTCTTCTTGTTCTGGTATATCACCAGTCTGTCCCAGTTCATCATTTTCCTCCTCTGAAAGCTCATACAGTTCAATCATACACAGTGATTCCATGTCATCCGACTTGATACTTTGCACTTCACTTTCTGGGAGCATCGGCTCCAAGGACAAAGCTGGGGGCTTAGGCAGTCCAGAAGGCCCAGCTTCATCTCCATGATTGACTAGAGGGTTGCCTTGAAACAATTGGCTCAGTTCATAAGAGGGGTAGTACCCAAAGTTGCACTCACTTTCCTCTGACAGGGACTGACAGTCATTTTCAACTGGGACTTGATGTGGAGAACACTTTAACTCAGCATCTGTAGGTACAGACTTTCTTTGTTTTGATTAGCAGCAGCTCAGGTCACTGGTCAAGGGGGAGCAATTTCTGGGGGCTCAGACTCAATCAAGATTTGTCCAATGGGCAGTAAATGATTTCTATGCATTGTTTTAACATCTTTTGAATTATTCTCAGGCCTTACTTTGTACACAGGCAGATCTTCTAGTTTGCCTACCACAATGTGAGGGAGATGGTGCCACCTGACAGCAATCTTGTGTTTTCCATGCAGTCCCAGATTTCTTAGCAATACCTGTCTCCCTCCTGGAGTTCCTGTGCTTTCACCTTTTTGTCATACCTTTCTTTGTTGGCCAGATTTCTTTAGGCAGCCATGGTTTGAGCCAGTTAATAAGCATGATTTTGCTGGGCCTTTAACTTTTGCACATACTGTAAATAGTTGTCAGCTCAAACCCCATCAGGAGAAACTCCAAAACATACATCTACCGGTAGTTGAGCTTCTCTTCCAAACATTAGGCGGTAGTGGAAGACCCAGTGACATCACTTTTGGTGCAGTTGTAGGCATGTACCAAGGTGCTGATTTGTTGGCTCCATCTAGGCTTGTCCTTGGGGTGGAGGGTGCCCAGCATATCTAACAGAGTGCAGTTGAAGCATTTAAGCTGTGGGGCCCCCTGGAGGTGGTAAGGGGTGGTTCTGGACTTTTGCACTCCCCACAGAGAAGGCATCTCTTTGATCAAATGACTCTCAAAGTCCCTCCCTTGATCAGAATGGATTCTTTGTGGAGCCCCATAGTGACCAAAAAAGTTTTCTACAAGTACTTTTGCCACAGTAGATGCCTTATGGTCCTTGGTGGGGCAAGGTTGGGCATATTTCATGAAATGGTCCGTGACCACCAGCACATTACTAATATTTCTTTGATCTGGCTCCAAACTCAGAAAGTCAATACAGACCAGTTCCATGGGGGTGCTAGTGGTGATGTTAACAAGGGGGCAGCCCTCTGGGGCAAAACTTTCCTCTGTAAGCAACGACTACAAGTTCTAATGTGTTGTTCGACATCAGCCCCCATCTTAGGCCAACAGAATCTGGATCTCACCAAGTCAAGTGTCCTGTCTATGCCAAGGTGCCCCATGAGGTTGTGTAGGGACCTCGGCACCAAGTCTCGAAAGGCAGTGGGCAAAACTAGCTGTTGTTTGTCTATTTGTCCCCCTCTGTCTACGGTTTCCCTGTATAACAGTCGATTAATCAGCTTCAACTTAGGACCTTCCTTGTATAATAATGCAGTTCTTAGATCAGTGGAATATAACTTGGATACATCTTTCCCTGCATAGAGGGCTTCTAAAGCTGGTTTAATCATAGCATCTCAGGACTGAGCCCGCTGAAGACTGTCATTGTCTAGCTGAGGCAAAGCACCAATGTCTAATGTAGAGAAGTGGCGATAAGAAGCAGGTATGCACTTCTCAGAGGGCCCCAAACAATCCACCAGACAGTCCACTGTGTCCAGGGCCACTTGTTCCTCTCTCTCAAACCTCTGGCAGAGTGCTCTAATATCAGATTCTGACAGTCTGACCTAGTCATTTCGAGAAGCAGGCCTCCGGAAGAGAGCATCAGCATCTATGCGGTTTAGGCCTGCTCTGTATTCCACAGCATAGTCATATGTAGATAATGCAGAAAGCCATCTATGGTCAGTAGCATCCAACTTAGCTGAAGTCCGCACATAGGTCAAAGGATTATTGTCAGTATTTACTAGTATCTTAGTCCCATACAAGTATAGGTGGAATTGGTCCTCAATGGTCCACTTCAAAGCTAGGAACTCCAACTTACGTACAGGATAGTTCTTTTCAGAAGGGGTCAGGCTTCTGCTGGCAATGGCCACTGGTCTCAGGTCATTCTCGTGCTTCTGGTACAACACAGCCCCCAAACCTTGTAGGCTAGCATCAGTGTGTAGGACATAGGGTTTTGCTGGATCTGCATAGGCCAGGACAAGAGCGTGGGTAAGATGATATATAATCTCATGAAAAGCAGCTTCACAATCAGGTGTCCATCATGCCCCAAAAACTTCATTAGGACAGAAATACACCCTCTCAGTCTCAGGGGAAGTTGAACTCTTGTATTTCTTGTGGGTAGGAGGGTAACCTTGAATAAGATTAAGTAAAGGATGGATCACTCTGGAATAGTCCTTGATGAAACGGCGATAGTAGCCACAAAATCCCAGGAATCTTTGCAGTTGTTTTAGATTGTGGGGCTGTGGCCAGGTGGTCAAGGCCTCAACTTTACTTGGGTCGGTCGTCCCACATACTTTACAGAGGTTTGGAAGAACTGACATTTATTGATGGACAGTTTCAGGCCAAAGTCTTCCAGTCGGTCCAACACCTTGAACAACCTATTCTTATGTTCCTCCAGTGAGCTGCCAAACACAATAACATCATCCAAGTATACCAGGCACTCTAATAGGTTCATGTCCCCCACTAGACGCTCCATCAGTCGTTGAAAAGTGGCTGGGGCCCCTGAAATCCCTTGAGGCATCCTCATGAACTCATAAAAATCAAGCGGGCAGATGAAGGCTGTCTTCTCACGGTCTTCTGGGGCCATCGGGATCTGGTAGTACCCACTGTGAAGATCCAGCACAGAGAACCACTTGCTACCGTTCAGGCAGTCTAGAGCATCCTGAATGCGGGGCATTGTATACTGATCAGGGATAGTCCGCTGGCTCAAGGTACAATAATCCACGCACATCATTACTGTCCCAATCTTTTTTCTCACTACCATGATAGGGGAAGCATACGGACTTCTAGATTCTAGGATTACACCAGCAGCAAGCATCTCTTGCAGATGCCGTCTCACATCATCTATTGCAGCAGGAGCCAGGCGTCGAGACCTCTCATGAAAGGGCTTCATCATGCAGCCGGATATGGTGCTCAGCTCCTGGCACACATCCTACATCCTATTCCTTTAAAGAAAACACCTGGTCTCTCTGAGAAAGCTTCTCACTGATCCTCACTTTCCATTCAGCTGGCAATGGGGAATCACAAAAATCAAACAAGTCGGACGTCACTCCATCATTCTTTCCTGAACTCTTGTTACTGGGTAGCACTGCAGTGTCTGCACAATATACCTTAGCCAGGGTGCAACCTCTGTTCACTCGAATCTCTCTATCAGACACATTATGAACTTGAACCATTACCCTTCTGGCATAAGCATGGGCTCTGGCAGGCAAAATACTTGGCTTGACCAGCAGTCCTTTTGGCAATTTTCCATTGCTTGGTGCATCCAGCATTAGTATTTTATTCTTGACATCCTTTCTGATATGGACCTCTCCCTGTAAGGTACACTGGGAATTTGGTGCCAGGATCAGAGACTCAGGATCCTTTTTCCAGACAATTCCAACCAGTTCCTCTGGCTCCACTTTTCCAGCATCTCTCTGGTCATTGTAGGCTTTCTTGATCAAGGCCGGAATTCTTAAAGCTGTACCAGTCCTGGACCCCTGTTTTTCATAACACAACTGCGCCAACCGTCTAAACATATGTGCGTTAGTCCCAATTATTAGAGGAACCCCATCATACAGTCCAGTAGGGGGACACACTAGGGTCAAGGTCTCCACTTGCTCTGCCACTCCAGCCACTCCAGCCACAGAGGTATGAAAAGACAACCAAATTCGGATATAGCCAGAGTAGAGGTAGGCCTTCTCACTTAAACCCTAGACATGCAGTTCCTCCAATGATTGCAGGGGCACATCAGACAAGTGCTTCTGATACCAATCCTGGAACATAATTGTCAGTTGAGAGCCACTGTCTAACACAGCTCTTGTAGGCACTCCGTTCGCTTTTACAGTGGTTTCCATGGAGGGACCCACCACTTCAGACCATTCTGGTGGCACTGACTTGGATGTCGATCGGGCATTGGCCCTGGTGGCATAACTTTTCTGAGTAGCTCCCCCTGGCTACTGGGCATAGGTTCTGTGACGCAAGGCCACTAATCTGTTGGTAACTTTTCTCAAGTTCTCTGGCAAGCGACAAGCTGACTGAAAATGTCCATCCTCCCCACAATGGTAGCAGAAATTAATGTCTCTATTGTCCTGGAAGGTTGGGGGAGTCCCTTTTCTGTTGGGGCACCTCTTGAGTCCTGCGGGGCTCCTCTTGGACTGGGGGCCTACCTCCTTTGGCTCCTGGATCTCCACCATGGTTGGGGGTGAGGGCCACCCTCTGCAGCTCTCCCACCATCTCTCTCAATTTTCTCAGCTCTGTGAGCAGGTTGCCCTCAATCCGAGTCTCTGGGGAAACAACATCTACTCCCACTCCACTCTTGGGCTCAGGGGGAGCCTGATACAGATCTGGTTCTCTGAATGCCTCAGTCAGTTCCTTGATCAAGTCCCTCAACTGTTGAGCCTCATCTAACTCACTCTTTTCGGGGGTCTGGCAAGGGTTCACGGCACCAGCATAGGGCTCCCAGCCCTCCTCATCAGTTTCAATCTCACGGATTTCTTTCATCAAATTACAATACTCTGGAGGGCTTGCCCTTCTGTCTTGCAGCTTAAGCTTTAATACCATTACACTCGAAATCTAGCTGATTTCAATATGTGGTCTAATCTAACCCAGTTTAACTCTTTGGCAGGCACTCCCCCTTTTCGATGGGCCCTCTGCAAAGCCCTCTCTATCCTAGTGACGAAGGCAGACAATTTCTCATTTTCCCACTGTTTGGCTGACTTGAATTTCCACAATAAATCATCCCCTGATTCTGTGCTACCAAACAACCCCTCCAAGGCAGAGAGATATTGTGCTGCAGTGGCCTCCGGACTAGTAGCACATAGGAACCAAATGGCTTCCAGGGCAGGACCTCTCACGCTCTCCATCAAGCGCTTCCACTTTTCCCCCTCTGAACATTGCCATTCTTGTACTAAAGGGGTGGCATAGTCCGTCCAGGTCTCCAAATCATCTTCCCCGAAGGCACTGGGACAGTACCTGAGAAAAGTCTAAGCCTCCTAGGGAGTCCAACTGTATTGGGGAATTATGATGGGGAGGCAGCACTGGGGAGCTCTTGGGGACACCGGGATGGGTCGGGGAGTGCACTGGTGTGGTCCTCTGACAGATCTAACACTCTTGCCAACTCTGGGCAGTTTTCCCTTCTGATGCTAACAGCTTAAGCAACTTCTCTTTAAAACCATCAGCACTAGGGGACCCACCTAGGGCAGCCAGACCACTATGCAGATGAATGACCCTCCATCCCTTCTGGGCACTTTCAGGTAAAATCATAGGGGGTACCTTTTCAGGGTCTATCGGAGTAGTGCAGGAGAGCAGCACTTGCAGCTTTTGCTCAAATAAGTCAGCAAATTGTCTCCTTACTTCAGCTTTGCCCACACACCTAACATGTTCTACAGTGGACACAATGTCAGCATTATTAGTCCCCAAGGGGACATCCAGCAGCAGAATAGCATTTTGGGGATCCATCTCCTCAGCCTCGCTCCAACCCATCAATTTGTGCACCATTAGCTTATAGGGGGCAAATATTTTTTTTTTTTGTAGAAAATGTTTTCTTTTTAGATAAAAGGTGGACAAGATACAGTATACATCCAGAGATTCTGTACCATAGAATTAATCATTCAACAAGCAGTGTACATGTACAAATTTCCAGTAAGCTTAGGGAGGGGAACTGTAGGTGGGTAAAAGAGAGAGGAAGGACAAGTAAAGCAGGACTAAGGAAAGAGCCCGGGGGGGGGGGAGTATAAAGCTTGGAAAAAGAGAGGGGTAAGGAGTAAAACAGACATCAATTTTTATTCTGTCAGAGGTGTGCAGACAATTAACTATATATACAGTACACAGGAAGAAAGGTCAGACATCAGGTTAGAAAAAACAGTCAGATATCCGGTTATAAAGTAAGTTGCTATCGACTCTTGTAACCACTGAAGCTGTACACCTACTAGAAGTTTGATGAATTGAGGAAGGGGTACTGAACTGGTGGGGGGTAGGGAAAGGGTACACTGTTTTGTCCTTATTCTATTTCGAGTAAGTAATAGATTATCGTACTCACTAGCGTATGAATCCGTCCCAGTCAAGCAGCTTTGCTGGTCATAAACACACCAGACGCATTCTATAGGTCTAGACAGGCCAATTCAGTCCCTTTTAACGGCTTCCGGAGAAGAGTTGGACAAAAGTGTGTATATGCTCTGCAAAATCCGGGTTTAACCTGAGACAGAAAACAAATAAATCCCAAAGCTTAAATTCTTAACTTAAATACATTATAGTAGAAATACTATATCCAGGGTATAGCCAGTTAAACCTGTTAATAGCAGGGTGTTCTTTATTGAACTAGGATCCCACCGAGGGGAAGGGGGGAGGAAAGAGGGGGACGGTAATCACCTTACACAGCACTAGGTCAACTAATAATACTTCACAGTCAAATCTCATCATATCCCTCAGGTGATGCGAGGAAGTTCATCCTGTGCCTGTCTGTGGGTGGACGTATTTAAGACAGTTAAGATAGGGTACCCAGCAGAGTCTAAATGTGACATTTGAGATGTCTGAAGGTGGGAAATTCTGTCTAGTTTAGCCAGGGCCATAAGGGATGTCATTATTTCAGTTACTGTGGGGACGAGGGGAGATCTCCATTTACATAGAATGGATCTCTTAGTTTACAGAGTCAGCAACGCTGGCCATCTATATTGTTGTGGGGGTAACTTCGGTATATCACTACTTATCCCCAAAAGATAAAAAAGAGGGCTAAGAGAAATCTGCTGTTGTATCACCTTAGAAGCTACCTTCTGTATTTCCTGTCATAGAGATTGGATCCATGTACAGGACCATAGAATATGCAGTAAATCTCCCCCTGGTAACTGGCATCTCCAACAGCTATCAGACTCTAGTAATTTGGCTTTATAAAGGATAACAGGGGTTCTATACCACAAGTGGGCAATTTTATCTTGAATTAATCTGGACTTGGCATCTTTAAACCAGCTGTGCATGTCCTTCCAGGCCTTGTTCCAGGTCTCAGGTAAAATGTGAGTTTTCAGCATCTTCTCCCATTTACGTCTAGCGGCATCTGATTGGGAAGGGACAGTATCTCTAATAGTGGCATATTGCCAACCTGCCAGACCCTGAGGATGTAGTATCCATGAGTTAAGGCCGGAAGATTTATCATATACCGAGTTAGGAGGTAACAGATGTTGAGTAGCATCTCTAAGTTGGAGGTATCTCCAAAAATTGGATTGCTGTATGCCCCACATCTGCCTCAGGAATTGAAATGTGTGAAGAGCTTTATGGTTAGGGGTAAGTATATCTCCCATTTTGGAAATGCCCAGCTCAACCCATTTTTTTCCATCTTACCTCAGTACCTCCTATGGTGATAGCAAGGTTTTGCCAGAGAGGTACATGAAACAGAGGGAGAGGGTCCATTTTCATTTTTAGGTGTGTATTAAACCAATTAGCTCTGGATGCAACCACTGTAGGTGAGATAGGATCTGTGTTTGACATATGACGTAAGCCAGTTTTGGGACTAAGCCTTTGTGCAAAAAGGGAGGAAAGGTAAATGATTCCCATGATGTCCATTTCAAGTTGTCTCCATTGTGGAGAAAAAGAGAAGGGTGGACATGCCCACTTAACTGTCTGGGCTAACAAGAAAGCTCAACGGTATCCCTCTGGCCATGGAAGACTCTAGCCTCCTTGCTTCCAGTGAGATCTAAGTTTGGACTGACTGAATCTAGGTTTAGAACTTTCCCATAGGAAGTCTCCAAATAATTTATCTATGGCCTGGTGCCAGTGTTTAGGTAAAGGGATTGGTAGGTGGATAAGAAGGTAAAAAAGTTTAGGGGCTGTTACCATTTTTACTGCTGCAATTTTCCCTACTAAAGTAAGTTTTAGTAATCTCCATCTGTCAAAATCTGTCTTGATGGAGGAGAGAAGGGGCTGTATATTAGCCTGCCGTATACCCTCCAAAGATAGAGCCGAATTAATACTCAAGTAAGTGAGGAAATTGGGAGCCCATAGGCGGTTGGCTGCAGCCACCAGTTGTTGTGAACAGTGGGAGTTAAGAGGGAGTACCTCAGTCTTATTCTCATTCAGTCGTAGGCCTAAGTAACTAAAGAAGGCTTTTAAGAGACTAAGCAGGGGAGGAATGGCACGGTGGGCATCCTCCAGGTGAAGAAGGAGGTCGTCAGCTACATAAAAGTTATATAGATTATACTTCCCACTGTCAAACCCTGTATATCAGGGTGACTACGGATTGCAGCAGCCAGGGGTTCAACTGCCAATACGAACAAAAGGGGGGAAGAGGACAGCCTTGCCTCATGCCTCTTCCCAGTGCAAATGGGGGATAAAGTACAGATTTCATATTAACTCTGGCCGAGGGGCTCTCATATATGGCTTGTATCCTAGCTAGAAATTTTTCTTCTAGGTCAAAGTGCGTTAGGACCATGTATAGATATCCCCATTCGACTGAGTCGAATGCTTTTTCAAAGTCTACAGCAATGGCAGCTACTGGTATAGGGAGTGACTTTGTAATTGGCAGTAAACTCATAAGGGTTTTCAGGTGGTCTGAGCTGTGATGTCCAGGTATAAAGCCTACTTGTGGTGGGTGTATAAGACCAGGGAGTAGGGGGCTGAGTCTAGTAGCTTGAATTTTGGCATATAGTTTACTGTCTAAATTAACAAGAGATATCGGGCGGTAACTTCCGGGGTTGGTAGGGTCTTTGCCTTTTTTGGGGATAACTACAATGGTTGCCTCACACATAGAGGGGGGGTAGGGTACCCTTAATTTCAATCTCTTGGAATACCTGGATTAAGAGAGGTAGAACAACTGGGGCTAATGCCTGGTAAAAATCTGCAATGTAGCCATCACTACCTGGAGATTTCTCCTTCTTCAAGTCCCAAATGTCTACAGCCACTTCATCACTAGAGATCGGAAGGTCCAGGCATTGCTCCTGTTGCTTCTGCAGTTTGGGAAGTTGTAAAGCATCTAAAAAAAACTGAGTATCTCCGTTTGGTCCTGTGTGTGTGGAGGTGTATAGCGATTTATAGAAAGAAGACATAATAGAGTTAATGTCCTTCAGGAAAGTACCCAATACCCCTTGTATGTTCTCCAGTCCAGGGATATATCTACTGGCTTGCTGTTTACGAATCTGATAGGCAAGCACATTGCCCCCCTTGTCTCCTCCCTCCCAAAAGTTATGCCTGAGTCAAAGGATGGCTATTTCGGCCTTCATGTTTAGAAGTTGATTGATTTCAAAATGGAGACCTAAAATAGTTCTGCCTATGGGGGACTGAATGGATGGAGAGGGCATGGACTTAAAGACGCCTTCAGCTTCGGCTAGTTTCTGTTCCAGGGTAACTAGCTATTGTTCCCTTTCTCTGTGTATTAGCCGCAGCAAAACCCATGATGCTACCCCTCATCGTGGCTTTGAAGACTTCCTATGTGGTACCAGCAGAGGTGTCTGATACAGGGTTTTCAGCCAGAAAAAGAGAGGCCTCATTCCTAGCCCAGGGGATGAAGTCCGGGTCTTTCATTAGGAGAGAGTCTAGTCTCAAATGTCTGGGTGGGGAGGCCACGGGATCCCACTGTATGAGGAGCTGGATTGGGGCATGATCAGAAATAGCATGTGGCAATATTGAGACCTCAAGAGTTTTGGCTGTAAGGATGGGAGAGCGCAACCGAAAATCTAGTCTACTGTATGAGTCATTAGCTTCTGAATGGAAAGTGTAATCTCTCATTCTAGGGTGAAACAGTCTCCATAAATCAGTGAGCCCCTGATCCAGGATCATTTGCTGAAGGGCCTTCCCACTTCTTGTGTATGCCTCTTTACCCTTGTTATTTCTATCTAGGAAGGGTACCAGTGTTAGATTAAAATCCCCACCAATAAGCAAGGGGCAGTCTGGGGGGGTGAAACTCCAAAATCACCTTTGCCAGATTATGAAAGAATTGGGGGTGTCTTCATTAGGGGCGTATAGATTACATAAAGTAAGTGGTCCTGTGGGTGTGTTATATGTGGCAATTACCCATCTGCCATCTTGATCTGAAAGCGTCTGGACTAATGTCCAGTTAAGAGACTTATGCAAAAGAATAAGAACACCATGTTTCCTAGTTGGGGCATTGGAATGTACCTGTTGGCCCACCCAATCCTTATTCATATGAGTATGATCATCCCCTGGAGTTTGGACTCTTGGAGGAAAGCCACTTTGGAGTGTAACCATTTCAGAAGTGCCAGGACTTTCTTGAGTTTCACCGGGGAGTTCAGCCCCCTGACATTCCAGGTGTGAACCACAATGTCTGTCATTATGCTTAAAGGACACTCCAAAGGGGACTGGAAAAAACTCAGTAAGAGGTACAGTCCACCCCAACCCCTATACCAGGTGGGTCAATTGTTTCTATCCTCCACCTTCGGACACAAATTGGAAATAACAGTGTACAAAGCTTACAATTAAATGCTGTACCTATGTGCTACCTGAAGGTTTAAATTGCTTAACTTCTCAAACAAAACAACAAGGAAAGGTGCGATGAGACTAAACCGGCTGGAGCCCCAGCCAATGGTATGCCCTATTGCCCTTGGGGGGCATGGGGTAATTAAGCTCCAATAGGAAGGGGAGCTTCTATGCACTATTAGCTCAAAATGACTTATCTAGTGTACTATTTATAATATTACAAATGGGAGTAATATGGTAATCCATTGCCCAGAGCCATGTCCAAGTATACCGAGCCATAAATAAGCCTCCCCTAAGAGGGGAAGAGGGAACACATTAGTGATCTCTGATTAATAGCTGGGTTGCTGGCTAACAGAAAAGTCCAGGCATCCTCCTGAAAAACAGGAAATATATCAACATCACAGGAGCCACTTTCCTGAGAAATAAATAGAAGGGCTATGGGAATATTACCAGGGATCACAAATATTGGGGAAATGTAGATTGCTGGCTATCATATCGTGTACGCCTAGCAGCCTTACAAATAACTCTCCATTCTTGTATCTCTTTAGGGCAATAAAAAAAGGAGGGAGGCAGGACTCCTTAATTACGATCTAAACTAGATCTAAGTAACAACAGTAAAATCTAAACCAAACACACTGAACCGGTATCTTGTACCACTACTGTATATTAACTTCTTATCCTTAACATTGTTTTTTTTTTTTTTTTTTTTTAAATTTAGCTTTTTCCTCCTTCAGAGCCTCCTGCCGCCTACCCTTCTGCCCGTCACGGTCGCCGCTTCTGCTCTTCAATGCCGCTGCCACCCGATACCCCGTGGGCTTACCCACGGGGGCTCACAGGATACAAGGCTCATATGCGCCTGCTGGGCCCTGTAATAGGTCGGGGCCAGGCCTGAAGGCAAATTGAAGCCACGGCGAGCTTCATTCATGACGGCGGGACTGCTCATCCATTTTCCTATTTTCTTCCCCGGGAGGCGGGCCGCAATGACGCCTCAAGGCCCCGCCCATGTGCTTGAGCTCGGCAGTGTGGGTACTCCTTGCCTCCGCTTAGGAGTCCCCATCACCCCGGATGCTGCCCCAACCTCCCCCGAGAAGGAGAGCAGTCCCACGGACGCTCATCCTTCTCCCGGCCAGCCCTCAGGCGACTCGGTCCGCTCCTCGAAGCCTGGCCGCGCGTCGCGTTGAAACCAAATCATTGCCGCCGACGGGCCGTGTATCCTTAACATTGTTATACTTTCCTTGTAGGATGTATCCTTCCATGGAAGTACCTACGTTTAAGGGCAGGTAATGGGGGGGGTACGGAGTAGATGTGAGAGGGGGTTGAATGTATTATACACACTTGAGCAAAGCCCAGAAGTCTCTGAGTGATGCGTATTATCGTATGCCATCCACCCTCCCCTGTCTTTCTGTTTCTCCAAAAGGCCTCCAACAGTCAGTGTCTGTTAACTCGAATAGAATAAAATACAAGATGCTCTATGCCCAGCCCACAACCTGGATGCGAGTGTTACATGGCAGCATAGCAAATTTCTTCGCTGCGTCATCTGCTGTTAGAGACTGGAGGGCCATGCAGACGATGGAGTCTGTTAGAGTTGTATATACTAAGTACCCATCACTCTGCTATGGTCAACACAGACCTAGCCCGACTCTGTCTCTCGGTAACTTAGTGAGGGGGTGGGAAAGAGAAAAAGTTCTGGAGTGACCAAACAGAAATACAATCGGGTGACATCTTCCCTTACCTTTCTGGAAAGATTGACATTACACCATGCAGTTCTGCTACATACTTTGTGTAACTACCCTTGTAACATTGCAGTACACCCCCGATATTAGTACCTCCGAGTAGGCGTCTGGGAGCATTAATAAGGCCTGTGTTGAACAGACTGATACGTTTAAACTAGTAGGATTCACCCTGTCAAGAAGAGGCCATGAAATGCTGTTTTTTGAAATCGGCCAAGATTTATACTTCGGGCTGTTAGAAGCTGCTAAGGCCCCAATTATCCCCCATCCTTCCTTTCTTAATTCCCCGAGGCACCTGCCCCTAGGTACTTATCTGATTTGCACATAGTCTGCACAGTTGGTTATGACGGATCAGCAGGATCCTTTTCTGTACTGCGGCCTGGACGCAAGCCAGGAGCCTGGGTTCGTGTTTCTAGGTCCTGCAAGGGTAGCACAGCATCAACAGCATAGGCCCAGGAGGTATGCTCATCCCCGGAGTCTCTGCAATCGGGGTCCACAGTGTTAGTGTCCATCTCATCCCTCCGGTCAGTATCTGGCAAATCCCTCAGTGCCGCAAAATGGTTGTGTGCAAAGTATGGGCTGATGAATTCTGGCTCCACTGTATTTGCTGCATTGGAGTGCTGGGTCTGCCTTCCTGGGGAGTACTTCCTATCCTGTGGTTGGCTGCATTTGGAGTGAGAGGAGTTCAGTGATCGTTTCCTAACTTTAGAGTTACGAGGATCCAGGCCATTATGAAGGGTTGTAGGAGGTGCCGCCACTATGATTTCAGGTGGATCTTCTCTCGGTAGATGTCGTTGAACTCGGCCTTCTTCCAGATTGAGAGATGAGGAACCCGAGCCAGCCGGCACATTTTTGCAATAAAGGCCATAGCTGTGTCCGGGGAGGCAAATGTATGCACTGTACCATTAACTGAAATCTGTAGGTTAGCAGGGTATCGCAGGGTGAAGGGAACTTGCAGAGTATGGAGCTTGCGATGCACTTCAGAGAAGGTTTTCCGCTTGGCAGCTAGATCTTTAGAATAGTCTTGAAAAATCATGATCGTATGCTCTCTCCAGTATAATTGCCCCACTTCCCTGGCCCTAGCTTGAATAGCTTCTTTCTTGGCATA
The DNA here is from genome assembly GCA_016271365.2 of Neoceratodus forsteri. Lineage (NCBI taxonomy): Eukaryota > Metazoa > Chordata > Ceratodontiformes > Ceratodontidae > Neoceratodus > Neoceratodus forsteri. Next base: position 1,057,592,676 of record CM057451.1, on the reverse strand, counting down.
GTTTAAAATTCTTGCAATGAATGGTCAAGGCCTGTCACCCTGCATAGATCTGGGCTGCAACGAACGATGTGTTCTTTCGATTGTGATTCTCGTGCCTTTATGAAGTCGAAGAATCTCTGGTAGCATTTGCTGCAGAAGGTTAACGCTTTCCCGTTTTCACAACCTTCAGGGAAACCAAGGAGTCACAAGTTGTTACAGCGACTTCTGTTTTCCAAGTCCTCCAACTTGTCTTGGAGAAGACGAATCTGGTCCGGCTGTTCATGCATAGTGGCACAGTGACCTTGGAGTACATCTTCCTGGGCTGTTGTTTTTTGTTCCAGGCATTCCACTCATGCATCCATTTGCTGCATGGAAACTGCCGTGGTATTTGCCGCTAATGTTAGGGCATCTATACTGGTCATAATAGAGGTGAACATATCTCTGACTGAGGGTTCTTCCCTCTCTGCTGCCAAGTGTGCCATGTGGCCTACTGTACGGACAGTTACAGCTTCAGGGTCGTTTTAATAAGTCGTGGCTAGATGAAATCTTCCTGTATTTAGCCAGCAGTGAACGGATACCTTCAGATAACAGACTAATTAGTTTTCCCCCGTTGAGAGATACAAATATCTATACTTATCCAGGTTCTTGGCTCTTAGGCATGTGGAGCTATGTGATCAAGCTGCCATCTTGGTTGCTGGTTGGCCACACCCACCCAGCACTATCATGGGGGGGCAATTTTTAACTTGGGTGTAGTAAGACCCTCCATTTTTTCCCCTAAACTGAACATAATGGGGTGATTCTCCCACGTGGCCACTAGAGGAAGCTAATCCCAATGGTGCCTCCAAGATGTAACCCCTAGGTGGCGCTATCCCAAGGGCTACTACCCCTGCCTGCTTGGCTACTGACAGGTTGAGGGGCCTAGGTTCTATGACAGGTGCCTCCATCCAGAGGTCAGGGTTGGTAGTGGTTAAACTAACGTGGACACAGCCCTCTGGGCCACTGTGGCCACCTTTTGTTCCAACTAGTGGCCCACACAGTTTGTGGGAGTTACCTTCCTGATACCCCACATATGAACACAGTCTACACATATAGATACCACTTACCTTCGAGACAGATTCTGCAGCACGCCTCTGAGGACCCCCTGTAAAACAAAGGTTAAGCAACATATACAAACACAGATTGCAATGCTGGTTCTATATGTACTGACATCTCAGACAGTATAAAGTTCAACAATAACAAATCTGGTTTATTCAGGGGACTAGAACACAGGAGGGGGAAATCAGGTTGATTGGCAATATTCAAATCACAGTACTGTACAGACATAAAAGGGTCCAAAAAGTCACACTCTGGGTACACAGGATGGTTGGGGGATAGCCAAGTCCGTTGCCCGTGGTTGGCCAGCTGGTGCAGCAGGATGGGGCCCTGTAGAAAGAAACTATACGCACAAACAAATTGTAATCTGGAGCCGGATGGCTCAGTCCACAAACAGAAACACACAAAACAATCAGTTGACACACTTTGATTAAATGAAGGTAAGGGGAGGTACCCCTATTTGTACTCACAAACCCCAAACCGAGAGCTGAATTGAGGAGGTGGCTCTGGATGGCCAGGATGAGCAGGGCATGGAGATGAGACCCCTTTGACAGGGCCTAACTGATCTGGAAAGCAGACAGATTCAGTCCGATTAGCTTTAAGTCCAGCTTCCAGCTTCAGCTCATAACTCACGGAACAAGGGGAAAAGGAGTTACAATCCCCTACAAGAGCTATACACATTTATACGTAAAGGAAATTATTATACCAGGCAGCTGCTTCTCGATCCCGATCACAAACACTGCAAATTACCCATGAGCACACACAGCTTCAGCAGTCCTCGACAGGCTGAGCGCACTTCTGCGAATCTTCGGTCTTCTACAGGCAAGCCTGGTCCTGCACACTTCTGATTTCTCTCCAAAACTCAGATTCAGTCCGATGAGCACTCGCTAACAGCTACAGGCTGACTTCAGGACCTTACACGTGCTTCCCACGCGAACTGCACACTGCAGTAGAACAGAGCTCCTATTCCTTTCATAGTCAACATGCATCTCAGCTTCCAGGAACAGTTCAGGGCATTTCCCTTAGGCTCCACACAGGTTTGGTTGGAGGATTCAACTGTCAATCACTGAAGGGCTCCCTCTGTTGGTGCAAAAAGAGCGCCAAAGTCCAAACTACAGTTCCTAGAAGCACCTGCCATTCATTCTTCCTTTAAGCAGGCTCCAGGTGAGAGTACAAGTTCTGGTTGGCTTAGGCAGTCCCCATTTTAGGGCTCCCCTTACCCAACTGGCCCAGATTAGCAGTTCATGTCTAAAATGGAGGAACAACACACATAGAGTCCCAGCTGCAATGGAGGCAGGTTAGACAAACTACAATTGTACAAATGCTCTAAATGATTTCAGGAAAACAGTTACATCCTTCAGATGGGCTCCCTCTGCGCTCTTAGCGACTGCAGAAACGGAGCGATCAGACAGCAGCTCAGGGCGGGATTCAAGCATTAACTACACAGTACCCTCATTCAAACTAATTTGACCTGCAAGCAGGCAGCTCTTAAAGAGACAGTACCAGAGGCTCTAAAAGCACTCACAGATAAACTGTTTGAACGCCGAACACCATTCAGGCGAGGAGCACTTCATCAGCTCCTAGGAGACTTTTGGGAACCCCCATTTGCAGGGGATTACATATGATTCTTGCACACACAACCTCTGCTGTTCAGCTGTTCCATGACTCAACCACTCTCTCTGTAAAATAAAACTTTCTCACATCCCTCCTGAATCTCCCTGTGCCAGCTTCCACTCATTTCTCCATGTTCTTGATTCAACAGTCCAGCTGAATATTTCTTTGCATTCTACCTTGTTAATTCCTTTCATGAACATGAAGATCTCCATTATATCATCACTTTCCCTTCTGGTCTCCAGCAAGTACATGTTCACGTCCTTGTAGGATCTGCCCTGCTGGCCCAGAATAATTTTTGTTACCCTATGCTGCATTGTCTGTAGCGTGTCTTAATGTTTTCTTAAGTGGGGGCTCCATAACTGGGCACAATATTCCACCAGTGATCTTTAGAGAGGCAGTATAACCTCCTTCCTCCTGCTGCCCAGTACCATAATATTCTGGTTGCCTTTCTGTAGGCCTTGTTAAGATGGCTAGATTGTTTCAAGGAGTTGATTATGATGACTCCCAGGTACCTTTCCTCTGTGGTAGAGTCAAACAAACCCTTCTATACAATATTCCATCATGGGGTTCTTCTTCTCCATGCGCATCATTTTGCGCTTTTTGGCATTGAATTTCAACTTTCAAACTTTGAACCCCTTGTCTAATCTTTGCAAGTCCCTCTGCAACTCCCTAAGTTGTTCCTCACTGTCTACCCTGCCACAGATCCTAGTTTCTTCTGTAAAGAGATACATCTTGCTTTGTATTTATTCTCCTGTGTCACTGATGATCATTGAAAAGGACTGTCCCTAGGGCTGAACCATGTGACACCCTACTCATTGACTCCCTCTCTCCTGACTTGACTCCATTTACCACCACCCTCTGCTCTCCCCCCTAGCCAGCTTCCCATTCATCTAACTAGATGTCCTTCGATGTCCAGATCCTCAAACTTCTTTGGCAACCTTCTGTGCAGCACATAATTGATCAAACACTTTACTGAAGTTAAAACAGGGCAAATCAACTACTTGTCCCTTATCCACTGCCCTAGTTACGCAGTCAAAGAAAGCCATCAGGTTGATCTGACGAGACCTCTCTGCAACAGTTCCATGTTAATTACTATCCTGGGACCCATTTCACTCGAGGTAGCCCACTGGGTTCTCCTTGACTAATGTCTCCATTAATTACCTGCTATGGAGGTAAGACTAATGGGTCTGCAGTTATTTGGTTGCTCTTTGTCTCCTCCCTTGTGTACCAGAACTATGGCCACTATACTCCAATCTTTCAGAACAACCCCTAACTGTAGAGAGGGCTTCGGCCAGCTGCAATGCCATTGCCCTGAGCATCCTCGAGTGCATCCCATCTAGCCTTAGAGCTACATCCATTTTTAGGGCTTGCAACCCTCTTTTCACCTTTTCTCCCTCAATTACCACCTTTCCTGTTTCTGGAATCCCTCTTGCAGCTGTTTTTATGTCACTTTCAGAAAGTGTCCTGCTATCCTTCTCTGTGAATACAGTTCAAAAGTAGTCATTAGGAATGACTGCCTTCTTCACATACTCTTCTATTACCCTGCCCCCACCATCAGCCTAATAATTCCCTCTCTCGTCTTCCTTTTTTCCCCTACATTATCAAAATAACTGTTTATCCACATGACCCACTCCACAATATATAGTTCCAAGTCAGCTTTTGCATCTCTGACTGCCTCCATGGCAAGGCTTCATTTATCCTTAACTGGTAATCACTCCATTCCTTTTCTCCCTGTTTCTCTTTTTCTCTAATGAATTCCTTTTCTAGCACTCACTGCTTCTTTGGAATTCTTTGAGAACCAGATTGGTCTCATGTGCCTGTTATTCTTGGTAACCATTCTCAGGCATGACTTAATTGCCTCTAGGATGGCCCCTTTAATTATTCCCCACCTCTGCTCCACCCCCTAATTTTGTCCTCTCCCTTCAGCTCATCCATGCTAGTTCCCTCATCTGGTCAAAGTCTGTTCTTATAAAATCCACAACCACAGCCTTTGGATTAGGGTTGTCAGAACAGGTTCGGTAAAGATTCGAACCCTCCTCGAACCCTGGTGTTCGAGTTCTAACTTAGAACTAGAACACTAAACGGTTCGCAAAAGGGTTCAAATCACCACGAGATGACGTGGGGGTCGAGTAAGCTACGCGAGCCGCGGGATCTGTGGGGGTATTTATGAGATGCGCCATGAGGAGGAGCGCCATTTGCTGAGGATCATCGAGAGAGGCAGCAGCAGCAGGCAGCAGGCAGCAGCCCACTAAACTGTAGCAATTAGCGGTTAGCAGTATACTGCTACTCTTGTCCAGTGGCCACTTCTTCTTCTCCTGTGAGACCGAGAACAAGAGAAAGGCTCAAAAAGCTGAAAATCGGGGGAGACTGGGAGGGACTAGGGGAGGTTCAGGACAGAAGGAGGGATTAATCAAGATTGGGAAGGGACTGGGGAATAGGGAGGATTGAGACCAATATCAGGACTGGAGGAGGACTCGAGAGAGAATAAAAAAAAAATAAGAAGAAGACTGAAGATTAAGAACCTTTGTGAAATGTGATTATTTGAAACTGCAGCACACTGCACACTCAGCAGCTGCCAGCAACAAGCATACAAGGGGGCCAAAAAAAGGCAAATAAATCTTTCTGAACCCTAGTGTGTGTGTCACAGAGAGAAGCCCAGTGTGTGCCCATCACCCTGCTGCTGTGTGCCCTTTGACTGCACTGTACCCAGTGTGTGTGTTACAGAGAGAAGCCCAGTGGCCAGTTGTGTGGTGGCATTAACCTTACATGACAGAAACGTAGAAATATAATTCTCATTCCCTGGGTTGTGTATGTGACTCCGTCTCCTGTGGTCAGCCCATCACCCTGCTGCTGTGTGCCCTTGATTGCACTGTACCCCTACCCATTGTGTGTGTTACAGAGAAGCCCAGTGGCCAGTTGTGTGGTGGCATTAACCTTACATGACAGAAGCGTAGAAATATAATTCTCATTCCCTGGGTTGTGAGTGACTCGTCTCCTGTGGTCAGCCCATCACCCTGCTGCTGTGTGCCCTTTGACTGCACTGTACCCTACCCAGTGTGTGTTACAGAGAGAAGCCCAGTGGCCAGTTGTGTGGTGGCATTAACCTTACATGACAGAAATGTAGAAATATAATTCTCATTCCCTGGGTTGTGTATGTGACTCCGTCTCCTGTGGTCAGCCCATCACCCTGCTGCTGTGCACCTTTGATTGCTATGTGTATGCCTATGCCCAGCAGCCCAATCATTCTGTAAGCCTTGAACCTGGGATCCTTTAGTTGCAAACTGTCATATTCTTCAATTACTTTCAGTCCACGTATCACAGTGTCACACAACCAAAATAAAATTTTGGAGTTGTAGCCATGATTACAGATCACATTGCTTTGTTACACAGGAATTGTTTGGGTGTTGGTGTTTTCACTGCAGTATACTGGACTGGTAGTACTGGTACTTACTGTCTGTTATGGCTGACACCAACATAGATGAGCATTTAGTGCTGGTGTTGGAGCAGGTGTTGGTGGTAGTGGTAATCCTGGTGCTAACAGAAATAACCAAAATGTTTCATGTGATAAAAATTCAACAAACAGCAAAAGAGCAACAGTGAAGTGTGGTAAAGGGGACCTTTAAGAAAACCTGTACAGCTGCTGGGGTCACACGGAGAGGCACCATAGGTATGCCATTCATGCTGTTAAGATCCCTAGACTAGCAGCAATAATGCAAGTGACAGTGAGTCCTCTCTGACTCAGACAGTAGCTCTTGTCTCAGTCCCACACTGTTGTGTCTCGCGACAAATCATTACTTCCTCAACAAAGTGAAATGAGCAAGTCTGCTGACAATGAATCAGGTAGTGCACTTGCAAATACATCCAGCACTGTTGGCAATGAAAAGGACATATCCATTGAATCCACCACTTTGTGTTGGCCAGCAATGAAAATCCATCAGAGTCTTCTGTCCACTCTTCTAGCACCAAGGAGCATGTCCCAGGTTCTGTTAGGACAGGTGAAAAGACACAAACAGTCTTTAGCTATCTTCCTAGCACTCGAACAAAATCTGTCACATCTGAGGTGTGGAATTATTTCTCAGTCAGTAAAACTGATCCATGCAGAGCAATTTGTTCCCTGTGTAAACAGAGTGTAAGCCGTGGTAAAGTTGTGTCATGCCTTGGCACTACAGCTCTTAAACGCCATCTGAAAAAGCATTCGGTTTTGCTTGATCATCCAAAACCCATGTCCTCCATCTTCCAGACCGCATGTAAGAAGGGTCAGGAATCTGAAATGGATACTGAATTGTCTGAACTTGATGCGGGCAGAACCACTGCCAGCCCTAGGATCACTGTTACCACCAATGCCAGCACCATTAGTACCAGTTGCACATCCAGTGATGGCACTGAATGTATAAGTCCTAGTCCACCACCTCTGCGTCCATCTGCCCATCGAAGCACGGTGTATAATAAACCAGCAGGGACATGTTGCAAACAGCTAACACTGTCTCAGGCATTTGAAAGGAAGAATACCTTACTAGAAATCATCCAAAGACCCTTCATCTTAATCACCGAATTGGTGAACTGTTAGCCGGAGCCCTTCTCCCATACTCTTTGGTAGATCATGAGGATTTTAGGAGCTCATGACATTAGCAGAGCCTCGTTACAATGTTCCTCATCGGAGGTACTTTTCCTATGTTGAAATACCAAACATTTATCAGGCTTTAAAAGCGACAGTGATGCTTGCACTTAAAACTGCAGAGGGTGGGTTATTCATGTCACAACAGATATGTGGACCAGCACTCAAAACATAGATTACATGTCCCTTACGCTCATTGGGTCACGTTTTTGTGCTTCTTCAAAAACAAAGACACCCCAAAAGATGGCGCTAAGGCATATAAAGAAGTTTGGGCAAGTCATACTGCTGCAAACATCTTGCAGGAACTAAATGACCTCCTTGACAAATGGGTTTATTCTCACGGTCTAAAATGTGGCTTCATAGTAAGTGACAATGGAGCCAACATCTTAAAAGCAATACAGGATGGAGGATTTCTGCATTCTTGCTTTGCACATTGCTTACACTTAATTGTCACGGGATTTCTCAGCAATGAAACACAAGTGGATGGTATGATTGCTGTTTGCAAAAATTGTGACTCACTTTTCACATTCAACCAAGGCAATACGGACATTGACCGAACTGCAAAAACACAAGCTGCCCCAGCAAAAGCTGATTCAAAATGTTTCCACTCATTGAACTCAACGCTTTATATGCTGCAGCGCCTCTTGAGCAAAAGCAAGCTGTACATGAGTACTGCTCCAGTTACATTATTGGAGATGGCATTATGCTGTCTGTGCTGCAGTGGAAATTAATGGTGCTGTATCCTAGCTCCTTTGAGACAGCTACAAGGGACATGTCTTCTGAAGGTGCATCTGTGAGTCAGGTTATCCCACTCATAATGCTCATTTCACATCATCTTAGTGTTCTAAATCTACAAATAGAAAAGACAGATCTGAAGCGCAGACAACATGTCGCCTATATCATGGGAATCTCAGAAAGAGAATGAGCAAGCGCCTAAAACCAATGACAAATTAGTTGCAATGACGAAATCAAGACACTACATCCTTGCAACTCTCTTAGATCCCAGGTTCAAGGCTATACATCTTCCAAAAACAGATAATATAGAGCAGTACAAATGTATGTTGCTAGATGAGCTGCAGCACTCACAGGAGTCAAACACAGACACGCACATTACCATCAGGTTGTCATCACCACAACATGCAGGTTCATCTTCACAAAGGGATACAGAACTGGAAAAGTCACCAAACATTAACAGTAGTTGTTCCACAACTTCCACTTCTTCAGCCCTTAGTAGCAAGCTAAATCTGTGGCAAAACCTTTCCGAAATTGCTGCCATACCAGCTGCTTCTGCTGATTCCTCTTCTGAGCAGTCTCTGTCCAACATGGTAGACAGTTACCTGCAAGAACTGCTATTCCTATTGATGCATGCCCTTTTGAATACTGGAGATCAAAAGTCAATTTGGACAGAGCTGTATGATGAAGCCTGTAAATATCTTGGTTGTCCTGCAACAAGTGTCTCTTCAGAACGCATGTTTAGTACAGCGGGCAATATTGTGACAGACACCAGAAATAGGTTGCTGCCAGAAAATGTACACACGTTAACTTTTATTAAAGTTAATAAGTCAAGATTTCATATCCCTACAAGAGTATACAAACTGATCCTGAAGTGATTGATGTTGTGGATGTTGATGGTGATGATGACAGCTCAGATGGTGGTGGCTGGTAAAATACTGTGGGACGGAGTCTCTTGCACCAAAAAGGAAACTTTACAGACTGTGATGACTTTGGTTGTTGTCTCTCCTTCTCGATCTACTACCTTGGACTATATACCCCTAAAACTTTCACCATTTCATGGCAAACTGCTTTGTAGCTAGGGTCTAAACTAAAGTCAACAAGTTTTATATACGGGCAATTTTAACATCAGTGGGAACTAGCCCAAATTTGGCATAAAAGGGACACTGTCACGTCAATCCTTTCTGTATCATATTATTTATAGTTAAAGTGCAAACATATATTTTTGGATTTACCTTCTGTGACTTTGTGGTGCATCAGCATGGGCTGGGACAGGAGACGGTCTATTTTTCAATTTTAAAGAGGACAAAACAATGAGTTCTAATTGGTAGCTGTTTATTATTTTTCAATTACAGAAATGTTAGCCATAAACGAAAAATGGATGCTAGTACATGGGTGAGGGTTGTGGGTTGGTTTTAACATGGGTGTAAGGGTGGCATTGCTACTGCACAGATGAGGGTGGTGGAAGAAAAGTGGAATGGGTGATGGGGTGAAAGGTGGGTGTTGTTTTAGTTCTTTCATTTACAGATTCGTGATCAGCTGGGGATGGTGAGGAAAAAAATGATGACAGACCGAACCTACTGTACACATAATATATATTCTTATTAAATACATTGCAAACTGCTGCCACCTAGCACAACTGTCCTGTCCCCTTTAAAAAAAGAATAAAGGAATCAGAAATAAAAGAAAATCTGCATCAGCAGTTTTCACAGAATGTGACGTATCATAGTGTTTTGCTTTATAAGTAGTGATAATTTGATACATAATGGGGTTGACAGACGCTGTCCCTTAAACATCACATGCCAACTGCTGCAGCTACATAAATGTTCCTTAGTATGTGGTGAGGAAACCACTGTTTTTATTTATGTGACTGAAATACAAATTTTATTGAAGTATCAGCTGCAAAAATGCATCATCTTAGAATTTTTTGTATGTATTACTTCAATTTGCCAACAAAAATGTTGGTATATGTATGCATTACCTTAGAAAATTGCATGCATTTTGCTAGCAACAATGACTGGCATATTTTTTTTATTAAGAACAAAAAGACACAGCACCAACACTTCAAAATATACTGTATTGTGCGTTTTATCTGATAGCATCACAGTACAGAAACGCCATGCAGGACAAAACAGTTTAAACAGACAAAAGGACCTTTTGTCTGTTTAAACTGTTTTGTCCTGCATGTGCTTCTGTACTGTGATGCTATCAGTTAAAAACGCATAATACAAGTATTTTTGGAAGTGTTGGTGCTGTGTCTTTGTTCTTGGTGCTCAGCTTTCACACAGGCACAACTTAGGATTGAGCAGCCTTCTTGTGGTTTCTGCAAATATTTTTTATTCCAATGTCTTGACTGAATATGTTATGACATAATATGTTTTGTAACAGTTCCACATGTTGCTGCTGTAGTACTTGGCTTGACTTTGTTATAAAAGCTTTCTTTTAAACATAGCAACTTTGATTCACTCATTTAAAACAGAAAGCAGCAAATAGCTGAAATTAGGTAATATCAGTTATTTTTATCCTAATTCATGACAATGAGTATATATAGCTGAGTACATAAATGGCTAATGTGCCTCTTTCTTTGACTAAGGAACTATGATGCAGCTGCAGCAGGAAAACTTTTAACATATGGGTGGGTGGGTGGGCCTGTTACGTATTAAGTTGCTGACTTTAGCAAACAGAAGAAACTATAGATAAACCTGTTGTATTCCTATCAATGTCACACAAGATAATTTCTCTCCCCCTTATTTTGAACAGTTTTTCCTTTACATGTATTTTATTACTATCTTCGTTACTGGCAGCACAATAAAAAAATAGGGTTCGAGTTCTAAAAAGTTCTAAAAAAGATTAGAACACTAGAACTTTTTCAAAAGTTCTAGACTAGAACTAGAACCCAGAACTTCAGAGGGTTCTGACAACCCTACTTTGGATAGGGTATACTGGTACCCAGGGCCAGTTCAAACCATATGGTGCTATTGTTGCTGAATCCCAGTGGCGCCCTTATTCCCAGCCCTCATACCATTCCTGAGTTGGTGAGCACCTTGTTGAGAATGGCAGTTTGCCTTGTTGGGGTCTATGACCAGCTGCACCATCAGGCAGTCCTCAAAATATTTAATAGGGTCTGACACCTGATGTTCTCTGCTGCCAGAATGCCCCAATCTATGCCTGGTTGGCCATACAACAGGAGAAGAGTCAGACTTGGGATTGATATCTTGCATTGTGGTAGAGGACAGAAGAGGGTGATTAAAGCAACAGCAAAGGAGTAAACAGAAAGAAATATAGTAGGGGAGAGAGAGAGAGAGAAAGAAACAGCGAGAGAGAGAGAGAGAGAAATTGAGATAGTGCACTAACCACGGGAGTAGGGGAAAAGAGGAGGACTAAACCAGAAGAGGAAGATGCAGGGTGTGGTGCTGTGCACTGAATGCAGGGCAGAAGTCTTCAGGAGAACTTTCTGGGTACTGTGGTGCTGCCCCATTTGCAGGCCCCTCTCTGGACTGAGAGCGGATATTGCCAGTCTCTGGTCCGAGCTGGCAGGAGAACTGGGAACTTTCACCTCCACTCAGAGGCCACTACATCCCTAGCCACTGTCACAATGGCCACCTGGGCTGAGGGCAGGATGGACAATGGTGGGCTCAGGGAGGTTCAGAGAGGGTGGTCAGTGGTAATCTGCCATCCGGTCCAGTTTAAGAACTCCTATGATATTCTGGAGGAACAGGAGAGTTCCACAAGGAAACCCGAGGCTGAGACCAGGGAGGAGGTGAGGGTCCTCCAAAGGGGAGACCCAGTGATGGGAGGAAGAGGACCCCAAATGAAGAAGAAGTCACTCCTGCTAAGGGACTCAATTGTCTGGTGGATGTTTCTGGGCACAGACAGGAGGGAAGAGAGGGAGGTAAAGTACCTTCCAGTTGGTACCACTCAGAGGGAGGTGGAGTGTATCCTGAGGATTGCTAATGTGGTGGCAAGCAGATGGTGGCTGGAGGTCATTGTTGACCTGGTAATGAGTGACCTATCCAAGGACAGGGCAAGCATGGACCAGGTGCAAGAGGACTTCAGAGGGTTGGGAGGCTGCCTGGAGAAGGTAGCAAGTGCCATGACCTTCTTGGAGGTGCTGACAATCTACTGTATGAAGGGGAGATAGGAATGTCTGTATCAGCAGCTTCAACACATGGTTGAAGAGCTGGTGCAGCAAGAAGGGGTACAGCTTTATTTGGGACTGGGGACCCAACTGGAACAATCCAGCCCTCTTCAAGGGAGATGAACTGCATCCTTCTAAGATGGGGATGGCAGTCCTCAGTGAATGGTTTAAAGCTTCCTTGACAATCATTTATTACAACTAGCCAGGTTGGGGGGGTGGTTCAAGCGAGAGCAGGGAGACTCAAACAGCCCACCTCCACAGGTTAGATTAGTCAGAAATGAGGAACATGAACAAAGGTTATGAATAGTGACACCAGTACCAGACAAAAAGGGAAAGGCAGGGGCAGGAAGGCAGCATAAAAAAGAAAAATGGGAAGGAGGAAAGAAGCAGGAGCCAAACACAGGATCAGAGAGTGGACAGGCAGAAAAACATGGAAGGCCATAGTTTTAAATGCCCGCAGCCTGGGAAATAAAATTCCAGACTTGAGGCCTTGTTAGTAGTGGCAGACCTGGATATAGTGGCAATAACAGAGACCTGGTATACCGCAAACCATGATTGGGATGCAAATATTCCAGGTTATGCTCTATTCAGGAGAGATGGGGGAGTAAAAAAAAGGGGGGGGAGTGGCCCTGTACATAAGAGAGGGTATAAAACAACAGAGGTGCAGGATAGACTAGGGGAGACCGAGGCATTGTGGGTCACCCTTGAGCCAGACAATTGCACAGCAATCTACACAGGGGTTATCTACAGTCCACCAGCACAGGGGGAAGAGGTGTAGAGTGACCAAGGTGATGAAATTCATGGGATGGGAACAAAAGGTGAGGTATTACTGATGGGTGATTTCAATATCCCAGATGGATCTGGCCATCCCAGCAGCTGTTTCAACCAGGAGCTGAGACATCCTGGATTCACTACAGGGGGCAGGCCTCAGACAGCTAGTGACTGATCCCACCAGAGACAGAGTGATACTAGACTTAGTACTGTCCAATGGGGACAGACTCACTGATGTCCAGGTGGAAGGTTAACTGGGATCCAGTGACCACCATATGGTGTGATTTAGCATAGGAACAGAGACTCAGTCCAGTCACACAAAGTCAAGGGTTTTAGATTTTAGTAGGGTGGATTTTGCTAAAATGGGGAGTTGTATGGAAGAGGCCCTGATGAGGAGGGAGTTGAGGAACAGTGGGAACACCTGAAGGAAGCCATAGAGGAGGTGATGAACCAATGCATCAAAATGATGAGCAAAGGCAAGTGAAGGAAGAAACCACTATGTTTCTCGAGGGACATGGCTGACAAAGAAAGGGCCAGGAGGGTAGGTTTCAGGAAATATAAGGAAACTCAAAGGAAGGAAGACAGGCAGGTGTACCTAAATAATCTAAGGGAAACAGGGAAGGCTGTATGGAAAGCAAAGGTGCAGATGGAGGAAAGATTAGTGGAGACAGTGAAGAAAGGGGACAAGACAGTCTATAGATACATCAGTGAAAGAAAGAAAGCTGGGTGGAGGAGAATTGTTAAGCTCAATGGGAATACAGGGAGTGTAAGGAGGGAGACCTGGAAAAGACGGAAATACAGAACAAATACTTCTGTTCAGTATTTACTGAAGAGGAGGAGGGTCAGGGACCACAGCTGGGTAACAGACGGTGGTGGTGGGGGGGGGGGGACATGAGTCCAGTCACAGTGGAGAAAGTCCTGGAGAAGCTCACAAAACTGAAGATGGACAAAGCAATGGGGTCAGATGGCATAAACCTGAGGATATTTAGAGAGCTACCAATTGAGCTAGCAACACCTCTGGCAGCTATGTTCACAGAGTCACTCAACACAGGAGTGGTTCCAGAGGGCTGGAGGAGAGCACATGCAGTCCACAAAAGTGGTAGTAGGGAGGAGGCAGGGAACTTTAGGCTGGTCAGCCTCACCTCAGTAATGGGGAAGATAATTGAGGCACTTCTTAAAGAAAACATAGTGTCACACTTTTAATCCAATGGTGCCCAGGATCTGAGGCAACATGGAAACATAGATTCACAGCAGGAAGGTTGTGTCAGATGAATCTGATAGATTTTTTTTGACTGGGTGATGAAGGAAGTAAATTGGGGTGGGGCATTGGATGTTGCCTACCTCAATTTCAGCATGGCCTTCGATACCATTCCACATAAAAGGCTGGTTAACAAGACGGGCAGTCTAAGCATGGGGCACAAGGTGGTAAACTGAGTTAGGAACTAACTAACCAACAGGAGGCTGAGGGTGGTGGTAAATGGGATCCAATCCAGAGAGGGGGGTGACCAGTGAGGTACCTCAGGGATCAATCCATGGGCCAGCCCTTTTTAATGTCTTCATTAGTGACATTAGAACAGGGCTAGAGAGAAAGGTCTGCCTGTTTGCAGATGACATCAAGACCTGCAACAGGGTAGATACTCCAGACTGGGTGGAGAGAATGAGAAGGGACCTGGGGAAGCTTGAAAAATGGTCTGAGATGTGGCAACTGAGGTTCAGTTCAAAGAAGTGCAAAATAATGCACCCTGGGATGAGGGAACCCTGGGAAGAGCTACACAAATGGAGGGGATTTGCTAATGATCACCAAGGAAGAATAGGACCTGGGGTTATCATTTCATATGGCCTAAAGGTGTGTAAGCAGTGTAGAAAGGCTGCAAGGAGGACCAGTGGCATGCTAGGGTGCATAGGCAGAGGTATCACTTACAGTAGACAAGAGGTAATGATGCCACTCTATAAGATGCTAAAACACTAGTGAGGCCTCACCGCGAGTACTGTGTGCAGTTCTGGAGGCTGCACTTTCATGAGGACATTGACAGGGTGGAGGAAGTTCAGAGAAGGGCAACTAAGATGGTACAGGGCTTGCACCAGAAAACATATGAGAAGAGATTAAAGGACCTCAATATGTACTCGCTGAAGGAGAGGAGGGGTCAGGGGGACATGATGGAAACATTTAAGTACCTTAAAGGCATAAACAAAGTGCAGGGGGGAGACATCTTCCAATATAAGAGGAGTACAAGACCAAAGGGGCATGATATGAAATTGGAAGGTGGCAGGTTAAGGGGACATGTGAGGAAGTTTTTCTTCACAGTGAGGGTGGTAGACACATGGAATAGTCTGCCACAGGAGGTAGTGGAAACAAGCACAGTTGCAGGATTTAAACATGCCTGGGACAGACATAAGGGAACATTAGAGGTGGGAAGCAGGGGTGGAAAAGCCATTGACTAGGTAAGGTCAGAGGCCACAAACTAGTGAAGGGCTTTTGGGCAGACTCGACTGATCTTGTGGTCCTTATCTTCTGACAATTTCTATGTTCCTGTTTCTATGATTGAACTCACAGACCACCACAGCCTTCCCTTTGCTGCTCCTTATGAATCTCTGTCCCTAGTTCCCCATCTCCATTGCTCCCCTGTCCTATTGGTCCTGTTGACCACCCAAATGTACAGCTTCTTACCTGATGTAGTCATTGGCTGCACCCACAGTGATTCTGTGTCCTCTCCTTTCCTCCCATTATGGACCTCTCCTCTACCCCCTCTATGCATTCCTTGATATAAAGGGCTACCCCACCTACTATTCCCATTCCCATGTCTCATTTATACATGGCAAAAACAGGTACTGTCAAGTCCTAGTTGATTTTCCCAGAGGTCCATGTTTCTGTGATGGCTACAAGGTCTAATCTTGAATCAGTCACCATCGCCTGGAGCTCACTAATGTTGTTCCCCATGCCAGCAGGCTTGCTTCTGAGCCAATTGCACAATTATATATTCTTTCGTTTGTCTCTGTTTCCTGGTGGTCCAGTGCCCTCTCAATATTTTCCAGATTCAGATCACTCTAAAACATCCAGCAGAACCTCTCCAACCCCATTCTCCCATGACAGCAAATCACCTAATTGATCTCATAACAATCTCCATCTATACTGGCTCTACCCAGGTTTGCTGTAGAGTTGTAACACCCTTACTATCTACCTCTTAAGGTTCTACGAGTAGGGTCATTGCACATCTCTTTGGCTGGCTTAATGAGGGGTTTCATGCTTTGGGAATGGCCTTGTGGGCTGTGTTCATGAGACCCCTCACTGCTTCCCCCATAGTTGAAATGTTGTTAGCAACCATGCACAGAGGTTTCAAACCCCTGCTGTGCATACCACTGTGGAGTACAATTGATTGGACTTTTGTTAAGCTGTCATTGCAATCACTTAGTAAAGTCCTTTGTGACTGATATTAGGAGCCCTGCTCCTAGGAGTAGCAGTGTGGCTACACATTTCTGTCATGGGTACAGCCACTTAACTATATGGTAGCAGTTGGTACATTTGCACAGCCACTGCAGAAGGTCTACATATTCATTATAGAAACATAGAGACATAGACTTCGACGGCAGATAAGGACCGCTTGGCCCACCTAGTCTGCTCATTTCCCTATCTATTGGATAACATACTAACATAATAAAATGCCAGCAGAATAGGTCTAACTGTCTTTCGTGTCTGCTTATTTGGTCAGCCCCCACCCTGAGAGCTGACCTTGCTGCCTCCCTCTCCCTCTCTGGCTTCTCCCTTCCCAGTCCTGGATATTCTCACTGCACTGGTTTTTGCTTCCAGAACCCTTCCCCTGTACCTGTCCCACCCCATCTTGAACCCCTTCACCGTTTCTGCCTTCACCAGCCCCCTGGGCAGCGCATTCCATGGCTCCACCACCCTCTCAGTGAAGTAGCACCTCCTCCTTTCTCTCCTCATTCTCCACCCTCCAGCTTCCACCCATCCCCTCTAGTTGCCCCCCCTTTCCTTCAGAGCACCCTGACTGCTTCTCCCCTATTTACCCCCTTCATGTACCTGAAGACCTCTATCATGTCCACCTGGAGGATAAGCTGCAGATCCTAGTTAACCAACAGCTTACTTCTTCCTGCCCCCCACCAGAATTGCCTTATTTCTGTCCCATGCATTCTTGAATTCCCCCACTGTTTTTGACCCCATGACCTCCTCAGGAAGCCCTTTCCATGCATCCGCCACCCTCTCCATGAAAAAAAATACTTCCTCATATTGCCCCTGAGCTGTCCCCCCTCTATCTTCAAATTGTGTCACCTTGTTCTTGTGCATCTCTTTTTCTGAAAGATGCTGCCCTCTTGGACTTTGTTGACTCCCTTGAGGTACTTGAAAGTTTCTATCATGTCTCCCCCTCTCCCTCCTTTTCTCAAGGGTATACATATTAAGCTCCTTTATTCTCTCTTCATATGGCTTCTGTTCCAGACCCTGCACCATTTTAGTTGCCCTCCTCTGAACTGCCTCCATCCTGTCTATGTCCTTGCAGAGATGGGGTCTCCAGAACTGCAAGCAGTACTCCAGATGGGATCTCACCAACTGTCTGTACAGAGGGATAACAACTTCCTGTTTTCTACTGGTGATGCCTCTCCCTATCCCTCTAGCCACTCTTACTGCCTTCTCACATTGCTTGCTTACCTTCAGGTCATCTGATATGACTACCCCCAATGTCCCTTTCCATTTTTGTTGTTGTTAATACCCCCCCCCCATTGTGTACTCTTCCCCTGAGTTTTTGTTTCCCAGGTGCATTACTTTGCACTTCTTTGCATCAAATCTAAACTGCCTTACTTTGGACCATTCCTCCAACCTTGCCAAGTCCCTTCTCATACTTTTTGCCCCACCTTGTGTATCAACCCTGTTGCAGATCTTTGTGTCATCAGCAAAGAGGCATACTTTTCCTTCCAGTCCCTCTGCAATGTCACTTATAAAGACATTAAAAAGAACCGGACCCAGTACTGAACCCTGCGGCACCCCACTAGTAACCCCCCTTTCTTCACAGTGGACTCCATTTACTTTTGCCTTCTGTGTCCTGTTGTCCAGCTAATTTTTTACCCAGGCTACCACCCTGGGACCCATTCCCAGGCTGGTTAATTTGTTTATTAATCTTTTGTTTGTGACTCTGTCAAATGCCTTGCTAAAGTCTAGGTAGGCCATGTCCACAGCCCCTCCCTGGTCTACTACTTCAGTCACCCAGTCAAAGAAATCTATTCAATGGGGGGAGAGATACTAACAACAACAAAAATGGAAAGGGACCTGGGGGTAGTCATATCAGATGACCTAAAGGTGGGCAAGCAATGTGAGAGGGAATCAAGGAGGGCTGGGGGGATACTGGGATGCATAGGGAGAGGCATCACCAGTAGAAAACAGGAAGTTATTATCCCTCTGTACAGACAGCTGGTCAGACCCCATCTGGAGTACTGTGTGCAGTTCTGGAGACCCAGTCTTTGCAAAGACATAGACAGGATGGAAGCTGTCCAGAGGAGGCGAACTAAATGGTGCAGGGTCTGCACCGAAGACATATGAAGAGAGACTTAAGGAGCTTAATATGCATAGCCTCGAGGAAAGGAGGGAGGGGGACATGACAGAAACTTTCAAGTACCTCAAGGGATTCAACAAAGTCCAAGAGGTAGCATCTTTCAAAAAAGAGGTGTCAAGAACAAGGGGCACAATGTGAAGATAGAGGGGCGGCTCAGAGGTAATTTAAGGAGTATTTTTCACAGAGAGGTTGTGGATGCATGGAATGGCCTTCGGAGGAGGTCGGTCAAAAACTGTGGTGGAATTCAAGCATGCATGGACAGTCATAAGGCAATTCTAGGGGGTGGGGGTAGAAAGAAGTAGGCTGCTGGTTAACTAGGATCTGCAGCTTATCCAGTAGGCAGGGAAATGGGTAGACTGGGTGGGCCAAGCGGTCCTTATCTGCCGTCAAATTCTGTGTTTCTATGTTTCTATTAGATTCGTCTGACATGACCTTCCCACTGTGAATCCATGCTGCCTTAGGTCCTATGCCCTGCTGGCCTCTAGTACTCAACAATTCTGTCTCTAGGTACTCAACAATTCTTTCTTTCAGAAGTGAATTATTAATAAAATCATAATACCTGTTGGGGTTCTTCAACTCTAAGCCATACCCTTTAGAAAAAACAAAATTCAATATTCATGTTTGCTGCAGTTTCAATTCATGAATTGAAAATTGTTGCCTTTGAAAAGCCTTTATGCTGTCATAGACATTTAGAACATTATGCCTTGACAGAAACTGTTCATTTCTCAGTAGAGAGAAATTGTTTGAAAATATTTGGTACAATAAATTAGATCAACATGAGGAGAAGCATGCATTATTTTAAAAGGACCACTAATGGTGTTTACCATATATCCCTCTGTATAACTTTTCTGTTTTTTCTGTGGATATAGATAGTATCCAGATATGCTTCTTTAACATAAACACTATCACTTGTTATGACTTGATCATGAATTTATTTTAAACATATACCAGTTCACAGCACCTTACCTATTTTGAAAGGGCAATATAAAAGTCCAATATTTGAGCAAGCATGTTTACTTTGAACAAAGGCCTTGCTCTTTTCTTGCCAAATGCAGTATTATTTTTCTGTCTTGGCTTTTTTATATTGGGAAAAACATGCATATGGGGACATTTTCAGATCCTTTTATATCTAATTTTGTGACGAGAATCACTATGGAAATTGTGAATTAAGCACATTGTATTTATTTATGTGGGTAAATCATAATATAGAAACATAGAAACATAGATTGTGCTGGCAGATGGGGTCCATGCAGACCAACTAGTCTGCCCATGTATACTACCCCTCCTTTAGGCTGCTACCTCAAGTTTACCACACTGTCTGTTCCACGCCAGCTTGAATTCTCTGACTGTTTTTGACCACACAACCTCTGGGGGGAGGCCATTCCAAGGATCCAACACTCTTTCTGTGAAAAATTTCCTTGCATTGCTTTTGAAACTAACCCCCCCCGGCACATGTCATGATGACCTCTGGTCAAAGTACAAGTGTTTGCCTGAAGAAGATCGTGTGCCTATACTTTGTTGATACCTTTCAGGTATTTGAAAGTCTCTATCATGTCCCCCCATCCCTTAATTTTTCCATAGAATTCATGTTGAGCTATGTTACGCTTGCCTCATTTGGCTCATGATGCAGACCATGCACAATTTTTGTTGCCCTTGTCTGTATAATCTCCAGTCTATCAATATCCTTCCTAAGGTGAGGCTTCCTAAATTGGACACAATACTCCAGATGAGGCCTCACCAGGGACCTCTACAGTGGCATAATCACTTCCCTTTTTCTACTGGTTATGCCCCTTCCCATGCAACTCAAGGTGCCGCTGGCCTTTTGTGCAGCCTTTTCACATTGCTTTCCTACCTTCAAGTCATCCTCCCTGGGTTGCATCTTCCTAGGTGCATAACCTTACACTTTTTGGCATTGAACGTCAACTGTCGCTTCCCTGACCATTCCTCCATTTTCCTAAGGTCTGACTCCATTCTATGAGTGCCTTTGGCTGTGTCCATTCTATTGCAGAGCTTTGTGTTGTCCACAGATAGGCACATCTTCCATTTAAGTTGTGAACTATATTGTTGATGAACACATTGAAAAGTATTGGTCCCAGCACTGAACCCTGTGGAACACCACTTGTAACTCTACCCTTCTCTGACAGTGTGCCATTTACCAGTACCCTCTGTGTCCTCCTGTTAAGCCAGTTTTGGATCCAATTTACAATTTTTGGCCCAGTGCCTGTGTGCTCCAGCTTGTTCATTAGCCTCCTGTGTGGAACGGAGTTGAAGGTTTTGCTGAAGTCCATGTACACCATGTCCACTATACCCCCATGGTCCATTGTTTTTTGACCCAGTCAATGAATTTGATTAGGTTAGTCTGGAAGGACCTTCCTGCCATGAAGCCATGTTGCTTTTTGTCCAGCTGTCCACTGTCTTCTAAGAATGTCACTAACCTCTCCTTTAGTAGGGACTCCATTGGTTTCCCCAGCACTGAAGTGAGGCTGACTGGACAATAGTTTCCCACTTCTTCCCTACTGCTGTTCTTATGCAGGGGCACTACTGTAGCCCTTTTCCAGTCTTCAGGGACCTCCCTGCCTTCTACTGATTTGTTGAACAGCTCCGCCAGTGGGGCTGCTAGTTCTTCACCAAGCTCCCATAGTATCGTTGAGTGTAGTTCATCTGGCTCCATAGCTTTGTCAACCTTCAATTTCTTGAGTTCCTCCAGGACTCTTTCCTCTGTGGAAGGACTTGTGTTTGCTCCATTGAGGTGGTGTACTTTCCTGCATAGAGATGGTCCTTCACCTGCTCCCTTCTGTGTGAAAACTGAGAAGTATTTGTTCAGAACCTCTGCTTTATCTCCATCATCCTCTACATGCTGGTCCTTGTTCTTTGCCAATTTAACTATTTCACCTTTGCTCTTTCATTTCTCACTCAATATCGCTAGAAGATTTTGTCACCATTTTTGACCCCCTTTGCTATCCTCTCCTCTGTTTGAGCCTTTGCAGTCAGAACTGCCTTCCCAGCCTCTTTGAGTAATTCCCTATGTATCTCCTTATCACTGTCATTTTTATGTTTCCTTGCACATGCACAAGAAACATCTTGCGGTAGAATGACATTTGAAAGGTGTGTCAGGGATGAATCCAATAGAAACATAGAAACATAGACTTTGATGGCAGATAAGGACCACTTGGCCCACCCAGTCTGCCCATTTCCCTACCTACTGGATAAGCTGCAGATTCTAGTTAACCAACAGCCTGCCACCCCCACTATAATTGCCTTATGTCTGTCCCATGCATGTTTGAATTCCCCCACTGTTTTAGACCCATCCTCTCCAGGAAGGCAGTTCCATACGTCCACCACTCTCTCCATGAAACAAAATTTCCTCACATTACCCCTGAGCCGTCCCCCCTCTATCTTTAAATTGTTCCCCCTTGTTCTTACACATCTCTTTTTCTGAAAGGTGCTACCCTCCTGGACTTTGTTGATTCCCTTGAGTTACTTAAAAGTTTCTATCATGTCCCCCTGTCCCTCTTTTCATCAAGGGTATACATATTAACCTCTCTCAGTCTCTCTTCATATGGTTTCTAATGTGGACCCTGCACCATTTTAGTTGCCCTCCTCTGGACTGCTTCCATCCTATCTGTGTCCTTGCGTAGATGAGGTCTCCAAATCTGTGCGCAGTACTCCAGATGGGGTCTCACCAACTGTCTGTACAGAGGGATAACCACTTCCCTTTTTCTACTTGTGATGCCCCTCCCTATGCATCCCAGTATCCCCTTGGCTCTCTTTACTGACTTCTCACATTGCTTACCCACATTTAGATCACCTGATATGACTACCCCCAGGTCCCTTTCCATTATTGTTGTTGTTAGTACCTCCCCTGCTATTGTGTACTCTTCTCCTGGATTTTTATTTTGCAGGTGCATTACTTTGCACTTCTTTGCATTGAATCTAAGTTGCCATATGTCTGACCATTCCTCCAACCTTGCCAAGTCCCTTCTCATCCTTTCTCCCCCCCCTCTTGTGTATCAACTCTGTTACAAATCTTTGTGTCATCTGCAAAGAGGCATACCTTTCCTTCCAGACCCTCTGCAATGTCACCTATAAAGATGTTAAAGAGGACTGGACCCAGTACTGAGCCCTGAGGTACCCAGTAGTAACCCTCTTCTTCAGAATGTGTTTCATTCACTATTACCTTCTGTGTCCTGTTTTGCAGCCAGTTTGCTACTCAGGCTACCACCCTGGGACCCACTCCCAGGCTGGCTAACTTTATTATTAATCTTTTGTGCGGGACTGTGTCAAATGCCTTGTTAAAGTCTAGGTAGGCCATATCCACAGCCCCTCCCTGGTCTATTACTTTGGTCACCCAATTAAAGAAATCGATTAGATTCATCTGACATGACCTTCCTGCGGTGAATCCATGCTGCTTTGGATCCTGTGCCCTGCTGGCCTCTAGGTACTCAACAGTTCTTTCTTTCAGAAATGATTCCATCATTTTCCCCACAACTGAGGTCAAACTAACAGGTCTGTAGTTTCCTGTTTTTGCCTTGCTCCCACTTTTGTGAAGGAGAATCACATCTGCCCTCCTCCAGTCCTCAGGTACCACCCCATCCTCCCATGATTTGTTAAAAAGTGTGGTCAGAACTGCCTTCCCAGCAGAGCAGTCTACAGTGGGCTCGACCCTGACAGACCAAATGAGAATTCAACCAGACTGTGACACTAGTCCAAGTTTCACAGCTGGAAGCTGTTCTCTAGTTGGAAGAAATGAAGCTCTCCAATGGGAGAGTGCTTCATTACTTTCATTTACATAATGCTGTCAGCAAGCAAGAGACATGTGCCACAGGGATAGTTGCCGAGAAGGAGATTCAGCAGCCCAGCAACCCCCTCGCCCAGAGAGATATCATGCAGGATCAAAAGAGGTGGAGAGTAGTACCAGCTTTGGGGATAGGGTGGAGAAAGATCCCCCAAACAGTGACAGCAACATGTGAAGATATGATGAGTACAAGTGTGCATTTCACTAGTGGGTGGCCTGTCCCCCAGCGGTGTCACTCCCCTCTTGAGACAGACACAGCAACAGTGAGAGTCGCTTACAGTATGGCATATATGTATAGGTCCAACCTGTCCCAGTCAGAGACGGTGTCACCACCCCCCCCCAAACAAAGAAGTGGAGTATAGTGTGCGCCCGAGCTTGGTTGCCATCAATTTTATTGCTGCTCACTCTTGCAGCAACTTGCTGTCAGTCTGACTCTCTGTCTATCTTTCTGAAGGCCAGTGGAAGTACACAGAACATACAGAGAGGCAGAGAAAGTGGCAGCGAGAGTGCCATCACTGGGACAGAGAGCACCAGCCACTCTCATTCCACAGTCCCCATAAATATGAAAAAATAACCCTCCTGCTCACTCTCTCAGTGTGCAATCCCAATCACCGCCCTCGTTCCCTGTCCCCGTAGCAGAAAGTGACCTTCCTGCTCCCTCCCTCTGTGTGAAGTCCCAGCAGCCACCCTTGTTCCCCATCCCCATAGCAGAAAGTGACTCTCCCACTCCCTCACTCCCTCTGTGTGCAATCCCACCTGCCACACTGATTTTTTTTTTTTTTTTAGTCTTTAGTAACTGGATAAGGCCCACTAGGCACAAGTACCTTTTTTTCAGGGGTGACCTGGGAGCACTGGGTGGTTAAGTGACTTGCTCAGAGTCACACAGTATACAAGTGGAGGTTGTGAGAATCAAACTCGGGTCTGGTCTGCTGGATGTATCAAGCTCATTCACTCATTCCTCTAACCTTTAGGCTATACTGCCAGCCCAATATTTCCTATCCCTGTAGCAGAAAGTGACCCTCCTGCTCCCTCTGTCTGTGTGCAGTCCCACCCACCACCCTCATTCCCTGTCCCTATTGCAGAAAATGACCCTCCTGCTCCCTTCCTCTTTATGCAGTCCCACCCTCCACCCTCATTCCCCATCCCTATAGCAGAAAGTGACCCTCCCGCTCCCTTCCTCGCTCTGTGTGCAGTCCCACCCACCACTCTCATTCCCTGTCCCTGTAGCAGAAAGTGACCCTCCCACTCCTTCCCTCTGTGTGCAGTCCCTCCTGCCACCCTCATTCCCCATCCCCATAGCAGAAAGTGACCCTCCTGCTCCCTCCCTTTGTGTGCAGTCCCATCTTCCTTCCTTATTCCCTGAAAGTATCTCTGAAATAAAAAAAACAGTACCCCAACTTCTTTTTTTTGTAAACCTGAAAAAAAGAAAACTGTCCCTCATTGTCCCCACCACCCCCTCATCCCGACCTCCCACTGAGCACCCCACCACCCCACCCACCCTTTACTCTATACTTATCACTGGAAGTCAAGCGCTGTCATCTTCTCTAGACTGGGACACATCTTTACTCTTCAAGGCCCAACAGAACTGAAGAATCAAAATAAGCACTACATAATGGCAGTCAATGGCGTTTTTAACTTATGTTGCCATCTAGACCATTTTGTGACATTTTTGCATCAAATTTTCAACATGGGCTTTTTTGGACACCACCTTATGAACACTGTCACTGTCATCTCATAAATCATACCCATAAGGTGATTTTCTGGTCACCACAAGAAATTACCTTTTGGGACTGATTAACAAAATGACAGTAGCAGTGTTCATGAGGGGAGGTCCCCAAAACCACATGTTAAAATTTTGGTGCAAAAATATTGAAAAATACCCACGTTTCAAGCATGTGTTGTGCAGTTTCTATGCAAGCACATCATTTTGGTAATTTACAATAGTTTCACTCCAGATTTTCAACACACTCATTTTTTTCATACCACCTCATGAACTGTACAGCTGTTATTTCTCACATCCTGCCCAAAACATGTTTTTTACACCTGTGGCAAAAAATGGCACAGTTGTTGTGCAAAATCACCTTTTGGGACCAAATAATGAAATTACAGTACCAGTGTTCCTGAGGTGGGGTCCCAAAAAGTCCATTTTGAAAATGTGGTGCAAAAATATCTAAGAAGTATGCGCGGTTGTTGGAATTTTTCTACACACGGATATAACTTTGGCAATTTGTCATATTTTCACTCCAAATTTTCAACATTGCCATTTTTTTCATAACACCTCATGAATAGTACAGCTGTCATTTTTCAAATACCAAAAAAATGTTTTTCCACACCTGTGGTGCAGAATGGCATTACAGTTGTGCAGAATTACATTTTGACAGGTATTAGAAAATTTTCTATACTGGGTACATGAGGTGAGGTGATGAGAAGGTCATGTTGAACATTTGGGGTGAAAATTATTTAAGATGGCACAGTTATGATGATTTGTTGCAATTTCACTATGCCTGTGTTTCCACAGCTATATACATATGCATATCTCTGGAGGAATGGGAATGCAGGGTCCAAAGGACCTTGTGCTCCCACAGTAAAATAAAGGTAATATTATACTGTCTCAAAAAGTAAGGAAATAAATAGCAAAACAGTGTGTCAATGCATCAGTTAGAGTTAAAGCATGAAAAGTAGGGAAATGTAGCATTAGGTTTTCCAACCCTAACACCTCCCCCCACCAACACCCAACCCGATCATCTGACCCCACCCCCACCCTCCACAGACCAACAGGCATTGGGGTGTGCCTTGGGGGCATTGACCTAACTCTCACTCCATTATCCTACACTGTACCATCTCAACTTCCTTACAATTGGAATTGGGTGAGAGTTAGGCACTCCCCAACGTCTGTTGGTCTGTGGAGGGTAGGGGTGGGGTGCGGTGGCTGGGTGTCGGTCGGGGGAGGTGTTAGGGTTGGAAACCCTATCTCCACATTTCCCCACTTTTCACGCCTTAACACTAACTGATGCATGAACAAAGTTTTTTGCAATATAATAATAATAATAAAACTTTATTTTGATAGTGCCTTTCCAAAACCAAGGGGCCGAAGAAAATTTAAAAACATACCACATATTACACATATTGCAGCAGCTCAGTTAATACAACAGACAACCAAGATTAAAATAGATATCGCCAATCAGTCGCCAAATGCTTGGTGCCAAAGATGTGTTTTCTGAGCTTGTTTAAATCCCTCCACAGTCAAGCACTCACGTAACTGGCAGGGTAGAGAGTTCCAGAGAGAGGAGACCACATGCATAAACACCCAGGCCCCAGAAGATTTTAGGCAGACTCCTGAAATCTCTAACAACCCCTCACCAGTTAAGCAGAGTGATTGCCAAGGGCTATCACACTTTCAGACCTGCTTCAGGCACTACACCCCTGACACATACCCCATGCAAGGAAACATTTGGCATTGAGAAATGCTTGTTTGTTTCCTTGAATCTCTTGAATGCTCTTTTCTTCTCTGTAATTTTAGATGCTATATCCCTTGAAAACCAGATTGGTTGCCATCTCCTTTTTGTTTTGCTTACTAGCTTGGCACACTGTGATGTGACTAATGTTATTGCTAAGGGGCAGTAATTTCCATTAGGTAGAGCCACAGTGCTTAACAGATATTTATGAAGGATAGCCATTTTCACTCAAAAACACCCTTTTAGTTCTCAGGCTACAGGGAGGCTAATGTTACATCTGTCTTATTTCACTCTAGTGTACTCTGCTGCCATAGATTTTTCTATTATAACATAGGTTAGAAAAATACTTTGCCATGATTAGCTGTTGGAGTTTAAAATAAGTATAATACTGTCAGCATAAGTGTAATTATGTCAGCACAATCCCATGGTTTCACACTTCTGTCAACATCTAAAGCAATGTATTGTACATCATTAAATTACCACACCTGTGTTGTGTTCTAACCTGACACACATACCAAACATGCTTGCACTACTTTTTTCTCACAGTGTAGGCATCACAGTTAAATAACAGGGTTGCTTTCATTTTGCAATCAGTGATCTCTGTCTCTCTTTCTCTCTGTCAGGTTTTCCCTTTTTCCTTGTTACTAATATTTTTTTTAACTGCAATACTAGTTTAATAAGCACAATACACCACTCCAAGGTATAGAGTTGCAGTATGATAACTGCATTTGCAGGGACTAAAAGGCACTCAGCCTTGAGCTTTAAGCCTCGTGCCCTTGTGAGTAATCCCCCATGTACAACCCACATCCAGAGATTTCTTATTGCTTACATATAAAAACCTTTCTATACTGTACCTGGAATGCTTTACTGACTAAAGTTACATTGAAGGAATCCACTGCAAGATAAAAGTAGGTAACCAGTTCCTATCAGGCTCAGTATTATCATTTTAGAGATTACTTCTGCATAGTGGTCCATAAAGGGTTCGTTTGTGTCTTGAGAAAAGAAAGAAATCATTGCTGATTTAGGAAAGTTTGAGTTCACATGCAAGAAGGCATGCGATATTGCTGAATAATGTGCAGAAGATATAAACATAGTTTCTACTCTGGTGAACCAACAGTCATTTTGTCTAGAAAGTATAACTCACTGAATTTTTCCTGTTATGACCCGAAAGACAATCTCTGGGAAGGATGTTGGAAGATCAGTCACCTACTGGAATTGTTGAAAATGGGGTAAATACCAGTGTGGGTAACACATGGAACAGACAGATACACTGCAGTTGGATTTACATCAGACTCAAGCATACCATTTAGTCTCAGGAAAGAGATCAGTTGTGCTTTAATAAGAAAAGGAAAATGGCAGTTATGTCACTGTACCATGAAATTCTGGCTTATTCTTGGCAGAGAGGACTATAGCTGTAATAGTCATTAATAGTATGGAATCCGAAACAGGTGGTTTAGTTTTATTACTTTTGGAGGCTATTTAAAAGTCACGCTTCAATAAGTCCTCCTAGAAGAGCCATAGTTGCAGGTACAAATGCTTATGACTGAATACATAGGTTATCAGGCCAAAGCTTTGTGTCATGCCAACATGATGATAAAAGTTCCCTATAAAGGGAAGGAAAGCCATGCAGAACCTATTTTTTTTTCTTTTTCATACATACCACTCAGTTTTATTGTCTGCCTTCCTCGTTATCAAAACAAGCGCTGCATATAACAGTGTTTTGCACCATTATGCCATGCCCTCCACTAGGATAAAGCACTTTCTGTGAGATTTCATAGTTTACTACATGACAAATTAGAGTAATTGTCATTGGGTTATATTAAGTTCTGCAGTGTTCTAACAGATATATGAGCAACAATTGCGATATTGCTCTTGATCCTGGCAGGTGGCACTGCAGATGCTTCAGCTATGAACATCATTGGCTGTATTCAGTTTCTACTTCCATAGAAACTGAGTAACATAGAAACATAGATATTGACAGCAAATAAGGACCGCTTGGCCCACCAAGTCTTCCCATTTTCCTTACCTACTGTAACATCTCAGACCCTAATTGATCTCCAGCTTTACCCCCTCTTTCCCTACCTCTAGGGTTCTCTTATGCCTATCTCATGCATTCTTGAACCCCATTACTGAGTTTTCCCCCACCACCTCTGCTAGGAGGCTGTTCCAGGCATCCACCACTCTTTCAGTGAAGAAGTACTTCCTCACATCTCCCCCGAGTCTCTCCCATCCAGCTTCTTAGCATGTCCCCTTGTTCTCGAGCATCTTTTTTTCTGAAGAATGCTTCCCTCTTGAACCTTATTTATACCTATGAGGTATTTGAATGCCTCTGTCATATCCTCCCTCTGCCTCCTTTCCTCCAGGGTGTACATATGGAGGTTCTTTCATCTCTCCTTATAGGGCTTGTGTTGCAGACCCTGTGCTATTTTACCTGCCCTCCTCTGGACTGACTCTACCCTGTCTAAGTCCTTCTGGAGAAGTTGTCTCCAGAACTGGACAATGTAATCTAGGTGAGGTCTAACCACTGATCTATACAGTGGCATCACCACCTCCCTCTTTCTACTTAAATTATTGTTCCTTTTTATTGTAAATCTGCTATGTATTGTTTTAAATACTGCTCCTTATATAAAATACTCAGAACCTTCAGGAGTGGGCACTTGATAAGTAAAACTTTACTTACTTACATACTTGCTTGTGATACCCCTCTCTAGTCACCCTAGCATCCCACTAGCTCTCCCCAGTGCCTTATCTCACTGTCTGGCTACCTTTAGGTCATCAGATATGATAACCCCAGGTCCTTTTCCTGTTTGGTGGTGGTTAATACCACCTGCCCCATGTTGTACTCTGAGTAAATTGAGGAGCTGCTTCTTTTTCATAAGGTTAGTGTCCCATGTAAGCAACAATAGCAATTTCATAAGTTGCTAACTGATTGCAAACTAATTATGTCATGATTTGGTACACCTGCAATAGTGCAATATTTATACATTTAGTCTTCATTTTTGCCTAGAAAAGGTACACTGAGCTGTATACAACTTGTTGCCATGTGCATACTGGGGATAGAGGCAGGTCAGAAGATGCAAAGACAAAAACAGAAACATTGTGTAATGAATTACAATAGCAATACAAACATGTAACATCATAAATAGTGCCCCAGATTGCAGTCAATTGGAATTGTTAAAAAAATTATATTATTCTAACTTCATAACAGCCGTAATATCAACAGACATGAGTGCAAAGTCAAGGAAGTATGCAACAATACAATTATACAACATGGTCTATGTGTCATTTTTTAATTGACAGTACATTCTACTGCAGCCACTATCAGAACCATGCAAAGTCACTTGGAAATTGAGTTTGAGGCGTATTTATTTAGTTTTTGTTGACCAGGACAGGAGCACTAGGCAATTCTGCCTATTTTCAGCCCGGGGTGATACAGATGGAAGCCAGCTGAACTTGAACCAGAGCTAGAAGATTTCTGTGGTATTTTTAGTGAATAAGGTAACAGTGGGAAAATTCCCCTACTCTTTTTGAGAAGTGCCATGAGATCTTTAACAATGACCTGAACAGGCAGACAGGACCTTGTTTTAGCATCTGATCTAAAAGATGGCATCTCACCAGTGCAGCACCCCCATCGTGCTTCACTACAGTATCAGTTATGGGTATTACCTCCAGTGCCTGGTGTGGGGCTGGAACTCATGACCATCTGATCTTCCAAACCCAGAGGTGAGTGTGATACCTACTGAGCCATTGACAATGATGTTTCTCTAGACTTGAGCAATATAATATTAAATTTATAAGCCAGGTGTTTGTTCTAATGTTGTCAATTAAGATCCTTGATTAATGTCTTGAGCAACTGGTACCTCTACTCTTCAAGTAAGATAGAATTAGTGCCTAAGGATTGCCAACCCCAGATTGATGTGAAGACCCAATCTTCCTGAGCTTCTAAACTACTATTAGAGAAGCAGTGAAATTTTACCAGCGTAACACTTCACGTAATTTTCCCAAATAACCTGCAATTCGCCATTTGTGACTTCACCTTGCTTTGGGGGGTTTTACATGTAAATTGCACTTAAAAACCACAAAGCAAGTACAGGTTACAAATGGAGAATCCCCCCCAACACCAACCCTGCTCTGTCCTGGGTGTCTAGTGGCCCTCCACCCCCCAACCCTGTCAGGTAGTACCCCAACCCCTCTCCCCCATGGGTGTTGTGGACCCCTCTGGGGCCTTTCCCCCATCCTGCTGCCTCCCCCAGTGACAAGAGCAGTCACCTACCCTTCTGAACAACCAAGCAGTACTCAGAAAATGACTGTGACTTGTCAACAATGAATGAGCATGTGCTTGTTCCATCGCATGCTCATTCATTGAGCTGAGTCAGGTGGGCTGCCAGCAGTGGAGGTGAGTTGAGGGATATGCCAGTGGCCCACTCCAGTCGGAGTTGGGGGGGACAGTGGGGTGGGGGTTACTACATAACAGGGTGGGGGCCCACTAGACACCAGGGAAAGTAATTATTTTCTTACACGGATCTGACTCAGGGTTGGGGGTCACTAGACACCAGGGAAACAAAATGAAAGCTTCTTACACATCCTGAAGTGACACAAAGGGCCCGATTCTCAAAGCCCTGCATCTGACACAAGGTGCTTGCACCAAACAGATATGGTGCAAGGTGAACCTTGCGTCCAGGGCTGCCTCCATACAATTCTCAAAGGTTGCCTGCATTGACTGCAGGCTGCCTGCCCCAAACAGGCTTGCACCAGCCCTGCACCCTGCACTGTCCTGCGACACGGCGCTAGGTGGACTGCGCCGATGCAAACTGTAGCTTGCTATTCACAGACAGCACCCAGTGGGAGAAAGTCTAAGTCCCCTTAGACCAGCCAGGGCTGGCCTAAGGGGACTTAAACGTCACTCCCCAGGGGGAACTATCCTATGGGTAGTGCGGCGTGTCCTACCTCCCCAATTCCACCGTGCCCCACAAGTGCCATATAGTGGACCCCCCATCCAGGTTGTGCCCTCATAGGGCATCCAGGGCAGGAGCACCCATCTGATCCTCAATGTGCCCAATAGCATGTAGATAGTGCCCCCCTCCAGATCCCGGTGCCCCAGTTCATACCAGGATAGATGCCACCTACCCTCCCACTGGTACCCGTGCCCCCCACCCATGCAGGTGGTGTACCCCCAACCCCCAGACAGAGCAGGAGACTGGCACAGCCCTCCACACACCTCCACTGCTGGTCCTGAATTGGATGGACCGTGTAGCCGACGGTCTAAGGGGCTTGTGGCAAACCCTCCCATGCGCCATGTGGTTGCCGCATGGCTGGGGTTCCCACAAGTGTTGGATCTTAGGAGCTGGGACCCCTCCTGTACCAGAATCTGGTGCAGGGTCCCTTTGGCAAGGGGCTTCAGCGCAAGCTGCAGTTTGCCGCAGCTTGCGCCGAACGCAGCAATGTACGAGAATCGGGCCCAAAGTACCTACAAAAAATGGGAACTTTGCTTTACTTCTGGATGCATAGTTATTCACTTCATTACCCATAGTATGACCCGAAGTTCGGGTTATATACAAAATACTATGGGTAGCGAATGTAATGCTCTTCGCCCACCACTACGATATATGCACTCGGATGCCAGCATAGAAAGCTGTTAGTCTCCCATTTGTGTTTGCTTACTGTTTGTACTGGTATATTAAAACTAAATAAATCTTGTGGCCTTCCTTGCTAAGAAACAGGAAAGCCAATCAGTTAAAACATGTTTTTTGCAAAGGTGTTACAGGTCCAGAAATCCTAACCATTCTTTTAGAAAGAATTATTACAGTATTTTTAAGGTGTAGTTATCAATTAAAAGGGTAGCCATTTTCAAATTGTTCTCAATAGTAACCTGTAGCTAAAACTGAGTTTTGAAATATGGAGTGATAATTGATTGACCTTGTGATTGAAATGCACTTTGTTATTATTTATGTATATTTATTTATTCAATTTGTTAACCAGGTAAGAACCGTATCGCATCAAATGCTGATTTTCAAGGGGGACCCAGATGTACAAAAATATAAAATACAAACAAAACAATACATACAAATATACAAATTACAACGTAATACATATAAATTATAAAACCACATTAAACAAAACAACAGTTTGATATTCCTAGAAAATTACTTCTCAAATGAGTCTTGAATCTAGGATAGGACAAAGATTGATGTAGTTCAGTTGGTAAAAATTCCCAATCCACAATTAACTTAAATACAAAGCACTATATAATGTTTATGCAGCTAATGGACACTAAAAATACATTATAAAGATTTCAATTAACAGTCACTAAAGGTGGCAGAGGTATGCAAAATTTTGTAATACAAAACATTTTGTGAGATTCCAGCATTCCACGAAATATTTTTGGGTGCGAAATTTGAAATTTCACTTGTGGAACAAGAAATCTAGCCAATGAAATTTCATCCGAGGAATGATGACATTCAGGTGAAATATTGCCGTTTTGGGGGAATTTTTTCATGGCAAAAGTTTGCATCCTGTGGGTGAAATTTCCCAACTTCACACCTGGCAAACAATTTTGCAGAATGGCAGAATTTCATGAAATGTTTTGCCCTGCACAATTGCCGATTTCATGGCAATTTCACCACCAAAATTTAATTTTGCAACATCTCTAGAAGGTGGTGTAACATCCTCTCCCAGGCTACTACCTATGAAAAGCAGGAAGTAATGTAATGTGAAGAGTTTCAATTGGGTGTGCAGTTTCAATGCACAAACTGTGTTCAGGAGAACCACTAGATTATTTCTGTATGGCCCTCCTGGGAAAAAGGCCTATTTGACCAGCACACGTACAGTACCTGATCAACAAATAAGTAAATAAATAATTAGAAACCAGGTAATGTGAAATACTAGCATACTAAGATGCCAGGAGATTAGGCCTATTTGTATATCTTGTCTGCTCTAGATGCAGATCACAGTCATGTCTCTGCAGCTGCCCCCTTCCAATTTTGTTTCCCTCTCTCACAGGTTACACTCCCTGAACATCCCCATTTCTTACCCTCCTCTTCTGCATCTTTCCAAAGTATCTGTCTCAGCCCCTCTTGAATCCACCCACTGATTCCACCACAACCAACTCTTCAGGTAGCACATTCCAAGGTGCCACCACCCTTTCTGTGAAGTAGTGTCACCTCACCTTTCCTCTATACCTCATCCTTGATAGTTTTAGGCTATGGCCTCTAGTGGCTGCTTCCACCTTCAATTTGAACAGTCCTTCACTGTTTACCCTGTTTCTCCCCTTCAAGTATTTAAAGACCTCAATCATATCCCCATGTCCCTTCTTTTCTCCAGGAAGTACATGTTCAACTCCCACAGTCTCTCTTCATAGGACTTATCCCCCTGACCATGAATCATCTTTGATGCTCTCCTCTGGACTTTTTCATGAAGAACAACATCCGTCCTCAAATAAGGGCACCAAAACTGCATACAGTACTCTAGGTGCTCCTTCACCAAGTAATTATACAGGGACAGCAGAACTTCCCTCCTTCTCAGTGTTATTCCCCTGGCAATATACCCAAGCATTCTATTTGCCTTTGCTGCTGCCCTCCTGCACTGCTCCAAGTTGTTCACACTGGCATCTATTACCACTTCAGATATTTTTCCCCATTGGAGACCTTAAGCTCCCCCCCCCCCAGGTAGTAGTTATGCACAGGATTCTTAACACCCAAATATAGTACACTACACTTCCTGGCATTAAACCTCAGCTGCCAAGTTTGCCACCACCTTTCAAGTGTCTCCATTTTTTCCTGTAGTGTCCTTCTCCCTACCTCACTGTCCACTGCTGCTCCCAGTTTAGAGCTGTCAGGGAAAAGGCTCAATCTACTCCTAACTCATTCCCTGGTGTCCGCTATAAATGCATTACATAGGAGCAGGCCCAATGCCGGCCCCTGAGAGACCCCACTGATGACTCTTCTGGAAGATGAGACCTCATCCCCTACAATCACTCCCTGCAGCTGCTCACTCAGCCAATTCCAAATCCACCCTACCATCCCCACAGCTCATCAGCTTACTCAACAGTCTCCCGAGCAGCACTGAATCAAAAGCCTTGCTAAAGTCCAGGTATAGGACATCAACCGGCCTTCCACTGTCCAGTGATCTTGTCACCCAGTCATAAAATTTGACTAGGTTGGTTTGATATGATCTTGAAAGGTGGTGGCAAACTTGGCAGCTGAGGTGTAATGGCAGGAAGTGTAGTGTACTACACTTGGGTGTTAAGAATCCTGTACATAACTACTACCTGGGGGGAGAGCTTAAGGTCTCCAATGGGGAAAAAGAGGGCATAATTTGAAGATGGGGGGGCAGCTCAGAGGTAATGTAAGGAAGTATTTTTTCACAGAGAGGGTTGTGGATGCATGGAACGGCCTTCCGGAGGAGGTTGTGGAGTCAAAAACAGTGGTTGAATTCAGGCATGCATGGGACAGTCATAAGGCAATTCTAGGAGGTGGGGGTAGAAAGAAGTAGGCTGCTGGTTAACTAGGATCTGCAGCTTATCCAGTAGGTAGGGAAATGGGCAGACTGGGTGGGCCAAGTGGTCTTTATCTGCCATCAAATTCTATGTTTCCCCCAGACAAACCCGTGCTGGCTTTCATCTTAAAGGCCATTTGCCTCCAGAAACTTCACCATCCTCTCCTTCAGGATGGGCTCCAAATGTTTCCCCACCATGGATGTCAGGTTGACAGATCTGTAGTTTCCCAGTTCTCCCACAGTCCACTCTTGTGGAGGGGCACCACGTGTGCCATCCTCGAGGAACACAACTTGACTGGAGGGAGAAATTGAATAGTTCCATCATAGGTGCAGCCAAGACATGTGCCAGTTCCCTCAGCACCCTGGGGTGGTAATGCTGGGGGATGGGATGTGAGGGATTACCACAGGACCACCTGTGCTCAGCTATTGCTGTACATAGATTCAGGCTTCAGAAATGCAGGACAATAATGTCACTAGTCCCATGTGTGCAGCTGAAGATCAATCCCTCAATCTCTATGCATTTCTGTTCTCTCAGCTGTACAACTAGGTAAAAAAAGTAGAACCCTACTAAAAATGAGAAGTTGCCTATCAGTTGTACTATACTGGGTAGATGCTCTAAATTGGAAAACATAACTTAATATTGGTCTCCTCCAAATCTAATGGGTACAAAGCCATTGTTAACTCAGTCTGTGTCTTACTAGGCACTCGTTATGATGCTGCACAGTGATTATACTTAGTTGTCTGGTTTGACAGTCAGTACATTGGAACACTCTGTTTAAATCTCACAGTATTACTTGTCAAAATGAAAGAAAAATTGATCTCACTGTACCATAAGGTTGCCACCATAATAAAACCCTATAAGAAGTAGATGTGTTCTATATTGTAATATAATCTACTGTAACTAGATTTATCAGACTCCAAAACAATAACATAAAAATAACATTCAAAATATTGTACATTTTAGTGCATTTATGCTGATGCTCTGAAGTCAACATCCAGTAAAAGGAAACACATGTGCAGAAATGAAAATAAAAATGCAATGAAAACTTCTTTATTCTAGATGGGAAAAGCATTGCTCTGAAAGTTTCCTCTGCCAGACAGTTGCAATTATTGGAATATAAATAAGCTTCTGTGGTGTAAAAGACTTAATTATCATTATGTCCAGTGGTAAGAGGGTAAAGCAGAGAATTAGCAGCTGAGAAGAAAGAGTGTATAAAAATATTGATTGGTATGAGGCATTGTGTGCGTTCCAGGCAAAGAAGCATCAATATCTCCATGACACAGTGGCTGAAGGCTACAATATGATGAAATGTAAAAGCATGACTAGAAGCAAATAATAATACAAAGTGATTTTACACTGATGTGTTCCTACTTTCCACTTTGAAATTTTATTATGAAAAGAATTAGATTTAAAAGGATAAAGTGAAGTGAAATGAATGCCATTGCATTTATAATTACATCTTGAGTCATAGGATTATGGCACTAGTGACTCATTTATTGCCATGTGTTATCGGCTATGGTAAAAACAGCATAAGCTTTCTTTGTGTGCATCTTAGTACAGTAATATTGATATGTGCTATTATCAGACAAAAGGCTATGCTGCCATTTCTTCAGATTTATTTTTGAACAGGGCAATAAACCTAAAAATGTAGTGAAACAATTATGGAATCATTACATGCAATTTCATACTATACTATTCCTATTTTCCTTTTGTAAGTCCACAATAATTTCATTTCTTGAAACCCATTTTAATATATTACCAGGAGTTGTGAGCCCAGGTTTAGAATAGAGATGTACTGTAAAAGCATTGCTGGATGCACCCCAGAGGCCTGTTTCCAAAATGCATGATGCAACTCACGGGCGTATGCTAGTTGCACTATGTGGTGCTATGCCAGGGACCCTGCAACCTATTCTAAGAGAGGCAGGGTTTCTGGCACTTATGTCTATGACTTGCAGCAGCTGCAGGCTAGTGCCAAAAGAGTGGTGCACTGGACCTGGGTGCCACAAGTTGTGGTATGCAATCAGCTGCCCCCCCCCGGAGCTCCCTCCCCCAAGTAATGCACCTGAACGCACCTGGGGGCATTGAAGGGGAGTTGGCCAGTTGGCACTGGCAGACGAGGGGGGGCACAACAGAAATCAGACCTGGAGGTCCCCACAGTTCAGGGGGGCTGGGGGGGCATGATAGTGCAAGGGGGGAACAAGGGGCATACACATGTGTTTACCATGGTGCTGCCGGGGGGGGGGGATCCATTGCTGTGCCAGGACAGATGCCACTTAGACCACCTCCTAGCTGATCTAACTCTGCTATTCCATTGCCTCTTCTGAAATGGTGTAGGTGGGTTACGGAAGCTGCCCTACTGGAATAGGGTGCAACTGCTGCCATAATCCACTCATGCACCATTCCACTGTGGGTTGTGGGTGTAGTGGGTGGCATAGCCCACTATTGATGCAACCTGCATACGGCATGGTGCAAGGCACCTCCTGGAAGAGCAACTTGCATTATGCTTGGCATAAGGTGTGATTTGCGCCATCAGGTTTGGCATAAATCACCTTGCGCCAGGCATAATGCCTCCTGGAATTGGGCCCCAGGTCTCTTTTCTGGTACAGCTCATTAAGAAACCCACCAGGCAGACTGCCATTTTTGATGTGGTGCTTACCAACTCAGAGGTAGTGGGAGCCAGGTTGCCAGCATCAAATCAGAGATAAGTACAGCTTGCTCAAATAGGCAGAGCTGTGATCGGTGGGACATTACAGCCACCCATTCTGTCTGGTCTGACTTTGACCAGTTGGCGATCATGGATGTTGTGAAGATTATCCAGGCCTTGTGACTGACTTACTGTAGTTTAGACCCAGGTCCAATGCACCTCCTTGTGGGATGTATAGTGGTCATTGGACCAGTCCTGGCTAAGATTGTTTGGTGTTCATTAGAGACTGGGGTGTTTCTGGACATGCTGAAGGAGGCAGTGGTATAACCCCTTTGGAAAAAACCTTCTCTCAACCCCAACTGTCTCACCAACTACAGGCCTGTCTCTAACCTGCCTTTTGTGGCAAGGTTAT
The DNA here is from genome assembly GCA_016271365.2 of Neoceratodus forsteri. Lineage (NCBI taxonomy): Eukaryota > Metazoa > Chordata > Ceratodontiformes > Ceratodontidae > Neoceratodus > Neoceratodus forsteri. The sequence goes on along the minus strand of CM057451.1, from coordinate 1,057,554,377 downwards.
TAAGAATGCATTCATGTTGCAGCTCGAGTAGCATCTTACCACCCACAATATCTACAATCCTCACCAGTCTGGTTTCAGGAAGAGGCATAGTACTGAGACGGCGTTGGTTTGGGTACTTAATGCTCTCCTGATAGTGAGAGATCAGAGGAGTGATTCCATCTTAGTTCTCCTTGATCTCTCTGCAGCATTTGACATCGTGGACCATAAGGTGTTACTCAAGATCCTGCTATTACTCTGTGGACTGTCTGGTACAGTCCTCAGATGGTTTAAATCTTTTCTCACTAGGACGGCTCAGAGAGGGTTTTTTCCTCTGTCCCTCATGCCCTACCATGTGGAGTACCGCAGAGCTCTGTACTGTTGCTTATGTTGTTTGTGGTGTATATGCTTCTGATGGAAGACATTATGTGTTGGTACGGGCTGAGTTTTCATTGCTATGCTGATGATACTCAGCTGTACATGTCCTTTGTACTCGAACAAAATGACGCTGTCTCAGTCTTTAATAACTGCCGCTCTGAAATTTAAGAGTGGATGAGTGCCAGTTGGCTGAGGTTAAACCCAAATGCAGCTGAGGTGTGGGTTGTGGACCCAGGCCATTGGCTAGAGGGGTCACTGACTGAGCAACCCTCCTGGCTTTGGATTGGAGGTAACCAGCTGTTTACCTCTGACCGGGTGCGGAATCTGGGAGTTGTGCTTGATGATGAATTGACTCTTAAGTCCCAGGTGTCAGCCATCATCAAGGCCTCATTCTACCATCTGAGGAATATCACCCGGATAAAACATCTAGTCCCGCCTGATGATCTTCCGACTCTGGTCCATGCCTTTGTTACCGCATGCCTTTATTACTGCAATGCCCTATACCTAGGGCTGCCGGCGATGGACCTTCGCCACCTGCAGTTGGTGCAGAATGTGGCTGCTGGGTTGTTGACATGCTTGTCGAGATCTTGCCATGTCACAGCTGTGCTCCTCAGACAGCACTGGCTGCTGGTGCGATGAAGGATCACCTTAAAGGTCGGTTTGCTGACCTATAATGCTCTACATGGACAGATACTGAGGTATTTGCAAGATCTCCTCTGCCCCTACTGCTCCTTAGCCCTTTCTGTTCTGCTGATGAAGAATTGCTAGAGATTCCTAGGGTCTGCTTGATTATGTCTGAAGCTAGATCTTTTGCTTTTGCAGCACTGACCCTGTGGCATTATCTACCTCGTTGTATTAGAAATTGCCCATCCATTGAGTCCTTTGAATCTACCTTAAAGACTTATTTTTTCAACTTTGTTTTTTCTGATGTTTAATTTCTTCTGTTTTATTAACTGATTTTAAGTATATGTTTTATGCTAACTATGTTTTTATTTATGTTTGTGTACAATGCTATGGTCTCTTGGAATAGCATTTTAGAAATAAAATTTACTTTCCTTTGCTTGCTTTGCTATGCTTAATTACAGCATCCCTATAGAGAACCTAGGATGCATGCTTTTGAGATTAAATATGGGTGTTATAATGTTTAATAGTTTACCCCCAGAGTAACTGCTGGGAGTAGTCTATGGATCCTTTAAAAAAATGCCTACTGTATTTGGATGTACTTTTTCCTTCTGAGAGAATCAAATGCAAGTTGTTTACTTGCAAAATTATCAATAAATTAATAGACAACAACACATCATGAAAATGAGATAATAACATAAAGGGTGAACATTAATGGCAGTTATTAAAGATGGGCTCTGTGATGTGAAACATTTCACATTGTTCAACAGATAGTCAAAGAATATATTTTAGTCACTAGTGTCCTGAACTGAACTCAAATCAAAATGTTTGATATTAAAGGCTCTGTAAATCTTTGACTGTCCTTCACTTCTTCACTGAGAGACAGTTTGGGTTGTAAACCTGAAGACCTGGGTTTGAATTCCATGACAATTCAGGTTAAATTTATTAATTATCATACATAAAAAAGCAAAGGTTTATCACATACAATACATTTCCATCATAAAATAATCCATAGAATATTTCATGAGCAGCATAATAGTACTTTTAAAATATTATATGTAAAATTGGCAGCAGTATAAATATGACCCTCAATATCGTAAAAGAAAATGCATTCCATCATATGCCACTTTCTGTCTCTAGGATGTTCATAACATTTCTCCATATAGGAGAATGTCGATCCCCCCTAGCTTCTCTGTTAAAGTACAATCAAAGCTTGAATGCATAGCTGTCTGTATATAGTAAGAATTGGGATTACACTTACAGTATTTCAAACCATAGACATTTAATAGTCTTCCTCTACATAGCTTGTTTTCACACAAAAAAACAAATCTCAGTTTACAATATACATTCCTATGCCTTTCATTTTCACAAAATGTGAGACATTTTTCATTTTTTTCCTGGAACCTTTAATCTGTGGTACATATTTGCCACTGAAATATATGTAAACTTCGCAAATTCAGCTTGAAAAAAATAAATAAAAATAATCTTTGTATGCTTGTGGATGCATCATTACTAACATTATTTGTTACAAAGGGAGCCCATATCTACACCAAACCCATTCTTTTAACCAAATTATTCAACTTACCAAACAATGTGGGTGTCTCTCTGTTGTTATAACTTTCTAACCAACATTTATACACGGTTCTGTTTTATTTTTAGCAAAATAATTCTCTCCCATAATTTAAAGGCTCTAATTTTGGTCAACACTGTTATAAATTTTAATTTCAATTTGCTTCTTTACCAAAGCAGTTGGAAAATCTCTCTGTTACTGTAAAACTTGTTTGTAAAACAAATTCCACAACACTTGCTTAATGAGCGTGAGACCCTGATCAAGACTCTTAAAGATAAACACTCATACAAAGAAAAGTGATAATATTTTTGTCAAAGGAACTCTATACCAAATAAGCTATTGGCCAAACCTAAAACTCTTTTAGGCCCATAAACATAACACATTTACATTAGTTAAGGAGGCAGTATAGTGCAGTGGTTTAAGGCTCTGAGCTGCAGATCTGGTGACATTTAGCAGACTAGACCTGGGTTTGAATCCCACAGCTTCCACTTGCAGACTGTGTGACCCTGAGCAAGTCACTTAACTTCCTTGTGCTTCCAGGTTGCACCTGTAAAAAAGCTTTCAGCTTAGTGTGCTAGTCCTGGTTAAGCAACAAACAAAAAAATAAGTTTCCCCTATCTTTACAGCTACAAGCATTCTTGTTCTATATCACTAGCACAAGAAATTATATCAGAAAATGGGAATAAAGAAGTGAAATACAGTGCTGTCAATAATTTAAAGGCTATGCCTGCAGTTCAGTGGGGTGAGCAACCAGCCATGCCCACTTCCTGAGCTACTATATATAAAAGCAATTCCTCCCAGCTGCCTTCTGAAGCATTTTTTCTTTGCCAGCCGGAGGCTCTGCCAGTCTATCACCCTTGGGGCCTCCTCGTGCTGGCCCCCCTCCACTGTGTTGCTTGTGCTTTCAGCTCTGCTAGGTTTGTGCTGGGCTTCTGTTCGTTATATTTCTTCTACTTTTAGTTAGTATTGCTTTGCCTCCTGCTGCTACATGCTTCTTTGTGTGCTTGTTTCCTGCCTGCTCCTATAGTTGTGTTGACTTTTCTTTGTTTTATGTGTTTTTTTCTAGTTTTCTAGTGCCCAGTGTATACATTGCTTATTTGTGTTTCAGGTTACATATTATTGTTTCCTTATCTTCAGCTGCCTAGTGCCTGTGCACTCAGGCTCCCATTTGCTCAATAGATTTTGCAAGTTCTCAGTCAACTGCATTGTTATTGTATGCTTCAGCTCAGTCTCCTTCTTCCCTGCCTAGCAATCCTCAGACCCATTGAGCTATTCAAGCTCCCTTTTTACTTAGTCATATTTTAGCAGCCTCATTTACGTTTATCATACTTACCAATCCCTCAGTTTACCGGCTTTCGTTATCTGTGTACTTTTCTGTTTCAATGCTGTTTTCCTGCCTGTTGCACTCTCCTGTGTCCATCTATCCATAATTGTTTACACCTGACTACTCTCAGTATCTGGCTTCACACAGAACTTCCAAATTCCAGCCTTTCATTATCCAACTTGCTTTTCTAGCAGTGTAGTGTGTCTCTACTGCAGTATTATTTATCATTCTACAGCCCTCAACAGCAGAGTTTACTCGGCCCAGTATCAAAGTTGTCCTAGGATTAGTTTTAGCTGCAATCCATGGACCTCCCTCATTTAACACCTCAGACTGCTACTTAAAGGGAAATGTCCATGTCCCATCAGGCCAAATGTCCTTGTGAAGTGGGACCCGATTGGCAGATGCATTAGTAGTAATAAAATGTAACTTACTGTTTGTTGATTTATTTAAAATAGTATCTGGTTGATCCTGTGCCCTCCCTGTTGGCATTTTAAGAGTAAGAGCCTTCCCCGGCATGCCCGCAAGCACCCATGGCTGCCCTTATGATGACGTGTCCTGAATGGAGCAGCTGGGGTCATCCATAGGCTTAAAATATGGTTCTATTTTTAAATAGCTTTGGTTTGGAGCCTGGGAGTTCCTGTGTGATCCCAACACCAGGTATGGACTGACAGGTATCCTGCCAGTTGGTACCTGGCCTCGGTGTAGCATGGACACACACAGACTCCAAACTGGTTCTATTTCAAGATATGGCAATATTGTAACAGTAAGTTAAAATTATATTACTACTAATGCATCTGCTAATCAGTCCCCTCTTCACACGGACGTGGGGCCCAACAGGACATGGATGTTTCCCTTTAATACTTTTACTGGCAATCTTCATGTCTGTGTAACTCAAGAACTGAGAGAACGACTCTTTCAGCTGACAACCGTCTCTCCCTCACTTGTCTCAGATGTGGATCCTATACTAGCACTAGCCCCAAGCTACATAATCTCCTTCCTGACAAAGATACCTTTGCTCCTACTGTCACACTGTCTCCTAAGATGCTCCTTGCAGAGCTTGAAAGACCAGCATTGCTTTCTACTTCATGAGCATCCTGCCACTTGAGATCCTGGGACTTCTCTATATTTTTTATTTGTTTTGTTTCTGATAACTGGGTAAGTGCACTAGACATAGAAATGCCTATATTCAGGCATGACCAGGTAGAGTACAAATCAGACAGTGAAAATACAAATACAATATAGTACAGGACTAGCAGTGTGGGTCATTACATTAGACAAACAGCCCAGGAAATAATACAAGCTACGTAGGGGTGGAATACATTGTAAAAACATAACAGAGATCTTTAGCAGCATTACAAGTATGTGCTCTGCAGGCCTTTCTAACACATTTAATACAATTTCCTTATTGTACCAATATGTGCCACAACATCTAATCCACTGGCAGGACAAACTTGGTTCCATTTGGCAACACTACTCAAATGACAAACCAGATTGAGAGACATTTATATGCAAATTCTACTTCTTCATACAGTTTATCTGATTATGCAGTTTATCTCTATGAGTCCTACTTATTTTATGGGTTTGGTTCTTAAAGGAACACTGTCACTTCTAGGGGAACACTTTAAGTATACTTTTCTTGTTTCTGCTCAAGAATTTATTTACTGTAGACTACATATGTACAGACTACCTAAGATTACCTTGATTATTACTACTGTCTCCTGCATCTGGTTCTAGCTTAACAAAATTCCAGCCTGACCATCACCTATGGCATGGTCTATTCCAAATGGCCTACTGTGAACTGTTTTCTCAAGGTCATCATATCACCAGTACCCAATTTCTCCTAATCTTATGTGGTCATGCATTGTCAGATGTCCTCTGTCCCTCAGAATGGGAGTCTCTAACACACTTCATCTGCTTGCCTACTCAAAAATGGTCTTCAGGGAAGCCCCTCAGACATCTTTTACTCAAAACAGGAGTCTCTGCCTCACTTCATATACTTACCTACTTGAAGACTGTCTTCAAGGAAGCCACTTAGACATCTTCTGCTGGTCCCACAAGTCTCTGCCTCACATCACATATCTGTCTACTCGAAGACAGTCTTCAGGAAAGCCCCTCAGATGTCTTATATTCATATCTACTTGAAGCAGTTGTCCCAACCTCACCTTATATACCTGCCTACTCAAAGACGGTCTTATGGGAAGCCCCCACAGATGTCTTGTATTCGTGTCTACTCAAAATGATAGTCCTTACCTCATTTCATTTGCCTGGTTGCTCAAAGACAGTCTTCAGGGAGGCCCCTCAGATGTCTTCTGTTCATGTCTACTGGAATGGGAGTCTCTGCCCCAGTCCTTATACTGCCTATTTGAAGACAGTCTTCAGGGAAGCCCTTTGGATGTCTTCTACTTGGCCCTACTTAGTCCATTCCAACTGTTGCCTACTCAGGCCATCTTGAATGTCTACACTGTGAATTGCCTCCATGATATCTGCTTGAAGTAGAAACCCCATAATATCAGCTATCTGATTAGGTGTTTCCATCTCTCATTGCTGCTATTATTCTCCTTCTGCACTGACATTCAACCTAATACATTGCTACAGCCTCTGTCTCAACATCATACCATCCTGGCATCCTCAAGCGTAGGCACAGTCCTTCTTCACCCACCAGAAACATTAGAGTTCATTTTAGACTCTGACTTCTTTTGTACAAGGGAATCTCGCTCTCCTCAAGCATTCCTTGATTTACAGTCTTTCAAATGGACAATCCAGCACCCAGTACCTGCTCATCTGTGTGGAGATCTTCAACTTCATAACAGCTATACTCCATTACCTCTTTATGTTTCAACTCATTTTTGTTCCTACTTGAAGATCTTGCCTTTGTAAATACTTCTTCTTGACTCCTGGAGTTTTCCTTCTCTCATGACAATGAATTTGCAGTCCTAGTTTCTTCTTCTGCTTCATTAACTCCTCCATCAGCTGAAGATGCTGGAAGACAATTGCAACTTCTGACTACTGGACTTAACAAATATTCTCACCATGTACCATTTATCTTTCTTCGACTCATGCTGTGAACTGACCCCCTGAATCTCCAAACCGGGAAGACAAGTCATTATGCAATTCTTCTTCAAGCATTCTGGAGGACTATGTCATGCAATGTATTCATTCCTCATTTCATTTCCTGGACCTATGTTCACCCCAATTAACCACACTATGGTCACCTTTCCTACGATACTTTATGCTGTTCTGCTAGCTCTAGCTCTTGTACTTGTGTTTGCTTTTGTTTGTTTTCCTTTTGGGCTTTCTAGGTTTTGTACTGTCCCATTTCTTTTTTTTTTAGCAATTCCCAGTTTTCCTGTAATTGTTATAGTTATATGAATCATTCTGCTCCTTGCCTACATGGCTTTTCAGTTATCCATGCATACATATATTTACCTCACAGCCTACATGGCCTTCAAGACATTCATGCATTTCATTACCGTGTTGCAAATACTGCCTTGCAATAACCTAACTCTGCCTTAATGACATTTAAGTTATTCATGCCAATCATATCAATGCACTATTCATGCTAAAACCATAGCAATCATCAGCTAACCTCATCAGTTCTATTATGATAAATCTCATTGTTTCAGTTACTGGTATCACAGCCTCTTCCTGCCTAAACAGCTACCTTCTATGTTACCATCAATTTGGCATCTGTAATGGAATTGGTTGGCTGTTTTCTGCTGGCTGCTGCTACTATCAAACCTCTGAACGCTGGCTCACACTGCAGCCTCCTACCTCATGCAGGCCACTGGCTCCACCTGACCTCCTCATCACTACCCTGCTATCTATTCTACAGCTGCTGGCTTCGTCCAGCCTCCTCATCAGTATCTGCAGCCACTGACTTCACTAAGCTTCCTGATCAATAATTACAGCCGCTGGCTTCGCTAGGCCTCCTCTTCAATAACCTATTACCTAATCTACAGCGGCTGACTTCACCCATCCTCCTCCTATCTAGCACTTCAAGTTGATTCATGTTCTTATTCAAAATGAAAAAGCACTCATTGTCCCACCTTGTGAGGCCACTCTCATCACATCAGAGTACCCGTTGTTGCAGAGGCCTTTCACAACCCTTCATGAAGTTCCTGTTAGAGGAATCATGAGTGTTGTCTACCAAATTGGAATATTTCCTCCCCTTTGATTGGATTTCAAAATTGGAGCAGCAGAGTCATTACTAACTAAACTAGCCCAGCCTGGAGGGAAGGTGACCAAAGACTTGGATCCCCAGAGGCTTCCGCCTTTTAAAAGGTGTTTTCTCCCTCTCCTCCATGCCAACGTCATAATATATAGTTAGTTTTTTTATAGTATATTCCATAATTTCCTTAGGTAGGTTTCTGTTGTTGGATAGAGATGGATTATGGCCCTACTCACTAGTCTCTCTCTCCTTAGGAATCTCCAGATGTCATCAGTGCAATCCATTTTATCAGTGGAATCCTGACAACCTATGCATTTCATTTGGTTTAAGCAGCAATCTCATTGCTGTTGATCTGCTTCTTTACCTCATAGTCAATGTTTACTTCTTATTGTTCTTTTTGGTGCTCCTTCTTAAGGTACCTTTAGCCAAGGGAATCTTTCCTCCGTACCTCTAGGGGTGGAACCCTCTTCAAAGGTTTCTTGCCTTTTGTACCCCTACTGGGTGGTAATTCCTCATGGAATAGAGAGTGTGAATGGCCAAACAGTTATCACAGTTACACAAGCATAACACTACAGTGGTTGCATAGGTCCATTGAATTAAAAGGTTAGGTCTGTAGTTCAATGGGGTGAGCAACAAGCCATGCCACCTTCCTGTGTTATATAAGCAATTCCTCCCGGCCCACTTCTGAAGCATTTTTTCTTTGCCCAACATCTGCCACTCCTCCTCCAGTGGTATGCTTCTCTCCTTAGGGGCTCCTTCTTTTTTTTTTTTTTTATAAGTAATTTGAGTACTTTTTGTCAGTTTTCTCCCCAGTCCCAATCCTACGCATTCCTGACATGATGCATGTATGCGGAGGCACACATACACGTGCCTTACAGGATGACCCACCGTACCAGTCATTCCATTACCATCTGCGCCTATCACTGAACCTCCATCCGATGATGGTGGGACTATGGGCTGCAACCCCCCCTTTCCTGGAGAGGAGAGCCACTGCTCAATCCTGCTCCCAACCTCCCCTCAAGACAGCGCCCCTGTGACCTGAGGTCATTCCCAAACCTAGATCACTGTCGTAGCACTAGGTAAGGCATCCAGCACCTCAGCCCTCAGCACCACTGGGCTGGCTGGGGGGGTGGGTGCTCCTTTTTAAGGTACCTTTAGCCAAGAAAATCTTCCTACAGCACCTCTTGGAGTGGAATCCTCTTTGAGGGCTCCTTGCCTAGGCACCCCTACAGGGTTGTAATTCCCTGTGGAATAGAGGGTGTGAACGGCCAAACAGTTATCACAGTTGTACAAGCATATCACTACACTGGTTGCGCAGGCCCACTGAATTTCTGATAATGATTTCCTGATATTGACAGCTTTTTAATAACTTGTGCTGATTGCATTTTTGGGCACCAGCAATTCTGCTAACTTGCAGATTTTAAATCACTGTTTTATGTAAATACATTATGCACCATTCCCTTGCAGAAATATAGGTGTGCTGTGTACATGCAGAATGCATGCCACATGCTTGATTGTGCAATGCTTGTATGCAGTTTGCATACCGAAAGTGAACCTATGTGAACCAGGTCTAAAGAGCAAATCAGGTTTGCATGCTGCAAGCTTGACATGTGCACAGCAGGTAAGCTGATGTGAACATCTTATAAAAGTTACATCAAGTTTGTGTGTTGCACGCTTGACATGAGTGCAGCAGTTAAGCTGGTGTGAATGTCATTTAAACATCACATCAGGTTCACATGCTGCATGCTTGCCATGTGTGCAGCAGCTAAGCTGGTGCAAATCTCATCTAAAAAAACACATCAGTTTCTGTTTCTTATACTACTGCTAGCAATTAGTCATTAAAATACATTTTTATTTGAATTCCCATAAAAAAAAATAAGTAAACTCATTAATTCTGATTCTTTTGCAAGTGATTTAATGGCTTTAGATTTTTGTCATTAAATCACCATTAATTTGCAAAGTATTGTTTGCTTACTGCACTAAATGCTTAGGATATAGCCAGTCAACATCCCCCATTTCAGATGTATGAAGAGTGGCCTTTGTGTTGTGAAGCCTATCCTTTTTGTTTTGGACCATGCAACTCCCTTATGCATATTTAATGCTAAAAATGTTTCTCCATGACTAATTTATCTCATTTACTTTCCCTTTGTCATTCCGTATTGAGCACATAAACTAATGCCATGCTCAGCACTCTTTGTGCTAAGTAGGATATTGGAAGCATGCACCATACCTCACATTTTGTCACTGAAATGAAGGACATGGAAATTCAAAATGAGGGACACTAACCCACATGATGATCAGGACACATCATGAAACATGGAGATACAGTACCTCAGAACACAGTGGAAACTATTGCATTAGCACCTGAGAATGAATTTCTACCATTAAGCAAGGGTGCCATTTAGGTAGGGCAGAGGTGGGAAGTTTCACCCCCTCCATATTTGTACCTAGGTTGTTCTCATGGTGTGGCAATAATGGCTTTACATTGGGATTTCATATTTTGCACAGTAAGTGCCCACCTGGCCTGTGAGTGCTCATGCTGCAGGTACTCTCCAGACTCGTCTGTGTCCAAATTGTGTTGTCCACTCTCTCTACCTATTTGCGGTGGCACAATCACATGTGATGTGGATGAGCTTTAGCCAAGAAAGAGTGCATGAGCCTTGTAAGTGCAACACTGTCTTTCCTGCCACAGAGTAGACAGACTGCACATTACAGCTTGGAGGAGTCAGTGAGCATTGAACTCTCAATAATAGTGTTGTGGCAGCATATTTTTGTTGTTCTACTCTTAGTGAGTTTCTGTCTCCCCTTGTGGCTGAAGGGGCAGAGGGTGAGATAGAAGCTGATATAAGACTAGGCTAAGTACTTAATCTACTAGGCTCGCTTTGCAAAAAAAAACAGCACTGACTCCCCACGGAAGCAAACTAGACTTAGCAGCAGTGGTGACAGTGGAGTGAATGTCCTTCATAGGCCATGATCAGTGCAGTACAGCAGCAGCCACAGCAGCAACCAAGCAGAAAGCAAGCAACCCAGGTTGGGTGGGTTCTGATGGCAAAGTGACTTGGTCGCAGATCATGTTCAGGACCTGTGATGGTCACTTCCAGCAGCCAGCTTCTGGTGAAGGAGAGGGGGAGCGGACTGAAAACTGGGCTGGTGACCCACTTGACCTGGCAGCAGGTTCTGGTCCTATGGCCAGGTAAGTAAAAGTAAACATATTTTTTTACAGGGGGATTAGGGAAGGAGGAAGGCCTGAAATGTTGATGTGTGTTTCATGTTTCTTTACCTTTGGGTGGCTTCATGACCCTTAGGGGATGGATATTGAATGGAGTGGAGTCAGGGAGAAAAATAGGGAGAGAGTATTTTTTTTGGGGAGGGGGCAGAACTTCAGCAAGGAAGAAAATTGGTTAGTAACTGACTGAGTTTAAGCCCAAATCTGATGCACTGCTCTGGGTTATAAACATATGAATCTTGTACATTTGAATTTTTCCTGATAGGCACATCACATTTCAGTCAAACCAAATAAGTTGTACCTTTTAAAGATGTTACAGATATTCTAGAACTGTCCCTTGCATTCATGGACAGTTGAGTGGTATGGCATGCACAGACTATTGGAGCCCCACTATAGTCAGGCATATGCCACCCCCCCCCCCAGTGAAGCTGACCTTCACATCCCCATGCTCAGGCACACTATGACAAAGGGCAAAGGAGACTGCAGGGGTGTGCACCATTGAAATGAATGGGGGTATTTTTTAATTACTATTTTATACATTATTGATGGAAATTTGTACATTAATGAATGCCACTGCTCAACTAACAAGTGCCTTTTTAGTAGAATAGTGTCCTTCATTATTCTCCAACTCACCATCATGGCATATAAAATAGTAATAGAAGATAACTCCATTATTTTAAGGTGGTACACCCCAGCACTCTGACTCATGGACATCATCTCTTAAAGACTCCTGCCTCAGGCTCCCTACTGCTCAAGTAAGAGACTTTTTACTTATAGTATATCTATACTTGGTGGGTTGTCTGTAGCAGTATTGCCATACCCGCTACATTGTGTATGCATTGGGGGGGGCTGGCCATGTGGGTGTGTCTGTTGAGTTTTTGCTACTTTTGCATTTGCACCTGGAAGTTTGTTTGCGTGAAAGCATTCAAAATTATGGAGAGAAAATAGTATTAGTTCAGGCCAGCCAGAAGTACTTAAGTGGTTTTGTGGGTAAGGTTGTGTATTGGTTATGGTCAAAACATATGCTTCTATTGGTATGTGTGCTACAGTTCAACTGTGAAAATGAGATGAGAAAGAGAAGAAAACTGAAAAGCATAACAGTGGCTACAAGCATGCTGCATGTGTGCAAATGTATTCAGATACAGTTTGTATTAAAGTACAAGTGAGCCATACAGTATGTGTGCAGACAGTATGGCTTAGTGGTTAAAGGCACTGAACTACAAGCTAGGAGATTTAGAGACATGAGAACCTGGGTTTGAATCTCATCAGTCCCCTCTTGTGTGTGGTGTGATTCTGAGCAAGTCATTTAACTTTTATGTGTGCGGTTATCGGAGACCACTTGCTTTTTTGCATGCATCCCACATGCATGCAGTCTTTCCCAATTTAACATAAAATCATGGTTTCCACACTTGCCTGTTACACTCATGCCATATGCATGCAATCAGTTCAAATTTAATATTTAAATCATACTTGCAACACACATATCACTTGAGTAGTTTTATGTGTGCAGCATGAAAACATTTCAAATAATTTTTTTCTGTAAGGGTTGTGAGAGATGTTTCATAGTGCAAGTGCCACCTTTTTCTAAAGTATTTGTGGTTCAAGTGCTTTGCATAATGTTTTATGACATTCCCATTTAGCGAACAGCATTGTGCCTGTGATGTTTGGTGCCTGAAAATGCAATCAGCACATGTTATAAAAATGACAGTTATCGGGATCAAGAAATCTTCATTAAGAATTACTAGCAGCACTGCATTTTACCTCTTTATTGCCCTTCTGTGATGTCATTTCATGGGCTAGTGATGTAGAACATGGATGACTGCAGATGCAAAGGGAGGGGAACTACATGTGTAATGTTTCTTGGCCTGAAAGAGTTACAGGTTTGGCCAATAGATATTTGGAATAGATTTCTCTTGGCAACAGTATTATAGTGAATGGTGGAATGTTGTTGATGATGGAAATCGATCCCTTGAATAGGCTTGGTGTGGTGCAGTAGCTATGTCACATCATTGCTGTGATGCAGTAGGTACATAGCTACATGCAGCACAACAACTTGGAACATTTTCGCACATGTGCGCATTGCTAACCTCCTGTTTTCCTGAAATGGCTGGGACAGTGACAGCAAGACCCAGAAGAGAGCAGAAGTGAGAAAAGATGCAAATGTAAGGACAAATCCTTTAAATTATGGTTGCCCATACTCTATAAATGACAGTGTATGAGCAATCAAACACAACACGGATGTTTTTTAGTCTCGAGGTTTCTGTGGTAATCAACATTTCACATGCAAAATGGTTTTCCTGGATTAATCTGCTGGTTATGTGCACAACTGAGGATTCTTTTTCTTCGGACCATGGAATAATATTCCATAGTATATGCGATCAGCAGATACATATTCTGCAGTTTACACAGAAAAGCTTGTTGCAATTATGTGAAATTTAAGTTTAATATGAAATTGCAAAAAGCATTTTGGAAGTGGATTCTGCACCAGTTCTGATGACAGAATTCCACATTCTGCACATTCTGCACAGCACTGCTCCCTGTGCTTAACTTCTCTGTAATCTCAGTCTGATCAATCTTTGTGTTATTCAAATCTCCCAATGCAAACTAATGGCGACAATATTCCCTCTCCTGGATTATAAAGCTCTTTGCAGGGATACAGTCTGTATAAAATGAACCCTATAAAAAGCAAACTCTCTCCTTCTTCCTCCCTCCCTTCCTTCCTGACAGGGTCCATAAACACATTCAAGGCTATTGTTTCAGTTGCTAAGGCCAGCAGCACCATACGCAAGCAATAATACCCAACAGTGTGGGCTGTGTTGGACAATACTGGATCACCCAGGGGTGTAATGAGGTTCGGCACCACAGACAGAGGGCCTTATAGCCTCTGGAAGGTCTTGTATTACCTAATACCACCCACCCTGGAGGGTATTATTGCGCTTAGTAAATGGGCTATATGTAAATTTTTTTTTTTAATATTTAAGAATAAAAAAAATACAAAAATAAAACAACTAAAAAGTATCTTAAAGTTGCTTGTTGGTAAAGTAGTCCCTCTACTGGTATCCTAATCAATACTTACCAGTAGAGGGCAGTGCAGCTTTTCTCAGTTGCTTTACTGTTGTCTTGCTGATGCATATAGCAAGTCCCTCCTTGGCTCTTGAACTGCCACCCCCACCCCCCAGCTCACTTGTGTTCCATTTTTGTTTGTTTCTTTCTTTGTGAGACCATGGTTTAACCCTTTCCTCATGCTTACTTATATACATTTTTTTACATTGGGACACTGGAGGCATGTTCTGGTGATCAGGGAAACCGTCTGTAGAACTCAGAGGTAATGGCATTATTGAAATTAACAGGACCTGATTTTCATTTAAAAACAATAAAAAAAACAAAACTGATCTGTGAATGTTTTGGGGAGTGGGAGTAGAGCCAGGGGGAGTCAGGGACTTACGGAAGTGCTTTCTATAGTGTTGAGCACTCAATGTGTTAGCACTAGTAATTTGAAAAGAAAACTTTTTTTTTTATTATTTTGTGAGATCTGTAACAAATGTTGCAGACTGTGGGGGAAGGAGCTGTAGTGCGAACTGGGCAGTTCAGGAAAGCTGCTTCTAGTAGTGTTGAGATAGCACTGTTACTTAACAATATAATATTGTTTGAAAGACAAGGACAGTGTTAATAGAGCAGGCAGCTTTTGGGAGGAGTGAGCAGTCAGGGATATACCTGGAATAAGGTACAATAACACTATATAAGAAAAACTATCATTGTGCCAGAGGGCTGTCTCGCCCATGTGTGCTGACTCGGTCTTTCATCTCACTTAATGAATGGGAAAAAATGGCTTCTACTGAGATTTAAAATTTGAACTAGCACAGGGATACCAGTTTCACAGTTAGGCATGGAAGGTTGGAACTTTTTATTTCTTGGGCATTTATTAAAAGTTAATGTACCCCTCTGGCAGGGATACTAGCCAATCAGAGACTAGGAAATAAAAAGTCAGTTTTCTAAAAATGACATATATTTGTCCCCCTGTGCCATCGATCTTTTGTTCCTTTCACACCAATAAAGTTCCTAGTCATGGGGGGGGAGTACCCCATGCAATAGTGTCATAATGAAAATGTGTTCTCCAGATATTAAAAGGTGTAAATAGTGTTTACACCATGTAGAATTGTGACTGGCATCACCTACTAAGTTGCTGCCTGGCATAGTGCCACATGCATGGTGCTATGCCATGCAGTGACACCATGGTAACCAAGTGTGTAACCTAGAAGTCTCACTCCTCTGTAGCCTGACAGTCACTGAGCGAGACTGTGGGTATGTACAGTACTCAGAGTCATGCTCTGTGAATGTCAGACAGTGGCCAGCCAAGAAGGTGAGCAGAGCTGAATAGAGGTGAGCAGCTGACTTTGCCTACCACCTATCTGCTAAGATTGCACTGAGAGTAATGACCAGGTGAAGAGGGGGTGTGTGTGTGGGAGGTCCTCAGTATATGAGAGGGTGGGGGGTAGCACTTACACTGGGGAGATCATTGGTGCTCAGTGGGGGAGGTGCTAGACCACCAGTGAGTTTACATATACAAGGGACCTGGGGTGGTTGGGGGAGGAGGGGAGTCCACTGGACTATAGTGAATGGGCTCATTCAGTATAACATTACAAGGCAATAGGGAGAAGACATCCACTAGACTGTCAGGGATCTGTCATTTTGAAGAGTACGATGTTGCCTGCTGGAGGGGTCCACTAGACACAGGGGTGGGTGGCTGCTGTACAACTGCCCTGCCTTCAGGGGTTGAGGCATGGCCATAGCAGAGGGTTAAGATAGATTTTACACTCTGAGTGCACTATAGTACCAATGAAACTGTTTTAATAGATCACTGCGCCATTATGCATGAGGGACTCCCTCATTTGCATAGGCACAGGGATATGGTTAGCACAATCATACTGCCTAGTTTGGGCAGCACTCCAGGGGGCCTCTGAATATGACCCCACCGATAGTGCCTGGAAACCCAAGTTAATGCAGGTGCTAATTCATTAGTGGCTGTGCTAACCTATGTTGCCCACTGAGTCTTCAGAAAAATGGGAAAAATCATGGAATCCAAGACTGCCATGACTTTTGTAACAAAGGAACAGCCCTAATAACGAGTACACAGAACTGGAAGGCAGAGATACAGAGAGGGAGTGGGGGGGGGAGAGAGAGAAAGAGAAAGAGAAAAGAGAGGGTGAAGGTTAATTAAGGAGGTAAGTAACCAGTCCCACAGAAAGTAAGGAAAATAATTGTCTGTTGTGGGATTCATACTGGTGGGTTTCCAGGTTTATAGTTCTACTTTCTAACCATTGTAAAAATACAAAACTACACATACTGGACTCAATTTTCAAATGAGTGAGAAAATGCTACAAGCCCAAGGCACACCGAAGATATGGCATAGATGGCTTGTGGCATTCTCCTGGCCAGAGACTGGAGTTTTTAATCCTGTGTGGAATTGCTGCAAGTTAAACCAAGTTTTTGTGGTGTAGCTTCTGGCAATCCTGGGGGCCATTTTTAGATCTTTTGCCTGATATTTGCAGAAGCTGCCACAAGATGTGGAAACTGTCATAGCTGCACCCAAGATTGTAAAATCGGGTAGAGCTACAGCAAAGGGGTTCAGTGCACTGTCAAAACCTAAGTGTTGTGGCACATAGCTTGGAGCAAGCCCTGCAATAGGCTTTGAAAATCTGTCCCACTGTATCCTGACTACATTTTTCTTCTAACTGTTGAGATGTCCTGCATTTTTTGCAAACTGGGATATAAGTAATACTTTCAGTCACTTAGAAACAGTTTTAACTTCTGGTTTCAGTGTTAATATAGAATACTCAAGATCTAAAGTATTGTAATTTTTTCGCCAAAAATATTTTAAGCAGGTTTATTCTAATATCTACCCAGTCAATGTTTATGAATGGAAAAAATGACTATACATTAAATTTCTAGAAAATGGTAAACATTAGCTTCTTCCTTTATACGAGGGGATTCACCTTTCTTGACATGTTCAACAGCTTTTTTTATCTTAAAAACCTAGAAATAATGCATAGTTTGACAGAAATGATAACTGTGGTAACTATGGAACTAAATCTGTTTTTCAGATGTGGAATTCAACTTAGTTAATAAACAAATGAAAGCAGACATACCGAACATAATATTTCTCTGCATGTTTTAGTTCCTCGCTATAAAGTCACTTCTGCTAAAATTGTGTGCTAAGTACTACCGAAGCCTCACAGAAAACTTTATAAACTCAAAGCTGGATTTCTCATCCCCAGGATCCTCAAGATAGCCTGCATGGTTTATACTCAGCTAGGTCATTGAATGGGGCATTCTCAAACAAATATATAAAGAAGATAAAAGGGGTTAATTTATTGTCATTTGCATACTGCCATCTGATTAGTCAATGAGGATCAGATCTTGTGGATTCATTTAAACTTGGCCCATGGTTTGAAATCTAGAAATGTTGCATTGTCCTTGCATTCTACTCAGCTGGTTTACTTTTTTGAAAACAGAATAAAAGGATGATGTGCCAGGCCAGTGGCTTGGTGGAAGAGTAACTGCCCACCATGCAGATGATCTGGGTTCAGAAGCAGATTTGGTTGTTTATGGATCTTGCAGGGGGAGAGGACTGAGTGTTCCAAGGTTCGCTGTGCTCAAAGATCACCACCAACTGGAGGTTTCATGGATGAACTGTAGAGTTAAAAGGAGGGGAAGATGTGATCTGATTTGTAGTGCATACATGGCTTCCCATGAATACATGCCTAAGTCTTTGCCTGGCACATGGTTGGGAAGAAATTAGGGTAGAAAAAGCTGGCCAAGCCAAGTTACAGCTCCATCCAATGCAGACCCTGCTCCTGCTGACCTGGAACCTCCTAGAGTAGCTGGATATTGGTCCAGGAAGGTGACCCCCCCCAGTCCCACAACAATGGAAAATTCATGGGGACCCTCAGAGAAGAGATAAGTCTTGGTGATGTCGGGGAAGGGGTGGGCTTTCAGAAGTCTGATGTGGGCTGGTCAGGAGACTTGGGGTTTTATTGAAAACATGATCATCAAAAGGATGGATGTTTTTCTTTTTGTTTTTGTAGATTTCTAAAGGTTTTTAAAATGGAGTCATTTTATAAATGAAATTACACACTCCAGGATGTAGATCTCTACAGGATTTTCTCAGTTGTTGAGTGCTTTAAAGTATTTGACTTTGCCATGTACCATGCCTCTGAAGGTGTGGGTAAATCCTACAATGTCCCACACCCTTCTGTGCCTTTTTGCTTAAATGTTTACTTTACTGAGACAGTCAACACATATAGTAAATTAGATTTCGTAAATGAAAGAACAGACATACATTGTGAGGAGATAGAAGGGCACTAACATTAATAAATGGTTACTGTGTATCACTCTGAGATGAAATACATTTGTTCTTTCAAGAACAACCTACGACAAGTACAGATTTGAAGGGGATATATCGACCTGGAAGAGACTTACTGTAGGTACTGTTTTGATAGCACCTCCAATTCTGGGCTAGAAGGTCATGAGTTCTCGTCTCACTATGTGATTGGGCTCATGCCACAAATGCTGGCACATAAGTGCAGTACTAGGGAGGTAATGTACTGTCTTGGTGTGACATCCTTCAGATGCAACATTAAACTGAGGTCCCTTCTGCCCATTTATGGGGCTATCCTAGTAGGTGTCTAGGTGGAAGTAAAATAAAATATGACAATTTTCACAGGGCTAGAAGATGTTTCCCAGTGTCATGGCCAATACTGCCTTTCCTGTAAAACCATTTCTTGCAATTATCCATGGCTGTTTGTGGGTTTGCATGTGCAAAATGAATGCCACTCCAGACTGACAGTTGCTTCACTACCAGTATTGGCATTTCTTGTAAAGTGCTTTGGGATACAGAATTTATAAGAAAAGTGCTATATAAATGCTGATTCTTCTTCTGTGAAAAAAGAGTTAACATGTCTGACATAGGTTAACTCTCCAGAATGCAGATATTCTATTTTTTTCCAATTATGGACATGTAAGAAATGTAAACTGATTTAAAATCAAGATACATAAATATTGCATTAAAGAAAAGGTCCAAATGTTTTGTAGAAGAACTAACTGTAATGAAGATGCCAAGCAGGGCCAGCATGAGGTGGTCATGGGGTGGCCGAGAGAAGGGCAACTAAAATTGTGCAGGATCTGCACTGAAAGCCCTATGAGGAGAGACTAAACTACCTCAATATGTAAAAACAAAAACAAGGTGCTGTGTCAGAATGTGATCTGAAAGCAAAACAAAATGGTTTTATTAAATACACATTGAAAATAGAACATAGAGTTAAAAATCAATGTTTTGACCATAGATCTTCTTCAGGAAACATCTAAAAGAGGAAAAGCAAATTTAGGGAGGACAATACCACAATAAGCATACCCTGGAAGACAGTAAAGAGAGAGGGTATATGATAGAGAGGCAGTATAGCCTAGAGGTTAGAGTAACGAGCTGTGAATGAGCTTAGTACATCCAGCAGACCAGACCTTGGTTTGATTCTCACAACCTCCACTTGCATACTGTGTGACTCTGAGCAAGTCACTTAATCACCCAGTGCTCTCAGGTCACCCCTGAAAACAGGCACTTGTGCCTAGTAGGCCTTACCTGGTTACCAAAGACTAAAATAAATAAAAAATACCTCACGGGGGGTAAATAAGGTACTGAAGGGAAGCATGAAGCTGGGAGGGGTCATATTCTGGAGAGATGTGAGAAAGTACTTCTCCACAGAAAGGATGGTGGATTCCTGGAATGGCCTTCCAGCAGAGGCTGTGGGGTGAAAACAATGTTGCGTACATAACTGCATGGGATAGGCATTAGGGAATCTTAGCGGAAAGGGAAGGGAGAAAGAGATGAAGATCAAGTAGGGTCTGCAGTGCTAGTGTATGTAGGTAGGGAAAAATAGGCAGACAGGAGTGGGGCAAGTAGTCTGTATGTGCCGTCAAATTACATTTCTATGTTTCATGATCTGAAAAGTTTCAAAGTGAATATCAGCTTTGGGTTGTAGTCATGTCATGTAACATTTCTCATCTGGGGATTGCACATTAATTAAGTGGCCCAGATCGTTTGAAACTGGTAAGTGTGGTGTGATTAGCATGATGGAAGCAGTCAGGCATTTGGACTGCAGCTGTGATTCCCAGTATTACAGCTGGTTAGCAGGTGCATTTGTTAACACACAATGATCATTTCTGGTACTGTTGCAAACGTATTCAGTGATCCTGACTCTGGCATAAATGTGGCACTGAGAAAATGATTGGGAAGGATTTTTCACAGCTTCAATATGCTTCACTCTAGGATTACAAAACTGATTTAATTTTTGTCTGGCATTTCTCCATCATATTAATAGCTTCTCTGGAGAAGAAAAAATGTAGCTGTCATCTCCAGAGAACAAGACAAATGGGCTGATACAATCAGTTGTTGCATTTAAATAATACAGGCAGTTAATCCTGTGCTGTCAAGGAGATAGCCAGACACTACCAGTACAGAACATACTTCAACTGTGGTCTGAAGTGCCTGTGGATTGATAAAATCACCTCTCTCAGTTGTCTGAGACAAGGAAAGGTTGTCTAGAGGTACTAAATTACTACCCATTGGAGAAAAGTTACATTAAATGAACACTAAATTGAAATTTAGAATGAAGAAAGATGTGGTTGGACAGATGCAGCCATGTACGGTTTATTGGATGGGTCGCAGTACAGTAGCTCTAGCATCGTAAGTTGCATAGGACTCATTCAAAAAGGTCAATATTGTTACATTCCCGAATCCTAAAGACAGAGTAAATGTTACCAAATTATTTCTTCTTCTTATGCCTTTTATTGTTTTTTACACTGTATTTAATAACTGAGGGAGAAGGATACTAAGCTAATGTTCCTCTGTGAAGACTTATGATTTTTTTTTTTTCAATCAGTATTTTTTATCTCTAGTCTCTCCTGACCAGCCACTTCTAGACCTCCTGGATGGGGGCATCCCTTGTCACCTGAAACATACCTTGTGCTCTCTTGTCATCTGTCACAGGACCATGAAAGTTCCCAGTCCGAAGTGTGTAGTCTGTGGGGGTCTGTCATACAGCTGCATTCAGGGTTTCCCCACCATTTTCCTCGCCAGCCCACTATTAATGCAGTGATGTATTGTGCGAGCTTCACCTCTGTGGAGATGCCTCAGGCAAGTAGGGTCCCTTTCCTTGAAGTTCCTCTCTATTGCCACACAGTTTCTGTTAGGTGGAACCTGCCTAGCAGGCCACATTCATCTCCCCTCTTAGAAAAGGAGCTGACACGGATGCTGAAACCTCCCTATCCCAGCAAGCCCCCGAGTCACCTGCAGCAAGGGCATCAAGGGCTCTGGACAAAGCAAATTATCACACTGCTGTTTCATAAACTTTAAATTTGTTGCAAAAAAAAAACTATAGTATACTATTTGCAGATTTTAGTTGTTACTGCACCTACCTTCATGACCCAAAGCCAAGCTACAGTTCTGGTGTCATGCCAAACAGGTATGGTGTTTAACACACAGCCTGCTCATTTTAAGACTGTATTTAGTATACTTGTGAAGCCCAGCTCAAGAGTTTTACATCCATTTATGATTTGACTTGATTTGCACACACTAATGTGGACCCTGGGCAAAGCAGTAGACTTGCTACAGATTTGTAAGTACTGTAATATATGTATTGCACACTTGCAACTTTCCTTTCGGAAGCTTAATTGCAGCTATCATTTTATGTAGTGTTTTGTTGAACCTGTATAAAACAAAGCACAAGTTGATGGTACACATCCAAGTAGGCAATGTGTGAAACAAAATTCTGCTGTTAAAGGTACATCATACTGCATTCTGGCTTCACAAGGCCATCAACAGTTAACATTCAATTGTGCAGAAACTGAGCAAAGTTAGCATTGGACCAAAAGAAGCTCACGTGAAACAGCACAGCCTTACAGTATGGAGCTGGATCTGTAGTTGGCCTTGGTTCATGAGGGTTTGGGATGGAGTGGGGATTAGGATTGTTATTTATTTATAAATTCTGAATATGTTGACCCTGTCAGAAGTATCCCACCATTGCTATACCTACCCATACTGGTAGCTTCATCGGGGCAAAAGGAGAAGGAAGGGGAACGGGATTATGCTTGAGCTGCAAACCTGGAAAAGGGGGTTTGAATCCCATCATTCCCTACTTGCATGCTGTGCACCCTGAGCAAGTCACTTAGTCGCACCTGGAAACAAGATCTGACTTAGTGTGGCTTTTCTGGTTAAACAATTTCACTTTTCCTTTTTGCCTAATCTGTCTTTAATACAGTTTTTTTTACAATGAATATACAGTATATACTGTATCTATGTCTTATTTGCAAATAAAAATTGGTCAATGCACCAGCTAGGGTTCATGTAAACACTGCAAAAGTAGGGAAAAGTGGTGTTAGGGTTTCCAGCCTAGCTTCCCACCCCCAACCCCCAAGCAGCAAAGAGAAAAACATTAGGGTGTTGAGTATCTAGAGTCTTGGGGAATCAGTGGCGGGATCTTCCTTGGGGTTGTCTACCCTAATACTCATACTGCCCACAGCCCACAACCTCCTGCCTGTAGAAGCAGGTACAGCTCCAAGCCAGTGCCTCACAGTGATACACTCTAGAAAGATACTGAACAATGGACTGGATTTTCAGAGCTCTTGAAAATCCCTCAGCTGTGGGAAAATCTGGCACAAGTGGTTTCCACTTCAGGAGCCACAGTTTTCCTGCAACTGTGATATTTTCAAAGATGAAGCCAGTTTGTGACCAACTGCACAATTTCAAACAGCTTGCAGCTATTTTTCCCTGCAACTGTGGGAAAACGTTACTCTCAGTGGGACCAGGTGTTACATCTCCCACAGGTGCGGCAGACTGAAAATACAAATCTCTGTTGTTAATGAGATTTTGGACTGCAACTACAGTTGCAGAATGGAACTTAATCCCACTTCATTTTGAAAATCCGTTTCTGCATCTCACCACATGTTGCCAACACATTCTGTTGTAGCTTTCTTCATGCAGGGCCAGTAGGACCCTACATGATGAAGTAAGATCATGTCTGACATTGTTGGTTCAAGGAATAGGGTGGGCATTTGGGTTGACAACCACAAGGAAGATGCCACCACTGATTTGCCAAAACTTCCCTTTTGCTGCTTAGGAGGTGAGGGTGGGGAGTTAGGAGTGGAAAGCCTAATGGCAAATTTACCTGCTTTTGCAGTGTTAACTAGAACCCTAAATGGTGCACTAACAAAGTTTTTTTGCAAAGAATTTCCATTCTTTTAGAGATAGTGGATTGTATCCTCATTCATGCAGGTCTCTTCAGGACCTGTGTGAACAGATGCAGACATGCAAGGCCCTTTGGGCACTACATAAATGGAAGACTCCATCTGCCTATGGAGGTGCAGGGCAGTTGTGTGTCCTGCAGCTCTGTGCAGCAGCAGATGTCAAAAATTCATGGGGCTGTCTGATGGGATGCAGAAGTACAGGGCCCTCTGATCCCTATGCTTCCATGTAGCTGCAGATACAGATGCACAGGGCAAAGAGTCAATCTGTCCAGCAATGCACAGGGCTCTCTGCCACCCAGGGGGGCAGAAGTGTGGGGCTGTATACCAAGAAGAAGAACTGACTTTACTATATGGTACTCAGACCCATGCTAGCAACCATGCAATATTCATTCCCTGGCTGGGGTGGGGGAAGGGGGTGGCATGTCACATAACAGGGCCAAGCCAGCAACCTCACCCCATGTAGCTGGATCATTGTGCTTGCCCTGACCTCAGGTCACTGGCACAGGATCACATAGCATACCCACTGGGCTGAAGACTGTCACTACCACAAAGTTTCTTAAGAATCATTTTTTTTTTTTTACACAAAATTTTCAACATAGTTTTATTTATTTATTTATTTGGAAATACACCTCACAGCTCATAAGCTCATTTACAAAGATTCCTCACCACAATTGGTAGTTACAAAGTATAAGCAGGCAGAGTGCAGGAGAGAACTCCAATGGAGCCGTGTCACAGAGAATTACAGAGGTACAACAGTAAACAATTCAATAGGACACACAGTGATCATCAAACTAGTTTCTTTATTTTCTTTATTAGGGTCTAGGATTATAGCTACCTTTGAGCCACGGCTCTTTTACAAAGGTTCCACATCAGAATAAGTCCAAACAAGCAGGACATTAATTATTACATTACATTAATTATTACAGGATAACAGGTTGCAGTTGTTTACCATCACATCACATGAGTACATACAGTTGGGTGGTACTAGGAGCATGCACAAGACAGGGATAACATTGATAACGAGAACTTGGGTGAGACACAGGTTGAAGATGCTGCCAGAAGCAATTGTCAAACACACAGGAAGATCAAGTGAAAACTGCAAGTATGAAGAGGAGGTGGGGGTAGGTAAAGGTGGGATAGTAGGGGGGTAATGAGAGGGGACAAGTGCCATATGGGAACAGCAGGTTAGAGAAGATAGTCACATGTGCTAGAGGCAAAGAGGAATAGGCGGAGGTTAGATTTGAATGGGCCTAGCTTAGGTAGAGAGGAGATGTCCCTGATGAGACTGTTTAGCCAGCTGGGAGCTCTGTAGGCAAAGGATCTTTGTCCCTGCGAGGTCCGGCATCTCGGGATATGCAGTAATTGAGATTCAGAGCCCCTGATGAGGTGGGGATTCTGCGTAGTTTGTAGCAGAGCTTGAACTCTAGGGGGGGCAAAGAACATCAGCGTTTTTTTAGCCATTATGCATGATTGGTACTTGATGCGGCTATAGAATTGAAGCCACCCAGTTTGGGCGTATAGGTCACACGTGTGTGAGACGGGATCCGGTGACGAGTTGCCAAGCTTTGTTCAAGGCCATAGATATGCACCTGAGGGCAGTGGTGGAAACAGAACCATAGATGATGAGGCCAAAGGCGATTATTGAGACCACCAAGCTCTGGACTGTGATCCTTAAGGCTTCCAGAGTTAGACATTGTCTATGCCTGTAAAGCATGCCAATGCGTGTATTAGCCACTTTGGCAACATTGTCAATGTGAGTCCCATAGGATAGATTACTGTCAAGCATGATCCAAGGTATTTGAAGGATTGCACTTGTTCTAGGATTGCACCTAGGCAGTTTGCAATAGTGAGAGGGTGGTCCCGGTGCTTGTTTTGCGAGCTGCAGAAAGTATAGACTTTGTTTTTTTATAGTTGAGGACCAATTTGTGCTTACTGAACCAGTTTTCAGCTGAGGAGAAGCCATGCTGTAGTTTGCTTTGCAGAAGGTGTGGGTCCTTGTGAGTGGAGTGGATGATAGCATTGTCGGTGTATAGGAGGAGTTGCCCTGGACAGGATTGTGGAAGACTCTTCAGGAAGATGCTGAAGAGAAGAGGCCCAAGGATGGACCTTTTTTGCACTCCAGAGCACACTGGTCTTGCATCAGAGAGGACATCAGCTATTTTCACTCTTTGAGAGTGGTTTTCAGGAAGCTCTTAAACCATGTTGTAGACTCAGGGGATAGCCTGGTGTTTAGCAGCTGCAAGAGTAGTACTGTAGATGATGATAGACGGTGTCAAATGCCTTTGTCAGGTCAAAGAAGACCGATCCTGTAAGAAGGCTATTGTCCAAGGAACTATGGATTGCTCCAGTGAATTTGAGAACTAGTTAATGCTGACAAGGTTGATATACTCCAAATTATTGAGTGATTGAACAGACATTCAGTTTCATCAGAGGGGGCAGTCAAATCTGGATCTGAGTGTAAGAACATTTCTTAGTTCCTTCTTGAAGTGGACCAGTTTAGGGAGGTTCAGCAGGGATTCAAGCAGCTCATTTAACCAGTGTGGTGCTCTCTAGGCAAAGGAGCATTGGCCTGACTTTTTTTTTTCAAAAAGGCACAAATAGAGCATTGCTGGTCATACTCCTGGTTGCATATTGGTTATGGACTGGGAGCAGAAAATTTTGGATGGCAGTGGGGGAGAGGCCCATGAGTGCCTTCATCCCTATTAGACATACCTGATATTTGATTTTGTCATGCAGTCAGAGCCAACTGGATTGTGAATATAGAGTAAAGGTGTGTGTGAGCCTATCAGCCCTGGGGATGAAGTGGCAGACCTTATTTAGCACCACCCTGAATATATTGAGGACAATGTCAATAGTTGATTTGTAAACTTACAGGCTATAGTCCAATACTGGGAGGATAGATCTGGATACTGCCATGCACTTTGCTGCAGGGGTGAGGTAGTGCCTATTCTTATACAACACCCCTGATTTTATGTTGACTAGCTTTACAATGTTGTCTATTTGAGGGGCAAAAGTAAGTGTCATCTAGGGTTACCCCGGGGTACTTAAATGCAGTTACTTGTTCCAAGGGATCACCATTATTATTTATTGTGGTGAGCGGAGCAACTTTTTCCTTGCTAGTGATCCTGCAAATAGCATGTTTTTTTCTTATAATTTAGTAGTAGTTTATTTTGACTAAACCACTTTTCCAATGCCCTGAAAATGCATTGGAGTTAACATGTAAGGATCTCCAGTCATAAGCTACCAGTGTAGATGACCGTGTCATCTGTGTACAGGAGAACTTTCGAGGGGCAGGTTGCAGGGACGTTATTAACGCATAACCTGAATAACAGAGGCTGCAGAATTGATTTTGAGGCACACCAATGGTAACACATTTTGTGTTGGACAGTGTTCCATTGATCCTTACACACTGGGAATGATTGTAGAGGTCGCTGTGGAACCAGGACACAGTATCTGGTGAGAGACCAAGTGTGAGGAGTTTGGAAAGCAGAAGTGAGGGGTTGACTAGATCAAAGGGTTTTGTTAAATCAATGTAAATGTACTCTACTAGGTTTCCAATGTCAAGGGTCTCTTGCAGATAGCTGTTGTACTCTATCAGAGTGGTGTTTGTACTGTGAAGCTTTCTGAACCCATGCTGCTGTGGGTATTGGATATTGTATTTCCAGAGACAATCAACAAGTAGGTCAGAAATTATTCTCTCCAGAGCCTTGGACAGAGGGGAGAGGATAGATTTTGGTCTACAGTTGTTCACTAGGGGAGCAGTCTCCACTTTTGTGGATGGGATGACCAGTGTCATTTTTCATAATCCCGGGAATCGGGAGTACTACAGGAAGAAGTTGAATATTTTGGTTAGTGGGAGGGCCAGTTCATTCAAGGTTAGGGCTACCAGTTTCATGTCTACCATGTCATTGCCCATTCTTGTTTTCCCCAGTACCCATTTTACATAATTTATTGTGTCAGATACAGAGGTGGGTCTGAAACAGAACTGTGGGTTGCAGGGGGTTGCATGAAGTGGCTGCAGTTGGAGATTCACCTTAAGCTTCGAAGATGTCTGCCATGTGGAACACATTTGGGGTGAGGATGGCACTGAGAAAGGTAAAGACATTTTATTTAAGTTGTTTTATGGATTCTCTAATAGACATGACATGTTGCATGTATAGTATATTGTCTGAACCATCATTTTTCATCACAAATTTGTGAAATCATGTCTTGCCCAGGATATAAAAAATGACATCTGCAATGTGTATAAGGTGGTGTGGAAAAAAATGGCTATGTTGAAAGTTTGGAGTCAACATATTAATAATTAGTAAAGTTAAGAGTGAATGCTGAAATACTGAAACACTTACTTATAACGTGGGCATTTTACCATATCTGTACATCAAATTTTCAGCATAGCCTTCTTATTACCCCATCTCATGAACCTGGTAGGTGAAATGTTTCAAATCCCTGTATAAATGTCATTCCATGCTATAGATGTGAAAACACATTTTGGCCAGAATTTGAAACATGACAGCTATCACAATGATGATGTGGTGTGAAAAAATTACTATATTGAAAATATGAGGTAAAAATATTGAACATTACCAAAATTATGAGTGAATGTAGAAGAATTTTTTGCACACACTCATAAGTTTGTCGCTTTTACATATTTAACCACAAATTTTGAACAAAGCTTTCTTATAATCCCACCTCAAGAAAACAGGCAATGAACATTTTCAAATCCTTCGCAAAACATTTTG
Source organism: Neoceratodus forsteri (assembly GCA_016271365.2). NCBI lineage: Eukaryota > Metazoa > Chordata > Ceratodontiformes > Ceratodontidae > Neoceratodus > Neoceratodus forsteri. The sequence continues at coordinate 1,057,526,081 of CM057451.1, read as the reverse complement.
CGAAGTGACTCTGAAATCATCTCTCGGACCAGATTTGCATAATTGCACTTCCACTAGTCATGTGGTGGGATCCCAAAAGGACATGTTGAAAACTTGGTGTTAAAATATGTAAAAATGAAAAAAATTATGAATAAAAGTTTAAATCCCATTTAAACACATTAATCTGGAGCCAGCTTGGTGGCGCTGAGGGTTGAGGTGCTGGACACCACACCTTGCGCAACACTGGCGACCCGGGTTCAGGAACAGACTCGAGTCGCCGGGGGTTGTCAGGGGAGAAGGAAAGATTGAGCATCCCATGACTGCTCTCCTTCCTCTGGGGAGGGAGGGTGAACTGCATCACACTGCAGTGGCATCTAGCGGAGGTTAGGTGCACTGCAGTTGCATGCACAGGAAGGGGAGGAGTGCTGTGGGCATCTGCATGGCTGTGCTGATGCCATTGCCCATCCAGCTCCTAAGGTAGTAAAATTAGTGGAAAATTGCGGGCCGATTTTGGCAGCTGATGGCTGTGCCCTGTGCCCCAGACATGAGAGAGGCACATCCACAATAGTGGGTGTCTGAGCTGCAGGTTCACATGGGGGGGATCCCACTTACCTGCTGGCCTGTGTGGAAAGGCATAATTTGCATGCCAGACCTGGTCCATGGGTGTGGGTGCCGGCCCCTGGGTGATCACTGGGAATGCTCTGCAAGGAGGAGGATAAAGAAGAGTAGTGATAAACACATTAATCTGCATGTACCTTATTTTCTCATTTGACAGTTGCCCGTTCCAGCAGCAACATGTGTTTTAATCGCAAAGTGGAGCCATACTGTGGGGTATGTTCAGGTGAGTGAGGGTATGTGTAGGTGTGGGGGTGGGTTTGATGGTGGGTGCTGAAAGGGAGTTCAGGGTTGGTGTGTGTGTAGAGGTCAGATCAGCAAGGGACCATTTTCTTTCTTACAGGTTTTAGAAAAAAAATCATTGCAGGATATTTTTCTTTATTACAGCTGACATTCTGATATTGAGGACTGGGCACCCTATTGTCAGGCTTCTATTTCGGGAATAGGAATCGGTGATCTAGAGGAGAGGGGATTCCAGTGAAGAGGTACCAGGGCTGGGCAAATAGAAAAAAAAGTAAACAATCGGAAGGGTGGACGGGCTACCTGGAGGGGAGGGAGGGAGAAGGAAGTGGTACAGGGGATGGGCCCCTTGGTCCACTTATTTATAAAACAAAAATAAATGAACATTGAGAAGGGCAGGTGGATGACATGGGTTAGGAGGTCTAAACCTCACTTTCAGGTTCTTGGCAATATTGGGAATGCAAGTTATCACAGACACATTGCATAAGAGTAATAAACTTGTTTATTACTACCAAAAAGGATAAAATCACAGTTGCCCTATGCAGTTCTTACCAATATGAACTTGGAGCCAGTGCTAAGTGTTCCCTATACCTCGAGGTTTCTGTGTGTCTCTTGGGATCTCCAAGGTACAAGACTAGTGTATCACATTATATACCTATGATAATTACTGTGGTTACTGTAAGATAGAAACATTTCTAGTTACAGAGATGAGCCCTATTGGCTAAATTAGAGGAGGCTCCACGGTCCAAGATAACATTATACAATTTTGTAGTAGTCATCAGTTTGTGAAACAAAAGAGTTCTTATACAGAGTCTTATATAACTCAGTGTAGTAGTACAAATCACCAAAAGGTGGCAATGCCGACTTACATATCATAATTATTCCAAGGACACAGGTGTCTTGACATCTTAGAAGTAAGAAATACACAGAAAAATATATATTTATTAGTAAGTAAAGTGCATTACAACAATATGCATGCATATGCTGACATCTACTCTTCTACGGTAGATGCCCTTAGCCCTATATGTTAGTATAACATATGCCTAAGCACTAGCTGTCTACGGTGTACCTCTGGGGATACCAATAAGGGTGCAAGGACCTCGTATAACATTCCCCCCCCTTGTTGCCATCAAGGGCAACACAGGCAAATCTAGGGAAAGTCCAGGGGGCAGTGGTCATTTACAAACCCGATGTGTGAGCTTTTTAAAGGAACTCGAGCTGCTCCCGATGTTGGCGCAGTGTGCGCCGAAGGCAGCATAGCATAATAATCAAAACAGATGTCAAAAATACTTGTATAATACTGAAACCTTTAAAAGTAATTTCTAATCAGGTGTTAGTCAATGCATCATTCATATCACCATTATTAATCAACGAAAGGATAGCTTCATTGGCCTTGGTCATATTATTGCTGATGTGGATGAGGTATGTATCTTTCCTGTCTAAAAGGGATTTTAGTGTAAGTGTGAGTGGGTCTATGTGTACATTAAAATATGGTAAATATTCAGAAAATGTGAGCAGATAATTGGGGTTACCATCAATGATGTCTGCATCCATAAGGGGGACAGGGGTTATAGCGGTATGTCCAATGACAGTCTTCTGGTGGGGGACAAACCAAAAATTGAGGTTATCAATAACACATGTCACAGATCCATAAGTATAGCTTTTAAAGTTAGTTACCACATAGTACTTCCCATCAGAATTGTACTGAGAGCGAACAGTGGGGAGTCTCCACTTTTGCAACTGTACAGGGCAGATGTAGGTCATCTTCAAAATCCGTGTTGACAAGTGATGAACCTCCTCACGATATGATTGGTAGAGCTTATCAGGAGCCGAAGTAGAATCCAATAAATCCGTGCCATTATTGGTGATGTCGTCATCCATGGTAAAAGTCCAATCGATGCTATCTGGAGAATAACCATAAACAGGTTGAATAACATCAAATACACCACATCGGCACAAGTAAATGTAATGTTTCTTCGCACAGCAGTCCATATGTGGAGCCACCCGGGTGTCCAGGAAAGGATGGAAAACCAGTAGAGGCAGTAGATCCAGGCATTCTCTGTAGATGTCTTCGTCCAAGTGCTCAATAGAATGTACCAGTGCAAGCTTGTCGAACAAGCTTGTAGTGGGATCAAAACGTGGTAGAGAGACAGTAAAAGAAACAAACATCATATCTGTTATGGAACATTTCTTAGCAGTGAAACAAGGACCAGTGTTAGGGTGTCTGGTCACAAACCCCAGGTTCCTAGCTGTAGAAAGAGGAATGGTTAAAGATTTTTGCATACACATAGCAATACAGCTAGGAGTTTTACATCATGGAAAATACCATTTGGAAATGCGTCTATCATGTATAATATCAGGGATTCTTCCAGATTCTAGATCACAGAAGAGATTGTTGATGGTAGTGATAATGTATGAGCCATAGGCAGAGCAGAGGATTTCTTTAGCAATGTATTGTTTATCTGCTTCTCTGTTGTTCTGTGCAATGAGTGCATTAATCTTGTCTTTAGAGTCTGTAAATGCCTTAACAATGTTGTGCATGTTATATACAGTGTATCTTTCTTCCTGACTAAGGCCATCCACACCATGCAATAATGGAGGTAGTATATTATTAACCAAACCAGTCAAAAATTTGGCAGAATGAGATTTGATAGCAGCAATGTCTGCTTTATTCCAGATAGACATAGCCATACCAAAGAGGCCTGTGACAGTACCTGTTGCACCTGTGACATCAGAACTGTCAACTTCACGTGTATTACGTTTATGACTTTGATCATCAGGATTGGGTTTTCTCCTGAAGTTGCCTCTATGTTCAGTAGAATGGACCCCGGCAATAGGGTCTTGAGTACGAATATGAAATACAGCTAAACTATCAAGCAATAATGTACTATAAAATGCTGCCAAATTAGTATTGTGACACATATCAAATTCTTTCATATTCCAGTAAGTAAGATTAAATAAAACAGGTATATGCATCAATTGTAAGTTATTAATCAATGAACCAGGAAGGGTAGTGGCTGTTGGACTACTACGGGGACCAGGGTTATGCTTTGGACATTCCAAAAGCTGTTTATCAGTTGGTGGTAACACAGAGAGATACATGGCAGCAGAAACCATGTGGTGTGCAGCACAACATTTTTTAGCAGACTCCTTAGACAAAGAATTACAGTACAAAGGATCAATTAAGGCAGTAATGTTGTACAAACCATAATGTCTAAGAGCAGTTTGTAGCAAGGACAGAGAACCATTTGGGGATAATTTAGCATTGGGCCAACCCTGGAAGGTTCCTTTGGAGAGTCTGGCCACAGGGATAATTTGCCCTTGTGATGTGGTTTGCCACTCAATTTGTAGGGTAGATTTATCAGGAGCAACAACTGAGGCAGTGAGGTAAGCATTGGAACCTTCCTGGACAGTAATCAGACTATCGGGTATATTGATGGATACTCCCTCTGAAGGAGATTGTGGATGATCAAGGTGTGGTAGGAGGTTCGGTACCATGCTTTGGATGCAGGGGATAACTCCTGAGATGAGGAGATAATGGAACAAGATAGCCATCTTGTCAGTGTATCTGAAAAGGATAATCAAACAGTAAGTCAGTACTATTCTGCCCAATGGGGTTAGTACAAGTAATTAAGCTCCTTTATACAGTTTCAGTTGGTTTGCATGTAAGCATTTGTCAGTCAGTTTATTGTTATGTAGGAGTCTTACTTGATAGACTGCTGGACTGAGCTTATTGACAATGGGGTATGGGCCTTCCCATTTATTGGAGAAAGAATGGGTGGGATGTGCAAATTGGAGTACCATGACCTGATCTCCAACCTGCCAATCCACTTCTTGTGCGTGCTTGTCAAACTGTATTTTGGATTGCTGCTGGGCCTTTCCCATGCAGTTGGCAGCATACAAATCTGTGTGTATGAGGTCTTTTCTGAGTTTTTCCACTTCTGCAGTGGGAGTGTGCAGGTCAAATAACAGGTGTTCAGGTAATCTCATCTGTCTTCTAGTCATCAACCCAAAGGGTGTGATCTGGGTGGTGGCTGAGGGTGTGCCCCTAATTGCCATAAGGAGTAACAGCAGTAGGGAATCCCTGGTTTTGGGACTGTCCTCAATGAATTTGGAAAGCATTTGCTTAATCCGTCTGTTGGCTCTCTCTACTTGACCTGAAGATTGGAGGTAGTAGGGTATGTGGAACTTTTGTTGAACTCCAAGAAGTTTAAGAGATTCTTTCATTAACTCACCTGTAAAACTGGTTCCTTTGTCAGAGTCTACCTTAAGAGGTAGGCCCCACCTGGAAAAAATCTGTTCCACCAGGATTTTGGCAGTGGTTTTAGCAGTGCTTGTCTTAGTGGGGAAAGCTTCAACCCACTTAGAGAAGAGGTCAGTTACCACAAGAGCATACTTGTTATTTCTGCTGGTATTGGACAAAGGACCAATAAAGTCAATCTGTATGGCATGACAAGGGCCAGGGTGTCATTGTGGTAAAAGCTTGGCATTTCACTTGGTAGGGATGGGATTGTTTTGCTCACAAACAAGGCAGTTGTCTATGTACTGTTTAACATCTTTGGTGACACCAAGTGGTGGTCTTAAACCTTTGGAGGGTGTTTTCCGCTCCCTGGTGTCCACCAGTGGGTGTGTCATGCACTTGGTGCAAGAATTCAGACCTGAGGTGTCTGCGGACCACCCACAACTTAGTGGTGGAATCATCTGGTTGATACCAGATGAGCTTGTCATCTGGTGACAAGCGTAACTTACCTTCATGCCCCTAGTAGGGGTTATGTGTAGGAAGTTTCTCTTCAGTACTCTTGCCAAGGAATCTGAACACCTCTTTGAGTTCAGTATCAACATGTTGGGCTGCTGAGAGGTTCAAGGGGGAAAAGGGTTCAGATTTCTTCCTGAGTGCTGCAATATGTACAGCTGCATTAGCCTCTGGATGGTCCATCATCCAGGTGTCCCCCCCTTAGGCCCTTTCCTTGGCAAGGGTGTCTGCTGTGTCATTGAAGGCATGATAGGGGTCATGGAAAGAATGAGCTTTGACTTTGTGTACATAGAGTTTGTGTGCAAATTTTTGTGCCAGTGAATGTTTGTATATTACCAATTCCTTGTACTTCACTGGGCTACCATCAGAGGAGATGAAGGAGTTCTTCTGCCAGAAAGGCAGAAATTCTGTAAGAGAACAACAAACCCAATTACAGTCTGTAAAAATGATGGTATCCTCGGTGCCATGCTGGATGAACTCAAGGGCACAGGCCACCGCTGCCATCTCTGCATATTGTGATGATGCTACACTGCAATGCTTAGATATTTTAACAGTGTTCCCATAAGTGTAAATCACTAGAATGCCCATCCCTGCAACTTGTTCTCCCTGATAGCAAGATGCTGAACCATCAGTAAAGATATGATACAAAGAGGTGCTGTCAAGTATTTGTGGTGTGGCAGGGAGGAAAGGATCTGGATCCGGAAGGTCAGGTGACTGCAGTGTACAGTCATGTGGCTCTCCTTGGAAAAGGATTCCATGAGCCAGCATAGATGGAATTTTTGTTCAGTGTACCTGTATGTCTCTATCCTGGAGAAGAAGTGACCAGTGTGTCAGTCTGGTGTTGGAGACTGACCCATCCTTCACTCTGTCTGAGAGCAGAAAGGTAGTTGGGGTGTGGTTGGTGTTGATAATCAGTGGAAAGTACCCAGTGATATACAGAAAGTGCTTGACAGCCCAGTAGGTGGCCAGAAGGTTCCTTTCACAAAGGCTGTACTTCTGTTCCACTGGGGTCAACAGCTGTGATGCATATGCAATAGGTCTCAGGGTGCCATGAACCTTCTGGGCCAGTACTGCTGACATGGCAATGTCAGAGGTGGCACGTTCCAGATGGAATGATAGTGCTGGATTGGGGTTAACCAGAGCTGGGGCGGAGGCCAAGGCCTGCTTCAGTGACATCACAGCCTGGGTATGTGTGGGGCCCCAAGTCCATTGGATGTCCTTTTTCAGTAGCTTTCTGAGCAAAATCACAAATAAAATCTCTTGAATAATTTACCATACCTAGAAACCTTCAAAGAGTTGCCATGCTGGTGGGCAATGGCAAGTCTTGAAATCATTGTATCTTCTTCCAGGTAGGGCTTTGACCCTGGTCAGTTATTTTTAGACCCAGAAAGAGTACTTCTTTCTGACATAGTTGTGCTTTTGCTGGATTGCATTTCAAGCCTGCTCTCTGAATGAGAGTCAGTAGTTTGTCCAAGAGATCCAGGTGTTGTTCCTGTGTGGCAGTTGCCAGCAACAGGTCATCCACATACTGCAAGAGACATTGGGGAGTAGATAAACTCTCAAGGGCATCCATCATATGCAGATGGAACAGGGACGGGCTATTATGGAATCCCTGTGGTAAGTAAGTCCACGTGTACTGTCTTCCTTCAAAGGTGAAGTCAAACTTATATTGACTCTTGGGGGCCAATGGTAATGACTAAAAACCATTGGAGATACCCAGGGTACTGAACCATTTCAGGTCAGGGGTCAAAAGTCGTAGCACATCAGGTGCTGATGCCACAGTTGGGGAACAACTGGGGGTGACCTGATTCAGTTTCCTGTAGTCAGTAGTAAGTCTCCAGGAGCCTGTGGGTTTTTTCACAGGCCACACTGGGGAGTTAGCAGTAGAAATGCAAGTTCTGATTACTCCTTGCTTGAGCAGTGACTTGATTGTTTCTCTGAGAGAAGGCAAGGCCTCAGTTGGAAAAGGGTACTGCCTTTGCCTCTCATGTGCTGGGCCTGGCACTTCGATGACAGTGTGCATTCTGCCACAGTCATGTTTGTTGATTGCAAATGCTTCCAAACATCACTGCGAAATGGGGAGAAGCTTTGGAGAAAGCTTGTGGTCTTTGAACAAATCTATGACGTCATACTCATTGTTGTTAGCAGAAATTGTCACTACAACGTGTGAATCAGGGATCAAAATGGTGTGATATTGACCCTGAATCTGTATTAATAGCATATTAGCTAGATCTACCACACAGCCATGTGGTGCAAGAAAATTGATCCCTATGATACTAGGGTGATCATGCATTACCATCAGTTGGAAGGTGTGTGAGGCCTTTAAATGGCCTAGCTCTACAGGCAAGGGTAGAGACCGGTATGCAGGTAACCTAGTACCATCTACTCCTGATATGTTGGTCCACCATCCGGTGGACCAAGGAGATGTGTCTGGGTGTTCATTATGTAATACTGACCCAGCTGCACCTGTATCTAGCAAAACTACAAGTAGGTGGCCCCCAACCTCGGCCTCGGTGTAGGGCCTTTCATTTGTATCCAAGACCAGCTTGTTTACAATCCAGACTGGAGCCTGTAATTGCCAATCTGTACTGCTGGGAGCATGGAGAGGTTGGGCCTGGCTTCTTTGAATCACTTCACCATGCTGCACCGATTCTATATAGGGAGGAGCTTCCAGGTTCGGGCCTGTACAGGCCTGAAGGTCTGCACTTTCAGTATCACCATGACCCGTTGGGGTCTGGGTTGCCGGTTATACAGCTGCAAGGGCCTGAGCAGGAACAGCATCCACCACAGAGTGCACTTGCCCCAGTAGCTCTCAGAATTTCTGATTTTCCTCATCTATCTCCCTATATGAAGGGCCTGTTCTTTGTTGTTGTGGTTTACCCTTATTCTTGTGCTTTTTATTCTTATGCCAATTCCGGTTCCCACCCCATTGCTGCTGTTGTTGTGGTTGTTGTTTCTGGGCCTATTGAGGGTGTTGGTTATCAGGTGGGAGGGCCTGTTGGTGTTGGGCCTGCTGGTGTTGGGCCTGCCCTTCCACAGTGTAATGCATTTTGGCCTCTGAAATAGGCTCCACAGTGGCTATTTTCTTGGAACAGGAGCCCAGATCATGGATGTAAAGTTGGTAAACTCTCTTGGTTTTCCGAAGGATATCGGCAAACTTGTCCATGTTGAGGTAGGTGGTTGGCTCTACCTTTTCTCGTACTGCAGGAATCACGTTCCTAAGGAACAGGGTCTTATACTCAATAAGATCTACCTCTGCAGCTTCTTGTGCCAGGTGCTTTCCTGCTCGGTAGGCCATCCAAAGTCTCTGGTGGTAAGTCAGTGGACTTTCCTTTGCATTCTGTTTTACAGGGTATGCAAGCATCACTCCTACTACACCTGGGCTGTGAGCAGAAATGAGCTCAGCTGCAACCTTATCAAAGGTGGCGTTCCCATCCTGGCGGATGGCATCGGGGAGTTTAGCCCACAAACTAGGATCAATGGTTTGGTGTAGTATCTGGACCTGGGTAGGGGTGAAAACAGCAATACAAGGGGTAGACCCAGATAGACAGATAGACAGATAGACAGACAGACAGGCAGACAGACAAAGAGGGAGACAGAGACAGACAGTGAGAAACTGAGACATAGGGAAAAGGGGATCACCAGATCACTGCTTCATCTGAAGCTGGCAGCAGGACTTCCAGCTGTAGCTTCAGCATTCAAGAAAGTCCTATTGTTCTTGAACAGAGAACGTGGATGAATGGCTCCAATTGCTAAGATGCCCAATTTTGTGGTGCTCAGAAAATATATTTCTGGCCATTATTTAAAAAAATAAACATCTGAATGCAGCTAAACAGATCCCATTTAGCTAAATTCTGGCGTTTGTTTATTTTAAATTGCACCACCTGTATGTATTTTCCATGTTTTTTTAGTCTGAGTGGAAAAAAAAAACAAGATGGCAACTCCTGCAACACAAAAATAAATTTGCACTATGAGAAGCAATTGGTAAGAAATCCAAACCCATCTTTTCACACAGATTTTATGGTGTCATATCACAACGTTATCCCAAAAAGCCCCACTGAGCATACTCAGAACACCAAAAAACACACAAACAAAAAAAAACTTTAATTCCTTACAGCTCTGGAACCATTTAATATTTTATCTCAAAAACATCCAACGGCACCACCTTGCTACAGCATGCTTCTACCCTGAACATTTCAGAAAAACTCCATTCTGTGTGGGCTGTATGTGAGAGCAAAACCAAAAACTCATGTTAGGTATATGAAAAAAATAGATGTCTGTAGGAAAGTGACATAAGCTGAGCTTAGGAACTGCACAAGCTGCCAGCCCAAAACTTTCCATATATTTGGATCTGCCGCCAGACCCAGGCCGAAACCTCAGGGCTCACACAGACAACCAGAGCCTCCTCTCCTTCTACTTGCCACCTCTCCATCCACTAGCCCTCAGACCCTTGAAGCTGAGCACAACAGGGACGACTCTGTTGGAAAACAACCAATCAGGTGATTTCAGGGAAGGGCCTTAACTGATTGATGCAATCTTCATTCAGTGCCCTTTGTCTCCAGCCTCCTCAGTCTTCTGACAGGCCCATACTGTAACTTCAGGGCTCTTGGACAGAGCCAGAGCCTCCTTTCATTCTTGTTGCCCACCCCCACAGACCCTCAGAGCCCAGGACAACAAGGAGCATTCTGTGTTTGGAAACCACCAATTGGGTGGTTTCAGGTGTGGAACTTTTTCACTCACCCACATTACTTGACCGTACCTGTGTAAGGGGCCCATCCATGAGGTGGCCTGTCCATGCAAAGGACCATACACTAAGGACATTAAGGAATCTGAATCGAGTCAGACAGTCAGCAGGGCATGCTATTCCAAAGACGCTTTACACATCTACCTACTCTGATTTGTGGAAATTTCCTTTAAACTGTGTCTGAATCAGTATTCCATATTCTAGTCACATTAGTATGTTCAAATTGCTATTGCTGAATTCTTTGTGGCCATCTGCACTTTCATATTACCATTCCCTATGTATACACTTTATGCGTGTTTAGCTAGTTATGTTACCTAGTCTTCCTGATTCACCTGTTCAAGTGCTGTGAACCATTGTGACTGGTCCTATCTGTACACTTACTGTTTCAGTTTGGCAGTATGCCTGTTGCTTACTGCTTTGTTTGGTCAACTAGCTCTCTAGCTAGGGTTGTTTCTTCTCCAGTATTAAGTTGTTGCACTAACTGTGCCATTTCTAACTGCAAACCTGCTGGGTCTGTTTTCACTTACAGCCTATTCCTCTTCCAGAGCTGCATACTCTAACTGGTAAATATATGTGCTCGCTCATCTGCTGCTTCTAATAACTTCCTACTCCTAATGTGTTCTATTTGCACCTGTGACTGTTAACCCTCATGTACTTTCTTTCCTGTTACACTCTCCTATTCTTGGTCAACTTCTAATTGGGCCTAATCTCTCTCTACCACCTTTCTTATTTCTTCTCTCCCATTTGAACACTTCCACCATGCTCCTTTGTCTACCTTATCTGTCTCCCCAACTTTTTCCTACCCCCTCTGTCACCAAGATACTCTCAAGTTCCCCTTGCCCTTTGCCCCTTTCTCTTCTTCATATCCACTCCAGCTATCATCCACCACTTGCTCACCTCCTAAACCTATCCTCCCTCTGAGTGATCCCTCATAACTGCAAAGTTGGCAAAGTGCTCCCTCTTCAGAAATGGGTAATGATTGAGTGATCCTTTCTCCCAAGGAAACTTTAGGCTGATCTAACACCCTTGCTAAACTCCAACAGCCCTAGTTTACTCCAGACTTGCTGACTTTCTAAGCTCCTTATCTTCACTTTCTCCTTTTCAGTCTGGCTTTAGAAGAAACCACTCCACCATATCTTCCCTACTGCAGGTAACTGTCTCCATCCTTACTGGGATGGATCAGGAACATATCACAGCAGCCATATTCATTGATCTTGTGAAGGCATTTGACTCAGTATCCCACTGCTCCTACTGAACAAATTGGCCTTAGGTGGCACCTCTGCTCCTGCAGTAGGATGGTTCCCCTCATATGTTATGGACCATCAGGAGTCAATTCAGGTGAGTGGTGTGTTGTTCTCCCCCCCTTCTCATACTTGCAGGTGTCCCCTAGGGCTCCATCCTGGGCCCCCTACTGTTTTCCATTCTTCTTAAAAATCTCCCCTCCACCTGTGACTCCTTGCATATACACATGCATGCTGATGACATGGTCATTTATTCATCAGGTCCTTCTATGTCTGCAGTTGAAGTCTCACTTCAAAGTGATTTCCACAATGTGCACTGCTGGTAGAGATGGTATGAAGTTAAAGTTCAACTGTGAATTTTGCACAAAGTGCCAAAAATTCATGCTTTGCAGAATTCGGGGAGTTTTGAAAAAACTTTGGAACTTTGATTTGTGCAAAATGTTCGCCAAAATTAGAATTTTTTACAGGAAAGCATGAATTTTGCTTGCGAAGTATGAAATTCATGGGCTGAATTTTGCATTATGTGGTGTAATACGCAATATTCACCCCCAAATTTCACAAAATCACTCCGTGAACTTCACGAACTACCTCGCGGAGTAAATTTTATGGACTTCGCACATCTCTATATGATGGTTCCATTCCAACCAGCTCAAAGTTAACACCAAAAAGACTGAGTCCATGACCTTTGGCACCAGCCAGAAACTAGCAAGTCTCTCACCTTCCCCACTCTTCTCCACCCTTGATAGCACCCAACTGGAAACTGTCCCTGCATTCAAATACCTTGGTGTTTGGCTTGATGGTAAATTAGATTTCTCAGCCCACACTGACGTGATACACTCCAAACTTCACCCCAGTCTAGGCATCCTATACCACAATAAGGACTGCCTCCCCACTGAAGTCCAATGGGATCTACTAACAGAAAATATTCTCCCTATCTTCGACTATGCAAACATGGTCTATAGCTCTGCTCCTCCCTCTTCTCTTGCCAGACTGGATATGCTCTGCAATGCTTTCTGTTACTTTGCCTCCAACTGTCCTCTCTGCACCCACCTTTATTCCCTCTGTTCCTTCCTTTCCATCTCTCCCCCACCCATACGCCACCAGTCCCACTGCTCCAGCTCTATTGCCAAACACTGGTTTGGCTTTATTCCCCTTTACCTATATTCTCTCCTCTCCCCCTCATCTCAATCTATTCACTTAGGAACACTCACACCTTCTCTATTCCTCACCCCCTCTCATGCACTGGTCTAGCTGATTTCTTCTACTGGCTCCCTTCCCTTTGGAAGCTGCTCTCCTCTCCTCTTTTTCTAGCCCCTCTCATAAAGGTTCACTCTTCCCCCTCCATGTACCTGTCACCCCTAACTCCTCTGTTCCTTTCCATCTACTGCTTCTGCTCTCCCATCTTGCAAAGACTCCTATTTCCTGGCATCCCTATACTCCTGACTTCTGTGTATTCATACTGGAGGGCTCATCTTACATTAACTCATTTACTAGATCTGTACTGCCTACCCACATATTATGTGAACTTCCAAGCTCATTTGCAATCTTTTGTTACCAACTGAGCATTCATACTTGTAATTGCTGCTATTTCACATCTGATGTTTGTTACTGCCTGTTTGCCTACTCCCTTATCACATTCCCCTGGGTTGCACCTGGAAACAAGCCTCACCCCAGTGTGCCTTTCCCAGTTACCAAACTTTTAAATGCATCAGTAAATACATAAATAAATAATTTAGACCTTGTCTACTAGACAACACTTGCAAAATTTCAAATTTTATCAAATCCTGCCAAAGCTATTAAGTAGCAAAGTTAGGGGGTTAACACAGAAACCAGTCACACAACCCCAACAATACTGGTGCTACTGCACTAGTGTAATATATACAGTATATAGCTATATATTGACTTATGGTGATGGCTATAGTTTGAAAACCTTTACCCTGAAGGATGAACTGTTGCCTGACAATAGTAATATTCCTTGAAGTCGGGTTCAATATTTTCACACTATAGACCAAAAGAACTCCGGTCAATATCTATTTTATAAAGCCTTACTTCTCTGATGTATGCCCCCTAAAAATGTTGTAGAAATAACCAAGGTCCCCCCATAAAAAAAATTTTTTTTGAAACAAATCATGAACTGCATAAAGGTGACGAGGTGACATAAAAAATATGGCTTTACCTGTGTCCGGGGTCTGTCAGATAATCACATGTAGAGGAAACATTAGTTCTTTACTTTTCTATGGCTCAGTGGACTAACAAAAAATGCAATCTCTTTCTGCAGTGATAGAGAAAATGCCGGGGGTGTGCTAGTGTACAGTAGCTCCACTTGGTTAAACTGACAAGGTGAAAGCATACTTTCACCTTTAATCTCCCTGCTCCTATAATAGTGCAAGTGGGTTGTAGCGGGTAAGAGTAGCAGAGAAGAGATAGTCAGTTTTTAATCTCCCCCCACCCACTGGTGTAGCAGTGTGCAGTGGGAGAGACAGAGTTATTTACCTTAGGTCTCCCAGTCCCACACTGCTGGTGCTCTCCCTCTTCCCTGCTGCTGACAGCTGATTGGCAACAAATGAGAGAGAGGAGAGAAAATTGCAAGATAAAACCTCAGAGGGGTTCAAAGGTTATCGACCTTTAGGCATCAGATTTTTGACCTGTTGGGAAATTCATTTGAATGTGTTGATACTGTAGTTTCTGTTACCTAGGGATCTGTCTGGATAAGTATTTCATGTATGAGACTCATATCGTGCAGTTAATTAAAACAATTCACTATAGGTTGGGTGTGTTGAACAGGATAAATCAGTTTCTGGTGCCTTTGTCCACATTATTGGCAAACAGTCTTTTATTTTCAAAGCTGGATTATGACTGTATTTTTCCTTTTTTTTTTTCTGAATGATAAAATGTTTAGTAAAAACAGACTTTATAATTCCATTTGTAGGTTTGCAACTGGTATGAGGGGATTCATTCATCACTGCCTCTTATATAAGTCTATGGGATGTTTTCCACTCAGAAAACATATTGAATTCAAAGCTTCAATTTTTCTTCATAACAGTATGTTAGGTTTATTGCCAATTTTAGTGACTGGGAATTTTCCAAGAAGTTCTAATACTTTTTCCACTAGGTCCCAAGCCAGATATGTTTTCTCCACTCCCCTATTCAACTCATCTTTTGGTCATAGATCCTTTAAATATAAAGCCATTACTTGTTATGATAACCTTCCTCATACTGTGTTGAGTGGTTATAACCTGAATGTATTTAAATCTGACTGTTTAACGTTTTACTGCATGATTCCAATTACTCATACAAACACACAAATAGATGAAATTTGTCAGCAGAAAAAGGCCATTTGGTCTGAGTCTGCTTGATTATGTAGCTAGCAGCCCTATTCTGCAGCTGCCCTTCCCTCCTTGCCCATCCTTCATTTATCCCCCCTTCCCTGTCCCAGCCCCTTTTGAAGCAGCCCATCATTTTACAGGCTACTACCTCCACTGGTAATGCGTTCCACTCTGCTCATGCTTTATGTAATGTTTTAATTGCATTTGCATGTTATACTTGACTGTTGCATTATTTGTTTATTTATTGTATTTTGTTTACTGGTCATTGTGAAAAATGGCAGTTTTGCCAATCTGCTCACCAGTTTAAACAAAAAGTAATGAAATGTACAAAATAATTTAAATGGTAAAATGCAAAAGCTGGTCTACATGGAAACAGTGGTGTGTGAACGTCGATTAAAGCTGCCAACTTTCTCGCTGTGTAATACAAGATTGCAGCATTTTTTTATGAAGCATATGAGAATGGAGCACTGGCACCAGGGAATGTGTTAGATTTAGAAGAGTGAAGGGGTGCCACTAGCACCAGGGGGAACTGAAGAATTGGGGAAGCTGACATCATGTTTTTATTTTCTTGAAAAGTGTTGATGAGGATGTAATTGTAAAGATTGGCAGATTCAATGGACAACAGTTCAAAACCCAAGAATGTCATGTGACTGGTCCTAGACCAATCAGAGACAGATTTAGTTTTTAAAGTTTAACATAAATGCGCTCACATACAAACACACACATATATATTATGGTAGCATGGTAATGCTACCATAGATAGGGTTGAGGAGCCATTTACTTGTTAAACCTAAAATTTTGCACCTTTATAACATTGTAACTATTCAACAGATTTGCCTGAAATTTGGAACACATGATCAAGAACTATACATCTTGGGATCTGTCAACATTTGTACTGTTCGGATATATGGCTGTGGAGTTATTAAGCGTGAACTGTGTGCGCGTTTATGCTTTTTTTGAATTTTTTGCTCATCTCTACAGGTTGCACGGTTTGCGCGACTGGTCCAAAATCTTCAGGGAACGTGCAACCAGTGTCCCTGATGTGCCTTTTGAAGATTTTCTGAAAAAATATTAAACGGTTCAAAAGTTATTCAAAAAACAATTTCCCATTATAAGTCAATGGGAAAAGTTAACAAAAAGTTCAACAGTGTCGCAAATGCAGTTTTTACTTTCACAAATGGCCCTTTTACTGTCGCAAATCCACCATTTTGTTTTCAGTTGGTCATCAGAAAAATGCTTGGCATTTAAATTTGGGACCCTCTAGCAACCTAATTCTTATTGTATTCACTTAGTCGGACCCTCAAGATTCTAGGCATGTCTTTATTTTGGGGTAAAACACCCCAGAAATATGTTTTTCAAATTTCTGGAAAAAGTACTTTCGCAAAGTACTTTTGCATTTGCAACACTGTCACATGAATTTGCGAAAGCTTTCACAAAGTTTGACAGTACTTTTCCAGGCTATGGGAAAATGACAGCAATATTTGCCACCCTGCTGCAAAAGAACAGTTTGGTCTTTTGGGCTGAAATTTGAAGGGAACGCAGCCAACATCTCACAGATGTGCATTCCAGTGTTTTAGTGAAAAAATATTACAGGGCGGCAAAGTTACGGTACTCCAAAGCTGACGCTTTTTCCCATAGGATAACATTATGGCATCTGCCGCATTACAGGAATCCTTTGCCGCCCTGCTGCAAAATAACGGTTTGGTGTTTTGGGATGAAATTTGGAGGGAAGATAGCCAATATCCCACAGATGTGCCTTTTAGTGGTTTGGTGAAAAAATATTACAGGGAGCCAAGTTGTGCACTCGAACATCTCTTTTATCCCCATAGGATAACATTACGGTGTTCGCCATGCCTTTCAGGGCCCGTGATTTGGAAACATGTAGAATGGACTTTTCATCAGAAAAATGCTTAGCCCGGGGGCTAGGTACAAAACTAGCCAGGAAAGTCATACATCATATGACTTTTAAATTTTTTTTCAACGTCATATGGTTCCTGATATATAAGCAATTTAGTATTCCAACTCATTTTCTGCTCCGAGACCCATTATTATGCATACGTTCTTTGTACTCACTGTCTTTCTCTATGCAGCTTTTGGGGAAAACCAGCCTGTGTGCTTACATTACTGTTACCCTTACCGCTTCTGCTTGCTGTTCTGTACCTGTTTCACTTACTGTTCCTGTCTACTGCACCATGTGCGTTACCCTTTGCATTTTCATTTGCACTTGAGTTATTGTAACCATTTGTGTCTACAGTACTATTTATCTTTGTGTTTCACTTTTCGTCACCATGCACATTACCATTTGTGTTTGCAGGCACCGTGTTGCTATGTGACAAGACATCACGTGGCGGGAGTGCAGGGCCCGAAGGACCCCGCTCCTGCTGCCGGATTACATTCACTATTTCTCATTATCATTCTCAAAAAGAAGGGAAATTAGAGGCAAAAAAACTCCATTTAATGCATTAGTTAGGGTTGTTCCACAGCGACAAAAGCGAGGCAATTCGGTGTTAGGGTTGACAGCTCCTCTTGGACCCCCCCTGCCCACACCCCAAACGGCATTGGGGTGCGCATTGGGGTTGTTGGTCCTAACTCTCACCCCATTATCCTATATCTCTGCTTCTGCACACATCTGATGGGGTGAGAGTTAGGGCCGGCAACCCCAACGCACACTCTGATGCCTGCCAGGTATGGGTGGGGGGTCCAAGGGGGCTTCAACCCCAACACCAAATTTCCTCACTTTTGTCGCTGTGGAACAACCCTAACTAATGCATTAAATGGAGTTTTTTGCCATATATATATATATATATATATATATATATATATATATATACACACACTGTATATATCTCACAGGATATCATATTGGAATGAGTGGGACCTACATTGATATACAGTAGCTACATAAATCTAGATATTTTAGACCTTTCCCTGGCTGTCATTGTAGCTACCATTTCATATTGATTGATACTTTGGGGCTATTTTCATGATAGTGCCACCCATTGTCATCTGAGGTCTGTTAGTGTGGCAGTGCTAGTGCACTTATTATGAGTTGACTGACAGCATTATAATAATTCTGACAGTCATCTCACAGTTGTCTCACCAGCTTTGCCCCATTGTTGGACCTAAGCAGCAACAATAGATGGCACAAACATAACAATAGCCCTTTGGTTGACTATTTTATACATTGTCCTTGAGAGATCTGTTCAAGCTTTGTAAGACAAACTGATGCCAGGTATATGGCACAGTATCAATGGAAATAAATAATAATCACCTGTACAGTGTTATGCAGCCAAGCCACCTGCTTCTACATGCTGATGTATCACCTGCTCCTTCATGCTGCTCTCACAACCTTAGTGCATAGCTTTGTCTCCTCGATGCTGGACTTCAGAAATAACCTTATAGTCTTCAGGTGAAGCTACCTCTGGCTGCAAGCTGCAACACTGGACTTAAGATTTGCAAGAAAACGAGTAGTGCTCACAACAGAGGGAGGTGAACCTTACAATTTACAATTGTCTTTGGTTTGAAGCAGATTCTTTAGGAAAGTTAATATTCTTCAGGTGGAGGATACTTCTAACTGAAGGGTGAAATAAGGAACTTAGAATTATCAGAAAAGGCAGTCTTTCAATCAACAGAGAGAGGTGGAGTTTGCTTTACCTTTGTTACAATTGTTAAGGTTTTCAGTGCAGGAAGAGTTTAAACCCACATAGGCTGAATACTGTTTTCTGTGTCTGCCCTTCTGCACAGCTGACGTGTTTTGGGGCCGACTGTTTTCAGAGCACAAGTCACCAGGCTCTTTTGGGGCTGGGGAGGTTTACCTGCCTCTGACTTGGATGTTTGGATTTTTCTCTGTTTGATTAGCAGGGTATTTTCTCTGTCAAACTGGTTTGAAGCGGTATTACAAATTGTCGTGTATGACATCTTGCTGACAGGAAGGCACTCATCGCATCGGTAGGTCAGAGCTGTTTAGCTGATTGTTTCATGAGGGCACAGTTTAGGCTCAACCCCTTCCCATCCCTCACCCCACCCACTCCTGGAAATAGTTCATTTATACCTGGGGTTCTGACATCATTTCTCAAGAGGCAAGGTACATATCACTGTCATATCCTCTCTAGCACACTGCACTGACAATATAAGCATACACATTATACAAATACATATATTTCTATATAATGCACCAATCACACACACACACACACACACACACACACACACACACACAAAACTAAACAAGGTAGACAGTTATATGGGGAGTAGTACAATGTAATGGCAGTGGGGCAGCAGTCTTCCGGGAGTCTTTCTGGAGGCTGAGATGCTGCCCTGTTTGTAGACAACTATCTGCCCTGAGGGAGGAAGTTGCCCATCTTCAGGCTGCACTGGACAGTGGCAAGGGAACCTCCCCCATCCAGGGAGCACCAGAGCCACCACCACTACCTCAGAGGTTGTGAAGAAAGCACAGCAGTTGGACCACAGTGGGCTCAGGGAGGGTAAGGGTGGTGGAACAGAGGCACACCCAGTCAGTTGTTCCACTCCACAATCCATACACCATTCTGGGGGAGCATAGTTCCCCTATGGATGCACCCGCAGAGGAGACTAAGGAGGGTGCAGACAACTGTCTAGGAGGCCCTCAGGAAGGAGGCAGAGGGCACCACAGGGAAAGAAAGCAGCTCCTGGTGGGGACTCCATTATTAGGGGGATAGAACTGGGGGGAGCAGGGAAAACTGAAGTAAGGTGCCTGCCTGGTGCTATGGCTTGGAGGGACAGGAAGCGCATCCTTAGGATCGTGAGAACAGTTGCACAGGAGTCTGAGCTGGACATCATTGTCCACCTAGGGACAAATGACTTAGCTCATCATGAGATTAGAGCAGTGCAGAAGGACTTTGTAGAGTTGGGGAGGGGCTTAAGAGAAGTAGCACACACAGTATCCTTCTCAGAGGTGCTGCCTATCAGTGGCATGGGTGAGGCGAGGGTACTTTGCACCATGCAGTTTAACAAATGGTTATAAAAATGGAGTGGAGCACAGGGGTTTGGCTTCATTGGGGACTGGGGTTCCACCTGAAGGGACACCAGCCTATACTGGCAGGATGGTCTGCATCTGTCCAGGAAGGGAACAAGTCTTTTGGGCAATCGGTTTAAATGCTTCATTGGCAAGCCTTTAAACTAGTCAAGGGGGGAGGCACTGATAAGCAGCAGGAAAATCCCAGTCTCCCCCTACAAAACAGGGTACTAAATGAGAAAAAGACCAAGGTAGAAAGGTCAGTGGGGGATGCTACTACAGAAGGTAAAGCCATCAAAAAATGGAGAGCAATGAGTACCAATGCCCATAGTCTGGGTAACAAGCTTCCTGAATTAGTGGCCTTGATGAAGGAGGAAGATCTGGATATCATGGTAGTCACAGAAACATGGTACACACAGAACCATGACTGGGACGTAAACATACCGGGATACACTATCTACAAGAGGGACAGGGACGGAAAAAGAGGAGGAGGAGTAGCTCTCTACATAAGAGAAGAAATCAAAGCAACAGAACAAAAGGGTAAACAGGGAGGAGAAGAAGCACTGTGGGCCAATTTGGAGGCAGGCAATGGCACCACAATCCGCACAGGGGTTGTACACAGACCCCTCTCAGGAGGAGGAAATGGACAAGGAAATGATAGAAAGTATACTTAGAATGGCAGATAAAGGGAGATATTGCTGATGGGTGATCTGAATATGCCAGATGTTAACTGGAGTGCAGTTGCAGCAGCCACTTCTAAGAGTGGGGTTATTCTAGATGCCTACAGGGGCATGCCTTAGACAACTAAGTATTGGAACCCACTCGAGAGGGAGCAATCTTGGACCTGTTCCTCTCAAATGGAGATGGAGAGAGGATCACAGATGTAGAAGTGGGTAGCCATCTGGGAACTTGCGACCACCGAACAGTATGGTTCACAATAAACACAGCAATAGAGTCAAGCCATGCAAAGGCAAAAGTACTGTACTTCAGGAGGGCTAACTTTGCCAAAATGGGTGAGTGCCTAAGGAATGCAACAGCAAATGGGCAGGAAGGAGGGGTGGAAGAACAATGGGGAATAATAAAAACTGCCATCATAGAGGTAACAAGCCTTTGTGTGAAGCAAATAAACAAAACAAAATGATGTAAGAAACCACTATGGTTCTCAAAGGAGGCGGCAGTGAAGGTTCAAGAGAAAAAGAAAGCATTCAGAAAGTACAAGGAATCACAGAAGGAACAGGACAGAGAAGTGCATCAGTTAATGCAAAAGGAAGCTGGGAAGGCAGTCAGAACAGCAAAGGCCCAAACTGAGGAAAAGATAGCCAACTCAGTTAAGAAGGGGGATAAAACCTTTTTTAGGTACATCAGGGAGCGAAGAAAGACTAAGGGAGGGATAGTGAGGCTTAATAAAGGGAAGGGGGGTGGGCAGAGGGTGATGGTGAAAAGGCAGAGATACTAAACAAATATTTTTGCTCAGTATTTACAAACGAAGAGGGGGAGATACCTAAAACAAACAATAGAAACACTCTGGATACAGAAGTTGATACCAGCCCATTTACGGGAGAAAGGGTCTTGAAAGACCTCTTAAAACTGAAGGTGGACAAAGCCATGGGGCCTGATGGGATTCATCCCAGAATTCTAAAAGAACTAAGGGTAGAACTAGTGACACCACTGATTACCCTCTTTAACAAATCATGGGAGGATGGGGTGGTACCTGAGGACTGGAGGAGGGCCGATGTGATTCCCCTTCACAAAAGTGGGAGCAGGGCAGAAGCGGGAAACTACAGACCAGTTAGTTTAACCTCAGTAACAGGGAAAATGATAGAATCACTTCTGAAGGAAAGAATTGTTGAGTACCTAGAGGCCAGAGGGGCACAGGACCCAAGGCAGCATGGATTCACAGCGGGAAGGTCATGCCAGACAAATCTGATAGATTTCTTTGACTGGGTGACCAAAGTAGTAGATCAGGAAGGGGATGTGGACATGGCTGACCTAGACTTTAGCAAGGCATTTGACTAAGTCCCACACAAAAGATTAATATACAAGTTAGCCAGCCTGGGAGTGGGTCCCAAAATGATAGCCTGGGTAAAGAATTGGCTGGAGAATAGGACACAGAGGGTAATAGTAAATGGAGTCCACTCTGAAGAAAGGGGGGTTACTAGTGGGGTGCCGCAGGGTTCAGTATTAGGACCGGTCCTCTTCAATGTCTTTGTAAGCGACATTCCAGACGGACTGGAAGGAAAAGTATGTCTCTTTGCAGATGACACAAAGATCTGCAACAGAGTTGATGCACAAGGTGGGGTGGGGTGGAAAGGATGAGAAGGGACTTGTCAAGGTTAGAGGAATGGTCAAATGTATGGCAGCTTAGATTTAATGCTAAGAAGTGCAAGGTAATGCACCTGGGAAACAAAAACCCAGGGGAAGAGTACACAATGGGGGGTGAGATACTAACAACAACAAAAATGGAAAGGGACCTGGGGGTAGTCATATCAGATGACTTAAAGGTGGTCAAGCAATGTGAGAGGGCAGTAAGGAGGGCTGGGGGGATACTGGGATGCATAGGGAGAGGCATCACCAGTAGATAACAGGAAGTTGTTATCCCTCTGTACAGACAGCTGGTGAGACCCCATCTGGAGTACTGTGTGCAGTTCTGGAGACCCAATCTCTGCAAGGACATAGACAAGATAGAAGCTGTCCAGAGGAGGGCAACTAAAATGGTGCAGGGTCTGCACAGGAAGACATATGAAGAGAGACTAAAGGAGCTTAATATGTATAGCCTCGAGGAAAGGAGGGAGAGGGGGACATGATAGAAACTTTCAAGTACCTCAAGGGAATCAACAAAGTCCAAGAGGGTAGCATCTTTCAAAAAAGAGGTGTGCAAGAACAAGGGGGCACAATTTGAAGATAGA
Organism: Neoceratodus forsteri; assembly: GCA_016271365.2. Lineage (NCBI taxonomy): Eukaryota > Metazoa > Chordata > Ceratodontiformes > Ceratodontidae > Neoceratodus > Neoceratodus forsteri. The sequence continues at coordinate 1,057,503,284 of CM057451.1, read as the reverse complement.
GGGGGCGGCTCAGAGGTAATGTAAGGAAGTATTTTTTCACAGAGAGGGTTGTGGATGCATGGAACGGCCTTCCGGAGGAGGTTGTGGAGTCAAAAACTGTGACTGAATTCAAGCATGCATGGGACAGCCATAAGGCAATTCTAGGGGGTGGGAGTAGAAAGAAGTAGGCTGCTGGTTAACTAGGATCTGCAGCTTATCCATTAGGTAGAGAAATGGGCAGACAGGGTGGGACAAGCGGTCCTTATCTGCCGTCAAATTCTATGTTTCTGTGTTTCTACTTTCACATTACCTTCCTGTGATATTTGCATGACACTGTATGAAGCTGGGGTTTGGAATTCCATGGTGAGAGCCCGTATAGTGGTAGTTGTCTTTTCAGCAAGTTATCTTACATGATACTATGGGATTAACTAAAGAAGAAAAATTTCTCTTGGATTTTCTGAAATGCAGGAAAAACTGATGAAACAATTCCTTAGAGATATCCAGAGATCTGGGACAATCTACTTCTATTGCTATATGTCTACTGGAAAAAGTAGCATAGTACTCCCATCCAGCAGATAGAGATGAAGTGAAATTTAATTTCACCTGCAAAATCCTGGTGAAATCATGAATTTCACAACGTGAAATATTTTGCAAAATTCTGCACATTCTGTGAAATATTTAGCCAGTGCGAAATGCAGAATTTCACCTGCAAAATGCAGAATTTTGACAGTGAAATGTGGAATTTCATCCACGAGTGGCAGAATTGTGTCTGTGAGTGGTGAAATTCTGCATTTCACCAGTGGAATTTCACATTTCACACCCACAAAATATTTCACAAAATGCACCAATTTTGTGAAATGTTTTGCAGAATAAAATTCTGCAATTTCACACAGCTCTATCTGCAGATCTACACTGTCTGGCATACAGCGAATGTCTGGCTTTAAACTGCTCATGATAATATACTGTATAATGCTATTCATGAATTAGGGCTCAATAATATCGAGAATCTCTATGTTCAGTTGCTTCCATCCTGGTGCCAGAACTCCATAGGTGATGCACAGCAGTTACTGTAGTTCTCTCATTTTATGTACAGTATGAATGGTAGGTAGCTGCACATTTGCAGTAGCAGTCCCAGTCCCATTTCTTTGTTATGCTCTTCCATCATCAGTTAGGCTTCATCTAGATATTCCGGATATTTTATAACTTATCTTTTGTTGAAACAATGGAATGAATGCAACATGGGGTACTTATAGGCATAAAACTTATGAATCAAAAAGTGCAGTTCTATGAGCTAGGCTTTTCTGTATCTGATAAATGCACTCGTGATTAAGCGTAGTACATTGATTGCTAATTTCCAGGATCACAGTATAGAAAGAGTGTCAACTGAGGTTTATTTCAGTAAAACATGGTCAATTAGGTCTCCTCTTATGTTCAACAGTTAGGGTATCATCCTGCATTATAGGAGTACCCAGGAAACTTAGATCATTCTTCACTGTGATATCTAATTGTTATATTGGAATCATCTGAAGACATATTTTGTGTGTTGTACATGTAAATGAATATTCATTTCCTTAATGGGCTAAATTAACTTAATTATATTAATATAGTCTGAGCAGGAAGGTACATAATGCTGTATATTCAGTGCAGAGTGAAGCAGGTGATAATTACAGCAATTAACATATATTCAGTGTGAGCCCGCCTGGTAGAGAAGAGGGCTGAGGCACCCCTGAACACCTTGCCTTTTCCCATGTTGGTGACCCAAGTTTGGGAATGAACTCAGGTTACTGGGGGTCAGCAAGGGTGGGGAGAGGATTGAGCATCCACTGGACTGCTCTACTCTCTCAGGGGTGGAAGACATGCTGTCTTGGCCTTTGACTGCCACCTAGTGGAGGCTGGGGGGTAGTGGCAGAATTCGAGTGACTCAGTGAAGGAGGGGCCACAGTTCTGTGGCATGTGTGTGCCTCCATGCACATACACTTACATGCTGACATGGCTGGGGATGTGGGAGAAAATGGAAAAAGGTTGGCACAGGCTCCATGTCACCTTGCCTGCCTACTTGTGTCCCACACCACTGATGAAGGACCACTGACCCAGCTCTAGATGTGAGTCTCTGGATAGGGGGAGGATGACACTCCCCTTCCTGGCCCCACCACAAATGGTTATCCATGGGGGATCTATTGGAAGGTGAGTCCAGGGCAGGTGAGTGCTGGGTGGGGGTAGGGGTTAGGGACAAGTTTAACAGCCCACCTGCATCAACTGAAGGCAGAAAAATCTCTATAGAAAAAAAAATAAACATTCAATCTGCATCTTTAATGTGAGAATGAGGCTTTAGTGACAACTGTGGAGGAATTTTTACAAAAATATTATATTGTCATTTACTATCATTTCTATTTAATGTTGAAAATTAAGTACTATGTGTGTAGGGCTCTGTGTGAACCAGATCCAGAATAGCATAGTATAAATGTAACTACTACTGCTGCCAATAACATGATGAACTCAAAAGCTAAAGGTTCATGGCAAGACCAGTGCCAGTAGTAGAAATATGGAGACAAGGATCAGTTTGCAGATGCAGAAGTGGCTTGATCAGTGGGAAGTAAGACACAACATAGTCCGTGGCATAAAATTCCAACAATGGGGGAGGAAGAGGGGAAAGGAAATGTTGCTACTTGCAGCACCAGAACTGTGTATGTTGGGGCTTATTACCTAACCTATTCAGTGCATAGTCATACTGAGGAGTGCACGCCTGCTGGATCCTAATTCATGCTAAAACATACTGCTTAATTTTAGAAAGAAAGAAAGAAATACCTCTGCACTCAAATGAGTGGGACTTTGCACTATAAAGAGCACTGTGGGTATAACAGGCACATAAATCGTCCTTTCTTCATTGACTGACATGACCTCAGAGCAGTCTGCCTGCTCTCGCCTCTCTTAGAGTTTCTCTTTTACTGGTGTCTTTGAGACATGCAAATAAAGAAAGAAAAGTAAGAAATACAATAGACAGAACTGTAGTGAGATACAGAATTTCTGTTTCACGCATAACCTTTCTCACAAGGCATTATGGGAGTCAAGAAAGGATAGTTTTCTGGATAGTTTAGATCTGTTCTCTAGAAGATGCAAAACTGAGTGGATGCTTCAGTATCAACACATCTGCAGCAGGCAAAAGATCTTGTTTTCAATGATTGGCCTCTAAATTAGTCGTAAGTACAGAGAATATTAGGACCAGGGGACATTTTTCAAAGGTTTTAGAAACCACTACAAAGTTGTCATACAGGGATGCATAACAAAAACAGAGATGTAAATTAAGATTAAACAACAGAAAATGAGTATATATACTGTATTTATTCACTGGTGGAGGTATCGGGTAGGTACACACATGAAGGTAGGGATTTTATAAATTGTAGCTTTAAGTAAGTACTGAGTTAAAAACATTGGAGTTGAAATACGAAATAAAGATCTGTAGATAAATGTGGTTACACTAGTAGAGATATAGCACTTTAAATGTTGTATGTTCAGATGTTAACCTTTCAAAGATACAGTAAAGTTACACTTTGGAGTCATTGTAGATGTGGTTTGGCATGAACTTCCTAAATTAAATTTCATCTTGGAGTGCAATGCTTTGGCATATCTGCATTGACATCTGTCAACATATGTCAAAGCTGGATTAGAGCACCTGACCTTTTGGTCATCATTACATGTGGTTTACATGGATGGAAACCTTTTAAACATTAGAAAGACTTGTATTTTTCTTAGACATCAGTGCTAGTTCAATGGGGAAGGGGAAGCAGTGATCCTGTATGAACAAATTATTTTGAAATTTTCCCCCTACCAGTGTTTATCATAAGTACAGTATCTCAAGTTCTAACACTGCTTTGCCAGTTGAACATTTTAACACAAACTGAAAAAAAAACTGCAAGTTTTTGGTTGTTCCCAAAATACAGCATTAGGTGCTCTTGTTTGGAAAAGAATAGCTGATAATATGTTATTTGACCACATGATTACAAACACTGCATAGGCAGACAGTCTGTAATCTGTTCAAATAGATAATCTGAGTCAATACTTGACTGCTGTACGTGTAGTCTCTTTACTGTGGCATTTACATTAAGGCAGATAGAAAGGCAGGCTTCCTGTCCCTTCTAACACAGGGCCCAGTCATTAGAAAAATCTCAACCTTTCATTGTTCTAGCTCTTAAAATCTCATCTTAACCCCATCACCTATCTCTGAACCCCACTAAGGTCCAAAATCCCCTTTCTGAATGCTCTGCTCCTACATGACCCATCCCAAGGCCGTAGTAAAATTAGAAAATATTTCTTGCTGCCCTTGACATAAGAACTGTGCAGATATTTTTAATTTCACTTTGGACGGAATCCCGCTGAATTTCGGAAACTCTGTGGAATTCCGACATTACAAAAGCAGTATTTAAACCACAAATTAGTAACTTGCAGTTTACATAAACTACTGATTAGTGTTCCACAGCTTACATAAACCATGGATTGGGTTTCCACAAACAGAAGAAAATTAATCCTCAGTGTATGTAAACCATGGAAAATAAATATGCCGTTTACATTAATAGAGTTTCAGTATTCCGAAGAATTTAGCCAAAATTTACGAAAAGCAATCCTGAATCCACCAGCAGAATTCTGGATTCTGCACAGCTCTACCTGCCTCCCCACTAGCATTAATGTGATTGATTATGCAGATATCATCTAAAGCACTGCTACTGCCTCCTCCCTTCACTTTACCACAAACTCCCCATTCTGCACTCATCACTGCTCCCTCTACTCCTCTTTATCTATCCCCTCACCCACCGTCATTAGGTTCACTCCCTTGCCTTTATAGTAAAATGTTGGTTCAAACTCCTTCCTTCCTAAACCTTCTCCCTCCCATCCCCTGCTAGTCCATCCACTTACCCACTCCACCTCAGGGTGTCCCAATCTTTTTCCCTCCTTCACCCTTACACTACTTCCAGTCAGTCTGCCTTCTCCTTCCACCTACCCTCCTCTGGAACCAACTCCCAACTACTTTCTGGAAAGTCACTTCACTCCCAGTGCTCAAACGCCTCATCAGGCATGCTCCCATTGCTCTTTGCCACTGCCCCTAATAACTACCTTATCCTAGATCTGACTTAACTGTGCTCAGGTTCTTTATTTCTATGCTAATACATATGTAATTTTACTCAAATGTGTTTGTAAAACCACACTACTTTTCTGTAACTGGCTGCATTGTTGGATATAACTACTCTCATGTCATATTCTTTCATTTTGTATGTTTCTTTTTTGCCCAAATGTCCACCGGGTTGCACTTGGAAATGAATATTGGCTCAGTGTGCTTTTCCCGAATACCAACATTTAAATAAAAAAAAATAAAAACATGTACTGTACTTTTATCTGGTTTCATGTGATAAGGGTGAATTCGGAATGCCAAATTCCCTTATCTCAACTCCAAATTGCCGAAATTAAATTTCAGCGATGTGTGATCCTGGCGCCATTGAAAGTGGTGCAAAACAAATAGTTTTCTTGCATTTTAGCCCCCTGCATCCCTCCCATGGGGTGCTTCACCCCCGCACCCCACTAAATTAAGAATCTCAATTCCAGGGGGGTGCATGTTGGGGGGGTGTATATCGCATAAAAAGAAACAAAAACACTGTCTTGGGCCAGGCACAACAAAAACTACTGGTGCCCGGTCCTGAACCCTGCATCCCCGCCATGCCAGGCCAGCACCCACCCCACCATGCCACAACACCAGATCACCAGCAACCCGTGGCACCACCCCTCACAAACCTTCCTGCCCCTCATTCGGTGGGCTCACTCCTCCCCACACTTGTATATGTGTGCAACATTCTGTTGCCTTTTCACGACCCTCCCTATCCAGTCACCAACCCTACTCCCTCACCTTCAGGTGCCCACTTGCTGCTTGCCCATGTCACAGGATACCATTTTATGTTGTTTAAATAATAGTCTTTGATCTGAATTTGTATATTTTACTACTATGCAATTAAAATTACTACCACTATGTCATGTTATTGTAATTCCACTGTATTTTCAATTGTAACTCGGTTAACAGTGTTTCCTATCCATGATCACTCTCTTCCAGAATACCCCAGGAAACCAGCTATTCCCAGCTCAATGTGCCTTTTCTGGACAAATATTGTTACTAAATAAAAGAACAAATAAATACAGCTCTCATATGTCATGGCTAGCATAATGATTCAGAGATACGGGCTCCTTTCTATGGTTTATGTGGACTTGCTTTTGGCTGTTCATGGGATTTAGGCTTTATGGACTTTGAGTCCACTGTCATGCTATGTGGGGCATATATGTTATGAGACATGATGATGCTGGTTGTCTAGGTAGGTGGTGGAATATTAAAAGATGGGAGGAGGGGAGAAGGGATATTATTTATTGTTATGGAAAGTTAAGCGTTTATATAGTAGAGGTGGCCAAAAAAATGTAGCACATTCTACTTCCATGGAATACAATGAAAAATCACAATTTTGTTCAATAAGACCAGTGAAAGTGTGAGTTCTGCACATTGGAATCCAAGCATACTCTCTTACAAAATACTATAGAAATTCCATCGTGAAGAATGACATCTCCACCAAAATTCTGCCAGCAAAGTTTCCAGTTTCACCCAACTAGTGCAAAGTAGCACTAATCAAATTGGGCCTTAATTGGAGTAAATCCAGCTCAGATACAAACACATCTGATTTTATCCTGTTTATAGGTAGTGCTTAATCTTATTTAAATTATCTGAAGCATGATAGTTTGTATCTTCCAGTCCTTGCTTCACACTCAGAGGACTTGATTTTCAAAGGTGCAAACCCAATATTGTTGAGAAATCAGTAGTCTATATTGAGCAAAATGGCCATGCACCAGTAACCCAGTTTTTAAAATACTGATAGCTTGCTTCTGCTCCCCTGGTGCCAGCAACATGGACTGCCAATTCCAAGAATAAAGGGTGGGATCTTTTTTTGCTTGTTCCAGAAGGCTATGATTATAATGACAAAATTGTTGTATAGAGAACATGGCAGTATGTGGTGGTGTGGATGTCTCTGCACATGACAGGCAAATACACCCCTGCAAGTACTAGACCTACAAGGAAAGAAGGGTTTAGCCGGAAGCCAAAGTCTTCAACAAAATAATGATATATGGGGTAGGATAAGAACTGATTGGGAACCTATGAAGCTTGACAAGCTTAACCCATACAATCAGAAGGGCTTGAGTTTTCTAACTGTTTTGGGAGTCACACAAGACCACGCAGCTGCACATGTGGGTTTACATATTGAATTGGTGGCCTGTCGACTGGTGCATCAGCATCATACATGCCCAATAAATAGCTCAACTGAGATAGAATATATTATTTTCAGTGGGGCCTGTTTCTATGTAAACTTCTAGTTGGGAACAGAGGAGGTCAAATGTCTTTCTCAAGGTCACAGGTTGAACCGGTGACCAGTTTGGGATTTGATTTGAACCCAGAGGTTTTCCAGATTCATACTGTTTTGCTCTAACCACTACAATAGGTACACTGCTTTAATCACGACACTCAACTGCTTTGCCTGGATGATCACGTTAGATTACATTGGGCCAGATATTCAAAACTTCACCTAGGCACAAATCCCAGTTTGCTCATGCAAACTGGGTTTTGCAAGGATTTCCCATATTCAAAAGTCTGGTTAGCACTTGCAAGCAGGGTTTGTGCCCAGGAAATATTCAGAGGGGGGGCCCAAAGCAAATGAAGGGGCTGGGATCTGAATACTGGTTCAGTACAATATTCAGAGTATGAGCAACGAGCAAGGCTATTTTGCCCTGTCCACTTGTGCGATGCACATACTGCCGATTGAAACCTTGACTTACTCCTGCACAAACCTAGTAGTTGGCAGAGGAAATGCAGTGCCCCCCCCAACACAGTAGTCTTTGGTGCCTAGTGGTGCCTACCCCTCTGATCATCTGTCTAATGTAAATAATAAACTTTCCCTGGTGTCTAGTGGTTTCCCAACACTGATCCCCAGCTTGATGTAAATCATAAACTTTCCCTGGTATCTAGTGGTCCACCCAGCGATCGACAGCCTGATATAAAAAATAAACCTTCCCTGGGTGTCTAGTGGTTCACCTCTCACCGATCACTGGCCAGATGTTGAAATAAATCATTCTCTGGTGTCCAGTGGTTCCTCCCCCCAATCACTTGCCCAAGACACAGACACCATTTCCCTGGTGTCCAGTGTGACCCTGCCCCCATTCCGATCCCATCTACATGAAAGATAACCCAGTCCCTGGTGTCTAGTAGACCCCCTCACTATAACCCATTACTTAACACCATTCCCTGTTGTCTAGTTGACCCCCCAGCCCCACACCCTGACAGATAGTGCCCCACCTCTCCACACCCCCATACTGACCCCAAGCTGGAGACCAGCACAGCCTTCCACACTCCTCCATTGCCAGCCACCAACTGATCTGTCAATGAGCATGTACTGTAACAGCTGTTTTTACAGTATGCCCTAATTGAAAGCTCATTCTGCAGCCATCAGTGGTAGTGTGCAGAGGGCTTTGCCAGACACCAGGTAATGACTTATTTCAACATTGGGCTGGTGATCTAGGGGGCACCTCCAGCACCATGGAAGATGTCATTCTAAAATTTGGCTTGCGATCAGCGAGGGGAGACACCTGACACCAGGGAAAGTTTATGATTTACATCTTAATGGTGATCAGAGTGGGAAAGACCACTAGACAGCAAGGAAAGTTGATTTTTTACATTGGGCTGGTGATTGGTGGGGGAGGAACCACTGGACACCAGGGAAAGTTTATGATTTACATTGGGCCAGTGATCAGCATAGTGGGGCACTAGACACTAGGGAAAGTTTCTTTTTTACATTAGGCCAGCTATTGCCAGGGTGGCGATTACTAGCACCAGGGATATCACTCTAGGACTGGGCAAGTGGTGGGCTGTGCCATGCTAAACTGCTTGGCTACCCATGCAAATCAGTCCATAATGGGCATGCAAGTGGCCCCTTAGTACCTTGCATACCCAATGAGCTCATTTGCATGGGTCCATTTGAATATCGGAAATTTAACACGGGCACAGGCCATTGTGGCCCCTTATTTCAGGAGCCATGTCTGCCCAGTACTAAGTGCCTTAACAATGAGTTGCATTGGACCTCTCAGTTGAATAGTGCTGGAGCATTGTTCCACTGAATAGTGCTTGAGTATTGTTTCACTGAATATAGCATTTGTGGATATCTGGGCAACTGCAAGGCACAACACTAATGTTTGCACTCTGCTTTGTGCCTTTTTTAATATCAGGCCCCTTGCTATGGTTTATCCTTGGATGAAAATTACCTGGATAGCATATATATTAAGATAAGTGAAGCATAACTATATAGAGAGAATTACTAACCCTCCTCTGTGAAAGAACGACTGGTAAATTTACATCAACTCAGTGTAGTGACATCATGGGCATTAGCGTTAAGCTAGGGTGCCCTTTTGATGTCACCACACTAACAAGTTGTAAAATTACCTGGGAGTTCTTTAATTGTACTGTTTTGTAGTGTTGAGCAAAATCTGCAAATTCTGAATTCACAGACATTTTTCAAAATTTAACAAACTTAACAGAATTTCTGAAATCCTAACCTGGCAAAATCTGAATATTCCAAATGTGTTTGTTGAAGTTTTCTGGTTGAATTGCACAATAATATACATGAACTATGGTATGACAGTTCTGAGGAATTTCATTCTGCAGTTTAATTCATCAGTCTGCATGTAATTGTGATGCAGTTCAGTGATCAGAATGTCAGATTTTTTCTTCAGCAGTATAATACATTAATCGCAATTCATACATTCATTCTGCAGTCCACTGATCTACTGAGCTGCACAATGAATGTATGAATTGTGGATTAAAGGAGATAGGAAAATATTTTTGTTGTTTATAAGACAGTTTGGTTATCATCATTTCAAGTACACTTACTGCTTCATTTCTAGTTAGTCTGAAGGTCAGCTATATTTGAACTTCTACAGCCTGTGTGCATCATACGGATGCTCACTTATGGTTTATAGAGTGTCATGCTCAATCAGATAAATAGCATGGGTTTTGATTTTTTTTTAATGAACAGTTGTGATTATGGCATTCTCTGCTGCACACAGTAGATGTCCGTACCTATGCTCCAGTGTTTCTAAATATTGATCACTACAGTAGTTTAGAACCACTGCATGTCTAAGGTGGTGAAGAATACCCAAGATGGACTACCTCAGTGCAAGAAAATGGTCTGCAGAGGTCGACAAATGGCAAGTTGAGTTTACATTTGTCTTTTTTTTAATTCTATGAATGGTGTTTCTTGTTAGGGCTCAGTTTGTCTATTTTAGAGGGGTTAACTATAATCAGTACTGTAAGTTACATTCATGACTACTCAGTATGGGAATCTTGGGGTAAAGCAATGGCCAGTGGTCCAGACATATATTTTGGGACAGTACCAATTGTTATCCTGCACCTTGTCGGTATTGTAGCTACTCAGGACCCTTATTCTCAAGTTCAGTAACTACAGCACATGATTGGTCTTAATAGAACAGCAACCTAGGCATTGCAGCCAGGGTGGACTAGTACCCAGACTTTATTTGGTATAGTGGTACCCAGTGGTAAAGACAATCCATAGAGCTATTGCTCCTGTTGACATGCAGTTGGATTCATATGGGTGTAGTCCCATTAATGCACAGAAGGACTATAGGACAGATGATAGATAATACCTGAAAAGTTTTACATGTTTTTGATAACAAGCAAGGGTCTTATGGATTGTCCCTCTCCATGAAAATGGGCATTTTTTTATCACCCTCTTTGTTTTGATTGACTGTCCTTGTCAGATACTGTGGAATGCCTGTATGGGTCCATTAAATTATGTTACCAAATGGGATCCTAGAGGGAATATATTGTAATATACAGATTGTGGACATCTTAGAGTCAGTAATTTAAAATTTAAATTAGAATTATACTGCAAATGGTAAAAATTAACCTGAATCAAATCTATGCTATATGGAACTGATTACTGCTTGATATTAATTTATTCAACATTAGCAGTTTTCCTTTTTAACTGCTACTTGTTACCCATTGTGCTGTTTAGTGCCATGTACGGTCTCTATATTGCTATATTCACTTTTTATTTTATTATTTTAAGTGTTTTTTTTTTCATTGTAATGACATAATGGATGAACAATAAATATGATTGAACTCCTTGAGCTGTATAAATGAATGTTGGGGGGGTGGGGGTTAACAGTTGTTTCAGTTTGTGATAATAATGAAAAGTCCTGTAGTGTAACTAAATGTAGTCAGTTTTGAATGATATATTGATTTATTTTGCTGTATACCCTGGTAGCAAGCGGTACCCACCCCCTACTGTACCTCCTGCTGAAGATGTTATTAGCCACTTGCATATCCCCTTTATTTTTCAGTGACTAGCACAGCCTTCCTGAAACCTCCTGGGCCAGCTGCCAACCAAAAAATGTAAACCATGCTTTCTGCTTTGCATTTGGCATTCAGCAGTCAGCCAAGGCGAGAAGAGGGCTATGCCAGTAAAAGAAAAATAATGAAGATATGCTAGTGGCTATGAATCAACATGTCATTCAAAACTCACTACAATTAGTTACACTACAAGGCTTTTCAGTATTATTATAAACCAAGGTAATTAAGGCCCCCCCTCCACATTTGTTTATGCCACTTATAGAATTAAAAAAAAAACAGATGTAAACTCAGCTTGCCCTTTGGTGACCTGCACAGCCCATGTTCTTGCATCCTGGCAGTTTTCTCTGTGTATCATTTACTACCTTAGATATGCAGTAGTTCTAAAGTAATGATCAATCTTCAGACCCACTGGAATGCAGTTACGGACATCAATTCTGTGCTGTATAGAGTTCCATAATTACAAATGTTCTTTTAAAACAACTCAAGATGTATGCTGTTCATCTGATCAAGCATGCTACTTTCTAAACCACTAGTGAGCATCTGTTTTATAAACACAGACTGTAACAGTTAAAATATAGCTGTCCATCAGACTAATGAAAACTCAAGCTGCAAGTGCAAATGATGATAATCAAACTGCCTTATAAAAACAAAAAATAATTTCCTATCTTCTTTATTGCATTAAACTGCAGAAACAAAATCTGCATAACTGAGCACTGACAGTGTTCTGTTCTGCAGAAGTTTATTACACAGTTTAATCCATCAATCTACAGTGCATACATTCATTCTGCTGTTCTAAATTTGAATTTCCATGAAATTTGCCAACGTGCATTCTGAAATTTCACAGAAGCGAAATTCCATCTTTAGTGATAATTACACTAGCAGCATATTATTTTTGCACAGTACTACTGTTTTGCCATTTTGAGAAATTGCCCATGAAATGGGGTTACTTTCAAGTACTTTATTCATCTCATGCTCCAAGCCTTGTGTCTTGTTGACTAAAACATAGCTCAGATTAGGACAGCTGCTTGAAGAAAAAAATCACATTTGAAACCACAAATTATTTCTCAGGACGTTCCAAAGTGTGGATTATCAGTTTTTGAAACACAGATGAAACAGACTGATCACTATCATAACTCTATACCCATACTTCAAGTGTATTTATTGTGTTATATTACCTATCTAAACTAAAAGCACTTCAACTGCCAAAAGCTTCTTTACACATTTTGCCTCAATGTGCTTTTGTATCAGTGTGGTCATTTGTAGTACTGATATGTATTAGACAATAGGTTGGGGATTCACATTTTGCACCAGAACCCTAGGCAGTTACCCAATACTGTGCTAAGTTGCAGTACTGGGGTGTTCCATGCTACCATAGGTGGCAACCTTTGATAAGATGTAAAATCATGTACCCGGTGCCCATTTCTCATGATTGTGCAGGTAAAAAAGCACAAGACAATTTTTTTTTGCTAAAAAGTAGTAGTCTTTACTGACATTTCTTTTCTTAATTAAACATATTCTCCTGATCTTTTTAAATGTTACTGAGCATTAGAGCTGGAGGGAATTAGCAAATTTTGAATTTGTGGAAGTTTTGTGAAATGTTCTGGAATTTTCAAAAATTCTTTAATTGGCTATAACTCAGTCTATGTTGTCAATAGGAGTCTGAAGATTGGCGAGCACATTCACTGGTATGGGCCACAAAAGCATACTAGGTTTTAAAACAGTTGAATTCACAGCGCAGAAGTTTGTTGGGCTCCAAATCTTGCAATTTAATAATTATGAAAATCTCTGAGAATATGTCTATGCTTACAACCTAGCCGCGATTAGAGCTAGATAATTGTAAACTTTGATGCATACTTTCTTGGAAGAATTATAGAAATTGCTAAATAGAGAAGTACTGGTTATGGAAATGATAAGTTTTAGCCATGATCTGTCTCCCGACATGACTTCCCCAGCATGCTTTAGAACCCAGGCTGTCAGCATGGTGGCATGATGCTCCGATGCTGGGCCATGGGGGTTGCCTTAAAGCCTGATATTTAGGATCAATGAACCTAACTGCATTGGTTTTATTCCATTCTCTACCTTTAAATTTATAGGGGCTTAAAAATCAGCAGTTTTCATAACTGTGAAATGATTTTTAAAAATTTTCTAATGTTTGGAGGCTTATAACTCAGTGACCTTTAAAGCTAGTGATATGAAACTTGTCACAAATATGTATGGAAATTAGTAAAGTCACCATATCAAACTTGATACAATTTAGACAAACACTGTTAGTTAAAGTAGTTGCTAACTATAATTTTTAAATTTCTGAAACTTTGGAGGTTTATAACTCAGTCATCTGTAAAGACAGAGATCTGAAACTTGGAATACTTCTATATGGGCATTTGCAAAGTCACCATACAAATGGGGTGCAAATTGGATACAATTTTTAAAATTATAAGGTCATAACCAAAATCACACTTTTGGTAATAGTTCATGACATTTTCGTGGAAATTTTGTGAACTTTTGCAAATGCGAAAGCAACATTTTGTCAAAATTCCACTGGTGGAAGATAAATGTCACCCAGCTCTACTGAGCATTTAATACAGTAACTGTTTTCTCTCTGAAAACAGTACATATACTAACAGTCATTATTGCTTGATAAAGCAACTATGAGACTGTGAGACAGACGCAAAATCAAATACTAGACTATTCTATTCTATTCTATTATGTTCTGGTCTAATCCATTCTATTCTATTGCCTAAAGCTGAAAATCAGAATATATATATATATATATATATATATTCATGGCAAAAAACTCCATTAATGCATCAGTTAGGGTTGTTTCACAGTGACAAAAGCAGGGAAATTTGGTGTTAGGGTTCAAAACCCTAACTGCGCATCCCCCCCCATTACCACCACACACACATACATGCAAGTATAGGAAGGACCAAGGTAAAAAACTGTCCACTTCAGAGTGCTGTAACTTTGCAGCCCTGTATTATTTTGACACCAAACCACCAAAAGGCATATCTGTGGGATATTGGCTTTCTTCCCTGCAAATTTCAGCCCAAAAGACCAAACTTTTGTTTTGCAGCAGGGTGGCAAAGATTTCCTGTTGTTTTGGTCATACTTTCACAAATTACTTTAGCAAATTATGACACTTTCGCAAAAAAAATCACAAAAGTGTCGTATTTGCAACCGTATTTTGTGTAAGTACTTTTCACAAAAATTTTAAAAACAGATTTCTGGAGGGTTTAACTCCCCAAAAAAGATATGGCAAGCATCCTCAGGACTCGACTAGGTGAACACAAGAATTGTGTTCCTAGAGGGTCCCAGTTTTAAATACCAGGCATTTTCTGAGCTGTAACTGATAAAAAAATGGCTGACTTATGAAAGTAAAAGGCTCATTTGTGACATCAAAACTGGCCATTTTTGAAAGTGTTGCAATTGTTGTTAACTTTTCCCATACACTATAATGGGATACAGTTTTTTTTTGAGTAACTTTTGAACTGTTTAATCTTTTTTTCACAAAATCTTCGAAAGGCACATTGGGGACCCTGGCTGCATGTTCCTTGAAGTTTTCAGACTGATTGCACAAACCATGTGGGCTGTAGGCACGAACAAAGAAATGCACAAAAAATCTGTTTTTCTTTGTTTTTTGGTGCACTGTAGCTCCACAACCATACATCTGACCATAACGCAACTTGCCAGATCCAGAGATCTATGGAACCAGACTGTGCTTTGCAAATTTCAGGCAAATCCATCATACGGTGGCAAAGTTATTAAGGTGCAAAAGTTGAGATTTAACCTTAAATGGGGTACTCAACCATACCTATAGTGGCACTCCATGCAACTATAATATGTATACATCTACATCAAGATATCATTGGCCTCTCATGAAGATAAATATGATATCTTCAGTCAGGCCATGTCATGTTCTGTTTATACAACTTATGTGTTGGGCCCCCAAGATGACCCTCACATATGTTCCCCCCAAGACAATCCAGGAAATCCAGCACTTAAAACAATACTCCACACAACTTATCAGGCAGGACCAGCAGCCACACCCCCTATGGCTCTGGTCCTGCCATAACTGGTAAAGACATAGTTAATAAAAAAATGTTATCTGGTTGATCCTGCCATGTCCTCCCTGGGCTCACTGAGGAGTTTCAGTTTTGATGCTATAAATTTGTAGCATGACTGAGGATTTTCACTGAGGACTGGGCAGACGTTTAAAAGAAGTCACTCTCCCTGTACATTGAGAGAAATCACTGTGGCTTTTAGAAATGTATTAAGTTGTTAAAAAAAACTTTCCCGGTGGTTGTTCCCGACATTTCCTCATCATCTCATCAAGTTTCATTTCTGATGTCATAGATTTGAAGAGTGAGTGAGCTGTCTCAATAGATTACACTGAGTAACTCACAAACATTTCAAATAAGACACTGTTACTGCAAAAATGTTGCAGATCCACTGTATTTTTATTAATCTTGCTGGTCGTGTTATAAACAAGCTATCAACAGTAGAAAGAGAAAGTGAGCCAGCATGTTGGCAGCTTCAGAGAAGTGAAAGTGAGCACGAGCGAGTGTTGCTATAGTAACACTTGCTCTCGCTTGCTTTTACTTGTTTGAAGCTGCCAATATGCCAAGTCACTCTCTCTCACTTCTCTTTCTACAGTTGGCAGATTGTTTCTTACAAAGCCCAGCAAAATTAATAAAAACGGAGTGGACTTCTAACATTTTGCAGTGACAG
Source organism: Neoceratodus forsteri (assembly GCA_016271365.2). Taxonomy (NCBI): domain Eukaryota; kingdom Metazoa; phylum Chordata; order Ceratodontiformes; family Ceratodontidae; genus Neoceratodus; species Neoceratodus forsteri. The sequence continues at coordinate 1,057,487,140 of CM057451.1, read as the reverse complement.
TGCCTTATTTTAAATGTTTGTGAGGTACTGACTGTAATGTATTAAAAGCGCTCGGTCGTGCTACAAATCTGGGATATCAGATATGAAACTCTTTTGGTGAGATGAGGGAGAAATGGCAGGATCAGTCAGACACTTTTTTTTAAATTAGTGATTGTTTTAGATTGATGGCAGGATCAACAAGGTGTAAGAGTCATGTTGGAAGGGAGAGGGGGATTCAGGTCATTAAGAGGCAGAGCCTTATAACAGCTGAATTTCCTGAGGGGCCCAACTGGATTTGTTAGAGATTACATACTGTACAGGAGTTGAAAAGATAACAGGATGATGTATAGTAGTGTTAAAGATATCATGATGACGTATAGGAACATGAAGATATCAATGTTATCTTCACTGGCTGTACAGATGTTACTTTTATACTGGCATTTATCCCAGCACATAAGTTGTGTGTGTGTCATATGTATGTATATATATATATATATATATATATATATATATATATATATATATATTATATTTAGATTGAGGGTGTGTTTCCACCAAACAGAACACTTTGGTTTCCTGCACACAATACACTCATAATCTGCAAACAGTGTGTCATGCACAGTTACTTTAAAATGGCACCACTCAAAGGTTATTTTTTATATCTCTTTAAATTTTCAAAAATGTTGCCCCCCTAAATTTTCAAAAATTGTGTTCCCCACCCTCATTTTATAAAATATTAATACAACACTGGTGCCATTTTAAGTGTGGTCTTACGGGGATTCATAGGGTGTCAAAATTGCTCACCTTTGGTTTATGGCTTTCACACACTAAGCCTGCAAGTGTGAGCACTCTCATTACCATAATAGTGCCATTACGGAGCATATTATAGTTAGGGGTGTGCAAGTATGTTTTCTCATATACTCAGTGAGAATTCATCGTTGACACCCAAAGATACTCTGCTTCTCATTATTTGTTAGTCCTTATTTGGCCACAAAATTAAGGAAACAGTGAAAAAATGAAAACAAAAATCTCTAGCTCTTCCTAGGTGGCCACAACAGTCCAATGGCCACTCCTTCCACATTTTAAGACATGTTCCACCCTCCACACATGCCCCATTTTCCCACACAGCATCTATAGCCAAATAAAAAGTTACTGGGCTCTGTGCATGCTGTGAGGAGATGGCAGCACATTTTATTGTACCCACTTCCCTGCCTGTCTCACTCATCATCTATGATTGGGGCTAGAGTTGTTAAAGTCTAACTAACCCAGACAGTCGCCCCTTCATAACGATAGCACATTGTTTCAAGGGTGCATCTCAATTCTCTAACCAGTGTAGCAGCATCACATGTCAAAGAGAGAGGGGGAGGAGTGGTCCATGACATTGATAATGCTAGGCAGTGCCTATGGCTATGCACCCCCCCCAAGGCATGCACTCAGCTACATTAAAATCAGATGGCTAAGATCTGTTATTGAATCAGTATCCTATGGATTGGGAGGGGCAAAGTGGGCTGACCAGATCTTGATAATTATAGGCACTCCAAATCAGGGACATGATGTCGAGAGAGGTTCACTTGTATAAAACACTGCTTTTGGATCAATTCAAAGAAGCTGTCAGCTCCCATTTCAAAGAAGCTGTCAGCTCCTGGCACTATGACAACTTTTCTATATGAAGCAATACATGCAACCTAGTGCCTTAAATCACCTGGGTGTGCAATAAGATCTATCTTACTTCACGCATAGGATTGGGATATTCTATTTATAAAATGTCATGTTTAGGCAGATAAATATCTGAACGAGTTTCATTGTGTTTAAATAAATGGGTGCCGTTTTTATTGACTTACAGACATGCAGTAAAGAAAATCTTACTGCACAGTGAAATGATGTGCTTCATATAATCACATTCTTCCTTTTCTCCTTACCTTTTTTCATAAGACTCATATCTATTTTTGGCTATCCACAAGTGGTGATGGGGCAAATTGTGATTTTAGGCTAAGTGCTATAATATGAAAAATTCATAGGTTTCTGTTAAGAAATTACCTCCATACATGTTCAGGTTTTATCCAAGACCTACAAAATGAGGTTACTCTACTGAAGGAATTAGTTGAAGAAAATTACAAGAATATTACCTGAAAAAATGTAATGGGTCCTTCATGGAACATTAAATGTTATATCCTGTTTAATGTACCATAATTTTTTTCCCTGTAAAATATCACAGTAAAAATAATCAGTACTAATAACACTTTCCTAAATTTTGGGATATCAAGGGAGCACTTGTTTCAACCAATGGGTTTTCCAGTTCATTTAAATACTATTTCCAAGTACAGTATGTTGAAAGTAAACTTGCTCTGTAAGTGGTAAAATGTCTGTTTTGTTCCAGAAAACATAAAAGGGATTGTTTAAATGGTAAGGTTATTGTCATATGCAGTTATGCAACATAAACAGCTAAACGTTGTTACTAACATATTTGTTTCATTGTGTAAAATTGTATTGCATAGCTCTGTGGGACTTCATCTACTGGTTTGAGGATGGATCTGTCAGGGTTTCATATACTGGGGAATCAGGGCTGGCATCACATTGGCGCAACCCTCAGTCGATGCAAAGTATGCTTATACCAGCTATTTGTTGGTGTAATTGTACTTTGATGGATGTCCTCTGGTGGATGTTTTAGAATAGCAAATTCAGGGACTTGGAGGCTACCCTTCCAAAATGGGATGCAACTACTGCTGTAAACCCCCAAGTGCCATGTCACAGGGGGTTTATGGTGTAACTGGTGGTGTAAGTCCATTTTGGCGCAAACTGCCCATGACATGTCACAGGCTGCTTTGCAGAATAAAGATTGTCACAACTCCTGGCATAAACTGCTACTTGCACCATTTTTTTTGACGCAAGTCAGTTTATGCCAGGTCTAACCCTTTGAGAATCGGGTCCTCTATGTCTAAGCTGCACAAACTCTAGAAATCTAACCTTTATACTAAATCATAGTTTCTGCATCAACACTGGAGGCCATTATTATTAACCCCAATATATTTTGATGAAGAAAACTGACAAAGATAATGCAAAGCAATTTTAAAGAATTAGATTTTATTAGAAATCCAGGGCAGGAATTTTAGCCATGATGCCACAGGCACAGGTTCTGATGTTGAACTGTGCCTGCTGCATCATAAATATGGCACATTTAGATGCTATATTCACATGTTATGCCACATTTATGACAAGTCCAATTGCTTTTCAGTAAAATATGACATACTGATACTTGTACCATTATAATGTTCCCATTTCACTGCAAGTGATGGCAGATGTGCATAATATTAATGCAACCATTGGGGATGTGGGGCAGTTGTTCTGCAAGTACCCAATGTGGGCCTGAAATTCCAACATCCAATATTGTATTAATTTTAAATATTTAATTTATGCCTCATCCAAATCATTTGAATTAATTATTTAGCATTTTTTAGATGACATTTGCTGTCCTTGTGGTCCCTCCCCACTGGCTGCACCCTAGCCATCCATCCACAATACTGTGTAACATAGAGACATAGAATTTAATGGCAGATAGGGACCGCTTGGCACATCCAGTCTACCCATTTCCCTACCTAATGGATAAGCTGCAGATCCTAGCTAACTAACAGCCTACTTCTTCCTACCACCGCCCCTAGAATTGCCTTATGCCTGTCCCATGCATTCTTAAATTCCACCACTGTTTTTGACTCCACAACCTCCTCAGGAAGGCATGCCTTTTCATGAAAAAATACTTTCTCACAATACCTCTGAGCTGTCTCCCTCTAGCTTCAAATTGTGCCCCCTTGTTATTGCACACCTCTTTTTCTGAAAGATGCTACCCTCTTGGACTTTGTTGATTCCCTTGAGGTACTTGAACATTTCTATCATGTTCCCCCTCTCCCTCCTCTCCTTGAGGCTATACATATTCAGCTCCTTAAGTCTTTCTTGATATGTCTTCTGGTGCAGACCCTGCATCATTTTAGTTGCCCTCCTCTGGACTGCCTCCATCTCTTATGTGTACTCTTATGACTATTGATTTTCCCTTTGTCAGCCTAAATTGGGTCTGCTGCATCCTGTTTATGGCATAAAACTGTAAAATGGAAAATACAGTGGGGAGTATGGGACTGGTACTCTGAGGCCTTAAAGTAGGGCAGCATTTATTCAGTTTAAACCCTTACTCTCTACTTTGCAATCCATACAGGATCATTAAATTGCTGAAACTAGTGATACCCAAATAAAAAAAAAGTGGCTCATCAGCTTATATACACCTTAAAACACACTGGTTTATTGGGATCAAACCAGGTGACCAGAGTATTGATATATAAAAGCAATTACTATGAATTAGCTCAATTGGCAAATGATGTGGATGTCTTTCTTACATGTTCTTACTGAGCCTGTCTAATAGTTCCCTGAATACTCATGAAAGACTTTCTTCATTCACTATAGGAAAATTGTGTTTTACCTATGTCGAATTGACAACACTGTTGTTGAGGTTCAGAATAGCAAGATTCCTGATGTCGACAGGTGAAATTTTGCCTGTCAGATAATGGTGTGTTTTCACTACATGAAAACTATGGTTTACCTATGCTGAATCGACAACCCTGTTGTCGAGGTTCGACATAGCGAGGTCCCCGATGTCGACAGGCAAGATTTCACCTGTCAGACATCAGTGTGTTTTCTATCGGGGGGGGCTGCACCCCCAACCCCCCATGTGGGGGGCTGTGCCCCCACTCCCCCTTCTAAGGATTCTTAACTCCGAGTCAGAATTGTCTTGAAGGGGGGGCAAAAATCATCAAAAGGGCAAAATTTCACCCTCAAGTCCCCCACAGTGACAATCTTGAAACCTGTCGAGATTGTCGCTGTGGGGGATATCACCGTATGGGTTTTGCCATGCAGTCGGCATACTGGAAATGATGTCTTCTGGGAAACCTGCTTTCTCAAATGGTTTAAACAATTTCAACCACATGATCTTGTTCCTACCATAACCTAATATGATGCACACCGGCAACACACTCAAATGTGGGTGCACACATAGTAGAGCATTTCTAGGGGTTGCTAACAGACATGGAGAACTATGTTCCACTTACCTAAATCTATGAGAGCTGCTCCCACCCTGATTTCACCTTTTTGAATGTAAATCCTTGACTGGTCATGGATGAAAATCCATGCCACATGTGTGATAGTTTGACATGTTACAGTCATAGGATTGGCACACCAAGGTTTTGGCTGTCTTTCCATTGGAAACTTATGGCAATTAGAAGCAGTTTCAAACTTCTAAAGCTTATTTTTTATGTGCACTTTCTTGACTTCCTCAGAGGACCCAATAAGCCCCAGTTCAGTGGACTGGCTAAAACCCCACCTAGGACTTAACTGCCTGAGACTCTTCCCACAGTTTATCCATTCATGGTGGGATCAGGAGGGGGAGGGTCATTGCCTTCCCCCTGGTGACTGTATCCAGATTTTCAGCAGGGGTCCTATGTGGTGAAGTGAGACCCTCAGTGAGATGGATGTCATCCTGCCTCTGAGGTGGTTATTCTCCATTTTTCTTCCTGGGGTCACTAAGTGAAATGCCACAACTGCATGTGCATGCCTCTGTATACACATGGAACTAAATGGTTCGAGCATGCATACATCAGGTCATCTGCTTGGCTCTACTACTTGGACTCTGAAAGTTGGCAGACTGCAAGCATGATCACCATACAAAAAATATAAAACAACGAGAGGGGATAGGGAAAAGGAAATGTACCATCTTGCATCTAGAAAAGTCACCTGGATGGTGTGGGGGGCAAAGTCCAGTAAAGAGCAGCGGCTGGCACAGGGTGTACGGGGAGTAGAAAAGTGGTTCTTCCAGTACATTGGGGAGCAGAGAAAAACTAAGAGCCATCTCAGCAGGTTGAGATCAGAAGGAGGGTGGGTGGAAGAGGTGAGGGACCAGGCAGAGGTATTAAATGAGTACTTCACCTCTGTGTTCACCAGGGAGGGGAAGGGGATATCTACAAAGCAAGGCACAATGGAGATGGAAGTGGTAGTGAGTGGGATCAGAGGAGCAGCAGAAATGGAGCAAGAGGGAGGGAGAGGTACCCCATCATGGGCTGCATATGCAAACCACCACAGAATATTATGCTGGTTCAACTTTAAGCAAAAATGCATGGTGCCAAAAAGTCTCTCACACAGTTTGCAAAGAGTGCCAACTGAAGACATAGACACGTGTTTCATACTACCAGGACTTATCAGTATGCCTCATCTGCTTGACAACCCAGGGGTATGAACCAGCTACCCTAAGATGGTCTGTCTGGGTTATGTTGTGGTGAACCCAATTAAAACAAAAAAAATATTTAAAAGTCAAAGAACCTCTGTGCACAAGCACTGAGGCAATGGTTACCCCAAAGGGCATTTGGCTTGGAAGCCAAGTTTCAAAGAAATACATAATCACACACGCCCCCACAATGCAAAGTATCATGGGCTGCATATGCAAATCACCACAGAATATTATGCTGGTTCAACTTTAAGCAAAAATGCATGGAGCCAAAAGGCCTCTCACATAGTTTGCAAAGGGGGCCAACAGAAGACATAGACACATGTTTCATCCTACTAGGACTCCTCAGTATGCCTCGTCTGCTTGACACCCCAGTAGAATGAACCAGCTACCCTAAGATGATCTGTCTGGGTTATGTTGTGGATAAAAAGGCCAGTAAAGTGGACAGGACAGATGATGCTATCTCCACCGAAAGGGTGTGGTTAGCCCTTAAGGGCCTAAAGAAATATAAATCTCCTGGGCCGGATGGTATTCATCCAAGAGTACTATTGGAACTGGTAGACATACTGACTACACCCCTGGCAGAGCTCTTCAACAGGTCGCTTGAGACAGGGAGGGTACCTAGGGATTGGCGAGAGGCACATGTAGTGCCAATCCATAAAGAGGGGTCAAGGGAAGTACCAGGTAACTATAGACCCATCAGTTTGACCTCGGTGGTGGGAAAATTAATGGAGAGAATACTAAAGGAACAATTGTGGGTGTACTTGGAGGAGGTGAGAGGTCTAGATAGTTGGCAACATGGGTTTGTGCCAGGTGGATCATGTCAAACCAATCTTGTGGATTTCTACGAATGGGTAACATCAGAACTGGACAGGGGAAAGCCTGTGGATGTATTATTCTTGGACTTCAGCAAGGTGTTCGACTCTGTCCCCACAATGGTCTGGTGGAGAAACTGACGGGGTAGGGAGTAGGCCCTTTGATGGTCAGATGGATTGAAAACTGGCTAGCTGGACGCACTCAGAGAGTAGTGGTCGGTGGGGAGCTCTCAAACCCTAGAGAGGTCGGTAGTGGGGTACCACAGGGCTCGGTCCTGGGTCCAATCCTGTTTAATGCATACATTTCAGACATCAGGGAGGGTATGGATTGTGAAATGAGTCTCTTTGCTGATGACTCCAAGATGGGAGCAGTAGTTGAGGGGGAAGAGGGGAGGTTGGCCCTGCAATGGGACCTGGTCCCCCATGGAAAGGTGGGCTCACACATGGAAATTAAATTTCAATATCACCAAGTGCAAGGTGTTACATCTTGAGCAGGGAAACCCTAAACACAGGTACACCCTGGGATGGGATGCACTGGAGGCCTCAAGAGGGGTAAAAGACCTAGGGGTCATGGTGGATGCATGTATGAATAACTCCGAGCAGTGCAGGACAGCGGCTAGCAAAGCAAACAGGATGTTGGGATGCATCATAAGGGGGATCACCTCTAGCAGCAGGGAAGTGATTCTGCCGCTGTACAATGGATTGGTTAGACCACACCTTGAGACTGTGTACAGTACTGGAGACCTCACTTGAAGAGGGACATACAGCTCCTGGAGAGGGTACAGAGGAGGGCAACTAAGATGATACAAGGACTAGGGGATTTGATGTATGAGGACAGACATGAGGAGCTCTGCCTGCTTTCATTGGAGGAGAGGAGAGACAGGGGGGACATAATTGAGGTCTTCAAGTACCTCAAGGGAATAAATAGAGTAAACACGGAGGGGATTTTTACACTAAAGCAGGGAGGTATCACCAGAGAGCATGGTTTGAAGTTGAAAGGTGGAAGGGTGAGGGGGGAAAAGAGGAGGAGATTTTTCACTGAGAGGGTGGTGGATCCTTGGAACTTGCTGTCTGGTGAGCTGGTTCAGAGATCCACAGTGGAGGACTTCAAGAGAGGGTGGAAGAGACACAGAAAGTGGATGTATCAGATGATGGCCTGGCCCAGGGTGGTGGGGATGGATGATAGGGGTTTCTGGAACACAAGGGGAAGGGGAGGGCCTCGGTACCCAACTAAGGATCTGAGGTTCAAGCAGGCTCAATAGACTGTAAGGCCTAATCTACTGCCAATTAATATGTTAGTATAACCCCTCTACCCCAAGGAAGGAGAGCAGTCTGTTGGACCTTTAATCTTCCCTCCCCTGGATGTCCCTCCAGTGTCCTATTCTCATTTCTAAACCTGGTTCATCTGTGCCACAACAAGTAATGATATCACTGTGACAGTGGAATAGGCACAAATGTTAGTTTTTTTTTTTTTAGTTTTAAACTTTCAACATACTGAGCATACACTGGAGAACTATGATAATACTATGCAATGAATATTTGGCATTGTTTGTATACCTTAAGCAATCACAGAGTAGGATTTTTGAAGGTTTGTAGGCACATGCCCATCTTATGTTGATACACACATCACCACACAATAACAGAGTGGTATTTTTGAAGCTGGATAGGCATATGCCCATCTTGTGCTGACACACAGATCACCCACTTGGGTTTCAAGGGTGCATCAAGGCTAATCTTCTAAGACTAGGTGAGCCTGAAGTTGTTTAGGGTGACCCTCAGATGATTCACAGCAATGTACATATCTCTGAACTCTGAGTACTCAATACAGTATATCAAGATGTAAAAGATATAAGCACAATTGATAGGTACACTACTTCAGTGAGCAGCTGCTAAATCATTATTTATCTCATACGCATGGCTTGTTAAGTAACTTGTAACTTTTGAATCTATATTTTAAAAAGTAACTCTAGACCACAAAATGAACACAAGTACTGGTCAATACCAAGTGCACTGGGAGATTGTATCATTAATATTGCTCTAGGATCCTGTTTCTTAAAGAAGAACCCCAATTATCAGTAAAAAAAAAATCTGAGTTGGCATGCTTATGTTCCAGAGGAAACAGAGGTGCCCATTGTCATGTTCCCTCATGTCTAATCATGTCACTCGGTATCTTAAGTGAAGAGTTACACACATTAGTCAAGGTCATCACTTTATACTTGCATGTCTTGAAGTTTGGCTACTGATAACAAGAGGCCACATGCTTAAGGTTTTGTGGAGGCACATGTGTTGGTTCTTTTGAAACCCTGCTGTCTTTACATATTTATGGCATTTGAAAACAGAGACACCAAACATTACAGACAGTTGTGATCACAGACAGCATGGCAGAACTACCAGAATGTCTTTGCTGATGATGGAACCTGATGCTAGGAATGATTGGATGTGCAGCAAAACATGATCCAAGTCCTTTAAAGTTCAGCTAGTCCTGATTCTATTCATGAACTGAGGTCATAATCCTCTTGTAAAATCACAATTGATTAAATATCAGCACATTTCAATGTCACAAGCGATGGATTATGCATTGGGCATTATTGCCCCCTGTATAACTTTTCCAACCTGAGGGATAGTAGTTTTCCCCTTTTTATCTCATAATTCCAATCCATATTTCCCTTGGTAAACTTAAAGTTTATTGCATAACATTGATGGAGTTTTTTGTTTCAGTTTAAGTGCAACATTGGATTTTTGTTAGCCTGCAGCTACATTTGATGAGCAGGAGCAACTTTTAATGAACAACACAACACAAACATTTAAAAATCAGCACTGGCAGTTGTTAGCAAGCAGCTGTACTCCAACAGCTTTTAATTAGAAACCACATTAAAGATCAGCAGGCAGGTTAAGGAATGAACAGGTGATGTTCAGAAAACTATTGACTGGTTTTGACTGAAATAGTTAAGTGATTATTGATGCTGTATAGCAACAGTCTTATTGCACAAACTACTGTATGGTCATGGTTATATACACAAGCTCCATGGCTGTTCTAAATTAAACTAACAGTTACCGTATTTTTCAGAAATTTGCAGACATGGTTAACTACCAAGTGACTTTTATTGAACAAGAAAAAGGTGAACACCAAGTTATTTGGTATTAGATAAAATGTTAAATGACCTTGAAATATTTTTTGCATTAACCCTAGAATGCGCTCAGTTGGAACAAGCTGATAACTTTAAATATTTGAGTATTCACCTTGATCCTTATCAAACATTTGATAAGCATATAAATTACTTGACTAAAACCATGCATTATAAAATAGGAGTAATTTATAAAGTTAATCCGTTTATGGCAAATGGGACAAAAAAGTTACTGCCCACAGTAGTCTATCATCAATATTAGACTATGGGACACTAGTTATGGAAAAAAGTTTCAGTAAAGATATTGAACAAAAGAAACAAGACATATAACTTAATAGGGTGGTTTGTGTTAATAGATTATGGAAATAAACATCACTGCAAATTTTTCAGGGACCTGAAAATTTGATGTCTACACAGGTTATTAAAACTGAAAAAGGGGGAGATGGTGACAGTATATACCCTGGCCATCAGTGGGCTTATCATTACTCCCCAAAACACCAAATACCACAGACACACATACAACCCCAGGTTGAGAAAGGGGAACATCACACACCTCAACCGCTGGATTATCAGGCATCACTCCCCAAGAAATTGCCAACCTACAAAATCTCTCAGGTGATAGCAGCAAGTTGGAACAGTCCAGGAAGGGGTTCACACATATACAAAAAGGGAGGCACATTTTTGGAAGGCAATGATTGCAAAAGCTAGGATCCTAGCAAACAAATTACCCAATCTCATGGCCACCATGGAAGTGGAAAGGTTGGACTGGGTGGTTATGACAGAAACGTGGTTCAGGGAAAACCACAGTTGGGACATAGCTATTCCAGGATACAACCTATTCAGGAAGGACAGGAGGGGTATAAAAGAAGGGGGGACTAGCTATTTACATTAGTGAAGAAATAAAAGCCATGGAGATGCAGGGATCCCCTGAGGAGACCAAGTCACTGTGGCTAACAGCTGAGGCCGGTAAGGGAACAAACTTCAAAACTGGCAACATTTACAGGCCCCAAAATCAAGGTGAAAAAAGGAAAAAGACTTAATAGAAGAAATACACAAAATGACTGACAGAGGTGAAGGGATACTTGTGGGGGACTTCAACCTCCCAGATATTAACTGGAGCACTCAAACAGTGGCAACAACAATAAGGAGGGACTTCTTATTGGCCCTACAGGACACTGGACTGGGTCAGCTCATCAAAGCCCCAAGGGGAGATGCCATTCTCGACCTTGTTCTCACAAGAGAGAGTAAAGGAAATTGATGTGGGGTGCAATATGAGAAACAGTGACCATCAAATGATTAGTTTCAAGGCAAACATAACTGAGGACACCTGACACTCAAAAATCGAGGTACTAGACTTTAAGATGGCACTCTTCAAAAAAAATTAGACCCATCCTTAAGAATAATCTAACTGAAGTAGAAGAGGAAGAGGTTGAGATCATGTGGTGGAGACTAAAGAGGGCAATCAGAACAGCCACAGACCAATTCTCTAGGAGGGTCAGCAAGGCAAAAAGGAGATGATATCCTCTATGGTTCCCCAAAGAAGTGACAACCATTGTAAAAGAAAAAAAAAGGCATACAAGATGTACCAGAAAACTAAAAATGTGAAAGACTGGGAATAGTAGAAAGAAACAATAAGAGATGCAAGCAAAATTTTATGGCAGGCCAAAGCCCAGACAGAAGCCAAGATAGCAGAGGGGACAAAGAAAGTTAACAAATCTTTCTTTAGGTATACCAGGGAAAAAGAAGGAAGACAAAAGGGGGTACAGTGAAGATTGCTACAGGGGAAGAGAAGATAGCAGAAGACAATCCGGAGAAAGCTGAAATCCTAAACAGGCACTTCTGCTCAATATTTAATTAGGAGGATCCAGCAAATGGTCCAGCACTCACAAAATGCAGCACCCTTGAACCAGGGGTAGACACTAGCCCCTTCATGGAGGCACAAGTACTAGAGGCACTGAGTAAGCTGAAGGTGGAAAAGGCCATGGCACTGGATGAGATACATTCCAAAATCTTAAAGTAAGAGGGGAAGGAGATGACAGCCCCACTGATAAAACTGTTTACCAAATCCTTGATGAGCAGAGTGGTATCTGAAGACTGGAAAAGGGCAATAGTGGTCCCACTACACAAATAGGGCAGCGGTGAGGAGTCAGAAAATTACAGATCAGTAAGCCTCATGTCCATAGTGGGGGAAATTGAGGGAGTCACTGCTCAAGAAAAGAATTATAGCATTTCTCGAAGCCAGTGGGTAGCAAGACCCCAAACAGCATGTGTTTACAGAGGGGAGGTCATGCCAGACAAATCTATTAGAGTTTTTTGACTGGGTTACCAAGGCCATGGATGATGGGGGCAGTGGATGTGGTCTACCTGGATTTTAGCAAGGCCTTTGACTGAGTTCCACACATAACACTGCTAAAAAAGTTAGTCTACACAGGGGTTGGACCAGAAGTGGTAAAATGGGTACAAAATTGGCTGCAGAACAGAACAAGAAAATGGAACATTATCCTCAGAGGGTAGGGTGATCAGTGGAGCACCCCAAGACTCGGTGTTGTGGCCTCTGCTTTTCAATGTTTTCATAGCTGACATCTCTAACAGACTAGAGGGAAAGGTGTGTCTGTTCGCTGACAACACCAAGATATGTAAAAGGGTAGACACCATTGAGGGATTAGGTAAGATGGAATCAGACCTAAAGAAACTTGAAGAATGGTCTGGAGCATAGCAGCTGAGATTCAACACCAAAAAATGCAAAATCTTGCATATGGGAAAAAGGAATCCATAGAAGGAGTACTACCTGGGAGGGGAAAGACTAGCTGCCTCCAACCAGGAATGTGACCTTGGAATCATAATCTAAGATGACCTGAAAGTGGAAAACAGTGTGAGAAGGCGGCAATGAAAGCCCATGGAATACCAGGATGCATTGGGAGGGGAATTACGAGCAGGAGCAGGGAGGTGGTCCTGCCGCTATACAGAGCACTGATCAGGCCACACCTGGAGTACAGTGTCCAGTTTTGGAGGCCTCACCTCAAAAAGGACATCAACTGGATAGAGACAGATCAGAGAAAGGTGACAAAGATGATATGGGGATTGCAACAGATGCCAAATGGAGAAAGGCTGAGTGAACTGAACATGTACTCCCTGGAACAGAGATGGGAGAGGGGGGACGTGATCAAAACTTTCAAATACATAAAAGGAGTAAATAAGGTGCAGGCATAGGACATTTTTTACTTCAGAGAGGGCCATAGAACAAGGGGGCACAATCTGGGGCTGAAAGGAGGGAGGTTCAGTACCATCAGGAAGTATTTCTTAACAGAGTGGATGGTGGAAGCTTGGAATAGTCTCCTTCCAGGAGTGGTGGGTGCTACCATGGTAGGGGGAATTCAAGAATGTTTGGGATAGACACAAGGGAGCCCTCACACAAAAGGGCAGATGGGTGGGTTAGGAAAAGACAAAAACACAGAGCAGACTAGATGGACCTTGAGGTCTCCTTCTGTCATCACCTTCTTTGTTTCTATTGTTATCAGATTGAAACAAATTTATTTTGAAATATGACTCTCCAGTGAATAAGGTTCTGTTTTCAAAAACACTAAATTCCTTCATAAGTTTATAACAAAGCCTGATACAACTTGATTGTCAAGGTTATTTCAACAAAATATACATATGACACCCTTATTCAAATAATAGTACTGTTCAGAAATCTTCAATTAGGCAGCAAAAGTCTGGAATAACCATCCCTTCAGGGCTAATCACACAAGTTGTTTACAGTTAGATAATTTTGGGGGGCTGGCATTATAGTCTAGAGGTTTAAGCAATGAGCTGAGAAAGAGCTGTTCTGACCTGGTTTTGATTCCCACAACCTTCACGTGCATACTGTCTGACTGTGAGCAAGTCATTTAACATCAACAGTGCTCCTGGGTAGCCCCTGAAAACAGGCATTGTGCCTAGAGGACTTGACCTGTTTACCAAAGAATAAAAAGTGATTGAACAAATAGCTGTTCTCTAACTCATAATGGGTTGCTATTGTGTATGTTGGTATGTTGTTATCTTACTGTTTGCTCAGTATTTTATAATGCTGTTATTTATTTATTTTAAACTCAGGTTATTCTTGTACATCAATATTAATTCTCTGGTGAATATACCTTTTTTAATCTGTTTAATAAATTTTAAACAAAGAATTTTGACTGTGTTTTAGCTAATAAGCTTGCAAGTTACTACCCAAGGGTTTAAGCAATCTTTCTTTCTTTCTTTCCCTTCAATAGTAACTTGCAATCTGATTGGCTAAAACATAGTCACATGATGAAATATAGTCTGTGCTATTGCCCTGTTGCCATGACAGCAGCCATTCATATCTGAACTATTTGTCTCAAACTAGTTAATAATTTTTTGAACAAGAGCAGTTCTTTCCTAAACATGTCTGTTGATCACTAAAAACTGCTGCTAATCTTAAACACTGCTACTGCTATTTTTTACAAGTACAAGTGCATTGTTTATTAATCAGTGTTTCTCCATACAGAAAAAAAATTCACACTTCAGTAAATACATTTCTGCATGAACATCAAAAACAAAGGTAATAGTTATTCTAACCCATAAAGTGTGCGTACATGTTCTTCAAATGTGAATATTCCCGATGCAAGTACATTTCTGTCATCAATACAGTTTGACTCAATAATTCATTATTTTGTTGACAAAGACTGCACTTCCTTAGTGGTGACAAGTGTGGTGTTACTCTATCTTCTGCATAAGTTTGTTCTTTTGCTGATGAGTGTTCAGTAGTAATGAATCTGAGTTGAACCTGAATATGTCTGAAAAAAAGTCTCAAGACCATAAGTTAATTGGGGTTCTTGTAATCTATTCATAGTGCTTCTCTGACTTAATTATGCTCTCAAAGCATAAAGATGCTATTAACATTGGTCTCCATTCTGAATAATGGAGAATCTGTTTTGACATCTTCACTTTCAACTCTTTTAGAACTAAACATTTCATTGCCATAGTGGCTATATAAAAAATTGTGATCCCCAATTTCCCTGTTCTAGAGAAAAAAATACAATTAAGAACATAAGCAGATCAGATGTCATTAATTGGTTCACTTCCAAAGCTCATAACAGTAGTATGTGCAGTTCTTCTCACCAGTTGTGTGTAACTGAACAGGATCAGAACATATGAAACATATCAACATTTTCTTGGAGACTTTGCCAGCAATTAGTTTGATCTACAGTATAATTTTCATGCTATAATGCCCATAAGGAATGTAGTATGATCTATGTACAATTTAGTACTGAGCTGATTAATTGAGTTCTGGAGTAGGGTACATTGAGTTATATTTAATTCCTTTCTTAGATATTTTTCCCATCTAATAAAAACTTTATCGTAACTTTTCTTTGCTCTCTCTGTTAATTTTATATTTTTTTAATAATCCAAACATAATGGTTTGTTTTTAAGTTTTGTCATTTTTTCTATGTTATGGTCCATTTACCTAATCTGTTCGGGGGGATGTCACAGATTGGCCCTCTCCTAGAACTCAGTCTGGACTGTTAAAAGTTTTCATAATCATTCAAATGCCTAATGATTTACCTTGGTATGATGTCACCACTCAGTGTGAATCCCATTCAGGGAAATTCTAGGTCTGAATGACCTCATAATGACCTCAGACCTCAGAAAATGCAGTGTTCTTACCCAAACAGCAAATGACCCACTCCTGCTGTTACAGTTAAGAACACTTTGCTTTATAAATGGTAACTGTAGCCTGCCTCTTTGGAAAAAGATCACAGTCTTGTCAATGTATCCCTGGTTATCTATTCCTGAAATAACTCAGTCACAGACAGCATGAGGTATATAAAAAAATAACATTAAATATTCAAAAATATTTGCATATGTTATAGGATAACACAGAATAAAGGCTACGGGAAATACAGTACTTTAACAAAGGCAAAAATAACCTCTTTTGAAAAGATAAGAGATTGCACAGAAAAAAAAATAACTCAAAACTATCTAGATTCTTAGTAGAGTAGAAGGAGCTTACACACCACTGGGAACTGATGAGTTATGACACACTCAAAACCATGACGTTACTTGATAAGAATCCCAAGCATAACAATGCCCTCATTGTAAGCATACAACAGAAATGCCTTTGACTGGCTGATCCAGAAGCAAATGATTTGATACAGTTTAATGGACCAACATAGATGTAACAACAAGAACAAAGTGTTGTAGCTTTTGAACCAACCAATCCTTCGTCAGAAGCCTAATGCAGTTGTTTAGAAAAAAACAATACTTTTAACAGCTTGGTCATGCAGAAAAAAAAAACAGAAAATCCCCATTGGTTTAAAATACTCATTTGAAAAATACATAAAATGATGTCAGAGAAGTTTAGCAGCACCATAATACCTTCAGCCAGGAGTGTCCCAGAGCCAAAGGTTCTTGGTTGAACACACATACAAAGAATCTTACTGCATATACATTTAATTGACATAAGATAACACTGCTGGAGCAGATGACTCCTAAATCAAGCTATGGTTGTCACAGTGTGTATAATGATGTGATTACTGAAAAGCAGCCTCCACCCAGATTAAAGACATACTAAGATTGTCTTAGGAATCCCATGCATTTTCAATGCATGCATTATAGACAAGAATTTACTAGTAAAGTTTTCCTCTTCAGTTTCCTATATTTAATTATGTTGATTGATAATTTTATGGTTTATTTCTGATTCCATATTTGACAAGGCTGATACATAATATTGTTCAATCTGAAGACCTGGATCATCCAGCTCTGACCTATATAACTTTTTGTAAAAAGCTAAGAAGCTTTTCTTAAGTTTTCTGGTTGTCTACTTAAATTCTATCTCTCAACTAAAATACTATAATTTCTATTTTTGCTCCACATGCTTCATTCTTCTTGCTAGGTATTGTCTGCTAATTCACCGTTTAAAATACCAGTTACACTTAATTTTGTATGAATGTTTTTCTGTATACATAATGCCCATGTTTTGGATTAATTGTTTTGCTTCATTATATGCCTCCCTATACTCCTTTTCTTCTCTTATTTTTTTTCATTAAATTTTAATTCTACTTCCAGGTCTGCCAGGTTGTTAAGTCTTAGTTTGTTTTGGCAAGAGGAAGCTCCCATTACTGCTGTTTTAAAGGCATCCTGAATCAGTGATACCCGATTGCTTTGTTCCAGTTTAAATTTCCTAAAACTGTCCTTAGCTTGTTATATTCCTTTACAAAACTCTTTGTCATTCAAGAGATTGTTGTTCATCTTCTATAAACTAGTATAAGGTTTATTAACTCCTATAGATATTGTCTCTGTAACAAGGTTATGGTCAGAATCTGAACTAGGCCCAGTAGCAGAGATACTGTATACTGAACACATCACTATTCATAATCAATTTGTTTATGACAAACAGATAGTCCAATCTTGAGAATACTTTAGTTCTATTAGAGTAATTTGAATACTTCTTTATATTAGGTTTCAGTTCCCTTCAAAGTAGGGTTGTGCCATGTTAGCCTACACAAAGGATGGAGAGAAACAAAAAGAGAAAATTTTGCTAGGTAAAGATAATACTTTTACAAGGGTAATAAAATAATAGACCTATCTTTTCAGTAGCCTAATAAAGGTATTATCTTCACCTAGTTCAAAGGTTCTCTTTTAGTTCCCTCTAAAAATCTATAACATTATTATACTCTACAATATTATTTAGTATTCTGTGTTTATAATGGTCCCAGATGACTATATTACTGGTTTTGCCCAGTTCTGGGTTTATTAGACTGTTAAAGTCTCCACCTATTATTATAGTCTCTGAGTTTCACTTACATAGGATTTTATTGATATCTTCTATAAACGCATTGTATTTTTGTAACAGAGTGCAAAATGAGCCAATCACCATCATCTGGTTATGTATTATAACATTTAACAGGATTAGTCTACTCTCCTTGTCTGACCACAGTTCCAAAACTTTACATGGACATTTTTTGTTTAGCAAAACACTATTGCACCTAAAGACTGACAAAGTGCTAGGACCTTATTGACTTCACCCAGGGGTGCTAGCAGAACTCGATGTAGGACTGGGGGGCCCATTGACACATCTGTTAGCTGCTCACTGTTGACAGATGTGGTGCCAGAGGACTGGAGAGGAGCAGAGGTGGTACCTATCCACAAGGGAGGAAGTAGAAAGGAGGCTGGCAACTACATGTGGGTCAGCCTAACATCTGTTGTGGGGAAATAAATGGAACCCCCCTTTTGTTTTTTGCTATTTCTTTCTTCCCCAGGTCCTGGTCTGCTGCTATCCCCATACACCCATCCAGCCCTGTACCCTGAGATCAGGCCTCTGCCCCTCTTCCCACATGGATTACCCCCATGGCAGGGCAGTGAGGAGCCCCCATTTCTTGGCTCTACTCAGCTGAAACAGGATCCAGAACAGGGAGCGCCATTCAGAGTCAGGGCCTACGGCTGGTGGATGGATCATCCTGCATGACCAGGACCAGTTTTTTCCTCCTGTTTACTCCCTTACATAAGGGGCATGCAATGACACCAATGGAAGGAGCATGCACATGTATGATGTGCTCCTCCTGGTGCCTACCCCATCAATCCGCCTCTTGCTGTAGCAGCGGCACAATGTCCCCCAGCCTCTGCTAGGGGACAGCCATGCGCCGACCACTGGAGATCCCCCGCCCAAAGAGGGAGAACAGTCCATCAGACACTCAATCCCTCTTCTCCCCTGCCAACCCCCAGCAGCCAGTGCTCATTCCTGAACATGGGTCACCAGCATAGCGCGAGATAAGGCATCCAGCACCTCAGCTCTCAGTGCCACCATGCCAACCAATAAATGAAAACCTTAGTTAAACAGGATATATTGAATACATAGATAGAAACAACCTCCAGGATGACAGACAGCATGGTTTTGTGGTTGGCAAATAATGCCAAATGAACCTTATTAAATTTTTGACTGGGTAACAAAAGAAGTGGATAGGGGTCATCCAGTGGACCTTCTGTACTTTGACTTCAGGAAAATGTTTGATTCAGTGCTGCACAGATGCCTACTTAAAACATTGGAAGATCTAGGCATTGCCAAAAGCCTTGTCAGGTGGGTGGGAAATCAGCTTAAAGACAAGGGGTAGCTGTCGGGGGGGGGCATCAAGAAAGGTTACAGTCATGAGTGGTGTGCCCTACAGGATCAGTCTTGGGCCCAGCTCTGTTCAATATGTTTATATGCGACATAGGAATAGGCATTCAGGGCAAGTTCGGACTATTTTCAGATGATACTAAACTGGGTGGTAAGGTAGACAGCGTGGAGGCAATTACAGAACTTCAGAGTGACTTAAAAAGCTAAAAAGTTGGTCTAGTGTCTGGCAGCTGAAGTTCAACACAAAGAAGTGCAAAGTATTGAATCTGCATAAAGGGAACCCTAAGACAGAGTACTGGCTTAATGGGGTCAAACTCAGCACCACTCAGGAAGAAAGGGATCTAGTACTGCATTGAGTTTTGGAATCCACACCTCCAAAATGACAGGTTTGGGCTGGAGGCTATGCAGAGATGAGTAACAAAGATGATACAGGGCCTCCAAAGTCTCATATGAGGAATGCCTGGAAGAGCTAAACTTATTCTCACTGCAAACAAGAAGGGAAAGGGGTGATATGATTGAGACTTTCAAATTCTTGAGAGGCATTAATAAGGTGTCATAAACAAAACTTTTCCAAAAGGTTCCCAGTTCAACCACAATGGGGCACAAGTGGAAACTACAGGGAGTGAGCTTCAGAAAAGATATGATAAATAATTTTTTCATGGAAAGGGTGGAAGAGCCCTGGAACAGTTTTTTGACAGAAGTGGTGAGTGTAAGGACTGTAACAGCTTTCAAAAAGGATAGGATAGAGCAAGGACTCAAGGGGGAACAGTGGGAGTGGGAAAGGGTAAAATTTAGAAGGAGGGGCTAGATCCCAGGCCTATAAGAGATCTTGGAAACTCCCAGGAAGATTAGATAGACCAAAGGTCTCCTTCTGCTGTTACTTTTCTATGTTTCTCTGCTTCAGAATGATGACTCCTTTAGTTTTATTTGCACTGTACCTGAAGATGTACTGTAGCAATTTGCCCCACCCATTCCCTTTTGAATTTGAGTGTTTCTGTTTCTAGCAGGAATGTTTCATGTTCTGTGGAAAGGCAATATCTATTTTCAGTCTTATAAGGGAGTGTGAAATCATAGACTACATCTGTTTTTTTGGTGAGTTATACCATTCAGATTCCATAAAGATACTTTTATCAGCCTAGACAAATTAATAAATCTGTTGTTTTCCACCCCGTCATTAAAGCTTTCTTTGATCAAAACTTATTAAATGCCAGAATTTCACTGTGTAGGTTGTAAGCCTCCTTGTCTTAATCCTTCTTACTTTAATCTGTACTTGCTTTGACCTATAAAAAGTAGTTAACAAAGCAAATGAACCTGTACAGTACCTCCCCAGTATCATTTGCCCTTCCCCATGCTCCACCTTCCCAACCCATTGTGAGACTTTGGACCTATATCCACTATCTGCCACAGATACCCTTAAAGTACAATGAAAGTTCCAGGGATTCTACCACCCTCATGACATTGTAATACTTTTTCACAGTATATGTCTATTATAAAGACTATGGCCAATCTATTTCTGCATTTTGTTGTTTTTTTTTTTCTGTAAGAAAGAAAGAAAGAAAGAAAGGAAAAAGGGGAAAAAGTGTTACAGAAGGACAAAGTCATTGGATATATTGTTCCTTATAAGCAACCTAATTTCAGCTCCAGTCCTTTCTTTGGAAAAGTTAGGGGACTCGTCACCCTACGGGCTTTGTTTTTCATCTTTCAGTGAGCCTCCAGTACTGTCTGTCTGAGGTGTTGCCATCTTTCTCCATGTTATTCTGGTTGGTAGCTGAATTTTTATACTCAAGTCCTGCAGCAGATGTGTATTTTTTCCATATTTCCTTTTGTCTGGATGTTGTTCTCCATGTTCTCATTGGTTTCTGTAACCTCTTTAGAGTTTTCCTGCATTGTTAGTGATTTAATTAGCAGTTTTTGAGATAAAGGGAGACACTTTATCTTATCTTGTTTTTTCCTGATTTGAAGACTCTGGAACAACACTTGTGTTTGTATTTTGTCTTGTAATTCTTTTGAATTATAAAACTGATTTCAACAATTTTGAAACCTAGTTGGCTGAGAGGTATCTTTACTTATGCTGTTATCTCAACACAACAGCACTGGATAGAGATCCAGCAGCCTCTTCACAATAAAATCAGTACTAGCCAAACTTCCCTGACTACCAACACAAACAAAGTTGCCACCCTTACTCACTAAACACTTTCAGTAGGCCCTAAAAAGAAAACTGCCTTAAATTACAAAGTATAATAATTAAATGTTATTTACCCTCCTAATCCTCTTTTTACAGATGCAAACATAAATAAAAAAAATGTAATAGTACAGCATTTAAAGATTTAAATTT
Organism: Neoceratodus forsteri; assembly: GCA_016271365.2. Taxonomy (NCBI): domain Eukaryota; kingdom Metazoa; phylum Chordata; order Ceratodontiformes; family Ceratodontidae; genus Neoceratodus; species Neoceratodus forsteri. The sequence continues at coordinate 1,057,465,515 of CM057451.1, read as the reverse complement.
CTGGTGTTTCTTTGCTGACCATGAAAAATCCCCTTCCTATCCCCACCTGCTTACCAGGGAAATCTCTGCTTGCTATTTAACCTTATAAAATAAACATAAGCCCTGGACACATCTGAGGCCTTATGTTGTGTGAGTGTGGGCATGAACATTTTGCAAGCAGAACTGAACAGAGATTTGAATGTTTGTATTCTGTCTATAGTAAACATTCCATCTATTGTACATAGGAAAAATAGAATAGAAACAAAGTGAGGAAAAGGAAGGAAATAATATACAGAAGAAGGAGGACCAGTGAGAAAGCAGATAAAAGAGAGTGGATTGGGGGAAAAAGAGGGTTTAAGGGCTAATTTAAAAATGTAGTTTGCTGTGAATAATGTTTGAAACTGAGATGGCATGGCAATGCTGAAATATGCTGGGATTATTTTGTTGGAGTGAGTGAACAATTGAAAAAAAAAAATTAACATTTTTTTTTGTTTTTTCTGCATTTTTACTCCTTCCAAAAAAAGTAGTATTTTGGACCCATTTTCTAATCACAGTAAAACTCTTCAGGGTGTGCTTCTTGATGGGATAATGGCACTTCTCGGGTGTTTGAAATGTGTGCCATTATCAAAACACAGCACACATCCTGTCATGCCTTATCCATTAATTAAAGGCTGCTACTGATAATTAAACTTTTATGAAAAGATAGAAACTTTATTTACATAGTGCTTTTCCAGGACTCAAAGCACTTTACCAAACAGAAAACATCTAAATTACAGATAATATATCATAGCAGCAAAATATCTCATTTTTTTCCATAAACATGTATATATTCAATGATATTACTAAATAATAAATAAATCTTTATTTATAGAGCACTTTTCAAATTATCAAGGTGCCTTAACATACAAGATGAATAAAACAGAATAAAAATGGTAAAAGCAGAATACAAATATAATAAAATCAGTCCAAGCAGGCTAGGCACCATAAATCGGTTTTCAGGGCCTGCTTGAAACCCCCTACAGTCGTGCACTCCTGTAGCTGATGGGGTAGAGAATTCCATAGGACTGGAGCCACATACAAAAATGCATGGGCCCCCGAAGACTTTTAAATATTTTTTTTTATTTTTTTTTTTATTTTTAGTCTTTGGTAATCAGGTAAGGCCTACTAGGCACAAGTACCTGTTTTCAGGGGTGACCTGGGAGCATTGGGTGGTTAAGTGACATACTCAGAGTCACACAGTATGCAAGTGGAGGTTGTGAGAATCAAACTCAGATCTGGTCAGCTGGATGTATGAAGCTCATTCACACCTCGTTCCTCTGACTTCTAGGCTATACTGCCAGCCAAATACCCTTGGAATCTCTAGCAACCCCTCATCAGCAGAGCGTAGCAGTCACCCAGGGCAGTAGGGGATAGGAGCTCTTTCAGGTAGTCTGGGCCCTGTCCATGTAGGGCTTTATAAGTCAGAAGTCCATCTTTAATAGCGATCCACCACCGAACAGGCATCCAGTGCAGTTCGTACAGCACTGGTGTAATGGGACACGATCTAGAAGTCCCCATCAGCAACCAGGCTTCAGCATTCTGCAGCAGCTGCAAGATGTGGATATCAACCCCAGGCAGCCCTAGATAAAGGGAGTTGCAGTAATCAAGGTGCAGGGTCACAAAGGCATGACTCAGTGTAGGAAGATCACTGGACGAAACTAGGTGTTTGACCCTGGCGATGTTCCTCAGATGTTAAAAGGAGTACTTGACTACTGCTGACACCTGAGATCGCAGTGTCAGCCCATTGTCAAGAATCACCTCTAGGTCCTGTACCCATTCATAGAAACATGGAGCCGAATTCAGAGAAGCCAAAGCAGGATGCAAGGCAACTGGCATCGGAAAATATGGTGCAAGTCACACTTGTGTCCTGTGTTGAGTCCCCACAGGATTCACAGAGGCAACCTGCGACATGCAGCAGGCTGCCTGCGGCCAACAGCATCTATGCACCTGAAACCCCCTTGCGACATAGCGTAAGGAGGTTTCTGGCAGCATGTGCACCCTATTCAGGTAGGGTGGCCACTACGTCCACAAATGGGATTCAGAGACAACCACCAGTGAACAACTGTCAAAGACCAGTTACCCCAACAAAAATGTGGTCTAACTGGTCATTGTTGTTCACCGGAGGTTGCCACTGTGCCCCAGCCCCACAACCCCTGTGAGTTATGGATCCCCCCCATGGGCTCCAGGTCCCAGGAATGGCACACACTGTGCCAGGCTGGGTGTGTGGCACACCCCCAATGCCCAGACCCCCACGCACAGACATTGCGAGCCCCCTCATGTCCTGGGGCACGATTCCCCCCCACCATCCCTGTAACCCCCTGGTAGTCTAGTGACCCCCCAACCCACAGTGCAAGCCTCCCATGCCCCTCAATACCCCACCGGTGACTGGCACGGCACTCCCTCACCACCAGGGCCTGTCAACAATGCACCCACCATGTGTGTGTGTGTGTGTGTGTGTGTGTGTTGGGAGGTAGGGGACCACTGGAACACCAGGGCAGGTAAGGGTCCATGATCTGGGGGCATGGCAAGGGGGCTTAGGGTTGGCGCCCATGCTGTATGGGGCCTCAGAGGTGGGCATGGGGTGCCATGGTGGTCCTCGACTGGCACAACTGCTGTCCCGTAACCTGCAGCATTCTTGGTGCTGTGCCCGACCTTGTGCAGCTACCACAAGTCACAGGATGCAGACCGCAGCACCTGTTCCGATTCTGAATTGGGTGCAAGGGCCAGGTCACAGGGCAGGTCGCCGCAAGCTGCCATTGACGCAGCTTGCGGTGGATGTTTCTGAATCCAGCCCTTAGACTTTGATGGCAGATAAGGACCTCTTGGCCCACCTAGTCTGCCCATTTCCCTACCTATTGAATAAGCAGCTGATCCTAATTAACCAACAGCTTATTTCTTCCTACCCCCCCACAAGAATTGCCTTATGCCTGTCCCATGCATTCTTGAATTATCCCACAGTTTTAGACCCAACAACCTCCTCAGGAAGGCTGTTCCATGCATCCACCACCCTCTCTGTGAAAAATACTTCCTCACATAGCCCTTGAGCCATCCCCCTCTATCTTCAAATTGTGTCCCCTTGTTCTTGTGCGTCTCTTTTTCTAAAAGATGCTACTGTCTTGGACATTGTTGATTCCACTGAGGTACTTAAAAGTTTCTATCATGCCCCCCCCTTTCCTCAAGGGTATACATATTAAGCTCCTTTAGTCTGTCCTTGTATGACTTCTCTTGCAGACCCTGCACCATTCTAGTTGCCCTTCTCTGGACTGCCTCCATCTTATCTATGTCCTTGTAGAGATGGGTTCTCCAGAACTTGATGCAGTTCTCCAGATAGGGTCTCACCAACTGTCTATACAGAGGTATAACAACTTCCTGTTTTCTGTTGGTAATGCCTCTCTCTATGCATCCCAGTATCCCCCCAGCCCTCCCTACTTCCTTCTCACATTGCTTGATATGATTACCCTAGGTACCTTTCAATTTTTGTTGCTGTTACTACCCCCCCCATTGTGTACTCTTCCCCTGGGTTTTTGTTTCCCAGGTGCATTATTTTGCACTTCTTTGTATTGAATCCAAGCTGCCATACTTCTGACAATTCCTCCAACCTTGCCAAGTCCCTTCGCATCCTTCCCATGCCTCCTTGTGTATCAACCCTGTTGCAGATCTTTGTGCCATATGCAGAGAGGCATACTTTTCCTTCCAGTCCCTCTGCAATGTCATTTATAAAGACGTTAAAAAGGGCTGGACCCAGTACTGAACCCTGCAGTACCCCACTAGTAACACCCCTTTCTTCAGAGTAAACTCTGTTTACAATTACCTTCTGTGTCCTGTTGTCCAGCCAATGTTTTACCTAGGCTACCACCCTGGGACCAGCTCCCAGGCTGGTTAATTTGGACATTGTTGATTCCACTGAGGTACTTAAAAGTTTCTATCATGTTCCCCTTCTCCCTCCTTTCCTCAAGGGTATACATATTAAGCTCCTTTAGTATCTCCTCGTATGGCTTCTCTCCCACTCCCAGGCTGGTTAATTTGTTTATTAATCTTTTGTGTGGGACTGTGTCAAATGCCTTGCTAAAGTCTAGGTAGGCCATGTCCACAGCCCCTCCCTGGTCTACTACTTTGGTCACCCAGTCAAAGAAATAGATTAGATTTGTCTGACATGACCTTCTTGCTGAGAACCCATGCTGCCCCACAGATCTCTAGGTACTCAACAATTCTTTCCTTCAGAAGTGATTCCATCACTTTCTCTACCACAGAGGTCAAACTGACAGGTTTGTAGTTTCCTGCCTCTGTCTTGCTCCCACTTTTGTGAAGGGGAAGCACATCCATCTTCCTTCAGTCCTCAGGTACCACACCATCCTCCCATGATTTGTAAAAAGGGTAGTCAGTTGTGTCACTAGTTCTTCCCTTAATTCTTTTAGAATTCTGGGGTGAATCCCATCAGGACCCATTGCTTTGTCCACCTTCAGATTTAGGAGTACTTTCAGAACCCTTTCTTCTGTGAAAGGACTGGGATTGACCCCCCCATCCAAAGTGCTTCTATTAATTGGATAAGGTACTTCCCACTCTTCCACTTTTGTGAATACTGAGCATAAATATTCGATCAGTATCCCTGCTTTTTCACTGACCCTCACTACCCAGCCACCATCCATTCTATTCAGACTCACTATCCTTCCCTTTGTCTTTCTATGCTCCCTGATGTACCTATAAAAGGTTTTATCCCCCTGCTTTACCGAGTTACTATCTTTTCTTCAGTTTGGGCCTTTGTTATTCTGACTTTCCTCCCTGCTTCCTTCTGCCTTAACTGTGCAGTTCTTTGTCCTGCTCCTTCTGTGTTTCCTTATACTTCATAAATGCAATATTTTTCTCCCCAATCTTTCCTGCCACCTCTTTTGAGAACCATAGTGGCTTTTTCTTTCATTTTGATTTGTTTATTTGCTTCACACAAAGGCTTGTTGCCATGTGTTGCCTCTGTGATGTCAGTTTTGATGTTTCCCCTTGTTGCTGCACACCTCCTTCTTGCCTGTTTACTAGTGCCTTTCTAAGGCACTCTCCCATCTTGCCAAAGTCAGCCTCCTGAAGTCCAGTAACATCACTTTTGTAGTACCGTCACCCACTAGGCAGGACCCTTGGACAGGCTCGTCCACAGTTATAGACCTTATCTTTATAAACCTCCCGAACCACCTCTCCAAAGTCAGAGTGCTTCCCGATGTACTTAGTGACCACTCCCCTGTCTCATGCTGGTGGACAAATAAAAATACTCCTAACAGACCTAAAACTTCCATCCAAAGGCGCCTCAAAAAAGGTGCCCTCTCTCGCCTCAGAGTGTACCTCTCCACCTGTGACTGGGATCCAGTCCATACTGCCCAATCTTTAGATACTGCACTCACTGCATTTATTACTATCTTCAATGCTGCCTGTGACATATTTGCCCCTTTCACAAAGAAGGTAATAAAAACCTGGGACACCCCTTGGATTACCCAGTCCCTCCTACAACTGATGCATCACAGAGATAACCTCTGGCATAGGGCCCTATCCTCTCAGCTGCCCCATGATAGACAGCTCTACAGAGAAGCAAGAAATAAATGCACAAGGGCTATTCGGCAAGCCAAGGCCACCTACTATCACTAAGCCTTTACCACCACTTGGAGCTCTGGGAAATCTTTCTGGAACAATGTCAAGGAACTCTGTGGGAAAGTCACCAACACAGACCCAACTCAGCTCTTAGTTCAGGGTACCCTTTCTCATGTCCCCACCGCCATATTCAATACCCTAAACACTGCCTTCTCTGACCTTAGTCATGTCCTCCCTATAAACTTCTTTGACCCCATTTCCCACACACCTACTGTTACACCTTGTTCCCCTACACACCCTCCTTTCAGGCTGTGCATAGTCTCTTGCAATGAGGCTAAACACTACCTCTCAAAAGCCCTGCATAACTTGCGTTATAGCAGTGACTCCCTTGACCTTAAAATTCTTCGGCTTACCCTTAATGAGACTCTGCCACATCTCACCAAACTCCTCAACTACTCACTGTGCCTTGGCCAAATCCTACACTATGGAGGAGGGTTATCACACCTATCCTAAAAGGGTGATCCAACAACCCTGGCAACTATAGGCCCATTACTATCCTTCCTCCTCTCAAAAGCACTAGAAAGAATTGTGTCTGACCAACTCATGGAATACCTGGAAAAATATGGACTCCTCTGCCATGAGCAACATGGTTTCAGAAAAGGGCACAGTACTACCACGGCACTACTAGAATTTACATCTTACATTCATGAAGCTCTTGAACAGGGGTCAGCAGTAGGGGCAATCTATGTTGATTTGACCAAGGCATTTGACACTGTCAATCATGAGCTTCTTCTTCATGCCCTTGCATCCCTCCATATTGCACCTGAAACTATCTCCTGGTTCAAAAACTATCTGACTGACAGAACGCAGCAAGTAAAAATTAGAAACACACTCTCCTCTAAGCAACCAGTTCTAGCTGGTGTCCCTCAAGGGTCAATACTTGGCCCTCTCTTGTTCACTATCTTTCTGAACTCACTCCCCCAAGCCTGCAGTGGAAAGCTATTGCTATATGCTGACGACGCCGTGCTATATTGGAAACACACCAACCTCATCCATCTCCAAAGTACACTTCAAGGCTGTTTTAGAGAGCTTGAATACTGGTTCACTGACCACCGTCTAATACTTAACTATGACAGAACAAAATCCATGATGTTTGCCCACCGTCAAAATCCCCTCAGTAACTACCAGCTCTCAATCTCAAACTTACAGGGTACCCACATTGAACAGGTCATTTTAAATATTTAGGTATCACTCTGGACACATCCCTTACCTACCACCATCATATTAAACTTCTCTCCTCATCAGTCAATACCCGACCTGACATTCTTTACAGACACAAACACTGCCTTACCCCACAGGCGCTACGGTTAGCCGTTACAAGCTCAGTCCTTTCATTGGTCGATTATGGAATAACTATTTACACTGCTGCTGACCAATCAGCCCTAAGCAGCATCAATATAGCACTCAACAAAGCCTGCCGCATGGTCACTAGCAGCAATAGACAAATGCATACTTGTTTGTTCTATTATCGAGCGGCCTGGCTAACCCTAGAAGGGAGGCTTAAATACCAAACCTGCCTCCAAGCCAAAAGGATCCTTATGAAACCCACACCTAATTGTCTACGCTGCCTCATCCGACCAGCCCCCCATAGGGGCACCCCTAGATGCCTGGCCGGGACCTCCTATACAGTCCCCCATTGCAGGACCTCTCTAAGGCAAAGATCTTTCCATTATCGTGCTCCCCTCTGACTAAACAATCTACCATCTTCCATCTTACTTGCCCCTAATCTAAGTCAATTCAAAACCGGGATCAAGAGGTTTCTTCTTAACTCTGAGACCTGTAGCTGTTTTCCATCATTCCCCCTAGGTTGTCGGTCACCGGGGCCACCACACCGTTAGGACCATTTCAACCCTCAGATATTATCTGAGCCTTGGCAATACCTTATACTGTGATTGTTGAAGCCTTGTAATGTCCTGTTTTGGAAACTTCTGTACAACTTGTTCTCTGTGTAATCTTCTATTACAACTGACGTGTAGCCTTTACTTGTGCTATGATTTAATCTTTTGTCAAAATGTAATATCTCTGTTTTGAGAACTTTGTACACTCTGTCTTGTTGTAATGTCCTGTCGTGACTGACGCGGAGCCTTTGCAAAGGAGTCCTTGACTCAAAGGTTGTAATTCCGAAATTTTCAATAAATAAATAAAATGGCTTGTCTCTAGCTGAGTTTATTGTGAACCACACTGTTTGGTGGTCACTTGTTCCCAGATGGCTACCCACTTCTAGATCAGAGATCCTCTCACTGACCTCATTTGAGAGTATAAGGTCTAAGATTGCTCCCTCATGAGCGGGTTCCAAAACTAGCTGTCTGAGGCATGCCCCCTGTAGAACATCAGAAATGGCGCTGCTCTTGGATGTGGCTGCAGCAAAGGTGCTCCAGTTAGCATCTGGCATATTCAGGTCACCCATCAACAGTAGTTCCTCTTTCTTTGCCATCCTAAGGATGCCTTCTATCATATCCTTATCCATTCCCTCCCCCTGAGATGGGGGCCTGTATACAATCCCTGTGTGGATTCTGGTGCCATTTCCATCTCTAAGGTGACCCACAGTGCCTCCTCTTCTCCCTGTTTACTCTTTTGTTCTGTTGCTTTTATCCTTTCCCTTACATAGAGAGCTACTCCTCCCCCTCTTCTCCATCCCTGTCTCTTCTGTAGGTTGTATACCCTAGTATGTTAACAACTCAGTCATGGTTCTCTGTGTACCATGTTTCTGTGACTGCCATGATATCCAGGCATCCCTCTTTCTTCAAGGCCACCAGTTCAGGGAGCTTGTTGCGTAGACGACAGGCATTGGTAATCATTACCATATATTTCTTGATGGCCTTACCCCTTTTTGCCCTGTCCCTGTCCTTATTGCCTTTGTTCTTTTCTCCATTTACCCCTTCCCTTCTCCCTATCAACGTCTCTATCTTGGTGTTTACCTCACTTACTACCCTGATTTTTTGGGGGGGCTAGGATTTCCCTGCTCCTTTCCAGTGCTTTCCCCTTGGGTAGTTTAAATGCTTGCCAATGAAGCATTTAAACCTATCACCTAGTATCTTGATTCCCCTCCTGGACAGATGCAGACCATTGCACCAGTATAGGCCTGCATCACTCCAGGTGAACCCCCAGTCCCCAGTGAAGCCAAACCCCTGAGCTCTGCACCAGTTTTTCAACCACTGATTGAATCCTATGGTGTGGAGCACCCTAGCATCACCAATGTCCTAGACAGGCAGCACCTCTGAGAAGGTTACCATGTGTCCTACTTGTCTAAGGCCCTTCCCAACTCCACAAACTCTTCCTACACTGCTCTGATCCCTTTCTCAGCCAGGTCATTCGTCCCTAGGTGGACAATGACATCCAGCTCCCTCCTCCATGCAGCTGCTTCTGTGATCCTGAGGATTTGCTCCCTGTCCCTTCAAGCCATGGCACCAGGAAGACACCTTACCTCCCTCTCCCCTTCCTCCCCCAGTTCTAGCCTCCTAACAATGGAGTCTCCACCAGGAGTTGTTTCCTTCCCCTGTGGAGTTCCATGCCACCCTCCTGTGGGTCTCCTTTTTGAAGGTTCCCAGCATCCTCCTTGGTCTTCACTGTGGGCACCTCCATAGAGGAACCACACTTTGCCAGAATGGCATATGAACTGTGGAAAGTTATAACTTGAGGGATGCACCTCTGTTCTACCACTCTCACCCTCCCTGAGCCCACTGTGGTCCAACCAATCCTCTTTTTTTGGCAACCTCTGAGGCAACGGCAGTGGCCTGGTGGTCCCTGGCTGGGAGAGGAGGTCCCCCAATCCTGGCCAGTTCAGCCTGGAAATGAGCAAACTTCTCCCTCAGCCTAGAGAGGTGCCTGCAGATGGGACAACACCACATCCTCCAGAATGTCTCCCAGAAGGCTGCTGCTCCATAGCCACTGCACTGCACCACTCCCATCATGTCTTATTCTGGTCCCTCAACTGTTGTCTTGGATACTTACTGTTTCCTCTATTTATTTATTTATTTATTTATTTATTTATTTATTTATTTATTCTCCCTACTTACTCACTGCCTCTTTGCCCTTTAACTCCTGATCTTCCTGTTCTGAGACAAGAAGTTCCTATATTTCTCAGTAGTCTCCTTACTTGCTCAGAGTCATACCTCCAGCAGCTAGGGGAGGACAGAGAACTATTGTTTTCCTTCAAGGATGGTGAGTCTTTTGTGGCTCTGTGATCACTCACTTCCTGCTCCCAAACAGGAAGTTCCTGTTGTCAGTCAAATCCAGTGCCTAGAAAAGTAGAAATGGCTTAGGGTTGGGGGTGGGGAGGGAGGAAATATATTCTCAGTGGAGAAGTATAGTTATAACAGCAGCTCCTTTCTCTTGCTGTTCTCTGACAGAAGCTATCGAGGGCAGTTTTTAAATCTGGCTTTAACCTGGTTTCCTGTTAGCTAATCCACCCTCTACTTTACTGCCCTTTGTACACCTAGTTAATTGCACAGATAACAATTCCCTTCAGGCAACTGAAACAAACATCTAGATAACTGCACAGATAACATTTTACTTTAGCCAACTCAGACAAACACTCTAACTCCTTTTTTTTTGTTTTTACCCTAAATTGAAGGTCCGAGTAGTAGAGTACTAGTTCTTTAGTCCCAGTAGAGAAGTATAGTTATAAAAGCAGATCCTTCCTCTTGCTGTTCTCTGCCTGTTCAGAAGCAAGAAACTGGGAGACCCCCAGGTAAAGTCTGATTGACTAACCAGCCCCCACCCCCCCATCCGGTAACCCGGATCCACAACCATCAGCTCGGTCTTTCCTGACTTCAACTTCAGCCATCTGGAATTCATCCAATCCTGGATTTCAGCGAGGCAATTGTTAAATACTGAAAGCACACTATCCTGATCAGGTGCAAAACACAGGTAGAGCTGGGTATCATCAGCATAGCAGCGAAACCTCAGCCCATACTGTCTTACAATGTCTCCGAGGGGCAGCATGTACACTGCGAACAACATGGGGACAGTACGCAGCCCTGAGGAACATCACATGGCAGAGAGAATGGATTGGAAGAAAAATCACCGACACCACCCTCTGCATTCTGCCAATGAACAAGGGTTTAAACCACCTGAGAACTGTACCAGACAGGTCACAGATGAACCTCAGGCACTTGAGTAACACCCCATGGTCTACAGTGTCAAAGGCTGAGGAGAGATCAAGAAGTACCAAGATGGAATGGTGCTTTTAATCTCTCACCATCAGGAGATCATTGAGCACCCAAACCAGTGCGGTCATGATGCTATGCCTCTTACGAAAACCAGATTGGAGAAGTTCATAGATGTTATGGATGGTCAAATGGTTCTCCAGCTATAAAGCTACAACCTTCTGAATCATCTTCCCTACAAAAGGAAGGTTAGAGATCTGTCTGTAGTTAGCATGGCAGTCTGGGTCCAGAGAAGCTTTCTTCAGGAGAGGTGTCACCACTGCCTCCTTCAGGGAGCTAGGGAACTCACCTGAGTCAAGAGAGCACCAGACTATCCCTGCAAGGACTGAGCCAATGATGTCATAACAACCCATAATTAGGGATGTTGGGCCTGGGTCAGAACTACAGCACGTTGGGCACATACCCTGGACAATCCACATAACATCCCCAAAGTCCAGCCAGTTGAATGTACTCCAGGCAAAGCAAGGGAGAGTGACCTCACACCAATCACTAGCAGCCCCCATAGAGTGTGCCGGTTGGATCTCCGCCCTTATGCCAGCCACCTTATCCACAAAGAACTGAGTGAGCTCATCACACTCGGGCTGTGAACTTAGAAACCGGAGACAGGCCAGGTTGCACAGCCTGTCCTCAGTTCAAAAGAGCCGAGAAGGTCAGTTCTGAGCAGCAGCATTCTCCCCAGACAGGAACTCTGCCTTCTTACAGGCGATTGTTGATTGATAGACTTGGTAATGTTCCATCAATCTAAGATGGTCGGCCTCCAGGGCTGGTTTCTGCCAGCAATGCTCTAACCTTTGTCCTAATCACCGCAACTCCCTCAAGGTCCCATTGAACCAAGGTGACCGAGGATGAAGGGAGAGAGGATGAACATGGACAGGAGTGATAGAGTCCAGGGCTATGGTAACAGCCTTATTATAGGCCTGAACCAGGCCCTCTGGGCTCCCACTTGCCTCATGAATTTCCAGTAGGTCAAGTGCTGCACAAGGCCATCAGGGCTCACATTCCATAAAGGGAGGTATCTGACCATCTCCATTGGGGCTGACCTATAAGGGGGGGCACTGAAACTGAGCCTCATGGTGTAGTGATTGGGCCATACAACTGGTTCTGACCCCAAATCATAGACCTCAATCCCCAGGAGGAATACCAAGTCAAAAGAATGACCGTGTTTATGAGTAGCAGAGGTAACAATCTGTGTAAGGCCCAGTGATGTCATCAACTTGAGGAAGTTCTGTCCAAATTGTGAAAGTTAGTTGTCGACCCAGGCTTTAAAGTCACCCAGGAACATCAGCTTGGGTGACTCAAATGCCATGTCGATCACAAAGTCCGGTACTTCCTGAAGGAATCGCTTCTCATCCCCCAGGTGGATGGTAGACGAGGGTGATCCTATAGCCTACACCTGCTACTATGGTACACTCAAATACTGGAATGCATCAATCTCTTAAAAAAGCCTGTCTAAACATCCATATCTTTAGCTGAGATGTAAAACTTTCCACTGTTTGGGTAGAATGGATGTTTTTTGGGACAACATCCCAGAGTCTTGGTGGAGCTACAGAAAATGCTTGGTCCCCAGCAGCCTTTACTCTTGATACTAGAAATGATAAAAGCCCTTGGGTATCTGTGTAGAGAACTTTAGCACCCAGGTGATCCTCTTGATGGGCTGTCAGTAACTCACAAATGTAAAGGGGGCTACCTCCATTTATAGCCTGGTAGACCAACAAGAGAACTTTTAATTCAGAGCATCATCTAATTGGGAGCCAGTGTAACTTCATCAGAGTTTAAATAATATGATAACATTTGGAAACACCAGGCAGCAGTCTGGCAGCCAAATTTTGCAATAGTTGAAGATGTGGTAACCGAGTAGCTGGTAGAGCTTGTTGCAGTAATCGATTTGTGAGGCAGCAAAAGCTTGAACTAGTATGTACAGATCGCCATGGTCAATGAAGGGACAGAATCTGGTTAGATTATACAAGTGGTAAAACACACTTGTAACAAAAGCATTAATGTGAGAGATACAAGTCAGTCTGAGCCAACTAGAAGCAATTCATTCTTGCTAGGATTGAGTTTCAGCTAGCTTGTACTCTTCTAATACTTGATCTCCATAATGGTCATTTCAACCACATGCATTGGATCCTTCTGACTAGGTCTAAATGAGAGGTAAAACTGAGTGTCATCTGTGTAACAATGAAAACTTAAGCCATACCTTTGTATCACTTCTCCCAGTGGAAGTGTATTTCACTGTGAATAACAATGGGGACAGTATCCTGAAGGATGCCACACATGACTTGTGAAGGGGCAGATTGGCAGTTATGCAATACCACAGTCTGGTGATAATTTTCCAGGAAGAACATGAACCAGTGTAGCACTGTTGCAGACAATCCACAGAAACACCTCAGGTGCTCCTCCAACTCCCCTTTGTTCACTACATAACTTTTTGTACTTGGGACTGATGATGATCCAAGACATTCACCTTTTTTGGATTCAAGCATTCACTTGAAGACGAAACCTTAGACGTGAAAAAGTCACTTTTTGGGGGTTGATTTTTTTCCTTTTCTGGCTGATTGCTGTCTTTTTGCAGTGCAACTGCCTACCTGAGAAATAGAATGTGCCCCATCAACGCTTTGATCCATTTTTGCATTCACTTGCATGCTTGCACAAAGAACGTCTTGTGCTAGTAGCACATTTCAGAGGAGTGTCTGTGTTGGCGAATGCAGGGCTCGCTATAGGAGGTGTGTCTCTCATTCCCAAATAAGCCAGCATGCTAGTGCTGACACCAACATTATGTAAAGTGGACACACCTTCTAAGGAAAATGCTGCTGCAATCAGAGACAAGCTCGTCAGGGAGGGGCACCGATGAGATGCCTCCCGACGTGCCTTTCCTGGTGAATCATTTCAAGGGGACATGAATTGGGATTGGCATGCAATGTTGCCTCAATAATGTCTAATTGTTAATAAAGATTCTATTTTACATCAATATTACTCTAGCATATATTGTTTTGTGATGATTTTCATTTGTTCTTGACACGGTTGTTTCTCCGATGTTGAGGATTTTTTTTAAACCTCAAGATCTGCTCCATGTAAGCGGCATTATAAGTGACATCCCCATTTGAGCCCATGTATGGTATTCAGCTTGGTTCAAAGTTAAAACAAGGTAATTAGAAGAAACATGATGGTATTTTGAGTTAATTATTGTTTACTACTGATGTATGTTTAATTTGACATTCACTGTCAAAAGCAGATTTCTAGTTGTACATTCAGTACCCCAGTTTAACATTGGTTTAGGGCTGCAGAATCCATCTACCAATATCTGTTTAAAAAGGTATAAACCTTAGACTGTGGTGAGAATGCATAAATTTTTGTGTACACTGTCATGCTCTGTTTAGGTTATATTACATACTGCCATACTGACTAAAATTTAAATAACTATTGAATTCTGGTTTGATTCTTTTTCTGATCATTGGCCCCCATTCCTCTAACCCCCAAACTTTTCTTTTTATTTCTGTTGCAATTTTTATTCTTTGCATATTTCATTGTCTAAAAGTGCTAATCTGCCATTATAGTAATCAAATTAGTCAGAACCAGTGAGTTTGTAAATGTCATTGAACGTTGCACATTGCGATGTCCACTACAGACTGACAACGGTCAACTGATGTAGCAAAACTGTTGAACACAAAAACTTAAAGCCTGCATTTCAATTCATTTATTCGTTTCCCAATTCCATGCTGTTAGCTTCTGATGGTTTGTTTTTTTTCATAGAGTCACACAGTAAGTCAGTGGCTGAGCTTGGATTCAGACCTTGTCTTTCTCTGTCTGGTGTGGTTTTGGTGATGGCAGTGAGAGAATTTTCTTTTGCTCCACCTCCCATCCACAACATTCTTTTCCCAAGGCACAGCAACAGTGCACCATTGCCAAAGAGTTGGTGATGGAAAACTTCATTTTCTCATAGTGGATGCTACAGCAGTGGATTGGGACTTGCTACTGCTGCGTACAGAATAATCGTTAAATGGGTCCCTGTTGACACCAGAGGGTCTATCTGGGGATGCACCACAGCTGATGCTAAGAAAAATAAATAAAAAAAGAACAGAAAAATAACCCCCACCCCCAAAAAAAAATTGATATTGGTATATGGGTACTGTAGAACACAATGTACTCTTTCATTCACAGAGCTTGCCTGAAGGGGTGCCTAGACACACTAATCCTGTTGGTTGAGAATGTTGAGAGATGGCATTCTTCCCTTAAGCCTTTTTCTTTGTTTTTGTTCATTTATATTTCAATCTCTCCTGGCAGTAAAAATAAATAGAAAAAACACTGAGCCACAAGCAGTATACAATCAGTAAAAGTTATGATTTATCTCAGCTGGTTATCAATTTCATGTTTACAGACATGTTGAGAACCTACTTTGTACAACAGTGTCTTGGCAAGTGGTAAATGGATGGATATTGAATGTGGAGGAACATGCAATATCATATTATTTAACATGTTATTTTTTTATATATAATATGTCCAATATTTGTTTAGGATGCTGCCTCATCCCCCCCCCCCCACACTTCCTTCCTCAAAAAAGAAACAAATCCCCAGTTGCACACTAATTTATAATGTTGGGTATCAGTTGGTTGTATTTTTTTATTTTATTGTTTTTTTTTGATGACATGGAACATCCATATACAGTACATGCATTTGTCTTAAGTATGTATTTGAAAGTTAATATCTGGATATGTGTCATTCATCAGTTCATGCTCATGGATATTGCATATTTCATATTTCTTTTGCAGGCAATTATTTCCTTTAGGAATATGTACAATGAAGCCTCACATTGCCTAGTTTGACTCATTTCTGGGCTGTATTATCAATCTATTTGAGTAACCAAAATGTGAAATAGATTGGTACAAGCAGAATTGTATTCGATACTCATTAACTCCACTTGCATTCTCTGTTACTCTGAGCAAGTTTCACATTAATGTATATTGACATTTGCTAGAATTCTGCTAAAGTAGCAGATTGTTGCCTGTATGTACTTATTTTGTTATGGCTGTGTTTACTGAATTGAACCCAGTATATGTCTGCGAATATGATCTATACAATATTTTAAGACTGATTGTGGGGCTTACCTGCAAGAACGATGCTGACATTGTATGTTTATTGCTAATAGCCAGGTTGTGTATTCACCATAACTGACATGGTATCAATTTAATTTGGGTGTGCTATTATTTGTTATTTTTTTAACCAAATTAGCCAATTATTCATCATCCCAAACATCTGTTTTTTTATTCATTATTCATGCTGACAAAAATTAAAGTACTTTTAAAATGTTCCCACTGTCCATACTATGATGTGCAACTCCAATGAAGTTGACATTCCACATCTTGGTGTCCGCATGTATATCTAAAATGTCTGTTTGACCTGCTCAAACATTTAACAAATTATCAGCCCCCCCCCACACACACCTCCTTCCCTCACAAAGTGTTATTAATTTATGTGTTATAAAATGTGATCAATTAGCTTTCAGTTACTACTCTGGTGTATTTGGCATAACTTACTGATTTAGCAGTAGAAAAAGCAACTGGGAAAGAGATAGAAAATTTGTTAGAAATACAGGCAAGACAATCTGATTTTAAAGAGGATAGAATAATATTTTCTTTGAAACACAATTAAATATTTTTCAAAATCAAAAATATTGTTAATAAACATTGGCAGGTGTTACAGGCTACTCCAGTAACACATAACATCTTTCAAACACCTCCTTTAGTGGTTGCAAAAAGAAATAAAACATTGAGCAACAGATTAATGAAGACAGAGCACAAAATCCCAGAAACTGGAGCACAACACTTTTTAAATTTAAATGAAATAAAGGGAAATTTCTCCTGTGGACACTGTTCAAACTGTAATAACACATATAGGATTAAGAAAATTAGTAACACTGCCAAAGATGAAGAAATTATTATTAATCAATTTATAAACTGTTCAACAACAGGTGTTATTTACCTATTGAAATGCCCATTTGACAAAGTTTATATAAGCAAAACAGAAAGGATGTTAAAAACTCAGATTAGTGAACATAAATCTGATATTAGAAGACAGGATATAACGTCACCAGTCACTAGATACTTTATGGAATGTGGACACCAGTTACCCCAGTTACGCTTTTTTGGAATAAAAAAAGTTATACCAGACACTTGAGGAGGAGATTTCAGGACAAAAATTTTGACTAGGGAAGCATATTATATTGGTAGATTTGAAGCAACAAATTTCAGATTTGGACTAAATGAAAGTATAGATTGGCAACCATTATTATAAACTATCTTGAACAATAGTTTAATTTGGGTATTTTAAGGTCTCTTTACTCAATATTGGATGTAGACATTATTAAACATATAAATGCGTTTAAATAATAAATAATGTATATGAGTGTTCTCCCTTAACACATTGCACTTTGACTGCGAAAGAAATCCAAACACACAAGGGTTAAAAACAAGAGTGTTTTAGTTTATTGGAGATTTAACACCTATATTTTGATAAGGTGCCACCTATGCAGAAAGTCTTTTTATTTTCTGCATGGCGGGTCAGGTTTCTTTATTAAGCATAAAATGGGTTAAAAGCATATACTGTATGTAGATATACCACTTTAAGAGCTATTTTATGTAGTTCCATTATAAAAGTAATAAAACATAAGTATTTAAAATGAGAATGTTTTAGTTACTTAAGTCTGGATACCTATGCTACAGCAAGGTGCCACCTATGTAGAAAGCCTTTCCCATTTTCTGCATGGCGGGTCAGGTGCGGAAGAGGTGGCAGATATCGCGAGATTCTTGCAGTGATTCATAATTTTCCCGCGCCTGATTCCTTGACTACGAGTATATAAACCCATAACAGACTGGGCGACACACCTCCTTATACAGAGAAAGCAGGAGGTCTCGCCACAGCCTACATCAACTGAGTAAGTACACATTTTACTAGATTAAGAGTTGATAATACATCTAATTCATGCAAAGTTTTACTGACTCAGAACTTTTGTTGTTAGGAGTGTGGACCGGAAGAAACATAAACAAATATATATCTGAAACAAACACGTTTTCCAGGTGAAGTAAGACCATATTTACTAATTCCAGCAAATTAGTTATAACATATTATCCCCAGCAATAGGCAGTAAACTTCAGAGAGGATTAGTTGCTAACTTTTGAATTGATATAAAAGTAAAATTGGTTACATAGGTTTGTAACAGCATTTTGAAACAAGGATGTGAAAGGAATTAGCCTGCAGATGTTGCGAGATGCTTGCCACATTTTTGTGAGAACCAGTGTTTAACATATTAATTGGAGCTTTTAATAAGTATATATTTGTGATGTAACAGCAAATAGAGATGCCAGTGATACTATTTGGAGGTGGGGACAGAGCGGGAGATGGGCCATAAGCGTCACGAGATACCCATGATGCTGTACACCCACTTGCGTTTCATTTTTACCTTGTGAAATCCATAAAAGCATGTGTTTTCATTTTTAAATGAAATGAGTAATGGCAAACATCATTAGACATCTAAAACTGACTAATTCAATGGAAATAAATACAGTAATAGTAAATAAAATATAACTGATACAAATGAACTTGCATTTATAGGAAAATAAAAGATCTGGTTACAATATTGTGAAACAAAAGTATAAGGAAGGAGAATAAAGGGTTAGAAGGTGAAACTCATCTGTATATTAATATTTTTTAAATATTAATTTAAACACCAATTTACAATGATATGAGTATAATCAGTTTATTTAAACTATTAAAAATATAAATGTTTTTGTCTTTATAGTTAGTACATAATATAAGAAGCTGTGGATGCTTAATGGTTTAAACCAATAATAGGTATATAGGTGAGCATTGCATTTACTGTGAATTCTGAATTCTTTTTTTGTAATTTCTGTAATTGTAGTTATTACAATGTTTTAATTTGATATTAATATGAATTTAGATGCAATCTGAACACTGATGAAGGATAATTTCCGAAACAATTGTTTTTGAGATTGTATCTTGATATTAAAAAACAAGTTTAATGCAATATATTTTTTGGTGAGTGGGCCCTTTGTACCAATTTAGTTTTCTGAATAACTTACTGAAGGAAATACTAATATTGTAAATTCTGCTGGTAGTCTGACAGATTCCGATAGTGAAGTGTCAGCATATTGCCTAAATTTACATTATAGACTAACAAAACAAATGCGTCAGATCTGCATTTGGCACCCTGCCACTTCATGCAGCATCCTGACAGCTTATGAATTGCCTGCCTGCTAGGGGAGAATTTAATAAGGATGGCACCTCTGTGAGTTGCAACCACTCATATGGGGGATTGGGATGGGGGAGTGTGAGGGGGGTAGTGGTGCACTGAATATGCACTATAATACTATTTTGTGTTTCTGCCTTTTGGTCTGTCCAGAAACACTGTACTGTAACTTGTACTACATATGTATTGCATTCTCTACAGTCTGTAATGTACAGTATGCTCATTTACAATATCCCCTTTTAATTTTTTTTAGCGTTTTATTTTGTAATGCCCAGCCCATTAGTATTTGTTTGTCTAAAAAAATTAATCACACTAGTAAGTGGCATAAATTAAATCCTTACATCATGTCAGTCAGTTATGCACCATCCTAATATGATTATGCACCATCCTAATATGACCAACCCCTCCTTGGACATTGCATAGAAAGATCTACAGCAGGATTTCATCATCCTCCAGCACAATCTGCTGAATCTAAAGCTCTTGTTAAATGCAAAAAAAAACAAAAGCTACATCCCACAATACGAGGATACCTGGGACCCCACAAATTACTACCCTCCGTAATGAACCACTAGCGCTAGTGGATAAATTTAAATATCTGGGAGTCTGGTTGGATAACAAACTCTCCTTCAGTGCACATCTAACTGAGTTAACAAAAAAGCTAAGGCAGCACTTCGGTATTTTCTACCAGCACAATTAACTCCAATTTCTTATTCAGACGTTGCCCCCAGTATGTGCTCCAAAAGCTGTATACACTATATCATAGTGATTTGAGATTTGTTCTTGACCTGCCCTTGCAGACTCATCTGCTTGTTGTACCAAACATTAGATTGGACATTCCTCTCCACAAGGAGACAAATAACTGCCTCATGTGGTTTTTCCGGGCTTTGTCCAACAAACTACCACCCTATATCTGTGACCTGTTTGAATGCTCAAAGGGAGCCTATGGACTAAGGAACTCCTTTGTCCTCCTTAAGCTACCACGAACAAGGACTTGTCTTGGCTCAGCTGCCATTAGTTCATTCTTACCAGTGCTTTGGAACAGCCTGCAAAAATTATTTAAAATCTCCCTGCTGCCAAACCTTTCTATATTTATGGGACTGCTCTACAGAGGCCAGAAAATGGCGTGTGAGTGTTTTAGGTAAAGCCATACCCTGCTAAACTGAGTCCTTTTACCTCTGAAATCCTGTGCCGCCTATTTCCTGTGTCAGCCAGCATCCCTTTAGGGCAATCACCCCCCCACCTCCACCCGCTCCTCAACTAGCTACTATGTGTCTGATACCCCATTCTTCCTACTGCCCTTCCCTATGTCCTTCCTTCCTCCCCTTATTTGTACTCTACAATCTACAACCTTTATATGCTGCACTTTAAATGCCTTATATTTGCACTTGTTTTCTTGTTCTGATTCCTCCAAGTACTGTTTTGGAGATATTGACTGTCCGGTATTGTAACTGCCTGTACCGATGTCTATTATTTTATGAAATGTTGTCTATTGTAAGAAAAAGTGTCCTCTGTGTCCAGGACCATCTTGAAAATGTGCTTGCTGAATGATGTAACTACCTGGTTAAATAAAGTTTGATTTGATTTGAAATCAATTACTGAATGTAACTGAGATGCCTATCAGAGCCCCAATAAATGGATTGTGTCATGTCATAACAAATCTGGTTTAAAAAAAAACATCATTGCATGGGGATGCTGCCCATTAGACAGACAGACAGACAGACAGACAGGCATCAACTGCATGAAACAGCGTGTCCTGGTAACATAATGTACATGGTACTAACCAGATGGTCTGAAGCTCGTTTCACATGAGGTGTTGTGGCACCATTGGTCAATCTCCCTTACACCTTTATTTTTTGTTGGTGGCTCAGAATGTTGTTTTTTTGTATTTCCAGGCATAATGTACAGTCACTCTTCTGTTTCCCTGACATCCTCACTCCTGAAGTTCAGGGGCAGGGGGACTGAACTACAGTTGCTCCATGAACAGCTGATGAATGTTTTGTTTTTGTTTTTTAAAATAGAAAAGCACTTGCCAGCATTGTCAGATTCATCAGGCCTTGCCAGTTGAGTCCAATAGTCTTTCTTCCTACTCACTCACTCCTTTCAGAACCAGCATCAATGCTATAAAACCCCAGTCACTCAACTGGAAAGTCAAAGAAAAATAATATAACAATAACTTAAAATAAATTCACTAATAAAACTTTTCTTTTAATCTCATAAAATGCAGTCTAGACGCTTCTGCACTATGAATCATTTTAACATGAGATGGGGGGGTATAACACTGATCAGTTACTTTTTATTCTTTGAATTTTGACTCCATTAAAAACAATCAGCTGTCTGTACACCTGATTCCACAGCATTCAACTGCAAACAACATACAACACTGATCTAGTTTAAATAATAGTTTTAAAACTGTGTTAATTAACTAACACTCCAGTTTACTTCTATTGGGTTTTACAATCAGGATAGTTGTTATCAGCTGGGAGTGAGGGGTAATGTGCCCATACTAAAGGAGTCACCTTCACAAGCTTAATCATTTAGTTTGCTTGAAATGATGAAACTGTGTTCATGTAGGCAGCATACAAAGCAAGTCAAGTGATACCTTACCATCATTAGCAATCATTCCTGATTGGAAGATAGCTTTCAGGGGTATGCATGAAACAAATAAAAGTCTTGTTTAGAAATCACAAATTGCCACTCCAACAGCAAAATGAAGGAAAATGAAGTGCACAAAGCACTACTCTGAGATCAAGTTTAAAGTCCGATAGTATGGAGTTGTACATGGAGTAATTAAGGATGTGTGGCATTACATAGTCAAGCTTTACACCATGTATAAATGAAAGGACTAATATGAAATTTTAATAAGTTATGCTTAAGAAGAACAAGCTTGTTTATGTAATGTGCTCGATATGATGTATCTATATTAGAGATGCAGCGAATTTAAATTCTGCCAGCGAAGTGCCCGCAAAATGAGCACTTTACATTGTCACTGCACTACATGAAGTGGCCAATACAAAAGGCTCACTTTGCCTTGTGATTATTACTTCACGTCATTCCACCTTAACATGAAGTAAGGTGAGGTGACACCAATACTGGCAGCCCTTCACACACACAGCCACCAGAATTAATGTGCATCCCCAAAATGCTCATGTCTTGTGTCCAGAAAACTCTCCAATGCTGATGAAGTGTAATGAGAGCACAAGAAATGCAAAGTCTCCCAAAATTAATGGTGCACTCAGATGTCATGCTTGCAGTCGTCACACACAGTCACCAGAATTAATTTGCACCCCCAAAATCTACTGTCTTGTGTCCAGGGAATTCCCCAGTGCTGATGAAGTGAAATGAGAGGGTAACGAAAAATGCAGAGTCTCCCAGAATTAATGGTGCACACACAGACAGATTAAAATTGCACTGCGCACTCAAGAGATGCAGACGCAAAGGCACAACACCAACCAGTGCTCACAAGTCACAAATCCAATTCTGGGAAAGAATACCTTTTGCCTGGTTGGGGGGGAGGGGGAGTGCATGGCAGTAACAGTTCACTACCAGTAAAGATACCACAAAGCAGAATAAAAAATTCATGCAAGTGCAGTGGATAGCAGGTTCACACTGCTGCAATTACTCTGTGCCACAATAAAAGATGTCTGATTTAATGGCACGCATTGCACACACACACACTGCAAGTAATGCATAGCAAATTGCAAACCTTTAGTAATATGACCAAATGTTTTAAACAAACTGAAATTATACACTGCTGCACCACAGCAATCAGCAAAAAAATGTCAAGAATTACTGAAAATATTACTGTGTGTACATTAATACACTTATACACCTCACGTCAGAAGCTTTGAAGGTTGCAGTCCTGAGCTCTGTGATCTCTGTAATAGACTATGGTCTCATCATTTACATCTCGGCCACAACCACAACCCTTAGACGCCTCTCAACTGCCTTAAATAAGGCATGTCGGCTCATCACTGGTGCTCACTGTCTCACCCACACATGTGACCTGTACACTCAGACTGGCTGGCTCCAACTATCAAACCGCATAAAGTTTCAACCTGCTTCATGGTGAAAAAAATCTACCTTGGCATTGCACCTTCTGGGGTCTCAACTCTGTTACAACACCAAACCAACAAAAGGTGTCTTCGGAGATCCACACTACAGCTACTGAAAGTCCCCCACTGTCACACTTCACAGGGACAACGCTCTTTTGCTTATCGAGCACCACTCTGGTTCAATGGCCTCAGCCCAACCATCTCCTCTGCCCCAACAATTGGTATGTTTAAAACTAGGCTCCGGGACTATCTCACTACCAACAGCTCCTGTGACTGCCCAACTTAACCTTGTTTCTCCACTTCCCTTCCTACTCTAGTGGTCCCCCCCTCCTAAATGGATTCTACCCTCACATCTTGGTATACCCAATGCTGCACTTTTCACCCTCTCCCCACCCTTCCTACATTCCTTCCCCCCCCCTTCCCTCTCCCTATGACTGTGGCACTTCTTATCTGTTGTCTGTTTTCTCTGACAAATGCCGCTGGCTGCCTTGTTACAATGCTATGCTTGAATTGTATTAATCTGTACTCTGTTTGCAACGTCCACATTGTTGTAATGTCTGTCTTGATGTTCCCCATAATTTGTATTTCTCTGATGTGGAACCTTTATAAAAGAGCCAAGGCTCAAAGGTATTTGTAATCCTAGACTTGATAAATAAATAAATAAAATACAAGAAAAATATAACCAAAACAGAAAGACTGCCTTTTTCTCCCAGTTAATCTACACACACCACAGATACGCCCCTTCCCCAAAGCACACTTCACAGTACACAGACTGACTGTTCTAAATTAACATTCAAAATCCACACACAAACAATAAACACTCGATGACATGAGCACAGGAGGGATTCCTACAATCGATGTACTAAATTCTGAGCAAAAAAAAGCTCAAAATTCTTTTTCAACAGCTTTTAGATGATTTGAATTGCAGAGCTCTGAGAGAAAACTGTCTCCATCTTCTACTACACACATACTACACAGAAATGAGGCTGTGCAGGACAGTCTACAGCCCATGTGACCTGCAATCCCATGAAGCACTGCAAAATTCACCTTTGGAGCTCAAAAACAAGGCGAAGTGAGGCAAAGTACATTGATTTCAATGTACTTGGCCTTAAAACTGGCGAAGAAGTGGTTTGGGGAAGGTGGAATAATGCAAAGTCATTGTTTTCAATGGACTTTGCATTCCCCATTATAATGCGAAGTACCCCTCTTCGCATTGTGGAGTACTTCAAGGATTCTGTGTTACTTTCGGCCACTTCGCCCACCACTAATCTATATTCATGTATGCAGCATACAAATCGAGTCAATTGGTACCATTTACACCAATACTCTTACACTGCCTGCTTCAGGGGATATAACCAATTGTTAAACTGTGTCCCTCATTTTACTTCTTTGTCACTGATTTTTTTAAGCCATGTCCAAGTGCCAAACACCACTGCAAATACCTGCACGTGAATGTTCGGCATTGACAAATGCTTGTTTCTTAGTATTCTAACCTGTAAAAAAAGATCCATCTAACTAACATGATGTTCTTCTGTTGGCTTCCACCCACAGGACAGGGAAAAATTTACTGTTATGATTTGTGACTGTACACAACACACTGACAGTACAGCAGTCCACCACCACTTCCTTCCAAGATTACCTGACTGACTTCTACAGCACAGCTAGTTACTGTTAAGTGACCAAATTCAGCAACTGTTATGTATGCCTCAGAATTTGAAATGGAGATGCAGACACATCTGGTGCATAGCCGCATGTAGCACAGTCCTACACTGGGGGTTGGTTAATGCTTATACATAATGTAACATGATATACTATAAAACTAATGATAAGAAGGAGGAATAATGGGGAATGAGTGATGATGATGATGACACTTGTATGTACACTAGTTGTACTTTACCTGTGATGTAGTGTAAACAGCCTGCTAGGAGTCACAAAATCAGATTATCCCCTGGGCCATCCACAGCCAACAGCATAGACGCATCAGCTTTTATGTTTGTGTGAATAGTATTTTTTTCCAATACATGAAATCATGAATTAATGTTAACAAGTGATCGTGATTCATGATTGGATGGCACAAGTCAAAGATTTATTTTGCCAGCCTGCTGTCCTTGCCCTGTACACACAGCCACACTGAAAAGCCAGGAAAAATAATTTTATTTGGGAATTCTGGGACTGTTACATTTCTCATGGCCCCCCCTGCAGTCTCTCTCTCTCTCTCTCTCTCTCCCCTCTGGATGGCACAAGTCAAATATTTATTTTGCCAGCCTGCTACCCTTGCCCTGTACACACAGCCACACTGAAGTCAGAAAAAAAAAACCTTTATTTGGGATTTTCTGTAACTGAAAATTTTTTCTTGGGCCCCAGTAGTCTCTCCCTCTTGCCTCTGGATCTTGAAAGGCACAAGTCAAAGATTTTGCCAGACTGCCCTTGCTCATGTACTCAGTTACACTGTCTGAAGCCAAGAAAAATAAAAACTTTCATTAGGGATTTTCTGTAACTGCAAAATTTCTCTTGGACCTCCAATAGTCTCTCTCTCTCTCCTCTGGATCATCTGTAATGGCACAAGTCAAAGATTTTGCCAGCCTGCCCTTGGTCATGTACACAGTCACACTGCCACAATGCCTGCCTTTTGTCCTCCCCCCCTGGCAGCCACCCAGGCCACCACTATCTCCCCAGTCCCTCTATATTCATCCTTTCTCCAGTCCCAACCCATCACCCTCCCCAAGATAAGTTCACCCCCCCCCAGTAAGTGTCCTTTCTCTCTCCCCTAGTTTCTCTTCCTCCTCCAAAAATGTACATTTGTTTTATATTTGTTTTGTTTTTTTCTTCTTGGCAACTTCTTCTGGTGGCTCTCTGCTGCAGTAAGTGAGTGATCAAGATGCTCCTCTGACTGTCCTCCTCTCATCTGGGCCACATTGTGCACACAGCAAGGTTAAATACTATGAGTGTGTCACGTTACCATTTGTTGCCTGATTGGATGCTGCCATCCACCTGTATGTGGAGTGAGCATGCCGACAGCATCTCCATAGCAGCAACACACAAAATGGCACAAATGTCACTTCCACAGATGAGGAACTGGAATTCTGTGGTGAAGTCCACATTTTGTCTGGGTCCATTGATTGCGGGTTTGATCAAGGGGTCCGGATTTCCTGCGGAACAGTCCACCCAGCCATAACCAGCAGCTACCTTTTCCTGATGTTTACTACTCCTTAACCATTAGCTGTTACCTCACTATCTGTAGCTACTTAACCTTAATCTGACTATTTCAATATACCTGTACACAGTACTGTGTTATCTCCTTCCTTAGTCTTGTGTCTCCTCTGCAGTGTCCTGTGGACTATCTGCAGACACCTTAAGACAAATGTTTCACTGCTGCTTTGTCCCACTTATGTAATGAGACAGGAACATTATGGCACATTCTGGGAGACTGCTTGAATTATCTGAGAGGGAGAGCTTTCTGGTTAGCCCTGAAAGCAAGCCAAAACCAACCGTCAGTGTAAAATATTACGCAGTTCATCCTCCAACTATCCGAGGCCCCAGGCCAGACAATTATCACCCTTCCTCCAAACTACAGGGCAAGACATAGTTCTTTTAATATGGCCCTTTAATGTGGACTTCTATTGTTAATCTCAGATTTACCCTTCAATCAATAATAAACACATTCATTAAAACACGTTTCACCACAACTTACCCCCAGGTATACTGGGAGGCACTATAGCATAGTGGTTAAGGCCACTCAGCTGCAAACCAGGATACCTGACTTTGAGTCCCATCAGCCACCATTTGCATACTGTGTGACACTGAACAACTCATTAAATTTCTAGGCCACACCTGGAAACAAGCTTTGGCTTAGGATGCCTTTCCTGGTTGAACAATTCCTCCCTTTCCCTTTCCACCTATGTGGCTTAAAAAAACAGCCTTTTGCACTCCTGTCAGTTGTTCAGGCAGGCTCAGCTTAAGGCAGCAGCTGAAGGAGTGAGTCTTTAGGCTTGTTTACATGACATGATCTGCACCATTGTGAGAGGTGCAGATAAGATGCACCAGTCCAGATCAGGTTGTGTAAAAAGTTTGTCCTCTTGTGGCAAATTGTGATCCCAGTTTTGCTGGGATCATGCAGATGATTTCTCCCAGTACATGAACACACTGCTCCACCTGCACCTGTACACCACTGCAAGCACCTGTCAAGCTCAGCATCCTGCTTTGACATTTCAGGCTTCCAGTCTTTTCAGACAATGCTTGGACCAGTGTCATTGCATGTTTGGAGTACTATTTTACTGTGCTGTTGATTTTAAATGACTTATTATGCCACTTCCAAGTTTGGTGATGATGGGCTGTAAGTTAAATTTGTTGGAGCATAAGGCAGAACCTAACACTCCCATAGTCTACGCAGTCTATTTAATTTTAATGAGTAGGACATGCTTACCTCATACTGAGTCACCAGCTCATTGCAACTCTAGTTGCAGTCATTAAAACTGTTATATTGGAATTTTTAATTACCCTATCTTTTAATTCTGCTACACTGTGACTGATCAAGTCCTAGAAGCGCTGAGTCCTAAACTGGATAAGCTGGAGGGAAAACTCATACAGATTGCTGCAAAGTGTGCCTCACAAGCAGGACACATCACAGAATTTGAGCAGCTTGTTTCCACTTTGGAAGATTAGACCACTACAGGACAAAGTAGCAAAGCTAGAGAAAGAACTTGAAGACCTCTGGGAGCTACTGGACTGCCAACAGAACTACAAGTTGCATGGGCTTCCAGAAGGTCTGGAAGGTGAAAGGGCCCTGACAGTGTATGTCACTTCATACAGCTGGGGGCTTTATGAGGGCGAGGCTGCATAGTGGGGGGCCATGGGGTATGAGAGGTGGGGAGAACCCTGGCATCATGTTGATCAACAAGAGAAATGAGGACAGTCATTAACATTGTCTCATAGAATGTCGGGGGGGGGTTTCATCTCCTATTAAGAGAAAAAAATTCTGGCTTCTTTAAGGAGCGAAAATGCAGTATTATTCAGGCCAGATGGACTGGTAAAAGAGAGTTTAAATATTCAGAAGGATTCTCTCTGTGCTAGGTTCAAATCAATGCCTCCACTTCCAGCCCCTACTCTGACTTTATTAAATGCCCATGAATTGCCATGCGTGCAGGTCTGGATTGTCAGAATTGAGAGTGTGGACTGCAGTAACATAATCAAGACTGTGGTTGATAATAGCCCACATATGGTCACCAACCCTCTCCTTGAGTTTTCATTTCATTCTCCCCATGTAATATGAGCAAAAATTATAGTGCCAAGGTATACCACATGGTTGGAGTCACAACTGACAAAATATTTTTTCTCCAATGTCTCACTTTCATAAGGATCCACAGATGTGGGTATATTCTGAATTACATCCTGACATACTCTCATTCATAGAGACATGGCTCTCCCTGAACATAGCCAATGCCGCTGTTGCACTTCCGGGTTGTACAGTTTACAGAAATGACCACTTAACTAAGCATGGAGGTGAGTGTGCAGTATACCTCAGGGAACACCTTCAGGGTCTAGTCCTTCCATTGCCCGACTTGGGTGATCACATGCAAGCATTGGCATTAAAAGTGCTCCTCAGAGCCCATAATAAAACCATCAGAGTTATGTTCATCTATATACCACCTAGGCTTAAGTCCACTGGCTCCAATGCTCTATTGGAGTGCTTAGAATCACTGCAGCTCAATACTGAAAGAATAATCCTTGGGTACTTTAGTACTAACTGGCTCCCCTCAGGCCAAGACCATCAACGATGCACTCTCAGAAATCCACTTCACACAACTGGTCAACATACCAACCAGAACAAACTACTCTGAGGGTACCAGCACACTACTGGACTGGGTACTGACTAACAGCCTTGGCCATTTCTCGGGGATCACTGTTCTCCCTGATGTCCTCAGCGACCATTCGCCTGTCCTGTTTCAGTGGACCAATAACTACATTAAGCCTACTGCAAGAACAATCACTAACAGGGTTCTCATCTGGGGTCGCCTTTAATCACTAAAAGTGGACCTTTGTCAGCAAGTAAGGTCCCTAGTCTACAACTTCTGCAATGCTAATTCCACCCTTGACCACTTTATTCACCTCTTAAACATAATCTGTGACTGTCACACCCCTCTGAAAACAAGAAAAGTCAAAGGCCATTGTAACCCATGGTTCTTCCCTGAACTGCTTGACTCTCTGAGATCTAGGGACCACCTCAGGCAGAGGGCTTGGATCTCCTGCAAGCAGGCTGACTTGCTAAGCTATAAGAAAGCTCATAACGAGTGCACTCAGGAAATACGTGCAACAAAAAACAGTACTATAAGGAAGTCCTCTCCAAAACATGGAGTGATGGCAGAAAACTTTGGAACAACTTAAAGGAAGTAACTGGTAAAAACTGCAAGTCACTCCTCACTATGCTCAGTATTGACAGAACACCCTCCCTGGATCCTAGAACAATTGCAAACTCACTCAACATTGCTTTCACGGTTCTGAGTAGGGTAACCCCCTCTGATTTCATCCATCAGTCAAGCACTGCTGACGTTAGTGAGAATGCAGTCCTGCCCCCTCCACCCCTTATTCTATTATAAATCCCTCACTGCTAAGAGCTCAAAAGTACCTTCAAAAGGTTCTGGGTAAATCAAGGTACAGCAGCGACTCCCTGGACATGAAATTTATAGAAATAACACTGGATGATATATTGGCCCCTCTCACCCATATTCTCAATGTCTCTCTCAGGTACTCACACTTCCCTGACAAGTGGAAGTCCACGAGTGTGGCTCCAATTTTCAAAAGTGGAGATCGGACCCTTAATGGGAACTATCACCCAGTCTTCCTTTTGTCACCTCTCTCAAAAGCTGTAGAGAAAACAGTAGCAGACCAGCTCAGTGAATACATAGAAAAGTATCAGCTACAATTCCTGCAGCAACATGGGTTTAGAAAGGACCACAGTACCACAACAGCACTGCTTGAATTTACTGGTTATATAAACAATTCCCTAGACCAATGTCTTCTTGTTGGTGCGGCCTATATTAACCTATCTAAAGTATTTGACACAGTGAATCATGCTCTACTAATCAAACATCTTGAGGTCATTGTCCTCTCTCCAGACACTGTGGCTTGGTTCACCAGTTACCTGCAGAACTGGGCACAACTAGCAGTACCCTATCTGACAGTAGGTGAGACAACTCCGTTGTTCCACAAATGTCCATTCTGGGTCAGCGCATATTTAGCATTTTTTTAAACCAACTACCCCATGCCTGCCAGTGTCATCTCCTGCTATATGCTGATGATGCTGTTCTGTTCATCAATGACCAAAGCCCCCTCGTTCTCGAACATAAACTCCAGAACAACTTCTTGGCA
The DNA here is from genome assembly GCA_016271365.2 of Neoceratodus forsteri. NCBI lineage: Eukaryota > Metazoa > Chordata > Ceratodontiformes > Ceratodontidae > Neoceratodus > Neoceratodus forsteri. The sequence goes on along the minus strand of CM057451.1, from coordinate 1,057,435,024 downwards.
GTCAAAAGTTGATTTAAAGACCAGAAACTTGTGATGAACTATTCCAAGATGAAAATAACGCTGTTCTCCACTACCCAAAACTGGTACAGAACTCTCTTATTCTCTTCTTATCATTAACATGATAGGCATCCCCTTGGAGCTTGTGCAACATTTCATATAGTTGGGGGTCATGCTGGATAGCACTATGTCTTTTGACCTCCACATCGACAAAGTTACTAAGGCTGTTTATACACAGCTTGAACTACTGCACTGGCATAAGCACAGCCTAACACCATAGGCCCTCAAGCTAGCTGTACACAGTTCTCTGGTGGCTCTCATTGACTATGAATTGGTAATATATGGTTCAGCCACAGACACTGCCCTACAATGCATAAAAGTAGCTTTAAACAAAGCCTGTCTGCTTATCATGGGAGCAACCTGGCTGACCCATACGTGTGACCTGCATGCCCAGACAAACTGGCTACAGTTCTCAGGCAGACTTCAGTACCAATCATGTCTACTGGCAATAAAAGTCAGTCTAGGTCTGATGCCACCAGGGGCACAGAATCTTCTCTTTCACAATGATAACATCACTACACCCGCAGTTCAGACAGCCAAATATTTAAAATTCCCCACTGTCACATCTCCATGGGTCAAAGATCTTTTACCTGTTGTGCCCTAGGATGGCTGAACTCACTACCCACTGACATCACAACTTTAACTTCAATCGGACTGTTTAAAAGAAGGCTGAGACAACAGCTAACAGCGAATGCCAGTTGTGATTGCTTCCACTGACAAATTTCACAACTACTGTGTCTCTGTTCCTTTCTATTTCCTGCCCCACAGTGCCTGGCACTTACCTCCTTGCTCTTCCTTCCCCCTGCTTGCCTCCTAGTGTGCTCTGACACATCCTGCCACCCCCTCCCTCTTTTCTGTGATCTCTCCTATCCTCCCTCCATACTCACATATCACCACCCCTAAACACCACTGGCCTGGAATCCTGTGCCCTTCCCTCTGCCTTCCATGATGGCCAAGCAAACCATGCCCTCCCATCTCCATTTTTCATCTAGCATTGATGCCCTATGGGTTCTATGTTTAGGATCCCCCATCCTATAGCCCAGTCTGTTACCTTCTGTCTCACATCCTGCTAGTGTCTAAGCTTTCATAAGTGACTTGGGCTATTGTTCACAGCCTATTATTGAGCCCTTCTACTAGTTATAACCATCCTTATTCTAATGTTTTATTCTGTTCTTCTGCCTCACATCCTGTTAATGTCTAAGTTTTCATAAGTGAGTCAGGTATTTGTTTACAGCCTATGATTGTGCCTTTCTACTAGTTATAACCATTCATGTTAAATTATTTTATTTTGTTCTTACCAATCTGTACAATGTCAATAATGTTTGTTACCCTGACTTTGAACCTATGTAATGAGCATGTCCTCAGAGGTGTTAATTCGGAGATTTCACTGAATAAACAAATAAATACATTACAGTATTTAAACTTCTGATACTCACAGCAGCCAAGCGGCAAAACTGGTAACCAAGTTGAAGACATTAGTACTGGTTGGAATCTGTGTCTCACCCTGTCAGCAATGTTTTCATGGTGGCAGCATATGATATGAGAATACTCTGAAACATACCGTTCAAATTTCAGTTCAGGTTGTAAAATATAATGTTGATCCAAAAGAGTGTACCTCTGTGTATCTGCCACCCTCTTTCTGGCTCTGGAGCTGTCAGAGTGACTATAACCACTCCTAAGGCTGCCTAGCATCACTTTGATGTTACTGATCCACCTCTTCCTCACTATCACACACTTCCTGTTCACTCCATTATGATACTCTCTACCCCACTGTGGCTGAAACTAAAGAGTGACTGGCAGGAGTCTGCCATGCTACTGATGGGGGTCCAACTGAGCTAACTGAGATGGAAGGTATGAGCCTCCTCATTAATAAGTCAGAACAATGTGGGGGCAGGAGTGTTTGGAATTAATTGACTGCTTTTGGATAATGGGGCTTGTCAGAGGATGCAGGTAGGTGTCAGCTTCGGGGGGAGCTGGTTATAATCCAAATTTTTACATATTAAGTTGACATAGAGTAAAGAGGGGGAATTTCATGTCAAAGGAATAAGGAGGGTAGCCAGGAGACTAGCCCTGGCCACCTGGTGAGGGGGGGGAGGTCTCTTTTTTTTTTTTTTTTTTTTTAGAAAATCCACCAGCCAGATAATGAATACCAAATGCTGAATACAAAATAATTGAATATTTGGACCCGAACGCCACATATAATATTCAGCTGAATATTTGGAAAAAGGTATTCACACAGCCATAGTTTCCATTTACCACTTGTGACTGCTTTCTTTGTCAAAACCCTCTTGTGACCATATTATTCTCTTAGTGAAGTCCAGTTCAGATAAAATGCCACAGATGTAGTAAGAAAAAAGTTACTTACTTGGTTTGCTTGCTTGGTTGTTTGCAGTTATTATAGCACAAAAGCAGATACCTGAGCACTGTGGTGTTTCATTATGTTTGCTTGCACGCACGTGCAAGAAACATAGTGCCATCATCCATGTTTTTGGAGGTGTGGCACCAGTCTTCCAATTCAGTCAGTGTGTTTGCAGGCATGGCCGCAGTTCTCCAATGAACGCTGCAGCTGTCTATGACAGCAATTGAAAATGCAGTGCCATATAGTTGAAAGGGCGAGCTCCGCTTCAGTGAGCAGCGCTCCCCCCTCCACACTCACGCATGCATGCATGCACGCATATTGCGTGCTCATGTGCTTCCCCCCCATGCACACACTGTATGGCTGACAGGGGTGCCCAATCCCCGTCGGCTCCACAACCCCCAAAAAGCTTTCCAGGTGCCACGCTGAGGCCCACCCAGCGTGGCAAAATTGTTATGGCTGACGGGGTGTCAGCCCGTTGGCTCCAGGCCCCCCCCAAACAGCATGACACATGTCGGTGTCTGCAGGGTAGGGTGTGGTGAAATGGCATGGCTATTATGCCTGTCGACCCAAAGGCACAACCCCAATGCCCGTCAGTCTCTGCAGGGTGGTGGTGGGGTTGGCTTCAGTTCAATACTTCACTGCCATTCCTATTATGCAGCTCTGTAATTCCTACACTACCAATGCCAATGCCAGCAAGCAAACATTCAGCATTGACAAATGCTTGTTTCTTAGACATGCACAAACAATAGTTGGCAGACTGTTCATCATAGAGGGTCAGTCAGCAGATGGTGTGGTTGAGACAGTGCACAGAACCCAATACTGAGAAACAGGAAGTAACAGAAGAAGACAAAGATTCAAAACATTAGAAAACTTAAAAAAAAAAGTGATTGCCATTGCCAGAAAACAAATTAGTTTTTTCACATGAATAACATGAAAGGCTATGTTTTCTTGAATGGGAGGTTCCATTGATATGTAGATTGGCAAGTTTTCAGATGTTAATCTGTAACTAGTAAAATACATGTAGACAAATGGTCAAAAATCCTGGGAGAAAATCAATGCTTTAAAACCTGCCATTTGGCATGGGGGCAGGGGGAATCATTTTAAAATAATCAAAAGTAAACTACATCAAAACCAAAAGCTGATGCTGGCTTGTTTACTGTGCAGGACATTGGTGTCCAGCTGACTGACATATAATCAGCAAGCAATGCAGCTGCATTAGCTAATGTACCCCAAAAAATCCATCAGAAAGCATAACTGAGTCAAATAAATGCAGCAAGCACAAAAATGTTAATCAATTATAAGCCTTAAAGGAAAACATACAGTTCTGTCCACTAGCATTTGCAAAACATTATAGCAATAGTGTGCATTAATGCTCACACTGTTTTGCATTATATTTGCCTGGTAATGATTCAGTCACATAATTACATTATGTAGAAATATCTCAGTGAGCTGTTTTGTGGTTGTTATGATTTTTTTTAATTGTTTTTATTATTAAATGCCTGCTGCTTTTATTTCTCTGCCAGTGTGTAGGCTGCGAACAAAACCAAAGGGTTAAATTACATGTGGGCTGAAAACAGAAAACAAAGTAGGAATTAATGTTTTCACTATCAGGCTGTCTTTGTGAATGATCAACTGGCTGCCGGTGAAACGGGGGATTGATTTTAATGTACTTTTCTTAGTGTGTAGGGCCCTCTATGCCCTAAGCCCCATGTACCCTCATGACCCTTTAGCCACATGCGTGTGTATCAGGGAGGTGCATTCTGTTAGTCAACATCTTTTGGGTGTTTGAAATTCTCATCAGAAATCCACCAGGGGAAAGTATCTTTTCAGTTTAAGCCCCAAGGTTATTGAATACACTCCATTTACACATCCAAACTGCACCACTGTTAACTGCTTCTAAAGCAAACTGGAAGTATGTTTTTTCAGGTTAACGTGCCTAAGCTGACAGATTTACTGTACAAGTTATTTTTGTTTTTGTTAGCCTGCAGCAACTGTATGTTTTGAGTAGTATGCCCTCGCAGTTTGTATAGTTATTGTTTTAAAATGATTGTCAGTATTTACTGATGCTTGTTTAATGTTTTATTTTAGAAACACAGAAACATAGACAATGTCAGCAGAAAAAGACTATCAGTCTTCCCAGTCTGCCCCATTATGTACTCTATGCTACCCCAGGACCTAATGTTCAGATGGGGTTTATGCCCCCTCTTCCTCTCTTCCCCACTGCCTTACTGCTACTACTCTAATAACTAATCCCTTAACTCTGTCCCTGTCATATTTGGAACCACTGGTGGTTCTTGTGCCCTCCACATCTGCTGATAGGCTGTTCAATGTCTCAACACCCTCTCTGTATAGGAAAATGTATTCACATCCCAATTAAATCTTCCCCCTGTCAGCTTCCACTCACATCCCTGTGTTCTTGATTTGTCTCTTGTAATGAACAGTTCTTCACTGTTTATCTTATTCATTCCTTTGAGGAACTTGAATGTCTTTATCATGTCTCCCCTCTACCTTCTGGCCTCCAGCAAGTACATGTTCACTGCCATAAGTTGCTTCTTATAGGATCTGCCTGTTGGCCCTGAACGGTTTTAGCTATCCTACGCTACGCCATCTCCATCTTGTCTTCAACACTCCTTAGGTAAGGACTTTAAAACTGTGCACAGTATAGCTGGAATCCGCAATAAGTCTTTATCGTGGTAATTTTTTTAAAATAAATTATCTATCTTTCTGTCTATCTAGTTATCTGTCTGCCTATCTATAAAAAATAAGTATAACTATTATAAATAGATATGCATTTGCATACTCCTTACTTAAAATAAGACTCAGTACATCAATGAATAACATAAAAACAACTCCTAAAGAACAACTGATAGACATAAATAGCAGTTCACAAATAACTACATATGGAATATTAAGAAAATAAAGATACACGCCCTAATTAACCATTGTTTGTACTAATAACTTAGGAATCATTTAAGATTATTTATTCTCAGTAAATAAATAAAGGTACTGGAAATACCTGGCTTACAACCAGCCCCCTTCCCCCCCATTCTGAAAGTTAATGCAGTGCAAACATGAATAGCATTGTATAAACTGAACACTGCACACCTAAATGGGATAGGGGCCATATTCAAAGGACTCAGAATCAATGCACACAGTGAATAACACAATCATGCAAAATATGCTATTGTGACCATGCAAATGAGGGACTCCACTTGCACAGTGCACAGTGGAATATTTAGTGGATTTTGGAAGTACAGAAAGGCTGTGTAGGCAACGCTATTTAAAGCTTCCAAAACCCCAAACTCATCAACATGCTCAAAGGTGCATAACCCCCCCGCCACTCACTTGGAGCACTGCTGCCAGAGATGCCCTTCCCTCTCCTGACCCAATCCCTATCATAATTAAGTAAGACCTGGTGGTCTAGTTGTACCCTTTCCTACCCTTTCTAACTTGAACAAAGTCCCTCATAGAACAGTGGTATTCCTTGTCCCAACTTTATCCCTGTTGTGACTTAAATTAAGTTCCTGGTAGACCAATGGTACCCCTTCTATATAAATCATTTTGGAAAATGAGCCCCTCCTTCCCAGCTCCTCTACTCAGCACCCACACATATCTGACATTCAACCCATCTGAATAACCTGACTGCTGTAAATGGGCAGAGTGGTGAATGGTGAAGGGCACAGATGCTCCTTTCACCACTTTGGTCAGAAACTATTTAAATGACAGGGACTGAGTTCACATGTACGGTAGAAACAGTTGTTTCTATAGTATGTGAGCAATAACTCCATGTAATTTCAAATGTGGCCAGCCAGGGTTCTGAGAGGAGGGCATGTGCCGATTCAATTCTGCAATGCTGGTTTGACAACACATTTGTCAACCAGCATCTCAGCGATGGGATTTATGTTGCCCACAAGTTGTGGTAGACATAAATCCTGTACTGCCTCAGTCCTGTTATTCTATCAGGGCTTTGCCCCACTTCATGTGAGGGGCTCTGCCCCACCCCTGTACTTTGTATTATCAATTTCAGTTGGAGTTGATTCAGGGAGGGGGTGCAGGTCCAGGAGACAGTGTGACCTTATATTGGACACACCAACACAGCGACCTGTTGGCAAAGCATTGATTTTGCCAATAGCAAGGTATGTTACTGTGTTGGTGTCATCGTTGGGTCAGCATACCTGCCAATTGACATCCACCACTCAGTTGACTGATGTGGGGGTGTTCAGGTGAGTCAGGTGCCAGACATTGGGATGGGTTGTGGATGATGAGTCTGTAGGTTAGGGAAGTGGGAGTCATTTACCAGTGAAGAGTAGGGCAGGAACAGGGTACCACTGGACTACCAGCGATGTACTTTAAAGCAGCAGTATTTGTTAGTAGGTAAAAAATTACTTCAAATAGCATTTTAGCTTGTTAGTAGGCAAAACATTTCTTCAAACAGCATTTTAGCATTAATTAGATCGATCACCAGTATATTTTTATTTCTCTCAGATGTTTTTAAAACCACTTTTATTACTAATGTTGCAGTTAATAATTCAAGTCATTGAAGATTACCAACAATAGCGATTTTTCAAAATCCCTTCTTCTGAGGTTTCGTTTTGGCTTTACATGCTGCATGCATATCGTGGATGCAGTAGGAGGACACTAGCAGACTTTGCCTATGGTTAACAGCACACCACCACATGAAAATGTATGTATTTATTTATTTAAAATTGATGACTGAGAAAGGCATACTAAGCTGAGACTCGTTTCCAGGTGTGACCCGGGTACAGAGTATACACAGAAGTGGCAAAAGATTACAAAAAGTGTAGCTTGCAAACAGTATGTACAACATTTTTCATACAGTGCAAATATTATTCTTACAATACAATATATACAAGTACAAGGTACATGTACAGAAATGAAGCAAGATTTCTATTGGCAGGCTAGGGTTTATAATTAGTCAATTTTGCCAAATGTTTATTCATAGCGGGTGTGGAAAAAACAGTTACTTTTAAAAACTTAAAACCCCTATCTTTCATTTTAGGAGAAAAATACCATGAAGATAAAAACATTGACTGTTTTAGCTGAAATACAGTAATACTAAAGAATATGTGATAAATTGTTTTCCATTAACAAATACTACAGCTTTATGTCATGACAGTGATTGGTGTATGTGTGTGTGTGTGGGGGGGTACCAATAGTCTGCCAGGTATTTCCATGGTAGTGTATCAGAATAGGGTGAGGATGGATGCAATGGTTGAGACTCAATGCAATTCTGTGTGGCAGCATTCTGCACAGTTGCTAATGGCTAAATAATGGCATATATGTGATTCCATAGCACCTTGCATAACATACAGTATGTAGTCATTAGTATACTGGCCTTAGAAAATGACATCCAGGAGCAAAGTCGCTAAGCTGTTTGTGATGTGCTATCTCGCTTTACTCCTGGGGCTCTGTTGTCAGCGAGGGGCTGTAGTTTGCTGTGCAAATGCAGTTTCTGCGGTGCTTCTATAGACCTATATTTATACAGGAAGTGCACTCTGGAAAGGCCATGCTGCTTGCATGAATTTTAAAGTACATAAATTTTGATTGTACAGTTTTTATCTGTGTTGCATGTTAGCTAGGTCCACCCCTTTAAGAATCCTCAGCAGAGGCAATACATAGGGGTAGCTAGCCAGCATTCCTACCACTCATGCATAAATAAATTGATATGTCTACTGCAGCATTTGAGCCTCTTGTGTGTGCAACCCTTTTTCTCTTCTTAGTAACAGTATTGTTCGGCTAGCAGTCACTTAGGGGGTTTGGTGAGTACTCCTCCCCTTTCAAGTACATGGCTATTTTAATATGCCTCCCTGACATCCATACACTATTTCATGTGCTGTGTTATGATGTACAGTACATGGTGCAAATGACAAATTTTGAATATTGAGGCCAGTGTTGTTTTCCCCAATTGCCTGGCTGGCCAATTTCTGTCCCTATGGCTTCCCCTGCTCCTTCTCCTGCTGTCCCTGGAATGTTTATTTTGTAGACCCACCTGCTGCTCCACAGATTTCCCACTGTGGTAAGGACATCAGGGGTTCCCCAAGTCCCCAATGGATGGCTTTAGACACCCCCCAAATAAATGATTATCCTGGATCTTGGTACCATTCATTCTGAATTCCACCTGCCTAGGCTGATCACCCCAAGACCCATGATCCCCAAAATAGATTGTCTCTTTCTCTAGTTCAATACTGAATTCCGCAGACCCATAATACAATTGAAGCCTCTTAAAGGGATGCCTCCGTGGATGGGCCTTCGTCCCTTTTAAGCGAGCATCTCTAATAACAACAGATCCAAAAACCACAACATACAGAGACAAACAGAGCAAATGAACATCGAGAACAAACAGAGACATACATTAACACTAAAACACCATCTACTGATTTTAGCTCATTTGTGATTTTGTGCTCTGTATCTCAAGTTAGGTAATGTTACTATATTTTATTGAGAAAGAAATGTTAAAAAGTATTAAAAAACAGTACAGGGTTTAGCTACCTTGGACACTGATGCACCCGTCTCCTGCAGCGCTTTGATAACCTTCACTTTGTTTGCCAAGGAAAGATCCACCCATTTAGACTTCATCAGGACAGATAAATGTGCACAGGTAACAGCAAGAGACACAGCCTATGTTGATTAGTGGTTTGATTCTTTTTATGCAGCATGTATTGATTAAATTTGATTTGCGCACCTGATTAGGTGTGAAATGTCAAGTGTCTAAGCAGGTGATAATGACAGATAATAAGAGGACAGCAGGGAAAACAGCCACAAAATTATCCCCATTAAAGGGATTCCTATGTCATCTTTAAAGGTGTGACAATTCCATTCAGTTGCATAGCCACTTAATCTGTGCCTGGGGGATTGTCCCTTTAAAGTGAATGTCCCCATAAAGCATGTCCCGATTAAGTGGCTTCAACTGTACCTCAAATTGAGTCCCTCTCTTAGCTTTATCCTCCTGTAGATTCCTTACACCTGTCCCCATTCCCATTTTAAAAGCCCAGCTCCCTGCCTCCTATGATCTATAAGTGTTATCCACAAAAGATTCCTGTAAAACTCACTATTACCAAAACTAATTTCCCACTAGAATGACCCCCAGTAGATTCCTACTCCATAGCCCCATCTTCCGCATGATTCATGATCCCCAAAATTAATTTCCCACACCCAGCTCAATTCTGTCTAACAATTCCCCCTCCATAGCCCCAGCTTCTCTTTAGAATGCCTACCCACTGTGATATATGACTCTCCTGGGTTCTAATTGGCACCATGCCAGGACCCAGAACAATGTTCATTCTAAATCCCCCAATCCTAGCCCACCACCCAAAAGCTCCACACATCTTTTTCTGTACATCGATACAGGCCCCCTTCTGACCTCAGCAACAGAATTTGGTGTGTGAAAACTTCCAGAAAGTTCAGTCGTTTTCCCACAGTCCAAGTCACTGTATGCACCAGTATGTTTGAAAGACAAAGCTGGAGCATAGGTGAGAGGAATAGTCAGGACTCGTTGCATTATTGATGATGCTAGGCAGACTGACTCTGCCTAGATTTATAAATAATGCCATGAGCCCACTCCATTTCACCCTTAACCCTGGCATGCATTTTATCTGGAACTCAGAATATATTTTCATGTGCACATGCTGTGGGTTAGATAGAGTAATCCAGAAGGTTAACTATTGGCCCCAATGTCAAACATTCCAAAGAACAGAGTCTTAAGCTGACTTGGTTTAGTACAAGTTTTTCATTATGCTAAAACAGCAGTGCAAAGGTATTTACCCAGTGCATGCCCGATGTTTTGCACCAAAAACATGCCCTTTGTCACAAGAAGGTATTAGGGCATTATAGGGTAGCAGTAGACTAGATTTGTGAGTGTGTGTGTGTGCCTACAGTAGGGTTGCTTTGTTAGTATTTGGATCATGCTCCCTCTGTGGACAGACACAAACGCAATGCTAGGCTATTATCATTTATAAAATGGGCAAAGGATTTTGACTCATTTGATTGGTTCTTAGCTGTGCATTAGAAGTGTCTAACACACGGCTAAAAACTAGTCCAGCTAAGGAAGATACTGTCCATGTTGAAAATCCATGAGCCCTATTTTAAAAATTAAAAATAGCCGACATTTTTTCCTCTACATTTACGAAGAAAAACTCCAGCATACTGAAATGTAACAAATATTCCACATCACAAGAAAGCAACACAAACAGTTATCACAGTAACCCATCTCGACCTCATCTTACAAAAATAAAAATAAAATTCTTTTTTTCAACTCTGTTCATTCTATTTTCTGACAGCTCAGTATCCCCTGCCCCCTGACTCAGCCACTCAGTATCTCCCACTCCCCAGTTCACCCGCTCACTATCCTTTCCCAGTCCAACCAGTCTTCTGTTTGCTCTTTCTCCCCCAGCCATTACACATACAAAAAAAAAGCTTTTCTACTCTTTTATTTTCTTTTACTTGGAAATCACTTACTAGCACTTACTCCAGTGCTGCAGTCGCATCTCTGCTTTGCTCCAACGTACACTCATGCTCACTCGCTCCTTGCAGGCTCCTCCGCTTACAATGAAACTTGACACATGGCACAAATGAAATAAAGCAAAACAATACACACACACATCCTGCTGTGTACCTCTGGAAGAGTGTGTCAGTGAGAGTCAAGACTGTGGGTGGGGGCACACCAAGTAATCACAGCTATAATCATTAACTACTGTTGGCAAAATGGGACAAAACTCCTACGTGCAAAAAACAAAACAATGTATTGTAGATGGAGGAACTATTTTACATTAAAGACAGTAAAGATTATAATTCTTTTGTTTTTAAACATACAAATTATAACCTTTACATACATGTTGTGTACCAAACCACATTTTATAAGTTCAATGAACCACTTTGGGGTGTGCATTAAACAGTTCTAATGCACTGTTAGGGGGCTGTATGCACTTGGTTTGTGGCTTCATGTCTCACTACACCCCCTAGCCATGCGTTAGAACTGTCTAACACACACCCCATCATGTCTTATTGTTTACACTGACAGTGGATATGCTATTCTGTATTTGAGAGATGTCTTGTGAATGTTACATTTTTGAGCTGGGCAAAAGCCCAGGGGCCAGATTTTCAACCTGCCAAAGTCAGCGCAGGTGGTGGAAAAACTGGCGCAAGTTGTGCTTCATATGCAAAGCTGCACTTTTTCCTGCAGGTGCTCAAGTTTCAAAGCTGAAGACAGTTTATGACTAGCTCCATGATTTATAGCAGCTTGCCGCCGTTTTATGCACAGCTGTGCCAAAATGTTACACCTCATTGGACCGGGCATAACATTCCCCCACAGCTGCACCAGCCACCAGTGTGGAGCATGGGTTGAAGATACAAAGTGCATCAAAGCTGTAATACAGCGGGGGCTGTGGTGTGGGACTTCGTCCCTGAACGGCCAAAAATCGGGCCTCAGATCTTCTGTTATCATCAAAAGATTTTGAGTATTATGTGATCAATTATTGTTGCTTAAGCATTAAGAACAGATTCTTTCATACTCATTCTAATTTTCTTTTCTGTTAGCTCCGACATTGTTAATGGGGACGGTAGTTAAGACATATGGATTTTGTGCTCCCCCACTTGGGTAGTGGTACAGTCCCAAAGCTGTTACATTAGCATAGAACCCCAGGGACATGAACATTCTGAATACAGCATTGCCTCAGTCTACATTTTTCCATGCAGTACACAACATATTCACTATTACTTAAAATATAGAAACTATTAACATCCACCTCCCTAGATAAACTTCCATAAGGACAAAATATACATCACAAAATTAGTTATGACTTGAAAAGCACAGACCTCCCTGTCTACAAAAATGAAATCACAGTGAGCATGTCTTATCTGTGCTCTATGCGGTATATCAACAACAGCTGATTAGATGTGACTGAAAAGGACACAGTCCTACCTTGTCTTGAAAGACAGTATCACAGTCAACACTTCTTATCTTGATCTCCTGTCTATGCTGGGAATCAGTAACAGTTAGTCCTGAATGATCTGATCCCCACTTAGTTTAGCGTCTTCTAAACGTGAAGTGCGTATCTTGAAAACAAACAGCATATCTCATAGAAATATAGAATTTGATGGCAGATAATGACTGCTGGGCCCATCCAGTATGCCCATTTCTTTCTACCTTCACTGTTACATCAGACCATGCCCAAGCTACAGCTCCTTCTCCCTCCCTCTCTTCCTTTCCATTATGATTCCTTTGTGCATATCCCATGCATTGTTGAACCCCACCACTGCTTTTGCCCCCATCACCTACGCTGGAAGGCTGTTCCAGGAATCCACCACTCTTTCTGTGAAGAAATACTTTCTCATGTCTCCTGAATCTACCCCCTCCAGCTTCGTAATATGTCCCCTTGTTCTTGAGCACCCTTTCATCTGAAAAGTACTCCCCTCCTGTAACTTATTTACCCCATGAAGTATTTAATGATCTCCATCATATCTCCCCTCTCCCTTCTCTGTTCCTGGGTGTACATATTGAGGTCCTTTAGTCTCTCCTCATAGGGTTTTAATGCAGACCCTGCACCTTTTTAGGTGCCCTTCTCTGGACTGGCTCCACTCTGTCTATGTCTCTCCAGACATGTCTCCAGAACTAGACACAATACCTTAGGCGAGGTTTTAACAGCTATCTATACAGAGGCATCAGCATCTCTCTCTGTCTGCTGGCGATACCCCTCCCTATGTACCCAAGCATCCCACTTGCCCTCCCTACTACCTTGTTGCACTGCCTAGCTACCTTTAGATCATGCGATATGATTACCTCCAGGTCATTTTTCTGCTTGGTGGTCATCAATATCACTCCATTTATTTTGTACTCTACCCCTGGGTTTCTGTGCCCTAAGTGCATTATTTTACACTTTTTCACAATGAAACCCAAATGCCATACCCTTGACCACTCCTCTAGTTTTCTCAGGTGTCTACTCATCCTTTCCACACACCCTTTCGTGTCTGTAACAGCCAAGAAGAGTGCTAAGACATCAGCATGGCCAGCGGGGTGAGGTAGGAAGAGTGGCAGCTTAATCACCGACACCACGGATAAGTAGAATGGTAGTACATGAGTGAGTAGAGCCACAACTCTGAAAAGGCAACACCCTGAGTGGCAACAGTCTACACAGTGACCCCAACAATCCCATGCAGCAGGGAAGTGAGCACCGGGTGCAGACCACAGGGAAGGCAACACCTTGGTAGGCAAAGGCACTGGAGGGCGTGCACACTATGCAGCAGGGATATCCACGGCACACAGGCAAAGACCACTGACACCCCCTCAGCCCAGCACACCACCACCACCACTGGAATAGACCCTGTCCTCCACCAACAGAAACACAGGCACTCACCTCTGGCAGTTCCATTGGCCAGAGCACTCCTTCAGGAGTTGTCCACGGGACATGGGGTGGGGGCTGGGCAAAACTCCATGAGAAATAGGGGGCAGGCAGGAAGGGTCATCTATAAGGCAACACATGACTAAGCCACAGACTGACCCATAAAGGGGCTCAACCCACAGTAGCCACTTAAGTGTCACCCTGTCAGCAGGATGTCAGTACAATACATACAAAGCCAGAAAGGCAGCCTCTAGCCATTTACAATGGCTATGTAAATTGAATGGACAAGACAGGACCGGAGGAAGTGTATTGGCAATATGCAGAAGCCTGCAGGTACCATTGTCTTGCCCACCCACACACTGTTGAGGACACCATGGTGGCTACCATACTGGACCACAACCATGCCCCGGATGCTGCGGATGCAGGCATGCACTGTGTGCTCGAGACACTGTGGAACAGGGCACAGTGATCGATAGACAGTTAGTCACAGGTCATCATGGTGAGCAAACCTGGGATACCTGCGACTGTTGCGGGATGACTGCCAGGTGTGAGACTGCTTCGTAGGACCATTCAGCATGTGCTGCACATGGCATGGGGGTGAACCACAACACCCATGACTGTCACTGACCTCATAATACCGGACAATTTCACCATGATGGGAGATTGGGCATGGTTCCAGCTCTTTGCCGGCGGTTGGGAGCAGGACTGTCTGATCATATATACTACCAACCGAAATTTGCAGCAGCTGGCAGACTGCAATGACTGGCTTATGGATGGTACATTCAGGGCATGCCCCACCCTGTTTGACCAGTTGTACACTGTCCATGCTGTCCAGTCAGGTGCAGTTCTGCCAGCTGTGTTTGCTCTCACCTGCTTCTGGAGGGCAAAGACCTATGTACGGCTGCTGGGCCAGTTGAAGATACACTGTCCAGCACTAGCACCCACAGCAGTCCTGCCGGATTTCAAGCTTGCCAGCTGGCATACTGTGTCCACTGTTTTCCCAGACTCTCAGATCCATAGCTGCTTTTTTCATTATTTTCAGGCCCTCTGGAGCTAGGTACAACAGTGCCCAGAGGTCCTGCAGCATTATACCACCTACCCGGACTTTGCCCTGCACCTCCGGATGCTGTTGGCATTGGCCTTTGTCCCACCAGCAGGACGTGCCAGCAGTGTTTGAGGAGTTGCAGGAGTGGGACTACGTGGCACAAAATGAGGAGGTGCTCCAGCCTATCCTCGATTACTTCGAGGATACCAGGATCAGTCTGCCCACTGGACGTTCTGGTCACAGACATGCCACCTTCCCCATCGACCAGTGGAACTGCCATGGGGTGAACATCCAGGGACTAGCCTGGATGAATAATGTTGTGAAGAGGTGGCACAGGGCATTTAACTCCAGGATCGGGTCATGCCACCCCAGCATTTGGTGATTGCTTGACTGCCTATGCAGGGAGGAGCGCATGGCCGTGGTACGGTCCTAGCGCTTAATCTCCATGGCCAAGTCTTCGCAGGTCCAGCGACAGTACCATGACTTGAATGCTCACATCACCACTGTGGTGGTGGAGTACAACACACGGAGCCGTTATGACTATCTCTGGGGCCTGGTGCACAACTTCACTTTCCATGTGTGACTGGGCATGTGGTGACCTGAGGCATAGCCACCTGGCATTGTTGGCACCTGTTGTGTACTGCCCTGCCACTTGAGGACTTTACACCTCTCGCAGGTCACCTGTTGTCTCATGGCTTGGGCAGAGCAGACTGCTACCGAGCCCAGCAGTGGAGTGGTGCTGCCCTGGTAAGGGTGCCCGCTCATTTCCTGCATCCCCCAGAGTTGCTCTTTTGACACTCGCACCTGTCCCCCACGTGTTCCACATAGAAGATTGATTAATAAGCTAAGTAGGCTCGGGGTGGGTCAGAAGTTGGTCAACTGGGTGGCAAACTGGTTGGCAGGTAGAAAACAGAGAGTGATGACAAATTGTATACAGTCAAAAGAGATGCAAGTCACAAGTGGGGTACCTCAGGGATCAGTCCTGGGGATAGTCCTCTTCAATATATTCATCAGTGACATTGCAGATGGACTGGAAGGTAAGGCTTGTCTGTTTGCAGATGACACCAAGATCTGCAACAGAGTAGATGATCCAGATGGAGTGGGCAGAATGAGAAAAGATCTGGATAAACTGGCAAAATGGTTGGAAGAGTGGCAACTGGGGTTTAACGCAAAGAAGTGCAAGATCATGCACATAGGGAAGAGATACCCTGAAGCCACCTATAGGTTGGGAGGGGGGTTGCTGGCAATCACAAGGGAAGAAAGATACTTGGTCATCATCATCATCACAGATGACCAGAAATCATCCAAGCAGACCACTAAAGCAGTAGGTAAAGCTAGAGGGATGTTGGGGTATATTAGTAGGGGTATCACAAGTCATAAGTGGGAGGTAATAATCCCTCTTTACAAGGCACTGGTTAGGCCTCATCTGGAGTACTGTGTGAAGTACTGGAGGCCGCACCTGCACAAGGACATTAACAAAATGGAGGCAATCCAGAGAAGGGCAACCAAAATGATGCAGGGACTGCATCAGAAAACATATGAGGACAGATTACCAGAGTTCAATATGTATACCCTAGAGCAAAGGAGGGAGATAGGTGGGTATGATCGAAACAGTCAAACATCTTAAAGGCATTAACAAGGTGAAAGAGTCTAACATGTTTCAATATAAGAAAAATAGCAGGACAAGAGTGCATAGTATGAGATTAGAGGGAGGCCAATTAAGGGGTAATGTGAGGAAGCCCTTTTTCACAGAAAAGTTAATGGATGCATGGAACAGCCTACCTCAGGAAGTGGTGGATAGTAATGCAGTGGAGGGCTTCAAACAGGCATGGGATAGGCATAAGGGAGCAATATAGAAGAGTATGACTAGATAGGCCATTGACAAAGTACAGGCCTATGGCACATTTATAAGGTAGAAAAAAAAATGGGCAGACTGGATGGGCCTTGCAGTCCTTATCTGCCATCAACTTCTATGTTTCTATGGCCCCGCCTTACCACCAAGACACATGCACCTTACAGTGCAACCATGGCAGACCTGTCCTCTCCCCTGCCATGATATGCCTGCCACTGGCAATGGCACTGCTGCACTGTAGACATCCACCCCTGGTGTCCTGTGCCCCAGCCCTACCCTTGTCATGTCTCCCCCGCAGCAGGATACCCACTTCCTGTCGACCTGTGCTGCTCGCCCTCATCCTGTAGCCCAGTGCACTGTGCTCTCGTCCATGTGCCTCGTTGGACACACTCTGTGCCCTTTGTTATGGTGTGTCCGCCAGTGTGTGTGCACCCTGTGGCACAGTCATGCATTGCCACGCGGCCTTTCAGCCTCTGCCTCCTGCCCGCGCTCTCTCTCCACAGGTCACCGTATTTCCACCTTCACCCTTCCTGCAGTCTACATCCTGTAGTCACTCTTTGGGGACTTGCTGTAATGGAGTAGCCCTCATCACATAAATTCTTGACTGTTCACCCTATTGCAGATTTTAGTGTCATCCACAAAGTGGCCCACCTTCTCTTCCAGCTTCTATGCAATGTCACTTATAAAAATATTAGAAAGGACTGGTGCCAGCACTAATCTCTGAGGCACCCCACTGGCCACCCTCCTTTCCTTGGAGTGAACTCCATTTACCACAACCCTCTGTTGCCTACCCTCTAACCAATTTCTTATCGGGTTTACTACCTTTGGACCCATTCCTAAGCTAACCAGCTTGCTTACTAGTCTCCAATGTAGAATACTGTAAACTGCCTTACTGAAATCTAGGTAGGCTATGTCCACCACTTCTCCCTGCTCTAGTTCCTTGGTCACCCAGTCAAAGAAATCTATCAAATTCATTTGACATGGCTTTCCCCTTGTGAACCCATTCTTCCCTGGGTCTTGTAATCCACTGGATTCAATATATTCCACATTCCTTTCCTTCAGCAGTGATTCCTTAACTTTCCCACCACCAATGTCAGGCTGACTGGCTCCCTCAGTACCATTTGATGCACCCCATCTAACCCCATTGCTTTATCCACCTTCAGATTAGCAAGTCCATTCAGGACTGTCTCCTCCAAAAAAAGACTACTGTTCACCTCCCTCCCTCCAAAGCTTTTGTTACTTTTGTGTGGCCATTCCTCTTTTCCTTCCTCTGTACAGTGAACAAAAATATTTGTTCAGGATGTCTACCTTTTCATGGCCCCCCTCTGCATAGTCCCTTCTTCCCTTTTTAGCCTTACCATCTCATCCATGATATTCCTCTTTGCACTTACATATCTAAAGATGTCTTGTCCCCTTTCATTGGCTCAATGGCTATTCTCTCTTCAGTTTTTTGCCTTTGCATTCCTTACTGCTTTAACTGCTTCCCTTTTTTTCCCTTGATACACCTCCCTATCCTCCTCACTCTGCATCTCCTTATACCTTCTGAATGTTACCCATTTAGCTTTTACCTTTTCAGCCACCTCTTTCGAGAACCATAGTGATCTATTTTTCTTCTTGCTTTTACATTCTTGTTTGATGCCAAGGTTTGTTGCCTTTACTATGCTCCTTTTTATCTTCACCCACTGCTCCTCCTCCCACCCAGTTCATTCACCTATATTTTTAAAAACTGCCCTCCTGGTAATGCAAGGAAGTATTTTTTCATGGAGAGGGTTGAGGATGCATGGAACAGCCTCCCTGAGGAGGTCGTGGAGTCAAGAACAGTGGGGGAATTCAAGAATGCATGGAACAGACATAAGGCAGTCCTAGTTGGGGGGGTAGGAGGAATTAAGCTGTTGGTTAACTAGTATCTGCAGCTTATCTGTTAGGTAGGAAAATGGGCAGACTAAGTGGGCCAAACAGTCCTTATGTGCTGTCAAATTCTGTTTCTATGTTTCTGAAGTCCAGGATCCTCACCCTTGTGTGGTTCCATTCCACAGCCATCCTAATATTGAACCACACCGTACAGTGATCACTGGTCCCCAAGTGGCCTCCCACCTTGACATCTGCAAAACTGTCCCTGTTAGTGAGTACCAGGTCCAGTATTGCACCATCACAAATGGGTTGACTAACTAGTTGCCTGAGGAATACTCCTTGCATAGAATCCTGGATGTTCTTGCATCTTGTTTAAACCACTGCTGGGAGGCTCCAATCCACATCTGGCATGTTGAGGTCACCCACCAGCAGCACCTCCCCTTTTCTGCCATCTTGCCAATGGATTCCAACAGTATCTTATCTAATTCCTTCTTCTATGCTAGAGGCATGTAAATGACTCCAATGTGAATAGTGGCTCCATTCTCCATCTCCAGGGAGACCCATAGTACCACTGCCTCTGCCTGTATTCCCTGTATCTCTGTGGCTTTCATTCTTTTATTCTTTCTCTCACATAAAGCACCAAACCTCCTCCTTTCCTTCTCACCCAGTCCATCCTGAACAGAGCATAGCCCGTTATGCCCATGTCTCAGTCATGGTTTACAGCGCACCATGACTCAGTAATACCCATAATATCCAGGTCGGCCACTGCCATGATGGCATTTAGGGCAGGAATCTTATTTCCTAGACTTCTAGCATTCACACACGTGGCATTTCAGATTTTAATTCCACTCTGATTGTTGCCCCCCCTTTTTTTCGTTTTGGCCCTTCTTCCTTCCCACTTCTCTTTTTAATGTTCTAGTGCCTGTCCAGCTTTATCTCTACCACACTGCTCCCTTTAATAATTTGCACATTGGGGGATTCCTTCTCATGGGTCTTCCTTACTGTCTACTTCAGCCTCTGGGGGAGGCGGTTTCTGACTTCTCAATTCCTTCTGCCACCCCTTTGGCTAGTTTAAATGTTCATTTGAAGTAACATTTCAACCATCCACTGAGGACAGCAGTTCCCCTTCCAGATGGATGCTGGCCATCACCCCTGTATAGGCCCTTATCCTCCCAGGAGGGTCCCCAGTCTCCAGTGTAGCTGAACCTTTCCTCTCTGCTCCATTCCTTCAGCTATGGGTTGAAGCTACTGGTGTGGTGTTCCCTCTCCTGTCTCTTGTCATAGACAGGAAGCACCTCAGCAAAAGCCACTAGTGAGCTACCCAAGACCCCTCACCTGCTCCCTAAACTCCCACTGCACTATACCAGCCCCATCCCTAGTCAGGTCATTAGTCACCAGATGGACAAAGACATCTAACTCTCTCTCCTGTCCTGCTGTCCTAGCGATCTGCAAGATTCACTTCCCATCCCTCATGGCCATGGCACCAGGCACCAGGTAGACATCCAACCTGCCTCTCCTCCCCTTTCCTGTTTCCAAATCTATCCCCTTCACAATTGAGTACCCACCAGAAGTTGCTTCCTCCTCCTGTGGGGTTCTCTACTACCATCCTTGGGTCTCCACTATGGAGGGCCCCCACATTCCCCTTGGTCACTACCATGAGTGCTTCCTCCTTGCAGTCCCACCCTCCAGAGTGGCATGGGAATTTTGTAGTGGTACCGGCTGAGGAATGTGACTCTGTCCCACCACCCCCACCCTTCCAGAGCCTGCTATAGTCCAGCTGTTTCTCCTCCCTGGCATCCTCTGAGGTAATGGTGGCAGACTGGGTGGGGAGATGGGTCCCCTGAATCCTGGCCAACTTGGTTTGGATTCTAGCCACCTCCTACCTCAACCCAGTGAGGTGTGTGCAGATGGGGCAGCACCCCAATCTCCCAAAGATCTTTCTGAAAACTGCCACCCCACAACTATTGTACTGCACCACTCCCAGCTTTCTCAGCCTCTGTTCTCCTTGTTACCTACTTTTGTACCCTTAGACCTGATATGGTATTTCTAGTTTCCCCCTTTTTGAGCTGTCAGAATCCCTTTTCACAAGCTGATTCTCTTTCATGAGGTGTCAAAATCCCTTTTTGTATCACAAAAAAGGATTAGCACTTGGTCAGATGTCCCTGTCCTTAGTCCTTTTTTGTTAGATGAATATCTCTTTCACGAGGTGACAAAATACTTTTTTGCACCACAAAAAAGGATTTTGATACCTTGTGAAAAAGGATATTTAAAGTTTACTGTTTCTTTGTCACTTCACTGCAAATAAATAGTTAGGACTTTCAGGCTGACATTTGCAGGGTAGAAAGGGCTTACCACACAGATGTGGCTTTTGCTGGTTTGGTGATAAAAGTTATATAGTTTCCATACTTATAATATTTAGAAGTTTAAACATTGCCTATAGGATAACATTGTGGCGGATGCTGTACTTTTCGGCACCTATATCTCAAAAACTGTTTACGATATGGATGTTTCACTAAATGCAGCTTAAAGGTGTACTAAGCAATGATGCAGGTTGCCAGTTCATGATTACAACTGCGGTGGAATTTTTTCCAATATTCTACGGTAGCCAAGATAGTGCACCATTTGCAGCACAAGGGTTACTTGGAATGTCTCTAGGCCTGCACTGTGTCTCTACAATTATGGGTAGATTGGAGTCCAAGGCCCTCTGGCCATGACCTTCCACATATGGATGCCATTATGCAGTAATGGGAGTGCAGGGCCCTCCATTATATAGTAGTGGGAGTGCTGGACCGAGAGAGTCCTGCGCTCCCACTGGGAGATGAGAGTTCATTACAGTGTCTCTACAATTATGGATAGATGGGAGCCCAAGACCTGTACCATTATGGAGTGATGGGAGTGTGATGAGATCGCAGGGCATGGTGGGCTCTGCGCTTCCACAGGCAGATGATGGTTAATTACCATGTCTGTACAATATGCATGCATGGGAGCACATGGCCCGGAGTGCCCTGTGCATCCACAACACACTATAGAATGAGAGAGGTCACGTGATGCGCCTGGAGGAATAGCAGCTGCTTTGGGACTCTCCCCTCTCTGCTGTTATAACGCCGTTTTTTCTCCACATTCCAGCTTTATTTATTCAACTCAGCTTAATCTAAACTAGTGGTCTACTCTAAGTAAACTTGTTTCAGCTGTCGGACAAGAGATGGAAGAAATATCCCAGGAGCTTGAGGCGAAGCGGCCCCGACGTAGTCTCTCCAACAGACCCTCAGGACGAACTAACCCCTACCCGTGTTACAACGAATTGTCAACAACAAAAAGAAGCCCTATTTAAATTGATAGAAGAGGTAGCCGATTTCAAACCTGCACTGACTCAGCTAGCTCGGTGAGTCACCCGACACCAGGCTCGAATCTCATCCTTGGGCGAATTCTGACAAGCTCGGCCCAGCCATGGTCGAATGCAAGAGGCGGTGGCTAAACTGGAGGATCGTCTCGGCGATCTTGAAGGAAGAAATCGCCGCAACAACCTTGTCCTGATAGGGCTTCCAGAGGAGAAGAGGCCGAATACAATCCTTTTTGCAAAAGTTCCTAGAAGAAACAGTCGGACCCTTGCCTAATGGGCCCAATACATCATCGAAAGGGCCATCGGGCCTTAAGGGCAAAACCACCTCCATCGGACCCTCCCAGGCCTCTAATTTTCAAGCTCCTCAATTTCCTCGATCGGGAGCATATTTTGAAAGAGGCGAGAAAATTACCAGCGATCTTATGGGAGGGGCAAGAAGCTCCGAGTGGTTCCTGACTTAACCTTAAAAATCCGGATAGCAAGATCCAATTTCCGTCCCATCACATCGAAGCTTTGGGCTGCAGGAGTGAAACATCGTATGCTATACCCAGCCAGGCTGGAGGTCTCGTTTAAGGATGGCTCTAAGCGCTTCGATACACCGGAGGAGGCTATTAAATCTCTCAACAATTTGATGCCTGACTTATTCCCCAAAGGTTGAAGAGATCTACAGTCGGGACACTATTCCTCTATTTCTCTGCTTTTGAATGACTTTAGATGGACAACCTTTAACTCATGCTTGCCAGTGCGACATATGATGTTGGTGTATTCGGGAGTTACTCTAATGTTCACTTAATTTAAAAAATTTTCTTTCTTTTATTCTTTCTTTTTTTGAGACCCGCTTCAGGGGGTTCCAACTCACAGATGGTACAGCTAACATTTATGAGGGAATGACCTCATTGGGAAGAGGGGAAGCCTTTATTAATTTGCTCAGTAACCGCTAGATGGAGCCTGTACTCTAGGTAGGTGCGAGCGATCTGCTGCACGCCCGGCTGAGCGCCAGCTTGTTTTGTTAGTTTTCTCTTCCCCTTGGCTCTTATTTTTATTCTTTGTTTTTGCCCCGGAACACTCCCAGGCTTCAACTCAATTTTGGGCTATAAGAGATTTTGTTGGTCTGTCTGTACTCCCGAAGCCCACTTGTTAATATGGGCCTGTTAAGTTTTTTTTCTTACTCGGGCTTTTTGCTTAACATTTAGGATCATCGGTGGGCATTCAAACTAACTGCAAGTTCTAGCATGAGATCTGTTTTGTCTGGGGACTTGTCGCATGGACACTGTTTGTTCTGGCTCAAGATTCGCAAACCCCCTAACTGGGCAATTAGAGGGGACTCCCAGTGTTTCTTCCTTTTAGGAACTTCTGCATGAAGTTTATGGGTTCCTTTTATTATTCTTTTACTCTCTAGGGCCTTTCGGGCATAACTTGATTTGGTTGCCCTTTATGCTTGCCCTCAATTTATTTTATTTTATTATTTATTATTTATATGTGGAGATTGAATTAAAGGGTGGTCATATTTTTCAAGGCTACCGTTTACTGTATAATTAAGGGCAATCCCTTTTTCAAAGGTCCTAGAAAAAATTTGTGAGTTTTAGAATGTGGCTCCCAATATTATTTTATTCTGAAGGCTCCTACTTCAGTGCATGTCATGGTCGGCGGTTCTGGAGTCGGCCGAGGCGGGTGGTTGAGTGCATAGGGATGTTTGGGATAAGGTTAGAAATTTTTAAAGGTTTCTTTTTTCTATGGGTTGGGTACTGGGGTATCTGGGTGGGTAGGCAGCTTTCCAATTGGTTCCATATCTCTTTGTCGAGTTTCTTCATGGTTAGCAACCTGAATATTATTTCCTGGAATATAAAAGGGGAAGGATAACAAGAAAAATATGTCATTTTAAACCATTTGGCACATTTCGACCCGTCAATAGTTTTCTTCAAGAAACTCATATGCCCCGAACAGCTACATCACTTTAAGAAAAGGTGGGTAGGTCAGGTTTTTGGGCAGGATTTCCCAAGCAAAAGGGGGTAGCCATCTTAGTGGCCAAAGGAATCCCTTTCTTTCCTTCAGAGGTTCTTTCTGACCCCAATGGCAGATATGTAATAGTTTCAGGAAAGCTGGGGAGCTAGTTTAGTATTGGGTCTATTTAGGCCCAAACCAAGAGTCACCCTCTTTCTTCACCCAGCTGGCCGTGCTTAGAGCCCCCCTTGCAGATAGTCCCGTAATCTTAGGAGGGGATTGGAATCAGGTACAGTCCAACCATATCGATCGTTCATGGTGCAGAGCCGCTCGTCTGTCTCCGTCCCAGAGGGCGTTAGCTGAGTTTATCTCTTCCTTGAGCCTTACCGACCCATGGAAAATGATCAACCCTACTAGAATCGATTTTTTCTTGGTTAGTCACCAAGTTCTTTCCTTTATTCAAGAAGTTACTATATCGAGTCGAGTAATTTCGGACCACTCACCCATTGGTTTTCGATGCCGTCCATTGTCTGCTCCTCCTAGATCTTATTCATGGTCTTTGAATGATTCTCTGCTCAAGGATCCCCAACTGTTAGGTCACTTTCGATCCTTTATGTCTCATGCAATTACATCCAATTGGGGTTCTATCAGTGCGGTGGACCAGACATGGTCGGCCTTGAAGGCCACATGGAGAGCTGAGCTAATTAGGCTTGCATCAGTTCGTAAAAAGAAAACGACGCGCCTTCTATCTAATTGCTTGAGAGGATTAAAGCCTTGGAGGTTATGGGAGAAGATTCGAGATCTCTGGATCAAGATCAAGAACTAACCACGTTTAGGGCTTGGTACGCAGGTACTTTAAGGGAGGGGGTTGAGAATCAGACTTCTAGATTGAAGGCCTTATACATAGGGCAGGGCAGCAAAGCTGGCAAAATCTTGGCGTGGCAGTTGAAACAATGAGCAACGGCTAAGAGTGTGGCAGGGCTGAGACACCAGGGGACTAATAATATAGTTTCTGATCCAGAGGGTATACTAGGTATCTTTTTTGACTTCTATAAAAATTTATATTCTAGTACGTCGCTTTCTCCTGATGGGAATATTAAGATAAGGGAGTTTTTGGCAAACATTCCTTTCCCTACACTCCCGGAGAGTAGCCAGAGGTTAGAGGCTCCTTTCTCCCAAAAAGGGATTACTGAAGCTATTGATGCTCTAAAGTTAGATAAGGCCCCGGGACCAGATGGTTTTACAGCCCTTTTTTTCAAGTCGTTCAAAAATCTTTTGGTACCGCTGTTGCAACAACTCTTCGCTTTTTGGCATGACCATGGGATAAAGGACCCATCTCTTTTCGAGGCAAGGATTATTTTTCTACCCAAACCTGAGAAACCATTAGATTTGGTTGGTAACTATAGACCAATCTCATTACTGAATATTGATATTAAAATCTATGCCAAGATCCTGGCCACCAGAATTAAAACTTCGTGGCTAGACCTAGTGAGTCCGGAGCAGGTTGGATTCGTGGTGGGTCGTTCGTCAGGGGACCATTTTAGAAAATTATTTTATTTAATCTCAGCATCCTCGTGCCCAGATATGGAAGCGTCTCTGGTGTCCTTAGACGCAGAGAAAGCTTTTGATAGGGTGGAGTGGAATTTCATGTTTCAGGTATTGTCCAATTTTGGTTTCCCGGAAAAATTTTTGAACTATATTCAGGTCCTTTATACATGCCCTTCAGCGAGGATTCAATGCAACAATTTGATTTCAGCTGTTTTTCCCTTGCTGCGAGGCACACGTCAGGGATGTCCCCTCTCCCCCTATCTATTCAATTTATATTTAGAACCACTAATCAGGGCCATTAACAATGACAAGCAAGTTCAAGGGATCTGCATAGGGAAGTCTGAGTATAAGCTATCAGCTTTTGCTGACGATATACTTTTGCATGTTTGCAATAGTCGAGAATCGCTTCCCCGTTTGTTTCAAATTATTTCAGATTTTAGCAAAATTTCGGGCTATAATTTGAACAAGAGTAAAACTATGGTTCATCCGCTATCCCCTTATCTTCAGCAAAGTTGGTGTGCATCTTTAGGCCTACAATGGCAGCCTAAATCTTTGCTTTATTTAGGTATCCAAATCTCAAAGGACTTGGCTGACTTGATAGATTTAAACTTTAAACCCTTATTTAAATCTATTAAGGAGAACCTGGAAAGGTGGTCTAAGCTTCCGCTATCCTTTTGGGGGAGAACTAATACAATTAAAATGATGATTCTACCAAAAATTTTCTACCCCCTTTACAACCTTAATGTATACCTTCCCAGGTCCTTCTTTAACCTGATCCACAAATATTGCACGGATTTCTTATGGAAGGGGAAACCCCCTCGTAGGGCCTATAGGAAGCTCACCCGCCCAAGGAAGGTAGGGGGCTTACAGATCCCGGATTTTTATATTTACTATCTGGCTAGCCATGCTGCCATGGCGGCCCTATGGGTGTCAGATGTGGAAATGGCTTCAGAGGGGCTTATGCTAGTTCGGTCGCTGGCTCATAGTGTTAACCTAGACCTAGAAGCCTGTCTATATATTCCATGGTCAAAGGTTCCTGCCAAAGTGAGAGATTCTCCGATGGGGTGGGACATAAAGGCTCTTCACCAACTCTACTCGTTTTTGAGTATCCCCTATGCAAAGATTTAATGCAGCCTCTTTTAAAGAATCCTAACCTTCTGGTTGGTAATCAGCCGATAAGGAGATGCGTAGGCAATCTCCCCTCTAACCCCAAGATAGTTGACTTTGTTTTAGAAGGCTCGGTTATTTCGCCCTCCGTTCTGATGGAGAAACTTAGGGTGGAACCTAATGATCGGTTGCGGCTGTACCAGATCCATAGATGTATTAGTTCCCTCCTAAGGGGTAGTAAAGGGTCGGATGAAGCTGGGAAGCTTCTAAGGAAGATGAGAGACTTGACATTATCTGGCAACTCAGTTTCTAAATTATACAAATTAATTATAGCTAAGCAGGATACCAGTATCTCCCCAATACCTTATTACTGGGAGGTGAACTTATCCTTGGGTTGGTCTGAAGAGGACTGGTGTAAGGTCTGGTAGGATTTATATGTATATGTCAAGCAAGATAGATTAAGGGGTCTTCAATTTAATCTTTTGCATAATCTCTATCTCTCCCCGGCTAAACTCTCCCGGATATATAGTCTCAGCTCTCCAGAGTGTAAGATTTGTGGCTGCCCTGTTGGTACTATTTATCATAAATTATGGGAATGTCCCAAGGCAGTTAAACTCTGGATTCAGTGAAGCTGTGGATAGGCCCTATTCTAACATTTTGGTTTATTTTAATGCCGATGTATGCATTCTTGGCATGTTTACCCACATCCCTGCGGTAACTAAAAGCGCAAATGGCCCTGGTGGCTCTGGTGGCGAGCTACTACTTCTCCTCCATTATTGGAGTGATAAATCTCCCTCCTTTAAAGAATGGTGGGATGAGTTTCTAGGTGCTTTAAATGCGGAGAGGACTGTAGCTAATTTTTCTAATTCAACTAAGAAATTTAACAAATACTGGGGTAATTTCTTATGGTGCTTGAAGGTCAAATATGGTTATTAGAGGGGTAGGTCCTCTTCTGGGTTCATACTTTATCCCGACATTTGTAACAAATTTCCCTCTGTCTCTTAACCATATGCAGAATGAATTTGGATAAATAGGCTTTCTCTTTCCTTCTCCCCCTCAAGAGGCAATTAGGTCGAATGATCTTCCTCAGACAATACTAATCTAGAACAGCCTTAGTTCTTTATTGGTCAGGTTGCTAATACACTCCGGCCTACATTATTCTGTTTCCCTTCTCTTTCTTCTATAAGGAATAGCAGCCTGGGGGTTGGGGGGATGGGGTTGTGGTTGGGGATGGGAGGGTTTGGGAGGTGTACCCCTTCTTGATATGTTGCGACTCATGACAATCTACAGTATGAATATTTGTAAAGGGGTTATTGTTTTTGGGTTTGTTTCGTGTATTGTACATGTTGTTTGTTATAAAATAAAGTTATTTGCCAAAAAAAAAACACACTATAGAATGATGGGCTCTGCAGTCTCACAAACATAGAAGAGTAAGATTACACTTTCTCTAAAAGTAAGAAAATTAATTGCAAAAATGTCATTAATCCATCAGTTAGGGTTAAAAACCAAAGGTAAGGAAATAAGGCATTAGGGTTTCCAACCTTAACACCCCCCCAACCCTACCACCCCACCCCCACCCTCCACACACCAGCAGGCACTGGGGTGTGCCTTGGGGTCATCGGGCCAAACTCTTACCCCATTCTCCTATACTGTACCATCTCAGTTTACTTGCACATGGAATGGGATGAGAGTTGGGCCAATACCTCAAGGCACATCCGATGCCTGTTGGTATGTGGAAGGTGGGGATGGGTTGGGGTGGTAAGTTTGGTGGGTAGGGTTGGAAACCCCTACACTTCATTTCCCTACTTTTGTTGCTTTAATATAACTGATGCAATGGACAGTTAGTTAATACATATGGGTTCTAAAAATGGGTACCCATCTAATGTAGGGCAAGGGAGAAAATTGTCCCATATATAACCCTTACAGATAAACAATGGATTAATCTAACACTGCCATCTGTCAAGTTCTGGGCTGACAACCATGCAACAGCAGTCTGGATATCAACTGTGTAATACCTTAGAAAGAAAGAACATGAATGGAAGATTACAACATCACTTGTAGAATTCTATACTAAAATAATGGTCCTCTCAATCTGGGGAGCTATGATGGACCCTGGAAGACAGTGCTTTGCTCATAATGAGCCTTTTCTTTCCATCACATACAGCTTGTACCCCTGAGACTTGCTCCCCTGGCAAGGATACAAGGCTGTGCAACAGGAGCAAGCCACCAATGTCCAACCTTCTACTTTTCTCTGATCTCTGAGATACACTGCCTTGTCCCCATGCATTATCAGACATGAATCCATATGCCAAAAAATGCCTGGAGATAATGAAGTCTCCTTCCTGAGCAATCACAAAAAAGGAAAACACACTTAAAAACACCAGGTGTATTGCGACCAACAATATAGTCATGAGGAGCCCTGCACAGGGTGTGTGACACCCAGTAAAAGTACTGTGGAGGAGAAAAGGACCACTAAAATGAACAAGTCCTGCTGAGTGCTTGAGAAAAATGAGTATCCTCAGTGATGGCCCGCTTGGAAGTTGTCAAGGACTGTTTCAACATGCACCGAAAATGGATACCAGACCCCAGAGGGTGCTCAGCCCCAGGCTTTGACCACTCTAGCCTGCAGAGAAAGGCATGAAAACTTCAGCAGCATAATATTGATGGACTGAATATCCTAGGCTATGGTCCAAAATGAATACCACCAAGAAAAAAATCTTCAAGGCACATGAGGACCCCTAAGTTAGAAGTTTCCTCCTCTCTGCAGCATGGCTGACATTTTATCATTTATTGTCAAGAATGCATATTAGTGCTTACAAACTAGACCACCACACAGGATGACACCTGCATAGACAAGAGAGTAGAGTGAGAACCATGGCTTCTTGGTTGCGGTCTCTTTCAGTAGGTGAAGGTGCAGTACCACAGACAACCTGAGAAAAAATTTTGCAAGCAGCTGCACTCTATTAGCATCACACTGCAGAAATAACACATTCATGACCTCTGCCCATGGGCAAAAACATTGACTGAAGAATCCTGACAACTGAGAATTTTCCTGGCATGAATTGGTTGATCTTAGGATGATTAGGACCTCCTGCACAGAACATCAAACACCTCCAGGTTTAATGATTAATCCCTGGGTGCAATCTCTTACATCTTAGCTTAACAGCCTGAACATTTAGCTCCCATACTAAGAGAAATGTTTTCAGAAAACATGACTGTTCTCAATCTGCTGGTGTACTGTGGACAGTTTTAAAAACAGTCCACACTTTTTGCCCCTCCCAAATTGGACTGAACTGACTATCAATTACGACTGAATTTGTCCTAGAAGAGAATCATGGCTAGATACACTATTCTCATCCAGAAGTGGTTTGTAGACACTGCACCTAAGGGTTTCAGGCTCACTGCACAGCAGCCCAGTCTAGGCTGCTTTTCAAGGCCAAGAGGCTAGCAATGGAGTCAATATCTGGCTCTATAGGAGCTCTATGAGGGAACTCTAGGGGAATTCTTAGGGCTCTCCCACCAAATATGCAACTGTAAAACTGATGTGGATAATGGAGGAAGCATCTGGTAATCCTCCCTGGCAGATAAAAACACCAAGAAAAAGGTAGACTGTCTAGTGGAGGAACCATACATAGTTACATAGTAGTTGTCCTCAGAAAAGGACATCATGGCCCATCCAGTCTGCCATGGTTGTAGATTAGTTCCCCCCCGTCCTAATCTCACTAGTCCCATTTGCCTATCCCATGCACGATTAAATGTCTCCACGGTATGTGCACCTACCACTTCCACTGTCTTGTTCAACGGTTCAACAACCCTCTCTGTGAAGAAATACATCCTCACATTGCCTCTGAGTCTCCCCCCTTCTGGCTTTATATCATGGACCCTAGTCCTAATACTCTTCCTTTTCTGTAGAAAGCTGCCCTCCCCTACTTTATTTATTTCTCTGACATATTTGAATTCCTCTGTCATGTCTACTCTCTCCCTTCTAACTGCCGATGAGTACATGTTTAACTCCATAAGCCTTTCCTCATAGAGTTTTTGATGCATGCCCTGGACTATTTCAGTAGCCTTTCTCTGCACCACCTCCACCTGGTCAATGTCCTCCCTGAGATGGGGCTCCAGAACTGGACACAGTACTCAAGGTGAGTCCTCACAGGAGATCTAAGAGGAACAATATTACTTCTCTCTTTCTACTTGTTATTCCTCTCCCTATGCACCCTAGCATCAGCTTGCCTTTCCCACTTCCCTTCCACACTGATCTGTTACTTTGAGGTCATCTGTTATGATGACTCCTAGGTGTCTTTCCTGGTTAGATGTTTCCACCCACTCACCTCCTAGCTGGTATGTTGTCCTAAGGTTCTTATGTTCCATATGCATGACTTTACACTTTTTAGCATTAAATCCCAGCTGCCATGCCCTTGATCATTCCTACTGTTTTTTCAAGTTTCTTCTCATTCTGTCCACTCCTTCTTATGTGTCGACCCTGTTGCAGATCTTGGTGTCATCTGAGAACAGGCATACTTTTCCTTCTAGTCCTTCTGGTATAACCCAAATGAAAATGTTAAATAATAACTGCCCCAAAACTGACCCCTGTGGAACCCCACTTGCCAACTTCCCTTACTCTAATCTCATCCCATTCACCACCACCTGCTGACTCCTGTTGCTTAGCCAGTTTTGCACCCATTTTACCACTTTTTCCCCCACCTCTAGACTGTTCAAATTGTTTATTAATCTCCTGGGTGGAACTGTGTCAAAGACCTTCCTGAAATCATGGTAGGACACATCCACTGCCCCCGGTTGATGACTTATGTTACACAGTCAAAGAACTCTATTAGGTTAGTTTGGCATAATCTCCCACCTGTGAAACCATGGTGCCTTGGCTCCTACAACTTATTACTGGTCAAGTCACTGGCCACCATCTTTTCCTTTCTTTTTTTTTTCCTTTTTCTTTTTTTACTTGCCCAGCTCCTCGGCTTCAGAGAGGGCCTCATACCCCCTCCTACTCTATCCACCAGGTCCTATCAAGGCTTCCCCTCCCTGGTTTCATGTTGCTTGTTGGGCCAGGTGTGTATGCATTTTTCCCTTGTTTTTCTCCCGGTACCCCTGAGGACACCAGCACAGAGGACATACATCCAGATGGATGACATACTGATGCACGCCGTCGTCTAGTGCCCAACAGCGTCCTCCCCTACCTGACTCCAGAGAGCCGTGCGCCCTTACTGCCCATGCTTCCACAGCCAGAGGAGCTTATGGGTGCTGTATGCTACCCAGTATCCCACCCCAGGAGGAAGAAAGCAACCATTGGGATGCTCAATCCTCCTCCCCCCATATGACCCCTGGCAGTCAGAGTCTGTTCCTGAACCTGGGTCGCTGGCATAGCATGAGGTGTGGCATCTAGTGCCTCAGCCCTCAGCACCACTGGGCCGGCATCCTTTCTTTTATTAATGTCTCCATGATCTTCCCAACCATCAA
The DNA here is from genome assembly GCA_016271365.2 of Neoceratodus forsteri. Classification (NCBI taxonomy): domain Eukaryota; kingdom Metazoa; phylum Chordata; order Ceratodontiformes; family Ceratodontidae; genus Neoceratodus; species Neoceratodus forsteri. The sequence goes on along the minus strand of CM057451.1, from coordinate 1,057,403,098 downwards.
CATCAGGCTTACTGTTCTGCTAGTTCCCTGCCTCCTCCCTGCTCCCACTCTTGTAGATTGGCACCACATCTGCCTTCCTCCAGTCCCCCGGTACCACCCCTTTTTCCAAGGATTGGTTGAACAGGGCTGCCAATGGAGCAGCCAGATCCTTCCTTAGCTCTTTTAGTATCTAATTACTGCATCAAGCATTGCCATTTCTAGACCCATTGCTTAGATCAGCTTGGGAGCAGACGTGCTGTCTCCATCACTTGGAGTGGCTTAGGAGCAGATGAGCTATCTGTGAATTCAGCCCCAGACTCTTCCGGCATAAGCGTCCCTACCTGGTTGTAGGGAGAAGAACCTTCCATCTGACACATTGCTTCTAGTTGCTCTACTTCTGCTATGATGCCACGGAATGCTTTTCTCTTTTTATGATCTGACCACACATCTGTAAGACAACTTTGATCTTTGTACTGAGACCACCACTCCATGGGTGATCTGACAAGGTAGTGGGCCTGGTAAGGGTATGTGTAATTCCCCTGTTGTCCAAGGTTGCCTCCAGCACAGCCAGACTTTTGAAAACATTCTCTTCACAGCCACTAAGCTGAATAAAAAGGCTCAATATAGAAAAGAAAAATTCACTTCTAGGCATAGCATCTTAGGACGTTTTTTGTTCAGAAACCGGAATGGCATGAGATGGACTACTATCATTTGACATGTGCCAAGGAAACCCTTGTGAACTTCTTGTATGATGAACTGCAGGGCCTCTACCCTGACCACTGGAGGTGAGATGCCTATGCTGAGAAGTTTCCTGGCTATGGAAAAAAGGAAGGCAGATGCTGCCCCCCACACTGCCATTTTACAACTGCTCTGCTTCGATTACTAGAGTCCCGATAAGGCCAAAATGTGCGGTCGACTGCCTGATGGCAGCAAAACTTCTGCTCCCAAAACTGTGGTGATCTTCTGCTGCTGTGTAGAATACAGGCTATTGTCCCTTATCATTCTGGAGACCTCCAAAATCCCCTCCAGGCTCAGACCAAAGGCTAACTCCCTTATTTAAAGAATACAGTACAGATTTTTCTGTGCATCCTGAAATGCATCCCAGTGGGACTGCCACACTCCTCATATGGCCATCACAACATAGGGAATGAATGAGCTAAAGTACAAAACACTGCCTGCAGCTGCATCTCCCAAATAGAAGAGGACAAGAAAATTAAACTGCCTGCAAAATATTTCTCCCATACAAATCTTATGGGTGAATGGACCCAAAGCAGAGATCAAGGTAGGCTAAGGCCCTGGGAACAATGAATGAGGCAAACAGGACTTGCAGATTGATGCCATTCAAAATACAGTCTTGTCTGCATGCTGTGCCCACTGATAAGCCATAGCGCTTTTGCAGGGCCACCAAATCTTCAAACAAATAGTGAAGCACGCATAGTGCTGTGTACAACTGTGAGTGTGCCTAGAGAAATTACTGCTTAAACATTTCCCCTTGGAAGAAAAACAATGAACGCCAGGCCTAGGTATTTGTATCTGCTTACCCACCCTGACCTATTCTTGATCTCACTTAATGACTGAGACTGAAGTTTGAGAAAACACTTCGTAACTGGGGTGAATGCAAACAGAATGGGGTTCATGGAATCTCAATGTTTTAAGCCATCTTTAGCTATAATGCTTTAAAGACCTCAGTCATAAAATAGGATGGTGGCTTTGAATTGGATAAAAAAGGGGGGGCTCGTATGTCATGCCACCCCTCCCCTCCTCTGTAGAGAGAGACCATCTTTCCCATTAGACTGGCCTGTTTCTGCTCAGTCAGAATTCTCCCAGACCCCACTGCCTCCACATCTTGACCTTTGTCACCGAGATTGGTGGGTCACCTGCAGATCTGGGTGAGCATGGTCACTTTTCTCTGGTGCACCTGGATTTGCTTGTATAAATCACTCTGACCTGAAAGGCCCACTTTGAATTTGGATGTCTATACAGGTATGGTCTGATGCCAACCTGTGGATCATCAGCTTGAATAATCTCAGTTAAGAGAAGTGATATGGATTTATGCAACACAATTTAATAGCTGCCAGATGGTACCATAGGTGCACCCCCTCCCCCAAGCATCCAGCTATGGGTGTAACAAAATTATCATGTTAGATTGCATTATACTGTAAGCATACAATGACTACATATGATAGAGGGGTCATAATCCTACAGCAGGTCTTATATTTGTTAAAATGAAGTGTGTATGATAAGCCATGTTACCTCAAATCTTTGTCAGACTTTGCAAGGACCTAGTACTTACCCTGTCATAGAACACCAATCTCAAGCACCTAAGGATGCTTTCATTCTACACCCTGCCTCTTCACATTCTAACCTATTCTACCTGCTCTCCAGAGGAGGAAGTTTACTGATTTCACTGAACTTAACAGCCTTATGTTAGTTCCAGAAATAAAAAATAGTTTTACCTCTGTTCTATGCCTGAATTCCAGAGTATACATCCATTTTGCCTCACATCAACCAATTGACATATCCACAAGTCACCAAAAAACAGGTTTCAGCTCCTTACTGAGCCAGGAACTCACAGAGCCAACACTATGAGAGAGGAGTTTGGCTCACTGCTCCCTTGCTAGAAGCTCCTGCAAGTGCTGCCACAGTTAGAATGAAGGCTACCTTGTGAACAAAGTCTCCTTTGGAATAAGCACCTGCAAGAGCTGCCGCGGTTGAACAAAGGTGGTCTGCCAGTTAAGTGCGCTACGCACAAAAACCCAAGAGAATGTCACACAAGTCTGTGATGTCAACACATCACAGAGCATGATGAACATACACACGAGTGATGTCACCCGCTAAATAGCAGAGCTCAATGGGATGAAATGCATGCAGAGTGGCACACTAAGGGTGCTGGCAGTAAACCAACCATGTGGCCAGGAAAGGCATCTAATGGCGCTAAATGCTGTCTACACTAACAATAGAGCACAATGCTGGGAGTGCTAGCACTGTCTCATTCTCAATAGTAAGCTCAATGGGGCAAACTAAGAGTAGAAAAACAGTGCACTGATGGAGTTGGCAGAGAGCCAACCATGCTGCCAGAAAAAAGTGGTCAGTGCCATGAACACCACCTTCACTGGCTCCACTTTGACAAAAATGTGCAGACATGCTAATCCCTATATGCTCTAAAGTAGCAGGCCACAAAACATACAGTGGAAAACCAGTTTCCCAGGCTAAATGCTTGGCAAACTATAGACAGATCCCAACAACTGCTTGCCTGACAACCCTTAATACAGAGAGAGCAACAGAACTTCAAAATTAAGGGACTAGGGAAAACAGTCCATAACTAGTTATTATTCCAAGAAGGATCCAAGAACAAGGGAAAATATTTCTAAGCAAAGAAATGTCTAATGTCAAACCAAGATCGCAACCTCTAGGCTCTGCAGGGTAGGGACAGAGAGAAGAAAACATCACCCTGCCTAGCTGGCAGACTAAGCCACTCTGCAAGAAATTAAAATATTTTACTTACTTGGGGCATTAGGCTAAAACCCCTCATAAATCTACAATGTAGAAAACACCCTGCTATGGCTAGTGGTCTCCATCCAGGCACAGTAGGCACCAGAATGGAGATTTAATAACAGAATTAGTCAATTTGAATGCCTTAGCACAACGGGCACAATTTCTAAATTTAGGGGGTGCTTCCTTAAACCACACAGACCCAGTCTGCCCAAGAGTCACACAATCCGGAGAAGAAATCAAGAAAAACAGACAAATCTTCCAGAGAACTCTGTATATGTTTACTACACCTTCAGCAGTACAGTAAAGACTGAGATAATGCTGTATTCAGAATGTTCGTGTCCCTGAGGTTCCATGCTAATGTAACAGCTTTGGGTTGTACCGCTACCCCAGTGAGGAGCACAATACCCATACAGCATGTATTAACTACCTTTCCCATTGTCATTGTAGAGCAGTACAGAAAGCAATCTTTAAAGTTGAGGTGTCTTTGATAATGCATATTGTATGATGCATGTATTAGGGTTTTCTCCAATACAGTATGTACTGTAGGATTGTTTTCTAATGGTTTGTGTATCTTTTAGTCAATACACTATTTAATACATGCATAGCATGCTCTTTTAGCAGTGCTGAATGCATGTTCAACACTGCATAGATTTGTAGTTAAAAAAAAAAACACAATTCTAATGGAGTGGCTGTGCTGACTGGAAGTGATAGATGTTTAACACTTGTAAATCTTGTAAATAAATTGACTATGCGCTTTTCAGTCCTAACATCAGGGACTGACAAATGCAGCACAATAGCTGATCCACTGACAACAAATATGAAAGGGGAATCAAATAGCTCTGTGTGTGCATGCCCGCGCGTGTGTGTGTGTGTGTGTGTTTATGAGTGTGCATGCATTTATGGCAGAGTAACTGCATTTGCATGACAGCATTTCTTTTTTCATATGGCAGCATGTCTGTGCAGATACATGAGCATTTATATGTGTCTGTCTCAGTAAGTTCATACTGTATGCAGTTATGGCACTATATCTGTAAAAGTATGTTTCAGTAAGGGGATTTACAAGTCAGTGCTTAACAACGTCTTGTGCACTCCATCAAAGGAAAACTCTTGCAGGCCTACTGGCAGCATTACAGTAACAGAGCCAGTCTTCTTGCAAGCATTGCCAGGTATCCCACAAGCATTTCCCTATCAGTCAACTTCTGAAGCTGAAATGATTTTTGTGCTCTATAGTATGGAAGCAAGCCATTATGAAAATGCATAATACTGACTGTTGCTTTAGTTTTTTCCAATGCTCAAAACATCATTGGGGTATAACACTGTACAGCAGCAACTAGGTTTGTGGATATAGCTGAAGATAACAAACAGGGTTGTCTATATAACAGGGGCAACAAATGGTTACATATAAGACTGGGGGCAGCACATTGTCTTATTGCTAAGACTGGGGAAAAAAGTTGGCTGCTGTTCTATATGATGGGGTAACAAACAAGGTTAGGAATATGGCTGGGGCAACAAAAAGGAGTTATGTATATGACTGGGGCAACAAACAGTATTCTGTGAACAACTCAGGGTAACAAACACGGTTATGTATACAACTACGGAGAGAGCGCAACAGAGATATACTGTATAGGCAACTGGGGCAACAAAGAGGGTTTTGTATGCAAAAGGGGCAACAAACAAGGTTGCGAGCCTCATATTTAAAGCTATCAGTTTGTTTCTTGCAAAGACCCTATTCTGAGATTAAATTAATACTTTGCCCTAAAGCTGCTGTAAAAAAATGTGTTTGGATCAAACAGTAAGAGCCCTAAACATGTCTGAATATTGCCTTAAGGGCAAACCCCATATGAATGCACTAATGGTGTGCTTTGCACAAAACACCCCCCACTAGCCACAGGTATGTGTGGTCCCATCTTTTATGTTACCATCTTCAAGACAGGGCTTTCAGGGAGCAAACTGAGTTATGGAATCCCAAACCTGTTTGTGCTTCTGCACTAATTTGCATTTCAAAACTAACTATGCAAATTACGTATTTGCCAAACAGGGTGTTAGGAGGTCATCTGCATCATATTATAGCATAATCACAATGTCCTGAGCAATCTGTTGCTCCTTGGATTGCAAGCTGGCTCTGGTCTCTAAACTGCAGTCTGTGGTCAGCAGAGGTGCTGTATCACAAAAAAAAAGAGAATAAATAATAAACCCTCATCTCCACCCCCTTCCCGAAGGCAATGAAAAATATCCCTGGTGCTACCAATATTCCCTCCCTTACCCAATCTTCTTTTAACATTATCCCTGGTGCTAGTGGTATGGTCCCCCTCACCCTATTTTGAGTGTAAATTAACACTTCTGACATTATCCCCAGTGATAGTTGTACTCCCCCCTCCTTGACCTGATCCCCTTTTAATTTGATCTATTTGTGCTAGGGCAAACCCTTCCTCAGCCGCTCCTCTGTTGTTAAGCAATCTGTCTTTGGTAGTCCAGAGACCCATGTCCATCACAATTTGAGTCTGTTCTACTCCCTCCCTCAACCCCTACCCTGGCCCAAGACAGTGGCTGCTACTCACCCTTCACTTACCTCCACTGTTGGCTGCTGTTATATTCATGCAAGTGAGTCTCTTGAGTATTGATATTGAACAGTTACTTCTACAACACAGCTTAGGGACTTAAAAGAAAAAGATGGTTGCTACCAGTGGAGGTGAGTGAGGGTGCACCATCTGGGGGCCAGACGAAGGGGATGGAATGGATGGGTAAAAGTGGGTGGCAACAGGAAGGGATGGGCTTTTAGACTACCAGGGACTGCTTGTTTAACATGAAGGGGATCGGGTGAGGTTTGGTACCACTAGCACCAGAGAGTATATTAAAGGGTATTGGGTGAGGAGGGAAATAACACTAGCACAAGGGATAATTTGGAAAGAGGATATGGTGAAGGAGATGGGTATCACTAACATCAATGATAATTTTAGAACAGATTGGGTGAAGGAGGGGAATCTGCTCTTCTCAAATGGTTTTCATGTTTCAGGGCTTTAAACATTTTGTTTGTGTAAGATTAGTTAAATGTTTATGGTAATGTTTACAGTTTCCCAAGTAGTTCTCAAATTGAAGAAAAGAAAACAGTGTGTAGTTCTAATTTTCAGTTGTGTTCTCATCTATTTTTATCTCAACAGTTTTATTGTTGTGTCTTACCAAGCACATGTACTTACTGTTATACATGATCTGAGTTTGTTAAAGTTCATCTGAATGATTTTTAAACAATCATATTTTTTCTAATTAAAATACAGTACTAACTGTAATTCTTTTTTTAAGTCAGCTCTTAAATCTAGTTAGACTGTCTTCTGAAAAATTACATCATTGTCAACCTTTAAATAATTTTTACATTTTTAGCTTTTCAAGTTTTTGTTCATGTTCAACATTAACTGTTAAAAAGTTACATTTCTTCTGTTATTTTTTCAAGTGATCTGTGCATGATCAAGATTTTAAAACTTTAAAACTTATAACCTAAAAACTAACAAAAACTCTTCTGAAATCATTATACAACAAGCTCTAACAAACCTTTAAGTTTCATAATTTAAAACAATATCATTTTGTGCTATTTGTGGATAAATGAAAGACAGAATTTGGGTATTTTTATATAATTTCACAAAGAACTTTTTTTAGTAACCAAACCAATTTTACCCACACTTGACAAAAATTATCCCCTAGAACAGAGACTGTGCATGCTAATGTTTTGCAGTCTTAGGGGCTAAGGTCCCCATATTCAAATGTCCCCTGCAAAATAGTGCAAGTGCCTGTGCCACACATCTGAGATATACCAGCCCAAAATAATGCGATATTTAGAAGATGAGCCATGAGATGTGATTGCTCATGTCCAGCTGATTATCCTGAACATGCATGATTGCGCAGTGGGAGATGTATGATGCAGCAGGTGACCTGAGCCCTATGTAGAGCATGGGGACATGTGCAATACAAAGCTACTTGCACAGTGCACAAAATCGCAATATTCAGCCGGGATATGCAAATTATCTCATTGCACATTCCAAGCCCATCTCCCACATGCACAGCTCATTACTGGAATGTATACAGGCCATTTGCATACCATGGGCATGCTCAATTCCAAATTTGCAGGGCTGCCCCACCACTCCACAAAGGTGAACAGGAGGTACTGCAGCCTAGCAGGCAGATATGCTGGAATGTTTGTGTGTAGGTAGGTGGATTGCATAGGCCTGGGTATCGTGCTATAACCAATAGTCATATACAGGGTCAGACTGGGGTACAGAGGCATACTTGGAAAGTGGCCACAGGGGCCCACCTGGATGTGCAACAAGGCAGGACACAGGGTGACACAGTCTGATCAGTATACCACATGCATGTAATACACCAGCTCTATAGGCAGTGTACAGACACCTGCAGTGTCCCACGCCCCCCTGTAAGAGAGGAACATGTTGATAACTGCATGGAATGGCAGTGTGCAGAGGGTGCCCATATACCCAAGTGGGTGGATCCCAATTGTCTGCACCTATGGTGTACCATCCTGGGTGTGTACCACAGGTCAGTACCTGGCCTGAGCCAGGCTGTCATTCGTTCACCATGGCACCCTGGGTGCATGCCACCACCAAGTGGCACCCTGCAGGCTGCATGGGTGCAGATCATAGCCCCTGGTACATTTGCTGCATTGTGGCTGTCCACTCTGCTAGTGTGCCAAGAGAGCACCTAATAGAACTGGCTTGCGGCTGCTGGTTGTCTTCTTCCAGGGTGCAGTGTGGGGGGTTGCTCCTTGGATTGTGCTGGTGGTGACACAGCACCTGTGGCTCTGAGTACTTCCATCCTGGCATAACAGCTGTATGTGGGTGCCTTGAGCATGTTCTTGTGCACCTCTGAGTGCTGTCTCCGGATGTCCTGCCTGCAGTTCTGAGGCCTGCATGTGGGTGGTTGTCCAATTTAGGCCATTTTTTGTATGCCTAGCTTTGGGTGGCTCATTTCTGAGATGCACAGAAGTTGCGCCACACATTTTGGATTGATATAGGGATGCACGGCATATTCATGGGAATGCTCCCTCTATTTGCACTGCATACATTATTTCTGCATGGTGATGCATCTAGTGATGCGTGATACATCTCTCCATTTTGAATATCGTGCTTCCATGCATTTTCTGAGATGAGCTGCACATCTCTTTTTTAGGCTGCACATCTCCTTTGAAAGTGTGTGCCTAAGACTGCTTAGATATACAGTAAGCTGTCAAATCCCTGATTTTTGACAGTAATGTTAACTCAACTTTAACATGAAGGCACAACAACCCCTACATAACATACAATCTTAAAGAATACAATTAATGCAATTTTAAAACATTGGCCAAGTTGTAATATGTTATAAAAATACAGTGGCTATATTATGCTACTGTACTTTAAAAAATATATATACATACAGATGGCCATGTTATATTTAATATAACTGATTTGCTTCCATCAAAATAGTAGTGCAATCCAATATAAGAGATAGCTATAATTTTAGAGGTAGTTCACCGCTGGGGTAAGGCAATGAAGCAGATACTGTAGCAATACAGATTATATAAGTGATAATGGTAAGGGTAATGGAACATAATTGAAAGAAGGTCAGGAGAAGCAGTGGCAGCTGCAGTGAGAATTGACATTTATTCCAGAAAAAGACCAGCCATTATGAACTTGGCAAGTCAAGGAATGATTTATTCATGCTTGATTTTGTCATGCGTAGCCTGGAAGATGGTGCTGGAAACAAGATAAATGTGAAGGTAGTGTACAAAGTAAGAGAAGGATTCTGCTCCTGGTTCAGAAGTGGGAATAAGGCATGTATAAGAGAAGGAAGAGGGGGAGGGAAAATAGAAAGTTGCCACTGTGGTGAAAGGCAAGCTGAAAGGGATGCTGCTGCTGCATGGCCAGAGTAGGCAGTAAGAAGAAGAGATGAACCTGGGAGCACTTGTACCAGGCAACCAAATGAAAAGGCTGTAAAAATGAATGCTGTCTTACCAGTTTGTCATGGCTTGACACCTACAGAACAAACTGTGCCAATGCAAAATATGTGGTCTTCACTCTATGGTTACTAAATCTACATAGGAAACATAATTTTGTGATGTTCTCTGAGAAATTACCCTATCCCTGCCCCATCTCCTGGCTATGGAAATAAATCTATTTAAAACATGAATTACAATGGCAAAAATGATAATTCTAAAGGCAAAAATGCACTTGCTCTCAGTTACCTCACCTTACATCATTCACAGCTTTTCCAATACCCCAAGCAATAAAAGGAAATAGAAAGGAAACTTTTTTTTGAAACACATATTCAGAGTTTTGGCATGATTTGTTTTATTTCTAGAAAATTTGTAAGGTAGAAAAATACCATGGCCAAGATTTTCAGAAGAGGATGTTGATGGATGGGACTATTTTCTGCTGCATCATCTTCTGAGATGAACAAAAATGAAAATGAAGGGAGAAGGTGTTCATCTGTATTGGGGACTGAGAGGAGATCTGGTCAAACAAAACACTCTTTTCACCAGACGGGCTACACCTCAGTAGCGAGGGTTTGAGGGTACTCGGGTACAAACTGGGGGAATACATAACAACTACACTTTAATTTATACTACTGAGGGGGGGGACAGTGGGCGTGTAGGCCCACAGACTCTGAGAGGAGGAGGCCAGTGAACCTCCCCCATAGTAATGGAAGAGGTCTGGAGGGAGGAGGTGGAAGGAGCAAGAACACGGTTAGTAAAGGGTGGAGTGGTGAGGAACACATAACAAGGGTACGTGAAGGGGTGCACACAGAGGAGATAAATGTGAATAGAAGACTAGAAGGAAGAGAAGGAAGGTCAGATTCTAGGTGGAGGGTGGTGTCTCTGAAAGCAAAGAGTCTTGGAAACAAGATGGAAGACCTGCAGGCACTATTAGCGGACAGGAGGGTGGACATAGCAGCAGTAACTGAGACTTGGGCAACATCACAATATGACTGGGACCTTGTGATCCCTGGATATAATCTATACAGGAGGGACAGGGTAGTCGGGGAAAGGGGAAGGGGTGGCAGTTCATATCAAGGAGGGAATAACTTGCATGAGAGAGGAATTGGAGGAATGGGAGGTGGAGGCATTATGGGTTCAGTTAAAGTTCAATAGAGGGAGAAAGGTGAGGTTGGGGGGTGGTTTATAGACCACCGAGTCAGGATGAGGAGAGGGACAGGGAACTCAGCTTACAAATATTGGAAGCTGCCGGAAAAGGAGAGGTGGTAATTGTGGGGAACTTCAATCTGCCCAAGGTGTACTGGAGCATACAGTCCACAACATGTGCTAGGAGTCAGGTGATTCTGGAAGGACTGCAGAGTGGGTTCCTGACTCAGGGTGTCACTGAACCAACAAAAGCTGAGGCAAATCTTGATCTGGTGCTCACAAATGGGGAGCATGTACAGGAAATAATGATCAGGGAGCCACTGGGAGGAAAAGAAACATAGAACATAGACAAAGAAACATAGAATTTGACGGCAGATAAGGACCGCTTGGCCCACCCAGTCTGCCCATTTCCCTACCTAATGGATAAGCTGCAGATCCTAGTTAACCAGCAGCCTACTTCTTCCTACCTCCACCCCCTAGAATTGCCTTATGACTGTCCCATGCATGCTTGAATTCCACCACTGTTTTTGACTCCACAACCTCCTCCGGAAGGCCGTTCCATGCATCCACAGCCCTCTCTGTGAAAAAATACTTCCTTAAATTACCTCTGAGCCGCCCCCATCTTCAAATTGTGCCCCCTTGTTCTTGCACACCTCTTTTTTTGAAAGATGCTACCCTCTTGGACTTTGTTGATTCCCTTGAGGTACTTGAAAGTTTCTGTCATGTCCTCCTCTCCCTCCTTTCCTCGAGGCTATGCATATTAAGCTCCATAAGTCTCTCTTTATATGTCTTCCGGTGCAGACCCTGCACCATTTTAGTTACCCTCCTCTGGACTGCTTCCATCCTGTCTATGTCTTTGCGGAGATTGGGTCTCCAGAACTGCACGCAGTACTCCAGATGGAGTCTCACCAGCTGTCTGTACAGAGGGATAATAACTTCTTGTTTTCTACTGGTGATGCCTCTTCCTATGCATCCCAGTATCCCCCCAGCCCTCCTTGCTGCCCTCTCACATTGCTTGCCCACCTTTAGGTCATCTGATATGACTACCCCCAGGTCCCTTTCCATTTTTGTTGTTGTTAGTATCTCATCTCCCATTGTGTACTCTTCCCCTGAGTTTTAGTTTCCCAGGTGCATTACCTTGCACTTCTTAGCACTGAATCTAAGCTGCATACATTTGACCATTCCTTTAACCTTGCCAAGTCCCTTCTCATCCTTTCCACCCCACCTTGTGCATCAACTCTGTTGCAGATCTTTGTGTCATCTGCAAAGAGACATATTTTTCCTTCCAGACCCTCTGCAATGTCGCTTATAAAGACATTGAAGAGGACCGGTCCTAATACTGAACCCTGCAGTACCCCACTAGTAACCCCCCTTTCTTCAAAGTGGACTCCATTTACTATTACTCTCTGTGTGTTCTATTCTCCAGCCAATTCTTCACCCAGGCTGTCATCTTGGGACCCACTCCCAGGCTGGCCATTGCACAGTGAGGTTCCAGTTGGATATGGTCAGGGAAAGCGTTCCAACTAAGACCAAAATTGTGGATTTCAGGAGGGTGGACTTCAGGAAAATGGGTGAGGTGCTAAGAAGCCATCTGATGGGCATCAGAGCAGATATTGTGATGGACCAAAGGCAGTCCATCATTAGGGAAGGAATACTGGTTGCCACAGATGAGTGCATCAGACTCAGGGGTAAGAATACAAGGACCAAAGCGCCCAGCTGCTTCAGTTCTGGGGTTGCCCAGGCAGTAAGGGAAAAGTGGTTGTCCTATGGAAAAGTCAGGAAGACCAAGAGAGAGAGGTGGATAGGGAAAATTACCTAAGGTAAGTAAGAAAGTCAGGTGAGCCAAGGCACAGAAGGAGCTGCAGACAGCTGAAGGAATTAAGAAGGGGGAGGAGGCTTTCTTTCACTATAAAGGTGAGAAAAGTTATTTTTTCACAGAGATGGTGATAGACACATGGAACTGCCTTCCTGAGGAAGTTGTGGGATCTAAAACTGTAGGGGAATTCAAGAATGCATAGGACAGACATAAGGCAATTCTTATGGGGGTAAGAAGAAATAGGCTGTTGGTTAACTAGGATCTGCAGCTTATCCTGTAGGAAGGAAATGGGCAGACTAGGTGGTCCAAGTTGTCCTTATCTGCTGTCAAAGTCTATGTTTCTATGTAAAAGGGACAAGAAGGAAAGGACTGTTAGGCTTAAGAAAGGGGTGGAGTGGTTGGAGGATAATGAGGTGAAAAGCAGAGATACTAAATGAATACTTCTGTTCCACCTTCAACAGGGTGAAGGACAGACCAGTGCCTTCATGAGGGAAAAGAGGAGCGGGGGGAGGAGAACACAGATGTAGTGATAGAGGAGGATAGAGTGAGTGAGGGGCTGCTGGCATTGAAGGTAGACAAATCACCAGGCACAGATGGAGTACATCCAAGGATAATTAAGGAACTGGCTAAGGATCTGGCAGGGCCACTGACAGACCTATTTAATAGTTCATTAGAAACAGGCCTAGTACCACAGGACTGGAGAATAGAACATGTAGTGCCACTCCACAAAAGCAGCCCCAAAGATGACCCAGAGAATTACAGAAGAGTCAGTCTGACCTCCATTGCGGGCAAGCTTATGGAGACCATACTAAAGGAAAGGTTGTGGAATATCTAGAGAGCATGGTCTCCAGGATGCGAGGCAGCATGGGTTCATTGTGTGGAGATCATGTCAAACAAATTTGATTGACTTCTTTGACTGTGTAATTAAGACAGTTGACAGGGGCCAAGTCGGAGACATCCTCTATCTTTGACTCTGTGCCCCACAAAAGGTTGATCAGGAAGTTGGTGGATCTCAGGATTGGGTAAAGAATGGTCAGATGAGTGGAAAACTGGCTGAAGGACAGAACCCAGAGGGTGGTTGTGGGGGAAGAGCCTTCTGGCACAAGACAGGTGACCAGTGGAGTCCCGCAGGGCTCAGTGCTGGGGCTGGTGTTGTTCAACGTCTTCATCAATGACATTGGAGATGGCATTAAGGGCAAAATGTGTCTATTCACAGATGACACCAAGCTCTGTGGGACAGTGGACACAGCTGAAGGGATACAGGGCCTACAGGAAGATCTGGAAAAGCTTGGGAGGTGGTCCAGGATCTGGCAGCTTGGCTTCAATGCCAAGAACTGCAAAGTTATGCATATTGGAGCCAAGAATACTGGGACAGAGTACTACCTGTTTGGAGTCTGAGTATCTGCATCACCGGAGGAGAAGGACCTGGGAATGATGATCCCTAGTGACCTGAAGCACTCCACACAGTGCAAGAAAGCAGCAGCAAAGGTGAGCAAGATGCTGGGATGCATATCTAGGGGGATCAGTAGTAGAAGAGAGGAGGTTATACTGCCCTTGTACAGGTCACTGTTAAGGCTGCATCTAGAGTATGGAGTTCAGTACTGGTGCCCATACCTCAAAAAGGATATTAACCTGCTGGAGAAGATCCAGAGGAGGGTTACAAAGATGATAGCCGATCAGCAGGGTAAGGCATACTAGGAGAGGTTGAGTGCACTAAATATGTACTCCCTGGAAGACAAAACAGAAAGACGGGACATGATTGGGACCTTCAAGTACTTGAAAGTGATAAATAAGGTTGTTAAGGAGAGTCTCTTTAAGCTGAGTGGCAACCCTAACATGAGGGGGCACAGTCTTAAGCTGGTGGGTAGGAGGTTTAGGAAGGAAGTCAGGAAGCACTTCTTTACAGAGAGGGTGGTGGACACTTGGACTGTGCTGCCAGAAGAGGTAATCTTGTTGAGGACAGTGGGTAGCTTTAAGAGAAGCTGAGACAGGTATAGGGGAAGGGTAAGGGCCATGGGTAGGGAGGATGGGAAGAATGGGGAGAGGGGGCAGGGACAGTAGCTCAAGCTATGCACCCTGCAACATGAGCAGACTTGATAGACCAAATGGCCTTCTTCTGTTGGCTTCTTCATATGTTCGCATGTTCAGAAAAACTGGGGAGCCTTATTTTCAGACACTTGAGGGTTTTCTTTTATTTGTTTTTTTAATTTCTTTAGCTCCAGTCACGGCTCGTAAGGTCATCTCTCAGGCATCCAGCCCTTTATCCTGCCTGCCTGTGGATCCCTCAGATTGAGCCTCCTCTCTCCCTCCCCCACTGCAGCCAGCACCCCCGGTTTCACCTGCCCAGGGAGGGTAGACTTTTGCCTCTTTGAACTCGGTTACTAGACAGACTCCGACTGCAGGTGGGCCACTGAGGGAGGAACTGGAAGGCCAGCAGAGGAGATCCTGGTGGTGAGCATGGGGGACTGGTGCCATCACCTGATCCATGAGCCAGTTTTTTCATTTGTTCTACACTACTTCCCCACCCCCTGTGTAGGCACACCCTGATGCATCGGCGCATGGCAACCCTGCCAGCGTCGGCCACCCCATACGTGTAGCCCAGTGCTCTGTGGTGCCCCCCTATCTCCACCAGGGACTGCCAGAGCACCAGACTCCCCAACACCCTTCCCCCAGGATAGGAGAGCAGCCCAGTGGGTGCTCAATCCAATCCCTCCCCTGCCAACCCCCAGACCCGAGCTTGCTCCCAAACTCAGGTCACCGGTGTGACATGAGGTGTGGCATCCAGCGCCTCAACCCTCAATGCCACTGGGCCAGCCCTAGACACTTGAGTTTTTACAATAGTTTTCACGAATTGTGGCAGCTTGATTAAAATAAAGTGTTATGTGCATCACTCTTTTGACACTTTCTGTGCAGTTTTCCTGTAAATGATGGCACCTGTGCCTGATAGTTCAGTAAGTTCACTTCTGAGGTGGTTTAAGTGCTGGGTGCTGTTGTGTTACTTGTGACAGAAATGGGCAGCACATCAAGATCAGGGTTTTAAAAATCCTGCCCCAGTTCTTAATTTCCATTAGAAGATGCACTGTTCTCTGGATAATACATAACTATTAGTACTTGTTTGGAATTTTCAGACTTCAATGGAACAGAATTCTGCAAATTTCAAAAAACGTCACTGAATTCTGTTGCCAGTGGAATTCTGAAATTTGGAAAGTGGAATTTTCTGCCTCTGGACATGCAAGGACTATAAGGCTCATTGGAAAGATTGAGTTTTTTTTCTTAAAGGATACCTAAACAACATTTTGACAACAAACAATTCAAAAATCTGACTTCATAGAGGACTAATTGAAAGGCTGCTGTATTCATTAATGCTAAAACTACTTATATATAATTTACCTAATGGCAGTTCCAAAGCATTTGGAAAATGTAAAATCAGCCTTCAAATTTCAAAAAAACGGACTTACCTGCTTCCTAAAATGTCCGTCAAATGTGTTAAGTGATGACATAATTGGAGCCAAAGTCAGAGAGCTATATGGCTCTCTATAGTGCTAACTAGTTCTTTTTTCCCTTTGTATAGAATTGTTGCACAAAATGGTCAAAACCATGTGCATTATTTTGATCAATACAAATGCTAGGCTATGGTTCTGTTCATTTTGTTTATTTTAATATGCTGAAATTGTGTTTTAATCCAACCGACTTTGTCTTTGGTAAACCACAGTGCAGTACAAATCTTAAATAACCTGGTGATCTAGTGGTTATGGTGGATCCAGGATGCTACAATGGGGGGTGCTGGGGTGGTGTGCATACTTGATATGCACTTTTTAACATTTTTATTAAACCTTTATATTGTCAGCTATTATTCTTTTTTAGCACAAATGTAATCCATAGTTTTGAATGTAAACATTTGTACAATCCATAAATCAGACTTCTTCAACAAAGTTAAATGCAGCAGCAGCAAGCAAGTAAGTTACAATGGTGGGGGGGAGGGTGCCACCGCACCCTTCACCACCCCTAGATCCACCACTTGTCTGTAGCAAAGTTCTTGTGTAGTCCAAAGCCAGAGTTCATACTTTCTTAGAAATCAAAAATGTGCTTGTCTTGTCATCTTTTTCCATGGGAAATAATAATAAAAGAATTAGCATTTTTATATAGTGCTTTTCATACACATTGTATCCCAAAATGGTTTACAAGCTAAGCTAGAACGGTAGTGAAGTGACTGAATGTGTATTCAGATCCATTTTACACATTAATACCTACACACAGCCTTGGACAATCGCATGAACTGGTTTTATGGGAAGGGGAATGTTGGCCAGGACAATGGGGTCAGGTAGTGATCATGGTGCTGGCAGCCCCACATCTTATATCTCATAGTGATCTGTTCACATTTTTCTCCTTCTGTGTTCCCCTTTCCCTGAATATAGCGGTACCTTGCAGGAGTGGCCTTCTCAATCCCCCCTCTGGTATTCATTCTTTGTTCCTTCTCCCCACACCAAAAACTGGTGAGCTCATTGCCCTTCTGCATCATGAATCCAGGTAGTACATTGCCGGGGTTTTTTGACATATCAAAAATAAACAAATCATTCCAGTAATTCAGGCTGATAGCAGCAGGGAACAAGGGGAAAGATGGGCTTTCCTATCCTTAAAAGATCTAAGCTACCTTTGATTAGGCACTATTAAATGACGGGCGTGCGCATCATTATGCACATCATTTAATAGTGCCTAATCATAGGTGGCTTAGATCTCATATGGCTATTTTTCCCATTGTGCCCTGCTGCTACCAGTCTGGCTTACCAGAAGATCACGTTTATTATTAATATGTAAAAATACTGTAACATGGGAAATTATACTAACTGTATTCATGATGCAGAAGGGTAGTGAGCTCACCAGTTTTTGGTGTGGGGAGCAGGAAAGAGAAATGCCAGAGAGGGACTGAAGAGGCCATTCCAGCAGGGTACAGCAATATTCAGGTTAGTGGAAGACAGGAAAGAGGTCATTGAGCAGATTATTATGAGATCTGAGATGTGGGGCTGCCAACACCGTGTTCACTACCTGACTGTGGATGATAGCAGTCAGCAACAACAAATATTCAGAATGGCAGGGCTGCACCTAAACTGTTACTTGAATTCAGTGTAGGGAGATTACACTTGGTTGAGGGGGATGTTGACATTTGTTAGGACAGTATCGAGGGAGCTGTGTATAGCTCATTCACGATCTGGAAGAGTGGTAACCAGCCAACTCGCATTGTGGAGTGTAGTACAGAAAAGTACTGAAGAAGAATTGCTGGGAACTGTCCTGTGGGGTTCTGCAGATCACAGGTAAAGAAGTAGAATAACACACTGGAAGTCGCGTGGATTCACTCAAGGCATTAATATGCCTCTCCTGCTAACAATATTATTATCTATAGCAAGTGCAGCCCTTATGAGGGCATGAACAGAAATGTTTCTGGTGTGTCCTGATGCTTAATGCTTGGACCTCCAGGAAGACCTACAGTAGTTGCTGGTTAATTAGGCGAGGGAAAAAAACACAACAGGAGGACTGTACATACTACCTTCACTGGGCAGAAAGGTGGTGATCCACTCAATGATTATGGTGGGAGCAGAAGTCAAACACTGAGACAGTGGACTGGAGAGTGATTTGGGAGGCATTTTGTAACTGTGCCAGCTGATGAAGTGTATTGGTATATCGTGCACAACTCTCTAAGGTACAAGATTACAATCTGAGGTGTGATAATTCTCTTCATGAGACCACAAGCTCATATTCAGCCCCAGACAGTGCTAAGGACAGAGTATGGATGGTGGGGTGTTCAACAGAAGGCCAGCTAGGTGCCGGGGGGGGGGGGAGTCACGTGGAAAAGGCTACAAAAGAAGCTTATTTATGGATTACCAAGAAAGCATGAGCTTTGGAATTAGACCATACCAGTACTTTGATACAAATTTCAGGGCATCACATAACCACTAGATCATCAGGTATTTGAAGTGTTGTACTGTACTGTGGTTTGCAAAAAAGAAAGTCAACTGGATTACAAAACATTTTCAGCAAGTTAAAGTAAACAAAGTGAACAAAATCATTGCCTGACATGTGTACTGATCAAAATAATCCACGTATTAGCACATGGTGTTGATCATTCTGGTGAAACAATTCAAAACAAAGAGGGAATTTATTTATTTATTTGCTTTTGTTAACTGGGTAAGCACACTAGACAGCCAAGTGCCTATTTTCAGGTGCGACCAGGTGAAGAATTAGTTAGCACTAAAGGGAGCCATGTGGGTCTCTGCCTCTGGCTCCAATGATGTCATCATGACTCATCACTTAACACACTTGGCAGACATGTTAGGGATCAGTCATGGCTGTTTTTTGAAAATGAAAGTCTGATGTTGACATTTTTCAAAAGCTATCAAACTGCATTTATGTTATTTACATAAATGCAGTTTTAGCATAAAGGTAAACATCAGCATTTACTTTACTTCACTATGAAGCCAGATTTTGGAGTTTGCAGTTTAAAAAAAAAACTGCTTGTTTAGGTGTAACCTTTGATGATTTTCATTATATTAGTGCTATTCCATACTCCAACCCCCTGAACAGTCTCCCTTTTTCTAAAATTGCTTAAGTGCACAGCAATAGTTCACTGAACATCTCATGAGATTTGCTGTGGAGATCGACTTGGAAATCAGGTCTCTTGTTAGGAGCCTTGGTCTGGAACCACACAAATTCTCTAAATAAAATAGATAATTTTGTGAATATGGGCCAGGCAGGCACTTATCTACCTCTATCAACTTCTTGACAACAGAGGAATGCTCTCATTCTCAGATTTGAGAACCAAGTACTCCTTCCTGGCATCAGACCACTATTGGTACTTATAGCTTAGGGCCTGTATTATTACGCTACTCCTCCTACACCGATCTCTCCCAGAACCCCCTCCAGAACTATTTACACACTTCAGTTTCACCAAAGTGGGGTAAGAGGTCATTTAGTGGGCCGGATGTATGCCATACTTAGGGACCAATCCAGAGACTCTATAGTTACAGTACTTAAAGAGCAGCTGACACCATTAGGAAAACTTTAACAAAACATATTATTTAGACACAGTTTAGTTTGTATTTCACATTAGTTCTGTATTTCTGCTCCCCATTATTTATTACTGAGGTCATTTGCGTGAAAATGAGATATTTGCTCCTAAAGAGTTTGTCTATTCCTATTGCTTTCTCCCTACCTGAGGTCATAATGCCCTACTTGTGATATCACAATTACTCCCATAGCAACAGATTGAGATGTCACAATAGAGGACTATGACAAAAAGTAGGGAGTAAGCAAAAGAGGCAGATGAACTCTAAGGAATATAGAGCATGTTTCCATGCAAATTTCTCAGTATAATGGGGAGTAGATACCTATTGAATATATGTGGAATGCAAACTGAATTGTACCTAAATATTATGTTTTTCAGTTTTCTTTGAGGCATCAGCAGCTCTTTAATCATTGGATAACTGATATACAGATCCCTTGAGAGCAACAACAGTGGCAAACATACTCCCTCACAATCTATAAACTTTCCATGGCTTCATATCTGAAAGAATTTGCCTGGAAATGTATAATGCAAGTTTTTAAGAAACCCATAAAACAGTTGAAATACATGGGAGAGCAGGTGGATAAATTCTGGCAGGCATGTGGGGAGACTAGGGCAGATCAGGCCCATATTTTCTCATCCTACCTCATCCTGGCAAGTTATTGGGAGGGTATCCTCCATATATTGCAACCAAAGTCCGATGTGTTCCTACTCCATTCCCCCATACTGGTTTTACTCTCTATACCACTGGTGGATAGAGGCATCAGTGGGAGTCATTTGAAGGCCTTATTAATTTTGATTACAGGAGCCAAAAAAGCTATAACCAAACAGTGGCTCAAGCAATAGCCCCCTTCTTTGGCACAATGGGTTTCTACCACTACCAGTACCACTGCCAACAGCACAGATACTTTGGTATAGCACATTTGCCAGCCCCCCTTATGGCCTTACTAACTTCATCCTATTTGAGAGGGGCATCTAGTTCCTCTTTCTGGTGTTATAATGTAAGGGTTTTAAAATGCTGCCTACCAATCAGATTGCAACATTTCTGAGACCCTCGGCTGGATTTTCAAATGGTGGCGAAGGGCTTACATCAAGCACTGCTCCACAACACAATGAATCTCGTGGTGCAACAAAGGTTTTTGCTGTAGCTGTGTCCAACTTTAGTAAATTGGTACAAGCACCATAAAAAAGATCCCTAGGATTGAAGCTGGTCTAACTTGCAGCAACTGCTGCACAGGATGGAAAATCTCATTAGTTTGCCGTCAGCCCGGTGCATCATATCTTTGGCACACCTTGGACTTGCGGCAATCTGGCCACTTTGAAAATCTGGCCCCCTTTTTATAATAAAAATATCGAAATATTTCTGTGCCTAAACAACAAAGAGACTGTTGAAACACAGCAGCAAAATGACACTGAGTAATGAGCAACACCTTTTCAAGTAGGGAGGAACCGTGTGGGCAGGAGGCAGAAAAGCACAACAAAATCATGACTTGCATCAAAAGAATTTTTGTAAGTAAATCAAGAAATATTGTAATGCCCCTGGAAAGAGTCAGACTCTAATGTCTGGTGTACAGTTCTGGTTACAATGTATGAAGAAAGATAGTGCAGACTAGGTTGAAGACTGAAAACATGGGCTAGGAAGATAATTTGGCAGAAATAGAACTGATGAGCATGGAATAGTTGAGACTCAGGTGCAACATGATTACAGGGTTAAAATATTAGAAGGGGAAAGAAGATGATCCAGTTGAACTATTAGGATAAATTACTTTATGAAATGAGTGGTGCACTCCTGGAACAGACTTGCAAAGCAAATGTTTTCAGTCAGCACTACTGCTAACTTTATGCTTTAACTAGATAAGTACCTTGGCAAAAAGTGGGAGACAGGGTATTCCCACTGAGTTGGTGGAGGAAAGAACTTTATGTGCCAGTGGTTTTCTTTTTTCCTTAATTCATATATTTATAAATATCCAGCAGTAAAGAGGAGGACCTAAAGGCTGCATTATGCATTAGAAAATGGATTATGAAAATGCTGTTAACTGATTGACTGACAGCAGTCACAAGGCATAAGTTTTATGAGGCAACAGAGCCCTCTAAAAAAAGAATAGGACTGTGCTTAATGTGTAAGTCTGCTGTCAGATTTGGTTCAGCATGGTATTTACACTTCTGAAATGCTTTCTGGAATTTCAGGCAGGCTGCTATGCTACTACAATGCTAACGGGGTGGAAACAAGAACAAAAGTCAGAAAATGAAAACAGCAAAAGCTGCAGCACTCTCCTTCTGTAGCTACGGACACAAGAAATGCTTTGCAGGATTAACATTTTATTTTGTTTTAGTTTGAATGAGTGTGATCAAACGTTGATGGTTGGGACGTTTATTATACAGTACATATACTTTTATGTGTATGGGCAGCTGCAGTGAAATATAAAACAAATTCTTATGTCCTCAGTATTCCCATATTGTTGCTTGTATTGGTAGAGCTGTATTGTGTACCTTCACAATGCACACGTTATGAATCTCAAGTCCTCAGCACTTATCCAAAGGCTTCAGATCCTGTAAGAAGACATACTGCACTTCTGATATATATTTTACCCAGAAGAAATGTACTTCAGTGACAAGATTACTTATATGGACTTTTGTATAAAAAATCAATTTAAAAATTATGAGACTTGTTGGACATGAACTAATATCTAATAAACTATGTTTAGTGAATATTGATCAATGTTCTATTGGGCCACTGAGTGAGTATTTAAGACACAGTGGATTATTTGTATAGAATTTGTATCATGCTATTTATGATTATGTGTTTTGGATTGCACTTACTCTTTCACTGCTTATTGGGTTACAGGATGCTGTATGATTATTGGCCAACTGTGATGTTTTTCAATTGGTTAGTGACACCCCATGGGTTTTATAAGGTGAACCATTGCTTAGGTAGGCATCTCCTCTTGAAAAAGCACCAAGTGCAAGTGCAAAACTTTGGGGGTTGGTAACGCTCTTTTCTCAGCACCTGTGTTTAGCCACTGCATGGACTGCTTTTATTGGTACCCTGAATAAAATACTTTTTAGTCTTCCTAAATATTGAGTACCATTATCATTCATATGTCTATTGATACGGGGGGGGGGGAGGAGTAAGTGCTTTATCTTTTGCTGTTTTAATTTCCTGGAATTTCATTTTAAATTCCATAGAATTCTAGAAATCATTTCTGTGTGAACCACGTGATAATATCACTTAAATCAGGTAAATAGCAGAATATTATTCTGAAAATTGTCAAAAAAGAAACATAGAAATATAGAAGATGATGGCAGAAGGGGACCTGTAGCCCACTGAGTCTACCCAATTGAGGTATCCCCGGACTTATTGTGCACTGGTGTTTTGTCCTCCTAGACACCCAGCCTAGCCCTTGCCAGTGCCATGTGCTTGTTCCCAATCCTTGTCCCACCCATGCTTAAAACTTGATGCTGACTTTGCAGCCACCACCTCGGGAGGAAATCTATTCCAAGGTTCCACCACCCTCTCTGAGAAGTAATACTTTCTGATGTCCCTCTTAAACACTCCAACCTTCACTTTCCACTCATGCCCTCTTATTGAAGAATTGATATTCCTAGTAAAAAGCTGCACTTTTGACACTTTGTTGATGTCTTTAAGGAACTGCAGATTATCAATCGCAAAAAACATTCTTCATTAGAAGTGTCACAATTCGTCTAATAATGGCATTTTGCTGAATTCCGTTTCATCAGAATTTCATCATTCCACACACCCCTACTATTTACATATAAAACGTGCTCTTTAAGTGTTTGAAAATACTTTTTTTTATTTTGTTACTGCAAAAGTTCACTTTCTAGGCACAGAAAAACCCTTCAATGTGTGGGTTTTTGGGGATACCCTCACTTTCAGTGACTGTAAGGCCATGCCATGGGAGTTCAGGTATCCCCAACACTCTATTTGGGTCTTATTTCTTACATAATGCAGCTCAGTGTGCTCTCTGCTGCCATCTAATCTTTTCTAAAGTGCAGCTACTGTAAACTGATTACCTAAAATCCACCTTATAGAAAATTTGCCTCAAAGCAGTTAATGGTCTGTTTAAAAAATTCCCATGTAGTTCTGTTATTGGTATGCTGCTAGTAGAGCTGCTGTGAAATTTTAACTTTGCCAGCGAATTTCTGGCAAAGTTGTGAAACTCACATTCATGAATAGCTTTGTGAATTGCCCACTTTGCAACGTTGTTGCTTCGCACTGAGTTTTCCTGGGGAAATGGCACTTTTTCAGGTGATGTCAGTTAAAGTGATGGCAAAGCTGTAACCTTGCCAGCAAATGTACATAACTTCTAAAAAAGTGCCACTTCACCTGCCAAAACACCTTTAACCTCTCTTCATAGGTATACATCACAAGCCCTATGAGGCGAGACTAAAGGACCTCAACATGTACATCCTGGAGGAAAGGAGGAGGGCGGGGGAAATAATAGAGTCTTTAAAATATCTCACAGTTATAAATAGGGTACAGGAAGGAAGCATTTTCCAGAAAAGAGGAAGCTTAAGAACAAGGGGTCATGCTATGAAGCTGGAGGGGGGTAGACTCTGAAGAAATGTGAGGAAGTACTTCATCACAGAAAGAGTGGTGGATGCCTGGAACAGCCTCCCAGTGGAGGTGGGGGGGCAGAAACAGTCATAGGTTTCAAGTATGCATGGGATAGGCATAAGGGAACATTAGTGGAGAGGAATGAGGTGGGGGTAAGCAGGAGATCATGGGCAGACTAGGTTGGCCAAGCGGTCCTTATCTGCCATCAAATTCTATGTTTGCTATGTTTCAAAAAAGTTGCAAAGAGGACACTTTGTGGATTTGGTAAACTTCATGAATTATTTTGTAAAGTAAAGTTTGCAACTTCACACTTATCTAGCTACTAGAACAGACAGAATGATTTTATTCTATAAAAACAGAATTGCAAAAAACATCTCTTTCTTTCTTTCTTTTTTGTTAAGATAACTCTTCTTGGAAACATTTTACTAAATAGCAACCATAAATATGACCCTGTAGACTACATACGTTCAGTCATTTGAAAAATTCTGTTTTGTGTTGTGTTAAATATGACAAACTGCTACAGTAAATCGGATTCTACTGTGAAATTAATTTGCTGCACTTTTAATATGATGGTTGTGTAAACTGATAGTGTGAGAGATATGTTAGGTAGGCAAATGGGATATTAGGCAGACAGACAGATCAACCAAGAAATAGATGGCTCAACAGACATGCATATGTCTGTGGTATTTAAATGTTTTACATGGTTTAGTTTCTTTTAAAAAAGTAATCAGAAGCTGGCCCAGTGGCACTGAGGGCTGAGGTGCTGGACGCCACACCTTGCGTCACGCCGACGACCCAAGTTCGGGAACAAGTTCTGGAGTTGGGGGTCGGCAGGGGAGGGAGATGGAGTGTGCGTCCACAGGGCTGCTCCCCTCTCTGGGTGGGAGGTCATGGGTTATCCAGCATTCTGGAGACCCCCAGTGGAGACCCGAGGGCACTATGAGCTGCCAGATCGCACGTAAGGAACGTGGCTGATGCAGTCAGTGTTGCCATGCACCATAGCATCAGATGTGCTGCATGCAGGGGGGGTCTTGGGCTTCCACCACAAAAAATACCCCTCAATCCCTGGATAGGCGATGGCCCCTGCCAGTGCCACTGCCACACTCCCAATGCTGGTTCCCTGCCACTGCCCCCACGGTCTCTCTGGGTTGACCTGCCTGACCTGGGGAACCGCAACAAACTTGAAGATGGTCAGGGAACACAGCGGAAGGTAGAGCAAGCTGGTGAGTGCAAGGGGTCTGAGAGAGTTCCAGGCTGAGGGCTACAAACATAATTGGAAATAAAAATGTCATCAGTATTCAAATAAAAAGCTGTAGTCATGTGTCAGTTTCTTGTCTATATAAGGTACCCACATCGGGAGGGGGGGTTAAGTATTGTCCTGGATTTTCCCTTCCCAGTAAAGACCAACACCCAGTTCTTGGTGGTGCTCAGATTGGCAATTAATTTATTCACAACACTTCCTGTACATTTCAAATGTCATGGTTGCCATTAGATCAACCATTCAACATTATCATTATTCACATTTTAGCCTTCCCCATTCATTTCTCTCTTTATAACTTTGATACTAATTATACATCATCCTTTTCTTCTCCTTCCTTCTTCTTGCCTTCCAGGTGTAAATCTGAGTGACTCTTCTTCTATTCTTCTCAGAGGTACACGGTGTAGATCATTACCACTTTTCTCAATTTGATGTTGGTGATATTCTTGACTAGTTTATTCAAACTCCCGCCTCCAGCCCCTTTTTAACTATATTTTCTCCCCTTTTTCCATCTTTTCTGAATAATTCTTTCTAGAATTCCTTCCTTTATTTTTCCTTTTTTGTTCAGCTGACCACCCCAGCTGTCCACCATGTTGTGATGTCCTCCACCATCTTTGTTTTAATCTCTACCCAGTTGCCGTCCACCCTCGGCAGTCCTATCTCTTCTTGTAATCCTGACTCGATAACCTTATCCCCCTTTCTTTCTCTCTCTCTCTCTCTCTTTTTTTTAACAAACCACACCTTGATCCCTTTGCAGGGTGGGAGGGAGGTGCAAAACTTTGCACAAGTAGCAGCAAAAAGAGGAAGAATCCACTTGTGCAGCCCCTTAAAAGGGCTTGATTCTGCCCCCTCTTGCCCCTGACCTATCACCTCCATGCTTCTCATGTGCTTTACCTTCCCCTTTTGTGATGTCATGCCATGACTCACCATCTTTTCTAGCCCCTCCCTTTTATACTCATTGGTTATCCCCTTTCTTTCTTTCTTTCTTTCTTTCTTTCTTTCTTTCTTTCTTTCTTTCTTTCTTTCTTTCTTTGCCTTTTCTTGTAAGGAGCATTGGGAGGTGCCACCAGGACAACCTGGTCTGCCTTTTAGTAGGCAAACTCCATTGTCCTAGATAGTCCCATCCCAATAAAGACCAACACCCATTTCTTGGTGGTGCTCAGATTGGCAATTAATTTATTTACACTTCCTGTACATTTCAGACTTAATAGTTGCCATTAGAGCAACCGTTCAACATTGTCATTATTCACATTTTAGCCTTCCCCATTCATTTCTTTCTGTATAACTTCGATATTAATTATACATCATCCTTTTCTTCTCCTTCCTTCTTCTCACCTTCCAAGTGTAAACCTGGGTGACTCTTCTTCTGTTCTTCTCAGAGGTACACGGTGTAGACCGTTATCACTTTTCTCAATTTGATGTTGCCGTCATTCTTGTCAAGTTTATTCAGACCTCCCCAACCCCCTTAGCCCCTTTTCAACTATATTTTCTCCCACAGCTTGTCTCCAGCCTGTGTTGGATGACAGACATTCCCCCTTTCATTTCCCCTCTTGTCTCCACCCCGCCTCAATGCATCCCATGGTTTCTGTACTGAACATATCTATCCGTAGATCAGAGAGGTGAACCCCATCTGCCTGGCAAAATTCATCTACCCATTCCTCTACTCCCTTCAGTATGACCCAACCCTTCTATAGCTCAGAATAGAGTGCCTATCCTCCTATTCATTTTTCTCCTGGCCCAATAGCAACGTAGCTATGTTCATTCTGCCACACCCTTATCAGTATCATATCGGACCACACCAAGGTTACTGAAGGCCACCATTGCTTAATTTTTTCCAGGTCATGTTTTATTTGCAAGAAAATGTCCAGCCATGGACTGTACCCAATGTAATCCCCCCCCCAGATGCACCATAATCATATCCAGAATGGGTCATCGTTCCCTCATCTCCCATAGCGTGGATAGTAGTTGAGCCCATTTCATCCCCTGAATTCCTTTCCAAGTTAGCCTACACTGTCTGATATGCTGTTACAGCTGCTTTCCCCCTGCTTTCCTCTCGGCTTTTCTCTCTGCCCAGTAAATATAGGAATGTCCACATATCCAAATTTAAGTGCAGTGGCTACATCCTAGTAAGGAGGCAAAATGATAAATGAGCTGAATTGGATCTCTCTCAGGTCTTCCCCACCCCTTACCTTCCCCCCTCCCCTCGTCTCCCTCCCTTATTATATACATACATACATAATTATGCACTTGTTACCCTGTAAAGCAAGAGAAAGATAGTTAATCAATTATTCCTTAAAAGGCTGTATATATCTCTTATAACACTTTGATTTCCTCATCCTATCTCCCACAACTGCCCTATGGATCTCCCTTCTGCAGTCGCTTGTGACGCCACTCCAATTCTAAAGGAGTGGGATGAATACCTTGTTGGATCTTAGCCCACAAATTCCATGCCTTTTTTAAGGACAGCTATGATCTGATAGGCTGTGACTCATTTCTTGTCCCCATGCTTAATTAGTTGACCCTGTTTTTTGTGCCTTGTCGCAGCATAAGTCCACAATGCCTGTACTGGGCAGATTACAGGATTGCTATGCTGTCTCAAAGCCACCCCACAAACTTTTCCTTCTTAATCCGTCTTGGACCTCTTGATCAATAATTGAATCTGACTCGTCCCCCAAGTCACATCCTCCCATTCCACCCCCTTGCTGTCATCTCTCTTCCGTGACCTACTGTTTTACTTACCCTTAGGGCCCCCAAAAAACATTATCAAGTATATGGCATGAAATAGAATAGCTTTGTCTGCTGTTTTGCATATCTTGGGTAAGATCCCTACCAGTCTGCCCAACAATTGACCTAAAACCGGTCTCCTCTCATCATTGGCCCTCTTCTTTAGCTGCCCCCAGCTTTGCAACATCTGTTTAATGAACATGCTCTTAGTCGGGTCTCACCAGCCTTTTAGGTTGCATACTATGCTGATCCCTGCCAACTGAACTCCCATTGTGGTGTGGGCTAACCCCATCTTCCTTTGGTGAACTACGAACTTTCCTGTCTGTTTGTCTATGACTGGCCCACTTACCTCCATGAGGTGCAATTCCTGGAATGTTTGGAACATCTACCAAGCCCCTTCATATGCCCTCACAGTCCTGGGCACCCAGAAGTTGTGAAACAGCAATTCTGCGCCTTCCAGCCAATGTCCCACATGTCCGATGGAAAAGGTGTTTTGTATCCCTCTTCCTTTGGGGGCAATGGCCTGGAACCTGTCCTGCTGCAGATGGGAAAGGCTGTCAGCTAAGGTATTCTGTACCCCGTCAATGTGTCTCACTCTAAAAGACATGTTTAAATGCAAACCCTGCATACCAACTAACATAAGACCCTCAGTACTGATTCTGATGTCACCCCTCTGTTGTTAAGGATGACCACTACTGCCTGTTGTCACACCAAAAGGTCACCTTTTGATTATGAAGTTCTTCCACCAATAATAAGGTGCTGACCCAGATTGGAGTGATCGCTGGCAATATAATGTCCTTAGTCAAGCCACTGTTAGTCCATACCTCTGGCCATGATTCTGAGAACCATTTACCCCAAAAATACCCCCCCCATGCCCAGCCTCCCCTGCTGTGTTTGTGGAAAATTCTAATTCTGTGTTGCACACCCAGTCCTCTTGCCAAAAGGTCCTCCCATTAAAATGTTATAGGATTGTGCCTCACACCTCCAAGTCATCTTTTACTTCCCTAGTGATGTCAACCCAGTGGTGTGGTTTGGCTGCTCCCTTGGTTGCCCTGGTCAGACATCTGGTAAAAGTTTGCTTCGGGTCTATCACTCTGCAAGCAAATTTAAGGTGCCCCAATAGCTGTTGTAATTGTCAGAGCTGAACTCTCCTTTTGTCCAAGTGCACCCCTAATAGTTCCCTTAATTGCCCTATCTTGTTATCTGTTAAGTGAAACATCTGCACCTGTGTGTTGATCTCTATCCCCAAGAATTCTATGGTTCTGCTTGGGCCTTCTGTTTGTCCTGAACTAACAGAACCCCTAGCTCACAACACATCTCTTGAGAACAGGAAAACATGCTGTCCGCTTCCTGTTTCCCATTCCCGATGAGTAGGAAATCATCCAAATAATGTATGACCACCTTGTACCCTGTCTTTTTCTGAAAAATCCATGGTAGACATGTACTAAATAGCTCAAATGTGGCATAGGCTATGGAACACCTCATAGGCATGGCTTTGTCAACATAATACTGCCCGTCCACCTTGAAACCTAGCGGGTACCAATCATCTGGCCATATTGGCAGCAATCTAAATGCTGATTCTATGTCCATCTTGGCCATCCATGCCTCTGGGGTGGCTCTGATAATCTGTACTGCTTCCTCTAAAATGGCATAAGATACCTTGCTGTCCTTTTCATCAGTATAGTCACTGACTGATTCCCCTTCCGGCTATGACAGATGATGAATGACCCTATACTCTCCAGGCTGTTTCTTGGGCACCAGACCTAGAGGGACACCAGTAAGCCCCATAAGAGTGGGTCCTTGAATGGTCCCTCTACCCTTCCTGCATCCCTCTCCTTGTGAATCTTCTTCCTCAAAATGTCCTCTTTTTCCTTTACTGAACCCAAGTTTTTTGCCTCTGTGCCTTCTCGGGGGCCTTTAAATAGCAAACTAAAACCTCTATTGAAACCTTCTGTGAGTTGTTCCACTACTGCCCTGTTGGGGTAGCCTCTTAGCTGGCTTTCAAATGCATCTGCCTTGATGGGTGTCCTTGCTTGTGGGACATTGCCTAATGAAACTGTACGTCTAGTTGTCCCCCCCCATCCTGCCCTACTCTTCTGTGCTATGGCCCTTTCCACGACCATCCCTTCTGTCTCCCCTTGATCCATGATGAGAACTTCAGTAGCTCTGTATCCCCCTAACTGTGCCCCCTCTCTCTGGGGCCACTGCCCCATGTCTGACCCCTATACTCCTGTGCTCCACCCTGAAAGGACTGATTGGGTACATCTTGCACCCACTTTGGCCTGATCCCCTTGGTTCCAATTCATCCAACACTTGGAAGCAGGGTGGCTCTCACCACACTTTGAACAGGCGTGCCAGAATCTGCATTGTGGCCATGAACAGAATGTCCTTTTATATCCCCAGCAACATTTTTGTATCAGGGTGGCTCTCCTGTTTTCTTCACCAGCCAGGGTGGCCTGGTCTGTGACATAATCTGTCCACAGATCCAGCTTCTTTGTATCCCATCAGACATCCCCATAAGTTGCCATCCATTGCCTGAAAAATTCATCATGATACAACCACTCAACCCCCCCCCATCCTTTGCTCTCTGAATGATCAAGGAATACTTGATGAGGGGTATCCCCAATTCTTTTTTTTTTTTTTATTTATTTGTTTAACCAGGAGTAGCACACTAAGCTGAAAGCTTTTTTACAGGAGTGACCTGGGAGCACAGGGAAGTTAAGTGACTTGCTCAGGGTCACACAGTATGCAAGTGGAAGCTGTGGGATTCAAACCCAGATCTGGTCTGCTGGATATCACCAGATTTGCAGCTCAATGCCATAAACCACTGCACTATATTGCCTCCAATTCTGTTTTTTTTTTCATGACTATCATCGAGTATGTGGTAAGGCCTACAAACAAACAGTCCCATATCTTCCCTTTAGTAAACTTATCCCCCTCCTTCTTCCCCAGCAGTACCACCACCTCAACCATCTCACTCTTCGCTATGCTCGCCTTCGTGTCATACTTTGTCACCGCTTCTCAGCTTACTAGCACAAAAATATCCACATATTCCCCTTTCCATATCTTTTCTTTTATGTCCTCCCCAATCCTCATTCCTGGGGAACCGACTTCTCTTGACCCATCCCTATTCCCAAACCTTCAGTGGGTTTTTCCACAGCTCCTGACCAGCCTTGTCCTGCTCTAATATCTGACAAGGCTTTTTCCAGCTGTCCCAAACCACCCAATCCTAAGGAACTAATCATTTGTTCCACATATTCTTTTATGCTTTCTGCCACACTCACTCCCTTATTACCTGGGTTTGGGGCTGCTGCTGTCATGGGGGCTGGTCCTGGCCATGACAATTCCACTGGGACTGGGCCCACTGTCCCCATTGGTGACTGCTCTAGCATATGAGGCTCAGGTGGAGATGGAGCAGGTATCAGACTGGTCTGTGGCCCCAACATTGGGGCATGCTCTGGTGCCAGAAGAGGCATAGGCTCAGGCTGAGGTAGAGGCAGAATGGGTGTACAGGGTTGAGGTTGCCCTGGGCTAGCTGGCTGGGCTGGTCCTGCAAGGGCTGGCATTGGCCTCTCTGGACTATCAGGCCTCGTTGGGGGCCTCTTTCCCCTTCCTCCACTGCCTCTCTCCACTTTCCACTTCTCCACCGGCCTTCCAGGTTCCATACCCTGCACTAGTTCCCATACTTTGCTTGCCCTGTCTGCCAACTCCAATATGGCATTGTAAGCATCCTCTCTGGTGGGCTTGGTCTTCCTTGGTGACATGTCAGCTATAATACTAAAGAAACTGAGGACAAAAACTGAGAAAGAGAAAAGGGGATAACGTTAATGTCTGGCACTCTCAGCCTCCTCTGTCTGATGATGTTGCTTTCTTATATATTTCCTTAATTTTATTTATTTATGTATTTATTTTTTCCTTTTTTTTTTTGTAGTTCTCTATTTATAGTTTATTTATTCCATTCCCCTCTGGGGCTGTGCATCCCCGGTTAACGTTAGGCTGATCCCAGGCCTCCCCCCTTCTTCATCTCTTGTGGCGTTCCCTTCCCTTTTTTTTTTAAGGTGTGCCCCTATTGTCTGCCTTGTGCTCACTGGCCTACCTGGCCTTGCTCACCCATGATCCTGCCTGTGTGCCCTTATTATCCATCCAACTTCCCCTTTTTACCCCCCCAACTGCTCTGGGTGATTTCCCCCCACTGTGCTGCTAACTGTCATCGCATATCCCAGCTGGGCCTGTCCTTAAAAAGCTCCCCCAGCCACTGTTTCCATTTTGTATCCTTCTGGGCTCGAATGAGCCCACAGCATCCTTAAAAACCGGTCACAAGGAGCACGGTTGGGCCTACCCTGAAAAAAAACCCAGCCATGGTTCAAGATTCATGCCCTTGCTGGCACTGCTGATTCCTCCAATGGGCATCTCAACTGACTGTCCTGCTTGAGTAGCTATGGCTGAAAATTTGGATCATACCCCCTTGTGGACTCATCTGCCCCATGGTCCTCTCCCTAGTCCCACATCTGTCCGCTCAGCGTAAAATAATCCCTTCTCCCACCTGGTCAACCTATATGCAATGACATCACCAGCCATGCAGCTCTGGACTAGGCCGGGCCAGCCATCCTGGCCTTGATCTTTCTTTTCCCCATCACAGGGGCTCCCTCCTTGTTGTGTTCCAGTGCTGACTAATCCATCCTCCTCAGTTAGAATAAGAAGGATGGATTAGTCAGCACTAATCCATCCTCCTCAGTTAC
Organism: Neoceratodus forsteri; assembly: GCA_016271365.2. Taxonomy (NCBI): domain Eukaryota; kingdom Metazoa; phylum Chordata; order Ceratodontiformes; family Ceratodontidae; genus Neoceratodus; species Neoceratodus forsteri. The sequence goes on along the minus strand of CM057451.1, from coordinate 1,057,370,340 downwards.
AGTAAAGAAGAAACCCACACTCTCCTATCCTCCCCTTGCCACTGCAGCAGTTCCTATGGAGAGTACTAGCCTGGCTGTGGCCCAGTGTTTACCACACGATGATGATGTCAGACGCCATCCACCATGTGCCTCAGGCCTAGGCTCTGCCAATTCATCTGGGCCCACCAGCCATTTGTCTCCCATCTGACCCCCCTTCTCTGAGTATCCCTGCCTCTGTCCTGCTTTGAACGCGCCAAGCAGTCCCCTTCAGTATTGTGCTTCCTCCCCATTATGAGAACCTTGCCCTCTCTGACTTTCTGTCCCCCTTGCTACCTAGGATAATCCTTCATGCACCCCCACCTCTCCCATTTAGCGCTGCATGCATGGAACATCCTCATTTTTTCTTTCTTACAGCCTGTTCCACCTTGTTCCCAACTTCATCATCGGGTTGCTTCTTGTCCTCTAGGCCCTTCCACGAGTCTCCTTCTGTGTTTTAAAATGGACTGCTGTTAAACATTCCTTGGCAATGTTTCCTTGGCCAACCACCTGTCCGGCCTTTTCCGCCTGCATTTATTTATATGTATATACATTTTATTTTAAAAAGGGGGCTTAGCACCTGTCGCTAACCTCTTTCAGTGCTGGATTGGCTCTCAGGGTTCAAAGTAGGAGGCGGGTGTAGATCTTAACATGTGCTTAATGAATTAAATATCCTCCATCATCCACACAATTTGAACTCCATTTCTATAAAAAGACAAAGCATCAACTCTACAGGCAGAGAACACCAAGAGGAAGGAGCTACTTTTATAACCATTCTTCTCTACTGGGACTAAAGAACTAGAACTCTATTACTGGGACCTTCAATTTAGGGTAAAAACAAAACAAAAAGTTAGTGTGTTTGTCTGAGTTTGCTGAAGTGAATTGTTGTCTGTGCAGTTATCAGAGGTGTTTGTCTCAAGTGGCTGAAGGGAACTGTTATCTGTGCAATTAACTAAGTGTAGAAAGAGCTGTAAAGTAGGGGGAGTGGCTTAGCTAGAAGGAAGCCAGGTTAAAGCCAAATTTAAAAAAACTGCCCTAGACAGCTTCTGCCAGAGAACAGGCAGAGAACACCAAGAGGAAGGAGCTGTTATAACTATACTTCTCTACTGGGACTATATTGCCCTCCTTCCTTCCCCCCACCATAAGCCAGTTCTACTTTTTTAGGCACAGAATTTGACTGACAACAGGAACTTCCTGTTTGGGAGCAGGAAATGAGTGATCAAAGAGCCACGAAAGACTCCCCATCCTGGAAGGAAAAGAGTAGCTCCCCATCCCCCCCCGCCAGCTGCTGGAGGTCTGACTCTGAGTAAGTAAGGAGACTACTGAGAAATATAGGAACTTCTTGTCTCAGAACAGGAATATCAGGAGCTTAAAGGGCTCAGAGGCAGTAAGTAAGTAGGGAGAAAAAAACTAAACAGAGGAAAGAGTAAATATTCCAAACATCAGTTAAGGGGTCAGAAATAAGACATAATGGGAGTGTTGCAGTGCAGTGGCTGTGGAGCAGCAGTCTTCTGGGATAAGTTCTGGAGGATGTGGTGTTGTCCCATCTGCAGGCACCTCTCTGGGCTGAGAGAAGAGGTTGCTCATTTCCAGGCTGATTTTGCCAGGATTTGGGGGACCTCCTCTCCCAACCAGGGACCACCAGGGCCACTGCCGTTGCCTCAGAGGTTGCCAAGAAAGAGGAGTGACTGGACCACAGTGGGCTCAGGGAGGATGAGGGTGGTGGAACAGAGGTGCATCCCTCCAGTTGTACCTCTCCACAATTCATTTGCTGTTCTGGCAAAGTGTGGCTTCTCTATGGAGGTACCCACAGTGGAGACCAAGGAGGATGCTGGGAACCTCCACAAAGGATACGCACAGGAGGGTGGCATGGGACCATACAGGGGAAGGAAAGGACTCCATTGTTAGAGGGTTAGAACTGGGGGAGGAAGGGGAGAGGGAGGTAAGGTGCCTGCCTGGCACCATGACTTAGAGGGACATGGAGTGAATCCTCAGGACTGCTGTAACAGCAGCACAGGGGAGGGAGCTGGATGTCATTGTCCATCTAGGGACAAGTGACCTGGCTGAGAAAGGGATCAGAGCAGTGCAGGAAGAATTTGTGGAGTTGGGGAGGGGCCTTAGACAAATAGCACACATGGTAACCTTCTCAGAGGTGCTGCCTGTCTATGGCACTTGTGAGGGGGTGATACTAGGGTGTGCCACACCATGAGAATCAATCAGTGGTTGAAAAACTGATGCAGAGCTCAGGGATGTGGCTTCACTGGGGACTGGAGGTCAACCTGGAGTGATGCAGGTCTATATTGGCACGATGGTTTGCATCTGTCCATGAGGGGAACCAGGATCCTAGGTGATAGGTTTAAATGCTTAATTGGCAAGCATTTAAACTAGCCAAGGGGGGAGGCACTGGAAAGGAGCAGGGAAATCCTAGCCCCCCCCCAAAAAATCAGGATAGTAAGTGAGGTAAACACCAAGATAGAGATGTCGATAGGGAGAAGGGCAGGGGTAAATGGAGAAAATGACAAAGGCAATAAGGACAGGGATGGGGCAAAAAGGGGTAAGGCCATCAAGAAATGGAGGGTAATGAGCACCAATGCCCATAGTCTGGGCAGCAAACTCTCTGAACTGGTGGCCTTGATGGAAGAGGGATGCCTGGATATTGTAGCAGTCACAGAAACATGGTACACAGAAAACCATGACTGGAATTTTAACATACCAGGGTACACAACCTACAGGAGAGAGAGGAAGGGGAGAAGAGGGGAGGAGTAGCTCTCTATGTAAGGGAAGAGACAAAAGCAATGGAACAAAAGAGTAAACAGGGAGGATAGGAGGCACTGTGGATCACCTTAGAGACTGGAAATGGCATCACAATCTGCACAGGCATTGTATACAGACCCCCATGTCAAGGAGAGGGAATGGACAAGGATATGATAGAAGGCATTCATAGGATGGCAGAGAAAGGGGAGATACTGTTGATGGGGAACGTGAATTTGCCAAATGTTAAGTGGAGCACATTTGCTGCAGCCACATCCAAGAGCATGGCCATTCTCGATGCCCTACAGGTGGCATGCCTCAGACAGCTAGGTTTGAAACCCACTAGTGAGGGAGCAATCTTGGACCTCATACTCTCAAATCGGGACAGTGACAGGATCTCAGATCTAGAAGTGGGTAGCCATCTGGGAACAAGTGACCATCAAACAGTGTGTTTCATGATAAACTCAGCTACAGAGTCAAGCCATACAAAAGTGAGGGTACTGGACTTCATGAAGGCTGACTTTGGCAAGATGGGAGAGTGCCTTAGAAAAGCACTAGCAAACAGGCTAGAAGTAGGGGTGAAGCAACAATGGGGAGACATCCAAACTGCCATCACAGAGGCAACAAGCCTTTGTGTGAAGCAAATAAACAAATCAAATTGAAAGAAAAAGCCACTATGATTCTCAAAAGAGGTGGCGGGGAAGGATAGGGAGAAAAAGATAGCATTTAGGAAGTTTAAGGAAACACAGAAGGAGCAGAACAGAGAACTGTACCAGTTAAGGTAGAAGGAAGCAGGGAGGGAAGTCAGAATAGCAAAGGCCAAACTGAGGAAAAGATAGCCAACTCAGTTAAGAAGGGGGATAAAACCTTTTATGGGTACATCAGGGAGCATAGAAAGACAAAAGCAGGGATAGTGAGGCTGAATAGAATGGACAGTGGGAGGGCAGAGAGGGACAGGGAAAAAGCAGGGATACTGAATGAATACTTCTGCTCAGTATTCACAAAAGAGGAGGAAGGGGCGGGGCCTAATCCAATTAATAGAAGCACTCTGGATAGGGGGGTCACTCCCAGTCCTTTCACAGAAGAAAGTGTTCTAAAAGAACTCCTAAAACTGAAGGTAAACAAAGCAATGGGGACTGAATTCACCCCAGAATTCTAAAAGAATTAAGGGGAGAACTAGTGACACCTGTGACTACCCTTTTTAACAAATCATGGGAGGATGATGTGGTACCTGAGGACTGGAGGAAGGCAGATGTGATTCCCCTTTACAAAAGTGGGAGCAAGACAGAGGAAGGAAACTATAGACCTGTCAGTTTGACCTCTGTGGTAGGGACTTTGATGGAATCACTTCTGAAGGAAAGAATTGTTGACTACTTAGAGGCCAGTGGGGCACAGGACCCAAGGCAGCATGGGTTCACAGCAGGAAGGTCATGTTAGATGAATCTAATCAATTTCTTTGACTGGGTGACCAAAGTAGTAGACTAGGGAGGGGCTGTGGACATGGCCTAGCTAGACTTTAGCAAGACATTTGACACAGTCCCACACAAAAGATTAATAATCAAATTAACCAGTCTGAGAGTGAGTCTCAGGGTGGTAGCCTGGGTAAAACATTGGCTAGAAAACAGGACACAGAAGATAATTCTAAATGGAGTCGACTCTGAACAAAAAGGGGTTACTAGTGGGGTACCGCAGGGTTCAGTACTGGGTCCAGTCCTTTTTAATGTCTTTATAAGTGACATTGCTGAGGGACTGAAAGAAAAAGTATGCCTCTTTGCAGATGACACAAAGATCTGCAACAGGGTTGTTTACACAAGAAGGCGTGGAAAGGATGAGAAGGGACTTGGCAAGGTTGGAGGGATAGTCAGAAGTATGGCAGCTTGGATTGAATGCAAAGAAGTGCAAAATAATGCACTTGAGAAACAAATACTCAGGGGAAGAATACACAATGGGGAGGGAGGTAGTAACAACAAGAAAAATGGAAAGGGACCTGGGGGGTAATCATATCAGATGACCTTTAGTTTAGCAAGCAATGTGATAAGGCAGTAGGGAGGGCCCGGGGGATACTGGGATGTACTGAGAGAGGCATCACCAGCAGAAAACAGGAAGTTGTCATCCCTCTGTACAGACAGTTGGTGAGACCCCATCTGGAGTACTGCATCCAGTTTTGGAGACCCCATCTCTGCAAGGACATAGACAGGATGGAGGCATTCCAGAGGAGGGCAACTAAAATGGTGCAGGGTGTGCAAGAGAAGCCATACGAGGAGAGACAAAGGAGCTTATTACGTATACCCTTGAGGAAAGGAGGGGGGGGCATGATAGAAATGTTTAAGTACCTTAGTGGAATCAACAAAGTCCAAGAGGGTATCATCTTTCAGAAAAAGAGATGTGCAAGAACAAGGGGGATACAATTTGAAAGTAGAGGGGGGACTGCTCAGGGGCAATATGAAGAAGTATTTTTTCACAGAGAGGCTGGTGGACGCATGGAACAGCCTTCCTGAGGAGGTTGTGGGGTCTAAAACTGTGAGAGAATTCAAGAATGCATAGGATAGACATAAGGCAATTCTTGTGGGGGGTAGGAAGAAATAGGCTATTGGTTAACTAGGATCTGCAGCATATCTTGTAGGTAGGGAAATGGGCAGATTAGGTGGACCAAGTGGTCCTTATCTGCCATCACAGTCTATGTTTCTACCCAATAAAAATCTTGCTGACAAAATTGCCTATCTGATGTTCTGCAAAACTTTGCACAAGTAGCAGCAAAAAGAGGAAGAGTCCCCTTGTGCAGCCCCTTAAAAGGGGTTGATTCTAACCCCTCCTCTCTTGCCCCTGACCTACCCCTCCATGCCTCTCATGCACTGTCCCTTCCCCTTTTGTGCTGTCATGCCATGACTCACCACCTTTGCTAGCCCCTCCCTTTCATAACCATTAGTCATTTTTCCCACCCCCACCTTTCTTTCTTTGCCTTTTCTTGTAAGGAGCCATTTGGAGGTGCCACCAGGGCAACCTGGTCTGCCTTTCAGTAGGCAAACTCATTAATTCATACTGCCACTCTTCCAATCTTCTGCCCATATTTATGCATTATTGTATTAAACCATGTGGTGCACTGCTTCATTGTTATATGTGATGATTTATGTTACCTGGAGTGATTTTATTCTTACACACATTAGAGTTTGTTTTTTGTTAACAAATGAGCAGCCAAGGAGCAAACAAATATGTTATTAATGTGCCTGATTAAATTAACTGATTAAATATGCCCACAGTAAAAATGTATATTTCAGCATGTTAATGAAAATACAGGATGGAATAATGAAAGCAGGCTGCTCCAGGGACTTTTATTAGGTAAGGTAGGCAGGTGATCAAGTAAAAGTGGAGTCTTTTATTTGATGCTTTACATTGTTCTTTGGTCAATAACATTTACCCACTATACAGAGTGCTAGCCATCACACTACAGTTGTCTCTGCACTATAACATGCCACACCTGCAATTGCCTTCAGTACTATACAATATCTATTTCAAACAGTTATTATCTGATTCTTTACTCCACTGTAAGCCAATGAGTAACTTTACTGTACCGTTCAGAGATGATTGAATAAAATCTGGAAGACACTGCCTTGTATTCTAGGGAAGAGTGTAGCAATTGTAACCCCCCCCCCAACTGCAACCAGACACGTGTTAGAATTTTGAACTTACTAAATGGAATGGGCAATATGATATGAAAATTATGCAATCTGCATGGGATTTACAAACCAGTATCATGCACATTATGTGCAAATTAGAGATTCATTTAAGCGTGAGACACAAGAACCTTTCCAAAGCTTTTTTGATTGGATTTGAGCTGTTTCATATCTAAGCAACAAAAGGGTCACTCATCCCTTCTATGAACCCAAAGTTCTGTAGCATGTTGCTCGCATCACATGTAACCAGCTGACTGTATCATACTGTATTATTCCTGTATCATATTGTGTTATTTAGCAATGTTATGTAAGCCTGGGTCTCCCCTGAAAAAGGGACCTCTGGGTCTCAGTGGGCTTACCCAGTCACCAAAATTTAATAAATGAATAAATGCTATTTCCATATAATTTTCATGAAATTATGTGAATTTTGTGAACTTTTATGAAATTTTCTGAAATTGTTTATTTAGCAATAGTTTAGACATTCATGCAGCTAAAGACCTGACATGTGGCACATCTGCTTTGCATAAGATTTACTAATGAGGTACAGTACCATGTTTCATGATATTTCAATAAGTGGTTTGGAACTTACAGGGACTCAGATTCTGTCAGTTTATTTTTTTGTGAAATTTGCTGAAAATATTTCTTTACTAACACCTCAGCCACCATTTCAGCTACAGTAGATTCCCTAAAAATAATCATGTATAACATTCTTGGAAGGATCATAGAAACTGTAAAATGCTGAGGGAGTTGATTAAATACATTTTAAGTTACATGGGTCCATACAGTTATTTCACAATTAATTTTTGAAACTGTGTGAACATTTTTCGAAAAAAAATATTTGCCAAAAACTACATTAATGCATCAGTTAGGGTTGATATCAAACCTTAAAAAGGAGGGCAATATGACGTTAGGGTTTCCAACCCTAACACCCCACCCCCACCCTGCACCCAGTTTGCATAGCTGCCAGCCGCTGTGCGCAGCATTTCATGGTTTTGTGAATCACGTGGAGTGCTGTCATGGCCCCCGCACCACTCCCTCTGCCCACCTCAGTGTGGAGCTGTATGCACTGCTGGGGATCGGGTGCAGGGGTGGAACTGCATGGTGAATACTAAGAATGGGGTGCAGTGTGTACAGCCAGGTGAGGGTGGGCTACGCACCGGGGTTACACGGGCACATATCCCATCTGCACCTTTTATGAATAGGGTGAATTATCTTCACTAGTTTTAAAGTTATAAGGACTTAAACTTGTGCAATTTATGTACTACTAAAACTGAGCTAAAAATTGGAATAAAAGTATTGTGTTCCAAATTAAATGACAATATGCAGATGGCCTATACATTATGATTTAACACATTCTGATACCGGACACAAAGAAAGAAAATACTGAAATTGGATTTGAAGTTTGGGACTGCAAATGTAGTGACTCAGTGGTCCAATGAGACTGAAACCTTGCGTGGATCTTCACAAGCATATTTCATTATCCCTTATCAAGAGACCCCAATGCATGTGTGTTTCTTTTAATTTCCAGTTGAGGGACTGAAAGCATAAACAAAAAACTAGTTGTTCAAAGCATTTTCCTTGCTAGGTCTGTGGCATCAGTTAAAATTATGGTCAGCACTGCTTGCTGCTTCCCCTTATACTGAAGAAAACATGGAAATCACATTTCACCACATCCTTTTCCTAAATAGCTCCAGTACTTTCTTCCCAATCTGTTTATCTCTGGGTGGCATGTAGGGAAGTAATCATATTACTTCAGATAATCTACAGACTATCTAGGTATCTGATGGCTGAGCTCTCTGCTTGCTGTGGTTTACAAATCTCTTTATACTGTCTTTTGTCTATAAATCTCTAAAAATACAAAGCAAAGTTTTGTGATTGAGCTTACAGTCTTATTTATCCATTTGGTAACTGGGTTGTGCACTGATCTGAAGACCTTTTTCAGGCACTGCCCAGGCCAGAAACTGGCATGAACAACACAAAAATACAGGCAGCGTGAATCATACAGGAACATAACTGTGTAGGTCAAGATATGAGAGAAAATATAAGATAAACATTACCAGGTACATCAACAATTGAGCAAACAAGGTATATAAAACTTAAGTAAGCAGGTTAAGATTGCTCCATCATTCAACCAAAGGAATTACAGTAGTATTCAGGGCAGGAGAGGAGAGCAGAACACTAGAAGCGGCAGGGTGTAAGGGTGATCTGCAAAGGAGGTGAAGCCATGCTAGTTGTCTATGGGCAGATGCAGGTTGTGGTGGACAGAAAGTGCATTCCTAACAGGGAATTTAGATTTAGAGGTGGGTAGGGGGAATGTAAGGAAGAGGGGAGGTCATTCCATAGTGAGGGTCCAGCTGCAGAGAAAGTTCTTATGCCCATCATTGTAGTTATGTTATGGCATTCTAGTTGAAGGTGTGAAGACAGACATAGGTTGCAGCAGTAGGTTATAGGCTGGATAAGAAGGGATAATGGAGAGTAGGAGGGATTGTACAAAGCATCAGCAATGATCCAGGCTAGCTTGTAGGAGCATCGTGCTTGTGGAGAAATCCAGTTAAAGGACTGGTAAAGAGTGCAGTGGTGAGTGATGAGACAGTATGAAGGGCAAGCTGACATATACTATTGTAGGTAGTATCCAGGTGGTTAAGACTGGTAATGGATGTGAGGGAGTATACCGGTAGCCATAGTAGAGGAGGGGAAGGAGGTTGCCATGGGCAATAGCAAGGCTAGCTGCCGGCAAGAGGTAGTCGATCATGCGATAGCACTGCCCTATGTTCTGGTTTATGTGCCTGATCAGTGAGGCAATGTGGTCAGTGTAGGTTAGGAATGAGTCTAGGAATACCGCCAGATACTTTAAGGTGGAAACAGTGTCAAGGGGAGATCCATCTGGGGATTTGACAGGGAGAAAGCCACAGTTGTGGGCTAGGGTGGAAAGTTTCGGTTTGGAATCAAAAAGCATGACCTTTGTTTTGGCAGCATTGACCAACAGATTGTTGGTGGAGAAACAACAATGTGCCTTGCAGAAATCATCAGTAAGAATGGTGGATAGAGAAGAGCGGATAGGTCACTTTAGCATAGTATTAAGTTGTCGGTGAAGAAGAGTGATATACAGGATAGGCCCTCTGACAGGAGAGAGTTAATGAAGAGGGAAAAGAGGAAGGGGGCCAAGAACAGATCCCTGGGAGACAGCCACAGAGACAAGCAAGAGGGGGGAGGTGACACCACCAAGGCATACCATCTGTGTTCTACCAGAGAGGTAGTTAGTGGGCCAGGTGGTGGAGGCAGGGGAGATACCAAGGTCATCGAGTTTTGCTATCAGGATGTTGTGATTTTCAAGGTCATATGCCTTGGATAAATCAATGAACACTGCACCAGTTGGCTTCCCTTCATCCATATTCCTCAACACATGGTCAGTGAAGAGGGCAAGGGCCATGGCAATGGTGTGCCCCTTCTGGAAACCATGTCGCTGAAGACAAAGGAGATTATATTTGGAGATGTGCTTTGTAATTTGGTAGTTTACTACCTTCTCTAGGAGCTTTCCAAGGTGGGGCAGAATAGAGATGGGATGCTAGTTGTCCAAAAGACTAGGATCACCTGATTTATGAATGGGGACAATTTTGGCCTGCTTCCAGACAGAGGTAACAGAGGCTATAGTAATGGAGAAGTTAAAGATGAAGGTGAGTGGATAGGCAATGTTCTGGGCTACTAATTTTAAGAAGCTTTGTTTAGCCATCAGGGATAGCCATAACTTGCACTGCATTGTGGGCCACTGGAGGTATTGTCCATGCACTCCATTACCATGTTATACACTATATTACTTTAAGAACATTCTGGCAACATTTATAGCAGAAACCCTATCTGGGAGCTTAGGACGACTAACGGTAATGGCCATAGCACCTTTAGTTCATTTTAATCACTCAGTGAACTGTAATTCATATCAAACCGGAAGTCCTGCTTCAGGGCACTTCCAGTTTTCTGATATTTAGGCTGTTTCCTTTGCTCTTAAACAAGCTGTTGCCTAACTTGTAAGTCTATTTTACTTTCCACCACTTACCACATTTTTTTAATGGATCCTATGAGGAACACACTGGAGCTCCTTCAACGTGTAGCCTTAATTGTTAAAGGCAACATTTGTTTTATGCATATCCTTACATTCCCCAATATGAATATACAAAACTTTGTCTATGAAAAATACACTAATCACAACCAACTACAAAAGGAGTGTGAATGTTTGAAGAGTAAACTCTTTAAACCGAATGAAATAAATAGTGTAATGCTGAAAAATATGTAAGCACAATTACTGCAGATAATCCTGTGATCTATAAACAAAGACAATAAACCCCCACAAATGTCCAGGGAAGCTTCAGAGAGTTTTCCAACTTTATCAACCACAGGATGAGCCACAAAAATTTGGAAGAGAGGAAAAATTATGTTATAGTGATAGTAAAGAAAAATGCATTCTTAGGAATAACAGACAAAAAAAATGGAAGACATGCCACCATCTGATGTCCCACTAGACCTAACAAATTAATACAGCTGCTTAGTTGTTGATGAACATGCTGAACTTATGCCACCAGCAAATAAACACAGCCCTGTAGCAGCAAATCTCTCAATATTAGTATTTGAAATAGAGATGGGAGAAATCTACACATTTTTTACTCGAAATATTTTGCAAAATTCGTGTATTTTGCAAAATATTTCATGGGTGTGAAATGCAAAATTTCACAGGTGAAATGTGGAATTTTGCCCACGAAAAAATAAACATTCACTGATCTCTACTTGCGGTCCCCCATCCCAGAGTCTTGATGTTGCCCCTAATATCAGTATTTATTCAACCACCTTTTTCTGGTGATCCAGCACCCCCATCCCCGAGTCTCAACGGTTTAGTGACCATCCCTCCCTGAACTCCAGTGTGTCTGTAATGATAAAATATAAAATTACAGTCCTGTTGTCTGGTGGTCTAGTGGCCCCCTTCCTTGATCACCATCGTCATCTTGTACATATGTATTTAAAACATCTATTTTTCCTGGTGATCTAGTGGCCCCCCACCCCAGCAGGTAGTGTCCCCACACAACTCCCTCCCCATTTCAGAACAGAGCTGGGGACTGGCAAAGCCCTCTCCACACCTCAGCAGCAAGCCCCCAACTGAACTGTCACTGAGTGGACTGTAAAGTGTACATGCAGAGCATACACTTTACAGTCTGCTCAATGACAGCTCCGTTGGGGGCAGGTTGTGGAGGTGTTTGGAGGGCTGTGCCAGTTCTCTGCTCTGTACTGGGCTGGGATGGAAGGGGCAGGGTGCTGGACACTATTTGCTGGGGTGGGAGGGCACTAGACCACCAGGAAAAAGGGATGTTTTAAATACATATGTACAGGATGACAACAGGGATCAAGGAGGGGTGCTACTAGACCACCAGACAATGGGGCAGTAATTTTATGTTTTATCAGTGTGGACATGTTGGTGCTCAGGGAGGGAGGGTCACTAAACCACCAGGGAATGGGACAGTATTTTATTTTTTAACATTGTGGACACATTAGGGTTTGGGGAGGGAGGATCACTAAACCGCCAAAGAATAGGACAGTATTTTATTTTTTAACATTGTGGACACATCGGTGTTTGGGGAGAGAGGGCACTAGACCGCCAGGTTGAGGTGAATTCATGCATATTGATGTTAAGGGCAATATCGGGAGTCAGGGATGGGGGGCACTGGACCAGCAGGAGAAGGTGGTTTTATAAATAATGATATTAGGTGCAACATCGGGACTCTGGGATGAGGTAGCTAGTAGAGATGGGTGAATTTTAGTTTTTTTGTGGGTGAAAATCCACATTTCACCCATGAAATTCCACATTTCACAGAATGCGCAAATTTTGTGAAATATTTCGAGGGCAAATTTGTGGATTTTGCTGGAACTTCACCAGTGAAATTAAATTTCACTGCATCTCTAATTAGAAATCACATCTGTTTCTGCCCCAAATTAAGAAATAATTCACAAAATTGTAATTGGGGACTCAATCTTTCGGTACACAGATAGTTGCATCTGTCATGATGAAAAATTATACACCATGGTGTCTTTGTTCCCTGGCACAAAAATTTCAGACATAAATTTAATGATAGATAAACTGATTGTATATAAAAATTCAAACTCAATCCTTCTTATGCATGCCAGTCATGTAGACTGGCAAACTGGAAAGGACACCTGCTATGAATTAATGTCACTTTGCAATAAAGTAAATAACATGGTATGTACACTTGCCATGTCAAGCATTTTACCAGAACCACAAGCCTGCATGGAAACTAAAAACATATAATATCCTCCCCCAAAAATGTTTTTATCTAACTGGTTTAAGAAAGAAGGGATCAGATTTATTGATTATTGGGACACATTCTTCAATAACAATTCCTTATATTCCTGGGATAGATTACATTTTAACAAACTAGGAGCGGAGACATTGGGTGTTAAACTTAAAACAGCATTTGCTAAACTGACATTAAACTAGAAAATGTGGGGGGGAAATATTATCACAAACCTATCCCACAGAAATAATTATTAAGCCAAAAAAAAAGTAAATGGTCAAGAAAGAATAAAATATATACTTCTGAATGTGAGAAGCCTCTCAAATAAATTCAATAAACTACTTATATTAGTACTTACATTAATATCTCAAAAATTAACCAGACTTAATAGCCATCACAGAGACCTGGTAGTCTAATTCTTAGAAATGGGAAATGCGAAAAGAATATAAAAGGCTATGACCATTTTCAATAATGTAGATCACATAAGAAGGGAGGGGACATAGCCCTATATATTAATTCAAATTTAGAGGCCATTTATGTCAACAATAAATTAAGAAAATCAGCTTTCAGAGAATCCATATTGGCTAAACTCTTTGCCTCTTCCAGTAACTCCCCCATCACTGGTCTCTGCTACCCCTGGATACCCGAAACAAAAGAAATGAATCATGAACTGCAGTTTGCTTATGCCATTAGCACAGCACACTGAGCTGACACCTACTCCTATTTGCTCACTTACAACTGCCGTCGGCATACATTTTGCATAAATCAAACACTCAGAGGGGCCATGTGGGATGGGTGATTTATTTGCACTTGGCTTGTTTGACCATGGACACATCAGTTGCAGCTTTGCCATTTGTGTGGTTACCCAGGATCAAACAGCTTGGGTGTGGATGGGTTCAGAAGGGACAGGGAGGGTAAAAGAGGAGGTGGAGTAGCTCTCTTTATAAGGGAAGGGATCAAAGCTGCAGAACTGAAGGGCAAAGAGGGAGGACAAGAGGCACTGTGGGTCACCATGGAGACAGGGAGTGGCACCACAATCTGCACAGGGGTTGTATACAGACCCCAGTCTCAGTGGGAGGAAATGGACAAGGAAATAATAGAAGACATTCTCAGAATGGTGGAAAAAGGGGAGATATCATTGATGGCGGACCTGAGTATGCAAGATGTTAACTGGAAGACATTTACTGCAGCCACATCCAAGAGCAGGGTCATTCTCAATGCCCTAAAGCGGGCATGCCTTTCACAGTTAGTGTTGCAACCCACTCAGGAGGGAGCAATATTAGACCTGGTACTCTCAAATGGGGAGAGGATCACAGATTTAGAAGTGCGTAGCCATCTGGGAACAAGTGACCACCACACAGTGTGGTTTACAATAAGCACAACCATGGAGACAAGCCATACAAAATCAAGGATATTGGACTTTAGAAGAGCTGACTTTGGTAAAATGGCTGAATATCTGAGGAATGCACTAGCAAATGGCTAGAAAGGAGGGGTGGAAGAACAATGGAGAAAAATCAAAACTGCCATCATAAAGGCAACAAGCCTTTGTGTGAAACAAATAAAGAAAACAAAACAGAGTAAAAAAAAATTATGGTTCTCAAAAGAGGTGGCAGGGAAGGTTAGGAAGAAAAAATAGCATTCAAGAAGTATAAGGACAAACAGAAGGAGCAGGGCAGGGCACTGTATCAGTTAAAGCAGAGGGAAGGGAAGCAAGGAAGGCAGTCAGAATAGCAAAGGCCCAGACTGACGAAAAGATAGCCAACTTAGGAAGGAGGATGAAACCTTTTATAGGTACATTAGGGAGCAAAGAAATGTCAAGGGAGGGATAGTGAAGCTTAATAAAGGGGGTAGGAGGTGGGCAGAGGGAGACAGTGAAAAGGCAGAGATACTGAATGAATACCTTTGCTCAGTATTCACAAAAGAAGAAAAGGATGAGTTACCAAAATCAAACAATGGAAGTACTCTGGGCAGGGGTGTCAACACCAGTCCATTAACAGAAGAAAGGGTCCTGAAAGAACTCCTAAAACTCAAGGTGGACAAAGCAATGGGGCCTAATGGGATTTACCCCAGAATCCTAAAAGAACTAAGGGGGGACCTAGTGACACCACTGACCACCCTTTTTAACAAATCATGGGAGGATGGGATGGTACCTGAGGACTGGAGGAGGACAGATGTGATTCCCGTACACAAAAGCGGGAGCAAGGCAGAAGCAGGGCACTACCGACCTGTTCGTTTGACCTCAGTGGTAGGGAACTTGATGGAATCACTTCTGAAAGAAAGAATTGTTGAGTACCTAGAGTCCAGCGGGGCACAGAACCCAAGGCAGCATGGATTCACAGCAGGAAGGTCATGTCAGACTAATCTAATCAATTTCTTTGTCTGGGTGACCAAAGTAATAGACCATGGATGGGCTGTGGATATGGCCTATCTAGACATTAGCAAGGCATTTGTCACAGTCCCACACAAAAGATTAATAATCAAGTTAGCCAGCCTGGGAGTGGGTCCCAAGGTGGAAGCATGGGTAACAAATTGACTGCATAACAGGACACAGAAGGTAATAGTAAATGGAACTCACATCGAAGAAAGGGGTGTTACTAGTGGGGTACCTCAGGGTTCAGTACTGGATCCGGTCCTCTTTAGTGTCTTTATAGGAGACATTGCAGAGGGTCTGGAAGGAAAAGTATGCCTCTTTGCAGATAACTCAAAGATCTGCAACAGAGTTGATACACAAGGGGGGAGTGGAAAGGATGAAAATAGAATTGGCAAGGTTGGAGGAATGGTCAGACTTATGGTGACTTAGTCTCAGTGCAAAGAAGTGCAAAGTAATGCACCTGGGAAACAAAAACCCAGGTGAAGAGTACACAATGGGGGGGGGAGGTACTAACAACAACAACAATTGAAAAAGACCTGGAGGTAATCATATCAGATGATCTTAAGGTAGGCAAGCAATGTGAGAAGGCAGTAAGGAGAGCTGGAAGGATACTGGAATGCATTGGGAGAGGCATCACAAGTAGAAAATAGGAAGTGGTTATCCCTCTGAACAGACAATTGGTGAGACCCCATCTGGAGTACTGCGTGCAGTTTTGGAGACCCCATCTGTGCAGGGACATAGACAGGATGGAGGCGGTTCAGAGTAGGCCAACTAAAATGGTGCAGGGTCTGCATCAGAAACCATACATAGAGTGACTGATAGAGCTTAATACTGTATGTATACCCTTGAGGAAAGGAGGGACAGGGGGACATGATAGAAACTGTCAAGTACCTCAAGGGAATCAATAAAGTCCAGGAAGGTAGCATCTTTCAGAAAAAGAGATGTGCAAGAACAAGGGGGCACAATTCAAAGATAAAGGGGGGACTACTCAGGGGAAATGTGAGGAAATATTGTTTCACAGACAGAGTGGTGGACGTATGGAACCACCTTACTGAGAAGGTTGTGGGGTCAAAAACAGTGGGGTAATTCAAGAATGCATGGGACAGACATAAAGCAATTATAGTGGGGGGTAGGAGGAAGTAGGCTGTTGGTAAACTTGAATCTTCAGCTTATCCAATAGGTAGGAAAATGGGCAGACTGGGTGGGCCAAGTGGTCCTTATCTGCTGCCAAAGTCTATGTTTCTATATTTGATTCAGAAGTCTGCATTGCATATTCTTTATAATGCTCCCTCTTTTATCTGCCAACTTTCGTGTAGATAAATTTTGGCAGATAAAAGACAGTAGGCTTTCCAAATACAGTTTAATAAGCCAGTACACCATAACATTTGTTCAAATGTGTTTAAGCCAAAAGGTTATTTTTAAAAATAAATTAAAAAAAATCAGAATGCATTTTAATGTACAGTATTTAAAAGCATAATATTGTGCAGCACTTAACTGTGACTACAGATGTGACAGGCAGTCAGTTTTTTTAACATGAGGCAACAAAGAGACTGAAACAAACTATGAGACAGCAGCCATTGGCATGAAATTCACTGCTATAGACATGACAAGCAGTCAGCTCAAGACCAGGAGCAACACAGATATTGGGACGCCAGTTGTGACACAGCAGTATAAAACTGGCAGCCAAAATGATGAAATGTTTTAATACAGAACACCCCCCCCCCCCAATATTCATGAAATGCAAGGTGCCGTTGATGTTTCTAATTAATTCCCCCAATTCTCCCATTAGGTATCATGAAACAATTAGGCAGATAGGATAGGAAACCAGCTATGAGAGATCAGCAGTAGCATTAAATTGGCAGCCACAGACAAGGCAGTCGCTTGAGGTCAGGAGTAACATAGACCCCAAGAGACAACCCCCCACCCAGTATTAATGAAGCACAAGATACAGTTATTTTTTTCTAACTGATTACCCCAAATGTCACAAAAAATGTTGCCTACTGTACAGGTATTCAGTGTTTGTAAGATACTGAAAGAGTTACTGCTATTAATACCGGACTTACTTTTGTGGGGAAAACTGGAGAAACCGGACCAGGTAACCAGCTATGAGACAGGAGCAGCAATAGCAGCATTAAACTGGCAGTATGCAAAGTAGTGAACATGAGCTATGAGCTGTTAAAATAATGTCAAGTACAGACATGACTCACCCTGATGCTCATATGCTGAGACACAGACACCTCACGCCATGGAGCTATGTGGCAGAATAACGAAGGAAACTAGAATAGGTCTCTATAGCAACTGTACACAGGCAGCCTCTGGTGGATGGTGGTTAGCAAAGGTGGCACATAAAAGAGGGACTTAACATTGAGACAATCGAAATAGCACAGTATACTGGTAGTAAGGGGTGTTGTGGATAAACAAAGGGTGGTAAATGAGGGAACACTGTATGGGTGGATGGACTATTCCTCAGGAGATCTAGACCCCTGGATCTAACCCGCAATCCATGGACCTAGATAAATACGGACTTTGTCATAGAAGTCTGGTTCCGGGTCCATGGAGTTACAATTTCCACAGTTTTATTGTCTATTGCCTGGGGGATGCCATCGTGACATACAGGCAGCCGGCGGCATCCAATCAGGCAACAGAAGGTCATATGATGTACTCACTGGTATATAAGGCTGGTGAGTGTGCCATGCAGCCCAGAAGGAGGAGGAGGATAGCAGTAGAAGAAAGAGAGACTAGAGATGGTGAGATTTGAGAGAGAGGCAAAGCGCCAAAATGCAAAAGCACTACAGTTAGGGGAGGGAGGGAAAGAGATTCCCGATCGTAGAGGACGTGGGGTGGGTGAAGTCGGTCAGTTGATAATGGGAGGGAGCACTGGGAGTATGGGGGGGCATGACTGATTACAGAAAATCTCAAATAAAACTTTTTCTCAGCCTCAGACATTAGTAGATTTGTGTACAAAAAGGGCAGGCTGGCTGCTGGCAAAATCTGACATGTGCCATTCCAGATCCAGAGAGGAGAGAGTACTGGTGGTGGTGGCCCAGAGATTACAGTTACAGAAAATCCCAAATGAAACTTTTTCTTGGCCTCAGACAGTAGCTGTGTGTACAGAAAGTGCAGGCTGGCAAAATCTGGCGTGTGCCATTCCAGATGCAGAGTAGCTGGGGGGTCCCAGAGGTCACAGTTACAGAAAATCACAAATCAAAGTTTTTTTTTCTTGGCCTCAGACAGTGTAGCTGTGTATACAAAAAGTACAGGCTGGCAAGATCTGACTTGTGCATTCCAGATCCAGAGGAGAGAGTACTGGTGGCTCAGTGATTACAGATACAGAAAATCCCAAAAGAAAGTTTTTTTTTCTTGGCAGTAGGGTGGCAAAATAAACCTTTGTGACATATAGAGGGGAGAGGGAAAGAGACTGCAGGGTGGCCCACAAATGTGACATTCCAGAAATCCGAAATATTTTTTTTTCCCTGACTTCAGTGTGGCTGTGTGTACAATCCAATCATGCAAAACGATCATCATCACCTACGTTCAATCTCGATTTTA
The DNA here is from genome assembly GCA_016271365.2 of Neoceratodus forsteri. NCBI lineage: Eukaryota > Metazoa > Chordata > Ceratodontiformes > Ceratodontidae > Neoceratodus > Neoceratodus forsteri. The sequence continues at coordinate 1,057,351,690 of CM057451.1, read as the reverse complement.
TGTATTCAAAAAAATACTGTTCAAACAACATACAAGTTAATGTGCCTGCCCTGTGCTGCTGGCGATGGGTGGCCCAGGAGATAATCTGACTTTGAGTTGTAGCAGGCTGAGAGTTTACAGTACAACACAAGTAAAGCACAAGCACTACACACAAGTGCCATCATCATCACTCATTTCCTATTATTCTTTATTAGTTTCATAGTATATCGCGTTACAAACTTACATTATGTATAAGCATTAACCAACCCCCTAGTGTGGGACTGAGCTGTGTGTGGCTAATGCACCAGTTGTGTCTGTATCTCCAATTCAAATTCTGAGGCACACTTTACAGTTGCTGAATTTGGTCATTTTCACTTAACAGTAAGTTTTATAGGAGCTAGTCAGGCAATCTTGGAAGGAAGTGATGGTGGACTGCTGTGCTGTCGGTGCGCTGTGTACAGTCATAAGTCACAACAGTAAATCTATTCCTGGTCTGTGTGGGTGGGAGTCATCAGAAGGACATCAGGTTTCATGTTACATTGATCTTTTGTTCCAAAATGGATCAAAGTGTGTCGATGAGGCACTTTCTAATGTTCTCAGGTAGGCAGTGGCACTGCAAAAGACAGGAATCGGCCTGAAAAGGGAAAACAAAATTAAACCCCAAAAAAGGATTTTTTTCACATCTAATAAGGTTTCATCTTCCAAACGAATGCTTGAATCCAAAAAAGGTGAATGTCTCAGATCATCATCATCAGTCCCAAGTTAAAAAAAAAGCTATGTAATTAGAAAAACTAAAGACTTGGTGGGTACCACCCACAGAGGCACTCAACGGTATGGAACAACTGCATACTAAGCTACTGCCAATCCCTCATCAGATTCTTCTGAGGTTGAACCTGATGAGGGTAATACTGATGATAAATTTATTTTTATTTATTGAGTTTTAGTAACTGGGTAAGTCCACTGAGACAATTACAATCCCTTTTTCAGGGTCGACCTGGAGCATTCAGCCACAGAATTACAATACAAGCTAGACACGTAATAAATATACACCAGAGGTAACAAAATAGTAATGGTAGGAGAATATTCATCACAACAAGGTTGACATACAGTAAAATACAAGTACAAGCTAGGTACGTAATAAAGTTTATACACCTGAGGTAATGAGATAGCAATGATAGGAGCATATTCATCACAACAAGGTTGACATACAGTAAGATATAGGTAAGATATAATATTTACAGCAGATATCTAAATACAATATTTAGATTAGCAAAAACATGATACGATGGTGAGCCAGGAGAGTGAATAATACTCAGGAGAATAGTAGGGGGGGTTGAGAAAAGGCAGTGGAAGAGGATGGGAGGAGGACAGGGGAAAGAAAGGGATAGGGGAGCTGGGGAGCACCAGAGGAGTGAGGAGTAGATATGAGGAATTAGCAGAAGCAGGAACAGGTCATAGAGGCAGAGAGAGAGGTAGGTAGTTTTGCTTGGACCTGAGGCAGCGTAGAACAGGACAGGACAGAATGGGGCAGAGAGTAATAAAGAAGATGAAGAGAATGCTCAGGCAGCAGAAGGTTTACTGGAGGGGATGGAAATTGCAGGTGAGGAAGGAACAGGCAGAAATGTTTTAGTTGTGGAGGACGGGGGCAGTGGGAATAAATCAGAACAGGAACAGGCTCAGGATAAATCTGGGGGGGGGACCTTGAAAAGATGACTGAGGTATTGTGCCTTCCTAGGAAAAGAACAAAAAAAAATCCTCTTTTGTTTGGTCATACTTCTCCATCAGTGATTCCAATGAGTTGATATCAAACATGCACTGTCTGTAAATGGCCAATCAGCAGGGTTAAAAAGAAAGGAGAATTGGGAACTTCAGCACTGAAAAGGCACCTAGACAGATGTCATAACATTAGTGATAGTGAGAAGGTCAGTTCTGCCTTGAAGAGAAAGTGATAGTGATAACTCACTACACTCAGGGGTAAAGCCCATGGATGAACGCAGTGGCAGCCCTGGCAGCACTACATATCAACCACCACTTGTTGCCATCCTCCAACTTTCTGACTATTCTGAAAGTGACCACCAAGCAAAGACTGTCACTTGTTTGAAAAAAATACAGTAGGAGCACAGCTTACCATTGCACAGACTGATCCAAGACATTTCTACTCGATGGAATTTGACCTTTTATATGTTCCAAAGGCTGCTGGAACAAAAGAAAGCTGTTAGGCAGAGCACCTTAGAAAATACAATTGGTGATGCAGACATCTATATCACTCGACCACAGTGGGCCATGCTGGAGTTTCTCATTGTACTGCTCCAGCCATCTGAATAAATCACCAGGGAGGTTAGTGCAAACACAACAGCGCCCTTGTGTCTTCTAACTTACTTCCCAGCTTTCCATTTGGCACCAAGTCGAATGCCTTACTGAAGTCCAGATACAGGACATCCACTGCATGGCCCCTGTCCAGTTGCCTAGTTACCCTGTCATAGAACTTCTCCAGGTTGGTTTGGCAGGATCTGCATTCCACCCAGCCACCACCCTCTCTGTAAAAAAGTGTCTCCTCATCTCCCTCCTGAACCTTTCTCCCTCCAGTCTCATATCATGGCCCCTGGTGTCCCTCCCCTCCCTTAATTTGAATAGCTCCTCTGTACCTGTCTTGTTTGTTCCTTTCATGTACTGTACTTAAAGGTTTCAATCATGTCACCCTGTCCTCCTCTCTTCCAGCGAGTACATGTTTAACTCCCTCAGCCTCCTCTCGTATGATAAGTTCCCCAGCCCCTTAATCATCTTTGTCACCCTGCACTGCACCCCCTCCTGTAAATTAATGTCCCTCTTCAGATACAGGCGCCAGTACTGCACGCAGTACTCTAGATGCGGTCTAACTAATGACCTATACAGTGATAGAATCACCTCCTTCCTCCTCGAGGATATACCCCTTGCGATACAACCTAGCATTTTGTTGCCCTTTGCAGCTGCCTTCCTACATTGTGCCGAGTTGTTCATTGACCCTGTAATGAGCACCACCAGATCCTTCTCCTCCTCTGTCTGGGCTAGCTGCACTTCCCCCAGCTGGTAACTCGTCCTTGGGTTCTTCATCCCAAAATGCAGCACCTTGCACTTTTTGGTATTAAACCCCAGTTGCCAGGTGTCTGACCAGGTTTCAAGCTTTTGACAGATCATCCTGCAACCCCTGTCATCCCCCTAGGTCATCCACCACTGCTCCTACCTTGGTATCATCAGCAAACAGACTGATCTTGCTCTTGATGTCCAATGATATGTCTGCAATTAATATCCCAAACAACACTGGTCCCAACACCGAGCCCTGTGGAACACCGCTCATCACTACCCTTGGGTGTGAGAGCTCCCCAACCACCAACACCCTCTGTTGCCTTCCCTGAAGCCAGTTCCCTACCCATCTCACCAGCTTTGCACCCACCCCTGCGCCTTCTAACTTACTTCCCAGCCTTCCATGTGGCACCAAGTCGAATGCCTTACTGAAGTCCAGATACAGGACATCCACTGCATGGCCCCTGTCCAGTTGCCTAGTTACCCTGTCATAGATCTTCTCCAGGTTGGTTTGGCAGGATCTGCCACGTTTGAAGCCATGCTGTCTGCTGTCCTGTAGTCCTTTGGCCTCTAGTAGGGCCACCAGCCTCTCTTTCAGGATAATCTCCATTAGCTTACTCATGATGGATGTGAGGCTCACTGGTCTGTAGTTTCAGGGTTCATCCCTGGGGCCACTGTTGTGCAGGGGCACCAAATAAGCCATCCTCCAGTCCTGAGGTACACACTCCGAATATAGTGATGCATTAAATAGGCCTGCCAAAGGTCCTGCAAGGACCTCTGCCAGCTTCTTCAGTACCCTGGGGTGGATGCCATCTGAGTCTGGCACCTTGTCCACCCTCAGTGCCTTCAAACCCTCCTGAACTCTGCCCTCCATGATTTCCCCATCTGTCACCCTTCCCCCTCTGTTTCTGCCATTCTTCCCCCCTTGGGTGTCATCCCCCCTCTTCTCCTTAGTAAATACCGAACAGAAGTAATCATATTAAACTATTAATAATACTTAAAATATTTTTTTATAAATATATTCATAGTAAGTGGGAATTACTGTGGATTCATTCTACCCTCATAGTATTGGAGGTTAAATTAAAAAAAATTCCAGTGATAGACTACGATATCTTTTCTACCCACTCAATCAATGCATGCAGTTGCTACAGATAAATACATTAATAATTTTATCAATGCATTAACATTAAATGGACAACTTCTATAGATTCATTCAGCCCTGGGGTTCTTGGGCTAAGGTTTTAAAAATCCACAAATTTTCTTTTTTACTGACCTCCTTCTCTCAGTCTCCACCTCTTGGATTTGTTTGTATGTTATGAATCCTAAAAACATAGATCATATGGTTATTCCATTCCTTTCCTTTCACATGCCTTCTTATGGCATGTTCTTCATTGCATGTTAGGCTAGCCATTGCATGTTCACCTATATGGATTTTACATCTTTTAATGGTGCATCTGAAGTAAAATGAACCACATGTGCACAGTAAAATGCAAATGAATCCTGTATGGTGGTTCCATATCCAAACAGTGAAAAAAAAAGAGTGACTGCAAAAACTCTGACTGCAAAATAGTGGGTGCTCATAGAGCGACTGCCAATAACAGCGATTGGTGCCCATCGTGAAAAGAGTGCCACAGTGACTTTCTGCAGGGGTCTTTTCCTCCCACAGTCCCCTTAAAATATATAATCATCATCAGGTGGGATGCAACTTGGGGAGAACTCAGGAGCAGGCAGATTGTATATCATGACCCTGGTGGGGGACACAACACAGGGAGGGGGAGAAACTTGGGAGAGGGGGAGATTTTATATTCTCCCTTGGTGGGGGGAGTGGTGAGAATGTGGGTGCAAGACATAAAATAAAAGCAGCAGCACTGAGTTCCAAACCCAGATATGATGGACGCAGCAACCGTACACATAGCCGGTGACTCTAACCTCTAAGCTACAGCACCAGCACGGCTTTTCATCAGGCACTGGTAACTAATTAATCTCTACATTTACTCCCTACAGTGCTGAATGACACTTCTGCCTCATCGCTCAAATAACTGGTTGCTATTGAGGCCACATCGCCAAAATGACACTCGCTATTTTGGACGCATTATTATTCTCTGGCTGTTTTGCATTCACTATTTTATCAGGATACCTTTAGGGTCACATGTGATGTATGCATTGCTGTAAATTATGCCATTATGTCATGGATGTTTAATGCATTTTCCCTGTATCATAAGTTCACAATAGATGCTGTTTCCACAATGTTTATTCATCTTTGATAAAGGACCTAATACCATCTGTTTCTTCGGGTCTGGTTTATACATCGATCTGACTACTTTGTTTCTAACACTTTTGGCTCTATAATATACTACATTTGGCACATCTGGGACAATTTTTGCTAATGTCTGGTCAGTTTTTAAAATATCCCAGTTCTTTCTTACAATATTGTTGGACTTAGAAACATCACTAGTATCTGAAGAAATCAGACATGGTGAATCTTTCATTTAACCCATTGTTTGTGATATGTGTGTTCTGTCTGTAGATGTTCTGAGGTGGCACCTCTCAATTGGCTATACTAACTTCTCTTCCAGCTTTTTCAGTCACCTTTGCCCTATATCAACACAGCACAAATCTCTGAATCTGCTCTGCTCTACTTGCCTCATCTGAAAAATACCCTCCTCTGCACAATTACGTGCACAAGCACACCAGTGCTGCAGGAGCCATTGTGGCTTAGCAGGACCACATGGCTAGAATCCACCAGTAGCGTGGCTGTAGTTTTAAATACAAATGGAGCTGTAGTCTCTTTCTCCTGTAGTACACTATGGAGAGAAAGCGGCAAAGGATCGGGAAGCACCGGAGCTCAGGAAAGTATGTTTGTTTTACAATTTAGCTGCTTGTACTTGGGCTGTGTGACTGAGAGACATGTTTTCTTTTTACTGCTTTATTAAGACATTTTTCAGGTTCAGTCCAGAAGAGAAAAAACACATATTGTATCTAATAAATCTTGCAAGAATTTCCAATATAGTTTGTAAAGATATGTAAATCTGTAAGCAATGTGTGTAACATTTTGCTATGAATTAGACATAACAGCTACAGTTTATCAATAGCTGAAAAAAACACAACAAATTTAAATGGTCCAAAATATCTAAGAATAACCATAACTATAAAAATCTGTCACCCTCAATTAATTTATAAGAAACTATGTCAGGTTTAGTCTTCAGAACATCTAAAGAAAATCACAAGGAATGTATTGCTTTTTATGGGGCTAGAGAAAATTAATCTATAGAAGTTAAAATTCAATATTAGTGGTCTCTAGTAAGAACATTTTAATCCTTAAGTACTATATAGTTATTTATAATCTAAAGAAAAGGGGTGTTGGGGGGGGGAGTTCCATTTGATATAAGTCCATAAGTCCCATCTCATTCATCTATTAGCACATACCTTTTTGTGGTGTTGTATTAAGAATGTAATGCATTCCATTTCTTATAGCTGCCAGACTGCTTGTACTCATTCCTCCACAGATGGGGGATCCAGTCATAGCCATTGCTTTGTAATTGCTTTCAGGGTTGCAATTATTAGTAAACCTCATAGGTATTTTGAGTCTTTTCCCATCAGAGTTGATGGTAGGATACCTAATAGCATATTTTCTGAGCATATGGTTTCCAGCAGGATGAAAAGGTGTTTCAGATGATCCACAAAAGCTGTCCAATTGGTTGTAAGCATTGGACACTGCCAAAAAATGTGGGCCTGGGTGGGGACCTGCTCCTCACAATGTCTCCAACAATTTGCGGTGATTTGAGGGTCCCATTTTGCTTGAACAACAGGTACCAAGAAATAGCGAATTCAAAGTCTCCAGGCAAATTCTTGTCAGCTCAGTGAGGATGATGTATGCGAGGATATCCCCCCAAACATTCTCCCAATCTTTTTGTTCTAGTTCAATGTCCAATTCCTTTTCCCACCTAATCTTAAAATTTGCAGTGTTTACTCACTGATCTTAGTGGTAGTTAGTATATAATAATGCAATTACTCTGTGGTGGAGGTAGGCTACACCCTCAGCTGTGACTGATGGACCACTTTTCTATCTCTTTATTTCCTACCTACAGTTAGCGCTTTTCTTCTCTCCCCCCCCACCCTAGGTTGGCTACCTAGCGTAGCACTTTACTTTCTCTACAAAATTTCATACTAGTTCTCTCTTTTCATTCTTTTTCCATTTCCATCCATCCAGTCCCCAGAATGATGCCAAACACCTGGAAAGGTGGTGTGTAAAGTGCATAAGTGCATTTTTGTGTACAAAAATGCATGAAGGCTATTTGAGATAGCAGGAATGAATACAATTAATAAAACCTTTTTAAAGCAAAAAGTAATCAGAAGCCATATAAAACAATAATAATTTCATGATTAACACAGTTATAAGACATCCTTAAGGTATGTTAACAAATTCACACTATAAACATGTTACTGTATAAGGTTCTATATATAAAAGAGCTTAGTCACTGTGTATCAGAGATATAGAAAGTCAATATCTGTGGATATATATTCTGTACCTTTAACTGAGCCAGGAAATCCCCCGACACAATCCCCTCCTCCCTTGGTTTTGTAATAGGTCCAGACTTGTAACTAGAAGAGTGCTCAGTCAGGTGATCCCACCAAAAAGATATAAAGACCTCTTCAGTGAGTTTACTTCAGTTCAGCCCAGTAGGGTTCAGCCCTGAAAGAGGAGGAGATGTTCTACTGCTACTATAGACAAGCTGCTGAATGCAGATGAGAAGGGTCTTAGAAGCTCTAGAATCCGGGACTGCATTGTGTGAGAAACTACTGATGTTAAGTAGTGAATTTATTTGCAATTTTTTTGTTTTCATTTATTATTTTTCTAACTTTTGAAAAATAAATATCACACCACAGTGTGTTTGAAGCCTGTAAATTTGCCTCATCTGATGTTTATTCCCACACATTGTGACATACTCCTTTACCAGCTGGGTTCACCCAGATTGCCTCAAGGGGGTGGTATAGCAGAATCTTTTATTTTCTCTGACGCAATCTATTAGCCAATAATCTCAAAGCAAGAGGTCCCCTTCATAATAATGTTGCTTTAAATATAATAATTTCTGCTCAACCTGGTAGTTCAGGAGTGAATTTAGTTATTTTTTAAAGAAGAGTCAAATTGGACTCACATTGCAAGTCTATATGGTTTTTCTGCAAAGTTTCTAAGGGTGATATCTGATTTTGAAGTTGCAATTTCCATGCTTTCCTTTGTTTCTTTCTCATTGCAGAGACTGCAATGTTTCCCCCGAAATATAGCTTTAATTGTGCTAATTTAGCAGTGTCAGTGGCTCAGTAGGTAGCACACTCGCCTCTGAGACCGGGAGATCAGAGGGCTGTGGGTTCAGTTCCCACATCTGGCACTTGGGTTAATATCCCAGTACTGACACTGTAGTGCAGCATGAGAGGGGTACTGCACTTCTGAGGTGCCGTCTTTCAGATGAGACATTAAACCGAGGTCCCATCTGCCTGGATTGGTGGTAGTTCAGGTGAATGTTAAAGATCCCATGGCACTTTTTGAAAAAAGAGTAGGGGAATTTCCCCAGCGTCCCGGCCAAATTTCCCTCATTCACTAAAAAAAAATACCACCAACAGCTTAATCTGGTTCAAGGTCAGTTGGCATTCATCTGTATCCCCCTCCCCTGGGTCGTGCCTGAAAATAGGCAGGATTTGTCTAGTGCACTTACCCAGTCAACAAAAACTAAATAAATAAAATTGTGCCCCATAGTATTGTAGGAATAACCCCTGGGGTGTAGTTGTCTTCTACGGCTGTCTGTATAGTGTCACTTATGAAGGTTTGTATGTCTTTATCTTGAAAGAGAGACAGATTTAGCCTGCAAAAATAGTTTTTCTAGGGCTGCCCTAAATCCAATTTAAGGAAAATGGGGCATGGTCAGATTAGTATTATATCCCCTATATCAGCTGCCTGTAATTGGCCAACGTTTTCCTTAGGGAATAAGAAATAATTAAGTCTAGAGTAAACTTTATGCACTGCAGAATAAAAAGTAAAATCTTTGCTATGTCCCTACAGTACCTATATCTCCAAGAATCTAAATATGCAAGTTCCATTAGGAGTTTACTAACCTTTTGTTCCAACTTATGGTCTGCCCATGAGCTGTGTGAGGTTGTATCAAGGGGATCCATGATACCGGTTTGACAAATTAGTTGTTGACCAATGTTACAGTGATGGCTTTATGTCAACCACAATTGCGGTTGGCATAAAGCTGTTCCATAAAGACTTTGTTTTCTTCTGGGAAGCCTTCCAAATCCAGATAGGGTCTGCCCCCGCACCCGCATAACTAAAATAATTAACTGTGAGTCAGAGCTGATTCAGAGAGGGGGTGCAAGACCCCCAGAAAGCAGTGCTGTGGTCCCACCCTGACATTACAGCGAGATGTTAGTCTAGTCGCCATAATGTCAGTCACGGTAAAATTGTTGAACCAGCATCGGCATACTATATCAAGGTGGGGGTTAAAAGACAAATTAAAATCTCCCCCTATGATTAATGTGCCTTCAGGCCATTCAGTAATTTTAGTTAAAAGGTTGTGAAAGAAGGCATAGTTAGAGCCTGGGGGGAGTAGACAGAGGCTACAGTTACTATATTACCGTAATAAGCACCCTTAAGAAGGTATAACATTCATCTGTGTCCACTAAAGTATCCTTCACCTCAAAGGGTACTCGCTTGGGCACCAGAATCACTGTACCATGCTGACTCTCCTGCTTATAAGTGGAGATGACAATTTTGTCATATCCAAATTTTAATAACTTGTCATGTTCCATCTTAGATAGATGGGATTCTTGCAACAGAATAAAATCTGCCCCTGACTTTTTTAAGAAGGAATGTACTTTACTTCTATTAACTGGATTAGTGCAACCATGTACATTGTACGAAATAAAAGAATTACCTATATTATCCATGATTTTTTTACAGAGCAAAATTGGTTCTCTTGAAACCCCAACCATCGGGCAAACTGCCGTAAAATAACTTTAGGTAATCTCCTTACATTTAGGAGATTACCTAAAGTTATTTTAGGGCATATTGGCAGAAACAGCTAATAACAGAAACATATCCAAAGTAGAAATTGAAGATTTCAACTTGCAATTTAGCCTACAAGTGAGTTCATGGCAGGAGCAATTTGAATGTATGTGTCCAGTGAAACAAACCAATTAACCATGTACACATCAACATTAGGTTATTAATGATTGCTAGCATGTATGTGATCAATTGTTTCTATAAGCAGAGTCATGCCAGAATTAAACCAGGAGTCAGAGTTAAGTTCAATAGGTGGGGGAAAAAAGAAGGGTAAACAAGTCCGATGTCTGCAAGATTGACATAAATGTTTAAACTTGTTGCCCCAAAACGGGTGCCATTTCACTTATGCAATTTCTCATGACAAATTAGTCCAGAGAACCTTGTACAACTCAAGGTTGAGAAAATGAGTACATAGGTTTGTATCAAATTGGAGAAATAGAAGTCACATTCTAGTACCCAGATACAGGACCGAGTGGGAAAATACTCACTCCGAACCAGCTAGGCTTCTCCAGTATATAGGATGATCATCCTTCTGCCAGTTGGGGTTCTTCATCCAATGTGCCAGACAGTCTCTTCAAAAGTTCCTCAACATGTTGCAGGGACGATGAGGTTGCCTTTGGTCTTGTTACCTGAGTCTTCTGGGTGCTAACAACTTGCCAATCAGTAGAAGGGACTCTTCTGTGTAGTTCTCCAATCTGCTGTCGGAAGTTCAAAGCCTTTCTCCACCAAAGCCTCTCGCGTTGCCATTGTGGTGTCATACAATACTGTAGCCTTATTCCTTAACACCCTTAATTTCACTGAATAAGATGTTTGAAATCAGATTTGCTTGGATCTGAGGGCCATTATAATGTCACCGTACACCTGGTGCTGCCATAGAATATCAGGAGGATAATCGTGATCAAAGAAAAACGAGACACCAGGTACTGAAGTTCTTTTTTTTGCCTGGCATGTGTCAAAATGTCCTCTTTAATCCATTAGCAGTTGAATTTGAGCATTATAGAGTGTAGACTGGCTTTCGGGTCCTTTGGTTTTGGCAGGTGAGCCCTGTGTGCTTGCTCAGTGTTGAGGACATAGTCGGGTGTCAGATCTAATACATCTTTTGGTAAATCAGTAAGAAATTCCACCATTTTTCCAGTTTATGCTCCTTTAGCTAACCTGTAAAGCCTTAGGTTATCTCAGCATGAATGGCTTTCTAGGTCCAAACACTTGTTCTCAAAAGCAGCAGCATGATGATATAATGCCTGGACTGCTCAGCCCAAATGCAATGTGGCATCTTCAGTCACAGAGAGATGATCCTCAGCCTCCTGGACTCGTTCAACCTGCAACAAGTTTTTATTTAATTGTTTGAACTCTACTTTGTTTTCTGCTCTAATTTCTCTGATCTCTTTCAAAAGCAGTTCAAATCTGTTTTGGGCGAGTTGCTCTACCTCTTCTACCATATCATAAGTAGGCCTCATTTCAGGCATCCAAGATGGGCTATGGCTGTGTCCCAGGGACTTGGTTAAGGATCCTGTCTCATCCTCTGTTCTGCGAGGTTTGTTCTTTGATCTAGTGCTGCGATCATATAATGGACCTCCTCCTGTCATCTTGAATATTTTGAGTTGAAATGATGATGAGATAATTGGAGTTTTTTGGCAGAGTGAGTTCGGAGCACAAGTCTCATCTACTTGTCATGTCTGTGACATCACCAGAAGTCTTTCAAAAGACATGGGGTTTTGAGCTGCAACTATTTGGAAGCTGTGGGAAAAGAATGTGGGTGGAGGGAGGATGACATCATTGTGAGGGCTGAGGGAGGGAGATAGACCCCAGTGCTGCAGGAGCCTTTGAGGCTGGGCAGGACCACAAGGCTTGACTCCACCAATAGAGCAACTACTGTCTGTATATCCAAGTGACCCCTCACATGAGCAACCCCAAAATGTAAGTGAAACAGAACAGGAGATTGGTTTCTGACTGAGTGTGTCTGGGGACATTGGCAGAGTGACTGAATTGAGAACCACAGGCTGCAGGCAATGTTGGTAAAGGTAGGAGAGGTAAGATTAAAGGGGACAGTTGGAGGTGCAAGGCAGGAGCTGAAAGTACAATGAATTAGGTTAGTAAGGGATTGCAGCTGGTCCCATTTTAGGGTGCACTTACATTGAATTAAGCATTGTAAAAGAGAGCCAAAAGTACACCGTAGTGGATTGGTAGTGCTTTCAAGTTCATTTCCTCAGGAAAGCTCAATTGAGCATGCTCATTTACAAGGGGGTCCTAACACAGGCAATAAGAAACATCAATACAAAAGTAGTACTAACTACTAAAATGCCAGCAGAATAGGCCTAATGGTCTTTCGCATCTGCTTGTTTGGTCAGCCCCCACTCTGGGAGCTGACCTTGCTGCACCCCTCGCCTTCTCTGGCTTCTCCCTTCCCAGTTCCGGATATCCTCGCTGCATTGGATTTTGCTTCCAGAACCCTTCCCCTGTAGCTGTCCCACTCCCTCTTGAACCCCTCCACCGTCTCTACCTCCACCAGCCCCCTAGGCAGCGCATTCCATGACTCCACCACCCTCTCAGTGAAGTAGCACCTCCTCCTTTCTCCCCTGAATCTTCCCCCCTCCAGCTTCCACCCATGCCCTCTAGTGGCCCCCTCCTCTTTCCTTCGAGGCACCCTGACTGCTCCTCCCCTATTTACCCCCTTCATGTACCTGAAGACCTCTATCATGTCCCCACGGTCCCTTCTCTCTTCAAATGTGTACACATTTAGCTCTTCGAGTCTCTCCTCACAGGTCCTGTCCCCCAAGCCCCAAATCATTTTGGTTGCCCTCCTCTGGACCCTCTCCAGGAGTTTAATGTCCCTGTAGTACAACAATACATAATCACAATTATTACAAAGTAAACAACAGGTTCAACATGTCAACTTGACTATCAACTAATATATAAAGCTATTCTGAAAAATCAGACTGAAACAGTAAAATGCAGACAGAACAAAGGGAAATAGGGGGAGAACTGCAAATTTATTTTTTAGTTGTTTAACCAGCTATAGCACACTAAGCTGAAAGCTTTTTTACAGGAGCGACCTGGGAGCACAAGGAGGTTAAGTGACTTGCCCAGGGTCACACAGTATGCAGGTGGAAGCTGTGGGGTTCAAACCCAGGTCTGGTCTGCTAGATGTCACCAAATTTGCAGCTCAGAGCCTTAGACCACTGCGCTATACTGCCTCCCAAATGGGGTCAAAGCAAATGAGTGTAGGGTCTCTTCGTAAGGAGACATAAGGGCTGAAGCACAACATAAATAGTGAAGGGACCTTGGGTAGATTAGCTGTAATAACAGAGGCAACCCCTTTTGTAGGGATGGAAGGGGATTGCAACAGAGCCCTCTCTGGAGTTGGCTTACAATTGTACTAAGCAGAAAGGAAGTAGGAGGGTTAGTGGAACCGATAATATTTGGGGTTTGCAGCAGCCATCCACCAGGTTAAACACAGAGACTCATAACTAGGTCTAAGAGAAATTGGTCTGGGAAGATGTGGGGGAATAGGCACAGGTACAGGAGGCAGGAGAGTGGAAGGAGAGTGGTAAACTGTAATAGTTGTGAGGCAGCATTCTTCTTTGGGACAATGTGGAGTAAAAGGGAGCTGTCCAGTGTGTAAGGACCTGGAGCATTAAAGGACTGAAATTAAGTTGCTTAGATGTGAGCTGGGGAGGATGGTGTGAGGAGTCAGAAGAGCAGAACATTCGGGAGAAAGGCAGATGGGGTGTGCCCAGGGGAATGAGGGCTGTGACTGACAGCTTACTGTCATTGGGCACATACTGTAGACAGCATGCTCTCGGAGAGCTCAGTCGGCAGCCAGCTGAGGAGGTGAGCAGAGGGCTGTGCTGGTCACTGTCCAGGGTCAGGTTGGGAGGGAGTGAGGTGGTGGACAATCTCTCACAGGGTGGTCGGGTGGAGGGGTCCACTAGACACCAGGGAAAAGTATATGGCAGTAAACCATTTGCCACCAGTCCCTTTCATATGATAACTGGGTTCAGTAAATCATAGGAGTATAGAAACACCGAGCCCAATTCTAGAAGGGCTGGTGCAAGTCACACCAAAGGTGACTTATGCCAAATGCCATTGCACCAAACACCCTGTGCCCGATTCTTTATTGGGCAGGGTCCCCCTCAGCTAAGTCCTGTGACTTGCGCCATCCTGAACAGTAAGTCAAATGGAAGGTGTATCTCTACAGGTTGCTGCAGGCATGTGGCATGCTCAAGGGAAGGGTGCAAGTGCCCCGAGGCCACAATTCTCAAGTCTGAACAGCCCTGCAGGCCTAGCAGACCAACCCAAGCCCCGATCCCCTGCAAGTGTAATAGCCCCCCAGCCCCAACCCCCATAATTATAATAGCCCCCAGCCCCAATCCACTGTAAGTGTAATATCCCCACCTCTCAGCCCCAGTCCCCTGTAATCTTAGTAAGATCCCCCTTCCCAGGCCCGATCCAGTTTCTGTACCCCACAGGGGTAGTATGGCAGCCATAAAAGTAGAATAATAAATCAAAATCCACATCCAATAGGCCTCAATATCCCTGGTAGAGTAGTGGCCCCCCACAGTGCCAGTCCACCCTGCACCCCCATCCATACCCAGTCAGTGACTTGACACAACCCACTTCTCACCACTGCGCTCAGCCACTGACTGAGCTCTGAATGAGTGTGTACTGTAAATAGTACACGCTCAGTGAAAGACAGCTACTGTCATTCACTGAGCGCATATTATTTACAGTAGTACGTGCTCATACAGAGCTCAGTCAATGGCTGGCCATGGTGGTGAGAGGTGGGTTGTGCCAGTCTCTGGCTGGGTATGAAGTGAGGGAGAGATGGACGGGCACTGAAGTGAGAAACCACTAGACTACCAGGGATATCGAGTCTACAGGATGTAGATTTTTTTAAATATTCTACTTTATAACTGCCTCTAACCCTGTGGTGTAATGGCTTCGATTGGGGCTGGGATGGAGATCTTGCTAAGATTATGGGATCGAGACTGAGGAGAACTTACATGGGGGTTGGTGCTGGGGAGCTAATACAATTATGGGAGATCGGGCTCTGGGGAGATTCATGACCTGGGAATGGGCTGTTGGCACAGTGGCATAACCCCTGGTGGATGCAAGGTACACTTACACCAGCTATTAGCTGGTGTAAGTGTACTTTTGCAGATATCTTCCAGGGGTTGTTGTAGAATTCCGACATTGAGGATGTGGCAGCTGCCCTTCCAGAATAGGGCACAACTGCTGCCGTAAACCCCCTTGTGCCATGTCGCAGGGGGTTTATGGTACAACTGGTGGCTTATGTCTATTTTGGTGCAAGCAACCTGTAACATGTTGCAAGCTGCTTTGCAAAATACCGCCTGTTGCAACTAATGGCATAAAATGCTACTTGGGCCATTCTCGTTGGTGCAAGTCACTTTGCACCATGTGTAACCCTTTCTAGAGTCAGGCCCCTATCATTCAAGTAACAGAAAAAGACCAAGTGGCTCATTTATTTATTATTTATTGAATTTTGTTGACCCAGTAGGCCCACTGAGACCAGAAGCCTCTTTAAGTCCACCCCCTGCCATTGCTTTTTACAGATACACACATCACATCAAGATCTGAACTGTAGCAGTAATATACTTGTGAATGCAGAAATGTTTTATTTTCATTGATTTTTATTATGATTCTGGCACTGAGGAAAGGTACAACAAATTAAAGTGGTATCCTGTAGGAACCCAGTGCTCAGTGAATCCACCTGATCCTCCTGTTACATTATTGTTTGTTGCATTGATAAAAGCCACATCCTTTTAGCTTTCTCAGTCCTCATAATATGTAAAGCAACACTTCTTTAAAGATCTTCTCAAAACTAATTTCACAGTTCTTTATACTATTTGATCCCAAGGCACCCTCAAACCAATTGTTCAGTTCCACATATTCACTGCTCCCTGATTAGTAAAAAGAATGTTTCCTATCCTGTCCTTGGACCCAACATTACAATTTTCCCAGTGCTGTGCTTTAGTAGTAGATAAATCTTTATACATAACTACAACATGCACATTCTTTGAGTTTAGTGGACATTCAGATTTGCATCAGTCACAAGTGTATTTTCTGTTTAGGAAGGTTGCCAATGTTCCTGTAATATTGCCATGAAAGGCATTCAATCACAGCATAGAAACATAGAAACATAGAATTTGACGGCAGATAAGGACCTCTTGGCCCACCCCGTCTGCCCATTTCCCTACCTACTGGATAAGCTGCAGATCCTAGTTAACCAGCAGCCTACTTCTTCCTACTCCCACCCCCTAGAATGGCCTTATGACTGTCCATGCATGCTGAATTCCACCACTGATTTTGACTCCACAACCTCCTCCAGAAGGCCGTTCCATGCATCCACAACCCTCTCTGGGAAAAATACTTCCTTAAATTACCTCTGAGCTACCCCCTCTATCTTCAGATTGTGCCTCTTGTTCTACCTCTTTTTTGAAAGATGCTACCCTCTTGGACTTTGTTGATTCCCTTGAGGTACTTGAGCGTTTCTATCATGTCCCCCTCTCCTCCTTTCCTCGAGGGCTATACATATTAAGCTCCTTTAGTCTCTCTTCATATGTCTTCAGTGCAGACCCTGCACCATTTTAGTTCCCTCCTCTGGACAGCTTCCATCCTGTCTATGTCTTTGCGGAGATTGGGTCTCCAGAACTGCACACAGTACTCCAGATGGGGTCTCACCAGCTGTCTGTACAGAAGGATAATAACTTCCTGTTTTCTACTGGTGATGCCTCTCTCTATGCATCCCAGTATCCCCCCAGCCCTCCTTGCTGCCCTCTCACATTGCTTGCCCACATTTAGGTCATCTGATATGACTACCCCCAGGGCCCTTTCTATTTTTGTTATTGTTAGTTTCTCACCCCCCATTGTGTACTCTTCCCCTGGGTTTTTGTTTCCCAGGTGCATTACCTTGCACTTCTTAGCATTGAATCTAAGCTGCCATACATTTGACCATTCCTCTAACCTTGCCAAGTCCCTTCTCATCCTTTCCACCCCACCTGTGCATCAACTCTGTTGCAGATCTTTGTGTCATCTGCAAAGAGACATACTTTTCCTTCAGTCCCTCTGCAATGTCATATAAAGACATTGAAGAGGACCGATCTAATACTGAACCCTACGGTGCCCCACTAGTAACCCTCCTTTCTTCTGAGTGGACTCCATTTACTAATACTCTCTGTGTCCTATTCTCCAGCCAATTCTTTACCTAGGCTGTCATCTTGGGACCCACTCCCAGGCTGGCTAACTTGTATATTAATCTTTGTGTGGTACTGTGTCAAATGCCTTGCTAAAGTCTAGGTAGGCCATGTCACAGCCCTCCCTGATCTACTACTTTGGTCACCCAGTCAAAGAAATCTATCAGATTTGTCTGGCATGACCTTCCGCTGTGAATCCATGCTGCCTGGGGTCCTGTGCCCTCTGGCCTCTAGATACTCGACAATTCTTTCCTTCAGAAGTGATTCCATCATTTTCCCTATCACTGAGGTTAAACTAACAGGTCTGTAGTTTCCTGCTTCTGCCTTGCTCCCACTTTTGTGAAGGGAATCACATCTGCCCTCCTCCAGTCCTCGGTACCACCCCATCCTCCCATGATTTGTTAAAAGGGTAGTCAGTGGTGTCACTAGTTCTACCCTTAGTTCTTTTAAATTCTGGGATGAATCCCATCAGGCCCCATTGCTTTGTCCACCTTCAGTTTTAAGAGTTCTTTCAGAACCCTTTCTTCTGTAAATGGGCTGGTATCAACTTCTGTATCCAGAGTGTTTCTGTTTGTTTTAGGTACCTCCCTCTTCCTTTGTAAATACTGAGCAAAATATTTGTTTAGTATCTCTGCCTTTTCACAGTCTCCTCTGCCCACCCTCCCTCCCTTTATTAAGCCTCACTATCCCTCCCTTGGTCTTCCTTCACTCCTGATGTACCTATAAAAGGTTTTATCCCCCTTCTTAACTGAGTTGGCTATCTTTTCCTCAGGTTGGGCCTTTGCTGTTCTGACTGCCTTCCCAGCCTCCTTTTGCTTTAACTGATACAGTTCTCTGTCCTGCTCCTTCTGCAATTCCTCGTACTTCCTGAATGCTTTCTTTTTCTCTTGAACCTTCACTGCCACTTCCTTTGAGAACCATAGTGGTTTCTTACATCTTTTTGTTTTGTTTATTTGCTTCACACAAAGGCTCGTTACCTCTGTGATGGCAGTTTTTATTATTCCCCATTGTTCTTCCACCCCTCCTTCCTGCCCATTTGCTAGTCCATTCCTTAGGCACTCACCCATTTTGGCAAAGTCATCCCTCCTAAAGTCCAGTACTTTTGCCTTTGTATGGTTGACTCTATTGCTGTGTTTATTGTGAACCATACTGTTCGATGGTCAGCTAGTTCCCAGATGGCTACCCACTTCTACATCTGTGATCCTCTCTCCATCTCCATTTGAGAGAATCAGGTCTAAGATTGCTCCTCTGAGTGGGCTCCAATACTAGTTGTCTAAGGCATGCCCCTGTAGGGCATCTAGAATAACCCCACTCTTGAGTGGCTGCAACTGCCTCCAGTTAACATCTGGCATATTCAGATCACCCATCAGCAATATCTCCCTTTTTCTGCCATTCTAAGTATACTTTCTATCATTTCCTTGTCCATTTACTCCCCTGAGAGGTCTGTGTACAACCCTGTGCGGATTGTGGTGCCATTGCCTGTCTCCAAATTTACCCACAGTGCTTCTTCTCCTCCCTGTTTACCTTTTGTTCTGTTGCTTTTATTCCTTCCCTTATGTAAAGCTACTCCTCCTCCTCTTTTCCCTCCCTGTCCCTCCTGTAGATAGTGTATCCTGGTATGTTTACATCCCAGTCATGGTTTTGTGTGTACTATGTTTCTGTGACTGCCACGATATCCAGATGTTCCACCTCCATCAAGGCCACTAATTCAGGAAGCTTGTTACCCAGACTACGGGTGTTGGTAGTCATTGCTCTCCATTTTTTGATGGCTTTACCTTCTGTTGCAGCATCCCCCACTGACCTTTCTACCTGGGTCTTTTTCCCATTTAGTACCATGTTTTGTAGGGAGAGGCTGGGATTTTCCTGCTGCTTATCAGTGCCTCACCCTTTGACTAGTTTAAAAGCTTGCCAATGAAGCATTTAAATCGATTGCTCAAAAGACTTTTTCCCTTCCTGGACAGATGCAGACCATCCTGCCAGTATAGGCTGGTGTCCCTCCAGGTGGAACCCCAGTCCCCAGTGAAGCCAAACCCCTGTGCTCCACACCAGTTTTTCAACCATTCATTAAATTGCATGGTGCTAATTATCCTCGCCTCCCCCATGCCATTGACAGGCAGCACCTCTGAGAAGGATACTGTGTGTGCTACTTGTCTTAGGCCCCTCCCCAACTCTACAATGTCCTCCTGCACTGCTCTAATCTCATGATGAGCCAAGTCATTTGTCCCTAGGTGGACAATTACATCCAGCTCAGAACTCCCTTGCAGCTGTTCTCGTGATCCTGAGGATGCTTCCTGTCCCTTCAAGCCATGGCACCAGACAGGCACCTTACTTCAGTTTTCCCAGCTCCCCCCAGTTCTATCCCCCTAATAATTGAGTCCCCCACCAGGAGCTGCTTCCTTTCCCTGTGTTGTCCTCTGCCTCTTTCCTGCGGGCCTCCCTTGTGACAGTTGCCATCAGTCTTCTCTGTGGGTGCATCCATAGGGGAGCTATGCTCCCCCAGAATGGTGTATGGATTGTGGAGTGGAACAATTGACTGGGTGTGCCTCTGTTCCACCATCCTCACCCTCCCTGAGCCCACTGTGGGTCAACTGCTGTGTTTTCTTCGCAACCTCTGAGGTAGTGGTGGTGGTGCTGGTGCTCCCTGGATGGGGGAGGTTCCCTTCCTACTGTCCAGTGTGGCCTGGGGGAAGGTTTCCTTACTACTGTCCAGTGCGGCCTGAAGATGGGCAACTTCCTCCCTCAGGGCAGAGAGTTGTCTGCAAATAGGGCAGTATCTCAGCCTTCAAAAAGACTCCCAGAAGACTGCTGCCCCACAGCCATTACATTGCACTACTCCCCACATGTTTATCTACTTTTTTTTGTTTGTTTTGTGTGTGTGTGTGTGTGTGTGCACGCGTGTGTGATTGGTTTGTTATATAGAAATATATATATTACACAATGTGTATGCTTATATTGTCAGTGCAGTATGCTAGAGAGGATATGACAGTGATATGCACCTTGCACTCTTGAGGAAATGATGTCAGAACCTCATGTATAAAGGAACTATTTCAGGGGTGGTGGGGTGAGGGGTGGGAAGGGGTTGGGCCTAAACTGTGCCCTCACAAACAATCAGCTAAAAGCTCTCACCCACCGCTGTGATGAGTGCCTTCCTGTCAGCAAGATGCCCTACACAACAATTTGACAGAGAAAATACCCTGCTAATCAAACAGAGAAAAATCCAGACATCCAAGTCAGACACAGGTAAACCTCTCCAGCCCCAAAACAGCCTGGTGGTTTGTTAGCCGCAAAGGAAAATCAAATATGCAGTTATTTCAGCCCTTCTGAAGATGCTGACAAGATAAGCAGTTTTGAAAACCCCCTTCCTGAATTAAAAACTAAAATAATTAAACACAAAGCAATACCAATGTAAAAGTAAGGAAAACTTCTCTCAGATGTAAGCAAGAGAGAGAGATTAGTTACAGATATCTAGTCCAATATAGTATATCCCATGCAGCTTCTCAGTTGTTTCAAAGCACACCCAGTACACAACTTGGAAGAAGATGGACTTCATATACAGATAATATGAAAATTATGACACCTATTTTTTTTTTCAATGAGCCATAAATTTAACACCATATTGATATAATAAAAAAATAAAGTATTCTAGCTTAACTGATACTATCTGTGGAATGACTGTTTTTATTTCCAACTATGTGTTTATTCTATATATGGCAGAAAGGTTTTTTTTTCTTTTCAACATGTTCTTATTCTCCCATGATTCAAAAAATCTAATTGAGATAATGACTTTAATAGCTTTAATAATAGGGATGAATTTCATGCTCACATTATCCTTGGGCCAAGGCAAAAGCTCCAGTTATCATTATTGCCTAATTAAACTACAAGAACACTTATTACAGCTTTGTTGGTCACTACTAGATCACCTAATTTGTCCTGCAAGCACGTTTGTGTTCTTAGGGTTGCTCAGAGAAATTCATGCTTCATAGTTCTGAAACCAAACTGTTCTTTTCCAGACATAGTGGTGGAAGATCAGTGTCTTGCTTGTTTCTGATGTTTTATGTTACTATCTCTTGTCATGGATGCTATCTTAAATGTGCATGAAATCATACAAGGTTTACTTGTAAAGCTGTAGCAAGTACAGCAAGCATTTGTCAATGCCAAATATTGATTGCGTTGGTCTGTTGAGCTCGTTCAGTGGCCCTCTGTCACTGGCTCAGTCTGTTTGTCCCAGTGCTGCAGGCTGCTCTTTTGTACTGAGCTGCTGCCTGCATTGGCACCTTGTTCTGCTGAGGAAGAAATCCGCAGCTGTGCCGACAGAGCTCCATTGAGGTGGTCACTCCCCCTCTCTCACTCGCTCATTCAGTTTCTCCTGGTACTGCAGGCTGCCCTTTTGTACTGGGCTCCTGCCTGTGTTGGTGGCTTTTTCTACCCACAAAGAAATCCATAGCTGTCCCAACAGAGCTCCGTTGCGGTTGCTCACTCCCCCTGTCTCATTCACTCAGTCTGGTTCTCCTGGCGCTGCAGGCTGCCCTTTTGTACTGGGCTCCTGCCTCTGTTGGCGCCTTTTTCTGCCCACAAAGAAATCTGCAGCAGTCCCGACAAAGCTGTGTTGAGCTCGCTCACTGCCCTTCTCTCACTCGCTCATTCTGTTCTGCCGGTGCTGCGGGCTGCCCTTTTCTACTGGGCTCCTGCCTGCATTGCTGCCTTCTTATGCCCACAAAGAAATTTGCAGCAGTTACAATGCAGCTCTGTTGAGCTCACTCACTCACTCATTCTGGTTTTCCTGCCACTGCAGGTTGCCCTTTTATACTGGGCCCCTGCATGCATTGCTGCCTTTTTCTGCCCACAAACAAATCTGCAGCAGTCCCAACAGAGCCTCGTTGAGCTCACTGACTCCCCCTCCCTCACTTGCTCGTTCTGTGTCTCCTGGCACTGCAGGCTGCCCTTTTGTACTGGGCTCCTGCCTGCATTGGCAGCTTTCTCTGGCCAGAAAGAAATCTGAAGCAGTCCTGACACAACTCCACTGAGCTCGCTCACTCCCTCTCTGTCACTCTCACATTCTGTTTCTGCCAGCGGTGCAAGCTGGCCTTTTGTACTGGGCTCCTGCCTGCGTTGCCGCATTTTCTGCCCACAAAGAAATCTGCAGCAGTCACACTAGAGCTCCGTTGAGGTCACTCACTACTGCTCTGTCACTCGCTCATTCTGTGTCTCTTGGCACCGCAGACTGCGATTTTGTATGGGGCTCCTGGCTGCATTGGCACCTTTGTCTGTCCACAAAGAAATCCGCAGCTGTCCCGACAGAGCTCCATTGAGGTCGCTCAGTCTCCCTCTCTCATTGCTCATTCTGTTTGTCCTGATGCTGCAAGCTGCCCTTTTGTACGGGGCTTCTACCTGCATTGGTGCCTTTTTCTGCCCACAAAGAAATCCCAGCAGTCCTGATAGAGCTCCGTTGAGCTCACTAAGCCCTTTGTCTCACTCACTCGTACTGTTTCTCCCACCACTGCAGGCTGGCCTTTTGTACTGGGCCCCTGCCTATATTGACGCCTTTTTCTGCCCACAAAGAAATCCGCAGCAGTCCTGACAGCACTTTGGTGAGTTCGCTCACTCCCCCTCCCTCACTCGTTCTGTTTCTCCCAGTGTTGTAGGCTGCCCTTTTGTACTGGCCTCTTGTGTTGGGGCCTTTGTCTGTCCACAAACAAATGTGCAGCAGTCCCGACAGAGCTCAGTTGAGCTCGGTCACTCCCCCTCACTCAGTCGATCTTAATCTGTCCCAAACACTGATTTCCCAGAGTGACTGTGCTATTGTCCAGCAGGAGTGCAAAAACATATTTTAGCCAGGATGTGAAAAATGACAGCTGTAGTGTTCATAGGGAGTTGTGAAAAAATGACACTGTTGAAAATGTGGTGTGACAGTATTACAAATTTGCAAAGTTACAAGGGTACGTGGAAACAGTTCAATGCACACCTGTAATGCAGTCATGTTATGGAGTTTCATCACCGAATTTTCAACATAGGGATTCGTAGGACCTCTGCTCATGAACGGTGCCACTGTCATTTTCTTAATCTGTCCCGAACACTAACTTCCCACAGTGACTACGTCATTCTGTGCCGGAACTGTGAAAACACATTTCGGTCAGGATGTGAAAAATGGCAGCTGTACTGCTTATAAAGAGGTGTGGAAAAATGGCACTGTTGAAAATCTGGTCTGACAATATTACAAATCTGCGAAGTTACAAGGGTGCGTGGAAAGTGCGAAGTCAGTTGATGGGCTATCATCACCAAATTTTCAGCACAGGCATTTTAGGACCTCTGCTCATGAACAGCATCTGTGTCATTTTCTTAATCTGTCCCAAACAGTGATTTCCCACAGTGACCACTCTATTCTGTGTCAGAAGTGCGAAAACACATTTCGGCCAGGAAAATTTGGAAAATCTGGAGTGAAAATATTATAAATTCGCAAAGCTACAAGTGTGCATGCCAACTGCACAATGCACGCTCATAACACAGTCATTTTATGGAGTATCCTTACCAAATTTTCTACATAGGCATTTTAGGACCTCTACTCATGAACAGTGTCACTGTCATTTTCTTAATCTGTCCTGAACACTGATTTCCCACAGCAACAGTGCTATTCTGTGCTGGAAGTGCGAAAACACATTTCAGCCAGAATGTCAACAATGACAGCTATACTGCTGACAAGAAGGTGTGACAAAATGCCAATCTTGAAAATCTGGCATGAAAATATTGTAAATTCGCAAAGTTATGAGCATACACAGCAACTGCGCAACGCACGCTCGTGAAACAGTCATTTTTTTGGATTTTTTCCACCAGATTTGCAACATAGGCTTTTGGAGAGCCCACCTCATGAACACTGGCACTGTCATTTCATTAATCGGCCCGAAAGGGTGATTCGACACAGTGACCGCGAAACCACCTTCGGGCCGATTAACGCCATGACAGTTCAAGAATTCATGAGGAGGGTCTAAAAACTCCATGTTGAAAATTTGGTGAAAAAATTCCCCAAAATCCGAGATATGCACTAAAGTTGAAAAACCCTATTCATTACATTATACAGCTTACGGCATTTCCTCAGTTCGCGGTCGGCTTTGAAGAGTGCAGGCGTGCTCCGGTCCACAGAAGATTATCGCTGAGATCCAGAGGTAAGTATGGGGTGAGAGGGGTTGTGGGGAGGCAAGTGCGCAGTGGGTGGAGTGCGGGTGGTGGGAGGAGGGGCCCGGAGACTACAAGGACTGTTTCCTTTTTCCAGGAAAAAAAAAACAAAGCGTTATGGGACCGTTTTACCTTTCAGAGGCTTGTTGTGCCACTGGAGTCTTGCTAGAGGCAGCTGTAGCCCGACAGGTGATTAGGCACCCCGTTGGCAAACAACAAAGAGAATTGTTTCTACCGGCGAGGATCGGGCACCCGTCGGCAAACAACAAAGGGGAGAGAATTTGTTTCTGCCGATGGGGACTGGGCACCCCATCAGCAAACAACAGAAGGAAATTCCTTTCTGCGGATTAGGCACCCGTCAGCAGACAATAAAATGGGGGGTTACAGTATGCTGGCGGGGAGTGGGCTCCCCATTGTAGAGAAATACACATAGAGGTAGATATTGTTGTGAATACGGCAGCAAGCTGCACGCCATGTTCTAAAACAATATCAACATCCTACATCCGCCCTGCAATGACAGGTCACTCCCTCATTACAGCGGATGGCTAGCGCTGCAATAGCCAATGATCCCCTGATTGCAGTAGCTGATTTTTCGAATGTTGTGGCACGCTGGCTGAACTAGTGTCAGCAGCAGTGTGCCACGGCATTGGGGGATGGGGACAAACCTTTGCAGGCTGTGGGGGCATTGGGCACAACAGTGCCACACCTCCACAACCTGCTTGTGGAGAAAGCTGACGCAACATGTTTCTTGCGCATGCGCACAGTCAACATAAAAAGTAAAATGATAATGCTCTAAGTTTTGTATGTATGTTTTTATTTACTATTTGTCAAGGCAGCAGGGTCCTAACCTAACAAAGTGTGTGATTGGCTACTGGGCAAGTGCATAACCTGTGGCTGTTTCTCACGTAGAGATGGGCGAAATCCAGAAATTTTGTTCTGCAAAATATTTCACAAAATTCACACATTTTACGAAATATTTCTCAGATGCAAAATGCAAAATTCCGCTGGTGAAATGTGGTATTTCACCTGCGAAATGAGGAATTTCACCTGTGAATGGCAGAAGTTTGCTGCCCATGAACAACATTTCATATTTCACCAGTGAAATTCTGCATTTCGCACCCTTGAAATATTTTATGGAATATGCAAATGTAATGCAATATTTTGTATAGTGAAATTATTTTGCCAGAATTTTGTGGGCAAAAATTAAACTTCACTACATCTCTATTCTCATGCATCAATGTTTGGTTCTACTGTGTGTTCATAAATTCACCACTTCAAACAGCATGTTTGGCAACTTGTTATCACATAACTACAGATCATATTGCAGGTCTATTTCTTCCCATAAAATTATGTTTCTAAGTATAACAGCAAAATGTTTTCTGTGCAGTTCTGCATTGTATTACTTTTGACACTTTGCTGCAGCTGCTACAATTTTAAGTCTAATTAAAAGATATGATGCAGTCTTCTAGATTTTGATGCTATTTCCAAATTGTGTGTGTTTTTTTAATGCAGTATTAATTACATTTGGTGCAATTTTCTGATTTAGACATAATACTCAATTTGACAAAAATAAATGACACCAATATAGTCACCATGGCAGTCTGAGGCTTATTTTTTCAACAGAAATTGCTTTAATTCAGTCCCAGAAATGAACCTTGGTTTAGAGATCCTTTCCCAGTCAACAAAATAGCAATTAATAATTTTCCATATGGTACTATGACAATAATGCTATATAATTTTCTGGACATTCCTAGTGCACTAGCCTGAATTCTTGCAATATGCCGGATAACCACTAGAGCTCACTGACTTAATGGTGTGTGGAAACACATGCACATGCAGCATTGGCTCTGTACAATGCCACCTCCTGACTGTTTAACAGCCCTTCAGATAACAATGCATAGACAACAATGTATATTGTTATTACAGTATTTGAAACAGTGGCACAAAGGGATGCCAAGCCTTACAACTAGTTATGACTTAGGCCATTTTGACAGAAGTATCTAGAGCATGATGCTGGGCATCAGTGTCACAAGAGTGTTTGATGGGTATTGCAGGGCAAGGATGTTTGTGCAGGTACTGTAAGGTGAATTAGTGGTGATAAATACATTGTGACATTTAAATTCTACAAGTGGAATTCTAGTGGCATCACCTAGTATTCATCCATGAATTTGTGGGCACATTTTGCCAATTAGTAATTAATAAAATATCCACAATAAATCTGAACTTACTAAACCATATTTATCCAGCTTAATTAGATTCCAGGACATATTGAATGTATACGTGTAATAGCAGTGGAGCTATAAACATCCAGCAAAAAAAGGTCTATGCAGACCAAACGAAAGCCAGTATATAATACACTACACCACAGTATAAATGGCAAGTAAAAATTGTATTTTATTTATGTACACATAATTTCAGATAAAAAAGCTGGGCATATAGCAGTGCACTTCCTCAACCTGTTACAAAAATACCTGACAGCATTTTATGCCCCTAAAAATGGTACTTTGTCAAGAGTAATTTATCTAAAACCTCATCATGTTGTGAACCTAGGGACTATGATAGCCATGTTTGGCAGCTGTGAGCCCACATGTAGAACTGTGCAGCAAGTGGCAACAGACTCCACATTGGGAATACGCACTGGTTTGGCAACATGAATGCAGGACTGTATCCATATTAAGTCTTTAACTGATGCAATGTGAATATTATTCAACATAGAAGTCAATGTTTGAATCCCACCACAGCAGAATATGATGAATGGTGCTGGGAATGTATTTATATTAATGCCTCCATTGATATATACCATGGACATTTTAGATGTTTGTGCTGTTATTGTTATGATTGCATATATCTTGTTTTTTATATGTGTTTTAGGGTCACTTTATCTTTAAAGCTGGACATTGATTGCTGTTGTCACAATGTATAATAATATTTAAATAGTACAATTTTTAGATTAATTACACATGATAAAGTGCCGTTTAGGGGCATGAAATGTCATTGGGTATTGTTATTACAGGTTGTGGGAGTGAACTGCTGGATGCCCGGTTTTTGTTATCTGAAATTATTATAAGTAAATACAGTATAATCAAATAAAATTTGTACTTGCTATTTATACTGTGGTGTAGTACACTATGTACTGGATTTGGTTTGGTGTGTGCAAATCTTTTTTTTTGCTGGCTGTTTGAAGTTTTGGTCTTCACAGAATCACATAATCACAGAAATTTGATGGCAGAAAAAGACCACACTGGCCCATCTAGTCTGCCCTTATATCATCCCCTTCCCCCCACACCATCACACCACATTTCTCTGAAGTGTCCCTTCTTGCTTTTACTGAGCTATTAACATGCAAATATTTTGAAAATTTTCACTCAGCTTAACAAATAATTAAATTGCATAATTTTGAACTCCTGTAATTTAGAATTTACACAACCAACTACCTCTCTATTTGGCAGTTTATATCACTCTTCCAAGAAAGTATGCATATAAATTTTCAGTTATTTACTGTAGCGTCAAAGGTGGCTAAGTTGTAAGCAGAGAAATATTTTCAGAAATGTTCACATGAATGGTAAATTGCCAGAGTTTGAGTCCCTGTTACTTCCTTGCCCATAATCCAAATTTCATGAGACTTGACATCCTTTTGGGGCCTCCTTCAGGAAACAAGGATGACAAATTACAGATTTCCAGCTGTAACATCGAATGATTTATGACCAATTAAAGATGTTCAGAAAATTCTGAAACATTTTGTGGAATTTATCAAAAATGCCACAAAATCAAAATTTTCTAATTTCACCCTTCCCTAGTTAGGGAGCTAACTAAGATCATCTCTTGCACATTGATTTAACTGTTGTCTTACTGATAACCTGGTTCAGGAGTCTTGTAGGACTTTGTGGCTATCAGAGACACCATCATCCACTCTTCTGCAATTGAATCTCATGCAGACCACATCAGGACATATGCATAAGCATTTTTTCTGACTTTGAGAATTTTGTACAAATCATTTAGAAGGAATGGGATAAGTTGGATAGTGATGGATACTGTGATTTCAGCAGTGATCACACCAACAGTAATCACTTTTGATGGTTATCACTCTATTTTATTTTTATTTATTTATTGAAGGAATCAGAATTACAACCTTTGAGCCAAGGACTCTTTTGCAAAGGTGTCACATCAGATATATATATATTAAAGAAAAGGAAAAGATATACAATAATAAATATACAGAGAATACACCAGAATACATACATTGCAAGTTTAGAAACAGTATATACAATATGAGGCATATAGTGAAGACAAATTACAGTTAAAGGGTGGAATGGACCAACCCATGTCAAATCATTATAAGTCCAGCATGTACAGTAACAACATACAGAAATCAAAAGGTTATAGTCACAGGCAAGGGGGAGAAGGACTAAGCACAGTCACAACTGGAGAGGGAGAGGATTTCAACATGGAGTAAGGTCTTAAACAGGCCTAGTCACTGTTCCAGGGTGATGGGCAATGGCATTTCATTCAACCAGAGGGGGGCCCTGTAGTAAAAGGAGTGTTGGCCAGTGAGGTCCTACAGTGGGGTACAGAGAGGGGGTCTAGCAAGGAGCTCCATGTAGACTGTGGCTGAGTGGAGGTCTGAAAAAGGTGGCGGTCAACTGGAGGGAGGTATTTAGGGAGAGCTTTCTATCAAGGAGACAGGTCTGGTACCTGAGTCTGCCTTCAAAGTTAAACCAGTTGAGTCAGACAAGCTATTGATGGTACTGGATGTCCTGCATATGGTAACATTATGTAGTGGTGGTGCAGAGGTGGCCATAAACAACTTTAATTTGGGTATTTCAGATGCTATAGACACTAGTGTTAGGTGAACTTGTGTAAATCCTTGTCATGTACTTTTCACAAAATTGTGCCATTTTCATGTAATTTTGCACAATTTCATGAACTGAGCACAGTATACAGTACTATGTAGATTTTTGTGCAGTATGAGCAAACGTTTACAGATTAAGGTTTATAAAAATGTACACTTTTTAAAGTTTATGCTCAGCATGTGGCATTATTTACTGAAATTGCATATTTATAAGAATTCACATTTTTTCAAATGTGCAGTTTGGTAAAAAACAGTGCTATTTGCTAAGCATGCACATTTTTAAGAATTTATAGTTTAAAAAAGTGCGGTTTGGGAGAAAAGTGTGCTATTTGCTAAACCTGCACGTTTTTAAGAACTCATTTTAGAAAATGTGCAATTTGGAGTAACAATGTGTAATTTCAGAAACATGGAAGCAAAATTACACTGGATTCAACTCAATTTCGCAAAAATAGTGCTAATGCAAAAACAGTGATTTTGCATAATTTCCCAAGACTACTAAAGATTTTGTCCAGTGTTACTAGACACCCTAGCACCTGTCTGTATCTGCCTACTCACCTTCCAACAGAACTCTCTGTGGTTTAATTCAAGTTGACTGAAGGCACAAGGGAGAGATTGGAACTTTCTTAGTAGAGATCTGGCTTGAAGGATGACAGGTTGACTCTCAGAAATCGTTATCAGACGTATCTAAAGACAATCACTCTGAGAATGTCAGAGTTCCTATAAGGGATGATTGCATCAAGTATAACCAGAACTGACCAGCCCAAGTTGTCCATGCTGTGGACAGATTGTTGCATCTGCCCTGTCTAGGGAATGGCAGAAAAAGTTTCAACAGAATGGGAGATCCAAGTTATATCTAAGTGTGCCTCCAGATTGAAAGACACTTAATCATAGTGGTAGTCTTCTGTTAACCCACTCTAAACTTTTGCCACAGTCGCTTTGTGGCTTAGTTATACTCAGTTCCCTGAAGGCTCACATCCAATTATGCAGGGCTCTTGGGTATGATAACTTACACAGTATTTCCCAACCACTTTGTCATAATCACAATTTTAAAATGGGGGGCTGAATGGTAACCACTGCATTGATTCCCAATATAGAAGGGAACATGGTCTCTGACTTTGTGGTTAATGCCCGACTCTATACCAGCTAGGAGTTGCTTGCACAACTCCAATTATCATTTAAAAATGTCTTCAAGGTATATCTGCTTAGGTATTTATTATTCAGCTGGTTCGGCCTAAATTCATGGACCACTAACCAAGGAGACTTCCTCCTTACACTTCACTCTTTATCTTGGCAGCTGCAAGCAATTTCTCAAATTATGTCTGCCTTGCTTTCCAAGCTTTTTCCGAATCTCATGGGACTGTCCCACTATTGGTCAACTTCCTTCCCAGCCAAGGATTTTAATAGGGATCGCATTTGGATGGCCCTTTATACATACACTGCCAATGACAAGCTCCATCTCACAAAATTTTATTTCTTACATAATATTTACTTCACCCCAGCTCATCTGGCTGCAATGGGGAAAATAATGTCCCCACTATATAACAGGTGTGAGCAAGTGACTGGGTCTCTACTCCACATTTTGTGGGAATGTTCCAAAATTGTCCCCTTTGGGAGAAGATCAGGCAAAAAGTGGCCCCATTCTAGGTTTGGAGAATGTATTTACTCCTGAAATCCTGTCTGGTGGGGGACTACTCTCACATCTGTGTTATAGAAAGGAAATATTTTATGTCTATGATTTCACTGTCTGTGAAACGTGTAGTCCTGTGCCTCTAGAAAGACCAACAGGACATTTCTTACTCCCAGTGGCTGAATGAGCCCCTGGCCAACCTTCATCTTGAGAAGATGATGGCTAGCATTTGGGGTCAGCTCTCAGGACATGATAGGAAATGGAGCAAGCTCCATACACTATTTCACTTCTGGGTAGCCCCTGAGTGGTTCACATGTCCTATCCTTCCTATGCCTCACCTTTCTTGTTCTTGATTCTACAGAACAATACCCTGCATATTGTATTTTGAGCCCCTCTCTGATGGACCACTTCAGCTCTCACCTTTCCTGCATGGGCCCTTATAGCACCTAGTGTGGACTGGTGCATTTGTTCTTACAGGCTCTCTGCAGGTAGAGGGGGGATGGGGTGGGGGGTTGTATGTTGGGGTGCGTTATTTGTGGTTTTGTTATATTTGTTATGTTATGTTGACAGTTCATAATGCTTGTGTTATTGTTTCTACCTGTTGATGACTTCTGGTTGAAACTTTAATGAAGTGTGGTAAATTTATAAAAAAAAATAATTTTCAACAGCAAAGTGTAAGGAGGTCATTCAGTTCTTTTTGGACAGAGTGTCATCCATATGAGCAGGGGCCCGTCAGAGGGCAGCAAGAATGACCATTTAATGTCTGAAGGTCCCTTTTTGTGGTCTTGGAGGAAGTTTCAGCTGATGTCAGATAAGGATGAACTCAGGCTGATAACCAGGCTGCATCCAACTTTCTCTTCTTTTGACCCAGATCCCACCCAACTCTTGGGGAATGTCTGGAGGCCTGGATCTTATTATGGCCTGGATTGTCTGATGTTCCCTAGAGTAGGGATATTTCTCATCTGCTTTGAAAAAGGCGGTGGAGAGACCCTGCTAAAGAAGCCATTATTGCAGCCAGGCATCATGGAAACCTGCCCAAAATCTTCATTTTGGGGAAGGTGATTTAGTAGACAGTTGCAATGCAGCTCAAGGCTAACCTTGAGCAACATAATGAATATGCACCACTCCTGTCTGATTTCAGGGAAAACACTGAGACCACGCCTGTCAGGGTGTTTACTGACTTTTTCCTGGTGAAAGATAGAGTGGAATACTTTTGTTCATTTTCCACACTTTTTCATTAGTATTTGACACAGTAGATCATAGGGACTTTGCTGTGTCACCTGTGGCAGTATTTAGGACTCAACAGAAAAATGTATAAGTGGTATCAGCCCTTCCTATCTGGCAGGTTATAGCAGGTCACATTTATAACTTTTTTTCTCACAGGTGGTTGTGATATGATGTGGGTGGCATGGGGTCAGTTCTGTCACCCATGTTATTTGCTGTGTACATGTTGCCTTTGAGAGAGGTCATTTTATGGTACAATTGGGATTTCACTATTATGAAGTTGCAGAGTACCTTTGGATGGCAGTGGCTATACCAAATCTCTGCTGACAGCTAAATGCTCTGGGACCTCCCTCTTTTTCCATTTGCCTCTGTATAGCCCTATGCTGCTTCTGTGCTATTCCACTCACAGCACTTCCTCCCTTATCCCTTTCTCATTCCTGCCCTCTTTTCATTCAACTTCATCCCCCCTTTCCCTTACTCTTCCACTTCCACTTTCCTCCTCTCTCCTCTGTTTCCTCACCTTGTTCTCTCCCTCTACCCCCCCCCCGCTCTGTGGGTCTTTCCTGCTTAAGCTTCATTGTGACATCTCCTCCTTGCTCTTATTTTGCTCCTTCACCCCCCAGTTCACCCCCCCTGTACTTCTCTCCTTGTAAGCCCTTTCACCCCTCTTCATTCAAGGCCACTGGGTGCACTTTACATAATATTTATCTTGCCATATTGTTCTATTGTTTATGTAATTACTTTCCTCATGTTGTACTACTTACTGAAACCATTGTAATTTGCTATTCGTGTGACTTGATGTGGAACCTCTGCAAAAGAGCCCTTAGCTCAAAGGTCTTTCTGATTTGTTGAATAAATAAAATTGAAAAAAAAAATATATGGATTGGTGACACTCAGCAGTGAAAACACAGCTACCCAATTGGGCTCACTCAGCATTTCCTTTAACACAATGCCTTTTCAAGAGTCAGAGTTTGTCACTGATGTGTGCATAAAAAAAGAAATTGAATGATCACTGATGAAGAATCTAAGGTCCTTTCTGTTCTGTGCTGTACTATAGAAGTGATTGGTGAATCTCCACCTTTTTGCTAAATTTCAGTTACATAGATGACATCCAACTGTACTTGTCTTTCACACTGACGAGGCATGATGCGATCGTTGTTCTAGACCAATGCCTTCATGACATTTCTGATTGGATGGCACCAAGCTGGTTGAGCTGAAATCTGAGCAAGATGAAAGTGTTACTGATGGAACCTAATTCTTCTGGGTTTGTAATTTATTTACTTATTGAGATCTCGGACAGTACATTTGAGCCAGGAGCTCTTTTACAAAGTTTTCAAGTCAAAACATGGAGAACAAGGCATACAATTCAAAATAGGAACAGAAATTATGCTTAGAATCCACATCAACAGAGCATACAATTCAAGATATGAAACAGTTATTATCCATGGGTATTATAACAGTTTCATACATAGATTCTAGGTCAACAGAGGAGAATAAGGCACTAAATACAACTCGGGAGCAGAGAAAAGCAGTAGAGTACATTGCTGTTCAGAAGAGCAGTGCAATACCAGAGTGGACAAATATAGAGGAAAATTAAGTACATAGTCAGCAACAATTAAATACAGGGTTTAAAACAAAACTAGTTGAAGCAGTGTAAATGTATCATTGTCAGGCATATGTGTGTAGGGGGTTGGAGGAGAGAGTGGAGCAGGAAAATAAGTGCCACAGTAGGGATAGATGATGATTGGGTGGAGGGCTAGAATTGGGCTGGTATAGGGTGAGTGGGAGAGGCAAGGGGAGTGAAGGAGAGGGGGGCAGGGGTAGGGGCAGTTGGAGATTGGGCAGGAGTAGGGTGGTAAGTGAGAGGAGTGGGGCTAGCTGTCACAGTTGCTCAGTTTGGTCAGGTAAAGGTGGAGTTTTCTTTTAAAAGGGCCTAGCCTGGTCTTGCTGTTAATATCTAGGGGTAGTTCATTGAGCCATCATGTTGTCCGGTATGTAAAAGATCTTTGCACTTGTGATGTCCAAAAGAAGGGGACAAGCATTGATTGCCGAGATAGGCTCCTTGTGCAGTATGGAGGTTGGGTGCGATGGAGAGTAGGTTCTGGATGGCGGAAGGGGAAAGGCCTGGGCAGTTTTTTTTTTCCTGAGGAGACAGACTTAGTAACGTTCTCTTTCATGCAATGTAAGCCAATTGAATAGTGCATAGAGGTCACAAGTGTGGGTTAGGTGACTCACACCAAGAAACAGTCTGCAAGATGTGTTAAGGGTAACACACACACTCTTTTGAGGGTGGAGTCAGCAGCTGTCCCATAAATCACAAGACCACAATCAATGACGGGCAGGATGGAGATTTTTATAGCTAGTGACATGGTCTCTTGGGTCATGCAATGATGATGCCTGAATAGAAGGCCAATTCAAGGGTTAACAACCTGTGCACACTGTAATACAACTTGAACTCACTAAGCAAGATGTTTCTCCATTTGTAACTAATGTGTTCCTCCTACTTGTATGTCTTCCTACCACAAACCTACTGTCATAAGCCCATGAGGACTGTTTTGCCTACAACAATAACTGCACCTGTATGTACTGCCTCTGTTACCTGTAATAATTGTAACTCCTGGGTCGCCCCTGAAAAAGGGACCTCCGGGGCCCAGTGGGCCTACCCGGTCATCACAATTCAATAAATAAATAAATAAAATAAATAAAAACATAGGCTATGTGCTGTGCAAAGGACAGGGAGCAGTCTAGGGTGATGCCAACATATTTTAAAGATTACACTTGGTCAACAAGGGAGTGTAGCCTATTTAGGATTGTCACTTGGAAGTCCCTATGTTTATTACTGGGGTTAATGAATAGCATTACTTTTGTTTTTTTATAGTTCAGCAGGAGTTTGTATTTGGTGAACCAAGCTTCAGCTGTGGTGAAGTGATGCTGTAATTGCGATTATAATGACCTGTCAATTGCCTTGATGTCCATCTTTGAATAGCATGTTACTGTGAGCTGTGCATACAGTTAGAAAACAAGGGTCACTGATGATTGCATTCTGTCACAAGATCATCTGATGGTAGCAGTCCACTGTGTTTTTTCTTGTTAAGGAATGTCACCCAGATTAAGCTCTACCTAGTATGTGAGGACCCTGTGACCTTAGTTCATGCCTTTGTAACACTGAGGCTTGATTACTGCAACACTCTGTAAGTAGTGCTAGCTGGAACATTTGTGCATTACCAGGTGATGGTGCAGAATAGGGCAGCCAGCTGATTCCTGGAATTGAAACCTCTGAGAATACCATGCTTGTGTTTTGGGAAATGCACTGGCTGCCAGTTTGGTGGCATACCACTTTCAGGATTGCTTTGCTACTGTACAAAGCCCTACGTGAACTGCGTCCCAACTACCTGAAAGATCTCTTGACTTTCTTTTTCTGGCCTTCCCCTCCATTCCACATTTAGTAACATCTCCAACAAATAGCTTTATAGTGTCTGTTTTAAGCAAGGGTTTTATGTTTTAAGTACTACCCCCCCCCCCCCATATTAAAGGGACACTGTCAACCCCCTTAGGTCTCAAAGTGTCCCTAGTATAAAAAAACACATTTTATGATTGCCAACATTCTGTAAAGATTGTTGATGTAGCTGGTAGTTTGATTCTGACTCTTTTTTTCTTTAAAAAAGTGAAAAACAGACTACCCACCATACTGGTGTTACCACACAAACACAGGTTTGTTTACATTCCTTGATCAGCTCCAACTGCATCTTTTTTGGACTTGGAAAAACCCGCACCACAGTCTAGCCACTCATGATGCAGTGGGAGTTTAGAAGGCTATTGCATCATGAGTGACTGCACTGTTTGGATGAGGTTCTAGTCCTCAGGAAGTATGCAGTAAGAATAGATCCAGGATTGCAAACAAAACAAGGTTGTTTATTTATCTATTGTGGTATCGGATTACAATACCTTTGAGCAATGAATAATTTTACAAAGTTTCTATGTTGATATACAGAAACAAACAGGTAGTATATAGATATACATAGACAAGATTATACCAGTGAACAAATCATTACTGTATGTAGAATACAAGACTAGTGGGAAGCACATTGTAAAACATCTTAGAGAAATAATACATACATAAATCAGCCAACAGGCCTAGTCATGACAAAAGAACATGTGGGAGTACATAATAGGCATAGCAGGGAGAAAGGTAGGTAAGATGGGGAAGAGAAGGAAAGATTAGTGGAGAGGAAGGATAGGGGAGAAGGAGAGAGGAGGTAGGGGGAGCTAGAGAGGGGAGGGGAGGTGTAGAAAACAGGGATGGTGGGTGAATTGAAAAAAATCTATTGCTTTAATAGAAGTGCTAGTGTGTCATAGCTGGAGGGATGGGACAAGAAAACTAGGGGAAGCAGTCACATCTACTGTCAGCAGAGAGGTGTGTCTGCAGTCTGGATTTGAACAGCCTGAGTTTGTTTTCAGAGGAGATGTCAGTGTTGAGAGGATTTAACCAGAGAGGAGCTCTGTAGGTGAAAGACCTCTGTCCCTGGGAGGTGTGACACGGAGGAACCTGGAGAAGCTGTTGTTCAGAGCTCCGAGTGCAGTGAGGATCACGGAAAGGGCTTAATAGATTTTGTATTCCTGGAGGCAGGAGACCCATGGTAATTTTCTTGGCCAGGAGGCAAGTTTGGTACTTTATATGCCCTTTTAACTGCAGCCAATCTGTTTGGGCATAGAGGTCACATGTGTGGGTGAGACGTGGGGCCCCTTACACAAGTCTACACAATTTAACAAGGGCAATGAAAATGCACTGAAGGGCAGTATCAGTGGAGGAGCCATAAACGGTTAAACCATAATCAATGCTAGAAATGACTGAACTCTGAGCAGCCAAGGTTAGTGCTTCAGGTGTCAAACTGTGCTTGTGATGATGGAGTAGGCTGATATGTACATTTACTGCTTTGGTGCTGTTATCTATTTGCTCCCCATAGGATAAAGAGCTGTTGTTGTTGGTTACTCCGAGGTATTTAAAGTTTTGCACTTGTTCCAGAGTAGTACCAGTGCAGTTTCTGACAGTCAGTGGCGGATGCCTGGGTTTATTATGGGAGCTACTGAAAAGCATTACCTTGGTTTTATTAGAGTTTAGTACCAGTTTGTGTGCACTAAACCACTTCTTCACAGTGTCAAAGCTTAGTTGCAGCTGACTTACAAGACAAAAGCGGTCAGTGTGCTTAAAGAATATTATGGCATTATCCATGTATAGCAAAATTGATTCTTGGCAGGAGTTCTGAAGATTGTTCAAAAAGAGGCTAAAGAGGAGTGGGCCCCGTGTGGAAACTTGAGGTACCCCTGAATGGACAGGCCTCCATTCAGAAAGGACTCTAGAGATCTTTACTTGCTGTGTGCGGTTTTCCAGGTATCTTTGAAACCATGAAACAGTGTCATATGAGAGCCCAGCACTTGTAAGTTGTTCCAGCAATAGGGAGTGGTGGACTGTATTGAATGCTTTTGCCAAATCGATAAAGGCAGCACTGACAAGTTGGCCATTGTCCAGATCATTATGGATAGAACCAGTGAATTCTAAAAGAGCAGAGGTGGTGCTGTGCCCTTTTCTGAACCCATGTTTTTGAGCACATTGGATATTGTATTTTTCTAGATAATGAGTCAGCTAGTTGGCTACAATGCACTCAAGTGCCTTGGAGGGGGTGGGTACGGCCAGGGAGAACCTCATAAAAATATCTTTAGATATACTGCACAGCCACCTCCCCCCTCCCATTTGGCAAGCCTATCCAGCCTAAAGATAGAGTTTATTTATTTATTGATACAATTGGATTACAGACCTTTGAGTCAGGGACTCATTTCCAAAGGCTTCTCATCAACCTACAGATTAAACAAGTATAGACAATGGAACAAATTAGCATAGTACATTTCATACATAGGACTACTACTATAGTGTGAGACACAGTGATTGACTATATACAAGCCATTGCGTTGTGTGTCTGAAGACACTGGGTGACCTATACAATTTGGTAGCTAAACACTAAACACTACTACAGGGGCAGAGAGTGGGATGACCTATACAAGGTGGTAGCTAATACAATGTATAAGTTATACAGGGTGTTAGCTAATACAGTGCATAAATTATACAAGGCGGTAGCTAATGACATTGCAGATACTATAAGAGTGATAGCTGCGAACAGTACAGGTATAAAAATATTGGAAATTACCACAGTTGTGAGACATACTAGGCAAGATAGCGAGAGCAGAAAAAAGTAGGGCTTACAGAGCAGGAAGGGTAAGCCAAGAGGGAAAGAATGGGTGATTAGTGCACAGCAGGTTGCAAAGCCATCTGAGGAGACCATGTCAAAATGGGTGGTCTTGGCTGAAGTGTACAGCCAGGAGTCAGTTAGAATTTTATGGGGGCCACCAAGAACCAGTGCTGTGTGCCTATATTGGGCAGGTGCAGGTGCAGGCCGCAAGAAGGTGAGCTTTTAGCGCCGCCTTCAAAGATCCAAGAGTAGCATGTCCAGTTATCGTGACGGAAAAGAGTTATACCAGGTGGGGGCCTTGCCAATAAATGACCTCTGTGCCAAGGTGGTCCTGACTCTGGGAATATCCAGGACAGCCTTGGCCGAGCCAAGCATGCTCACAGAATGGGCGGCTAGTGTTAGTGAGGCAGTTAGTTCTGGTGGGATCAGGCCAAGGAGTGATTTTTTGGCTATGAGGCAGGCCTGGTACTGAACCCTCTCATCAAGGTTAAGTACCTGGGCAAAGGAGTAGAGCATGCATGTGTGAGCCACTCAGTAGCTGCCAGATGAGTCAGCTGTGAAGTCACTGTAAGTGAGGTCACAGTGCTGATGACGTACTGTGAGGAATATAAATAGATACGTCAGTTGCTAGGCAGAGTGCTTTTCTACACATTTAACATACTACTAATATAAACAAATTTCTAGGGAGTAGAAGAAACAAGAAAATACTTAAAAATTAAAAAGGCATAACTGACTACTTCTTTTTTTTATTTAGTATACTTTTTTGCCCCTTTGGTTGCCATTTCTTCAGTGCCACCCGCTAGCACCCACCTCACTTCCCTTGTGCCTTACTTCCATGATACCCCCTGGCTGGCCCCCCAGGGTGGCACCACGGCACCCTTACGAGGCCCGTGTATGATAGGGAAGGTGTCGGCTACTGCCAACATTGCCTACCTGGCTCCCCACCCCCAGGGTCGGGTTCAGGGCCTGGAGATGCCGTCCATGGAGCTGTATTAGGTTGAAGAGAGGCAGGGAGCAATTGAGGCCAGGCGAAGGGGTGGCCATCATCCTCAGCAGCCAACGAGTAGTTTTTCTGTTTTTTTTCCTGTGGGCAGGGACGTGCAATGACATCCAGCATTAGTTCCGCCCCCCCAGAACATTCAGGTACCAGCCGCTACAGTACCCCTGGCCTCCGCCAGAGATACGTCAAGTGCTCGACACACTCCCCATCCTCCCTCAAAGAAGGAGAGCAGTCCTCAGGATGCTCCATCCTTCTCCCCCCAGCCAATGCCCCGGCTCTGTTCCTGAACCTGGGTCGCTGGCATTGCAAGCGGAAATCCAACCACTGCATTGATGGGCTGGCATAACTAACTACTTCTTAAAATTTGTAACATTTTTCCTGCCTGGTATTTTTGGTTACACTAGGTCTTTAAGGTGGATTTTCACAGCAGTTTTCTTGAAAATCATGTAATCTGGTAATAATTCTGTGGAAATTATGGGCTCAATTTTCAAAGCGCCCTGCAACCACCACAATTTGCAGCAATCTAGAACTGTGGAAAAGTCCAAGTGCATCCTGGACCCTGTGCCAAATATTGTAAGAATACTGGTCCCTACACTGAAGACCCTGAAGTTGCCACAGCCACAGGGATGCTTCACATATGTGGTGCAACTGCGAGGTTGGATGGAGGGATCCATCACTCCCCCCTTGGCACAACTCTAGTCCCCCTGTGAAATTTGGGGGTTGCTATGCCCATAAAATGGGGTCCGGGGGCAGATAGAGCCTTGGAGGTGCCATGCGGGCTGAGGGAGACAAGGCGGCAGTGAGAGGGAAGTGTTGAGGCACCTTGGGAAGATGCCTTGCAACTTGCCAAATAGCTTGTCTGACTAGGTGAGGGTGACATATCTGGACCAGCATGTTCCATACCCCAGTGGACAGCAGTTCTGGCACCTTCCCCTCAGGACTGACAGTCCCCTAAATGCAGTGAGTGGCAGTGGGTGCAGGTTGCAGGGTGCATGTGGTGACTAGGGACATGCCAGGCACTGCAACATCACCCATGTACAGAGCCCCGCATGTGGTGGCTGGCAGATGCTTGACTACAATGCCAGGGATTGTGGTTCCTGTGGGGCAGGTGTTAGGGATGCTGTCCACTGGAATACAGAACATGTGGGTCTGGACATGCCCCCCCACCAAGCCCAATCAGCTGTGTGGCAGGTTGCATGGCATCTCACCTGGGTGCCTCCACACTTCACTTCCACTGCTGTCATGCCCCCTCACCCTCCATGGCACCACCAGGGTTTCATCAGCTGCAGGTTCCCATCATCCAGGTTCCCCCATATCACTGCCCTGCCATGCAGTGGCACAGAGCCCTTAGACCACCTTCTGGCTAGTCTAAAGTCAGTGCCCTGTTGGGACCATTGTGGGGCTTCTAGAACTGCAAAATGTGGGATGGTGTAGCCCCAGCATGGCGCAACCACCTTTGCAACCAGGTGCACAGGTGCTTCTGGTACAAGTGAGGCTTTTGGGGCTTTGCCACATGGCATCCCAATTTCACCACAACTGGCATTTGAAAAGTGGGATAGCCGCAAACTATGACAAGTCCTACTGTATATCCATAAATATTTCTCATCCGTACTAATGATCTGCCATAGAGGAGGAGGAAAAAGGCAAAGTAGAGTGGCCAGAAGTTAGTGTTTATTGAGGACTCCATATTTAGGGCAGTGGGTGACATGGAGGGGGATTGCTGGACATTGATGCTTGTGTACAGACAGAAATTTGCCTGTCTGCAGCACAGCTGAAATGAATGCAATCCAGGGCCAAGCAGTTCAGCTAGAAGTAAGAGAAGACTGTTGTTGTCTGTACTGGCATGACTGACACAAGATTACATGTCCTGAGGACAACAAAACATAATTTACAGAACAAGAGATGCTTCTAGGGAAAAGTATAGTATCCAGGGTGATCTTTCCTGAAATTCTCACAGTCCTAGTGGCCTGTCAGGAATGACAGGGACCTTTAAGAGGAAGACAAAGAAGACAAAGAAGAAGAAGAAGAAGAAGCATTTCTATAGAGTTTTTTATATACATTGTATCTTAAAGTGCTTTGCAAGCAATGCTAGACTGGAACTGAAGTTATTGAACGTGTAGTGGCAGCCATTTCACACATCAGCACCTACACCCAGCCTTGGACAGTTGCATTAACTGGTTTTATGGGAATTGGAATGTTGGCCAGGACACCAGCAAAAATCTCCTACTCTTGTGAAAAGTACCTTGGTTTTTCTTATTTTCAGCTGGACACCAACCAGGACAACACCAGAGATGGGAAGAAGGGACCTGAGCTTGACATCTTATCTGTAGGATGGCACAGTCTGACAGTACAGCATCCCCCTAGTACTGTACTTGTGTGCCAGCTTTAAAGGTATGAGCCCAAATCTGGTGTGGGAC
Organism: Neoceratodus forsteri; assembly: GCA_016271365.2. NCBI lineage: Eukaryota > Metazoa > Chordata > Ceratodontiformes > Ceratodontidae > Neoceratodus > Neoceratodus forsteri. The sequence goes on along the minus strand of CM057451.1, from coordinate 1,057,309,854 downwards.
TAGAACCAATGACCTTTTAGCCCAGAGATAGATGTGGTACAGTACCAACTGAGCCATGCTGACATCTTTAGCCATGATAGCTCTTGCATACAGTGTGTTGTAAGGGGTAGTGTTTTCTTTTTCTAGCCAACTTATGGCACTCTGGAGCAAGGGAATAGTTGCCTGCATATTCTAGATGGGCTGTGCCTCAAACCGGAGGGATAGAGAGTATTGGCAGGAGAATGTATAGTGCCATCAGAGGGGATTACATCTACCATACCAATTTCTTAATGTATTACTACCTAAGTGAAGAGCTATAGCTGCATCTTACACCCTATCATGTCATATGGTTTCATGTCTTTTCTTGTATTTTTCTTCACAATTTAAAACATATTGTAAAATGTGTAACCCTGCTTAATTTTCCCCCCAAATTTTGTGAATTTAGGGTTATGCCAAATATAGCTGTTTTGCTCAACCCAGTCATTAGTTCTGGTGGAATTTTAAAGGTCTTCATGATAATAACATAACCAACCATAACACATTAAATGTACTTCTGTTTTTCTCCGTAGAACAGCTGTTTTCAAGACTTTTATGAGATTCATCTACATCTTTCTACAAAAAAGAATTAAATCATTTGTAGACATTTGAATCCCCCAGCCCCAGCGTCTGTCTTATTCCCAATTCCCTAAAACTAGAATACTAGCCCCCACTCCACCCCACCTTATCTCAAACTGCTGATATTGTCTATGCCTTTAAGAAAAAAGTGCTCCTTCTCCATATAATAACTCTTCTGACCTGTTGAAAGCATTAACAATCTCGCAGAGCTCCTTGTACCCTCCATGGCCATTGAAACAAACGTAATCCCCCTCATCACATACAATAGGCAGTATGTACTGATCAATCTAAATAATGCAAGATACATTTCTCATTGGCACAAGATTAATGCTCTGCCACTGTCTTTTCTATAGTTCTTGTCAAAGTGTGTATACTGAGAAAAAGAGCACAGATTCACAGAAATTTGATGGCAGAATAGGACCAACCAGCCCATCTAGTCTGCCCTTACATACACCCCTTCCCCCCACCTCCTTTTACTGGCTCAGAACTGTCCCCCCCCTCCTCCCAACCCCATATGTCTATCCCATGCCCTCTTGAATCCCCCCACCATTTCGGATCCCACAAACTCCTTCTGCCCTGCCTCTGTCCTCTTCTCTCTGTATGCCTCCCTATCCTACCCCCTTTTTATCGTCTTACACCTCCTGAATTCCCTTTTCCTCTTCCTGACTGCCCCTGTCACCTCCCTTGTAAACCACAGCAGTCTCCTCCTTCTTCTGTTCTTCCTAACTTTCTTGATGCAAATTTCAGTGGCTTTCAGCACCCCTCCCTTAATAGCTGCCCATAATTAGAAACATAGAAACATAGAAGTTGACGGCAGATAAGGACCGCAGGGCTCATCCAGTCCTTCACATCCTTTATATTCCCCATCCCAGACATTTCTTCCCAAAATATCCCCTTCATTCTGTTAAAGTCTGCTTTCTTGAAGTACATTGCCCTAGCTCTTGTCCTGTTTACTTCCCTCCCGGTTTTTACCCTAACCCTTAAAGCCCTGTGGTCACCTGTGCCTAATCCTTCCCCCACCTCCACCTCCTCCACACTGTCCCCATTTGTGAGGACTAAGTCCAACAGGTGTTCTCCCCTAGTGGGCTCCCTTACCAGTTGCTGCAGGAATACCCCTTGAATTGCCTCTAAGATCCCCCTGCTCCTAGCTGATACCACTGCTGGGATCTCCCATTCAATGTCAGGGAGGTTTAGGCACCCCTACTAGCAGAAATTCCCCTTTTTGTGCCATTTTTGTCACTGACTGTATAAGTTGTTTATCCCTGTCTTCCCCTGTGCAGGAGGTCTGTAAACCACCCCAACCCCCAATGATTTCCCATTCCTTTTGTCTAAAGGGACCCACATTTTCTCAGTCGCCCTTTCCTCTTCCAGCCTCTCCGTGGTCTCAATTTCTTCTTTGACATCTAATGCTAATGTTTATTTTCCCGTGATAACTCAACAGAGATACAATATCTCATTTGCAATGGGACGCTGTAAATGACTTGTTTGGGGTCACAAACTGAGCAAGTTACTTAAACAGGAAATTCAGCATCATTCTACTGATTCCCAAGCTGAGCTCTATATCTCTTGATCACACTGCCTTGCTATGAAGTGGACTTAGAAGAAACATAGCCTGGAGATTTAGGGCTGGATTTTCAAAACAAATGCTGCAGGCACAATTCCAGATTTTGGGATGTGCCTATGGCATCCTGAATGTGACAAAATATTTAAATACTGTTTTAAATGTTTTGCCACATATGACATGTGTGCCTGCTTAAAGGTATAATACTGATGCATATTTTACATGCAGTACTGATGCATGCATCATTGTAAGGCACCCTGAATTCCCCAAGCTGCTGCATTTGTACACACTAACACACTAATTGCAAGAAAATTAGGCCTTATGGTCTATCGAGTCTGCTCGAACCTCAGATCCCTAGTTTGGTGCCGAGGCCCCCCACCTTGTGTTCCAGAAACCACTATTATCCATCCCCATCCCCCTGGGCCAGGTCATCATCTGATACATCCACTTTCTGTGTCTGTCCCACCCTCTCTTGAAGCCCTCCACTGTGGTTCTCTGAACCAGTTCACCAGGCAACACATTCCAAGGGTCCACCACCCTCTCAATGAAAAAGCTCCTCCTCTTTTCCCCCCCACCCTTCCACCTTCCAACTTCAAACCATGCCCTCTGGTGATACCTCCCTGCTTTAGTCTAAAGATCCCCTCCATGTTTACCCTATTTATTCTCTTGAGGTACTTGAAGACCTCAATCATGCCCCCCCGTCTCTCCTCTCCTCCAATGAAAACAGGCAGAGCTCCTCAAGTCTGTCCTCATACGTCAAATCCCCTAGTCCTTGTATCATCTTAGTTGCCCGCCTCTGTACCCCCTCCAGGAGCTGTATGTCCCTCTTCAAGTGTGGTCTCCAGTACTGTACACAGTACTCAAGGTGTGGTCTAACCAGTCCATTGTACAGTGGCAGAATCATTTCCCTGCTCTGAGAGGTGATCCCCCTTATGATGCATCTCAACATCCTGTTTGCCTTGCTAACCACTCTCCTGCACTGCTCAGAGTTATTCATACATGCATCCACCATGACCCCTAGGTCTTTTTCCCCTGTTGAGGCCTCTGGTGCCTCCCCTCACAGGGTGTACCAGTGTTTAGGGTTTCCCCGCCCAAGATGTAACAGCTTGCACTTTGTGATATTGAAATTTAATTTCCATGTGTGAACCCAGCATTCCAGGGTGTCGAGGTCCCCTTGCAGGGCCAACCTCCCCTCTTACCTCTCAACTACTGCTCCCATCTTGGAGTCATCAGCGAAGAGACTCATTGCACTCCCTATACCCTCCCTGACGTCTGATATATATGCATTAAACTGGATCGGACACAGGACCGAGTCCAGCGGTACCCCACTACCGACCTCTCTAGAGTTTGAGAGCTCCCCACCGACCACTACTCTCTGGGTCCATCCAGCTAGCCAGTTTTCAATCCATCTGACCATCAAAGGGCCTACTCCCAACCCCTTCAGTTTCTCCACCAGACCATTGTGGGGGACAAAGCCAAACGCCTTGCTGAAGTCCAAGAATAATACATCCACAGGTTATCCCCTGTCCAGTTCTGATGTTACCCATTCATAGAACTTCACAAGATTGGTTTGACATGATCTACTTGGAACAAACCCATATTGCTGACTATCCAGACCTCCCACCTCCTCCAAGTACACCCCCAATCGTTCCTTTAGTATACTCTCCATTAATTTTCCCACCACCGAGGTCAAACTGATGAGTCTATAGTTACCTGGTACTTCCTTCGACTCCCCCTTTATGGATTGGTACCACATGTGCCTCTTGCCAATCCCTAGGTACCCTCCCTGTCTCAACCAACCTGTTGAAGAGCTCTACCAGGGGTGCAGCCAGTATGTCCGCCAATTCCCGTAGTACTCTCAGATGAATGCCATCTGGCCCAGGAGATTTATCTTTCTTTAGGGCCTTGAGGGCTACACACACCTTTTCAGAGGAGATTGCATCATCCGTCCCCTCCACCTTACTGGTCTTTTTGTCCTTATCCTGATGTGACACCCCTGGAGTACCTCTCCCTCCCTCTTGCTCTATTTCTGTTGCTCCCCTGATCGCACTCACTACTGCATCTATCCCCATCGTGCCTTGCTTTGTAGATATCCCATCCCCCTCCCTAGTGGACACAGAGGCGAAGTACTCATTTAATACTTCTGCCTGGTCCCTCACCTCTTCCACCCACCCTCCTTCTGATATCAATCTGCCGAGGTGGCCCTTAGTTTTCTCCGCTCCCCAATGTACCGGAAGAACCCCTTTTCCCCTCCATGTATCCCCTGTGCCAGCCGTAGCTCTTTACAGGACTTTGCCCCCCCTCACCATCCGGGTGACTTTTCTAGATGCAAGATGGTAAATTTCCTTTTCCCATCCCCTCTTGTTGTTTTATATTTTTTGTAGGCCACCTTCTTTTCTATGACCGCTACCCGAACCTCACTGGACCACCAGCATGGTTTATGTGACCTTGTTCTCTTACGTTTCACCTTAGCGCAGGTCCAGACTACCTCATGAAGTCCCTGTTTAATGACCTCCCATCTCTTTTTCACATTTGTCATTGATGTAATCCCCTTCAAGTGATCCACATTTTAGGTGGCCTACTCTATGGCCACAAGCATTGGGGATGAAGGGATATTGTGATGCTAGTTCCAGATGATTTAACATTTAGATGTACTTGAGATCTGCTGTTGGTGGTTATGGATGGAGGAATTCCACATGGGCTTCTTTCAGTGGACAATAGTGTGTCAGTGGACCAGGAAAGTGTCCACAGTTGAGGCAGGGTAGGGATTCTCTCAACATGACAGGAGGGTTTTGCTGGAATGGGACTGGATAGAGACTTCTCTCAACAGATTGGAGGGTGCTGCTGGTGGAAGAGGAGGTGATTGATTATAGTTTCAACAGCGTAGGAGGAAGTGAACAGCAACTTGAAATTTCAAAATGGATTTTCTTTATATATTCCATCAAGTAGAAAGTACATTGTTACTGTTTTTTAAGGTTGTTCTGACTAGAAAAAAATGTGAAGCATATGCATTTTTGACATATACTGATATGTATAGTAGTATGGGGACTTGATGCAATCATTGTGATGGATTAGAATATAACCATAATTGTGATTCACTTCATCAAATCATTGTCTCAAGATTAACACATCAATGTTATCACAAGCTATTATATTGATGACTGTGTAATGGAGAACATCCTAAGTGATGTTATTGGGAAAATGTTAATGCATTAACAAAAAGAATGTCTAATTACATTATTTATGTTAAATTACTTCAATTGGTATAACCCCATGAGATGCAGCATTTTGTTTTCATGGGGGTCCCTTAAAGGATAGTACCAGTCAACAGGGAAACATAGTCCTGAAGTAATAGTTACATGCAAGCTAAAATATAGAGGAAATAACTATAAAGATAACTACATCCAAGCAGTACTCAAAGCAAGCTAAAACATTGGGATCACATCAGATAAAGAGCATCAGCATTGTTATGCACCATGATCATGGTCAGGGAGAGAGGGAATCTGGGCCAAAACAAATACAAGACATTCTTAGGTAGCTATAAAGGTTAGACTTGAACACTTGCAAGCTAGAAGCATCCATCAGCAGAAGAGGGAGTTTGTTTCAGGTACTATATCTAGTGTTGCAAATGCAAAGGGTAGACAATACCCAGGAGAGGAGGAACCTGCACAATTTGTACAAATGATTCATGGGCAGAAGAGTGGTCTTTTCTGCATAGTGGCATAATAGGTCTCCATAGTCAAATGAAGAGAGCAGGAAGTGGGAGATCACCCGGTTCATCACGTCAGCACTTACAGTTGCATAAAGACCTGTAGAGAAAGCTGAACTTGGGGACCTACTGTTAAGATATGATCAACAGGGCTACTGTATATAATAGATACATTAAGACAGATTCCTAGATATCTGTATATGTTGACTTGCTTAAGTCTTGTGATCTGATGTTATGATTGTAAGTTGATCAGTTAAATTATGTTAACAAATATTATGAAGGTGGTTATGTCTATACCTATCATTCTTTTTCTCAGTGATGTTAAAAGTGAATGGCTCCAATATTCATAAGGTTAGCACTGTGCTAACATGAATAGTGCTGAGCTAATCAAGCAAAGCATGTCTAGATGTGGTGGGAGCCATATAAAATGGACCCTCAACATGGAGCACAATGGTTAGCATTTTTGCACTATTGTAAATACACCACTGCTTCCCTACAAACTAGGGTGCCCATCCTGCATACAGTGTGCATTGGTATATACAATATAATGTATAGCATTCCGGAGGTATAAAAAAGGCTACAGAGGCAATGCTATTTACTTGTTCCAAAATCCTACTTTTGTGAATGCTCATAGTTGTGCAAGACCCTTTACCCTCCTTGTATAACTGGTGCCAGTGATATCATCCTTTTGCTTCTTTGCCAGTATAAAGGAAAACTCACTGATAGTCCAATGGTTCACCCCTACCCAATCCCTGATGTGCTAATACAGCATTCTGTGGCAGTCCAGTGATATCCCCTCATAAGCTAATTCCTTTTTTACTACATTGTAAACCCTGGTATCACATTATATCAGTGACCTAAAATGAGTGACTAGAATTATAACGACTCATTTTGGGCGCTTCTGTTGTGAGCTACCCTGCAGAATAGCGAGGGTATGCAAAAGCGACTAGGGTTAAGGGCGAACAGAAGGGAGGAATAGCAAGGGGAAGGGGAGGGACAGTGAAGGCGTTATCATGCACTGGTGTACCTGCCATTGCTGAGCTAGCTGTGTGGCATGGTGGTATGGGAGGCTAACTCTGGCAGTGCAGGTACTGGATTCGAGTCTGGGAGCGGGTTACGTTTGGCAGCAGCTGTGAGCTGCGGCATTTAATTTTTTGTGCAGTATGGGTTTTGCCCCCTTCCCTGACATACATCCCCCCCGGCGTTGAGAACCTAATTCAGGGGTGTGGTGGGTAAAGCCCCCCCCCCATCAGAAAAACACTTTATTTAGAACTGGAAGTTGGGTCACTGTAGAGTGTATATCACTGATTTGCTTTTTGGCGATATACACTCACCATAATAGCGATCACTTTTTTGTGGTTGCTAGTATGACATGGAATCATAAACCCAATCCCCTCCTCGGCCCACCTGCTCAGTACCTACCACCACTATCAAATGAAACCCCATCCAGAGATATGGGTAGGGCTGAAGATGGTGACTGGCACAGACCCACCTCTCACCACCTTGGTCAATCGCCATCACGATGATGGAGGCCAAGTGGGTGTATACTGTAGGGACCAAGAGGGTGCCAATGAATATTGTATTATTACTCTGGGATCAAACAGGAGGTTGGTTATGTGTTATTATTACAACAGAGACTGGACAGAAGGAGGGTACCACTGAACTGCCAAGGAATTCCTCTATTATATCAGGAATCATGATGGGAGGGGCGCACCACTGAACTGCCAAGGAATGGCATATTACTGCATCAGGGATCAGGCAAGGGGGGTACTGGACTGCCAGGGATTCAATGCATAGTGTACAAGGATTAAGTGAGAATGGGGAAGATGGCTAAGGCTTAGCACCATGCCTCAATACATTTGTGCATAGAGGCATTGCACCATGTAGCTAATGGCTACATAGTATTATGCAAATGGAACCTTAGCATCCAGCATGCCAAATGTTGTCATTAGTATGCTGGCCTTTGAATATGGCATCCAGGAGCAAAGGTGTTATTTCATATGAGACCAGCTGTCCCCCATTGCTCCTGAACATCTGTTGCAAGTAGGAGGTTGTGGTGAACTCTGGATATACGCTTTTCGTAACACAATCACTGCCTCACACAGGCAGCACGTGCTAGACAGGCATGCTGCCTGTATGACAATACCTCCCTGTCTGTCATGCACTATTTTACCTGCATGTTTAGCCTGCTCTTTTATGGACTAATGAGAGCAACAAGACACCCATATCACTTGCTGTCTCCAGTCAAAGCCCCATTTAGTGGTGAAATATAGGAGTGGTCGGTCAAGTGTTTTTAACAATATCACTCTTGCTGTCTTCTGCTGTATGTAAGTGATTGTTATTCACTGTTTTGGTGGCTTTTTTTAATAAACAGATTGGTACATCATGCAGTTTGTGCCCTTGATACTTTATTTTTTGATACTGTACTTCTTTAATTGTTCCTGTTCCTGAACATACAGTTGGTTGCCAAAGTGTCAGTGTTAGTCACTGCCACAATCCACTGGGCTAAGCAATACATAAAAAGTTTAACATTTAAAGAAACAAATACTGTAGCAAACTAAACACGGAATAGGAAATTCATTATTTTGCATTAAAAATATGTTTACAGACAGATCAGCAACTTCATTTCAACCTCACACACACTGATAAGTGTAGTGTATATTTTTATGTGTTTTGTATTTCCAAAGTGTAGCTAAAGTACAATTCAGAAGCATAAATATTATTAAATGTGGTACTTATTTGTAGGTCAGATGAAATGTGATGCTTTTGAAAGCAAGTGCATAATATTCTTTTAACATTTAGAATTGTTTTCTATGGTTGTCCTTAGTGAAGGTTATTGAGCAACACTGTCACTGAAATGATGAGAAAGTGTAAAAGAAAAAAAATATAGCTTATAAGTTAGCTTTGTTTTCCAGCAAGGTTCAGCAATTACATTCTTTTGATTTTCAGTGTCATTTTCTCTAAATCATGTTCTGTTATGAAATATGAGATGCTGTTAGAGGCAGAATTTCTTCTATTCACCATTTTTCCATGAAAGGAGAAGTATTACTGAGAATATGTATACCAAAAGGGCAAGCAAATATCTTTCCTCAATGGAATGTCTCAAACAGAAACATCCACATCTGAACTGAAGCATAAGTACTGTATTTTGAACAGATAATGTTTGCTATTTATAACAGAGATAATGCATTCATGTCTCATCCCTATAGGCTTCTGAATGCAAACAAGAGAGGGGTTACCACCTTACAGATTAAAACAAAATAATGGACAGAAATCTCTGGCTTCACTATCCTCTACTATATCTAAACACACATGTACTGTACAAGGTATTATACATGTTTAATGATTAACTTTAATTCACCATATACCTGAATGTACCTTTTTTAGCACTGCAAGATACATATTCAAACTTTAACATGGGTGAAGTAGTTGCTCTATCAAATTTTAAAAATGTTTTCTGGCAATATGTGCCTATTTCAATTGTGTACAGATGTCCTCAGAATTTACAAGCATTTATAATTATACAGTAGATTAAGGGAACACGTTTGACCAATGGGAGCTCTCCTTTCCTTTGTGCGTGATACAGTCATATTTTTTAAAGAGTGTCTCACACTTCAGTACCCTAGGAAATGGATTATTTGGTGGAGGATTTTTAAAATGTTAATATATTATTGATCAGTCTCTATAAAAATCAGTGTCAGTGGCTCAAGAGGTTGCACACTTGACTCTGAGGCCCGGGGATTGGAAGGTTATGGGTTCTAGCCTCACACTAGGACTCAAGATTCTGTCTTTCTGTTCTGGTGGGTGTTCATTAGTGGGGGGCGAAGTGGGCAGAATTCGCTTCTTGGAGAAATCTACGAAATTCCACCCATTTTGCGTAGCAGAATGTGAAATTTCACCTGGCAGAGTGGCTAAATTTCACCTGGTGGAACTGTGAAATTTTGCCTTCCATGGTGAAATTTTGCCTTCCATCCATGGGCAAAATTTCACCTTAGAAGGGTATAACTTAAGTTAAAATAGGTAGATCCCTGGTGGCTAGCAGTCCCTCCCCCAACCTGTTCCACATGTAGAGAAAAATCCTAGGCCCCTCCCAGTCTATGGATTACATGACACATAAGTTACGTATAGTATGCTAACCCCATCCCAATCTATGGATTATGTGGGTAATGTAGCACATAAGTTACAAGTTGCATACAGTGTGTAACTTGCTCCCAGTCTATGGGTGATATGGGTTACAAGATATATCACATACTGCTAGCGGTCCCTCCCCCCACCTGCCCCACATGTAATTGTAATTAAATAATTAAATTATCCATGGTGGCTAGTGGTCCCTCCCCTCCACCTGGTAATAACCCGCCCTGCTGCCTGCCACGGAAATGTATGGTAACCCCCCCATCCGCATCCCTCCATATCTCCTCCTTTAGTCTCTCACTCCTTATCCTGTTAAAAAAATCTCTGGTGGTCTAGTGTTTTTTTTTTTTTATTTAAACCCCCTCCCAAATCCAATCCCTCCCCAGTTCCCAATCCCATTCCCTGGTGATCCAGTGCCCCCCCGCCCAGCCTCCCCAGCAGCCAGATATCCCCACCACAACCCTGCTCCCACCCCCATTCTAAATCCTGGCATGGCAGTGGCAGACCGGCACAGCCCTCCTCTATCCTCCATGGCTGATCCGCCAACTGAGCAGTCAATGAATGAGCTTAATCTGGTTCAATTTTAGTTGCTTATATTTGTATCTTCCTCTCCCTCTGGCATGAGGCTGAAAACAGTCAGAATTTTCCAGCCCACCTTTCTCAGTCAACAAAAACTTAATAATGAATAAATAAATAAATAAAAATATATAGACACTGATGCAGATGGTTACAGGGTGGGAGCAATGCTGAGCAGCTGATTTACCCTACACTCTTCTACAAACTTTCCTGACTATGCTAAAGCAACATAAGCTCCCACTAAACATAAATAAACTCTGGCCAGAGCGGATAGGGCTGCAGCAGTGGAATTTGGGGTAAAAATGCTGAAATTTGTTTTTTTAATATTTTTACACTGAATTTTTAACATAGTCTTCTTATGACCCTGCCTCATGAAGAATGGCAGAGAAAATGTTCGACTTCTGACCTAAAGGTGATTTCATGCAGGGACTACATAATCAATTTTCAGAATGCAAAAACACATTTGGGGCAGGAGTTAAAAAATGACAGCTGTCACATTTATGAAGTGCTATAAAAAAGTGGCTATGCTGAAAATTTTGGATAAAAATATTGAATATTGCCAAAGTTACGAACATGCATTTGCAAAATTCAATACAGCCTTATAACTCTGTTCTTTTTTTGAATATTTCACTCCAAATTTAAAACATAGCCTTTGAGCTTTCAAGGCCAGTTTGTTGGATGCACTGCAGTAGGACTGAATGAAGAGCAAAACTATCAGTCTTTCCAGGAAGTATTATAAAGTCTGTTAAAAGTGTGCTTGCACATGTGTTGTGGTAGTCAGAAAAGTTTTGCAGTACTGCGGTATACCTAGGTATACTGAGGCAGAATGAGGCAGGATCACATTACAGTCAATGCAAATTACATCAGTGGTACCACGGTGGAACCTTGAGGTACCTCGAGGCAGGAAACTTTCCGACAGCTACCACTATATGTGGGAGAGGAGGAGACTGTACCAGATTTAAAATATTTACAGTGCAGGGTAGCCTGAGTAATGTAAGTCTCAAAAAATCTTATCCCCAGAAATCCAATAGCTCCTGAAATGTGTTTTCAGTTTATCACCTGCTTTGACATCAACATTCTCTGTAATCATCTGATGCAGACACCCATTTCATGCCAATTTCTTCTGAATCTATACAAAATATTGCACCTCTTGTAATGTTCAGTGAATGTACTAGCTCATTCAACATCATCCCATGATCTCCCTTGATCATGTCTTCCACTGCATGCTGAGTATATTGTTGGCAGGGAAAGACACATCTAAACAGGGGACTGTTCTGTGGTGATTTGCATATGCAGCCCATGATGCTTTGCATTGTGGGGGCATGTGTGATTTTGTATAAACAGGGGACTGTTATCCCAGTCATGCAGCACTCCTAAATTGTCTTCCTTCATTCACCTTCCGTTCTTATCTGAATGGGGTTCCATGTCATAATGGCAATCCTAATACAGCAATCGCTATTATGGCGAGTGCATATGGCCGAAAACTGAATCGGCGATATGTATTTCTTGGCGACCACACTTCCAGAAAAAACTTAGTTCTTTTGTCTCCCGCACTCCCTGCTTTTGGATTACCAACTCCAGTGTGGTGCATGTGGGAGGGGGGCAACACTACGGCATTGGAATAGAAATAAAAAGCAGCTGCAAGCAGAGGCAAAATTCTTTCCCCTGCTCCTTCCTGAACCTAGTGTCTACTGCACTGCAGCCAGCCACCCTCACCACCACACCACAGGGCTGGCTTGGCTGCAGCAGGCACACCCCCCTACCTAAACCCTCTTCTGTATCCCTCCCCTCCTCCACCATATCCTTCCCCTTCCAGTCGCCATCCTCACTATTACATTACTACCCAAGCAGGGTAGCCCAAAATGATAGCACTGAAAATGAGTCACTATTTTTGCAGTTGCTCAGCTTTGGTCACTATCATCACTGGATACCATAAAGGGAATGTACACCTATGACCAGAAAAAGTAAATGTGTTGATCCATGGATTTTTCTGACCATTTCCCTGGAATGGTAGAAAAGTTTTTTCTTTTATTTCTTTATTTTTCCACATGCTTCAATATGTTAGTTAAGTAAGCAATAATTCACAACTGAGCATGTGTTTCTAGAGAAGTAATGCACACCCTGAGTGAATCGCAAGACACCAGGCTAATGAATGAGTTACATTCAATGCACTTGTGGGCCTGGATATTCAAACTGCGCCAAGCTGTGGCGCAAGTCTGGGCACAGCGCAACATGGTTGCGCAGTGGTGTGGACTGGGTGATATTCAACGGAGCTGCGCCACGGCTCAGCAGCATTGAATATCACACCCTGGCCACCCCCAGTGTGCATGGCACAGTGGCACTGCACCAGCGCAAGTGGCCAGATTGAAGCATGGAGATGCGCTAGAGCAAGTTCCATTGCGCCATGCACAGCAGCCGCGATATTCAAAACTTGACATGCAACTGGGGCCATAATCTATGCAAGGTGCACATGGGGCCATTTGCATGTCATTATGGCCCCATTTGCATGCAGGTGAGTGGATCCCCAACGACTTGCACCTGGCACCCTGCCAGGCAGCAGCCGTTGGGGACCGACGCCCCCTGCAGCCCGATCGCGGGCATTTGTATAACAAAGGAAATATTCACAATATCCCTGGTGGTCCAGTGGACTGCTATCTGCCCGATTTCGGGCATCTGTGAAAAAGAACAATACACAGTCCTATATCCCTGGTGGTCCAATGGACCGCTATCTGCCCGATCGGGCATCTGTGTAAAATCAGAATTCGTCCTATATCCCTGGTGGTCCAGTGGACCGCTGTCTGCCTGATCGTGGGCATCTTTGTAAAATCAGAATTCGTCCTATATCCCTGGTGGTCCAGTGGACCGCTATCTGCCCGATGATTTTACCTGTGGGCTTGGATGTTACTTGAGCATTCCAGAGACCTGCACCTATGGGCTTGGATATTCCAGAGATGCAACGGTGGAGGTGACTTTTGTCACTTCATCATGTTGTTCATTTACAAGGAATGTGGGAGTGCTTTTCTAAAGCAAAAAGTCTGCAGGGCTCTATCCACTGCAGTCCTAACAAGTTCTGGTCAGAGCAGATAGGGCTGTAATGACCTGCTAAGTGACCAAATTTACACGTGTGCGTAGAAGTTATTGAATGCCCAGGTGTAACTTGGTCATTTTTTGAAGGTGTTGCACCAGATTTTCAACATGGCCTTTTTGGGACCCCTTCTCATGAAGATTGTCAGTGTTATTTTGTTCACTTGTCCCGAAAGGTGATTTCACTGAGCGACCATGGCATTCTGTGCTACAGGTGTGAAAACATGTTTCAGGCAGGATGTCAAAAATGACAGCTGCACCATTAAAAAGGAGGTGTGCAAAAGTGGCAATGCTGAAAATCTGGAGTGAAAATATTAAAAATTGGTGAAGCTGTGAGGTGCCTAGGAACTGCACAATGCACGCTCATAATACAGTCATTTTTTTGAATTTTTTACCAAATTTGCAACATGGGCTTTTTGGGACCCCACCTCATGAACACTGGCACTGTTGTTTCATTAATTGGTCCCAAACTTCTGAGGTGCCGTCTTTTGGCTGAGATGTTAAACCGAGGTCCCATCTGCCTGGATTGATGGTAGTTCAGGTGGATGTTAAAGATCCCATGGCACTTATCGAAAAGAGAAGGGGAATTTATCCGGGGTCCTGGCCAAATTTCCCTCATTCACTAAAAAAATACCACCAACAGCTTAATCTGGTCCAAGGTCAGTTGGCATTCATCTGTATCCCCTTCCCCTGGGTCATGCCTAAAAATAGTCAAGATTTGTCTAGTACACTTACCCGGTCAACAAAAACTAAATAAATAAATAATAACTAAAAGGTGAGTCCATGCAGTGACTGCAAAACCACCTTTTGCAACTAAGTAACAAAATATTAGTGACTCTGATCATGAGCCGGGGTCCCAAGAACCCCATGTTTAAAATTTGGGGACAAAATTCCAAAAAAATGGCGATTTATCAACTTAAGTTGAAAACCCCATTGAATGCCATTATAGCATGCTTACCTTTGATTCTTTAGTTTGTGGTTCGACTTTGAAGAGTTCAATCTGTTCTGGTCCAGAGAAGATGACAGCATCAACCTCCAGAGGTAAGTATGGGGTAAGGGGGGGTGCAGGGGTGCTCAGTGGGAGGGTGGGGATGGGGCAAGAGGGAGTGGAGTGATGATGAGGACCATTTTCTTTTCTATTGGTTAAAAAAACATGTCAGGGGAAGGTTTTCTTTATTTACAGGGAAACAAAACATACATTTGGGCACACTGAGGTGGGCTCCCAGTGTGCTGCATGAGTTGGGGGGGTGGATATATGATGCCGACATGGGGACTGAGCACCCTGATGTCGGCATGGGGCAAAATATAAAAACAGTTGGGCACACTGGAGTGGCCTCCCAGTGTGCCACATAAGTGGGAGGGCTACATAATGCTGATATGGGGATTGGGGATTCTGATGTTTGCACGGAGATGGGGTGTGGGGATGACAATGGCAGTGGGAGGGTTTTCTTTCCTGCCATTGCTGTCAGTGGCAATTTGACTGCACATGCATGGCACTCATGCATGTGTAGTCATGGTGAATGGCATTTTGCCATTCACAACATGGTGGCACCAGCAGAACTACACATGCACGCAAGTCACGCATGCATAGTTTTCCCCCCAGAATGCAGAAGTAACAGCTGAAATAGTGCAGCTGTTATTCCATAATGGCCCATTGTGGTGGAGCATTTCAAGCTCCTCTGGACTTTCTGAAGAATACTTCCAAAAGCTCAACAGAAGGTTCCACGATTGGCTGTTTTTAGAGCTACAATCCCAAAATGGCTGTAGGCTCTGCCCACAGCCCTATAAAGGAAGGAGAGGAAGAGTTCATCTACAGATTAAGAGACACCAGAGAAAAATGGGCCAATAGACAAATTTATGAGCCAAATGGCATGGAGCCCATGTGAAGATGTTCTAGATTCACAGGTGATAGCATTGCCCAGTTTAAGTGCCCCAACTGGAGTGCTGGTGGGCCCAGAGGGTACAAACACAATGGCTAGAAAACTGATTAAAATCCACACTGGCAAAACTTTGCTGGAGAGAGATTTACAGACGAGAGTCTTACCTAACTCTGAATTCCCTAATAAAAATCTTTAGATGCTGTATCTGATTCACCTGTTTTGTCAGTTTCCTTCCCTCTAAATGGGTACAAGGTTAATGCCCTAAAGGATCAACGGCACACACTGGAAGAACTGTCAACTCAGACTCCACTGGCATTAACTCAACAACTCAAAGACCTGATATCAGGAACAATTAGCAAACTAACAAAATAAGCTGCTTCAACTCCAGTCTTAGAAAGGACAATGGAAAATGATTTAAGTAGTTCATCATTGCTACTTGAAAAGAAACTGGAGGTAAAAAAAAGTAAAAAACATTTCTGATGTCAAAACAACTTTTAGACTTAATTTAATTTGAAAATGAATGATAAGTTGGATATGTCCTTATTGAAGAATGAGTCTTTTGAAAGGAGAAATAATGAAGTAAAACATGAAATAGTGGGGCATTGTCAGTTAAAGAAAGAAATGGTGAAAGACTTGATAGGCATAATAGGCATAATAAGCAAGGCTCTAACTCATGCACTGGCAGGGAGTAACATAAGAAATAATATGATGTTGCTGCACTAGACAGAAACACTCAAGAACCATATAAAACAAAGTAACATTCAGTAGGTGTGTCTTCCGAATATCTTAAATATTGAGTTTGAGTCTACCCATGAGGTTTTTTCTTAAATAGTTATTACTTTGAACTAGACTTGTAAATGAAGTGCATCAGATACAGGCAAAAAGAAAACTGAAAAATGAGATTGGGTCTAAAGCATTAAAATAAACACCAGTACTTTATGGCTCTAGTAAAACAACCTTTGTTGAGGTGACTTTAATAAGTCAGCTTGCATTTGATATGGACTGAGAAATTATTCTGCAAATTGCTAGAAAGCAAGGATTGTTCTTCAGAAACAATGAATTTCATGGGCTGGATTGTCAAATGGCCCTTAGATCCATGCAAGCTCTGTCAAACAATTACATTGCATCTGATCTAGGTGAGCCAACTCCTGAGTGCCATATTTTGCAAGAAAAGCATTTTCTGTGACAAAGTCCCACAGACTGATGCAAGAGGTCTACTATGTCAACAAAAATGACACAAGGGACAAGAATGATGCAAGCCACACCAAAACAAAAATGGTGCAAGTTGAGTGAAAAAAAATGGTACAAGCCGAGTCAAAAATGACGCAAAGGATGAGAAAAACACAAGCTAAGTCAAAAAATACAGCCAATAAAATGGTCAAGACAAAGCCCCCAAAATGTTTTAAACTAGTACTGCAGGGGAATATCGGCCCTTATAACTAATATAGTCAGATCTGACCACCTGCTGTGGGCCTCTTTATATGCTTCAGTGTCCCTTAGACCAGCATTGTCTGGTCTAACAGTGACATGCATCTTAGCACAAGGACAGGACACACATTTCTTGAAAATCCCAAATAAGGGGATGGTGCATCATTTCAGTGATTCAGACATCCATTCTGACGTGGCACAGACATTTATTTTGGTGCAAGCATGGCACAAACCAATCTGGTGCATACAGACCTGTTTTTGACGCAAGCACCATTTGAAAATCAGAATTGGTGCAAGTTCTGATTCATCCTGCTTCTTGTATCAGCTGTTTTTGATGCAAGCACCCTGCATCATTCCCTCGCCTTTGAAAATCCTGCCTCATGTCATCTCTGAAGTGAATGTGGCCACACAAGCTTTATGCCCAAAATTAATTTCATTTTATTTATTTATTTATTTATTTAGTTAGTTAGTTAAACATCAGTTTAGAAACCTTTGAGCCAGAGGCTCATTTACAAAGGTACCTCGTCACATGGAGGACATCAGAACAGTAGTACAAGGGACACAGTACTTACAAACAAAAAAGTTACAGTTCAATTACAATTTTGTTACAATAGAATACAATCTCCAATGAAGCAAAAGATAACAAAAGGTGCAAAACTTATGGTCGGGGGAGAGCTGGTGGGGGTAGAAGGGAGGGAGATAGGGGAGGAGGAATTAGTAGGGAAAGGAAGGGGGGGGAGCCGCTCAGTGAGCATTGTCAAACAGAGTATATAAATATATATTTTTTTTACACTAGGCTAGTGGCAGTTGCATTTGTGAGAGCTAAGCAGGAAGTTTCTGAGCCTGGGCTTAAAGCAAGCTAAGGTTAGTGAGTTTGAGACACTGGCAGGGAGGAGTTATACCAGTGAGGCGCGCGTGAGGGAATGCCCTCTGACCTTGAGAGGTCCTGGCTCTCGGAATAACTAGGTAGCTCTTGACGAGCTGCGCGTGATCAGAATCGGTGCAGTATGGTGAATGGAGTTGGATAGGCCTATGGGGATAGGCACGAGGGCTTTAAAGGTGAGCTGGCATGTCTGATACATGAGTCGCTCTTCCAGGTTGAGTAGGGTAGCCAGGTGTACAGCTACATGTGTGAGTGAGTCTGGGAGCACCAGTGATAAGTCTGCAGGCCTTATTAACTGTGAGGCGAACCTTGTTGAGGGCAGTCTGATCTGCTGAGCCATAGCTGGAAGGCCATAGTCAATGAGAGACATGACAGAGGAGGTGACACAGGCTGGAGGGCATCAGGAGGGAGGCATTTCTTGTGCCGGTAAAGAATGCCTCAGCCATGAGTTGGCGACAAGAATTTAGGGCAGATATATGTCCATGGAATGAAAATGCAGGGTCAAAGGTTATACAAAGATATTTATAGGACTGCACCTGGTCAATGGCGAGATTGGGTGTGGAGTGGACAGCTAAAGGAAACTTGCTGTTACTTATTTTGGGGGTGGGAGAAGAGCATCGTTTTTGTTTTCTTAAGGTTGATAACAAGTCAGTGCTCAGTGAACCAGGTAGCTGCAGAGTCAAAGACTAGTTGGAGGAGTTCTGTGAGCAGCATGGGGTCATTGTGGGAGGCATGAGAACAGCATCATCAGCATAGAAGCATCTTACCTTACAACTGCTGGGTAGGAGTTAAGAAAGAGTGAGAATAGTAGGGGTCCAAGAATTGAGTCCTGCAGGCACCCCAGAGCGAATGGGGCATGTTTCAGAGAGAGTACCGTTGACTTTCACACATTGGGAGCGGGCGGAGAGATAGCTGGTGCACCAGGAACAGGTCCTGAGGCAAAGCCTATTAGGTCGAGGTGAGAGCAAAAGAGGATGCAAACAGTATCGAATGCTTTAGACAGGTCAATAAATATAGCACCAGCCAGGGCACCAGAGTCCAAGGAGGCATGGAGAAGTTGGAAAATTCCAGGAGTGCTGTATTGGTACTATGACCTGCTCTGAACCCGTGTTGTTCAGGGCAGAGAATATTGTACACAGAGGTAGTCAGAGACTTGGGGCCACAATTTTCTCTAAGCCTTAGAGAGGGAGGAAGAGGATTGTGATGGGTCGTAGTTACCGGAAGAGTCCTGTCACCACCTTTATGGACAGGGGTAACTGTGGCAATCTTCCAGGCAGAGGGAATTGTCCGAGACAGAGTGATTTGTTGAAAATGCCGTAATAGGTGAGAGGACCTGATCCAGGACCTGACGTAAAAGGCAGGGATCAAGTGAGTCATTACCGATGGTGTTACCTTTTAGGGCTTTTAGCAAGTAAGGCCTAGCTTCTTGCATGGTGACACGACGCAGGTGGAAAGAGGGGCGGGCAATGGCGGGCAATTTTAGGAAGAAATTGTGATGATTGATGCTACCCTTTCACTACCATATCTGATGAAATGTGTAATGGTATTAGAAAATCAAAGGAATATCTTTTTTTTTTTTGTCTGAATCAATGAAGGATTTTTTTGTATCTTGCAAAGGGCCAACATAAATATTTCTTATCAACAGGAGTCTAATAAACAGATGTAGGAACTGTTACCAGAAGATACATAGAAACATGGAATTTGACGGCAGATAAGGACCGCTTGGCCCACCCAGTCTGCCCATTTCCCTACCTACTGGATAAGCTGTAGATCCTAGTTAACCAGCAGCCTACTTCTTCCTACCCCAACCCCCTAGAATGGCCTTATGACTGTCCCATGCATGCTTGAATTCCACCACTGATTTTGACTCCACAACCTCCTCCGGAAGGCCGCTCCATGCATCCACAACCTCTCTGTGAAAAAATACTTCCTTAAATTACCTCTGAGCCGCCTCTCTATCTTCAAATTGTGCCCTCTTGTTCTGCACACCTCTTTTTGAAAGATGCTATCCTCTTGGACTTTGTTGATTCCCTTGAGGTACTTGAACGTTTCTATCATGTCCCCCCTCTCCCTCCTTTCCTCGAGACTATACATATTAAGCTCCTTTCATCTCTCTTCATATGTCTTCTGGTGCAGACCCTGCACCATTTTAGTTGCCCTCCTCTGGACAGCTTCCATCTTGTCTATGTCTTTGCGGAGATTGGGTCTCCAGAACTGCACACAGTACTCCAGATGGAGTCTCACCAGCTGTCTGTACAGAGGGATAATAACTTCCTGTTTTCTACTGGTGATGCCTCTCCCTATGCATCCCAGTATCCCCCAACCCTCCTTGCTGCCCTCTCACATTGCTTGCCCACCTTTAGGTCATCTGATATGACTACCCCAGGTCCCTTTCATTTTTGTTGTTGTTAGTATCTCACCCCATTGTGTACTCTTCCCTGGGTTTTGTTTCCCAGGTGCATTACCTGCACTTCTTAGCATTGAATCTAAGCTGCCATACATTTGACCATTCCTCTAACCTTGCCAAGTCCTTCTCATCTTTCCACCCACCCTGTGCATCAACTCTATTGCAGATCTTTGTGTCATCTGCAAAGAGACATCTTTTTCCTTCCAGTCCCTCTGCAATGTCGCTATAAAGACATTGAAGAGGACCTGTCCATACTGAACCCTGTGGTACCCCACTAGTAACCCTCCTTTCTTCTGAGTGGACTCCATTTATCTATTACTCTGTGTCCTATTCTCCAGCCAAGTCTTTACCCAGGCTGTCATCTTGGGACCCACTCCCAGGCTGGCTAACTTGTATATTAATCTTTTGTGTGGGACTGTGTCAAATGCCTTGCTAAAGTCTAGGTAGGCCATGTCCACAGCCCCTCCCTGATCTACTACTTTGGTCACCCAGTCAAAGAAATCTATCATATTCGTCTGGCATGACCTTCCCGCTGTGAATCCATGCTGCCTATGGTCCTGTGCCCTCTGGCCTCTAGATACTCAACAATTCTTTCCTTCAAAGTGATTCCATCATTTCCCTATCACTGAGGGTTAAACTAACAGGTCTGTAGTTTTCCTGCTTCTGCCTTGCTCCCACTTTTGTGAAGGGGAATCACATCTACCCTCCTCCAATCCTCGGGTACCACTCCATCCTCCCATGATTTGTTAAAAAGGGTAGTCAGTGGTGTCGCTAGTTCTACCCTTAGTTCTTTTAGAATTCTGGGATGAATCCCATCAGGCCCCATTGCTTTGTCCACCTTCAGTTTTAAGAGTTCTTTCAGAACCCTTTCTTCTGTAAATGATATGCCAGAATTAGAATAGACATGTGTTGAACTGACTTGGATTGAGTCGAATTATGATCTCTGTGACATGCATCTGGGAACTATCTAATTAGGCCAGACTACTCTGTTTATATATTTAGATACATTTGCTTTTGTAGATCCCTCTTCAGTGGACTAGTAACCAGCAAAGGTATGTTGTAACTGAGACTTATTTAAAGTTTCAAACTTGTTGTGCCTTGTACAGCCATACAACTTTATTATAAAATTTACAAAAGACAGTTGGACTTGTATGGAGGTGGGGGGTCCAGGTTGCCCCTCTTCTTGTGAAAAGATGTGATAATTCAGGTATTGATCATCCAAAAACAAAACAAACCAGTATTAATGAGAGGGATGTGTAATTGTTTCAGTTCACACAAACATCAAGGGGCAATGTTTCATGGCATACTTAATATCAGTAAGTCACACTGTGAGATGAGCAGTTTGTTCAGTGTGCCCACCTGGTGAAACATTTCAATAAATAAATAAATTAGACCTGAAGTACTGTAAATCTTATGAAACATCATTTTTACATTCTTTTTTCTCAGTGATATGCTCTCCTTGCAAAGCAACTCACTTTGCCTGGTAGAATGGCATCATCCCTTTTGGCATCTCACTGAAACATAGACTTTGATGGCAGATAAGGACTGCTTGGCCCAGCTAGTCTGCTCATTTCCCTACCTATTGAATAAGCTGCAGGTTGTAGTTAACCAACAGTCTACTTCCTCCTTCCCCCCTCTAGAATTGCCTTATGTCTGTCACATGCATTCTCGAATTCCCCCACTGTTTTTGACCACATGACCCCTTCAGAAAGGCTATTCCATATGTCCAACACCCTCTCCATGAAAAAATACTTCATCACATTGTTCCAGAGCCGTTCCGCTTCTATCTGCAAATTGGGCCCCCTTGTTCTTGCACATTTGTTTTTCTGAAAGATGCAACCCTTTGGACAGTGTTGATTTCCTTCAGGTACTTGAAAGTTTCAATCATGTGCCCCCTCTCCCTCCTTTCCTCGTGGGTATACATATTAAGCACCTTTAGTCTCTCTTCATATTGCTTGTGGTGCAGAATTATAGTTGCCCTCTTCTTGCCTGTCTCCAGCCTATGTCCTTGCAGAGATGGGGTCTCCAGAACAGCATGTAGTAATCCAGATGGGGTCTCACCAACTGTGTGTAGAGAGGGATTATAACTTCTTGTTTTCTACCGGTGATGCCTCTCCTTGTGCATCCCAGTATCCTCCCAGCCCTCCTTACTGCCTTCTCACATTGCTTGCATAACTTTAGGTCATCTTATATGACTTCCTCCAGGTTTCTTTCCATATTTGTTTTTGTTAGTAACCCCCCGATTGTGTACTCTTCCCCTGGGTTTTTGTTTCCCAGGTGCATTACTTTGCACTTCTTTCCATTGAATCTAAGCTGCCATACTTTTAACCATTCCTCCAACCTTGCCAAGTCCCTTCACATCCTTTTCACCCCTCTCTTGTGTATCAACCCTGTTGCAGATCTTTGTGTCGTATGAAAAGATGCATACGTTTCCTTCCAGTCCCTCTGCAATGTCACCTATAAAGACATTAAAGAGGACCTGTCCCAGTACTGAACCCTCTGGTACCCCGCCAGTAACACCCTTTCTTTGAAGTGGACTTCATTTACTGTTACCCTCTGCGTCCTGTTGTCCAGCCAGTTTTTTACCCAGGCTACCATCCTGGGACCCATTCCCAGGCTGGCTAACTTGTTTTTTAATCTTTTGTGTGGGACTGTGTCAAATGCCTTGCTAAAGTATAGGTAGGCCATGTCCACAGCCCCTCCCTAGTCTACTACTTTGGTCACCCAGTCAAAGAAATCTATTAGAATTGCCTGACATAACCTTCCTGCTGTGAACCCATGCTACCTTGAGTCCTGTGCCATGCTGGTCACTAGGTACTCAACAATTCTTTCTTTCAGAAGTGGTTCCATCATTTTCCCTACCACTGAGTTCAAACTAACAGGTCTGTAGTTTCCTGCCTCTGCCTTGCTCCCACTTTTGTGAAGAAGAATCACATCCACTGAGGAATCCTTTGCTCATGCTGAGGATTACGATGGTGAACTTCCTACTTTAGTCCCTCATGAGGTCAAGGGAAATGTTGCCGCTGCCCTGTCGACTCCTTCCAGTAAAAAGAAGTAAAGAGAAAAGCTGAATTTCTGATATATGTATTTAAAAGAATTCTAGTAATTCTGGTTTTCTTTTTACTTGTTGTTTTCCCCCTTTTTATCTAGATTTAATGCTCTTAGGATATATAACTTTCATTTTGTTATGTTCTTATAATTTCTTGTTATACCAAAATGAAAAAGATCTACCTAAATAAAAAAAAAAAAAGTAATGCTGATATAGAGGATATTTTTCAATTATAAATGTGATATGGTATACATTCTTACGGGATCAAAACTGCTTACCCTCACATCAATGGCATAGAACCCCCCACAAATTGTGCAAATGTTGCCTCATTGCTACTGACACCTGCTGGAGATGCCTAGCTGCACCACGCACCCTCACTCATATTATACATCAATGCCCAATACTTACTTTAAATCATTCTGAGATGCAGTCCAGCAAGTATGCTCCCACCTCCTGGGCATCAATATCTCTCTCTCTCTCTCCCCTCACATGGTTCTACTGCTGAGCATTATGGAACCCGAGATCACAAAATCCATACTCCCACCAGCCCCAAGGGGATGGCTGCTTGTGGTCTTCATTACAGCTAAACCAGTCTTGCTCAGACATTGGAAGAATCTTAACCCTCCTGCCATCTCAGAGAGGCTATGAGAGTGAGGGAGAATGGCCATTTATGAATGAATGCACTATGTCATGATGGGGAGATACTCTGATTTTATGGAAATTTTAGGATTATACTTCCACTCATGTCAAATTCTGCAGTGGTACTATATGCCACATTGTATTTGCCCCCCATCCACACACACACACCATAGCCCTACCTTCCCCCGGGCTATAACCTATTACAATAGTTAATTTACCCACCCAATATCCAGAACCCCCTTCTCCCTTTTCTTGTGTCCCAACCCTGCCACCTCTTGTAACAGCCTAGAGGACATACACCCTAGAATCTACTTGAATGAGGGTCTTTTTAATGCCGACTATTGAATAACAATGCTTTTATTCCTCTGAATCTTCTATCCATATACTTTGCTGATTGTTTGATATGTACAATATTTTTTTTAAAAGCTGCTATACATAGATACATAGACAGTGTCGGCAGATAAGGGCCTATGGCCCACCTAGTCTGCCCATTTGAGCTTGTAAGTTCAGTTTGTTTTCCTAGAAGTCTATTTCCCCTTACCCCTGACCTCTAGAATTCCTTTATGTCTATCCCATGCATTCTTAAATCCCGTGATTGTTTCAGCCCCACCACTTCCTCTGGCAGGGTGTTCCACTTGTCCACCACCCGTTCTGTGAAGAAATTCTTTCTCATGTTTCCTCTGAATCGTCCTCCCTCCAACTTCATCCCATGCCCTCTAGTCCTGAAACATCTTTTTCGCTTAAAAATAGTGTTTTCCTGCACCCTGTTCCTCCCTGTAAGATACTTGTATGTCTCTATCATATCCCCTCTCTCCCTCCTCTCCTCCAGGGAGTACATGTTCAGTTCCTTCAACCTGTCTTCATAGGACTTGTGATGCAACCCATGCACCATCTTTGTTGCCCTTCTCTGAACCTTCTCTACCCTGTCTATGTCCTTACGTAGGTATGGTCTCCAGAACTGTACACTGTACTCCAGGTGGGGCCTCACTAGTGTCTTGTATAGCGGAATTATGACCTCCCTTTTCCTGCTGGTGATGCTATGATACTTTAGATTGTACTTCCATGGGACACGTCCTGGTCAGGATGTCCTATCTAGGTATGGGAGAGTAGTGAAATACCCTACCCTAAATATTACCCTTAGATACCTCTAAACTATCCAAAATAACCCTAAAATACCCTAATTAAAAATGGGTAGATGGTTAAGGACCAGTAGTTGCTAGCCTAATCACTCTACTACCCTACTACCCTACCCTGACCGTAACAAAAATGTGAAAGACTGTTTTTGATGGTAGACTCTATACTATTACACTGTTTGTTAGGTGCCCTGAGCCTTGTCATTTATTACTGTGACATAGTCAGCTACACTGCCTCTCTCTCTCTGCAGAAGTTAGTGAAACAATATCCTTTAATGGCTGTATTACACTGTTTGTTAGGTTTCTATTAATATACCCATGATGGTTATTGTTGAGGCAGATAAGAGAGGTACAGCTGCTCTAATTGAGCCTGCTGCTGTTTCAAAAAATTATACCCATGGCAGGCTTTGTTGAGGAAGGCATGAGAGGTACAGCTGCTCTGATTGAGCCTGCTGCTTTTTCCAAAAATTATTCCCATGGCTGGCATTGCTGAGGCAGGTACAAGAGATGCATCTGATCTGAGAGAGGCTACTGTTTCAAATAATTATACCCATGGTGGGCATCATGCATAATAAACAAATGACTGACAAAACTAAGAGTAGTGTGGCACACGTTACTTGAATGGTGGCAGTGGTGAAGCAGGATCATGCAGCATAATCAACACATGATAGGTGTAATTCTTAAACATGGCATTTATTCTCTGATTAGTCAACAGTCTGAGAATCAAGGCATCTGCCAACATAACAGCTGGGGTGTCTTCTTTTCACTGCAAGTCTTTCTTTATGTGATCATGGAAAATGTGAATAAATCTTATTTGAGGAAGAATTTGACTCAGAGTTGTATTGTCCTCACTGACATCACATTTGGCAGCCTCAAATGGCTTCAGTAAGGTGACCAAAGATGCACGTAAACTCCAACTGCTGGAACTGAGTATGGTGTCTACTTTACCTATTTGATTCTACATGGTGTAGTCATGTAAAGCTCATTTCTGTTCGAGAAGCCTTTCTAACATGTAAATGTTGCATTCCAGAGGGTTGGAACTTCCTGCTTTAATGTATGCAGTGGTAAGTTATTTGACCTCTGCAGCCCCTTCACATTTTTTTGTGCCATCACAGAGTGGCTGAAATGTCCACATATTTTCCTAACAAGACCTAACAGGTTTTTAGCATTTCTATTTTAATTTAAGAAATTATGGCTGAGAATATTTAAACAATGTGCAAAACAAGGTATGTTTTGGTAGTTGCCATCTCTAACAGCTTTGAGTATGTTGGCACCATTATCTGATACTATGAACTCTGGAGATAAGGAATATGGAGTAAGCTATTTCTGGAATTGTTTTTGCAGCTCCTGCAAAATATTCACAGCAGTGTGGTTTTCCACAAAAGTGGTGACACGTAATACAGCCTGTTTCCTCCTGCTTATGGTAGAGCGGGGATTACTACTTTCTGACTGAAAATGTGCCCAATTAGCAATAACAGTCATGTAGTCATTGTTTGTTTGCTGGTCCATATATCAGTAGTTATGTGAACCTGCTTCACCTCGGAGAGAGTGTCAACTGCTTAATGACTTCAGTACACACTAAGTCATATAACTGTGGCACAGCATGTTTTGAGAAATGTGTTTGACAGGGAATGGTGTACCATGGTTCAATCTGATGCATGAACTTGAGGAAACATTTTTGGGCAACAAAAATAAAAGGGAGTTGATAGTCATCCAACAGCTCTGCAATGGCTCTATTTAACACCTAGCATGTTGGATGTTTGTGGGTAAATTTTGATGTCCTTGCAACACTTTATTTTAATGTTGATTGATGAGATATTTTTAATTTTTGGGGAATGTATTCTTCACACCTTTTTCAAGTGGAGTACTACTTTGGGATTTTCCAGTACTTAATGGTGTCAGAAAACAATCTATGTTTCTCTGGGAAGACTCAAGGACACATCAAGTGATTCAATGTCACTTAGTGCTTCCATTAATATATTTTTATTTGCACAACTCTTTTTACATGATTAGGAAAAGAATCCCAGGATCTTGCCTAGTGTATGTTTTCACTAGGCTTCTTCATGGTCCATGATGCCAGTTGAGGTGGTCAGCACTATGTACCTGAACAGAGTTATAAAAAATAGCGCTATGACCAACTTCAGGAATCAACTTTCAGGCATCGACTGGAGCTTCCTTGACTTATCCCGTTCTGTTGACACTGCCTTCCAACTCTTTCTCATTCATTTCAACGTGGCTGAAGACAAATTCACCCAGTAGTGTAAGAAGATGATAAAAGGTCATAGTATGGACTGGGTCACCCCTGAGCTTCTCAGTATCTTGTGGCAACAGGATCTCCTTTGGCACTGGGCCAGGGCAACAGGGATAACTATGGATATTCAAAACTACAAAACAGCCAGAACCAGGTGCACTTGGGCAAAACGACAGGCCAAGGCATCATTGCACAAGAACCAGCAATCTCACTACTGGAGTAACATGACGAAGTTTCTGGGATTCAATTAAAAACCTCTTCAGGTCTGATGACAGCCCCCCATCATTCTCTGCCACATTGACGAAATCATACTTGATGATGATGGCATGGCCAATATATTTAATAAGGCTTTCTCTGACCACAGCGCAGTCTTTCCTCCCAGGCCTGCCACACACCCTGATCGAATTCCAGCCTCCAACCAATTGCCCTCCTCTACCACTGCCAAGCCCAGCCCAAGCGTTTACTTAAGACAGGTGACTGTAAAGGAAACAAGAAAATACCTTGCAAGTGTCCTGGGAAAAACAAGGATGGGGGCGATGGAATCAATATGAAATTGATTTCTATTGCCTTGAGGTTGTCTTTCCTATTACCAAGCTGTTTAACCTGTCTCTCTGCCTGTCTGCTTTCCCCTCTATCTGGAAATCTGCTCTGGTTACTCCTGTGCACAAAGGAGGTGGCCAGCACTAGTAACCAATGACTGACCTATCTCAATTCTGTCTCCATTCTCCAAAGCATTGGAGAGAATCATAGTCGACCAACTTACTGACCACCTGCATAAATATAAACTCCTCTGCCCCCAACAGCATGGCTTCCACAAGATGCATAGCATTAATACTGCCCTAATTGCCTTCAGAGACTATGTGCATGAGGCACTTGACCAGGACCAACTGGTCGGAACAATCTTCATAGACCTAATCAAGGCTTTTGACCTTGTGAATCATCAGCTTCTGCTGCATAGACTAAGTCTTGGACTATCCCCCCGACATGGTCAGTTGGTTCTCCAGCTACCTGTCTGGGAGTTCTCAGCAGGTAAAAATCAGCAGAGCCATCTCCGAGACCAGTGAAGTCACAGTGGGGGTCCCACAGGGATCCATCCTGGGCCTACTCCTGTTCAACCTCTTTGTGAAAAACCTTGCACAAGTGTGCCCCTCCTCTGAGGTACTGCTCTATGCAAATGACACAGTGGTGTTCTCTTGAGGATCTTGCCAAGATGGAATCAACAAAGTCCAAGAGGGTAGCATCTTTCAGAAAAAGAGATGTGCAAGAACAAGGGGACACAATTTAAAGATAGAGGGGGGGTGTGGTTCAGGGGCAATGTGAGGAAGTATTATTTCACAGAGAGGGTAGTGGATGCATGGAACAGCCTTCCTGAGGAGGTCGTGTGGTCTAAAACTGTGGGATAATTCAAGAATGCATGGGACAGACATAAGGCAATTCTTGTGGGGGGTAGGAAGAAATAGGCTGTTGGTTAACTAGGATCTGTGGCTTATCCTGTAGGTAGGGAAATGGGCAGACTAGATGGGCCAAGCGGTCCTTATCTGCCATCAAAGTCTATGTTTCTATGCAGTACAACTTTGACCTCCTACAGGATTGGCTCAAAGATAGCCTGCTAGTGCTCAAAAACAAACAAAAAAAAAATAAGTCAATGCTCTTTGCTGGAAACCAAAAGAGGAGGTATACCACTCCCTTCTCAGTTTTGTGCAACTCCCACTCCACCCATGAGCAAGTGCCCTCGTTCTGGTATCTAGGGATTACAATTGATGATTCTCTCTCCTTCAGTGAACATATGCAAAATATTACCACTGCTGAAAATAGGAAGTTAGGGGAACTATATATGCTTCAGTTCTGCCTCACACCTGAGGCTAGAGTCCAGGCAGAAAGAGGGACAGTTCTACCCATCCTACTCTCCCTTAATGGCTGTACTTGTTGGTGGTCACATTAATTGTTCCCTCCAGGAACCTATCTAAGCTCCATAGCTGCATTCTTGGAATTCTCATACTTTGTACATAGTTGGAATCTGCACTTTATTTACCTAATCTGTTATGGGACTATTTTCCTCTGTATTATGTAATTAAGTGATGGCTTTTACAATGTATTCTATCTCTCCCCATCCTTCTGTTTGTAATGCTGTATAGCCTTTTTAATGATGTTTGACTGATAATGCCTACTAGCTGCTTTTGTTTTTTTCCACTGTTCACGTACTTGATGTTCCCCACCCTTTGTTCAATGAGGAGCCTTTGTAAATTAACTTTTAGCTCAAAGGTTGTAATTCCAATTTTACAATTAAAAAAAATTTAAAAAATTAAACCTGACGAGATGACTGCAAGTTGTTCTGCCATTTCTCCAGATCTCTTAGTTGAACATCAGATTTGGTGCTGATAACTCCACAGTTGTTCAGTCTACCTGTGAGATTGACAACAATTTTCTAGGCTCTGTGATTGTCAATAATCTCAAACTCACCAATGTAGCCATGCTTCATAATTACAGTTAAAAACCTCTTGATTACTTTGGAGTATGGCCAAATGAGAACCTGGCATTTGCCCCTTTTCTCAGCAAGCATGTGCATATACACCATGGTGTCGGTTCTGCTTCCAGTTCATTGTTACTATGGTCACTGCCACCACCAGCTCTTCTACCACCCATACCAACTATACTGCCCCTTACCCTGCCCCACTCAACTGAGTGTTTTGCCTTTGCATGTTGCTTCATTACTGATGTTCCAAAAGGTACCCCTTTGCCACAACTGACACTGTTTATTCACAGACTGCATACAGCTCGATAGCTGTCTACAGAGTCAATATAAAATCAATTCCACACTAAAGATTTTCCTTTTTTTTCTTTGTGCCATGATGCCTGCACTATTCCTTGTACAGTCAAGGGACCTGGAGGAAACCCAACACTGACATTTCCTTGTTGAGATGAATTGTTCTCATTCACACTCATCTTCTTATTCTTAAAATTAGCATATGATTTTTTTCTGTACTTGCCTCTCATGCCTTACAGCAGCATCCTCTCCTACCCCCTTATTGAAACTACTGACCTCATCACCACAAGGTTCAGAAGAACTGGTAATATGGGAGATAGCCTGGGCTATCCCATTCCCAGGTTGCACTATCACCACCATCTCTATCAGCATTCGCTGCCTCAGCATCTGAGCTTATATTTGAGGAGGATGCCTCCTTCATGCTGCTTCAGCATCTGGAAGTATCCTGGCACATGTGTTAGAACATTTAGTACCTCTGTGAGTAATTCCAGTCAGTTCTTTCTGAAACTCAACTATAATTGCTAACATGCTTTTTTTTTGTTCAGCTCATTTAGCGCTAGTCTTGGTGATGTTATTATTATTGTCACTATGTTCTTCATTAGTGCTATGATTCATATTGTACATATCATTAACAGTTGCATGTGCAGCAGCACTGTGCTTCCTTTTAGTAGACTTAGACTGGGAAATACAAGACATAGTAGACACAGCAGTGTACGCATATTGTTTCACTAACTGCTTCAGAAACAGTCAGCGTAGTTGATTATGTAATAGCAATAAATGACAGGGATTGTCACTCAGGGGCACCTAAAAACAGTGCAATGTAGCTATGAAAGGATTTCAATAAATGCTGCAGAGACAGTCAGTGTCGCTGACTATGTCACAGTAATACATGAAAATGACAGGGCCCAGGGTTTGAGGGCACCTAACAAACAGTGTAATATAGCTGTAAAAGGCTTTCACTAACTGCTGCAGAGACAGACAGTGCATCTGACTATGTCACAGTAACAAATGACAGGGCTCAGGCCTTGGGGGCATGTAACAAACAGTGTAATACAGTCATAAAAGGCTTTTGCTAACTACTGCAGAGACAGTGCATCTGATTATGTCACAGTAATAAATGACAGGGCTTAAGGGCACTTAACAAACAGTGTAAAACAGCCACAAAAGGCATTCACTAACTGCTGCAGAGACAGACAGTGTAGCTGACTGTCTCACAATAATAAATGACAGAGATCAGGCCTTTGGGAACCTAATAAACAGTGTAAATCAGCCATAAAAAGGATTTCACTAACTACTGAAAAGACAGTCAGTGTAGCTGACTATGTCACACTAATAAATGAAAATGACATGGCTCGAGCTTTGGGGGGCACCTAACAAACATCGTCATACAGCTGTAAAATGCTTTCACTAACTGCTGCAGAGACAGGCATTGTAGCTGACCATGTTACAGTAATAAATGACTGGGCTCAGGCCACTGGGGTACCTAACCAACAGTGTAATACAGCCACAAAAGGCTTTCACTAACTACTGCAGCAAGAGAAAGTGTTTCTGATCATACCACAGTAATAAATGACAGGGTTTGGGCCTCAGGGGGACCTAGCAAACAGTGTAATACAGCTGTAAAAGGAATTCACTAACTACAACAGAGAGTGACAGTATAGCTGACTATGTCACTGTAATAAGTAAAAATGACAAGCTTGGGCTTCTGGGGCACCTAACATACAGTGTAATCCTTTCAACTTTTAATTTCAAACCAGCTGCCTTCTTTGTTTTTTGTTTATGTCTTTTCCCCATCTTGCTCCTTCTATGCTCTCTCTCCAGCACCACCTCCTTGATTGAGGCTGAACTCCCCTCCCTTTGGCTGAGATTGTTTAATTCCCCCAGTATTTCCCCCTTTACTCCTTTGGGTACTGTAGGTTTTAATTGCAACTGTTGATTGATTCACCTTTTAAAGAAACTCTTTAATATGGCCAGGATGTGTGCTGCAGAGCAAGCACCCACAGAGCTGCTTCTAGACTGCTTCCAGCTGCCCACACTCTTTCTGTGGATTTCATGCCACACAGGCTCACAGCAGATGGAGCATAACCCTTTAGACACCACTGACCAATCAGGTGTCAGCCCAATGTCATGTGCTCCTATTCTGCTGTAAGCTTTGTGAAGGGCCCCATAGGCTGCCCTTTTAATGCCTGTTTCTAGCCTGGAAATCCTGCCCTAATTACCCATTACATATTATCCATCTCAAGCTATCCGACCCAAGAATTACACTGTTATGTAGGGTAGGGTAGTACCTTACCTGAATTATATCACTTGGCCAAAAATAGGTGATGCCCACACTACCTGACCCAGCTACCCACTGGGTAGCTCATGCCTAGTCCTATCTCTTATTATGTTCATGTTGTAGTATGTATTATGACTGTTGTACTTATTGTTTACCTATCTACTAATAATTTAATAAACTACATTACAATGAAAAAAGAACTGCCCACCCTCAGTTCTTGGTTCTATTACTGTATGTATTCCCATGAGACAACTGTTACAATCATATATATTAGTGATGCCAAAGAAACTACACCTAACAGTTGTAAGAGTGATCTTACTTACATTCTTAGGGTATCAGAATGGCTCACCATCAGTTCACGGTTTTCATGCTCCAAGAATGCATGTAAGACCACTCTCAAAACAGCAGGGGTGGTCTCCGTGGCAGTATTAACATACGGTGTTGGTTAGGTTTCTTGAGAATTTTGGCAAATCATTTTCTGCAACATAATTCATTGAGAATTTTCTGAAGCAAGCAAGTTTTAAGTTCACCGTGCATGCATGTGCAGCAAACATCTTGCTATGAGTTGCTTTTGAGGGCTGTGACACTGTCTGTCCAATGTAGAGTGGTCTGCAAGGGGTGAGACAGTGCCACACCAATCATCAGGCAGGCTGGCTGTGATGCTGTGTTTTTTTCATGGGTGGAAACAGTGTTTACTTCGAAAGAAAAGCCAAACCAATCATTTGGCAGCTTTGTCCATTGAAGTCAAGACACCACCCAGCAAACAGCTGTGGATGCCTTCTGTCCCCTCTACCTGAAGTTCCCTTCCCCATACCTCATCATGCCCTCCTCTTCTGCTTATTGTGTTACTCCTTTTGGGGCTGTTCACCTTCCGGGGCCACTGCTGTATTTCCCCACCACCCCTTGAGCATTGTGGTTTAACCATTCTGCTGCGCTTGCCCCCACTGCTCCCCCCCAGAGCTCTGTTTGCCTCCTGATCCCCCATCATGCAAAATCTTTCAAGTGTCAGCCCATTGTCCATTCTTGTGTGGCTGTGCTGCCTCTGAACTGTCTGCAGCACCAAAAACTTCATCAACAAACAAGCTGATAACAAATCATTTGCTATCAGCTTGTTTGCTGATGAACTTATCTGCTAAATAGGTGTGTGAACATTATATTGTGACAGAGTAACAAATGCATGTTTTATCTTCAATAAAAGCCCCCAAACTCACGAAAGAACATCTAGGCCCCCAGAAGGTAGCTGTCCCGTAACCAAAGTCATGTGTGACTAGTGCAGTTTTTCTTTAATAATTTATTTATTTTATAATCCAAGAAATGATTTCATAACATTGCCATACAACATGCTTGATAAGCCCTGCATTCATTGCTGTAAAATGAAAAATGTCTTTTCCTCATTTTCAAACAAACATCACACAGTACAAGTCTGTGACTTGTGTAGTTTTCCTTTTACATCTGCTCACAAGGAAGTTCCCAGTAAAAATTATTATAAGCAGTTATGTGGAAAACCTCAGTTTTACTGCCTAGACTGGAGAAACAAGGAGGAAACCACTAGATTTAAATTTGAAAAATACAAAAAAAAATTGTGCCAAGTGGGGGCTCAAACACAATAACAACGTCGAACTTTCAGCATTTACAAATGCTTGTTGAATATGTAGCCCTGGATAACCAGTTGGTTGAATGACTACCTACTAATTATCCCCAGCCACCAAAATAATATATTTGCTTCACAGTTGTGTAGATAAGGGCCCCCTTCATAAGTTATAAGTGAGACCAAAAGTATTTTCAATCACCGATTAGATCAATTAATAAGTACAGGATACCCTTTGTCCTATTATTTGGTGGTTTAGCATAAGAGCACTATGGGCCTCTGGCCTCCTGGCTCTTGAATTGACCATAGTATGAATTGTAGTAGTCAGCAGAGTGCTGACCATATCAGTACCTTGCTAACTGGGACTTGAACAGCCAGAGAGGGTGAGTGCCAAATACAAAGTCCCCTGGTATGAGGTGCTATCCCACTAGCATGGATGCAGAGAATATACTGTTCTATCAATGCAAAAGATGGATCCCCTTGCATATACAATAGGTTGCAGTGGTATATTTAAAGGTTTTACAAGTGCTAAACAGCCTCCATTGCAGTGCTGTTTAATGCTTTAAAATCCCTACTTTTATTATTGCTCTCAATGGGGTGCAAGCACCCACCCCCGGCCAAGTGCTGAGTAGCAGACAAACAGCAGAAGGTGTTAGTCCATGACACTGGCCCCCACATCCCCTGATTACTGTATAGTATCCTTTCAAAGATGTATTTTCCATATCCCTGGCACCTAGTGGTTCCTTGCCCCAATCACTGTACAGTTGCACTCCAAACATGTATTTAGATTGTCAAAATTTAGATTATTTTCTTTTTCTGTCTAGTCTGGCTGAATGATGATTTAATGATTTTGTTGAAATATGGCATGCATGGTAAAGGACCTCCTTAGAAATGAGCAATGCTCAATGGAGTACTTTTGTCCTTGTTCATGATTTTTTCATGAATAAAAATTTACTACTACTACTGTATTATTTCCTGTATCCTGAGTATCTACTGGTCTCCTCATCTCCCTGATTACCATACAGTTACACTCCACACATGTTTTCCCATATCCCCATTGTCTACTGATCCCCCACCCTAGTCACCCACTCAGTGTAATAGCAACAGTCCATGGTATTTGGTGGACCATAAACACTTCCTGATTATACCTAAACTCACCACTTTGGCTGGCTACCATCTGAATGACAGGGATCAAGTGTGTAACTACTTCTACAGTAGGCATGCACTCAGTCACTGTCACTCAGAAGGTGGCCAGCCAAGGTGGAGAAAGGAGGGTCTGCATCGGTTGCAGTTCAGTGTGGGAGATTTTGACTTGAGTAAGTAATGGCAACTTAGTGGGAGGGCAGAGGGATCTGAGTGAACCAGCTGGGTTGAAGGTTTAGTTGTACGACTGGAGGAGAGAAGTGTGGGACCAGTAAATATCAAGGGTGTGGGAAATAATAGTTGGAGTGGAACTGCATGGCGATCAGTGGTGGGAGAACACTAGACATTAGAGATTTAACTAAATAGTACAAAACATCAGATCGGCAAGTGGGGGTTCTCCAGTACAGCTCCAAACAATGACTCCCTACAGTTATGTGCAGTGGCATTGTGTGGCATGCTAATAATCCAGTAATGGCATGCAAATGGATCCTTAGTGTATGTAAGCTCTATTACCTTATTAGCATGCCAGGACTGAGTATGGCTCACTGGAGAAAAGTCACTATCCAGTAGGCCACATTTTTTCCCATCCTGTGGATCATTCCCTCCAGTGGGCCATATTTTGTTGGGGTCTGTGTGAGTGCCATACATAGTCGCTATGCACTACACTGACACAGCCCCATATTCAGACAGTTAGCATTGCTCAGGTTGGTGCATGTTAACCATCTGAGCATTGTCCCTGGGCCAGCCATGCGCTATCTCATGCACACAGCTAATGTAAGCACAGCATAAACTATGGATTTTAAGCTCTGTTAATTCTTTACTTTGGCAATAATATTTCCAGATTTAGCCAGCAGAGACAGGATTTTCAAATACCTGCTTTGGATGCCTGGTAAACTTCTGCTACATGTAGTGCAACAATATCCTGAGAGGCCACTTCTTTTTTTTTTTTGTACTTATATGTTATTGTTTTTTATAAAAAACAACAGCATAAGATATACTCATGTAAGAAATCACAGGATACAAGGAGACATCCAATGTATCAGAATTATGTTAGTCTATGCAATCTATGTTTATGAATGGGGGGGGGGGTATTCCAAACACAGTATCACAGTTCTTTAACAGTGCAAGGATAGCTGCACCCCGGAGGACTTTGGGTGGTCACCT
The DNA here is from genome assembly GCA_016271365.2 of Neoceratodus forsteri. NCBI lineage: Eukaryota > Metazoa > Chordata > Ceratodontiformes > Ceratodontidae > Neoceratodus > Neoceratodus forsteri. The sequence continues at coordinate 1,057,273,592 of CM057451.1, read as the reverse complement.
AGATAAAAAAATCAAAGTTATATCAAACATAATGGATTCAACATTGGAGTTGATATGACCCCCTTCCTTCAGGATTCACATAACATTTGTAGCACTACAAAGACAGACTCTGCTTTAAAATGAAACGATTTATAATACAAGCATTTAGCGCTAACATTAATGAGTAAAAAGTCGAACAACAACATTGAGATGAGACTTAAAGATCTGTTCCTCTATGAGATATAACGAAGCGGCCTATCACCATCTGGCTCTGATTAATAAAAAGGAAAATTAGTCCTGGGGCTTATACATTATTAAGTATAAGGAATTAAAATAAAGGTCAAAGTCCACCACCGATAACTGAAAAAATTTCCCCAACGAGCAATTTGCTCTACTCGGTAAGTCAGTAGATTCAGTTTTATATTTTTGTGGACCATGTGTTTTCAGAGTCCCCTGGGAACCCCACCAGCACTAGAAAGTACTTGCCCGCGGCTTTCTCTTCAGGTTTCCTCCTCATCTGATGAGTCCTGAACACCGGCCACCCCGAACTCCCTGGCAATGGCTTCTGCTTTTCTCCCCGCCTCCTCTGGTGTGCCCCCATAATGGATCCGCAAATGGGCAGGCATGAGCAATGAGTGGACCACCCCAAGGCTTCCCAGTTTCATTCGAACTGCATCAGACTTCTTTCTCCTCATACTCGTAGCATATGACAGGTCTGGAAAAATATGAATCATAGCGCCTTGATAGTTTAGCGTTTCTGATTCCCGTGCGGCCTGAAGGATCTTGTCCCGAACCAGGGAACTTGCAGTGTCCAGGAGAACAGTACGAGGCCTGCCATCATTATTTCCAGCAGTTCTTGGTGAGACTCAATAGGCCTTGATGAAACTATGTGCCAGATCCAGAGAGTTTAACTTCAAAACTCCCTGGAGCCAATCCTGGAGGAAAGTCAATAGATTTACACCTTCACTGTTCTCCGGCAAAGCCCACTAATCTAACACTGGAGGCCCGTTGGGCATTCTCCATGGAATCCAAGTGATAACGCAGCTGTGAATTTTCCTGAACCATTTTATTCTTGGTAGACAGGGCTTTCATTGCAGTTGATTCTGCTGAAGTAGCTGATTTAGATGCAGCCTCAATTTTGACTTCTTGTTCCGACATTCTTAAAAGGATCGACTCAATCTTTTGATCAATAGCTTGCATGGACAATTGAAGTGCCTTCCATGACATCTCCATCCCTTGCCAAGGTTGTACTTTGACCATGTGTTGTGGGTCTGTTGTCGGCGGGGCTTTAACACTGCTCCCAGATGCTTTATTTGTATGACCCATGATGAAAAAAACATATGGGTAGATGCTGCTCACTGAGGAGACTTCAATGCTGTCCTCCAAATCTCAATCCAAACTATTATTAATTTATTTTTCTGCAATAAATGCTTGAAATATGCAGAGCTCTCCTAGAGTGCTTCTTGTCGGCAGGTGTGCTCCATAGTGTCCCCCGAGGCCACTTCTAAAGTGGTGTACCTATTTGGAACAATTGATGAGATTTGCAGCAAAACACCACTTGCATCAAAAAAGTATGACATGCCTCACTTTTCTTTTGGCATACACTGTCGCAAATCACAGAAGTTCTCACAAAAACACAGGATCCTTTGAAAATATAGTCATGAGTTTTTGCCCTTCTGGGAGGATGCTCACACAGTGGAAAACATCCTGTCTGTCAGTCTCCTCACTTCTGAAAATCCTGCCCAAATGTTTCACCATACAATATGAAGACCATTTCTAAGATCTTGGTTTGCACTTTAATTGCCAAAAGGAAAGGGATGTCATTACTCTGCAACTTGTTTGGTTGGTTTTGTTGCTAGGCTTTGTAGATCCCTGGATATCATTCTGGGCATTATTGAGTTTTGCATGCTCTTGGTTTCACTCTTGTTAAGTCTGTAGAGCTATAGGGTTCTAGTTGTACATTTTGTGGTGGTAGACTATTAATGTGCTGATTCATTACTGGCCCGGAGATTATGTCACCTAGATGTTGCAGCAAACATTGTTGGCTACCTTGATTGCCAGGCTGTGTTTTCAGCTCCAGCAGTTTTACAGTGCTGTGTTGCAGGGGTGCACCCGAGTGTTGCCCTTTCTCCACTGTGCCAAGACCTGGAGTTTGTTATATTTACTGTGGGGAGTGCAGGGAGCAGAGTCCCCCACAATATTGCACTGTGGTTCCTGTTGTTTCATGTTATGGCTCCCGGATGACAGATTGTGAGGATGCCATAGGTGCTGTCAGTGCATTGCTTGCATCATGTTTTGCATCGCTTACTTCCATGTCACTGCGACATTGGTGAAACTTTTGTGGTGTATTTTATTAATCATGTGCCATTCTTTTCTTTTCTTTCTGTTACATCACCCCCATTTAGGTACAGCTTCTTCTGAGGACCCCTAATGTGCAATGGTTCTATGTGATAACAGCAACTACTAATCGTTGCTGACCACAAAGGACGATACAAAAAACACCTGACAGAACAGGGCGACAACACATTACACTGACCGTCTCAAATAGCGATGGTCGCTTGCTACATGAAAAAAAAAACATCATATGTATTTTTATGCTGGGGCCTACCCCCCCCCACACCCACCTCCTTTGGGGAGCAACCCAAACCCTGGTCACTGGCTTCAGGAGCAGTAGTGTATAGTGCTATGTTAAATGGCCAGCTCTGCAGGGCCTTGGCCAAACATGGTCCTATAACCTGCTCTAGTGAGTGTAGCTCCCTTCTACACTCGCTGTACAGGATTTAGCAACCTTTTTAACCAGTTGCTGTACTTTAAAGCACTATTATTGATTCGCTCATATTGAGTCTCTCAATAATAGACGCTCATATCGGGTGCTACCATGTGCAACTATAGGCTCTGGATTATCTACAGGGTGTTAATCAATAATGAAGCAGATTGGGTAACCAGCCATTTTGCAGCATAAAGCTCATCAATAAGGTTGTCACTTACTGTAGCTCATTATCAGTCTGAGTTCTAAAGCATTTTTCAAATGGTTCCAGTTCTCTTTTTATGCCAGCTAAACTCTTGCTCCATGGATTATAGTACTGGCCCTTTGTTATAGAGCAGATGTAAAATTATCTATTTTGTAATGTCTTTCCCCAGAGTAAAAACACATCAAGTGCAATGGGCTCATAATCATCTCATCTTTTCTTTTCTTCCAGCCATGAAGCAGGCACATAAGCATGTGTTTAGTTCTTTAGCAGGAATGATTAACTCTCACTCTTCATTATTTTTTCTTTCATGTAGTTCTTTATAACTTACCGCACACATTTAATTTAGTCTATAGTATTTTACAAAGCAATCTCATTGTTCTATTATAAATCTCATTTTTTTATTGCCTGTCTGTCCCTCTCTTTTGTAACTCCTCTACCTGTATTTCTCCCTGCAAATGAGCTCTGGCTCAGTCTGTATATTACTCCTGTAAACTGCTGGACACCGATTTCTAATAAAATAAATAAATAAATACATAAATGCATAAATTGCATAAGTACATATATAAATAAACCAATAAAGAAATAAAATAACCATCTCCCACCCTCCTCTCCTCCAGTTTCCCTGCTTTAACTCATTCTCCCTGGCATTCTGGTAATAGTCTCCTCTCATCTCCTGCTTTCATCTTAAAATCCTCAGGTCCCTCCTACCCTCCTACAGTATCTTCCTAACTCTTATCCATCCTACTCCCCCTCCTTCCTATTCATGTGAGTGTCTCAAAGGTTCACCAAAGCTCCTCATGTCCTTGTTGCTTTTAATTGTTGATGACATTGAGCTTTATTCAGCTTTTATCCCTTCCTTTTCAACACCTCTCACCAAAGATTTAAGTGTGGTCCATGTCAGCATCCACAGCCTTCTCCCTAAGATAGAGTTGTTGCAACCACTCATGGTTAATCTTAATCCTGATGTGTTGGTGATCTCAGTGTCTTAACTCTTCCCTAGCATCCCTGATTCTTCTGTTGCTATCTCCGGTTTCACCCTTATTTGTCAGGATCAAGCTAAGAAGGGTGGTGGTATAGCCCTCCTCAAACATCCAGTTTGAGACTATTCTCTCTGTCTCTATTCCCTCTGACTATGAGAGGCTACTTCTTAAACTCACTCTCCCCTTTTCTACCAGCTACTTATTGCCAGTGTATACTGTTGCCCTGGCATGTTCCCACCTACATAATTTAGCATCATCTCCTCCCAGGACTTCTCTGGTGAGTTACTTATACAAGGTAACTTACAAGGTAATTTCAACTTAAATTGGCTCTCCTCTTCACTTCATAAATTTTGCCTTAACATGAAGTCCACACAACTCATTTGTGTTCCCACTTGCTTTCATTTCAAATCTCTAAATCAGTCCCTCTTGAACTGGATCCTCTCTTTTCATTCTCATCATATTTTGGTGTTAATCTCCTCCCTGATGCCCTCAGTGATCACCATATGGTCTACTGCATGTGTATGATCCACCATCAAAAAGCTCCCCCTAAATCCATCCAAATATAGGCTTTCTGATCGCTGGAACTGGCCCGCCTTCATGCTGACCTGTTAGCCACTAACGGGTCCCCTATTTCTATAGCTGGTAATGTTGCCAATGCCCTTTCACTCCCCTTTCTTGATGCTGAATGCCTTTCCCACTGTGCATAATTTATCTCCAAAGTTTGGTTTGGTCCCTTCCCCTCATACCTTATTTCTGTCTTGTCTTTCCCCCTTTTGCCACATACTGCCTTCACAACACTTGCACTCACTCTCTTGCTGTCAATCAAAGGAAATCTACTGCTGGCCAATCAGCCTTCTCTTTCCACTTCCCTAAATTTTGAGGTTCTGTCCCCCCTTCCATTCACTCTGCTCCATTCCTTATGATTTCTTTACTCACTCTTACAGTTGTTTCAGATACTGGGGTGAACTTCTGTCAAGAACCTTCCTTGCTACACTGATGCTAGATTATCCCATCTTCCCTAATTAATCAGTCATTACTCTACTCCTTATATTAGTGTTTTGTTGCTCACAGTTTAAAGAGCTGGTGACACATTCAGGTGAAGTTTAACAAAACATTATATTTAGACACAGTCCAGCTGGTATTTCCAATTACTTCTGTATTTCTCCTCTGCATTATTTATCACTGAGGTCATTTGTATGAAAACATGAGTTCTGCTCCTGAAGAGTTCCTCTATTCCCACTGCTTTCTCCTACCTGAAGTCATAAATCACTGCTTGTGACCTCACAGTTACTCCCATGACAACAGACTGTGATGTCACAACAGAGGATTATAACTTGGAGAAGGGAGTAAGCTATAGAGGCAGATTTATTTATTTATTTATGAGTTTTACCAGGAACGCATACTGGGCGCCATGCTCGATTCCAGAGCCTTAGCGACCTGAGGACTGAGACAATTACTTGATAAGATTTACAGCAAAAAGTTTTTCACATACATGGTACAAAGAGAAACAATAATCAACGTGCTCCAACATTTTGAGAGAGATAATAGACATTATAGACAGAGGTAGAACGTACACTTGAATAGGAAAGTTGTAAAAAACAGTTAAATTACAACAAAAGTGTAGAGTTAGTTTATTTGAAACAGGAGCAGCTGGAGGAGAAATGTGCTCTGAGTAGGCGGTTGTGGTGGAAGGGGTTAGGAGCATGTCTTATGGGGGCAGGTAGGGTGTTCCAGATTAGTGGTATTCGGTAGTTAAAGGCAGCCTGGCCTTTAGTAGTACACCTGAACGGGACGTGTAGCAGCCTAGGGTCTGTACTCCTGAGGGACTACGCAGGTGAAGGTTGTTTGGAGAGGGAGGATGACAGGTAGGGTGGAAGGGAGAGGGACCGGTACATGGCTGTGAACCTGGCGCAGTTTGTTGGTCTCCGGTTATGAAGAGACAGCAGGGTTAGAGTGCTGTAAAGGTTGCAGTGGTATGTAGAAAGTGGGCAATCGAGGATAAAATGACAGAATGAGTGGAACAGAGTGTCGAGCTGGCCAGAGCAGATGCAGGGGCTATGGTATATACTATATCTCTGTAATTGAGTACAGGCAGTATCATTTTTTGGACACTAGCATGCCTTGACTGTGTGGGGAGGCTGCTTTTGTTACGGTATAAAGCACCAAGTTTTGGGAGCAGCTTTTTGTGCAAGGATTCTATGTGCGAGGAGAAGTCTAGGTGTTGGTCAAGCCAGACCCCTAAATACCTGAAACTAGTGCAATTCTCCAAAGGGGTCCCGTCCAAAGTTTTGAATGGGGTGCAGTGGAATTGACGGGAGAGTCTTTGTTGGGTGCCGAATGTTAGGGATACAGATGAACTCAAAATAAACTCTAAGAGACAATGATCATATATTCATATACATTTCCTTAGTAATAAATTATGGAGAGGAGAACTATATAAAATATAAATGGAATGCAAGCAGGTTTTCACCTAATTATTACGTCTTACAGTTTCTTTGAGGCATCAGTAGCTCTTTAATGTTCTTTTGCCTGATTCAAAGTTTATTTTACATTAATTCATAGAATTGCAGTTCTTATTGAGTAATGTTTTATTGTCATTTGTATATTGTCTTATTTTCATACTGCTCTATTATTCTGTACATTGTACCTTTGATCCATTCTGTTGCCTTCTCTTCCTCCTCCTTCCAGGACATATCTCAATACATCTTTCCTGCTAAATGTTTTGAAAAAAAGTAAATAAATACATAAGCAAATCAATAACTAAATAAATAAAAATACATTTCCATTCACTGTTGTATGTTCATTTCTATTAATTGAATATCTCTGAAGAATGAGTGAAGTAATGTATGTCAAGGTAGCATTGTACAGTAATGTATGTCCTGTTGTTATTCATCAATTATTAACAGGTCAATTGCGATGTATCTACTAGGTGATATCTTGATACCTAACATGTTATAGCTCGATATCTTGAAACTTAGCTTGAAGATGTCACTAGTTATCTTTATACATTTATACCAACATCTGGTGTGTATATGTCTATCTGTCTATCTAATTAACTATCTATCTATCTATCTATCTATCTATCTATCTATATCTGTGTCTACTGTATGAGAGAGAAAGAGTATGCTAGAAAAATGTATATAGAGCACAATGAATATTCTCTTCAAGGGTGCCTAAAAAGCTCATAAATGATCAGCCTGACAGAGAAGTAGACTTATGAGATTCCCCCAAAGATGAAGAACTTTTTTTTATCATTACAGAGTACTTTTCTAGTGTTGTTAATGTAATACTTTTGGTTTGGCCACAAACTGCTGTATTGTAACTTTTTTCAGAGATGTAAAAGTATGGCAGTCATTCCTTAATGAACCTTGTAATCCTTAATGAGATTGCAAATGATTCCAGCTAACTGTAAAGGAGTGAGCCTCAGTTAGTCATCTGACTTACAGATCATTGTGATTGTGAGTCAGAGGAACATGACTACCATTTGCTTCTGTGCTATGTGAGTGAGTGTTCTATTCCTTGGCAAAGTGTAAGTCTTCCTGTTTGGAATCTATTTAAGACCCCCACTCACACACACACAGTTGTAAGGTAAGATCATGCTGCGTGTTTGCTATACTGAAATAATGTTTGAAAGCTAAATTTAAATCTCTGACTTAGATAATGCTAAACGTGAGGCTATAATAAGTAAGTTACTCTTTGGAGGCATAAAGCCACTATATATGGGATGTGTTTACAACCCTCCTTGCGTGTCAACTTCTGCCCCGGATTCCCTTATTAACATTCTCTGTGACAAGGCTTTAGATTAATCAATACTGCTCAGGGATCTTTGAATTGAGGGACAGACTCAAGGCTATCCTACAACAGGCCCATCTTGCACAAATTATATCGGCACCAACAAGATTAAACAACAAAATGGGTAACCATACCCCACTTGAATGGGACCTTTCCTTCAAACCTGACTGCATTAGAGCTGCAGGAATATCTGTGAATTCCCTTACTCACCACTCACCAATATTCTGTGTTTGGAATAATGCCTCACCCAGGCCTCTTCCCTGAGTATTCATGGCCCATGATTATTCCAAATTTGGTGCAAGTTACTTCATTGGTACTTTATCGGGTATACACTGGACAACAATTAGAGCCCTTCCTGATGTGGATTCTGTCTTGCAGTTATTTGTGAGTAACCTCCTGCCTGCTGCCAGTGTACATGTCCCCTCAAGCAAATCAGGGTCAAGACTCGCCAGTCTAGGTGGCTAGATCACAACCTCAGGAAATAGAGATAAGGCCTGGGGGATCTTCAAATACTCTTTTCTAGCCAACAATTGGTTCATTTACAGGGAGCTCTAGAATGCCTGTAAAATGGACCTGAAGACTTCCATAAGAAAATGTCCAAGGCACCTGCAGGATAGACATTTATCTAATCCCAAGCACTTCCAGGTGCAAATAAATGCACTTTTAAAGGTAGTGCTAGTTCATTATAATGTGACATAGCAGTGAATGGGAAGTCCCTCCAGGACCCTGTGGATACTGCAAATGCCTTCAACAAATTTTTCACTGACCTTGATAGGTTCCAACCTCCAGCTCTTAGTTCTACTATGTACCCTCTAAATCTGCTAAATTCCATGAACTTACATCCAGAGTTCCACTTCTAGTAAGTAAGCAGAAAATAAGTGTTGTGTCTCATATTGCAATTAAAGGCCACAGGTTGAAGTGGATATGATAAACTTGAGATAAAGCTCTTAAAGCTATCTGCTCCTACTATTGCCTGTCCTGTTGCAATGCTGATTAACAAATCCCTTTTTGAAAGGAGACTTCCTGATATCTTAAAAGTGGTGTTAGTAGTTACTGTCCATAAGGGTGGTCCTATTGAACCTATGAAAAACTATCACCCCATTTCTCTGTTTAATCCCATGGCCAAAATATTTAAAAGGCTAATGTATAACCAGCTGCAGGAGTATTTGGAACAGCACCAGCTTCTCACAGAGAGGCAGCACGGTTTCAGAAACACCACGGGACAGACATCTCATTGCTCAGGTTGCTACCAATGTTATAAGGGCAATGGGTAAAGGACAATTGATTGGTGCAGTCTTTATTGATCTCACCAAAGCATTTGATTTGGTTGACCACTCCCTCCTAGTAGATAAGTGAAAACTGCTTGATCTTGATATTTACTCCTATAAATGGTTATCTCATTATTTAACTAATTGGTCTCAACTGGTTAAGTGGAAAGATGACCAGTCTCCACCAAAGCCAATAATGTGTGGTGTTCACAAAGGTCTATCTTGGGTCATCTTTTGTCTCCTCTATTAATGATATGCCTAGTAACTATGGCATGGCTAACGTTCTATCATACTCAGATGATGCTGTGTTGTTATCCATCTTGGTAGTCTGCTTCCTAGTGACTTCAGGGAATTAGAGGAATGGTTTTCCTTTAACAAGCTAGTCTTGTATTCCAAGAAACCTAAAACCATCCTGTTTGGTTCCAGGCATCTTGGTCCCACTAGATAGCATTTGTTACCTATTGTCATGACCACAGGGGCTCTAACAGAGGTGGGTGACTATATTAAGTATCTTGAAGTGTATATGGACCAGGAAGTCTCCTTTAAGCTCCATGTTGACTGAGTTTCAAAGTCCATACACAGAAAATTGGGTTGCTTTACTGGCTGAGCAATTATTTGTGCAATAACTCCAGGCTTGTTATTGCCAATAGTACACTACTCTCAGTTCTATTATATGGTGCTCCACTTCTTCAGACTCTATGCTGTGTATAGCCTAATAAGAAAAAGCAAAAAGAGATACAGGTGAGGGAGTACAGGCAAAGTGCACAAGCATTAAAGATGCAATACTTGAAGCAACATCCCATTGTGTTAGTGAGAAAAGGAAGTGCAAAAGAAGAAGGAAACCACTTTGGTTCTCAAACACAGTAGCAGAAAAGGTCACGGCCAAAAGGCTTGCCTTCAGGAAATATAAGGAAACGCAGCAGGATGAAGATAGGAAGGCATATCAAGCTTCTCTAAGGGAAGCAGGGAAGGCAGTAAGGCAGGCAAAGGCCCAAACTGAGGAAACACTATGACAGACAGTAAAAGAAGGTGACAAGACTTTCTATAGATACATTAGTGAAAGGAGAAGGCCCAGAGGGGGTATTACTAAGATCAAAGGGAATAAGGGGACATGTGAGGAGGAGGACCATGTTAAAGCATCTATCCTAAATAGATACTTCTGCTCAGTATTTACTGAAGAGAAGGTAGGGCAGGGCCCAGATCTCTACACCATGGACAAAGGGGGAAGGGTGGTGTGCACTAGTCCCTTCACAAAAGAAAGGGTCCTACAAGAGCTCGATAAGCTCAGGGTGGACAAGGCAATGGGACCTGATGGAATACATCCCAGGGTACTAAAGGAGCTAAGGGTGGAACTAGAAGAGCCATTATCAGAACTGTTCAGTGAGTCTCTGAGCACAGGAGATGTCTCAGAAGACTGAAGAAGGGCTCATGTGATCCCGCTCAACAAGAATGCTAGCAGGGAGGAGGCAGGGAACTTCAGACCAGTCAGTCTTACCTCATTAGTGGGCAGGATTATTGAGACAATCCTTAAGGAAAGGCTAGTGCAACACCTGGAATTCATAGGAGCACAGGATTCAAGACAGCATGGGTTTACAAAAGGAAAGTACTGTCAAGCTAATCTCATAGATTTCTTTGACTGGGTAACCAGAATGGTGGACCAAGGGGGAGCAGTTTATGTTGCCTACCTTGACTTTAGCAAAGCTTTTGATACTGTTCCACATAGAAGATTGATTAATAAGCTGGGTAGGCTCAGGGTGGGTCAGATGTTGGTCAACTGGGTGGCAAACTGGTTGATGGGCATAACACAGAGAGTGGTGGTAAATGGTTTGCAGTCAGAAGAGATGCAAGTCACAAGTGGGGTACCTCAGGGGTCAGTCCTGGGTACAGTCCCCTTCAATATCTTCATCAGTGACATTGCAGATGGACTAGAGGGTAAGACTTGTCTGTTTGCAGATGATATCAAGATCTGCAATGGAGTAGATGATCCAGATGGGTTGGGCAGAATGAGAAGAGATCTGGATAAACTAGCAAAATTGTTGGAAGAGTGGCAACTGGGGTTTAACTCAAAGAAGTGCAAGATCATGCACATAGGGAAGAGAAACCCTGAAGCCACCATTAGGCTAGGAGGGGAGTTGCTGGCAGTCACAAGGGAAGAAAGAGACTTGGGCGTCATCATCACGATGACCTGAACTCATCCAAGCAAACCTCTAAAGCAGTAGGTAAGGCTAGAGGGATGTTGGGGTGTATTTCTAGGGATATCACAAGTCAGAAGAGGGAGGCAATAATCCCTCTTTACAAGACACTGGTTAAGCCCCATCTGGAGTGCTGCATGCAGTACTGGAGGCCGCACCTGCACAAGGACCTTGACCAAATTGAGGCAGTCCAGAGAAGGGCAACCAAAATGGTGCAGGGACTGCATCAGAAAACATATGAGGACAGATTAACTGAACTCAGTATGTATACCCTAGAGTAAAGGAGGGAGAGAGGTGATATGATTGAAACACTCAAACACCTTAAGGTCATTAACAAGGTAAATGAGTTTAACATGTTTCAATATAAGAAAAATAGCAAGACAAGAGGACACAGCATGTGATTAGAAGGAGGCCAATTAAGGGGTAATGTGAAGAAGTTCTTTTTCACAGAAAGGGTGGTGAATGCATAGAATGGCCTACCTCATGAAGTGGTGGATATGAATACAGTGCAGGGCTTCAAACAGGCATGGGATAGGCATAAGGGAGCAATACAGATGAGTATGAATAGGTAGGCCATTGACAGAGCAAAGGCCTGTGAAACATTCATAATGTAGAAAATAGAAATGGGCAGACTGGATGGGCCTTGCGGTCATTATCTGCCATCAACCTCTATGTTTCTATGTTTCTAAGCTAAAGGTCCACTGTAATAAAATTGGTAGATCTTCCACCAGTGCCCACCCATGGGCACCATTGTGATGTCTTCCACTCATTAAATTGTTCCTTCTTTGATAGATGATTAGAATAGCCCCATACCTATCTAAAATACAAACTAGTATGACGTGTTCCTCCCACCAGCTTCAGTGATATGTTGACAATTAAACTATCTAGGAGAATGTTCTGGTTCTACAGTTGTACATTACTTGAGGTTTGAAGAACAAGGTACTATGTGGGTAAAAGATCCATTGCTACTCTGCACCGTATCTATGGCATGCCCTGTCTGCACCCCCTCAAAATTGTTCCTCCCCTATTGGCTTTAAAAAGGTCCTTGAATAGAGTCTTTGTACTTGTATTTATTCAGATGTACCTATCTGCTGAATCTGCTACTTTGTAAAGGTAGCTCTATGTGCTAGCACTTCATTATAGTGGCACAGTAACACCATGCCGCATAGTAAGGATTAGGAAGGAGGGGGTTGGGTGGAAGCAGGGTGCGATAAGGCAGAAGCACTAAATGATTACTTCTGCTCGGTATTTACTAAGGAGAAGAGGGGAGTGATACCCAAGGGGGGAGGAATTGCAGAAAAGGGGGGGGAGGGGGTGACAGATGGGGAAATCATGGAAATAATGGAGGGCAGAGTTCAAGAGGGTTTGAAGGCACTGAGGGTGGACTAGGCGCCAGGCCCAGATGGCATCCACCCCTGGGTACTGAAGGAGCTGGCAGAGGTCCTTGCAGGACCTTTGGCAGACCTATTTAGTGCCTCACTACATTCAAGGTGTGTACCTCAGGACTGGAGGATGGCTCATGTGGTGCCCCTCCACAAGAGTGGCCCCAAGGATGAACCCGGAAACTACAGACCTGTGAGTCTCACATCCATCATGGGTAAGCTAATGGAGACTATCCTTAAGGAGAGGCTGGTGGTCCTCCTAGAGGCCAAAGGACTACAGGACAGCAGACAGCATGGCTTAATATGTGGCAGATCTTGCCAAACCAACCTGGTGGAGTTCTATGACTGGGTAACTAGGCAACTGGAAAGGGGCCATGCAGTTGATGTCCTGTATATGGACTTCAGTAAGGCATTCAACTCGGTGCCACATGGAAGGCTGGGAAGTAAGCTAGAAGGCACAGGGGCGGGTGCAAAGCTGGTGAGATGGGTAGGGATCTGGCTTCAGGGAAGGCAACAGAGGTTGGTGGTGGGTGGGGAGCTCTCACACCCAAGGGTAGTGACAAGTGGTGTTCCATAAGGCTCAGTGTTGGGACCAGTGTTGTTTGGGATATTCATTGCAGACATGTCATTGGACATCAAGAGCAAGATCAGTCTGTTTGCTGATGATACCAAGGTAGGAGCAGTGGTGGATGACCTAGGGGGATGGCCGGGGTTACAGGATGATCTGGCAAAGCTTGAAACCTGGTCAGACACCTGGCAACTGGGGTTTAATGCCAAAAAGTGCAAGGTGCTGCATTTTGGGATGAAGAACCCAAGGAGGAGTTACCAGCTTGGGGGAGTGCAGCTAACCCAGACAGAGGAGGAGAAGGATCTGGGGGTGCTCATTATAGGGTCAATGAACAACTCGGCACAATGTAGGAAGGCAGCTGCAAAGGCCATCAAAATGCTGAGTTGTATTGCAAGGGGTATATCCTTGAGGAGGGAGGAGGTGATTCTACCACTGTATAGGTCATTAGACCGCACCTGGAGTACCGCATGCAGTACTAGTGCCCGTATCTGAAGAGGGACATTAAGTTACTGGAGGGAGTGCAGCGCAGGGCAACAAAGATGAGTAAGGGGCTGAGGGACTTATCATACGAGAGGAGGCTGAGGGAGTTGAACATGTACTCACTGGAGGAGAGGAGGGACGGGGGACATGATTGAAACCTTTAAGTACATGAAAGGAATTAACAAGACAGGTACAGAGGGGCTGCTCAAAGTAAGGGAGGGGAGGGACACCAGGGGCCATTATATGAGACTGGAGGGAGAAAGGTTCAGGAGGGAGATGAGGAGACAGTTTTTTACAGAGAGGGTGGTGGCTGGGTGGAATGCATTACCTGCAGGTATCCAGTAGAACAGTGGCCTGCTTCAAAAGGGGATGGGACAGGATAAGGGGGAGGGTCAATGAAGGGGAAGGATGGAAGTAAGGGGCAGCTGCAGAATAATGGGTGCTAGCTGCACATTCAAGCAGACCTGATAGACCTCTAGGCCTTTATCTGCTGGCAAATTTCATAAGTTTGTATGTTCATGTGCTATAGAAATAAAGAATGATTGGTTAATTCGGGGCAGAGCAGGAGTTTCTGTTTTAAACCTCAGATTTTGCACTGTAATTGCTTCACAACCATTCAACAGATTTGCACAAAACATTATATGTGCAGTCTCGGGGAGTAGGTCCCTTGATTTGCCAAGTTTTGTCCCTGTTGGATGTGCATATTCCAAGCTGCAGATAACAAAATAACTGAAAAAGTCGGGGCGTGTTCCAAGCACACAGGCTGTTTGGTATTGTGGTCTGAAATATTCAAGTTAGAAAGGACGTGGGCCATAGTGGTGCCTATCACTGGTTTAGTGAAAAATGTTACTTCTTTCCAAAGTTATTACATTTTAAGCTATCTGTACTGAGCATGCTCAGCACAGTCTTTTGTATAGCTGCTTGGAATGAAAAAAGGATTGGTCCATAGGAAAAGGGATCCTTTTTATGTTGGCTCATGCTTGTGCAGCCAACATCTTGTGCTAGTAGCAGATTTGGAGGCACGGTCGCTATGGGCGAATGCAGGGCGCGCATCAGTCGGTGTGTCCCTCATTCACTAATAAGCCAGCAGCAGGCACTGGCATCTTGTTGCCTCCAGATATAAGAAAAGGTCCGCTGCAATGAGAGTGAAACTCTCATACAGTGGACCACAACACTCCTCCCTATGTGCAAGCAACATGGCGGCAGTGACTGCTGCTGCTGCCACCGCCTGTTACAATGCAGATGGGTGAGCCCACCCCCCATCGGCAAAAAGACCCACCCATTTACAATGTATGCTGAGGGGGTGCCCAATCCCCCTCAGCATCATGCGCAACCCCCAACAGTGTTTCTTTGCCAATGGGGCCCAATCCCAGTTGACCCGATCCCCCTTCCCTTTATGTGGCCGCGGTGTTGGCATAATGTCCCCCCCACTTTTGTTGTATGCTGCGGGGGGGTGCCCAATTCCCTATGGCTTTTGTCCTCCCCCTTCAGCATGTGCTGACGGGGGTGCCCAATCCCCAATCAGCTAAAGCATCCCCCAAAAAAACACTGAGGTGGCAGGCTGGGAGCCAATCGCAGCATGCCAAATCACCTCCATCCCGCAATGTTTTTTTTTTTTTTTTAAACCCTGTAAAAAAGAAAACGGTCCCTTGTGGTCTCCCTGCACCCTCCCACAACCCATGCTCACCCTCTGTGCACTCTGCCTTCCCACACACCCCCTCACCCCATACTTACCTCTGGAGTCTGGTGTGACAATCTTCGGTGGACCGGGAACACATCTGCACTCTTCAAAGCCCACCACAAACTGAAGAAATGCCGGTAAGTTGTATAATGGCATAAATAGGGTTTTTTCAACTTTGTGCATATCTCAGACATTTTTGGGAATTTTGACAGAAAATTTTCAACATGGGGTTTTTGGAACCCTTCCTCATGAATTCAGGCACTGTCATTTTGTTATTCGGTCTCAAAAGGTGATTTCGCGGTAACTGTGCGGAATTACCTTTGGGGACTGATTAATGAAACAACAGTGCCACTGTTCATGAGGGGGGCTCTCAAAAAGCCTATGTTGCAAATTTGGTGGAAAAATTAAAAAAAATGACTGTTTTTCAAGCGAGCATTGCGCAGTTTCCACGCACTCTCGTCACTTCATGAATTTGTAATATTTTCACTCCACATTTTCAAAATTGCCATTTTTCCACACCTCCTTATGAACAGTACAGCTGTCATTTTACATATCTTGGCTGAAATGTGTTTTTGCACATCCGGCGCAGAATAGCATGGTCACTGTACGAAATCAGTTTTCAAGACAGTTTGAGGACATGACAGTGATACTGTTCATGAGCAGAGGTCCTAAAATGCCTATATTGAAAATTTGGTAATGAAATTCCATAAAATTACTGTTACAAGTGTGCGTTGCGCAGTTTGCATGCACCCTTGTAACTTTGCAAATTTGCAATATTTTCATGCCAGATTTTCAACACTGCCATTTTTTCACACCTCCTTATGTCATTTTTCACATCCTGCCCTAAATGTGTTTTCGCACCTGTGCCACACAATGGCATGGTCACTGTGGGAAATCAATGTCTGGGACAACTTAACAAAATCACAGTGCCACTGTTCATGAGGGGAGGTCCCAAAATGCCTATGTTAAAAATGTGGTTAAAAAACAACAAAAATAATTGAGTTACTGACGTGTGTTGCACAATTTCTATGTATGCTCATGACTTCATCAGTTTTTCATATTTTCACTCATGATTTTCAACATTGCCATTTTTTACATGTCCTCATGAACAATACCGTTATCATTTTCCACATACTGCTCAAAATGTGTTTTCACCCCTGTGTCACCAAATGACGTAGCTGCTGTGCAAAACCACCTTTCAACTAACAAACTGATAGTGCTGCTCTTCATGAGGAGGGCTCACAAAAAGCCCATGTTGAAAATTCTGCAGTGAAATACCAACACACACCTACAGTGTTATGGTTTCCAACTGTAGCACCGCACCCTGTACAGACTGACAGGCATCAGGGGTATGATTTGGGATCATCAGCTGTAAATGCTCACGTCATTCCACCCCCGCCAGTGTCAGGCACTGTGGTGTGCCTTGCACTGTTCGGCCACAAAGTTCACCCCATTCTTCTATATTGCACCCACCTCAGTATATTTCCTTATGGAATGGGGTAAGTACAATGCCCAAAGACCCCAAAGCACACCACAACATGTCTACAGGGTAGGGTGAAGTAAAATGGCAAGAGCATTATAGCTGATGACCCAAAGGCACACCCCAATGCCTGTCGGTCTCTGCAGGGTGGGGATGAGGTTGGTGTCACTTCAGTACTTTACTACCATTCCTATTATGCATCTCTAACTCCTGCACTACCAATGCCAATGCCAGGTGGACAACATTCGGCATAGACAAATGCTTGTTTGTATGGTGGTAATCCTTGTTCATCAGGAAAAAAATTGTTTTTTATATGGTCGTCATATTGTTTGTATTTTTAGAAAAAATTCAAAACCCACAAAAATGACATCTTGCATACACACCAACACATGTATCTTGCTCATCAGGACCCCAGTAGGTGGATTCTGCATGCAGTTATTGGAAAAATGACCATGAATTGTGTTTTTTTTTTCATTTTAAAATCCTTTATCGTGGCTCAATTTTCTTTTTTCATATGGCCACACAAAACCAGACTTCAGCCGCACCAGAAAGTATCCCTTCATACAAAATAATGATTTGGACTTAGTGGCCTGGAATCTCAAAGCCCTAAGTTTGACACAAGATGCCTGTGCCAAACATAAGTGGCACCTTATGTCAAACACTTCCCCTTGAGATGTTCACAAAGGCAGCCTGTATCAATCGCAGGCTGCCTGCTCCAAATGGGTCTTGTGCCACCCTGCACCCAAAAATGGGCTGCAACATGGTGCTAGGGTGCAAGTGGCAGATGCTAACTACCATATCCTCAAAAATGAGATTCACAGATATCTCCCAGAGGGAGAAACTATAAGTACCCTAGATTGTTTTTCTCTGGGAGGGCTGCCTATATGTGGCAATGTGCTGCGGTCCCCCCTCCCCGATCCTGATGTAACAATACAAGAAATTAATAACTAAAACCCCTCCTCAGTAGTCTAGCAGTTACCCCCCACCCTGATGCCATCTGTAATAAATAGATAGTGCGTGGAGGACTTTTAAATGGTGGGGTAAATGTATGAATGAGTATTGATAGGGGAGTAAGTGGAGTAGTTGGGTAGTGGGAGGAAATTGTTTTGGTTGTGGGGAGGGGACTCAGGGGATTGGTGAATTGTTAGCATGATTGTATGACAGTGAACCCAGATAAGATGTGTAAGGGCAAGAGCAATGACTGCATAGTGTACTCGGCTACCCAGTTGCATGACCTCCATCCCTTCACTGATGCACCTACAGTTATGTGTACATGCTCATTGAACTCAATGAGTGTGTACACTTTATAGTACGGTGCTCGATGACAATTCATTCAGGGCCGGTGGCAAAGGTGTGAGATGGGCTGTGCCAGTCCTGACTCTGTTTCAGGATGGGGGAGCAGGGTGGTGGGCACAACCTGCTGGGGTGGGGAGTGTAGGCACTGGACCACCAGGCATAGGTGTTTTTTATTCTGTACCTCAACAAGCAGCATTGAGCATCAGGAAGGGGGATGGGGGATTTATTACAAATATTTCTTACGGGCGGCATTGAGGAAGGGAGTGGGAGGGGGGTTTATCCTTTATTGGCTGCATCGGGTATCAGGGAGAGGAATGAGGGATTTCATAAACATAATTCTTATGGGCAGAATCTGGGTGGTAGGGGGGGCCACTGTAAGACCAGGGAAGGGGAAATGATTGCATATATTAATAATGGATGGCATTGGGCAGGGTGAAGGGGATCTATGTCTTACAGGATTGGGCATCGGTGTGGGGGCCACTATACCACCAATGAAGGAGGCTGTTCATAATGGTGAAATTACATGGCACATCAGGGATTTGGGAGGGGACTGCTATGCCACCAACAAGGGGTTACTGTTTTATGTTATTTAATGGGGCACATCAGGGAGGGGGACCGCTAGCCCAACAGGGACTAGAGCGGCACACAGCTGCTCCATGGCTTGCTGCTAACCCTCCCTGTGCACTGTCTGTTTGGTACACTGCCATGGTTTCCACAACCCATGGGACTTAATTGCTGGGAGCTTGCTCAATTGAGAGTAAGGTGCAGGGTCTCTGGAGCACTGGGCTTCAGCACAAGCTGCTGTTTGCGACAGCTTGCGCTGATCCAAACCCACTTTGAGAATTAGGCCCAGTGTTTTATTTTCCCAATTATTTTTTTGTATGAAGGCATTCTTTTTTATATGAAGAAAAAAAATACAAAAAAGATCCCTTCCTACGTAAAAAGAATCAGGAAAAACCACTAAGTCCAAAATCTTTTTTATATGAAAGGATCCTTTTTTCATCTGTTTTTTTTTCATTCATATGAAAAAGGATGTATTCATATGAAAAAAGACTTTTCACTTAGTTTTTTTACCACATTTCAACTTCAACAATCATTAACTCATTCAATATTTGGAGTTAGGGGACAATCTGTATATCAAAATAAATGCTTTACTGGGTACTACAAGAATAATACATAATACACCCCCCCCCAAAAAAAAACACATTTAGGGAGCATATTAAAAAAATATATATATGTAAAACATGAACATTCCCATAGGATAATATTGGAAGTTGAACAACCCATTCAGTCAAGCAAATAAATGGTGTTTTGGCACAAATGGAACTGTAGAGACAGAAGGCCCCTGCGCTTCCACAGGCAAATGGATATGTTCAACCAGGTCTCAAAGGGACCTGTGTGAATGAGGATAGGGTTATACTATTTAAAAAAGTAAGGAAATTGTAAAAAAAAAATCTTTGTTAATGCACTAGTTAAGGTTAAAGTGACAGAAGAATGGAAATGTGGTGTTAGGGTTCCCAACCCTATTTATTTATTTATTGAATTTTGATGACTGAGTAGGTCCACTGAGACAAGACAGTCCCTTTTTCAGTGATGACCGGGGAATATAAGCATTCCACAAATGATCCATATTAAACATAGTAGATGGACATTAAACATAATAACAACAGTGGTACAAACAGTGGTAACATTAACAAGTAGAAATATTCAACAATTTGATGCAGTATGTACATAAGATAGAGAAACATCATATATTTTAGGGCATAAACAACCTTCGGGCTCATTGGGTACACAGAGATTAACAATACTACAAGTGCTAGAAAGATAGGGTAAGTGCCAGAGGTGGATTACCAGAGGGTGAGGGGAAAGAGTGCAGAAGGGGAGACAGATTAGGGCAGTGGGCAGGTGCAGGAGTAGGAGTGGGAGAATTGTCTCCTGATATTGTGTTTGAAGGCATTTGTTGAGGGACAGAGTTTTAGTTCCTGAGATAGAGAGTTGAAGAGCTTGGGTCCCATAAAGGAGAGTGTTTTCTGGCCTTGAGTGGTCTGCAGAAGGAACAGTGAAAGAGAGAGTGGAGGACAGTCTAGTGGTCCTTGTAGTGGTGGTTGTCTGGAAGAGAGAGAGAGAGGTGAGGCAATTAGGGAGCAGTCCACGGAAGAGTTTGAAGAAGAAGGTATCCACTTTGCAGTTGAGGTGGGCCCAAAGGGAGGACCAACCAGTGAGCTTATAAAGGTCCCAGTGGTGTGTGAGTTTAGGAAGACCAGAGGTGAAGCAGATAGCATTGTGGTAGGAGCTTCGAAGTCTGGAGACATTTTTGATGTAGTGGCAGAGGAGGAAGACAAGAGAACCATAGTCGAAGACAAGAAGGAGGAAGCTGAAGACTAGGAGGGATTTGGATTCCCTATTAGGGTAGTGCTTAGTTCTGTGAAGGATACCGAGGCATTGGTGGGCTTTTTTGATTGTGAGGCTAGTGTGAGCATTGAAATTGAGGTGGCTATCCAGGAGTATACCAAGATACTTGAATTCACTTACTCTTTCAATGGAGTAACCAAGGTTGTCATAGTGGGAGAGGTCAAGGCCTTGGGGTTTTTGGAGGCTGGAAAAAAACATGAACCTATTTTTTTTTTGGAGTTGAGTTCTAGACCACTGGACATGAACCAGGTGTGAAATCTGCTAAAACTGAATTGGAGTTTGTTAATGAGAGTGGTGAGGTTTCTGTCCTGACAGAAAAGTGCTGTGTCAGTAGCATACAGAATAATTTTGGAGGAAGTGCAGATGTCAGGAAGGGAGTTAATGACCAGGGAGAAGAGAAGAGAAGAGAAGAGAAGAGAAGAGAAGAGAAGAGAAGAGAAGAGAAGAGAAGAGAAAAGGGTCCAGAATGGCCCCTGAGGGATGCTGTATTTGATGGGACAGGGTTCAGAGAGGACAACGCCAATAATGGTACAATGAGATCTACCCGTTAGGTAATCCTTGAACCAGAGGCAGATCTTAGGAGAGAAATGGAGGCCAGCCAAGGTATGAAGGAGAACTTCATGCCTGACGAGGTTGAAGGCTTTGGTGAGGTCCACGAATGCAGCACTGGTGTAGAGGCCTTCATTACTGGCGTTGTCTGTGGAGCGGGTGAACTTGATGAGGGCAGTTTTGGTATATTGTGGTGAGCACAGAACCCATGCTGGGCCTCCATAAGCAGGTTGCATTTGGAGAAGAAGTCTGTGGTTTGCCTGTGGACCACTTTCTCTTAAACTTTAGAGGGAGGGGCAAGAAGGGAGATGGGGATGGTAGTTGGATATTAGATCCTTGGAACCAGGTTTGTGAAGAGGTTTAATAATGGTACACTTCCATGCTTTAGGGAAGGACCCCATGCAGAAGGAGTGATTGAGGATGTTAGTGAGTGGAATGGCCAGGGAGTCACAGACAAGATGGAGAATTCTGAAGTCAATGTTGTCAGTGCCATTTTATGGTCTTGGGTCATTTGTTCTGATTAATTTGACTACTTCAGCAGGGGTTAGGTGTATGATTATGGAACTTGGGGTGGGAAACTGGGAGGGGTGCAGGGTAAATGGGGTGGGAGGGGAGATGGGCTTGTACTGATCAAGGTCACTGAAGTATTTATTGAGAAGAGAGGCTAATTCACTTGGCTTGGTGGTGGTTGTCCCTTCATAGGTGAGACAAATATGATCCTCAGAAATTCCCCTATCAATAAGGTTGTTAAGAATGTTCCAGGTCCTTCTAGGGTTCCCCTGGCAGCACGTTGTTTTTACAGGATGAAGGAGGATTTAGGAGATCTTGTGGAAGATTTGTACCTGTTCCTGAGGATTTTGAAGTCTTGGAGGAGTTGGGGGGGGGGCTTTGTGTTTTCTGTACAACTTCCAGGCTCGGTCCCTATCCCTCATTAGTTTGTGAAGCTCGGGTGTGACCCATTCTTTGCTAGAACCCTTGACCAGGATTTTCTTAAGTGGGATGAAATGGTCACAGAGGGCAAGGAATTTAATGCTAAAGGTTTCAGCCTTGGGACAGAGAGATTTGGAAGAATATCCTTAGGAGGCAACTGACACTGCCCCTTGGGGGGGGGGTGATCTCGGCCATCTGCAGGGAAATGTTCAGTGGAAGACCTGGGTGAGCATCAGCCAGATCCATCACATCCACCCAGGAAGTTAAGGCTCGAATTGTAGAAGTAGAAGGGAGAAGACCAGCCACCTTTTCTATCCCAGGAACAGGTCCTGCCTTAACTGAATCACGTGGGAGTAAGAGTGGGTGGGGGTTCCCCACAAACAAAGAGGTATCAGCATGTCCCACAGGGGAAAGTCAGTGGGAGCTGGGGGTTGTGAGGTCCCAGAAAACTCCATAGTCAGAGGAACTGAAGTAGGCAATTGAAAGTTCTCAGTATGCACCTGCTGGTCATTACTGCAAAGTAGGGCTGACTCTGAAGTACCCTGGCACTAATGGGAAACAGAAGCTCTGGTGACCTCACAAGGAGAAGAAGCAGAAGTACTAGGTGTAGGAGTAAAAATAGTAGGCTTTAGAGTAGTCCCAGTCTGAGTGGAATCTTTCCCAAGTAGTGAAGATGGATCAGACTGAGCTGTAAAAGCAGGTTCTGCAACAGGCACAGGTGAAATACGATGAGAAGGAAATGAAACACAGGCTGGAAGACTCAGGGACTCCGTCCCAGAGAAAGATCATGGGACTGGAGGTCATTTGGACCCTTTCCAGACTGGGCCTTCAACTGGCAATGCAGGCACAAGAAAGATATCTGACATTAAAGGCAAAGAATCATCCTTCACAAGCAGGGAAAGGCAACCCCCTGTAAACAAATCTGGCTTTGCACATGGAGCCCATGAATATCTAGGAGGACTGCTGCATGCCAACTGCTGGATGGCAGTCGCCGAGGGGGCAGCCCCCACAGCCCATTCTGCCCCATCCTGTGCCAGAGTCCAGCTAGCTTCCAGCAAAGCTCCAGCTGGTAGCCAAGGAGCCACATCCACCAGTTCCAAGGTAGGCTGACAAGGAAGTTCTGACTCTGAAGAGGGAGCCTGCAATGTAACATGTTGGTGCATCTAAGAAGCAGTATCAGTAAAAGAAAAGTTCATTCCTGATGGGGCAGCCCCCAAAGATGAGTGGAGAGCACAGTCCTCAAACTCCAACAATTGCAGCAGTCTCCATTGGCATCTATGAATTTCTGCCAACCTTAGTGCTGTGTCATGGGGAAATGGATCAACAAACAGAGGTGCATGGTGCAATCCCATCTGCTGAGAAGAAGGCTATCCAAAAACTGCTCCCTACAGCATTCACAGAATGTCCAAATGTTCTGGAGTCACAGAACTCCCAAAGGTCTCCACTGAGGCATCCAAATTGAGGACTGAAACTCAGCCAGGGAAGACACTGCATAGATATCCATGGCTTCATATAAATCCTGGTGAGTAGAATTAATTGTATCATGTCACATCAAGTCTTCCAATGAAAGCACTGCAGGCTGCGGTAGCACCACATCATCACCTCCTGGTTCCACAGTAACACTAAGGTCAGTCATCCTGCTGACCACACAGAACAGAGCTCTCCCTACCATCAAGAGAAGAGGAATTTTCCATGTGTCCTAGCCAAATTTCCCCCATTCACTAAAAAAAAGCAAACAATAGCTTTATCTGGTTCAGTTTCAACTAGTTACCATCTGCATCTCCCCCCTTCCCCTGTATAAGAATGAAAATAGGCAGAATTTCTACCCCCTCCTTTCTGGGTCAACAAAAAACAAAATAAAAAAAAAGTTGCATATGGTGGCCAGTCAATGTGGTGAGAGGAGGGCTGTGCTGCTCTCCATATGGGCTCGATCTCCATGATCTCTGTCATTACATACAGCAGCCGGCTGAGGTGTTGAGAGGAGGGTTGTGCCAGTCATTGTATGGGCTCCCCACATCATGGACCCACCTGACCACCAAAGACAATTGGGGTGGCAGGTTCTTGTACCCAACCTGGTGTGGGCCATGTAGGGGGGGCACTAGACATCAGGGACTTAAATGGGTTACGGCAGGACTTAATCTGCAGTGAGTGATTGGAGGGTTGGGGGTGCCACTAGACACCACGGAAACATAAATATGGGTGGGGCAAATGATCCAAGGTTGGGGGGGTGCCACTAGACACCAAGGAAACAATACTGAGCAAGTGATCAGAGGGTGGGGCTGCCAGTAGACAGCAGGGAAACATAAATATGGGGTGACAGGTCAGTGATCGGAAGGTGGGGGTGCCATTAGACACCAGAGAAACATAAATATGGGGCAAGCGATCAGCGGTAGGGGTTGCCACTAGACACCAGGGAAATTTAAATAGTGGATGATGGGTGGGTGAGTGACTGGAGGGTTGGGGGTGCCACTAGATACCAGAGAAACATAAATATGGTGCAAGCAATCGGATGGTGGGAGGATGCCATTAAACACCAAGAAAACATAAACACAGTACAAGCTAAATGAAGAATGGTGGGGTGCCACTAGGCTGCAGGGAAACATAAACTGGGGGTGATGGGCAAGTGATCAGAAAGTGGGGGTGCCACTAGACACCAGAGAAACATAAATAGGGAGATAACAATCGAAAGGTGGGGGTGCCACTAGACACCAGGGAAACACAAATATGTGGTGAGTGATCGGAGAATGGGGGGGGGTGCCACTGGACATTAGGTAAGTTTTTTTGGTTTTTTTCTATGGGGATGGTGCAGGTCTGATCACTGAACTGAGGAATAATTACATGAATTTTGGATTAATGTTTTAGTTCCACAGTTCATGTGTTTTATTTTGCAGTTCAGTGGGACAATTCTGCAGAACAAGGTGATTCTGTCTCCTGGGTTCTCCCTTTTCCCAGTAAGGCTCATCCTAATTCCCTTGCACAGTATTTTTGATAACCTCTCTGCTGATTCATACTGTACCCAAGTACTTAACCTTAACTCCTTCACAGATTTTACTTTATCAAATGTCTTGGTGTCCAGTTTCTGAGAAACTTATGTTACCTGTTTACTGAGGCCCAAGGTCTTCCTGCATATAAAGTATCAAAAAGTATAATGCATACTGGGTGCCCTCAACTGCTCCCCTCCATTGATACAGCTCATATGTGGCACAGCTGAAAGGGTATTAAAGTGCTTACCTTAATATTCAATGCCTGATGGCAAACATGGTAGAACTTGAATCCTAGTTTAACTATTTCTAACCAGGTATTCTCGGAATCTGCAAGTGTTAGCTTAAACAATTCATGCCAAACTCTGCCTGTTCCCTGTCTAATTTTAACTTTATTAGACTCAATCATCCTGAGTGGGGAAGGGGGTCTAATTGTTTCTGTATTTCAAAAATGATTTAAATTATCTTCTATGTAGTATGATCTTCATACAATGCCCTGCTGTGAATTTTTGCATTTGATTCTCCTGCTGGGTGATACTAAGAAGCTTCATTTGGCCTGTACTTACAGTCCTTTTAAATGCGGGATTTCAGCTTCTCCCACCTAATCAACCAGGTTAGCCTAAGGATTAGTAACAATAAAGTATCAATCATGGGTGACATTATCCTTGACTGGCTAGATAAGAATACTAAATCCTGTGAATGAGTGGTCAGTAATATAAACCTCCCTCAGTTTATCTATGCTCCAACAAGACCTTCTATTAAAGGGGCACATCATATCCTGACTCAATCAGTGACCATTCTCCTATGTACTGTTTATGGAAGGTCTATTTGGTAAAGATTCCCCACAAATTCATTACCTTAAGGGATGTCTCCAAACTGGACACTGCTAGTTTTCGTGCTGACATAGCCCTGGTTGACTGGCCCCCTATTTACTCTTTCTCAGATGCTACAGTACAATAGCTGTCTCCCACCATGTTGCTCAGGTCACCACTCTGCAGGATAGACACATTCCCGTTATTAACAGAAGAGTCAGGGGTACAGCTATAAAAAGGCTTCTAAGAAATTTACCTTACTAGCTGAAGGCCAAGGACAAACATTATTTTTCTTCTAGGTCCTCTTCCAGTGTATCTAATTTGGATTAAAAACAGAAGACTCAGAAGAGTTTGCAAACAAGCTACCTATACTGCTAAAAATACCTTCTGGAAGGACCAGCTTCTAGCCACTGCTGGGGACTCCTGCAGTTTCTGGTGCTATATTGAGGGACTTATAGGTTCCTCCAGTAACCAAGACATTATTGACATGGTCCTCAGTAGGATAAACTGTAATAACACTGTAACTGTTACAGATGCTTTCAATGACCATTTCATTGATTTAACAGCATATACTGTATTTCTTATCAACCCATCAAAATAGCCAAACAACCTAACCCCTTTCTCCTAATCACTCTCAGTTTTTCCTGAAGGTTGTGACCCCAAAGGAAACTCAAAAATTGCTAAGCTTTCTCTCCCAGCACTAGCCCTTGGCCTGATGGGTTGGAACTTATGAGCCTCAACCTTGTGGCCCCTATCCTTGCCTCACCTATTGCCCACATGTTCAACCTATCACTAATCTCTGGAGCAGTGCCTGATATATTGAAAATTGCCAGTGTTGTCCCTGTTTCAATAAAGGAGACCCAAAACCTATTGATAACTACAGTTGTATTGCACTCCTGTGAGTTCCAGGAAAACTTTTGGAAAAGGTGGTTGCAGAGCAATTGATGGTCTGTCTTCATAAGTACAACCTGCTATCACCCAAACAGCATGCCTACTGCAAGGGGCATAGCACATCCAATAGACTCATCAAATTATCTAATGACATTAAAGTAGCTATGCATAAGGAAATGATGATGGGAGTTGTAGTCATTGACCTTTCTAAGGCTTTTGACCTAGTTGATCATCAATTATTTTCAAAACTGGTCATGCTAATCCTCTCCTCTCATGCTGTCTCCTGGTTTGTGAACAACATTGCAAAGAGGTTTTAATTCATAAAGTTTACGAAGATGCTATGGCATCTATTGAAGTTGCTGTTCCTCAGAGATCTATTCTTGTCCCACTGCTCTTTTCTGTCTTAGTCTACAATCTTTCTCTTTTGTTTGTCTCTTTCTCCTCTCTAGTTTATGCAGATGACTTTGCTCTTTATTTTGGTTCCCAGACTGTAAGCCATATTAGCTTGAAGCTTAGCTGCAAAATTCAGAATATTCAAATCTAGCTCACAAAAATAAATGGGTTCTTAATGCTAAAACGATCCAGGCTATTCCAAGCTTATGAGCAAGTACAAAAGAGCGAGTGCAAAAGAGCGAGTGAATAATAGTGAATGTCATTTTAATGACCTGGTTTTTATAGTGTGTGGTTGTTTCAGCAATGTAGGCAGGGAGTTGTTGAATAATGTAGGCAGTGATGGGTGTGGTGGGATCCATGTTGGCAATATAGAGTAGAAGTTAGGGCCCCTGCCTAGGAGTGCCCTTGCTAAGGTTGACAGACCTGGGCTTGAATCTTGCAATGATTGTTTTTTTTGTTATAGTTGTATTTATGTTGTGCCCACTTTCACCCTCCTGACTTTGTCCCCCTCCATGATTTGCATTCCCCTGGAGTGGGAACAGTTTATCTGCCCCCATGACTTACTCCCCCTTCTCGAGTTGTGTCCTCTCATAAAATATCCCCCTTCCCGAGTTTTTCCCTGTCCCTGCGTTCCGTGCCACCTGGTGTTGATTATATAATTTAGGGGGGTGTGGTGGTGACATCCCCCCCCCCACAGAAAGTCATTTTAGGCACTGTTTTAGTCAATAATGGCGGTCGCTGTTATGTGTACTTGCTGTTTCTGCACTAGCTCTTTAGGAGTTGTGTTTTTTGTGTATGCTCTTTTTTTCATGCTGTTTTGACATGGAACCTTCCAAGTTCAGAACTTGTGTGGATACCATAGAAGTCACATCTGCTGATGGCTACTTACTGTACTTACCACAGTTGACTAATTCAAATATTGAGGCATCACTTTTGATCCCTCATTTTATTAGTCCCCACATATTCCCTTAATCTGCAAGGTAGATAGTATTAAGCTTGGCATAGCCTACAGAATTAGACACATACTGTACTTTCCTTGAATGCTAGATTTCCCACTGATAAAGCAGTCCTCTTACCTAACCTACACTACAGCCTTCTAGCTTTTGTCTATATCTCTAAAAATATCCTGGCTAAATGGAATGTGACATATAACAATATGTGTTGTTTAACACTGTCCTCCAGCTGTCTCTTTCAGCACTGCAATCTGTATTCAACCCTTGGATGACTATCTACACCCACTGGAGCTCTTATGATCTTGGGTGTTTTCTAGCTTACTACGTAAGATCCTCTACTTCTGCCTCTATTGCTTTTCTCCTTCAATGCTTTTATCAGGCATACCCAGTGAGATCCTCTGACAGGTCCCTATTCTGTGTTCCCATATTCTGGAATTCCTTCCTGATGACCTTACAAAGTACTTCTTCCACCCCCACCCCTACCCTCACACACATACTTCAGAGGTGTCCTGAGAAAACATTCACAGACCTTCTCTACTTGTAACTCTACCTAAGGAAATAACTTCTACTTATGTTGTAAAGATGTTCTCATTAAAGGCTGGCTAACTGTTATTTAGAACATTACTGCTGTCCAGTGTTGTATTTGTTCTCATTTTAGGATGGCAAATTGGTGTGTGTGATTGCTGTTGTCTGCTCTATATAGTTATATTTCAGCTTACCCAGTTGTCTGCTCCATATAGTTATATTTTAGCCTACTGTGTTCTGGTTTGTTTCTGGAAGTTTTATCATGTTGTACTGTACTGTACCTGCAGTCGTATTCTGCCTTGCTTTACCTGTAATTCCTTATTAACTGTAAAGCTGCTTCTTTTGTATTCTCCCAGGTCATACCTGAAAATAGGCATGTATTTATCTAGTATACCCAACTGGTTAACAAAAGCTAAATAAATAAACAAATAACTAACTAACTAAATAAATAAATAAGTAGGAAGAAGGGGAGGCAGGGGAGGAAGAGCTAAGTAATTTGAAGAGAAAGCACCCAAGAGAGTAGAAGCATGAGGTAGAAGGTGAGAGCCAACCCAAGGAGGAATAGAGTGTATGGGCGGGCAATGCAAACCTGCAGATATTGTTGTAGGCCACATCCCATTTTGTGAGCATTGTTTTGGGAGGAATAGTATAAATAAGTGAATTGTACTGAAGGAATGGCAAAAGAAAGCCTTGGATTATAGCAAGTCTGGCTTTCAGAGTGAGGAAGTGGTGGAGACATTATACCAGACCTAGTTTGCAGTTAATAGATTTAAAGATGGTGGGGACATGAGTGGAGAAATCAAGAGTGGGGTCAATGGTGACACCTAGGAACTTGATGTTCTTGATGAAGAAGAGGTGTGAACAATCAGAGCAGCAAATGGCTTGAGGATTTAGACATGCCGCTCATTGTGTATTCAATCCAAACAGCATGGCTTTGGTTTTAGAGGTACTAAGAACTAGTTTATTGTTAAGAGGCCAGTTCTTAATATGGAAGAAGTCAAGGTTGAGTTGGGCATTTAGGGATGAGGGGAGCTGTAGTAAAGGGCAATAACATCAGTGTTCATAATTGTTGACTAGGAGGTAAAGACTGTGAGAAGGTTGTTGGCAAAAATAGAAAATAAATGTGCCCTAGAATAAAGCCTGGAGTAACTCCCTGTGTATCTAGAATAAGACTGGAGGAGGCATCTTTGAATTACATAAGTGATGTCTGTCTAGAAGGAAGCTAGAAAACCAAGCAGAACCATATAATTAGAGGCCAACATTTATTAATATGAGATGGCGAAGGGGATGGTCTTTGATGTCAAAGGCTTTACAGAGGTAAGTGAAGACAGCCTCCATGAGAAAGCCTTTATCCATTGTAGTATTGATGTCATTGATTACCTAGATCAGGGTGGTGGTGGTGATGCTGTGTTCTTTTGGGGAAGAGATGCTGACAAGGGGTGAAATTATAGTGCTGTAAATATTCAGTTAACTGAGTGGTGACTACCTTTTCTAGTAGCTTGCTGATGTGGGATAGGAGGAGATGGACCTGTACCAGGAGAGGAGCTTAGACTTTCCCTTTTTTGGGACTTTCACAATGTTGGTGATTTTCCATGAGGAGGGAATAGTACTCATAGTGAGGAAAAAGTTACAAATGTGAGCTATTTAGAGTGCAAGGAGGGGGCACCAAAGCAAAGAATTCTATGTTCAATTCCATCTGGACTGGAGATGGCACCAACAGGGAGAGAATTAAGTAGCTTATAGACTGCCTGTCTTGTAAGAATTTTCAGAAGAAATTGGTGGAGGGTAGGAGGGGTGAGAGCAGGGGCTGATCTGAGGGTCAGTCATGGCCTGTGGATGGGTGGGATGAGTCTGCTGAGAGGTCAGAGATCTGGGAGCTCGTGACCCGTGAAGTGGGCACATGAGGAAGGGCACCAACCATTACAGTGACACCTTCCTTGCGCAATCCACTCACGGCAACCAACGGGGAGGGTGACCAGATGAGGACATGTGCGAAATAGGCGACAGGATGTCGCAATACGTACACATAAGGGGGGGTGGGAGTGAGCACAGCGAGCATGGGCTGGGAGGTGGAGAGGCTGTAGGGGGTGGCGCTATGGTCATTGGTCGAGCTGTGGCATGGCGTCGGGGATTGGGCAATGGCTGGTGTGGCTGAGGTACTGGGTTGGTCCGGGCACTGTTGTGATTTTATTGAGCCCGGACCCAACTTTTTTATTTTCTTTCACCCCCCAACATCCACCCCCTGAAGTTGAAGTCCTTAAGTAGGGGTCTTGAGGTGAAACCCCCACGAGGGGGTGAGGCAGCCTCTCACAGAAAGTAGTAAATACGTCCTACGCCTGCTGGTAGGCGCTTGGTTGTCAGAGTGCCCAAATGTATTTGGCACTCTGACTGAGTGATAATGGTGATCGCTTTTAGGTGTTCGCCGTTATCACATAGACCCCTTTGAGCTGATGGTATTAGTAATAGTAATTTGGTAATTACAATGAATAGCTTGTGGTCCTCTCACCATCATTTAATGCCTGGAGTCTCTTACACCTTAAGAGACAATCTACAGAGGCTCTATTAACTTATACTATAATTATTTTTAAAAGTAGAACAGCAATGGGAATGACATTTATTATGAAATGGATAGTAAAAATTCTGAAACCTGATTGTCTGATACCACTTTTTTAGAATGATAGATTCCCAGTAAATAATCCTGGAATGAAAGCAGGTCCTGCCATCACTCATTTAATTTACATGAAAATCTTGCCAACACTTTTCCCACAAACAGCACAGCTTCCCTGGCATCTACCACCAGCTCATTTTCTTCTCTTTACAGTTCTCAGAGACAAACCCACTAAAGCTTATATTTTTCCTGATTACATTGTTCAGACACGATCCACTCCTCAAGCCCACAGTACTGGTCATAATCACAGCCTTCTTAACTGAAACTACACTACAGCTGTCTCCTAGTTGCCCACTATGACTTCAGCCCTATTTGGCATCACATAACTGCAGCCAAAGGCAGTTTCAGCCTTCCTGTGTCCAACGGCACTTAATTCCTATAAAACATAACAGGCAGGATCACACTGTACCTGACAGAAATTAAAAACATGCAGAAAATCTATCTATCTATCTATCTATCTCTCTATCTATCTATCTATCTATCTATCTACCTCACTATCCCTCTGTCTCTCTGTCTGTCTATATGTCTGTTCTCTATCTATTTTTCTATCTAGCTATCTATCCCTCTGTCTCTCTGTCTGTTCGCTATCTATCTCTCTATTTCTCTGTCTCTGTCTGTCTGTTATCTATCTATCTATCTACCTATCTATCTATCTATCTATCTATCTATCTATCTAATCTATCTCTATCCACATGATAGGAATTTGACCATGTTAATGTAATCTCTCTGTTGTCAATGTAATTATTTTCCTTTCTGCTTGTTCTCATATAACTTCTTTATTGGACTGAATGACATAGGGCAAATAATGTGTAGTTTAGGTCACATGTCCCAGCATCTATAGAAACATAGAGACGTATAATTTGATGTCAGATAAGGACCACTTGGCCCACCTATTCTGCCCATTTCCTACCTGATGGATAAGCTGCAGATCCTAGTTAACCAACAGCCTACTTCCTCCGACCCCCCACTAGAACTGCTATATGTCAGTCCCATGCATTCTTGAATTTCCCCACTGTTCTTGGCTCCACAACCTCCTCAGGAAAGCTGTTCCATATATACACAACCTTCTCTGTGAAAAAATACTTCCTCACATTACCTCTGAGCCATCCCCCCTCTCTCTTCAAATTGTGCCCCCTTGTTCTTGCATATCTCTTTTTCTGAAATATACTACTCTCTTGGACTTTGTTAATTCCCTTGAGGTACTTGAAAGTTTCTCTCATTTCCCCCTTCTCCCTTCTTTCCTCAAGGGTATACATATTAAGCTCCTTTAGTCTTTCTTCCTATGTCTTCTGGTGCAGACCCTGCACCATTTTGGTTGCCATCTTCTGGACAGCCTCCACTTTGTCAATGTCTTTGCAGAGATAGGGTCTCCAGAACTGCACACAGTACTCCAGATGGGGTCTCACCAACTGCCTGTAGAGAGGGATAACAATTTCCTGTTTTCTACTGTTGATGCCTCTCCCTATGCATCCCAGTATCCCCCCAGCCCTCCTTATTGCCTTCTTACATTGCTTGCCCACCTTTAGGCCACCTGATATAATTTTCCCCAGGTCCCTTTCCATTTTTGTTGTCGTCAGTATTTCACCCCACATTGTATACTCTTCCCCTGGGTTTTTGTTTCCCAGTTGCATTACCTTGCACTTGTTTGCATTGAATCTAAGCTGCCGTACATTTGACCATTCCTCCAACCTTGCCAAGTCCCTTCTCATCCTTTCCACTCCATCTTGTGTATCAACCCTGTTGCAGATCTTTGTGTCATCTGCAAAGAGACATACTTTTCCTTCCAGTTCATCTGCAGTCACTTATAAAGACATTAAAAAGGACCGGTCCCAGTACTGAACCCTGTGGTACCCTACTAGTAACACTCCTTTCTTCACTGTGGACTCCGTTTACTATTACCCTGGGAAACCTACAGAGGAAAACAGTTGCCAGGTGTGAGACTGCTACTTTTCCCACTGAGGTATCCTGAGCAGCTAGGAAATAAACGATATAATAAAAGATTGTGAGGGAGTATACATAGAGAGGGTTCCCACACTCAGACAATAAAGACAAGAGTATGTCATAAAACCTTAGGGATTGGTTTCAGAGATGCGATCATGCACTGATGATGTTGCTAGGTGGAAAACGGCAAGTCTGCCTGGCAGAGGTAAACACACACAGACCATGCACTCATGTAGGTGGGAAATACTGAAGAAGGCTGACACTATTGAGAGAAGTCCCATGCTACTGCCCTAAGTAATTACATAGAAAAGAGCAATCCCAACTCTTTCTCTCTCTCTCTCTGTCTCTGACTTTCTGCACCTTTTGGAGAAGGCATGGGGTCTGTCTCTTGGTGACTGTCCTCAATAGGGAGAAGAGCCTTGCTCCCATAGCTAGCTTATCTAGATAAAGATTGTACAGTCTTAGTGAATGCCTCTTTTAAGTTAGCCGGCAGGCAAATATAGATCTAAGTGTGAGATTAGATTGTGAGTTTATTCTACAAGCCACCTATCTGTTCAAACGGTTTTATTTTCCTATCCTGTCAATAAGTATATATTTTTGTTTGCTGTACCTATACTGTTTGTAATATCTTGCAACATCTAGTAGTAAAAATCTATTTTTATAGTACCAGTGGCTTTGCATCCTTATTGCAAAGGTAATTTTAATATTTCTGCTGAGCAAAATGATTGTTTTTGATTGAAAGCCCACCATTCAAAGTGCATGCTACAAAATGCTACTGTGTTGGCCTTCCATGTCCCCAGAGCAAGACAGAGGTATTGTCCTGGTATTACCAGGTGGTGGCAGCAGGAGACATAATGCAGACAAGACTCTATAGAAGCTGATATAGCCCAAAGGAGTTTTTGTCACAATCCCCATGATCTATTTATACTCACGATTACTTGACAGAAAAGTTCTCACCTTTAGCAAGAGTTCACACTTGTGAAACTAGAAGAAATATAAATGGAAAGATATTCATCCCCAAAGATGTAGTACAACTAATTATGACAAAGCATCATTTCTGCATGCAGACCCTGTACTATAGAATATTTGTATCTGTAGTTTGTGTATATTTATTTTACCAGGAAAAGGCTTTACTGAGCAGTTTTCAGTTACAAGGAATCCTGTATGCAGAACCTGTATTATATTTGTATTTTGCATTAATCCATTTAACTACTGTACCAAAACCAGAGACCAATAAAGCTAGTAATTATAAAAAAACAATATATGGGTAGGCAAGGCAAATAAATGTTATTTATATAGTGCCCAATCCAAGGGGCTGTTGGTGCATCACAACAGATAACAGAAACAATAATTTAAAAGCAGATTATAAATAGTAACTATTAATAAAGCGGTACCAGATACAAAACTCAAAGAGTACAGTTCAGGTTTTACATAAATTTGAAATGGTCCAGCAAAGGAGCACATCTCATCTTTAGGAGGAAAGGCATTCCATAAGATTGGGACCACCATTCTAATGTCCTGATCATGAAGCGCTTAAGTCTGGATCTAGGTGAAGAAAGGAGACTTACATCTACTGACCAGAGTGGGTGGCCAGGAGCATAAGGAGTCAGGAGACCTTTCAGCTAGCCTGGACCTAGACTGTGCAGGGCCTTGTATATTAAAAAGCACAATTTGAAGTTGATACGCCACTGCACTGGCAGCCAGTGCATAGCATGGAGAACTGGCATGATATGCTCAAATCAAGAGGCTCCAGTAACCAGTCGGACAGTCACATTCTGGACAAGCCACAAGCCATACACATATAAGAGAGAAAGAAATACATGCCTTGGCTAGTACTTGAAACCAGCCCACCTGGAATACCATTCTGGTTGCACTACAAGCTGCACCACGAAGGCAACTGGAAACTGGAATGTCCGAAGTAATACATCAGCTTCATAGATAACTCAAGGTACACAGCATTGGTTCCACCCTTGGAACATGCTAGCATTAGGGCACTGAGTCATTACGGTGCCAAACAGCGATGTCTCCAACCACTCTTTTTGCGGAAGGCTGCGCCCACCTACACCCCTCCTTGTGGGGAACTATGCTGCCCCCCCCCACATGCCCTAACTATAGATTCTAACTCGAGGTGGACAGATATTGGGGACAGGGTGGCAAAGTTGGATTTGGGTGCTGTAGTGACTCGGCACCTTAATGCCAGTGCCCTGACGCACTGTGATGCACAGCATTACACAGTCCAGCCTAGACATAGCCAGGATGTGCACCAGAGTCAATTTTATTGAGATGGTACATGCCACTGTGGACAACAGCTGACACCTAATATTCTAAGGTCAACCTGGAGTCCACAGTGACCCCCAGATTTCTCACTCTATCTAGTGCTTTGAGCATGATGCCATCTAAAGATGGAAGGACTGCTTCAGTGCTTGTCACTGCAGAACCATACTTACCCAGTTCCTCCAATAGTACCTCCCTCTTCGATGGATTAAGACTAAGCCAGCTGGCTGCCATCCAGTCTTGGATTTCCCTAAGGCACTCACTCAGTTCTGAGACTACAGCACTATTGTCAGGAGTACAAGATACAGTACATATAGCTGGGTATCATAGGCATAACAATGAAAACCCAATAATGATCTCCCTCAATGGCAGCATATAAATGGAAAACAACATAGGATCTAAAATCGACCCCTGAAGCACACCACAGCAGTGCTACCTGCTGCATCCCACCAGATAAGTAGGACTCAAACCACCACAGCATCCTTACAGCAAGTCCTACATAGTGCTTCAGATGAGCCAGCAACTCCCATGGTCCCCCATGTCAAAAACTGATGAAAGGTCAAGCAAGATGAGAATGGAATGATGCTCATTATACAATGGCTATGAAAATGAAGCACCCTGATTGGCTGGCTGGCACCTTCTAGCCATTGTAAATCCTACTATCACCCCACAGAAAAGGTTGTCAGCCACCAGTCAGTCACATCAAAAACTTCCCCTCAAATCTTTCCAAGCACCACAAACCCAGGACTCGGAGAGATGGCAACGGACAGCAGAGAAGCCAAATTCCTAAATTCACAGTACTGCTGTTCCCACTATGAACCCTCAAATGCCAGGTTTTGTACACTGTTCCAGAAAAAGAGACACAGATACACTCCCTTTAAAAATAATATTTAAAATAAAAATCTCAGCTTCAAACACAGTGCCGGAAGTCAGAAACGACCGCACACTGAAGCTGATCAATGTAATTACGTGCAGGACAACATGAGAGAGTGGCTTTGTGTTTCTCCCTCTCGACTACAAACTCTTCCTGCACCAACCATCAACTGTCCGTTGCCCCTAATTACATTTAGTCCCACAGCACAGCTTTATTTTAATAACCCTCAGCCACTTGCCACACACTCTGAGCAGAACCCCCCCCCGCCCCAAACTGAGGTAACAGCAGCCATTGTAACAGTCAGCAAGTTTTCTTACTAAACGCTGCTGACAGGATGCCCCTCGCTCTCCCAGCCAGTAACAGCTAGCACCAGCTCTCTTGCTAAACAAAACACTGTTGACAGGATGCCTCTCAGTCTACCAGTCCCTCAGCTCGGCAGCAAAATTAAAACAAAACAAACAAAAGAGAGACTAAAAGACTGCATCAGCTGCACTAGAAAGCATATTGATGAGTTCTGACAGGATGCCTCTCAGTCTCCCAGACAGTCATCTGTGCCACAAAATTAAAGCAAAAATGAAAGAAAATGTAAAATAAATACATACTGAAACAGTATTAGTTGCAGACAGGGAAGGGGACACCAAGCATCTCAAGATTCTACATAACAAAAGGGAACTATTTTTTTTTTTGGTGCAACAATACATTCCACAAAAATAATTTAACCTGCAAAAACTCTATTTTTTAATTTTTCTTTATACAAAAAGTGAAGGGGGACATTGTATAATTGCAATATGCCACTCCAGCATATGAGTGATGCCAGGATTTACTCACTTCCAGTGCAGTTTATTCACTTGGTCTGTGGCCTCTTGAATGAACCACACCAGGTGTGGGTAAATCCTGGCATCACCTACATCCTGTCATGGTATATCACTTAACTATCCCATGACAGGAGATCACCCAAACTAGAATAATCTGTGTACTATGGTGAGATTGGAAAACAGACTAGAAAAGCTCATAGATGTCAATTTACTCCAAGGGTAGTTCCAGCTGCACTACATTCACCTTTTTGTTCAACTTCTTTTTTTTTTTTTTCTATAGAGGTTTTTATCCTACAGAGCCCTGGCATGTAGCTTCAGCCCTCTTGATGGAGGGACTCTGTCTCCGGTCCTGCCACTACATACTTGCCGATCCCCGGTAGTTACCCCGTGGATTGCCCCCCATGGCAGGGCCAGGAAGGAGGTTGCCAACTTCTCCTGCCTCCTGGAGATCCAGTCCAGAACTGGGGATGGCCACCAGGAGCAGCGGACCATCATCGAGCCTGCCAGGTTTGTTTTCTTCCATTTTTCCCCGCTGTCCCTCCCCTACAGACATAAGGTCATTGGATCAAGCCTCCTGACCCATACTGCCCTCCAGCCACTGCCAGAGGGCAGTCATTGAGTGGGGCGACAAGTCTCCCTCCCTCCCTCCAAGAGAGGAGAGCAGTTCTCAGGGCACTCAATCCTTTCTCCTGCCAACCCGTGGTGGCCCAGACTCATTCCCAAGCCCAGGTCACCGGTATTGTGCAAGGTGTAGCAACCAGCCCCTCAACCTCCAGCGCCACTAGGCTTTGTTCAACTTCTGCTAAAAGGGAAGGGTGGAAACAGGCGTGTAATTTGAGAGAGCCTTGGGTCCAACAATGACTTTTACTTTTTTGTTTGTTAAGAAGCAGCTATTGTAGAAGAAAGAAGGTAGGGTTCATTGTAATTTTTTTACACATACTCTTGGCATGGGATGCCTTGATAAACCCCTAGAGTTTCACTTTTGGGGTTTATGAGGTATCACACACCACAGATGTGTGTAAACAAAAAAAAAGTCACACATTCCTACTTATATGTTATTCTCTACGTAATAACTGGAGACTGCTCTGACCTCCCTAACAGAACCCACATTCATATAGCTTCTCTGGCTATCAGCCAATCAGATTTAAAGGCTAGCCTTGACATCACTGACCATTCATTCCCAGTGCAAACATTGAATGGCAAAGAAGATTGCTCCACTGAATGACAGTCTTTCTTATCTATAAGTATTGAAGAAACCCATCGTAGATATGGGGTTTGGGAACTTTGGAGGGTGGAGAGTGTGATTATTTGGTAAGAGGGTGGCAAAGGTTGGGGGGGAGTTCAGTGTTTTTGTTTTTACAGGGACAGGGAGTGGGAGGTGGGAAGAACTCGCTTATTCAGCCAGGGAAGGGTAAATCCAACCGGTATTTACAGCGTTATTAAACTTTGCAGGGTACATGATGGAGGAAGGAGCTGGGGCCTAGTGGGGTAATGGGTTGGGCATAATATTTAATACCATCTGTCATGGTGGGAGTGGGTGTGGGGGGTTCTTATTTTTTAATTATAAATGAGAACATCAGTAATGAAACTTTGTATGGTCTATGCAAAGATCTGTGTGAAGTCACACTTTGCACTTAGTGACATTGGAAAACTTTACAAAGTATTTCAAAAAGCTAAATTTCCTGACTTTGCATGTCTTTAGTCTGTGGGCACTGAATGTGAATAAAAATGTGTGGAACCAAGTGGGATGCTCCAACAGTGATGAAGTGGACAAAGAAGGTCCTAGCTGGACCATGGGTTAATCTCTTGAATTGTTCTCTAGAGTCACAGGGAATGTTGGAAGACTGTAAAACAGTGAACATAGTCAGCCCACAAAAGAGAGCCAAGATGAGCCAAGCAACTATAGACTATACACTTTGGCAGGTACAGTTTGGAAGCTACTGGAGTCTATAATTAATGAAAGGATAGTTGAGTTCCTCTCAGTCAATAGCCTACTGGATTCCAGACAGTGTGGAGTTACAAATAGGAGGTCATACCAATTAAACCTGGTTAAATTATTTGATTGCGTGATGAAGGCCATGGATAGGGGTTAAGTAGTTGATGTCTTGTGCCTGGACTTCAGCAAAGCTTTTAACTCAATCCCACACAGAAGACTGATGTCAGAATTGGCAGCCTCGGGAAGGGGAAAAAGATTGGAAGGAGGGTGAAAAATTGGCAGTGAGATGGTGACAGTGGGTTAAATGGAGAACCCTTAGGGGAAAGGGAAGTCAGAATCTGGGTGACCAGGGACTGGTTCTAGGACTGTTTCTCTTTAACAGGTGTCAGCATGGCTCAGTTGGTAGCACATCTGCCTTTGGGCCAGAAGGTTGTGGGTTCTTGTCCCACACTGGAATTGTACTCGTACCTAAAAGCTGGCACCTGACTGCAGTATTAGGAGGGTGCTGTACTGTTTAGGTGTGCTGCCCTTAGGGTGAGACATTAAACCAAGGTCCCATCTACCCATCCTGGTGCTGTCCTAGTGGGTGCCCAGGATGAAGTAAAAGAACCCAAGGCACTCTTTGCAAAAGAGTAGGGGATTTTCTCTGGTATCCTGTCCCATATGCCATTGCTACAGTGAAGGTAATGCAGCAAAGACCAGTACAGTGACAGATTCGACTGTTCGCTGTACTGGTCCACTGTGTTACTGATGCCATTGTCTCTAGCGAGTTTGCCCCCTCCTCGAAACAACTCTGACTCAGAGTTGGAAGTCTATAGTATGGTGTGCATGTGGGGCTGAACCCCCCACATGGGGGTGCCCGGGGACAAAGCCCCCAGCAAAAAAAACACTTCTGTCCCAGACAGCACAATGCCAGCTCTCGACATTGTGCCATCACTGCAAGGGCCATTGACAGAATTCCTGTCACTGTGGCATGGTGGAACCATACTGGCCAATTTTCCCCTTCCAATGAAACCAGTTTATGCAAATGTTCAGGCTGTGAGTGGGTGTTGATGTGCGACATGGTCACTACTACACATTCTGTCACTTCACTACTAGTCTAGTATTGCTTTTTTTTTAACCAAGAGAGACACACTAAACTGAAGCCTGTTTACAGTTGCAACCTGGGAGCACAAAGAAATTAAGTGACTTGTTCAGGGTCACACAGTATGCAAGGGAGGGGGTTGTGGGATTCAAACCCAGGTCTCCAGATTTGCAGCTCAGAGCCTTAAACCATTGTGCTATACTGCCTAGTATTGCTTGTAAAACACTTTGGGATACATTGTGTATGAAAAGTGCTATATAAATGCTGATTCTTCTTCTTCTTCTCTAACATATTTATAGTAGGGGGTTCAGGAAAAGATATGCCTCTTCACAGATGTCTCCCCGATCTGTGGAAGAGTGGACATCAAGGGATATAGGCCATAAAGAAAGTTCTATAAAACCTGAGGAGGCAGGCAAACTTGAGTTAGTTGAAATGTAATGCAAAATAATCCAGCAAGGTAATGCACACAGGGGCCATGAACCTGAGAACACAGTATAGGATAAATGGTGTTGTAGTATAGAGCACATCAGAGAAATGGGATCTTGGGTGTTAATAATGGAGGACAAGAAGGCATTGGCAGAAAGCAGTAGGGCTGTAGGTAAAGCAAATCAGATGCTGGGGTGCATAGGGAGAGGGATCCCAAGCAAATGAGGAAGGTAATGCATCCCTTGTATAGTTCTTTGGTTCACCCCTATTTGGAGCATTCTATGCAGTTTTGGAGCCCACACTTGAAGAAGGACAAGGACAGGTTAGTAGTGGTGCAGAGCTGAGTCACCAAAAGGATACAGGAACAACAAGGCAGGTCCTACAAGGAGCTCATGGGGGATCCCAATGTGTATATGCTGGAAAACAAGAGAAAGGGACAATTGGATAAAGATATTTATGTGCCTCCTTGGAATAAATAAGGTGGCAGCAGTGAACTGTTCACAATGACACAAGTGGTAACATGGGATGCAAGAATTAATTCTTTATAACTGGTTGTGGGGATGTCAAGAAGTACATTTTTTCAGTGACAATGGTGATGGAGTGGAACAAACTTCCGGAGGTTATCGTGGCCAAAACAGTGGAAGGGTTCAAAAAAAGACAGGACAGGTGCATGGGAATAGTGTGTATGGGGACAGATTGAGGGGAGTGGAGAGGAGTGACAGTGAGTATGGTTCTAACTAGGGATGGGATGAATATTTGCTTCATACCCAAATAGTGGCCTACCACAACTATTCGTATTCGGTTGAATACCTAATTGAAATCCTTCTGAATACTGAATAGTCATTTTTAGTTAGTTAGTTAATTAACTAGTTAAAACTTTCACCAACAAAGATGTACTGAGCTGCTAATAGTTAGTTTACAGATGCATCCTGGGGTAAAGGGAAGTAGAGATAAATTAAGAAGTAGAAAAATGGAACAGTATAAACATTTCAAAAATAAAAGTCATATACAGCTATACTGTATATTAGAGGAGCATAATCATAAACACTGAAGGCTGATCAGTGCAACAGATATATGTAGTAGTTAAACTGAGTTTTGATGGGCAGGAGAAAACTATTTATACAGGTATAGCAATGCCATGAAGGGAGCAAACTGGCCAGGGAAATAGTAGTTGGGGGAGTCAAGAGGAATGGGGTAATGGAAAGTTACAGAATGGAGTAGAAAAGCAGCAAAGAAAAGATTTAAAGGAGAAAACAGAGGAGGCAGAGTAGATAGACAGGGGAAGGGAAAACGGTGTTTAGGAAAGTGATATAAGAAAGCAGATTGACCAACAAAAGATTTCCTAAAAGGCATTTGGAGCAAGCTTCCCACCACCTATATCTGATCTATAATATGATCCCACCCTCAAAAAGTTGCTAATTGCTAGTTTTGCACAAACTGAACCTATGAAATATGGAATGTCAAATTCAATTTGCACAATGACTGTCACTACCTCATTTTGATTTTAAAATGGTTTAGTATGCCTAAAATAGAAAATAAATTGACAGTGTCAAGTCTTTTTGCATCATATTATTTCTAGTTGAAAATCCACCTTTTAGGATTATGTAGCTTTCCTAAAATTCAATGATGTCACTAGTTGTTTTAGTTGCTTCATTTCTTAGTAGAACTGAAATGCATGGTAATGGTTTAATTATACTCTGCCTTGTTTTGCTTCAAATCCTTGATCAACTCTGATTGCATACATGTGCAACATTATGAAGACCTCCAAACAGTTCAGTCACTCATGCTGCAATTGTCTCCTTTACTCCAACTGCATCATGAGTGGCTAGACTATGTTGGGGGTGTTCCCAAGACCAGAAAGGATGGAGTGGGATTTGATCAAGAAATGGAAAAAAACA
Source organism: Neoceratodus forsteri (assembly GCA_016271365.2). Classification (NCBI taxonomy): domain Eukaryota; kingdom Metazoa; phylum Chordata; order Ceratodontiformes; family Ceratodontidae; genus Neoceratodus; species Neoceratodus forsteri. The sequence continues at coordinate 1,057,231,160 of CM057451.1, read as the reverse complement.
AATTTTTGTGTGGTAACACCATTATGTTTGGCAGTCTGTTTTTCACTTTTAACAAGAATCAGAATTAAAAATAAGCTACATCCACAGTCACTATAGAATACAACCAATTATAAAATGTGTTTTTTTTAAACTAGGGACAATCTGAAGCCAAAGGAGGTTTATCATGCCCCTTTGAAGTGAAATAAAAACAATATTAAAATAAAGACTGCAAGGCTTGTGTCATCATTCACTATTCATATTCATATTTGGTATTTGACAAATGCCGTCATCAATTATTTGGTAATCAGATGAATAGTAAAAAGTATTATTTCTTGTTCTAACGTTAGGCAGACTTGAGTAGACAGGCTGGTCTGTTAGGCTTTCGTCAGCCATCATTTTCTACAGTATGTTTCTACCTGAGAGTCACAATGTGGTATTTATTTATATAGTTTTTGTTGATCAGGAAAGGTGGCTTAGGCAATTCAGTCTATTTTAAACATCTTGCTCAGGGAAGGGGGTACAGATGAAAACTTACATATTGAATTAAAGATTAAACTGTTGGTGGTATTTTTAGTAAAATGGATAACTGTGGTCAAGACATAAGAGAAATTTGCCTTTTCACTTATGGGGGAGTAGGATGAACCCAATAAAACAGAATAATAGGTATTTACCAGTAAAAACTGAGGCTCTATTTTAAAAGAGTGATGCAGGGCATGGTTCAAGCCCTCCGTCAAACCTGTTTCTTGATGTAGCTGCACCAAACTCCTTTGATGGAACTGTACCCGACTTTAGTACATTGAGCACAGTCACTACACTTTCCTCAAGTTTACAGCAGCTTGTGCCAAAGATGTGGCATAAACCCTGTAAAAAGGGTCCTTCCAAATGGTACAAGTTAGAGTAGGGAAAAGATGGTCTGTCTTGTGACATTTGGTTCTCAGGATTGAAAATCCCAATCGCCAGCTGAGAGAATGCCACAAACCTCATATACCAAACGATTGGCACACCAAGGACTTATGGCATTCTCAGATCTTTGAATATTGAGCCCAGAGGTCTGAATATGATTGTGTTTGCCGTCGCTCAAAATTGGGATTAAGATCCACACTAAGATATGACATACCTGCTTCATATACGGTTTGCAAAGATTTTCAGCTTGGCAAGTTTTTTCACCAAGGAATGTTTTGAATTTTCAAGCTCCATGGTATATAATGCCTACTCAAAAATAACTGTATGCCTGGAAAATATCAAGTCCATACAGTTGTTACTCTCTGCTCACAGAAAGCAGTAAATATCAGTTAGTTAAGATTCATTTATTTCCTCAGGCACCTGAGTTTCCACTTTGTCCACCAGCAAATGTTCCCTTAGGTCTTGCTCAGCTCACTGATAAGAGAGCCCTTAGTAAGATGTGGGGTGTTCTGTGTCTGAGTAATTAGGGACATTTAGGGGTTAAGGGGAATTTCAAGGACAACAAATTGGATGAAAGAATGTGTCTGCAAGTTGTACATGCTCTGGAAGTAGAAACTTTAGAACATTTCTTTTTGGACTGCCATTTCATTTAGGGTTTTAGACTTTATTTGCTTCATAGATGGGGACTCCCATGGTTTGCACATCTAACATATCAAAATCTTGTTTTGGATGATTTTCATCTGAAGTGCAAGAAATGTAACAAAACACAATAATAGTAGTCTTTGCCTGTCTGAAATTTTATCTGTGGCAAGCAAGCTGTCAGTTGATGTTGCAACTATTAAACAGTCTTTATCATCGTCCATTGCTGGGATGGCTGAGGCCACAATCAGGGATGTTTATGTGGGGTAAAATGTAGACTGAAGTGCAGGATTCTGCATTTTTGGGAACATATTAATTGGATAAAGAAATTAGTTAGGATTGGATCTGTTTATTTCTTATGCAGGATTATAATAGGATATCTTTCTGTGTTTCATTGTTGCATCATTAGAACAGTATTTACTGGTGCAGAGCATGAATATTTTCTTTGGTTCTGTTGTGATTTTTGTTTCCAGGTAGGAGGGTTTGTTCTTGCTGTTAGATTTGCCCCCACACCCTTTAATTTATAGTTGTTATAATTAATCTGTGCTCTCATTTATTTGATAGTTTGGGGTTGATTCTTGGCATGTTTTTTTGTTTTAATAAAATACCCTACTCTCCAGCAGAGGGAACTCTGTCAATCTTCCTGTCCGCAGTCCAAGCAAGATGAAGAACCATGGAGGGACAGGAGGATGATGTTGTTGCTGCTGCTAACTCTACTATGGCACTGAATTTGCAGCAAAGATGGGATGTTCTAGACCATCCTGCTCCAATGCTGGACTTTCACTGTGTATGGACTGAGGGTGGTGGGTAACAGTGCAGTTGAACAATCTATCAACAGTATTTGTTGCTTATCAGGCAGCTTCTATATTGGGAAGGATCAAGGGCTTCATTTTTATCTTGGCCAGACCAGGACATGGCACAGATATGGTGCCAAGAGTCACCTTAGTTCAGACTGTGATAGGCCCAAATGCAACCTGTTCATGGAGTACAGGCACATCAGTTGCAATGTTCCAACAGTCTGTGTTGCATTCTGTGTGATAAAACAGGACAGGCATATAGGCACAGAAACATAACGTAGAAAAATAGAAACACAGAATATGATGGTAGATAAGGACTGCTTGGTCCATTCAGTCTACCCATTTCTTTCTACCTACACTATTACAGCAGACCATGCCCAATCATTAATTCCATTATGCTTATACCATGTAATTTTGAATCTCACCACTGTTTTCGCCCCCACCACCTCCACTGGAAGGCTGTTCCAGGAATCCACCACACTTTCGGTGAAGAATTACCATCTCTCATCTCTCTTGAATCTATCCCCTCCAGCTTGATAGCATGTCCCTGGGTTCTTGACCACCTTTTCTTCTGAAAAATACTCCCATCCTGTACCTTATTTCCCCCATGAGATATTTAAAGTTCTTTATCATTTCCCCCCCCCGCCTCTCTTCCAGGGTGTACATATTAAGATCATTTAGTCTCTCCTTATAGGTTTTTTGATGTAGACTCTGTCTGTGTCCTTCGGGAGACCTTGCCTCCATAACTGGACACAGTACTCTATGTGGAGTTATACCAGTGATCTATACAGAAGCAACACCACCTCCCTCTTTCTGCTGGTGATACCCCTCCCTATGCACTCCAGCAACCCACTCGCCCTACCTACTGCCTTATTGCACCGCATGGCCAGCTTTAGGTCATCCAATATGACTACCCCCAGCTCTCTTTCCTGCTTAGTGGTCATCAATACCATTCCACTGGTTTTATATTCTGCTCCTGGGTTTCTGTCCCCTAACTGCATTATTTTAGACTTTTTCACATTGAAACCCAGCTGCCATATCCTTGACCACTCATCTAGTTTTCTCAGGTCTCAGCTCATCCTTTCCACCACCCCAACAGATTGTCCTCCCTATTGCAGAGTTTATTGTCATGCACAAAGATGCAGACCTTTCCTTCCAGCTCCTCAGTAATGACACATAAAAACATTAAATACAGGTATCAGAACTAATCCCTGAGACATCATGCTGGTCATTCTCCCTTCCTTGGAGTGAACTCCATTTACCACCACCCTCTGTTGCCTATCCCAACTAATTTCCTATCCAATATACCACCTTTGGACCCACTCCTAAGCTTCTCAGATTGCTTAAAATACTCTCCTATGAGGAACAGTGTCAAATGCCTTATTGAAATTTAGGTAGGCCACATCCATCTCTCCACCCTGATCTTGCTACTTAGTCACCCAATCAGAGAAATCGATCAGATTTGTTTGACATGACCTCCCCCCATGAAACAATGCTGCCTTGGGTCTTGTAAGCCACTGGATTCAAGATATTCCACAATTCTTTCCTTCAGCAGTGATTCTGTGAACTTTCCCACCACCAATGTCAGTCTCATTGGCCTATACACAGGACAACTTTTAAAATAGGTCTATGACCTAAAGTTTGCTATCCTGTATAAAAATAATCATTTTTACTACTACTACTACTACTACTACTACTACTACTACTACTATAATTGCCAGCCTTCACCCTCCAACCACATTTCTGCAGTGGGACTATATCCACCCTCTTCCAGTCCTCCAGAACCACTGTTTCTGCTGGGTTTCAAGCTGTTAAACAGAACTGTCAGAGGTGCAGCAATTATTTCCCTGAGCTTCCTCAATACCCTTGGATGCACCCATCTGGCCCCATTGCTTTGTCCACCTTCTGATTAGCAACTCCCTTCAGAACTCCCAACTCCAAAAAAGGGCTAGAGTCAACCCCCCAACAAAAGTTTTTGTTACTTTTTTGTGGACCCTCCCATTCTCCTTCCTCTGTGAACACTGAACAAAAGTATCTGTTCAGGATGTCTGTCTTTTCCTGGTCCCCCTCTGCACAGTCCACCCCCTTCCCTTTTTAACCTTACAATCCCACCCCTGGTCTTCCTCTTTTCACTTACATACCTAAAAAATGTCTTCTTCTCTTTTGTTACCTCCTTGGCTGTTCTCTTTTCTAACAATAATGAAAATAGTATAACTGAATTTGATGTCCATCCTTCTCAGGTAGCTGACATATCATTAGAGATTATTAAGGCTAAATTAGATGAAGTTAAGAAAGGATCATCTGCTGGCCCAGACGGAATTTCTGGGATCTAATCCATTTAATGAAAGATCACCTTTGTATTCCTTTAAAAATCATCTTTGATACTAGTCTAAACACTGGATTGATTCCAGTTGGATGGAAATCGGCTAATGTAATTCCTTTATTTAAAAAAGGCATAAAAAGTAATCCAGACAATTATCGTCCCATCAGCCTGACATCAATCTGCTGTAAACTCTTGGAATGTATCATTAAGGATGATTTAATATCTGTAGTCTCTAGTTTAGATCAAACTCAGCATGGATTTGTTAAAGGTAGATCATGTATAACGAATGTGCTATGTTTCTACGATAATATTAGTCAAAACCTAGATGTTCCATGTGATGTTATTTTTTTGGATTTTAAAAAGACTTTTGATTCCGTTCCATATTGGGCTTTGATAAAAAATATTACAGATATTTAACATCAATCCAATTTATGTTAGATGGATTTCAGATTGGCTATTAAGTAGAAAACAGAGAGTTATGATTGATGGCCATTTTTGTGATTGGAAAGATGTACAAAGTGGTGTTCCACAAGTATCCGTTTTGACACCTTTGATTTTTCAGTTCTTTATATCTGATTTATCCATTAATATTGATAGTACCATTATTAAATATGCAGATGATTGTAAAATCTGTAATATTTGTGAAAATGAATATCATGGTTTTGAAATCTGGTCCAAAAGATGGAATCTCTTTTTTAATACATCAAAATGCAGCGTTTTATACTTTGGGAAAAAGATCTTAAGATATCAGTGTTATCTGTATGACATGTTGTTAATTAGTAAAGATAGTGAAAAAGATCTTGGTATAACTGTTGATGTTGTACTGTCTTTTGATTCCCATATCACTAATACTATAAAAAAAGCAAATAAGATTTGGTGGGCCATTCGTCATAATATGACTTCAAAAATTCCAGATGTGCTTCTGCCTTTATATCGAGCATATGTTAGACCTCATCTGGATTTTGGTTTCCAGTTGTGGAGCCCATATAAAAAGAAGGATGTGTCTAGATTGGAGAGAATACAGAGAAGGATAACTAAATATCTTGTATCTTCAAAAACAATTTCATATATGGATAGATTGGCGAAATTTGATTTAATGTCACTTGAAAGAAGAATGAGAGGTGATTTTTTACTCTTATGGGATCTGCATAATGACGAATATTTACTTGTTCATAGTGGTCTTGATTATAAGCAAATTAAGATTGATACTAGAGGCCATCCGCTTCAATTATCTAGAAACAAATATCGTACCAATAAAAGAGCTTGCTTTTTTTCACAACGAGTAGTCTCATTATGGAATAAATTACCAACTAGAGTTGTAGTCAGTGACAATAAATTAACCTTTAAAAATAGACTTGATGCCTTTAGGAACTTGAATAAATTCCCAAAAAGTCAATTGTAGGTGTGAGGCCAATATAGGCATTTCTAGCTTTTGTGCCTCTTATATTATCTTAGCATGCATCTTAGTGTGCCTTTGCACTCCTTACTGCTTTCCCTGCTTCCCTCTGTTTCTCCAATACACCTCCCTATCATCCTCCCTCAGTGTCTCCTTATATCTTCTGAATGCTACCATTTTAGCTTTTGTCTTTTGAGCCACCTCTTTCAGGAGCCATAGAGGTCTCTTTTCCCTTTTGCTCACTTGTCTGACACAGAAGTTTGTTGCCTTTATTATGCTTCCCTTTATCTTTGTCCACTATTCCTCCACCCCAGGCCATCTTTAAGGCATTCACCCATCTTTTTAAAATCTGTCCATCTGAAGTACAGGCGTGTCACCCTTATATGGTTAAATTCTGCAGCTGTCCTTATATTGAAAAACACCGTAAGGTTGTCACTGGTCACCAAGTGGTCTCCCACCTTGACATCTGCAACACTGTCCCTGTTAATGAGTACCAATTCCGGTATTGCCCTACCATAAGTGTGTTCACTGACTAGTCGAATGAGGAATGCCCTCTGCAGACAGTTCAGGATGTCCCTGCTTCTAGGAGAAGCCACAGCTGGGAGGCTTCAAAATACATCCGGCAGGTTGAAATCCTCCACCAGCAGCACCTCCCCCTTTTCTGCCATTTTGTCAGTGGCTTCCACCAGTACCTTATCTAATTCCTCCCCCTGTGCAGGAGGTCTGTAGATCACTCCAGCATGAACACTGGCTCCATTTCCCATCTCCAGGGTGACTCACAGTATCTCTGCCTCCCCCTGTATTCCCTGTATCTCTGTCACTTTTATGCTTTCCCCTCACATAAAGCACCACACCCTTTCCTTTCCTTTCCTTTCCTTTCCTTTCCTTTCCTTTCCTTCCTGAACAGAATATAGCCTGGTATGGCCATGTCCCAGTCATGGTTTTCAGTGCACCATGACTCAGTAATGGCTACAATATCCAGGTTGACCTCTACCATGATGGCCTCTAGGTCTGAAATCTTACTTCCTAGAACTCTAGCATTTGCACACATGGTCTTCCTGATCTAGTTTTCACTCTGCTTGTTGCCACCCTTTTTTCATTTTGGCCCTCCCTCCTTTCTGCCTATCCTTTTAATGCTCCCATCCCATTCTCCCTTTATCTCTACCAGTCTGCTTTCTTTATTAATTTGTTTGCCGGGGGATTCCTCTCCATTCGGGCTCTCCTTACTCTCTACTTCAGCCTTTGTGGGGGGTGGGGCAGATCCTGATTCCCCATCCGTTCTTCTTCCCCCTTTTCTAGTTTAAATGTTCATCGAAGTAACATCTAAACCATTCAATGAACAGCATACAATGTGGACAGGGTAATGCAAATTTAAGATGTGCGGATCACAGAAAGTCAAGTCCTTGCATATGATACCAGGCATGCACTCTGTTCCAAGCAATAGCTAAAGTTCTACCTCTCCTCCCAGAACTGAGCTCAAGTCTGTGCCCAATTCTCCATTATCTCACCAGCTTTCTGAAGCTATTCCCATGCTTGCAACTCTTACTGCAGTCACCTCTGCATCTGTAGTCACTGACAGTTTCTACTGCTACCACCACCCCTAGCACCAACCCCAAAGTGGCATCTCTGGTTGCAAATTTATGGGCTCCTGCAGCCTCAGCAAGAGCACAAACAATCCTTGCAAGTACAACCATGGAGGCTGACATGCCTCCTTCTTTTCCCACAGCTGATCAGGAGATGGTGGTGATCTCAAAACAGATGAGAGGCTATTCTAAGAAACAAAAATATAAATTTATTAACCCTCCCCTACTCCTACCCATAACTAGTTCAGTGTCTTAAACAAATGGAAACAACTGGGGATACACTTAGGAGGAGGATGGGGGCATAGAGGACTCCTCCATCATCTCCTCAGTCACAGAGAGTTCTTCAGATTCTCAGGCCAAAGCAATTCAGGCTGAAAGAATGAAAGGCATAGACGGTCCTATGGCAGGATCTTCCTTTAATAATCCTTCTCCATCACTCCCATGTGTAGTGAACCAATATTATCCCCTACGACCATTAATGTCAGCAGCATTAAGGGTCATAAGAAGAAGCTCAATACCTTAGCATTGCTTGACACCTTACAATGTAATATTCTCTTTCTTCAAGATATAAGAGTAAAAGCTATATATGAAATTTCTCAAGCACAGAGATGGTGGGTTTTAAGGGAATCATTTTGGTCTCAGGGAGAAAACATACAGTATGTGATGGGGTTGCTATTATATTTAAGGGAGCAAGTTTTTCCATGCAGATATTGTCACGCACCCACCGTAGCACTGAATGTGCGGATAGACATACAGTATACTTGACAGCTGAGGAGGGACTACTCTTTACTTGTTACTTTTAACAGAAGAAAATACCTGGTTTTAATTAAAAAATGTTTTAAGGTTAAGACACTTTAAGGTGAGCATTGTACTGACACAGTTCACTTCCAGGGGCCAAAGGGACTCTGCCTGTGGCATTGTGGCTCATTATTCCCCTAGGTGTGTGTTGTGCCAGCACAATACACATCTCATCTTGTCCTATTTCTCACTTAGGCACTTATCCTTTCAGCATGGTTTTAAGCTTCTGAATATAACTGGACTTTATTTCCTGATAAGTTTCTTCCACTCAGTGCTTGGGGGGAAAATCACTTTAAATTAAGGCCCAGAGTTGATTTGTCAGTGTTTTCTAGACTCTTCTAAATGTTTGCCAGCTGTCTGCATACCTTTTAAATATTCGGATGCTCTCCAATTTTCTGTCTGGTGCACAGAACAAGAGATTCATGGTAATTATTGCATTTCCCATAGTACAGTGACACTCTCTAGAGATTAATTAGCTTGGTTTGTAACTTCAAAGGGAACGGAATAAGTATTTAACCTGAATATTGATTGATATTTAAAATACACAAGCACAGTACTAATAAGGCATAACACACAGTGTTCAATTTCTGAATCAGAGCTAATCCCAAAGTCTCTGTGTTTTATAGTTTTCAATGCTCAAAATACTGTAGGTTTTTTGTACAGTATGTATGTGTGAGGTGTTAATTAAATAAACATTCATACAGTAACCATGCATGGTTCTGAACTGGCATTGCAGTAGGCCTTTACAGTGAGCTACCATAGGTAAATGCTGGTATTCACTTCACAAGGCATTGATACCAGGTGGGTTAATGAATGTAGGTTTCAAAAATTGTATATCAAGTGCCGGCCTAGTGGCGCTGAGGGTTGAGGTGTTGGATGCCACATCTCGTGCCACACCAGCGACCCAGGTTCAGGAACAGACTCAACTCACTTGAGGGTTGGCTGGTGCGAGGAAGGATCAAGCATCTGCTGACAGCTCTCCTTCCTTGGGGTTGGGGTCACATAGCATCGCGCTGTAGACTGACACCCAGCAGAAGCTGGGGGTCAGCACAGACATGATGCTCAGAAGAGAAGTGGACCCATGCACAGGGCAAAAGACTGCCTCCACAGAGGTGGAGATGGTCACCCTGTCCATTGCACGTACGTGGGTCCAGGGAGGAAAATCAGAGGAAAAAGACAGAGCTGGCAGGCTCCATAATTACTGGCTGCCCCACATTGAACCCATCTATCTAGTTGTTGGCTTCCGGGGGTGAGGGGAAAAGCCAGCACCCCTCGCCACCAGCCCTGTCATGAGGTGGGAATCCATGGGGGATGACCAGGAAGGATGGGTGCAGGAGATGCCTGGCCGGAGAGATGAGTCCCCTCCAACGGAGGGGCCAGAGCAACCTGCCCACTCCAAGGAAGAGTAAAAAGTACATATAGAAAAAAAGTTATATATAATTTCTACTTAGTTGTGATGTGTACTCAGTTTCTAAATAATTTTGTCTATGATCTACTGTTTCTTGATCAGCAGCTGGCTCGGGGCCAACAGGATTGCCTGTTTAGATTTTCTCAAATCAGTGCTTAGTCCACTTATTTGCAGTGATTTATCTTTTCATGGCTTCAGTCCAAGGCTCCTGAAAAATGAATATGTGTTTTTCTGATGGCATATCTGAAATATATGAGGGAGCTTGGTAGGCTTACACTCAGGTTAACTGCTGTATCAGATTTTGGGCAGACTGGATGGGCCAAGTGGTCCTTATCTGCTGACAACTTCTATGTTTCTATGTATAACTTCTTTCTCACGGTTGGTACTGGCCTTGTGTGCAAGTAGCTGTTTTCCTCAATGTCGCTTTTTGGCACTGTTTTAATTTCCAGCATGGTAGTGCTCATGTAGAGAAGTGCCAGCACCCCAATTTTGTTAGCTTCACACAAGGACAAAAGTTGAGAGGGCCTGGTTGAGCTTTAGGCCCAAACTCCTGAATTCTCTTTGCAAGTCTCCCTGTATGTGGTGTAGTAAGGGCCAAACACTAAACGAATATCTTGCCAAATCTTGATTTGGCTCGCACTAAAGCCTCTTACAAAACCTTGTGGGTGTTCTGAAAAGTGATGGAAGTGGGTTAAGGACAGATCTAGCTTGTCACTGTAATGTACAAAACTGAGAGAAAAAGAAGATGTGTGGTCCATTACACAAGCAATAATTCATGACATGGTGTGGGTTAGGCTGAGACAACCACCCACCCAGGGGCGTAGTGAATCCTGATGCCACAGGTGGAGGGCCTAACAGTCCATGGATGCATGGTTATCTCAGCCAAATCTTCACCTTGGGGTGTCTTATTGTACCTATAAAATATGAAAACTGAGAAAAAATTGTAAATGAAAAAAAGAAACTGAAAAATTTAAAACAGGTATTTTCTTTTGTTAAAAGCAATTAGTAAAACATTATCCCTCCCCACCTGTCAATCAACTGTCTTTGTACACTTCAATAGGTGGAATGTTTGCTTGTTATGGAATAAAGGAATTCGGAAGTTCTTCAGAATTCCTCTGGGAGAATGTTCACCCTCCCTGATGTAACAGAAGGCCTTATATGGAGCCATGGTTTCTGTATCAGCTGTGGCAGAGTAAAGAGCAATCATGAGATGAAAGAATGTTGATTGATTGATTGATTGACTGATTGAATTTTAATGGAGTTTTACTTTTTAGGGCCTTGTTAAAGGCTATCAGTAACAGTAAAGGTGGTAGCCATATTTCTGATTGCAATCAGGGATGACCGAAATACTGTATGTTGTGAATTCTGTATGTGATTTGCCCTTATTCCAAATCCCAATGGAACTTTTTTGTACCTGGGCATTAGGCTGTGATAACTGCATGGGTGCCATGCAGTGCCAGCCAATCAGGTGGCAGGGATTTTTCTTGCCCATTTTATAATTTCTTTTAACCTATCTCATTCCTCCAAATCTCAGTGTGCAAAACAGTCTGTTGCTTTTTTCTCTATCTACTGGACATATCTAGCTTTACATAGCTACTATACAAATGCTAGTAGATAGATTAATAGGTACATCACAGCCTGTACAGAGTCAAACTGGTCCAACTGGATACCTGCAGATTTCCAGGTGGGCCCCCTATGTTGGGCAACTGGCCACCAGATGAACTCTGAAAATCTTTGCATTTGTCATCTATTTTCTAATTAAATGGGGTAGTTTGGGTACTGCAAGTAAATGTATGATGCAAACATAGAGGTAATGTATCAAATATACTGTATAGCAGGTAATATTAGTGCTTCTTTTATTTTAGCGATATTAGCTGAACTGGAAATACCGATAATATATTTGGATTGCTAATATCATCTGTTTGTTATGACATTTCTGGTTGAGCAACATCGTAATTAGCAGCTGTTACTGCTGTTCGCACCCCCACTGCCACTAAGTACTAGAACATTGACACGTTATGAGTGCATTTTAAAAACTTTTCAACTTTATTGTACACAAACATAAGGTAAAGAGGAAAAAAGATTAAATGTCTGCTCCGCTGCTAGGATATTGCAACTGCCACAGTAATGACACAGTAATGTTAAGTCCTCCATTCTTCCCTCGGCTTCATTCTGCTTCTCTTCTGCTTCACACTTCAGTAGTGTCAGTGTTTTGTGAAGCAAAGAGAAAGCACGAATGAACCTGCACTATAAGCATACATTCTGGCTACATTTTACATTTACAGTAGTTAACATAGGAGTTGCGGTGTCCTCGCTTAGCTGGTGGTGGGGATGCAGCATCTCCATGGCAATAGTGTTTGTCACTTCGAGCTCAACACCAGAGCTGTCTGCCAGATCTGCACCCGATATATCCAAGGTATCCATCGGATATTTCCTTTTAACCTGTGATGATTGTAGCCAGTTCAAGAAGGACATTGCGCTGAAAGCAAGCAACAAGGTATGTGCATGTGAAATCTCAGGACAACACAGAACTGGTCTACACACTGCTGCACTCATTTGAAAATGGGCTGGATTTTAAGTGCTGTCTGTCACACCCACTTCAGTACTGTAATTGTGGGATCACCAAGCGCTAATATAATTGGGCGCTAATAAGTTCCGCATACCAGTCGCGCTAAATATACCAGGCACTAATATAACCTGCTTTACAGTAAGTAGAATACTGACAAACATGTGTCACCCTGAGCCCTCCCTTATTGATTTTCCAGCTGGGCCCCTTTATCCACTTTCCAGGTGGGCCCCCCTATACCCCAGTCTGAACCTGAGCCTGTATCTCAGTAACTTTGCAATGCATTTCAAATTCATCCCCAGCTCAAAGAAACAGTTGAAACAGTTTGCTTCTAATTGGCTTCTTAGAATGTTCCATTTATTTGAGAATGCATTGCCAGTGCAGTGCCTGTAATACAATGCCTGTACAATGGAATGTGCTCTAAAATTCATTGACACAGCTAATTAAAAAATCACTGCTGTTCCTGAATGCCAGTGCAGGAAGCTTGACTCATTTTCAGCCAAAATCAAAATTTCTTAAATGCTGTCCTATTGTACCAAATCTGTACATATCAACCTAACTTAGGAATTTGTTGTATTTCAATTGCCAAACAGACTTTTATGACTGATCAGTTTTAAGCTGCAAAATGTTCTACCCCCACCACCCACCTGACCCACAAAGGGATAGTGTAGACATTTGTTCAGCCCCTCTCATGACATTTGAGGGTAAATGGGTAGCGCTGAATACTCTTTAATTGGCTGTTCTGCTGCATGTGCTAACCAAGACCTTCATGTAAATGAGCATTGCTCAATGGATCATGTATTCCCTGGTAAAACTAATACATGAACTACAATACAATACAATGCAATGCAATGCAATATAATACAATACAATATGGAAGCAATGAGACATGACAGAGTGGTCATCGTGCTGAAATAACCACATGCCCAGAGGTCTCTAGCCTTCAGAGTGTCTTATTGTGTTCATAAAATAGTCCTTTATTGTTAGAAGTAGCTTTTTATGTTGGCTGGCGCTACGGCCAACATATTGCGCTAGTAGGAGACTGAAGATGCAGTCACTATGGACGATTACGGGGCACGCATCAGTAGATACGTCCCTCATTCCTCTATAAGGCAGCATGCAAGCACCACACCAGGAATAAATAATGTGGCAAGCACATCTAAGGAAAGGTCTGCTGCAATGAGAACCAAGCTCGTCATGCAGCGGCACCTCTCAACGTGCCTTTCATGGTGAAGCATGCTAGTAAACATGGTGGCAGTGAGTGCGGCCGCCATCTGCCACAGTGCTGACTTTGGGGGTGCCCAATCCCCCTGTCAGCATGCCCTGAATTAGTTCACATGCTGACAGGGGAGCCCACTCCCCGTCGGCATAATGCACCCTCCATTTGTTGTGTGCCGAGGGTGGTGCCCAATCCTCATCGGCTCTAGCCCCCTTCCTTCAGTATGTGCCAATGAGAATGCCCAATCCCCCATCGGCTAGCCCCCCAAAACACTTAGGTGGCATGCCGGGCTCCCACCCCAACATGACAAATGCCCCTGTTAAAAAAAAAAGTCCTGCAATGTTTATTTTTTTTATCCTGTAGAAGAAGGAAATGCACCTTAAGCTACATGCCCATACCCTTGAAGAAGTGCTCCTTCCACTAACTACACTTTAGAACCTGCCTTTTCAGCTGGGAGAATTCCCCCTACTTTGGAAAGCCAAAGTGGTCATCCCAGTCACAAAAGTGGTGACAGAGCTGTACATGTGAGTTACCAGGCAATAGCTGCACTGCCCCCTTTCCAAGGCATTAGAAAGGATAGCTGCTGACCAGCATGTCAACTATTTGGATAAGTATTGAATCCAATGCACACAGCAACACAGTTTTTGCAAGGGGCATAGTACCGCCACCACCCTACTGGATGACTTAGATTTCCTGCATAGGGCTTTAGACAGATGTCACATTCCCAGGTCAATTTACATCAACCTCATCAAGACATTTGACATTGTCAACCATAAAACACTACTCACCAAACTTCTCTCTATTGACCTCTCCACTGAAGTGGTAGGATGGTTCCAGAGGTATCTCAGCAATAGGTCACAATGAATAAAAATTAATGGTACCTTCTCCGGTAGTCAGGAGGTACTCATGGGTGTCCTCCAGGGGACAATTCTTGGCCCACTCTTGTTCAGCCTTTTATTAATAAAATTCCCCCTGTCTGCAAAGAACACATCCTTTTCTACACAGATGACGCGGTCAGCTTTTCTAAAAACTCTGACCCCACCAACTCAAGTTCCATCTACAAACTGATTTCCCTGTAGCAGAAGCTTGGTTCACCAAATACAAGCTCCTGATGAACTATAAAAAAATGAAATCAATGTTATTTGTGAACCCCCACATTAAGTATAAAGGCTTTCAGCTGATAATCCACAATAATCTTCTTACCACAATAGAATGAGTTCAAACCTTCAGATATCTTGGTGTCACCCTGGACAGCTCTCTTTCATTTACTTAGCATACAGAACAAATTGTAAAGGTAGTTAACCCTAGAATTGGCCTGCTATACAGGAACAGACATTGCCTGTCCCAAGGTGCCCTGTCTCTAGCCATAAAAAGCTCCATGCTGTCTATCATTTATTATAGTTTAGAGGTTTATAGTGGTGCCCCAGACTCCACCCTCAAAAGGGTTCTGTTGCCCTAAATAAATCCTGCCTTCTGCTCCTTGGTGCTAACTGCCTAACCCACACCTGTAACCTATATGTGCAAACTACAGTAACTAGCTAAACCTTCACTGTAGAGTACAATACCAAGTATGTCTACTCAGAAAAAAACTGTCTAGGACTATCCCCTCAGCCATCCAGAAGCTCCTTGTTATGGTCCCCAACTCCCACTGCACAAGAAGCAATACTAGACAGTCTCTGATTGCCCCCTTCTTCTGCACCTCGCAGGTATGCAAAGGACATTTGCATACCATGCCCCTTTTTGGCTTAATGAATTCCCCCGGACATAACTAATGAGCCCAAGCTGGGGTCATTTAAAAGAAAACTCTACTGACACCTCACCAGTTGGAGCAGTTGTGATTGCTGGCCAACCTGAGCAGCTGTGCCTGCTGTTTCCTTCTTTTCCTTACCCCTTCCCACCCTCTTCTCCCTCTTCTCTGCTACCCCCCCAGTGAGCCCTATCTAATCACCCACCTAATCTCCATCTTGTGCATGTATTCTTATTTACTCCTTGATGCACTTCCATCCCTACGTCTCTCCTCCTTCCCTGTCCCTCCCTAAACATTGACAATGAAATACTATTCCGCCTAATAGTTCAAGTGTTTCAGCTCTATTCTTACATTGTTTGCAACCCTATATTCACCTGTATTATTAACTGTTTAATATTTTTCACTGTACTTATATTTTTGTATGGTTTCCATTTTTTTAAAATTCAGATACTGTCATATGGTTCTGTTTGAATTGTCTGTAATTTGTTATTGTCCCCTGATGTGGAACCTTTGTAAATGAGCTTCCAGCTCAAAGGTATATTCATAGAGCACAATAAATAAATAAATAAATATTTTAGGCACAATTCATCTTGTGTTTCATATGGAGGAATTTTCACAAAAACATTATATTTATCTCATAGTATTCTTTATCTCAGAAGATCATTTCCCACTTGAAAACATAATCCTCTGTTGTGACAACATTATCTGTTGCAGTGGGAGTTATTTTAATGACAAAAACAAAGCACTGTCATCAGAAGTGTGCAATTTTTTATATATTTGAAATAGCTCAAACTGGCATAACCCCATGAAATGCAGCATCTCATTTTCATGGGGATCCCCAAGGAGGATAGCAGCGGTAAACAGGTTAACACAGTCCACCAGAGTAAGTTACATACTTGCTAAAATATACACAGGAAAAAACAGACTGTCAAGGTAAGTATAGGCAACTGAATTACTGGTAGATAAACAGTCTTGTTTTCATGCAATGTGTGTCTCAATACTGGAATGGGGTAGGGGAAGGCAATATAAAACTAATGTGAAACATATGCTGAACTATGTCTAAATATTGATTTGTCAATGTTCTCCTGGAGCCATCAGCTACTTTTTTAGAATTTGCTGTACAAAATGTTCACTGTGTACTGCACACTCAAGAGGGCCATCATACTGTCAAGTTCACACACATTTGCAAAGTACAAATAGGTCAAAGACCAAAGTGGGAGAGCAGTCTACATGAAATATTTTAATGTTGCTCCCTTATGTCAACTAGCACATTTGCATATATTCATTCCTGAACTCCAGTTATTTTTCATACAACCTTTACCTTTTATGCAACCTTAAAGTTTGTTTTCCCTCCAGAAAAAAAAATTAAGTTGAAATTCCTTCTCTGCATATATTCAGTCCAAAACTCAACTCATAAGTAAATAGATTTTCATACAGCATTTCCTTATGACAGCTCTCAATTTTAACACTTTCGTCTTTGATCTCCTTCCTCCCGATCTACCACGGATGAGTAAGTGTACAGCATTGCTGGTATAGCAATTTAGCATTCGTATTTCACATTCCCAAGGAAACTGGTAAAAATAATAAAGATCCTTGAATAGAATCCTTTGGGAAAAACTTTCAGAATTTGTTTTGAGGTAGAGCTGTGTGGAATGCAGAATTCTGCTGGTGGACTTCATGCAAAATGGCAATTCTACTGCCGAAATGCTTTCCAGAATTTCATTTTTCATTTTGCAGAATCCCAAATGGCATTTCTATGTAAACCCCAGAATAATATTTAATGGATTATGTAATCCATGGAATATTATTCTGCAGTTTGGGGAAAGTAAATATTTTTGCATAAACTGCAGAATATGTTTCCACAGTTGAAATTTCAGCTTTGAAATTTTGGAATTCTGCTTCTGATAGAATTCCATGGAATTATAATTTCCAAAATTCTGGGTAATTTTAGGCAGAAGTGAAATTTAAAAACTGAATACAGCTTTATAGTGAGGACACACTGGTATTTTGAATGCAGACTTGCAATGGTATTGCACTGGCAACCCTAACTCATTGTTTTCTAAAGTATTTATATTTGCATTATGTTATATTGGTTTATAGCAGATTTTGATGGCATGTTCCTTCACTGAAGAAGAGGCATTCTGAACATAAGTTCTGGGAGTGGAGAAGCAGTAAAGTCTGTAGAAGCATTTCTCAATCAAATTTCAACTCCTAACTCCCTTCCTAGGAGTGCAGGCCACAGGTGGTGCATGACGACAACAAGGACGAGGCTGTGATCTGAATGAATAAAATGCACAGCTGAAAGGGACATTTATAGTCTCAGTGCATGAAATGTTAATTGGAGCAGCTTGTGAAGTCCATGATCAGATGACAGTTCTGTGAGAATTAGAAATATAAAAAAAATATTGTTTTATTTATTTATTTATTTCATTTTTGTTTACCGGGTAAAGTGTCGTAGCCACAAAATGTGACTATTTTCAGACATGACCTGAGAGGTTACAATGCAAAATTGGCAGACAAAACAAATAGCAGGTATAGTTCAGAGGTAATCAACCATACGAAGAAAAACCTACACAATGTTCTGTGATGTAAACAGTATTGCTAATATGACAGAGACAATGGAAGAAAAATATACAATAGTACAAAACATAATAAGTATACAATCATAGTGCAGTAGAGTTTTGTCATATTATCCATGGTAAGTGTTACATATAACAGTAACGAGGGGTCAGAGCAAAACTGAAAAATTTTGAGAGCTGAGGAAGGGGATGTCAAGCACTCTATGGGGGTTTAAAACAGGAACATTGGGCATGTTTGACGAGGAGAGTGTGATGCATCTTTTTAAAAGCAATATGACTAGGTGCAGAGTGAACATCAAGTGGTAGGAAAGGAAGATACCTATCTATATTTGTTTTAAGTTGAACTATGCTAAATTAATACCCCCATATGGATTTGAGGAAAATGTTTAATTAACAAGATGCTTCATAAATCTTGCACAGCTCTGCTTTTCATTTTTTTAGCTCATCCTAATTAAAATGAACAAATGCCATAATATTCATACTTGTGTTTAAGCAGATACTTAAAGCAGCAGTGCAGCAAAATGGGGCAAAAGATATGACCCTACCTTTTTTTCACAATAAAAGATTTGGGCATCTTCTGCTTTTATTTGGTGATACAATGTTCTAGTTCCACCAAAATGGGAGTATTTTATAAATATTTCAATTCATTGTTTCTCAAGAAAAAAGATGGCCACCTCATTCGGCTTAGAAATACCACTGTAAACCTAGTAAAGCTTAGGATCGAGAACATAAAAAGGTATGGTGCACAGCACAGGAGGTACCTACAAAAGTGAATTTGACAGGTATGTTAACAGTTTTATTAATTGTTGCTGAAGCAAGCATTTTTGGTAAAGCTTTTATTTTGCTGCAACAAAATCAGACAACAGATATAATCCAACCTTGTTTCACAATAAAACATTCCAGGAATATTACAGTTTTATTTTGGTAAAATGTTCTAATTCCACCAAAATGTGCATATTTTATACATAATTTTGCCTTATTTTTTTTATTTCCCCCTCACATCGTCCTGCCACTCCTTTAGGCCATTGCCAAGGACTCTGCCTCCGGGGTTCCATTGCCCATCTCTGACCCCAAATCACAGCCACCACAGGGTAACCGAAGTAACCTTTTCATCTGGTGGGTCTTCCCCTTCTGGGGAGAAGGGGTCTGAAGGCCAGTGGCATTGATCCTGGGTGCTGCTGAGGTTGGGTTGGCATCTACAGAGCACTGTGGAGGCACTGCTCCAGACGGCCATCATCCGGCAGTTGGAGGCACCATTTTCTGGTGTTTTTCCTCTAGCTTGCCCACTTGTTCCACATCTGTAGTGCTCCCGGTCTCCACCGGTGGCCACTACAGAGCAAGGCATCTCCCTAGCTCACCCCAGGAGAGGAGAACAGTCCTCTGGACACTTGATGCTATCCTCTCCCACTGACCCCCTGGTGCTTGAGTCTGTTCCTGAATCTGGGTTGCCGGTGTGGCTCAAGGTAAGGCACCAGCGCCTCAACCATCTGCGCCACTAGGCTGGCCTTTATACATAATTTAGTTGTTTCTCAAGAAAAAAAAAATATGGTCCCCACATTTGGCTTAAAAATGCCATTGCAAACCTCATAAATCTTAGGATCCAGAAAATAAAGCACTATGGTGCACAGCATAGGAGGTACTTAGGAAAATAGATTAAAGGGCTATGCTAGTAGTTTTTTTTTTATTGACGCTAAAACAAGCTTTTTAGGAAGACCATTTTTCATTGGACTTCTGCCTTAAATTATGTTCTTAAAACATTTTAAGAGGCTTCAGTAAATTTTGCCAAACAAACTTGAGTGAGTTCTAGCACATTTAGAGAGAACATTTTTTTTATAAAAATCAGTTTACCAAATTTTGCTTAATGAAACCATACTGAACAATTTCACACTTGTAAAAATCATGATGCTTAAACACAGCAGATGATGCACAGGAACTGTATTAATTTACACATGATATGGATGTCATAAATTACAGTAAAGTAAGGGAATTCTTTCGTTTCATGAAGCTATGAAAAAAAATATTACAATAATGTTCTAATGCAAGCAAATATTGGTGGTATATTGGAAACTGCTTAATTAGAATGGCCTGGTAGCAGCATTTTCATATGAGTTGAGTGGCTATTTCCATTATTAGAAGTACATCTACTTTTATGGGAGACTGCAGCATCTAACCTTAGTGCCCCAGATTACCACATCCTACACAGCCATCTACAATACAGTTTGTTTAGTTCACTTAGTTTTTATTGCATTACAGTTCATTAGTTTTATTCAGTACAGTTTCTGTAATTTATTTTTGCATTACATTTTAGTGCAATATTTGACCTGGTGTTAGTACTAAAACAAAGCAGTGTGTCAAGTTCAGCACTGAGAAGTGTAGTACAGAAAATTCCAGAAGTCCATACATTTAACGGACTGTAGGGGGTTGTATTCTAACTTTATTTTACTTTTAAATCTTAAATGAATATCTTGAGTCTCTTGAGTGACAAGTCCTGGCACACATTAGGTATAACTTAAGGAGGCGGTCATTCGACCACTCCTTAAAAAAATCTCCTTGTACCCAGACTGCTTAGCTAACTATAGACCTGTCTCTAACCTGCCCTTTGTGGGTAAGGTTATTGAAAAGGTGGTTGCTCTACAGCTGGAGGACCATCTTACAAATTACAATGTATATGATGCCTCCAATCTGGATTTAGGAAAAGACAGCACTGAGACTGCTCTGGTCCTGGTCTTAAATGACCTCCTAATTACGAGAGATCGAAAGGCTTGTACTGTTCTAGTCCTTCTTGATCTCTCTGCAGCATTTGATACTGTGGACAATGGCGTGCACCTGGAGTGCCTGAGGCTTCTTTGTGGACCATCTGGAACAGTCCTACATTGGTTTTGATCTTTTCTCTCAGGCAGGACTCAGAGGGTTGTCACTGGAATTTATTCCTCTGACACCTTCTTCCTGTCCTGTAGGGTGCTGCAGGGTTCCATCCTGGCACCCATGTTGTTTGCAGTTTATATGCTGCCATTAGGAGAGATTATTAGGTAATATAGTTTGGGATCTCACTGCTATGCAAATGATACCCAACTGTATCTGTCCTTTATTCCCAGACAGGATGATGTGATCTCCGTGCTTAACAGCTGTCTAGCTGTCTAGCCAAGATCAGAGATTGGATGAGCACCAGCTGGCTGAGGTTGAACTCAGATAAGACCTAGGTGTTGGTTGTGAACCCTGGTTGCCTTGAGGTGGGTCTTAGGGCTGGGCTTCCATCTGGCTTAGAGCTTGATGGTGTCCAGCTCTTGATCTCAGACCGGGTGCGTAACCTGGGCATTATTTTTGATGATGGTTTGCCCCTGAAATCTCAGATGTCTGCCATTGTCAAATCTTCTTTTTATCATTTTAGAAATATCGTGCTGGTGAAACACCTAGTTCCTCAGGCTGATTCCCAGTGATCAGTTAAAGACATCTGGGGCACATGCATTCTCCTATGCTGCCCCTTCTTTGTGGAATTCTCTACCTTGTCAGATAAGAGAATGCCTGACTGTCTCTAGTTTTAAATCAGAGCTTAAAACCTATTTGTTTTCTGAAACATATTCAGAAGGATTTTAACTGTGTTTGTTTAATTTAATTTAATTGTATGTTTTAATGTTTTATACAGCGCTTTGGTTTTGAAAAGTGCTTTAAAAATAACGTTTTACTTACTTACTTACTGACAATGTGGGGACTGTGACACCGTGTGAAACAGGAACCATTCTATAATTCAAAACAGCCTCTTTGATTAAAATTTAAAGATGCCTAATTGCCAATGTTATTGTTTCAGACATGATCAAAGTTGAGGGGCATGCCAAGTAGAGCTTGTTGAAAGTTATGAATTCCACTTTCATGGAACTTTCACAAAATTTTGTAAAATTTGTGAAATTTTCTGAACTTCTGCCACTGGCAAGATTGTAATCTTTTGAACATGTTTGGTGGATTTTCACCCTGTTCCCCAGAACTTTTTGTCTGCAATATGGAATAATACACATGAACTGTGTAATGACTGTTCTGAGGAATTTCATTCCACAGTTTAATGGATCATTCTATGATACATGTAATTTTTCCACAATTCAGTGATCACTTCTATAGAACTTCTTTCTGCAGTATAATTCATTAAACCATAATTCATACATTTATTTGCAATTCAGTGACTCACTGAACTGTGGATTGAATGTAAGAATTGTGGATTAATGTATTACACTGCAGAAAAAATACTTCAGCAGTACTGACCACTTGCAGTGATCAGTTCTATGATTTTTTTTTCCGCAGTTTAATACAATAATCCATGGTTCATACTTTTATTATGCTGTTCTAAGTTGGAGTTTCCATGAAAGCTGCTAAAGTGCATTCTGATATTTTGCAAAAGTGAAATTCTTACTGTTGCCTAAATTCTGCTGATAAAAGTTTAATTTCACACTGCCCTAATGCCGAGAAAAAGTACTATAGTCTTGGAGTTGACGTTTCTTGGAGACAGATGCCCAATTGCAGGTGTCAGTCAGGGGTTGGGGGGGTCATGCCTGGGAAACGAAGTTGAAGTTGACTGCAAGACAGTGGAAGAGGGGAGGGGGAGCCGTCATCATCAAGATGAATGGCAGGAAAAAGAGATTCACACCTTTCCCATTCTTGGGAGGGATTTTGAGAGGGTCACACCTGGGCAAGACCAGGCCTGATTGTCCTAACTAAGCATTTCAGAGCAGCAAGGATGTTTCATTTAAGCAGTTGTAATTATCATAGGGTAGTATAGCCACTTATTAGTTCCCAGATGGTGCCCTAGTAAAGCAGACATCCTGATTATCCACATCCTGATTAAGTGGTTTGTACTGTAATCAAAAAAGTGTGAAGCAACCATCACAAGTCTTGACAAGTCATAAGAACTTGATATCTTTTTTGTGTGCAATTCAATTTTTTATTGAAATATAAGAGATACAAGCAACAACAGTCAAGCACATACATCTGGCCAACCAAATCAACAAACAATGTGTCCATACTAAAAGAAGAATCAAGGTACAAGAATAAAGACATTAATACAATCTGCTAGTAAAGCAATTCAAACTAAGAGAAATATGGAAGGACCTCAAAAATTATTGCAATAAACCCCCCCACCCCAGAGTGCTGGACCCTCCCCCCCAAAAAATCATCTACCTTCTAAAAACCCATACAACACTATACCCTCAAAAAGAAAATAAGTCACATTGACATTACCCCATCAAACCCCCATAACAGAATCCCACTAGGCAATCATTTTAACACATGTCCTCTGAAAGTGAGGAATAGTGTTTTTCATCCCAAATAATACTTGATAATAAGCTGTATCTTTTGAAACAGCCTGTAACCACTTCAGAAAGGAGGGAACCATGGTAGACCTCCAATTTTGAAGCAGTAGTCTTTTCACCTCTAAAGCTTCCCTATATAACACCCCTAGATGATCCCGACCTTGTACATTCAACATCCCTGGATAACCAGGACCCATAAATGTGGGGATTCTGTAATGGGAACTTGTAGGACCTGACCCATAAACCTAATAATAGAAGCCCCTCAATTCATCAAGAAAGGCAGTCCCGTAAAATATGAAACAACTTCCCCACTCCAGTCTGACACATTCAGCATAAATTCGAACTTAGCAAACTCATCCTAACTAGATACACCAGTGTCTTATACCATCTACTTAAAATCTTTTTCTGTATAAGCTATAACTTAGGATCTGGAGAGGCCTTGTGCACCATATACCAGCAATGACGCTGGTCCTCAGAATCAAAATCCACCTGCAGGTCCTCTCCCCACTTCACTCTGTGAGCATTCCAATTAGGGAGATACACCTTAATCAATTCCTTTTAAAACACACTGTGCCATCCTGCAGGTGCAGTGGTTGGATTTCTGCTTGTGACAGCAGCAACCCAGGTTCGGGAACGAGCACGGGTCACTGGAAGGTCGGCTGGGGAGAAAAGGATTGAGCATCCCATGGACAGCTCTCTTTCTTTGGGAGGAGGGTAGGGGACTGGTCCGGCACCTGCTGGCTCCTAGCAGAGGCTGGGAGTATCACAGGACGCATGGCCCAAATGCTAACTGGGGGAGGAGCGGATGTCGGCTTATGCCGTGACGTCACTACACTGCCTGCAACAGAAAAATGGAAAAATTGCTTGCTGGCTGCTGGATGACACCTCTTTGTTCCCTAAGTGCTTCCAGTGCATTCCCAGGGCCTCCTGCTCCTCAGCAGCATCCCCAGACCCTAGTAGTGTGTGCTGGGGTCATCCCTCTCCCCCGGTGCCTTCCCCCTCAGAGGAGGGGGAGCTGCCTGATGAAGGAATACGCCGGGATATCCCGGGGATTGGCTGCCATATGAGGACCAGAGAAGGCTTGGGTAAGGACAGTGGGGCTGGAGGGAGCCTGTGGAGCCCCAAGGAGTGGGGGACCAGCGAGCACGGGGGATGGAAAAAAAACAAAAACACACTAATATGCCCCTTAGATAAGCGCATCCATTTGTAGAGGGACTACAAAAATGTGTTCTCAAAAATCCTATTTGGTTTAAAAAACAACCCTGGAAAGCATATCTAAGCTGAAAGTACTTCCACCTGTCTATTGATGGAAGGTTACATTTCACTTTTAATTCCATAAAAGACACCAGCAATTTAGTATCCTTCTCAACCAAGTCCCCCTACAGCTGTGCCTCATTAGCAGCCCAGGACTTCCAAAAAACTGATCCCTGCCTCACCACAATATCTGGATTATACCATAAAGACTTATAAACCCCCAAAAAGAGACATCCCACCCTAAAATCTTAAAATGCCTCTTCCACATCTGTCAGGAAAATCTCCTAAGCAGAGTTTCAAATGTAGGGGTGCGTCCACAATCTTTCAGTAACACTACCAAGGGAATCTTACCCAGCACTGCCTGCTCAATCTCCACCCAAAGAAAGGAGCTTGAACTAACTGATGTAACCTTCTGCAGCATTTGTGTTACCCCAAAACTGAGATGTAGGCCCACAGCCACGGCATATTCCAACCTCACCCCCCAATATCCTAGGGGCCCATAGAACTCTCCTGCTAAAACGGGGAGGCCTGCCATCCCATATAATGTCTGAAACCACTTTATTAAGTTTAGACCATAAAACCATCGGAAGACAAATGGGTAAATTAAATTTTTTTTGTAAAACAGGCGAGGGAACACCATCATTGTACTGGTGGCTATTTTCACAGGAAGAGATAGATTAAGCTTCTTCCACCTCAAGAAATCTCCCCCCAACATCATCCAAAAGGTCTACCAAGTTCCTTGAATACATCTCTTGAATTTGATGTGAAATAAACATAGCCAAATATTTTATACCATCGGGGGCCCACTTGAGCAGGTGGGACCCCATTGAGGCCCACTCATTGTGTACATTAAACAGTGGAAGCAACTCCAACTTTGCCCAGTTAATCTACAAGTTGGAAATGGAACTAAAGAAGTTAATGAGCATGCAGGCCCTCGAAAGGGAGGTCTCAGCCTTTCATAACAACAGCAGCAAGTCATCCGCATAAAGTAGAGTTGAAAAAGACTCCTCCCCCCACCCCACTGCAATACTGAGAACCCCTGGATTTTGAGACAGAGTCAAATTCAGTGGCTCAATAGGCAGTAAAAACAATAAAGGACTTGGTGAGCATCCCTGCCTTTTGCCCCATTAATCACAACCCTGGCACAAGGCGTTGAATAGAGGCAACTGACCCACCACCTAAATTTAGGACCAAAACCAAACTTGGCCAAAACAAACTGCAAATAGTCCCACTCAAAAGAGCTGAATGCTTTTTCAGCCTCCAATCCCACAAGAGCTGCCAAAGTCAGGCCCTTCACCCCCACCTGTTTGAGATCAATTACCGCCTGCAAATTGTTGCTGCCCTGCCGTCCCTTCATGAAACCTAATTGAGATTTACTAATTAACAGGGGCAAAACCTGCCTAAATAGCTACAATTTTAGCAAAAAACCTTACAATCAACATTGAGCAGTGATAATGGATGACAGTTACTGCAAACAGTGGGGTCCCTGCCGAGCTTGGGTAAGAATATAATTGTAGCCTCTCCTATAGAAGGTGGTAGGGGTCCCATTTCCCTGATGGTTCCAAACACCTGGAGAAGCAAGTGGGCAACCTGCAGCTCAAACATCTGCTAGAAATCCACATTTAACCCATCTGGTCCAGGTGCCTTCCCCCGAGCCAAAGACCTAATAACCAGTTGTACTGCCTGCAAAATAATATCCACTTCCAAGGGAGAGGATAATTCTTCTGGTAAGCAGGGCACCTGCAAACACTCAAAAAAGGCCTCATATGCCTCCACTGAGGGACATACCAAAGATTGGTATAGGGTAGCATAAAACTCTCGAAATTTGTCCACACTCTCCCCTGTATCTGAGGATAGCATGTCTCCATCCACAGCTAGATAAGGGATCATAGCTTCTACATACCTGGCCTTCAAGCAATAAGCCAAGAGCTTACTGGATTTATCTCCAGACTACCAATATGCCTGAGTGATAAAAAAGAGAGCTCGCTGAGCCTTCTGATTAAAAATGAAAGGTAACTGATCCTTCACCCCTCTAGTTCCTGTATCTTCTGCTCCCTATCCAATAGATCGGAATAAATTTCCACCTTCAGGCTCCGTATGCAGTTTTCCAACTCCACCACTTTATCTTTATGTTGTTTATTCAAATGGGAAGCATAAGAACTAATGTGTTCCCATATGAAGGATTTAAATGCTTCCCAGAGCCCAAAGGGACCAACCTCCTGAGTGGAATTCAACTCAAAATAAAATGCAATTTCCCCTTGCAACCACTGTTTAAAACCTACTTCACTCAAGAGAGCTGAATTAAATTGCCACCTGGGGGTTCTCGGAACACACGGCCGTGGTTCCCAAATCATATTCACCGGAGTGTGGTCTGAAAGCAAAATGGGCCTGTGAGAGACCTCCAGCACAATTTGACAGAATATACAAACTACACAAGAAATAATCAACCCTCCTATAAGACTGAAATCTAGGGGAATGATAGATAAAGTCCCTGACATCCGGATTAAGTATCCTCCAACAGTCACATAATCAAAAATCTGCACAAAGCTGCATTAACACCACCCTAGATTTCTGATGTGAAGGGGTACCCATTTCAGTGGGAGACCTATCTATCAATGATTCAAAGGTGAGATTGAAGTTGCCCCCTTAAATTACTACCATAGAATTGTCATACCACTCAGATATACACCGGGCTAATTGAGAAAAGAAATCAGGTGTATCATCATTTGGGGCATATACATTTATAAACAGGACAGATAGTATCTAATCTGCATGCCACCATAGCCCACCTCCCCACCTTGTCAGATTCCCATCTCACCACCTTGAGAGGACATTCCTCCTTAACAAGAATAGACACTCCTCATTTTTTAGAACCAAAAGAACTGGAGAATGCCCACCGAACCCCACACCAATGAACCCTCATCTGTCTTTAATAGATGTGTCTCCAGTAGGAAAATAATATCACAGTTGCAAGACTTTAAAAATGATAACATCTTTCTTTTTATTGGGATATTTAACCCTTGTACATTCCATGTCAAAACAGCCAAAGGAGCCATAACACCAGTTTTAGATCAGCTGTAACACATAGAACAAAATCTCTTATTATAATATTTATAAACAACGATAAACCATAATAATCAAAGGTGGATGATAAAACCCCAAGTCCAGCACTCTGCCTCCCCAGCAGCCCCATCAATGCAAAGCCAGATGCAAAAAAAACACAAATTACCCAACCCCTCCATATCCCTTCCCCCACCAGAAAACCATTGCATCCACATACCCCCTTCCCAACCAACAGTAATAACGGCTACCATCCCAAAAAAGATCTAACCCACTCCAATTAAGAATGTAACCCACGTCAAGCTGAAAACCAACATCACCAAGTTGCCCTCCACCCTCCTACCCCCCCACCCAACAATCCTAACTAAGAGACGACCAACAAAAACTGAACTTATATTCAGCCCTCTTCCCCCTCAGAAAAACAGAGCTCAAGGAGTGAGAATACCCAGGCTAACAGAGCCCATCCACCAATACCCACTCCCTCCCCAGTGGGTACAGAGATGGGCATAGGGAATTAAGGCCCAAGACCTCTGTAGTCTAGCCAACCCACTTCTCTACTAGCTTCTATATACTAAACTATAGAAAGCTCTAAACTAGATAACGGACCTCTTCCCAACAAAAAGACCCAGCCTAACATAACACGAACATTAAACACAGGCTGAGGTCATCAGGCAAACCTTCGCCACCCCCACCACTGTCCTCTTAAGGCCTACGACATAGGCTGTCTGACAACAAGAAAGAAAAATAAAAGCCCTGCCACAGTATCTCTTGTGTGAGCCAAAGGGCCCCACTCCAAAGAAAAATCCTCCCATGCGAGTCCACCCAGCTTCCCACAAAACACAAAGAAATACTGTATCCCAGAATACACCAACACCGTGGGCCCCAAATCCCTTCCATTAGGAATGGGCACAAAAGGCTAGCCCCCTCAGAAAAGTGATGGAAAAAAGGGGTATTTGAACTACTTTGCTTTCATTCCTTCTACCCCCTGACTGCTGCTAGCACCCTTCTCAACAGAACAAAAAAGCTCCCTTCACCAAGAAAATAACTCATCCCCAATGAAGAAAAACACACACTAATTATCTGCCATCATTCTAAGAGTAAGTAAACAGCTCTTTCAGTGGGAAATACAATTGGCGGATGCTCTCCCACAGTCCATAACAAAAATCAGTCCATAGCTGAAGTTCATTTGTGGAGATCGAAACAGAACACCAAATAAAACAGGACTGCAGCATTCTGCTCCAACATGAGGCACCGTTTTGATGACAGAAGAAATCCCATGTATCTGTCAGCAATCAAGGAGGAGCCTAATCAAAGCCATCTGTCCCACCAATCAGCCATAGAGAAACAGACCCATTATCCAGAGAAGGATGCAGGAGACACCTACCCCAATTAACAGCATCTATGACTCACAATCCTCCACTGAAGCTGTTGACTCCTCGGTTGTCCCAGCCCTTACCAGTTGCAAAGGGAATTCATATTCAACATAGAAAACTGCTCCAAAGTAGGATCTGGAAGTGGAATGGGTTTTGAGAAGCCTCCCCTAGCTTTCCCTCTTGAAAATCTGCCCATTCCATCATGGGAGAGGAGGACTCTTCAGCTTGCAAGTGTGGGAACAATATGGGGTATTTAGATTTGGGGTAGGGGAGCTCTCAACAAGGAAATCAATTGCTGCATTGTCCCCAGCCCTTAAAACATGAAGCAAATCCCCAGAAGAATGTCGAGTGGAGTTCAGCCCTCTCTGCTGGCATTTAGCCAACTGCTAGCCATTTGAAAAGTCCAGATCTTACAAGCCCTGGTCCATAGGAGCAGAATTATTAGTAACTCGGGCACCAGGCACAAACACATTAGATCTCCTCCTCCCCCTTCAGCTGTTGCTCAGATAGGGTAGATTTAGAAGGGAATCGCACAGTCTTAAGAAAGTTTTGTGATTCAAACTTTCTCTGAATCTCCTCTCACCAGATGTGGAGTACAGTGAGGTAGCAGAGGTGGAATTTAATATTTCTGACTGCCAGTTCCTTTTTTATTGGGCAAAGACTTTTTTTTGGTCAGCTACCCCCTTAGAAAAATCTTTAAAAATATAGATCTGGTGACCATTCCAGCTTAATGGCACCCTCTCCCAGGTGAGCTTGAACACTTGCTCTTTCCCTTTCCCCTTTCCCCCTTTCCCCATTCCCTAGAAGGCAGTATGACACAGTGTGTTAAGGCTCCAAGATGCAGATCTGTAGACCAGGGTTTGAATCCGACAGCTGCCTACGTACATACTGTATGATCCTGAGCAAGTCACTTAACTTAGTTGTGCTCCCAGGTTGCATCAGGAAACAAGCTTCGGCTTAGTGCGCTACTCCTGGTTAAACAATGTTCCCTTTCCCTTCACACTATACCAAAGAAAGTATATCAATATGGGGCGATACCCCGTCAAGTGAGCACTACCAGAATAGCAACACGCTATTCGGCAGTAGTCTGGTAAGCACTCACACGGACAGTGAAGGGGGATTTACAGCACTTGCTGTAAGTACTTCCCTGGTCTGCTGTCCATGGTGCTGAGGATACATGAGACCACCAGGATCCAGGAGGCTAGCTGAGCTGCTCCCATGGCATGGAGGGCTCAGGCATCAAACAGCTTGGCCAGCACCACTGGAAACCAGGGTACTAATCCTGGTCTCCAATAATTTTAGTGCACTTGGGACTTATACTCTGTTATGTGGGGCCATGGAAACAGAATTCCATGGCCCCACAATTTTTAAAGTTCCCCAATATTCACTCCTGCCAGTGTAAGAATCATTGAGTTCAGAGATGCAGAGGGCTGCAGGGGGCTAAAAGAAAAATCAACACCATTTTTGACATGCAGTCCAAGCTGATGCTATTCTTGTCGGTACTTTTTGGACCAAGTGCCATACTGGGTGGTAAGGAAGACCCCTTATTGGTCACAGGCCCGGAGAGTGATGAGCCCAATCAGTTTCCAACAGGGAGTCCCAGGTGTAGTTTGAAAGCTTTGGCAGGACCATCTGAAAGTATTGCCCCATGTTGTCCCCTTCCGAGCCTTCCAGGAACTCCAAAAACTGCAGATTGTTCCTGCTCCCACGATTTTCAAGTTCCTCCACCATCAAAGAGAGCAACTGAACTGGATGTTCCAAGTCGGAGATGTTATCCTTTTGGCAGGCAACAGAAGAATCAGTTTGCATACAGAATAATTCCACATGAGCAATTTTGTCCTCAGCCATTTCAACCCGTTCCTCTAGTTGCAAAATGGCTGCTTTTATATTCAGAATGTCCTGGACCAACGTTTGCGACATTAATCTAATATCCGATAAATCTTCTTTGTTCACCAGTACTGTAGATTCTGTGGGCTCCAACATGATGCCACACCAGGCTAAAAATGCCACTACTGATGCAGGAGGAGAATTAAAGCATTCAGCAGTGTCCCCAAAATACCAAAAAAAACATTGGGACACTTAAACACTGTCCAAAAATCATGGAACCGCAGAAAAGCCTCGCGCTGAGGGGGCCAGGGGGTATAAATAAAGAAGTGAGACAGAAGCAACATGGAGCAGCTCGGTTAAGCTGCCATCTTTTCTCCCTCTGTACTGCCACCTTGCAAAATTTCATGCAGTTTTGTCAGCCAGTACCAAAAAACAGAACCTCCCTGATAGCGTTCTTCCACTCTTCACCATCTTAATTCCACTCACAAACTCAGCCCCGACATCACTTATCAACGCAGACACACAAATGAAATAAATCAACATTACAGGACACAGAAGTTACAATGTGTAACTGTCACCATCGTACAAACAGAACCACCATAATCTTCGAACTTTCTGTCCCTCCTACACTAAACAGCAAACCAATAGCAATGCATGTTCTACACAAACATGCGTTGGCTGCATAGCAACGCTGTGACCTACCTTAACAACCTGCCCTACTATGAGGATGAGCACAAAAAAGAAATCCACACACTATAGGAAAATAATAAACTTTGCAAAACAACTGCCTCCCCTAATAATTCTGGCCCTATTGTACTGTATAAATTGCACACATGATGTGCAGCTTGTGAAATATGGCAAATATTAGCACTCATGCAGAGTGAACTGTGATAATGTCGCTCATGATATTATCACAGTTCACTCTGCAGTCGTGCTAATATTTTCAAATCCCACAGTCACCCATCATGTATCCCCTATATATATATTCATGGCAAAAAATCTCTGTTGATGCATCAGTTACAGTTGTTTCCACAGTGACAAAAGTGTTGAAATGTGATGTTAGGGTTACCACACCACAACCCTACCCCCATGCCCCCATCCTCAAACCCCTAACCTCGCATCCCCCCACCCCCCCACACATAAACACATGCAAGCAGTACAAGACAAATCCATCATCATGGTCCAGTAACTGTATGAGTTCTGCTGTGGGTACACACACATAATGGGCAACCATGGGAGATGGCCCACAGTAAGCATTATTTTGTTACAAACATCAGTAACAAGATTTTAGTTGATGACTGTATTTCAATTGTTAAGAAAAGATGAAACACACAGTATATTATCTATGGATAGCTGTCTTGGAAATAAGAGTTTGGATAACCCCAGCAACAGTCAGTGGATGTTTGCATATGTTTTTCTGATAGAGTGAGTCAGTCCTAATAACAAATGGTAATAATAATAACAGTTAAGTTTTGTAGTATAGTTTTGCCATCAACATGTGACAGCAACAGCTGTAACATTCAAAGCTAATCATAACATGCTGCTAATGAGTATTTCCAGTTAACGCAGCAGTATTACAACATGTGATGGTGCTAGTTTCATACCTGAGCAGTATGTGAAAAGTACTGAGTATGTGTCAACTGTGCCTGTCCTGCTACCACATGCCTATGTGGTAGCAGCGATACCTGCAGTAAGTCAATCATTGAATTCTGTCACATAAAAATCAATATTTAGAAAGTTTGTGCAGACTAAGTTTATGAGCAAAATATGCCAGCTATAATTTGTCATCATACAGTGCTAGCAGTATAGAGTTGATCATACTGTATTTGTTTTTCATTACATAGTGTTATGTGAAAGTAATAGAGTGTCATGATTATTGTGCTTACAGATGTGACTGACTGGTATAGTCTGTTACAATCTTGTATGTGTCTTGCATGTGTGTGTGGGGTGGGTGGAGGTGGGGAATGTGGAGTTAGAGGTTTGAGGACGGGGGGCATGGGGGTGGGGTAGTGGGGTGATATCCCCAACATTGCATTTTCACACTTTTGTCACTGTGGAAACAACCTTAACTGATGCATTAATGGAGCTTTTTGCCATGAATTTCCCTTCTTTTTAAGAAAGTGTAATATAAATAGTAAATGGTATGTGCTGGTGGGAGCACCGGGCCAAAGCTGCCCATTTCTGCGTAATGATATGTGTTTGTGGGAATGCGGGCCCTCTGGGCCCTGCACTCCCACTTACACATAAGCACAGTGCCATACAGCAGCCCTATAGGCTAAGGAAGCCTTGTAGCACTAATTTGCCCATATCTGGGGAACCATAGCAGCTACTAAAAAATTCAAGTGTGGTTGTAATCATGACAGTGAATAGTTCTCACAAACTACAGTAGACCAAATCTGTATCTTGCATTGTGTCTGAGATAGGGGCAGCAAATAGTGCTGTGAATGTTAACTCTGTGGGTATAATAGTGGATGTCGGACATGAAAATGAGCAATTGGAACAGCAAATTGCAAATATCTCAGGAACTGTAAAAGGAAGAAAAAATATTCAAATTTCATGTTATTTTTGGCTTTCCAGCCTTCTTCTGCACTTAGTCCCCCTAAGAATTTTTGTGACAAAAAGTCTGTATCTTGAACCGTTTTTGAGATAGGGGCCCCGAAAGGCGTCACGGATGCCCCAATGTTATTCTATGGGGAAATTTCTGAACTTTGTAATGCTGTAACTTTGGACCCCTGTAATATTTTGGAACCAAACCACTAAAAGACACATCTGTGGGACCAGGGCTTGACACCCTACACATTTCAGCCCAAAAGACCAAACCATTTTGTTACAGGAGGCTGGCAAAGATTTGCAGTTATTTTGAGCATACTGTGGCAAAATACTTTCACAAATCATGAAAGTTTCACAAAATAAATCACAAAATGTTCACACTTACAAAAGCATTTAACAAAATTATTCTTCCACAAAACTATAAAAAATGCATTTATGGGGAGTTTAACCCCCCAAAAAGGATATGGTTAGCATCCTCAGGACCCAACTAGGTAAACACAAAGATCAGTGTTTACTTAAAGGGTCCCAATTTTAAACGCCAGGCATTTTTCTGTGTCACTAACTGTGAACAAGATGGCCAACTCACAGAAGTAAAAGGGCCATTTGCATCAGTAAAAATGGCCTCTCACGAAAGTTTCATGATTTTTGCTAACTTTTCCCATTACCCTATAATGGGAAATTTATTTTTTGAATAACTTTTGAATGGTTTAATATTTTTTCACCAAATCTTCAAAAGACACATCAGTGACCAAGGCTGCATCTTCCCTAAAGTTTTTGGACCAAACAGACAAAGAATGCAGGCTGTGGGCACGAGCAAAGAAACACACAAAAAGTTCAGTTTTTTTGGTTTTTGGTGTTCTGTAGCTCCACAACTGTATATCTGACCATAATATAACTTGCCAGATCCAGAGATCTATGGTACCAGACCATGCATGCAAACTTTCAGGCAAATCCGTTGTAAGGTGGCAAAGTTATTAAGGTGCACAATTTGAGGTTTTGCATTAAAGTGGCTACTCAACCCTAACTATAGTGGCACTTCTGAAAAAATATTATATATATAGATATATATATGAAATTTAAATGGGGAATTTTACCCATAGGGGCCATATCGGGTATTTCCCAATTCAACTAAATCTGTATACCTCCACATCAAAAATCTATATATCATGGGGGAAAAGCAATCATACATTTACATAACACCTACCTAAACAGACAAGGTGACAACTAATTTAAACCAGCTTTACTGGATGCATTCCAGGACTGCCTACTGTCTCAACTGGTGAAGGATCCGACCAGGGGAGATGCCATCTTGGATGCGATGCTCACAAAGTCAGAAGAGATTTGATCTGTGAGGGTAGAAGAGCCCTTGGCAAATAGCAACCACAATTCAGTATGGTTTGAACTATCAGTGGGCAATACAAAAACCTCCTCAAAGACAGCGGTGCTATGCTTTAAGAAGGCAGCTTTTGGTAGACTAAAGCAAATAGTGAAAGATAGATCAGTAAACATCAGGGACAAGTTAGAGATGGGGGAAATATGGGAGAGTATCAGGGGAGCAATGCTAGAGGCAACTAGGCTCTGCATCAAGACTGTAACAAAGAAGAGTATGTTTAAAAGACCCATGTGATTCTCTCCTCAAGTAAGGGAGGCAATCAAGGCTAAATAGAATGCATATAAACTGTTCAAATAAAAAAAGGGGGCAAGAAATTGGCGGATTGCATTCAGAAAAGCTAGGAGGCCATGAAAAAGGTGAGGCATGCCAAAGCAGCAAAAGAGCTGCAGACTGCATTGGCATTCAAGACAGGGGAGAAGACCTTTTTCCTATACATTGGCAAAAAAAGGAAGAAAGAGAGGAATAGTACAGTTAAAGGTTAGGGATGAGGTACTGAAGGACAATAGGCAGAAGGCAGGGGCCCTAAATGAATACTTTTACTCAGTATTCACTAGGGAGGAACAGGGCTCACTTCCAGACAGTGGTATCAGAGCCACTGCCATAGGGGTTCAGATAATATGCAGCCAGGAGTTCACTATGGACAGGGTCAGGAATGGCCTTTCAGACATCAGACCCAACAAGGCCCCTGGCCCAGATGGTTTGCACCCCAGGGTGCTGCCAGAGCTTGCAGAAGAGCTAGCAGCCGCACTCACACACCTATTCGACAGGTTGATTGCATCCGAGTTAGTGCCGGGTGACTGGAGGGTGGCAGATGTGGTGCTGCTCAATAAGATTGTCGATAGGGAGGTAACTATAGGCCAGTCAGTCTCACATCAGTAGTCGATAAACTGATGGAGTCCCTTATTAATCAAGATCTGGTGGAATACCTCAAAGTAAATCACCTCCAGAACAATAAACAACATGGGTTTGTGACAGGCAGGTCTTGTTAGACAAACCTCATTACTTTCTTCAATCATGTGACCAGAGATTTGGATAAGGGCCATGTAGTGGACCTGCTTTACTTTTACTTCAGTAAAGCTTTTGACACTGTCCCTCACAGGCACCTCTTAAAAAAGTTAGAAGACCTCAGGGTAGCAGACCAAATAGTCAAGTGGGTACAAAATTGACTGAAGGACAGGAAACAAAAGATGGTAGTAAATGAGGTAAGATCTACTGAAAGATATGTCACTGGTGGGGTGCCTCAGGGGTCGGTCCTGGGGCTGGTCCTTTACAACATATTCATTAGTAACATCAGCGAGACTATAAATGGCAGCCTTGCCCTGTTTGCTGATGACAGGAAACTCAGTGGAAAAGTGGACACAATGGAGGGAATCAGAGAGCTATAGGATGACCTTAAGAAGTTAGAAAGATGAACACACATATGGCAGTTAAAATTCAAAGTTAAGAAGTGCAAAGTGATGCCCTGGGTAGGTCCAACACTAAGGCAGAATACTGGCTAAACGAGGTCAAACTGAGCTCCTCTGCTGAAGAACAGGATCTGGGGGTCCTTATTAGAGACAATTTCAAGTAGCAAAGTCAGTGAAATAAGGCTTACAGCAGGGCGGGCAGGGTGTTGGGATGAATTAGTAGGGGGAGAGATAGGAACAGAGAAGTGATACTGCCACTCTACTGGACATTGGTGAAGCCACACCCGCAGTACTACATCCAGTTCTGGAGGTCTAACCTTAGAAAGGGCATTGGTAGATTAGAGGTGATCCAGAGGAGGGCAAGAAAAATGATTCAGTGCCTTCGTGGAATTACCTATGAGAATAGGCTTAAAACTTTGAACATGTACTCACTGAAGACTATAAGGGAAAGGGGGATATGATTTAAGCTTTCAAGTTCCTTAGATATATTAACAAATTATCACAATTGGTGCCTTTTAATAGGAATGCCAATTCTACAACAAGGGGCCATGAGTGGAAATTGAAAGAGGAAAGATTCAGGAGGGACATCAGAAAGTATTTCTTCTCTGACAGAATGGTGGAACTTTGGAACAGATTGCCACCCGAGGTGGTGGATGCTAAGACAATATTTAGTTTTAAATACATGTGGGACAAGGCTAGGGATCAGTGCTAGATTGGGCATCTCAGGGGGCAGGGCACCGGTGTACAATAGGTCCCAGAATATCATGCTTGGGCAGACTCAATGGACCACAGGTCCCCTTCTGCCGACATTTTCTATGTTTATATGTTTCTATCAATTAACACACCAGCCTAAATAATTAACACACACTCCAACACTCACTAACACACTTAAAGAGAGCCTCACTGCTTCAAAAAAAGCCTACATCACAAGCCAAATATTACTAGAACCCTGAAAAAAGAAGCCTGCAAAATGAATGCATACTACTCTGGCGGAAAAAAGCTTTTAACACAAAACAGTACCTAACCCCCACAAATCAAAAGTCTCTCAGTATCTCATCACATAGCAGTGTCCCTTGGCCATCTACATCATTCATAGCAATCTCTTAACAATGGAGCAGGCAGTCCCTTCAAGCTCCAGATGACAAACAGACATAGATACTGTCGGCAGATAAGTGCTGCCAGGCCCATCCATGACATGTCCCATGATGCTATACTGACCAGGCAGCATCCAGTCCCTTCACACTCTAGATGCTTTTCTCCCCATTCTGCTACTCCCAAATACTGATTGCAACCTCGGTGATACCGGCTGCACCCAAACAGACCATGCTTCTGAATGTATCATCCAACCACATCCCACATGACACCAAAGAATATGTGAAAAACCATGCCCCAGACACACATATCATATAGGCACCCAATACACTACGGAAAATTACTGGGGACATAAGCCACAATGCAACAAAATGCCATCACACTACAGGAAAGCATGGGGGACAAAAATAAAATGACAGCAACACTCATAAATTTTTGCAAAAGCAATCAATCTGAAAAAGCTGAAATCCATATATTATAAAAAAAGAAATAGTTGATAAAGCTATCATACAAAGAAATACACTTACCTCAAACACTACCAGTTAAATAAGTCACTCACCTTGAGTTCAATGCCTAATTAGCTGGGTAGCCCTTTAAATGGGTATATTTCCCTGTATACACCCTTCCCAATCATTCCTTCTATTTATATGCAGTATATGTATGTACAGTATGTACTGTATGTATGTATGTATGCACATATGTTCTTTGCTCTGATGATGACTCTGCATGACTCCTGTTGATACGTAATTGCATACTGTGCTCACTTAGCTGAGCTGGTCTAGGTGGATTGGGGCATCCTGGTTGTTTTAGCTACCTCGAGTATATGTTTTTAGCTTACAATGGATATTATGCTCATGAATCTACCATACCCATTTTACGGATGTTTACAGCACTTCACCGAGTGTGGATAAACCTTTCTATTTGATTTTATATGAGTGAATAAAAGCCAGAGTTTTGGTTACCAGTTGGCCTTGTCAGTCTGGTTGAATCTTTGGTGCTGACCTTTATCCCACTGTATTGTACGTCCTTGTGTTTGTTCAGATGACTTTCAGATATGTGCACACGGCCTAAAACCAGAGTGAGAGCCCCACTTGCTTGTGTTCTTTTAGATACAGAAATATACCTGTGAAAATAATCTGTACAAATTAACCCTGCTATTTTCATTTGTCATTGACCTAGAGTACGAATATAATTATATACTCACTCTGCATCTGTTGTATGACAAAGCAGTTGTTCTCACTGTTAGGACCTTCAAAATAGAAGCCTGACACAATTTAATTCTGAGATGTGATTGTAATCCGAAAGTTCGCCTTATAGAATTTATCAAGAATGCTCTTAGTATCTGTATAGTGATGTTTTTATTTATTTATTTTTTGTTTACCGGGTAAGTGTACTAGCCATAGAAATGACTATTTTCAGACATGACCCGGGAGGTTACAGACTAATACAGTACAGTACAGGCAGTGTTAAGATGAGACTTCATACAATTAGATAGCAAAGCACAGTAAGACATAATATCATAAAACAGTCAGGTTACAGCAGTAGGATACAGATCACGGTAATCATCATACAAATGGTGAGCCAAAAATAGTTACATAGCTGGGTAGTCAATACAGGAAGTATAGTTGATGTATCATGTTGTTACCTTTTTAATATATTCATACACTTTATAAAAGTAAGAGTTAAAAAACATTTGTGTGGTACATTTGGAAACTTTTCTTAAATGTTGGTCCACTTCAGCCCAGTCATGATGGGTAGTGCTATTTAAACCTTCTGTTCCTCTAGTTGCATTATAAACATGTTGGTTTGTCCTCTAATAACTCCTTAATTCTTTTGCTTTTGCTGGCTATACCTGCAAAAACATCTGAAAATCAATACCAATTAAGATTCAATACATGCACCATGTCACCCTGGTCTAAGATTCTAAGAGTCTCTGTATCAGGGTGCCAGAACCTGTCTGCTTTGCTTTGCACTTTCTTTACACAGAGGACTAGGAGTGAAATTCTTATAATAATAAGAGGCCCAGCACCTGTTGCCATAAAGGTCTTATGTATAGCCCTTCCAAGCTTAGGATGATGTGAGTGTTTATACTGAACACAGTGGTGGGCTGCTACAGCAGGAAGGGCACAGAGAAAGGGATGGTGTAGTTAAAATATATCCTTTTTTATTAAATTGGATAATTAATAAGGATATTTCTGCCATGTTCAAGAGGCTGCTGTATATTGCTAGTGTCTTCTGCTAACATGTCTGCAAATGTGGGTTGATTATGCATGGTGTCACTCTAAACATAGCTAGAAGCTATAGAGTCATAAATATCAGCTCTGCTCATTTGCTTTTTCATTTCTGTGCAATAAATTCAAGTTGTTGGGTCATTTGCAAATAAGGTGCTACTAGAGGAGCTCATTATGGTTAAATGACTGACTGAAGTGTTAATTTTTAGGGATGAAATGCTGATAATTAGCATAAAGAACCCTCTATGCAATTGTAGATAAGCCATTATAAAAATCCACTGAAATCTGTCCCTGTCAGGCACAAACATTGTATTATAACTATGTGCAATACATTCTGTGGGTATACAATGAATTTAAATTATTTTATAGTTATTGTATAGAATAAGGACAAATATAACATTCTAAATCACATTTGCTGACAGAACACACATTTTATTTACAGCTGTCATTCTTTCAAAGGTAGTTTAAAACCTACTGGAGTTATATTGTAAGAATAATGATTATAGGGTTTTCACCTCCTGATAAGTGACAATGCATGCTTAGCAACTATCAATAATCTTAAGGTTATGAAATACTGTGTGTGAAATTATATTTTGAACCTTAGGATAACACAACATTTATTCATAGTTTTAGAAGATAGTAAACCTCAATATAACAAATAGGCAAATTATTTTAGAAACATAGAATTTGACAGCAGAAAAGGACTGCTTTGCCCACCTAGACTGCCCATTTTAAACTGCCTATACTGTCGCTGCAGGCTCTATTTGATCTCTAACCCACCCCCCTTACTTCCCAGCTATGATTCCCTTGTGCCATGCATGCTTGAAGCCCACCACTGTTCCACTGGAAGGCTGGTCCAGACATTCAACACTCTTTCAGTGAAGAAGTACTTCCTCACATCGCTCCGATACTTCCCCCTTCCAGCATCACTGCATGTACTCTTTTTCTTGTACATCTCTGAAAAATGCTCCCCTTTTGTGCCTTCTTCAACTCCATGAGACTTTCATGGGTCTCTATCTTGTCCACCCTCTTCCTCCCCTCTTCCAAGGTATATATACTGAGGTCCTTCAGTATAGTTGTCCTCCACTTGACAGACTCCACTCTATGTACTTCCTGAGATGTGAATTCCAGAACTGGACCCAGTACTCCATGTGGGGTCTCACTAGTGATCTATATAATGGCAACACCACTTCCTTCCTTCCTTCCGCTGGTGATGTCCCTCACTATGCACCCCAGCATCCCACTGGCCTCATCTGCTTCCTTACCGCACTGTCTTGCCACCTTGAGGCAATCAGATATGATTACTCCCAGGTCCCTTTCCTGTTTGGTGATAGTCAATACCTCTTCTCCCATTTTGTAATGTACCTCTGGGTTTCTGTGCCTTAGGTACATAATTTTGCACTTTTCCCATTGAAACCCAGCTACCATGCGCTTGACCACTCCTCAAGTTTTCTCAGGTCTCTGTAAATTCTTTCCACCCACTCTGGAGTGTCTGCCCTATTGCAGATTTTGGTGTCATTTGCAAAGCAGCATACTTTCCCAAAGGTAGTTAGTCTGTTGCCAAATTTGTTTTCTGAGCTGAACAAACTTTTTATGGTACTTGTTTATACACTTTGGGCTAGGCACTCCACCGAACTTTCTGCCAGCTACTGCCCAGCACCATAATCATCTCACTAGTTCTCCAAGGTCCTACAATGGGTTGCCCCCTCCTCCCCTTCTGAGCTTGTTGGGATGCATCCCTCCCTACTGGTAACCAACTTTTATTGTGTGGGCATGGGGCAGGACTTAACAACCAACTGTGCTTGTTTCTCCATCCTTATAGACACTACTTTTTCTTCCAAATTACCTTTTTACCTTTACCTTACCACTTCCACTTTGCCATGCATATGTCACTTTATGGGCTACAGCACATGCAGACCATTCCTTATTGAAAAGTAAACTCTTTGACTCGGTGCAGGGGGTCACTGCAGTGGCCAAAAACAGCCCCCACCCTACCTGGCTGCCACATGCTGCCATGACTAACATATTACTTGCCGGGTTGCATCAATATAATGAACCTGAGCCTGATATTGAACCCGGAGCATATGCACCACAGCAAGGTTTGTAGCCTGGGTGGTGGTGAACAAACTTTCATCATGAAAAAGTTAATGTGCGTTCATGCCTTTTGAGTTCACACAGATTAAGGGCAGTATTTGGATTTTTCCCAAACCAGTTTGCCTTTCTTGTGTACTTTGTTTTGCTTTTTACATTTTTGTGCCCCAATGATATGATCTAAGTTGGAATGGAGTTCACCCTACCTATAGTTCTTAAAAACCCAATCAAAATTATGGCAAGAAAAATAAGAGATTAGAGAAACTAAATTTTCCAGATACAAAGCTAATTCGATTGTCCTCACCTATTGTGTTTGACATATGAGATATATGACAGCATATGCAAACTGGGATGTTAAGCCTTGGAGGATAATTTGCAAGCCATTTGTAAGCCAATCTTTTTCTTTGAAGATGTGATTTGTATGGCACGAAATTCAACAGTTTGTGCTGCAGTGCAAAGGTGCAGCTGGAGTTTATGCTAATGACAGGCAGAGTCATCCATATATGGCATGATGATATATTGGAAACTTGCTGAACAGACTTGCTACAGTAGCTGTTTGCACAGTGTTAGTTAATGCTCATCAAAAGCATGTTTTACAGCATGCAAATATCTTTGGATCACAAAAATCACAGTATAATTACCTGTAAAAATCAGTTATGATGCAGGAGTGAGGCAACAGGATGGGCGAATACTTGTAATAGAGTTCTCTGGAGCATTGCTGGGGGGTGGAGTAGTATGACTTAAAACCCCGGTGGTCATTGGACTGCAGTAGTAGTGGACCTTGACCAAAGGCATTACAAATACCATGCTTGCCTCCCAAGAAACAGCAACATATTTACATTTATTTGATTGTAGTCAAAGGTCTGATGCATGCTCACATCTCACCCTGTTAACACATAGCTCCGTATTGCTTCTTTGAAATATGCATTATTGCTATATGCATTGCCATGCACTGTAACTGTTGCCATATTAATGCAAGCTCAGCAGTTGAAAATGTTTGCTGTTTTGGATCATACCTATGAAACTTTTGAAAAAGGAG
Source organism: Neoceratodus forsteri (assembly GCA_016271365.2). Classification (NCBI taxonomy): domain Eukaryota; kingdom Metazoa; phylum Chordata; order Ceratodontiformes; family Ceratodontidae; genus Neoceratodus; species Neoceratodus forsteri. Next base: position 1,057,188,613 of record CM057451.1, on the reverse strand, counting down.
CCAGAAATTATCCTGCCATGATCAAGTACTTGAGATCAAATTTAACACTCTGTCCTCTCTTCCCACATTAGGGAGTACATATCCTCAATGTCCTCTCACTTCAATGGTAGCCAGAGATATGTTCCATTATATCTCTATATAACTGGATACTTTACAGGAAATCTCCATTCACTTCCAAGTAATTTCCTGTGCCGGCCAGTCCCTGCAGTGTCATGGCTATGGCTCATGATGCCAGCAACCTGAAAAGAGGACCAAGGATCTCAGAGGATGCTCTCCTCCTATGGGAGGAAGAGTTGAAGACTGCTGCAGTTCTGCAAGCTGGGTGACCATGTGTGGTTGTGTAGCTGGAGCTGGAGAGTGGGAGGGTGATTGCCTACTGACTCTGACATGCTCTGGCATGCATCTACATGTCCACACCTTACTAAGCCCTTGTCACCTGTGTCCTTGTGGAAGGGAGACACACACACACACAGAAACCCCCAGTGGCATGTGGGATGAAGCAGGCACCCTCAAGCCTGGTGATGCAACTGTCAACCACCTACCAGAACTGTGTCATTCGCTGGGCAGCTCTGGGGCCAGATCCCAGGGATCCTACCCTGGAGGGGTAAGTCAGAAGTAAGAGAAGGTGAGTGAGCAGCAGAGAGAGAGAGAGAGAGAGTGAGAGAGAGAAAGAAAGATGAGTCTGGGAGGTCACTTAAGGTGAAGGGCCAAAAACACAAAAGAAGTAATTTCATGTGATATCTCTGGATAGCTCCATAAATTTACTGGGACATATCTTTGGCTACCACTGTACCTCAAGGAGAGACTGGTGACATTTCTGAAGGTGAATGGTCTCCAGGACGATAGGCAGTATGGATTCATCTTGGGCAGATCCTGTCAGACAGACCTGGTTGACCTTTTTGATTGGGGGATGTGGGTACTGAATAAGGGTCATGCGGTGGACTTCCTTTACCTGGACTTCAGCAAAGTCTATGACATGGTGCATCATGGAAGGCTGACCAGCAAGTTGGGTAACCTGGGAGCATGGAGGAAACTGGTTAGTTTGGTTAAGAGCTAGTTACAGGACAGGCAGCAGAGGGTAGTCATGGGGGGGTGAGCTATCAAAGCCCTGAGCTGTAACAAGTGGGTTCCCACAGGGCTCTGTGCTAGTACTGGTGCTGTTTAACATTTTCATTGCTGACATGTCATATAGGATAAAAAATAAGATCAGCCTCTTTGCAGATGACACAAAGATCTGTGTGGAAGTGGATGGAGCAAAATACGATAAAGTATTCCAAGAGGATTTGGCAAGACTTGAAGGCTGGTTGAGCACATGGCAACTAGGGTTCAATGCCAAGAAATTTAAAATCATGTACATGGGAGCCAGGAATCCTGGGGACAGGAACATAGAAACATAGAAGTTGACAGCAGAAGGAGACCTCTAGGTCCATCTAGTCTGCCCATTTGTTTTAGACCTATTTTGATACTCTAGTTGCCCTTTGTAGTCAGGGCTCCCTTGTGTCTATCCCATGTATTCTTGAATCCCCACAAAGTATTGACCCCTACAACCTCTTTGAGCAGGCTGTTCCAAACATCCACCACTCTCTCTGTGAAGAAAAACTTCCTGGTGTTTGTAGAGAACCTCCCTCCTTGCAGCCAAAGGTTATGTCGCCTGGTCCTGGAGCTCTTCTTGAAGTGAAAAAGCTCCTGTGCCTGTACCTTGTTAATGCCTTTTATGTACTTGGATTTTTCAGTCATGTCCCTCTCTCTCTTCTCTGCTCCAGGGAGTACATATTCAGTTCCCTAAATCTTTCCTCATAGGACATGTACTGCAGACCCTGAATCATTATTGTCACCTTTGCCTGTACTCTTTCCACCCGGTCAATGTCCTTCCTGAGGTGAGGTCTCCAGAATTGGACTCTGTTTTCCAGGTGAGGCCTGACCAGTGATTTATACAGTGGTAGTACCACCTCTCTCATCCTATTAGTGATTCCCCTCCCAATGCAGCCCAGGATTCTGTTGGCCTTCATTGTTGTCTTCTCACACTGCTTACTAACCTTCAGGTCATCTGAGATTATGATTCCCAAATCTTGATCCTGGTTTGAGGCTGCCAGTCTTTTGCCTCCTAGGTAATTCTCCTTTCTTGGATTTTTCTTGCCAATGTGTATGACCTTGCACTTTTTGGCATTAAATCTCAGCTATCACACTGGTTGAGGGCGGTGCAGTTATCCATGTTAGTGGGGGAGAAAGATCTGGGAGACTTTTAATAGGGGATATGAACCACTCAGCCCAGTGCAGGAGGGTAGCGGCAAAGGCTAATAGAATGCTGGGGTGCATCACAAGTAGAATCATCTCTAGGAGAGGGGAAGTCATCCTGCCCTTGTACAGGTCCCTGGTGAGGCCAACATTTGGAGTACTATGTGCAGTACTGATGCCCCTACTTGAAAAAGGATATCAAGCTACTGGAGGGGGTGCAGCGTACAGCAATGAAAGTGATCCTTGGGTTAGGAGACAAACCATATGAGACATATGAGGAGAGACTGAGGGAGCTCTATATGTATTCCTTGGAGGATAGAAGGGAGAGAAGGGATATGATTAAGACTCTAAAGTACCTAAAGGGAATGAACAGATTTAACACTAAAGGTAAGTTTAGATTAAAAGGTGGGAAGGAAATTAGGGGACACAGTCTGAAATTTGAAGGAGGAAGATTCAGGAGGAAAATGAGGAGGCACTACTTCACAGAAAGGGTTGTTATAGGGTGGAGTGCACTGTCGGTGGAGGTGGTATCATTGAGGTTGGTGGGCAGTTTTAAGAGGGTGGGACAGGACCAAAGGGAGGGTCCAAACTGAGGGTCGAATGGGGGTGGGTGGGAAGGAAGTGGGAGGAAATACAGTGGAAGAGGGGAAAAGGGGGCACAGCTGAAGTTTAAATGGTTGAAGTGCTGCACACTTGAGCAGGCTAGATAGACTATAAGGCCTGTCACCTTACTCACCTTACTCATTCTCCTTAGCTCTACAAAACTTCCTCACAGTAAACTGCTCCTGTGTATAAGCTCCCTCATCTATACTCCTGCTGGTGGTCCCTACGCTAATAGTTCCATCAGCAATCTGATCCTGAGTTGTAGCACATACCATCCACTGGGTTGCTGCAAATGTAATTTACTGCTACCTTATACTTTGTTATTCTCTGTATTCAACACTGTTTACCATGCAAAGTTCAACTGTATAAACTGTACTGTCTTGCTTGATTGTATGTATATATGCTATATGCATTGTATTTTGTTATTCTCTGTAATTCAACACAGTTTACAATGCCAAGTTCCACTGTATACATTGTACTAATGTTTGGCTTAACTGAATTTATGTATGTATGTATTTATTTCCCTATAACCTCTCCCCCAGGATGCACCATGAGACGAGGAACTTGTTGCTCAATGTGCTTTTCCTGGTGAAACATTTCAATAAATAAATCAATCAATTAAAATCTGCTTGTAATTTCTTATGTCTGTATGTCCATTTCAACACTGCCAAGGCCAAAAAAAGGAAGATTTAACATTGTGGCATTAGCAGATGGCCAGGTTTCCCTTCCATGGGGCACATTTCTCAAACCGTTCCTTCACTGAAGTGCCAACAAGACAAATACTATCTGAGTTTTGGGGGGTCCTGTATTTCAGCTCTCTTTTACTAAACTTGGGTATCATTCTTGACTGGTGTGCGCCTGGGTTCTGAATCTTTTTTCAACATCATGTCAGCAGATGTATAACAATCCTGTTCTGAGGACCCACAACAAGAACAGCTCTAGTTGGAGCTTGGATTAGAAGTTGTTCAGCAATCAAATTTAACCTGGAATGGGATGCAAACTGGATTTAGTTTCTATAACCACAGAATATTTGAGAATATACTGTACATGTTGACGTTCATGATGTGGGCATTCAGAATTTAAGACACCCACTGCAAAGGAAAAATGTTCTCTCTTACCTTATTCACTTTTAATTGCTATTTATATGGGCCAGCTTATGGAATATTTAGAAACTGCACCTCTTTGTCCTAATTGCAGTTATCCTTATTTGGTGGACAGATTCATTCTTGACTAAAGTACTCTTTCTAAAGCTTTTGGAACTTCTTGGATTAATTAGACCACTGGATATGATCATGTGGCTGCACCTATACTAAGTAACAGAAAATATCTTAATAGATTTCATCTTCTGAAGTGCTTTTAGCAGAAGTATGTTGATTTTAGCACACCTTTTTTGTACTATGTCTACTTACCTGTGTTTAACATTTACATAATAGGGTACAATTACTGTTCACAGTCATAGCTCTGATAAGAGCTGAGCTAAAGATTACTAACTCTGGGTTTTCTCATTAACTCTGCTAGAACTTGATTATACATCTGATCAGATTGCATCTGGTATTACAACTGGACACTGACACTATTGACATTGATTTCTCACACGTCCTTATTTGAATGTGTGTTATGTGGGTTAGGTTAGAGAAAGTGATGGTTGAATGAGTTTATAAAGTTGTACTGTTATTTATATATAAGTTTTTGGATCTTAATGTGAGTGTATGGGTTCACGTTCTATGTGTGAATATGCAGATTTTGTAGGATTTTAGTGGTTGGCTTGCTCATTGGTTAGTGCTTGGGAGGGTAGTTAATTTTATATCTGAGATTGGGTTTGGTGAGGTGGGGGTGAAGAAAAAGATTTTTTGAGTGATTTGTTTGGGATTGGGTGGGTTTTGTAGCTGGGGAGTTCTTTGTTCAGTAGACAGCTAGGCTCAATTACTCCCTATTCCTTCTTTTGTGACCCCGTCATGGATGTTGCATACTGTTGGCAAATACCAAAGGGAAATTATCCAGAAGGAGATCAGTTTCCTGTCTAGGGAGATTGCTGAAGGAAGGATCGCCCTGCTCAGCTCTTCTGGACTGTAGATAGGTTAATCCATCTGACCTGTCTTGAGTCAGTGAGAATTTTTTCACCTATTTGCAAGGACTTATCTCAAGTCATTTTGAACAGAGTGTCCTCCATTCGAGCCTGTTTTCACTGAGTAGGATGTGGCAACCCAGTTGGGTTCAATTGATATTCTGCAGATGCACTCAGCTGTCATGGGAAGAGTTTAGGTCAGTGACCCTGAAGGAGGTGACTTGGAGATCTCAGAGCTTCAACAAACTATTTGTGAAATGGATCCAGACACAATGCAATTACTAGTGCATTGTGCCAAGCATCTGGGCCCAGTGTTCACAGAGATTGCCCAGTGCTCCCTGATGGAGGGGGCTTTCCCAGCATCATTGAAGGAGACACTGTTGCAGTCGTGCCTGAAAAAGCCATCACTGATCCTAGACAACCTAGTGAATTACTGAGCAGTCTCTAACCTGCTGTTTTGGGTATGGTTATTGAGAAAGTGGTTGCATCACAGCTTGAGGCACACCTCATAGCCTTTGACATCTAGAAGCCTCTCCAATCTTGGGTCAGGGCTAACAATAGAAACATAGAAATTGTTGGCAGAAAAGGACTGCAAGGCCCATCTAGTTTGCCTGTTAGCACTATATTTGACCCTATCTGGTCAGTGGCTTCCCTTCCCTCTGTCCTACCTCAAATATTCCCCTATGCCTATCCCAGGCATGTTTAAATCTCTCCACCATGCTTGCTCTCATCACCTCCTGTGGCAGACCATGTCATGCATCCACCACCTTGTCTGTGAAGAAGAACTTCCTCACATTCCCTCTTAACCTAACACCTTCCGATTTCATATTATGACCCCTCATTCTTGTACTCATCCTATAATGGAAGGTGTCCCCTCCCTGCACCTTGTTTATGCCCTTTAAGTACTTGAATGTTTCTGTCATGCTTCCCCTTTCTCCTCTCCTCCAGTGATTACATATTGAGGTCCTTCAGTCTCTCCTAGTAAGTTTGGTGGTGCACGCTCTGCATCATCTTAGTCACCCTTCTCAGGACCGTCTCAACCCAGTCAATGTCCTTCCAAAGGTGCAGCCTCCAGAACTGCACACAGTACTCCAGGTAAGGCCTGACTAGTGTTATATACAAGGGCATCACTACCTCCCGCCTTCTGCTAGTGATACCCCTGCCTATGCACCCCAGCATGCCACTGACCCTCCCTGCAGCCTTTTCACACTGCTTTGACACTTTCAGGTCATGAGAAATAATAACCCCTAGGTCCCTTTCTGCCTTGGTGCTAGTCAACAAACCCCCATCCTGTAGCTCACCCCAGGTTTCCTTTGTCTGAGGTGCATCATTTTGCACTTCTTAGCATTAAACCTCAGCTGCCACATCTCAGACCATTATTCCAGCTTCTCCAGGTCCCTCCTCATTTTCTCCATCCTGTCAAGAGTATCCACCCTGTTGCAGAGCTTGGTGTCACCTGTAAACAGGCAGACCTTTCCCTCCAGTCCTTGTGTAATATCACTAATGAAGATATTGAGCAGAACTGGCCTCAGGACTGATCCCTGAGCTACGCTGCTGGTCACCCTCTCTCCCCTGACTGAATCCCATTAATCACCACCCTCTGCCTCCTGTTAGTCAGTTCCTAACCCGGTTTACCTCCTTGTGCCCCATGCCCAGACTACCCATCTTGTTAACAAGCCTCTTGTGTGGGACAGTGTTGAAGGCCTTACTGAAATAAAGGTAGGAAATGTCCACTGCCTCCCCCCCAATTTAGTTCCTTCATCACCCAGTCAAAGAAATCTATCAGACTTGTCTGACATGACCTCCCTGCTGTGAATCCATGTTGCTTCAGATCCTGGTCCCAGTTGGATTCCAGATGTCACACTATTCTTTCTTTAAACAGTGTCTCCATGATCTTCCCCACTACTGAGGTGAGGCTGACTGGCCGATAATTCCCCGCCTCCTCCTTACTGCTGGATTTGTGTAGGGGGACCACATGTGTCCTCTTCCAGTCCTCTGGAACCACTCCTGTGTTAAGTGACTCTGTGAACAAGACTGCCAGAGGTGCTGCTAGTTCTTTTCACAGTTTTCTTAGTATCCCTGAGTGTATGCCATCTGGCCCCATTGCTTTGTCCACCTTCAGTTTTGTGAGCTCCTCCAGGACTCTCCCCACTGTGAATGGACTGGTGTCCACCTCTCCCCCTTTACATCTGTTGCCCAGCTGTAGTCCCAGACCCTCCCTCTATTCAGTGAATACTGAACAGAAGTATTTGTTCAGTATTTCTGCCTTTTCCAGGTCCCCCTCCCTACAATCCACTTCATCCCTTTTGAGTCTTACAATACCCCGTGTTTTTTCTTCTTTCACTGATGTACCTATAGAATGTTTTGTCCCCCTTCCTTACCGTCTATGCTAATCCTTTCTCAGTTTGTGCCTTAGCGCTCCTAACAGCCTTACCTGTTTCCCTTAGACACTGTAAATACACCTTCCTGTCCTCCTCCCTTTGGGTCTCCTTATATTTCCTGAAGACTGCCCTTTTAGCCTATACTTTGTCTGCTACTTCTTTCGAGAACCATAGTGGCTAAATAGCATTGAGACTGCACTGGTCAGGGTGCATAATGACCTTCTCAAGGTGAGAGATAGAGGTGAATGGTCAATTCTCATCCTCTCGATCTCTCCTCAGCATTTGACACTATAGACTAGAGGTTGGTGTTGAATGGGCTGAGGGAATAGCTAGGTCTCACTGTTCAAGTTTATGAAGCAGGAAAAACTCCCTTGAGCAAGTTCATTTACAAGGAGGTCCTGAGAGGGACACTGAAGGTACACACAGCATTAGGTATACATTGGTACAATGGTACAACAATAAACAGGATGAACAATACAGTGCAACGATGGATAAGAACTGTACAATCCAAAGAGGCACATATAGTGCACATGATACAGTGGTTGAGGAGTAACAGGGCAAGAAGTACAATAAGAAAAAAAAAAAAACTTTGCAACATTTCTAAGATATATACAATCCCATTGAAATTAGTTACAAGTGTGGAGGTCAAAGTGCCTGATAGCTACAAAATAAATCACCTACTTAAGGGTAGTGGAAGCATTTCATCAATAGGAGGTCTCACATGGATGGAGCGTGAGACAGACAGGTTAAGAAAAAGAGTCGGGTGGAAAATAGAGGGGTAACAAGGGTGAAGTACAGAAGGAGTGGGAAGGATGGAATGCATGGGTGAGAGCACAGAAGGAGTGAGGAGGGTGAGGACCATTACCTATCCTGAAAGACAGTTTACTATAACAGACATAATTAGAGTAGAGAAGAACTAGTAGGAAGTAATGCTGGGTCAACGGTGGGTCATCACGGGGGGGGGTGACATGTGCAGGAGTCATGTAACTTAAGTTGCTGGTGACCACATTTTTGAATGTATTTAGAGGTACCAGATTTTGCAATTTGTGGGTAGATTGTACTTTGTTCCAAGCATCAGGGAGAGCACGGCCACTGGCCAAGTCATCTGATGGTTTGAGTTGTACCTCAGGGACAGGACACAGAGATTGGTGTTCAAAAATTGTTACTCACCTCCTATGTCTCTGCTTAGCAGTGTTCCACAGGGCTTGGTCCTCATACCCATTTTTTTCAGTTTACATGCTACACCTGAGAGGCATCATTAGATCGTAGGGTCTGGGTTTTCACTGTTATCCAGATGATACACAACTCTACCTAACTTTTGCACCTGGGTGGCCTAGTGTAGTAGACGTGCTAAACAGGTGCTTGACTGAGATCCAGGACTGGATGTCATTGGGCTTCTTGAAGCTCAACCCTGTCCAGACTGAAATGTTCATGGTCAGAAATGGTGATAGAGAGAGAGAGTGGGGCCTACCAAGAATGAGACAGAGCTTTGGCTCAGCTCATTGAGACTTGTGGCTGCCACCAAAGTGAGATATCTGTGGATCATTCTGGATGAGGCCCTGACATGTGAGGCTCAGATATTAGCCGTTGTCTGTAGCGACTTTTATCATCTGAGAAACATTTGCCAGATTAGATCTCTTATTCCCCTGCTGACCTGGCAACACTGTTACACACGTTTGTAACATATTGGCTTGACTACTATAACTCTACGTACTTAGGGTCAGTGGAGGTATGCTACGGCACCTGCAGTTGGTGCAGAACACCTCTGTTGAGCTGTTGACAGTCCTTTCAAGGTCAAATCATGTCTCCCTTGTGCTCCATGAACTGCACTGACTGTTGGTTAAGTGGCATATCTCCTTTAAAGCTAGTCAATTAACTTATAAAGCCCTACACATAACAGGTTGGGCAGTGATTATTTGTTACATCACCTGCATCATTGCATGCTCTCAAGCTCTCTTCACTTCACAGTGGTGGGCCTCTTACATGTACTGAGATACAGGCTGAAAACCTCAGGATACTTGATATTTGAGTTGGTAGGCCCAGTCTTATGAAATTTACTCTTGAGGGCCCTCAGAAAGACACCCATAGTGAAGGCCTTTAATAGATTTCTGAAGACCTTTTTATTAAATGAAGTCTTTGGGGTTTGCTTATTATTCCCCATTAGGTCCCTCCCAGCTGAGTTTTATGGGTCTTAAAGTTTTAATTGTTGATTTATGATATTTATATGTTTGCATATTTATTCACTGATTGTCACATCTGTACTGTACTTTCTGTAAAGTGCCCTGGGCCTTCAGGGAAGGGTGCTGCTAGAAATAAAACCTACTACTACTACTATTACTACATCATACATTTATTAGATTCATGATACCTTAATTACATATGATAGTGATAAATTCAGGGACCTGTTCTGAAAAGAAGACCAGAATATGGATCCAGGTTCTTCCCACCTCATGAACCTACACCTTGGGAATTACCTTGGCATTTTTTGAAAGCTGCGCCAGTGTGTGGTGGTGTAGTGCCATATGCACATGAAGAAGTGGCACAAGGGGAAGCATTCTAGTATGTAATGCTTTCAATGGATAGTCCTCTTTGACTTGGCTGGATTTCTTTGACACCTGAGGGTGCCCTTTTTCCTTCCAACTGTGATCCTTGGTGATTAGAAAATAACAATACAGCAGTCACGTCCCCTGTTCAGTATCACAGTTTGAAGCTTATTCATCATTTTAAAATCAGCTAAAACAATTTTAATAGGGTGTAATGGATGCATATTGTGTGGGCAATAGTTATCTTATAAACAAAACAATAAGACCCCTGTTTGCATTTTCTAATGTGACTGAGGTCCCTGAAAATGTGGCTATAACCATGACACTTTTGTGTTATTATGCAGTAATAAGGAAAGGTGGATTATTGCAAATGTCACATCATGTATTTGCTTAACATCATCTGTGATTGCATGAAACCAAATGTATTTCAAGTACTTATCATGAGGTTGCTCAATAATTATTTAATCACTACACTGTATATATATATATATATATATATATATATATATATATATATATATATAATCTTAGTAACTTACTAAAATGTTAAACCTTGTAGTGCTCTTTGTTCCATTAGTGAACCTAATGGTCCAGGTGCCTGATAGCAGGGTAAATAAATCAAGAGGGGTTGCTACGCAGAAACAACCCCCCCTTGACTTAGTAACTTTCTGTCAGCATACATTAAGTACAGTTGCCTCATTAACATATGAAATAGGTAAACCATGCCAATATGAAACCTAGACTGAAGTTTCAGCTTGAGGGATTAATAGTATAAAAATGTTCAAGGAGCCATCCATAGCGCAGCCCAGCAAGGAGTATTTTAACAGTTAAACTTGATTAGTATAGTACAATAGTTCTCAGACTTTGTCACAGTGAGCCTCCCAAAATCCATGGAAAAGATTTTGAGCCTCCCCAAAAAATTGAAATAATCTTGTGCCTCACCAAAGAAAAATAACATATTGTACTTTGCGTGGTACACCATGAATACATTGAACCCCCTTTGAGTACTAGGCTTACGTTGAGTTCTTTGCCTTATACTGACTTGGAACTTTTGAAAAAGAGCTCCTGTGCTCAAAGGTGTTATCTGAACAACAAATAAATAAAATAAACAAATATTATTATTCAATTTATTGTAACCCCCCCCCGCCTACTTCCTCTGCTATTTTGATTCGTGAACCATTTTTACCCCTTGTTGCAGTACCTTCATGGGTCAGACTACTTTTCTGTTTCCTCTCTATATGAAATAACCTTCCTACATACTTTGCCTCTTCTCTGCTCCTAAGCAACTTCTCAGGGATTACTTTGCTCATTCTTGCTGTTGCTCTTGGCACTTCTATGCTCAATCCTTGTATTTGGGCTGTTCTGCCATCAGTTTACAAATTGATCAATTACCACCACTCCATTAGTTTATTGTTCATATTTATTTGCACTATTGCTCATTGTATATTTCTTGATTGTTTTGCAGCCACCTTTTGAAATGTATTAACTCCCTACCTTTCCTGGGTACACCTGAAATGAGCCTTGGCTTATTCACCTTCCTTTGTCACCTATTAGTAAATAAATACAAAAAATTAACCTACTGTTATTATCCTCATCTATTCACACAAAATATATAAAACCCAACGTTTAAATACAGTACTTTTTCAGACTTGCTTGAGCCTCCCCTGGAGCAGGTTGGGGCCGCCCCAGGGAGGCAGGCCTCACCATTTGAGAACCCCTGGTATAGCATACTGACTGCAGACTATAATTACATTAAAGCTTACATGTAAATTTCGACCATGTGCCAGAGTATAAAGTACTATTATAATTATATCAATGCTTTATTTCAATATTAATGGAGGACTGTGAACTAGGATAGTTTATTCTTCCTATTTTCCCAAATTTAATCAAAATAGTAAATATCATCAATATACAGTCAGCACTTGTTTATCTGGCTCTCATTCATCCATTTCTCTCATGTATCCGTCTTTGACTGCATGATTTTTTTACTTCCCATTTGTTTACACTCATTTATCTGTCCTTCGCGTTATCCATTTCCGTTGCTCATCCTGCCTGTTGTCTCCTATGTGGATCTCAATGTTTACTCTCAGATAACTGACCCTTTTCATCCCCAGTAGAGTACTGTACAGAAAACCACAGACCAAAGCAGGCAAGGCAGTCACAAAGCAAAGCAGCCACAGACCTAAGCAGCCACTGCAGCCATAGATCCAACTGCAGACCGAAGCATCCAGTTTCCACTTAACCATTTCACTCAGATATCCGCCACCTGACCTGAGAACAGAAGGCAATGGATATCTGAGTGCTGACTGTAGTTACTTACTACTAATGATAACTCAAGTTAGCTATGCTACTATATGGAGACAGCAGCACATATTGTATTACAACCCTTGGGCATAGATTGCACACATATCCAATTTACTCAATAAGAAAAAATGTTTTAACATAATTATTAGACTACTGGCTAACTGAAAATTAAAGAATATTCTATTACTCCTTAGATCAATCTAAGGAGCAGATAACTGTGCAGATAACACTCTTTTTAATTCATCCAAAATTATCAAAACAGCAACTACCATGCTTCTCAATGATACATATTAAAACCAGAAAGTTTGGTGCCCTTACGTATTTTTCAGACAGTGACTGCTGCTTTAAAATGTACAGTATTTAAACAACTTTCAATTTACCATGCTAAATATTTTTGCATTTTGAAACCCTAGCAGCAGGTGGGGATAAAATGAAGCTAAATGTGTCTGCAATTAATTCAATGATATATACGTCACATAGCTAGAAGAATGTTGACATTGTATATCTGCAGCACGAGAAACAGCTGTTTCATAGACTGTCTGTGTAGCATTGGAATAGCTGAAAGTGGCTTTATGAATAAATGATGCAATGCCCACAACTGCATATATCATATAGTTACCAGTTCTTTCTTTTTTACAGGTGGAATCTTTGAATCAGTAGAAGAGCTTGGTAACCAGGTTGTAAGTGCAGAGGAGCATGCCTTTAGATTTGCTGTCAGTATCATCAATAGAAACAGAACATTGTTACCCAATACCACATTAACATATGACATTCAGAGGATAAGCATACATGATAGCTTCGAAGCGTCCAGAAAAGGTAATTTACCAGCATGCTGTTTTTAAAATAACTGTTTTTTTATTCTAATGCTTCTATCATTTAGCTTCTGTAGAATGCATTCACTAAAATAAAGACTGTGCAGTATGTATATCTTATTACCTGTAAATACTATTTCAATCTTGCTAACATTATGAAAGTGTAGTCAGGCACCAAATATCTGAAAGGCAACACAGAGATAAACATAACTATGCATATTTGAAGTTGTTGTCTTTATCAGATGAATGCCAAAAATATATGAATGAAATTCTAAGTCTTCCAGAATCATCTTGGCTCTGCACAGCTTATCTGCCAGTATTTCTTACTGAAGATTCTTTTTTTAATTACTGTAGATTCAAACTACAGTATGTTTCAACAACACTGGTTTAACATACAGTATTGAAAATATGTCTCTGTATTTATAACTGAGTACATATTCAAATAGAAGAAAGCATTTAATCTTTCTGAAGATACACAGAACTGATTTTATGGAAAAAAGTTTCTGACTAACACTGTAAAAGAGCTGACGATTCATGGGGCAGGATTTTCAAACTGGAGAGAACGTCACAAGCCCCAGGTGCACAGAACATATGGCGTACGGGTCTTGGGGCATTCTTCTGGCAGGTGATAGGACTTTTCTATCCCGTGCACCAATTGACACATGTTAGATCAAGCTTTTGTAATCTAGCTTTCAAGAATCCTGAGGGCCTCTTCTATGGAGCTTGTGCCAGATATTTGGCACAAGTTGCTTTAAATAGTGGAAACTGTCACAGCTGTACCCGAGATTGTAAAATCAGCTGCACTTGCAGTGACTGGATTTGGTGCATTGCCAGAATGTAAGTGCCACGGTCCAGGGCTTGTCGTAAGCCCTGCGCCATGCTTTGAAAATCCTGCCCACAGTGATAGTACCTGTAAAATATTGAAATTCATTACTTGAGTGTTGAATTAAATGTTTAAATCAAATGAAAAAGTTACAGTGGTACCCAGCGTCAGGTTCCATCATGACTAAAGGTATCTGGATGCTGCTGTCACAATGTCCTCCATTGCAACAAGTTGTAGTGTTTGGTGTCACTATTTTTAAATACTAAAAATGCCTCATCATCTGCAGAGTTGTTCAAGAGTTAACTCTGTGCAGAAACAATGCTGTGCATTTGTGTACCTCCACAAGCCCTTTAACCTGCAGGATCTAGTGGTCAGCTGGCAAATAGTGAGAAGACAGGCAAGTGTAAAGTGATGGTCTTGAATTCTTTATTTGTCAGCTGTTCTTTTGTTAAGTTACTGATTGACATGAGGAGACCTAACAATGGGTACCACTGAAACATTTCTAAGTTACAGTTTTCAAAGTAATATGTCAGGATTTTATGGGCTATTATTCAAAAATCCCATATCAAGATGAAGGCATACTTAGTTCTGCACATTTTTCTCATTGCACATTTGGGTAAGATCTCCTTATGTTAACAAAAGTTGAAATTTACATCAGACAAAACTCTGTCAGAGAGTTATCAATGAAATGACATTAAGCTCATAACGTACTAAGAAAACAAAAAGAGAAAAAAATGTGATGGGTTTATAAAATAAACAAGCTGAAATTACAAACAGTTGGACCCTAACGCAAGGTGTCATGGGTAACATATGCTATTCACCATGAGGAAATTTAGATTGACCATGATGAGTGGAACTTGAAGGTGCCAAGTGACCTTACAAATTATCTGCAAAGTCTGAAAATAGAAAATAATTGACACACTTTGCCCTAATTAGGACTCAACATGTCTCAACATTGCTATGGTCATTGTCTCTGCCTAACAAGCAAAAAGGGATGAGTTAGAATTCCCAAGAGGATCCTTGAACCTGAGCGCTAAGATCTTTACAATTTCAGCAACTGAGATGGCCAGATATTTTCTGTAATTTCTGTTATATTTCTAGAAATATTTCCAGCTTGTCTACTCTATCACTGTATAACCACCAGAGAGATTCCCCATTAGAAATATTGCAAAATATGTAGAAATATCTAACCATGTCTTTTACTGCAGCTGCAAAGATACTGTATTTCATCGCATTGGACAAGTGTTACTCTGCTACAGGCATTAACAATACCCTCATTTTCACCATCAATCTATCTACAGTACAATGGTGTCTATATGTATCTGTCTGTATGTGTGGCTGTCTAAATTTTTTTTTTATTTAGTTGTTTAACCAAGTATAGCACACTAAGCTGAAAGCTTTTTTACAGGAGCGACCTGGGAGAACAAGGAGGTTAAGTGACTTGCTCAGGGTCACACAGTATGCAAGTGGAAGCTGTGGGATTCAAACCCAGGTCTGGTTTGCTGGATGTCACCAAATTTGCAGCTCAGAGCCTTAGACCACTGCGCTATACTGCCTCCTTAATGTCCTTATATGTCTGTTGATTAATTGATTTTGCTCAAGATTGCATGTTTAAAACAATCATTGTTATGAATTATAGGGTCCAGTGCTTACAGGAGCAAAATCAGATTAATATGTGCCTCAAATTACTTTATTAGTAGAAAATGCAAAGCAATGCAATGGAAGAAGGACTTTATCTGAAATGTTCATGGTTTTGTAAATTATGCTTTTTCTATTCTTAGTCATTTGGAAAACAATGTCAGTCTGTGTTGGTCCTGTGGGCATTGGTTCCTGTAATTTGTATTGAGATGGAAAAGCAGACCAGGAAGGAAAGGAAGTCTGGAACATTGTGTGGAAATATATCTGTCCCATGAAAATGTCATCCACAGTGGTCCTGCCTTTTTTCTATATTCCTCATGCACTACCTCAACTCTAGCTGGAGTCTATTGTCTGCACAACTTCTCCTATGACTGTCCTTTTTGGCTTTGCAGGTATGACGCACCCTGGTATAATAGGGAAGGGGAAGTGCTTCAGTGGTGGGTACCCCTTAGCCATGAGAAGAGCATCCTGTAAGATGCTTAAACATCCTAGCTTACACCATCTGTGGTAAGGGCATGGATCATAATCCTAGTTACAAGAGGGCAGAGCTCCCTGAGCCATTGCACTATGAAGCTAGCAATATTGAGCTCAAATCTATAACAAAAAGCCCAAGTGCAGTAGCTATGTCACTAGTTACCTATTATTTGAGACCAATTTCTTAATAGCATTTACGAGTTATCACATAGTAATGTTTTTTGTTGTTTGAACTGTACTGTAAAATGATTTCTTACACTTATTAATGAGTTACATTCTTACATTCTAGCCTGTGATCAGCTTGCACTAGGTGTGGTTGCAATATTTGGACCATCACATAGCTCTTCTTCGAATGCTGTTCAGTCTATTTGCAATGCACTGGAAGTTCCCCATATTCAAGTGCGATGGAAGCATCATCCTATGGACAACAAGGACAGCTTCTATGCCAGCTTCTACCCTGATTATTCCTCTCTGAGCCATGCCATCCTAGACCTTGTACACTTTTTAAAATGGAAGACGGCCACTGTTGTTTATGATGACAGTACAGGCAAGTGAAACTGATGGACAACAATTTGTTTTGAGATTGCGCTATCATTACTTTTGTCTTTTTGGTTAACTCAGGATAATGAGAGGCATGGAAGCATATTCCCTGAGCAGCAAATTTACTGTGCAAGCAAATGTTTGTTTATTCATTTAGACTTTGGTAATTGGGTGCAGCCCATGGGGCCAAAGTCCATTTATATGGTTGGATTGATATGCACAGGAACAATACATTAGTAATCATGTACAGGAATAATACATTAACAAAAATAACAATAAATTGGGAGATGCACAGTATTCCAACTTTACTAAAGGAAACAGATTAAAACACAGTGGCAGTAAAAGGGACATTCTGATTGTCTGACTCACATTCTGAAGCACCAAATTACATAGAAAAAATGAAAATGGCAGGAGATGAAGACCTAGTGCCACATCCAGTCTTCCCAAGCCTCTCTAATTTTGAGACTGTGCCCTTGCAGTCCTCCCTACCATCCCCAATCTGCCCACTTTCACATTATTCCCACATACCTGTCCCATCCTCTTTTGAGCTCCCCCACTTTTTCAGCCACAGTGAACTCCTCCATAAGTTTATTCCAGTCAAACACCACTCTTTCTGCAAGAAAACTGCTTCCTAACGTCCTTCTTGAACCTCCTTTTCCTTGCCAGTTTCAGGGAGTTACCACTGGTACCCATGTTACCACTCATTGTGAACAGCTTTCACCTGTCCAATTTGTTTCTTCTGTCTAGGTACTTGGATTTTTTAATAAAGTCATCCCTATTTCTTCTATCTTCCAGCATTTAGGTGTTTAAATCATCTATCTGCTTCTCATGGAACCTACCCTATTGCTCCTGTATCATTCTGTTGACAAATCTGTGCAGCACCTTCAACCTGTCAATGTCCTTCTCCAATGCCAACTCCAAAACTGCACATAAGTCTCCAAGTGAGGGCAAACTAGGGATCTACAAAAGGGCTGTATTGCCTCTGACATTTTGTTAGTGATCCCCCTCCCTATGCGCCCCAGCATCTGATGTGCCTTGCTCACAGCCCTATTACAGTTTACCAAGACCTTCATGCTCTCCATTTTTAACACCCCCAGGTCCATTTCCTCTGATTCGCTCTCCTCTACCACTCCAGTCATACTAAATTCTGTTTTGGGATTTGGGTCCTATGTTCATTACCATGCATTTATTTTACATTAAAATTTCAGCTGACACACCCTTGACCACCTCTAAAGATTTTCTAGATGTTTCTTTATTGTTCTTTTCCCCTACATGCTGTCCACTCTTTCAGAATTTTGTTTTTTATTAGTAGTTTGCCTCCTGCTTCACCTGAGCTGCCCCAGTCTGGATTTTTCCACCCAGCCTCATAGTCTGGTATCCCTGGGACTTGCCATCTTGTTCCAGTTGTTCTCTGCCACAGGATCTTCAGCGGTTCCCAGTCAACAGTGTGGGGGCCTGTGGGGGATCAGCCCATGATTCAGATACAGCCAGGGTGTTTCATTGATTTTCACCCAAGAGCCCACACCACATGCAATGACATATTGTGCACACTCCACCTACATGGAGATGGCCCCCAGCAGCTGATGGCAGGATCCCTTTCCCTTGTGTCCTTTGATGCTGCCACTCAAATTTCTTCAAGTGGCAGCTGCTGAGTGAGACACATATACCCACCCTTCCCAAGGGAGTAGAGCTGTCCATGGGACACTCAATCCTCCTTCCCTCCCCAAGCATCCCCCAAGTGACCCATGTCCATTACCAAACCCAGGTCACTGGTTTGATTAGGATGTGTGGCAACCAGTGCCTCCACTCACCAAGCCACTGGACCAACTCTTCCAGAGGTGATGTCATCTTTGAAGAGGCCTATCTTTTCTTGAAACCCCTTACCCTATATCAAAATAAATATGTTAAAGAGAATCAATCCTATACCCAATTGCTGGAGCAGTTCACTCATGATGTCCCTTACCTCTGAGGGTTCTCAATTTAGGCCCACCATCTTGGTCTTCCCACACAACCAATTTTTCACCAATCTTGTATCTTCTCCCCAACCCCAGGTGCCCAACTTCTTTACCAGTCTCCCATGTGGGACTGAGTCAAAGGCTTTGCTGATGTCTAGGTACAAGACATCAACTGTCCTTGGTCTTTGTCACCCAATCAAAGAATTCATTCAGGATCATTTGGCACTAACTCCCACTGTTAAATCCATGCTGCCTGGAGACCTGCAGGCTGTTGGCCTCTAGGAAGTCTGCTATCCTTTCAGCTAATCCTATGGGTTACAGTAGTGGCTAGAAAGCTCATGCAAATATGGCTATTTGAATTTTAACTATAAAAACATCAAATAAATAATGAAAACATTTTAGTTCAATAATAGCATGAAGGTATTGCTGAGATGTTACTCTAACACTAGGAACATACAGCCTTCAGCAGGGATCAAGAGGCCCTTGGGTTAGAATAACTGATGGTAGTCCAACCCCTGATCATGCCTTAGTGCATAACTAAAATGCAGCACTAATGCTATTGTGAAGATGCAGGGAAACCTTAAAATGGAGAGTACTCTATCATGTCTCTGCAAACAACTCTCACATACTGTACTGAAATCTAAGCAATTCTGTATACTGTAAATTTAACTGATTATGATGTATTAGAGATCATTCCAAAAACAGCATTTTAACCCATTACATTTTATATTTTGTTGATTTTTGCAGTTTCCTTCCCTCATTCTTTATTGCCAATAGGCACACATGTATTAAATAAGGATCCACTTCTCTTTGTTCTGATTTTCTTTAGCTGTTTATTTTACCCTTGAAATCTAGAAACATAAAATTTGATAGCAGAAGGTAACCAACGGTCCAGTCAGTCTGCTACAGTAATTCTATAATCATAGCCCTCTGCTTATGATATCACAATTTGCTTCCCTTATAATATTTATCAATCAATCAATCAACACGTTTATTTTACCGGGTGAAACACCATTGAGACAAGCTCATTTATAAGACTGACCTGGGAACAATACAGTAGCCTGATAGGCTGTAACATAAGACATATAGTAAGCATAGCATGACAGTATAAATGTACAAGGCAGACGAGGCAAGGTAGAACATGTGATATGCAACAGGCTAAGAATCACTAGCAAGCTATATAAATAAGTACATAGGAAAATCAATTATTCAATACATGTGTACACAGATTTAAGCACACTAAATGGAGATTACATGCGGTTCACACAGCTGCAGAATGATGAGGTCTATATGACCTGTGGGTAGCGTACTGTAGAATACAGATTACTAGTGAATACAATGATGTTGTAATGACAAGACAAAATAGAAGAGGAAAGAGGGAAGAGAAGGGGGGAAGGGTAGATGGGGCAGGAGGGACAGTACAGAGGTAAGGACAAGGGAGGGAGGGAGGTAAGGAATGTAATAGATAGGGGATGGGGTTGACAGTTACTTAGAATGCTATTCAGAGACAGAGTCTCCTGGGTTGATATCCTAGTAGACAAGCCTGATGAAGGATAAACAATTAGAAGGTGGGTTGGCCATTTGAATGCTACTCTCCTATTTGAAGCACTGGCAGACCTCGGGGAAGGTTTTTAGAAGCATGGCTTTGAATCGGAATAGTGTTACAGGATGAGTTAGCTTTAGGGATTTTTATATCTTGTTCCAGAGCACTGGAAGGTCATAGTTTAATGAGGCTCTGCCAAAGTGCGTTCCAACCTTAGGAACAGCAAAGGATATGTAGGCGAGATTTCTAAGTGGATTGATACTGGGGGGAGGGGCAGATGGGCAGACAGCCTATAAGGTATTGGGGAAGCTTGTGAATTATGGCCTTGTAAGTCCAGAATACAGCATTTTTTTGCCTTCTCAAGCTAAGTGAACTCCAACCTACGGAAGCATAAAGGGCGCAGTGGTGAGTGGAATAAGGTGCATCAGAGATAAACCTAAGGGCTCTGTGGTAAAGGGTGTCAAGTTTGAAAAGAGCTGAGCTGGCACATTGGCTATGCAAGAAGTCCACATAGTCCAGAAGTGGCATAAAAGTAGCCTGGACAAGGAGCTTTCTAGCTTCCGGGGTTAGTGAGTGTTTTATGTGGAAGAAGATGCCTAGTCTTAGTCTCAATTTTTTGGCGCGCTCATCTAAGTGGTCAAGGAAGGACAGCTTAGAGTCAATCCAGATCCCCAAATATTTGAATTTCTTCACAAACTCCAGTTTTTCATCCAGGAAGGTGCTGATTTGGAGGTTCATGTCAGTTTGGTTGTTTTTTGTAGAAGATACTAAGGGAGAGAAAAGCATGGCTTTGTTTTTTTTTGCATTTAGTAGGAGTTTCAGGTCAAGCAGATTTTTCTGAAGGACTTCAAAGTCATTTTGGAGGTCCACGCAGGCAAGCTCCGGTGATAGTCTGTCGCTGTAGATCACAGTGTCATCAGCGAAAAGGTGTATTTTTGCTGACTGCAGACCACTGTCTATTTGGTTTATATAGATAGCAAAAAGCAGTGGGCCAAGTATTGACTCTTGAGGCACTCCTCTTAGGAGTGTTTTTTGGGAAGTACGATACCTTCAGCCTTTACCTGCTGATCTCTGTCTGTAAGGTAGTTGGCAAACCAATTTAGTGCCTGGTTTTCCACCCCAACTTTCTTTAAGGTCATTAGGAGCAGATCATGATCCACCGTATCAAAGGCCTTACTAAGATCTAGAAACAGGGTGCAGACATATAATTTGTTGTCAAGAGCACTCTGCCAGTCATTTATGACCTTAGCGATTGCTGTTGTAGTACTGTGAAGCAGTCGGAAACCAGACTGGATCAGGTTTAACACGTTGGAGTTTTCTAGGTGCATTCTGAGCATCTCATTAACTAGTTTTTTCAATAATTTAGACAGAGCTAGGAGCAAGGAAATAGGATGATAGTTATTAAGGTCACAGGGATCCCCTGATTTAAATAAAGGAATAACATGTGCTGTCTTCCAGATCTTAGGGAGGGTACCTTGGTCGGGAGAAAGGTTAAAAAGGTGGGTAAGGGGAGGGGCAAGTGTAAAGTAGGCTAGCTTTAGAAAGAGTGGTTCGATCAGATTTCCACCTGCACTTTTCTTTGTATCGAGATTAAGGAGAGCCATTATCAAAGTTTTATGATAGCAGATGTGAAACAAGCAGCTATTGCTCATGAGATGAAAGAGACAAATCCTGATTCCAAGTACATGTCTTTAGTAAATAGAAATGAAAGAAAGAAAAATACAGTAAATTTATACTGTTAAAAGTGCACTTTATTTAAATTAAATGTTATTTCTTCTTTTTACAAAGGTTGCAAGAACATTCTTAGCATTTGATCATGTAAACAAGCATTTGTCAATGCCAAATGTTGCTTGCATATTGTGCTGTTTAGGTATTTGGAAGTGAAAGTACCATGCCTAAGAACTAAGACCCCCCCCACCAAGACATCCATTGTATTATTACAACAATCATAACAGCATAGCTCAGTACTTAGCTCAGTTAGAGAAATAAACAGAATAACTAAATCTGTATTATTATAGCAATTCTAAAAGTATCCAATCATTACTTTGTGTCCACTCCAGAGACCCTGCTGTAATATAGGACCACAGAGGACCCTGAGTGGGAGGGTGTGCAACTCTAAAGTCCAGGCAGAGCTCCATTGAGCTCACTCACTCCCCCTCTCTCACTCACTCATTCTATTTCTCCCAACGCTGCAGGATGACCTTTTGTACTGGGCTCCTACTTGCATTGGCGCCTTTTTCTGCCCACAAAGAAATCCACAGTAGTCCCAACAGAGCTCTGTTAAGCTCGTTAACTCTCTTTCTGTCACTCGGTCTTTCTATTTCTCCCGGCGCAGCAGGTTGCCCTTTTGTACTTGGCTCCTGCCTGTGTTGGTGCCTTTTGCTGCCCACAAAGACATTCACAGCTGTCCCGACAGAGTTTCATTGAAGTTGCTCACTCCCACTCTCTCACTCACTCATTCTGTTTCTCCTGGCGCTACAGGCTGCCCTTTTGTACTGGGCTTCTGCCCATGTTGGTGCCATTTGCTGCCCACAAAGATGTTCATAGCTTGTCCTGACAAAGCTCTGTTGAGGTCACTCAATCCCCCTCTCTCACATGCTCATTTTGTTTCTCCCACTGCTGTGGGCTGCCTTTTTGTACTGGGCCCCTGCCTGCATTGATGCCTTTGTCTGCCCACATAGAAATCCACAGCAGTCCCAACAGAACTCCACTGAGGTTGCTCACTCCCCTTCCCTCATTTGCTCACTGTTTCTCCTGGTGCTGCAGGCTGCCCTTTTGTACTGGACTCCTTCCTGCATTGGCACCTTTTTCTGCCCACAACGAAATCCACAGCAGTCCTGACAGAGCTTAGTTGAGCTCAGTCATTCCCCCCTCACTCTATCTTAATCTACCCCAAAACTGATTTCCCAAAGTGACTGCTCTATTTTGCGCTGGAAGCACAAAAACTTATTTCTGCCAGGATGTGAAAATTGACAGCTGCACTGTTCATAAGGAGGTGTGGAAAAATGCCAATGTTGAAAATCTGGAGTGAAAATATTGCAACGCAGTCATTTTATGGACTTTCATCACTAAATTTTCAACATAGGCATTTTAGGACCTCTGCTCATGAATAGTGTCACTGTGATTTTCTTAATGTGTCCTGAACATTGATTTCCCACAGCAACCGCGCTATTTTATTTATTTATTTATTTAGTTAGTTTTTGTTAACCGGGTAAGTGCACTAGCCAGCAGGTGACTATTTTCAGGCATGACCCGGGAGAGTACAAGACAATACATACTGAGGGTGTTTAACATATACAGTACAATTACTGTGGCAGTACAATGTATAGACAGTGGAGAGTACAATGTATAGAGAGCGGAACCAAAGCTATGTGGCTAAGATAACAGTGAGGACATTAATCTAAGTAAAACAATACAACATTGTTCTGTATAGAATATAACAAGCAGAGTGGGTACTGGTACAAAGACAGGGTTATTCAGAGTTACCCAGGCAGACAAAGTGCAAACAAGTGGGAGAGGGAAGGTAGTAGGAGTGGAGGAGCGGTCTGATGTTATGATGGGCTCTTGTAAGGACCTGACCGTGATTACGGCTTTAGCGGCTCAGGGTACTAGGAGGCAGCCGGGCTCATGGTTCAGCTTCCTGGGTGTGATCCAGGGAGGAGCAAGGTGAAGTCTAACGCTGTTAGTCGTTAGGCAATCAATTCAAATGCTGGTCCCTAGGCTACTGAGGTGGTACCCCTGCAGCACTGAGGTACAAGGAGGAGTGATCCGAAGCCCAACAAATGGTCTTAGAGGGACTTTACGGCAACTATGGCTTTGGCAGCTCAGGGTACCCTCGGTGACTGGCACCTGGTTCTGCTTATGGTGGCGGCGGGTGACCTCTGCAGCCAGGATACATAGGAGGGCAGTCCTAGTCAACTCTGGTTGCTACTTGGCAAGCAGTGCCTGAGGCGGGTCCCTGAGACTATCTAGGTGGGTCCACGTCAGTGCTGGGTGCCGGGAGACGCGCTCTTAGTCCCGACAGGGCATGGAGGGATTTTCAGCAAGTTAACGGCATTAGCGGCTGTAGGTAGCAACAAGCAGCCGGTCTCATGGTTCTGTTACCGGGCATGAGTGCGGTGGGCAGTCCTGGTCCAGGGGGAGTAATACGCAGTCTTTGCTGGAAACCGCTGGGTGGGTGGATTTAGAAAAGTGGGTAAAATTAGGCTACAGAGGTGGGTCAACCGCAAAGGGGAGCAAGGAGGAGTGATCCCAGGCCGCAGGGGACTTGGAGTGCCCATGTATTGCTGGTGAGCGAGGAGGAGTGATCAGAAGCCCTGATGGACTTTGAAAGAACATGGCTTTGGTGGTGCCAGGTACGAACAAGCAGCCTGGCTCCCGGTTTTGCTTCGGGGCAAGAGCGTGGCAGATGGTCCTTGTCCACGGGCTTCCTTGGGGGGGCTATTCTGCACCGCAAGTGCGAAAACACATTTTGGGCAGGATATGAAAAATGAAACTATACTGTTCAGAAGGAGGTGTGGAAAAATGCAAATGTTGAAAATCTTGAATGAAAATATTGCAGATTTGCTAAGTTATGAGCATGCATAGCAACTGCGCAACACAGTCTCATAAAACAGTAATTTTTTAAATTTTTCCCACCAAATGTGCAACATAGGCTTCTTGAGAGCTCACCTCATGAACACTGGCACTGTCATTTCATTAATTGGTCCCAAAGGTGATTCCGCGCAGTGACTGCAAAATCACCTTTCAAGATGGAATAATGCCATGGCAGTGGCTGAATTCACGAGGAGGGGTCCCAATAACCCCATGCTGAAAATTTGGTGCCAAAATTCCCAAAAGTGCCTGAGATTACGCACCAAAGTAGAAAATACCCTATTTATGCCATTAAACAGCTTACTGGCATTTCCTCAGTTTGCAATTGGCTTTGAAGAGTGCAGATGTGTTCCTGATCCACCGAAGATTGTCACACGGGGCTCCAGAGTTAAGTATGGGGTGAATGTGGATGTGAGGAGGCAGGGCACACAGAGGGTGGGTGTGGGTTGGGGAGGGGCAGAGAGACCGAAAGGGACCATTTTCTTTTTAACAGGTTTAAACAACAACAAAAAACATTGCTGGACATTTTTCTTTTTCAGAGGCATTTAGCACACTGGGGTGAGCTCCCAGTGCTGCCACCTGAAGTGTATTAGGGGATCTGTAGCTGATGGGGGATTGGACACCACGGTCAGCACATACCGAAGTGGGGGGACACAAGAGCCAAGGGGGATTGGGCACCAAACGAAAGCTGGGGGGACTTATGCCGATGGGTAGTGGGCTCCTCCATTGGCAAGGGTAAGAGGGGACTGAAGCCGATGGGGATTAGGTGCCCCATCAGCAAGCCCTGCAATGAGGGGTCGCTCCCATATTGTAACGGATGAGGCTGCAGTGACTAGGCGGCCCCTGATTGCAGCAGCTAAAATCTTTCAAGGTGGTGGCACGGTGGCTGAACTAGTGTCAGCAGCAACATGCTACCCCATTGGGAAATGCGGGCCAAGCCTCCAAAGGCAGTGGGGGCATTGAACACAACAGTGCCGCACCTCCACAACCCGCTTTTGCAGCAAGCTGCCACAACATGTTTCTTGCGCATGCGTGCAAGCAATGTGAAAATACAGTAGCTGCTATGCACATCAAAGCAACATCATTAAGATGTAATTACATAATGTTTGCTTTGCCAGCATGATTCTTTGTTTCTTTATAAACTTTGTATGATTTTGAAAAGGAGATTCAAGGATGAATGGTGTCACACAAAAACTGATGAATGCTCATTCTCTGTATATATCCGTAAACCTGTTAAAAGATTGTTCCATTCCATTGCTGGGGCAATGGAAAAGATTATTTTAAATGTGAATTTTTCAACCATTTACTTTAATTTGAAGTCTGTACTTATAAAAGCGCCAACAAATGATCTGCTGCTGTGCTTAGCACAAATGGCTACATACATTTTATCTACAGTACCTGTATATCAGAATGATATAGACTGTGTATGTCATGTATTACTGATGTCATGTACAGTATCATGTTCAGTTGTGTCCAGTAATGGGCTGCTTTGTACTGAGTGGCTCTCATGGCAGATGATGGAACTAAGCAATGCAGTGCAGTTAAAAGAACCAAAAGCCATGTGATGCAAAGCAAAACACTGCTGGCCACAACTGTATCTATCTGGCAATTTTCCTTACTAAAGTTCAAATTATTATCTATGAACATACAAAAATGCCCTCACATTGCAACTGCCCCATCCTTCCCCTCTTCATAATTGCCCCCCATCTCACTCTGCCCCTTCCCCTCTTAAAGCCTTCTACCATGCTACAGGCTACTACCTCCTCAGGCAGAGCATTCCACCTGTCCGGCACCCTCTCTGTGAAATACTGTCTCCTGACTTCCCTCCTGAGTCTCCCCCCCTTCAATCTCAGCTGGTGCCCCCTCATGACCTTCCCCTTCTGATCTGGAAAATCCCTTCTCTACTAGTCTTGTTTATACCCTTTAGATATTTAAAGGTTTTGATCATATCCCCTCTATCCCTCCTCTCCACCAGGGAATACATGTTCAGCTTGACCAGCCTCTCCTCATAGGAGTATCCCTCTAATCCATGGATCATCTTTTTCACCCTACACTGTACACCCTCCAGCAGTCAGGTGTTCTTCTTCAGGAATGGGCGCCAGAACTGCACTCAGTATTCCAGGTGAAGCCTGACCAGCAACCTGTAGAGGGGCAGGATCACTTCCCTATTTCTAGAGAAGATTCCCTTCGCTATACACCCCAACATTCTGTTGGCTGTCGCTGCTGCCTTTCTGCACTGAGTCGAGTTATTCATACTCCCCTTTATGAGCATCCCTAGATCTTTCTTCTTCCCAGTGCATTCCAGCTGTACCCCCCTAGCTGATAGCTCCTCCTCCTCTGGTTCTTTGCCCTGAAGTGCAAAACCTTGCACTTTTTGGCGTTAAACCCCAACTGCCATGCCTTCAACCATTCCTGTAGCCTGGTCAGGTCCTCCTGCAGCCCCCTCCACCTTTCGATGTCTTCAATCTGAAAGCAAGTGTTTGGTCCAGCCCTCTTCCTGGTTAGATAAATATATAAATAATGAAATGTCATCCCTGCTGAAATGATCAATGGTCCAAAAACATTTACTAATATATATTTATAATGAAGTATTGAAATAAAAGATCTAACTCAGGCACCTGCTTTTGGTTGACTTGAGGATTTGGGATTTCATTTCTAAATATATTTAGCATTTTTAGTAATTATGTTGCTGTAAGAGTGGCACAACATGGGTCAGCAAATCAGTGCAGCATCAGTGTTCTTGTTCATCGTAATACAAGTGTTCTAGGTTTGTGCTGTCAACCTGAGGCTCCCATAGGGCAGTCAAGTGGGGGATCAAGCACCCCAGAAGATGCTTCCCTCTTCAAGAAAGAGAGGACTGCAAACTCTGCTGCATTACTGCAACATTTGGCACCATGGAATGTGGTGCAACTAGGAAGAGTAGTGTGAATGGAAGGAAATCAGATGGTTCTGTGCTGGTAGGCTGATGTAGTGTATGTACATGATTGGAATACCTGTTACTACTGTCTCAGTGTGTGTGTGGGAAGGGAGCATGGAAAACCTGACCAAGCACAGGACAGTGGTTTTTGAGAGTTTTATGCCTCACATGCAATTGTCCAAGACAGATTTCATTCCTTGAGTGGGGACCTCATGATGGCCCCTCCATGACAGGGTTAGGGGGTAAGCACTATGGTGTAGGGTAGGAATCATGTGTTTAGGCTGAGAGAAATAATCAAGTGAAGGTTGCTATTGCAGATAGATGATACTGAAATGGTTTACTGTTAGCCAATCAGAATGCAGAGCTGCTGTCATGTTATTCTGCCATATCAGGACAGCAGATTTATTATTGGGATTGTATGTTAATCCAACTATTGTGATTGTCAAAGGCAAACTGTTCTTCCTTGATAGCCATAGTCTCTGTTGAAGCCCTCCAGTCTTTAGTCTGTGTCACAACATGTGATTGAAAAGTGACAACCAGACCAACCAACCTTCCTTCCCACTGCTAAAATCCTTTTCTCCCAATCCCATACTTTGCCCTTGTGAAAAAGATCTCTGAAAAGCTGAGCCTGCACTAGTCTCAAACTCCCTCTCTCTCTTGCTTTTGCTACAGCACATCTGTGAGAAATCCAAAAGTGTTCATCTGTTTCTTCCAGACACACTGTAGCTTTAGATAAAGCAGCATAGTCTTAGCATTTTCACTACAGTTTTGACAGCAGCAAAATATGGGATCAGGAGGGAGAGATTTTGGCAATCTGGAGGAAGGTGATTGGAGGGTCGGGGTGACATTGCTGAAATACTTTAAATGCTGACTAAAGGCGCATTTTTGGGGGAATGGAGTGGGTAATCCAGATTGTTTATTTAGGGGTTTTATGAGAGGTAACATTATTTATTTATTTATTTAGGACATCGGAATTACAACCCTTTGAGTCATAGACTCGTTTCCAAAGGCTTCACGTTAGAGTAAAACTTAGACATTCATACAGTACATACATAGAATAAATGTCAGTGAGCAATCATACTTATATAAGTACAATAAGTACATATAAGTACAATGAGCACTGGTTATGCCTATACATTTGGTAGCTAAAACAGGGCAGAGCTATCAACATATTTACCTAATGAGCGGTTAAGACCTATACAATTGGTAGCTAAAGCAATGCATGATATGAGTTGGTAGTAAGCCACCTCAGGAAGGCCTTGTCTTATACATAATACAATGTATTCATAGTCCAGTGCAACTATATGGTAACCAAGGGGGGTGAGGAGCCTGTAGACTAGAAATAGTGAGGGCTCTCCACTTCCAGGCCAAGGGCGGGTGCGATGCCTAGCAGCGTGGTGCTGAATCCACAGGTAACTGCTTACACTGGCATTGATGTGAAGAGAGGATATGGGCCCTTAAGGCAGCTTTAAAAGAACCTAGATTGGTGATTGATGTGACGGCCAGTGGGAGGGCATTATACCAGGATGGAGCTCTGAGGGGGAAGGATCGCTGGGCTAGGGTGATCCTGACCTTAGGCACCTTCCAGATAGCTTTTGGGGATGCCCATGTGGATACTGAGATGGTGGCTTCCTAAAGAGAAGCCATGACACCTATTTGGGTTAAACCCACATGGATTTTTTGGTGAAGAGTCAGGTCTGGTATAATAGTCTTTCCTCAAGGAAGAGGATATTGCTGAGCATGTATATGGTGCAGGTATGTGTATTTCTGTCAGCACCAGAGAGGGGCCGGTAGGCCTTATTGATGACTACTTGTATTTGATGAAGCGCCATAGGGTCGGCGGCAGCATAGATTTTGAAGCCATAGTCCACCAGTGATAAGACTGAGGAGGTAATGGCTAGGTGAAGTGCTTCAGGTGGCAGGCAGTCTTTATGTCTGTACAGCAGACCAATGCGGGTGTTGGTGGTGGAGGTGAGGATTTGTATATGTTCATGGAATGAGAGGGAAGAGTCAAATGTAATACCTAGATACTTATACTTTTGGACCTGTTCCAGTGGGATGAGACAGGCGGAGAGTATTTCCTGGGGAAGTCCTTTGATCTGTTTTGGCAGTGGGCATAGAGCATTATCTTAGTTATTTTAATGTTGACCACCAATCTGTGTTAAGCAAACCAGTGTTCAATCTGAGAGAAGGAGATTTGTAAGGTACGCTGGAGAGAGAGAGGATCAGGATGTTCGGAGTAAAGAACAGCATCGTCCTTGTAGAGGAGAAGGTTGCTGGGGCAGGATTTAGGCAGGGCATTGAGGTAGATGCTGAATAGCAGGGGACCCAGGACAGATCACTGGGGAACTCCTGAACACACAGGCAGCATAGTAGATATGGTATTATTAGTTTTAACACATTGTGTACTAGATGAAAGATAGCTGGAGAACCTTGAGAGTGAACAGTGAGAGACCACAGTTTGTTGTAATGTGTTAAGAAGGAGGGGGTGAGAAACCGTGTCGAAGTCCTTGGTGAGGTCTATAAACACTGCCCCTGTGAGGTGCCCCTTGTTAAGCATGGAGTGCAGAGAGTTAGCGAATTCTGTGAGGGCAGTCGTAGTGCTATGACCAGTTCTGGAACCAAGCTGCTCCCTACATAAGAGGTTATGTGTGAGGAGGTAGTCAGTGAGCTGATTGGCCATGATCTTTTCAAGGGCTTTAGAGAGTGTGGGGCCGGGGGAGAATCATGATGGGCCGGTAGTTGTTTTGGAGGGAGCTGTTGCCACATTTCAATACTGGTGTTATCACTGCCATTTTCCATGAGGCTGGGAACTGGCCCAGGTGCAGGGACAGATTTAGAAGGTCCATGAGTGGGGAGATAACTGAGTCTAGCACAAGGTATAGGATAAGCATATAGAAGGTGTCTTTGCAGTAACTGGAACTCTGGAAGGCTTTGAACAGGTAGGCTTTTGCTTCTGTAAGGGTAATGACTCTAAGTTTGAAGGGGGGTGAAGGAGCTCAAGTGGTGGGGGTAGGCTGAATTGGATCAAAAAAGCTGCTAGGGAGGACTGAGCTGAGGTCTGAGAAGGTGGAGTTGAGGCAGTTAGCTATGTGAAGTGTGTCTGTGATAGTAGTATCGTTGACACTAAGTTATGAGGGTGGTGTGAGCGGGATTTCCCATTAAGCTCCTTGCTGTTATCCCAGAACTTTCTTGTGCTACCCTAGGAGGTAGCTAAGGCGGTTCTGTAGTGCTCCATTTTGGCCTTGTGGATTGCTCAGGTACACTTATTGTGGGCAGCATTATAGGCCTGCCTATCGCTTAGCAAACCAGAGGCAGTGGCATGATGCCAGAGGTTGTCAGTCATTTTGAACTGCTGTAGGAGTTCTGGGGTGATCCAGGGGGCACTACATTTCTTAGTGGTCACTTTGACGGTGAGTGCAAAAGCATCACAGGTGGTATTAAAGGTGGCGGTGAAGTAGTGCAATGCATTATCTATGTGCTGGGCTTCGGAAATAGGGGACCAGTCCCAGTTAATTAGATATTGTTTGAGTTTGGCTATGCCTCCTGGGCATAGTAGATGATGAAAGGTGTTATTTGGTAGTGGTTAGCTGACAGGACCAGCTGAAGATGATTGGGGAGTGGTCATTTAAAGCATTGGTTAGGACACCCAGGTTGGTAATATGGTGGGGACGATTAGTGAGCAGGATATCTAGTGGGGTGTGGGTTCCATTAGTGGGGTTGGCCATGGTAGGCTGGGATACCAGCTGGGTCATATCTAACACAGCAAAGGTATCTTTGGCGTGTGTTGATGAGCTCACTAGCCAGTTTATGTTGAAATCCCCAATTAGGATTTGTTCCATTTTGTGGGGGTGGCTGGCTATGTAGTCAGAGAGCGCATTACAGACAGGGGATTGGCTGCGGGGGGGGTGGATGTGGGTGATGGCGAGAGTAAGAGGAGCACGGTTTGGGTCAGGGGACAGTTTTATTGAGAGGACCTGGGCACCATGGTCTAGGGAGAGTGTAGGCAGGGCTTGGTAATGCAGTGAGTCATTTACATTGAAAGCTCAGCCACAGCCTCTTTTGCCATTATGCTCAAGCCTAATGAAAGAGTAGCCAGGAATAGAGACAAATAAGTCTGGAATCTTGGCTGACAGCCAGGTTTCTGTTAAAGCCAGAATGTTTGGTTGGTGCTGTGCCATCCAGCATTGCAGGGGTGCCATTTTTTGAGGCAGGCTGCAGATATTCATATCGGCTATTTGAAGCCCTGTGGGTGACCACAGTTGGGGGGGGGACTGCTGGGCCAGGATTGGAGTTAACATTGCTAGACAGTAGAAGAAGCAAGTGGAAGATCCTGGCAAGGGCCATGAATTGGTGGCATTTTGCCAGGTAGCGGCAGCTGGCAAGCTTAGAAGGTGATGAGTGGGGAATGGGCAGCTCTCTGAGGGCTGGGAGGGCCATGTGGAGGAACAGGCGTGTAGGGCTGAAGGCACAGAGACAGGGGAGGTAGAGGGGAGGGGTGCGGGGGCTATGGGGAGACAGGGTGATGGAGAGGCTATGAGGGGTGAGGTGCTTCCCCAGCAACAAAAGTGCGTACATACTAGAGGCAACTGGGGGGTTGTTGCTGAGCAGGGTAAACATAGTTAGCAACAATGGTATGGTTAGTCTGTGTGGGTGGGTGTTGTGAGGGAGTACAGTGGTGGTAGATGTGACCATGGGCAGGTATGAGTGAGTCTTGCTGACACCCAATATTGTGGAAGACACAGTGGTGCAGTGGTAGGGTTGCTGCCTTTGGAGCAAAAGGCACCTGGTTCAAACCCCGGTTTGGATGTCATGTTGTATGCTTAGTGATAGCCTGGGAGACTGTGCAAGGGACACTACAGAGAGGGTCAAAAGGCAGAGAATTTAGGTACGAATTATCCAGGACAGAAATGTTAGGGGTGAGCAGTGGGAAGAGGATTGCAACCTATACATCTTGGTGCCCTCTAGTGGCTTTACAGTATAATCTGTAAATGTAAAAGTAGACCAAAAAATAAAATACTTTAAACTGAAGAAATTCAGCACTGAGTATTAAAACAGACCAGATATCAGAGACAATACTGGATTAGGAGAAAAAAAGGTTAAATAAACTGCCCAATGGTAGTGACATAGTCCAGTCAAGAGGAATTTGGAAATGCCTGGCAGGATGAGGAACCAAACAAGGAGTTTGTGTTTGATGGACAGCCAATAAGAGCTGTCCCAAGTGAAAGGCAGTTCTCCTTAGAAAATTTATAGAGACAGCCATGCAGCTTTGAGTTCCCGGAACACTGTCCAGGCCATATCTGCTAGCAAGGGCTCGGGGAGTGTGACAGCAGGCTCTTCTCACCGTGGAGGCATGTAGACCTCCGTCTGAGGAACTGTTAGCCCAAAGGCCTCTCATAGCCCAAAGGGCTATGAGAGGATGCCTCTAAAAAAATATTAAAACATTCTCATCTCCATTTTATTTCAGAATACAGTAACAGCTGTATTAGTATAGAGGTGGGGGCTTTATTGTAATAACCTAAACTGAAATCAGTACAGGCACAGGAAAAGAATAAATACACTGAGTGGAGGGGGTGGGGGAAGGATAGAGGGTGATAGGGATCAAGGAAACCCCAGGTTGGGGGAGTGGAGAGGACTGTACACAAATGTAAGGAGCCTAGATAATAAAGTTCCAGACCTGGCAGCAGTCATGGCGGAGGCAAGCCTCGATCTGGTGTGGATAATGGATACATGGTTTCATGGAGACCAGGATTGGGACATGGAAATATCCAGGTACATGTTGTTCAGGAGGGACAGGGAGAATAGAAGGGGGGAGGGTAGCACTGTATGTGAGGGAGGTCATCATGGCAGTGCAATTACAGAGCAGAACAGGAGGTGCAGAATCCATTTGGGTAGCTTTGCCCATTGGGAAGGGGGAGGTTGCACATGCTGGGGTGATCTACAGGCCACCCTCACAAATGGACTCAGAGGACTTGGTATTGATGGAGGAAATAATGGAAATGGCTAATAAAGATAAGGTGCTGTTGATGGGAAATCTAAATCTACCTGACGTGAGATGGGACACCTCTTCTGCTAAATCAGGGAGAAACAAGGGTATAGTGGATTGTCTGCAGGCAACCCACCTCAGGAAGCTGGTTAAGGAATCCACCAGGGAGGGGACTTTGCTGGACTTAGTCCTGACAAACGGTGACAGAGTGGGTGAAGTCACAGTGGGGGAACACCTTGGTTCGAGTGACCACAGTACTGTCTGGTTCACTTTACAGACATCTGCTGAGGGTATTTGAACCAAGGCGAAAGTATTTGACTCCAAATGGGTAGAATTTACCAAATTGGGGGACTGTGCAGGAGGCGATAAGGGGGGTGAAAAGCAGGAAGGGGGTAAAGGACATGTGGAATTGCTTAAAAGGAACCATAATTGGGTGACAGATTTCTATGTCAGGATGGTTAATAAGATGAGGAGGAAGAGGAAGCCTCTTTGGTTCGGCAAGAAGGTGGCAGGCAAGGTTAGGGAGAAGAGGAGGGCATTCAGGAGGTTCAAGACAATGCAAAGGGGGGGGGACTTGGAAACATACCAGAGGAGGCAAAAGGAGGTGGGCAGAGAGGTGCGGATGGTGAAGGCCACAGCAGAAGAAGAAAATTGCCAAATCAGTCAAGACAAAGTCTTTTTTGGATATGTCAGTAAGAGGAGGAAAACTGGAAGGGGGATAACCAAA
Source organism: Neoceratodus forsteri (assembly GCA_016271365.2). Lineage (NCBI taxonomy): Eukaryota > Metazoa > Chordata > Ceratodontiformes > Ceratodontidae > Neoceratodus > Neoceratodus forsteri. Next base: position 1,057,154,474 of record CM057451.1, on the reverse strand, counting down.
CTTAAAAACAATGAGGGAGTTTCGCTGGAGGAGGACAGAGAGAAGGCACAGTTATTAAATGACTTTTTTTGCTCAGTATTAATGGTGGTGGTGGGGGAAGATTAGGGACATCAGTACTGAGGATAAGGCAGAGATAGGGGTTGATATGAGCCTGTTCGTGGAGAGTGCAGTCTTGAAAGAGCTGGAGTAATTCAGTGTGGATAAGGCCATAAGGCCAAATGGGGTGCACTCTAGGGTGCTGAGGAAGTTTAGAGATATTCTGACAGCTCCCTTTGCAGTTCTATTTAGCAGTTCCCTGGAGACAGAGGCAGTCCCAGAGGATTGGAAGAGGGTGGATGTGGTCCCTCTTCACAAAGGGGGGATAGGGAGGCGGCAGGTAACTATACTGTAGGCCTGTGAGCTTAACATCCATAGTAGGTAAAATTATGGAGATGTTACTGAAGAGCAGGATTCTACACTATTTAGAAGAAAATGACCTTATAGACAAGCATCAGCATGGACTCACCAAAGGGAGGTCCTGTCAAATGAACTTAATAGAGTTCTTTGACTGGGTCACTAGGGAGGTGGATCAGGGAGCTCAGTGGATATTGCATATCTTGATATTAGGAAGGCGTTTAATTCTGTTCTGCATGGGGGACTGCTTTATAAATTTGATGGTCTGGGCCTGGGGAAGGTGGTAGGATGGGTGCGAAACTGGCTAAAGGGAAGAAGTCAGAGGATAATAGTAAATGGGGTCACCTCAGGGAAGGGAATGATCAACAACTGGGTTCCCCGGGGTCGGTGCTGGGACCACTGCTCTTTAACATATTCATGATGGATATAACAGAGGGACTAAGGGGAAGGGTGTGCTTCTTCGCGGATGACGTGAAGGTCTGTAATATGGTGGATAACTGAGAGGGGATGGAAAATATGACCTGGGATTGTTAGAGGCTTGGTCTAAGAGATGGAAATTGTCCTTTAACATAAAATAGTGCAAAATCATGCACTTAGGGAAGAGAAACTAGAATGAGACTTTTTTGTATTTGGGGACCTCAAGGTAGCTTAACAGTGTGAGAGGGCAGTAGCCAATGCTAGCAGGATGCTGGGCTGCATCAGGAGGGGATTCACTGGCAGGAGGAGAGAGGTAATCATCCCTCTATAACAGAAGCTGGTTAGACCACATTTGGAGTATGGGGTGCATTTCTGGAGGCCGTTCCTGAGAAGGGAAGTGGACAGACTGGAGCGTGTACAGAAGAGAACTATCAAGATGGTAGTAGGGCTCAGTCACTTGCCATATTAGAATAGATTGAAGGAACTGGGCATGTACTCCCTTGAGCAGAGGAGAGATAGGGGGGATGTGATTGAGAACTTTAAATATGTTAAGGGGATCAACAAAAAGCCAGAAGAGGGACTTTTTAAACTTCAGGGGCAGAAGAGGACCAGGGGGCATGCATTACAGGTAGAAGGAGACAGGTTCCAAGGGAACAACTGGAAGAACCTTTTCACAGAAAAGGTGGTGGAGAAATGGAATGGGTTCCCAAAGGAGGTGGTAGGAGAAGACTACCGTAAAGGGCTTTAAGAGAGCGTGGGATGGCCACATGGGTCTGCTATCGAGGGGAAGGGGAGTAGGACACCAGATGAAGGAGTAGGGTGCTGGATGAAGCCCTAGCCTTCAGCTAGGAACCTTGGGCAAACTGGATGGCCCAGGCAGTCCTTTTCTGCCATCATGTTTCTATGTTTCTATATCTATGTCTGAAAATATAAATACCTCAGCCTTTGGCTTTGGTATTTAAATGCTGACAGATGTCTCCTAAAGTACCACCAAAACAAATATATTACTGCTATAAGAAATATAGTACTAACAAAAGGAATAGTATGATTAAAATCCCTCTAAGGCACAGCTGGATCAAGTCAATTAAGGTCTCTATGTAGCTGTGTGGTCTAGTTCCCTCCTCAGTGTAACACCCAACCACTGAACAGTATAGAGTCATTGACCTTGGTTATAGTGATGTGATTCAACTCATCTTGTATGTTTGGAGTTCAGATTCACTTCCAAGGTTCCAGCCTGCTCCTGCTGCTTTATAAACAAATGAACATGTGGACTCTCACTCAGATAATTGTAACAATTGATCTGACAGTCTTTACTGAAACAAGGTTGGAAGGAACACTTCACCATAATATAAGGCCACAAGTATCTGTATATTTTTCCTGTTTCAAATAAGGCACTGCTCTTTGATAGCTTTTGTTTGTCCCAAACAAAAAAATACATATGTTTGATTTGAGGCATGACTTCTTATTTAACTTGACCCACTAATTAATTACAAATGAATTGTTTTATGAATCCAGAGTGGTATTCACATTTTTGGTGTTGGAAAATATTTCTGTCTTTATCACATCAACGTATCAGTGTTTTGACTGCTGCTTTTATGAACCTATAACAAATGCCTTCATAAACAATACTTTCATATTTATGATGGATGTCTAAAACCAGTATATATGCCAACTTAGTTATGGAAGTTTATTGTACTTCTGCAAACAGATACATCTTAGTGTGCAGTAATGCTGAGCTTTTCCTTTTTTCAAACAATCCCTGCAGGTCTCATAAGACTACAAGAGCTTATAATGGCCCCTTCCAGGTACAGTATTAGACTGAAGATTCGCCAGCTTCCGATGGATACAGATGATGTCAGACCCTTATTGAAAGAAATGAAGAGAAGTAGGGAGTTCCGTATAATATTTGACTGCAGCCACACAATGGTAGCACAGATTCTAAAGCAGGTAAGAATCACACCTATAATACTGAAGTTTGATTTACTGTGGCAATAAGAAGTCAGTCTTATGGGACCCTTCTGCCAATCTAACCTTTGAGAACATTTTGATCTTCTGTGCAACTGATTTATTCTCTTCCAATGATACCAAGGAAGAATAGGAATTGCTATAGGGAAAGTGAAACATTTGTAATGCAATTAAAGGTATAGGAATAAGAAGACAAAAACAAATGGAGCAGTTACTCACAAAATATGTTGAAGTAGAACCAAAACTCAGAACATGTTCAAAAATGTATTTCTGAAAAAAGGTTTTTAAAATGGTCTTTACATATATATATATATACACATATATTATGGTAGCACTGTAGTGCTACCATAGTTAGGATCGAGTAGTTCTTTTAAGGTTAAAGGGTCAAACTTTGCACCTTAATAGCTTTGCCACCGTTCTACAGATTTGCCTGAAATTTGGAATGCATGATCAAGAACAATACATGTTGGGATGTGCCAACTTTTGTACCAGTTGGATATACGGCTGCAGAGTTATTAAGCATGATCTGAGTGCGTATTTATGCTTTCTGGTGAATTCTTTGCTCGCGCCTACAGGTCGCACGGTTTGTGCTACCAGTCCAAAACCTTCAGGGAACATGTGGCCGGGATGCCCGGTGTGCCTTTCGAAGATTTCATGAAAAAATATTAAATGGTTCAAATGTTAATCAAAAAACAAGTTCCCACTATAAGTCAACGGGAAAAGTTAACAAACAGTTTGACAGTGTCGCAAATGCGGTTTTTAGTTTCACAAATGGCCCTTTTACTGTCTCAAATCCGCTATTTTGTTTTCAGTTAGTGATCACAAAAATGCTTGCCACTTAAATTTGGGACCCTCTATCAAGCTAATCTTTTTGTATTCGCCTAGTCGGACCCTGAGAATGCTAGCCATGTCTTTATTTTGGGGTGAAACACCTCAGAAATATGTTTTCTAAATTTCTGGAAAAAGTAGTGTCGCAAAGTAGTGTTGCAAATGAGACACTTTCGTGCTGCTTTGCAAAAGCTTTTGCAAACTTCAACAGTACTTTTTCAGGCTATGGCCAAAATGACAGGAATTCTTTGCCACTCTGCTGCAAACAAATGGTTAGGTCTTTTGGCCTGAAATTTGGAGGGAAGGCAGGTAACATCTCACAGATGTGCCTTTCACTAGTTTCTTGACAAAATATTGCATGAGTGCAAACTTATGGTACTCCGAAGTTGACGCTTTTTTCCCATAGACTAACATGGTGGTGTGCGCTGCGCCTTCCGGGGCTCGTATCTAGAAAACGATGCAAGATACAGATTTTTCAACACAAAATGGTAGCCAGGAAAATCATGATTTTTGTGAAATTTAAATTTTTTTCTACATCGTGCAGTTGCTGAGATGTTTGCAATTAAGTAATTACCAATGCTAATTTTAAGCTTCGATGCCCATTACAATCCATACATTCTTTGTGTTTCTCTATGCAGCTGTTTGGCAAAAACAGGGTATGCGCTTTCTTTACTGTTACACTTACTCTTTCCACTTGCGTTTATTTCCCTGTTTATGTTACCATTCCCGTGTACACCACCATGTGCGTTACCCTTTGTGTTGTCATTTGCGCTTGCGTTTTCATTACTGTTACCATTTGCATTTCCACCTTGTGTTTCCATTGTGTTCCTGTTACATGTCACAACATCACGTGGCAGACAGCAAGACTAAAGACCCTGCGGCTCCTTGCAGCTGCATTACATTCACTATTTCGATCATCATTCTCAAAGAAAGGAAATTAGAGGCAAAAAGTTCTGTTTAATACATCATTTAGAGTTGTTCCACAGTGACAAAAGTGAGGAAATTCGGTGTTAAGGTTGAAACCCCCCTTGGACCCCTCCAGCCCACCCCGCAACCGGCATCAGGGTGTGCGTTGGGATCGTCGGTCCTAACTATCACCCCCATTCTCCTATTCCTCAGCTTCTTTACACATGTGATGGGGTGAGTGTTAGGGCCGATGACCCCAAAGCACACCCTGATGCTGGTTGGGGGCTGGAGGGGGTAAGGGGTTTCAACCCTAACACCGAACTTCCTCACTTTTGTTGCTGTGGAACAACCTAACTGATGCATTAAATGGAGTTTTGCCTCTAACATATATATATATATATATATATATAGATATATATATATATATATATATATATATATATATATATATATATATATATATATATATATATATAATGGTAGCACGGTAGTGCTACCATAGTTAGGGTTGAGTAGCACTTTTAAGGTTAAAGGGTCAAATTTTGCACCTTAATAACTTTTCCGCCATTCAACAGATGGGCATTGTCGATCTTGGGATCTGCCAAGTTTCGTACCAGTTGAATATACGCCTGCGGAGTTATTAAGCGACAACCAATTGCACAATTACGCTTTTTTGCGATTTCTTTGCTCTTGCCTACAGGTCACACGGTTTGCACAACCAGTCTGAAAACTTCAGGAAATGTACAGCCGGGATCCCCAATATTTCTTTTGAAGATTCCGTGAAAGAATATTGAACGGTTTAAAAGTTATTCAAAATACAAGTTCCCAACATAAGTTAATGGGAAAAGCTAACAAAATATTCAACACTTTCACAAATGCACTTTTTAGTGTCGCAGATGGCCCTAGTAGTGTCACAAAGCCACCATTTTTTTTTCAGTTGGTGATCAGAAAAATGCTTGGCATTTAAATTTGGGACCCTCTAGGGACATAATTATTTTTGTGTTCACCTAGTCGGATCCTGAGGATGCTAGTCATGTCTTCATTTTGGGGTAAAACACCCCAGAAATATGTTTTCAAATTTCTAGAACCAGTAGTTTCACAAAGTAGTGTCGTAGACCCGACACTTTTGCAAAATTTTGTGAAAATTGCAACAAATTGCGACACTACTTTTTCAGACTTGGCCAAAATGACAGGCATTCTTTGACACCCTGCTGCGAAAGAACAGGTTGGTCTTTTGAGCTGAAATTTGGAGGGAAGGCAGCCAACATCTCACAGATGTGCCTTTTTGTGGTTTAGTGAAAGAATATTGCACGGCTGCCAAGTTACGGTACTCCAAATTAAAAAATTTCCCATAGACTAACATGGTGGCATCCGTCGCACCTTTTGAGGCTTGTATCTCGAAAATGGTGTGAGATACGGAATTTTTGTTGCAAGTTGCATAGCTCTATGGGTTATGTAACTGCAAACACCTAGCCAGGAAACTCAAGATTTTTGCAAAATTTTAATTTTTTTTCTACATCATGTGGTTGCTGAGATATTAGCAATTAAGTACTTCCAATGCTTGTTTTAAGCTTCGATCCCCATTACAATGCATACATTCTTTGTACACACTGTGTTTGGGATACGTGTTGGGGTCATCGGTCCTAACTCTCACCCCATTCTCCTATACCTCTGCTTCTTCACACATGTGATGGGGTGAGAGTTAGGGCCTATGACCCCAATGCGCACCCCGATACCAGTTGGGGTGGTGGGCTGGGGGGTCGAAGGGGGGCTTTCAACCCTAACACCAAATTTCCTCACTTTTGTCACTGTGGAACAACCCTAACTAATGCATTAAACTGAGTTTTTTTGCCTCTAATATTAATATTTATTTTTATATATATATATTCATTGCAAAAAATGTCATCAATGCATCAGTTAGGGCTGTCTTTACAGCAACAAAAGTTTGGAAATACAATGTTAGGATTACCAACCCTACCCCCCCACTCTCCAAACACCAACAGGCACCGGGGTGTGCCCTGGTGTTGTCGGCCCTATCTCTCACTCTATTCTATTTGTAAGGAAGCTGAGTGGTACAGTATAGGACAACGTGGTGAGAGTTAGACCTGATGACCCCAAGGCACACCCCAAAGCCTGTTGGAGTGTGAAGAGTGGGGATGGGGGTGAGGAGTAGGGTTGGTAATCCTAACATCAAATTTCCAAACTTTTGTCACTTTAATGACAACCCTAACCAATAGAAACATAGACTTTGACAGCAGATAAGGACCACTTGGCCCACCCAGTCTGCCTATTTCCCTACCTACTGGATAAGCTGCAGATTTTAGTTAACCAACAGCCTACTTCCTGCCACCCCACACTACAATTGCTTTATGTCTGTCCCATGCATGTTTGAATTCCCCCACTGTTTTAGACCCAGCAACCTCCCCAGGAAGGCGGTTCCATGCATCCACCACTCTCTCCGTGAAAACAAAATTCCTCACATTACCCCTGAGCTGTCCCCCCCTCTATCTTTAAATTGTGACCTCTTGTTCTTACACATCTCTTTTTCTGAAAGATGCTACCCTCCTGGACTTTGTTGATTCCCTTGAGGTACTTGAACGTTTCTATCATGTCCCCCCGTCCCTTCTTTCATCAAGGGTATACATATTAAACTCTCTCAGTCTCTCTTCTTATGGTTTCTGATGCAGACCCTGCACCATTTTAGTTGCTCTCCTCTGTACTGCTTCCATCCTGTCTATGTCCTTGTGTAGATGAGGTCTCCAAAACTGCACACAGTACTCCAGATGGGGTCTCACCAACTGTCTGTACAGAGGGATAACCACTTCCCTTTTTCTAATTGTGATGCCTCTTCCTATGCATCCCAGTATCCCCTGGCTCTCCTTACTGACTTCTCATATTGCTTACCCACCTTTAAATCATCTGATATGACTACCCCCAGGTCCCTTTCCATTTTTGTTGTTGTTAGTACCTCCCCTGCTATTGTTTACTCTTCTCCTGGGTTTTTGTTTCCCAGGTGCATTATTTTGCACTTCTTTGCGTTGAATCTAAGTTGCCGTATGTCTGACCTTCCTCCAACCTTGCCAAGTCCCTTCTCATCCTTTCTACCTCCCCTTGTGTATCAACTCTGTTACAGATCTTTGTGTCATCTGCAAAGAGGCATACCTTTCCCTCCAGACCCTCTGAAATGTCACCTATAAAGATGTTAAAGGGACTGGACCTAGTTCTGAGCCCTGAGGTACTCCACTAGTGACCCCCCTTTCTTCGAAATGTGTTCCATTCACTATTACCTTCTGTGTCCTGTTGTATAGCCAGTTTTCTACCCAGGCTACCACCCTGGGACCCACTCCCAGGCTGGCTAACTTGATTATCAATCTTTTGTGTGGGACTGTGTCAAATGCCTTGCTAAAGTCTAGGTGGCCATATCCACAGCCCCTCCCTGGTCTATTACTTTGGTCACCCAGCCAAAGAAATCTGTTAGATTCATCTAACATGACCTTCCTGCTGTAAATCCATGCTGCTTTTGGTCCTGTGCCCCGCTGGCCTCAAGGTACTCAACAATTCTTTCTTTCAGAAGTGATTCCATCATTTTCCCTACAACTGAGGTCAAACTTACAGGTCTGTAGTTTTTTGCTTCTGCCTTGCTCCCACTTTTGTATAGGGGAATCACATCTGCATTAACAAAGTTTTTTGCAATGAATATATGTATACACACACACACACACACACACACACACACATAAGAAATCTGTATTGGCAACGCACTGTGTGTCTGTGCCTATCTGGCCCAGGTCATACATAGAAATATATACTTTGACAGCAGAAAAAGAGCACTTGGCCCACCTAGTCTGCCCATTTCCCTACCTATTGGATAAGCTGCAGATCCTAGTTAACCAGCAGCCTACTTCCTCCTTACCCCCTTCCTACCCCCCACTATAATTACCTTATGTCAGTCCCATGCATTCTTGAATTCCCCCACTGTTTTTGACCCCACAACTTCCTCAGGAAGGCTGTTCCATACATCCACCAACCTCTTCATGAAAAAATACTTCATCAAATTGCCACTGAGCCATTTCTCCTCTATCTTCAAATTGTGCCCCCTTATTTTTGTGCATCTCTTTTTCTGAAATATGCTACCATCTTGGACTTTGTTGATTCCCTTGAGGTACTTGAAAGTTTCTATCATGTCCCCCCTCTCTCTCTCTCTCTTCTTTCCTCAAGGGTATACATATTAATCTCTTTTAGTCTCTTTTCATATGACTTCTGGTACAGAATGCACCATTTTGGTTGCCCTCCTCTGGACTGCCTCCATCCTGTCTATGTCCTTGCAGAGATAGGGTCTCCAGAACTGCATGCAGTACTCTAGATGGGGTCTCAACTACTGTCTATACAGAGGGATAACAACTTCCTACTTTCTACTTGTAATGCCTCTCCCTTTGCATCACAGAATCCCCCCAGCCCTCCTTACTACCATCTCACATTGCTTGCCTATTTTAAGGTACATAGATACATAGATACGTAGACAGTGTCGGCAGATAAGGGCCTATGGCCCACCTAGTCTGCCCATTTGAGCTTGTAAGTTCAGTTTGTTTTCCTAGAAGTCTATTTCCCCTTACCCCTGACCTCTAGAATTCCTTTATGTCTATCTCATGCATTCTTAAATCCCGTGATTGTTTCAGCCCCCACCACTTCCTCTGGCAGGGTGTTCCACTTGTCCACCACCCGTTCTGTGAAGAAATTCTTTCTCATGTTTCCTCTGAATCATCCTCCCTCCAATTTCATCCCATGCCCTCTAGTCCTGAAACATCTTTTGGTTGTCTGATATGAGTACCCCCAGGTCCTTTTCCATTTTTGTTGTTGTTAGTACCCCCCCCATTGTATACTCTGCCCTTGGGTTTTTGTTTCTCAGGAGCATTACTTTGCACTTCTTTGCATTGAAACTGAGCTTCCATACTACTGACCATTGCTCCAACCTTGCCAAGTCCCTACTTATCCTTCCCCCCTCCTTGTATATCAACCCTGTTGCAGATCTTTGTGTTGTCTGCAAGAGTCATACTTTTCCTTCCAGCACCTCTACAATGTCACCTATAAAGACATTAAAGAGTACTGGTCCCAGTACTGAACCCTGTGGTACCCCACTAGTAACCCCCCTTTCTCCAAGAGTGTGCTCCATTTACTACTACCCTCTGCATCCTGCAGTCCAGCCAATTTGTTACCCAGGCTGGCTAAATTGTTTATTAATCTTTTGTGTGGTACTTTGTCAATTGCCTTGCTAAAGTTTAAGTAGGCCATATCTACAGCCCCTCCCTGGTGTACTACTTTACTTTGGTCATCCAGACAAAAAAATCTATTAGATTCTTCTGACATGACCTTCCCGCTGTGAATCCATGCTGCCTTGGATCTTGTGCCCCGCTGGCCTCTAGGTACTTGACAGTTCTTTCTTTCAGAAGTGATTCCATCATTTTCCTTACCACTGAGATCAAACTAACAGGTCTGTAGTTTCCTACCTCTGCCTTGCTCCCACTTTTGTGAAGGGGGATCACATCTGCCTTCCTCCAGTCCTCATGTACCACACCATCCTCCCATGATTTGTTAAAAAGTGTAGTCAGTGGTGTCACTAGGTCTCCCCTTACTTCTTTTAGAATTCTGGGGTGAATCCCATCAGGTCCCATTGCTTTGTTCACCTTGAGTTTTAAGAGTTCTTTCAGAACCCTTTCTTCTGTAAATGGGCTGGTATCAACTTCTGTATCCAGAGTGTTTCTATTGTTTGTTTTAGGTACCTCCCTCTTCATTTGTAAATACTAAGCAAAATATTTGTTTGGTATTCTGCATTTTCACTGTCACCCTCTGCCCACCCCTCCCTTTATTAAGTCTCACTATCCCTCCCTTAGTCTTTCTTTGCTCCCTGATGTACCTAAGAAAGGTTTTATCCCCCTTCTTAACTGAGTTAGCTATCTTTTCCTCAGTTCAGGCCTTTGCTGTTCTGACTGCCTTCCCAGCTTCCTTTTGCTTTAACTGATACAATTCTCTGTCCTGCTCCTTCTGTGATTCCTTGTACTTTCTGAATGCTTTCTTTTTCTCTTGAACTTTCACTGCCTTTCTTCTGTGAATGGACTGGTATTGACCTCCCCCCCCGCCTACAGTGCTTCTATTGTTTGGTTTAGGTACCTCCCCCTCTTCTTCTTTTGTGAATACAGAGCAAAAGTATTTGTTCGGTATCTCTGCCTTTTCACTGTCGCTCTCTGCACACCTCCCTTCCCCTTTATTAAGTCTCACTATCCCTCCCATGGTCTTTTTTTGCTCCCTAATGTATCTATAAAAGGTTTTATCCCTCTTCTTAACTGAGCTGGCTATCTATTCCTCATTTTGGGCCTTTGCTATCCTGACTGTCTTCCCCGCTTCCCTCTGCTTTAACTGATACAGTTCTCTGTCCTGCTCCTTCTGTGATTCCTTATAATTCCTGAATGCTATCTTTTTCTCCCTAACCTTCCTTGCCACCTCTTATGAGAACCATAGTGTTTTTTTACTTCATTTTGTTTTCTTTATTTGCGTCACACAAAGGCTCGTTGCCTCTATGACGGCAGTTTTGATTTTTCCCCATTGTTCTTCCACTCCTCCTTCCTGCCCATTTGCTAGTGCATTCCTTAGGCACTCCCCCATTTGGCCAAAGGCAGCCCTTCTAAATTCCAGTACCCTCACTTTTGTATAGCTTGACTCCACAGTTGTGTTCATCGTGAACCACACTGTGTGGTGGTCGACTGTTCCCAGATGACTACCCAGTTCTAAATCTGTGATCCTCTCTCCATCCCCGTTTGAGAGTACCAGGTCCAAGATGTCTCCTGCCCTAGTGGGTTCCAGCACTAGCTGTCTGAGGCATGCCCCCTGTAGGGCATCAAGAATGACCCTACTCTTGCATGTGGCTGCAGTAAATGTGCTCCAGTTAACATCTGGCATATTTAGGTCCCCCATCAACAATGTCTCTCTCTTTTCTGCCATTCTGAGGATGCCTCTTATCATTTCCTTGTCCATTTCCTCCCCCTGAGATGGGGGTCTGTATACAACCCCTGTGCAGATTGTGGTGCCACTACCTGTCTCCATGGTGACCCACAGTGCCTCCTCCTCTCCCTGTTTACCCTTTAGTGCTGTTGCTTTGATCCCTTCCCTTACTTAGACAGCTTCTCCTCCTCCTCCTCCTCCTCTTTTACCCTCCCAGTTCCTCCTGTAAATTGTATACCCTGGTATGTTGACATTCCAGTCATGGCTCTCAGTGTACCATGTTTCTATGACTGCCACGATATCCAGGTGTCCCTCTTCCATCAAGGCCACTAGCTCAGGAAGCTTGTTACCCAGACTAAGGGCATTGGTACTCATTTCCCTCCATTTTATGATGGCCTTACTCTTTTTTGCCCCATCCCTGCCCTTACTGCCTTTGCCTTTTTCTCTATTTACCCCTGTCCTGCTCTCTATCAACCTCTTTACCTTGGTGTTTGCCTCACCAATGACCCTGTTTTGTGGATAGAGGATTGTTATTTCCTGCTTCATATCAGAGTCTCCCCCCTTGGCTAGTTTAAATCCTGCCAATGAAGCATTTAAACCTATCACCTAGGAGCCTGGTTCCCCTCCTGGACAGATGCAGACCATCATGCCAATATAGGCCTGCATCGCTCCAGGTGGACCCCCAGTCCACAGTGAAGCCAAAACCCTGTGTTCTGCACCAGTTTTTCAACCATTCATTGAACTGCATGGTGTGAAGTACCCTCATCTCACCCATGCCATAGACAGGCAGCAACTCCAAGAAGGTTACCGTGCATGCTACCCATCTAAGGCCCCTTCCTAAATCCACAAACTCCTTCTGCACTGCTCTGATCCCATGTCCAGGTAGGTCATTTGTCCCAATGTGGACAATGATGTCTTGCTCCCTCTCCCATGACTCTGCTGCCATGATCCTGAGGATTCACTTCCTGTCCCTCAAGCCATGGCACCAGGCAGGCACATTATCTCCTTCCCCCAGTTCTACCCCCTAACAATTGAGTCCCCAACCAGGAGCTGCTTCCTTCCCCTGTGGTGTTGCTTGCCACCCTCCTGTGGGTCTCCCTTGTGGAGTTTCACCGCATCCTCCTTGGTCTCCACTGTGGGTGCCTTCATAGAGGAACCAAGCACCACCAGAATGGCATATGAATTGTGGAGAGCTACAACTGGAGGGATGCACTTCTGTTCCACCACCCTCATCCTCCCTGAGCCCACAGTGATCCAACCATTCCTCTTTCTTGGCAACCTCTGAGGCAGCAGTGGTGATGCTGGTGTTCCCTGGGTGGGGGAGGCTTCTCTACTCCTTGTCATTTTGGCCTGGAGACAGGCAACCTCCTCCCTTAGAGCAGATAGTTGCCCACAAGTAGGGAAGCTATGCAGCCTCTAGAATGTCTCCTGGAAAACTGCCACCCCACAGCCAGTGCATTCATATATACATTTTTTTTTTGCCTTTTCTAGTTCATGTGTACATGTGCTTAATCTCTATGCACTGTGATGGGTTATTAAGGATATGGCAGATGTATGCCCCTTGCCATCTTGGAGAAGTGATGTCAGAACCTTGGGTATAAAGGAAATGGCATGTCTGGTTTGGGCAGGGTGAGGGGCAGAGGGGTGGGTGGCTCCAAACCAGCAGCCTTCAGAAAACAATCAACTACACCTCTGACCCACCTCCCTGGTTAGTGCTGCCCTTCTTTTCAGTAAGAGAACCAGCACAACAATTTAACAGACCACTCCACTTACACAAATCACTCCACTGAACCCAGGAGTTAAAATTAAATCAATCCTGAGCCACCAGTCCAATCCTAAATGTTCATTGCAAAAATGTCCCTAAAAGTGCTAGCTCACTACACCAGCCAGCAGTCCACAGGACAAAGCAATTTCATACCTAAATTAGGCCTCTGGTCTAGTTTACTCATGCAGTTATACAGTGAATAAATTAATCACATTTCTCTATTATTTATTTCAAATTTGGTAACTGGGATAGGCTCACTGAGCTGGGGCTCATTTCCAGGTGTGACCTGGTGGAGGTGATACTGCAGAGAGTGAAAGAGGAATAACAAAGTGATAACAATAGTTGCATAAGCATGTACACTGAAATTATAGTACAAGTAATGAATTTCATAAATAGACAAAAACAATGTAAAAATTGTACATGTATGTTGGTAATGGGGTAGTCAGGTTGAGAGCAAAGGGAGTGTGCCTCCAATGTTTGGAATGGTATTTGCAGAGAACCACTGAGGCATAACATTTAGATTACAATGTACACTGAGTTGTACGCTATATGGCTGAACAAGCCAAAATGGGTAAAGCAAGTAAAATAACAGAGGACATGGTCTGTGGAACAGCATCGAGAGAGGAAGACACCTAGCTCCAGGTGCATTCTCCCGTACTGTACATATATGTTGGTAGAGTAAGAAATTATATAGATTGATATTACTTCATAAACTTCAAAAATTATATCAAAATATTTTACCATGAATCAAAACATGGGAACATGGTTCCAAGTTTTCATGTCAAATATTTAAGTTCCTAACTCTAACAGTTCCAAAGTTAATCCTTGCTAACAAAAAATAAAATAAAATAAACAAACAAACAAATATAAAACACAAGCAAACAAATTAAATTGGCAAAGGACTAAAGTTTGAACTGCTCAGGATAGGAACTGGTTCTCTTAAATGAAAGATTAAAATATTGATACTATGGAATTGATCTGTTACTGTACAGTTTCCATATATAAATATATAACTGTAAACATCAATATACATGAATACACTTTTATCCATAATGTGATGTATAGAGACACATATCAGTATATCAACACATACAAAAATAATACTGAGAGGAATAATTAATGTCAGTCTGACTCCAAGATTTATTTCTAGTATTGCAGGTAACAAAGTAACACTTTCTGCATGTATGTTTATTAAAATCAACTAATTGTGAATATGTTTGGGCAAGAAACCTAATTTTTATATTCTTCTGATGAAAACAAGAAAGATAAGGAGTTACTTAAAGGGTACATAATATATTTACGATATAACATTAAAGATATTAAATAAAGTTATGTATGCGTTTACTGGCTTAATTCATAATGAAATGAGCCAAGGTGGAACCCAAATTCAGAAAAAGGTTCAGTTTTGAATTCCTAAAACTTTAACTTCTTCAAAAAGGGCATAGGATATGTGGGTTCACATCCAAATTTGTGACCGAAATTATTGGACCATATTTACAAAGGCTCAGGTTATAGACACGAAATGTGCATATTATGCCCGCTAAGCTATGCAGTTCTGGACAAGGACAGGGTGTGCGGTATTCACAACCACGAGCACCCACTGGGCACCTGTCCATGTCCCCACTGGTGCACAGGTGCATGAAGGGAATATCATGGGACTCAGGTGAGCATCATATGGGATGCATATCCTGAGTTCTGTAGTGGATCCCCTGTTCTGTATGAGCAGGGGATTCTGGACAGGAGTGGGTCCCAGGAATTTTGTACATACGGGCAAGTGCCTGAATGGTTGACCCAAGTCCTACTATGCAGTTAGATGGGCTGGGACATCCCAGTAGGGGGAACCCATGTCCTGCTGGAGAAGGTGGGTGTCATTGGTGGAGGCACATAACAGTTAAGGCAGGGTCTTCCCTGGCATAACTTTCACCCCCCCAACAGCACTCTGTGCCTTAATGATTGGCACTAAGTGTGGGCACACCTCCCTGACAGGACCCCAGATCGCCCATGGCACATAGTTGTGCAATCAGCTGGGGGATCCTTTGCACAAGGGGCTTGTGCTCCTGCTGTGAATGCCACTAGGGGTCTGCTGGACCCCCACAGCCTGGCATTCCAACTTAGGGTTGCCTGCATACCTCACATATTATTTGTGAATCAAATGCAACCTTGAAACAGCAGTTTCTAATAAACTAATTTACTCCTTATAAAATTTGCAATCAGATGATACACGTTATTGTTCAAGTAGAGAACAAACACAGAATGTTCCGTCTGATCAGGATTGAGACATTCAAAACACTGAAATGGCATCCACTAAACACTGTTTCCAGGAGTAAATTAGTACCTGGAGCAAACAAAAGGCATATTGAAACATGCTTGGAGCACAAAACATGTGCTAAAAGCATGTTCGAATATAAATTGCGGGGCTGACGGATGCTGGATCTAACCCAAGTGCTCCTCACAGTCTCCCATTGGCCACATGAGGTATTTGGCCAGTCATAAGTAATAAAAATCTGAGAAGCAAATAAGCAGTTTGCACTTTACACTTGCAAAAAGTGATTGCCCCTGTCAAGCAATATGCCATATTCATTGTTCTCCATTTATTTATTTATTTATTGAAATTGTTTCACCAGGAAACTACACTGAGCAACAACTGCTCATCTCCCGGTCCGACCTGGGGAAAGGGTACAGTGGGGAGGATAACATGAAGGATATTATACATCTTACACATTTTACATACATATGGCAGAATACAGAAGCATGGATAACATTTTACATACATTTGACAGAATACTGAGCATGGATAACATTAGTTCACTAACAGACATGGTAATGGTAACAATGTGGATAAACAGTTTGGGCTAGCTGCTGGAATATGTAACACTGAATGAATAACTGCAGAGCTGGCTAGCAGTAGAACTGTTCACCAGAACGAGAGCTCGAGTGCAGTAGTTGGGCATTGATGCAAATGACCCATAAGCACAGGCAAGGTTCTGAGTCATTTGAATCTCATTATGACCTCATTATAGGGTGAGGAGCAAAAAGTAGCTTCTTAGATAGCACCCCACTCTCACAAAGTCTTCCAGTGCTGTGAGAAGTAGTACACAATGATAGCCCCTACCCCATGCTCAGTATTTTTTTTTTATTTTCTCTTTATGCCCCCTTCTCACCTTCTCACCGTTGAACTCCCGTTTCTTCGGGAGTCTCCAATAGCCTTATTCGTCTCCTCTTCTGCTAGCTGGCGACCAGTATAGTCCACCCCCATGGAGCCTTGGATATTTCCCTAGGTGGGTACGGGGTGGGGCCCTTACACCCCGACATGTCTATATTTCATCGGGAGATGCTGGTACTGGCGCCGGTAGGGGCATTGGGGATCGTGGCCAGGAGCTCCATCTACAGGGATCCCCCGCAGGGTATTACTGGTTGGAGACTTCAATATTGCAGACGTGGACTGGAGCATCCTAGCAACAGCATCAACTAGGAGCAGATTTATCCTGGACTCCCTTCAGGGTGCCTTCCTCAAGCAACTGGTCATGGAACCAACTCGGCAGAAGGCAATACTGGACCTTGTGCTCACAAACAGGGACAGTGTGATGGGGGTAACAGTGGGGGAGCACCTGGGTAACAGTGACCACCAGTCATTGTGGTTTGAAATCACAGAAAGAGCAGAACCAAACCACACAAAAACACGTATCCTGGATTTTAGGGGGCAGACTTTGGTAAAATGGGAAATACTTGAAGGAGGCATTAAGGGGAATGGGACAGGAATCAGGGGTTGAGGAACAGTGAGCAGTATTTAAAATGGGGATTATAAGAACAACAGAATTATGCATTAAGCAGGTTAGCAAGAGGAAAAGGAAGAGGAGACCATTATGGTTTTCCAAAGAGGTAGCAAAGAAAGTGAAAGCCAAAAGATAGTATTCAGGCAATACAAAAGACACAGGTAGAAGGGGATAGGAGAAGTACGAGGAGAAACAAAGGGAGGCAGGGAAGTCAGTAAGGAAGCCAAAGCTCAGACAGAAGAACACATTGCAAAATCAGTGGTTAAAGGGACAAAACCTTTTACAGGTACATAAGTGAAAAAAGAAAGACAAAGGGAGGGATAGTGAGACTGAAGGGGGAGGATGGGAGTCGCGTGGAGGATGACAACAGTAAAGCTGACATATTGAACAGGTATTTCTGCTCAGTCTTTACTGAGGAAGAGGGGTAATGGGTCTGAAGGGAGTACAAGGGTGAGAATGGTGCAGAAATGGACACAAGTTCCTTTACACGAGAAAGGGTCCTGAAGGAACTGGAAGTAATAAGAGTTGACAAAGCAATGGGTCCAGATGGGGTGCACCCAGGTCCTTAAAGAACTAAGAGAGGTGGTGGCTGAACCTCTGGCTATCCTGTTTAGCCAATCACTGGAAACAGGGGAGGTACCCAAAGACTGGAGGACAGCAGATGTAGTCCCCTTATACAAAAGCAGGAACAAAGAGGAAGCAGGGAACTACAGACCAGTCAGCCTCACCTGGTAGTGGGAAAGATCATGGAAGCACTTCTGAAGGAGAGATTGGTGGAACATCTGGTTGTCAATGGACTACAGGACCCAAGGCAGCATGGTTTCACCAGGGGGAGGTCATGTCAGACCAATCTCATTGAATTTTTTGACTGGGTGACTAGGGAGGTGGATCATGGGAGGGCAGTGGACATGGCCTAGCTGGACTTCAGCAAGGCCTTTGACACTGTGCCACAAAGAAGACCATTACACAAACTGGGGAATATGGGTGTGGGCAGGACAGTAGTGTGGTGGGTAGGTAACTGGCTGGGTGGCAGGACACAGAGGGTGGTGGTAAATGGCTGTCACCCACAGAGGGAAGAGTGACCAGTGAAATTACAGGGATCAGTGCTGGGACCGTCCTATTCAACATCTTCATCAGTGACATTGCGCAGGATCTAGAAGGCAGAATTTCACTGTTTGCTGATGACACAAAGCTCTGTAACAGAGTAGACACACCAGAGGGTGTAGACAGAATGAGAAGGACCTGCAGAAACTTGAAGAATGGTCAAGGGTTTGGCAGTTGAAATTCAATGCAAAGAAGTGCAAGATAATGCATATGGGGCACAAAACCCTGGCACAATATTTCAGTTGGGGGTGAGGATATAGCATGCACCAAGCAGGAAAGGGATCTTGGGGTTGTCATCTCTGATGACCTCAAGGGAAACAGTGTGACAAGGCAGCAGGTAAAGCAAATAGGATGCTGGGATGTATAGGCAGGGCATCACCAGCAGGAAAAGGAGGTCATAATTCCACTATACAAGACACTAGTGAGGCTCCACCTGGAGTACAGTGTACAGTTCTGGAGACCATACCACGTAAGGACATAGACAGGGTAGAGAAGGTTCAGAGGAGGGCAACAAAGATGGTGCATGGATTGCATCACAAGTCCTATGAAGACAGGTTGAAGGAACTGAACATGTACTCCTGGAGGAGAGGAGAGAGAGGGGATATGATAGAGACATACAAGTATCTTACAGGGAGAAACAGAGTGCAGGAAAACACTATTTTTAAGCGTAAAAAGATGTTCCAGGACTAGAGGGCATGGGATGAAGTTGGAGGAGGACGATTCAGAGGAAACATGAGAAAGAATTTCTTTACAGAACGGTGGTGGACAAGTGGAACACCCTGCCAGAGGAAGTGGTGGGGCTGAAACAATCACAGGATTTAAGAATGCATGGGATAGACATAAAGGAATTCTAGAGGTCAGGGGTAAGGGGAAACAGACTTCTAGGAAAACAAACTGAACTTATAAGCTCAAATGGGCAGACTGGGTGGGCCATAGGCCCTTATCTGCCGACACTGTCTATGTATCTATGTATCTATGTATCTATGTATTTCCTGGTTTTCTGGTATCCTCCCCCCCCCGAGGACGTAGTCACACGAGGAGAGTCAATGGGTGAGGCACGAATTGACGTGCAATCTCCTCCCAACTCTCAGTCTGTGTCCTCCCCTCCCCACTGACTGTCCCAGCTGCACTGACACCTGTGGTCACCAAGGTGGCGGTAGAGTAGCGGGACAGGCAATCCTCCCCATCCTGGAGAAGGAGAGCAGCCAATGGGCGCTCTATCCTTCTCCCCCCTGCCAGCCGTCTAGTTACCTGAGTCTGTTCCTGAACCCAGGTCACTGGCACCGCAAGCTGTAAACCTACCACTGCACCAACGGACTGGCCCCCCATGCTCAGTATTGATACCATTGCAGTAGTGCTATAAGTAAATTGGTAATGATAGGACAACCACAGAAGGCTCTGTGGTTCGCGCTTTTACTAATAAGTCATAAAAGGTTTTGATAGATATCTGAGCCTTAGCAGAACTTTTAGAGCCTTTTAGTTTAAAGTATAAAAGTTGTTTCAACCATCGTTGTCCACTCTTAAGCTACTGTAAGTAAAGGGATAGGAATCTAAAATAACTTGGAGGGTACTCTACTACCTCCAGCTTCCTTTTTGGTTTTTCTACCACCACCACTGGCCTTCTTACCAAATGCAGATATGCTGGAAGAGTATATACAGCACTAAAATCAATGTTTAACAATGATCAGAACCTCATTAGAAACTATAAAATGGATCTGATAATGTTGTTTTGAGAAAATGGCATAGGTTCTGGAAAGTTCTGTACTTATTTGAAATGGTTCCTCTTCCCTATAGTCGATCTGTTAATGGATAATAAAATACTATGGTTATCCAGTGGACCCCCTGCTTGATCCCTTTGCCAATTTCAGTATAACCCCTGGCACTCTAGTCTGCCACCACCTGATCCCTGTGTAGGTGGCCACTGCCACATGAGTCCTGGCAGTCTAGCTGACCCACCATCCAATGCTTATCAGGGGTCAATTGCATCATAAGTCATGACAATCTAGTGGAAGCTCACTGCCTCATCTCTTTACTGGTATCCATCGCAACACAGAAACATAGAAACATAGAAGTTGACAGCAGATAAGGACAGCAAGGCCCATCCAGTCTGCCCATTTTTTCTACCATATGAATGTGCCATTGGCCTGTACTCTGTCAATGGCCTAGCTATTCATACTCATCTTTATTGCTCCCTAATTCCTGTCCCATGCCTGTTTGAAGCCCTGCACTGTATTCTTATCTACTACTTCCTGAGGTAGGCCGTTCCATGCATCCACCACCCTTTCTGTGAAAAAGAACTTCCTCACATTACCCCTTAATCGGCCTCCCCCCATCTCATGCTGTGTCCTCTTGTCCTGCTATTTTTCTTATATTGAAACATGTTAGACTCTTTCACCTTTTTAATGCCTTTAAGATGTTTGAATATTTTGGTCATATCACCTCTCTCCCTCCTTTGCTCTAGGGTATATATATTGAGCGCCGTTAATCTGTCCTCATAAGTTTTCTGATGCAGTCCCTGCACCATTTTGGTTGCCCTTCTCTGGAATGCCTCCATTTTGCTAATGTCTTTGTGCAGCTGTGGCCTCCAGTACTGTATGCAGTACTCCAGATGGGACCAAACCAGTGCCTTGTAAAGAGGGATTATTAGCTCCCTCTTACGACTTGTGATACCCCTACTAATATACCCCAACATCCCTCTAGTCTTACCTACTGCTTTAGTGGTCTGCTTGGATGATTTCAGCTCATCTGTGATGATTATGCCTAAGTCTCTTTCTTCCCTTGTGAATGCCAGCAACTCCACTCCCAACCTACAGGAGGCTTCAGGGTTTCTCTTCCCTATGTGCATGATCTTGCACTTCTTTACATTAAACCCCAGTTGCCACTGTCCGACCATTTTGCCAGTTTATCCAGATCTCTTCTCATTCTGCCCACCCCATCTGGATCATCTACTCTGTTGCAGATCTTGGTGTCATCTGCAATCAGACAAACCTCACCCTCCACTCCATCTGCAATGTCACTGATGAAGACATTGAAGAGGACAGGCCCCAGGACTGATCCCTGAGGTACCCCACTTGTGACTTGCATCTCTTCTGACTGTATACCATTTACCACCAATCTCTGTTTTCTGCCTGTTAACCAGTTTGCCACCCAGTTGACCAACTTCTGACCCACCTCAAGCCTACCCAGCTTATTAATCAATCATCTATTTAGAACAGTATCGAAAGCATTGCTGAAATCAAGGTAGGTGACATCAACTTCTTCTTCTTGGACCACCACTCTGGTTACCCAATCAAAGAAATCTATGAGATTAGTTTGACATGACCTTCCTGCTGTAAACCCATGCTGTCTTGGATCCTGTGCTCCTATGTATTCTTGGTGTTGCATTGTCCTTTCTTTAAGGAGTGTCTCCATAATCTTGCCCACTACCAAGGTAAGACTGACTGGTCTGTAGTTCCCTGCCTCCTCCTTGCTACCACTCTTGGGGAGCGGGATTACATGAGCCCTTCTCCAGTCTTCTGGGACCTCTCCTGTGTTCAGAGACTTGCTAAACAGTTCGATAATGGCTCTGCTAGTTCCACCTTTAGCTCCTTCAATACCCTGGGATGTATGCCATCAGGTCCCATTACCTTGTCCACCCTGAGATTAGCGAGCTCTTATAGGACCCTTTCTTTTGTGAAGGGACTAGTGCACACCTCCTTCCCCTCCATGTCCATGGTGCTGAGCTGTGGGCCTGCCCTACCTTTTCCACAGGAAATACTGAGCAGAAGTGTCTATTTAGGATTGATGCTTTTCTTTGGTCTTTCTCCTCATGTTCCCCCTTATCCCATTTGATCTTAGCATTACTCCCTCTGGACTTTCTACTTTCACTAATGTATCTATAGAAAGTCTTGTGACCTTCTTTTACTGTTCATGCTGGTATTTCCTTGGTTTGGGCCTTTGCCTGCCTTACTGCCTTCCCTGCTTCCCATAGGGAAGTTGGGTATGCCTCCCTATCTTCGTCCCGCTGCATTTTCTCATATTCCATGAAGGACAGCCTTTTGGCTCTGACCTTTTCTGCTACTGTTCTTGAGAACCAAAGTGGTTTCTTTTTTCTTTTGCTCTTGCTTTTCTCTCTAACACAATGGGATGTTGCTTCAGCTATTGCATCCTTAATGCTTGCCCACTTTGCCTGTACCCTCTCACCTGTATTTCTTCTTGCCAGGGCTAGCTTAACTCTGTTGGCCATCTTATCAAAGTCTGCTCCTCTGAAGTCCCATATTTTTGCCTTGGAATTGGATGATTTAGTTTTAGTGGCCAAATTGAACAATACCATGTGGTGGTCACAGGCCCCCAGGTGACCTTCTACCTGAAGATTTGTGATCCTTTCCCGGTTATTCAGTACTAGATCTAGGACAGCCCTGTCTCTTTTGGGTTGTTCTACCAGTTGTTTGAGGCCCTCCACCTGCAGAGAATCCACTATGTGTGTAGTTCTGGTAGATGTTCCTGCTGGTATTGACCAATCTGTATCTGGCATGTTAAATTCTCCCATTATCAGAACCTCTCCTTTAGCAGTCATGTTTTGCATATCTTCTAACAGTAATGTGTCTATGTCCTCCCCTGGTCTGGAGGCCTGTAGACAGCCCCAGTTCATATGGCAGTCCCATTTCCTGTTTCCAGGATGACCCACAGTTCTTTTGACTCCTTATGTGTATTCTGAATTTCAGTAGCTTTGATATTTTCATTGACATAAAGGGCCACTCCACCCCCTTTTTGAACCTTGGTCTCTTCTGAACAGTACATAGCCAGGTACTAAAGTCTCCCAAGTGTGGTTATTGGTGAACCATTTCTCGCTAAAGGCTACAATGTCCAGTTTAGCCTCTATCATTGTTACCTGCAGTTCTGGGATCTTGTTTCCCAGACTATGAGCATTTGTGTACATGATTTTCCATTGGCCAGATTTCGGTGTTTTAGTTGTTGGGCGAGGTCTGGCATTTCCCTTGTGCATCGTAGGGGGAGCCAGACCTTTTTCCTTTACTTGGTGATGCAAATGAACTACAAACATGCTGAAGAGTTGTGATTAATGGACAGTTATCTGATTGGCTTCCTGTGACAAGTGGGGTCCCTCAGGGCTCAGTGTTGGGCCCTTGCCTGTTCAACATATATATATCATCGTTACAATACAATAAGGGAAATGTATGGATAACCAAGTTTGCCGATGACTGTAGAATGGGAGCAGTAATAGATTCACCTTCAGACTATATTGGATTTCAGGATGCACTCAAATATATTGAGAAGTGGACATTAGATCATAAACTTATGCTAAATGAGGATAAATGTATTGTATTACACGTAGGCAAAATAAATTTGGAATTTAACTACACGATCAATAACAAACAATTAAAATGTGTGACACAGGAAAGGGACTTGGGGGTTATTATACAAAATGACCTTTCTTTTTCTGCTCATTGTGACCAGACTATTAAAAATGCTAAATAGGGCTCTTAACTGTATATTGAGACATACAGTAAGTAGAAGTAGAGAGGTTGTGGTTCCACTGTATGGATCATTGGTTAGAACTCACTTGAAGTATTGTTCCCAGGTCTGGGCCCTTACACTAAGGGTGAGATTGTGAGAGTGGAGAGAGTGCAGGTTAGGGCCACTCGATCAGTATTGGGATTTAAAACATGACATATGAGGATAGATGGTTAGGTTGGACCTGTATTCTCTGGCTTATAGAAGATGGAGGCGTTATGATCTTAGTTATAGATCATTTCAAGACACTGCTCTCAGAGAAGATTTGGGGCTTGAATTAACTGTTAGAAATTATTATACTAGATCTCATTGTAGACAAATTAAACAGCAAAAGTGGAAATCTCAAAAAAGGAAACAGTGGTTCAGTCAGAGGGTTGTTTCAGGGTGGAACTCTCTTCCCCATGATATAGTTAATAGTTCAACTTTGGACATTTTTAAGGTAAGATTGGATGACTACAGTAGTAACAAGTTTTTAGTGAATTAATTTGATAAAATAGAATAAATTTTTGCAAGCAGTTAAGGCCGAAAGTCTATATATGCTTTGTGACTACTATGATACTATGAATTCCTGATTGATCACTAGCTGAGGAGGGAATTCTTCCCATTCAACATATCTGGTTCTGCATCCCTCTCCTCGTTTGCTAGTTTAAATATTCTGCAAAGACATCAAACTTCTGCCCCAATGCACTAACTCCCTCCTTAGTCAGACAAAGTCCATTGAATTTAAAGAACTTTCACTCCCAAAACTGTTGCCAAATACTTACAAATGTGTGTCCCTTTTCCTGGCACCAGCTCTTGAGTCACATGTTTAGCTCGCCTAGCTCCCCTTCTCTGACCTTCCGTCCATCTTCCCCCCTCTCCCAGAGTGGCAGGATCTCAGAGAAGGAGATGCCAGATGAAATGGATGATGACATGTCACCCAACCTGGTCAGGTGTTCTTGGTCTCTACAACTGATTGGCTTGCAAGATCATTAGTCCCTATGTGTACCAGGACATCAGTGTTTTGTCCTGCTTCCTACATGATTTTAGCAATGCAATCAGTGTCTCTCCATGTTGATGTACTTGGGAGACATCTGACCATTACCCCCAGCTGGAGGTAGGTATCAACTCCCTGAATCATGGAGTCTCCTATTATCAGAAGTGTTTTGGATTTCCTTTGTGCTTTTTTTGTTTTGGTCCCTGTTTTGGGTGAGTTTGTTGTGCTAGCTCCTGTGCTGCAGAGTCCTGCTGTGTAGTGTCCTCTGCCCCTTTGTTTGATTTTGGAGATAGAGGCAGATATCTGTTTGTAGTTTTTATATGGTTTGTGGAGGTGATACTTTGGTGAACACTGAGTGATGGGGCACCTGATTTCCCCTCCTAACCACCTGCCAGCCTCCCAGACTGACTACCGCCTGCAGTGGAGGTGCTTCTGTTGGATGTTGGGGAAATGACGAGCAGTTCTTATAATATATTTACTCCTGAATATGCAATTTGAGGTGCGCAATCTCTGCCCATGCTGCCTGGAGCTGAGCCCTTGGATTTCCAATGGTCCAGCATGTAGGACAGTGTCCTAAATCCTGTATAACTGCCCTTTTGAAAGTGTCCCACAGTACTTGCAGTTAATAATATCCATTCCAGATGAGTTGTTGGGTTTATAACCTAGTCAGAATAATTAGAAGGAGGATAATGAAAGCAAAAATTTGATTTTGTGTTTTGTTTGTTTTTGTATAACCTGTTATATCAAGTTAAATTACTTGTGCCCCTCTAAATGAGGTCACGGTGTGGATACTACTCTGATCATCCCCTTCCTGCTTTGTTACAGGAAATGTCATGACTGTGCTACCCTATAAAAGGACTGTAGTGTGGGGTGGTTGGGGATGGGGTTGGGTGGCTGGGCCCTTCCCCTGCCAAAAAGAGGAAACACAGATGAAACAAACAAGGAGATAAGTGCAGAAACAATCAACCAACAACAAATGCAGTAGCACTAAAAAATTAGCCTAATGATAGATAAAACTATAAAACCTGTAATAATTTCACAGAAGATATACCCTGTGAAAGACACTTTGCTACAGAGAAAAATAAAGCAGAATCAGAAATATCTTGCGAAAAACAATTTGAATCAGATTACAGCAGTAATCTTTAAGCACAAACGTGTAGGTACACCCTGTAAAAATAATGCAGCTGAAAGTATACCTTGCAACAACAGTTTGAATCAGAGAAAAATAAAGTTGAAAAATATTAGTAACACAACAGTAACAACCCCTGTGAATGCAAAGGAAAATAACACACAGTTAATCTGCCTAGCCAAATGAAGCCTTACTCTTTTTCCTTGCTCTGAAAAGGTTACTTGCTCTGTCCTTACAAGCAACCTAGAAGGAAAGAGCTCAGGTGAAGCTAGGTGCCTTTGCCAGCAAACCTAGTAGTCTAGTGGACCCTCTCCCTTGATCCCCATACCATCAAAACAGCCTCTCAGTATGGCACTGAGATGGCTGCTGGCACTAACCAACCATTCACCTATGTTGATGAACACTATCTGAACACACAACCTTTTCGATACAAGCTAAATTCAGCTGCAGATATTCTACTCATGCACACAAACATAGTACAGTAGTATACAGTGTTAGCTATATATTTGGTACTGAATGCTGGAATGGCTCTAACCTTGTAGGCTATCTATGATGCCACCCCCTTCCCTTGAACACATAAGTGTTACCCTTGAACATCCACCAGAAATATGATTTTCTTGGGGGATAGAAGCTGGAGAGTGATGCTGCTACACAGTTCCTTTCTATGCTAACCACGATAAAGCAATGGCAAATAATTATAGCCCCAATGTTTCTAAGATCACTCATAACTGTCTGAACCCTTCCATATGCATTCAAATACAACATACATTTTATGATGCTGATTCTAAGAGTGGGACTTGAAACCCTTTGTACTATCTCTATTTATATTCTTTGCAAACAAAACTTTATTAATGCACTGGTTAGAGTTCCAGCATCAAAAGAAGGGAAATGTCATGTTAGGGTTTCCAACCCTAACACCTCACCCCCACCCTGCAGGCAGCAACAGGTATGGGGTGTGCCTGGGGGTTGTCAGCCCTAATGCTCAGCCCATTCCATGAGCAAATAAGCTGAGATGGGTATGGCATATGAGAATGGGGTGAGCGTTAGGGTTGACATCCCCAAGGCAAACCCCACACCTGTTACTGTCTGCAGGGTGGGGGTGGAGTGTCATGGATGGAAAATCTAACACAATGTTTTCCTAGTTTTGACACTGGAACCCTAACTAGTGCATTAACAAAATTTCTTGCAAAGAATTTCCTTACTTTTTGAGATAGTATAATTGTATCCTTGTTTGCCTGTGGGGCTTGAGCTCCCATCCATGCATCATTTTTGAGATATTTTAATCATATCCTTATTTCCCTGTAGAAGCTCTGGGCCCCCTGGGCCCTGCACTTGCATCAGTCCATAATTGTATCCATATTTGATTGAGGGAGCAGAGGACCCTCTTGGCCCTGCCCTAGTATCCATCATGAATTTTTTAGATAGTGTAGTTTTATCTTTTTTTTTCCTGTGGGGCTTTGATCAGTCCACAATAGTACAGACATTTAGGTATGAGAATGCAGGACCCTCTGGACCCTGTGCTCCCATCCATCCATAATTTTAAAGATACTGTAGTCATCTCCCATTCCATGCTGCACAGCACTGAAGAAAGACCTCACATTGTAATGTTATCCGACGGGAATCACATAAAAATTTGAAACCTGTATAACTCCACACCAAATGAATATATTTTTACCAAACCAGCAAAAGGCACATTTGAAGGGCAAGCCCTTTGTACCCTTAAAATTTCATACAAATATTGGAAGTCATGTCTTCACAGCGGAGTGCCAAATAAATGACTATGTACACCTCAGATTACAATATTATCCTATGGGAAACACAGTAAAATTTAAATTCCTAGAGCTCCAAAGCTAAGTAATCTGTTTTCACCTGACCAGCAAAAGGCATATCTGTGGAGTAGGCCCTTTTTATCTTGAAATTTCAGGCCAAAATTCCAAACCATTTCTTCAGTGTGAAGTGACAAAAGGGGGATAAAACCTTTTATAGGAACTTCATAGAGCGTAGAAAGACAAAGGGAGGGATAGTGAGGCTGAATAGAATGAACGGTGGGTGGACAGAGGGGGACAGTGAAAAAGCAGGGATATTGAATGAATATTTCTGCTTAGTATTCACAAAAGAGGAGGGGGAAGTGCCTAATCCAATTAACAGAAGCACTCTTGATAGGGGGGTCAATCCCAGTCCTTTCACAGAAGAAAGGGTTCTGCAAGAACTCCTAAAACTGAAGGTGGACAAAGCAATGGGGCCTGATGGAATTCACCCCAGAATTCTAAAAGAATTAAGGGGAGAACTAGTGAAACCACTGGCAACTCTTTTTAATAAATCATGGGAGGATGGTGTGGTACCCGAGGACTGGAGGAAGGCGGATGTGATTCCCCTTCACAAAAGTGGGACCAAGACAGAGGCAGGAAACTACAGACCTGTCAGTCTGACCTCTGTGGTAGGAAAAGATGAAGTCACTTCTGAAGGAAAGAATAGTTGAGTACCTAGAGGCCAGTGGGGCACAGGACCCAAGGCAGCATGGGTTCACAGCGGGAAGGTCATGTCAGACAAATCTAATAGATTTCTTTGACTGGGTGACCAAAGTAGTAGACCAGGGAGGGGCTGTGGACATGGCCTACCTAGACTTTAGCAAGGCATTTGACACAGTCCCACACAAAAGATTAATAGTCAAATTAACTAGCCTGGGAGTGGGTCCCAGGGTGGTAGCCTGGGTAAAACATTGTCTGGACAACAGGACACAGAAGGTAATTGTAAATGGAGTCCACTCTGAAGAAAGAGGGTTACTAGTGCGGCACCGAGGGTTCAGTATTGGGTCCAGTCCTTTTAATGTCTTCATAAGTGACATTGCAGAGGGACTGAAGGAAAAGTATGCCTCTTTGCAGATGACACAAAAGATCTGCAACAGGGTTGATACACAAGGAGGCATGGAAAGGATGAGAAGGACTTGGCAAGGTTGGAGGAATGGTCGAAGTATGGCAGCTAGAATTCAATGCAAAGAAGTGCAAAATAATGCACCTGGGAAACAAGAACCCAGAGGAAGAATACACAATGGGGGGAGGTAGTAACAACAACAAAAAAGGAAAGGGACCTGGGGTAATCATATCAGATGACCTTAAGGTTAGCAAGCAATGTGAGAAGGCAGTAGGGAGGGCTGGGGGTATACTGGGATGCATAGGGAGAGACATCAGCAGCAGAAAACAGGAAATTGTTATCCCTCTGTACAGACAGTTGGTGAGACCCCATCTGGAGTACTGTGTCCAGTTCTGGAGACCCCATCTCTGAAAGGACATAGAAAGGATAGAGGCAGTCCAGAGGAGGGCAACTAAAATGGTGCAGGGTCTGCAAGAGAAGCCGTATGAGGAGAGACTAAAGGAGCTTAATATGTACACCCTTGAGAAAAGAAGGGAGAGGGGGGACATGATAGAAACTTTTAAGTACCTCAGTGGAATCAACAAAGTCCAAGAGGGTAGCATCTTTCAGAAAAAGAGACGTGCAAGAACAAGGGGACACAATTTAAAGATGGGGGGTGGTTCAGGGGCAATGTGAGGAAGTATTATTTCACAGAGAGGGTAGTGGATGCATGGAAAAGCCTTCCTGAGGAGCTATGGGTCTAAAACTGTGGAGAATTCAAAATGCATGGGACAGACATAAGGCAATTCTTGTTGGGGGTAGGAAGAAATAGGCTGTTGGTTAACTAGGATCTGCGGCCTATCCTGTAGGTAGGGAAATGGGCAGACTAGATGGGCCAAGCGGTCCTTATCTTCCGTCAAAATCTATGTTTCTATGTTTCTATGTTTCAACTGCACAAAAATTATTTTTTCACAAATTGTGAAACAGGATCCTGTTTCAAGCTTTCTTTTTTCGCAATTGGTGAAAAGGAAAAATATTTTTTTGCAAATTGTGAAACAGAATCCTGCTTTGAGTTCTTTTTTTTATAATTTGAAAAAAAGAAAAATTATTTTCTAGAAATCGTGAAACAGGGTCCTTTTTCTTGATTCTTTTTTTCACAAGTTTGCAAAAAAGGATTTTGGCATGTTAAAAAAACAAATTTCCAGGTGATTTATAAACAACAATTAACATCAGATTCCAATAGAAGAGGTCTTGATTAGCTGAACACAAGTTGGTTAAATCAAAAAGCAGCATTCTTTTCCATTTTTTTACATTGTTTGCCTTGCTAAGAAAAAACAAGATGGCAGCAGCACGAAAAAAGATTCCCTGTTTACGACAAATCCAGCCCAAATGGTTTGACACCTTTTATTGGATCAACAAAGATGTTACAATAGATTATTCATTTGTGAGACAGGATTGTACCTCTATGACACAGAATCCTGTTTTGAGGCTCACATCGAACTTTTCCTATTGAAAATAATGTAACATTTTAAAATTTAATAAGTTTTGAACAGATTAATACTTTTTCACCAACTCTTCAAAAAGCACATCTGTATCCCAAAATCTTACTACTATGAAAAGTTCAGACCAAAATTATAAACTGTTTTTGCACAGCGGCTAAACAAAGAATTTTACAAAGAACAGTAATTTTTACATCGTTTGACATTCGTATCTCTGTACCCATAAATCTGATTGGAATGAAGTTGGCACATCAATAGATCTGCGGTCCATGATGGCATATGCAAACCTGCATGCAAAACAATTGAATGGCTATGAAGTAATTAAAGTGCAAATTTTCAAGTTTAACATAGAAGTGAATGTTGAACCCTAACTATAGGGAAGCAACTGCACCCCTATAATAGCATGCCATATCTTGGTATCTACATTTACAATTAGAATGAAATGTAGCACATCAACACATTTTCAGTCCATGATGGTACATGCCAAATTTTATTCAGATCAGTTGAACGATTGATAAGGTATTAAAGTACAAATGGCACAAAAAAGATTCCCCATTTGCAACAAAAGGTTATTCATTTGCAACACAGGGTTACCGATTTGCAACATAGAATCCTATTTCGAGGTTCACAACTAGCTTTTCCCAATGAGAAGAATGGGAACATTTTAAAATGTAATAATTTTTGAAAGGATTAATATTTTTTCATCAAATCTTCAAAAGGCACATCTGTGACCCAAGATTATTCAACTCTATAAATATTTCAGACCAATGTCCCAAGATATTTTGGTGCATGAACGGTAATTTTCACATTTTTTGACACTCCATATCTTTGCACCCACACACCTGACTGAAATGAAACTTGGCACATGAAGAGATCTTCTGTCCCTCATGGAGATTGCAAACTTTTATTCAAATGGGTTGAATGGTTGTGAAGTTATTAGAAGTACAAAATGTCAAGTTTAACATAGATGTGAAGGTTTAATCCTAACTATGGGGACGCGATTGTGCCCATATAATTCAAAAGAAACACAAAACATCATTTTGAAATGTGGATATGTTCCAAAGTAAAACACTTGTTTTTTTCTGTTTGTTTACTCAAAATATTCTAGTGCTGATTTATTTGGGTTCTGCTTTTACCCATGTTTTACATTTAGAAGGACTGAAGGTCTAAGAGGTTAAGTGATTGCTCAGGGTCAAACAGTGAGTGCAGGCCTATGGTGGGACTTGGTTCTCCTAATCCCAAAACATACCATACACAATGATTTAAGTCAACAAATGAATAATTTTTCATGAGAATGCATAGGGGTTGATTCTTAAAGGATCGGTGCAAGACTTGCCAAATGAGACTTGCGCCAGATAGCCAATGCGAAGGGGACTTTGTGCCCAATTCTCTATCAGGCAGGGTCCTGGTGTCTAAGTCCAGCAGCTTGCGGCGACCCCAACAGTGCACCAAATGGAGGACACATCTGGACAGGTTGTCACAAGCCTGTGGCAGTGTCCACACCAAGGACACACTGCCCGCCTCAGCCCTGATCCACATAGTATAATCAAAACAGCCCTTGTACGCTACCAGCCCCCTAAACCCCTACCCCCGAAATGATAATATAGCCCTTGTTGGCTAGTGAACCCCCCCTGTGCCCTGATTCCCAATAATAATTATTATATATCCCTGGAGGGATTTCACCCACCCCTAGCCCCAAGCCCTGAAATAAATTATAATTGAGTCCTGGTTGACTAAAGGACCCACACAGCTCCTGATCCCCCATGTTGCTAAATGAAAAAATCAGAGCTGGTCCAGTGGAGCCCTGATCCTGATCCTCCATTACATACATACCTAACACACCTGGTGGTCCAGTGGACTCCCATCCAGCAGTGCCATACCACCCCTCTCCCCCCTGACCCATATCCAGCAAGCAACTGGCACAGCCCACCCCTCGCCACCACGGCCAGCCACCGACTGAGCTCAGTATGAGTGTGTACTGTATATAGTATCCACTTAGTGAATGACAGCAGCTGTCATTCACTGAGCACATACTCTATATGTGTATTGATTGTGGAATATTGTTAAATGTGTCAAAATTGAGTACATGGAACTTGTAAGATTTGCAGTTTGTAGCTTAGTACATTAGATGGCATTTAGTCTCAGCTCCCTAAACAGGTGAGAACTGAAGGTAGAGACTGAAAACTGGTTACTTTTGTCTCACAGCTCTGGATCTGTACATATGAGTCTAGCTCATTGCAACTAGACTTTAAATCTTTGAACACTCACTCCAACCTCCTTGGACATGAAAGGTCTGATTGGCTTTGCTTCATGATGAAATGGAGTAATAATATTGTTTTACAAAAATGTAATTGTGTGCTGCTCCACAACCAATAATTAATGGCAGTTACTATCTACCACATGATTTGAATGTATCTCAACTAAAGTGATTAAAATGACTTTTCTTCTGAATCAAGTATCTGGGTTTTATTGTAATAGGTTATAATTTGCTCTATTCTGTCTTTTTGTATGTTGAAGGCCATGGCTATGGGGATGATGACAGAATACTACCACTTCATTTTTACAACGCTGGTAATGTACTGTTTTCCAAGCTATACTGTATAATGTAGACATTTTTAACATTAGGTTGTACCTCTGTTGCGAATTTAGAATTCTTGCACAGATTGCTGAGGATATGCATGCTATGCACTAAATGGAGAATTTGTATAGTGCACACTTTACAATTTAATGCACTTGCATGTTTTTTTCTATATGAATTGATGCAAATTGCCAACGTGCAGCAAATGCACTGTAAAATGGTGAACTGGGTCAATTTGCAAGATAAAATTCATGCAATTGCAACAAATTGTGTAGGGGCATATTGGCACAGTTAGTGGTGAACTCTGCTAACTGTAGAGATTTTTAACACGGCATTAAATTATTAGGTTGTTGCCAGAGTTTGAAAGGGAAAATAAATCTTGTTTTTTTATATTTTTCAACATAATTGGAAATATTGGCATTAATATCACAAGTGTAGTTACTTGTTTTGTTTCGAAATAGGACCCCTTTTTTTCTGTTAGTGTCCCTTGTATAAGCTGCAGTTTTTCCACCTGCTATTCATTTTTCTTAATTCCTTATCAGTTCTAGAACCCAATGACATCAGCTGAATTGAATCCTGCAGGGTAAGCTTCATTGTTAAGCTTCTACTTGTCTTGTGTTTCTGTGGTTCAGAATTCGTAAGTAATTAAAAACTTAGGTGGGCCAGTCAGTGCAGTGTTTGGATTTCTGCTTGCAACATCAGCGACCTGTGTTCGGCAACAAGCCCAGGTCGCTGGAGGGCCAGCCGGGGGGGGGGGAGAAGGATTGTGTATCCCAGGGACAACTCTCCTTCTCCTGGGGGAGGGCAGGGGAGTGCTCTGGCACCTTTTGGCTCCTAGCGGAGGCTGGGAGCATCACAGGATGTTGGACCAACATGTAATCAGGGAGGGGGTGAATGGCAGCATTAGCCATGACATCACTACGCCACCCAGTGCAGAAAAGAGGAAAATGGGCTGTGTGCCCACTGGATGATGGCCTCCAGGTCCTCTGCAGCACCGAACCCTCCAGGGAGCCGTACCTCACAACCGCAGCAGCATCCCATAGCCTATAGGTAAGTGCCCGGTAATCCCCACTGGTGCATTCCACCTCGGAGGGGAGACCCCCCCTGGCAATGGGAAATGCTAAGGATACCACAGGATGGCTACAATATGAGGTTAGTGAAGGAGACAAGACTCAAGAGAGGAAGTAGGGTGGTATAGCAGAGGGACCATGGGAGCACCTGAAGGAGTGGGGGCACCCAAGCAGGAGAGGGGGAAAAATAGATAACACACAAAAAAAAACTTAGGTGGGAAAATGCAGCATTAACAATAAAGAAAAAATAAGACTGTTTCTTAACACACATAGGAAACCGAAAACTGTGGATATTAAATAGACTTCACATCATTTCTAGTTACATAAAACATGTAAAAGCAAGGTTTTAATTACCTTTAAATGCCAGTGCTAGCTGATCTAGCATGAAATGTCAATTCCAAATCAACAGGAATACCATTTTCTAATTGGTACTATGCTGCATCACTCTGACTCACTAGACATGAGTGTGGGATATGAAGACAGAGTAATTGATCAGTATTTGTGGAAAGGCAGGAATACTGTACTTGTATTACAGTGTTATTACTGATTTCCAGGGTATTGCTAATTAACAGTAACTCAGTGATGAACACTGAGTAGTTTAGTAACTAGAAAATCCCATTAAATGTAAGTTAATCTCACTGGCATGCCAAATACAGATTTTGAAATAAACTGTGCATAAAAGATGAAAGACTTGTTACAACTGTACATAAAGCTTGACTGCAGTGGAAATTGTTCTCCCTCTAAACCCAATCAGCTGTTAGTATTAGTGTGTCATCACTAATTCATTCATGAATGAGCCAGATATAAGGAGAGGCTGGACACTGCTGTGGGAGACAGTGTTCTTTTTTTACCAAGCACTTCAAGACCTTTATGGGGTTTGACCCCTGAGGGTTTTTTGGTGGCAGCTCAATTGTCTAGTGTAGGTGATGCATGCGTCGGAGACATTGGTGTTGGGGTTGATACCTATAATAGGGTGTTATCTGATGCCATTGACTCCCTCGCACCTGTCTGTGTATGACCCAGATCTTACCTGAGGTCCACGTGGCTTGATGAGGCTCTCAGGAAATGAAGAAGAAGGGTCGGAGGTTATAGCGCTGCTGGAGAAGATCCGGCCCGGAGGCAGACAAACTGGCCCTGCGCGTGCATTATAATGCATACCAGGGGGCAAACAACCATAAGAAGGCAGTGTTCCTGTCCAGGGAGATTGCTGCTGGGAAGAACCGACCAGCTAGACTTTTTCAGACTGTGGACAGGCTACTTCATCCTGCCTGTCTACAGCCTGCAAAGGTTTTTTCTAATACTGAATGTGAAGAGTTTGCTCAGTTCTTCTTGAACAGAGTGTTCAGTATCCGGCAGGTGGCTTCTTCAGCCAGCAATGTCGTAGCTGGCAGTGGTCACCTAAAGTGTTCTGAGTGCACTCCACCTGGTTGGGGGGAGTTTAGACTGGTGGAGGTAAGTGAGGTCATTGAGGTAGCAACCAATCTGAAGCACACCTTTTGTGAACTGGACCCGGTGCCGATGCGTTTCTTAATGAGATGCATTGACACTATTGGCCCGGTGTTTGCTCTGATTGTCCGGTGTTCCTTATCAGAGGGGGTGTTTCCTGATGCCTTGAAGGAGGCACTAGTGAGACCCCTATTAAAAAAAATATTTTTGAACCTGGAGGTCAGGGCAAATTAGTGACCTATATCCAACTTTCCCTTTTTGGCAAAGGTAGTTGAGAAGGTGGTGGCACCTCAGTTGGAAGAGCACTTCGTGACTCATGAGTTGTACGATCCCTTTTAGTCGGGATTACAGGTGAGGCATAGCACAGAAACTGTGCTTGTTCAGGTGCAGAATGATCTCCTCAGGGCGAGAGATCATGGGGATAAGACAATTCTTGTTCTTCTCGATCTCTCCTTAGCATTTTACACTGTGGACCATTGTGTGTTGCTTGACCGCCTTAGGGAGCTCTGCAGACTCACTGGTACTGTTATTCACTGGTTTGAGTCCTTTTTTACCAACAGGAGGCAACGGGTTGTGATGGAAAATTTCTCCTCCACTCCTAGCCTCCTATCTTGTGGAGTTGCTCAGGGGTCAGTACTGGCCCCCAATCTTTTTTGCAGTGTACATGTTTCCCCTGGGAGGGATCATTAGGAAATATGGCTTGGGTTTTCATTGTTATGCTAATGATACCCAGCTATATGTTTCTTTTGCCCCAGGAACATCTAACATAGTGGACATGCTAAACATCTGCCTTGCTGAGATCAACAACTGGATGGCCTCCAGCTGGTTGCAATTGAATCCTAACAAGACGGAGGTACTGGTAGTGGAGTCAAACAGAGTGCATGATAGGATGGCCTCTGACTCAGCGACTGGACTTGTTCTGGGAGCTGTTTCATTGAAGGCCTCCTCTTGGGTGCGAAATCTTGGCGTTATTTTGGATAGGAATCTGACTATGGAAATGCAAATATCCTCCATGGTCTGTTCCTGTTTTTTCCATCTTAGAAATATCACCAGGATAAAAACCCTTGTTCCGCCTCTGGACCTCCCTACCTTGGTGCTTGCCTTAGTTACTTCTAGGCTTGACTACTGCAATGCACTCTACCTCGGGGTCACTAGAAGATCTCTCCGTAGGCTGCAGCTGGTGCAAAACGCAGCTTCCCAGTCACTTACTGGGCAGCAAAAATCTTGCCACATTACACCGGTGTTGCATGAATTGCACTGGGTGGTGGTGAGATGGAGGATCCTCTTTAAGGTGGGTCTTCTCACCTATAAGGCCCTATGTGGGCAGGGCCCTGGTTATCTGTTAGACCTTCTTGCACCTGCTCTCTCTGCCTGCCCCCTCCGCTCTTCCAGCAGATGCCCCCTGGAAATTCAGAGAACAAGGTTAAGATCCATTGATGACAGATATTTTAGTGTTGCAGCCCCCGTTCTCTGGAACTCGTTGCCATCTGGGGTCAGGGGTGTCCCTACTGTAGATATTTTTAAGGTTCACCTGAAGGTTCTTCAATTTTGCCAAGCTTTTTGGGGTTGAATTATGGATTTTAGCAGACTACAATAATAATATCTTGGGTTATAATCATTTTTATGTTTTTAAACCTATGACGTATTCTGTATCTTTTGATGTTGTATTTATTTATTTTGTGCAGCACCCAGAGCCTCTCGGATTGGGCGTTTTTAAAATAAATTTTGCCTTACGTTGCCAAGACTGACTTTAGTGTCCATATCCTTTGGGAAATGATTGGGGAGGAGATTGGTTGTGTGCCAGTGGATGTGTATGGTAGGGATGTGCATTATTTATTAAAAGGGCAACGCCAGCTTTTTTGTAGTTTCTATAACCTGTGTTTTCATTTAGACTGCTGGTATTATTGAGGCTACAAAATGCATTAATGCACCAGGATTTAACAAAAAGCTACATTTTCTTAGTTTTTTCAGCTCACATTAAATTATACTCAGCCTGACCAGAATGGCCATTGGCCAGTGCTCTCTAATGTCCACTGCACTAAGCCACGGGTACACTTGCTCATTAGGGAGTTTTCAGTTTTGCAAAGTATGTGATCTAAAAATACTATGTGATGGTACTTGCTTTACTGATGCTGGCAAAATCATTATCTGATACAAGGGCTGATATGAAGTTAATACACTATTTGAAAATTGAAGTCATGTCTCTGAGCATGTGCATCAGCATCAACACCATGGATGCATGGGGGCATTGGCCCACGGTCATTCTGACTGGTTAAGTACAATTTAATATGAGCTGAAAAGAATAAGAACACTGAGCATTTTGGTAAATCCTGATGCATTTGTGTAGTTTGTGACCACAATAATGCCAGCTGCCTAAATGAAAAACACAGCCTATGGAAACTAAAAAAAAACTGACACTATCCCTTTAAAAGGGATGAGGTGGGGGGTTGGTTGTGGGAACATAATTAAGTGATATGCTTGTTGAAACTAGGATAGGGGGAAGTATTATATATAAAATATTAAAAAACAGAATGCCAGGGGCCTGGGTTCAAATCCCGGTAGAGGACACACATTTTCCTTTTACATTTCCTTCATGATTTGCCTCGCAATGACTAACTGCACTGAGAAAAGAAGTTGATTTGTGTATCAGTATATAACATATTAAAAGTTTCACTGGGACATGGGGAAGGAGGAAGGAGGAACCATAGAAACATAGACTGACAGCAGATAAGGACCACTTGGCCCACCCAGTCTGCCCATTTCCCTACCTACTGGATAAGCTGCAGATTCTAGTTAACCAACAGCTTACTTCCTACAAACCCCCACTACAATTGGCTTATGTCTGTCCCATGCATGTTTGAATTCCCCCACTGTTTTAGGCCCAGTGACCTCCCCAGGAAGGCGGTTCCATGTATCCACCACTCTCTCAGTGAAAAAAAATTTCCTCACATTACCCCTGAGCCATCTCCCATCTATCTTTAAATTGTGCCCCCTTGTTCTTACACATCTCTTTTTCTGAAAGATGCTACTTTCCTAGACTTTGTTGATTCCCTTGAGGTACTTAAAAATTTCTATCATGTTCCTCCTGTCCCTCCTTTCATCAAGGGTATACATATTAAGCTCTCTCAGTCTCTCTTCCAATGGTTTCTTCTGCAGACCCTGCACCATTTTAGTTGCCCTCCTCTGGACTGCTTTCATCCTGTCTATGTCCTTGCATAGATGAGGTCTCCAAAACTGCACACAGTACTCCAGATGGGGTCTCACCAACTGTCTGAATAGAGGGATAAACACTTCCCTTTTTCTAGAAACATAGAAACATAGAATTTGATGGCAGATAAGGACCGCCTGGCCCACCCAGTCTGCCCTTTTCCCTACCTAATGGATAAGCTGCAGATCCTAGTTAACCAGCAGCCTACTTCTCTCTACCCCAACCCCCTAGAATTGCCTTATGACTGTCCCATGCATGCTTGAATTCAACCACTGTTTTTGACTCCACAACCTCCTATGGAAGGCCGTTCCATGCATCCACAACCGTCTCTGTGAAAAAAAAATTCCTTACATTACCTCTCCGCCGCCCCCCTCTATCTTCAAATTGTGCCCCTTGTTCTTGCACACCTCTTCTTTTGAAGGATGCTACCCTCTTGGACTTTGTTGATTCCCTTGAGGTACTTGAAAGTTTCTATCATGTCCCCCCTCTCCCTACTTTCCTCGAGGCTATACATATTAAGCTCCTTTAATCTCTCTTCATATGTCTCCCAGTGCAGACTGCACCATTTTAGTTGCCCTTCTCTGGACAGCTTCCATCCTGTCTATGTCCTTGCAGAGATTGGGTCTCCAGAACTGCACACAGTACTCCAGATGGGGTATCACCAGCTGTCTGTACAGAGGGATAAAAACTTCCTGTTTTCTACTGGTGATGCCTCTCCCTATGCATCCCAGTATCTCTCGAGCCCTCCTTACTGCTCTCTCTCATTGCTTGCCCACCTTCAAGTCATCTGATATGACTACCCCCAGGTCCCTTTCCATTTTTGTTGTTGTTAGTATCTCACCCCATTGTGTACTCTTCCTTTGGGTTTTTATTTCCCAGGTGCATTACCTTGCAATTCTTAGCATTGAATCTAAGCTGCCATACATTTGACCATTCCTCTAACCTTGCCAAGTTCCTTCTCATCCTTTCCACCCCACCTTGTGCATCAGCTCTGTTGTAGATCTTTGTGTCATCTGCAAAGAGACATACTTTTCCTTCCAGTCCCTCTGCAATGCCACTTATAAAGACATTGAAGAGGACCAGTCCTGATACTGACCCCTGCGGTACCCCACTAGTAACCCCCTTTCTTCAGAGTGGACTCCATTTACTATTACCCTCTGTGTCCTATTCTCCAGCCAATTCTTTACCCAGGCTATCATCTTGGGACCCACTCCCAGGCTGGCCAACTTGAATATTAATCTTTTGTGTGGGACTGTGTCAAATGCCTTGCTAAAGTCTAGGTAGGCCATGTCCACAGCCCTTCCCTGATCTACTACTTTGGTCACCCAGTCAAAGAAATCTATTGGATTCATCTGGCATGACCTTCCTGCTGTGAATCCATGCTGCCTTGGGTCCTGTGCCCCTCTGGCCTCTAGGTACTCAACAGTTCTTTCCTTCAGAAGTGATTCCATCATTTTCCCTATCACTGAGGTTAAACTAACAGGTCTGTAGTTTCCTGCTTCTGCCCTGCTCCCACTTTTGTGAAGGGGAATCACATCTGCCCTCCTCCAGTCCTCAGGTACCACCCCATCTTCCCAAGATTTGTTAAAGAGGGTAGTCAGTGGTGTCACTAGTTCTACCCTTAGTTCTTTTCAAATTCTGGGATGAATCTCATCAGGCCCCATTGCTTTTTCCACCTTCAGTTTTTAGAGTTCTTTCAGAACCCTTTCTTCTGTAAATGGGCAGGTATCAACTTCTGTATCCAGAGTGTTTCTATTGTTTGTTTTAGGTACCTCCCCCTCTTCATTTGTAAATAAAGAGCAAAAATATTTGTTTAGTATCTCTGCCTTCTCACCGTCACCCTCTGCCCACCCACTCTTCCTTTTATTAAGCCTCACTATCCCTGCCTTGGTCTTCATTCACTCCCTGATGTACCTAAAAAAGTTTTTATCCCCTTTCTTAACTGAGTTAGCTATCTTTTTCTCAGTTCAGGCCTTTGCTGTTCTGACTGCCTTCCCAGCTTCCTTTTGTTTTAACTGATACAATTATCTGTCCTGCTCCTTTTGTGATTCCTTGTACTTTCTGAATGCTTTCTTTTTCTCTTGAACCTTCACTGCCACCTCCTTTGAAAACCATAGTGGTTTCTTTCATTGTTTTGTTTTGTTTATTTGCTTCACACAAGGCTTGTTACCTCTGTGACGGCAGTTTTTATTAGTCCCCATTGTTCTTCCACCCCTCCTTCCTGCCCATTTGCTAGAGCATTCCTTAGGCACTCACCCATTTTGACAAAGTCAGCCCTGCTGAAGTCCAATACTTTTGCCTTTGTATGGCTTGACTCTATTGCTGTGTTTATTGTGAACCATACTGTTCAATTGTCACTAGTTCCCAGATGGCTACCTACTTCTACATCTGTGATCCTCTCTCCATCTCCATTTTTGAGACCCAGGTCTAAGATTGCACCCTCTCGAGTGGGTTCCAATACTAGTTGTCTAAGGCATGCCCCCTGTAGGGCATCTAGAATAACCCCAGTCTTAGAAGTGGCTGCTGCAACTGCACTCCAGTTAACATCTAGCATATTCAGATCATCCATCAGCAATATCTCCCCTTTTTCTGCCATTCTAAGTATACTTCCTATCATTTTCTTGTCCATTTCCTCCCCCTCAGAGGAGGGTCTGTATACAACCCTTGTGAGGATTGTGGTGCCATTGCCTGTCTCCAAATTGACCCACAGTGTTTCTTCTCCTCCCTGTTTACCCTTTTGTTCTGTTGCTTTGATTTCTTCCCTTATGTAGAGAGCTACTCCTCCTTCTCTTTTACCCTCCCTGTCCCTCCTGTAGATTGTGTATCCTGGTATGTTTATGTCCTAGTCATGGTTTTGTGTGTACTATGTTTTTGTGACCACCACAATATCCAGATGTTCCTCCTCCATCAAAGCCACTAATTCAGGAAGCTTGTTACCCAGACTACGGGCATTGGTACTCATTTCTCTCCATTTTTTGATGGCTTTACCATCTGTAGCAGCATCCTCCACTGACCTTTCTACCTTGGTCTTTTTCTCATTTAGTACCCTGTTTTGTAGGGGGAGGCTGAGATTTTCCTGCTACTTATCAGTGCCTCCCCCCTTGACTAGTTTAAAAGCTTGCCAATGAAGCATTTAAACCGATTGCCCAAAATACTTGTTCCCTTCCTGGACAAATGCAGACCATCCTGCCAGTATAGGCTGGTGTCCCTCAATATGGAACCCCAGTCCCCAATGAAGCCAAACCCCTGTGCTCCACACCATTTTTTCAACCATGCTTTATACTGCGTGGTGCAAAGTACCCTCGCCTCACCCATGCCACTAACAGGCAGCACCTCTGAGAAGGATACTGTGTGTGCTACTTGTCTTAGGTCCCTCCCCAACTCTACAAAGTTCTTCTGCACTGCTCTAATCTCATGATGAGCCAAGTCATTTGTCCCTAGGTGGACAACGACGTCCAACTCAGACTCCCATGCAACTGTTCTCGTGATCCTAAGGATGCGCTTCCAGTCCCTCCAAGCCATGGCACCAGGCAGGCACCTTACTTTAGTTTTCCCTGCTCCCCCCAGTTCTATCCCCATTAATTGAATCCCCTACCAGGAGCTGCTTCCTTTCCCTGTGGTGTCCTCTGCCTCCTTCCTGATGGCCTCCCTTGTGACAGTTGTCTGCAACCTCCTTAGTCTCCTCTGCAGGTGCATCCATAGGGGAACTATGCTCCCCCAGAAAGGTGTATGGATTGTGGAGTGGAACAACTGACTGGGTGTGCCTCTGTTCCACCAGCCCTTACCCTCCCTGAGCCCACTGTGGTC
The DNA here is from genome assembly GCA_016271365.2 of Neoceratodus forsteri. Lineage (NCBI taxonomy): Eukaryota > Metazoa > Chordata > Ceratodontiformes > Ceratodontidae > Neoceratodus > Neoceratodus forsteri. The sequence goes on along the minus strand of CM057451.1, from coordinate 1,057,112,256 downwards.
CAACTGCTGTGCTTTCTTTGCAACATCTGATGTAGTAGTGGTGGCTCTGGTGCTCCCTGGATGGTGGAGGTTCCCTTACTACTGTCCAGTGTGGCCTGAAGATAGGCAACTTCCTCCCTGAGGGCAGAGAGTTGTCTGCAAACAGCGCAGCATCTCAACCTCCAGAAAGATTCCCGGAAGACTGCTGCCCATAGCCATTACATTGCACTACTCCACACATGTCTGTCTACCTTGTTTATTTATTAATTTTTTTTGTGATGCCCCTTCCTATGCATCCCAGTACCCCCCTGGCTCTCCTTACCGACTTCTCACATTGCTTATCCACCTTTAGGTCATCTGATATGATAACCCCCAGGTCCCTTTCCATTTTTGTTGTTGTTAGTACCTCCCCTGCTATTGGGTACTCTTCTCTTGGGTTTTTTGCTTCCCAGGTGCATTACTTTGCACTTCTTTGCACTGAATCTAAGTTGCCATATGTCTGACCATTCCTCCAACCTTGCCATGTCCCTTCTTATATTTTCTACCCCCTCTTGTGTATCAACTCTGTTAAAGATCTTTGTGTCATCTGCAAAGAGGCATACCTTTTCCTCCAGACCCTCTGCAATGTCACCTATAAAGATATTAAAGAGGACTGGACTCAGTACTGAGCCCTGAGGTACTCCACTAGTAACCCCCCTTTCTTCCGAATGTGTTCCATTAACTATTACCTTCTGTGTCGTGTTGTGCAGCCAATTTGCTACCCAGGCTACCACCCTGGGACCCACTCCCAAGCTGGCTAACTTGATTATTAATCTTTTGTGCGGGACTGTGTCAAATTTCTTGCTAAAGTCTAGGTAGGCCATATCCACAGCCCCCTCCCTGGTCTATTATTTTGGTCACACAGTCAAAGAAATTAATTAGATTCATCTGACATGACCTTCCTGCTGTATATCTATGCTGCTTTGGGTCATGTGCCCCGCTGGCCTCTAGGTACTCAACAATTCTTTCTTTCAGAAGTGATTCATCATTTTCCCTACCACTGAGTTCAAACTTACAGGCCTGTAGTTTCCTGCTTCTGCCTTGCTCCCACTTTTGTGAAGGGGAATCGCATCTGCCCTCCTCCTTTCCTCAGGTACCACCCCATCCTGCCATGATTTGTTAAAAAGCATGGTCAGTGGTGTCACTAGGTCCTCCCTTAGTTCTTTTAGGATTCTGGGGTAAATCACATCAGGCCCCATTGCTTTGTCCACCTTGAGTTTTAGGAGTTCTTTCCGGACTCTTTCTTCTGTAAATGGACTGGTGTCAACCCCCCTACTCAGAGTGCTTCTATTGTCTGATTTAGGTAACTCCTCCTCTTCTTCTTTTGTAAATACTGAGCAAAGTATTCATTCAGTATCTCTGCCTTATCACTGTCTCCCTCTGCCCACCTCCCCTCTCCTTTATTAATCTTCACTATCCCTCCCTTAACCTTTCTATGCTCCCTAATGTACCTATAAAAGGTTTTATCCCCCTTCTTAACTGAGTTGGCTATTTTTCCTCGGTTTGGGCCTTTGCTATTCTGACTGTCTTCCCCACTTCTTTCTGCTTTAATTCATACAGTTCCCTGTTGTGCTTCTTCTGTGATTTCTTATACTTTTTGAATGCAGCCTTTCTCTCCTTAACCTTCCCTGCCACCTCTTTTGAGAACCATAGTGGTTTTTTACTCCGCTTTGTTTTTCTGTATTTGTTTCACACAAAGGCTTGTTGCCTCTATGATGGCAGTTTTGATTTTTCTCCATTGTTCTTCCATTCTTCCTTTTTGGCCATTTGCTAGTGCATTTTTTCAGGTATTCACCCATTTTGCCAAAGTCAGCCCTTCTAAAGTCCAGTATCCTTGTTTTTGTATGGCTTATCTCCATGGTTGTGCTCATTGTGAAGTACACTGTGCAGTGGTCGCTTGTTCCCAGATGTCTACTGACTTCTAAATTTGTGATCCTCTCTCCATTTGAGGTCTAATATTGGTCCCTCCCAAGCGGGTTCCAACACTAGCTGTCTAAGTCCTACCCCCTGCTCTTGGATGTGGCTGCAGTACGTGTCATCCAGTTAATATCTGGCATATTCAGATCCCCCATCAACAGTATCTCCACTTTTTCAGCCATTTTGAGAATGTCCTCTATCATTTTTTTTGTTCATTTCCTCCCCTTGAGACGGGGGTCTGCATACAACCCCCGTACGGATTGTATGGATTGTGATACCACTCCCCATCTCCAAGGTGACCCAGAGTGCCTCTTGTCCTTCCTCTTCACTTTTTAGTTCTGTAGCTTTGATCCCTTCCCTTATACAACTCCACCTCCTCTTTTACCTTCCCTGTCCCTTCTGTAGATTGTGTACCCTGGTATGTTGACATCCCATTGTGTTGAGCTCTGTACCTCAGTGTTTACCTTACTACCTGCCATGTTTTGTGGGGGGAGGCTTGAAATTTCCTTCCTTTTATCAGCACCTCCCCCCCTTGGCTAGTTTAAAAGCTTGCCAAGGAAGCATTTAAACCTGTCACCCAGGAGCTTGGTTCCATTTGTGGACAGATGCAGACCATCGTGCCAGTATAGACCTTTCTCTCTCCAGATGGACCCCCAGTCCCAATGAAGCCAGAGCCCTGTGCTCTGCACCAGTTTTGCAATCATTCATTAAACTGCATAGTGTGCAGTACCCTAACCTCACCCTTGCCATGGACTGGCAGCACCTCTGAGAAGGCTACTATGCTTGCTACCTGCCTGCAGCCCCTCCCCAACTCCCCGAATTCATTCTGCACTGCAATGCACTGATCCCATGCATAGCTAGGTCATTTATCCCAAGGTAGACAATGATATCTAGTTCCCTCTCCTGTGATGCTGCTTCTGCAATCCTGAGAATTCGCTTCCTGTCCCTCCAAGCCATGGCACCAGGCAGGCACCTTACTTCCTTCTCCTCTCCCTTCCCCAGTTTTCCCTCCTAACAACTGAGTCCCCTATCAGAAGCTGTTTCCTTCCCTTGTGGTTACCCTTGCCACCCTTTTGTGGGTCTCCCTTGTGGATGCCAGAAGAAGCCAGAAGGGGAAGGTAGGAAACATATTCAATTCAGTGCTTTAGAGTAACTAGTAATTGCTATTTTTCTTTTAAACTTAGATTGTGGGTTTTTAGTGACACTGTACTTTCTTTATTGTCTTTACTTAGAATTGTTTTTGGGCTGTTGAAAATTTAAAATGTAGTGGTGGTGTAATCTTGGGCTGTCTTTAATTGCTGCAAATTTTATCTTGGCTTGTCTGACTGCCCTGTTAAATCTGATTGACAGGAGCTAAACACAGGGTATAGTAAGGGGTGTGAAGTAGGAGGGGCATAAGGGGGAAGAAGCCCACCCTCAGCACGACAAGTGTTTTGACTCATTTATTTATTTATTGTTTTTTTTCTTTTAAAGAAAATTATCTGAGGATCAGTAGCAGGATTTTTAGGACAGTAAATTAATAAAAAGGGAACTAGGAGAGCTTCAGTAGCAGACAAGTAGTGGAATAGCAGTATAATTGCAGTATAATGTGGGGAGTGGTGCAATGCAGTGGCTGTGGGGGAGCCATATTCAGGCAGACCTTCTGGACACTGAGGTGCTGCCCTATCTGCATGCATCTCTCTGGCCTGTGGGATGAGGTAGCCAGACTCAGAGCGGAAGTAAACTGGGTCAGGAGTACCATCACCCCTATCCAAAGACCACCGAGTCCAATGCAACTGCCTAAAAGGATGCCGAGAACAAGGAGCAGTTGGATGACAGTGGGCTCAGGGAGGGTCAGAGTGGTCAGGCAGAGGCACATCCCAGATCCTATTCCACTCAAGAACTCATATGCCACACTGGCAAATGAGGACAACCAAATAGAGGTACCCAGAGAAGTGGAAGGAAAGGATGTGGAGGTTAGCCAAGAGGTGACCTCATCGGGAAAGCAGTGGACCCCAGAGGAGGAGGAAGTGAATCCTGGTGGGGGACTCCATCATAAGAGGGATCGAGCTAGGAACACAGAAGGGGGAGGACAGGGAGGTGAAGTGCCTACCAGGTGCCACGGCATGGAGGGATGGAAGGAAGATCCTGGGGATCACTGGGAAGGCAAGACGGGAGGGTGAGCTGGATGTCATTATCCACCTAGGTAGTAATGACCTGGCAAATGGGGAGCCAAAGGAAGTTCAGGAAGAGTTTAGAAAATTGGGGAGGGGTCTCAAGCAAGTAGGTAATTCTGTCACTTTCTCAGAGGTACTACCTGCGAGAGGCAAGGGAGATCATAGGAGTGCATGCACCAGGAACTTTAACTCATGGTTGAAGAACTGGTACTGTAAGGAAGGGTTTGAATTCATTGGTGACTGGGGACCCACCTGGAGGGATGGAGGTTTGTTCAAGCCTGACGGCCTGCATCCATCCTGGAGGGGAATCCAAGCACTCAATGATAAGTTTAAATGCTACACTGACAAGCATTTAAACTAGCAAAGGGGGGTGGCAGGCCAGCAAGGAGGGTACCTACTTGCTCACCTCCCACAGCTAGCAGTGGAACCAGTGAACCAGAGGAGTGGCTGTCTCTTCAAAGCAGTGTGCAAAAGATGGAGATTAATGCCCAAGAGGTGGATAGGCAGAAAAGGGGCAAAATTCAGCAGAAGGGCAGACAGCAAGGAGAACCCGGGATAAAGGACAACCAAGAAAGGGGCTGGAGTAGAACAGTGAAACAGTCTAGGGAGGTCAAATTATGGAAAGCCATGTGTGCAAATGCCAGGAGCCTTAGCAACAAGATGGAAGATCTGGAGGCTGTCATGGTGCAGTCAGACCTGGACATTGTGGCCATCACTGAAACCTGGTGTAATGATAACCACGACTGGGAGATGGCCATACCTGGCTACAACATATTCAGAAGAGACAGAGCAGGCAGGAAGGGAGGAGGAGTGGCACTGTATGTGAAAAATGACATAAGGGCCACAGAGATCCAGGATGAACAAAATAGGGGAGAGATACTGTGGGTTAAGCTGGAAAGGAAAATGGGGACAGCCATCTGCACAGGTGTGGTCTATAGATCACCAGCCCAGGAGGAAGAAACAGATAGGGAGTTGATGCTAGCCATCCAAAGGATGGCAGACAAGGGTGAGGTAGTACTGGTTGGAGACTTCAATATTCCAGACGTGGACTGGAGCATCCCAGCAGCAGCATCAACTAGGAGCAGATTTATCCTGGACCTCCTTCAGGTGCCTTCCTCAAGCAACTGGTCATGGAACCAACTCGGCAGAAGGCAAACTGGACCTTGTGCTCCAAACAGGGACATTGTGAGTGATGGGGTAACAGTGGGGGAGCACCTGGGGAACAGTGACCACCAGTCATTTTGCTTTGAAATCACAGAAAGAGCAGAACCAAACCACACAAAAACACGTATCCTGGATTTTAGGGGGGGCAGACTTTGGGAAAATGGGGAGATACTTGAAAGAGGCATTAAGGGGAATGGGACAGGAATCAGGGGTTGAGGAACAGTGGGCAGTATTTAAAATGGCGATTACAAGAACAGACTAATGCATTAAGCAGGTTAGCAAGAAGAAAAGGAAGAGGAGACCATTAAGGTTTTCCAAAGAGGTAGCAAAGAAAGTCAAAGCCAAAAAGATTGCATTCAGGCAATACAAAAAGACACAGGTAGAAAGGGATAGGGAGAAGTACCAGGAGAAGCAAAGAGAGGCAGGGAGCTCAGTAAGGGAAGCCAAAGCTCAGACAGAAGAACACATTGCAAAATCAGTGGGTAGAGGGGACAAAACCTTTTACAGGTACATAAGTGAAAAAAGAAAGACAAAGGGAGGGATAGTGAGACTGAAGGGGGAGGATGGGGGCTGCATGGAGGATGACAACAGTAAAGCTGACATATTGAACAGGTATTTCTGCTCAGTCTTTACTGAAGAAGAGGAGGATAATGGGTCTGAAGGGAGTACAAGGGGTGAGAATGGTGCAGAAATGGACACAAGTCCCTTTACACGAGAAAGGGTCCTGAAGGAACTGGAAGTAAAACGAGTTGATAAAGCAATGGGGCCAGATGGGGTGCACCCCAGGGTCCTTAAAGAACTAAGAGAGGTGGAGGCTGAACCTCTGGCTATCCTGTTTAGCCAATCACTGAAACAGGGAGGTACCCAAAGACTGGAGGACAGCAGATGTAGTCCCCTTATACAAAAGTGGGAACAAAGAGGAAGCAGGGAACTACAGACCAGTCAGCCTCACCTCGGTAGTGGGGAAGATAATGGAAGCACAACTGAAGGAGAGATTGGTGGAACGTCTGGTTGTCAGTGGACTACAGGACCCAAGGCAGCATGGTTTCACCAAGGGGAGGTCATGTCAGACCAACCTCATTGAATTTTTTGACTGGGTGACTAGGGAGGTGGATCATGGGAGGGCAGTGGACATGGCCTAGCTGGACTTCAGCAGGGCCTTTGACACTGTGCCACATAGAAGACTACTACACAAACTGGGGAATATGGGTGTGGGCAGGACAGTAGTGTGGTGGGTAGGTAACTGGCTGGGTGGCAGGACACAGAGGGTGGTGGTAAATGGCTGTCACTCCACAGAGGGAAGAGTGACCAGTGGGGTACCACAGGGATCAGTGCTGGGACCGGTCCTATTCAACATCTTCATCAGTGACATTGCGCATGAGCTAGAAGGCAGAATTTCACTGTTCGGCTGATGACACAAAAGCTCTGTAATAGTAGACACACCAGAGGGTGTAGACAGAATGAGAAGGGACCTGCAGAAACTTGAAGAATGGTCAAGGGTTTGGCAGTTGAAATTCAATGCAAAGAAGTGCAAGATAATGCATATGGGGCACAAAAACCCTGGCACAATATATCAGTTGGGGGTGAGGATATAGCATGCACCAAACAGAAAGGGATCTTGGGGTTATCATCTCTGATGACCTCAAGATAGGGAAACAGTGTGACAAGGCAGCAGGTAAAGCAAATAGGATGCTGGGATGTATAGGCAGGGCATCACCAGCAGGAAAAGGAGGTCATAATTCCTGCTATACAAGACACCAGTGAGGCCCCACCTGGAATACAGTGTACAGTTCTGGAGACCATACCTACATAAGGACATAGACAGGGTAGAGAAGGTTCAGAGGAGGGCAACAAAGATGGTGCATGGATTGCATCACAAGTCCTATGAAGACAGGTTGAAGGAACTGAACATGTACTCCCTGGAGGAGAGGAGGAGAGAGGGATATATGATAGAGACATACAAGTATCTCACAGAGGAACAGGGTGCAGGAATACACTATTTTAAGCAAAAAGATGTACCAGGACTAGAGGGCATGGGATGAAGTTGGAGGAGGACGATTCAGAGGAAACATGAGGAAGAATTTCTTCACAGAACGGGTGGTGGACAAGTGGAACACCCTGCCAGAGGAAGTGGTGGGGGCTGAAACAATCACGGGATTTAAGAATGCAAGGGATAGACATAAAGGAATTCTGGAGGTCAGGGGTAAGGGGCAACAGACTTCTAGAAAAACATAAACTGAACTTACAAGCTCAAATGGGCAGACTGGGTGGGCCATAGGCCCTTATCTGCCGACACTGTCTGTGTATCTATGTATCTATGTCCTCAGCATTCTTCTTGGTCTCCACTGAGGGTGCCATCATAGAGGAACCTTGCTCTGCCAGAATGGCATATGATTTGTGTAGAGGTACAGCTAGGGGTCTTTGCCTCTGTTCCACCACCTGCACCCTCCCAGAACCCACTGTGGTCCAACTGCTCTTCACACTTGGCAACCTCTGAGGCAGTGGTTGTGGCAGTGGTGCTCTTTGGGTGGGGGAGGCCTCCTTAGTCCTTGCTAGTTCAGCCTGAAGGTGGGCAACCTCCTTCCTCAGAGCTGACAGTTGCCTGCAAACACGACAGCAATGCAGTTTCCAGAATGTCTCCCGGAAAACTGCTGCTCCACAGCCAGTGCATTGTACCTCTCCCCACATGTTTCTCTCCCTTATAATATACAATATGTAATATATATATATATATATATATACATATATTTTTTGTATTATTTGTGATCTGAGGAGGGAGCTATGAGGGCAGAGGGGTGTGGGGAGGAATATGGTATGGCATCTGGTGGTGTGGGAGAGGGTGTTACACATGTAGTATATGGGTTATGGATGTTTCCTTAGAGAAAGCAGCAGTATTTTAACAACAACAAAAAATTAACTACCCAAAGTGGCACTTTGATGGTTAAGGTGCCACTACATGTATTTATGCCTGTCTGAAATGACATGAAGTGGGACCTTCCCCAGTTGGCAGTTTACTTGATGAACTACATAAAGTGGAAATTCATGCTATGCAAAGTAAAGTCACTTTGCATATTTCTATAGTATGTGTAGTGAAGTTTAAACACTTTGCACAGAGCTAGTCAAGAAGTATGAATTGATATGTAGGTATGTAAGTGAAAAGAGAATGACCAGGATATAAATTGTTTTTTTTTAAACCATCTTTATTCAATTTTCAAAGAGAAAAAATAGACAAACATACACATACCTGGCAAAACCAGGGTTCACAGTCCCAAACTGACCATGCCAACTATGTACAACCCACATATATACATGCACAGCAGGTAAAACCACCCCAAGGACAGTAGCAATCTTCTATATCATCCGTACCCTAAAGTAATGGGTCCGTATATAAATTTACTTTACCCATAGGTATCTCAAATCCCATTACATCTATACCCTCACGGACAGTATCAGAGTGCCATTTCCCACATGGAGCCTTCGCCTCATAAGGTGGCATCCCGCTGTGTCCCCTGGAAAGAGAGAGAGTCCCCCGTCCCCCTTTTAACCCAGCAGACCCTTACCATCATAGAACTACCCTTGCATATAAGTCATAATCATCTCCATGTAACTCAGAATAGAACCAGAAATAACAATTTCACACTCCGGCATAATTACTTCCGCTAGTCACCATCCGACAGACAGACCTGTATTTGAAGATTTGTGACCTGCAGTGAATAAATCGCATCTAACGCCACCCATCTTTTAACATATAACCCTTTTCTCCCCAGGTATAAATATCTCTTTATTTTATCCAAAGTCCCCATCAAGTCTCTTACCCACTGATCATAAGCATATACCTGATCGTCTTTCCAATGTTTTAATAAGAAGGCCTTGACTACCGCCGTCATCAAGGAGAGGTGATATTTAGGTATAACACCCGAGATTTGGGAAAAATCACCCAAAACACATATCTCTGGTATTATAAATTCGGAATAATCCAGCATTGGGTCCATATGCCTTTTAATTTCACCCCAAAGAGGCGATATTTTACTACATCCCCACATCACATGCAGGAGGTCACCTGTTCCCCTCTCACATCTAAAACATAGGTCTGTCTGTCTAAGGTTTCTATCACATAGTTTCACAGGGGTAAAATACATATTAGAGAAAATAAAAAATTGCATACTCTTATATTTGGGTATAACATTTTACTTGCTGCTTTCCCAAATATTATCCCAAGCTAGATTCCGAGGGGCCATCACTTTATCCCAATATGGAACTCTTCTAGGAGAGCTCGGGCTAAGGAAATCCAGAAGCACTTTGTATATTTGTGATAGGGAGTTAGCTCTCTGATCCACTTCCTTAAGCTTACCCCAAGAAAAAAAAATTTCCGTGACACCCCCCAGCTTCTTCATTACATCCTCTATCATACGCTTAATTTGTAACCTTTGAAAAAAGGACATTTTGTCACATCTTGTCGGAAGGGCCACTCTGTTACCCTGAATGATTTCCCTTAGTTTCAGACCCAGCATCTGATTAGCCCACCACAATCTAATTATCCGATCCACAATTACCAAATTAAGGTTACCCAACACAGGCTGGTCGCCAGCCCTCATTTGGCCCTTTCTCTGTGCAGGAGTAAGAAATGATTACCAAGCTTCTGCCGTTTTCACAATTGGATTCACATACCCTTTTTTGAAAGTTTTCCCAACATTGGTATACAACATTGCTTCCGGGGTAAGGCCAGAATCTCTTAGCACTTGTTTCTCCATTTGCAGCCAAATTGGGGTGTAACTCTCCCCGTCAAACTCTTTAACCCACCAACTCATCAGGCCCAGCTGGCCCGCCACATAATATATATGAAGGTCAGGTAGCTTGATCCCTCTAGCTTTATGCGATAAGCGCAAAATATTATGCTTTAACCTAGGGGGTTTAGCATTCCATAGAAATTCCAAAATTAGTTTCCTAATTATGCTAAACCATTTTTGGGGGATACTATATGGGGCTAAATACACCGGGTATAACAATCGGGGTAGTAAATTCATCTTTATAAGACCCAATCGAGCCATAAAGTTTAAAGGTAGCTTATTCCATCTTACTATATACCCTTTAATTGCTGATATAATCCCCCCATATTTGTTTCCCCCCCCATAGTTGCAGTGATCCAAATACCTAAATACTTAATTTTATCTGTCTTCCATTGTAATCGCAGTGGTGCAAAGTCTGCCCTGCAAATGTATGGTGTCAGAGAGAGAATTTGAGTCTTAATCAAGTTTAATTTACAGTTAGAGACCTTGGAAAATCACCCTATTATTTCTCTTACTCTCATAAAGCTAGATGCTGGATCCTGCAAGTGCAGTAGTATGTCATCTGCAAAAACTAAAAGTTTCAGCTCCCTCCCCCCATTTTAATCCCCTTAATATGCACATCCCTATTAACAGCTCTCAGGAGGGGCTCTAGATAAATATTAAATAATATCGGTGAAAGAGGGCATCCTTGACGGGTCCCGTTCTCCAACTGAATTTCGCATGAGACATAGCCATTGCATAATACCCTGGCCATTGGAGCAGCATATAGGTTCTTAATACCCCTAAGAAGACCCTCCAGGAATACCATCTTCTCCATTGTAGCAAAAGGAAAAAGATGGGAGAACCTGTCAAAAGCCTTTTCCGCATCTAAAGATATCAAGGCTAATGGTAACTGAGAATGGGACGCATAGCTAAATATATGATGTAACTTCCTAAGAGCATCATGTGCACCCCTCCACGGCATAAATCCCACTTGTTCCTGACTAGTTAGACTAGAAGCAATACGCAAAATTCTATTTGCTAAAATTATTGTAAGAATCTTAATGTCTTGATTCATTAGGGCTTTAGGCCTGTAATTTCCAAGCACATCCCTGGGTTTATCTGGTTTAGGAATTAATGTAACATACGCCTGATACAGTGGAGAATGAGGCACCCCTTCCTGCATTATAGTACTAAATAATTCCTGGAACATAGGAAGTATAGTTTGTATATGTACCTGATAAAATTTAGCTGTAAGACCGTCCGGCCCCGGTGTTTTACCAGCAGGCAGAGATTGCACCACCCCGATAATCTCAGATGCCCTTATTGGAACCGCTAACTCACTAGCCTGTATTGGATTCAGGACTGGTAAGGGAATCCCCTCTAAAAAACTCTCGATTTCTTTCTGCCCGGCCAGATCTCTAGCCTGGTAAATTTCTTTAAAATATGACTCAAAAGCATCCGCCATCTCCTGAGAATCAGTTAAGAGTTTTCCCTTGTATTGAATAGAAGTAACCGTTCTACTTGCTTCCCATTCCCTAACTCTAGCCGCCAGTAGCCGCCCCAGGACATCTCCTTGCATTAGGTATCTAGCATTAATCTTTTCTAACCAAAACTCTATTTTACCATTAACAATATCAGCCAATTCCTCTCTCAGATTTTTAAGTTCAGTGTCAGTCTCTCCTGAGGATCCTTCCAGTGGTGTCATCGAGTCAACTGCCCCCTAAATAAACTCCACTTTTGCTCTTCTCTCCCTGCTTCTTTGCTCTGCAATGCCCTAGGCAACCCCCGCATATAACACCTTGCAGGTGGGCCACGCCAACTTCCTATTTTGTAGTGTGGGTATTTGTTGCTGTATAATGTCCAGTAGTGCATCCTCCAACCTATCCCACACTGAAGTCTCTGTCAATAAGGAGTCATTCAGCTTCCACCTGTATGACCTAGGAGGGATGGGTCTAGGTTCTCACAACAACTGGATGGGAGAGTGGTCTGAAAAAGTTCTACCCCCCGCTGTCACCTCCCTAATCTCCCTGATCGCTTCCCTATTTACCAAGAAAAAATCAATTCGAGATTGGCTCTTATGGGCTGCTGAAAAAAATGTCATACTCCTGCCCCCTTTTGAATGTGTCCTAATCGGATCTACCAATGCCATCACCTCCAATAACCTGTTCAGGGCAATCTGAGCCTTGGTCAAAGGCTCCTTAGATGGTGGTATTCTATCCTACTGGTTACTAAGGTAGGTATTCCAGTCACCTGTCAGAATCAGAGAATGTAATGAGAGAACAGCTATATCCCTTTCTACTGAGGCAAAGAACCCAGGATCAGGGGGCGCTGGTCCATATATAGAGGCAACCGAGATTGCCTTACCCAACAGTGTGCCCAAGATATATATCCCTCTGTTATCCTCCCTTGTAATCACTTGCAGAACCTCATATGGGCATGATTTCTTTATTAATATCACCACCCCTCCTGTGGCTCTTTCCCTACCTACCCCATACACTTGTCCCATCCATCGTCTCTTAAGACCACTCAGTTCCTCCGTCAGCACGTGTGTATCCTGCAAAGCAGCAAAATGAGCCCCCATTTGCTCAATATGTCTCAAAATCAGCATTCTTTTACGTCTACCCCTGAGTCCCTTAACATTCCAAGAAATTATTTTAACACTTGACATTGATAAACATCAGAATTATTTTGATTAAGCCCGCCCTCCTCGTCCGTTCCAGGTCTGCATCCACCTTGCTCTCTATATTGGACTCTCTCTCTCTTTCCAGCTCCCATTAACCCCCCCCCACCAGCAGCTGATCCCTAGATCGTCCACCTTGCCAAATATCGAATCATGGATGAACCCATTCCTGTGCTACCCCCTCCCCGCCCTAACTCTTATCGTAGTGGCTCCAAGACCTAGCCCACAGCCCAAAGAACAACTAATGCTTACGAGCCTGTCTTTCCCCTATATCCTTGTTTCCTCTTTTCCTATGTTTCCCCTCCCATACACTACACATTATCCACAAAAATTAGGGACTGCCCCTAGTTTCTACATAATTAAGTTGAATTGACATCCTCCAAATTCCCACTTATTAATAACCTAACGAACCTAGGTGACACTCCCCTCCCTTTTCCCCACTCCCCATGGGTAGTCCCTCCTGCACTCTAGGGGCTACCAGAGGACTCTTAGGCCCGGGTCTCTCTATGTATACTTTCCAAATGGTTCTACCCCAATAACTTTGCAGCGAAGTACCGTATACTTTACCTTATGTAAAGTTGCAGAATTAGTTCGCACACCTTAGAGATGATGCCCTCTAGAGACGATAATATTAACTGTTTGCCCCATATATACTGAGATATATTCTGCCGACACCTTTTTGGAGCTCCCATGGGGCACCCCTTCTCCGAGAGAGAGCATTCATTTAAAAACGGTGTAGGCATAGTAGCTCTTACACTCTTTTCCGCCGGGTTCCCCCACTTCAAAGATGGCTACCGCTATTGTCCACATTCCCTTCATCAGCTCTCCAACCCCCCTCTACCCAGCACAGTTGAATTTTGCCCACCTTTCTGCCCTCCACCTCGTGGTATTCGCTCATCTGTCGTCCCTTAGAAGCGTTGCCTCACCCTCCACCCGAGTACCTGTAATAACAACCATCACTCCCTTTCCATTAGCATTCCTGTCTTAACCTCCACGGGGCGGGTCCCCTTCAAATACCCACCTATACTCATTTCCTTTCTAGCTCTTCCACATCCAATCCCCTGGCACCCTACCCCATCCATCTAAATAGCTATTAAGCGTCCACTCTATTCAGCCCTATTAGCACAGAGTCAAAACCCCCACTTCCCCATCCCAAAATAGATCCTCTGTACCCCCCCAACCTCAATGGACCCCTTAAATCTGACCTTTATAACAATAAACCAATAAACCAGAGTAACAAGAGAAACATTATAAACTTTTAGCTCCTTTCAGTTTCCCAAGTCCCAGTCCTTCAGGTTAGCACAACCCTCTTCTCTTCAGGACCCATTCAGGTTGGCGACTTAAATAATTCAGGGAGCTCCGACCGCAACCCTTCTAGAGCATCTTTTGCAGTTAGAAACCTCTTCTCCCCTGATTTCAGCCATACAACCAGGGTTGCTGGGTATTGCAGGCGGAACTTAATTCCTGCCAGATACAGCTTCTTCTTAATTTCCGAGTATTCTTTCTGTTTCTCTCTAACAGTGGGTGTTTGATCCTGAAATAGCCAGAGCGAAGCACCGTTCCACTGCAACATCATCTGTCTAGCAGCGAGCAGCACATGGGATTTTTCCTTGTAGTTAAGAAAGCGCATGATTATCACCCAAGGTCTCGCTCAAGGGGGTGGCATCTCCCTTAGTGCCCTATGGGCTTTCTCTAAGTTGTACGCTTCACCAAATGGTGTAGGGCCCAGCAGCTTGAGCAACAAGTCTTGCATAAATAAAACACAATCTGGCCCTTCAGCCCTCTCCTTTAGCCCTGCTATTATCAAATTATTCCTCCTACTTCTTGATTCTTGATTCTCTATTCTTTCTTCAAGCCTCTTAACCTGCTTTCTGACCGTCACCAACTCCTGCTCCATCACAGATGCCTTCCTTTCCTGCGAGGAAATCCAATCCTCTGCATCCCCCATTCCTTGTACAAGTGAATGTAGCGCTGGTTTTATTGCTACAAAATCAGTCACAAGTCCCTGCAGCATTGCTTTAATTTCTTGGATATCCTCATTGGTCGAACACGAACCTCCATCCTTTCCTGGCTCATCTTCCTGATCGTTTGGAGTGGGGGAATGGGGCTTTGGTTTTTTAGTAGCTGCGGTTCTTGCCGCCAGAGGTTCCATGACTTCAGCTTCCATCTTGGTGCTGTGAAGCGGCCTAGTGTTACAGCCAGACACTTGCTATCTGCTAGATCGCCTCGCTTCCTTCTCTCACAAACTTTCCACGCGATCCTCAAAAATCAAGCCCACAGCACCTTGCAGACCTGTTAAATGTATTTTAATTCAAACTGAGCCAGTCCCAGAGGTTTTAATGCCTTTTATTTGTTGTAGAGCTTTGGAGCAGCACAGAAGACGTCTAAACAGATTCAGCTCATCACATGATCCATCAGGATATGAATTGTAAGGTTACTGTAAAAAGGGAAAGGGGGAACTGTGCAGAGGGGGACAAGGAAAAGGCAGACATCATGAACAAATAACTTTTGTTCAGTGTTCACAGAGGAAGCAGATGGGGACGGCCACAAAAACCTATCAGAAGATATGGAGGGAGGGAGGGAGATGGGCACTAGTCCATTTTCAAAGGAGAAAGTCCTGAAAGGACTCAATAATCTGAAGGTGGACAAAACAAATGTGGCCAGATGGGGTGCATCCAAGTGTACTGAGACAGCTCATAGAGGTACTGGCTGCATCTCTGACAGTCCTATTTAACAGCTCGCTGGAAACAGGAGTGGTTCTGGAGGACAGGAGGAGGCAGATGTAGTCCTACTACAAAAAGTGACAGCTGTGATGAGGATGGCAAGTACAGGCCAGTCAGCCTGATATTGGTGGTAGGAAAGTTAAAGGAATCACTGCTGAAAGAAAGGATTGTCAAATGTCTTGAATCCAGTGGGTTACAAGACCTCAGGTAGCATGCATTCACAGGAGGGAGGTCCTTTCAAATGAATCTGGCAGTTTTCTTTAGTGGATGGTGAAATTAGATCAGGGTCGAACGATAGATGTGGTCTACTTAGATTTCAGCAAGGCTTTCAACACTGTTCAACATAGGAGACCAGTAAGCAAGCTGAGTAGCTTAGGTGTGGTCTGAAGGTGGTAAACTGGATCAGAAATTGGTTTATGTTATGGGCAACAGAGGGCAGTTTTAAATGGAATTCATTCTAAGGAAGGGAGGGAGGGTGACCAGTGTGGTGCCACAGGGCACATTGCTGGGACAGTTACTCGTTAATGTCTTTATAAGAGACATTGCGGAGGAGCTTGAAGGGAATGACCGCTTCTTTGCAGATGGCACCAAAATCTACAATAGGGTGGACACTCCAGGGAGGGTAGAAAGGATGAAAAGAGACTTGAGAAAACTATAGGAGTGGTTAACAGTATGACAGCTGGGTTTCAATGTGAAAAAGTGCAGAATAATGCACTTAGGCACAGAAACCCAGGGGCAGAGTACAAAATATGTGGAGTAGTATTGTCGACTAAAATGCAGGAAAGAGATCTGGGAGTAGTCATATTGAATGTCCTAAAAGGTGGCCAGGCAGTGTGACAAGGCAGTCTGCAGGGCTAATGGGATGTTGGGGTGCATAGGGATGGGTATCACTAGCAGGAAGAGGGAGGTGGTGTTGCCTCTGTATAGGTTGCCCGTAAGACCCCAGATAGACTACTGTGTCCATTTCTGGTGACCTCACCTTTGGAAGGACATAGAGAGTGTGCAAGTGGTGCAGAGGACTGGCAACTAAAATTGTACAGGGTCTGCATCAAAAGCTCTATAAGCAGAGATTAAAGGAGCTCAATATGTACACCCTGGAACACAGTAGGGAAACGCGGGATATGATAGAGAATTTTAAATACCTCACAGGGTAAGTACTGTAGGGTACAAGAGGGAAGTATTTTTCAGAAAAAAAGGTCCTCAAGAACAAGGGGATCTGCTTTGAAGTTGAGGGGGGGTAGCTTCAGGAGAAAAGTGATGAAGAACCTGTTCACAGAAAGAGTGGAGGATTCCAGGAACAACATTCCAGACCAGCAGAGGTAGTGGGGGCAAAAACAGTGGCCAGGTTCAAGAATGCATTGGGTAGGCACAAGGGAATCATAGTAGAATGAAACGTGGGAGGGAGAAAGAGCTATACATCAAGTATGGTCTGCAGTAATAATGTAGGTAGGGAAAGATGGGCAGACTAGGTGGGCCAAGAGGGCATAATCTCACATCAAATTATGTTTCTATGTGCCTCTGTGACCAGCCATTGTCCTACAAGTTTTCTAAATGATCTGCTTTGTTCTTTGTTTTTAATTCGTATGGCCCACATACAAAAGGTTAGTGCAATTGTAACAGTATTAGCACCATGCTAATTGTGAATAGCATAGCCGATAGCCAGTTTACATGTCTGCTGCAATAATTGTGTCACCAATTAGGGTAGCACCACCATGTTAGCACTTGAGCACTAATTGGTGCCTATTTCCTATGCTAATTAATGCCAGAGCATTTCATAGTGGTGAACTGGAATATTCACATTTTTGGTAGCGCTAACAGGCTCTTAGCAGCATGGTATTTATTGTACATAGTTCTTGTTCATTTATAGCTCACTGTGTTCCTCCTCCTCCTCCTTCTCCTCTCCCCCCATCTCAGAGGGGCAGACATTCTCCTTTCCATCGCCTTACTTGACATTTATACAATACTGTCAGCTAGCTACCAGAACCTATGTCATGTATGTGACTGCTGCATCCGATTGAGATATGTATTGCACCTTTTGTCTGTTTGTTTTATATTTGAAATTAATAAATTGATTAACTATTAAAATCTACATTTATAACCAGGCATAGTGGTGCATGGTTATCCCCCCTCCACACCTGACCATCATAAGCAATTACATTTCATTAAACCTTGTAGCCTACTGACCCCCTCACCCAGTCACTATATTCAGAGTTATTTTATTCAAGTTCTCTAGTAATCTAGTGCTTTCTTTATTCAGTCCCTCAAAGCAGAGTTATATTTCAATAGCCCAAGAAGCCCAGTTACACCCTTTATCACCTGATCTCATGAGGAAGACGTATTCAGACACTGAGTATGTCAGGGGAGCATTGCTTGAGCTGAAGCCAGTATGCCCACACTGACGTAATTTGATTGCACTATAGATGCAGTACAAACGCACTGAAAACTAACACCTTGTTGTTTTTATGTAAACATAAATTGCTCATTTGCTGGAACTTAGCCTGGATTGACTGCACTTTTCTTTGTTCTACACTGTAGTTCCTACAGGAGGTGGTTGACCACATCATTGGTGAGGTGTTTGGAGTCCTCCAGATGTTTGGTACTGGGAGACTTCAATGCCTGAGCTGACGACGAGTCCTCCAGGCTTGGTTCCAACTTCTTCCAGATTACGTCATCTTTGGGCTTGACACAAGAGGTTACTTCCATGACTCACCACGGCGGCAACATGCTGGACCTGGTGTTCTCACTGGGGCTTGAGTTATGTAACCTCAAGATTGATCAGGTTGTTTGGTCTCATCATTTCACAGTGAGGTTCTCATATAGGTCTCCCCCAAGAGCCCACCCCCTGTTGAGATGGTCAGCTACCGCCCTTTGAGGGGAATGTCACTAGAGGGATTTCTAGTGGTGGCTGACCTATCTAGTATAAATGCTGCATGTGCGAGTGGCATGAGTACAGCGGTTGCCACCTATAATGGGGTGATGTTTGCCAAGTTAGATGCACTTGCACTGGTCCATGTATGACCCAAATCTTCTCACTTGAGGTCTTCTTGGTTCAATGGAGAGTTCAAGACGATGAAAATTAAGGGTCAGAAATTGGACCGTTGTTGGCAGAAGACCAGGCATGAGGAGAATAAGCTGGCACTGCTTACCCACTATGGTGGGTACAAGGGGGAAATCAACCATAGGAAGGCACCGTTCCTGTCCAGGGAGATTGTTGCAGGGAAGAACTGACCAGTGGTACTTTTTCAGACTGTAGACAGGCTGTTACATCCTGTCTGAAGCCGAAAAAGTAACAGGGAAAGGATCTCAGATCTCCAGGTAGAAGGTCACCTGGGGGCCAGTGACCCCCCCAAGTGACCATCACATGGTATGGTTCAGTTTGGCCACTAGAACTAAATCATCCCATTCCAAGGCAAAAATATGGGACTTCAGAGGAGCTGACTTTGATAAGATGGCCAACGGAGTTACGCTAGCCCTGGCAAAAAGAAATACAGGTGAGGGGGTACAGGCAAAGTGGGCAGACATTAAGGATGCAATAGTTGAAGCAACATCCCATTGTGTTAGAGAGAAAAGGAAGTGCAAAAGAAGAAGGAAACCACTTTGGCTATCAAAAACAGTAGCAGAAAAGGTCAGGGCTAAAAGGCTGGCCTTCAGGAAATATAAGGGAATGCAGCAGGATGAAGATAAGGAGGCATACCAAACTTTGCTAAGAGAAGCAGGGAAGGCAGTAAGGCAGGCAAAGGCCCAAACTGAGGAAACACTAGCACAAACAGTAAAAGAAGGTGACAAGACTTTCTGTAGATACATTAGTGAAAGGAGAAAGTCCAGAGGGGAGTATTGCTAAGATCAAAGGGGATAATGGGGGCATGTGAGGAGGAGGACCATGTAAAAGCATCTATCCTAGATAGATACTTCTGCTCAGTATTTACTGAAGAGAAGGTAGGCAGGCCCACAGCTCAGCACCATGGACACAGGGGGGAGGGATGTGTGCACTAGCCCCTTCACAAAAGAAAGGGTCCTACAAGAGCTCGATAAGCTCAGGGTGGACAAGGCAATGGGACCTGATGGCATACATCCCAGGGTACTAAAGGAGCTAAGAGTGGAACTAGCAGAGCCATTATCAGAACTGTTTAGTGAGTCTCTGAGCACATAAGAGTTCCCAGAAGACTGGAGAAGAGCTCATGTGATCCCCTCTACAAGAGTTGTAGCAGGGAGGAGGCATAGAACTACAGACCAGTCAGTCTTACCTCAGTAGTGGGCAAGATTATGGAGTCACTCCTTAAGGAAATGATAGTACAACACCTGGAATACATAGGAGCACAGGATCCAAGACAGCATGGGTTTACAAAAGGAAGGTCCTGTCAAACTAATCTCATAGATTTCTTTGACTGGGTAACCAGAGTGGTGAACCAAGGGGATCAGTTGATGTCACCTACCTTGACTTCAGCAAAGCTTTCGATACTGTTCCACATAGAAGAATGATCAATAAGCTGGCTAGGCTAGGGGTGGGTCAGAAGTTGGTCAATTGGGTGGCAAACTGATTGACGAGCAGAAAACAGAGAGTGGTGGTAAACGGTATACAGTCAGAAGAGATGCAAGTCACAAATGGGGTACCTCAGGCATCAGTCCTAGGGCCAGTCCTCTTCAATATCTTCATCAGTGACATTGCAGATGGACTGGAGGGTAAGGTTTGTCTGTTTGCAGATGACACCAAGATCTGCAACAGAGTAGATGATCCAGATGGGGTGGGCAGAATGAGAGGAGATCTGGATAAACTAGCAAAATGGTCAGAAAAGTGGTAACTGGGGTTTAACGCAAAGAAGTGCAAGATCATGCACATAGGGAAGAGAAACCCTGAAGCAACCTATAGGCTGGGAGGGGAGTTGCTGGCAGTCACAAGGGAAGAAAGAGACGTGGGCATCATCATCACAGATGACCAGAAATCATCCAAGCAGACCAATAAAGCAGTAGGTAAGGCTAGGGGGATGTTGGGGTGTATTAGTAGGGGTATCACAAGTTATAAGAGGGAGGTAATAATCCCTCTTTACAAGACACTGATTAGGCCCTATCTGGAGAACTGTATGCAGTACTGGAGGCCACACCTTCATAAAGTCATTAAACAAATTGAGGCAGTCCAGAGAAGGGCAACCAAAATGGTGCAGGGACTGCATCAGAAAACATATGAGGAGAGATTAATGGAGATCAAAATGTCTACCCTAGAGCAAAGGAGGGAGAGAGGTGATATGATCAAAACATTCAAACACCTTAAGGGCATTAACAAGGTGAAAGAGTCTAACATGTTTCAACATAAGAAAAATAGCAGGACAAGAGGACATGGCACGAGATTAGAGGGAGACCGATTAAGGGGTAATGTGAGGAAGTTATTTTTCACAGAAAGGGTGGTGGATGCATGGAACGGCCTACCTCAGGAAGTGGTGGATATGAATACAGTGCAGGGCTTCAAACGGGCATGGGATAGGCATAAGAGAGCAATACAGATGAGTATGAATAGATAGGCCATTGACAGAGCAAAAGCCAATGGCACATTCATAAGGTAGAAAAAGAAATGGGCAGACTGGATTAGCCTTGCAGTCCTTATCTGCCTTCAACTTCTATGTTTCTATGTTTCTGTGTGACACATTTGCTCGGTTCTTCACTGACAGAGCATCCTCTGTCCAGCAGTGGGTCCTGCCAGTGAGTCATTTTATGACTCGCAGTGGTCACCTTGGAGGTAGCAGAGGCACCCCACCTGTCTGGGAAGAGTTTAAACTGGTGACATTGGCTGAGGTCATTAAGGTTGCTTCAAAACTGAAGCACATATATTGTGAACTGGACCCAGTTCCAACGGCTTTCTTAATGGGATGCATTGATTTCATTGACCCGCTGCTCACCGTGATTGTCCAGTGTTCATTGTTGGAGTGGGTCTTCCCAGATTCCTTAAAAGAGGCTCTGGTGAGGCCTCTTCTGAAGAAACCATCTCTTGACCCCGACACCTTGGAGAATTACTGACCTAGCTCCAACCTTCCGTTCTTAGGAAAGGTTGTTGAGGAGATTGTGGCACTACAGTTTGAGGAGCACCTCATGACCTTTGATATCTATGAGTCATTCCAGTCTGGTTTCTGAGCTAGTCATAGCACAGAAATAATGTTAGTTCAGGTGCATAATGATCTCCTCAGGGCGAGTGATAGAGATGGGTCAGTTCTGGTTGTTCTCGATCTCTACTCAGTTTTCAACACGGTTGACCACATTGTGCTACTTGATCATCTGAGAGAGTACTGTGGGCTTGCCGGCACTCTCATCCACTGGTTTGAGTCCTGTCTCATGGACAGAAAGCAGTGGGTAGTGATGGGGAATTTCTCCACCTCCCTGAAGCCCCTGTCACGTGGAGTACCTCAGTGATCGATCTTGTCGCCAATGCTATTCGCAGTGTATATGCTGCCCCTGGGTGAGCTCATTAGGAAGTACAATGTGGGTTTTCATTGCTATGCAGATGATACCCAATTGTATTTGTCCTTTGGCTCTGGAACATCCAATGCCATGGATGTGCTAAATACTTGCTTGGCCAAGATCAATGACTGGATGTTCCAACAAGACGGAGGTTCTAGTAGTGGGATCAGGCCAAAGGCATGATAGGAGTGTCTCTGGTGTGTCAACTGGACTTCTCCTGGGGCCAGCACCATTGATGGCTTCCTCTAGGATGCAGGATCTTGGTGTGTTCCTGGACAATGGACTGAGATTTGAATCTCAGGTGTCATCCACCGTCCAAAGTGTTTTACCACTTGAGGAATATTGCCAGGATCAAACTCCTAGTTCCTCCCGAGCACCTGCCCACTCTAGTCCATGCCTTTGTAACTTCCAGGCTTGATTACTGTAATGCCCTTTACTTCAGGGTCTCAGAAGGTACCCTCTGCCAGCTGCAGCTGTTGCAGAACACAGCTGCCAGGCTACTGACGGGCCTCTCCAGGTTCTGTCATGTAACTCCGGTGCTGCATGAACTACACTGGCTGCCGGTCAAGTGGGGAGTTATCTTCAAGGTGGGTTTGCTCACCTTTAAAGACCTACATGGACTAGGCCCTGGCTAACTGTCTGATCTCCTGACACCCGCTGCCCCCATCCACTCCCTCCGTTCTTCCTCTAGTGGCCTCCTAGCGATTCCTAGGATGAGACTAAAAATTGACTGCGACAAGGCATTTAGCGTTGCTGGCCCCATCCTATGGAATTTGCTTCCTGCTGCCATCAGAGAGGCCCCATCAGTCGAGGTGTTTAAGGACACCCTAAGACCCATCTTTTCTCATTAGCATTCCCAAACATAGTCTTTTAAACATGATTTATTGACTACTGAATATATAGACTGCTGAACTGAAGTATTCATTAATTGTATAGTTCTTTTAGTGTTCTATTGTGCTGTATATACATTTGTGTATGTTTTATTTTTTTTATAATTCTTTGTAAGGCACCCAGAGTCTCTGGGAATGGACACCAGAGAAATAAACTTTGCCTTGCCTTGCCATAGCCTTTTGCAACTGGAGCACCTGGTTAGGGAATGCTGCGTCTTTGTTCCCACCTGATTCCCACAGGCAGTCGTATATGTAAATATCCCTCATAATCTAGGGGACCCTCTTCCCGCTCCTGCTGGTAAGCCTGACCCCCTGACCCAGTGATGGTGACCAGTACAGACTCACCTCTGATATACTCTGCTAACCACTGTTTGTCTCACATAAGTTCTGGTATTGCTATACGCAAGCAATAAGACATGATGAGGTGTGGGTTATGGCCTGATAAGAGCATGCTCCAGGTGCATTAAAAGGTATGAGGTGTTTGAGCCAAGTGCCTTTAGCACCTGGGAAGTGTTCTTATCAGGCCATAACCGACACCTTGGAGTGTCTTATTGTGCTTATAAAATGGGTACCCCATGTAAATATTTAGAAAAAAATAAAAGACAAAATTGTTTTTAGAAAGGGTTTTTTAATGGTTGTAAATAGTAAAAAAAATAGTTCTCTTTCAAAGTACTGTATTTTTACTGCTGCCTACTCAGGTTATTTCTATACACACACACACACACACGCACACACACACACACACACTCACTCACTACATCTTCTTCTAGAGATATATTTCAATATTGGGTGATTTTAGCTTTGAGGAAGGTACAGTAACTGTTATTTCAGTGACAGCACATGGGCAGGCAGTTTGTTTGTGAGCATGCCACTCACCAACTGTTGTGGTTACTGCCACCGCACTTCAGAATCATGGTTTTTAAGAACAGCCCCCTCGCTGTCCTATTCACTGGGATAGCCAATGCTTACTTATTTAGGTTTAAAAAAACAACTTTTGGAACAGCCAGTCAAGGAGTGTTGTCATTTCTTACACGAGACTAGAGAGTGTGTCACTCTCCAGCCACCATAGTTACCTCTTTTTGCCACATCGACACCCTCGCTGTCTGATCTAGAGGAACATTCAGTGTTTATTTGTAATAAAGAAAAAAATGCACATTTTTTTTATAGAGAAAAAACCTTTGGAATACACAGCATGGGAGTGATGGGGGATGTTATATAAAAGCCATCTGCCATGCTCTGTGGATTGCAGTTGTTTTATCAGTTGCACATCTGAACTGAGGAGCATATGGAGGTGACACTTTTGTTGAAAACTTTCAGCCCAGGCATCAGTCACAATATAATGTAGTATACAGATCATGGGGGGAATCACAGGTTGGTAGAGGTTCATACAGCAGAGGTAAAAATTGTTGGCACTTACATATTTAAAATTGCAGATGATGATCAGTGGGAGAGCTGGAAAAAAATGAAACAGGAGAGCAGAAAAAAAAAGTAAATTAAGGTGGCTTGCCCAAGCTATGAGTGGTAGTGTTGCACAGCCATGTAAGAGCCTGCGAGGGTCAATGGGAGAACCAAAAGAAAACAAATAAAGGTGGGTTGCTCTTGCTGGTGAATGGGCAGCCGGGTGGGCTGATTGACTGATATCTGGCTAGCTTATCTGATTGCAGTCAGCTGGCACAACATTTTGCTGACATGGGCACACTAATACATTTCTGTTGTGGGATCAGGTTGGCACAAGTAGTGTCAATTGTAAAGTTATGTCCTGATAAGGACACGGCAGAAACAATCTTTCAGCCAGTCTCATTTGTGGTAATTACGTACCCCTTTTATAAAAGTTATTATGTATTTATATGAAAATTGGTGACTGAGAGTGGTACACTGAGCCAAGGCTCATTTCTAGGTGTGACCCAGGGAAGGGGAACAGTGGAAGAACAGCAGCACAATATATAATAACAAATCAGTCAAAACAACACTCAATAAAATATTGCACAAATTAGAATAAATAAAAATAGTATTTACAGAGAATAAAGTGCAGTCAAAGCTTAACAATATACTACTCAGACCTCTACAACTACAGTATGTGCAATGAAACAGTATTTGTGCAATGTTTAGTGAAAGTTAGCAAATGTTCACTAGACATCACAAACACACATTATTAGTATACAGAGTTGTATAGTGATACTAATACTTGCATGAGACAGATGATGGCTAGGCATGAAGGTTTGGGGTGGATCTGTTCCAGTCACTGTTGTTGGGTCTAGGGGTGGGCACTGAATAGCAGGACTGGCAGAGGTCCTGTAGACTATCAGGAATATTGGCAAATAACTCTGCCTATGGGAATCGACTAAGGGAGAAGGGAAAATGGATAACCAGGAATATTGAACTGTAACACTGCCCATGGGGACTGAGTGAAAGAGTAGGGCCACAAGACAACCAGAGAAATTGAAATATAATACTGCCAATGGGGATCAAGTGAGAGAGAAGGACCATTAGACAACCAGGGATATTCAAATATAACACTGCCCATGGGGATTGGTTGGGGGAAAGTCACTTGACAACCAGGGATATAGGCATATAATTATGCCTATAGGATCAAGTGAGAGAGGAATACCAAACAGTGTTTCTGTTTTAAGAAACATGGCACCACAGATTCTTGGGGGGGCAGTACGCCATGCACTCCATAGAGCAAAAGATAGGGCCTCTTGGGTTAGTAAGGTCATAATGGGTTGCAAATGACCTCTTAGTGTCTTGCATTGGTAAGGAGGTTATTTCCATGGGAACTTTAGAATATAGCAAATTAGTGCAGAGCATTAACACTTTTAAGATGACCTAACTAGAATTTCTCATTGGAAGCTCATTTTAAGGCAGCAGTGGGAGAAACCCTGCAGTCCTCTTACTGTTGGAAAAAGGACTCAACATTCCTTGCATTCCTTCAGCCCGAACAGCATGTTGTAATTGCACCACAGTCGCCTCCTCGTCCATGGAGCACTCCACTCATTGTCCCCATTACTAGTTGCACTACACTATTTTGTGACCGCCAATTTCCTTTTTTTTTTTTTCAAATTAGTATACTTTATTGAAATTTTATACACTGTACATTATAACATTCTAAAATACTACAGAGGCAATTTACAGTATGAAATAACAGCTGTACATGGTGTTGCCCACCCATTACATCATCGGTGGCAGGGCAGCAGTTGGTTACATTGATACACTATTGCTAGTATTATATTAAGGATTATGATGAGTTTCTGTTCTGGGTGAGGGGAAGGGTTTTAGGTATGGGGGTGATTAGGCTGGTTGCTCATGCCGTTGTCAGGGCGGGGATGGTGTAGTAGGGTTTCCAGGGTGCTCCATCTTTTTGGGTAGAGGTCTGGGGTGTGTCTCATGTGGTTGATCATCTTTTTCATGCAGAGGGCCTTTAGCATGGCATTATGTCACTCACTGTGGCTGGAGGTCTTGTCATCCATCCAGTGTTTGAGGATTTGTTTTTTACCTATGACTAAGATCAGGACAAAATAGAATTTGCTGACTCCTAGGATGAAGTCTAGTTCCAGACCAAGTAGGCAATTCTGTGGTGTGAAGGCCACCTCAAGCCCTAGCAGGGGGATTAGGTGTTTTTGTATCACATCCCATAAGGGTTTGACTTTGGGGCAGTCCCATAATATGTGTTTAAGGGAGCCTTTGTTTTGTTTGCAATGGGTGCAGACGTCTGTGTGCAGCTTGCCCATTTTGTGTAGTTTAGTGGGCGTGTAGTATAGGTTGTGGTTGATTTTAAATTGCATTAGAATAAACTATCAAAATTTAGATACCTGTATGTGTTTTTCCATAACTTCTGTCTGTTGTGGGTGTCAGTATGGTCCAGGAATTCTAATTGCCAGTAAGTGCATTGAGATATGTTCTGGTGGGTGGAGAGGGCTAGCAGTTGTTTGTACAAGAGGAATAGAGTGTGCCTCTTTTCAGCAATGTTGCATAACTCATCCCATTTAGAATAACCTTTTATTTCCCATGGCTTTGGATCCATGACAGTCATCAGCATGTGTTGTAGCTGGAGGAAGGGGAAGATTGGGACCATTGTTGGTGCTCGATCTCGTTGCAATTTAGTATAGGATGTTAGGTTATTCCCATCCCGTTGGTTCTGTAAGTAATGCATACCTGTCTGGCTCAGGAATTTTTGTGGTATGGTTTTGTTCTGGATTTTGAAGTTAGGATTGCCTGATAGGGATTGTTGTGGGTCAAGATAGGAGTTGGTGCCCAGGAAGCTGACTACAGATTTTGACCGAGGAGCCTATTGGTGTGTATTTCTGGTCATGCGGTAAGATTTTTAGGGGTATGCAGGTGAGGGCATTAAGGCTGAGGCCCGCCCTTCTGCAAAGGTCGATCTCCATGTGCTTCCTTTTCAGCAGCAGTCCATCTAGATATGGGCAGAGTTTGTGTTTTCTCCACCAGAGACATTGGGAGAATGTGCCACAAGGGAGTATAGCCTGAAGTCTTGGAGCTGGAGTCCATCCATGTTTTTAGGGGCAGTGAGCTTGTAGTATGCTTTGCAAGGTGTTTTACCATTCCATAGAAAGTGAGAAAAGGTCACGCGCAATTGTGTGAACCAGGTTGCTGTAGGGGTGCACCCTGTCATGCTTAGTGGACAGAGTAATTTGGGAAGGATATTCATTTTGATCAAGTTATTATGTGTCCACAATCTTATTGGGAGAGAGGTTCAGTGTTGCAGGTTCTGTTTGTTCTTTACGTAGTATATCTTGGTTTGGTAATGGCAGAAGGGGGCACAAGGACCATCATGCCAGCCATCCCCACACAGTGTGGGGTGTATTTACCTATTGTTTCCCAGTAAAAAGATATCAAGTACGGACTTAAATTTGTTGAAAGATGTTATGTCCACTGTATGCTGTTGGAGGGCTTTCAACGTTTTACAGGCCCTAATGGTGAAGTAGTTTTTCCTCCTGTTTGTTAAGGTCCTTGTTATAAAAAGTTGTGTTTATCATGGCTTTGTATTGTAGGTTGCTTGACTTTGATGCTATGCTTATGTTACATTCTGTAACTAGCTGAGGGTCCCTTAGTATATTAAACAACATTAGGGTATCCCCTCTGTCCCTCCTTAACTGCAGGTCATACAGTTTAAGCGAATGAGCTCTTTCTGGATATAGTAATTCTGTAACTCTAGGAATTAATTGTGTACTTTTCCTTTAAATGTTATTCAATAGGCATTTATCCTTGACCAAATGGGGTGACCAAAAGGAGGCTGCATAGTCTAAATGTGGTCTTATGTATGCGTTATAAAGGGGGACAATGCAAGCCTTGCTTCTTGTTACAAATGGCTTTTTTATAGACCTGATTAATCATTTCGTTGTCAAAGCAACTTTTCTATAGAGCTGGCCTGGTGTTAGTGAGTCATTAATAAGTATTCCCAAGTCAATTTCTTTGATTACAGTCTTTATTGATGTACCATTTAATGTGTAATTGACTATATTGTTCATTTTACCTAGATGGATGACAGGACATTTGCCGGCATTAAATTCCATTTTGTTTATGGCTGCCCATTTTTATGTTTGCTTGCACACATGTGCAAGAAACACAGTGCCATGAACGGAGATTTCGGAGGTGTGTCACCTCCTCCTCCAATTCAGGCACTGGGCTGGCAGGCGCGGCCCCTGTAAGTCAATGCATTTTGGAGCTGTCTATGACACGCTCCAAAATGCAGTGGCATACAGTTGAAAGGGGGAGCTACGCTTGAGTGAGCACCGATAAGATATCGGCTGCTCACGCCGCAGCTCCCATGCCCTGCACAGACGTGCACGCCTCCGCATTGAATAGCCAACGGGTGCCCAATCCCGTTGGCTGATCGCCTCCCACAGTCCTTGTGCTACGCTGGGAGCCCACCCCAGCGTGGCAAACTGCTGGCATTTTTTGTTTTATTTTGCCGATGGGGTGCCAATCCACCGCCGGCTGAACGCCCCCAGCCCAGGCGCTGGGAGCCCACCCAGCATGGCAAACGCCCCACAACGCTTTTTATTTTAAGACCTGTAAAATAAAACTTGTCCCATGGCCCAGCCTCCCAACGCCTCCCACAACCGCACCCACCCACTGCGCACCCAGCCTCCCCGCACTCCCCCACCCCATACTTACTCGCGGACTCCGCGCGACGATCTTCGTGGACGGAACACGCTCTGCACTCTTCAAAGCCGACCGCCAACTGAGGAAATGCCGGTAAGCTGTATAATGGGTTACATAGGGGTTTCACCTTTATTGCATATCTCGGGCATTTTTGGGAATTTTTGCACCAAATTTCAACATAGGGTTATGACTTCTTCGAATTATGTCATTGTCATGGCGGTATTCGTAGTCGGCGGGTGATTTCGCCGCAGTGACTGTGCAGAGCAGTGATCGAAATCACCCTCAGACCTGAATACCACCATGAGAGTGACATCATTCAGAGAAGGGGTCCCAAAACACTATGTTGAAAATTTGGTGCCAAAATTCCAAAAAATGACTGTTTTACGAGCGTGCGTTTCGCAGTTCCTACGCAGGCTCGTAAGTTCGCAAAATTTCAATATTTTCACTCCAGATTTTCAACATTGCCATTTTACCACACCTTCTTATGAGTAGTATAGCTGTCATTTTTCACATCTCACCCAAAATGTGTTTCCACCCAGGTAGTGCAGAATGGCGCAGTCGGTGTGCGAAATCAATGTACGGGACAAATTAAGAAAATCACAGTGACACTGTTCATGAGCAGAGGTCTTAAAATGGCTATGTTGAAAATTTGGTGAAAAAATTCCCAAAAATGACTGTTTTACGAGGGTGCATTGCGCAGTTCCCACGCACACCTCGTGAAGGTCGCGAAATTTTCAATATTTTCACCCAGATTTCCAACATTGCCATTTTATCACACCTTCTTATGAGCAGTACAGCTGTCATTTTTCACATCTCACCCAAAACGTGTTTCTGCCCATGTAGCACACAATGGCGCAGTCGGTGTGCGAGATCAATGTACGGGACAAATTAAGAAAATCACAGTGACACTGTTCATGAGCTCAGGTGTTAAAATGGCTATGTTGAAAATTTGGTGAAAAAATTCCTAAAAATGACTGTTTTACGAGGGTGCATTGCGCAGTTCCTACGCACACTCGTAAGTTCACGAATTTTCAATATTTTCACTCCAGATTTTCAACATTGCCATTTTACCACACCTCCTTATGAGCAGTATAGCTGTCATTTTTCACATCTTGCCCAAAATGTGTTCCCACCCATGTAGTGCACAATGGCGCAGTATGTGCAAAATCAATGTATGGGACACATTAAGAAAATCACAGTGACACTGTTCATGAGCAGAGGTCTTAAAATGGCTATGTTGAAAATTTGGTGAAAAAATTCCTAAAAATGAATGTTTTACGAGCGTGCGTTGCGCAGTTCCTATGCATGCTCGTAAGTTTGAAATTTAATATTTTCACTCCAGATTTTCAACATTGCCATTTTATTACACTTCCTTATGAACAGTACAGCTGCCATTTTTCATATGTCGCCCAAAATGTGTTTTCGCACATGTAGCGCACAATGGTGCTGTTGGTGTGCGAAAGCAATGTTTAGGACAGATTAAGAAAATCACAGTTACACTGTTCATGAGCAGAGGTCTTAAAATGGCTATGTTGAAAATTTGGTGACAAAAGTCCATAAAATGACTGTGTTACGAGTGAGCAATGTGCAGTTTCCACGCACCCTCGTAAGTTCATGACTTTGTAATATTTTCAGTCCAGATTTTCACCAGTGGCATTTTTTCACACTTCCTTATGAACAGTACAGCTGTCATTTTTCACAACATGGCTGAAGTGTGTTTTCACACTTTCAGCGCTGAGATGCATTGTCACTGTGGGGAATCATTGTTCGGCACAGATAAAGAAAAGCACAGTGACACTGTTCATGATCGGAGGCACCAAAATGCCTGAGTTGACAACTGCTGTAAAATATCCCCAACCTAATTATATTACTGGTGAGCGCACAGTTTCAGTGTACGCCATGACTTCACCATTTTTAAATATTTGTACTGCAGATTTGCAACATTGCCATTTTTACACCTCCCCATGAACAGTACAGCTGTCATTTTTACATCCTGTTCGAATTTTTGCACCTGTGGTGCTAAATCAGCATCTGGGCTGTGCATAAGCAGCTTGCTAACAAACTGATATTCCTGTTCATGAGGTGGGGTCACAAAAAAAACATGTTGAAAATTTGGAGTGAAAATACCAACGAATGCCTGCGGTATTAGGGTTTCCAACCATAACGCCCAACCCTGTAGAGAATGACAGGCATCAGGGGTGTGACTTGGGATTCTTGCCTGTAATGCTCATACCATTCCACACCCTGCAACCAGTGAGAGGTATCGAGGTATGCCTTGGACTCTTCCAGCCCCAAAGTTCACCCCATTCTCCTATCGCACCCATCTCACCGCATTTCTAATGAAATGGGGTGCGCATAAGGGCCAAACACCCTAAGGAACACCATGACACTTGTCAGTAATCTGCAGGTTGGGGTGTGGTGAAATGGTAAGGCCATTATACCTGATGACCCAAATGCACACCCCAATGCCTGTCACTCTCTGCAGGGTGGTGGTGGGATTGGCTTCAGTTCAGTACTTCACTGCCATTCCTATTATGCAGCTCTGTAACTTCTACATTACCACTGCCAATGCCAGCAAGCAAACATTCGGCATTGACAAATGCTTGTTTGATATGATGTAGGTCATTCATGAGCAGTCTAACTGTATCTACAGTGTCAACTTCTGAGCTAATTTTAGTATGATCAACAAATTTGCTTATGTTACACTGGACATGTTCATGTAGGTCACTTATAAATATTCAAAAAAGTGTAGGGCCAAATATGGAACACTGAGAGACCCCACTAGTGACCCCAACCACCTTAGATAATCATCCAGAGACTATAACTTGTTGTGACCTTTCCCAAAGCCTCTCCTCAATCCATTTCACAATGTATATGTTCAATCCCATTTGAATAATTTTTTCAATTAAGTGGACATGTGCAACAAGATTGAATGCCTTCCTGAAGTCAAGGAAGACAACGTCCACTGGTATCCCTTTATCCAGACTGCCATTCACCTTTTCATAAAATGTGATTACATTTGTTGTACAAGAGTGTCCTTTTTGGAAGCCATGTTGTGTTAGGTCACCAATTCCTTTTTCTGTAATTTCTATGTCCAATTGTTTTTTTTTTTTTTAATCATCTCCAGGGTTTTACACACAATGGATGTTAAACTTATGGTCCAAATTTCTCTGCAGAGGATTTACTGCCTTTTTTTTATGTATTGGTACTACCAATGCTGTTTTCCATTCTCTTGGTACTTCCCCTAACAGTAATGTTTTATTAAAAAGAATAGTAAGGTTTGGAGTTAATTGGTCTCCTGTGACTTAAATGAAGTAATTGTTGATTTTATCTGGGCCAGGGGATGAATTACTTTGCATTAATTTCATAGCATTGTTATCCTCATCACTAGTAATAGTAACGTATCCTGTGTTGGTGGTCGTCCCTGGTAAGTTACTGGATTCTTTTGGTGTGAATACTTATCCGAAATAATCATTAAAAGCATCAGCTACCACAACTGGTTCCTTAAGTTCCACTCCATTTACAATGAGGGGGCCTAGGTTATTTTCCTTTTTTTTGTTGGTTTGTTTATTATTTATGTAGGCATAAAATTATTTTTGGTGTCTTTAGTTATAGAGAGTTTAAATTCAAGTTTTCTGTGTTCTTGTCTAATTACATTTTTGACCTTTCTTTGTTCATTTTTAAACATTACTTTATTATGTTCACTTGAGTTTCTTTTGTACCTTATAAAGGCCCTTTCCTTTCATTTTATATGTTTTCTAATCTTAGATGTTAACCAGGGTGGAATTTTACCTTTTTTATTACGTTTTTGTTTCAGGGATATGTACATATTTTTGGGGTCCTAAATAATGTATTTTAGTAAGGCCCAACATTCCTCTACAGATAAGTCCATCATAGCTGTCTGTCAGTCTAGAGACTGTGAAGCTTCCTTGATTTTAAAATAAATCCCCTTTTGGTTGTTGAACTGATGTGTAGATTGCCTATAGTGATAATTGTGTTTACTGATGTTAAAGGTAACAGCTGTGATCGCTATTTGCCAAGGGGGCAGAAACTCCTAAAGCCGTAATATCAGATGGTAGGTTTGTCAGTACTAAATCCAAAATATTTCCCCCTCTGGTCAGTTCTAATACTAGCCATTCTAGTCCTGTATTTAATGTGTCCAGAAATAATTATTTGGTAGGAGAAACAGTGGTCAAATTATCTCAGTCTATACCAGGCATGTTATAGTCACCCACCAGCACTAAATATGTATTTTCTGTAATATCTGAAATCCACTGACATGTAATTGGATCTTGTGGAAGTGATGTGGATGGAGGCCTAAAGAAGTTCCCTATGCATATTTTTTACCATTATGACCTGTAATTTGAATAATGATACATTCACCTTTGTAGGCTAGATTATTAGAAGAGTATTCCGAGGATTTAATGGAAGTTTTACATTAATACAAACACCTCCACCTTTTCTTTTAACTCTGTTCTTTGTAGTGCAGTTCTAAAGACCCTTTTATGGGAAATAGCATTCCCTAAATATTAAACGTTTTAATTGGTTTGCCTGTATTTTTTTATTATGCATGTTTTAATTGTTATTATGTATAGCGCCTTGACACTTGAAAGGTGCCTTATAAATGCAAATTATTATTATTATAACTATTCATATCCCTGGATTTTATTGTACCATTCTGATGTCTCATCCCACCAGATTTCACAGATAGCAGCTATGTCAATGTGATGGACTGGTAGTGAAGCTGTAAATTCACCTATTTTTGCCCCATTTACACATCTTGCATTTGTAACTAGTATCTTGAGGCCATCCTTTACTTGGTGTGTTTTATGTACAGTAATTTGGGACCTATGTTGCCCTTCAAAATGAGTTTAAATGAGAGTCATTGTATTTCAGCATAGTTTTTCCCAGGCTGTTACTCACCCTTTTGTTCAGATCTAGCCCATCCCAGCGAAATAGGCTTGGATTATTAGAAAATGTTTCTCAGCGAGTTAAGCAATGAATGTTCTTTTTAAGGAGCATTTCCTGAGCCATTCATTAATGCTTTTAATTTTTGCCTGTTTGCTTTTACCAGTTCTTGGTACCGGCAGGATCTCAGATATACAAATTTCATAGCCTCCTTTTTCTGGTGATGAGACCTGGGAGATATAATCTTTTTGAACCTCCCCTGTGGATGACTTGTTTATATCATTGGTACAAACGTGTAGAACCACAAAGGGATTTATTCTTGCATTTTTTAGAATATTTGGAGCTATTTGTTCAATGTCCCTAATTCTGGCTCCCCTGAAAGCTTGAACAAGTGTGATTTTTTTGTCCATGTTACATACAGTATGTTCCCATCAACATATTTAATTATTTAGTCCCCTAGGATGAGCACCTCTCTGCTTGCTTCATCACCGTCTATATGATTTTTTTTCCTAAACATCATGATTGGTGTTTGTGTCAGTTTGTCTCACCAGGCTATTGGTATCTATTTTATTATGCACAAAGCTAGAATCAAAACTGGTTTTGTTTGGGGGTATGGTTACATGGGCATCTAATGGTTCATCTAAAACTGTCTCACTCTGAGTTGTGTTACGTACAGTATGGGATGTACCTGGCACTTTGTTCTAGACTTTTGTCTTAGCGTGTATTTCACCTACATTCTTAGTCTGCATTATTTTTGGGCTCTGTGAGATGAAAATTCCTAAGTATTTCAGGGTGGCTGGGTGCCAGGTGCCTTCCCATTGCATAGTTTGTGATTTGAAGGTGTGATAGTTAAGTGGCAAAACGCAAGATTTTGTGATGTTGAGTTTGTAACAAGAGAGAGTGCCAAATTCTTGTAGTAAGTTTAGAGCATGGGGGATGGAGTGGGCTGGGCCTTCTGGGTGCAAAAGTATATCATCTATATAAGTGGAGATCTTGTATCACTTCTCTCCCACTTTCACACCCTTGATGTATACATCTAGCTGGAATCTTCTGGTCAGTGGCTATATGCATAGGTTGAAAAGGTATGGTGAGAGGGGGCATCCTTGTCTGGTGCCCGCCTGTAGGTTGAGTGGTGCTGTAAGGGTGCCATTACATAGGATCTTGGAGATTGGGTGCGAGTACAGTAATTTGACCCATTTTGTGAAGGACTCTGGGAACCCAAATTTGTTTAGGGTTTTGAATAGGAAAGGCCAAGAGACTCTTCTGAAGGCCTTTTCTGCATTAAGGGAGAGGAGAGCAGTGGAGTTGGGTGACCCTCTGGAGGCTGCAAGAATGTGAGATAGTTTCCGCAAGATGTCGGAGGCTAACTTTCCTTTCATAAAGACTGCCTGTTGTGGGACTATCAGGTAGCCTGTCAGCTTGTTCAGCCATGTAGCAAGTATCTTTGCTAAGACTTTCAGGTCAGTGTTGAGAAGTGAGATGGTCCTGTATAGGTCCATTTGATCTGGGTCTTTATCTGGTTTGGCAAGTAGTGTGATGATTGCCTCTTGCATGAGTGAGTCAAGATGGTTGGTTCCTTTCACTTCACTGAATAGCTGGGTCAGAGGACATGTGAGCTCTTGTTCTAGTGGTTTATAAAAGTTTGTAGAAAAGCCATCAGGGCCCGGAGCCTTCTCAAGGGTTAGAGTGGATATCGCCTGCATGACCTCTTGTTCAAATATCAGAGCCCCTGGGCTCTGCTGGTCCTCAGAGGTGATTTTGGTAGGTTGGCTTTCTCTAGGAAGCTTTGGATATCTGTTAGGGGTATAGAAGTCTTTCTGGCATATAGTGCCCTATGGTATTCATGGAACGCTGATGTGATTTCTGGTGGGTATGTGAGAAGTTTGCCAGTTGTGTCTCAGATAGAGAGGATTGCATTTTGGTGCTCCTGTCATTTAAGTAAAAAAGTTAATAGTCTCCCTGCCTTCCCACCTTGATCCATGTAGCTGGTTTTGGCTCTGAATCTGGCAAATTCTGCCTGATTATGCATGAGCTTCCTTTTTTTTAAATTAGACATATCCCACCACCTGGCCCTCCCTCTCAGCACCCACCATCCCACAACCTCCCAGAAACATAACAATGGGGGTGCCCAATCCCCAGTGTCACAATTGCCATTTTCTTTTTTTAATTAATTAGACATATCCCCCACCCAACCCTCCCTCTAAGCACTCACCACCCTACCCTGAAATACAACAGCAACACTGGGAGTGCCCAATCCCCAGTACTGAGAGCAGCAATCCATTTTTGGGAACACCCTCATACCATGTGGTTATTTTTATTTTATTTTTTTGAATCACCCACATCACCTGACCATCCCACTCAGCACCCGCACCCCACTCCCTCCTAGGAAATGTAGCAGTGACACTAGAGGTGCCCAATCCCCCAGTTCAGGAATCCTTGGTCTTTATGTTTATTTTATATGTGTAAAAAAAAAATCCATCAATGTCTTTTGCAGGCATTAGACTCCTCCCACATGATCCTCCCACTCAGCACCCATCACTTCACACACCTCCAAGCCCTTACTTACCAATCGGGGGTCCAATATCATAATCCTCTCTGGACTGCAGCCGTGTCTTCACTTTTCAAAGCCAGACCACCAGCTGAGGAAACAGATATGCAGTTCAATGTATTTCAATGGGGTTTTGAATTTAGTGCCATAACTTGGCCATTTTTGCATATTTTTGGGCCAAATTTTCAACATGCCTTTTTTGGGACCCCACCTCATGAAAATACGAACATACAAAATTGCTGGCAGAAAAAGGTCCACAGATCTATCAAATCTGCCCGATATTCATATCACTACAGCTGCCCTACCCCCCACCTAAACCACTCTCTTCCTCCTCTTTTCCGGTCCTTCCCCATTTTGTGTT
The DNA here is from genome assembly GCA_016271365.2 of Neoceratodus forsteri. NCBI lineage: Eukaryota > Metazoa > Chordata > Ceratodontiformes > Ceratodontidae > Neoceratodus > Neoceratodus forsteri. The sequence continues at coordinate 1,057,075,555 of CM057451.1, read as the reverse complement.
TTTGCCTGTACTAATCCTGCCCTTGTGTCTGTCACAACCTTGCTTAAAGCTATCCACTGTCCTTTGAATGTTTAACTCCTCTGGCAGTGCATTCCAACCTAACAACACTCTCTCTGTGAAGTACTGCCTCCTCACCTCCCTCCTAAACCTTTCCCCTTCCAACTACAGACTGTGCCCCCTAGTTAACCTTCCCCCCTTAGGAGGAACAGTCCTCCCTCCCTGACTTTGTTTATGCCTTTCAAGTACTTAAAGGTCTTTATCAAGGCTGTTGGTTAACTAGGATCTGCTGCTTATCCATTAGGTAGGGAAATGGGCAGACTGGGTGGGCCAAGCGGCCCTTATCTGCAATCACATTCTATGTTTCAATGTCCCCTCTTACCCTTCTGTATTCCAGCGAGTACATGTTGAGCTCTTTCAACCTCTCCTTGTATAGCAACTCCCCTAGTCCCATGATCACTTTTGTAGCCCTACACTGCACCCCCTCCAGTAATCTCACATCCATTTTGAGGTATGGGCACCAGTACTGTACACAGTATTCCAAGTGGTCTCACCAGATCTATGCTAATGGCAGGATGACCTCCCCCTTTCGAGAGGTGACCCCTCCGGCAATGCACCCCATATTCCTATTTGCCCATGCTGCAGCTCTCCTACACTGTGCAGATACCTTCATGTCCCTTGTGACTATTACCCCCAGGTCTCTTTCCTCCTCTGAAGCCACTACCCACTCTCCCCCAGCCAGTAGCTGTTCTTGGTATTTCCGTCTCCGAGGTGCATGACCTTGCACTTCTTAGTGTTAAACCCCATCTGTCACTCCCTAGACCAGTGTTCAAGTTTAGCTAGATCCTTTCTGAGTGCCCACCTCTCTTCCTCATTTTCCACTTTTACACAAATCTTAGTGTCATCCATGAACAGGCAGATCTTACTCTTGACCCCCTCTGCAATGTCTCCAGCAAAGACATTGAACAAAACAAGGCCCAGAACTGAACCCTGTGGTACACCACTCGTTACTGGCCATGGCTTGGATGCCTCCCCCCCTTACAATTACCCTCTGAACAAAGCCACTGTCATTAGGCAGATCTGTCCCAAAAGGTGATTTTGCAGTCCCTGAACAAAATCACCCTTTGGGCAGGAGATGAAAATTATCTCTGTCCTTGTTCATGAGGTGGGGCCATAAGAAGGCTATGTTGAAAACATGGTGTAAACATATTAAAAAACAACAAAGTTATGAGCCTACACTGAATTTTGTGAACGCAGACTCATAACTTTGGTAATTTTCAATATTTTTCTCCCAAATTCACAACATAGCCATATCTTTATAGCACCTCACAAGTGTGATGGCAGTCATTTTTCAAATCCTGGCAAAAATGTTTTTTTTACATATTTAGAGGTAATTTCACTGTCCCTGTGTGAAATCACCTTTTGGGCAGCAGTTGAAAAATGTTCTCTGCCCTTGTTCATGAGATGGGGTTATAAGAAGTCTATGTTGAAAACTTGATGTAAAAATATTAAACAACAACAAAGTTATGTGCCTATGTTGACTTTTGCAAATATAGGCTCATAACACTGGTAATTTTCAATATGTTTTACCCCAAATTTACAGTATTGCCATATCTTTACAGCACATCATGAATGTGACAGCTGTCATTTTTCAAATCCTGTCCCAAATGTTCTTTTACATCTTGACAGGTGATTTCGTGGCCCCTGCATAAAATCACCTTTTTGGTAGGAGTTGAAACTTTTCTCTGTCCTTGTTCATGAGGTGGGGTGGTAAGAAGGCTATGTTGAAAATTTGCTGTAAAAATATTAAAAAACAATAAACTATAAGCCTATGTTGAATTTTGAAAATACAGGCTCATAATGTTGGTAATTTTCAATATTTTTACCCCAAATTTACAACATAGCCATATCTTTATAGTATCTCATGAATATGACAGCTGTCATTTCTCAAATCCTGGCCAAAATGTTTTTTACATCCCGAAAGGTGATTTTGTGGCTCCTGCACAAAATCACATTTAGGGCAGGAGTTGAAAAATTTCTCTGCCCTTGTTCATGAGGTGGGGCCATAAGAAGGCTATGTTGAAAATTTGGTGTAAAAATATTATAAAACAATAAAGGTATAAGCCTGCATTTAATTTGGTACCGGGTCAATGTGTTGTACACTTAATAGCATACGACAGAAGTGCTTAACAGAAACAGCATTGTACATGAAAGCGAGAGGGTGCGATACCATGAATGATTCTGTGCATAGTACTGCACCTTCTCGCTGTCCCAGGCAGAGGATAAGACCTCTGTTGGAATGGGCTTCCACCGAACAGCTGCCGTTGCTCGACAAGATGAGCAACTGGCAGCAAGGGATGGAAGCAGGGTGTTTGGGACTGAGTTCAATTTCCTGTCCCAGACGCATAGTCAATTTTAGGGGTTTTGCTTTGTGCTATATTCACTGTAACCACCGGTTAGGAATCTTAATTGGGGGGTATTTGCAGGTCTTGGGCAGAGCCCCTGCAGAAAAAAGACATACATGCTACATGCAAAAATCACGCCTGTATTGGCAGACGCTTTAATGCATGTGGCATAATGTCTTGCGACATTATGACCCCACGCCATTGAATTTTGTGAATGCAGGCAGTAATTTTCAATATTTTTACCCCAGATTTACAACATAGCAATTTCTTTACCGCACCTCATGAATGTGATAGCTGTCATTTTTCAACTTCTGGCCAAAATGGTTTTTTTGCGTCGTAAAATTTGAATTTGCAGTCCATGCACAAAATCCCCTTTTGGTCTAGAGTTCAACATTTTCTCTGCCCTTCCTCATGAGGCAGGGTCATAACAAAGCTATGTTGAAAATTTGGTGTAAAAATATCAAAAAACTAATTTTCAATATTTTTATCCAAAATTCCTTGGCTGCAGCCCTATCAGCTCTGGTCAGATTTTGTTTATGTATAGGCACACAGCTCATTGTTGCCAGCAGGGGTTGTGCTTTGTGCCTAGACCACCAGTTAGGGTCTTTGCTTGGGCTGCTCTCGAAGATCTATATTCCAACAAGTTTAGGGCACTGACAGTTGGCTCTCAACTTGCTCAAATTTTGTATATTTAGGACATTGTGCTAACTTGCACTCACATAGACCCTTTGCTAGGAGAAAACTCAGACTTTTGAATATGGACACTATGTTTGTTAATGCTGTTTCCTCATCTCTCAGATTGCTACTATAAAAGGCATTCTGTTTCAGTTATCTCACCTGGTCAACAAAATAAAAAATAAATAAATAAAATAAAATAATGGAACAGGAAACTTTCAGCAAGTACTGGTATGATGATTACTTGAGGTGAAAGTCCAGCACCCTTTAGCAATTTAGTTAGTTACAGTAGTTAATAGTTTACTGTTCGGTCATAATTAAAAGAACATTACAATATAAAAAAACAATGAAAAGTACAGTTATTGACATGTTTCAGAAAGCAGACGTGTCATAAATACATAAACTGTAAAAAGTGCATTTTTACTTTACCAGATCACCACATACGATCCAGCAATCTCTATCTTGCCTACATCCCAGAGGCATAGTTCTTAGTTCTCATTCATATTACTTAAATTTATTTATTAACATCTCGGATAAATACCTTTGAGCTAAAAGCTTATTTACAGATGTTCCATGTCGTCAGATTACATTATACAAACAATGAAGAGTTAAACAACATTACAAAATTGCAAGACAGAAGGATAAAAATTACAAATTCATAGAGTTTACAGATAAGGTAAAACTAAGTTAAATTGCAAGCCTTAAACAAGGGTTGGAAGAGGTAGGGAGGTGTGGTGTATAAGGTGAGAGGTAAGATGCATAAAATAAGCAGGTACTGGGTAGCAAGATAGCTGCAGGGAAAAAATTGAATGTAGGTAATTTGTAACGCACATTATGATATGTTCATCCTCAGCTGTAAACAGCAGAGCTTAAATTAATTTATTATAACCCCCTTTAAGAGTATTCAAAACTGACTCTAACCATACATGCCCCCACAATGCAAAGCATGATGGGCTGCATATGCAGATCACCACAGAATATTATGCTGGTTCAACTTAAAGCAGAAATGCATGGTGCTTCTCACACAGTTTGCAAAGGGTGCCAACAGAAGACATAGACATGTGTTTCATCCTACCAGGACTCATCAGTATGCCCAGGCCAAATGCCCCTTGGGGTAACCATTGCCTCTGTGCTTGCGCACAGAGGTTCTTTGTCTTTTAAATAAGTTTTTGTTTTAATTGGGTTCACCACAACATAATCCAGATAGACCATCTTAGGGTAGCTGGTTCATTCCACTGGGGTGTCTAACAGACGAGGCATGCTGATGAGTCCTGGTAGGATGAAACACATGTCTGTATCTTCTGTTGGCACCCTTTGCAAACTGTGTGAGAGGCCTTTCGGCACCATGCATTTCTGCTTTAAGTTGAGCCAGCATAATATTCTGTGGTGATTTGCATATGCAGCCCATCATGCTTTGCATTGTGAGGGCATGTGTGATTTTGTATTTCTTTGAAACTTGGCTTCCCAGCCAAATGCCCCTTGGGGTAACCATTGCCTCAGTGCTTCTTAACAGAGGTTCTTTGACTCTAACCATGGCCAGCCCAGTAGATTGGTGGGCTACAGGGTGGGGCACCTCACTTTCTGCCATGCTTATGACTCAGTTTCAGGAAAGGAAGTGGGCCACTGGGGGAGGGAGGATTTTTTTTTCCAATCATTTTTTTGTCTCCTTCAGTCACTGGCCTGCCTCCATCTGACCAGGTCCCCCTAGCCCCATTACCAAACTTCTCTGGGTCTTACCTTGTCTCCAATGATCCTCTGCCACAGTATCTGGTCCAAGGCATCCAGACACCGGTGTGGGGCCTGCTAGGGTTTAGGCCATCATCTCATCCTGGCTCTGGGTTTCACACAGTTTTCTTCTCAGAGGGCTTCCTGTTGCATGCATTGATACTTTGTGAGAGCTCTGCCTCCAAGAGATGCCCCCTTGCATCTGATGGCAGGAGCCCTTTCCCCTGGTGTTTCACCACACTGCCATCTAAATTACTCTAGGTGGCAGTGGCCGAGCATGACCCTTGTACCCTCCCCACCTGAAGGGGAAAACAGTCCTAGAAATGCATAGCCCTCCCACCTCCCCTCCCCTCACCCACCCTCAAGTAACCCACATCCATTTCTGAACCCAGGTCGCTGGCATGACTGGAGGTGAGATCAAAGTGCCTCACCCTCCACTGCACTGACATGGCTATGAAGAATAGAGCATCCTTAGGACAGCTCTCCTCCCTTAGAGATAGGGGTGAGTGTGTCCTGCTGTTCTGATGCCACCATGAAGTGTCAGATTGGCAGCCCAGTGAGACCACACAGGAGGAAGAACCCCACACACAGGACATTGGGATGTCTCTGTGGAGGAAGCTTTGCACATCACTTTCAATTGTACGTGACATGGGGCAGCGGTGAAAATCAAAGCTGAAAGAAAATCCCCAACTACAGGAAGGAGGCATAGTCCCTCACAGGTCCCACACTGATGACCAGGCACCCCCACAGTCCAACAGAGGATGATGAAGGGGAAAAACTAAGCCCCAGAAAAACTGGTTGATGGGCTGGAAGGACCAGTCAGAACAGGACAGTCAAGACAGACAAGGTGGCAAAAAATGTAAATTACAAAAAAAATGGCTCTAACCGGTTTTCTGGCTTTTGTGTACAATGGGCATTGAAAGATCACATGCAAGAGGACCTCGAGGCCACCTGTCTGGCAGTTACATAACTTACATTGGGATCTAACTTTTTGTTGAATCTAGCATGCAAAACATTTCTCTGAAAGATTTTAGATCAGTAAATGTTATACATTCTTCATTTATTGTGTTCGGCAATGACATCCAAGTAGAATAGAAATAAAGAAACATAGAAATATAAAAAACAGAAACACAAAAGGTTTTGGCAGGGAAGGACCAGTAGACCCATCCAGACTGCTGTTTTCCCCTGCCTAAAATTACACCCTAGACCCTACTTTGTCACAGGTGTCCTTCCCTCCTCCCTTTCTTCTGCATACTATAACCATGTGCCTATTCCACCAATGTTTGAAGCTCCCCACAGTCTTTGCCCCCCCCCACCTATTCTGCCAGGCTGATCCAGGCATCCATTATACTTTCTGTAAAGAAATATTCACTCATATGCCTCTTAACCCTCCCCCAAGCTTCATAGCATGCCAACACATTCTGGTGCTTCTCTTCCTTTGAAAGAGGTTCCCTGCCTGCACTGTGTTCACCCCCCCAGGTACTTATAGGCCTCAATCAAGTCTCCTCTCACTTTTACATCTTCCAGGTAGTACATGTTGTGCTCCTGCAACCTCTCCTCATATGGATTGTCATGCAAACCCTGCACTATTTTAGTGGCTCTCCTCTGGATTGCTTCTACCATGTTGATGTTTTTGTGGTGGTGCAGTCTCCAGATCTGGATGCTGTACTCCAGGTTAGGTCTTACAAGTGATAGATACAGAAGCAACACCAGTTCCCTTCTTCTGCTAGAGATCCACCTACCTATGCACCCCAGCATCCAGCTCGCCTTACCTACTACTCTGCAACCTTGAGATCAGCAGATATGATCACCCCATAGTACCTACCTTGCTTGGTAACTGTAAGTACTCCCACATCTTATTCATAGCTCCCACATTACCCCATCCCAGGTGCATGACTTTACACCTCTTGGCACTGAAACCCAGCTGCCACTCCCTAGATAACTCCTCTAGTTTCTCCAGATCAGTGTGAATTCCCAACACCCCTTCGGTGTCCACACTGTTGCAAATGTTTGTATCACCTGGAGAGAGACACATCTTCCTCTTTAGTTTCTCAGCATTGTCACTTATAAAGACTTTGAAGAGGACATGGCCCAGTACTGATCCCTGTGGTACTCCACTGGTCACTGCCTTCTCATATAAGAGATGACATTTACCACCATCCTCTGTTTCCTATCTTTCAACCAGTTTGATATCCAGCATACCACCTTCTCATCCCCCCAGGTTGCAAAGTTTCTTTATCAGCCTCCTGTATGGTACAGTGTCAAATGCTTTACTGAAGTCCAGAAAGGCCACATCCACTGCCCTCCCCTTATGCTCCTCCATAGTTACCCAGTCAGTAAAATCTATGAGATTTGTTTGACATGACTTCCCCCTGTGAAGCCATGCTGCCAGTGATTCTGCAGCCTATAAGTCTCCAGGTACTCTTTCAGTCTTTTCTTTAGCAAGGACTGTGTCATAGAGGGGCATAGGACAAAAAATATAGTCAAACCAAGAGAAGTTACAGCATTTTCAAGTAATGTTCTATTCTTATCAAAAACAATGAAATATAAAAATTTAAATTGTGCAGGATAGCTCTTCATATAGGCAATAAAAAGAAAGAAAATCCTACGTCTAAGAGTCCTCCCTCAATTTAAATCTCATTCTATTTCTCACTGAACAAAATGTTGTTCACTTTTTATAACATGTCTCTTCCTGGCAGTTTAAATTCTGCATCCTAATTGTTGTATGTTGCATCTCCTGTTTCTCACAAAATATACCACAACTTTGTCAATTTCTTTTCTAAGGCCAGATTGATGAGCAAATCCATTCCTGACAGGAGCAACGAAATAACATATTTTGTCCCAGAGATGGTTCCCTGTTGACAATTCTGTAAACAAGCCCGAGGATGTCAACATGCATCTCAAGGTCAACCCTCCACATTACAGATTGTTATTTTTTTAAGTAACCCAAATAGCTTGCTCAATCATTTCAACAATATGAACATATACATTTGAAACCAAGGAATCCTAGTGTCACATAAACATTGACATACGTATTTTTTTTAACCACAGAGAAAATATGGGAGAAAGAAAAAATAGAAACAACTAATGAAAGAAGGGAGATAATGGGGGAAATTTTGGGACCATCAGAGTGGCCAATTCCCATGTGCCACACAAAAAAAAATGTTATTGCACAATCAGACAAGCAAGAGATGGACCAGTGGCAAAATAGGAGGTGACAAAATAGATTGTTGCTTTTAACGCTCTCTGTATAACAAATGGGACTGGGTCCTTCCCAATCCTGTTACAGATTACACTATCTTCCCTAATGCTGATGTGAGACTGATCAGTCTGAAATTGCTGGCTTCCTCCTTGTTGTCACTCTTGTGCAGAGGGACCACATCGGCCCTCCTTTCTTCTTCTGGAACCACCCCCATCTCCAATGAGGTGCTAAATAGTGTTGCCAGAGGAGCAGCTAACACCATTCTCAGTTCCGTAAATGCCCATGGGTGGATCATGTCTGGCCCCATCAGCTTCTTTTCCTTAAGGGTTTCCAACCCACAGCAGCCTCTCTCATCTGTAAATGGACTTGTGCCCACAACTACCCCCCGGTGCTGGTTAATGCATATTGTTTCATCCTCTCCCCGTTCTTCCACTGTGAATACTGTGCAAAAATATTTGTTTAGGATTTTACGTTTTCCTTGGTCTACCACTGCACAATCCCCCCTTCCAGGTCTCCTGATCTTCTGTCTACCACTGCTTGTCCTCCTGTTTTCACTCACTTACCTGAAGAAAGTCTTATCCCCATTCTTTACCTCCTGGTGATACTTTTCTCAGTTTGAGCCTTTGCCATCCTTACATACCTTCCTGCTGCCCATTGTTTCTCTAGATATACTGTCCTGTCTGCCTCCATTTGGGACTCTCAAATAAAGGTTACAATCATTATGTTTGCTTGCACACATGTGCAAAAAACATAGTGCCATGAACGGAGATTTCGGAGGTGTGTCACCTCCTCCTTCAATTCAGGCACTGGGCTGGCAGGCGCGGCCCCTGTAAGCCAATGCATTTTGGAGCTGTCTATGACACGCTTCAAATGCAGTAACCTCCCCAGTTAAAGGGGAGCTACGGCTTGAGTGAGCACCGATAAGATATCGGCTGCTCCGCAGCGCCTTCTACGCACAGACAGAGCGTGTGTGCCCCGTACTGAATAGCTGACGGGTGCCCAATCCCGTCAGCTGAATCTCCCACCAAGTCCTTGTGCCATGCTGGGAGCCCACCCCAGCGTGGCAAACCGTCTGGCGTTTTTGTTTTTTATTTTGCCGCAGGTGCCCAATCCCCGTCAGCTGAACGCCCCAAGTCTTTGTGCCACACTGGAGCCCACCCCAGTGTGGCAAACATCCTAACGTCTTTTTTATTTTAAGACCTGTAAAATAAAAACTGTCCATGGCGTCTCCCAACGCCCCTCCCACAACCCGCACCCACCACTGCGCACCCAGCCTCCCGCACCCCCATCCCATACCACCTGCGGACTCTGGCGCCGATCTTGATGGACGGGAACACGTCTGCACTCTTCAAAGCCGACCGCGAACTGAGGAAATGCCGGTAAGCTGTATAATGGGTTACATAGGGGGGTTTCAACTTTATTGCATATCTCGGGCATTTTTGGGAATTTTTGCACCAAATTTTCAACATGGGGTTTTTGGGACCTCTTCTCATGAATTATGGCACTGTCATGGCGGTATTCATTCGAAGGGTGATTTCGCGCAGTGACTGCGCGAGTGACTGTGAAATCACCCTTCGGGCCCAAATACTGCCATGACAGTGACATCATCATGAGAAGAGGTCCAAAAACCTGTTGAATTTAGGAAAATCAAAATGACTGTTTTACTGAGTGCGTTGTGCGCAGTTCATCGAAGGCTCATAGGTTGCGAAATTTCAATATTTTCACTCCAGATTTTCAACATTGCCATTTTACCACACCTTCTTATGAGTAGTATAGCTGTCATTTTCACATCTCACCCAAAATGTTTCGCACCATGTAGCGCAGAATGGCGCAGTCGGTGTCTTGAAATCAATGTACGAACAAATTAAGAAAATCACAGTGACACTGATCATGAGCATAGGTCTTAAAATGGCTATGTTGAAATTTGGTGAAAAAATTAAAATGACTGTTTTATTTAGGTGCATTATGAGTTCCTACGCACACCAGAAGGTTCTTAATTTTCAATATTTTCACTCCAGATTTTCAACATTGCCATTTTATCACACAATCTTATGACAGTACAGCTGTCATTTTCACATGTCACCCAAAGCGTGTTTCTGCCCATGTAGCACACAATGGGCAGTCGGTGTCCGGATCAATGTACAGGACAAATTAAGAAAATCACATTGACACTGTTCATGAGCTCAGGTGTTAAAATGGCTATGTTGAAAATTTGGTGAAAAAATTCCTTAAAATGACATGTTTCTGCCGCGTGCTAACAGCTCCTGTGCACGTCAGAAGTTCACGAATTTTCAATATTTTCACTCCAGATTTCCAACATTGCCATTTTACCACACCTTCTTATGAGTAGTATAGCTGTCATTTTTCACATCTCACCCAAAGCGTGTTTCCGTAATGTAGCGCACAATGGCACAGTCGATTGTCTTGAAATCAATGTCTGGGACAAATTAAGAAAGTCACAGTGACACTGTTCATGAACAAAGTCTTAAAATGGCTATGTTGAAAATTTGGTGAAAAATTCCTAAAATGACTGTTTCTGAGGTGCATTGCGCAGTTCCTGCACACTCGTAAGTTCGTAATTTTCAATATTTTCACTCCAGATTTTCAACATTGCCATTTACCACACTCCTTATGAGTAGTACAGCTGTCATTTTTCACATCTTGCCCAAAATGTGTTCCCGCCCATGTAGTGCACAATGGCGCAGTATGTGCAAAATCAATGTATGGGACACATTAAGAAAATCACAGTGACACTGTTCATGAGCAGAGGTCTTAAAATGGCTCTGTTGAAAATTTGGTGAAAAAATTCCTAAAAATGACTGTTTTAAGAGCGTGCGTTGTGCAGTTCCTATGCATGCTCGTAAGTTTGCAAATTTAATATTTTCACTCCAGATTTTCAACATTGCCATTTTATTACACTTCCTTATGAACAGTACAGCTGCCATTTTTCATATGTCGCCCAAAATGTGTTTTGGCACATGTAGCGCACAATGGTGCTGTTGGTGTGCGAAAGCAATGTTTAGGACAGATTAAGAAAATCACAGTTACACTGTTCATGAGCAGAGGTCTTAAAATGGCTATGTTGAAAATTTGGTGACAAAGTCCATAAAATGACTGTTTTGAGTGAGCAATCCGAGTTTCCATGCACCCTCGTAAGTTCATGACTTTGTAATATTTTCAGTCCAGATTTTCACCAGTGGCATTTTTTCACACTTCCTTATGAACAGTACAGCTGTCATTTTTCACAACATGGCTGAAGTGTGTTTTCACACTTTCAGCGCTGAGATGTATGGTCGCTGTGGGGAATCATTGTTCGGCACAGATAAAGAAAATCACAGTGACACTGTTCATGATCGGAGGCACCAAAATGCCTGAGTTGACAATCTGCTGTAAAATATCCCCAAACTAATTATATTACGGGTGTGCGTTGCACAGTTTCTATGTATGCTCATGACTTCACCATTTTTTTAAATATTTGTACTGCAGATTTGAAACATTGCCATTTTTACACCTCCCATGAACATTACAGCTATCATTTTTACATCCTATTCGAATGTTTTTGCACCTGTAGTGCTAAATGCCACTGCTGTGCATAAGCAGCTTTCGGCTAACAAACTGATATTCCCGCTGTTCATGAGGTGGGGTCACAAAAAAACATGTTGAAAATTGGGTGAAAATACCAACGAATGCCTGAGGTATTAGGGTTTCCAACCATAGCACGCTAACCCTGTAGAGAATGACAGGCATCAGGGGTGTGACTTGGGATTCTTGCCTGTAATGCTCATACCATTCCACAACCTGCAGCCAGTGAGAGGTATCGAGGTATGCCTTGGACTCTTCAGCCCCAAAGTTCACCCCATTCTCCTATATCGCACCCATCTCACCGCATTTCCTAATGAAATGGGGTGCACATAAGGGCCAAACACCCCAAGGAACACCATGACACTTGTCAGTGTCTGCAGGGTGGGGTGTGGTGAAATGGCAAGGCCATTATGCCTGATGACCCAAATGCACACCCCAATGCCTGTCACTCTCTGCAGGGTGGTGGTGGGGTTGGCTTCAGTTCAGTACTTCACTGCCATGCCTATTACGCAGCTCTGTAACTTCTACATTACCACTGCCAATGCCAGCAAGCAAACATTCGGCATTGACAAATGCTTGTTTTTAATTCACCTCAGTAAAAACCACTAACATATGCTCAGTTTTGAAATTGCACATGACAGCTTGTATCAATTATAAAAAAAAGTCTCAGAAATGCTGCAATGTGATTGGCTGTCAGCATTCTGAGACCCTTACATTATTCCCTGTTACAATGTCATGTACAGCCTAACCACCATGGCACATGAATCCTTCCTGTCAGCATTCCATCTTCTAGCACTGCTGTATGGCTGGAATGGTGCATTCTGATTCTGAACCAGCATTCTCAGTTGGTGGCAGGACTGTTTTATTAACAATCTCCCTTTTGATTAGGGAAAACATTCAAAAGGTACAGTGCACTTCTAACACTTTTCTTTTGGAACAATTTTTTAGAATAGCAATAAGGCTGTCCCAGGAGTAAAACTAACAGTCAATCACTCTCTAGAGGTAATATGTAACACAGCTGTGCCTTATGCCACATGGCGGTGATTAACATGATGGTCATCGGTGATCACCCATGGGGGTGATTAACAGACTAATCTAATCACTGGTCATGCCTTACTGCTTAATAAATGGTCCTTTACAACTGAGATGCTAAACTATTTACTGGTATTTGTCAAATTCCATAAGAAAACATACCTTTAAACATACATTTTTAAATTTCATTTCATTTTAATTTTTTATACTTGTAAGCTTGATCAGCATTTTGCTGCCCATTTTCATAAGCGACAAGTGGTAACAATAAACATAAAACAAATAATACAGACAGTTTAACATACATTAAATATAACAATAAATACTAATAAACAATAAAAATACGATATCAGCAAGCACATTCCTGTTGGCATTGGAGGTACTTTTTAATCTAGTTTTAAAAGTCCATACTGTGTTACAATTTAAGTATTCAGATGAGAGGGAGTTAAAGAAAAGAGAGGCTCTATATAGGAGAGACCTCTGAACAGATGTTTTTTTTTTTTTTAATGGAGGGTTTGAATGAAAATCTATTCTGAGTTCTAGTACCCTTAGTATTACTGTATCTTGGGAACAATAAACATACTGATTAGGTGGAATACCAGTAATTACTTTAAATAAAAAGATACCCATTTTTGATTATATCCTATTCTGGAGAGACAGTCTATTAGACTACTTTAAGTGTACGAAATGGTATGTGTGAGTGTGTACACTGAGCACGAATCTTAAAATAGAGTTGTAAGTCACTTTCCGTTTATCAAAAGTTTTACTACTCATTGTGGAGCAAACTATCAGCCCATAGTCTAAAACACTAAACAGAAAACTATGTGCTAATAATTTTTGTGCTAAACCATACTGGAAATCTTTCACATAAATATGTTAACTTTAAGAATAGGACCCTTGATTGTTAGAAGGCACAGATCAGCTGTTTAAAAAATTTAAGTTGTCAAATTTCTGTATTGCTTTCAGTCTTTGTAGCTTAGGGAGCCACATGGAGGTGCTGTTGCTGCAGCAGCAGGAGCCATACTTTGTATTACTCAATTAAAGGCCTAAGTTTAGAAGTAAACTCTGAGCTTCCACCTCAGGGCACTATAGGAAAGGGTGGGTTGTAGTAGGTACACACTTGGCTTAAATCACAATGATATCTTCTAACCACTAGCAGCCAAGAAGCAATGCCATGACTGATCCAGGCTGTAGGGCAAAGAAACAACTTAAGGTGGGAGAGGAAAACTGGTGAAACCTGTTACAGAACTGAGGGTAATTCCACTGGCTTGGACATTGGATACTTTGAGCTATCCCCATGGGGCTCATTGAGTGATAATACATAGATCCATCAGATGATATGCTTTGCTGTCATCAATAGGATGAGTGGTAGCCAATAGGGACAATAGTATGCCTTTGATGGATTAGATAAATGAATGACAACTATGACAGGCAACTAAGTCAACACATTAAAGCTGCAATCAGTAAAAATGTGCTTATATTATTTAATTGTACACGGGTATAAACTGGGTATTACTATTAGTGCCATAATGCTCTTTGTCCTAATTTTTCCTGTGCAGCATATATTGTACATGCTGGCATTACTTTGTCTTATTCCCAGTAACAATATGAGTATTTCCATGATAGCAACATGTATGACAATTTGTTAAATTGTCCTTGTTTACCTCTTTTTATACAGACCATGATAACTAGATCAAAAAGCAGCAGCACCAGCACATTCTACATCGTATGTTCAGTTGGGTCTGTGTGGTGGCTGCCTGTGTGTGTCTGTGTCTGTAGCTTAGTTTTTGTGGATTTACATGGTTTTCTGGTTGGAGTAACTACACCATTCTTGCTCACTACATCCTTGAAAGTCTCCTGGACTGGATTTCTACAAAGCATCATTACCAGGTATCTGCATTTTTCATTTTAAAATCATTTTAAAATCAACTTGTTGGAAGGTGTCCCAAGCAAAACATAAGTGAAGCAAGGAAGTCTGACTAATTCAGTGACACTGGGCCTTGCTTGAATCCACATTTTCGTCTGACCTGACCCATGATCAATAGTTGGGCTTTTCAAGACCTCTTTGAATGACAAAGACGCATACAGACAAAAGGATTTCACATCCTGCATATGTACAGGCAGAGTTCATCCCTTTCAGGAATTCTAACACATTCTATGACTGTGGACCTCAGCTGTTGATTATTTCTTTTAGCTTTTGACTTAACCACCAGGTATCAAACATTAATGTACTTGTCTCTAAGGGCTATCTATCCAACAACCATTTTGAAGAATGCCTGCTAGGCATTCTTTCTGCCAAACTACTTATTCACCTGGTCCGGCGGCTCCTTATGCTAGCTGGAGATATTGAACCCAACCCTGGCCCTAAAGTTTGCACCTTACCCCCCACAACGGCTGGCACAAAAAAGGGACTGGTGATAGCCCATATGAATATTGGAAGCCTCACGAATCACCTGGCTGAGCTCGAAACCTGGACTAAACTGATTGCCCCTGACATATTATGCCTCTCAGAAACTTGGCTGAAGCCTTCTGTACCTGATGCTTCATGTCTTATACCTGGGTATAATATTCTCACGGAGACCGTGCTGGGTCTAGGGGTTGCAATTATTTATAAAATCATCTGTCCCTCAACATCCTACCCTGCCCTGATTCCCTCATACCTTGTGAAATGCTGCATGCTACCCTGGCACTGGGTTCAAACTGCTGCACATCGATGTGTATACAACCCACCAACCAGTGGGCTGAGTGGTCTTCAGAACCTACTACAGTATGTCTCTCAGAATACAAAATCAAATGAGGCACTCCTGCTTGGGGACCTGAACCTTAACTGGCTGGGTCCACAGCACAATATTCTTGCATCTCTGATCCAGAAGTACAATCTCCATCAAATTATTACAGACTGTACCAGAGCTACGACTCCTCACTCAGGGTCACTACTTGACTGGATCCTCACTAATAGACCGGACCATGTCTCAAGTGCTTCAGTGTTGGCTGATTCAATTACTGATCATTCCCCTACACTCTGTCACTGGTGCTCCTGTCCACCACCTCCTCCTCAACCACGACTGATCACTTTTATGAACTATGCTGCCTGGATAAACAAGCCTTCCTATTGGATATCTCCTGTATTGACTGGACTGACATTTTCACCACTACCAATGTTGACACTGTCCTCAACTCATTTCTAACCAAGTTTGGTAATGTTCAAAAGAAGCACCTCCCAAAAGCCAAAAGGAGAGTTAGAGGCCAGCACTCTAGATGGCTGAAAAAGACCTTCTGCACAAGTTAAAAGTCAGAGACAAGCAGTGGAGGAGATACAAACAGACTGGACTTCAGCTGATCTCATTCTGTATAAGCAATACAGAAATGACTGCAAAGGTGCATCAGGCAGGCCAAAAGTAAATACTGCCTAAACCTGCTGGTTAATTCCTCCCATGACCCTCGTAAGTTTTGGAGTCACATTAAGTCCTTCTTAGGATCTGCTAAAGATGTCACTCCTCTGATATGGTTCTACATGTACACTGCAATGACTCTACCACAATTGCTAATGCATTTAATCAACAGTTTTCGGACTTATCTGTCTACAGCTTCCCTTCAATCACAATCTCCTGCCTCACAACCTAACTTCTCAGCACCTGGCAGACCATCTAACCTACCTAACCCCTTCTACTTCAGGGCAGTGTCTAGGCATCAAGTTCTCAAGCTGCTCAGAGCCCTCTCTGACAACACCAGCACTGGCTCTGATGGCTTGGAACTAAGGCTACTAAAAATGGCTTCTCACTACATCTCTGGCCCCCTAGCAAGAATATTCACCCTCTCTCTCTCCAATGGTGTTGTCCCTGAAGTCTGGAAAGCAGCCAGAATCACTCCAGTATTTAAGAAAGGTAGCAAAAATGACACATCTAACTACCGGCCTATTGCTATTTTGTCTGTCCTGAACAAAATCCTGGAAAAAATAGTATCAACACAAATCACAGAATACATTGAGAACTTCAATCTGCTCAGTCCAGCCCAACATGGCTTTAGAAAGCATCACAGCACCATGACTGCACTTGTAAAATTCTCTTCTGACATTGTCACAAACATGGATAGAGGGAAGTTAACAGGGCAGTCTTCATTGACTTAACCAAAGCTTTTGACCTGGTTGATCATACATTATTACTCTCACCCTCAGTACCTTGGGCTTCTCCTTCCAGCAACTACCTGGTTTAAAAGCTACCTCACCAACAGAACCCAGGCTGTGAAGTTTAATTCAGTGATTTCAGACAGTGCTGTCATCAACATTGGTGTCCCTCAGGGGTCCATACTTGGCCCTCTTCTATTTTCATTATTCATAAATAATCTCCCAGAGATGGTAACCACTGGTCACTCACTGCTGTATCGGATGACCTGGTCGCTTATGCTCACTCTGACAACGTTCTGGAACTGAATGCTGCCCTCACTGCTGATTTTCACTCGGTACAACACTGGCTGAACTCTCAACGCCTTGTTTTAAACACAAACAAAACCAAAGTCATGCTATTAAGCTCCACTCACAAGCTCAGATCATGTCCTTCGACTATCTCTGTTCCTGACATTGATGGGAACCCACTAGAACCTGTCACTTCTTTCCGTTACCTGGGCATCCACCTCGACCAAACCTTGGACCTAAAACACACATCCAGGATACTTGCAAGTCAGTCAATTGCAAGTTAGGGCTGCTTACAGAACCAACTACCTCCTTACCCCTGCTGCTAAACTGGCAGTAGCTAGAGGTATACTGTTGCCAACCCTTACATTTGGTTGTCCCATTCTGTCTTTGTGCAATAATCTGCACTGCATCTGTGGGACACTACTTTCAATAATGTATGCAGGTATGCAACCAAAGCACCTCGACTGCAGCATCACTGCCAACTATATCAAGACCTGGCGCTCTCCTCCTCTACCAGACAATACTACCTGTACAATCTATCAGATACCATCATAAGGACATCCAAACCTGCTATCCTATCAGAACTCCTTAGACCAGCTATTCCCACACGGAACCTTAGCTCTGCAGATCAGACCTTATTATCCATCCCCCTCTGTCAGACAAAAAAGGGCATGGGCTCCTTCCATTATGCTGCTCCTCACCTGTGGAACCTGCTGCCTCAGGAACTAAGGGATGTCCCTACTCATGCAACTTTTAAGGGCAAACTCAGGACTTTTCTTACTGCTTTGGACAAATGTGTTTGCTTTGATCCTACCCAATCCCTTGCTCTTAACCTGTTTTCCCACTTCCTTATTGCTAGCACTTGTGCCTTTCCCAATGGTTGTTTTATGTGGTGTTTTACTATAATTGCTGCTTGAATCTGTTTGACTGTATGCCAAATATTAGCTTTTGCCATTTACAAGTTGTTGTTTACTTCCTGCCACCACTTGGCTTCCCCTTGATCCCTGTTCTCTTCTCCCCTCACCTCTCAGCCTTCCTTCACTCAACTCCCCTGCTCCTCTCTCCCCGACCACATCTCCTGCACTCTCCTTTCCCCCTCCCCCTCTGCCTCCCCCTTCCTTTCTCTGCTTGCTTGCCTCGCCTTTACCTCCTCCTGAGTCACCCCTGCCCGTTCGCTCATCCCACCCTCCCAGCTGAGCATTGTTCCCTATTACCTCCACTTGCCGTAAACTTACCTCCTCCTACCGACCTCTTCTTCCCTGCCCTGCCGTCTCTCGGTTCCACTGGCTTGGCTTGGTGTTGTTACCTTTTCCGCTACTGCCATAACTCTTTCGCTTCTCTCCTCCTCTTACCGGCATCATCACCCTTGCCCTGCCGTCTATCGGTTCCACCAGCCCAGCCGCATTCTGCTACCTTTTGCTGCTGTTGCCGTCTTTTGCAATAACCCCCTGTCACCCTTTCTCCACTTGCCGTCTTTCGGCTCCACCGACTAGGCCGCAGGTTGGAACCTTGTATCGCCGCTGCCGTATTTGCCGGCTTTCTTTTAACCCTCACCCTCCTCCCCTCTCCCGGCCATCCCTCCTCTCTCTCTTCTACCTCCCTATTCCTGCCACCACCTCTGTCCTTATATTCTTAGCCATTTCTTTAGCCCCCGTTTTGCTCCCTTGCCCTCTATCCTTCCCTCTATCCTTTCCTCACCTCCTCACCTTCCCCTTTTGTCATTTTCCATCTTGTTTCTGGCTTACCCTACACCTATCCTCTCCCTTTCCTAGGTCCTTCAATGCACTTTATGTATGCTCAATGGAAAATGTCCTTGAAATGTATTTTGCCTTGTATTTTCCTTTGTCATGCATTGTATCCTGCCATATGTATCTTCCTGTATTTCTGTGCATCATGTATTTTCGTTATCCTTACTGTATCGTTATGTTCTGTAATTTTACCTCCAGGGTCGTGCCTGAAAACAGTCACTTGCTGGCTAGTGCACTTACCCGGTTAACAAAAACTAAATAAAAATTAAAAAATAAAAATACAGGATATGTTTATATGTACAGTATCATCCCTTTTGATTATAAGAGTACCTTCTTGATTTCTTTGGGTGAGACAACTATAAAGTGAAGTCGAGCAGTTGTGGCCCACAAAGGACTTGAGAAGGCACTCTTATAACCCTAAGAGATGCCAGAACCGGACATATAAACATTATAAATCATGTAAAATACTTCTGGATTTAAAAATGGAATTTGAATTTAAAAACAAAGGGTGCTATACACCAATGGGGCGTGGTTACACATGAAATACGTGTACCCCACCCGCGGAGCTGCACACCCAGGGACAAGTGTGCCGGTACTGGCATTCACTAATGCCAGCCACCTGTCCATGGCCCCATCCCCCTGATGTGCAAGTGCATGAATGTGTGTTACGTGGACTAATCACACACCCAATGGGATGCCCGGACCCAGTCCACCAGTGTATCCCCTGCACCCATGGGGCAGGGATGATGGCTGCTGGTGTGCAATGTTCCAGCCACACTTAGAATAGGATGCCCATTTGGCTGTCCTGGCCCTCCTTGTGGCCCCCATGGGCAGGGGCAGCATATCCCAGGGGTCTGCAGCACCCTGACGCCTTGGTCGCTGCTGGGGACAGCATTCTGTGGAAGTGCATAACCCTTACAGTTGGGGCTACCAGGCATATGGTGTGCCCCCTATGCCCAACACTCCACACCTTTGTGAATGGCATGGAGTGTGGGCATGCCCCCCCAACAAACCCCTTGCCAGCCCCCAGTGTGTAGCTGTCAGCACAACCAAGGGTTGGGGAAAATAAGTGTTCTGCACTGCCCATAGTGCATTCCATACTGGGTCCACAGGATCCCATTCAGAGGTATTCAGTAGTATCTTTTCCAATGCGCCTGGGTTATGTGTGGTACATTGGCATAGTGCATAAGACCCAAAGGCCCAGATATTCAAACTGCGCTCAAAACTAGCGCAACAGCAGGAGCAAGCACAAACCAGTTGCGCAAATTCGCAACAGGTGTGATATTCAAACATGGAGCAGAGCAAATTGCGCAAGCAACCAACATCTGAATATCGCACATACTGCGCCATCGCGCAACCAGGAAGGAGAAGCTGAGCCAAAATGTTGCGCTATGGAGCAACCAGGGAAGCTCAGCTGAGCATTCCAGAGCTGCCATAGCGCAAGCACAGCCCCCCCAGAGCAATGGAACTGCACATCCAGGGAGGCAGGCTGGGGCCCACCGTCAACCATGCCACACATGGGCACAGGAACACACTGCATAACCCACACCACACCTGCACACCCCAAGAACAGCATCACTGGGGGGTGGGACAGATGATCTACCTGCCCATGGGGACAAGCCAACAAAGCATAGCAGAGCCATGACACCCCAGCACAATCACTGGCAGGCTGAGAGTGCCACACACAGGGGGTTGACAACCACAGTGCACATCAGCCCCCCATACGCACAGCACACCCTGCACTGTGAC
Organism: Neoceratodus forsteri; assembly: GCA_016271365.2. Lineage (NCBI taxonomy): Eukaryota > Metazoa > Chordata > Ceratodontiformes > Ceratodontidae > Neoceratodus > Neoceratodus forsteri. Next base: position 1,057,055,032 of record CM057451.1, on the reverse strand, counting down.
CCCAAGACACCACCCATGTGCAGTGACTGGCACTGCAGGAAACCATGCAGTCCCCCCAGTACTCGTCAGCCCCATGCAACACAGAAGCCTACAAGCCAGACACACCCTGTGCACCCAGCAGTGGGTGGCAGCAGACGGCAAGACCAACAGAAAGTCACTGCCATGCTGGAGATACCTCCCCATGCACACACACACACACACACACACACACACACATACCCAGGACCATATCACCCCAGATGGCATGTACACTACTGCAACTGAACAAACATAGTCAGTTGCAAAACAGAGACCAACACAGTATTCATATCAAAATATAAATGTATTATCAAAATGTGTAAAGTGCAAAACAATCAACTATAATTATTTACAAGGGGGGGTATGGGTACAAGGTAGGGGTGGGCAAGGGGTAGGGATGAACAATTTGGAGAGGGAAGGCAGGGTGGTAGGGATGGGTGAAGTGGGAAGGTCATTTGGTCTAAGGCCCAGCAGGCTGGTCCTCCTCTGCTCGTGCCGCTGTTCTCAGCGATGCCTCCTCCGTGAGGCCATGTCTGTGAATGTCTCTCAGGATGGCCTGGTTTTCTAGGGACCCTTCTGTCAGCCTTCGATTCTCGCTGTATCCTCCTGAGAACTATGAGGCCTAGGAAAATGGGAACACAGTCAATGGCTGTGACTGACCACAACCCTGAACACCACCCAACCTGCAAGCCACATAGCCCAATGTCCCACACTTTGATGGCATGCACCCACCCACAGTGAACATGCACATGGCCATCACAAACAGGCGGCACCAGCTATGCGCACCACCACCCACACACACTGCCCACGTCAATCACAGTACAAACTAGGCTGGCAAGTGACGTGGCAACGCGGTGCGATGCCAGTTACACAGCTATGTGCCCAGTGCATGCCTGGACCACCAGTGACACATACACAGATGTGCTGTGATACTGCACAGTGATGCATGTCACCTGTGTCATGCCTACATACATGGATACATAGACAGTGTCAGCAGATAAGGGCCTATGGCCCACCCAGTCTGCCCATTTGAGCTTGTAAGTTCACTCTGTTTTCCTATAAGTCTGTTGCACCTTACCCCTGACCTCCAGAATTCCTGTATGTCTATCCGTGCATTCTTAAATCCGTGACCAAGTCAGCCCCACCACTTCCTCTGGCAGGGTGTTCCACTTGTCCACCACCTTCTGTGAAGAAATTCTTTCTCATGTTTCCTCTGAAACGTCCCCCTCCAACTTCATCCCATGCCCTCTAGTCCTGGAACATCATTTACGCTTAAAAATAGTGTTTTCCTGCACTCTGTTCCCCCCTGTAAGATACTTGTATGTCCCCATCATATCCCCCTCTCCCTCCTCTCCTCCAGGGAGTACATGTTCAGTTCCTTCAACCTGTCTTCATAGGACTTGTGATGCAATCCATGCACCATCCGTGTTGCCCTCCACTGAACCTTCTCTACCCAGTCCATGTCCATACGTAGGTATGGTCTCCAGAACTGTACACTGTACTCCAGGTGGGGCCTCACTAAACTCTTGTATAGTGGAATTATGACCTCCCTTTCCTGCATGGTTGTGTTGTGCATGGCTGGTGGTCTTGCCCCCAGCATGCAATAGCATCCATGAAGTAATGATACTCACACTCCTCAACCAGCTGGGTCTGCGCTGCTGCTGCTGCTGCTGGGCACAACACCACCGCACCGGGCCCTGGCACGCCCACCTCACCCTCGCCGCCAGGCCTCCTCAGATTCCGGCCTGTGGGAGACATATGTTGAGACAAACATCAGTGTGACTCAAAAGCAGAGTGCCCCCTGCCAAAGTGAGAGTGCCTGCCCACACAGCCATAACCATCAATCGCACAGCTGCACACACTGACACAGCCAACCGTGTCCGAGCCGGCACCTATGCACAGCCACCCAAGCACACACACACCCCTACAGAGAATATAGGTGCATAGATGGTACACTCACCTGGCCTAGCACCACGCCCCACCTGGCATGCGACTGCAGCCGTGTCAAAAGGTCTGGCTCCTTCCAGCGGAGGTCACTGTACCGGTGCCGGCACTGCTCAGCAGACCTGCCCCGTCCAGTGACCTCCACCAGGTCAGTGGCCACTTGCTGCCACACGTGCATCCTAGGCATGGTGAGGGGGGCCTCACCATAGAGTGCCTTACAGTGGGGCTCCACCAGGGCCACCAGGTTGGCCACCTCCAGTGGGCTCCAACTCACTGCCCTCCTCCTAGCCATCTCAGCCAGTTTACAGCAGACAATATGGCGCTCCGCTGCACTGTAACCCCACGTGGAGATGTTGCGCAATAAACCACCACAGGCTCCAATCGTGCTGTTCGAACAGCGCCGTCATTTCACATGGCGCTGTCACCAGACAGCGCAATAGGGACGTACACATGGCATGCGAACCGCGCCAGGGGGCAGAGGGCATACACAAGGTCACGGCAATGACGCAAGGCTACGCACAGCGCCATCAGACGTATAGGCATCCTGCGCGACTGCCAACCTGCGTACCAGTGCCACAGTGGACCATTGCGCAGTAGTGCCACAGCACCATATAGTGCCCAGTGCTGTAGCGCCACTGGCACAATGGTGCCATGGCCTGAATTGCCGATCGTGCTCAGCAGGTCTGCAGCGCGATAGACGCATGCGTAAGCTGTCTGGGCATGCGCAATGCAGTGTAGCACGCAGGCACAAACCTGCGCCATTGGCTCAGCCGGCCCTTCCGTATTGCGCAAAGCGCAAATTCGCGATATTCAGCCGACATATGCAAATCATTCGATCAGCCATTCAAAGGCGCAGTGGCACGATTAGCATGTCATTAATGTTGCGCCACTCCTCATTTGCATGTGTTGCGCTATAAAAATGCGACAGTGGGTTGTGCTGGCCAGATTTGGTTACTGCAGGTGAGAGGTAAGTTACATGCTGTGTGATGCTCAGGACAATGCTCATGGGCAGGGGGGCCGGAGGATGATAAAGGCTGAGTGGGCTGAGAATCAAAAGGGCACTTAGAAAGGGACAAAGGGCACTTTTTCTATTAGTATCTGCCATACGGAGAAGAAACGTGGGGGGCTTCCACCCCCGGCCGGCACCTATGCTCATGGGGAAATGCTGTAGACTGCACAGTGACAGGTGTCCACTTCCACCCATACAGATCACCATGACTGACCAGAGACAAGGTGAGGGTGAGGACGGCGGGCGTAGGAGGAGGCGAACTTCACAGCTGCAGAGACAGAGGCCTCTTCCAGGCCTACCTGGAGGATGAGCCATTATTGAGTGGACGGAGGGGCACCCCTCAGGAATGTGCAGCTGCATGGGAGGGGGTAGCTCGGGCCATCAACCTGCACGGAAGCCACCAGTGCTCCATGCAGGAATGCAAAAAGAAGATGGGGACTGACTGCAGGAGGCTGAAGGAGAAGGTGGCAGCCTTCAGGGCGGCACGTGCTGGCACTGGTGGGGGCCCGCCAGTGGTGTTGCAGCTGACCCCAACAGAGGAGACACTGGTCACGGCCGTGCAGCCGAGTGCCATTGCGGGTGTACCAGGTGGAGGATTCCAGACAGGTGGAAGCCCATCACTGCACGGTATGACATGGTGCTGGTGTTGGGGGGGGAAGTTGTTCACATGCACTCACATGTACTCTCTTTCTGTTACAGATCCTGTTCGTCTTCAGGAGACGGTGGTGGTGGTGGGTCAGACAGTGATGCAGACCTGCTGGATGTGGAGGAGGGACCATCCACCTCCGCCACCAGCCAGCAGGCACTGCAGCAGCATGCCGCTGGGCCAACAACTCTGGGTGTCAGTGATACGGGTGCGGGGGTGCACAGCCTGTGTCTCAGCAGTCTGGCATGCAGGTATGCCAGCATGCTGTGCCTATGGCAGTGGCGCGTGACCTGCACCATTGATGATAGCAGGCCTGCAATGGGCAGTGATGGGTGTGTCCCATGACGGACACATGGCAGGCCAGCACGGCCCCTGGGCCTTCCTGGTTCACACCTGTGTACCAGCATGCTGGCACAGTCCCAGGCTGTGCCTGTCAGCACTGGTGAGGCAGCACCGGTGGCTGTGCAGGTGTCTGGCACTGTTGCCAGCACGGAGGTGGAACAGGTGGACCCGGGGGCTCAGCAGTTGGAGGGGCAGCAGCAGCAGTCGCACACCAGGTCCAGGGTACAGTGTCAAGCAGTGGCACATGTCCACCGCCCTTTGATCCACCCATACCTGGTCCTGGTGAACAGCGCCCATCCTCAAGGGGTGCTGTGCACCAGGACCGTCCACACCCTGGGGGTCACGATGCCATTGGGGCACAGTACCCATTGGAGGTGCACACCTGCCTGCTGCAGGAAACAGTACAGCTGCAGGGGCGGGTTGGAAGGTCCGTGGAGGCACTGTCTGTGTCCGTGGAGTGGCATAGCAGGGAGTGTGCTCGGGACCGAGCCGAGCTGGTCCTTATGCGGACGGATGTGACCGCCGCCATTGACAGGCTGACCCAGGCAGTGGTCTCTGTCGCGGACGCATTGGGCACACCGTCAGGTGCCCCTGTACCACACACCCCACACAGTGCGCTCTCCACTCCCCATTCCCAGCGTCGTGCGACACCAGGCCGGTTGATGCGGGTTCTGCTGTGGGCATCCCGAGCACCCCTGGTGCACGTTTGTTTGGCATGATGCAGGCCCCTGTGCAGGCAAGGTCACGTTCGCGCAGTGGGACCCCTGGTGGTGCAACAGCGCCACCCGATGTGGCCGCTGCTCAGCCTGCCAGTGCTGCTGGGCCATGGCGGGGCCGCCCACACATCCGTGGTGGCCGTGGGACAGTGCTACATGACTGAGCTGTCTCCCAGTGCGGGCCCTGTCTGGTGCTGCCCTGTGTGCAATGTCTGTCATGGTGGGCAGTGCACTGCTGGGTGCTCTGCTCACCACGCTGACACACGGACCACCTGCACACTCTCCCAACTGCTGTCCACAGGTGCATGTGCATGATGATGCCTGCATTGCACTGTACACCAAGGTGCAAGGGTGCCCAGGTCCACACACGACGTGGACAGTACAGGTGGTGGGGTGGTCGGTGGTGCTGTGTGTTGGCAATGTTGTTTCCGCAATGCTGTGCTTCTGCCCATGTATGCTGCCTGGTGTGTGTGTGTGTCCATGAGTGCGCACCTCCTGATGGTGTGTTGGTATGCCTGAACCTTCAACTCCCTGACCTTCATGCGGTGTGTTCCCCTGTGTGCCTGTGGTTTGCGCATGGACAGTGTTGCCTGCACATGTCCCCTTGACTTACCTGTGTTGGGCGTAGTGCTCTTCTGCAATGGTGTCCCGGTGCAGCTGGGCCTGCCGGGTCAGTCGGGGGTCCCTCCGTCCTGGGGGGGCTGCTCATCACCAACATCACCGGCGCCACTGGTGTCCCCATTGCTGTCCCCCTCTTCGACCTGTACGGCTATCCCATGGTCTTTGGCCATGTTGTGCAGGATGCAACAGGCCAGGAATATCCCACAGGCCTTTTGGGGGCTGTACTGTCGGGCACCGCCAGAGGTGTCTAGGCATCGGAAGCGTGCCTTGAGCATCCCAAACACCCGCTCTATGATGTTACGTGTTGCGGCATGTGCCTCATTGAAGCATAGCTGCGCTGGGGTCGTGGGGCGCCAGTACGGTGTGAGCAGCCAGGGACGGTGGGTATCTGCAGTCACCTGTGTGGAGATAGTGGAGAGCAGTGTCATGTCAGGTCCATATTGCCCATATCCTTGTGTGCCACTACCATGGCACCTGTGTCATTCCCACCCTTGCCCAGAGTTTGCATTCCATACATGTGTACTCACCCACTAGATGACCCGTGGGGATGTCCCCACTCTCGAATCGATGGCACAATGCAGACTGGTGCCATGTGAAGGCATCATGAGCTCCACCAGGGTGTGTGGCACAGACATTGATAATGCACCCAGTGGCATCACACACCACCTGGCAGTTGACACTGGAAAACCCCTTTCGGTTCCAATATTCCTGGCCATCGGGGCCAGGTGGCGTGCGAATGGCCACATGGGTGCAGTCTATGGCCCCTAGCATGCCAGGCATACGTGCTACCCTGTGGAACTCCTGCATGTTTGTTGTACGCTCTGCCGCGGTGCTGGGGAAATGGATGTACTCCGCAGCATGAGGCAGCAGTGCGCTGAGGAATTGGGTGAGGATGCGTGATGTGGCTGACTGTGTAATGCCTGTGGTGTCTCCTGTCGGCCTCTGGAAGGTGTCCGTGATGAGCAGGCACATGCAGGCTGTCACCTTGGTCTCCACAGACAGAGCGTGACTCCATCATGAGGGTACCTTCATCACATCACTGCACAGCTCGCAGAGCCATCTCAGTATTGCCCTGTTCAGGCGGTACCGGCCCACGATCTCGACATCTGTGTACAGCTCGAAGCTGATGCGGGCACGATACCGCCTGTTGGGGGCATATCGCAGGACGGTCCCTCCGCCGCCACATCCCCTGCAGCATGGTGTCTCACCCCCTCATTACAACTTCCATGTGGAAGCTGGCACTGTCCATCTCCCTGGCTTCTGCCCCGGCTGCTGTTCCTGTGTTACCCCCACTGCCCCACTGCTGCTTCCACTGCACCGGCACCCCGCTGGCCTCTCTGTCCTCCTGGACCCACTGTCCCTGTCTGCCCTTCCAGCTTCTGTCTCTCTCTCTCTGTCTCGTCTCTCTCCCCAGTTTGCGGCCTGCTATGGTTCTTCGCGCTTCCTTGAGCCTTTTATTTTGGCTCAATTCCGTTACTCTTGCCAACTTCCAGTTGAGCTGTACTTCAGCGCGCATTGGCGCAAGTGTTTGAACATCGCATTGCACACTTTATGCATGGACCCGCTTCTTCGTTGGCGCATACCTTTCATTTCCATTGCGCTGTTGCTCAGCATGTTTTTGGTGGCGAACTGGCCCCTTCTGAATAGTCGCAGAATGGCGCATTTTTGGAGCTGCGCACGCGCAACCCTGTTGCGCATGGCGCAACCCTTTAGAATATCTGGGCCAAAATGTTTTACTTTGCAGAAAATAAGTGAACCTCTATGGAAAATTGACTATGTCAACAGAAGATATATGTTAACTTCAGAATTTAAGACTGTTTGCATGAGAGATCCTTTTTAGTTTTAAGGGTGTTTGGAATATTTAGAAATAATCTAGATTGGATAAAAATGATATAGTGACATATAATATGAATATCATTGGCATGTCTACAATAAATGCCAGATATCATATATTTTAATGTTCCAGTAACAGAAATCAGCAGTAACATATCGATGTGCCAATTACTTATGATTAGGTAATTTTACAAATGACAATATTTTAGAAGTATGAGTGTTAATTTGATAAAATGAACCCAATGTGGTAAAAGTCAGTAAAGAATATGTGCTGTTTATCTCATGTGTTTAAATGACAAATCTGTATCATGTGAAAATCTGTAACATATGAGTCCCATTAAAAAAAGAAGCAGAGTTCTAAGTAAAATGTTATTATGTTATTTTTACCTCATTTATTTGAGCAGTATCTATCTATCTATCTATCTATCTATCTATCTATCTATCTATCTATCTATCTATCTGTAAATACTAACCCAGAACACTTATATGATAGACTAGTTAAAATAAGGAACATGGTAAGGATAACACTACCTCATATTAAGTGGTGTAAATTAAAATAGAACAGAGCCAACAAATGTCTTATAACAACCAGTATGCATTTTTACATACAATATAAAGTAACAGCAGACACGTATGCTTAATGTATAGTTTTATAGCTGTTGCCACTGTTGTGTATTATCTGTAATTTAAATTCCCATGCATTGTAACATGCTTTGTGAACTCTGGAAAAGTGCCATATCAATGAAGTTCCTCTCCTCTCCTATTGGAAAATAGCAAGTGTGGAAAAAAATAATGTGGCCATGGTCCAAAAGTCTTGAGCTGTGGTTAAAAAAAATATTTAAATGTGGTTTGTGTGATATTTTTTGCAATGTTTGCATCTTTTGTTTCCATAATTTGGATGCTGTTAAACCATGTAATTGATGATCTAATAGTGATGCACACATCTCTGGTGGATTCTTCTGAAAATCCTGCATTCTATTCCTAAAATTAAAAAAGTTTCAATTTCAATCTATTACACATTAGCCTTATTACCTGATGGCTATAACTGATTATTGCACTCATTTAGAGCTTGGTAGCCTCAGTGTAAGTGATCTTAAGACATTAGCAAGTAAGCAATTAAAATGTGTGCCACTTTCTAGCACTGAAAGCTTCGTTGTGCCTTCAATATTTTAATCTGACAGTCCTTAAGGCTATGCTTTCCTAGCTTGTATTGTATATGCTTCTGTTTCTGCAATACAAGACCCATGGGGTGCTAATGAATTAGTCTATTATGTTACTCAGAATGTTTCTAGAAGGCCTCTAGTCAATAGTGAATGCAGTATGTGTCAACAGTTGGCAAGAAGCACATCAGTGTATTGCCAAATAGTAAGGTTGAATACAGTTCACTGAACAGACTGCTTAGTGTTTTGACCATGATGTTGCGTAGTCCTTCTCTATTTTTTATTAACTATGATATTAGCACAGAAAGGTGCATATATGTATTTTAGTTGCTTCAAAATGGTTCAAGGGAATGCATTTTTGTAGTACTGATAATGAATGAAACTAATACTGTATAAAGCCTCTTTTTTGTCATGCCAGTGTATTACAAGATACAGCTACAATACAACAATGGAAGCAACCAAACATTCTGCAAAGGTCACAGTGTTCAGTGAAACCCAAGGACAGATACAATAAAAAACTCAGCAGTGGGTGGTCCTAATCTTAACCCCAGTGCATTTCAAATCCTGTGCTTGACCCTAGACATACTGTAGTAACACAAAAACATGAGATGCCAAAGCTTTGTTGATGTCTCTCACTGTGCTATAATGCTTTGGGAAAGTAGCAGAAAAAAAAAAACCTTTGAAATTTCTGACAGAACACATAACTTCAGGGGAAAATAGCTTGTATCATCTGCTATATAACATTAATTCTATGCTTTCAGCCAATCAGACTCCAGATCTAGCTGTCATTATCTTATAACACTGGACTATTTGAACTGTGCCATGGTTAACATTTTTAACATTCTTGTGGAAAACAAAAAAAGATGTACCCTCACAAAGTCAATATGATGTCTCATGCAATTTATAATAGAACTAAGACCCACAAAAACCTAACAATACTAAGAGGTAATGAACCTGCTACTATGTTAAGTGCCCTCAGCTTCGCCTAGGGATATTTGATATCTTTGCATGGTTCATTACCACATGGTAATGCCCATTTTGTCAAGTCTTATTGCTTAATTATATATAATGTGACTGTTTAGTCAGATTGCAATTTAAGACAGCTTACTGTTTGTGCAGTCATATTCTAACTAGGTGGTCCAGCTGCTAAGCAATGTGCAATATGATTTTACATATACTGTATATTTGCTTCAGATTCTACACACTGGGTATGTGAAAAAACATTTATCATTATATACTAATGCTGAGTAAATAACAGCATTAAGAATGTTGTGGAGAGAAGAGGTAGTAATTTCCAATAACATAATTTACTGATACTTTGAATATATCCGAAATTGTTTTTTTGTTAAATTTCACTTTTTGTGTTAACAAAATTAGGAAAATGTATTCTTCTGGTTCAGTTTTAATTGTATTACTGATGTAAAAAACAATCCAACATCCTGAATGTCTGGGTCACAAGTGACTATCATATGGTATCAATAGAGTTTGGTCATGTGCCCTACCATTACACAAAGTGGGGCATGTCAATGCATGGAACCAAATTGGAGTTTTTTAATTGAAATGAAAATAAAACTGCCAAAATCTAAATTTCTTTCTTTCTTTCTTTCTTTCTTTCTTTCTTTCTTTCTTTCTTTCTTCCTTCCTTCCTTCCTTCCATAGAAACATAGAAACATAGAAGTTGACGGCAGATAAGGACCGCAAGGCCCATCCAGTCTGCCCATTTCTTTTTCTACCTTATAAATGTGCCATCGGCCTTTGCTCTGTCAGTGGCCTATCTATTCATAGTCATTTGTATTGCTCCCTTATGCCTATCCATGCCTGTTTGAAGCCCTGCACTGTATTCATAGCCACCACTTCTTGTGGTAAGCCATTCCATGCATCCACCACCCTTTCTGTGAAAAAGAATTTCCTCACATTCCAGTCTTAATCGGCCTCCCTCTAATCTCATGCTGTGTCCTCTTGTCCTGCTATTTTTCTTATATTTAAACATGTTAGACTCTTTCACCTTGTTTATGCCCTTAAGGTGTTTGAATGCCTCGATCATATCATCTCTCTCCCTCCTTTGCTCAAGGGTATACATATTGAGCTCCGTTAATCTGTCCTCATATGTCTTCTGATGCAGTCCCTGCACCATTTTGGTTGCCCTTCTCTGGACTGCCTCAATTTGGTTAATGTCCTTGTGAAGGTGTGGCCTCCAATACTGCATGCAGTACTCCAGATGGGGCCTAACCAGTGTCTTGTACAGAGGATTATTACCTCCCTCTTACGACTTGTGATACCCCTACTAATACACCCTAACACCCCCTAGCCTTACCTACTGCTTTGAGGGTCTGCTTGGATGATTTTAGGTCATCAGTGATGATGATGCCCAAGTCTCTTTCTTCCTTTGTGACTGCTAGCAACTCCCTCCCAGCCTATAGGTGGCTTCAGGGTTTCTCTTCCCTATGTGCATGATTTTGCACTTCTTTGCATTAAATCCCAGTTGCCACTCTTCTGACCATTCTGCTAGTTTATCCAGATCTCTTCTCATTCTGCCCACCCCATCTGGATCATCTATTCTGTTGCAGATCTTGGTGTCATCTGCAAACAGACAAGCCTTACCCTCTAGTCCATCTGCAAGGTCACTAATGAAGATGTTGAAGAGAACTGGCCCCAGGACTGATCCCTGAGGTACCCCACTTGTGACTTGCATCTCTTCTGACTGTATACCATTTACCACCACTCTCTGTTTTCTGCCCGTCAACCAGTTTGCCACCCAGTTGACCAACTACAACCCACCCGAGGCCTACCCAGCTTATTTATCAATCTTCTATGTGGAACAGTGTCAAAAGCTTTGCTGAAGTCAAGGTAGGCGACATCAACTGCTCCCGTTGGTCCACCACTCTGGTTACCCAGTCAAAGAAATCTATGAGATTAGTTTGACAGGACCTTCCTTTGTAAACCCATGCTGTCTTGGATCCTGTGCCCCTATGGATTCCAGGTGTTGCACTATCCTTTCCTTAAGTGCCTCCATAATCTTGCCCACTACTGAGGTAAGACTTGCGGTCTGTAGTTCCGCCTCCTCCCTGCTACCACTCTTGTGGGTGGGATCACATGAGCCCTTCTCCAGTCTTCTGGGACCTCTCCTGTGCTCAGAGACTCACTAAACAATTCTGCTAATGGCTCTGCTAGTTCCTCCTTTAGCTCCTTAAGTACCATGGGATGTATGCCATCAGGTCCCATTGCCTTATCCACCCTGAGCTTAGCAAGCTCTTGTAGGACCCTTTCTTTTGTGAAGGGAGTAGTGCTCACCTCCCTCCCCCCTGTGTCCATGATGCTGAGCTGTGGGCCCTGTCCTACCTTCTCTTCAGTAAATACTGAGCAAAAGTATCTATTTAGGATAGATGCCATTACAGGGTCCTCCTCCTCACATGCTCCCTTTTCTCCATTAAGCTTAGCAATACCCCCTCTGGACTTTCTCCTTTCACTAATGTATCTATAGAAAGTCTTGTCACCTTCTTTTACTGTTCATGCTAGTGTTTCCTTCCTTCCTTTTGTCTCTCTCTCTCTTTCTTTCTTGATAAACAAGATACACTCCATGAGTCCCATCCCACATCTTGCTAAACCAAATATCCAAGACAAAAATACAAATACAATTAAGTACAGCAAGATGTGAACATGTGGCTAAAACAATAACATACATTTTGAAATGTGTTCTTCAGTAACAAAGAGAAGGCAGACACATTTGCAGAATTTGAATTATTGTGTATTATAACTGCAGGAAGGAAGTATAACTGTGCAGGTTAACATACAGTAAATAACAAATGGCACTGATGGCACATTGCTTTACTTCATGCTATTTGTCACCTGGAAGTGTTTTTATCTGTCAGTAGCATAACATTTACAATTTTAATTATTAATGTATACTGCCTGACACAGCCACTGGTATTGCATCACTGGCTGCGCCAGGCTTTTGATATCATTAGGATTCTAATGTGAAGTGCTCTGATTATCAAGATTGTCGACACATCAAAAGATTACATTTATTGTGTTCATTGTCCTATAATCTAGAGGATTTGCCATTTGATTGTTGCCTTATTATTTTGTTAGAGTTATTGTACTGTTTTGATTTTAGTTTATTTATGCAAGGGGGAGACAACTGAGCTGCAATGGCTAGTTTTCACGTGGGCCTGCTTCTACCTAATTCTACAGTCATGTGGTCTGAAGCACACGCAGATTAGTTAATTTACTGAAGTTCATACAGAGTTGGTTGCTGTCTTCACAGTCTAACATGGGAGCTCTTATACTTCCTTCAAACAAACAGCTTATAGGAATATAGGAATCATGTCAGCAGATGGGGACAGCATGATCCATCTAGTCTGCCCATGTTTCTGCCCACCTCCTTATTTAGACTGCACCCTGATGTGTCCACAATGACTGTCTCATGTGAGCTTGAACTTGTCTACTATCTTGGACTCCACCACCTCCTGAGATAGGCTGTTCCATGGGTCTATGACCCTTTCTGGAAAGAAATACTTCCTGAGATGCTTTTGAACCTGCCTCCCACCAGACACACATTGTGCTCCCTTGTACGTGCATCCCTGTTTTGCTGGAGGGGGTTTCCTGCTTGTGTTGTATTGAGTCCCTTAACACACTTAAAAGTTTTGATCATGTCCCCTCTGTTTCTTCTCTGCTCAAAAGTGTACAGCTTTAGATCTCTGAGTCTTGTCTCATATGGCTCATGATGCAGTACATGCACCATCTTTTTAGCCCTTCTCTGTATCATCTCCAGGCTGTCTATATCTTTTTTTGACGTGGGGCCTCCAAATCTGACTGCAGTGCTCTAAATGTGGCCTCCCCAAGGATCTGTAGAGAGGAATGATAACCTTGCTCTTTCTACTTGTAATTCCCCTACCAATGCAGCCAAGGATGCCAGTCACCCTCTGTGCTGCTTTTCACACTGTTTTCCAACCTTTAAGTCATCCTCGATGACTACTCTGAGGTATCTTTCTGTTTTTGTCTCCTCTAACTGATGCCCTCCCAGTGTGTACTTTATCTCTGGGTTTCTTTTTCCTATGTGCATAACCTTACACTTCTTGGCATTTAACTTCAACTGCCAATCCCTGCACCATTTCTCAAGTTTTTTCAGGTCTACTTCCATATCTTTCGCTCCCTCCTGCTTGTCTACTCTGTTGCAGAGTTTTGTGTCATCTGCAAACAGGCAAACCTTCCACTTCAAGTTGTTTGCAATATCTCCGATAGATGTGTTAAAGAGGATAGTAAAGGGAACTTACAAGCTCATATGGGCAGACTGGTTGGGCCAATGGCCTTTATCTGCTGACAGTGTCTATGTATCTATGATAAGTCCCAGCACAGACCCCTGTGGGACGCCACTGATCACTTTGCCTTCCCTTGATAGTGATCCATTGACATGCACGCTCTGCATCCTATCTTGCAGCCAATTGGTAACCCAGTTCACTATCTTATGACTGACTCCTGTATGCTCTAATCTGTTAGCTAGTCTTCTGTAGCGGACAGTGTTGAAGGCTTTGCTGAAGTCCAGGTACACAATGTCCACTGCTGCTGCCTGGTCGACTGCTCTGGTGAAGCATTCAAAAAAGTTGATCATATTGGTTTGACAAGAATGTCCTGCTGTGAAGCCATGTTGCCTGGGGTCAGTCTTTTTGCTATCCTTCAGGTACTTCACTGTCATCTCCTTTTGCAACGATGCCATAATTTTTCCTTCCACCAAAGTCAAACTGACCGGTCAGTAGTTTCCTGAATGCTCCATGCTTCCACTCTTGTGTAAAGGTACTACTGTTGCCTTTTTCCAGTCCTGAGGTATTCCATTTTCCAGTGAATTGCTGAAAAGCTCAGCCAGTGGTGTGGTGAGTTCTTCCCGAAGCTCCTTCAGTACCCTAGGGTGGATGCCATCTGGCCTCATTGCTTTATCTACCTTGAGCCTATTCAGCTCTTCTAGGACCCTTTCCCTTATGAATGGTCTTGTGTCTACTCCTGTGGTATTGTGTACTGACCTATTTATTGTAGGACCCTTCCTGCTGTCTTTTATGGTAAAGACAGAGCAAAAGAAATCATTCAATAACTTTGCTTTGTCTTCATCCGTCGCTACCATCTTGCTTTCCTTTGTTGCAAACCTGATTATTTCCCCTATTTTTTCTTTTCTCCCTTGTATATCTGAAGAAGGGTTTGTCTCCCCTTTTGACTCCCTGCGCTATTTTCTCCTGTGTCTGTGCTTTTGATCTCCTAACTGCCTTCCCTGCCTCACTCAGCTTGTTTTGTATTCTTCTCTATCTAATTCACTTTTAGTTTGTTTATATTTAGCAAAAGTCCTCCTTTTTTCCTTGATTTTGGTTACAACTTCCTTGGTGAACCACAGTGGATTTTTCTTCCTTTTGGATTTGGTGATCTGCCTAGTGCACGTAGCTGTAGCTGTATTTAAAGCACATATGCTATGTGTAGTTAAAGAGATTGTGGTCTTAGACTGGGGTGGGTATTTCCTTTTAAGAACAATAAAATACTGTGGTTTTGTACAGTATATATAGGTACAGAGTTTGTTTTATTTGTTCAAGTCCCTACTTTACATTTTAATTTGATATCATGCTCTAAAATTCTGTTTCTTTTTATTATATTACAGTTTAGGTATGAGGGGCCCCATGTGATAATTCCTGTTTATTAAAACTGGTGTTCTTTTCTCTCCTAAGGACCTTTATGCACTTGATTTAGAACCATATCGTTACTCTGGCATTAACATAACTGGATTCAGGATTCTGAATATAGAAAACCCTCAAGTTTCTTCAATCACTGAAAAGTGGGCAATGGAGCGTCTCCAGGCAACACCCAAACCAGGTTCAGGATTATTGGATGGTATTATGACGGTACGATAAGTTGTTTATTAAAGTCATGGAAGCAGAACTTATGTCATCCCTTATTGCTGTGGTATGCCAATGGCACAGTGAACCCATGAATGTGAAGATCATCACAGCGATGGAAACTGGGTGATATCCTCTCATCACTGTGATGGTCTCTGCTGGCACTAGGACTGCCTCGCCCGGTGTATCGCCCCCCCCCGAGACAGCTCAGACTCAGAGTTGTAACCCTAGAATCTGGGGTGTGTGGGGGCACAGCCCCCACATGGGGGGTTCAGGGTGTTCAGGGGGTGCAGACCCCAGTTAAAACACAGAAGTATCCCCAACAGCGCAATGCCGACTCTCGGCATTGCGGCTGTCACTGTTGGGGATGTTGGCGGGGTGGCTGTCGCAGCACCAGAGTAAAACCATTGCAGTTAGGAAGAAAGACAGAAAATGGTAAATAAACACTGAAAAATAAATATTTTGCAGCAGCAGTTATTTTTTTTTCTCTGTAGAGATTCTTCTTCCTGACCATTTCCATCAATCAGGGATGTGCCCAGGGATATACCCTGTGTGGGACTGTGCTCCAGAAACCCCTCCCAACCTCAGTGTGCTCACCAGCTCCCCCACAGCTCTACCCTCTGTGACACGGGGCTCATGATGAAGGCCACCCCCCCAAGATTTATCCACTATGTGTACCAGGATCCAGTGGCAGCAGCAGGCAGTAGTTCCCAGGGGAGCCAGGAGCCCAAGCAGTCATTCAGATGGCTGTGGGTTTTCCTTTATTTTCAGGTCCCTCCCACACCCCTGACATGACCTCAGCATCTGTCAGCCTCCTGCACATGCATCACATCTCCTGCAGTGGAAGAAAGCACCCTGACCCGGCCACAGTGGGCACAGTGGCACTGGAGCACAGTGCCAACTCTCCATTGCTGAGACATACTGCCACAAGGAAGTTATATCAGCCAGGCCTGCCTCCCAACATGACCGTCCAGGTTTGCTCCCAAACTTGAGTCATCTGTAAGGCAATGTATCTCATGTTGGGCCATCAGGGCAGCCACAGCAGTTATGCTTTAATTATTTGTATTTTTCAGATCTTCTTCATTTTAATGTACAATGAAAATTGCACTGTTGTTCTGATGAGGAGAGAATTTCTCTTTGTTTTGAGTTCCAAGTTAGGATTTTCAAAACCTTACTCTGCCTTTCTCCGTGATTTCAGTGCATTCCAAAAATTTTCATTTCAAAGTTGAACCACCTAATTGATAGCATATTTGCCACAATTTGCACTTGGAAAATGATGCATGTTGCATCACTGATTTGCTGTAAACAGAAGAACCTGTCACAAATATATTCAAAGCATTTAAAAATCACAACCAAACACTTTGGGGCATTAGAGATGTTGTGAAATTATATTTTGATGATGAAATTCCTGTGAAATCTGCAATTTCACCAGGCAAAATATTTCTCCAAATTTGCCCATTGCGCAAAATATTTCAAGGGGTGCAGAATGCAGAATTTCACCTGTGAAATGCACAGTGAAAGGCAAAGTTCACCATTTCACAGTGAAATAATGCCTTCAGTGGGTGAAATTTCACATTCCCAGGTGAAATTCCAAATTTTGGTTCCTTGAAAACTTTGCAAAATGGGCGGATTTTGTGAAATATTTTGTGTAATGAAATTTGCCAGTTTTGCACATCTTTATTTGGCATGACACAGGCTGTGTCCAAAATAAGAAATTGGGCCTCTGTCATGCCATTTTATCTGTCACCAGTGTTTATATCCTTATCACAGTATTCCCGCTTCCTTGTGCTACTGTGCCACAGCCTTGCTTCACCTTTGATGTCCTTGCTAGCAAACATAAAGTACTAAGTTATTGAGTGTACATCTGTTTAAAGCCTCCGTCCCCAAGGCTGCACACATCAGCTGCATGATACCACTTAGCTTCCAGTGGCCTCTGTCGAGTCCTAGGACCAGTCATTAACCTTGGTTTCTGGTTTCTCCTGTTGACAACATGTAGTGCAACCAGTCTAATTACTGTAGAAGGGTGGCATCATGAACACACTTATGCCAGTGAGAAGGCATGAGCATTTTGATAATGAATAGGTTGGATTTCCAACAAGGAAAAGTAGAACATGCCTCCATCCTTGAAAAGCTTCAAACCCATTCTTGACCACAACACCATTCTCAGTTTGTACCTGGTCTAAGGAACTGCATTTCAGCTCCATGTCTGCAAAGACAGCAGCTGGACCCCACCGTGGGGGATTGCTAAACCATGGAAATCCCATAGTTAGGTGAGCTAAGGTAATGAATGGAGTTGAGTGAATTGGGACCAGAGTCCTGCTCTGTGGAAGGGTGAAATTAATGGCAAACACCAAATGCTTTACTCTTCCATTTGTTCCACAATTTAATTTATAATGTCCTTTTTTTACCATACTAACAACATCCTGTTTTATCTCAAGTTTAGGTGTCCCTCCCTTGATTTGACAAGAAAAGGGATTGAATATTATTATAGGCAAAACTTGGCAGGTAGGAAGGTAAATGCTGAGGTACAGAGTTTGACAAAGGGCAGGACAGGGGTAAATGGAAAAACAGACAAAGGCAATTAGGGCAGGGATGGGAGAAAAAGGTTAATGTCAACATTAAATGGAGGGCCATGAGTACTAATGACCACAGTCTTGGAAAAAAGCTTCCTAAGCTAGTAGCCCTGATGGAAGAGGAACACCTGGATATTGTGGCAGTAATGGAAACATGGTACATGGAGAACCATTACAGGGAAGTAAACATACCGGGGTACACAATCTACAGAAGGACAGGGAGGGTAAAAGAGGAGGGGGAGTAGGTCTCTACATAAGGGAAGGGATCAATGCTACAGAACTGAAGGGTAAAGGTGGAGGACAACAGGCACTGTGGGTTACCTTGAAAACAAGGAGTGGCACCACAATCCGCACAGGGTTTGTATATAGACCCCCATTTCAGGGGGAGGAAATGGACAAGGAAATGATAGGAGGCATTCTGAGAATGGCTGAAAAAAGGGAAATATTCTTGATGGGGGGCCTGAATATGCCAGATGTTAACTGGAAGACATTTACTGCAGCCACATCCAAGAGCAGGGTCATTCTCGATGCCCTACAGGGAGCATGACTTAGATAGCTAGTGCTGGTACCCAATCAGGAGGGAGCAATATTAGACCTGGTACTCTCAAATGGAGAGAAGATTACAGATTTAAAAGTGGCTAGCCATCTGGGAACAAGTGACCGCCACACAGTGTGGTTCACAATAAGCACAACCATGGAGACCAGCCATACAAAAATGAGGATATTGGACTTTAGAAGGGCTGACTTAAGCAAAATGGGTGAATACCTAAGGAATGCACTAGCAAATGGCCAGAAAGGAGGGGTGGAAGAACAATGGAGAAAAATCAAAACTGCCATCATGGAGGCAACAAGCCTTTGTGTGAAACAAACAAAGAAAACAAAACGGAGTAAAAAAAAAACACTATGGTTCTCAAAAGAGGTGTCAGGGAAGGTTAGGGAGAAAAAGATAACATTCAGGAAGTAAAAGGAATCACAGAAGGAGCACGACAGGGAACTGTATCAGTTAAAGCAGAAGGAAGTGGGGAAGGCAGTCAGAACAGCAAAGGCCCAAACCAAGGAAAAGATAGCCAACTCAGTTAGGAAGGGGGATAAAACCTTGTATAGGTACATTACTGAGCAAAGACAATTTAAGGGAGGGATAGTGATGCTTAATAAAGAAGAGGGGAGGTGGGCAGAGGGAGACAGTAAAAAGGCAGAGATACTGAATTAATACTTTTACTCAGTGTTCACAAAAGAAGAAGAAGAGGAGTTACCTAAACCAAACAACAGAAGCAATCTGGGTGGGGGGTGTTGACACCAGTCCACTTACAGAAGAAAGGGTCCTGAAAGAACTCCTAAAACTCAAGATTGACAAAGCAATGGGGCCTGATGGGATTCACCCCAGAATCCTAAAAGAGCTAAGGGGTGCCTAGTGACACCACTAACCACCCTTTTTAACAAATCACGGGAGGATGTGGTGGTACCTGAGGACTGAAGCAGGGTAGATGTTATTCCCCTTCACAAAAGTTGGATCAAGACAGAAGCAGAAAACTACAGACCTGTTAGTTTGACCTCAGTGGTAGGGAAAATGATGGAATCACTTCTGAAGGAAAGAATTGTTGATAACCTAGAGGCCAGCAGGGCAGAGGACCCAAGGCAGCATGGATTCAAAACAGGAAGGTCATGTCAAAGGAATCTAATCGATTTCTTTGACTGGGTGACCAAAGTAGTAGACCAGTGAGGGGCTGTGGATATGGCCTACCTAGACTTTAGCAAGGCATTTGACACAGTCCCACACAAAATATTAATAGTCGAGTTAGCCAGCCTGGGAGTGAGTGCCAGAGTGGTAGCCTGTGTAGCAAACTGGCTGCACAACAGGACACAGAAGGTAATAGTAAATGGAACTCACTCCGAAGAAAGGGGGGTTACTAGTGGGGCACCTCAGGGTTCAGTACTGGGTCCAGTCCTCTTTAATGTCTTTATAGGTGACATTGCAGAGGGTCTGGAAGGAAAAGTATTCTTCTTTATAGATGACACAAAGATCTGTAACAGAGCTGATACACAAGGGGAGGTGGAAAGGATGAGAAGGGACTTGGCAAGGTTGGAGGAATGGTCGGACATATGGCAACTTAGATTCAATGCAAAGAAGTGCAAAGTAATGCACCTGGGAAACAAAAACCCAGGTCAAAAATACACAATGGCAGGGGAGGTACTAACAACAGCAAAAATGGAAAAAGACCTGGGGGTAATCATATCAGATGACCTTAAGGTAGGCAAGCAATGTGAGAAGGCAGTAAGAAGAGCTGAGGGGATACTGGAATGCATAGGGAGAGGCATCACAAGTAGAAAATGGGAAGTGGTTGTCCCTCTGTACAGATAGTTGGTGAGACCCCATCTGGAGTTTTGCGTGCAGTTGTGGAGACCCTATCTCCGCAAGGACATAGACAGGATGGAGTGGTCCAGAGGAGGGCAATTAAAATGGTGCAGGGTCTGCATCAGAAACTGTATGAAGAGAGACTGAGAGAGTTTAATATGTATACCCTTGAAGAAAGGAGGGACGGGGGGAACATGATAGAAACTTTCAAGTACCTCAAGGGAATCAGTAAAGTCCAGGAGGGTAGCATCTTTCAGAAAAAGAGATGTGCCAGAACAAGAGGGCACAATTCAAAGTTAGAGGTGGGATGGCTCAGGGGCAACATGAGGAAATATTTTTTCATGGAGAGTGGTAGAGCACATGGAACCACCTTCCTGAGGAGGTTGTGGGGTCTAAAACAGTGGGGAAATTCAAGAATGCATGGGACAGACATAAGACCATTATAGTGGGGGATAGGAGGAAGTAGGCTGTTGGTAAACTTGAATCTTCAGCTTATCCAGTAGGTAGGGAAATGGGCAAACTGGGTGGGCAAGTGATCCTTATCTGCCATCAAAGTCTATGTTTCTGTGTTTCTATGTGGATTGTTAGTAGTCATTATACAGTAGCTGTCAATCTGTGAATAAAATGTTGTCAGGACTAGCTGACGTTCTAATCTTAGAAACTGTTGGGAATCCATGGCAAATTAACAGGTTGGAAAGCTTGTGCTATGCCTGAACATATCACAGCCTGGCCATGTTAAAACACAGGCCTTTAATACCTACTGCCAAACTTGTGAATTGAACGTGTCCCAAGGAGATAAATAACTAGTAAAAATGTTTTTCACCTGAAGAAATCTTTGTTTAGCAGTCTGCTATCTTGGAGAAATGCCAGATTTTTAGAATGCTCTTAGTCCTTTCACTGAATACTTTCTGAATCCTTCTAAGTTAATAATGTTTTCATTTTGATCTCTTGTCAACTCAAATACCATTCCCCTTTATTTCAGACAGATGCTGCTCTGACATATGATGCAGTTCATATTGTGTCCATATCCTACCAGCGAGCTCCATTGATGACTGTCAACTCCCTGCAGTGTCATCGGCACAAACCCTGGAGATTTGGTGGTCGCTTCATGAATTTTATAAAAGAGGTAATGAACAGATTCAGAATGTAACATCTTCATGATACACAAAATGAGAAATACTCTTGACACATCTTAAACTATATATATACCATGTGTATGGGAAAAAATGAGTTCTAAACTCAGGAAGTCTTTTAAATATAAAATGGAGCATGATTCATTTAAGTTTTAAAGAGATTGATATCCATTCCTTCAACATTTGTAATCTGGACAGTGAAACAGTTCTATAGAATTATTTGATATTCCATTGCCTCTTGGAGGGTATGCAACAGCAGCATATAGTACTTGCTGCGGAAAAGGAAACCAACAGCAGCACTAAGGGATTTTAAGACCACAGTCATAAAAGTAGTTACTTCTGCAACATGTGCTATAATAACACAATCCTACTGATAATAAATAAAATAATTAGTAGCAAAAATCTGTTGCAGGGCTCTAATTTCATCCAGGGAATAGGGTGACATCATAAAACTCAAATGTAAAGCTTGAGAGGTTTATTTTACTTGAATCTCATGATGGAATTTTTAGCCGTATATCAGACGGTTAGTTACTCTGTTTGTAATCTGTGAAGAGCTGGGTCACATTTTGAGCACAACAAAAATGAACATATCTTTGGTTCTCCCTTCTTTCCTTTCCAGTTCATTGTTTTACTTTTTGCACTCCACCCCTCATTTCTGCTACTTTAATTAATTGTATTCCAGAGCACTAAAAACAGTTACCTTAGTTGAATCCCAGCTCAGCACTTCCCTCCCTCAGAAACTGAAATTGTATTTTAGTTATTGCTGCACCTCTTTTAGCTTACATTACTACTATGTTTCTGAAAATGTATATTCTACTGACTTTCAGTTATTTTAAACCATAATTGTGGATGTCCATGTTAAAATGTCTCTCTTGAAAGACCATACATGGTGTATTTTTAGCACAGTCAGAAATTATGGCATTTGAATTTTCAGTATCAATAAATCCTTACAGGAAAATGCACCATCCATATCCATCAGGGAAGGGGGGGCAGTATAGCACAGTGGTTAAGGGTACTGAGCTGCAAACCTGGAGAACAACTGAGTATGAAACACACAGCAACCACCTGTTGTGACCATGAGCAAGTCATTTAACTTCCTTTTGCATCCAGGATGCACCCGGAAACAAGCTTCAACTAAATGTCTAAATGTCATCTACTATGTTGAGATATTCTGCCACACATATAGAATAGCTGGTCCCCTGACTTACTTGTTTAATTGATCTGTAGCCTTGGGTTATTTTCCCAGAGGTTGGAAGCTAGCCACGGTCACCCTGATATTTAAGTGGGGGGGGGGGTGCGATCCTGGCTACCTAATCAACTACAGACAAATTTCTTTGCTGCCGTTTGTTAGTAAGATAATGGAAAAGTTATTGGTTTTGCAGTTGACAGATTATTTAGAAAACCATGCTCTGTTGGATCAATATCAATCAGGTTTCTGTAAACAACATGGGACTGTGGTGGTCATGTCGAGAGCCTTGGATGATATTGGTTTGGCCAGTGATGCCCAGTGTTTCACTGGTGCTGTACTGGTCAGTCTTTCCAAGGCCTTCAACACCGTTGACCATCAGTTATTGCTGTAATGACTATACGAGGTTGGTGTTAGTAGGATAGCAATCAAATGGGTTTGTTCTTACTTAATTAATAGATTTCAGATCACAGCTATAAATGGTGTGGAGACTGCCCCCCCCCCCTTTCTGTTGAAAGAGGTGTGTTCCAGGGCTATGTCCTGGGACTACTGCTCTTTCTTACATATTTGAAAGATTTGGGACAGAATGTATGTATTTGAAGGATTTAGGACAGAATGTAGGGGACTCTTGCTACCAACTTTATACGGATGACAGTATAATCTATTCTTCTCAGTCATCCATTTGTTTTTATTTTTTTTGTTTGTTTTTTTACTCCCCTCTCCTTGCAGCTCTCCCCTCTTCAGGAGACACCTACGGCCTTTTCAGCCCTTGCTTACCTACCTGGTGACCAGTGCAGTCCATCCCCCATGGAGCCAAGGTTGTACCCACCCAGTCGGGTATGGGGTGGGGGCCCTTACACCCCGATGCATCTATGTTTTGTCGGAATGCTGTCTCCGGGCCGGTAGGGGCATTGAAGGTCGGGGCCTGGTGCTCTGTCTACTGGGAGGCTTTGTGTTTTTTTCCAATGTTCTCTCAGCATGCCATGTCCCCGGAAATCAAGGCGCTGAAGCGCCGACGTCTGGCACGTCACCCCTCTGTTAAGCATCAGGCTTGCTGTACCTCGGGTCTCCACCTGGGGCCAGACAAGAGCCAAGCTCTGGGTCCCCCCTCCCCCCAGAGAGGATGAGCAGTCCCTAGGATGCTCAAGTCCTCTCCCCCGGCCGGCCCTCCAGCTCCCTGGTTCAATCCCGAACCAGGGTCGCTGGCATCGCAAGCGGAAATCCAACTGCTGCACCGGCAGGCTGGCCAGTCATCCATTTGTGATGTCCAGAACACCCTCCAGTTCAGCTTCAATTGTTTGTAGAAATTCTCGACAAACTCAAAATTAAAATTAAATACCTCAAAAACTAAATGCATGCCTATTGGCCCCCCCTATTAAAATGAAATTGAGGAAGGAGATTTTGATACTGGATGGAGTTGGTGCTACCCTGGAGTGTGTGGACTCTTATAGATATCTAGGTTTTTGGTTAGATCAATTGAGCTCTGTAAATATATACATTTGAACAAGTTGATTGTATAGTACAAGTCAGTAAGAGGGTGTTTCTTTTATTTAGAAACAAACACTGCTTTGATTCAGAAACAGTAAAGCTGATTGTACAAGTCCAGATTTTGCCACTGGTAGATTATTGTGACATTCTGTATGACAATGCCACTTCAGAAACATTACATAGGCTGGATGTATTATTTAATCGATTGACTAGACTTATTCTCAGGTGTCCCAACCATGTCCATCATTGTGTAGTGTATCATGAGTTAGGTTGGTCATCTCTCTCGAATAGGAGAGAATACCACAAGTGTATTTTGCATATAAATGTGGTTTGGTGGTGGTTCCGTGATACCTAAGAGATAGACTAATTTTTAGGAATATTGACATATCACTGAGAAAATGTAATCAAAAAGAAATGGTGTTTCCATGTACTAAGATTAAATGTTCTATGTATTATTTTAGTCCATCAGTTCCAGACAGTTCATTTGAATAATTTTCCACCTGAATTCAGGATGCAATATACCAGAACTCCTTCTATTATTGCTCTAAAAAAGCATGTACTGTCTTCCTTAAAGCCCTGTAGCTGTTTTATTTAATTTTTTTTATTACTAACTGTGTGTATTTTGTGGGTCTGCATTGTATATATGTGTCGACTTACTGTATTGAATTTTCTAAGGTCACCATTGTGAAATGAACATTTACTCAATGGTCTTAACCCTGAATAAACAAACAAAACAAACAAATTTGTCTTTCCTTGCCAATAATTGTAACATAATTAAATACATAAATAAATATAATAAAAAATGAATTTTGACCAAAAAGAACGGTTAAAAGCATAGACTAGGACAAAAATTTGAAATTGTCAAGGCTGCTGCTTATGATGTTGGTGACGCTGGTTTGGGAACAAGCCCAGTCTTCAGGGGCAAGCTGGAGTGGGGAAGATCTAGTGCCCCAGAGGATGCTCTTCTCAGCCATGGAGGGAGGGTCACTGCCTACACATTAGTACTGCCACCAGGGTGAACTTAGGTGGTAGTAGACACAGGCAATGCAAACAGAGGGGAGAATGATGGCTAGAATCTGAATGTGCCAAGCTTTTATGCATATGAGCTAGGAGGACTTCCTTGTGCACCAATGTCCTCTAGAGCTGGGAGCAACACAAAAGGAAGACTCCCTAGTGTGATGCCAGATGATGGGGTACACTTTGCCTCTGTCCTGACCGACCAGCACCTATATCCTAGAGATTTTCATATAGGAGGGCCAATATCTTGTCTGGTGTGGCTAGTCATGTAAGCTTCACCTGAGGGAATAAGCTAGTGGATTGTAAAGGGGAAGACCAAGGTGCAACCCCAAAAACAGATGGAAACATATAAAATTTCTGCAGAAAAAGACAACTGGTCTACCCAGTCTGCTCTGTTTTACCCTATCCTACCCTAGGACCTGTTGTGTAGTTGGCGTTATTGCTCTCAACTCACCTCTTTCCCCCGCCTTACTGTTTTCTCCTATATAAATATTAAGCCTTTTATTTGGTTCCAGCTGTGTTTCTAACCATTAATGGTTTTTGCACACACCATCTCTGCTGATAGGCTGTTCTATGGGTCAACCACTCTCTGTAACACAAAGCATTCTCATGTACCTCCTGTAAATTCACCTCCCAAAGCCAGCTTCCATTCATGTACTTGTTTTCTTTATTCACCAGTCCTGCTAAATATTCCCTTACAATTCACCTTGCTAATTTCTTTTAGTAACATGGAATCCATATTTGAAGTGGGATGTCAATCTGGTAGAGAGGGTACAGAGGCAAGTTACCAAGATGGTTCCTCAATTAAAAAATAAAACATATGAGGAAAGTCTCATGGAGACTGGTTTGTTTAACTTATAAAGTCAGTTCAGTTCAGTTTATTGTGAGGGATAAAATCTGTTGAGCATGCTCATTTGCAAGGAGGTCCTTTTACAATTCACATCAGCAGAGGGAAATGGCATTAAGAGCTCATACATATTAAGCAAACAGAACAGCCAACAGTAGACACAAAAAACATAAAATGTCATACATAAATGGAGTTACATACATAACATTTATACATACAAGGCATTTTGTACAAATGGCAGTAAGGGTAATTTTGTACATAACTGAACTTTCATACAGAATGGCAGTAAGGGTGAATGCTAATAGAGCTGAAGTAATGAATAGAAAGATAAAAGAGAATACGTGCCCAAAGTAGTTATAACAATGTAGGTAGATAAGAGAATAGAGTATAAAATAATGTGTTAGGTAGAGAAAAGGGTTAAGAGCTATAGTAGATTAATAGCAATGGCAAGATTCATATGCAAGTTTAGCAATTAGCCTTTTAAATGCACTAAGAGTGATTAATTTCCTTAGCTTTAGTGAAGATTGGAGCTAATTCAAGATGGTGGGAAGAACGTAACTCAAAGATGCCATACCAAAGCGTGTTCGGACTTTAGGCACTTTTAAGAAACTATAGGTACATTTCCTAAATGTATATGAGCTGTGCAATTGGTGTAAGGTTATGGAGCTGTACAAGGGAAACGTGTTAAGGAGGGCTTTGTATATCCAGATATACATGTGATTGAGTCACCTGGTAGCTAGAGAGGTCCAGTTCAGCTCCTCGTGCAAGAAACAGTGATGAGTTCTGGATGGGGGATTAGCCACAAAGCGGATGGCTCGTTGATAGAGAGTATCCAGTTTGCACAGGTTAGAAATTGAACAGTTGTTATAAATTATGTCTGCATAGTCCAATAGAGGTAAAAGGTGGCCTGCACTAGCCTGGTTCTGGAGTCATGGGAGAAGAGGGCTTTGTTTCTGTAGAAGAACCCTAGTTTCAATTTTAGTTTTTGGTTAGCCACTCAGTGTTGGTGGAAAAAGTTAAATGAGAGTAAAGTACAAACCCTAGATATTTAAAATAAAATAAAATACCTTGCGTGTGTCACCTAGGAGTAATGGCGATTGGGGAGTGAGAGCTGGTGGAAGAACAGGTGGTGGAAGAGTGTGATGGATAAAAGTACATTATTTTAGTCTTTTTGGCATTCAGAAGTAGCTTAGATGAGATTAGGTTTTGTTGCAATTGATTAAAATCTGTTTGAAGAGCAAGGGCTAATTTATTACTGATATTTAAAATTCTACATTCAGCTGACAATGTTTCAGTGTAGCTGACTTTTTGTACAAGAATGACCAATTTAAGGTCCCACAATAAGCAGCTTCTTATCCTAATCAAAAAGAGATAATCATTTTACTATTCAATTGGCAAAAGCTTGGAACTGATTACTCCAAGAATTAGTTAATCAAACAACCATAACGGGATTTAAAAATGGATTGATAATCACTTCTATTAAAAGCTGGCATAATTCATCTACCTGGTGTGGAAGACAATCCTGATGGGCAGATTGCCTACTTTTGTCTTTTCTTACCCAGTAAATCTAGTAAACCTGGTAAGGGTCTCTTTCACATTTCCCTCTCTCCCTTTATATTGTTTAAATTTAAGGTTAGATTTAAAAGGCCCCACTTAGGTGGTCATGAATGACTGTAGTAACTTTCCTTTTTTTTATTCTTTCATAACTGGGTAAGGCCCACTAGGCATAAGTGCCTGTTTTCAGGGGTGACCAGGGAGCACTGGGGAGGTTACATGACTTGTTCAGAGTCACTCAATATGCAAGTTGAGTATGGATATCAGTCCCAGGTCTGCTGGATGTACTAAAGTCATTCACAGCTCATTACTCTAACTTCTAGGCTATACAGCCAGCTCCAGCCCCTGGCATGCTGATTAGAAAAGGTTTTGTGAAAAAAACATTTAAAAAAATTATGTTATAGAGAATGGAAAATTTAAGTCAAACCATTTAAGATTAAGACAAATAATTGGAAATGTTGCTTTACCAAGTGAATAGTGGCACTCTAAAATAATCTGGCACAATTTATCAACTGTAATGCAAAAATAATTTTCAAGTGTCAGTTTGAGAACTTGACTACTCAAAATATATAGCATCTTTAGATACCAAAACTGATGCAGTTGCAGGTAGTCAAGATGGATGGTATGCAGTCACTACAGCAACAAATTTACCGCAGTTGACACTACAGCGACAACAGCGCAAGGTCGCTGTAGTGTCAGCTTGGGATCCCGGCACTGCTTTCTGGGGTTATGGCACCCCCTCCACACATCAACTCTGACTCGGAGTTGATTAATTTAGTAGCGGGGTGTGTGGAGGGCAGAGACCCCCACATGGGATGTTCGGGGGCAAAGACCCCTGAATAAAACACAGTCTGAAGTGACTCCCTTTATGCCGACCACAAATGCAGTTGACATAAAGGAGTCGCTGTAACATTGGTCGACAAAGAAGTTGTCAACTGACTGTCATGGATCCACAATGGGCCACATAAAATCTTTCTTTCTTTTTACCCTAGAAAACACTAGAAGATATAAAACAAAAGAAAACTAAGACTTTATGCATGCGTAGTTTGCCTTTTTGTTAGGCTTAGTTTTTTCCCTTGGGTTTTTGGTTTTAATCAGTAGACGGCTATCACATGAGGTGGAGGGAGGACTCTGATGGCTTCCCCTAAGAAACCTCATGTCATTTGTAAAGATGGTGATGGGAGCCTCCAGGAGGTTAGAAATTCAACACATCTGAAGAGGGGTGCTAGTGAGCCACCAGGCTTGGGCACCTAGTGGCTCCTCTATATTTGTTAGAATAATTTATTATGTAATTTCTGACACTGGAATTGGGTCCTGGTGTCAGAAATGGAGAGTGAGGAAACAGAAGAACTACCAGTGATGGGCTTCTCATAGCCCCGTTTTCTCCTATAGGTACAGGTAGCTTTTCATCTGGCCAATTGTGATGTTTTGGTGGTGGCTACTTCTTGTAAAGTAATCACAACAAAAAATCAAAACAGTTTTTAGAAACCATCATAATTTTTGGTCATGATTACATGATTACAATCAGAATTAAGAGCTGTGTGAAGTGGAGAAAATTTGCTCTGCGAAAAAATTTGTGGATTTTCCCTAGATTCAGTGTGAGAAGCCCAGCTCCACCGCCTCCAAAAAAACTCTATAAAACGTGGAATTTGGTTAACTGCTGGCAGAGTTCAAACTACGCATTTTGTGGAATTTGGCTACTAAAAGTAGTAGTGCCCCCCCACCACAACAAATTCCCTTCCCTGGTGTCTACAGGTCCCCCCCTGCAATCACTGCCTTGCCCCAGTATGAAAAATATACCCCAATTATGAGGCACCAGTCCCTGGCTGCCAAGTCTATCCCTGGTGTGTAGTGGTCCCACCCTCCCTGGCCGTCGCCACCCCAATATGAAAAATTATCCCCCAATTGCCATTGCTGTTATCTAGTAGTGTCCCCCCGCAATCACCAGCCCCATTGCAAAATGAAGAATGTCCAAGGTCCTCTCCCCCCGATCACTGGGCACCGAGTCCAACCAACCACGACCCAGAACAGGCTACTTGCACACCCCTCCACTCACCTCCACACATGCACTCATTCACTGAGAGTTCAGTCGGTGCAGATTGTGAAGATGAGTGGAGGGCTGTGCCGCTGGCCTTCTCAGGGTTGTGGTGGGGACTGGGTGGGGGCACTACATTTGGGGTGGGGTCCACTAGGCACCAGGGAATTTTTTTTTTTTTTTTTGCAAAGTTGGTCTGACTCGGAGCCCGGAGATGGGGGCCTTGGATTTTCTTTGTTTTGCAATAGGGCCAGTGATCAGTGGGGGGCACTACTAGACACCAGGGATGACAATTGGGGGTGTAATTTTTCATATTGGGCAGAAGATTGACCAGGAGGTGGGACCGCTAGACACCAAGGATAGACTTTACAGTCAGGGCTGGCACCTTGCAATTGGGTGGCATTTATTTTTTCATATTGGGGCCAGGCAGTGATTTGTGGGGGGGAGGGGGGACCACTAGACACTAGGGAGGGAAGTTGGGCTGCCAGCTATGGGGAAGGGGAAGCAGCTGGTTTCAAACTTCCCTTTGCTTTGGTGTTTTTTAAGTGCAATTTGCACTTAAAAAACTCTAAAGCAATGTAGAGTTACCCTGTGCCAATTTTGGTGAAGTTTCCACCACAGGTGACATCTTTGCAAAATGGCACATAAAGGCGGAGTTGGCAGATTCGCAGGGAATTCGCCCGTGAAGTAAAACTTGTCTGCATCTCTAATCAGAATATTTTTTCCCATTTACAGACTGTATGTGACAAAAAATAGGTATGTATTCATTGGGCTTGTGCACTTCTGTACACATGCCTGCAACAAAACATTTAAACATTATTTTTTTAAATACAAAGATAATTTCATTTTAGAACCAACAACAGGGCCTACTCTTTGTCAAATTGAAATGTACTTAAAGTTTCTGATTCTAACTCAAACCATTTTTTCTTTATTTGTAAGCAAAAATAAGTCTTTGAAATCATAATTTTTGGTTTTTGTACACTATCTGTCACCAAACCTATCAAGCCAATGTTCACTAAATCTGGTAGGTTTGGAGGTATTTTCTCAAAGGGGTGGCCTTCCAGTATACAGGTCACTAGGTCCCAGCTGAACTGAGTTATAAGGGATAAATATCAAGGTTTAACTTTAAAGTACCTACTCAACCCTGACTATCATGGCACTACAACAGCACTATAATAATGTTTCAGGTTTTGCAATCTGCTGGAGAATGCTATTTTCAGTTTTACGTTCCAAGGTTTATACTTGGACAGCTCTAGGAGAATAACATTAGGAACATTAAGAAAACAACTTTTTTTTTAAATGATTCTTTACAGTTGAGAAACACTCCAGTTTTTTTTTCTGAGAACAATCATCCCAGTCCTGAAATTCTGGCAGACAGGTATTAAGGGAGAAAAAAGCAATATGAAGAAAAAATGCAGTTTTACTGTTCATCAGCCCAGCACTAACTCACTACGACACAATACAGGTGACCCAGATTTCAAGAGCAGCCTAGGAAGTCAGTTAGTGGGAAGCCACAGTCAGAGAATGCTGTTAGTTGCAGTGTTTCTACAACTCTGGAGGGCAATCACAATGCTACTGGGAGGTGAGAGGTTGTGGGGATAAAAACATGACAGAAATTCCATGGTTCACTTTCATTCTAGAACATGTATATGTTGGGTTTCAAGGGTTTGGGTTCCTAAATGTGTTTTTTTTTAATGAACTGTTTTTACAATATATTGGTCCTATGTCATATGTTATACAATTGTATTATAAGTGTACTGTATTTAAACTTTTTCTACCTGAGTGATTCTATGTATATCATTTCAGTTTGCAGTGATAGTAAGTTCCAAACATAGGTGCCTGTGCACCAATGCAGGGTGAGTGCTCGCTATAGGCAATTACCCTGTCAGCACAGGTTTGCACCCAAAGACAGGCATGCAGGCCACAGCATTCACCGCAGTCTGCCACTGCAGCATGCTTGTCCACAGTCCAGCCCCTGAGCATGTTGATGCATTGAGGTGGATCAATGGACACAGGCAGGTATCTATTTGAATGCCCATCCCAGTCTGAAAGTGGATCCCCAGCCGTGCATCCCAGAACAATTAGTAAAAAGGGCAATTGCCTCAAAAGCTGACCCCCAGTCCTCTCTGCTGGACCAGAGGGCTGGTGAAGTATGCCGGGGTTCCAATCCCACTGTGGCTGATGAATTATTATTGTAGGGGGCACAGAATGGCTACATCAGGGTCCCTGTCCCATAGCTTGCACCCCTCTTACCCTGCACACCACACCTTAGTAAGTGCATTGAGTGTGTGCATAACTCCTGTCTTCTTCCCCGGACTGTCTGCTCACATAGCTGCACAATCCACTGGGAGATCAAGCGCAGAAGGGGTGCACCCCCCATTTGGTGCATGCTGTTGAGATCTCTGGGACTCCTGATGCATGGCTCACTAAAGTAGGGTTGTCTATGCACTGTGGATATGTGGTACATTGGTAATCCTCATGTATTTGCATACAGCCCATAATGAATAAATCTGAACATTATAGCCAATGCAGTGTTGCAGAGGTAGTGCTCTGTGCTGCCACCAGTGAGACTTAAATACACTAGTAGACATATAGTGGAGCCAGTTAAGACCCAAAACAATACTACAGCATAGTGCAGTAGAGTTACTACAGTAAACAAGATCAAGGTAAAGTTGT
The DNA here is from genome assembly GCA_016271365.2 of Neoceratodus forsteri. Taxonomy (NCBI): domain Eukaryota; kingdom Metazoa; phylum Chordata; order Ceratodontiformes; family Ceratodontidae; genus Neoceratodus; species Neoceratodus forsteri. Next base: position 1,057,023,012 of record CM057451.1, on the reverse strand, counting down.
GCTATTTTAGCCGACACAAGAGCAGCAGAGAAACAAAAAGAGAATATTTTTTGCTGGGTAAAGATAATACATTTATTAGGCTAATGAAAAGATTTGGATGCGAGCTCTCAGGGCCTGAGCACCTCTTTTTCCAGTAAGGTGCCTTCCCTTTGTAGAAGCTTGGTTTTGATCAGCAATACAAGGGAAACAAGCATTTATCAATGCCGAATGTTGGCTTGCTGGCATTGGTAGTGCAGGAGTTAGGGGGCGCATAATAGGAATGGCAGTGAAGTACTGAACTGATGCCAACCCCACCCCAACCCGGCAGAGACTGAGAGGCGTTGGGGATGTGCTTTTCGATCATCAGGCATAACGCTCATGCCATTTCATCTCACACTTCCCTGCAGACACTGACAGGTGTTGCGGTGTGCTTTGGGGTCTTCAGGCCTTACACTCATCCCATTTCATAAGTAAATATGCTGAAGTAGGTGCAGTACAGGAGAATGGGGTGAATGCTGGGACCAAAGACCACAAGACACACCTCGATGCCTGTCAGTGGCTGCAGGGTGGAGGTGGAATGGCTTGTGTATTGTGGGTGACGATCCCAAGTCACACCCATTGGGTGTTAGTCTGTACAGAGTATGGCATTATGGTTGGAAACCATAGTGCCCCAGGCTTTTGTTGTTATTTTCACTCCAGATTTTTCAAAATGAGATTTCTGTGACCCCACATCATGAACAGTGGCACTATCATTTCGTTACTCAGTCCGGAAAGGTGGTTTTGCACAATGACTGCGCCATTTGGTGCCAAAGGTGTGAAAACACATTTCTATCAGGATGTGAAAAATGGCAGCTGTACTGTTAGTGAGGTGGTGTGAAAAAATGGCAATGTTGAAAATCTGGAGTAAAAATATGAAAAATTGGCAAAGCTACAAACGTGTGTAGAAACTGCACAACACATGCCTGTAACAAAATCATTTTTTGGATTATTTCCACCAAATTTTCAACATGAACAATGGCACTGCGATTTTCTTAATCTGTCCCTAGCAGTGATTTCCCACAGTGACGGGGTTATTCTACGCCATAAGTGCAAAAATACATTTTGGCCAGGATGTGAAAAATGACAGCTGTACTGTTCATAAGGAGATACAAAAAAATGTCAATGTTGAAAATCTGGAGTCAAAATATTACAAATTTGCAGAGTTATGCATGTGTGTGGAAACTGCACAATGCATGCTTGTAACACAGTCATTTTTTGTAATTTTTTTACCAAATTTGTAACATAGGCTTTTTGAGAGCCCATCTTATGAACAATGACACTGCCATTTTGTTAATCAGTCCCGAAACGTGATTCCATGCAGTGACTGCAAAGTCACCTTTCGGGACCAAATAACAAGATGACAGTGACTTAATTCATGAGGTGGGATCCCAAGAACCCCATATTGAAAATTTGGTGCCAAAATTCCCCAAAATGACCAAGATATGTACCAGTTGAAAAAAAACATTTATGCCATTATACAGCTTACTGGCATTTCTTCAGTTCATGGTCAGCTTTGAAGAGTGCAGACGTGTTCCCAGTCCACCGAAGATCGTCGCGCTGGGCTCCAGAGGTAAGTATGGGGTGAGGGGGTGTGGGGAGGTGGTGTGCGAGAGGGTGGTGCGGGTTGGGGATAGGTAAGAGAGTCCACGAGAGACCGTTTTCTTTTTTTTTACAGGGTTTAAAAAAAAAAGAAAGAGACAAGAGACTTTTGGCATGCTGGGATGGACTCCCAACGTTCCACCAGGATGTTTGTGGGGGGAGTTAAGCTGATGGGGATTGGGCACACCTTCGGCCATACAGTGTGGGGGGAATGTTTGAGCTGAGGGGGATTGGGCACCCCCTTGGCATGCAACAGATGGGGGGGTTTCATCATGCTGACAGGGATTGAGCTACTCCATCTGCAAAGGAATTGGAGAGGGGGCATGCCCATAGGGGGACTGGGCAACCCAATTGCTTTCATGTGGGCAGAGAGGTGGCTGACGACAGCCGCTGCTTGCTGACGCTGGCAGTATGTAAATTGCCAACAGCAGCCGCTGCTTGCCGACCGTATGCAAATTGCAGTGGTTTCCTTTCAACTGCACACCACTGCATCTGAAGTGCTGTCATAGACAGCTCAGCCATTTGTTGGTGCTGTGTGGTCCCGCCTGCAAAATGGAGTGGGGCATTATCAGAGTGGCGGCACACCTCTAAAACTCGTATGGTGCAACTATATTGCTTACGCCAGCCAACATAAAAAAAAACTGCAAAAGTATGAGTCAATTTCAAAGTTCCAATTAACACCAAAGCAGTAGGAATGATGTTACTATTTACATTTTAGCTGTTGTTACAGTATACATAGGAGAAAAGATATTTAAAAACATTAGGGCTAAAACACACTTAGTATTGCTGTAAATAAGCATTACTAAGTTTGATAGCCCTAGTGTTTTAAAATCTATGTAGCTTTTTGTCTTCATGTCTTTTAAAGTAATAACTTCTTGTGTATACTGTCACTGTAGCAACAATGTAAATAGTGACAGTATCCCTACTGTTTAGGTGTTTATTAGAACTTCAAAGTTTACTTTACAGTTTTTTTTCTGTCTTTCCCCTTTCATTGCTATTCAAAACCAGCTTCTACAAAAGGCAGGCAATTCAGCCTACATTATAATATACCCAAAGAAAGAACATTCTGGCCTCAAAACCTTGTATCTTTAACTTTTTATTAACTTAATGAAGGTATTAGGGGCTATGCATGAAAGGGCGGAAAATATGCACCAGAGGTACGTAACCCACCCACGAAGCTCCACACCCATGGAGAGGTGCGCACAGACTGGTATTCATAAATGGCCACCACCTATCCACGGCTCCACCCCCCCGCCGCCCCCACAGGACTCTGTAGGGCAGCTGGAGTCAGAGTAGCAGACTCAGGCAGGAATCCAATGGGAGGCCCATTCTTGGTCCCAGAGTGGATTACTTGCATGGGAAGGTGCTGGTCTGGCTGCGTGAATAGATCCCGCAGGCACCCAGACCCACACCACCATGCCGCTATGGCCAGCAGTCCCCACCCAATAATGGCCCTGCAGCAGCACCTGCTTGCCGTGCAATGATGTCCTCCACTCACCACCACCCCATGTCAATGCAACCCCCCACACACCTCCACCCTGTTCCCTTTTGTACAGCTCATACCCCACAACACATTTGCCATGTTTCCATTCTATCAGTAGATACACCCCAACCCCCTGACACATGGCAGCCCCATGCCCGGTGTAGATCAAGACATCCAACCCAGACACACAGAGATGCCCGATCACCACTAACCTGAACCCCAACCTTGTACCACAGCTGCAACATTGGTAGCAGTGGCCCAACCCCCCACCCCATGACACCAGCAACACCCACTGGTACCCGTACCTTCTGGCCAGTGCCGCGGCTAAAAATGACCAGCGGTACAGCCCTCCACACACCTCCTCAGCCAGTGTCCCTTCCACTGATGCTGGGAGTGCACTTCTATATATAGGTGTAGCGTTCCCAGCTTCAGTTGGACAGCCGGTGGCCGAGGAGGTGTGCAGAGGGCTGTGCCGCTGGCTGTCCTGAGCCACAGCACCAACTGGCAGGTATGGGGGAGGGGGTGGTGTTGTTGGTGGTGGGGGGGTGAAGGGTGCCACTGGCCACCATTGACAGGGTGGGGCATTAAGTGCAGGGGCATTTTTGGACCATCACTGACAGAACGGGGCTATGGATTTAGGTTTGTGTGTGTGTGTGTGTGTGTGTGTGTGTGTGTGTGGTGGGGGGTATCCCATGAGGAGGGTGCATGGGGAAGGGCACCGTCCATAACGGTAACTCATTCCCCTCCGAATCCCTTACGGTGATGGGAGGGTAGGAGTGACCTGATTGGGGGAGAATGGGTGACGGATGTCGCTATGTACACGTGCAGGGGTAATGAGCATGGAAGCGTGGGCTGGGAGGGGCGGTGGAGCTGTAAGGGGTGGTGCTGCAGTTGGTTGCCAAGCTGTGTCATGGCATCTGGGGGTTGGCCTGCGGTTGGGGTGGGTGAGGTCTGGGTTCGGGTCCAGGCAGTGGTGCGATTTTGTGCACCGGCCTGAACCTTAATTTCGTTTCACCCCAGCCTGCACCCCGGAGTTGAGAATCCTTTAGTAGAGGGGTGGGGGTCAAAGCCCTCTGCGTGTGGAGGTGGGCGCAGCCCCTCCCACAGAAAGCATTGAAATCTAAGTCTCACCGGCACTGTTGTCCTCTGTGCTGGGGTGTCAGAGTGCCGAAAATGTTTTCGGCACTCTGACTGCGCGATAATGGTGATCGTCTTTAGGCTTTCACTGCTATCACTTAGAACCGTGGTGGGGGAAATCTTGCATTTGTGTACTGGGCAGGGGCCACCCATGTGAGGCAGGGGCTATCATACCTGCTCATGGTGATGGGGTACCACTGTGTGTGTATGGGGGTGATGTTGTGCTAATACATACAGTTGGGTCTGTGCACAGATCGCATTGGGGGTGCTTATGCATGCAGCGGGGGATGGCACAGCTGCGTGGTGTGGGGTAGAGGTGCTTATGCATACAATTGGGGATGGGGCAAAGCTGCGTGGCAGTGGGTGGGGGTGCTGATGCATACAGTGGGGGATGGGCAAAGCTGTGTGGGGGGGTGGAGGTGCTTATGAATACATTGGGAGATGGGACAAAACTATGTGGCTGAGGTAGGGGGTGTTTTTGCATATAGTGGGGGAAAGGCAAAGCTGTGTGGTGAGGATAGGTGGTGCTCATTCATACACTAGGGGATGGGGCAAAGCTGTGTGGTGTGGTAGGGGTACTTATACATACAGTGGAGGATGGGGCAAAGCTGTGTGGTGGGGATTGGGATGCTTATGCATACAGTGGGGTATGGGGCAAAATTGTGTGGCATGTGTGTGGGGTGCTTATGCATACAGTGGGGTACAGGGCAATGCTGTGTGGCCTTGGGAACACTAGATGGACCTTGCAGTCCCCTTCCACCATCATTCTCTCTGGGGTGAGGGGGGTGCTTATACATTTGGACGGGGATGGGGCATGGTTGTGTGAGGGGGGTCACTAGCATATGTGATGGTTTGCTGTTGAGGGTGAGGGTTTACAGTCAGGAGCCTGGACCAGGTGGGGAGGTGGGGGTCTGTGAGCACATAGTGCATACTGCTGTTATGGCAGGGTCCCCCCTGCCATAACCTGTGCCCTCCTATGCCCCCTGTGTGCAGCACTATGCGCCTTTGTGAATGGTGCATAGTGCTGGGACGCCGCCAAGCTCCCCATTGCATTACTGTCAGTGTGGCCCGGGGATCAGGTGTCTATCTGACTTGCACCCTATCTGTGAATGGTGCCGGGGTCCATGGGACCCCGCTATGCAGCATTCACTCGTATCTCTCCCTACAAGCCTGGTTTCCACAATGTGTAAGCATCGCGCATAGGGCCCATTATCTTTACCTAGCAAAAAGATTCTCCTTTTGTTTCTCTCCTGCAGTAAACAAGGTACAGTAGCACCTTAATCATCTGAATTGCCTGAGGGACATCTGATCACATCAGATAATTGGAAGTTCAGATATCTTGAGTGCTTCTATATATTAAGCTACATGTGGTGTTTGTCACATTAATACAGCGATGTTCCTGTATTCAGTACCACGGTCCTTTGTTTTTAGCAAGCTGGTCACCAAAGTGGTGTTCTTGGTCTTTGATTATGCAGACATGGTATATGGCACTTCCCCTTCCTCCTTCGTGGCCAAACTGGATACCGTCTACTTGTCCTTCTTCTGCTTGGCCACCAACTTTCCCTCTCTTACTCTTCATTTCTCACTTTACTTCTACTTATCCACTATCCCTCTACATTCATGTCACCAGATCCACTGTGCCTAGTTCATATCCAGATACTTGCTTGTGTCCCTTCCCTCTTACCTCTCATCACTCCTCTCCCATATCTCCTCTGCCTCCTGTTACCTGCACTCCAGGGATCCTCACACCTTCAACATTCCTCATCTCTGCTTCTTTGCCAGGCAATCGGCCTCTTCCTATTGCCTTCCATGCTTTTGGAACCAGCTCCCCTATTCCTTTGGTTTCACTGCCTTCCCTGGTTCCCTTTGGTGTCAGCTAAAACTTCTGCCCACCCTTCCACTTCTGCAATCACTATCCATGACTGTGCACCTTGCAAATGCATTATACCCCTGTGTACATGTGTCTGAAATGCACAATGTGTTACTCCTGTCTTATTTTCTCATTTTGCACTTAATTATTAATCATATTCCCTGCACTTTATTGTAACTGCAAACTGTGTATGTGATTTGTATTTTGTATCGCCTATTCCCTTTCTTCGGGTCACACCTACAAACAAGACTTGGCTCAGTGTACTTGTCCTAGTCACCAGTTTTCAAATGACTAAATAAATTTTAAAATCTGTGTAAGAACAAACTCCACAGTCCTCAATTTTTAGGATAAATCATCTGTGGTTTTGGCAGTTTACTTTGCAAAAAGATAATTTTTAAACTCAGCTCTGAGTTGCCTACCCTGAATTCCTCTGCCAGTAAAACAGTTCACTCGCCGATCTCCACCCCAGGATCATCTAACTGTCCATCAGTGTTTTAAAATCCTCTCAACAAGGGTACTATTGAATTTCATCAATGTAGAGCAGATTGTGGAAGGGTTCTAATAGCTGTTGGTCATTCACATTGTGACTGCATATCGCCACAATCAGCCACGAGCAAGGCAAGAATAGCATTCATCAATTTCAATGGAAAATCAAAAACGAAAAATGGTGCACTCACCGGATGCATGAGTCTAAATAAATGTATTGGTGCAAGTCATGAACCAGTGACCCAGTGGGAACACTGGGGGACAAGCAGCCAGCTCTTTAGAAAGAATTGGTTTATTGAGGGTCAGACAAATGGGGCTGACTTGTAATTTCAGTGGCAATCAGTCCCTTTTGTGATACAATAACTCGAGACACTGCATTGCATCTTGGCCAGCTCCACTGTCTGTGCCCCACACTGAGTTCATTGTAGGTGAAGCAATTGATTTAAAGGGAAAGAGGGTGTGGGGCTCATGGCACTGGTGCACCAACTACCATTTAACCATGGGGAAGTATAGGCATCAGCTGCAAAGGTTGTTGGTTATTGAGTTAATGCTGGAAGTCTGGGAAAGGACCATCTCCCCAGGGACCCATGCTGGTTGCCGGCCTCCTGGGCCTTGGCCTGTAAAGGGGGGGCACGATGCATGGACCCAAGTTTGGTGGTATTTGGAGACGATCGAAGATTGGAAGACAAGTGACCTGAGGCCCAGAATCTTCTCGACCATGATGTAACTTTAACAGACTGTTGACCTTCTGTCTATATTTCCAACATTTTTAACTGTTTTTGGTGCTTCAACTTTGCGGCTACCCAGGTGTCGGCTTGCGAACTGAACTTACGTCTCCATGGGGAGGTAGTGAGAGTACCTCAAAAGCGAATGTGATCAGGAGTTAATTCGAAATTTACCCTGTTTGATTGTTTGGACTGGGGAGGGTAAGAGCCTCCCCTTGTCAAACCTCACCTTTTGAAGCGTGGTGTGCTTTATTAGTATTAAACTCCATTGCTTATTACTTTTTTACTTAACTTTTGGCACCACATTTATAGGCACTTTGGGGGTGATTTAATTTATTTTTTAAGGGAATACTGGTTTAATGAGAGGGTTGAAGGGTGCATTGAGTATTTATGGTATTAATTTTGTTTGGAAGGCTGGCTTTGGATGCAAGACCCAACGTGTTGACAAGTGGCTACCCCTGTCAGGCGTTACTCCTCCTTAGAACTGTGGGACCTTTGTCCTTTTCATTATCCACCTTTGCCAGTCAAAGTATATATTCACTGCAGAGCATTAGGGATAGAAGATAGAAGGCATGGTGGTCGTGGCCCTGGGAGATGGGGAGGAGTGGAACGAAGTGACCGGATTGGAGCAGTGGGACAAGAAGATGCCCTGGGGTGAAATGAGACTAGAGAGGGGTCCTCCCTGTCTGGTACCCATACCCAAGGGCTCCAACTTTGGTGGGCAGGTTGCTCGGGTGGCCTCAGAATCCCATCCTACCCAGGTGGCGTTATGCAATGCCAGGTCCATTAACAACAAGCTGGCTGTTATCTCTGATCTTGATAGGTCATCTGACCTGGCATGCATCACCGAGACTGGGTTGGATGTGAATGCTGGCCCAGTTCTGGAGACCACGGCACCAGCTGGGTTTTCGGTGTTACAGTGTCCGAGGTTGGATCATAGGTGCAGGGGAGTCACCATTTGTTTTAGAACGGAGCTGGGCCTGATAGAGGTGCCGGTGGGTGAGACTAAATCCTTTGAGTGTATCCTGGGTGTAGGTGTGGGGTGCAAAATTCTTCTTATCTACCATCCACCAGGAGATGGGAAGCAATTTTTGCAGGAGGTCACAGACTTCATCATTGACATGGTGTTGGAATCACCCAGAGTAATGGTGCTGGGCGACTTTAATGTCTGGGTCGACGATGAACACTCGCACTTTGGACAGGACCTCCTCCAGCTGATGCATGCATTGGGCTTCACACAGGTTGTTTCCTCTGCAACCCACATTGCAGGTCACTCTCTGGATCTGGTCTTCCTACTGGGTATGGAATGCACCGATCTGGTTGTGGAACCAGTCAGTTGGTCTGACCATCACACTATCAGCTTCAGTTTCCAGGCACCCCCCTATAGGTCTGCCCCTTTGGAGATGGTCCAGTACCACCCATTGAGGAACATGGTCCCAGATGACCTGCTGGTGGTGCTGGACCTTTTGGAATGTATGAGTGCAAGCATGGGTCCAGAGGCTTTACTGCTGACCTATAATAGGGCTGTGGTGGCAACCCTTAACACTAATGCTCCTGTTCGTGTTTGCCCACTCTCCATTTGGCCTCGTTACTCATGGTTTGATGGGACTTTGAGGGAGATGAGGAGATTCGGGTGAAGGCTAGCAAGATGCTGGCAGAAATCGGGCCTGGATGCCAACAAGCTTAGATTTATGGCTCATTATACAAACTATCATTCAGAGATCTCCTGTAAGGAGGCAGAATTCCTGCCCCAGGAGATCACTGCTGCATGAAACCGACTGGCTCAGCTCTTCCGCACTGTGGACAGACTGTGCAGTCCTGCCTGTCTGCAGGTGCGAAGAGCATTGTCACAGGATAAATGTGATGAGTTTGCTCATTTCTTTGCAGATAAGATTGCTAGCATCAAGTCTGAGATCTCCTCGACTTGCCCTAAGCAGGGTTGCAGTGATTGGTGGGAGGCCACAGTTTGGTTGGTCGACGTTTGGCCAGATGGCGATCTTGGATGTTGTGATGATCATCTGGACTATGCGACAGACCTTCTGTAGTTTGGACCCTGGCCCGACCCGCCTCCTTGTGGGGTGTGTGGATGTTACCAGCCCAGTCCTAGCTGAGATAGTCCAGAGTTTGTTGGAGACAGAGGAATTCCCTGATTCTTTGAAAGAAGCAGTGGTGACTCCCCTTCTTAAGAAATCTTCCCTTGACTCAGACTGTCTTACCAACTACAGGCCCATCTTTAACCTTTCCTTTGTGGGTAAGGTTATTGAGAAGATAGTTGTGCTGCAGCTGGAGGATCACCTTGCCATCCATGACATCTATGATCCCTTCCTGTTGGGTTTCAGGAAAAGGCACAGTACCCAGACTGTTCTTGTCTGGGTGCTCAATAACCTCCTTGTGGCGAGAGATGAAAGGAGTCGTACAATCTTGGTCCTCCTTGATCTCTCGGTGGCATTCAACACCGGTGGACCATGGGGTATTGCTGGAGCACCTGCAGCTGATCTGTGGACTGTCTGGTACAGTCCTCAGATGGTTTCATTCATTCTTCGCTGGCAGATCTCAGAGAGTGGTGTCAGGAATTTTTCCCTCAGACTCCATTTCCCTGCCATATGGGGTTCCACAAGGCTCAGTGCTTTCCCACATGTTGTTCACGGTGTACATGCTGCCATTAGGAGACTTTGTAAGGTGGTATGCAAGATCCAGGACTGGATGGGTGCCAGCTGGCTGAAGCTGAATCCCAATAAGACCAAGGTTTTGGTGGTGGATGCTGGATGTTGGGCAGAGGGGCCCTCAGGAAGCGACCATCCAGTCTAGTACTAGGTGGTTGCCAGCTGAGGACTGCTGAACAGTGTGTAGTCTGGGTGTTATCCTCCATGAGGGATTGATCTTGAAATTCCAGGTAGCATCTGTGGTCAAAACCTCATTTTACCATCTGAGGAATACCACTTGCATTAGGCACCTTGTTCTGCCTCATGATCTTCCAACCCTAGTCCATGCTTTTGTGACCTCCCACCTGGATTACTGCAATGCCCTCTACCTAGGGCTCCCAGGGGTTGATATCCACCATTTGCAGCTAGTACAGAATGCGACAGTCAGGTTACTAACAGAGCATTCTTGTTTTAGCCATATTACACCTGTGCTGCAGGCACTACACTGGCTGCCAGTGCAATGGCGGATCACCTTTAAGGTCGGCTTGCTGACCTATACAGCCTTACACAGTCAGGGTCCAGGTTACCTACAAGAGACTCCTTGCCCCTAGTGCCATCACTGCTCCCTCTGTTCCACTGATGAGGGACTGCTGGAGGTTCCCGGGATGCGATTGAAGACATCTGGTTCATGCACATTTGCCTGTGCTGTGCCAACCCCGTGGAACTCTTTACCTCGTCTGGTTTGGGAATGCCTGACCTTGGAGAGCTTTAAAATCACACTAAAAACACATCTATTTATTCTCATGTTCGGAAACAGCTAAATTTAAAGGCAGAGCCTTTTTGGATTTTATTCTGTTTTAAATGTTGAGATTCTGTATATGTACAGCACTTTGATATTTTGAATCGTGCTTTATAAATAAAATTATTATCATTATTTTTATATAAGATCCCAGACCTGGAGGCCATTATGGCAGAGCTAGTCCTGGATATTGTGTCCATTATTGAATCATGGTGAACTGCTAACATGTCTGGGAAATGGTCATACCAGGCTACATGATCTTTAGAAGGGACAGGGTAGGAAGGAAAGTAGGGGGAGTGGTGCTTTATGTTAAGGAAAACATAAAAGCAATACAGGTACAGTGAATTCAGGGAGGGGGCGAGGTTTTGTGGGTCATCCTTGAGTCAGGAAATGGAGCCGCTGTTCAGGTAGGAGTGGTATCTACAGACCACCAACACAGGTGGATGACCTAGATAAAGAAATGTTAGAAGCACTTTGCAAAATGGCTGAAAAAAGGGAGGTGGTGCTGGTGGGGGACTTTAATCTGCCAGATGTAGATTGGAGCCTCTCTGCTGCAGCATCAGCTAGTAGCAGAGACATCTGGGAATCCATGCAGAGGGCATTCCTCAGGCAACTAGTCAGTGAACCCACTCAGGGTGTGGCAATACTGGACCTGGTGCTTACTAATGGGGGCAGTGTTGCAGACATCAGGGTGGGAAGTCATCTGGCTCCCCTTCTTAAGAAATCTTCCCTTGACTCAGACTGTCTTTCCAACTACAGGCCCGTCCCTAACCTTCCCTTTGTGGGTAAGGTTATTGAGAAGATAGTTGTGCTGCAGCTGTAGGATCACCTTGCCATCCATGACATCTATGATCCCTTCCTGTTGGGTTTGCATATGCAAATCACCACAATGCTTTGCATTGTGGGGTCATGTGTGATTTTGTATTTCTTTGAAACTTGGCTTCCCAGCCAAATGCCTTTGGGGTAACCATTGCCTCAGTGCTTGCACACAGAGGTTCTTTGTCTTTTAAATAGTTTTTTGTTTTAATTGGGTTCACCACAACATAACCCAGATAGACTATCTTAGGGTAGCTGGTTCATCCCCTTGGGGTGTCAGACAGACGAGGCATATTGATGAGTCCTGATAGGATGAAACAAGTGTTTATGTCTTCCGTTGACACCCTTTGCAAACTGTGTGAGAGGCCTTTCAGCACCATGCATTTTTGCTTAAAGTTGAACCAGCATAATATTCTGTGGTGATTTGCATATGCAGGCCTTGATGCTTTGCATTGTGGTGTCATGTGTGATTTTGTATATCTTAAAAGAATACTTCTGCTCAGTGTTCACATTAGTAGGGGAATGAGAGGGATCACAAAAAGGCACCAAGAGCTTTGAGAGGAGGGAAATAGACACCAGTCCCTTTTCTGAGGAGAGGGTCAGGAAAGAACTTACTAATCTGAGGGTGCACAAAGCCATGGGACCAGACGGGGTGTGTCCAAGAGTGTTGAAGGAACTCAAGGAGGTACTGACTGCACCCCTGTCAGACTTGTTTAACAGTTCACTGGAGACCAGTGTGGTCCTGGAGGACTGGAGAAGAACAGATGTAGCCCACTTCACAAAAGTGGTAGCAAGGAGGAGGCATGCAATTATAGGCCTGCTAGACTGCCTTCAGTGAGAGGGAAATTAATGGAAGCAATATTAAAGGAAAGGATTGTGAAATGCCTGGAATCCAATGGCCTGCAAGATCTGAGGAAGCATGGTTTCATGGAGGAAAGGCCATGCCAAAAAAATCTGATCTTTTTTTTGACTGGGTAACCAAGGTGCTGGATCAGGGAGGGGCAGTAGATGTGGCCTACCTAGACTTCAGCAAGACCTTTGAAACTGTTCCACATAGGAGACTGTTAAACAAGTTGGGCAGCATGCAGGTGGGCAATAAGGTGGTAACCTGGTTAAGAAATTGGTTAGGGCATAGGAGGCATACAGTGGTGGTAAATGGAGTTCACTCTGAGGAGGGGAGAGTGACCAGCAGGGTACCTCATGGGTCAGTACTGTGGCCGGTATTCTTCAATGTCTTCATTAGTGACATAGCAGAGAAGCTGGAAGGGAAGGTTTGCCTCTTTGTAGATGACATCAAGCTCTACAAAAGTGTGGATAGTTCAGGGGAGAGCAAAAGGTATACCATTACCTGGGCGATGCAATTAAGGTACCACAATTAGGGTGACGAGAAAAGGTTGTGAGTGAAAGAGCATGCTGGATTTCGCAGCGCCCTGCACTCACAACATTTTTGCCTCTGACACTGTTCTCCTCCAGTCCGCTCATGCCCAGACCCGGAGGAGATTATATTTAGTGCTGGGGGTGTGGTGGACAAAGCTCCCCACATCGAGGTGGGGGCGCAAAAAACTAACTCTTCTCCCCTGCTGTCCCTTATCACCATAGCTGTGTTGCAGCTGAGTGTGGGACCACTGTCATTGTGGGCTACATATTTCTGGCGTCCTAATTTACAGAAACCAGATTCATGTCACAGCCCAGTGGGTGAACCATTGCAAAGGATGGTAAGAGGTTTAAAATGGCTGGAGGAGTGGTCAAGAGTTTGGCAGCTAAGGTTTAATGCACAAAAGTGCAAAATAATGCACTTGGGCAACAGAAACCCAAGGGCGGGAGTGCAAATGGGGGCGGAGACATGCAAATGCCAAGCAGGAAACGGACCTGAGGGTAATCATAGCAGATGACCTAAAGGTGGCCAGACAATGTGGCAAAGTGATCAGGAGAGCTAGTGGGATGATGAGGTATATACATACGGATATCAACTGCAGGAAGATGGAAGTGGTGTTGCCCCTATATGTCATTGTTAAGACCCCACCAGGAATACTGTGTCCAGTTTTGGAGATCACATCTCAGGAAAGACATGGACAGAGTACAGGTGGTCCAGAGGAAGACTACTAAGATGGTGCAGGGTCTGCATTAAATCCCTAAGAATAGAGGCTAAAGGAGCTCAATATGTACACCCCAGAGGAGGGGGTTGGGAGATATGATCAAGACCTTTAAATACCTCACAGAGGTGAATAAGGTAGAGGTGGGAGATATTTTTCAGAGAAGAGGGTGCTTTAGAACAAGTGGTCATGATAGGAAGCTGGAGTGGGTTAGGTTCAGGAGAAATGTGAGGAAATACTTCTTCACAGAAAGGGTGGTGGATGCCTGGAATAGTCTTCGAGCTAAGGCAGTGGGGGTGAAAACAGTGGTGGGATTCATACAAGCCTGTGATAGGCACAAGGGAAACAAAAAGGAAAGGAAGGGGTCAAAGAGATGATGTCATAGACCAAGGAGGGTCTACAGTGAAAGCAATCACAATGAAAATGGGCAGACTGGATGGGCCAAGTGGCCCTTATCAGCTGCCAGTTTCTGTTTCTATGGTCGTTTGCCACTCTCTCTGGCAGTTTCTTCAGTGTGCCAATGGTTGTGTGGTGAGTGGCACAAGAGCTTCCAAAATTAAACAATTTAAAATAAGCACATGATTTGATCATGATGATACAGTATATTTCTTCAGCATGGTTTAACAATAGTTTACTTGAGTGTTTATTTGCATCAGTTAATCTGCAGTGTCTCTCTGTTCTATGAGCATCTTTCTTTTTAATTTTGGTCCTGTATTTCTATAAAAAATGGCATAGTGCACCTGCAATATATGAAAGCATAGCTAGTTTTGGGCACCAGGGAACACTCCAATCACTGGGTGCCCCTGCTCATTGGGGGTCCACAAGCAGAGTAGTTTACCTTATTAGTCTTTTTGCTTATCTCCTTTCATTACTGTCTTCTCAAAACAATAATAAATGGTTGTGCAGACTTTTTTTGATGTGGCATCATAATATCAGGGGATTCCCTGTCATGCTAAGACCTAGTTAATAAGATCCAGATGGGCAGACATAAATATGAAGGGAAGAACAGCCTCAGGGACTAACAATGCTACATCCCCTTAAAGAATATAAAGATGTTACTGGCTGCACTGAAAAAAAAATGAGCATAAGGACTACAATGAAATACATGTGGGGAACATTGGTCTAGTAGGTGGGCCCTGTAGCTTGACTTATCTACTGGAGGCCCTCAAAACTCTAACGCTGGGCCTGCAGTAAAGAAACTTGTAATACTACAAAACTTCACAAGGAGTCAGGAAATGTAGCAATCATGTTGATTTCTTTATTGCTTGCACTATAACAGAGTCCTTACATACAGACAGGTCTAAGATAGATGCTAAGAACAAAAGGTGTGACTGTGAATCAGGGCAAGGACTATAATGGGATTTATGGAAATCACTAGCAGGAACTGCCGCATGAGCAATGATGGAGGTGATTATTAATTAATCACGGTCTTCAGGGAAAAAGTATCAGTGTAAGAAATAATTAAAATTAAGTGTTGTACTGAGCAATGATTTATGATACCTAGTAATTGCCATCTCTCCATGTCCCCTCTTTAGGCCCAATGGGATGGATTAACAGGCCGAATCGTATTTAACAAAACTAGTGGACTACGAACAGATTTTGATTTGGACATCATCAGCCTCAAAGAAGATGGACTTCAAAAGGTGTGCAAGTTAGCTGTCTTTCAAAATTTAAATATCTCTAGTTACTATTCTGAATGCAAAATAGAATGACTTACCCTCCATTCACTTTGTGGAAACATCTTAAGGAGACTTTGTTAACTCTTGATCAGCTAATGCTGGATTTATAATTAAAATACATATTGTTGTATTCCCAGTCTACTATGCAGTTGAACTCTGCTTTCATTTCCTGCAAGTAGTTTTAATGATGTATTTTTTAAATGAGACAGCCTTATTTTTATTTGTATGGGCTTGCACAATAGCTGTTTAAGGTGCTGCAACCAGCGTGCAAACACAACTCATTTAGATTTTGTTAGAAATATTTTAAAAGCAATTTAAGAAATAGTTTTTAAAAATAATCCCCACATTAATTGTGGGGTAGGACAAACCTTTTAATAAATAATGTTACATTACAAATGTTACATTACAACAGAGTTTGTGTATGCTTGAAGAGAACCTGATAGTGGAACTGGATGGCTCAGTGGATTGATGGTGAGTTAAGGAGCATTACACCTCTAAGTGACTGGTTCAAATCCAGCACAGGTCAGGAGTGGCTGCAAGCTCAGGAAAGTTTAGTGGACTATGTGAAATGAGATGTTGTTGCATCAGTTCATTTCCCAGTAGGCAGGCATCCACACCACAAAACAACCAGCACTGTTAGCACTAATTGGCCCCCTTGCTAGAAGTCTCATATGGGAGGCCAAAGACTGAATGGACATTGAGTCTGAACTGCTCTCAAACATACATGGTTGTTCCTCTATGACAGAGTTCAAGCACACTGGCAGGGCAGTGTGGGGAAACTCTCTCTGTGATCACCTGTGTTATACTTGTCATGTGGATAAGGAGAAAGCTTCAGGTTCCTGTCCTGCAAATAGAGCACTTTTCATGAGCACTAAATATATACACAAGAAAAAATAAATAGATAAAAATAAAATATATTAGAAAAAATATATTTCTGAAAATATGTTTTAACCATGAGAAACATCTATTCAATGGAAGAGAGAAGGGAGAGAGGGGATATGATAAAGACTTTCAAATACCTTAGAGGAATACACAGGGTACAAGAAGGGAACATATTTCATAGAAGAAAAGTGCAAAAGGACAAGGGGACATAACATGAGGCTGGAGGGAGAGAGGCTTAGGGGGAATACTAGGAAATATTTTTTGTCACAGAGAGGGTGGTGGATCCATGCAACAGCCTACCAGAGGAGGTGGTGGAAGCAAAAACAGTATGGGGATTCAAAAGTGCATGGGATAAGCCTAAAGGCACCCTCCTGTACAGCAGAGTGGGGGAAAGACAGTCCAGATAAGAGTAGGGATTGCCAAACCAAGTAGGGATATGGGCAGACTAGGTGGGCTGTATGATCCTTATCTGCCGACAGATTGTATGAGAATAATTTCATTCAATAGTTAAAAGGGTGATATCTTTACCAATTGACGTCTCCTTATGAGACTAAATATAAAACTATTTAACTTTCTTAGTTATGCTTTAAACTCTGTGTAACTGGGTCACCAGGTAACTCACAATTACTATCCCTCCCTTGCGAGCTCAACAAGGTTTAGGGACCTGGGCTCTGTTTAGAAACATAGAATTTGGCAGCAGATAAGGACCGCTTGGCCCACCTAGTCTGCCCATTTTCCTACCTAACAGATAAGCTGCAGATCCTAGTTAACCAACAGTTTACTTCCTCCTACCCCCAACTAGGACTGCCTTATGTCTGTCCCATGCATTCTTGAATTCCCCCACTGTTCTTGACTCCACAACCTCGTCAGGGAGGCTGTTCCATGCATCTACAACCCTCTCTGTGAAAAAACACTTCCTCACATTACCTCTGAGCCGTCCCCCCTCTATCTTCAAATTATGCCCCCTTGTTCTTGCACATCTCTTTTTCTGAAAGATGCTACCCTCTTGGATTTTGTTGATTCCCTTGAGGTACTTGAAAGTTTCTATCATGGCCCCTCAATCCCTTCTTTCCTCAAGGGTATACATATTAAGCACTCTCAGTCTCTCTTCATATGGTTTCTGATGCAGACCCTGCACCATTTTAGTTGCCCTCCTCTGGACTGCTTCCATCCTGTCTATGTCCTTGTGTTGATGAGGTCTCCAAAACTGCACACAGAACTCCAGAAGGGGTCTCACTAACTGTCTGTACAGAGGGATAACCACTTCCCTTTTTCTACTTGTGATGACCCTTCCTATGCATCCCAGTATCCCCCTGGCTCTCCTTACTGACTTCTCACATTGCTTACCCACCTTTAGATCATCTGATATGACTACCCCCAGGTCCCTTTCCATTTTTGTTGTTGTTAGTACCTCCCCTGCTATTGTGTACTCTTCTTCTGGGTTTTTGTTTCCCAGGTGCATTACTTTGCACTTCTTTGTGTTGTATCTAAGTTGCCATATGTCTGACCATTCCTCCAACCTTGCCAAGTCCCTTCTCATCCTTTCTTCGTATGTCTTCTGGTGCAGACCCTGCACCATTTTGGTTGCCCTCCTCTGGACAGCCTCCACTCTGTCTATGTCTTTGCAGAGATGGGGTCTCCAGAACTGCACACAGTACTCCAGATGGGGTCTCACCAACTGTCTGTACAGAGGGATAACAACTTCCTGTTTTCTACTATTGATGCCTCTTCCTATGCATCCCAGTATCCCCCCAGTCTTCCTTACTGCCTTCTCACATTGCTTGCCCACCTTTAGGTCATCTGATATAATTACCCCTAGATCCCTTTCCATTTTTACTGTTGTTAGTATCTCATCTCCCATTATGTATGCTTCCCCTGGGTTTTTGTTCCCCATGTGCATTACCTTGCACTTCTTTGTGTAACCCCTAGATGGCGCTATCCCAGGGGCTACTACCCCTGCCTGATTTGCCACTAACGGGTTGAGGGGCCTGGATCCAATGGCGGGTGCCTCCACCCAGAGATAAGGGTTTGCAATAGTTAAACTAACTTGGTCACAGCCCTCTGGGACACTGCAACCCCCCTTTCTTCCCACTAGTGGCCCACACAATATATCAGAATTACCTTCACAGTACACACTTACCCCCAGGTCTGGTTCCAGCACTGGGACCTCCTGTGAAATGAGATACAGTGCAACAATCACAGTACAGTACTTTAACATAGACAAATACCTCAGGCAGTATAACTTTGCTGAAACAAGCAGCTCTGATTTATTTAGGGGGATATAACAAGGACAGGGGGAAATCAGGTTAATTAGCTTATCACTCTAATAATCTACCTATGGCTCTGTGCACAGGCCTATCCCTATCAGTTACTGTCCCTGGGTACCCAAGCCCTAGTGGCTAGTCCAAACCGTGGCAGCTGGTAGGGGCCCTTTCACACAGAGAAAGGAGAATTAAACAGTCAGCAGTACAGTAATTCCATTTGATTTAATGTGGCAATTCAACAGGGAGCGACCCTGAATTAGTACTCACGACCTCCAAATAAGATAGGGTCCTTCAATGTCAGCAGGGCTCACTTGAGGTACACAAACCTCTTCACACATCCATAAAAAGAAGCACTATACCAGGCAGGCTGCATCTGTATCCCGATCGCAATTACTGCACAATACCGGGAGAACACACAGCAGATTCAGTTCCTGACAGACCGAGTACAATTTTCAGCAATTCCTCCAGTCTTCTACAGGGTGAGCCTGGTTTCTACTCTTCAGAGATCCTTTGATTCTTTTTCACAGGCAGATTCAGTCCTAACAAGCTGTTACACAAGCTGCAGACGGAACTCTGGGCCTTACACACGTTTTGACTAAAACTGCACACTGAAAAAGCACAGGGCTCCTTCCTTCTTCACTGCAAAGCTCAACTGAAACTCCAACCGACAAAACCGGGCACTTCCTTTGAGTTCCTCCCAGTTCTTGACTGGATTGGCTGTCACTCACAATAGACTGCTGCTGTTGGTCCAAAAGGCACTGAAGTCTAAACTACATCTCCCAGAGTCACTGCCCATACAATCCTCTTGTGGCTGGCTCAGATTATGAGTCCAAGTTCTGATTCGTCAAGGCACCATTTTAGAGCTAGCTTACCCCACACTGATTGGTCCAGTTCAGCAGTTCAAAACTAGAATGGGAAACTAGCAGACACAGTTCTGACTGCAAAAAGCAGGTTAGACAAACTGTAATTTCATTATTACTCTAAATAATTTCTGGCAAACAGTTACATCTTTCAGATAGGTTCCTTTGCACTCCTAGTGACTGCAAAATGAAGTGAATTGGCAGCAGCTTGAGTGGTACTCAATCAAAGAAACACACAGTCCCCATACAAACTAATTATGTCTGCAAGCAGACAGCTCTTAAAGAGACAGTACCAGAGGTTCTAAAAACACTCACTGATAAATAGCTTAAATGCAAACACCATTCAGGCTTGGAGCATTCAAGCAAGCTCCTGGAAGTCTTTTGGGAACCCCCATTTGCAGGGGTTACACCTTCCTGGCCTGGGAAGCTTGGCGTCCACGTCAAGCAAGTACCCATAAGTTTCAACTGCAACCATATACATTTGCATTAGGCTCGCATATGTAATCATCAGTCAATATATCATTTTACCAAGAACACATTTCTGAAACATTGCATTCGTCCTCTTTACACAGTATTACATGCACATTGTACCATAACTCAAGTTATTACCTCTTGTACATGAAACCTGAAGAGGGGGCCTTCCTATCAGTTACTTTGGGGCTGGATGGGGCAAGGGCACCATATAAAGGCAACACAAGTAACTTGGAGTTAGCACTGATGCTCAGTTTGGGCAATGAGCTCGGGACAATACACTCCTTTATGGACAACATTGAGAGGCAAGTCCACAGGCCTCCCAAGTGAATCATAACTGAGGTGCACCACAGGCTTTACAGCTCGACCAGTCTTTCTAGGGGGAACTGTTATAGTCTCTGCACTCTGAGCCTCATTTTCAGCATTGTCCTCACTTGTCAGGGGAGTCTCCATTGGGGTAGAGAGGCTAGAACTTGGGGCACTTTCAGCTCCAGGAGTTACAGTTTCTGAGTCCACAACATTTGGCTCACATGGAGAGCTTTCGGACACTGGCAGTGGACTGTCAGGGCACTCAAAATACTCTTCTTGTTCGGGTGTATCACCAGTCTACCCCAATCTATCATTTTCCTCCCCTGAAAGCTCAAACAGTTCAACCATGCACAATGATTCCATTTCATCTGATCTGATGCTTTGCACTTCACTTTCTGGAGCATTGGCTCAGGGATGAAGCTGAGGGCTTAGACAGTCCAGAAGGCCCAGCTTCATCTCCAGTATTGACTAGGGGATTGCCCCGAAACAATTGACTCAGTTCGTAAAGGATAGTATTCAAAGTCACTCTCACTTTCTTCCGATATGGACTGACAGTCATGCTCAACTGGGACTTGTGGAGGGAACACTTTAACTTTGCTTCTGTAGGTGCAGACTTTCTTGATCTTTTCTTAGCAGCAGCTCTAGTCACTGGTCCAGAGGGGCATCTTCTAGGGCTCAGACTCAATTAAGATTTGTACAATGGGCAGTAAATGATTTCTATGCATTGTTTTACATCTTTTGAATTATTCTCAGGCCTTACTTTGTACACTGGCAGATCATCTAGTTTGCCCACTACAATGTGAGGGAGATGGTGCCATCTGTCAGCAATCTTGTGCTTGCCATGCAGTCCCAGATTTCTTAGCAATACCCGATCTCCCTCCTGGAGTTCCTGTGCTTTCACCTTTTTATCATACCTTTCTTTGTTGGCCAGATTTCTTTTGGCAGCCATGGTTTGAGCCAGTTGGTACGCATGAGTTAGCTGGGACTTTAACTTTTGCACATACTGTAAATAGTTGTCAGCTTGAACCCCATCAGGAGAGACCCCAAAACACACATCTACTGGTAGTCGAGCTTCTCTTCCAAACATCAGGCGGTAGGGGGAGAATCCAGTGGCATCACTTTTGGTGCAGTTATAAGCATGTACCAGGGTGCTAATTTGTTGGCTCCATCTAGGCTTGTCCTTTGGGTGCAGGGTGCCTAGCATATCTAGCAAAGTGCGGTTGAAACGTTCAGGCTGTGGGTCCCCTTGGGGGTGGTAAGGAGTGGTTCTGGACTTTCGCACTCCCCACAGAGAAAGCATCTCTTTGATCAGACGACTCTCAAAGTCTCTCCCTTGATCAGAATGGATTCTTTGTGGAGCCCATAGTGAACAAAAAGTTTTCTACAAGTACTTTGGCCACAGTGGATGCTTTCTGGTCTTTGGTGGGAAAGCTTGGGCATATCTCGTGAAATGGTCAGTGACCACCAGCACATACTGATATTTCTTTGATCTGACTCCAAACTCAGAAAATCAATACAGACCAGCTCCATGGGTGCACTGGTGGTGATGTTAACAGGGGCAGCCCTCTGGGGCAAAGCTTTCTCTGTAAGCAGCGACTACAAGTTCAAATGTGTTGCTCCACATCAGCCCCATCTTAGGCCAATAGAATCTGGATCTCACCAAGTCAAGTGTTCTGTCTATACCAAGGTGCCCCATGTGGTTGTGTAAGGACCTCAGTACTGAGTCTCGAAAGGCAGTGGGCAGCACTAGTTGTTGTTTGTCTACTTGTCCCCTCTGTCTACTGTTTCTCTGTATAACAGTTTATTGATCAGTTTCAACTTAGGACCTTCTTTGTATAACAGTGCAGTTCTCAAATCAGTGGGCGTAATTTGGACACATCTTTTCTGCATAGAGGGCTTCTAAAGCTGCTTTGATCATGGGATCGCGGGATTGAGCCCGCGAATACTGTCATTGTCCAGCTGGGAGTGCACCAATGTCTATTGCAGAAAAGTGGCAATAAGCGCAGGTATACAATTCTCAGAGGCTCCAAGCAATCCACCATGCAGTCCACTGCGTCCTGCGGGACATTTGTTCCTCCCTGTCAAACTTCGCAGAGTGCCCGAATGTCAGGTTCTGCCAATCGGACCCAATCATTCTGGGGAACAGGCCTCGGGAGAGAGCATCAGCATCTATGTGGTTCAAACCTGCTCGGTATTCGAGAGCATAGTCATATGTAGATAATGCAGAAAGCCACCTATGGCCAGTGGCATCCAACTTAGCTGAGGTCTGCACATAGGTCAAAGGATTATTGTCAGTTTTACTAGTATTTTAGCCCCATACAAGTACTCATGGAATTGGTCAACAATAGCCCACTTCAAAGCTAGGAACTCTAACTTATGTACAGGATAGTTCTTTTTCGGATGGGGTCAGGCTTCTACTGGCAAAGGCCACTGGTCTCAGGCCATTCTCGTGCTCTTGGTACAACACAGCCCCAACCCTTGCAAGTTAGCATCAGTGTGCAGGATGTAAGGTTTTCTTGGATCGGCATAGGCCAGCACTGGAGCATGGGTAAGTTGATATATGATCTCATGAAAAGCAGTCTCAATCAGGAGTCCAGCGGCCCCAAATATTTCACCTGGATGAAAATACACTCTTTCAGTCTTGAGGGACGCTGACTTTGGTATTTTTGTGGGTTGGGGATACCCTTGAGTAAGGTTAAGTAAGGGTGGATCACTTGAATAGTCCTTGATGAGCGCCGATAATAGCCACAGAATCCAGGAATCTTTGCAGTTCTTTTAGATTTTTGGGCTGTGGCCAGGTGATCAAGGCCTCAACTTTACATTGGCCGGTCTCTATTCCTCGGTGGATACTATGTGTCCCACATACTTTACTGATGTTTGAAAGAATTGACACTTATCAATGGACAGTTTAGGGCCAAAGTCCTCCAGTCGGTCCAATACCTTAAATAATCTGCTCTCATGTTCCTCCAGTGAGCTGCCAAACACAATAACATCATCTAGGTATACCAGGCACTCTAGTAAGTTCATGTCCCCCACTGCACGCTCCATCAATCGTTGAAAAGTGGCTGGGGCACATGAAATCCCTTGAGGCATCCTCATGAATTCATAGAAGCCAAGCGGACAGATAAAGGCCGTCTTCTCACGGTCCTCTGGGGCCATCGGGATCTGGTAGTACCCACTGCGGAGATCCAGCACAGAGAACCACTTGCTCCCGTTTAGGCAGTCCAAAGCATCCTGAATGCGGGGCATTGTGTACTGATCAGGATAGTCCGCCCGGTTTAAGGTGCGATAATCCACACACATCCTTACTGTTCCATTTTTTCCTCACTACCACAAT
This sequence comes from Neoceratodus forsteri, assembly GCA_016271365.2. Taxonomy (NCBI): domain Eukaryota; kingdom Metazoa; phylum Chordata; order Ceratodontiformes; family Ceratodontidae; genus Neoceratodus; species Neoceratodus forsteri. The sequence goes on along the minus strand of CM057451.1, from coordinate 1,056,999,542 downwards.
GGGGGAAGCATAAGGGCTTCTGGATTCTTGTATTACACCAGCAGCTAACATCTCTTGCAGATGCCGTCTCACATCATCTATGTCAGCAGGTGCGCAGGCGTCGAGACCTCTCACGAAATGGTCTTTCGTCATGCAGCGGATATTGTGCTCAGCTCCTTGCACCATCCTACATCCCATTCCTTTAAAGAAAACACCTGGTCTCTGGAAGCTTCTCACTGATCCTCACTTTCCATTCAGCTGGCAGCGGGGAGTCGCGAAATCAAACAAGTCAGGCGTTATCTCGTCATTCTTCCTGAACTCTTGCTGCTGGGTAGCACTGCAGTGTCTGCACAATGCACATTAGCCAGGATGCAACCTCTGTTTACCTCGAATGTCCTTTCAGACACATTATGAACTTGGACCATTACCCTTCTGGCATAAGCATGGGCTCTAGCGGGCAAAATACTAGGCTTGACCAGCAGTCCCTCTGGCAATTTTCCATCGCCTGGTGCATCCAACATTAATATTTTATTCTTAACATCCTTTCTGATACGGACCTCTCCCTGTAAGGTACACTATGCATTTGGCGCCAGGATCAGAGACTCAGGATCCTTCTTCCATACAATTCCGACCGGTTCCTCTGGTTCTGTTTTTTCAGCATCTCTCTGTGCCTCATAGGCCTTCTTAATTAAAGCCAGAACTCTTAAAGCTCTACTAGTCTTTGACCCTGTTTTTCATAACACAACTGTGCCAGCCTTCCGAACATATGAGCATTTGTTCCAATCAACAAAGGACACCATCATACAGTCCAGTGGGGGACACACTAAGGCTGGGTCTCTACTTGTTCGCCACTCCAGCCACGGAGGTGGGAAAGACAACCAAATCGGATATACCCGGAATAGGTAGCCTTCTCACTTAACCCCATACATGCAGTCCTTCTAATGGTTGTAAGAGTACGTCCTGACAAATGCTTCTGATACCAATCCTGGAACATAATTGTCACTTGGAAGCCACTGTCTAATACAGCTCTTGTAGACACTCCATTCACCTTTACAGTGGACTCCATGGAGGACCCACTATTCTGGACCAGTCTGGAGGGCGGTAGTGGGGCCTGGGCAACTGACCTTGCCACAAAGGACGTGAATTAGCATTTTGGTGCCCTCACTGGGATCATGTCGTGCACCTCTTAACCACAGATTTCTTCTCCAAGCTCTCCTTGTAGCCTATATGCAACTTTGTCAGTGTCCTTTGGGGACTGGCATTCCCTTTCATGTGCCCATCTTTCCACAATTATAGCAAAACATACTTTCTGGAGTTTGAGCTGGCCGAGGCGCCACACTGGGAGCCAGGCGGGGGTATTACTAACTGGAAACCTGGGTGCCATCTCTGTCTGCGGCGTGATAAGCATTTGGAGACATCTGTCAGTTTCTCCACTTCCATGGTCAAGGATTGAGTTTGGAGCTGTTATCAGCAGGAGATACATGGGTGGGTACCCCACCCCTTAGCAGATGCAGTCGGATATAGGTCAGGGCCCGTACTTGCAGGCGTGGCCTCATAAAGGGACTGTTTTGAATTCCCGGACTCTCTCAACAGTTCACCCCATTGTGGCATATCTTTTCCTTGTCAGAGCACTCATTGACTGTCAACCTCTGCCCTGAACTTCACTTGATGGGTCACCCTCAGTCACTCGGTCGTAGCCACAGCTGTTGGTGCAGGTACCTCCCGAGGTCGCCTTTTCTCAACTCCTCAATTTCTCTCATTAACTCATCATAGGAGGTGGGATTCCAGTCGATTTGCCAGGCTAACTGAAGCAACAGCAGTTCTGAGAAGGGGCAGACTTAAGGATTCTGTCCAGTCTGGTTCGGTCCAGTTCAATCGCTGGCAAACTACCCTTTCTGAGGCATTCTTGCAACAATTTTTCCAGCCGAGACATACACAGACAACAACTCCCCTTGGTACTGTTGTGCATTTCTTACTCTCCACCATAGGTCCTCATCAGAATCTGGGCTCCATACATTCTCCAAGGCCTCAAGATAGGCCTGTGCAGTCGCTTCAGGGTTACTGGCCCGTTTAGCACGGATGGTAGCCAGGGCAGGACCTCGGAGGTCTCACTAACCCTCTTCGCTTTTAGCCTTCCCGAGCATTGCCATTCACCGCACTTGGGGCAACATAGTCTATCCAGGTCTCCCAGTCATCCTCCCTTAGGGGTGGGAGGTGCCAGAGAAGATCCTCAACCTTCGGTAAGAGTCGTGACTAATGGCAGGTGCAGAAATAGGAGTCTGCATTGGTTCAGCCACCATTACGGGCACTGGAGCAGGAGAGGTGTTGGGGAGGAACACCCCAGGTGGCAAGAATAGTTTCTTCAAGTCCTCCACAGTTTTCCCTCTCCCAGCAACCATTCAGCAAATTTCTCCTCAAAAGTTTCAGATAGTGGTGAGGGCTGATTCCCCCGGTCTTTACTGTCCTAGTTATCACTCTCAAGCAGTGAGGGCTTCCTCTGGGGTAATGGTCTGTGGCACTTTGGAGCTATCTATGGGATCCTAAACTCTACTAGGGCCAGGAAAGTGTGGGTGAGCAGATTAGCATGCCGACTCACCACCACAGGGTTTTGTAAACCTTCCACCTTGGAAAGTACTCCCTGCACAGTGTCCGTATTGATACAGGGGATGTCCAGGATAAGCATAGCATTTTGGGGTCGATCTCCTCCCAGTACACCACTCCACCAGCCGGTGCACAGCCACTTCTGTCGGGTACCCATTTTTTCTTAACAGTGGTTCGTAAATATGGCCACTAGAGGACACACAATGCCATGGTGAGCCTCCAAGATGTAACCCCTAGATGGCGCTATCCCAGGGCTACTACCCCTGCCTGATTTGCCACTAACAGGTTGAGGGCCTGGATCCAATGCAGGTGCCTCCACCCAGAGGTCAGGGTTTGCAATAGTTAAACTAACTTGGTCACAGCCCTCTGGGACACTGCACCCTTTCTTCCCACTAGTGGCCCACACAATATATCAGAATTACCTTCACAGTATACACTTACCCCCAGGTCTGGTTCCGCACTGGGACCTCCTGTGAAATGAGATACAGTGCAACAATCACAGTACAGTACTTTAACATAGACAAATACCTCAGGCAGTATAACTTTGCTGAAACAAGCAGCTCTGATTTATTTAGGGGATATAACAAGGACAGGGAAATCAGGTTAATTAGCTTATCACTCTAATAATCTACCTATGGCTCTGTGCACAGGCCTATCCCTATCAGTTACTGTCCCTGGGTACCCAAGCCCTAGTAGCTAGTCCAAACCGTGGCAGCTGGTAGGGCCCTTTCACACAGAGAAAGGAGAATTAAACAGTCAGCAGTACAGTAATTCCATTTGATTTAATGTGGCAATTCAACAGGAGCGACCCTGAATTAGTATTCACGACCTCCAAATAAGATAGGGTCCTTCAATGTCAGCAGGGCTCACTTGAGGTACACAAACCTCTTCACACATCCATATAAAAGAAAGCACTATACCAGGCAGGCTGCATCTGTATCCCGATCGCAATTACTGCACAATACCGGAGAACACACAGCAGATTCAGTTCCTGACAGACCAGTGCAATTTTCAGCAATTCCTCCAGTCTTCTACAGGGTGAGCCTGGTTTCTACTCTTCAGAGATCCTTTGATTCTTTTCACAGGACAGATTCAGTCCTAACAAGCTGTTACACAAGCTGCAGACCGGAACTCTGGGCCTTACACACGCTTTTTGACTAAAACTGCACACTGAAAAGCACAGGGCTCCTTCCTTCTTCACTGCCAAAGCTCAACTGAAACTCCAACCGACAAAACCGGGCACTTCCTTTGAGTTCCTCCCAGTTCTTGACTGGATTGGCTGTCACTCACACTAGACTGCTGCTGTTGGTCCAAAAGGCACTGAAGTTCAAACTACATCTCCAGAGTCACTGCCCATACAATCCTCTTGTGGCTGGCTCAGATTATGAGTCAAGTTCTGATTCGTCAAGGCACCATTTTAGAGCTAGCTTACCCCAACTGATTGGTCCAGTTCAGCAGTTCAAAACTAGAATGGGGAACTAGCAGACACAGTTCTGACTGCAAAGAAAGCAGGTTAGACAAACTGTAATTTCATTATTACTCTAAATAATTTCTGGCAAACAGTTACATCTTTCAGATAGGTTCCTTTGCACTCCTAGTGACTGCAAAATGAAGTGAATTGGCAGCAGCTTGAGTGGTACTCAATCAAAGAAACACACAGTCCCCCATACAAACTAATTATGTCTGCAAGCAGACAGCTCTTAAAGAGACAGTACCAGAGGTTCTAAAAACACTCACTGATAAATGGCTTAAATGCCAAACACCATTCAGGCTTGGAGCATTCAAGCAAGCTCCTGGAAGTCTTTTGGGAACCCCCATTTGCAGGGGGGTTACATTTGCATTGAATCTGAGCTGCCATACATCTGACCATTCCTCCAACCTTGCCAAGTCCCTTCTCATCCTTTCCACTCCATCTTGTGTATCAACCCTGTTGCAGATATTTGTGTCGTCTGCAAAGAGACATACTTTTCCTTCCAATTCCTCTGCAATGTCACTTATAAAGACATTAAAAAGTACTGTACTGAACCCTGCGGTACCTCGCTAGTAACCCTCCTTTCTTCACTGTGTACTCCATTTACTACTACCCTTTGCGTCCTGTTGTCTAGCCAATTTTTTATCCAGGCTACCACCTTGGGATCCACTCCAAGGCTGGCTAACTTGTGTATTAATCTTTTATGTGGGACTGTATCAACTGCCTTGCTAAAATCTAGGTAGACCATGTCCACAGCCCCTCCCTGGTCTACTACTTTGGTCACCCAGTCAAAGAAATCTATTAGATTCATCTGACACGACCTTCCCATTGTGAATCCATGCTGCTTTGGGTCCTGTGCCCCACTGGCCTCTAGGTACTCAACAATTCTTTCCTTCAGAAGTGATTCCATCATTTTCCCTACCACTGAGGTCAAACTAACTAGTCTGTAGTTTCCTGCCTCTGTCCTGCTCCCACTTTTGTGAAGAGGAATCACATCTGCCCTCCTCCAGACCTCAGGCACCACACCATCCTCCCATGATTTGTTAAAGAGAGTAGTCAGTGGTGTCACTAGTTCTACCCTTAGTTCTTTTAGAATTCTTGGGTGAATCCCATCAGGCCCCATTGCTTTGTCCACCTTCAATTTTATTAGTTCTTTCAGAACCCTTTCTTCTGTAAATGGACTGGTATCGACCCCCATCTTCAGAGTGTTTATCTTGTTTGGTTTAGGTACCTCCCCCTCCTCTTCCTTTGTGAATACTGAGCAGAAGTATTCATTCAGTATCCCTGCTTTTTCACTGTCACCCTCTACCCACATTCCCTCCCCTTTATTAAGCTTCAGTATCCCTCCTTTGGTCTTTCTTCACTCCCTAATGTACCTAAAAAAGGTCTTATCCCCCTTCTTAACAGAACTGGCTATTCTTTCCTTGGTTTGGGCCTTTGCTATTCTGACTGCCTTCCCAGCCTCTTTCTGCTTTAACTGATAAAGTTCTCTGTCCTGCTCCTTCTGTGTTTCCTTATATTTCCTGAATGCTATCCTTTTCTCCTTAACCTTCCCTGCCACCTCTTTTGAGAACCATAGCAGTTTTTTCATTCGTTGTGTTTTATTGATTTGCTTTACACAAAGGCTTGTTGCCTCTGTGATGGCTGTTTTGATTACTCCCCATTGTTCCTCCATCCCTCCTTCTTGCCTGTTTGCTAGTGCTTTTCTGAGGCACTCTCTCATTTTCCCAAAGTCAGCCCTCCTAAAGTCCAATACTCTTGCTTTTGTATGGCTCGATTGTATGGCTGTGTTTATCATGAACCACACTGTTTGGTGGTCGCTTGTTCCCAGATGACTACCCACTTCTAAATTTGAGATTCTTTCTCCATCCCCATTTGAGAGTACCAGGTCTAAGATTGCTCCCTCCTGAGTGGGTTCCAATACTAGCTTTCTGAGGCATGCCTCCTGTAGGGCATCAAAAATGACCCTGCTCTTGGATGTGCCTGCAGCGAAGGTGCTCCAGTTAACATCTGGCATATTCAGGTCCCCCATCAACAATATCTCCCCTTTTTCTGCCATTCTGAGGAAGCCTTGTATCATTTCCTTGTCCATTCCCTTCCCCTGAGATGGGGGTCTGTATACAACCCCCATGCGGATTGTGGTTCCATTTCCTGTCTCCAGGGTGACCCAGAGTGCATCTTCTACTCCCTGTTTACTCTTCAGTTCTGTTGCTTTGACCCCTTCCTTTACATAGAGAGCTACTCCTCCTCCTCTTTTACCCTCCCTGTTCCTCCTGTAGATTGTGTATCCTGGTATGTTGACATTCCAGTCATGGTTCTCTGTGTACCATGTTTCTGTGACTGCCACAATATCCAGGCAACCCTCTTCCATCAAGGCCACTAGTTCAGGGCTTGTTACACAGACTACGGGCATTGGTACTCATCACCCTCCACTTTTTTGATAGCCTTACCCCTTTAGCCCCATTCCTGTCCTTACTGCCTTTGTGTTTTACATTTACTTCTGTCCTGCTCCTAATAACTTCTCTACCTTGGTATTTACCCACTAATTACCATGTTTTGTGGGAGGCTGGGATTCCTGCTCCTTTTCAGTGCCTCCCCTTGGCTGGTTTAAATGCTTGCCAATGAAGCATTTAAACCTCTCACCTAGGATCCTGGTTCCCCCTGGACAGATGCAGACCATCGCACCAGTATAGGTCTGCATCCCTCCAGGTGGCTCCCCAGTCCCCAATGAAGCCAAAACCCTGAGCTCCACACCAGTTTTTCAACCACTCATTGAATTCCCTGGTGAGGAGTACCCTAGCATCACCCTTGCCATAGACAGGCAGCACCTCCGAGAAGGTTACCATATGCCCTACTTGTCTAAGGCCCCTCCCCAACTCTACAAACTCCTCTTGCACTGCTTTGATCCCATTCCTAGCCAGGTCATTTGTCCCTAGGTGGACAATGACATCCAGCTCCCTCCCTCATGCAGCTCCTCCCACAATCCCAAGGATTAGCTTCCTGTCCCTCCAAGCCATGGTGCCAGGAAGGCACCTTACTTCCCTCTCCCCTTCCTCCCCCATTTCTACCCCCCTAATGACCGAGTCCCTCATCAGGAGTTGTTTCCTTCCCCTGTGGGATCCCATGCTACCCTCCTGTGGGTCTCCTTTGTGAAGGTTCCCAGCATCCTCCTTGGTCTCCACAGCAGGTGCCTCCATAGAGGAACCACTATCCACCAGAAGAGCGAATGAATTGTGGAGAGGTACAGCTGGAGGGATGCAACTCTGTTCCACCACCCTCTCCCTCCCTGAGCCCACCCTGGTCCAGCCCCTCCTCTTTCTTGGCAACCTCTGAGGTAGTGGCATTGGCTCTGGTGGTCCCTGGGTGGGGGAGGAGGTTTCAGGAATCCTAGCCAGGTCAGCCTGGAGACAGGCAACCTCCTTTCTCAGACCAGAGAGGTGCCTGCAAATATGGCAGCATCGCAGCCTCCAGAATGTCTCCCGGAACACATGAGAGGGGAAGGTTTCTGGTGGAAAAAGGGGGTTCTTTCTCAAAGATGAAATAAATAGCATGGTTCCTCTACTGAGAGTATATTATAGTGGGCCAGATGTTTGTGAGGTACAACCCCCTGGAATGCTGTGCATACCCACCTCCCTTTCCAGTCACCCCCCCAGTACAGAATATTACCTTTAACTGTAAAATTGTAAAGTACATCCAGTTAAAGACTGCAGCTAATAAAAATGCTAACAGACAGTATTAAACAATTACAGTAAAAGATTTATTAATAAAGCAAAGCAAAATGGGATGCAGAGTAAATAACAGTCGAAACATTTGATATAACCGGCAGCACCATAAACAACAATAACAACCCCACAACAGCAACACATAAGCCTAGCTCCCCACTGTTACTAGTGCCCCCAAAAGTTAGTCTAGGTACCCCAGGTAGAGTTGCAGACCTGTATGGTGCTGTGTGTTGGCTGACAATGGTGCGCTTTTTGAAACTAAATAGAGTTGGCTGACAAACTTTGGACAAATCACCAGGCAGGGCAGGCTCTGTGATTACTCACAGTTTTGCAGTTCAGTCTCACAGGGTCTGTAGAGATAACAGGTACAGTTAATTGAGCAGGGCATTGAACAGTACAACAGAGTGGCAATTGTCTTGGATGGAACTGGTTCAGGCAACTTATCATCTTCAGGACTGTTGCAGGCTCTAGCAACTTGTTGCTTGCAAGGCTGTTTCTCCATGGATGCTGGATCAGGCCAGTACCAGGGACCAGGGTCACATACCTACCCCACATGTCAAGGCATTTTTATTTATTTATTTATAGTAAGTACCTTTGAACCAAAGGCTCTTTTACAGAGATTCCATATTGCAGTTATACATGAGTACAACATCAATTACAGAGGTTGCAAAAGTACATTAACAAATACACTGAGGTTCCCTGTTGTAGTAAAACATGAGTACAACATCAGGTTACAGAGGTTACATAAGTACAATGACAGATACATAGTTTATAGTATGGACTAGGTTGATGTGTAGTTTAAGTGGCAACTGAGAAGTACAGGTTATAGAGCAAATCAGGTAAAGAAGCTAAGGATGAAATAGTCTGTAAAGATAATTAACTAAATCTATATGAAAAGAGGTGAGAACTTGTTGGGTAACATTTCTTTGTCTGGAGTGCTAATGGGAGTAGTCATAGGGGAGGACTAGGCTCCTTGGGGGAGAAGTGATGAAGCAGGGACCTGGAGCCTTATGGAGGTGTGAGAGTTAGCAAGATGAGAGGGGAAGGTAAGTTCAAAGGAGGAGAAAAGGAGGAGGTGAGACAAAAAGAGTGAGGAAGAGGAAACAGAGGAAAGTGGGTAGGGGAGCGGGTATGGTGATGGCCTGCAGGCAAGGGAGGGTGAGGAGGAGGGAAGGGCAACATTGGGCTAAGGCACAGAGGCGTGGGAGTGGGTGGGATGGTATGCAGAGGTAGGGAACAGGGAGGAGGTGGTACAGGGGAATGGTTGAGAGAGGGAAAAGGATATAGGAGGCCACTGTGTGCAGGGTGGGGAGGGGAGAAGGGGAAGGAGATGGAGGGGAGGAAAACCAAGGTGTGACCTCAGTGAGTAGTGGGGAGGGGAGGGAGGGATGAGGGTGGGGAGAGCCATGGTGGAAGATAAGAGCATAGGGAGGTAGGAGGAGCAGGCCAGAGAACAGGTTGGAAGGAAGATAGCAGAAAAGAGGAGGGTAGAGTATGGGGGGGTGGTCAGGTCTCACAGTCGCAGTTACTGTTTGTAGCCAGGGTTATATGGAGTTTAGATTTAAAGGGGCATAGTTTATCCTCTTTCGTGATGACTAAGTCAAGTGCATTTAGCCATTAACCTTGTATGGTTCTGCAGAAGAGGATGCTTAGGGTTGAGTTGTTTGTACCCCCTAATGCATCTGGTGGTATTGGATTGGCTAGGAAGGCTTTGCAGGCCTGGAGTGGTAAGTCCAAGCATAGATTTCTTGGTGAGCATGCATATTTGATAATGAAGGCGGTTGTCAAGGTTATGCCATTTTGTTTGAGTGTACAACTCCCAGGTGCGAGTGAGAGGAGGTACACCTAGGACTAGCCGACATGCTTTGTTTAGTGTTGTTCTAATGCATTTTAAAGAGATTTGGGAGGCAGCCCGATATACTGCTAGCCCATAGTCTATCACTGAGAGGACTGAGCTGTTTACAGCAGTTTTTAGTGCTTCAGTAGTCCTAGTTTAGCATTAGATGACTTTGCGACTAAGTCCGTGTGTTGGTTAAATGATAGGATGTGGTCCAGTGTCATTCCCAGGTATTTAAATGTTTGGACCATTACCAGCAGACTGTTCTGAATGTTAAGAATGCGAGGTTGGTGGGTAAGATGTTTGTTATGTGATGATGCAAATAACATAGTCTTTTTTTTTTACATAATTAAGGAGCAATTTAGATTAAAGGAACCAGTTTTCAGCCACGGATAAATTAGCCTGCATTTGCTTTTCCAGCATGTTGGGGTTGGCATTATATGAATATAGGACTACGTCATCTGTGTATCGAAGCAGCTGGTCATTTACTGATAGTGGGAGGTTGTTTAAGAAAAGGATGAACAGTAAGGGACCAAGGATAGAGCCTTGAGGAATCCCTGTGCTAACACTGTGGTTGTTGGAGAAGGTGTCAAGGATTTTCACTTTTTGGACCCTCCCGGTGAGGTAGCTTCTGAACCATGCTACTGTATCAGAGGAGAGGTCGGTATTGGAGAGTTGATCCAGGAGCAGATTATGATTAATGGTGTCGAAGGCATTGGTAAGATCAGTATATGTTGCTCTCACCAAGAGCCCTCTATCTAGTGCATTGTGGTTAAAGCTGGTAAACTCTACTGGTGTTATTGTGGTACTGTGTTGTTTTCAAAAGCCATGTTGTTGCTGGCATTGTAGATGATATTTGTCTAGATATTCTGTCAGTTGGTCAGAAACCATTTGCTCTAGGGCCTTGGAGAGTGGGGGAAGGACAGATATAGGGCATTAATTTGCAAAGTTGGCCCTGTCACCACTTTTGTAAACAGTAGTAACCACCACCACCTTCCAGATCTGTGGGAATTCACCTGATCAAAAGGAAAGATTCATGATTTTATTAAGGGGCTTGAGAGTTATGTCCAGGGTGAGTCTAACTAGTTTTAGGTCAAGTTGATCATAGCTTGTTCAGGAATTACCAAGCTCTTTTAAGAGATACTTTTTAGCCTCAAGAGGTGTGATAGCTCTGAGGTAGAAAGGTTGGTGGGAGTTTGTTTGGGTCCCCGGGCTTTGTCCGGTGCAAGTATAGGATTGGTGTTGAAGGAAACTAGGGGGCAACACTCTGCTGAGGTTGGTAAAAGCTTTGTTAAAGACATTTGCTATGTGATTGTGATCCTGCATGGGTTGGCCATCAATGTTCAGGAAGGTGGGGGGAGTTTTATTAGGTTTTCTGGTTAGGGATTTGATGTTCTCCCAGAACCGTCTACTGTCACCCCAGGAGTTTGTCAATTCACTTTTAAAGTGAGTGTTTTTGGCCTTGCGAATAGCCCAGGTGCATTTCTTCCTGGCAGTTCTATAATTCTGGTAGTCTGTTGGGGTACTCAGAGTTCCTTGCTTTGCATCACAAGTTTTCTTAATGTTTCATGAGGGCTAGCAGCTGTGGCATGATCCAAGGGCTGTCATAATCACGGATCTTTCTTTTGGTGTAGAGGCATAGACATTGCACACTTCATTGAATTTGCTTATAAAGCATTCTAGAACAGTGTTGATGTCTGTATCGTGGTCTGTAAAGCTCCAATCTTGGAGATTGAGGTGCACTCTTAGAGCTCCCAGCTTGCCCTTCTTCAGGAGTCTAGTATTAACAGTCCTGGCTGGCACCTTTGGGGCCTTATTCAACCATTTGCAAATTACCAGGGAGCAGTCACTGAGGGAGTCTGGGAGAAATGAGATGGAGGATATTCTTCCAGGTCAGTTTGTGACCACCCAGTCGATTATTGACCCCTTACCTGTTCAGTAGTTAAGCTGAGTGGTGGAGTCAACAAGGTTGAGTGTGGCTAACGAGTCCTTGTAGGGTCCAGCATCAAGGGAGGACCAGTTGATATTAATGTCTCCAACCATTATCAGCTAGGTTTTTGGACCCCAATCAGAGAGGTAGTTGATGACAGAATTGAAGCCGACTGCTTGTTCCTTGGGAGGGATATAGGCCGAGACTATAGTTAGGGTTTTCCCGTTCTTGCTGAGTATTACTTTAATGGTCATCAGTTGAGCCCCACATTTGGTGTCACATTGGTTTAGCATTTGGCCCTGGATGTGGTCTTTAATGTAAATAATACATCCACCTCCTCTTTTACTAAGTCTATCTAGTCTGAAAGCAGCACATCCAGTGAGTTGTATATCAGAATCAGGCACCCTAGGTGATAGCCCGGTCTCTACTACTGCAAGGATGTCGGGCTGGTGCTGCAAGACCCAGACTTGAAGGGTGTCTATTTCTGCTAGCAGACTGCAGATATTTATTGAAGCTATAGTTAGACCATTCTGTTTATTATGAACTGTCGCAGTGCATGTCATAGGGCTTGGGTTGGGGTGAATATTCCCTGAGATTAGTAGGAGCAGCCATGTTAGCCTTATTGCTTGCCACTTTAGATATGTTAGAGCCCGTGACTGAGTAATGCAATGTGTTTTTTTGGGCATGGTATGTGGGTAGACTAGGGGTACATCAATATCAGGTGGAGGGAGGGGATAGCCCATATGGCCACTGCACTTATAGACCCATGTGATTTGATTTGATTTTTATTTGTATATAGGTAAGCTCACTGGGATACAATCCCTTTTACAGGTACGGTCTGTGGTCAATCAAATACATACAAAAACGACATCAGACAGATTATACTCAATACAAAACATAATTAAATAGAAATACAAGTTCCATGTCTAAGTAAAATCTCAGATAAGTGTAAGTTTAAAAACTCTAATACAATTTAAATTGTTATACAGATCTGTGTCACAAGGGCCATGGCTCCATAGCTAAGTAAGTATCAATCTAGAAAACAGCTACACTTAGACAAATTCATAAAATGTGTTTTCAAGGCTGCTGTAAATGATCCATAACTACCCATACCTCTAATATGTACTGGAATATTTTTCCATATTGTAGGTGCATAGTATGCAAACGATCGCTGTCCTCTTAAAGTGTACATAAATGGGATTCTTAACATAGTTGTGTCCCCTGATAATCTAGTATATAATTTAGAACTAGAAATCTCAAGTTGTTTTTTTTAGTTTTAGAGATACCCCTTGTTTGTTGTGTTTTAGAAACAAATTTAGACATTACATACTTATGGTAATATTCGACTGATAACCATCCAAGATTCTCCAATATAGTACAATGATGTACATTGTTAAATGTTAATAAAGCAAATCTTCCAATTTTGTGTAACAGTACCGATTTTCATCTTATAGTACTTCAAGGAGTATTGTCCACTACTATGGAAGCATAGTTCAAAATGGGCAGCAGACACTGGTCAGCAATAGCCAAATGCGCCTCATCTGTCAAGAAGCTGAGCAGCTTGTATAATGAAGCAATTTTGGAATGAATTTTAGATGTAACAGCATGTATATGTGACTCATATGTTAATGTGGGATTTAAAACTACCCCCAAATACTTAAAGTTATTTATATTTTCATACAAAACCCCATCTAATGACTCAACTTGTAAACTAGAACCAATAGCTTTTAACTTAACAGGAGTACCAAATACCACAATTTTTGTTTTTTGTTGATGTAATGCTAATTTGTTATTTATCAACCAGTTCTGCATTGCTTTAAGTTCCTTGGTCAAAGTTATATTAAGCTCTGATAGTACTCCCCCATGGCAAAAGACAACAGTGTCGTCTGCATACATAACCACATGTGCATCCTTAACAGATGAAATAACAGAATCAAAGAAAATAAAAAATAAAATTGGCCCCAGTATGGAGCCTGTGGGACTCCACACTTGACCAAAGCCTTATCAGATAAACTACTTCCAATCTTTACCATCTGAAACCTGTTTGAAAGAAAATTTGATACCCAAAATAATGCTGGTGTCCCCACCCCAATATACTTAAGTATCTCGACTAGAAGGGAATGGTCCACCAAATTGAATGCCTTGGTCAAGTCCATGAATGCGGCCCAAGTCAGGCACCCCCTCTCCAAGCTCTCATGGACTGTGCTCGTAAACTCGACCACGGTACTCTCAACACCTCTCCCCTTTCTGAAACCATGCTGACATTGTGATAATAGACCATATGTTTCTATATAGTCAGTTAATTGCCCCAAAACAATCTTTTCCTGCAATTTAGATAGAGCCAACAGAATAGAGATTGGTCTATAATTTATAAATTCACTAGTTGAACCTGCCTTGTGAATTGGTATTACATATAAATATTTCCACAAGTCAGATACTTCTCCCAAATAGAAAGACAGGTTAAAAATCAAACTAACAGGATATGCTAGCTCTGCTGAAGCTAACTGTAGCAATTTAGGAGACAGACCATCAAAACCACAGGATTTGTCTGTCTTAAGTTGTTTCAAGAGTTTAACTTTGATTTTCTTTGATTCTGTTATTTCATCTGTTAAGGATGCACATGTGGTTATGTAAGCAAGAACTGCATTTTTTTGTCTTCTTTCTTATTAGCAAATTATACTACATAGCCACTAGGGGGCTACAACAGCTGTCTTTTCTGTTAAAGAGGAAACATATTATATTTTCTACTTCCTGCTCTGCTCTAGTGGACCTGGGATAATTCTCTTTCTGAGGACCATCCCCGGGGTTTTTCTGCCTGTATCTCAGGCTGAACCATGCTCATCCATTAAGGCTGCAAGACTTGAACACCTGTCCCCACTCCCATTCTGTAATGGTGAAGCAGGGCCAGAAACAGAAACGAAAGCTACAGACCAGTCTTGCCACACCGGATTCCAACCTTGAACCACCTCACTGGCTCAGCTGCAAAGAGTTGCTCCACAGGTAGGTTCAGCACCAAAACCGCCTCTTAGCCAACAAAAGGATTTTGAACTTATGACACCTGATCGACGATTTGTCTAGGTTTCTAGTGACTTTTACTGCCCGCTGTTGTGGCATTTAGATCTGCCATAGGAAGTTACAGCTGGTTCCTCGGTGTGTCACTAGCTTTACTAGCGCTCAGCTCAATTCTTCAGAACCCTCATCCCTGCCTTAAGTGGAATGACCCTTGCACTTCACCCTGTCCTGCATCCAACAGCTCCTTTCAGGTAGCCATTCTGGACTATTGAGCTTCTCAGCTGTCTCTGCCGGGGGAGTGGGACATCTCCCAAGCTGCCTCTGAAGATTACTTCCCGATCCAGACTCGAGACTTCCTACTCATGGCAAATTCATGTCAGGACACTAGTGGCTGCAACACTAGGCCAGTATAACACCTGGAGTGGGTACAGGCCTACCCATCAATACCGCCTTCCCTATCGCCCAAAAAATAGTGTTTACAAATTGCAGTTTGCTGCCTTAAAAAGAATCCTGCTTCTTTTACTATTGTGCTCAGACGATGTCGAACTCAACCCAGGGCCATTAGACACCCTTGCTTCTCCATCAAACCTGGCAGGTATCAAAGGGATGTCTTTTATGTATCTTTAATGCCTGTAGTTTGCTGGAAAAGTTCACCTTTATCCAGGCTTGGGTGAGCCACACCCTACCTGACATCCTAGTGATCACTGAGACCTGGCTTAGGCCAGCCACCCCAGACGATGAAATCAATATCCCAAATTATTTACTTTTCTGAGCGGTTAGGCAATCAAAAGGAGGTGGGGTGGCAATTTATGTAAGGGACAAATACTCAGCCACATGCATAGATGCATCATCCTCCCCCAAAGAATTCAAGTGCTTGACCCTAAAGATGGAACTTTCTCCTTCCAGTGCACTCTGTGAAATAGGCTGCTACAGGCCCCCTTCTGCCGGGCCTCATCTCCTGTCTCACCTCAGTTCCGTACTGAGGCTCAGTTCCTTGGAAACCATAATTCCTGGTGATCTGAACTACGATTGGCTATCAAGTATATCAGCTTCCTTGAAATCCTTTTGTGGCCCTCTAGGGCTGGTGCAACTCATTGGCAAGCCTACTCGCCCAAATAAGAAGAACCTTAACAACAGCTCCCTCTTAGATGTAATTTTGGTTAGCAAGCCACATCTGTTCTCTCATGTCGGAACATTTTTCTCAGACATTAGCAATCATTGTATAATCACCACCATTAGATCCGTGCACAACCCACAGTTTGTGGCAAAGTTCTCTATCAAGAGGTGCAAACACAACTTCGATTTGTTTGCATATGTCCTCGACTTGAAACATTCATGGTGATGGCAGGAATTCTTCCTAGCCAACATGGTTAACAGGGCATATACTATTTTTTACAATATTTTAAGTGAGGCTTTAAATAAGTATGCACCCTTGGTTAAGGTGCGGGTCAGGAGCAGCACCTTCCATTGGTTCTCGCCTGAGCTCAAAGCTTCCCTGTTAGAAAGGGATACTTTATGGAAAAAAGCCCGAAGAAGCAAGAACAACTCAGATTGGTGTCTTTTTAAGAGAGCATGTAACAAGTGCACCAAGTTGGTCAAAGCAGCCAAGGCCGCCTACTATTGTTTGCAGCTAGTCTCTGCCTCAAGTAATCCTTCAAAGCTCTGGAAAACATTAAAAGACATGTCTCGACACATACCTGGTAATTCCATTCCAGCAAAAATTAAATCTGGTGGCAGCGTTATCTCTAACCAATCAGAGATATTGGAAGCCCTCAATAACCATTTTGCAACGGCAGGGCCAGCATTTGATACTTCCCCTGCCAATGACCTCTGCACAGCTCAGGGCCCACCAACCCACGAGTCCCCCACTACCAAGGAGGCCTTCTCCCTCCTGCCTGTCTCTCTAAAAGAGGTGGAAGACCTACTGCTGAAACTGGACACCAGGAAGGGAGCAGGCTCTGAATTCATAGAGCCATACTACCTGAAATGTGCCTACCATGTGCTTGCAATGCCAATCACCCACCTATTCAACATGTCACTCTCCCAGGGTAGCCCCCCCCAATGGAAAATGGCCCATGTCATCCCTTTATTAAAAGCAGGTGATCCCTGCAATCTAAATAATTACAGACCAATCTCCCTCCTCCCCATCCTGTCTAAATTACTAGAAACAATAGTGTGTGGCCATCTAGGGATATACTTAGAATCCAGAAGCCTATTAAACCCGGTACAGTCTGGATACAGAGCAAAGCACAGCACCGTAACAGCCCTAGCTAAGTTGACCAATGATTGGCTCCTAGACCTTGACAACAAGAAGCATGTCTGTGCCATTTTCTTGGATCTTAGTAAGGCATTCGACACAGTCGATCACAGCCTGCTTCTTTCCTCCCTAAGCATCTTAGGCCTGGACCATAAATCTATGTGCTGGTTTGCAGACTACCTCGGAGAACGGAAACAGCAGGTTAAAGTTAGAGGTGATCTTTCTCCATTAAAACCCATGCTGAGGGGTGTGCCCCAGGGCTCTATCCTTGGTCCTCTCCTCCTTGCAGTCTACATTAACAACATCAATGACCCCATCAAAAAAGCCAACATCCACTTATTCGTGGATGACACTGTACTGTATTTATTTATTTATTTAGCTTTTGTTTACCAGGTAAGTACACTAGACAAGTATTATGCCTATTGTCAGGAATGACCGGGAGAGTACAACATGAGGAACAACAGTCAAGGAGACATGGCAAAGAGAGTACATTTTTTTGTCACAGTAAACAAACGTGGGAAATACATCATTTGACATTAGGGGAAACATATAGTAGTAAGCACATTTCAGATTATACACTTTAGACTAGCTAATTCAACTGACAGATATATACATTGACTTGTCCCATGTCAGAAGCACCCTGTGAAGACCTCCAAGCTGAGTTTAACCTTCTACAATACCAGCTCATAAACAAAAAGCTTTTGCTGAATGCGAAAAAGACAAAAGCCATGCTCTTCTCCCCCTCTTTGCATGTGGCAGTTCCTGCTGGGGGGGGGCTACCCCACAAATTACCACTGTTCTTGGAGAAACACTAAAGTATGTAGCTAAATTCAAATATCTAGGAGTTCGGCTCGATCATAAACTTTCCTTTGTCGACCATTTCGAAGAACTACAGAAGAAACTAAGGCAAAGATTAGGATTATTCTGCAGAATTGACCACCTGCTCACAAATGAGGCCAAGATTCAACTGGTTCAAGCTACCTTCCCATCTTTAATAGATTATGTGGACCTGCTCTACGGCCACTGCACTGCCTCTGCACTGGCTAAGTTGGCTACCCTCTACCACAGAGCTATCAGGTTCATTACTGGCCTTGTACTTTCCACACACCACTGCTCCCTGTACTCATCGTTAGGCTGGACTTCCCTTCATTATAGGAGAAATAGAAACGCCGCCCTATGGGCCTTCAGAGCGGTGACCAACAAGCTCCCCTCATATTTCTCAGATTGTATTCCCTGGAGTGTGTTAGGCACCTATGCTCTAAGGAGCTATTCTCTAATTGCCTTCCAAGTTCCAAGGGTCAACACTCGTTTTGGCAAAGCTGCTCTAAGCTTCTCTTTACCCACATTGTGGAATGGTTTACAAAAGAACTTGAAGCTGAGCTGCCCTGTTAGCCTGAATATCTTCAAGGCGCCCTACGATCACTACATAAAAGCACCTTGCAAATGCTTTCCTCACCGCTAGCCCACTAATTCCGCAGCTCCCCCTTTCCATCCTGATGCTGGCCATGTTTCTACCCCTGGCTCTCACTCTTTCCTATTAACTCTTCCTGCTGCACCCACCCTTCCCTGTCTGCTCTAGCCTGGCTAAAGTCCCTCCCCATCCATAGTAGTGTCCCAATTATCTACTTCTCCTCAGTCATTATCATAATAAACAAGTACATGACAGCCATCGTCACTTTCTGTGGTTTTAGCCCAATTTTTCCCCCAGTCATCGGTAATATATCCCTCCTCTTCTTTACCTCTCTAACCTGCCACCCCATACATGACCTCTTTCCCCTATATGTGTAGTTGCCGGCTGCCTCACTCAAAAGATCTCTGCTAATAACCCCTGTATGCTTATGGTTGATTGTACATCTGCTGACTTCTTCAATTGTAAAATAATGCTGTTTTATTTTATTTATTTCAACCTTGCACTGTACTGTATGCACAGTATATACTTTTTCTTCCTTGTATATTATTGCTTTTTGTATACCTGCTTCTGTACTGTACTTTGATGTATTCATGACCAGGTCCACCTTGCAAATGAGCCTTGCTCAATGGTGCCCACCTGGATAAATAAAGATTTTGATTGATTGATTGGTTTATACACCTCTGAGTGCGTAACTGCCATTATGTAAAATTTTGGATTATCCATACAGCCCCCTACATTATCACCAACTAAACCAGGTTTGTATTGTGCTCTATAATGATCCAGATCTGTAAATAGTGTATTAATTCATTTGCCACTGTCAAAGGATCTGTTAAATTTTCACTGTCATTATTCATGTGAAACTTTAATTCATACCGAGGATCTAGTGTGTTATTAATGGTTTTCCAAAATGTAGCACTATTTGTCAATCCCGCTGTCTGCTGTTTGGAGCATGCATGTCCAGTACCCTAGTAAACTCTGTTATAAAATATTGCAGTGCACAATTGACATCAGGCATTATTTCAAGAAAAGGCCAGTCTATATTCTGTAGGCTATCCCTAAATCCAGAAGCATCAAAACCTGAAAAGTTTCTGAACTCAGAAACCATAGATTTAACTGTAAGTCTCTTTGAGTGTTTCCAGAGGCAAAATATGGGATGATGATCACTAAGTCAGTCTGAAATTAGACCACACCTTGAAATATGGTTTACTTTGTTTGTAAGAAGCCAGTCAAGCACAGTGTGCTTATTTGTTTTTAAATTCAATCTTGTAGGGGTGTTAATTAATTGCTGAAGACCAGTGTGTGACAAGGCATCAATCAGCCCAGGTACTCCATTCCCAGACCAATTTTAGTTAAAATCTCCCAACACAATGGTTTCTCCCACAGTGTTAAGGGCTAACAATTCAGAGAACTCATGTAAGCCCTCTGTACTTACTTTTTGGGGGTATATACACACAACATATTGTAAATTTTACATATTGTATATATATATATTTTTTACTGAGTATTACTTGCTCACTGGATGATGCAGTCACACATTGTACACTGTGCCTACGATTTGTTTGTTTTGTACCAAATCTCCTCATGTCTGATATTGAAATCTTGTATTCACTGTTCTCAAATGGACCTATGCATCAAACCTGTATACTGTGCTTACTGTTGTTGCTTGTATCAAATCTGTTTCGTGTGTATTACTGTTACCTTATATGCCACTGCCACCCTGCACCATGTGTTATGGCCCAGGTCGTGCCTGAAAATGGTCCCTGGGATCAGTGCACTCAAATACATTTCTTAACCATGCCAATGGCAATCTGGATAGACAAGAGTTTACAGTGTTTAAGAGAACTAGTTACTAAATCAAGCTCATGTACAATGTAACTATTCCTAACATAAAATAAAACACCACCCGCCCTTCCTGACAATCTATCTTTTCTATGAACTGTGCACCCATAGATGTTAATTTGACTGTTGGTTATTGGGGCATGTAGCCATGTTTCACTAATTGCCAAAGTGTAGTAGGAGGTATGCTGTAGTGGGTTATAGAAATCTGTGCATTAGTGGTTTTAATGTTTTTCATGTAGTGGTATTGTAGCATTACAGTCTGAAGGTGGAGAATTAATGGTCTGCTGACATTCTGCGGTGCACCCATGAGGTGGTCATATTCATTTGGGGCGTACATTTTGTGTGGTCCTTTCCTATAGAGGGGGTTAGTATCAGAACTGATAGTAATAGACAGAGAGTTCTAAGGAGGATCATATTGTGGGCTGTGGGGAATGGGCAGGGAATTAATTCACAAGGGGAGTTTACAGATTGATGGGAGAGAGTCTAAATTTAACCCCTTTAGGGAAATTGTAGCTAGGAGCAAGTGGTTAGGGGTGTGGCAGCTGAAAACTGTGGGTATATGGCAGGCTCAGCAGTATAGCACAGTGGTTTAAGGCTCTGAGCTGCAAATCTGGAGACCTGGGTTTGAATCCCACAGCCCCCACTTGCATATACTGTGTGACCCTGAGCAAGTCACTTAACTTCCCTATGCTCCCAGGTTGCACCTTTAAAAAAGCTTTCAGCTTAGTGTGTCTCACCTGGTTAAACAATTGGAAAAAAAAAAGGTGTTAAGCCTGGACTTAGTGGAAAGAGCTTACTGTGTACTTGGGTTTGAGAGTGGCCTGCTGGGTGAGGTGGGGATGTGGGCTGCCACCTCGTCCCTCTAGGAGATTCCCGAGCAGAGTCTGGTCTGGTGTTCCTGCATAGGGCCTCCAGCTAAAACAGAACAAGGAAGCAGGGAGAGGAGAATTAGTACAGGAGCCTGTGTAATCAGTGGGCATGAGCAGACAGGTGAGGAGACAAAGAATCAGCAGGGAACTGGACTTCAAGAGTGATTAAGTTAACTAGGGATTAAGGCACAAAGAGGACTTGGGGGGGGGGTTGTGCTGAGAAAGTTTCAGCAGGAAGGAGTTAGAAGGATTTATTCAAAAGTATTCTGAAATTAAGAATTAGGTTTAGAAAACAAAGGGACCAAGAGAGATGATTCAAAAACAAAGGGATTCCAGTGGTGGGTTACAAGCTAAGGGTGTCTGGTGCCAGAAAGGGACAGACAAAGGTTTGTAAAACAGTTAGGTAGGTAGAATTACTTATCCTGCCTAGGCAGCCAAAAACAGAAAAGGACTGCAAATCACTTTGTTATTATTTTTATTTATTTATTTATTTATTTTAACATCAGTTTAAAACCTTTGAGCCAGAGGCTTATTTACAAAGGTACCTCGTCGTAAGGAAGACAGAACAACATACATACATGAGACAATCAGAAATACAGTACAGCAATAAGGCACAGGCAAGTTGCAGGCAAAGCGATACAGTCAGCAACACTGTTTAACAATAGGCACAGTTTTTTTTTTTTTTTTTACATCACGGAGGTGGGGATGGGGGGTCAGGGGCAGTGGCAGGAGTGAGAAGTGAGCAAGTGATTTTTTAGGCGGTATTTGAAGCTAGTGAGTGTTAACAATTTCTTATCCTGACTAGGCAAACAGACTGGGCTGGCAGGACATTTCTAAACAGTAATTGCACACTAAGCCCAGCTAGAACTCTTGTATGAATAGTAGGCAAATTGGATTTCAACACAGCAAGCACAGACTGTGATGTTGCTAGGTAGATCCTAATGAAAACCACAGAAATGGCTATGTGGTGGGCTAGCTGTTTTCCCACTAACAGCGAACATTAAACAATTTAATCTATGGCTAGGGATGAGTTCTGGATTTTTTGGTTTGAGCAGGTCTTCTGATGTGCCGTGAAAAATTGTGACTATGCAGTTGTAGCACTGCTACCATCAGTCTGAGGCTGGGTTTAGGTCAGCGGCTCACCTGGAGAGCTCCGAGCCTGGCCACAGATCCAAGGAGGACTGCTTCTGGGCTTCAGAAGCCTGGGTGAGTTAGTCCTCCAATGGGGAGCTGTTCTGTTTGGTGTTCAGCCAATCAGGAGCATGTAGCATGAGGAATGGTCAATCAGGAGAGGAGCTGTAGCCTGGAGTTCAGCCCAGACTTGGTGGAAAGAGATTACCGCTTACCTGGGTTTGGAGAGTGGTTGACTGGGTGATGTGGGGACATGGGCTGCTGCCAGGTCCCTCTAGGAGATTCCCGAGCAGAGTCTGGTCTGGTGTGCCCGTGTAGGGCCTCTGGCTGGGTTTGGAGAACAGTCTGCAGGGTGAGGTGGGGATGTGGGCTACTGCCTTGTCTCTTTTGGAGATTCCCAAGCAGAGTCTGGGCTGGCGCGCCCATGTAGGTCCTCCGGCTGTGTTTAGAGAATGGTCTGCTGGGTGAGGTGGGGCCGTGGTCTGCTGCCTTGTCTGTCTAGGAGATTCATGAGCAGAGTCTGGGCTGGTGTGCCCACATAGGGCCTCCGGCTCGGTTTGGAGAGCGGTCTTCTGGGTTAGGTGGGGATGTGGGCTGCTTCCTCATCCCTCAAGGAGATTCCTGAGCAGAGTCTGGGCTGGTGTGCCTGGATAGGGCCTCCAACTGGGTTTGGAGAGTGGTCTGTTGGGCAAGGTGGGGATGTGGGCTGCTGCCTCATCCCTCTAGGAGATTCCCAAGCAGAGTCTTGGCTGGCGCGCCAGCATAGAGCCTCCGGCTGGGTTTGGAGAGTGGTCTGCTGTGTGAGGAGGGCATGTGGGCTGCCACCTTTTCCCTCTAGGAGATTCCTGAGCAGAATCTGGGCTGGCGCACCTGCTTAAGGCCTCCAGCTGGGTTTGGATAGTGGTCTGCTGGGCAAGGTGAGGATGTGGGCTGCCACCTCATCCCTCTAGGAGATTCCTGAGCACAGTCTGGGCTGGTGCGCCCACATAGGGCCTCCAGCATTTAATTTCCAAGGGAAGATGATGGGTACTGTCTAGCGGTGACAATACCTGGAAGATTCCCCAGACGGTCTTAGCTGGCATGGAGTCTTTCCCAAGATCTCATATTCACACAGTCTCTCATATTTTGCAAGCAGCAGACACAGGCACCTCTGTAAGTAGATCTGATGCACCCCAGGCTGATGGAGAAAACAGTCTTTCAGCACGATTTCCACACTTTCAGTCTGTTGGCCTCAACAACTTTCTTTCTCCCCAGGCAATGGGACCTCAGCGAGCTTCTCCCGATGCTGGCTCCAGTGACTCAGGCAACACTTCAGACTTTTGAAAAACTCAGTTCCAGCCACCTGAAATGGCTGAGGGCTTCTCTCAGGGAGCCAAATGTATTTTATCCCAACAGAACATAAACTTGAGTTCTGGATCTCCCAGTTAATGGAAGATTTTGGCATGTCTCCCCTCGGTTGGCTGTGGAAGCCTTGAGCTAACTTCCAAATGTCTCTCTCCTCATTCTCTGCTCCTCTGGTTTCCTCAGAAAGCATCAGGCAGAATTCCCTGGAGCTGCATTCTACCCCAACATCTGAGGAGATGGACCACCGTCCTACATTGAACAACACAGTGGTCCATCAAAGAAAATTAATATGCATCAGGCTTAATCGATGACTGATTGGCTGTCACTAAAGGCGCCAAGAACATTGTTCACTCCCCTACCCAGGAACCATAGCTGCAGTCCTTAGAGGTCCTTGAGTATTGTTTGGGAAAAACAGGGTCAGGGGTTACAAAAATGGCATCCATGTACAAAGCTTATATTTGCCCCCAGGCAGTAGTGCAATTTCACTGGAATCATAGGAGCTGCAAAAGCTTCTTTCAGTAGAATCATAGGGGTTGTGAAGCTCCTTCACACAACAAATTTTATGTAAGTAAATGCTAGAAAAACCTTATTTTATGGTATTTTAGGGGTTGCAATGGACATCACAGGGGTTTCAGACAAATCATAGAGATCCTGACCGCAACCCCTAGCTACCCCTAAATGACACCCCTGCTCCCTGGGTTAAAGTCTCTTTCTAGGAAAACTAGGCAAGTTTAACAAATAACTGTCCCTTAGTTCAACAGCTGCACCTCTGTACTGTTATCCAGTTGTGGAATGGGCTCTGCTGAAGTCCTTATCTGCCAGTGACTAGTGCTGTAGCAATAAGTACCCATGCAACAGGCACATATACATTCATAAAGCAGTCTGGGCAGTTCTTAAAGCAACAGTGTACACATTTATACATTTGTTTACAAAGTTCCCTTTCTTCTTTCTTTCCCAAAGTGTGTCCAAACCCCCCACACATGTTCTGGAATCCCAGGATTCAGAACTCAAAACAGGTGCTGAACTTAGGCTGCAAATGCAGAGTTAACATAGGCACATCAGCACTTGAATAGGCAAGCAAACCACCCGCATGCACATTCGAGCAGCTGGTAGCTCGACCAAGCGCACACTGAGCTGTGTGGTAATTCACTGCTTTCTCAGTGCAGACTGCACTGTACCACTAGGTGGCTAAACTTCAACTATTTACACATCTCCTCCAAACCACATAGCAGTCAGGCACATAAAAGTTGGCAGTGGCTTGTTAGGGGCACCCAGCGACCCATGACTGGCTGGACCAGACAGCAGGAGGCAAACCAAGTAAGCCGCACCCAAGGGGGAGGGGGGACTACACTCTGTGAATGTTGGTGTACGGTTGTAACATCTATCCTATCTATATATTTTCTAATGATACCCAAGAACATCATTAATACCTAAAAATACATAAATAAATAGCTAAGCATTATTGATAAGGACGAGGCATCTGCAAAGCTTAATTACTTTCTATTTCTTATTTATTTATTTTTATTCTTTGCTAACCCAGTTAAGGCCCACTAGGCACATGTGCCTGTTTTCTGGGGTGACTCAGGAGATTTGGGCTGATTAAATGACTTGCTCAGAGTCACACAGTATGGAAGTGGAGGTTGTGGGAATCAAACCCTGATTTGCTGAATCCACTGGATGCTGTAGATCTCTAACATCTCTACTACTAAGTAAACATTTCTCAGATAACAAAGTATGACTGTCTAAATCCAAAATTACCTTCAAGATAACTAAAAAAAAACTTATGCCTCAATTTAATTAAAAATAATCAGGCCAAATTTGGCTGGACAGGTTTAACGGCATCTGTTAAAAAAATAGTGAGTTGTGAACATTTTGTTTAAATTTACAGTTCTATCCTGACCCCTTGTACAGTTGTAATAGTGCTACCTCTAAAGTGTAGTTATTATACATAGATCCAGTCTTTGTTGGATCCTATTTAAGTTACTCTATATGCTCAGTAGATTGCACCTCACTGTGACATGCAAGAAGCTTGACTCCTAGGAAAGTGTTACCATGAGGAATAAGTGTATTAGATAGCAGGAAACTCAAAGTTGTTTTCAAAACTAGCAACTCTGCATAGGTAAGCCTCATCTGCCACCTTCTTCTGAAGAAATACCCATGACACCGAGTTAAATGACCACAGCCATAAATTTATGCACACAAATTATGTAATGTACAGACAGGCATGATGTGCACAGCTAAGGAGTCTCATCCCGAGCCTCCCAAGGTCTCATCAGAACATGTTCCCCATGTAAGGAATCCCTCATGTGGACTGCAGGAACCAAGGGAATTGCAGCACAGGTGTTAAAAACACAATGATTTACATGTATGGAAGCTCTTTATAAACAATCTAGTTATCTGTCATCTCTACACTCAGACTGCTATTTGGAATGTCTATTTAAGCTACTGCATCTTGAAAACCGGTGCTGTAATTCCATTCCTGCTCTGATGGCTGTATTTATGGTAGCTTACATGAATTTAACTGTGTTCCCTGATGAAGAGACAGTGTAACTTGAAGTACTAAGGAAGGAGAAGCTTGTTGTTTTTTGCTACTTTGATTTTTGTAAGAAAGGATACCTTTATATGGCTACATTTTGTGTGAGAAGTACACATTGTGCTATCTATTGTAGGGGAAGGGCCATCCTATGAAACACCTCTGCTGCAATTCTTTGCAGACTGGGAATTGCATAGACAAGCCCCATATTCTTCCCTCCCTTCCTAAAAAAATCCATGGCACTTAGAGGTAAACAGCAACAGCCCTATGTTAATTTACTCAATTTATTCAGTTTAGAGATGGCATGATATATACAGCTAGGGAGCATTGTCTCAGGCCTTCTAAAGCCTCTAAAGATCACTTTCCCCAAAGAAAGGTCTTCATGCTCTACCCCGTCATGTTGATTATGAGAGACTTGTCTGGATGAGGCACAGATCCACTTAACCCCTTTGCACTGTTTCTTCCTGAGATACTCCCATGCTACCACACGATGGACACAGTCAAATATCCTGCAGCCCAGTCCACCAAAACATTATGAATGACCAGACTGAGCATATCATACCTCACAAGATGTACCTCATTCAGAGTTTACAACCCTGGGATTGTGGTGGCAATATCATTGCACTTTACAAGAGCCCAGCAGTAGAATCCATTAAGCACTTATCTTCATATTAACTCATTTTTGATTCCCATACACAGTATGATGGTCATGGGCATATAGCCAATGATGTCATAGAATTATATGCTACCACACCAGGGTGGTGCTGTGCCATTCTTTCAGTTTTCGTCTGCTGTAGAATGTTGACTGATTTCTCATGACCTAGGTTAATGCCCCTCAAGTGCCTTACCAGCATGTTAGATGGGGCCCCTCATTATGCCTTGACCAAGAGGCTAGGGTACATTTTCCATTAATGTGTCCTATGCTACCCTGCAAGCTTACCAAGAATTTCCTGGACCCTGGCAAAAGACAAGCCTACTCCCCTGCCCAGTATGCAAAGTAGTGGCCACAAATCAAGGCTTGCTTAGCTCTGCACTGAACACCTGCTTGTAAAAACATAAAAAAGAGAGACACTTTAAAGCAATTGCAGATGGACGTATTGTTCAAAGGCCTGCAATGTCCAGCACTTCAGTGTCTGTAGCTGCCTGTCTACCAGCCCAACCTCCCATGTATTTGTTACAACCCTAATCTGAAAAGAGTGCATATTGAAATCTTATAGGTTGAGCTGTGATCAGCCCACAACCTTCGTTGGAACATGCCTAAAGTGGTACTGCATCAGTAGCAAACTGTCCATCTGCTTAAAATGAGGCCAGCCATGGTACTTGCCTAGCTTACACTGTCTGTACAAAGCCTTAATGAACCATGATGTCCTCAGGGAGACCTGTATCATGCACCGGCACTCCACACTGTCTGATATGTCTTGGACATACAGAGTTTTATGAATAACCCATCCATGGTAACCACCACATCCCCATCCTGAAGTCCTGCTGTGTCCCATACAGCTTTGTTTTTGGGGACCCTGCTTGGAACCACAAAGGTCCTATAGAAAATGACTAGGAAAGCTATGTGTTATAACAAAGCTTTCCATGGTTACCAGTATGGCTTGGACAAAGAAATGTTTTGAAGTTTTACTTTGCTGCCAACATGTTGAAATTTGGCTTTCTGAATCACTTTGCAAAGTTCCCAACAACATGACCAACTTTGAACTTTGCTGTTTTTCAAAGCTTTCCATATAAAGTGGCACTTTTGTCCACAAAGTCTTTGTGAAAAGGTAACTTTGCCAGCAAATTGTGATCAGTTTATATAGGAAAAGGGCCACTTAGCCTAGGGGAGATTTGGAAAAGTCACCCCTTTGCATTTTACGAGTTTTGCCAGCTTTATGAATTAATTCACAAAGCAAATTACGGTCACTTCGGCAGTCTTTAATTGAAAGTGCCTTCCATACCAGCTCCCAAGATGCTGGGCTCAGGAGAAACCAACTATTTTTTGGCTGGGGTCACTGCAACCTCAACCTTCCTGGGCCTTGCAAGCCCAGAAAACCTGTATATTGTCTTCTAACCCCTATGCCTTAGAAAATCTTGCTATCTTGGCCAAATTCTGCCCCTTAACCGCTTTAGCCATACTCTCTTACTTAGCTGCTACAAAATACCAGAACATGTTGTCCTTTGATAATGGCCAGAATCCCAGCCACCCTTACACCACCCTGACCCACATGAAGTGATCAACTCCTCTGAAATAGGCCTTTCCTATGCAGGGAGCAATGGAACTGCTGATCAGATGGCAGGTTTCAGGGTCACCTGTTCCCATAAGTCCAATAGCATGTGACCTCTTCTGGCTGCTGTATCTACAAGGGCCAGTTCTCAGAACCTCTGTCTATGTGAATGAGACAATGAATCAGTGGTTACATTATCTTCACAAGGGACAAGCTCCATTCTAAATTGGATGTTCGAAATGAGGCATCTAAGCACAAAGACGCTGGTCAGAGCCCCTAGGTTTGCAGAAAAATAGAGAATACAAGAAGTATTTTTCTGTCTCCTATGGCTTGAAAGCATGGAATTAGATTGTAGCATATCTGCAATGGACTTTAAATTGCCTGCATGTTTGAAATAAAAATTAAATATAATGGATGCTGAATGTTTGTTACTAGCAGCAACTGTCGACAGTTACAATAACAGAAGTAAGCAAGAGAACAGGGAGGTAACAATGAGATATTGTGGTATTGACTTTTAGGGGAACATATATGTTTGTATGTAGAAAAGACTGAGATGGTTTCGGTGAGATGTACTGATAGTGCAGAAAGCACTGTGTTTATGGTGTAGTTGGCACAGCAATCCAGTGTTATTGCAAAGATGCATACGTTGAAATGACTACATGGAGTATATTTATAAAATGGTTTAACAGGAACTAACACAGCAGGTCAGACAAAGTAGCAAAGAGGCCACAAAACATTGTCTTGCACTGGATGTGTTATGTGATAGAATAAAATAATATGATATGGACTTTATTACATGGTATTCATCATAACATACTTAAGTACTGTTCGGATCCCATTGGGGATGCCTCAATACCCAGCTGATCATTGATCATGTGAATAACCCCTGTGTTGTCTGTCCTAAATAGAACCATTTCAGTCTGCAGTGGCTCTACCTACACTATCAGGGCCACTTTGATGGAAAAAAACTCAAGGAGGGGTACATTCTTTAGTATCCTACTGTGCCCTCAGAATGAGGGGCACAGCTCTGCATAACATTCACGCTTGAAGTAGGCACTAAATTCTAGATTGCCCAAAGCACCTATGCATAGCCAAATCTTGTTGCTAGTCACAAATGTGAGCCAGACAGAGATCCCATTGGAATAAGACAGGAATACGTTCCACAATATCAGTTATTCCCTTATATAGTTGCAGCAATGGGATATCTGAAATTTCTGTCATACCTCTTGAGAAACTCCTTGCCTGACAATGGTACCACAGTAAGGCCAGCAGAGAGAATCTCTTCAAAAATATTTCCATCCACTCTGCCTCCTCCCAGTGTGCACTCTCTTCCCTTCTCCATGACTTCTCAACTAACTCCTGCAATTGATCTGATAGTTATTCCTGTTCCTCTACCTTCTAACTACTACCCCTCTCCTCCCTATCTTCTCTTGACCACCGCTTCTGCTATCCCCCCCCTCTACCCTGGCACCTAGATTCCTTTCTTTCAAGAAACCCAATAGATTGCTTTCTCTGCCTCTTCATTCTTATGGTACTTTGCAAGTTATTTGTTCCTAATTCATTTATCTCCTGATTTACTCTGGGGTTGAAATCACCTCCTCCTCCTCCCTGCATAAATCACACAGACAATTGCATAAATATTGAATAATTACTTATATGACTAAAGCTTAGTGCTTTTGCTAGGTCCTCTGCCAGCCATGGAATTATTGCCTATGATTTTATACATGACTCTCCTCTTCCCCTTCCCCCCCAGCATGCATCTGGAAATGAGCTGTTATTCAGCTCAGTATGCTTTTCGCGAAATATTTTACAGGTGCAAAAAGTGAAATTCCGCTCGCAAAATGTGAAATTTCGCCTGTGAAATGCAAAATTTCAGCCATAAAACAGTGAACTTTGGGTGAAATATGGTGGAATTCTGGTGAAATTTGGCAAAAGTTTGAAGTTCATGGTGAAAGTTTACATTTCGCGGGTGAAATTTCGCAATTTCACATCCGGCAAAGAACTTCACATAATGGCAGAATTTCACAAAATGTTTCACGTGTTAAAATTGTCAATTTCACTGCAAATTTGCTGGCAGAATTTAATTTTGCAACTTTTCTAGCCATGAATTTTTGTCAATTTTAATTAATTTAATTAATTGATATACAGTATAGTGTAATTATATAAGGATTGATTTAATATAAAGATGATTATTTATTGTTGTTTACTGACCTCTTTGATGATTTTATCTGTTTTATTATTTAATTTTACTACTATAATGTTCTGATGTAAGGCACCCTGAGCATCCGGGAAAAGGTACAGAATAAATAAACCTACTACTACCACTACTACTGTTTTTGAGTCACCATAGGAGGGATAAGTTTTGGGGAAACTTGATGAAGTAGTGTTTTAATTATCATCTGTGTAGCGTAAATAGAGATCAGCTACAGACACCCACATTTAACTGTCATATTAAAGAGCTGTGTCTTGCCTTTAGTTTGGGGGCTGTGTGATAATTGTCTGGCCTAAGGCCTCAGAGGTTATTCATAATTGGAGGATGGATCGAGTTACATTTCTCGGAGGTTGATTTTTGTCTTACTACAGTATATAAGGACTCCATCCTGCAGATTGTTGCCTTAAAGTGACACTGTCAGCTTTTGGACCAGTTTCCAGTACCACTGAACTGGTTGTGACTGCAAAAAATGAACTCTACCAAGGAACTGATTACAGGATTTTTCATTGCATAGTCATTACATTTACTCAACATTTTGCACAAAAATGCCTTCTAATTTCCATGACCTTATGTTGTCCACTCCCCCGTGCATCCTTGACAGAGCTAATGTGGTGAATCGTGCAGAATTCATGCATAAATAAATTTGGCAATTTTTGAGCAATGTAAACTAAATAGCTGGCTGAAATACATAAAGTAGGCTGAATTTGGTCAATACAAGTTGTTTTGTAAACAGACTGCTGTGTCATATAGTAATCTCCTTTCAAAAAGAGAAACCGGGACTCAGTGCATGCACATCAGCATCGACACTGATGCACATTCACTGAGTCCCGGTTTCTCTTTTCTAACAGAAATTTCTTTATGACATAACCCTTGACTTACAAAACAACTCATATTGACAAAATACAACCAGCTGTTTAGTTTATATTGCTGAAAAATTGCCAAACTTATTCATGTACAAGTTTGCCGTGATTCACCATCTTAGCTCTGTCATGGACGAGCAGGAAGGAGAGGACTGCACACATAAGGTCAGGATGAAAAAAAGGTATTTTTGTGCAAGATGATTAATATATGTCACGTCTGTGCATATGAAATGTACTGTAACCAGTTTCTGGGTAGACTCTGTTAGCAGATACTGTACAACCAGCAGTACGAATTAACAAAGTTAAAAAATTGGATGGATAAAAAGATTACAATAAACCTGGCCTATTTGAAAGTTATAAAAAATGCAGTATTTACTAGAGCTAAAGAAAATGATTTATGATTAATTAGTGGTCTGAAGATTTGTACTTGACTTGTTATTAACACAAAAGAGCATAGTTTAAAGTTCTACTTAACTGATTTACATGATCCTGAGTATAGAAGAATCGTAACACAATACAGATTTGAGTTCTTTCCAAGTAATGTTCTGATGGCTAGATATTCTAATGACCCTCAAGACTTGGGTTTATGTAACCATGGTATGACTGAGCTTGAGGATTTACATCACGTATTAGAAAATGGGCTTTTTATTTCCTGGCCTCTGATTGGCTAGTACCCTTGCCAGAGGGGTACATTAACTTTCAATAGATGCCCAGGAAAGAAAAAGCACCAGTTATAGTGCCCCTTCACACAAACAAGTATCCTACTACCAACCCTGCTCCTAAATGGCTAAAAGTATCTTATTTGAATTTAAATTCGCTGCCATTTTTTTCTCTCGCTTAGCGAGAGATAGTGTCCCAGCAATGCTCACTGCTTCAGTACCCAGTTACCTAAGAGAGCCACACATCAAACTCCACTGGGCTCATTCCTGACTACCTTTGTTTCTTCTTGTTGTTTCCATTTACTGTACCCTCTTCATCCCATCCGACTCTCACACAGCTGCCCACGCTCTTGATACTCGCTCGTTCAGCCGCCCACCCACTTGATCAAAAAAACTGCTGATCTGTACCGTCTCCCACAACAAACAGTGAATCAGTCCAAACCCATCATATATAACACAAGTATCCCAGTTTTTCTGTTCTTGCACTCCCTCGATTCAATTTAAAAACATTATGTTCAGCATATACACCCCATCTGTCTGCGACTCCCAACTCGCTTTGCTGAAAAGCATTTCTCCATTCCCCAAGACACCCGAACACCCACTCTTTCTGCAGCACAATACTCACAGCTGTAGGTATGGTAGGAATTGGCACCTCTCCATTACAAACCATAAATAAATAAAGCACAAAGTGCTGACATGCTGCATCGTACCTCCACTTCCTGCTTTCACTTGGCGGGTTCACACAAGGTCACTCACCTAACAGCACATCTTCTGTGAAAAGAAATGCAGGATTCTCAAGGGGGGATGAATAACTACAACAGAACAGCTATCTGGGGTGTGGGGTACAACAGACAGAACACCACTAAAACAGAGGAACTACTTTAACACAAAAATGTTTTTTTTTTCTATTTCGCTTTATTTTTAAACTCAGTTCCTCTGTTTTTTTACTCCTCAATTAAAATTTGTACAGATGCCCATTTTGTAAGTGCAATAATACCCACCAGGGTGGGTAGTATGGGCAATACTGGACCTTCCAAGGGCTATAAGGCCCTATGCCTCATTACGCCCCTGGGTGGTCTGGTATTGCCCAATGCTGCCCACCCTGTTGGGTATTATTACTTGCATATTTATATCCCTTGGTGCGCTGACTTAAGAAAAAGATTTCTATGAGAACGTATTGGTTCCATGGTACTACCTACTCGTTATATTTTGAATTTGCTGTTTAACTCAGAGGAAATCTCCATGATGGAGAATTTATCATTTTATCTTCTACAAGCATCATTACATAGGAAGAAAAGAATGGCTGCTATAGCCATAAAAGCATTTCGAGATAACTGAACTGTAAAATTTTGCAATGGAATCTGATCACCCTTCTGGGGTCTGGATCTTTGTCTTTATTAATGTATTATTAACTATTAATGTATGTGTTAATGTATTATGTTATTATGTTGTATGTTATGTACTACAGTCTGCTTATATTTTAATAGCAAATATTTTAACAATAAACTATTTACTATTACTGTACAACCAGTAGAGGGGTAGTGGAAATTGGTATAAAAACTGATAGTATCCCTATAAAGGAGAGCCCATCTGTTTTGGTCATAGACAAGAGGAACTGATGAGACTTTTGTTTCTGAGACAGCTTAGAAAGGGCAGGTTGAGGGAAAACTTGCTGAAGCTGAGTCTTAATTAGTGTCTGTAGGATAAACTGAAAGCAATCACAGTCACCCATATTTAAGGGCCATGCTAAACAGTAGTGTCTTGCCTGTAGTTTGGTGTTTAGGCGAGAATGGGTACTGCCTTGGCAATGTTCATGAATTACATCAGTAGAGCAATGGATAATCAGATACTCACTGGTGCAATGTGCGTGGACCTGTCAAAGGCCTTTGATCTGATTAATCACCAGTTTTGCTTGGGAGACTGGGGAACATTGGATTAACTGATTCCCTGCATGAATGGGTTACAAGTTATTTGTCATGATCAATATGTCCACTGAGGGTGAATAATGGGAGAATTTTGTGCCATGTTGCACTGATGGAACAGGTGTCCTCCAGGGTTCGATACTGGGGCCACTACTGTTTACATAGTTTATATATACCTTGCCATCTGTCTTTTCCAATACGCTTACTTTAATGTACTGTATGCAGAAGCTATAATACTGTATAATAGTTCTCCCTCAGTGGACAACTTAAACAGGACCTTGGATATGGATTTTCTGTTTTGGAAAACTGGTTATTAAAATCTAGACTTCTACTTAATAGTAAGAAGACGCAATGTATGATCTTTGGATTTAGACCAAAACTTGCTAAAAGACCCCCCGGTAATTTTTAATAATTCAGGTGATCAAGTAGAACAAGTTGATTGTTTTAAGTATTAAGGAATAACATTAGATTAAAATTTAAACTTTACATCACATATAAAATTGATTTGTTGATAGATTAATAACAAATTTGGTGTTTTGTTTAAACTACAACGTTTGTTGACTGCCTGCTAGGACTGCCTTTGGCATAAGTGTTCTTTTGTCAACATTAAATATAATTCTTTTTTGTTTATGAACATTACAAAAGCTGATTTATCTCTTTTAAACACTACTTTAATGCAGTTTGCAGGTTTTTGTTAATGTCTCCATACAGAACTCATTACTGCACTTTATATGAATCACTGGGGTGGATACCACCTAAGTTTAGTTATGAATATAACTTGAATTGCCTAACTGACAAGATACTTCATCTAAAAACAGATTCTCCCCCTTTTGTCTTATTCAAATCAAAAAAAGAGATCAGAACTTTAAGGTCCAATAGTACTACTTCTTTAGTTGTTCTTAGAGTTTTAATTAGCATGGGTGAACAAGCTTTTACTGTGTATGCTGCTAGAAACTGGAATTTTTTGCCTAATCATCTATTTGAAGGTGTTAATCATGTTACTTTTAAACTGCACCTTAGGAAATATTATTGTGCTCAACTTATTTGAAGATGTTTTGCATAATTGTACTTGGGATTGTTTGTCTTACCTGTACATCTTGGAACTAAATTGTAACATCTTTTGGCTACTTGAATAAGCCCATGGTCATGTAAAAACAGGCTTTGACTCATTACATTTACCTGGTTAACAAAAGTCTTACTAAAATAAATAAAAATTGTTGGGCCTGGGGCTTCTGAGCTAGATGATAATTGGGCACAGATGGCAAGAAATAAGAACTGAGGCCTTATATGTAAACCTACCTATGCATACCATTGCATTGCATCCCATTGGGTCAGTGGTAATGAGAAGGAGTGAGGTACCTGACCTAGAAAGTCTGTAGTGCTTCAGTAGGAGGATAGCAGGGGGCTCTGAAGAGCAGTAGACTTATCTGATAGGCATTAGACAGATCGTGCAAAGGGAACCTTGGAAATTCCTAACTGGGGTAGCCCAAGATAGTATATATTTAAGACTAATCTGTATTAAGGGACAACCATGATATCTAATTACCTCTCTCTAGCTAACTACCTATTTTGGATATGGGTATAACAGAAGCATCAAAAGGCTGTCAGACAGGTACTTGTGTTAAACAATCCCTTTGGCAAAACTTCCTGCATAGAGTAGGCCAGTTTGGGTCTAAGTTAAAGGGTAATGAGCAGGTAGAAGGAAGAGGGGTAATACTGGCAGTTCACTAGTTGCTGTGTATAGACTGACAGCTGACAATATGAAACATAGGTAATGTTTGGAGGTGGTCAGCTGAAGGGACTATGAGTGACTCATCTTCAGGTTTACAGTCTGAAGGAGTAGACAGTGCTGCATATGTAGGACCTTTGGGGAGTTTGGTGCTCATCTGGTAGCAGCAAGAGAGGCGATATCTCAGCTATGACAATAGCTGAGGCTCATTTCAGAAGGACAGTCTTCAACCAGATGAGGGAATTAGTCTGGGGCAGGACAGTTAGAGTGGACAGTACCATGGTGGTAAAGGACAGGTGGGAAGTAAAAAAGGTGCCATTCTTGAGGCAGAAAAGTCATGCTTCAGAATGGTTACAAGGAGAAACCAGTATAATACACCAATATGTCTCTCTGAAAAGTCTGGGAGGCAATGAGGGACAAAAGAAGGTCTTCATCATATACAAGGAAAAGGAGGGGGACGAAGAGTGGGAGTGTACCAAGTAAGAAGTAGGGAGGCCACAAGGGCAGGCAGGGATGCAAAAGTAGACACAAAGCTGCATATTGTGGAGGGATCAAGGGTGGGGAAAAACAGTTTTTCAGGCATATAAGGGAAAAGAGAAAGATGGGAAGAGACATCTAGACTGAGAGATACTGTAATAGAGAATGAGCCAAAAACAGCCATTTTGAACAAGTTCTGCTGAGTATTCACTATGGAGGATAGTGGGCCTTTGCCAGAGAGTAGCACAAAGGCACTGTAAGGAGGATGCCAGAAATAAGACAGCAGTAACTTATTTGTGAAAGGATCAGAAAAGGGCTGGCAGCCCTGGACACAGATAAGACATGGCAGGATGCATATGAGGGTGCTCAGAGAACTGGATTCAGAACTTGCTGAACCTTTGATAGGGCTTTTCAATAGCATTTTCACACGGGGGTGGTTCCAAAAGACTGGAGGGTAGCCTTTGTAGTTCAGTATCATAAGGGTGAGCACAAAGATCAGCTGGGTAGCTACAGACCTGTCAGTCTTAACTTTATTTTGGTTAAACTGGTGAATACACTTGTGAAAGAGGATTTAGTGAACTATCTGGAGAAAAATGGGCTCAAGGATAATAAAGAGCAAAGGTTCATGGCAAGGAAGTCTTGCAAGACCAACCTGATTGTATTATTTGACTGGGTAAATATGACATTGGATAATGGTCAAGCAGTGGATTTACTCTACTTTGACATTAGCAAGACATTCAAACTGGTGGTTCATAGATGGCTGCTGAATAAAGTAGAGTATCTGAGTGCAGCACAGGACATAGATGGGTGGGAAGTTGGTTGGAAGCGAGACAACAGAGGGTAGTGGTAAACAGAATCAGAATTGAGAAAAGGGAGATCACCAGTGGGGTGCCACAGGGATCATTCCTGGGTCCAATACATTTCAGTATGTTCATCAGCAACACTGGAGGAGGAATTCAGGAAAGATGGGACTCTTCACAAATGACACTGATCCCTGTTGTAGGGCAGACTGTGAGGAGAGGGTAAGGAAGATTTAGAAGGACCTGCAAGGGTTGAAGAGATGGACAAGGTTTGGCAGCTAAAATTCAATGTCAAAAAGTGCAAGGTGATGCACACAGGGAACAAGAATGATGTGTTGGATGATAGGGGTTAAACTGGACACTGTCTGATATGTCTTGGACATACAGTGTTTCATGAATACCCCATCCATGGTAACCACCACATCCCCATCTTGAAGTCTTGCTGTGTCCCATACAGCTTTGTTTTTGGGGACCCTATTTGAAACCACAAATAGAAAATTACCAGGAAAGCCATACAGTACAACAGAGCTTTGCATGGTTACTAGTATGGGCTTGGGTGAAGAAATGTTTTGAAGTTTTACTTTGCTGCCAAAGTGTTGAAATTTGGCTTTCTGAATCACTTTGCAAAGTTCCCAACAACATGACAAACTTTGAACGTTGCTCTGTTTCAAAGCTTTCCATATGAAGTGGCACTTTTTTCCACAAAGTCTTTGTGAAAAGGCAACTTTGCCAGCAAATTGCGATCAGTTTACATAGGAAAAGGGTAATTTAGCCTAGGGGAGATTTAGAAAAGTCACCCCTTTGCATTTTATGAGTTTTGCTAATTTTATAATTTATTCACAAAGCAAATTACGATCACTTCAGCAGTCTTTAATGGGAAGTGCCTTCCATACCAGCTCTCAAGATGCTGGGCTTAGGAGAAACCAATTATCTTTTGGCTGGGGTCACTGCAACAACAACCTTCCTGGGTTTTGCAAGCCCTGAAAACCTGTGTATTGTCTTCTAATCCCCATGCCTTAGAAAATGTTGCTACCTTGGCCAAATTCTGCCCCTCTACCCCTGTAGCCATACGGGTTAGGTACGAAATCCCATCTAACAAAATACCGCATAGTAAATTGCCTCAAAAAAAATCCCGAACAGCTGATTTCCCGGTACTGTCCAAATACTATCGAAAATCCTGAAAATCGGAATTAGCTGCAGACTTACCCCCCCACCCCATTTACTAGAAAATGTAATTTTTCTGCCTCTGAACTACCTGCAGTGTTCACTTAACAGAGCTGCTGCTGCAGCTTGCGCTCCACCCACAGAGGTGACAACACCGCTCTTTGTTAGAATTTTGCAGCTATGCCCAACCCTCGCAGAGATGACAACATCGCTTTTGTTTGAATTTTGTAGCTTGCTCTCTGCCAGCAGACTCAGCGGAATAAGCGGAATAGAGCATCAATGAATTCAGTTAGCCTCAGCTAAAATTGGAAAAACTGTGACTATCTGACCTGTGTGTGCCAGTGTTGCCAGTGCCAGTGCCTTCTTCTTTTCTAGCTCTAGCCCTCTGCTGACTGACTTTTACAAGATATGGGTGGTTAGCTGAAA
The DNA here is from genome assembly GCA_016271365.2 of Neoceratodus forsteri. Taxonomy (NCBI): domain Eukaryota; kingdom Metazoa; phylum Chordata; order Ceratodontiformes; family Ceratodontidae; genus Neoceratodus; species Neoceratodus forsteri. Next base: position 1,056,961,147 of record CM057451.1, on the reverse strand, counting down.
ATCGGAAATGTAAAATGGCATGTAATTAATTTGTCATTTTTCTGCCTCTGAACTCCCTGCAGTGTTCACTTAACAGAGCTGCTGCTTCCACACCCCGCAGAGTGACTTTTGCAGCAGGAGTAGAATATAAGGTAGTAGCGAATGGTCTGGACATTCTCTCACTGCCATCCGTAAGCCTCAATAGATTCAGTGTTTTGTAAATAATTTGTCATTTTCTGCCTCTGAACTCCTACAGTGTTCACTTAACAGAGCCCCCCATGTTCAGTATTTCTTTAAACGAGATTCTGGTTTTCGGTATTTTTTCCATTCAGTATTCTGAGTAATTGGGATTTTTTTTTCGGGATTTCGTCATTCGGGAATTTACACAGCGGGAATTAGGACGAATCCCTAGCCATACTCTCTTGCTTAGCTGCTACAAAATACCAGCACATTTTGTCCTTTGATAATGGCCATAACTCCAGCTACCCTTACATCACCCTGACCCACAGGAAGTGATCAACTCCTCTGAAGTAGGCCTTTCCTGTGCAGGGAGCAATGGAACTGCTGATCAGATGGCAGGTTTCAGGGTCACCTGTTCCCATAAGTCCAACAGCATGTGACCTCTTCTGGCTGCTGTATCACTTCAAGGGCCACTTCTCAGAACCTCTGCCTCTGTGAATGAGACAATGAATCAGCGGTTACAATATCTTCATAAGCGAAAAGCTCCATTCTAAATTGGATGTTCAAAATGAGGCATCTCAACACAAAGACGCTGGTCAGATCCCCTAGGTTTGCAGAAAAATAGAGAATACGAGAAGTATTTTTCTGTCTCCAGTGGTTTGAAAGCATGGAATTAGATTGTGGTATATATGCAATGGACTTTAAATTGTCTGCATGTTTGAAATAAAAATTAAATATAATGGATGATGAATGTTTGTTACTAGCAGCAACTGTCGACAGTTACAATAACAGAAGTAAGCAAGAGAACAGGGAGGTAACAATGAGATATTGTGGTATTGACTTTTAGGGGAACATATATTTTTGTATGTAGAAACACTAAGACGGTTTCAGTGAGATGTACTGACAGTGCAGAAAGCACTGAGTTTATGGTGTAGGTGGCACAGCACTCCAGTGTTATTGGCAAAGATGCATACGTTGAAATGACTATATATAGTATATTTATAAAATGGTTTAACAGGAACTAACACAGCAGGTCAGACAAAGTAGCAAAGAGGCCACAAAACATTGTCCTGAACTGTATGTGCTATGTGATAGAATAAAATAATATGATATGGACTTTATTACATGGTGTTCTCCATAGCATACTTCAGTACTGTTCAGATCCCATTGGGGATGCCTCAATACCCAGCTGGTCATTGATCATGTGAATAACCCCTGTGTTGTCTGTCCTAAACAGCACCATTTTAATCTTCAGTGGCTCTACCCAAACTATCAGGGCCACTTTGATGGAAAAAAACTCAAGGAGGGGTACATTCTTTAGTATCCTACTGTGCCTGCAGAATGAGGGCCGCAGCTCTGCATAACATTCTCCTTCGAAGTAGGCACCAAATTCTAGACTGCCCAAAGCATCCATGCATAGCCAAATCTTGTTGCTAGTCACAAATATGAGCCAGACAGCTATCCCATTGAAATGAGACAGGAATATGTTCCACAACATCAGTTATTCCCTTATATAGTTGCAAAAATGGGATATCTGACATTTCTGTTATACCGCTTGAAAAACTCCTTGCCTGACAATGGTACTTCAGTAAGGCCAGCAGAGAGAATCTCTTTAAAAATATTTCCATCCACTCTGCCTCCTCCCAGTGCTCACTCTTTTCCCTACTCCATGACTTCTCAACTAACACCTGCAATTGCACCTGATAGTTATTCCTGTTCCTCTACCTTCTACTTACCAAACCCCTCTCCTCCCTGTCTTCTCTTGACCACCCTTTCTGCCACCCCCCCACTACCCTGGCACCTAGGATCCTTTCTTCCTAGAAACTCAATTTCTCTGCCTCTTCATTCTTATGGTACTTTGCACGTTATTTGTTCCTTATTCATTTATCTCCTGATTCACTCTGGGGTTGAAATCACCTCCTCCTCCTCCCTGCAAAAATCACACAGACAATTGCACAAATATTGAATAATTCCTTATATGACTAAAGCTTAGTGCTTTTGCTAGGTCCTCTGCCAGCCATGTAGGTATTGCCTATGATTGTATACTTGACTCTCTTCTTCCCCTTCACTCCAGCATGCCTCTGGAAATGAGCTGTTATTAAGCTCAGTATGCTTTTCCGTGAAATATTTTGCGGGTGCGAAAAGTGAAATTCCGCTAGCAAAATGTGAAATTTCACCCACAAAATGCTAAATTTCGTCTGCGAAATTCAAAATGTTGCCCACAAAATGGTGAAATTTGGGCGAAATATGGTGGAATTTGGGTGAAATTTGGAAAAAGTTTGAATTTCATTATGAAATTTCACATTTCGCTGGTGAAATGTCATAATTTCGTATCCGGGCAAAAAATGTCACATAATGGCGGAATTTCACAAAGTGTTTCAATGGGCAAAATTGCCAATTTCGAAGGAATTTCACTGGCAAAATTTAATTTTGCAACATCTCTTCTCTAGCCATGAATTTTTTGTCAATTTTAATTAATTTAATTAATTAATATACAGTATAGTGTAATTATATAAGGATTGATTTAATGTAAAGATGGATTATTTATTGTTGTTTACTGACCTCTTTGATGATTTAATGTATCTGTTTTATTATTTAATTTTACTACTATAATGTTCTGATGTAAGGCGCCTTGAGCATCAGGGAAAAGGCACAGAATTAATAAACCTACTACTACTACCACCACTACTACTGTTTTTGAGTCAACATAGGAGGGGTATGTTTTGGGGAAACTTGACTAAGTAGTGTTTTAATTATAATCTGTGTAGGGTAAATAGAGAACAGCCACAGATACCCACATTTAACTACCATATTAAAGAGCTGTGTCTGGCCTTTAGTTTGGGGGCTATGTGATAATTATCTGGCCTAGTGCCTCAGAGGTTATTCATAATTGGAGGATGGATTGAGTTACATTTCTCAGAGGTTGGTTTTGTCTTACTACAGTATATAAAGCCTCCATCCTGCAGATTGTTGCCTTAAAAGGACACTATCAGCTTTTGGACCAGTTTCCAGTACCACTGAACTGGTTGTGCATGCAAAGAGAAGCCTACCAAGAAACTGATTACAGTACTTTTCATTGCATAGTCATTACATTTATTCAACATTTTGCACAAAAATACCTTCTTATTTTCATGACCTTATGTGTGTTGTCCACTCCCTCTGTGCGTCCTTGACAGAGCTAAGGTGATGAATTATGCAGAACTCATGCATCAATAAATGTGGCAATTTTTGAGCAATATAAACTAAATAGTTGGCTGAATTACATAAAGTAGGCTGAAACTGAAATTATTTGGAGACAATATAGCTGCCGTGGAGTTAGCACCACTGGTGATCCCATTAGCCTATTTAAATTCTGCAGTTGTTAGCATGCACCAGGTGATGAGTCCTCTGATGTCAAGAATAATCCTACCACTGTTCAGTTCAGTGGCCCACAATGCAAACTCAAATCCATCCTTTCTGCACCTACGTATGGTCACGCTGTGCAGCAGCTCAGGCCAATCACAGATGAAAAGATAGAAACATAGAGTTTGATGGCAGGTAAGGACCACCTGCCCTACCTAATTTGCCCATTTTCCCCTTTTCAAAAATTGGTGGAGTAGGCTACACACCCTTTAAAAGACAAAGAACCTCTGTGCATGGGTTCACCACAATATATCCCAGGCACACTGCTTAGGGGTAGCTGGTCCATTCCACTGGGGTGTCAAACAGACGAGGCATACTGATGAGTCCTGGTAGGATGAAACACATGTCTATGTCTTCTGTTAGCACCCTTTGCAAACTGTGTGAGAGGCCTTTCGGCACCATGCAATTCTGCTTAAAGTTGGACCAGCATAACATTCTGTGGTGATTTGCATATGCAGCCCATGTTGCTTTGCATTGTGGGGGCATGTGTGATTTTGTGTTTTCTCTACACACCCTTTATAAGTTACCAATATCCTTTGTATCATCTTATCTGAGTTTCAAGATCTTGTGTTTTTTTGTCCAACTCCTTTGCTTATTTCTTCCTTGTTTTTCACAGTATTGTAAGTTGGTTTCCTTACTTGGGTCGCTCCGCTTGGGGGATATTAGTTGGCATGGGGTGGGGGTGGGTGGGAGGGAATTTATTTGTTGTTCTGACTGTTTTCTGGCTATATCATGTTGTATCATGTCCACCTCCCTGAAATACAGCCCTCGTAGCTCTTCTCCTCCTCCTCCTCCTGCCCCCCCGGCTTCTCCTCCCCCCTCTCCTCTCCTTGTTCTCTGGTCTAACACTGCTCCACCTCATTTCCCTCATGGACCAGCTCTGCTGCAAACATCATGCCTAGTCAACCAATCTAGTTGGCCCCCCTATTATGCTACACCTCTCAACCCCTTTACAATCACACTCTCTTCTCTGAAAACAATCCCTGGGAGTCCACTCTCTACTGCTCAGCATCTCCTCATTACCCCTCTATTAAACCCTCCACCACTCCCTCCCTTTTCTTCCTCCTGTCCCCTCCTCCACTTATCCTGCCCATTCCCGTGCAGTCTCTCACTCCACCACCAACAACCCCCCACTATCTTTGCCCTTTGACTCATAACCTCCTCAGTGGCACTTGTCGTACCTCTCCTCCTATTCAAGAAGAAGTGGGCTGTAGAGCAGCTAGAATCAGTTTACTTACCCAGCAGGTAGTAATGTGGGCATACTGTGAGGGATAAGCAGTCTGATCTACAATACAGTATAAGTCAATGTCTATAAATTGCCATGTTAAGACCTTAATTATTTAGATATATTTTTGCACTCACTATTGTATAATTGTCATGTGTTGGCATGCATTGTTCAATGTTCTTGTACTTTTGTCTGTATACTGGACATGGAACCTTTGTAAATGAACTTCTAGCTCAAAGGTATTAATCTGAGACTTCAATAAATAAATAAAGTATTTGCGTTATTGTTCAATAAAGTTTATTAAATTAAAAAATGCATTTTATGATTGCTCACTAAATTTCAGAGTCAGTTGGATAAACAGTAACTTGAAATTGTGACTTGGTTTATAGATTTCAGAAGAACTATTCAAACTGAAATAATTTGGGAGACAATATATCTGCCAAGGAGTTAGCACCACTGGTGGTTTCGTTAGCCTATTTAAATTCTACAGTTGGTAGCATTCACCTGGTGATGAGATCTCCGATGTCAAGAACAATCCTACTACTCTCCAATTCAGTGGCTCACAATGCAAACTCAAATCCATCCTTTCTTCACCTACATCTGGTCACCCTGTGCAGCAGCTCAGGCCACTCACAGATGTAAATATAGAAACATAGAGTTTGATGGCAGATAAGAACCACTTGTCCCACCTAGTCTGTCCATTTCCCTACCTACTGTAACAAGGCAGAATCTACTTGATCTTCAACTTCCCCCCACCTTTCCTTACCACTATGGTTCCATTATGCATATCCCTTGCCTTCTTGAATCACACTACAGTTGTTGTCCCCACAACTTCTGCTAGGAGGTTGTTCCAGGCATCCACCACTCTTTCTGTGAAGAATTAGTTCCTTACATCTCCCCTGAGGCTACCCCCAGCTTCATAGAATGACTGCTTGTTCTTGAGCATCTTTTTCTCTGAAAAATGCTTCCTTCCCCTCTTGAACCCTATGTATACATGTGAGACATTTGAATGCCTCTATCATATACTCCCACACCTTTATTTCCTCCAGGGTGTACATACTGAGGTCCTTCAGTTTCTCCTCATAGGGCATTTGATGCAGACCTGCACCATTTTAGTTGCTCTTCTTTGGTCTGCCTCTACTCTGTTTCTAGGGATGTGGTCTCCAGAACTGGATATAGTACTATAGGTGAGGTCTCACCAGTGATTTATACAGCAGTATCACCACCTCCCTCTTTCTACAATGTGTTATCCTTTCCTGTGCACCCTAACATCACACTGGCTATCCCCACTGCCTCATCAAACTGTTTGGCCACCTTTAGGTCATCAGATATGACTACCCCAGGTCTCTCTCCTATTTGTAGGTTGCCAGTACCACTCCTCCCCATTTTGTACTTCACCCATGGGTTTCTGCCCCCATGCGCATGAATTTTGCACTTTTTCACATTAAAACTTAGTTGCCACACACTTGACCACTCCTCAGGCATTCTTAGATCCTTTTAATACCCCCACGGTGTGTCTACTCTATTGAAGATCTTAGTGCCATCTACAACAAAGGCTTACTTTACCATTTAGATCCTCTGTAATGTTGCTAATAAAAACATTAAAGAGGACTGATCCCAGTACTGATCCTTGTGGCACCCTACTGGTTACTCTTCCTTCCTCTGAGAGAACTCCATTTATCTCTAGCCTCTGTCGCCTATCCTCCAACCAAATTCTCACCCAGTTTATCTACTTTGGACCCACTCCTAGGTTGCCCAGCTTGTTTATGAGTTTCCTATGTGAAACAGTGTCGAAGGTCTTACTGAAATCTAGGTAGGTCACATCCATCACTCCACCCAAATCTAATTCCCTGGTCACCCAGTCAAATAATTCTATCAGATGTGTTTGACATGACCTCACCCCAATGAATATATGCTGCCTCAGATCTTGTGAGTCACTGGATTAAAGATACTCCACAATCATTTCCTTCAGTAGCGATTCCATTAATTTTTCCACCACCAAAGTCAGCCTGTCTGGCCTGCAATTGCCAGCCTTCTCTCCCTGTTTCCACTTTTGTGAAGCGGGACTACATTTGCTCTCCTGCAGTCTTCAGGACCACTCCGGTATCCAGTGAGTGACTGAACAGGACTGTCAGAGGTGCAGCCAGTACCTCTCTGAGCTCCCTTAATATCACTGAATGAATCCCATCTGGCTGCATTGCCTTGTCCATTTTTAGATTCGCAAGTGCCTTCAGGACACTTTCCTCTGTAAATGGAGTAGTATCCACCTCCCTTCCTTCCATGCCCCTGACATTTATCTGTGGTAGCCCTCCTTCCCTTTCCTTTGCGAACACTGAACAAAAGTAGTCATTCAGGATTTGCCCACCCCACTTTCCCACCTAAGGCTTATGAACTGTCCCTGGTCTTTCTCCTTTTATTTACATACCTGAACATGTCTTGTCTCCTTTCTTTGCTGCCTGAGATATTTCCTTCTCTGTTTGCATCTTTGCACTCCTGACTGCTTTCTCTGCCTCCCTCTGTTTCTCCTGATACACCACTTTATCCTCTTCCCTCTGTGTCTCCCCATACCTTTTGAATGCTAATCTTTTTGCCCTTATCTTCCCATCAACCTCATTTGAGAATCATAGTGGTCTCTTTATCACTTCTTGCTTTTGCTTATTAGCTTGACACAGAGGTTTGTTGCCTTCACTTTCCCCACTTTTAGATTCACCCACTGTTCCTCCACTCCACCCAAGTTCTATTCCTCTGCCAGATCATCCCGAAAGCATTCCCCCATCTTTGTAAAATTGGCCCTCCTGAAACCCTCACCTTTGTGTGGTTCACTTCTGCCGAGGTTCTTATATTGAACCCCACCATATGGTGATCACTGTTCCCCAGATGGCCACCAACTGTGAGATCTGCAACACTGTCCTGAATGGAGAGTACAAAGTCCAGTATTACTCCCCTACAAGTGGACTTCTTTACTAGTTGCCTGAGGAATGCCTCCTGCAGAGACACTTTGGAGGGTAATGGAATGACCACTACTGACTAGTCAGACTAAGGCAAGAGTCTTTGATTTCAGGAAGGTGGATTTTGCTAGTATGGTGAGGGGCATCAAAGAAGCCCTGGCAAGGAGGGAGTTAGAAGGGGGAGTTGAGGAGCAGTGGGAACACCTGAAGGGAGCCATAAACGAGGTTATGAACCAATGCATAAAGGTGGTAGGCAAAGGCAAGAAAAGGAGGACACTGCTATGGTTCTCAAGGGAGGTGGCAGGCAAGGAAAGGGCCAAAAAGGTGAGTTTCAGGAAATATAAGGAGACTCACAGGGAGGAAGACTGGGAGGTGTACCGAAAGAATCTCAAGGAAGCAGTAAAGGCTGTAAGGAGAACAAAGGCACAGACCAAAGAAAGATTAGCACTGATGGTAAAGAAAGGAGACAAGGCATTCTTTAAGTATATCAGCGAAAGGAGGAAAAATTGGGGGGGGGGGTTTAAGACGTAGAGAGGAAGCAGGAGAATGTCAAGAGGGAGACCTGGAAAAGGCATAAATACTGGACAAATACTTCTGTTTAGTATTAACTGAAGAGGGGGAGGGTCACAGACCACAGCTGAGTAGCAGAAATGAAGGGGGGGAGTTAGACACTAGTCCATTCATAGAGGAGAGTCCTGGGGGAGCTCAAAAAACTGAAGGTGGACAAAGCAATGGGGCCAGATGGCATACATCCAAGGATACTAAGGCAACTGGAAGGGATGCTAGCTGCGCCCCTGAGAGCTATGTTCATTGAGTCACTCAAAACAGGAGTGGTTCCAAAGGACTGGAAGAGGTCACATTTAGTCCCTCTACACAAAAGTGGCAGCAAGGAGGATGCAGGGAACTATAGGTTGTTCAGCCTAACCTTGGTAGTGGGGAAGATCATGGAGGCTCTGCTGAAAGAAAGAACAGTGGCACATTTTGAATCCATCAATGCCCAGGATCCAAGGCAGCATGGATTCACAGTGGGAAGATCATGTCAGATGGATCTGATATATTTTTTTTGACTGGGTGATGAAGGAAATAAATCAGGGAGGGGCAGTGGATGTAGCCTACCTTGATTTCAGCAAGGCCTTTGACACTGTCCCACATAAAAGGCTGGTAAACAAGATGGGAAGTCTGGGCATGGGATGCAAGGTGGTAAACTGGGTTAGGAACTGGCTAAAAGACAGAAAGCAGAAGGTGGTGGTAAATGGGATCCAGTCCATGGAGAGGGGGGTGATCAGTGGGGTACCACAGGTTTCAGTCCTTGGGCCAGTCCTGTTTAATGTCTTCATTAGTGACATTGCAGCAAGGCTATAGGGAAAGGTCTGTTAATTTGTAGATGACACCAAGATCTGCAACAGGGTGAATACTCCAGATGAGATGGAGACAATGAAGAAGGACATGGGAAAGCTTGAAAAATGGTTGGAGAAGTGGTAACTGAAGTTCAATTCCAAGAAATGCAAAATAATTCACCTGGGACGAGGGAACCCTGGGGAGAGCTATTCGATGGAGAAGTAGTTGCTGACAATCACAAAGGAAGAAGGGGTCTGGGGGGTTATCATTTCAGATGACCTAAAGGTGTCTAAACAGAGTGCAGAGGCTCCAGTAAAGGCCAGTGGCATGCTGGGGTGCATAGGCAGAGGTATCATGAGCAGGAGGTGGTGATGCCATTGTATAACACACCAGTGAGGCCTCACCTGGAGTACTGTGTGCAGTTCTGGAGGCTGCACCCTCATAAGGACATTGACAGGATGGAGGCAGTCCAGAAAAGGGAAACTGAGATGGTACAGGGCTTGCACCAGAAAACGTATGACGAGTGATTAAAGAACCTCAATATGCACTCGCTGGAGAAGTGGAGGGAGCAGGGCAACATAATAGAAACATTCAAATACCTTAAGGGCATAAACAAAGTGCTGGGGGAGACATCTTCCACCACAGGAGGAGTACAATAATGAGGGGGCATTATATGAAATTGGAAGGTGGCAGGTTAAGGGGAAATGTGAGGACGTTTTTCTTCATGGAAAGGGTGGTGGACACATGGGATAGACTGCCAAAGGAGGCGGTGGGAGCGAGCACAGTGGAGGGATTTAAGCATGCCTGGGACAGGCATAGGGGAACCTTAGAGGTGGGAAGGAGGGGTGAAAAGCCAATGATCAGGTAGGTCTGAGGCTGCAAATTAGTGAAGGACTTATTGGCAAACTGGATGGGCCTGGCAGTCCTTATCTGCCAGCAAATTTTTCTGTTTTTATGTCCCTGCTCCTAGCTAGTGCTGCAGCTAGGATACTCCAGTCTACATCAGACAGAATGAAACATAGAAACAGAAACTGATGGCAGATAAGGACCGCAAGGCCCATCCAGTCTGTCCATTTTTTCTACCTTATGAATGTGCCATAGGCCTTTACTTTGTCAATGGCCTATTTATTCATACTCATCTGTATTGCTCCCTTATGGCTATCCCATGCCTGTTTGAAGCCCTGCACTGTATTCATATCCACCACTTCCTGAGGTAGGCCGTTCCATGCATCCACCACCCTTTCTGTGAAAAAGAACTTCCTCACACTATCACTTAATCGTCCTCCCACTAATCTCATGCTGTGTCCTCATGTCCTGTTATATTTCTTGCATTAACACATATTAGACTCTTTCACCTTGTTAATGCCCTTAAGATATTTGAATGTTTTGATCAAATCGCCTTTCTCCCTCTTTTGATCTAGGGTATACATATTGAGCTCCGTTAATCTGTCCTCATGTTTTCTGATGCAGTTTCTGCACCATTTTGGTTGCCCTTCTCTGGACTGCCTCCATTTTGTTAATGTCCTAGTGCAGGTGCGACCTCCAGTACTGCATGCAGTACTCTAGATAAGGCTTAACCAGTGATTTGTAAAGAGGGATTATTACCTCCCTCTTACGACATGTGATACCCCTACTAATACACTCCAACATCCCCTAGCCTTACTTACTGCTTTAGTGGTCTGATTAGATGATTTAAGGTGATCTATGATGATGATGCCCAAGTCTCTTTCTTCCCTTGTGATTGCCAGCAACTCCCCTCCCAACCTATAGGTAGCTTCAGGGTTTCTCTTCCCTATGTGCATGATCTTGCACTTCTTTGAGTTATACCCCAGTTGTCACTCTTCAGACCATTTTGCCAGTTTTTCCAGATCTCTTCTCATTCTGCCCATCCCATCTGGATCATTTACTCTGCTGCAGATATTGGTGTTATCTGCAAACATGCAAACCTTACCCTCTAGTCCATATGCAATGTCACTGATGATGATATTGAAGAGGACTGGCCCCCTGGACTGATCCCTGAGGTACTCCACTTGTGACTTGCATCTCTTCTGACTTTATACAATTAACCACCACTCTCTGTTTTTGCCCGCCAACGAGTTTGCCACCCAGTTGGCCAACTTCTGAAGTGAAGCCCCCCACCGGCAGCACTCCCCCTTATTTACCATCTTTTGGATGACTTCCACCAGAACTTTATCCATCTTCCCCTGCACTGGAGGGCTGTAGATTACACCAATGTGAATAGTGGCTTCGTTCCCCATCTCTACGTGGCCCACATTACACTCCTCCCTGTATTTGCTGTATTTCTGTTGCTTTTATGCTATCCCGCACATAAACAGCCACTGCTCCCCCCTTTCTTCCCCACCATGTCCTTCCTATGTTTCTCCTTTGTGATGGGGGTTCACATGACTTGCTGCTTATTTACCACCTGGAGCTGTCCAGATAGCAATGCATGTGAGACAATATTTGTTAAGAGGCCCCACAAACAGTGTGCTGGGGGCATCTCCAGAGGTGGAGCTCATACATTGCCTCCACTGTATGGTGCTGTGAACCCAAGATGAAAATGGAGGCAAAAAACAACTCAGACCACAAGATGAAGACTGACCCCTCGCAGGCTCTGCTCAGGTGACCAGGCACCCTCACAAGTCATATGGAAGAAGATGTTCATCACAACATAACCTAGATAGACCATCTTAGGGTAGCTGGTTCATTCCACAGGGTTGTCAAACAAATGAGGTCTACTGATGAGTCCTGGTAGGAAGAAACACGTCTCTGTCTTCTGTTGGCACCCTTTGCAAACTGTGTGAGAGGCCTTTTTGGCACCATGCATTTCTGCTTAAAGTTGAACCAGCATAATATTCTGTGGTGATTTGCATATGCAGCCCATGATGCTTTGCATTGTGGGGGCATGTGTGATTTTGTAAGTCCTGGAGAAGCCTGATGATGTGGCGGTGGGGGGAGTCAGTCAGAATGATATGGACAGGACAGAAAGGTGGAGAAAAAAACTGTATGGGGGCAAAACACAATCATGTACTGGGCTGGACTGAGGGCAATCGCCTTCAAATAAACCAAAAAATAAAATGTGGCACTCCAGAGACAACTAGCCCAAGATAAGTAGAAAAAATGGTAAACAGAGGTGTAAGCAGCATATCTTAATGGAAAGCACAAAGGATCCTTTATTGTACTTTCCACTGGAATTAAAGATTGCTGCTGCTAACACCTCTTAACTTGCAAGTTTCCATTTTTTATTTTTACCTGTCTTGGTTGGACATTTTTGGAGTACTCAGACCTGTTTGCCTTCACCATTTCAAACAATGAAAATCTATTTTCCCACTTGTCTCTGCCAGCTCTGTGCCTATATCCATTCACCAGTAGACCAGGGGCCAAATATTCAAACCTGTACTTGGGGCTAAATTAGCACTGCCCGGTGTGCTAAATTACCTCAGACTCAATAGCCCGCTGTATTCAAAAGGGATAGCCCCGGTGCTAAACCTGCTGAATATAGCATGCTAAGGAAGCTGGGCAAACTGTGCTGGGAGTGCAGTGCAAAAATAGCCCAGGAATAAGACAGCTCTGAATAGGGCCGGCCCGTTGGAGCAGAGGCATGGCTGCCGTCTGCGACACCGATGACCTGGGTTCGGGAATAGATTTGGGAATCAGAGGGACAGATGGGGGAGTAGGATTGAGCATCCACTGGAATGATCTCCTATTATGGGGGAAGGTGGAGTTGAGTGTCTGACGCAATGTGGACCCCTAGTGGAGGCCAGGGGTATCACAGTAATTGGCGTCAGCACATATGGGGGCAGGGTGGACATGGGCCATCATTACATGTCCCTGCCCCGAGGGAATCACAGCACCAAAAATGCCAGCCCCCGCTAATCAGCCAGCTCCAGCGCCATCCCCTCTGTCCACCTAAGTCCGCTGCTGGTGGCCCCACTGGGGGGGTCAAGCCCCGAGTATGAGGGGGCAGGTTGCCGGAGCGTGGTGAGCCCATTTGCAGGGCTAGAAGATGCCTGGCAGTAAAAAAAAAATAGACAGCTCTGAATATAGCAACCAGGAAGTACAAACCACAACAGCATTCCAGTTCACAGCAACGTGAAGGAAGGTAGAGGTGAACCATGTGGCCATTGTATGTGCTAGCAAAGGAGTAGAGTCAGTAAAGCTGCAAGCAGCAGCACATGCGAAATTACATTGTGCAAAAATGTTTTTGCAGTTAATCTTTTTATTGGAAGATTTCAGACTTATTACATTACTTTAACCATTTGGCCAAATGGCTGACAAAGTGGTTTACAGCATTACCACTTAATACACACAGCCGAAACTCCAGGTCTAGAGTACAGGACGAGCATATCCACAAGCAATACCACTGATTATTCGAACATCTTTTAAAGGATAACTATAAACCTGGTTGACCGTGCTATGGAAATATTAAGAGACAGCATAAAGAGATTTACATACTCACTGTACAAATAGGTGGAAACCGGAGTGGTTGAACTTCTTCACAGAAGGTGAGAAACCGGTAGTGGGGGGAACCAGAAATTAATCATCCGGAAATGAAGCACTCATGATAGCTATATAGAGAGGAGCAATAACAGTGTTTAATAAACATGCAACCATTTCTACTAGGAAGTCAGGGTGGTTTCAATGTATCCTTCAAATGTCTGGGGGACAATGTTCACTTATTGGAGTCAATATACATCATGTAGGGGGCCCATATCTCAGTAAACTTATGTAGATACTGGTTCCTATAGCATGATATCCTAGTCAAAGTAGCCATCCTTTCCAAAGCTACAAGCCATTCTGAAATGAGATGGACCTCTAAAGTTCTCCAGCGTTGTATAATAAGTCGTTTACATTCTACCAAGGCCTTTATGAGCCATAAAATAGATGCTTTGGGCAGGGTAAGAGTTTCAGGTGTTAGGCCCATTACCCATAGACCAAGATCTGCCAGGAGGGTTGACATTAGGATGGCAGAGCAGTGCTGTATTACTGCCTCCCAATAGGGCTTCAGAGATGTACATGACCACAGGATGTAGAGCAGATCGGCCTCTGGGGCGTCGGACCTCCAGCAGTAGTCAGCGGGGAGAAGACCCATCCTTTTTAGTTGGGAAGGAGTGTGATACCAGAGATGTAATATTTTGTTCTGTAGAAGGAGGCTCTGGGGGATGCAGCAGGCCTGGTGTGTTCTCAACCAGCACTGTTGCCATTTTGAGTCCGTAATGGAGGTCTCTAGTGTGGTGGCCCCTTGTCCTTGGCCGGCAGAGAGGGATTAGGAGCACTATCTCTGAGGAACCTCTGTATAAGACCAGCCCTACCTTTAGTATGCATTAACCATTCTTTAAGAGGAAGTGGAAGGGATTTAGCAGTTCTGCAATTTTTACAGGAAACACAGGTACATCTTCTCCTAACCCAAGATTGGTAAAGGCTTCTCATTTGAAGGTATTTCCAAAAGTCACTATGGGGCAGGTCATACTTGACTTGTAAACTTCGGAATGAGTCCATATCAGAGTGTCCAGGGTGTTCCAGATCCCCAATGCACATTGTGCAAAAATGTACAGTATTTCCGAAACATTTGCCCAGCGCAAACACATTTGTGCAGGTTTAGCGCGGAGCTAAGCTGTTTGCACAGCGCAATCACATTTGTCTGGGGCAAAGTTTTGTTATATTCAAAAGTGACATGCAAATGAGACTTCTTAGGTAGTCTGTATGCAAACAGCCAGACTAGCATCTCATTATGTCCTGATTTGCATGCAGTTTGCCCAGCGCTATTGCAGGGTCCCAGAGCTCCACCTGTAGGTCAGTTTGGAAGTACAGGGGCTGGCTGGGCCTGCCCACAGCTTCACCTGTAGGTCAGTCTGGGAGTGCATGGTGGTACAGTAGCTGCAGGCTACATTTGCACAGTACAGCATAGAATATTGTGCCTGAGGGTACTACACAGCACAGGCACAGGCGGTGGTGCTACAGCGCACTGCAGACAGTACAGTAACAAGGGGGCCAGTAGTGTGAGGGACACAGAAATTCCTATGGTGTGTAGGGCAGTGATGACCACTGCACTGTACACAGTGACATGCCCAACTTGCAGGTATTTACTGATAGTGGACATTACTGTTATGCTGTTGTGCGATCCACAGACACTACACCACTGGCATGGGATGCTCACAGTGACATATACATGGCTGGCTGCGTATGCTGTGGTGTCTGTACAGATGTGCAGTATGTGGCTGGGGGGGGCACATACCATCAGACAGGCACACTGGTGTTGGGGTATTCCCAACACTGGCCCATGTACATTGCGTGGCTTGTCCCAGCCTTGTGGCTGCACCCAGTCTGTGGTGCAGTCTGGCCACTTGTACATCCTCTTCTAAACACCCTTCATACCCACAGTGCTGCATGTGTGAGCTGGCGCCTGTTGTGTCCACAGAAGGGTGGTCTGTAGGTGTGCGCTGTATGGCCACACTGCCATGGTGTCCAATGGGAGCTGGGTCACCACTTACTGCCTGGCATTGCTGGGACTGATGGCAGATGATGGCATCATAGGGATGCCATTAGTGAGCAACATGTTTCCTCTCTATCTGCCTTATTTCCATGTGTCATACTTACTGGTTAGGGTCGTGCAAAGCCAAGCAACAGTCCTGCAAAGTCAAGAAAAGCCACAAAGTCACACAAAGCTGATTTGGCAGAGTTAAGACTACCTTTTCCTGGGCAGTAATTTGCACCGCACAAAGTGCTGCACTAAGTCACGCAAAAACACTTTGAGCAGTGCTATTCACTGAATATAGCGTTGCGCCTGTATTCATGTACATACCCCCTCAGTTTGCCCCTTGCATACATTATAATTTTGCCCAGCACTAATGCAGTTTTTGTGCACTATTTGACCTTTTGAATATAGTGGACCTGCACTAACCCTATGCAAACGGTTTGTGCCCAGCTCAAAATTTTGCATATCTGGCCCCATGTGTGATAACTCTCCCAAGAGAGCAGGGAAGCAGGTTGTCCAAGTGGTTACAGCTCAGAGCTAAAGATTCTCCTCTCTGTCAGCTTGTCTCCTGCCTGTGAGGTCACACTCAGCTGTTACACCTTGCCCACAAGAGCAGACGCAGAACTGCAACAATCTAGAAATCCACCATTCCTAACCACTCCGATCCACCAATGAGGGATTGCTGGAGATTCCCAGGGTGTGCTTGAAGACATCTGGGGCCCGTTCCTTTGCATTTGCGGCCCCCACTCTGTGGAATTCTCTTCCTCATTGGATAAGGGACTGCCTGACAGTCCAAAGTTTTAAAAGAGAATTAAAATCTTATCTGTTTCACCTCGCATTTCTTGATGTTGATGGCTAATAGTGTTCAGCTGTATTTATTATGTTTTTATGGATTGTAACTGGATTATGTTTTAGATTTGTCATTTTATGTATTGATCTCATTTTAATGTTTGTATTTATACAGGCACCTTGATCACTTGGAAAGGCGCCTTTTAAAACTATAATTTGATTTGATTTAAAATCCCACAAGTTACCACACATTTACCAGGCAACCCTGGGTGGGCCACTTAACCACTTCCTGCTTTCTCTCTAATCATATCTGTGTTCAAGTCTCCTGTTGTGCCTCAGTTTTCACTTCCCTCTCCTGGATTGTAAAGTGCTTTGGGACAGTCTGTATATAATGCACTTTATAAAATCAAATTTTTTTCCTTCCTTTCCAACTGTCTCTCTGTGCAGATGCCTACCATATAGACAAAGACAAAAAGATGAAGAATCAGCATTTATATAGTGCTCTTCATATG
The DNA here is from genome assembly GCA_016271365.2 of Neoceratodus forsteri. Lineage (NCBI taxonomy): Eukaryota > Metazoa > Chordata > Ceratodontiformes > Ceratodontidae > Neoceratodus > Neoceratodus forsteri. The sequence goes on along the minus strand of CM057451.1, from coordinate 1,056,944,299 downwards.
CATTGTATCCCAAAGCACTTTACAAGTAATAAGGAACTGGTACTGAAGTGACTGTAAATGTGCAGTGGCAGCCATTTCACACAACAACCACACACAGCCTTCTGACAACTGCATGAACCAGTTTTCAGAAAGGGGCATGTTGGCTAGGGCACATGAGAGTCCAACGTAAATCTGGTGTGGTTGAGAGAAAAAAAAAAAAGGTAAGTGCAAAAGACAGACCACAACATGAAAAAAGTATCAGAGAGCACAGCACAGTGTGGGGGTATGTGTGAGCCTGAGGTAGCACAAGACAGGTCAGGTCAGGTTTATGTAAGAGCAATAAGAGGAGTGCATAGAATTGTGTATGTGTGGATAAGGGAGTGCAACATAGAGCAGGAATGTAAGAGGACAACACAGGGCACGTGTGTATAAGAGAAAGCACAATACAAGATGGGGTGGAGGAAACAGCACAACATGGGGAAAGTGTGTGCAACAGTACAGCATGAGAAGGGTGAGTGGGACTGAGCACACTAAGTGAGTGTATACAAGATAACATAACACATAACATGGGTGTGTGCGGTATAGTAAAAGACAACATAAAGCAGATGCATTCAAGAAATTGTGCAACATGAGGCATGTTTTTGTGGGAGAGAGTTACATGAGGTAGGTGTGAGCAGTGCAGGTGCAGAGTGAATAGGGGTAGACTGAGGCACTGTGGGTCACCCTTGAGCCAGGAAATGGCACAACACTTTGAACAGGGGTGATCTACAGACCTCCAGTGCAAGGGGAGGAGATGGACAGGGATCCTGATTTCAGAGAGGCAGTATAGCACAGTGAGTTAAGACTCAGAGCTACAGATCTTGAGACCTGGGATTGAATCCCACAGCTGCCTAGGTGCATAGTGTGATCCTGATCGAGCCACTTAATTTCCTCGTGCCCCCAGGCTGCATCTGGAAACAAGCTTCTGCTTAGTGTGTTACTCTTGGTTAAACAATGTTCCCCTTCCCCTAGTGGAGCAAACTCAGGAGATGGCAACAAAGGGTGAGGTATCACTGCTGTGTGACTTTAATATCCCAGATATTGATTGAACCATTCCAGCAGCTGCTTCAAGCAGGAGCAGGGACATCCTGGATTCACTGCAGGGGGCAGGACCCAGACAGCTGGTAGGAGATCCCACAAGAGAAGGGGCAATTCTGGAGCTGGTACTGATCAATGGAGAACAGTATGGAGGACATCCAGGTGGAAGGGCAGCTGGGATCCAGTGATCACAAAATAGTGTGATTTAACATGGGGACAGACACACTGTCTAGTCACAGTAAGGCAAGAGTTCTGGATTTTAAAAGGGCAGATTTTGAGAAGATGGAGAGGTGCATCAAAGAGGTCCTGGTAGGATTGGAGATAGGAGAGGGAGTCGAGGAGCAGTGGGAATGCTTGAAGGGAGCCACACAGGAGGTGATGAACCATTGCATCAAGGTGGTAAGCAAAGGCAGGAAAAGGAGGAAACTACTATAGTTCTCGAGAGAGGTAGCAGGCAAAGTAAGGACCAAAAGGGCAAGTTTCAGGAAATACAAGGAAACTCAAAGGGAGCCAGACAGGGAGGAGTACCTAAAGAATCTTAGATAAGCAGAAAAGGCTGTAAGGAGAGTAAAGGTGCAGACTGAAGAAATATTGTCACAGACAGTGAAGAAAGGGGACAATACTTTTTTTTTAGGTATGTCAGTGAGAGAAGGAAGGGGGGATTTTAAGGTTCAGAGGTGAGACAGGAGAGTTCAAAGAGGGAGACCTAGGAAAGGCAGAAATACTAAACAAACACTTCTGCTCAGTATTCATTGAGGAGGGTGAGGGTCACAGACTACATCTGAGTAGCAGGAACAAAGGGGAAGGGAGAGGTAAACACTAGTCCATTCACAGTGGAGAAAGTCCTGAAAGAGCTCACAAAACTAAGGGTGGACAAGGTAATGGGGCAGGATGGCATACATCCCAGGATATAGGAAATTTAGAGAGGATCTAGCGATGCCACTGGCAGCTTTGTTCACCGAGTCACTTAACACAGGAGTGATCCTAGAAGACTGGAAGAGGGCACATGTAGTCCCTCTACACAAAAGTGTAAGTAGGAAGGATGTTCGGAACTATAGACCCATCAGCCTCACCTCAGTACTGGGCAGGATCATGGAGGCACAACTTAAAGAAAGGATAGTGGAGCACCTGGAGTCCATTGGGGCCCAGGATCTGAGGCAGCATGGATTCACAGCAGGAAGGTCATGTCACACAAATCTGATAGACATTTTTGATTGGGTTATAAAGGACATCAATCTGGAGGGTGGGTGGATGTCGCCTACCTTGATTTCAACAAAGCCTTCAACACCATCCCACACAAAAGTCTGGTCAACAGAATGAGTAGTCTGGGCAGGATCTATGACTGGAGTTCGACAGTTTCAATGTCGACTGCCATTACTGTGACACAGTTGTGTCAATCGCATTTGAGGTCGGCTTAATGGCAGTCACTGTCTACTGTGTCTTCTTCATAGGTTCATACTAAGGTAGTTAGGTGCAAGGGGGCAGAGAGGCCCATAACTGCACCATAATCAATTATAGTACCCAAATTTGGCTTCATTAATTATACATTTATCAAGGCGATTTTTAAATGTTGATTTGTTGTCGCTAATAACAATATCTAAAGGTAGGCTATTCCAAGGATTAATAATTCTTTGTGTAAAATAATATTTCCATGACGCATGATAGAATTTAGCCCTACATATCTGCAGCGGATGACCTCTAGTGTTATATATGTTGTTTTTAAATATGAAACCCATTTGAGTAAACAGGTATGGGTCATTTACAATATCAAACATATATATCAAATCACCCCGGAGGTGCCTAAGTGATAATGGAATCAAATTTAAGCATTCTAAATGTTGTTCATATTGAACATTAAAAAGTCCTTTTATATTTTTGGTAAATTTCATCTGGAATTTTTCCAGTGATGCTATCTCTCCCTTTTTATATGGATTCCAAAGTTGTGATGAGTTTTCTAAATGTGACCTAACATAAGCTCTATATAATGGTAACATAACCCCAGGATCTCTTGATTTAATGTTTCTTTTAATAGACCATACTATCCGATTTGTCTTATTAATAGTTTCATTCATCTGTTTGTTATACCCAAGATCATTTTTATGTAAATGCCTAAGTCCTTTCAATTTGTGGTAGTTTCCAGTGATATCCCATTTAAAATATAAACGACCAAGGGGTTGTTGGAACCAACATGCATCACCTTACACTTTGATGGGTTTAGTTGCATACCCCAGATATCAACTCAATCAGATATACTATTGAGGTCCCGTTGAATTATGGAGACCTTATCTTCACTATCGCATGGCCCACCAAGTTTAACATCATCTGCATATTTTATGGAAGTTGATAAACAGTTTTCAGTAAGGTCCGCTATAAATATTTGGAATAGGCAGGGGCCCGGGACAGACCCCTGAGGGACTCCACTGTTGACAGATTGGGAATCAGATAAATGGGCATTTATTAAACTCTTTTGTGTTCTATGTACTAACCAATTTGTAATCCATGTGATAATATGTTTATTAATTTTAGTATCTAATAATTTGGCAATTAGGGAGTGATGAGCCATAACATCAAATGCCTTACTAAAATCGAGATAAATTATATCCCAAGGGGTGCCATTATTTATATTTCTACTAACGTTTTCACAGAAGCACATCAAATTGCTCAGGTATCACCTGCCCTTTTTAAACCCATCTTGTTCTATATCAACGGTGTTAAGTGTATCACTAATGAGATCTTTTATTAGACTCTCAAGTACTTTACAAACTGTTGATGTCAAACTAATAGGTCGATAATTTTCCCAATTAGAACGAGGCCCTTTTTTATGAATTTGTATTACATGGACGGACTTCCATTCTTTTGACACAAAATGGTACTATAAACAATATTTAAAAAGTAGTTGTATGGGGTGAGAAATATGATCGGCAAGTAAATATAGCAAGTGACCACTAATGTTGTCTGGGCCTGGGGAATATTTATTATTAAGTAATTTAAGTTTCTCCTGAACCATACTGTCTGATAGTTTGATATGTCATTCATTTATTACATTTATATTAACATCATTTTGAATGGATTTGTTGCTAAATACATCACAACATTTTTGATTTAAGATGTTAGCCATATCTAGAGGATTGTAACAAAGATTGGAGTTATGCAAAAGGGGTCCAACCTGACAAGTAGGTTTTTTTAAGTGAGTTAATATAAAATAAAACATATTTCCATTATCTCTACTAGCGTTCTAGGCAAGATTTAATTCACAACCTTTTTTAGCCTTTCTTATCATGGATTTGCATTTATTTTGAACTGTTACATAGGCAGACCAATGCTCCTTAGTCCGTGATTTTAAATATACAGAATATTTTTTGGTTTTTAGTCTTAATGTTCGTTGAATATTTTTGGACAACCATTTTGGCCTATGCTTCCTTTGACCTTGATAATGATAAATGAGATATATTTATCTCTTAACTGTAATACTGTTTTATTTAAAAATATCCCAACAACTTTCAGGATCAGATGAGGACATAATGTTATCACAGTGTAACCCCTAGGTGGCGCTATCCCAAGGGCTACTACCCCTGCCTACTTGGCTAATGGCAGGTTAAGGGGCCTGAGTTCTGGAACGGATGCCTCCACCCAGAGGTCAGGGATGGTAGTGGTCAAACTAGCCTGGGCACAGCCCTCCAGGACACTGTAACCCCCCTCTTTCCCTGCTAGTGGCCGAAACAGTACACGATAATTACTTTCACAATACCCCTGATATACTTTGCAAGTACCCACACGTTTGCACTTACCACCAGGGCTGGTTTCTCCAGTTCGACCCTGGGGACCCCCTGTAAAACAAGGTTAGACAGAGCAAATGGCAACAGTACAATGCTTCGAGCACAAACTGGAACCACAGTCTGGTTGAATGCAGAAAAAGGTAGATCTGATTTATTCAGGAGATTTGAACAAGAAAGGGGGGTAATCAGGTTAATTAGCTTAATTGCTCTATCAATCACACAACTGTGCATGCAGTCAGAGTCCTTTGCTATTAATGTATATCAGTATTCTTTGTTTGCATACTTTCACTGTTTTCTCATAATTTGAATTCAGCAAAAAAGTTTTGTTAATGCAATCATTAATGAAAATTAAGGAAAAAGAGGATTTCCTAGGGCATTTTAATTCAGCAGGTTTGTTATTCTTAATCTTCTGATTATTTTAAATTAAGCACAAAAGACTTTATTAATTTCTACCTTAATTATAATTAAGTGTATTCCATTCACGTAATTAAGGATAATTAAGGGGTTTGGGTTTTATAAACTTATTTTTAAGGCAGCCTTAATTTTAAATTAAGGGGCAGATTCTAAATTCAGGGATCAATTAATGGAAAATTAAGGAGATTGTAAGCACTTTTTGTACCATACTGCATGTTTCTCGAGATGAGAAAAAGCCTTTCACTTACTAATGAAATCCATACAGTAACAAAACTACACGGCCAGAGATTATACTTACATGTGAAATAGCCAGCAAAAGAATGCCTTATGATCTATCAAGTCTGCTCAGTTGTGGTGTCTTGTTATCTGAAGATTACAGTGGGCTCCACCCCTGCCCTCCTACCCTGACATTCTCATTCTCCCTGTCCAATTTTCTCTTGACCCCCCCATCTTGTGAGTGATGACCTCAGATAGGAATTCATTCCATTCTGTCACTATTCTCTCTGTAAAGAAGTTTCCTAACCTCCTTTCTGTACGTTCCCCTGCCAGCTTATAAAAGTGCCCCTTGGTGGTCTTTTTTTTTCACTGAGACAAAAAAAGGTCCCTGATAGTCAACTTATTTTATACCTTTCAGGTACTTGAAGGCTCCAATCATGTGCCCTCTCTCCAACAGTGAGTACCTATTAAGCTCTCTCAGCCTATCCTCATATACCCTATCCTGCTGACCCTAAACCATCTTCATTGCTCTCCTTTGAGATGCCTCAAGCTGATTGTCATATTTTTCTGATAGGGCCTCCAGTATTGCATGACATACTCCAGGTGCAGTAGCACCAAGGGTCTGTATAGTGGCAGAATAATCTCCTCCCTTCTACTCTTGAACCCTCTAGCAGTAGATCCCAACATTCTGTTTGCCTAGGCTGCTGTCTTTCTACACTGCGCAGCTTGCTTAAGGTCACTGGTGATGACTATCCACAAGTCCGTCTCCTCCTTTGATTCAGTGCCCTTAACCCCCATTAAATTGTACTTAGGCCAGCCTGTGGATGCAGCAGTAGCACTACTGCTCCCAACACCAGCAACCTGACTTCGGGAACAAGCTTGAGTTGTCAGGGGCCAGCCGGGGGTGGGGGTTGGGGAGGAGGCTTGAGCATCTGAGAGCATGCTGTCTTCCTCCATGGTAGGAGAGTGCCATCTTCCTCCACAATACTGGCACTAGGGGGACCACAGATGGCAGTGCAGATGAAAGGGCAGTGGGAGGGGAGGGGATGTCACTGACACCAGCAACTAGATGCATGCACAATGTGGGCAAGCTTGCCTTGACATCTATGAATGTGATGTCTCCTCAGGGTAGGGATAAACTACAGAAAATGGCCCAAGCACCTCCACTATGACAGCCTGTGGGAGCTTCCTGGGCCTCCATCTCACCAGACCACATTAGCTACCTGACAAAGTGCACAGTTTTGGGGGAATCCCCCCAGCCCCACCTGGGGGTGAAACCAGAGCTCCATGGAGATAAGGTGATCATGGCTGGCAAAGGCTCTGGGGACTGCTTGCAGGGACTGAGGTGTTAGGAAGCACCAGTGAGAAGGGGGTATAAACAGAATTAAAAAAAAAAACTGCTTGATCCTCAGGTTCTATCTTCTTATGTGCATGACCTTGCACTTCTTCACATTGAATCTGAGTTGCCATATTCCAGACCACATTTCAAGCTTTGCTAGATCTTCCTTTACATTCTGCACTCCTTCTTCTGTGTCCACCCTCCAGCAGATCTTGATGTTGTATGCAACAATGCAGATTTTGCCTTTAATGTATTCCCCAATGTAATTTATGAATACATTAAACAACACTGTGCTGAGTACTGACCCCTGCAGGATCCCACCGGTGACTCCCCTCATACCTGAGAGCTCCATACCACCACCACCCTTTCTGTCCTGCTACTGAGACAATTAGCCACCCACTTGGTTAATTTGCTTCCTGCACTTAGGTCCTCCAATTTCCTGATAAACTGCTTGTGGGGTAACAATTCAAAGGCCTTGTTCAAATCAAAGTATATAATATCAACTATCTGGCCCCTGTCTGCTGCCTTTATTAGCCAATCAAAGAAACTGATCAGAATGGTTTGACATGATCTCCCTGACATGAACCTGTGCTGCCCATCTGCTTCAAGGAACCTGACTAGCCTTTCCTTCAGAATGGCTTCCATCAGCTTACAGACAATGGAGGTCAGACTGACCAGCCTGTAGTTCCCAGGGTTATTCCTAGGCCTACTGTTGTGCAGTGGTACCCCCATATTCTTATTTATTTATTTACTGAGTGAATCAGAATTACAACATTTGAGTCAAGGACTCCTTTGCAAAGGCTCCAAGTCAGATACACATACATTACAAGAAATGACAAAATACACAATAAAAATATACAGAGAACACACCAGAATTCATTCATTGCAAGTTTAGGAACAGTATATACAAAAAGAGGCAAATAGTGAAGACAAGTTACAGTTCAAGTATGGAATGGACCAATCTGTGTCAAATCACTTTAAGTCCAGCATGTACAATGACAATCAACAGAAATCAAGAGGTTATAGTTGCAGGCAAAGGGGAGGACTAAGCACAGTCACAGTTGGAGTGGGAGAGGATTTCAGCATGGAGTAGGGTTTTAAATGGGCCTAGTCGCTGTTCCAGGGTGACGGCCAATGGCATTTCATTCAGCTAACCATAATTGTGGTCATTCTCTGGATTTGGTCTTCCTTCTGGGGATTGAAGCCTCTGATTTGGGGGTGGAACCTGTCGGTTGGTCAGATCACTACACCATAAGGATCAATTTCTGCGCCCCTCTTTGCAGGTCTGCTCCTGTGGAGATGGTCAGTTTCCACCCTTTATGGGACGTTGGCCCTGAAGACCTGGCAGCAGTGATTGACCTCTCGGAGTTCTTTGATGCCAGCTCAGGTCCAAAGCCATTGGTCCAGGCCTATATTAAGGCCATTTCCGTGGCCCTTGACCTGATTGCTGCAGTCTGTGTTCATCCCCTTCCACTTCGCCCTCGGGCTCTTTGGTTTGATAGGTCTTTGAGGGAGTTGCGGAGGTTGGGAAGAAGGTTAGAATGTCATTGGCGGAAGTCCGCCCTGGAGGCCGACTGTCTTAGTTTGTTGGAGCATTTTCAGCTCTACCAATCAGCGATCCCCCCTAAGAAGGCAGAGTTCCTGTCCAGGGAGATCACTGTCACTCGGAATCGACCAGCTCAACTCTTCCAAACTGTGGACAGATTGTGCAACCCAGCCTGTCTGCAGCTCTGTTGAGTCTTTTCACAAAATTAGTGTGATGAGATTGCTCGATTCTTTGCGAATAAGATGGCCGACATCAGGTCGGAGATCTGCTTGACTTGCTCTATGGGGGATGCTGTTGGTCATTGCTTGGTCACTATGCCTCTTGCTTCCTGGAGTACCTTTGACCTGCTGGAGTTCGTAGATATTATGAGGATTGTCCAGAGGATGCACCCTACATGCTGTAGTTTAGATCCGGGCCCAACTTCCCTGATTTTGGGTTGTGGTGTTACCATCGGTCCGGTTTTGGCTCAGATTATCCTTTGCTCATTGGAATCAGGTGAGTTTCCATGCTCCCTGAAGGAGGAGGTGGTGACACCCCTTCAGAAGAAAGCTTCATTGGACCCGGATACTCTAGCCAACTACAGACCTATTTTGAACCTTCCTTGTGTAGGAACGGTAACTGAGAAAGTAGTGGCAACTCAACTGGAGAACCATTTAACCATCCATAGTATATACAAACCTCTCCAGTCTGGTTTTTGTAAGAGGCATAGTACTGAGACTGCTCTGGTTTGGGTGTTCAATGATCTCCTGATGGCGAGAGATCGGAGAAACCGCTCCATCTTGGTACTCCTTGATCTCTCCTCAGCTTTTGACACTGTATACCATGGGGTACTGCTCGAGCACCTGGGGTCCATCTGTCACCTTACATCTTTCCTTACTGGTAGAACTCAGAGAGTTGTCTCAGGGATTTTTTCTTCAGAGTCTTTCTCTCTGCCTTGTGGGGTCCCTCAGGGCTTGGTGCTGTCCCCCATGTTGTTTGCAGTGTATATGCTACCCCTCGGAGACATTGTAAGATGGTATGGGCTGAGGTTTCACTGCTATGCTGATGATACCCAGCTCTACCTGTCTTTTGCTCCCGACCAGGTTAGTGCTCTCTCAGCATTTAATAGCTGCCTCGCCGAAATCCAAGGCTGGATGCATTTCAGTGGGTTAAAGTTGAACGTGGGTAAGACTGAGGTTATGGTTGTGGACCTGGGACGTAGAATAGAGGGGCTGAGGACTGATTTGCCTTTCGGTTTATTCTTGGGGGGCACTCAGATCCTTAACTCTGAACAGGTGAACGACCTGGGAGTAGTACTTGAGGACGAGCTGACTCTTAGTTATCAGGTGTCGGCAGTCATGAAGTTAGTCTTTTATCATCTCAGAAACATTGCCAAGACCAAACACCTCATTCCATCTAGTGATCTGCCTGTACTGGTCCATGCCTTTGTGACCGCGCGCCTTCACTATTGCAACTCCCTTTACTTAGGGCTTCCTGGGGTTGATATCCGCTGCTTGCAGCTAGTGCAGAACACTGTTGGCCATTTATTGACTGGGGTATCTAGGAGATCGCATATTACCCCAGTGCTGTGGGATCTGCACTGGCTGCTGATTCAGTGGCCGATCACCTTTGAGATAGGGTTATTAACCTACAAAGCCCTACACAGACTTGATCCCGACTACTTGAAAGAGCTTCTGATTCCTTACATCCCTGTGTGACAGCTTCGCTCGGCTGATGAGGGGTTGCTGGAGAGTCCAAGGGTTACTTTGAATTCTTCTGGGGCCTGCACTTTTATGTTTGTGGCCCCAACCCTCTGGAATTCTCTGCCATGTCAGCTTCAGGAATGCAGGCCCATGGGGAGCTTTAAGCAGGCTCTAAAAACATTTTTGTGGAATAAGGCTTTTTCTGATTTGCCCTGATTTTGATACTGTGTTTTAATGAACTGTTTTTAAATTGTGTGAAGTGCCTTGATAATTGAAAGGCACCCAATAAATAAAGATGTCATTATATTATTATTATTAACCTGAGGGGGGCCCTGTAGTAAAAGGAGCATTGGCCCAGAGAGGTCCTGCCGTGGAGTACAGAGAAGGGGGCTAGCAAAGAGCTCCATGTACGCCCTGACTGAGTGGAGGGCTAAACAAGGTGGTGGAGACCTGGGGAAGAGGTGATTAGGGAGAGTTTCCTAGCAAGGAGACAGGTCTGGTATCTGAGTCTGCCTTCCAAGTTAAGCCAGTTGGTGCATCTATGGAGCTCACAGGTGTGTGTCCAATGGTTGCATCCAGTGACTAATCGACAGGCTTTATTTAGGAAGATCATGCTTCAACGTAGGGTAGTAGTTTAACTGACACCTCCCTCAACACCTTGGGTGCATGCCCTCTAGTCCCTGGGACTTGTTTACCTTCAGAGACAGGAGCCATTTCCTCCTAATCCTGTCTTTCATTATTCTGTTCTCATCCATAGTCCCTCCTCTCCTCATTCTCCCTTGCAGCACCAGTCCATCATAGAAACATAGAAGTTGTTGGCAGATAAGGACCTCTTTGCCCACATAGTCTGCCCAGTTTTCCCTGCCTACTATGCCACCACAGATCCTACTCGATCTCCGATTGTCTCCTCCCCTTGCCTTACTACTAAGGTCCCCTTGTATCTGTCCCATGCATGCCTGAATCCTGTTGCCGTTTTGGCACCCACCACCTCCAGGCATCTATACCTTCTCCATGAAGAAGTATTTCCTCATATTTCCTATAAGCCTCCCTCCTCCAACTTCATAACATAACCCCCTGTCCTTGAACTTCTTTCGGTATGGAAAATGCTACCTTCCTGTACCTTATTAATATCTGTTGGGTATTTGAATGTTTGTATCATACCCCTTGCCCCCCTTTGGAGAGTACATATTCATTCCTGAGTCTTTCCTCATAGGGCTTTTGATGCAGGCCCTGCACCATTCTGGTACCCCTCTTTTGTACTGCCTCCACCTTCTCTATATACTTCCAAAGGTGGGGCTTCCAGAACTGGATGCAGTACTCAAGGTGGGGTCTTATCAATAATTTGTACTGGGGTAATATTACCTCCTTCTTCCTACTGGTAATACCCCTCCCTATAGATACACAGACTTTGACGGCAGATAAGGACCACTTGGCCCACCTAGTCTGCCCATTTCCCTACCTGTTGAATAAGCTGCATATCCCAGTTAACCAACAGCCTACTTCCTCCTACCCCCACAAAAATTGCTTTATGTCTGTTCCATGCATTCTTGAATTTCCTCACTGTTTTTGACCCCATGACCTCCTCAAGAAGGCTGTTCCATCCATCCACCACCCTCTCTGTGAAAAAATACTTCCTTACATTGCCCCAGAGCTGTCCCCCCTCTGTCTTCTTCTATCTATTCTTCCTATGCATCGGAGTATCCTGCTAGCCTTACCTACAGCCTTATCACAATGCTTGACTACCTTCAGGTCATCAGAAATGATTACCCCCAGGTCCCTTTCCTGTTTGGTGGTTGCCAATATTCCCCCTCCCAACTGGTACATAGCCCCTGGGATTTCTGTGCTCCAATTGCATGATTTTGCACTTTTTTGCATTGAAACCTGGCTGCCAAACCCTTGACCATTTTTACAACTTTTTTAAATCATCCATTATTTTTCCCTCCCCCTCTTGGTGTGTTTACTCTGTTGCAGATTTTTGTGTCATCCCTGAAGAGGCATACTTTCCCTTCTAGCCCTTCCACAATGTTGCTAATAAAGACTTTGAAGAGGATCAGATCTAGCACTGAGCCCTGAGGCACCCTGCTGGTCATCTTGCCTTCTCCAGAGTGGGCATCATTTACCACCACCCTCTGACTCCTATAGCCTAACCAACTTCTTACCCAGTTTAAAACTTTTTGACCCACTCCCAGACAGGCCAGCTAGTTCACCAGTCTTCTATGTGGAATGGTGTTGAAGGCCTTATTGAAATCCAGGTAGGCTACATCTACCACTCCTCCATGATCCACTACCCTGGTCACCCAGTCAAATAAATCAATCAGATTTGTCTAGCAAGGCCCCCCCCTCGTGAAACCATGTTGCCTTGGATCCTGTAATCCACTGGTTACAAGGTATTCCACAATCCTTTCTTTCAGTAGTGTTTCCATTACTTTGCCCACTACTGAAGTCAGGCTGACAGGTCTGTAATTTTCTGCCTCCTCCCGGTTTCCACTTTTGTGAAGTGGGACAACATCTGCCCTCCTCCAGTCCCTTGGAACCTCCCCTGTTTCTAATAATAAGCTGAACAGAGTTGTCAGAGGTGCACCCAGCACCTCTCTGAGCTCCCTCAGTATCCTGAGGTGCACCCCATCAGGTTCCATTGTCTTGTCTGATTTTAATTGTGCTAGCCCCTGGAGGACTTTCTCCTCTGTAAAAGGACTGGTGTCCACCGCCTTACCTTTTATGCCCTTGACCCTTATCTTTGGCCTGTTACCTACTTCTTCTGCAAATACTGAACAAAAGTATTTGTTCAATATGTCTGCCTTCGTTTTGTCCTCCTCCCTGCAAACCCCTTCTTCCCCTTTTATCCTTACTATTCCCCCTTTGGTCTTCCTTTTCTCACTTATACATCTAAAGAAAATGGTATCCCCTTCTTTTACTGATTGGGCAATATTCTCTCCTGTCTGTGCCTTTGTGTGTCTAACTGCCTTCTCTGCCTCCTTTTGTTTCTCCTGGTTGTTTTCCCTATCTTCCTCCTTCTGTATCTTTTTGTACTTTCTAAATGCTATTTTTTGTCTCTTACTTTTTTTGCTACATCTTTAGAGAACCATAGCAGTCACTTTTTTCTCTTGCCCTTGTTAACCTGCCTGACACAGAGATTTGTTGCTTTTTCAATGCCCCCTTTATTTTTGCCCATATGAACATACGAAACTGTCAGCAGAAAAAGGCCATGTGGTCTATTAAGTCTGCTCGATTTTGCAGCTGGCACCCCTACTCTGCAGCTGCCCTTCCTACCCTGCCCCTCCTACCCTACCTCCCCCCTCCCATGATCCTCCTTTCTGCCCTATCCCAGCCCCTGTTGAAGCATCCTACTGTTTTACAGGCCATCAGCTTGCCAGTAGTGCATTCCACTCTGCTACCACCCTTTCCATAAAGAAATGCCTCCTCATTTCCCTCCTAAACCTTCCCCCTCCAATCTCATGTCATGACCCGAGTGTCTCTCCCCACCCTCCCCTTGAACAGTCCCTTGGTGCCTGTCCTGTTTATTCCTCTCATGTACTTAAAGATCTCAGTCATATCCCCTGTTCCTCCTGTCCTCCAGAGAGTACATGTTCAACTCCCTCAGTCTAACCTCATATGGTAACTCACCCAGACCCTGGATCATCTTTGTTGCTCTACGTTGCACCCCTTCCAGCAATCTAATGTTCCTCTTTAGGTAAGAGTGCCAAAACTGAACACAATACTCCAGGTGGGGTCTGACCAATGGTCTGTATAATGGCACAATCACCTCCCTCCTCCTAGAGGTTATACCCCATGCAATACAACCCAGCATCTTGTTGGCCACTGCTGCTGCTTTCCTATACTGTGCCACAATCTTCATTGCTCCCATTATGAGCACCCCCAGATATTTCTCCTCCTCAGTCACAGCTAGCTGCACCCTTCCCACCCCCCACCCCCGATGGCAGCTCCTCTTTGGATTCATTGCCCTGAAATGCAGAACCTTGCATTTTTGGTTGTTGAAACCAAGTTGCCAGGTACCAGACCATGTCTCCAGCTTTGTTAGATATTTCTGCAATCCTTGCCACCTGAAAAAAGAAAAGAGGTGGCTAATAAGAACCCCACTGGAGCCACAGACATATATAACATTCACAAAATCTCCTCCAAAGTCAGGCTACAAAACAATGTGCCGATAAAAAAAGACCATTGATCTTGATCAACTAAAAATACATAACAAGCAGCACTCTCACCACCATGACATGCACTTGTCACGTGAACATTTTCAATGCATTTCACATCACTCTGACACTGTTAAGGCTAGATACATGATAGCAATCTAGTCCTTATAAAGTGCTCTCTTAAAGGATCAGTACAGAGTAAAGGAAAAGTACAACTTAAAGTGCCATCAATATCAATAATATACTAAACTAAAAAAAATCCCTTAGTGAAATTGCACATAATCTATTGTTAAACACTCATTATTACCCAGCTATAAAAATGAAATATGTATATACTACATATCATCACAATTCATTTATACACTCCCTTTTTCACTCCTTTTTACAACAATATCTAAATGCATATGATTCAGCTAAAAAACAACAACAAGCTCCTTATTTACTATCTAACTGGAAACCATTTTAGTTTTTAGTTTTTGTTCGTTATTCAATTATTCATATTTCATTTAAACTATGCAAGGAACATATCTATAAATGTGTAGACTATGTATAACTATAAATACAGATTAATAACTTATAGTAACGGTCTAATATATACAACATAATACAAATCTCACCAGAGTAAAATCTAAAAAGTGTTTTTATCTTATCCCTTAAACCTTTCACTTCATACAGAATCACATAATCAATCTCCTGTTCCTTATTCTTCTCATCTCATTGAATATACCATTCTCATTACTACTTTCTCTTTCTTAAAAATGGAACAATATTGAAACTTGCATTTAAACCGTTTGCTCCATTTGCTTTTAACAAATATTGCCATTTACTTTCCACTTCCAACAATTTGTTACATAAATCACCTCCACGAATGTTCATGGACACCTTCTCAAGTCCTTGGAACTTGAATTTATGCTCACATCCATTACTCATTACATGTACTGCAAGAGCATTGGTTTTATCCTTTTTCTCTATGCCTCTTAAAGGCTTTACGATGCTGGTTCGACAACAATTTTGGTGGCCGGCATCACAGTGACAGAATTTATGTTGACCACAAGTTGCTGTCGACATAAATCCCGATGGACTCCAGGTCTGTTTTTCTATCGGTGTACTTTGACCCCCCCCGAACCCCTCATGCAGGGGGATCTGCTCCCCCGCACACCCGTTCTACTTATAATCAACTATGAGTTGGTGTTGATTCATGGAGAGAGTGCTGGAATGAGAGACAGTGTGCCCCTGTCTCTGGCACACCAATACAGTGACCTGTTGACGAACTGTCGATTTTGTCAGCAGAGTCCTAGGTCGCTGTATTGGTGTTGCTGTCAGGGGGTATACCCTTCTTAAATGTTCAGACATCCTATGTTTCAGGGGTCTTTTCATTTTCCCCACAATGAAATGTTTACACACACAACTCGCAAGGTACTTCACACAGGTAGAGGCACAATTCACAGAATGCTAATTACATATTTTTTACCTGTGACTGGATGCTCATATGAGTACCTATCACAGTGAGTGTGCAAGAACGACAATTTCCATGACAAAAGTTCCTTCAGGAAACTTTGGGCGTGAGTATTTCACTGGTGCCACATGTAAACTTCATGTAACAATATTAGCAATATTGTTCCCTCTCTTGTATACCACATGAGGGCGATGTTTCACAGTTGTTCCCAATCTTGGTTCTAATGACAACAAAGTCCAGTTTTTGTGCAAAATCTCTTGAATTTTATAACTTGGGGAATTGTACTATGTAATAAAATTAAGACAATTTAAGTTTTGGGATCCTTTAACAATTTTGTTCAACATTTCATTCTGAGTCATTTGATTCACTGTCTCTTTTGCATTCTTACCAACAGTTTTACTGTAGCCTCTAGCATAAAATCTGTCTGTTAGTTCCTTACTATCTTGTCTGAACCTTTCGTCTACATTTGAAACATAGAAACATAGACTTTGACGGCAGATAAGGACCACTTGGCCCATCTAGTCTGCCCATTTCCCTACCTACAGGATAGGCCGTAGATCCTAGTTAACCAACAGCCTATTTCTTCCTACCCCCCACAAGAATTGCCTTATGTCTGTCCCATGCATTCTTGAATTCTCCCACAGTTTTAGACCCCACAACCTCCTCAGGAAGGCTGTTCCATGCATCCACTAACCTCTCTGTGAAATAATACTTCCTCACATTGCCCCTGAACACCCTCCTTCTATCTTTAAATTGTGTCCCCTTGTTCTTGCAAGTCTCTTTTTCTGAAAGATGATACCCTCTTGGACTTTGTTGATTCCACTGAGGTACTTAAAAGTTTCTATCATGTCCCCACTCTCCCTTCTTTCCTCAAGGGTATACATATTAAGCTCCTTTAGTCTCTCCTCATACAGCTTCTCTTGCAGACCCTGCACCATTTTAGTTGCCCTCCTCTGGACTACCTCTATCCTGTCTATGTCCTTGTGGAGATGGGGTCTCCAGAACTGGACACAGTACTCCAGATGGGGTCTCACCAACTGTCTGTAAAGATTTGTGTTTCTTTTAAGACGTATGAACTGGCTCTTTGGTATATTATTTAATGTATGCCTTGGGTGGCAACTATCAAATGCCAGTACTGCATTTTTTTACATCACTTTTCTAAAAAGACTTGTGTCCAGACCTCCCCTCTCATTCTTTTTGACAATAAGGTCTAAAAATTCAGTACTGTGCTGGCTCATGTTTTGTGTAAATCTTAAATTTGGGTTTTTGACTCCAGATACAGAACAAACTCATTTAGGGCAGCTGCCCCGCCCCCCCCGATCAGCAAAATTTCGTCAATAAAATGCCCATACAGGTGTAAAAACTCCCAGTATGGGTTTGATTTCAACATCAATTTTTTTCCCAATGTTGCAAACAGACATTTGTGTAATTTGAAGCAAAGGGAGACTCCATCGCCGCTCCTTTTATCTGTAAATAAAACTGTTCATTAAACACGGAACAGTTACAGGATAACACTTTTGACTTTCTCTGTCAAATTTAAAAGAACTTCCACAAACTCATTTGTATGTTCATATAGGGACTCCGACAAAGCTTCAATTCCATCTCTATGTGGAATGTTGGTACTGTATATAAAGCACTAATCTAATGTTACCAAAAAATCTTCTTTCTGGACCGTCACATTACTTAAAATCTGCAATACATGAATAGTATCTTTAACATTATATTGCGAAAGAGAAACCAGTGGTTTTATATATTGGTCCACCATTTGGGCCCAGTGGCTTAGTTAGGTAGCCTATACTGGCCACTGTCAGGTAAGCTGGTGGATCAATCAAACCTTTATGGATTTTTGGTAGACTGTATAGTATTGGTCTCACAGAATTTTCCACACATAAAAATTCATATGTTTGTTTCCTAATCAGACAATCAACTCAAATTTCATACAGGTATCCATCTAACTGATTTTTAAAGTCCGTTTTCATATCCCTTGGTAACCGTTTGTAAAAGTTGGTATCAGATAATTGCTTAAGCATCTCACTTTCATACCTAACATTGTCAAGGATCACAATGCCTTTATCTGCATTCTTGATTTCAATGTTAGTGTTTTTAGACAGATTTTGTAGTGCCTCCCGTTCCCCTCAAAAGCAGTTGTTATATCTTAGTCTTTCTTTTTCAGATAGGAACTGAAGCAAATCCCTTTCACAAGCTTTTTGGAATGTGACTACCACTGCATAACTTGGGGGAATAAGAATAGATGTTTTTTATTTTTTTTTTATTTTCACATTCCACAGAATTACTGTCAGTTCTGTTTTCTTCTGTAGTCCCATTTGTCTCTCCACTTTCTTGTCTCAAATTGTCATTTAACTGGGTATCTTCTTTGTAGTATAACACTTTCAAATCTATTTGTCTTGTGAATTTTTGTAGATCTAAAATAACGTCAAATTCCTTCATATGATTAGTCGGTACAAAGTTCAATCCTTTCTCAAGTACCTGTTTTTCCTTCTCAGTTTAAATGTACTCTGACAAATTGACCACAAGTGTGTTTACTGGTTCCAATATGCTGCTCTCCATTGATACCTGCCTCATCCCCTGTTCCAACAGCCTCAATATGGCCGTCCACTTTGGCCCTTTATCTCTCGTACCTCTTCTAGTTTCCCTCCGTCTGTTTGAAACCTCATAAATCGGGGACTCCTTCTCAAACTTTTCTGTACTTGAGGCATTTCTGGCAAATTGGGATAGTGAGGTCGTAAAGGGTCCTCTTGTTTATTTTGCTGTGGGGGTAAAGGTTGTTCTACCCCTATTTCCTGGGACCATATTAAGGTCTGCTGATTTGGGGGAGAGGGGTCACTACTCCCCACCCCGTTCACAAAAAAAGGCTTATGAACCATTTCTTTACTTCTGCTGTTACCTGGAATTACTCTTTCATTCTCATCCTTTACTTCTTTCATCTGATTCTGACCCCAAGCCACTTGTATAGATATCAGCGAGCTATTTTAAAACTTCTTTCTATCCCCCATTCAAAGATCCTGCCTTCTAAATAGTCCTCTTGATCTCTTTCAAATGTGTGCTCTTTAACCTTTTTAATCCTTGCATCACATTTCTTAATAGTCAATTCTAGTTACTCTCTGTACTGTTTATACTCAAAATGAGTCTCAAATTGCTGCACATCACTTTCCCGTGCAATACTGATTTCCTTTATTTCTCTCTCTTGTTCTTCAGCATGTTTTAAAATAATATGTATCAATCCAGCACTTGAATCAAGACAATGTGTTTGCCAGTCTGTTAAAAAACAAGCATATTCTAAGCTGGCTATTTTGTAAAATGGAGACTGCGTGGGGCTCTGTTCACTTTCAAGTATGCATTTAAAGACACTCGTTGCCAATATAATCTGCCTGCTTTCAAAACCGCTCTCTCAAGCTGAACAAATGTTTTGTTTATATTTATAGGCCCCAGCCCTCTGTCCCCATTTGCTGCACTTGCCTGTCTTGTTACATTGCTTTCTTCATTGTTCTCCAATAAAGGATTTACATCTCCATCCTTATACATAAAGGCTTTAGTGCCTGCAGTAGTATTTTCTCCATTTGTACTCTTCCCCATAACCATTGTGACTGGGTAAATACAAAGTTCACTTAGATTCAAATTAATATCAGGCATAGTGCTTGTAATAGGGGTTTCTTCATACTCATGAAACACCCGTGAGGTGCTATTGCTCAGATCTGGACCTCCTGAACTACCTGGATTTGCGGTCGCCATCAGACCATTTATGCAAACCAGTGTACTTGGAGCCAACCGTTATGAACAACCCGAAAAAACAAAAGAGGTG
Source organism: Neoceratodus forsteri (assembly GCA_016271365.2). Lineage (NCBI taxonomy): Eukaryota > Metazoa > Chordata > Ceratodontiformes > Ceratodontidae > Neoceratodus > Neoceratodus forsteri. Next base: position 1,056,924,843 of record CM057451.1, on the reverse strand, counting down.
GCCAATAAAAACCCTACTGAAGCCACAGACATGTGTAACAGTCATAAAATCTCCTCCAAAGTTGGGCTACAAAACAGTGTGCCGGTAAAAAAAGGCAATTGATCTTGGTCAAATAAAAATACTTTATTGCAAAAGCTATAAATACATAGCAAACAGCACCCTCGCCACCATGGCACTACACTGTTTTGTAGCTCTACTTTGGAGGAGATTTTGTGAATCCCTGCCACCCCCCCTTGTTCATCCACCACTGCTTCCATCTTGGTGTCGTCCATAAATAGACTGATTTTGCTATTTATGCCTACTGAGATGTTTGCAATAAATATCCCAAATAACACTGACCTCACCACTGACCCCTGTGGGACCTCGCTCGTCATCTACCCTTGGGGATGATAATTCTCCTTCCACCCCCCTCTGCTTCTTTCCATGCAGCCAGTTTTCCACCCATCCCATCAATTTTGCCCCTGCCTCTTTGCTCCTTAACTTACAAGCTAGTCTTCCATGTGGCACTGAGTCGAATGCCTTACTGAAGTCCAGGTACAGGACATCCACCTAATTCTCTTTATCCATTTCCCTAGTCACCCAGTCATAGTAGTCCACTAGGTTGGTCTGGCAGGACCTGCCCTTGACAAACCCATGCTGCCGACTGTCCTGCCCCCACTGCCCTCCAGCAGGGTCACCAGCCTCTCCTTCAGGATTGTTTCCATCAGTTTCCCCACTATGGATGTGAGACTCATTGGTCTATAGTTCTCTGGTTCATTTTGGGACCTCTTTTATGAAGTGGAACCACATGAGCCATCCTCCAATCCTGAAGTACCCACCCTGAGTCCACAGAGGCATTAAATAGGCCTGCCAATGGGATTGCCAGGACCTCTGCCAACTCTTTCAGTACCCTGGGGTGTATGCCATTCGGTTCCGGTGCCTTGTCCACCCTCAGTGTGCTTAACCACTCTAGCATTCTACCTTCTGTGATTTCCTCATCTATCACCCCCTCTGCCTCTGATCATATCCACCCTCCAGCCTTAGGTATTCCCCCTCCCTTTCTCTTTAGCAAAAACTGAGCAGAAGTAGTCATTAAGCGCGTCTGCCTTTTTGCCCCCTTTTTCCACCCATTCCACCCCTCCTTCTTAATCCTTACTATCTGGTCCTTACAACTCCTTTTCTCCTTGATGTACCTGAAGAAGTCTTTTGCTGCCTCCTTAATTCCCTTCACCAGTCTGAGCTCCCTTGATGCCTTTGCTGCCCTTACTTCTCTGGTCACCTCTTTTGCTTCCTTCAGGTACTCTTCCCTGTCTCCCCCTCCCAGTTCTCCTGTATCTTCTATAGGTGACTCTTTTCCTCCTCACCCTGTCTATGACACCCTTGCTCATCCAGCTAGGTTTCTTCTCCCTAGCCTTTTTACTTTGGGCCTTGCTATATGAATTTGTAGCCTCCACTATCCCTAGCTTAATGAGTTCCCACCTCTGATATGTGTCCATATTAGGCTGAATTCTGCCCAGAAACCCTTGCGCCACTTCACCCATCTGTCTGAAGTCAGTTTTGCTAAAGTCTAGCACCTTTGTCCCAGATACCCCCCTCTCCCAGCCCAGCTGCAACTGGAACCATACTGTCCAGTGGTCACTCCCTGCCAGTGGTTCCTCCACCCTCAGATCCATCACCCACTCCTCGTTAGACAGTACAAGGTCAAGGGTATTCCCTTCCCTAGTTGGTTCGCTGACCAACTGCTTCAGGAAGTTATCCTGGAAGGTGTCTAGCATTATCTGTTCCCTTCTACACTTGGTGGCAGGTGTCCCCCACTCCAATCTTGGCAGATTGAAGTCCCCTACTAGCACCACCCCACCCTTCCCACAGTTCCTCCGGATCTGTTCCGCCAATACCCTATCTGTCTCTTCCAATTGGGAGAGCGGCCTATACACCACCCCTAACTGTAGTGTCCTATTTTTTGGATCTTGGATTTGCATCCATAGAGCCTCTGTATCTCCTTCCTCCCCCACTTCCCTAGCACATTTTAGCCCCTCCCTTACGTAGAATGCTACCCCCTCCTTTCCCCTTAATTCTATCCTTGCGCAATAGTCTGGAACCTGGAACTGCCAGGTCCCAGTCATGGTTTTGGGTGGTCCATATCTCGGTGATGGCTGCCATGTCCACCCCCCCACCATGAGAGCCTGTAGTTCCGCATTTTTATTCCCCAGACTTCTAACATACTAACATACTAATTGCCAGCAGATTAGGCCTTACGGTCTATCGAGTCTGCTCGAACCTCAGATCCCTAGTTGGGTACCGAGGCCCTCCCCCCCTTGTGTTCCAGAAACCCCTATCTTCCATCCCCACCCCACCCCGGGTGCCATCATCTGGTACATCTGTTTTCTGTGTCTGTCCCACCTTGTCTTGAAGCCTCCACTGTGGATCTCTGAACCAGTATGCCAGGGTCCACCACCCTCTCTAGCATTTAAAGATACTCTTCATCCCCTTTCTCTCCCCCCTCCTCCTCTCCCTTTATGGCCCTCCCTGTATTGTCTGCCCCTCACCTTATCTCAATTTTATGGGGGGGGCAATCCCTTATGGTTTACCATCCCGAGGCCTCTGATCACCTCGATCCCTTCTTCCACCCCCCTCTCCTAGTTTAAATTCTCCTCAATATACTCCCAAGCTTTTGCTTCAGTACCTTCTTCCCCTCTTTGTTTAAGTGCAGTCTATCTTTAGCGTACAGACTGCTGTCCTCCCAGGTCACCCCCTACCTTCCTATCAGCCCATACCATTTTTCCTGACACCAGGTTACCAGCCATTCATTAAACTCCTGAATCCTCAGTTTCCATGCTGTACCTGCCCTTGGGACTGGAAGCACCTCCAAGAAGGTAACTGACCTTCCTGCCCCCTCACAAACTGGACCTAAATCCTCAAACCTCCTCTTCACCTCATCTACCATCCTGTCAGCCAGCATTTGTCCTCAGGTACAGAACTAGATGTGGTTTTTCTCATGCCTTTCCTGGCATATTTAAGTACTGATTGCTCCACCCTTTCCACCTTCATTCCTGGCATGACTTACACCCAGACCCAACTATGCCTCTCTGCCTTGCTACCCCACCTGACACCTCTCAGTATTGAGTCCTCTAACATTAAGATCCCACTCCTTTCTCCCTTATCACCCCTCCCATCCTCCCTTCCCCTCCCTGTTCTAACTCCTTCTTCCTCCTCCTCCTCCAGCACACTGTTCCCCCCATTGCCCCTGTTATACTACCCTCATCAGTACTCCCTCCTGTGCGCATTCTATTTTGACACACATTAGGTTCTTTTCCCTTCTCAACCCCCCCATCCTAATTCTATCTATTACCTTGGACTGTTCTTTCACAGCACCATCTCCTCCATGTGTCATTCCTATCAATGGCCAGTAACTGTTTCAGCCTGTTGTATGCCTATGTGCAGTAACTCTGGACCCTGTTCCTTTTGGCCCCCTATCTCCTGCACTTCTGTCTCTCCCATCTGTCCCCGGTGTGGATTATTTTCTCCATCTCCAGTCCCTATCCCTGTCCCGTCATCTGTTTACCCATTTACAGTGTGTGCTTCCCCTTTCCTTTTCTCTTTCTGCCGAAGACATTTCCATCTTTAACCTTAAAAACTCATCCTCCAGCCTCCCCAGCCTTTGATAAACTGGGTACTCCCCCAGCCTCCACAGGGTGCCCATGAATATGGCTGCTGCACAGTTATTACACCCCATGATCCTCCCTCTTCCACATCCACTACTCCACTCCTGTCACCAACCCCCCTCCCCTTATGCTGCCACTGTCCCTGTCCCTGGTGAATCACCCTTCCCTGTCCTTTACACCGACTTCCCTAATCATTTTCCCCTATCCATTCTCTCCTCTCCTCCCTCTGTGCCCCCCACCCCTGCCCTCAATTATTCTACCTATGTTGGCCCTCCAGGTGTCCTGCTGCCTCCTGGCCCACCCTACTTTTCTGCTGTCCCCAACCACACCACAAGTTGCCATACCCCCCTCTAGTACGTCCTTCCCTGTACTGCTCCATTTTCCTTCTGCAATGCTGCCCTAGCCCTCTTTATTATTACAATGGTATGAGTCACAGTTATTACCCAATCAGCTTCAAATTCCCCAGATTTCCCTTCTTATAGTACTATATTACCTGTTACTCAGCCCCAAGTCCCCAGAGTCATAGTTCTTTGATCCCACATTAATCTGCCTCAGATTCTCAGAGTTACTGACATCTTACCCCAGTAACAGTTCTATAATCAAATTACCTTGATTTCATTTGACCAACCACAAAATCAAAGAGATACAGTACCTCAATTTCACCCCAAAGAGCCAGCATTTTCCTAAACAGTTCAAAAGACACAGTACCTTGATCCCAGAGAGAATCCAGACAAATCTGGTGATCACAGACCATTCAAGATTGGTTCCTTCTTTTATGCACACCTTCCTTGCACCCCTGGCTATCAAGCAGTACCATAATTTGCTTCATGACCTCACCTATTCAGTAGCTCACAGTAAGGTCTCTACTCAGTTGATGCCAGGGTGTGGTGTGTATCTGTGTTGTGTATATAAATAAGATGGCTAACAATATGTGGAGGCAGTCAGCTGGTACCATATGATGTCACAGGCTAATGCTATAAAGGAAGTGATGTGCTAGGGGTGGGTGGGTTGAGCCCCTCCAGAGACATCAGCTACACCAGAAAATCTCCTCAAGAAACACTCAGCTGTACCACAAAATCCCCCAAACAGGTACCTTTCCAAGTGAAGACAGAAGAGGAACCTGGTACCAACTGAAATTGGCACTAAGCTGGAAAAGAAACAATAACAACAGTAATAAAATCAGCAAAAATCACAGTCACCTCCCTGAAATGAGACTGATCCCATTCCCCTTGCAGCCCTCTCTGAGAATCCAAAGGTAGTCAGCTGCAGCACTCTGATTTGGCCCCACTTCCAGGTTAGCAGTAGCTCTGCCAAGGCCCCAGACCAAACAATTAGCACCCTTCCCCCAAGCCACAGGGCTAGACAAAAAACAGTTCCAGCACTTTAAAGTTATTAGATTTAAAAAAAAAAAAAAAAAAACAAGATAAGTGGACCTGTAGCTTACGTGAAATAAGCAGTATAAAATAACTAAAACAAGCAATGAGCAGGTTCTGCACTGAAATTAATCTGATTTCTACCTCTTGACCTCCTCAGGCAATCAGCTACACCAGCAACCCCACCCCCTAGAAAAACTCAGCTGCACCACCCTGAAATTAGACTGATCCCATTCCCCTTGCAGCCCTCTCTGAGAAACCAAAGGTAGCCAGCTGCAGCACTCTGACTTGGCTCCACATCCAGGTCCAGAATCCATTGTTTCTGGATTCCCACCAGGTCCTCTAACCCTGCCAGGGCATCCCTGAGGCATTCTCCCATTTTCCTGAAATTGGCTATCCTGAAGTCTAGGACCTCATCTTAGTGCAGCTCACTTCTGGCCCATTCCTTATATGGAACCACACTGTACGGGGCTTGTTGGACCCCAGGATGTCACCAGCTGTGACATCAGCAACACTGTCCCTGTTTGTCAGTACCAGGTCCAGTATCACCCCTTCCCCATGACTGGGCTTCTTAGTGAGTTTTTTGAGGAATGCCCCTTGCAGGGAGGCCAGGATTCCCCTGCTTCTGATTTTTGCTGCAGCTGGTAGGCTGCAATCCTTGTCTAGTAGGTTGAAGTCCCCCTCCAGCAACACTTCCCCCTTGTGTGTCATCCTTTGGATGGCTTCCATCATGCCGTTATGAACCTCTCCCCTCTGTGATGGAGGTCTGTAGATCACTCATATGCAAATAGTGAACCCCTTACATGTCTCCATGGAAATCCACAGTACCTCAGCTCCTTCCTTCTCTCCCTGTATTTCCATGGCTTTAATTTTGTCCCTAACATAAAGAGCCACTCCTCCTTATTTTTTACCTATCCTGTCTTCTCTGAACAGAGTATACTCTGGTATGGCCACATCCCAATCCTGGTTTTCATTGCACCAGGACTTGATAATTGCAACCATATCTCAGTCTGCCTCTGACATGGTGGCCTCTAAGTCTGAAATCTTGCTGCCTAGACTTCAAGCGTTTGGTGGTTCTTTTTGGGGTTTCATCCCCTCAGGATTCCCCTTACTGACCACCTTTGCCTGTGGAGGGGGGGACAGTCCATGTCTCCCTTCATCTTTATGCCCCCACCCCCTTGGCTAGTTCAAATACTGGCCAATACAGCATTTAAACCATTCACTGAGGACAACAATTCGGCTCCTGGGTGGATGCAGGCCATCTCCTCTGTACAGGCCCTTATTCCTCCAGGTGGGGCCCCAGTCCACAGTGAAGCTGAAGCCCTCCTGTCTGCACCATTCCTCAACCACGTATAAAAGTTCCTGGTATGGAGAATCCTGTCCTTCACCTCTTGTAGACAGGTAGCACTTCCGAGAAGGTCACAGATCATGGCACCTGACTAAGACCCCTGCCCAATTCCCAGGACTCCTCCTCCTGAACTATTGCTGGCTAATCCCTAGCCAGGTCATTAGTCCCCTGATGGACAATTACGTCTAGCTCTCCATCCTTTCCTACTGCCCCAGTGATCCATTGGACCTTCTTTCCATCCTAACGAGCTGTGTCATCAGGAAGGCACTGAACCTCCTTTTCCTCATGCTGAACTGTCCCCAGCTCTATTCCCCTCACTGTGGAGTCCCTGCCAGGATTAGTTTCCTTCTCCTCTGGGGTACTCTGTCACTCCCCCCCTTAGGGTCTCCACTATGGAGGACCCACACATCCACACCAGTCACTACTTCAGGTGCCTCGGTGGGACATTCCTGCTCAGCCAGTGTGGCATAGGAGTTTTGCAGTGGAAACAGGTGTGGGATTTGTCTACATACCACCACCCTAACCCTCCCCGAGCCCACTGTTGTTCTTCTGTGCCTCCTTCTCGGCAACCTCTGAGGTAGCAGTGGTAGACTAGGTGGTCCCTGGATGGGGGAGAAGGTCCTTCAAACTGAAGCCAGCTTGGCTTTGAGTCTGGCAACCTCCTCTTTCAGTCCAGAGCGATGCACGCAGATAGGACGGCAATGCAATCTCCAGAAAGTCTCCTTGAAGACTGTTGCCTCAAAGTCACTGCACTGCACCACTCCCATCATCCTATCCTATCTGTTTTCTCTGTTATGTTACCCCTTTTGTATTCCCTTTATTACTCCACTCTATATAGGGAGTTTCAATGACCTCTAGGTTTTTGTTAGTTTTGAACTCCTAGTGTCCATCCTTTTCCTTAGTCAAGACAAAGCAGTAGTATTCATTCAGCATCTCTGCTTTCTTATTGCCTTCTACCAAAACCTCCTTCCTTTATATCTTTACTAGGCCCACGTTTGTGTTCCTCTTTTCACTGCTATACTGAAAGAAGACTTTCTCTCCCTTCTTGATTCCCTCTGCAATTTGCTTCTTTTCCCTAGCCTTGGACTGCCTGACCACCCTATTAGCCTCCCTAGCTTTCTCCAGGTAGATTTCCTCATTTCTCTTTGTGAACTTCCTGTCTTGCCCTCTTTTCCCTCAGTGCCTGGCCCATTGACCCATTGAACCAGCTTGGCTTTAGAGTTTTTCCCTTTCCATTTGAGGCAGGTGTTAATGGCAGCTGCCATCCCTGATCCTGGTCCATTTCTGTTCTATCTCCATGCCATTCATAAGAATAGCTAGATTCTCCCATCTTCCCATAGTTGGCCTTCCTGAAGTCCAGCACTTTTGCCTTAGTGTTCGTTGTTTCCTTACCCATATCAGTTTGGAACCACACCATGAGGTTGTTGCTGTTCCCCAAGACTCCTCTAACCTTGATGTCTGAGACATGGTCACTGTTTGTGAATACCTGATCGAGGATGGCTCCCTGTTGTATAGGCTTGTTCACTCCAAGGACCAGGAGCACATCCTTGACTGTGTCCATGATCAATTGCATACATGTGATATCTCCCTCTTTACGCAGGAGGCTCTTGTTGTTTTTTGACTGAACTCCCTCCCTCCCTCCTGGGAAGCAAAATCTCCTGCTTAAGTAAAATTCTGTCCAAAATATCCATGTTTTTTGGACAGATAAAGACTCATAAAAATTAAATCAGTGATGAACAATGTATCTGATAACTTTACATAACTAGTTGTTTATTCTTTTTAGTGCTTATTTTTGACAAAATAAATACATTCAATTTTTGTATTGACTTTTTTCTTATTTTTTTGACGCCATTTAAGGACAAACTCAGGATGTTACGGCATCTCCCTACTAGCAGGCCAATCTCCCTCCTAATTTGACCCAAATCTCCCTCTTAAGCAAGTTGAACATATCACATGTATGCAATTGACTCCTGGCATGGGAGATGGGTGGATCACTCCAATCCACTTTAGACAAATTAAAGTCCCCCATTAGTACCATACACCCCTGTCCATTTCCATCATGATTACGGTACCCAACTCCCCAGCTTGTCTTCATCTTGAGTTGGTAGCCTGTAGACTACCTCCTAGCATCACTTGGATCTGTACCCACAGTGCTTCTACCTTCCTTTCCCTGATCTCCTCCCTAGTGGCAGCGATGCCTGACATGAAGTGTCACCCCACACCCTTCCCTTCCTCCCTGTCCCACCTATATGGAGCATACCCAGGTATAGTAAGGTCCTAGTCATGATTCGGGTAACTCAAGCCTCTGTGACCACTGCAAGATCCACCTTCTTCTCTGCCATCATGGCTAGCAGGTTATCCATTTTGTTCCTGACACATTTAGCATTCAGGAACCCTTCTAGCATCCAAGGCCACTACCCTCCCCACTCCTGATTCCACCTCTTCTTTTTAGACTAAGAGTCATCACCTTCCTCTGTCTGTTTGCCATTCCATTCCCTCATCATTCCTTGGTCCTTCCCCCTTTCACCTACCCCGGACCTCTTCGGTTACTCCCTTATTGACCTCCCCCTTGCATCCTACCTTTCTGCCCCACCTTCTGGAATCACTACCCATGCCCTTGCATACCCCCTCCCACACTTTCTTCCATTACCAGGGTCAGATTAAGGCTGTTAGGGCCTGTAGACCCAAAGTATTTCTCTTTTTTCATTTATTTCTTGATTCCTGGCACATATATGTCAAATAGAAAGACTAGGTGGACCAAGCGGTACGTATCTGCCATAAAATTCTGTGTTTCTATGTTTCTATGTATGTCTGTGGGATCCAGTGAGATACCTGGATACTGCTGCTGACTCCATGAGCCAGATTTTCAAAGACCCAAGATTGCCGCAAGCCTTGGGTGCAGTAAATATACGGCTCACTAGGTTTGCAGCAAAAAAAAACAAAAAAAAAAACAAGCATTTGTCTATGCAGAATGTTGATTGTGTTGGTCTGTTGAGCTCGCTCAGTGGCCCTCTGTCACTGGCTCAGTCTGTTTGTTCCGGTGCTGCAGACTACTCTTTTGTAGTGGGCTGCTGTCTGCAGTGGCACCTTGTTCTGCTGAGGAAGAAATACACAGCTGTCCCGACAGAGCTCCACTGAGGTGGCTCACTCCCCCTCTCTGACTCGCTCATTCTGTTTCTCCTGGCACTGCAGGCTGCCCTTTTGTACTGGGCTGCTGCCTGTGTTGGTGGCTTTTTCTACCCACAAAAAAATCCACAGCTGTCTCGACAGAGCTCCGTTGAGGTAGCTCACTCCACCTGTCTCACTCACTCATTCTGGTTCTCCTGGCCCTGCAGGCTGCCCTTTTGTACTGGGCTCCTGTCTCTGTTGGCGCCTTTTTCTGCCCACAAAGAAATGTGCAGCAGTCCCGACAAAGCTCTGTTGAGCTCGCTCTCTTCCCTTCTCTCACTCGCTCATTCTGTTCTGCCGGTACTGCAGGCTGCCCTTTTCTACTGGGCTCCTGCCTGCGTTGCTGCCTTCTTATGCCAACAAATAAATTTGCAGGAGTTACAATACAGCTCTGTTGAGCTACTCACTGGCTCATTCTGGTGTTCCTGCCACTGCAGGCTGCCCTTTTGTACTGGGCTCCTGCATGCATTGCTGCCTTTTTCTGCCCACAAACAAATCTGCAGCAGTCCCAACAAAGCCCCGTTGAGCTCATTGACTTCCCCTCCCTCACTCTCTCATTCTGTGTCTCCTGGTGCTGCAGTTGCCCTTTTGTACTGGGCTTCTGCCTGCATTGGCAGCTTTTCTGCCAGAAAGAAATCTGAAGTAGTCCTGACACAGCTCCACTGAGCTCGCTCACTTCCCCTCTGTCACTCTCACATTCCGTTTCTGCCGGCGCTGCAAGCTGGCCATTTGTACTGGGCTCCTGCCTGCATTGCCACATTTTCTGCCCACAAAGAAATCTGCAGCAGTCACACTAGATCTCCGTTGAGCTCTCTCACTACCGCTCTGTCACTCGCTCGTTCTGCTTCTCTTGGCGCAGCAGACTACGCTTTTGTATGGGGCTCCTGGCTGCGTTGGCACCTTTGCCTGTCCACAACGAAATCCACAGCTGACCCGACATATCTCCATTGAGGTGACTTACTTCCCCTCTCTCACTCGTTCATTCTGTTTCTCCTGGCGCTGCAAGCTGCCCTCTTGTACAGGGCTCCTGCCTGCATTGGTGCCTTTTTCTGCCCACAAAGAAATCCCAGCAGTCCTGATAGAGCTCCGTTGAGCTCACTAAGTCCTCTTGTCTCACTCGCTCAAACTGTTTCTCTCACCGCTGCAGGCTGGCCTGTTGTACTGGGCCCCTGCCTGTATTGACGTCTTTTGTTGCCCACAAAGAAATCCACAGCAGTCCTGACAGTGCTTTGGTGAGTTCACTCACTTCCCCTCCTTCACTCGCTCTCTCATTCTGTTTCTCCCAGTGCTGCATGCTGCCCTTTTGTACTGGGCTCTTGTGTTGGGGCCTTTGTCTGTCCACAAACAAATCTGCAGCAGTCCTGACAGAGCTCAGTTGAGCTCGGTCACTCCACCCTCTCACTTGGTCAATCTTAATATGTCCCAAACACTGATTTCCCAGAGTGACCCTGCTATTGTCTGGCAGGAGTGCAAAAACATACTATAGCCAGGATGTGAGAAATGACAGCTGTAGTGTTCATAAGATGTTGTGGAAAAATGCCACTGTTGAAAATGTGGCTCGACGGTATTACAAATTTGCGAAGTTACAAGGGTGCGTGGAAGCAGTTCAGTGCATGGTGGTAACACAGTCATGTTATGGCAGTCCCGACAAAGCTCCGTTGAACTCGCCTACTCCCCTTCTCTCACTCGCTCATTCTGTTCTGCCGGCGCTGCAGGCTGCCCTTTTCTACTGGGCTCCTGCCTGTGTTGCTGCCTTCTTATGCCCACAAAGAAATTTGCAGCAGTTACAATACAGCTCTGTTGAGCTCACTCACTTGCTCATTCTGGTTTTCCTGCCACTGCAGGCTGCCCTTTTGTACTGGGCCCCTGCATGCATTGCTGCCTTTTTCTGCCCACAAACAAATCTGCAGCAGTCCCAACAAAGCCCCGTTGAGCTCACTGACTCCCCCTCCCTTACTTGCTCATTCTGTGTCTCCTGGCACTGCAGGCTGCCCTTTTGTACTGGGCTTCTGCCTGCATTGGCGGCTTTTTCTGGCCAGAAAGAAATCTGAAGCAGTCCTGACACAGCTCCACTGAGCTCGCTCACTCCCTCTCTGTCACTCTTGCATTCCATTTCTGCTGGCGCTGCAAGCTGGCCATTTGTACTGAGCTCCTGTCTGCGTTGCCGCATTTTCTGCCCCCAAAAAAATCTGCAGCAGTCACAGTAGAGCTCCGTTGAGCTCTCTCACTACCGATCTGTCACTCGCTCATTCTGTTTCTCTTGGCGCAGCAGACTGCGCTTTTGTATGGGGCTCCTGGCTGCGTTGGCACCTTTGTCTGTCTACAAAGAACTCTGCAGCTGTTCTGACAGAGCTCTGTTGAGGTTGCGCAGTCTCCTTCTCTCATCACTCATTCTGTTTCTCCTGGTGCTGCAAGCTGCCGTTTTGTATGGGGCTCCTGCCTGCATTGGCACCTTTTTCTGCCCACAAAGAAATCCCAGCAGTCCTGATAGAGCTCCATTGAGCTCACTAAGTCCCCTTGTCTCACTCGCTCATACTGTTTCTCCCACCGCTGCAGGCTGGCCTTTTGTACTGGGCCCCTGCCTGTATCGACGCCTTTTTCTGCCCACAAAGAAATCCACAGCAGTCCTGACAGTGCTTCGGTGAGCTCGCTCACTCCCCCTCCCTCACTCACTCTCTCATTCTGTTTCTCCCAGTGCTGCAGGCTGCCCTTTTGTACTGGGCTCTTTTGTTGAGGCCTTTGTCTGCCCACAAACAAATCCACAGCAGTCCCGACAGAGCTCAGTTGAGCTTGGTCACATCGCCCTCTCACTCGGTCGATCTTAATCTGTCCCACATACTGATTTCCCAGAGTGACCGTGCTATTGTCCGCCAGGAGTGCAAAAACATATTTTAGCCAGGTTGTGAAAAATGACAGCTGTAGTGTTCATAAGTAGTTGTGGAAAAATGCCACTGTTGAAAATGTGGCGTGACAGTATTACAAATTTGCGAAGTTACAAGGGTGCGTGGAAACAGTTCAATGCATGCTTGTAACGCAGTCATGTCATTGAGTTTCGTCACCAAATTTTCAACATAGGGATTTTAGGACCTCTGCTCATGAACAGTGCCACTGTCAATTTCTTAATCTGTCCTGAACACTGACTTCTCACAGTAACCACGTTATTCTGCACCAGAACTGTGAAAACACATTTCAGTCAGGATGTGAAAAATGACAGCTGTACTGCTTATAAGGAGGTGTGAAAAAATGGCACTGTTGAAAATCTGGTGTGACAATATTACAAATTTGCGAAGTTACAAGGGTGCGTGGAAAGTGTGCAACACACACTTGTAACACAGTCAATTGATGGGCTATCATCGCCAAATTTTCAACATAGGCATTTTAGGACCTCTGCTCATGAACAGTATGATTGTCATTTTCTTAATCTGTCCTGGACAGTAATTTCCCACAGCGACTTCTCTATTCTGCACCGGAAGTGTGAAAACACATTTCGGCCAGGATGGGAAAAATGACAGATGCACTGTTCATAAGTAGGTGTGGGAAAATGGCAATGTTGAAAATCTGGAGTGAAAATATTATAAATTCACGAAGTTACGAGCGTGCGTGCCAATTGCGCAATGCATGCTCATAACACAGTCATTTTATGGAGTATCATTACAAATTTTCAACATAGGCATTTTAGGACCTCTACTCATGAACAGCATCACTGTCATTTTCTTAATCTGTCCTGAACACTGATTTCTCACAGCGACGCGCCATTCTGTGCCAGAACTGCAAACACATTTTGGCCAGGATGTGAACAATGACAGCTATACTGCTCACAAGGAGGTGTGACAAAATGCCAATGTTGAAAATCTGGCATGAAAATATTGTAAATTGTGAAGTTGTATGTACATACTTAACTACTGCGCAATGCACCTTGTAAAACAGTCATTTTTGGATTTTTCCTTTGCAACATAGGCTTTTGAGAGCCCACCTCATGAACACTGGCACTGTTGTTTCCTTAATCAGCCCCGAAGGGTGATTCTGCACAATGACCGCGAAACCACCTTTCGGGGCCGATTAACGCCATGACAGTTCAAGAATTCATGAGGAGGGGTCCCAAAAACCCCATGTTGAAAATTTGGTGGAAAAATTCCCCAAAATGCCCGAGATATGCACTAAAGTTGAAAAAACCCTATGTATTACATTATACAGCTTACCGGCATTTCCTCAGTTGACGGTAGGCTTTGAAGAGGGCAGACGTGTTCCCGGTCCAGCGAAGATCGTCCCGCCAAGCTCCGGAGGTAAGTATGGAGTGAGGGGGGGTGTGTGGGAAGGCAGGGGTGTGCAGTGGGTGGCTGCGGGTTGTGGGAGGGGGCAGGGAGACTCGAGGACCGTTTCCTTTTTCAGGTAATAAAAAAAAAAAATGTCTAGGACCGTTTTAGCTTTACGGGGCATGTGGCATGCTGGGATGGGCTCCCAGCATGCCACAAGGACTCTTGCTTTGGGGGCAACTGTAGCTGATGGAGGATTGGCATCCCCATCAGCAAACAACAAAAGGGCATGTGGCACGCTGGGGTGGGCTCCCAGCATGACATCGGACTCATTTTTTGGGGGCAGCTGTAGCCATGGGGATTGGCACCCCTCAACCAACAACAACAACAGGGGGAATTATTTTCTGCCACAGGGATTGGGCACCCCATCGGCAAACAAAAAAAGGAGGGTTCCTTTGTGCTGACAGGGATTGGGCACCCCCATCGGCAAACAACAAAAGGGATTCCTTTCTGCCAATGGGGATTGGGCACCCGATCGGCAGACAATAAACAGGGGGTACATTATGCCAATGGGAGTGGGCTCCCCGTCAGCAAATAAACATGGGGGTAAAATATTGTTTGTGAATACGGCGGCAAGCTGCTGCCATGTTCACAAACAATATCAGTGGTCCTACATCCCGCCCTGCAATGATGGGTCGCTCCCTCATTGCAGCCGATGGCTGACGCTGCAATGACGAGGCGGCCCCTGATTGCAGCGGCTGCTTTTTTAGAAAGTTATGGCACACTGGCTGAACTAGTGTCAGCAGCAGTGTGCCACGGCATTGGGGCACGGGGGACAAACCTTTGCAGGCTGTGGGGGCATTGGGCACAACAGTGCCACACCTCCACAACCTGCTTCTGGAGAAACCTGCCGCAACATGTTTCTTGTGCATGCGTGCAATCAACATAAAAAGGAGTTTCTATCCTATGCATCAAACTGACCAGCTTTCTTTGGTGTAGAACATGTGTCATTTCTGGGGCCTCCAACATGCAGCTTGCAGCAGAACGTTGCCACAAGCTGCCTTAAAGAAGGTTTGCTGTCGTAACTGCACCCAGTATGATAAAATCAGGTGCAGTTGTGACATTCAGCCTTTGTACAGTTGCAACAATGCAAGCAGTTGACACTGGGCTGGATGCTCATGCAAGCCCCACATCACCCTTTGAAAATCTAACTTCATGTTTCTACTATCTTATTTATCTACAATGTAAAAATTGTGACCCCATGATTGTTAGTACACCAACAAATCTCACTCACCAGCTGCAAATCAAAGCCAGGGCACAGCAAACAAAGTGGCATATTTACAAACTGTAGGAGTTGCAAGGAAGAACTAACTCCTCTCTGAAGAAAGAGGGTAACTAACAGGGTACCGCAGGGTTCAGTACTAGGTACAGTCCTTTTTAATGTCTATATAAGTGACATTGCGGAAGGACTGGAAGGAAAAGTATGCCTCTTTTCAGACAATACAAAGATCTGCAACATGGTTGATACACAAGGGAGGGGTGGAAAGAATGAGAAGGGACTTGGCAAGGTTGGAGGAATGGTCAAAAGCATGGCAGCTTTGATTCAATGCAAAGAAATGCAAAGTAATGCACCTGGAAAACAAAAACCCAGGGGAAAAGTACCCAATTGGGGGGGGGTACTAACAACAACAAAAATAGAAAGGGACCTGGGGGCAGTCATAACAGATGACCTAAAGTTAAGCAAGCAATGTGAGAAGGCAGTAAGGGGGGCTGGGGGGATACTGGGATGTATAGGAAGAGGCATCACCAGTAGAAAACAGAAGTTGTTATCCCTCTGTACAGACAGTTGGTGAGACCCCATCTGGAGTACTGCATGCAGTTCTGGAGACCCCATCTCTGCAAGGACATAGACAGAATGGAGACAGTCCAGAGGAGAGCAACTAAAACGATGCAGAGTCTGCACCAGAGAGACTAAAGGAGCTTAATATGTATACCCTTGAGGAAAGGAGGTAGAGGGGGGACATGATAGAAACTTTGAAGTACCTCAAGGGAATCAACAAAGTCCAAGATGGGAGTATCTTTCAGAAAAAGAGATGCGCAAGAACAAGGGGGCACAATTTAAAGATAGAGGGGATGGCTCAGGGGCAACGTGAGGAAATATTTTTTTCATGGAGAGAGTGGTGGATGCATGGAACTGCCTTCCTGTGGAGCTTATGGGGTCAAAAACAGTGGGGGAATTCAAGAATGCATGGGACAGCCATAAGGCAATTATAGTGGGGGGGTAGGAGGAAGTAGGCTGTTGGGTAACTAGGATCTGCAGCTTATCCAAAAGGTAGGGAAATGGGCAGACTGGGCGTGCCAAGCGGGCCTTATTTGCCATCACAGTCTATGTGTCTATGTTCTGTGTAACATACAGGTACGGGAGATTCCTGTTTGTTATTTTGAGAACTGGGAAATGTGCTTTTTAAGGACAAAACCATACTGTTTAGTAAAATGAACATTTAAAAATATAGTGGTATGCATTTTAATTATTTTTACAATAAAAGCAGCAGCAGGCACCTGCTTATCCACCAGATTTTTTTTCAGTGTCTTAAATCCATGGTTTGCTTCTACCAGGCTTAGGAAATGATTCCGTTCTATAAGTGAGTAAGAGCCATTTATGTTCCTCACATTAACCTAAAATGTTAATACTAAACATCTTGCAACTTACTAAAGAAAGCATAAAGAATCCTTAGACGAAGTTGGGACAAGAGGTTAACCACAGACATAGCAGGTGGGCACAAAGGTGGCCTTATATTTGGGGGACCCAGCAAGGTTAGTCATGGGGGCATCTTCATCTCATTGTGGTGTAACTCTGAAAGCTTCTGCCCAGCTCTCTGACTCCCCTTGTGTACTATTTCAACAGAGCACAATCAGATATCTAGATAATTAAAAAATAAATAAATAAAACTTGTAAACTGATACCTTGTGCTTGGTCATACTGAGGATCCTTTGAATTGGGGGCAGCTGCTGGGACAGAGGGTCCCTAATTCCAGCTCTGGACAGGAAACTGCAAGTGGAAGGAAATGAATAAAGCAGCTGCAATGGTGTTAATATATCCTTTAGGCTGGCTGCTGTTTCTAGGAAATGTGGCTCATCTTTTAAGAGTTCTTAAGTTTATTTTGTTAAACCTGGCACAACAGCAACCGCAGCCAAATCAAATTGCCTTTCCAGGTGCAGCAGATGGCCAGGTATAGTTTGTAATTCAGAGGTGTTACTTGGTTAATGAGGTGTTAATTTTAATAGCTGCTGGAACAGTAGTGCTTTATTACAGAGGATAGACTGAAGTGTCCTAGACAGGAATGATTACAAGTTAGACTAGCCCAGTCTGCTTTCTGTAGCCAGGATGATCCACTCAGGGCTGGAGCCAGGCAACTACGGCCCATAGATTTGGGCTTGTTGTCCTATGTCTTTATCTGGCCCTAACCATTACTAACCCCATTGTGTTTTCAACCTGGGAAGGGACGTGACTGCCCCCTCCTCCAGGAAACCCTGGGTAATGTGACCCACCGACTCTGGGACCAGAGAGTCGGGCTTTAAAATAAAGCCCAATTGGTAAAAAGAACTCATTAGGAGATCAAAACTTTGAGTAGTTACAGTTCATCTATTCCCTATTTACTAACGTAATCGACTGCAATTTTTTCTTGTAGAATCCAATCACTTAATTTCTCCTGTGCCCACAACAATTCTGATGGGCTACAGGGGTTCTTGTGTCCCTAAATTCAAACCTTAGCTCCATGGGGCTAAACTTTGTACAGCCAGAAAAACAGAGCAGTTCTTTAGGCAGAGCAAGATTTTATACAGCTCATAAACAGCAGACCTGAACTTGTTCAAGGACCTGCAACCATACTGTATATCTGGACCATGAAGCTGCACTGATTCCACTGGCAGCAGAGCTTCCTACTTAATCACAAGGGGGTCCTCATGTTTCCTTTAACTCTAGGGAAACGTACAGCTTCTCCCAACCCATTCCCTGACTCTCCATTCTGGCCTTTCAGGGACACGAATGGTGTCGTACCAGCCAAACCCACCACACCATACCCCCATTCTCTCCTGCCAGGTCACTTTCCTGGTGTGCCTGGTCTCCCCAGACCACTGCCAGCTCCCTTTCATATCCTGGGCTTAAGGCACAAGACAGGGTGTGTGATCTAAACCTCACATAGTCATGCCTTTCTTCACCCAGCTGCCCGATAGGTACAACTAGCACCATGGGAAAAAATACCTTCAGGGCACTCCACTGCCCACTCAGCTAAAGACCGGCAGCCTCACAGGCCTGTCACTCCAAAACAGGCCCTATTGCGGATAGAGGCTACCCCAGGCCCCCTTACCAGTGAGACCCTAGGCCACTTTGCCACACCAGGATGCTGAGGATCTGCCACATCCTGCCGCAACCCCGATGAACCGGACCCATGGGCCTACCTATCCTGGACCTCTATTTCTCTCTCTTCCACCTCTCAGATCCCAGGACCCCACAAATAACATTTGCAGCTGCGTATCTAGACACCCTACCATGGATGCCCACCCAGGGTGACCTGACACATCGCCACTGTGGAAACCAGCCTGCCTAAAGTGGGGGGCACATCCTGCACTGCCCTGCAGTGTCCATCAGTTTCCTGCTCTCCTACCTGGCACTTCCCTCCAAAAACTTCCAGTTCTGCCTATTTATAGCACTAAAACCCTGCTTTCTGCTGCCACCACATGGCATCAAGTGGAAATTGTGCTCCCAGAGCACTAACAAATCCCTGAGCTCTGAGGGCAGTAAGATGGAAGGGATCCCTAAAAAGAGCTTAAGCCCCTCTCAAATGAGATGGGGCTTACACTACTGACCCTTTCCATCTCCCTTCCCTTGTTCCTCTCAACCACTTATTGCCTATCATACCCCCTTCTCACCTGCTTCTGCTGTCTTCACAGCTCCAATTAGACACTGTTCTCCATGACTCCCTACTGTCAACTCCTCTCTGCTCCCCCAAGGGTTCTCCCTTCCATTCCTATTACCCTTACCCTGTCCCCTCTTCCCCTCCAGTCTCTTTGCATCATCTTCCAAACCCCCAGTATAGACCAACTGACCTTCTGCCATCTGTGCCCCTCCTTGGTGCCCCCTCCTCTGCAATACTCAATAGTTTGATGTGATTCTTTCCTAGTACCACTGTGGGTGCACCTGCCCCTCTCTTCCAGTGCTACACCCATATTCTCCTCCTTACTGTCCTCCATCTCTCCTTCCTAGGTTTCCTCTCCCTCTGGGTCAGTGGGTCCCAGTATATCTGGATCCCTGATGCCCTGACTCCTCTCTACTCCTTGCTCCCTCACCTGGTCTGGCCCAGCTACCCTGCCTCCTTACCAGATTTCCAGACTGCTTCCTTAACAGCTACACCTCTGCCCATAAAAAAACTAGCATCCTACACTCTGGATAACCCACTGCCACCCACATTACTCACAGGAAATCTGCAGCCCCACATCCCCTACAGCACACTATCCACCCACTTCCTGCCTCCTGAATCAGCATTCTTTTCAAACTCTATCTCACCTACCTGTGCAGGCCCATCCCAGATATGCAGTTCCAGACAGTACACCTACCTACTTTCACAGGCCTAGTCCTGACAGGGAGTATTCTAAGAAGTAACCCCATCTGTCTTTGTAGACCTACCCCAGAGAGGGGTATTCCCAAATACTATCCTACCATGCCTCCAGAGGCCCACCTGGTTGGGCTTGTTTGCTTACCCATACCTCCAAACCCCCTTTACTCTGTTAGCTTAGTACACATACCAGGACCCTACTTGACAAAGTCCCCTGTGGCCTGTGGTCTGTCCTGCAGATGACCCACTCCTGCTTCATGGCCCTTATGCTTCGATGTCACTAACACGAGGGATCACTAGAAACTCTAAGAAATTTATGTTGACTACAGCCGCCCAAATAGCTTGCCATGTCTACATGTCTACACAGATGCTGCAATGGTGCTGAATTCTTCAGCTACCGTCTCTCCCTGTCCTGCCTGCTCAGGAAGTACATAGAATGTGACAACAGATAAGATCTGCTTGGCCCACCTAGTCTGCCCATAAAGTCCCCCCATTTCCCCCTTCCTATGTCCCATTTGTCCCATGTCACACAATTAATTAGTGCATTTTCAAGAAAAATACAAAGGATACAAGAAAACAAATCACCAAGTCCCCTCTCCGTGTATTAAGCAAATGCCACAGAATAAATGATGCACTGCAGCTCTTACTACTCTCCATTTGGTGCTGGCTCCCAGAACCCTAAGAAAAAAGCTAATTAAAATGTGCAAATTTACAGTGAAAAAATACACACAAGATTCCCCATCCAGTCATCCCCATGTTCATAACCATGGTAGGTGGTATTATGAACATACGAACATACGAAACTGCCAGCAGATAAAGGCCATATGGTCTATCATGTCTGCTCGAGTGTGCAGCTAGCCATCCCCTTACTCAGCAGCTGCCCCTCCCTTCTCGACCCTCATAACGGTGACTCTCCCTCTCACTTTGTCCCATCCCATCTTAAAACTGCCCACTGATTTTCAGGAAACCGCCTCCTCGGGCAATGCATTCCACCTAGACACCACCCTTTCCGTGAAAAAATGCCTCCTCCTCCTTTCTATCCTGAATTTTCCACCCTCTATTAAGTCCTTTTAGTCTGATTCAGTCGGCTCCCCCCATAAACCTTGAAAAAACACTGTATAATTTAGCATCTAGTGGAAATGGGGTGGGGAACACAGGGCTTAAATAAAAACAAAAATAGCAAACTTAAATTAGTTAAAAGATGGTCTTTTGTCATCTTTGATAACAGACTGTTTTTTTTTGCACTGGTAAACTTTGCTGAAGGCTATATGAAGAGCTTTAGACCAATTAGCCAAAGCTGGGTCTGTGACTCCCTGTGTAATCCCTAACATTATAGTGGGATTTGTAGCTAATGGGATATTTGCCATGTCAGCAGGGATGCTAGAGGCAAGATCTAGAACAACAGCAATGATTTTACTATAATTTAGTTGAGCATCTGCCATGCCAGAAAAGGCTATAACTACTGATGATAAATTCCCTGCAGATTCTTGATCCTGAACAAACATGCACAGATCCTCTATGTAAGCCAATACTTTCAGTTGAAATGGGAGATGAACATATAAGACCATAATGTTTGTAGCCTCGTATTTTCCAGAGGAAGGTGCCAATGGCAAACACATGTATTGTAATAAAGAATGTGGGAACATTCCTGTCCCCCCGGCTTGTATAACTAATAATAATGTTTCCATTCACCTATAATATAATAACTGCACAGTTGTATAACCTGATTATCCAGCTAATGAAAAGTTTAGTAATGCCACAGTGTGCCAAGATTTTGAACAGATAGGAATGAATTACCCAATCATAGGCTTTCTCCTGATCAAGAGAACAAATAACCTGAAAAACTACCCTCTTGCCTTTTGTGCAGTATTTCACTCAGTATTATTAGATTATAGAAACACAGAAAAATAGATTTTGCCAGCTGAAAAGGACTTTTAGGACCACCCAGTCTGCCCTTTTTCCCAACCTATTCTTTTACCACTGACCACAGTTGATCATATGTGTCACTCCCCCAACCCGTTCTTCTACCTAATATTTCTCTGTGCCTATCCCATGCATGTTTGAAGCTCCACTCAGCCTTTTCCTCAACTACCTCCTCTGACAGGCTATTCCAGTCATCTACCACTCTTTCCGTAAAGAAGCATTTCTGCGCATCTCTTCTAAACTTTTCCCCTTTTAGTTTTGTTGTATGGTCCCTTGCTTTAATGTCTTCTTTTTTCTGAAATATGCCTTTCACTTGCACATTATGACAGTGTTGAATAAGTCCCTGTCCCATTTATAGTGCAGAAAGAGTTAAAAACAAGGATCTGTTCAGTCCTCTCCTTTTCTGTCTGTTGCCTGTCTGACTGTGCAATCAGATTTTCTTGTGAAATCTAGGAACTGATCACTCTGATGGACTCATGATTGACCCCCTCTCCCTACCTCCCCGCCTTCACTTGCTGTTTCTTGCTTTTCCTATCTTTTCTTCCCCCTTGCTTATCTGGGGTTGTTAGAATATATGTGAATCTGTATGTGAAACTGGGATCCCTTTGTTTGCCAGTGTATGTAACTGTATTGCTGAAATGATTGCAAAAAGCAACCTGGAACTCAAGGGGTTCACCTTGAAATGCGGCAAAAGTTAATTATCAGGGATGTCAACAGGAGATTAGTTTTGGGACACAGTGTTCTATTTTGTTCATGTGCAGGAAAGAAAATGACAATAACTCTGATACATTTTGTGTGAAAACAGGATGTCTCTTAATGAAATCAGGAAGCAGAAGTTGATTGCCAAACAAAGCCTTCATAAGAAAAGAGCAATCTTTTGTGTGAGATAGAGAGAGAGAGAGAGAGAGAGAGAGACTAAAATTTAGAATTAGGGATACAAATAGAGGAAGGACTTTGTTCTGTTTGAACTGCCTGCCTATGTTAAAAAAATTATGCACACATTTTGTTTTTTATTTTTATTCTATTGTTATTGAGAATAATAAAATACAGCTTGTGAATTTTATAACTGCTCCTGGTCTTCCTATGCTTCCTGCCCTGTGCCTCAGTGACAGATGGTTTTAAGAAGTGGGATTTAGGCTGTGTATACTCTAAGCCAGGAGTGTTGTGCGTGAGTACTAGACCTGGTATCAGGGGGCATAGAAGAAAGGTATGGATCCTGCAACAGCAAGCCCAGGAGTGATTAACAGAATTGCAGCCAAATTAGCAGAGACAAAAGTCCAAACTAAGACTGTGCAGCCAGAACCAGTGATAAACGAAGAACAGGCAGGGACAGAACCTGAAAGTCTCTCTACCTTCTTCAAATGGTGGATTATACAACAAAGAGAGAGAGAGAGAGAGAGAGAGAGAGAGAGAGAGAGAGAGAGAGAGAGAGAAGCATTTGTCAATGCCGAATGTTGTGTTGCTGGCATTGGTAGTGCAGGAGTTGAACAGAAGCATAATAGGAATGGCAGTGAAGTATGAAAGTGACGTCAAACCCCACATTACCCTACAAAGACTGATAGGCACTAAGGTGTGCCTTTGGGCATCGGCCATAATGTTCTTGGCATTTCAGCTCATCCTACCCTGCAATGTGACAAATATCGCATTGTGCCTTGGGGTCCTCTGGCCTTATGCTCACCCCATTCGGCCATAACACTCATGGCATTTTACCTCACCCTATCCTGCAGACACCGACAAGTGCTAAGGTGTGCCTTGGGGTGTTCGGCTTTACAGTCACCCCATTTCATAAGGACATATGCTGAAATGGTTGCAGCATAAGAGAATGGGGTGAGCTGTGGGGCCGAAGAGTCCAAGGCACACCTCGATGCCTGTCAGTGGTTTGAGGTTGGGGGGGATGATTTGGCGTGAGCATTACAGCCAGCAATGCAAAGACACATCCCTGACTCCTGTCAGTCTGTACAGGGTGGGACGTTATGGTTAGAAACCCTAATGTCCCAGCCGTTTGTTGGTATTTGCACTACAAATTTGCAGTACAGCATTTCTGTGACCCCCACCTCATGTAAGTGTTTAGGACCTCTGCTCATGAGTAGTGGCACTGTGATTTTGTTAATCTGTCCCAGACGCTAATTTCTCACAGCGACCGCACCATTCTGCACCCGATGTGAGAAAACACCATTCGAGCAGGATGTGAAAAATGACAGCTGTACCATTCATACGTAGGTGTGAAGAGATGGCAGTGCTGAAAATCTTGAGTGAAAATATTAAAAATGCTCGAATTTACAAGCATATGTAGAAACTGTGCAATGCACACTCATAACACAGTCATTTAGTGGAATTATTTCACCAAATTTTCAACATAAGCATTTTGGGACCTCTGCTCATGAACACTGCCACTATGATTTTCTTCATCTGTCCTGATCATTGATTTCCCACAGCGACCGCGCCATAGTGTGCCACTTGTGCGAAAACACACTCTGGGCAGGATCTGAAAAATGACAGCTGTACTTTTCATAATGACGTGTACAAAATTGACAATGTTGAAAATGTTGAGTGAAAATATTACAAATTGTCGAAGTTACGCGTGTGCATGGAAACTGCGCAATGCACGCTTGTAACATAGTCATTTTGTTGACTTTTGTCACTAAATTTGCAACATAGGCATTTTACGACCTCTGCTCCTGACACCATCAAGAGCTCTGTGTTGAGCTAAGCTGTTTTTCTTTGATTGGCTTGTTACAATGTTTCCCATTTTCACTTGATTTAATTCTAGTTCTTAAGGTTTTTTATTTTTGATTACTTTATTTATTATTCTATTGCCATCGCGTTTCCACCTGTTTCAGCATCTTTGAGGGAGAGTCTGTCTGTGAGTGTTGGACTCCCCCAGATGAACTGGACTGCTGTTGCTTCACTGGAGGTCCGGGACTGTTACTATCGGAGTCACGATAGTCCACTGCATTTTTTTCTTTGCTTCTACTGTGACTACTTGCAAATATTGCTCTGCTTTACCATTTTGGCTGGTTCATCGACTGAACAGATAAATTTGCAGTTAAGATTTAAAGTATTTGAAGTCCCAAAGGAGGATATCGTTGGTCTTCTGTGCTGGATTTTACTAGGAGACCAAGAGCATTACTGGACTGGATTCTGTGTGGGTCTCCTGGTTTTGAGCTTCAGTGCTTATGAGCGGAATTTACAGAAGGAAAGATCTCCTACTCTATCTTGGTATCGTGAGTAGGAACCGTTATACTGTGTGAAATCTGTGAAGACAGACATTGAAATCAGTGGATTTGGGTAGCATATGGGGGGATCTCCCCTATATCTTTTGTGTTGTCGGCCTGGTGTATCCCCCTACTCTCTGCGACCAAACGGGAGTTGCCTTTTGGGCACTAGGGAGCTGGTGGTCCATCTTGGCTTCTCATAAGTACCTCACGGGGTGCCTTGGGATTGTTCCTTGAGGGACTATAGTTGTGGGTTGTGGGGAGGTGGGGAGGTTACAAGCTGAGTGTTTTGGAGGGGTCTTCCCCTAGTGGCTGGCTTTACACACCCTAGTCTACTCTTTACTTTCTGATGTGTGGACCTTGTCGAAGACTATTGTGTGGGTTTGGAGTGTGCTCCTTTTGGTCATTAAAGATCCTGAACTGTAGTCTATGGCTCCGTGAAGGTCTGGAATCAAGAGTGGTGGACGTTTAGGGGACTTTATCTTTATTATTGTGTGATAATTAAAATTTTTTCTCATCCTCATTTTTTGTTTGCTGTTCTTTTCTACTACGTGAGAGGTGGTGGGGGTGACTTTTATTGAATTATTGAACTGGAGTTGTGAGAGAATTCTAATTTATCACACTTTTCTCTCTCCTCTGCATGAGTAGCAGCGGAGATGACTGGTTGGAAAATCTAGTGCTGGAGTTGTGAGAGAACCTCAGTATAATATATTTTTTTTACTTTTATTTTTGTCTTATTTAAAGATTTATGTGGAGTTTTATTTTACTTTTCAGTAGGTAATTTTAGGAGATGACTACATTTTATGAGGTGGGGTAATATGGGATACTGTTGATAGAAGATGTGCTGGCTTATTGCCGTCCCGATCAGACACTACTCTAATGCCAAACTCCGGGACCTCCAGCCCTTCTATCCTCCTCCTTTGCCTGCAGAAGTTTATAACAAATGTAGGGCTTTGGTTATTGTTAGTAGAAGGAGGAGGTGGGCTGGGGGCCCTGGACTCCATGGGGGGGGAGGAGAACGGGGCAGTCGTATCAGGGTTGTGAGGTCCAGGAGATGCCCTGGGGTGAAATGGTCTCTATATCGTTGCTTGCCATGTCTGGTTTCCATACCCAAGGGCTCCTGTAATTCTGGACAGTTAACTGGGTCAGACCCAAAACCCCATCTGACTTGTGTGGTGTTATGCAATGCCAGGTCTATTAGAAATAAGACAGTAATTATCGCTGATCTTGTTGGGACAGTAGACCTGGCTTGTACCACTGAAACCTGGCTTGATAACAATGCGAGCCCCATTTTGGAAGCAGCGGTCTCAGCCAGCTTTTCGGTGATATACCACTCAAAATCAGACCGCAGAGGTGGGGGGGATGGCTATCTGTTTTAGATCAGAATTGGGCCTCACTGGTGTACCAGTAGAGGAGGCCAGATCATTTGAGTGTACTGTAGTAGCAGGTGTGGGCTGTAGCATCACTCATCTACTGTCCATCCGGGGGTGAAAAACAGTTCCTGCAGGAAGTGGCAGACTTCATCGTCGACGCAGCATTGGAATTGCCCAGACTGATTTTCCTGGGCACTTCAATGCATGGGTTGACAATGAACTCTTGCAGTTTGGACAAGACTTTCTCCAACTTGTGTCATCATTGGGGTTCACACAGGTAGTTGCCTCTGCTACTCATAATCATGGCCACTCACTTGACCTGGTCTTCCTCCTGGGGGTCAAGTCCTGCAATTTGGTGGTGGAGCCAGTCGTTTGGTCTGATCACTACACCATGAGATTCAGTCTCCAGCCCCTCCCTTATAAGCCTGCCCCTGTGGAGATGGTTAGATACCACCCATTGAGGGGTGTTACCCCAGAGGGTCTTATGGCAGTGCTAGACATATCGGGAGTTTTGAGGGTGGGCGAGAATCCAGATAATCTAGTTGTGGCCTGTATTAAGGCTATCACTGAGGCTCTGGATGTTATCACCCCATTCCAAGTTCATCCCCTCTCTCTCCGCCCTTGGTCCCCCTGGTTTGATGGGACCTTGAGGGAGTTGAGACGGGTGGGTCGAAGGCTAGAGCGTCGCTGGTGGAAGACAGCCCTTGATGCCGACCACCTTGGATTTATGGACCGTTATCAATCAGAAGTCTTACGTAAGAAGGCAGAGTTTCTGTCTGGTGAGAGAGCTGCTGCTCAAAACCGATCAGCTCAGCTCTTTCAAACCATGGACAGGCTGTGCAACCCAGCCTGTCTAGAGGTTCGAGGAGCATTTTCACAAGATAAGTGTGATGAGTTTGCTCACTTTTTTGCAGATAAGGTGGCTGACATCAGGGCTGAAATCTGTCTAGCACCCTCTATGGGGGTTTATGGTGGTCGGTGTATGGTCACTTTCCCTCGGTCTTCTTGGATATCTTTCAACCGACCGTGATATGAGACATCATGCGGATTGTCCAGAGTTTTCAGCCAACTTAGTGTAGTTTGGATCTGGGCCCTACACACCTAGTATTAGGATATTTGGAGATCATTGGGCCAGTCCTTGAGGAGATTGTCTGGTGCTCCTTAGATTTGGGAGAATTCCCTAGCTCCCTGAATGAGATGGTGGTGACACCGCTTCTTAAGAAAGCTTCTTTGGACCCAGACATCTGTGCAAACTACAGACCTATCTCTAACCTTCCCTTTGCTGGGAAGGTGATTGAGAAACTGGTTGTGCTGCAACTGGAGAACCATCTTATCATCCATGATGTCTTTGATCCTCTTCAGTCAGGTTTCCGAAAGAGACAGTACTGAGACTGCTCTGGTTCGGGTGCTCAATGATCTCCTGATGGCAAGAGACCAGAAGTGCCATTCCATCTCGATGCTTTTTGATCTCTCTTCAGCGTTTGACACTGTGGACCATGGGGTTCTGCTAGAGCGCCTGAGGGTCATTTGAGGACTGGCTGGTCCAATTTTTGGAAGGTTTCATTCTTTCCTAGCCTGCAGGTTTCAGATGGTAGTTTTGGGGATATTTTCCTCTGAACTATTGTCTCTGCCGTGCGGAGTACCTCAGGACACAGTGCTGTCCCCCATGTTATTCGCAGTGTATTTTGTGCCCCTCGAAGACGATGTAAGATGATATGGGCTGAGTTTTCACTACTATGCAGATGATACACAGCTCTATCTTTCTTTTGTACCTGATCAGGTTAGTGCGGTCTCAATGTTTAACAACTGTCTGGTGGAAATCCATGACTGGATGAAGTCCAGTTGGCTGAAATTGAATTCTGGAAAGAATGAGGTGTTAGTTGTGGATCTGGGGCACCGGATAGAGAGGCCAGTGGTGGGGTTACCTTCTGGTCTTTGGCTCGATGGTGTACAGCTGCCCACCTCTGAACAGGAGCGTAATCTGGGGGTGCTATTTGAAGATGGGCTGACACTGTGGGTGCAGGTGTTGGCAGTCATCAAATCTTCTTGTTGCCATCTTAGGAACATCGCCAGAATTAGGCATCTTGTTCTGTCCAATAATTTGCCCATGTTGAGCCACGCTTTTGTGGCCTCGCACCTGGACTACTGCAACTCCTTATACCTAGGGCTTCCGGGGGTTGATGTCCACCACTTGCAGCTGGTGCAGAATGCTGTGGCACGGTTATTGACTGGAACTTCTCACACCAGTCATATTACTCACATACTGTGTGATCTGCACTGGCTGCCTATACAGTGGCAGTCCACCTTCAAGGTCGGTGTCTTGACCTATAGAGCCCTAGATGGATTGGGACCGAGTTACCTGCAAGAGCTCCTGGTTCCTTACAGCCCCGGGCCGATCCCTTCGCTCATCTGATGAGTGGTTGTTAAAGGTTCCCAGGGTGTGGTTAAAGACATCTGGTGCCAGGGCTTTTATGTTCACAGTGCCATCCCTGTGTAACTCTCTACCTCATTAGATTAGAGAGTGCAGGACCATGGAGGGATTTAAGACCAGTGTGAATACTTATTTATTTAAACAGGCATTCAATATTTGAACTTTCAGATTTTCTGTGGATTTTGATTGAATCTGTTTTTATGTGATTTTAGTGAATGATTTGTCAATGTTTTTATGTGAAGCGCTTTGACATTGGAATTGCGCTATATAAATTAAAAATATTATTATTATTATTATTTCCCACAGCGACCGTGCTATTCTGAAACACATTTCAGCCAGGATGTGAAAAATGACAGCTGCACTGTTCATAAGGTGGTGTGAAAAAATGCCAATGTTGAAGATCTGGAGTGAAAATATTACAAATATTACAAATTGGTGAAGTTACGAGTGCGAATGGAAACTGCACAATGCACGCTCGTAACACAGTCATTTTTTGGAATTTTTTCACCAAATTTGCATCATAGGCTTTTTGGGAGGCTGCCTCATGAACAGCAACACTGTCATTTTGTTACTCGGTCCCGAAAGGTGATTCCACGCAGTGACTGCAAAATCACCTTTTGAGACCAAATAACGCCATGACAGTGACTGAATTCATGAGGAGGGGACCCAAAAACCCCATGTTGAAAAATTGGTGGCAAAAGTAAAACAAATGGCTGAGATAGCCACATAAGTTGAAAAAAACCCATTTATGTCATTATACAGCTTACCGGCATTTCTTCAGTTCGCGGTCGGCTTTGAAGAGTGGAAATGTGTTCCCGGTCCACTGAAGATCGTCGCACTGTGATCCGGAGGTAAGTATGGGGTGAGGTGAGTGCGGGGAGGCAGGGTGCGCAGAGGGTGGGTGCGGGTTGGGGCAGTGGCCACTGGACTCAACGAGGGACCGTTTTCTGTTTTACAGGTTAAAAAAACAAAACATTGTGGGACTTTTTTTCTTTACAGGGACATTTGGCACACTGGGGTGGGCTCCCAGCATGCCACCTGAGTGTTTATTTGGGGGGGGCACTGTAGCTGATGGGGGATTGGGCACCCCTGCCGGCCAAACAGAGTTGGGAGGGGATCGCATGAGCCAAGGGGGATTGCGTAGCCCCTCAACACACAAGAAATGGGGGGTGCATTATGCCAATGGGGATTGGGCACCACCATCAGCAAATTAATTTAGAAGGGGGCATGCCAACAGGGGATTGAGCACCCCCATCAGCTTTCAGAGGGACTGTGTAAGGTGGCAACTATCCCTCAGCTTCTGTGGGGACTATGAGAAGCTGACAGGGAAGCCGCCGCCATGTTGCTTGGCGCAGACACCAGACTAGGCAAGCAGTAATTGACTGCTGCAATCAAGGACCACCCCATGGTGCTTCCTGATTGCAGTGGCTAATTTCTTTCAAGGTGGTGGCACATTTCTCAACTGCTGTCATAGACAGCATGCTATGCCATTGGCACCACAGAGCCCAACCACAAAAAGCAGCGGCGCCATTGGCTGCAGCAGGACTGCAGCTCTGAAACCCGCTTCTCCACCGAAGCAACCACAATATGTTGTTTGTGCTGTGTGCACAAGACAACATAAAAATAGATGCAGCAGCAGACATGCAGCAATGGCTGCCTTGCAAGCTATCAAAGCTGGAGAATTTGGCACAGATCCAGCACAGCCATTGAAGCCTGCACACAGCAGGGGTAGTGAGGTTCACCAGAGCCCTAACAGTAACTACTCTCCTCCTCAGCTATGAGGGGTGTTAGCCCATTGTTGCTTCGCATTGATTGCTACACCCTGGCCCTCACTTTAAGGACCACTCTGATAACATGACTTCCTATTCCATTTTTTTTTCCTAAGTCCCCCCTTTTCCCATCAGCAGGTTATATTTCCCTGCCATCAAGTGGCTAAGCTGAGTCACTTCCCGCCTCTCTAGTTTCCTCTAATGCTGACTTTCTCTATTCCTCTTCCACTCTTATCCTCCCCATCCTTCAAACCCAAATTCCATAGCCCTTTTTGCAGTACCCAAAGTGCCCTCTAGGAGTCACTGCTGGCTCTTGCTGTTAGGCTCCCTTGCCACATATTTTGGATGTGCATTGCCACCCTGTGCACCCTACATGCACCCTACATACATTAGCACACACCAAGTTTCCAGACCTGGGGCTTGAACCTTACACCCTTTGCACCAAAGTCCAGGACACTACCACTACTCCAAAGTGGTTGCCACATTTCAGTATGTCAACAGGGACCTCTTATACATTGATCCATGACCAGCACTACAATGCTGCAGGTGCCTATCAGACTGACACTCCTCATACTAGTGTCGTTAGGCATGACCACACCATCTCCCCACCACTCAGTGCCACAATCTCTCCCCACCACTGAGTGCCGCCCCTGCTCCCACATGCTGCCCATCCATGCCACCCCCCACATCCCTCCAACACGCACAACTGTCCAGCAATCTAACCCCTGCTCACCATGGCCGCCAATTTCCCCTGCGATCCCCACCATCTGCTCCATCGCTATTCCCAGCATCACCACCTTGCGTGGCACTAAAAGCATAACACAATGTCACACAAATAGACGACTTCCCCTACTTAGAATTATTTCCCTTCCTCCTTTTACTATCTGGAAACATCCACCCCAACCCTGGCCCAAGCTCCCACAGCCGATGCGCCTGCTAACAGCCAAGGGTCTCCACATAGGATCCATGAACACATGCAGCATACTTAACATAACGGCTGCACTGCAATGCTGGGTCACCAGGCACCAACCTGACATCCTCACAATGGTTAAGACATGGCTCTCAAAGAAAACCCCCAACTCCCTCGTCTCCCTTCCAGGCTACTCGCTCTTCAGACTAGACAGAGTGGGCAAGAGGGGCTGTGGGACTCCCTACTAGCACAATCCATCCCCCCATCTACACTAGATCATGGTGCCAAAGCCATGCCCATGAAGGTCTCACCTGACCTCTCCAAGGCCCATATCATAATCACTGTGTCCTATATACCACCCCGCAAGCAAACCCATGCTCTTCTCACATTGCAAGCCTCCACCACAAGTCAGAACACATCCTTCTGGGTGATCTGAACCTAAACTGGCTGGATGCATGCACAACCACCTCCAAAGATGCCCTCTCAGCCCTTGACCTCCACCAGATGGTAATCCAATCCACAAGGTACAAATCAACCACTGGAACACAGACCTTGCTGGACATTGTACTAACTGCCTGCATAAAACTGAGGATGTTATGGTCCTCCCTAACTCTCTCAGTGACCACTCCACAGTAATCTTCACATGGATGGCCAAGCAACCTGCCCACCTCCCACCACCATGCTCCGTCGCTGCCTCCACCCAGGCAGTCTTATGAACCTCAAGCATCACCTAGCTCACTGCTACTGGTCTCCTATATACCAGGCCACCTCTGTGGATGCAGCGCTAGAATACTTCCACAACACCTTCACCCTAGCCTGTGACACCTGCACTCCCTTAAAAAAGTCTGAGCTGAAGAGGCAAAATGCCCCCTGGATTATCCCATCTCTCCTACAGCAGCTCAAGAACTATGACAACCTTTGGTATAAGGCAAATGAATTGGTAAAACCCACAGACAGGCAAGCCTACTATGCAGAATGGAATAAATGCACCAGGGCCATCTGCAAAGCAAAAGCCGAGCATTACAGAGCCACCCTGACTGCCACCTGGGGCTTGTCATCACGCAAATTTTGGGGCAATATAAAAACACTAAATGAGAAGCCACAGCCCCCCTCCCAGATCTCCACAAATGGCTCGGTCACCACTGATCCAAATCAAATTGCTGCTACTCTCAACTACAACTTTATGGACCTAGGCTCTGTGCTCCCTCTCAATTTCTTTGACCCCACACCCAGCCAAGACCCCCCTCCTCCCTCACCCCCCTTTCTATCTCTGGACCATCTCCCACTGGGAAGTAGAACCCTACCTGATCAAGGCCCTGAATGGCACCAGCCCCCTTAATGACCATCTAGACATCAAACTCCTCCATCTGGTCCTGGACACACTGCTCCTCTCACTAACTGCCCTACTAAACTGCTCTCTCTGCCTTGGACAGTTCCCCAGCAAATGGAAAAATATGGTTGTAACACCCATCCACAAAGGTGGGGATTCACGACTCCCAGGGAACTACCACCCTCTCCCCCCACTGTCCAAGGCCCTGAAAAAGGTAGTGGCAGACCAACTGACCAATTATCTTGAAACCCATAACCTGCTGTGTGTGGAGCAGCATGGATTCTGAGCTGGACACAGCACTACAACAGCTCTTATTGAATTCTCAAACTACATTCACTCCATCCTAGACAAGGGACAGCTGGCAGGGGCCGTGTTAACTGACCTGTCCAAGGCCTTTGACATGGTTAGCCACCCCCTCCTGCTGAACACCCTGATGCACATGAGCCTCTCTCAAGGTCCTATAAACTGGTTTGCCAGCTATTTGACCTCCAGAACGCAATGCATCAGGATAAATAAACTGTATCCAACACCTCCCCTCCCACTCTGGAGTCCCACAGGGCTCCATCCTAGGGCCATTACTTTTTAGCCTGTTTCTGAATACGTTTCCCACCTCGTGCTCTGGCAAGATACTTTTATATGCAGATGACACCATCCTCTGTGCCTCCCATGCAAACCCTACCAACCTGCAGGCCTTGCTGCAGCACTCTTTCAGCCAAGCCATGCAATGGTTTGCCAAGCACAACCTAGTACTAAATCAGAAAAAAAACTAAAACCATGCTCTTTGCACACCACCAAAGCAAACTAAAACATGCCAAACTGAGAATACTGTCCAGCTCACACCATCCCCTAGAACAGGTCTCATCTTATAAATACCTTGGGATCACGTTCGACCATGCTCTCACTTTTCACAGCCACATCAGCACACTTGCAACAATGATGAATGCCAGAATCAGCCTCCTCTACTGACACAGGGACTGTCTACCCCTGAAACCCTGCGTCTAGCCATCACCTCATCCGTTATGTCACTGGTCAACTACGGCCTACTGGTCTATGCTGCCACTGACACCACTGCTCTCAACAAGATTAAAGTAGCCATTAACAAAGCCTGCAGGCTCCTGTCAGGGGCTGATCGCACAACCCACACCTGCACCCTCTATGACTGTGCCCAAGTCCTCAACCTTGATGAAAGGCTCCAGTTCCAAGCATGCCTCATGGCTAAAAAATCCCTCCTTGGGCAGACACCCCCAGAAGTGTCAGCCTCCTTGCCCCTAGCCACCCCCAAAGTCCATACACGCAGAACAGACACACTAACACTGGCCATCCCCAGGGTCAGGACAATGCTTGCCCAGAGATCGTTCCCAGTGACAGCTCCTGCCTGATATAATGCCTTGCCATCCTCAGTCACTACTCACACCAAGCTTAGCCCTTTCAAAATGGCCCTCAAGAATCACCTCTATGCCAAACATACCTGCACCTTCCCATGCTAGTCCTACTGCCATTTTCAAACCACAGCCCAGTCGCTACTAAAGTGGGCCCACACCAAGACAAGGTCTTACCCAAGACTGCTCCACTTTACCCCACCAGGGCCCACTATCATGTCTCTGATCTCTTGTTATTCTGCTTAGCTATCACTGTGTCTAAGCCTACACCACTGCTTTGCAAAGAATGTATGTAACCAATAAAATTAATACTCTGTATAGGTACGCACCAATGTATTGTAATGCTTGCACTACTCCACTGCAAAGGATGTTTGTGACTGCTTAGCATTGCAAAGGACTTATCTAACTGCTTAGCTAACACTCTGTATAGGTACACATCAAAGTAGTATATTGTTTAACAATGTTTGTACATCTACCGTCCAACCAGTTACGTAACATTGTCTTTGCTGTACTACTGTAATATCTGTATTTATCATCCGACGAGGAGCCTTTGGAAATGAGTCTATGACTTAAAGGATTGTAATTCTGATACTCCAATACATAACATAAATAAATAAAAAGAACAACAAAACACAAACAATTTAAAATATATTAAACTTACAAAGTTGTATTCCTCAGATGATATCAAAGCATACCTGACAACTTTTGAAAGGGTTGCCACAGCCTGCCAGCGGCCAAAGCAGCAATGGACAATCAGGCTGGCACCTTAACTGTCAGGTAAAGCTAATCTTGTCTACAGCAATATGGACACTGCACAGTTAGAAAACTATGATCTTCTGAAAAGAGAAATCCTGAAAAGATTTTACATCTCAGGAGAAACCTACAAGTATAGATTCCAGTCCCTGAAGAACCACCCATTCGAACAATCCTCAAGAAGCCGTCACCTGACACAGAGAACTCCTTATTAAATGGCTCCAACCAGACAGTAAAACAGTCCAACAGATCATCAACATATTTGCAATTGAGTAATTCATCAACATCCTGCCTACAAATGTGCAGCTTTGGGTTAAAGAACACCAACCAGAAAGTGGGAAAAGGCCATTTCTTTGACCGAGGACTGTCAGATGGCCAGACAGACACTGCAGAAGTGAAGTAACAGCCTAGTACTGGTAAAACCCATTCTCTCCTGATTTAACTCCAGGTCAGACAAAAACTCTGGTGGGCATAACAAATCTGCACCCAAATACTTTATTTGCTATAACTGTAACAGGCAAGGCCATATCACAAGAAACTGGCATGAAAATTAAGAGGGTAACACTAGAGCAGATTTGGCCTTAACAAATTGAAGCAAGTATTTAACAAATGTCAAGGTGGGAGCTAAGACTGTGAAGGGACTTACTTGATTCAGGAATCAGACAGACCCTAGTGCATGTTGAAGTGCTGGGAAAAGACTGTGCAAAAGGACCAGGTACTGGTGTTGTCTGCATCCACAGGGACACTTGATACTATCCCACCACTCAAGTGACTGAATATTATAATATGGCTATAAAAAATCCAATAATGTGATTGGCCGAAGAGCATGGAACCCAATGCTGATATCCCATGATGACAGCACTAGAAGAAGGTCCAGTAGTCTCTTCACAATAAAATCAACAGTACCAGCCATTCCTGACTGCCATCACAAATGTGTCTGTCACTTTTACTCACTAAAAACCTTCAGTTAGGCCCTAAAAATAAAACTGTATTAAATTTATAAACACAAGAATTAAATGTTATTTGCCCTCATAGAACTCTTGTTACACACGCACAAACATAACTTAAAAAAATTAAGTACTACAGTACGTAGAATTGTAATTTATGGTGTTTCTTTGCTGACCATGAACAATCCCCCTCCTATCTTCACCTGCTTACTAGGGAAATCTGTGTTGTTTAAGCTGTTACAGATAAAACAAAGACCCTGGTTCCATCTGAGGCCTTCTGTTATGTGCTAGTGGGAGTAAACATTCTGTCAGCAGAACTGAACAGAGGTTTGAATTCTTGCATTCTATCTGTAGTAAACATTCCATCTCTTGAATGTTGGCAAGAGAGAAAATAAGACATAGAAAATGGAGGGAATATTATAAAGAAGATGAAAGAAAGGTGAGGGAATGGGTAAACTACAGGGTTTAAGAACTAATTAAAAATGCATGAATGTTGCTGTACACAATATTTAAACCTGAAATGGCATGTCAGTGCTGGGATGTACTTGAACTGTTTTATCAAATTCATAAAAATGTTTCTTTTTTGATTTGGTGCATTTCTTCACCCCCCCAAAAAAAAAATCTTGGACCCATTTTATAATCACAGTAAGACACTCCAAGATGTACATTGTGGTGGGATAACAGCACTTCTCAGGTGGTTAAAGTGAAGGCACTCGGCAATACCTCATGCCTCATGACACACCTGATGTGCGCCACTATCCAGCCACAATGCATACTCTGTCATGTCTTTTTGTTTAATTGTTCCTTTTTTCTGTATGTTAGGACAGACTTCACTCTTGTTAAAAAGAAATTAATCACAGAAAACAACCATATGGATGCCTCTACTGCAGCAAGAGTATTAAAAATATTGCTAAGTTCAAAGCAATAAAATCAGCTATAAAAAAGTTAGTATAAGCAATATGGAGGGATGCAGTAAATCTCTTGAAGGGACTATTTTATCTCTATTTTATGACTAAATTAATTATAATAAAGTTATAACTTCTGATGTGTTTCTTATGTTTATTGATTAATCATTAAAGTCTTGTTGGATTTTTCATAACCATATTATAATTGCAATAAGGCACTCTAGGATGTGCATCACCCCTGAATAACGTCACACCTATGGTGGCGGAAGCACTTGTTCTATGGTCTTGCGCTTTGACCCACCCTAGGTGTGATGTTATTCAGCAACGACGTACACCCTGTCATGCCTTATTTCCTAATTAATGGAGTGTCGCACCAAATAACAATGGGGGTAGTGCCTTACTTACCTATACCTGTGATTACTGGAAATGAATTTCCGGGATTTATTGAGTTAATCAGAGAGGGGAGCAAAACCTGCAGTTTCAGCACCTGTGATGACAGGAGCACAGGCAAAGAAAATTTCAGATGGTGGGGCCTCTTTTCCTTTTGGTGATTTTGATTTGGAATTGTTTGAGCCCATCTCCAAGATCCAGAAGTCCAGGAAAGAAAGAAGATGCCTGAAGAAACAGTGGTGTAACCCCCCTGCAAATGGGGGTTCCCAAAAGACTTCCAGGAGCTTGCTTGAATGCTCCAAGCCTGAATGGTGTTTGGCGTTTAAGCCATTTATCAATGAGTGTTTTAAGAACCTCTGGTACTGTCTCTTTAAGAGCTGTCTGCTTGCAGACATAATTAGTTTGTATGGGGGACTGTGTGCTTCTCTGAGTACCACTCGAGCTGCTGCCAATTCACTTCATTTTGCAGTCACTAGAGTGCAAAAGGAACCTATCTGAAAGATGTAACTGTTTGCCAGAAATTATTTAGAGTAATAATAAATTACAGTTTGTCTAACCTGCTTTCTTTGCAGTCAGAACTGTGTCTGCTAGTTCCCCATTCTAGTTTTGAACTGCTGAACTGGACCAATCAGTGTGGGTAAGCTAGCTCTAAAATGGTGCCTTGGACGAATCAGAACTTGAACTCATAATCTTAGCCAGCCACAAGAGGATTGTATGGGCAGTGACTCTGGGAGATGTAGTTTAGACTTCAGTGCCTTTTGGACCAACAGCAGCAGTCTATTGTGAGTGACAGCCAATCCAGTCAAGAACTGGGAGGAACTCAAAGGAAGTGCCCGGTTTTGTCGGTTGGAGTTTCAGTTGAGCTTTGGCAGTGAAGAAGGAAGGAGCCCTGTGCTTTTTCAGTGTGCAGTTTTAGTCAAAAAACGTGTGTAAGGCCCAGAGTTCCGGTCTGCAGCTTGTGTAACAGCTTGTTAGGACTGAATCCGTCCTGTGAAAAGAGTCAAAGGATCTCTGAAGAGTAGAAACCAGGCTCACCCTGTAGAAGACTGGAGGAATTGCTGAAAATTGCACTCGGTCTGTCAGGAACTGAATCTGCTGTGTGTTCTCCCGGGTATTGTGCAGTAATTGTGATCGGGATACAGATGCAGCCTGCCTGGTATAGTGTTTTCTTTTATATGGCTGTGTGAAGAGGTTTGTGTACCTCAAGTGAGCCCTGCTGACACTGAAGGACCCTATCTTATTTGGAGGTCGTGAGTACTAATTCAGGGTCGCTCCCTGTTGAATTGCCACATTAAATCCAAATGGAATTACTGTACTGCTGACTGTTTAATTCTCCTTTTCTCTGTGTGAAAGGCCCTACCAGCTGCACGTTTGGACTAGCCACTAGGGCTTGGGTACCCAGGGACAGTAACTGATAGGGATAGGCCTGTGCACAGAGCCATAGGTAGATTATTAGAGTGATAAGCTAATTAACCTGATTTCCCCTGTCCTTGTTATATCCCCTAAATAAATCAGAGCTGCTTGTTTCAGCAAAGTTATACTGCCTGAGGTATTTTGTCTATGTTAAAGTACTGTACTGTGATTGTTGCACTGTATCTCATTTCACAGGAGGTCCCAGTGCCGAACCAGACCTGGGGTAAGTGTATACTGTGAAGGTAATTCTGATATATTGTGTGGGCCACTAGTGGGAAGAAAGAGGTTGCAGTGTCCCAGAGGGCTGTGACCAAGTTAGTTTAACTATTGCAAACCCTGACCCTGGGTGGAGGCACCGCCATTGGATCAGGCCCCTCAACCTGTTAGTAGGCAAATCAGGCAGGGGTAGTAGCCCCTGGGATAAGCGCCATCTAGGGTTACATCTTGGAGGCACCGCTGGGATTGTGTGTCCTCTAGTGGCCATATTCTGAACCACTGTTAAGAAAAAATGGGTACCCTGACAGAAGTGGCTGTGCACGGCTGGTGGAGTGGTGTACTGGGAGGAGATCGACCCCAAGATGCTATGCTTATCCTGGACATCCCCTGGGTATCAATCCGGACACTGTGCAGGAGTACTTTCCAAGGTGGAAGGTTTACAAAACCCTGTGGTGGTGGGTCGGCATGCTAATCTGCTCACCCACACTTTCCTGGCCCTAGTAGAGTTTAAGGATCCCATAGATAGCTCCAAAGTGCACAGACCATTACCCCAGAGGGAGCCCTCACAGCTTGGAGAGTGATAACTAAGGACAGTAAAGACCGGGGAATCAGCCCCACCACTATCTGAAACTTTTGAGGAGAAATTTGCTGAATGGTTGCTGGGGAGGGAAAACTGTGGAGGACTTGAAGAAACTATTCTTGCCACCTGGGGTGCTCCCCCAACACCTCTCCTGCTCCAGTGCCCATAATGGTGGCTGAACCAATGCAGACTCTATTTCTGCACCTGCCATTAGTCACGACTCTTACCGAAGGTTGAGGATCTTCTCTGGCACCTCCCACCCCCAAGGGAGGATGACTGGAGATCTGGATAGACTATATTGCCCCAAGTGCTAGAATGGCAATGCTCGGAAGGCGAAAAGTGAAAGAGGGTTAGTGAGAGCCTCCGAGGTCCTGCCCTGGCTACCATCCGTGCTAAACGGCCAGTAACCCTGAAGCGACTGCACAGGCCTATCTTGGAGGCCTTGGAGAATGTGTATGGGAGCCCAGATTCTGATGAGGACCTATGGTGGAGAGTAAAGATGCACAACAGTACCAAGGGAGTTGTTGTCTGTGTATGTATCTCGGCTGGAAAAATTGTTGCAGAATGCCTCAGAAAAGGTAGTTTGCCAGCGATTGAACTGGACCCGAACCAGGCTGGACAGGATCCTTAAGTCTGCCCCCTTCTCAGAAATGCTGTTGCTTCAGTTCGCCTGGCAGATTGACTGGAATCCCACCACTCCTATGATGAGTTAATGAGAGAAATTCGAGGAGTTGAGAAAAGGCGACCTCGGGAGGGACCTGCACCAATAGCTGCTGGCTACGACCCAGTGACTGAGGTGACCCATCAAGTGAAGTTCAGGGCAGAGGTTGGCAGTCAATGAGTGTCTCTGACAAGGAAAAGATATGTCACAATGGGGCTTAACTGTTGAGAGAGATCCGAATTCAAAAACAGTCCTTTATGAAGGCCACGCCTGCAAGTACGGGCCCTGACCTATATCCACTGATCTGCTATGGGGGTGGGGTACCCACCCATGTATCTCCTGCTGATAACAGCTCCGAACTCGATTCCTTGACCATGGAAGTGGAGAAACTGACGAGATGTCTCCAAATGCTTATCACGCCGCAGACAGAGATGGCACCAAGGTTTCCAGTTAGTAATACCCCCGCCCTGGCTCCCAGTGTGGTGCCTCGGCCAGCTCAAACTCTAGAAAGTATGTTTTGCTATAATTGTGGGAAAGATGGGCACATGAAAAGGGAATGCCAGTCCCCAAAAGACACTGACAAAGTTGCATATAGGCTACAAGGAGAGCTTCGGAGAAGAAATCAGTGGTTAAGAGGTGCCACATGATCCCAGTGAGGGCACCAAAATGCTAATTCACGCCTTTTGTGGCAAGGTCAGTTGCCCAGGGCCCCACTACCGCCTCCAGACTGGTCCAGAATAGTGGGTCCCTCCATGGAGACCACTTTAAAGGTGAATGGAGTGTCTACAAGAGCTGTATTAGACAGTGGCTCCCAAGTGACAATTATGTTCCAGGATTGGTATCAGAAGCATTTGTTAGACGTACCCTTACAACCATTAGAAGGGACTGCATGTATGGGGGTTAAGTGAGAAGGCCTACCCTATTCCGGGTATATCCGAATTTGGCTGTCTTTCCCCACCTCCGTGGCTGGAGTGGCGAACAAGTAGAGACCCTAGCCTTAGTGTGTCCCCCACTGGACTGTATGATGGTGTCCCTTTGTTGATTGGAACAAATACTCATATGTTCGGAATGCTGGCACAGTTGTGTTATGAAAACAGGGGTCAAAGACTAGTAGAGCTTTAAGAGTTCCGGCTTTAATTAAGAAGGCCTATGAGGCACAGAGATGCTGAAAAACAGAACCAGAGGAACCGGTCGGAATTGTATGGAAGAAGGATCCTGAGTCTCTGATCCTGGCCAAATGCCCAGTGTACCTTACAGGAGAGGTCCGTATCAGAAAGGATGTTAAGAATAAAATATTAATGTTGGATGCACCAGGCGATGGAAAATTGCCAGAGGGACTGCTGGTCAAGCCTAGTATTTTGCCCGCTAGAGCCCATGCTTATGCCAGAAGGGTAATGGTCCAAGTTCATAATGTGTCTGAAAGAGACATTCGAGTAAACAGAGGTTGCATCCTGGCTAATGTGCATTGTGCAGACACTGCAGTGCTACCCAGCAGCAAGAGTTCAAGGAAGAATGACAGAGTAACGCCTGACTTGTTTGATTTTGGCGACTCCCGCTGCCAGCTGAATGGAAAGTGAGGATCAGTGAGAAGCTTGCCCAGAGAGACCAGGTGTTTTCTTTAAAGGAATGGGATGTAGGATGCGTGCAAGGAGCTGAGCACAATATCTGGCTGCATGACGAAGACCATTTCATGAGAGGTCTCGGCGCCTGGCACCTGCTGACATAGATGATGTGAGACGGCATCTGCAAGAGATGTTAGCTGCTGGTGTAATACAAGAATCCAGAAGCCCTTATGCTTCCCCATTGTGGTAGTGAGGAAAAAGAATGGAACAGTAAGGATGTGTGTGATTATCGCACCTAAACCGTGGACTATCCTGATCAGTACACAATGCCCTGCATTCAGGATGCTTTGGACTGCCTAAACGGGAGCAAGTGGTTCTCTGTGCTGGATCTCCGCAGTGGGTACTACCAGATCCCGATGGCCCCAGAGGACCATGAGAAGACGGCCTTTATCTGTCCGCTTGGCTTCTATGAATTCATGAGGATGCCTCAAGGATTTCAGGTGCCCCAGCCACTTTTCAACGATTGATGGAGCGTGCAGTGGGGACATGAACTTACTAAGTGCCTGGTATACCTAGATGATGTTA
Source organism: Neoceratodus forsteri (assembly GCA_016271365.2). Classification (NCBI taxonomy): domain Eukaryota; kingdom Metazoa; phylum Chordata; order Ceratodontiformes; family Ceratodontidae; genus Neoceratodus; species Neoceratodus forsteri. The sequence goes on along the minus strand of CM057451.1, from coordinate 1,056,883,106 downwards.
TTGTGTTTGGCAGCTCACTGGAGGAACATGAGAGCAGATTATTTAAGGTATTGGACCGACTGGAGGACTTTGGCCTTAAACTGTCCATTGATAAGTGTCAATTCTTTCAAACATCAGTAAAGTATGTGGGACACATAGTATCCACCGAGGGAATAGAGACCGACCCAAGTAAAGTTGAGGCCTTGACCACCTGGCCACAGCCCAAAAATCTAAAAGAACTGCAAAGATTCCTGGGAATCTGTGGTTATTATCGGCGCTTCATCAAGGACTATTCAAGAGTGATCCACCCTTTACTTAACCTTACTCAAGGGTATCCCCCAACCCACAAAAAATACCAAAAGTCAGCGTCCCTCAAGACTGAAAGAGTATATTTTCATCCGAGTGAAGTATTTGGGCCGCTGGACTCCTGATTGTGAGACTGCTTTTCATGAGATCATATATCAACTTACCCATGCTCCAGTGCTGGCCTATGCCGATCCAAGAACCTTACGTCCTGCACACTGATGCTAGCTTGCAAGGGTTGGGGGCTGTGTTGTACCAAGAGCACGAGAATGGCCTGAGACCAGTGGCCTTTGCCAGTAGAAGCCTGACCCCATCCGAAAAGAACTATCCTGTGCATAAGTTAGAGTTCCTAGCTTTGAAGTGGGCTATTGTTACCAATTCCATGAGTACTTGTATGGGGCTAAAATACTAGTAAAAACTGACAATAATCCTTTGACCTATGTGCAGACCTCAGCTAAGTTGGATGCCACTGGCCATAGGTGGCTTTCTGCATTATCTACATATGACTATGCTCTCGAATACCGAGCAGGTCTGAACCACATAGATGCTGATGCTCTCTCCGAGGCCTGTTCCCCAGAATGATTGGGTCCGATTGGCAGAACCTGACATTCGGCACTCTGCGGAAGTTTGACAGGGAGGAACAAATGTCCACGGACGCAGTGGACTGCATGGTGGATTGCTTGGGAGCCTCTGAGAATTGCATACCTGCTGCTTATTGCCACTTTTCTGCAATAGACATTGGTGCACTGCCTCAGCTGGACAATGACAGTATTCAAGGGCTCAATCCCGCGATCCCATGATCAAAGCAGCTTTAGAAGCCCTCATGCAGAAAAAGATGTGTCCAAATTACGCTCCACTGATTTGAGAACTGCACTGTTATACAAAGAAGGTCCTAAGTTGAAACTGATCAATAAACTGTTATACAGAGAAACAGTAGACAGAGGGGACAAGTAGACAAACAACAACTAGTGCTGCCCACTGCCTTCGAGACTCAGTACTGAGGTCCTTGCACAACCACATGGGGCACCTTGGTATAGACAAAACACTTGACTTGGTGAGATCCAGATTCTATTGGCCTAAGATGGGGCTGATGTGGAGCAACACATTCGAACTTGTAGTCGCTGCTTACAGAGGAAAGCTTTGCCCCAGAGGGCTGCCCCCTTGTTAACATCACCACCAGTGCACCCATGGAGCTGGTCTGTATTGATTTTCTAAGTTTGGAGTCAGATCAAGAAATATCAGTAATGTGCTGGTGGTCACTGACCATTTCACGAGATATGCCCAAGCTTTCCCCACCAAAGACCAGAAAGCATCCACTGTAGCCAAAGTACTTGTAGAAAACTTTTTGTTCACTATGGGGCTCCACAAAGAATCCATTCTGATCAAGGGAGAGACTTTGAGAGTCGTCTGATCAAGAGATGCTTTCTCTGTGGGAGTCGAAAGTCCAGAACCACTCTTACCACCCCAGGGGACCCACAGCCTGAACGCTTCAACCGTGACTTTGTAGATATGCTAGGCACCCTGCACCCAAAGGACAAGCCTAGATGGAGCCAACAAATTAGCACCCTGGTACATGCTTATAACTGCACCAAAAGTGATGCCACTGGATTCTCCCCTACCGCCTGATGTTTGGAAGAGAAGCTCGACTACCAGTAGATGTGTGTTTTGGGGCTCTCCTGATGGGGTTCAAGCTGACAACTATTTACAGTATGTGCAAAAGTTAAAGGCCCAGCTAAATCATCGTACCAACTGGCTCAAACCATGGCTGCCAAAGAAATCTGGCCAACAAAGAAAGGTATGATAAAAGGTGAAAGCACAGGAACTCCAGGAGGGAGATCGGGTATTGCTAAGAAATCTGGGACTGCATGGCAAGCACAAGATTGCTGACAGATGGCACCATCTCCCTCACATTGTAGTGGGCAAACTAGATGATCTGCCAGTGTACAAAGTAAGGCCTGAGAATAATTCAAAGATGTAAAACAATGCATAGAAATCATTTACTGCCCATTGGACAAATCTTAATTGAGTCTGAGCCCTAGAAGATGCCCCTCTGGACCAGTGACTAGAGCTGCTGCTAAGAAAAGATCAAGAAAGTCTGCACCTACAGAAGCAAAGTTAAAGTGTTCCCCTGCACAAGTCCAGTTGAGCATGACTGTCATCCATATCAGAAGAAAGTGAGAGTGACTTTGAATACTATCCTTCTTGCGAACTGAGTCAATTGTTTCGGGCAATCCCTAGTCAATACTGGAGACAAAGCTGGGCCTTCTGGACTGTCTAAGCCCCCAGCTTCATCCCTGGAGCCATTGCTCCCAGAAAGTGAGTGCAAAGCATCAGATCAGATGAAATGGAATCATTGTGCATGGTTGAACTGTTTGAGTTTTCAGGGAGGAAAATGATAGATTGGGGCAGACTGGTGATACACCCGAACAAGAAGAGTATTTGAGTGCCCTGACAGTCCACTGCCAGTGTCCGAAAGCTCTCCATCGAGCCAAATGTTGTGGACTCAGAAACTGTAACTCCTGGAGCTGAAAGTGCCCTAGTTCTAGCCTCTCTACCCCAGGGAGACTCCCCTGACAAGTGAGGACAATGCTGAAAATGAGGCTCAGAGTGCAGAGACTGTACCAGTTCCCCTAGAAAGACTGGTCGAGCTGTAAAGCCTGTGGTGCACCTCAGTTATGATTCCTTGGGAGGCCTGTGGATTTGCCTCTCAATGTTGTCCATAAAGGAGTGTATGTGTCCCGAGCTCATTGCCCAAACTGGCGTCAGTGCTAACTCCAAGTTACTTGTGTTGCCCTCTAAGTATGGTGCCCTTGCCCGTCCAGCCCCAAGGTAACTGATAGGAAGGGCCCCTCTCTTCAGGTTTCATGTACAAGAGGTAATAACTTGAGTTACGGTAGTGTATGTAATACTGTGTAAAGTGACGTACTGCAATATTTCAGAAATGTGTTCTTGGTAAAATGATATATTGACTGATGATTACGTCGCGAGCCTAATGCAAATGTATATGGTTACAGTTGAAACTTATGAATTCGCTTGACGCGTGACGTCAAGCTTTCCCAGGCCAGGAAGGTGTAACCCCCTGCAAATGGGGGTTCCCAAAAGACTTCAGGAGCTTGCTTGAATGCTCCAAGCCTGAATGGTGTTTGGCGTTAAGCCATTTATCAATGAGTGTTTTAGAACCTCTGGTACTGTCTCTTTAAGAGCTGTCTGCTTGCAGACATAATTAGTTGTATGGGGGACTGTGTGCTTCTCTGAGTACCACTCGAGCTGCTGCCAATTCACTTCATTTTTGCAGTCACTAGGAGTGCAAAGGGAACCTATCTGAAAGATGTAACTGTTTGCCAGAAATTATTTAGAGTAATAATGAAATTACAGTTTGTCTAACCTGCTTTCTTTGCAGTCAGAACTGTGTCTGCTAGTTCCCCATTCTAGTTTTGAACTGCTGAACTGGACCAATCAGTGTGGGGTAAGCTAGCTCCAAAATGGTGCCTTGGACGAATCAGAACTTGGACTTATAATCTGAGCCAGCCACAAGAGGATTGTATGGGCAGTGACTCTGGGAGATGTAGTTTAGACTTCAGTCCTTTTGGACCAACAGCAGCAGTCTATTGTGAGTGACAGCCAATCCAGTCAAGAACTGGGAGGAACTCAAGGAAGTGCCGGTTTTGTCGGTTGGAGTTTCAGTTGAGCTTTGGCAGTGAAGAAGGAAGGAGCCCTGTGCTTTTTCAGTGTGCAGTTTTAGTCAAAAAACGTGTGTAAGGCCCAGAGTTCCGGTCTGCAGCTTGTGTAACAGCTTGTTAGGACTGAATCCGTCCTGTGAAAAGAGTCAAAGGATCTCTGAAGAGTAGAAACCAGGCTCACCCTGTAGAAGACTGGAGGAATTGCTGAAAATTGCACTCGGTCTGTCAGGAACTGAATCTGCTGTGTGTTCTCCCGGGTATTGTGCAGTAATTGTGATCGGGATACAGATGCAGCCTGCCTGGTATAGTGTTTTCTTTTATATGGCTGTGTGAAGAGGTTTGTGTACCTCAAGTGAGCCCTGCTGACACTGAAGGACCCTTATCTTATTTGGAGGTCGTGAGTACTAATTCAGGGTCGCTCCTGTTGAATTGCCACATTAAATCCAAATGGAATTACTGTACTGCTGACTGTTTAATTCTCCTTTTCTCTGTGTGAAAGGGCCCTACCAGCTGCCACGGTTTGGACTAGCCACTAGGGCTTGGGTACCCAGGGACAGTAACTGATAGGGATAGGCCTGTGCACAGAGCCATAGGTAGATTATTAGAGTGATAAGCTAATTAACCTGATTATCCCCTGTCCTTGTTATATCCCCCTAAATAAATCAGAGCTGCTTGTTTCAGCAAAGTTATACTGCCTGAGGTATTTGTCTATGTTAAAGTACTGTACTGTGATTGTTGCACTGTATCTCATTTCACAGGAGGTCCCAGTGCCGGAACCAGACCTGGGGGTAAGTGTATACTGTGAAGGTAATTCTGATATATTGTGTGGGCCACTAGTGGGAAGAAAGGGGGGTTGCAGTGTCCCAGAGGGCTGTGACCAAGTTAGTTTAACTATTGCAAACCCTGACCTCTGGGTGGAGGCACCCGCCGTTGGATCCAGGCCCCTCAACCTGTTAGTGGCAAATCAGGCAGGGGTAGTAGCCCCTGGGATAGCGCCATCTAGGGGTTACAGTGGCAACAAAAGACTGATGGACATAAGAGGTTAATATATGAAAATGCTGAAACTAAACTGATAACTGATTGTGATTTGTTTCAGAGCAAACTAACAATGTTTCCATGCTTATTTTAAGCAGCTGGGGGTGAAACAAAAACAGGGTGAACCAATGTTTAAAAAATGTAATGGGTTACTGCATAGAGTTTGGGTTACGTTTCAGACACAGGAACAGATAGAACAATTGGTTATACTGCAAAAGTATAGAACTGAGTTGTTACAGGTAGCACCTAATAGTCCTATGGCTAGTCACGTAGTGAGGAATTGCACCCTTGCCTGATAGCTGTACAGATTTTACTGGCCTGGAATACATGAAGATTTATTTTTAATTTTTTTTTTATTTTTAGCCTTTGGTAACTGGGTGAGGCCCACTAGGCACAATTGCTTGTTTTCAGGGGTGACCTGGGAACACTGGATGGTTAAGTGACTTGCTCAGAGTCACACAGTATGCAAGTGGAGGTTGTGGGAATCAAACCCAGGTCTGCTGGATGTACCAAGCCCATTCACAGCTCTTTACTCATAGTCACTCAGGGAGGGATCGTACTTTTGCCAACCAAACTTAACCCAGCATTTTCATATAAAATGTTGCTACCTATTGCAGTTCTTGGGCTGAATGTCAGAAAGTAGCCCCAGTGACTAAAAAGGACAAGTTGGCACTGGTGCCACTACCCTTGATAGATGTTCCTTTTTGAGAGAATTGCAATGGATGTACTGTAGTTGGCCTTTTTGCAGAAGTAAAAAGGGTAATTGATTAATTCTGATAGTATGTGACTATGCTACTTGATAACCAGAGGCGGTTCCAATGCGTAGTGTTACGGACCCAGAAGTGGTTGCAGAGCTTGCCAGAATTTTCAGCAGGGCGGGCATGCCAAAAGAGATTATTACTGATAAGGTAGTAATTTTGGTGCTGCATTATTGAACTATTAGTGTTGTGCAAAACTGAAATATGTTGCGTAATTCACACATTTCACAAAATATTTCAGAGGGCAAAATATGCAATTTCACCCCCAGAGTGAGCAAAATTTTGCCCACAAACTGTCGACATTTGCCACTCGTGGGTGAAATTTCACCACTTCTGGTGAAATTTTGCCACCTGCCGGTGAAATTTAATGTGGCCAAAGTTCTCCCTGGTGTCTGGTGGCCCCCCCCACCCCCCTAGCGGCTCACTGGCCCAAATTATTCTCCCTGGTGTCTAGTGGTCCCCCAGCTGATCACTAGCTCTAATTGAATAAAGTCCCCCTCCTAAGTTTCCCTGGCCGCCTCACGTCCTTTTTAAAAAAATAAAATTAAACCCACACTCCCTGGTGTCTAGTGGTCCCCCCCACCACCATGGCTGCTCACCAGCCCAAATTATTCTCCCTGGTGTCTAGTGGTCCCCCAGCCAATCACTGGCCATAATTGAATAATGCCCCCCCCACCCAGTTACCCTGGCCCCATCATTTCATTTTATTAAAAAAAAAAAATCACACCCACACTTCCTGGTGTCTAGTGGACCCCCACCCTGTTATCATGAGCTAGCACCCACCCAACTCCTCCCACAGTACCAATCAGGCCACTGGCATAGCTCTCCACTCACCTGCACAGCCAGCAGTCTGACTGAGCACGTCAATGAATGAGTGCGTGCGTGTAGAAGCACTCGTTCATTCATTGAAGTGCTCAGTCGGGCTGCCGCCTGTAGAGGTGAGTGGAGGGCTGTGCTGGTGGCCCAGTCAAGGTACTGGGGGTAGAGCGGGTGGTCACTAGCTCATGAAGACAGGGTGGGTGGGTGGGGGTCCACCAAACAGTAGGGAGTGGGGTCTGACTTATTTTTTTAATAAAAGGAAATGATGGGGCCAGGGTAACTGGTGGAAGCTTTATTCAATTACGGCTGGGGATAGGCCAGGGGGAGCCACTAGACACCAAGGAGAATAATTTGGGCTGGTGAAAGGCCGTGTTAGGGACCACTAAACACCAGCGAGTGTGGGTTGCATTTTTAATTTTTTTTTAAAAGGACATGAGGGTGAGCCAGCCCAGTGGCACTGAGGGTTGAGGTACTGGATTCCACACTTCGCCCCACACTGGTGACCCGTGTTCAGGAACGGACCCACGTCACCAGTGGTTGGCAGGGGCAGAGAGGGATTGAGCATCTGTGGACTGCTCTCCCTCTCTGAGGAGGAGGGTCACCAGTTGTTGGTGCACTAGCGACCTCTGGTGGAGGCTGGGGGCAGTGCACTGGCACTGCTCAGAAGGAGAGGTGAACTTGGGACATGGCACCTGGAGGGAGAGAATGCGGACAAGTGCATGCTCCCTCCATTGGCATCATTGCACGCCCCAGTTCACATCCATCAAGGAACAGGAAAAATGGCACTGGTCTTGGCGGTTTGATGGCCATTCAGTGGGGATGCCAAGCTCTGATGGGTCACTGCAGTTACTGGATCCTGTGTCGACAGAGGTCAGGGGTCTCTTCGCCACCCCGCCATGGGGGGCAAGCTGCGGGGGTATGCAGTGAAGCCCAGATAGGAGCTGGGGTGATCTGGATGACGGCCAGAATAGGTGGATTCCTGGATGTGAATGGCAGACCAGGGGCCAAGGTGAGAAAAATGTCTAACTAAAAAAAAAAGGATATGAGGGGACTACGGTAACTCAGGGGGGGTCTTTATTCAGTTGTGGCTGGTGATCAGCCAGGAGGGAACCACTAGACACCAGGGAGAATAATTTGGGCTGGTGAGTGGCCTGGGGGGGTGGGAGTGACCACTAGACACCAGGGAGACTTTTACATCATAATGGGAATGCGATATGCAGGGTGTAAAATTGCGGCAAAATTTTGCCACAATTTCGAGAAAAATTTCATGTGACAAAATTGTCAATTTCACGGCAATTTCAATGGCTAAATTTAATTTCACAACATCTCTAACTGCTATGTTTCACTCACATAAGATCTTCCACTAATCACCCTCAGACAGACGGTATTGTTGAGTGTTTTACTCAAACCCCAAAATGCATGTTAAAAAGGTTTGTAAAAGGGGAAGAGGAAGGGAAAGACTGGGACCAGTACTTACATTACCTGCTTTTTGCTTACAGAGAAGTGCCACAAGCCTCAATAGGTTTTTAACCATTTGAAATGATGTATGGTTGACAACCTAGAGGACAAAGAACCTCAGCACGCAAGAACTGAGGCAATGGTTACCCCAAAGGGCACTGGCTGGGAAGCCAAGTTTCAAAGAAATACAAAATCACACATACCTAGAGGGCCACTAGATATAGTAAATAAACATGGGAAGATAACCCCACTTAAAAAAAAAATCCATTATATCTTATATTTCTGCCCTGAGAAAAAAACTGGCACAATATTTGAAATCACCCATATTAATCAGGAATTGGTCCCAAACAAGCAGAAGGCATATATTATGACCATGGGGTAAAAGAAAACAGTTTGAGCCTGGTGAAAAAGGTCTTGCTAACATTACCCACAACTGAAGACAAACTGTTAATGAAGTGGCAAAGGCCTTGTAACATGTTTAGACGTACTGGCACAGTTAACTATAATATTGAGACCCCTGATGGAAAAATTCATATCAAGCTATATACCATGCTAACCTCCTGAAGAAATGGGTTGAAAAAACACCAAAGGCTGCCTTGTTATAAGTGACATTGCAGAGGAACTAGAAGGAAAAGTATGTCTGTCTGCAGACGACACAAAGATCTGCAACAAAGTTGATACACAAGGTGGGGTAGAAAGGATAAGAAGGGACTTGGCAAGGTTGGAGGAATGGTCAAATGTATGGCAGCTTAGATTCAATGCTAAGAAGTGCAAGGTAATGCACCTGGGAAACAAAAACTCAGGGGAAGAGTACACAATGGGGGGTGAGATACAAACAACAACAAAAATGGAAAGGGACCTGGGGGTAGTCAAATCAGATTACCTAAATGTGGGCAAGCAATGTGAGGGCAGTAAGGAGGGCTGGGGAGATACTGGGATGCATAGGGAGAGGCATCACCAGTAGAAAACAAGAAGTTGTTAATCCCTCTGTAAAGACAGCTGGTGAGACCCCATCTGGAGTACTGCGTGCAGTTCTGGAGACTCAATCTCAGCAAAGACATAAACAGAATGGAGGCAGTCCAGAAGAGGGCAACTAAAATGGTGCAGGGTCTGCACTGGAAGACATATGAAGAGAGATTTAAGGAGCTTAATATGTACAGCCTCTAGGAAAGGAGGGAGAGGGGGGACATGATAGAAACTTTTAAGCACCTCAAGGTAATCAACAAAGTCCAAGAGGGTAGCATCTTTCAGAAAAAGAGGTGTGCAAGAACAAGGGGACACAATTAGAAGATGGGGGGGCAGCTCAGAGGTATTGTAAGGAAGTATTGTTTCACAGAGAGGGTTGTGGATGCATGGAACAGCCTTCCGGAGGAGGTTGTGGAGTCAAAAAGGTGGAATTCAAGCATGCATGGGACAGTCATAAGGCAATTCTATAGGGTGGGGGTAGGAAGACGTAGGCTGTTGGTTAACTAGGATCTGCAGCTCATCCATTAGGTAGGGAAATGGGCTGACAGGGCGGACCAAGCGGTCCTTATCTGCTGTTAAATTCTATGTTTCTTTGTTTCTATGTTTCTATGTTAGTTTTACTGGAAATGTCTATAGAAGATATTGATATAGTTGATGATAGACTGGAACAAACTGTAACTGCTGATACTGTAAAGCTGAATGTTTCCTTAACCTCCGAAAAAAACATAGAAATTAGTAACTTGCTAAAGACATTTAACAGTACTTTTACCACAGTTTTAGGCTGAGCAAAAGGGGTTGATAATGTAATTGTGAGAGGGAATGTTCCCACTATTAGACAAATGACATACAGATTAACAGAGTGGTAAGGAGCAGACATGGTTAAGGAAATACAGAAAATGAAGGTATTATTGAAGAATTGAAAAGTGCTTGGTCATCATCACCAGTGGTGATTGTAAATAAAAATGGATGTAATTTTAGCTATGAACACTGGTTATTGTGCTGCTTACCTGGATAATGTCTTAGTGTACAGTCCAGACTGGAAAAGCCACCTGGAACACTTATGAGCAGTTATCCAACCTATCAGGAAGGTAGGTGTGACAATTAATCCTAGCAAATGTGCATTGGGCATGCACGGAACCAGATATTTGGGATATGTTTTGGAAAATTAAGAAGTAGAACCAGAGATTTCTAAAATAGAAGCTGTAGCAAACAATCCTATCCCTAAAACAAAGAAACATGTCAGGTAATTTTTAGGGCTAGCTGGTTACTATTGTAGATTTGTTCCCAGCTTTGCCCAATTAGCAACTCCCCTCACTAAACTCATGAAGAAATGGTACCCGAATAATGTGAAATGGTCTCCAAAGTGTGATGAAGCTTTTTGGACCATCAAGGCTGCATTATGTTCAGCCCCTGTTTTAAGAAGCCCAGACTCTAAGAAACAATTTTTGTTGCAGACATATGCACCAGAAATAGGCCATGGTGCAGTCTTAAGTCAGAATATAGATGGGAAGGGACATCACATTCTACATATCAGTCGGAGGTTGCATGACACATAGAAAAGGTACTCCACCATTGAAAAGGAATGCCTTGCAGCAAAGTGGGCCATGGAGTACCTTAAGTTTTATTTGCTAGGAGCTGACAGTGTACTTATAACAGATCAAAGTCTTCTTTGTTGGCTTAATCAAATGAACAATAACAATTCTAGAATCACAAGGTAGTACGGTACCTGGCATTATAGCCATTTAAATTAAAAGTCATTACAAATATGGAAAAGAGAATGTCAGTGCTAATTTTCTGTTACGGTATGGATCAGGAATTGAGAAATCCAAAGGTTGAAAAAAATGTGTGGGTTTAAACATCACTGTTTGCTGTAATATAGGCTATGGAAAAAAAGATACTGCATAAATGCCAAACTATAAAGGTTATAAGATAATGTTAGAAGATAATTAAAAGGAAGTTTTGGAGATCTGTTTTTAAAAACAGGTTCCCTCTTAAAGAGTTGGGTATTTGACAAGGCTGAATAAGGCCCTAGCCATTTGTTATGCAAAAAGAGTTGACAGCAAGGATTTGTTCTGTCCTCTCCTTGTCAGCGTGACTCAATTGGTAGCACATCCGCCTCTGGATCAGAAGGTCATAGGTTCTTGTCCCACACCGGGACTGGACTTGCACCTAAAATTGCTGGCATCCGAGTGCAGTATTGGGGGGTGCTGTACTGCTGGGGTGTGCTGTCCTTTGGATGAGATGTTAAACCGAGGTCCCTTCTGCCTATCCTGGTGTTGTCCTGGTGGGTGTCCAGGTGGAAGTAAAAGAACCCAGGGCACTCTTCGCAAAGAGCAGGGAGCATTCCCGGTGATCTGGCCAACATTCCCCTTTCCATAAACCGGTTCATGCAATTATCCAGGCTGTGTGTTGGTGTTGATGTACAATATGGCTGCCACCACACATTCAGTCACTTCACTACCAGTCTAGCATTGCTTGTAAAGCGCTTTGGGATACTGTGTATGAAAAGCGCTATATAAATGCTGATTCTTCTTCTTCTTTTCTATCTCATGTCTATCTGACTGCAAAATCAAATTTTCTTGTGAAACCTAGCAACGGATCACTCTGATGGTCTCTCAATTTCCCTCTCTCTCTCTGTCTCTCTGCTTTCACCTACTGTTTCTTACTGTTCCTATCTTTTCTATCCCCTTGCTTGTCTGTGTTTGTAAAAATATATGTGAATCTGTATGCGAAACTGCGATCCCTTTGTTTGCTAGTGTATATAATTGTATTGTTGAAATGATTGGAAAAAGCTATTTGGAACTCGGGGTTAACCTTGAGATGCAGCACAAGCTTATTTGCAGAGTTGTCAACAGGAGATTAGTTTTGGGAAACCATGTTCTATTTTGTTCACCTGCAGAAAAAAAACTGGCAAGAACTCTGATACATTTTGTGTGAAAACAGGATGTCTCTTGACAAGATCAGGATGCAGAAGTTAATTGCGAGGCAAAGACTTCTTTTAAAAAGAACAATCTTTTATGAGAGAGAGACCCTCAGAGGAAGGACTTGCTTCTGTTTGAACTGCCTGCCAATGTTAAAAAAACATTTTGCACAATTTATTTTATTACTGTTCTATTGTTATTGAGACTAACAAAATTCTACTTATGAATTTTATAACTGCTCCTGGTTTTCCTATGCTTCTTGACCTATGCCTTGATGACACACCTTGTTCACTCCTATAAGATACTTGTGGGTTTCAATCATGTTCCGTCTCATCCCTCTCATTCTCCTCTCTTCCAGAGAGTACATGTTGAGATCATGTGGACTTCCCTCATATGGATTCTCATGCAATCCCCTCACCATTTTAGTTGTCCCTCTCTTTACTGTCTCCACCCTTTCTATGTCCTTGCAGAGGGGTGGCCTCCAGAACTGGACACAGTGCTCCATGTGGGGGTCTCACCAGTGAGCCATACAATGGCCCACCTCCTTCCTCTTGCTAGAAATCCCTCTCCCAATGCATCTCTGCATCCTGCTAGCCTTTCCTACTGCTTTGTTACGCTGCCCAGGTACCTTAAGGTCATCATATATGACCTTCCCTTAAAGTCCAGGTGACAATAACTTGTAGCCTTTCTTTATTCATGAGAAAGGACACAACACTGAGTCAGGAACTCATTTACAGTGGTTATTATCACTGTCCTGTAAATTACACCCTGCTCTCCAAACAGGTACCCATCCTCCTCTTTTCTTCCTTCCTCATCAGTCTGAACCCATTGAAAATTATGTAGTAAATTACTTACTGCCTGAAGTGTTTGATAACCAGCATTTCAGGATCACACTTGCAGTTTGTAAGTAAATGCTGGGATATAAGTACATTGTTCAGCTGTGGAAAACTGTACCTTAAAATTGACATAACATTCTGTTTGCGTCCTGCTGAATGACCCCCCAGGCAGGCAGTAAGGTACAGAATGAAAAGCTATTTTTACTGTGACGGAAATCCTGAGACGGGCAGAGGGATTTCTCCTCATTCACTTGCCCTGCCACTCTGTCCAGTCCATAGTTTGGGTTGGTGCTGCTGCTCCTTGTATTGCAAAAAGGAATGGCACTGTATTTTCAATTACCTGGTGTGGTTAAAATATTTAAAAAAATTAGAAATGCATGGATATGCAAATTTACCCAGATATCGGGTCCAGATACTTTCCGACTTTGATCGGATCGGTTTTTACATCAGGTTGGATATCAGTATGCTATAAATTTGCTATACGTATGCTGTAAATAACAGACTGTAAACAGCAAAGGCACATACATTTATTTTATTTAACAGCATTAGCAGCTTTTAACAATGAACTTCTGAATTCTGCACTTGATAAAGATTGCGTGGTTGAGGGAAGCGGCTGATTACTTTTAAAAGCAGCAAAACACAGCAGCCAAAAGGCAGCAAAAGTCAGCACATTTTAAAAAACACAAACATGTTTGTACAGAATGTTACAGCACTCCTGTACTAATTCAACATACTTTAACTTAACTGAAAAGTGTGTGCTAAACAGCCCTCACTAGGCACTGTGCTTAACTTCATGGCTCTCTGGTGGTCATTTGGCAAAGGCAGTGTTCGGGCTATACAAGCCTCCAGTGTCTGGTGTTCTTTTTTAATTTTCTTTGCAGGAGGCTCATAGATATCTTGTTGTGCGGTCTTTGCATTTTTTTCTTTTTCAGCAAGCAGCTCTGTGTTGTATTTTGTGCTTATTTCACAAATGGTTTAACAAGCTGGAGGTCCCCCAAGTTTTGAGTGATGAACCGCAACTTATAAAAGTTGGAGTATGACACAGGACACATTTTGCTTTTGAGTCTGTATCTGATTCTATAGCAAAATACTGCCAAACTAGACTTTGTGCGACATTGTACAGCAATGCTAAATATCTGAAAAGAGTAAATGGTGGGCAGCACTCGGAGCACTCTCAGGAACAACTCACAGCAACCTAAGCCCACTATTTAAATCTGCCAGTAACCAACCCCCTTAAATAGCAAAACCCAATCGGGCTGGATACTGTGAAAAAGGCAGAAATTTGATCGGATTAATTTATTGGATCGGATAACTGTGCATCTCTAAAAAAAAATGGATACAGCATTGTGGCAACCAGAATGGTGCATGACCTGCATCAAAAGCCATATTAGGAAAGACTCAAGGAATTAAATATTTACTCTTTAGAGGAAGGGGGGGGGCATGACAGAAACATTCAAATACCTCACAGTTATTAATAAGGTACATGAAGGTAGTATTTTACATAGAAAAAGATGCTTGAGAACATGGGGTCACACTGTGAAGTTGGGGGGAGAGACTCAGAGGAGATGTGAGGAAATGTTTCTTCATGGAAAGGGTGGTGGATGCCTGGAATTGCCTCCTAGCAGAGGTGGTGGGTGTAAAAGCAGTAACAGGATTCGAGTCTGCATAGGATAGACACAAGTGGACCTTAGAAATAAGACAAGGAAGGAAAAGACCAGAGATCGACTAGGGTCTTCAGTGATTCAGTAGGTATGGAATACAGGGAAGACTAGGTGGGCCAGCAGGTCCTTATCTCTTGAAAACTTCTACCAGTATGTCCTATGGAGAATATTCACCTTCAAAATGGATTTCAGCAAAAGAGATCTGGTATGTTGATTGTTTTGTTTTTTTAAGTCCAGCTGTCAATAACTTACAGTCTTTGTTTATTCATAGATTGATAAATTTATAGACATGTGTAGTTGAAAAGGATCCTCCTGGCCCATAACGTCCGCCCATTACCCCCACCTCACTTGTCCACCTCACTCCAAGATTCCCCCCTCCTCCCCAGACAATCCCTTGTGTTTGTCCCAGGCTCTGTTGAAACCCTCCAATGTACTGGCCCCCACCACCTCCTCTGGCAGTCCGTTCCAGGGCTCAGTCAACCTCTCTGTGAAGTAATACTTCCTAATGTTTCCAATAAACCTCCCCCCCCATACTCCAGTCTTGATCCATGCACCCTAGTTCTTGTATCTACCTTCCCTGTAAACAGGCTGTCCCCCGCTTTATTGATCCCCTTCACATACTTGAATGTTTCAATCATATCCCCTCTCTCCCCTCATCTCCAGAGGATAAAAGTCCAGCGCCTTCAACCTCTCATCATGTAACTTCCCCCTTATACCATGCACCATTTTAGTGGCTCTTCTCTGCACCCTTTCTATGCTAGCTATGTCTTTTTGTAGATGAGGCCTCCAGAACTGTACCCCATACTCTATAAGTGTGGCCTAACCATGAAGCTGTAGAGTGGCATCAGCACCTCCCTCCTTCTGCTTGTTATCCCCCTCTCTATGCATGCCAGCATCCTGTTAGCTTTACTCACTGCCTTGCTGCACTGGGTCCCCACCCTAAGGTCATCCATGATTATAACTCCTAGATCCTTCTCCTGCCTGGTTGCAGTCATTATTTCCCACCCTAATGTGTATGTGGCATTTGGATTCCTCCTCCCCAAGTGCATCACTGTGCATTTTCTGACTTTGAACTTTAGCTGACGTGTTTCTGACCACTCTTCCAGCAATTTTAGATCTTTCTTCATTGCCTCCACTGCCCCGGGGTGTCCACCCTGTTGCTGAGTTTTGTATCATCAGGAAAAAGGCAGACCTTCCACTGAAGCCACTCTGCTATTTTGCTGACATAGACATTAAACAGAATGGGCCCCAACACCAACCCCTCAGGGGAACCCACTCACAACCTTTGTCTCCCTAGAGTGCACTCCATTGACCTCCACCCTTTGGCTTCTACCCATCAGCCAGCTCTCCACCCATCTTGTTATTTTCTGCCCCACCCCCCCACTCTCCAATTTATTGACCAGTCTTTTGTGGGGCACCATATCAAAGGCCTACCCAAAGTCCAGGTAGGCCACATCCACTGCCCTGCCCTAATCAACCACCCTTGTCACTTCATCTAAGAATTCAATCAGGTTCATCTGACATGACTGATCCCAAGTGAAGCTGTGCTGCCAGATATCTTGTAGCCCCTCTTCTTCCAAAGAGCTAACCACCCTTTGCTTCAATATTGTCTCCAGAACTTTACGCACCACCGATGTGAGACTGACCGGTCAATAATTGCCTGCCTCCACCCTGCTGCCTCCCTTATGGATTGGCACCACGTCTACCTTCTTCCAGTCCTCGAGTATCCACCCCATATCAAAGGACCAGTTAAATAGCCCTGCCAGTGGCTCTGCCAGTACCCTCTTAACTCCCTGAGCACTCTAGGGTGTAGGCCATCTGGACTCATGGCCTTGTTCACCCTCATCTACCCTAATTCCTCCCTTAACTCTTCTGCACTGATTGGGCTAGGATCCACACCCCTTTCCTTTTCCCTCAGCGCTGGTCCCCTTCCCTCCCTCCCCCTGTTGTAAAAACCGAGCTGAAGTATCCATTCAACACCTCTGCTTTCCCTTCCCCTTTAATCCTTACTATCCCCTGCCTTACCTTCCTTCTTTCCCCATGTACCGAAAAAACGTCTTGTTTCCCCATTTGGCCTACCTAGCAATTCTATCCTCTGCTTCTGCTTTAGCCTTCCTAATCTTTGCCCTGCCACCCTCTGCTTCTCTTTGTAAGCTTCCCTATCCTCCCACCACTGTGTCCTCTTGTATTTCCTGAAAGCCCTTTTCTTCTTCCCAATTGTCTCACTCACCTCCCTACTGAACCACAATGGCCTTTGCCTTCTTTTGTTCTTCCTCACCCTCCTTACACATTCCTCTGTCACTGTAAGGAGCCCCCCCCCCCCGTGATCTTTTTCCAAAGTTCCTCCATCCTTCCTTCAATTACCTCCAACTCTCCCACTTCCTCCTGGAATATCTCCCTCATCCTGGGGAAATCTGCACCCCCTGAAGTGTAGGACCTTTGTGGTGGTTTGACTAACCTCACACCCTGCTCTTACCTTGAAGCTCACTGTGCTGTGGCTGCTATCTCCCAGGCTAGCCCCCACCTTCACTCCCTCCACGCTATCTCCATTTGTTAGAATCACATCAAGTAAGTTTCCCTTCCTTGTGGGCTCCCTGATCAGCTGTTGAAGGAAGGCACCCTTTAGCCATCCTAGAATCTCCCCATTCCTATCCAACCTTGCTGATGAAATATCCCAGTCTATATCTGGGAGGTTTGGGTCCCTCACCAGCAGAATATCCCCCTTCTGAGCCATTCTTTAAACCTCCTGCAGCATCTGCATGTCTGTTTCTTCACTGTGTAGGGGGGGTCTGTATACCATCCCTATTCTTAATGCTGACCCAGCCTTCCTCTCTAGCGTGACCCATATGATTTCCACCTCTCCTGACTTTTTCATTCCTTATGTGATCTTGATTCCCTCCCTTATGTATAGCATCACTCTTCCCCCCTTCCTACCAATCCTATCCCTCCTGAATAGTCTGTACCCCGGGATCCCCATGTCCCAGCCATGGTTCTCAGACCACCATGTCTCAGATACAGCTATAATATCCAATCTCTCCCCCTGCATTAATGTTTCCAAATCTACCATATCATTCCCCATGCTTCTGGTGTTTGCAGAGAGCCCCTTCCACCAATGTCCCTCCCTATCCCCCCTACCCCTAACCATGTTTCTGCATAACCTTGCTTCCCTGTCCTGGGGGGTGGCTGAATTCCCCGCTGACACTCCTGTCATTTGGTGCATCATTTGGTGAGTCATCCCCCCCCCCGTTCAGTTTAAACTATGTTTGCTCAATGAATTCCTTCAGTTTGATTCTCAGGACTGCCTTTCCCTCCCTGTTTAGGTGCAGCCTGTCCTGGACATATAAACTTTTATCATTCCAAGTTGTCTTCCAGTCCCTCACTAACCCATACCCACTGCCTATACCATCCCCTAGCCATTTGTTGAAATCCCTAATGCTTTGTTTCCTTTCAGTGCTTGCTTTAGGCACAGGCAACACTTCTGAAAAAGCGATAGATTGGAAACCCACGCTGCTACAAAATCTAGCAAGTGCTGTGACTCTCACCTGTACTTCCAACAGGCTATGCCCTTCCAAATCATTTGTCCCCAGGTGGAAAATCAGGTGTGTTTTCTCATCCTGTGTCTTGCCCCATGATGGACTATGGTGGATTACCTCTGATGCTGTCATACCTCGCAAGCACTTCACCCAAACTGCACAACCCCTGCCCCCCATTTAGAACATAGAAACATAGACTTTGATGGCAGATAAGGACCACTTTGCCCACCTAGTCTGCCTATTTCCCTAACTATTGGATAAGCTGCAGATTATAGTTAACCAACAGCCTACTTCCTCCTACACCCCACTATAATGGCCTTATGTCTGTCTCATGCATTCTTGAATTCCCCCCACTGTTTTTGACCCCACAACCTCCTCAGGAAGGCCGCTCCATGTGTCCACCACCATCTCTGTGAAAAAATGCTCCCTCATGTTGACCCTGAGCCATCCCTACTCTATCTTCAAACTGTGCCCCTTTTTCTTACAAATCTCATTTTCTGAAAGATGCTACCCTCTTGGACTCTGTTGATTCCCTTGAGGTACTTGAAAGTTTCTATCATGTCCCCCCTCTCCCTCTTTTTCTTGAGGGCATACATAGTCTCTCTTCATATGATTTCTGGTGCAGACACTGCACTGTTTTAGTTGTCGTCCTCTGTACTGTCTCCATCCTGTCTATGTCCTTGCAGAGATGGGGTCTCCATAACTGCACACAGCACTCCCAATGGGGTCTCACCAACTGTCTGTAGGGAGGGATGACACCTTCCTGTTTTCTACTGGTGATGCCTCTCCCTATGCATCCCAGAATCACCCCAACCCTCCTTACTCCCTTTTTACATTACTTTCCTACCTTTAGGTCATCTGATATGACTACCTCCAGGTCCCTTTCCATTTTTGTTGTCGTTAGTAAACTCCCCTCCTCCCCTCGCATTGTGTATTCTTCTCTCGGGTTTTGTTTCCCAAATGCATTACTTTGCACTTCTTTGCATTAAATCTAAGCTGCCATACTTTTGACCATTCCTCCAACCTTGCCAAGTCCCTTCTCAACATCCTTTCCACCACCCCCCCCCGTGTATCAACCCTATTGCAGATTTTTGTGTCATCTGCAATAAGGCATACTTTTCCTTCCAGTCCCTCTGCAATGTCACTTATAAAGAGATTGAGGAGGACCAGCCCCAGTACTGAACCCTGCGGTACCCCACTAGTAATCACCCTTTCTTTGGAGATGGACAGTGTTTACTATTACCCTCTGCATCCTGTTGTCTAGTCCATTTTTTACCCAGGCCACCACCCTGGGACCCACTCCTAGGCTGGCTAGCCTGTTTGTTAATCTTTGTGTGGGACTGTGTCAAATGCCTTGCTAAAATCTAGGTAAGCCATGTCCACAGCCCCTCTCTGGTCTACTACTTTGGTCACCCAGTCAAAGAAATCTATTACATTCATCTGACATGACCTTCCCACTATGAATCCATGCTGTCTTGGGTCCTGTGCCCCGCTAGCCTCTAGGTACTCAACAATTCTTTCTTTTAGAAGTGATTCCATCATTTTCTCCAACACTGAGGTCAAACTAACAGGCCTATAGTTACCTGCCTCTGCATTGCTCCCACTTTTGTGAATGGGAATCACAACTGCCCTCCTGCAGTCCTCGGGTATCACACCATCTTTCCATGATTTGTTAAAAGAGTAGTCAGTGGTGCTACTAGTTCTCCCCTTAGTTCTTTTAGAATTCTGGGGTGAATCCCATCAGGCCCCATTGCCTTGTCCATCTTGAGTTTTAGGAGTTGTTTCAGGACCGTTTCTTCTGTGAATGGACTGGTATCAACCCTCCTATTCAAAATGCTTCTATTGTTTTGTTTAGGTACCTCCCCCTCCTCTTCTTTTGTGACTACTGAGCAAAAGTATTCTTTCTTTATCTCTGTTTTAACTCTTCTTAAAATCGAGTCCCCAATGAGGAGGACCCTGCCCCCATTTTGCTTACTCTTTGTTACCTTTTCCTTACTCCTAGTTCTAGGCATCCCTTTTACCTCCCTTTTCTCCTCTGCTCCGTTGTTCCCCCCCCCCGAGACCTGGCCTTCCCCTGAGTTGCTCACCCCTTACACTCCAGCCCAGTGTTGCCTGCTTCTCTACACCCCTTTTCCTCCCTAAGATCTGTCACTGTCCCTCTCCCCTTGCCCCTCTGCTGCCTGTGCTCCCTTGAGTTTCTTCTATGAACTGGTAACCTTCTCATTTACCCCATCTGCCTTATCCTCTAGACAGTTGCTATCTTGAGCCACAACCTTACATCCTGACTTCCCTTCAGCTTCCCCTCCCCCTTATCCTCCTTTACGCTGCTGTTCTCCTCCTCCTGCAAACTCTGTTCACCCCCTTCCTGCATTGCCATGGTCCTCCCATCTGTCCCATCTCTCAATTGTCTTCTATTTATCCCCTTTTTCTGGGCCATGCCTGTTGCTCTCCCTGGACCTTTTAGCCCTCCCTCCCTATGTTTGCCTGCTAGAGGAGTGTACCTGTTGGACACTGTAATACCTCTCCCATCTTGTGGCTTCCTACCCCCTTCTGCTGAGATACGTTGCCTACCTTGAGGTCCCCTTGTCCTAGTCCTCACTTTTTGCCAGAAATGTCTCTTCTCTCCTCCTGGTCTTTGACCCTTGTCTCCCTGCCCCCCTCTATCTGACCCCAAGTCTACATGCCCCCAGCTGGTCCCTGTTGTGAATCTACTTTCAGCTATATTGGCCCTTGTGCCCCTAACTCCCATCCTAGCTTCTCCCCCCAGTGTGGCCTGTTCGCTCCACCTCCTGTCCTCCCCGTTGACCTGCCTTCCCTCTCCCATCAGTATACCTTCCATGTGTCTCCTTTCCAGTTTCCTTGCTGACCAAGACATTTCCCTTTTCAGGCACGATAGCTCAGCTACCAGCCTCCCTAGCCTTTGACAAACTGGGCACTCCCCCAGCCTCCACAGAGTGCTAATAAATATGGCTGCTCCACAGTTGTTACACCCCACAATCCTCCCTCCTCTGTGTCCCCTGGCCCCCTCCCTCCACTGACCTTCCCCCTGCTGTGCATTTGTACTCTGCCCCTGCCACCAACTTTTGCGGTCCCTCCTGCTGATCCATTTCACCCTCCCTCCCCTATGCATCTCTTGCTTCCTGTAATTAGGTAGCAATCAGACCGACCCCTTCTACAAACAGACCTACCTCTTTACCTTGTAATTCGCTCACCTGTAATCAGGTAGAAATCAGACCTGCCCCTTCGCCCTGTAATCTGCTCTCTCTCTCCTAAAACACCTAAATTCTTTTTGTCCAACCTTCACAATGCCTATTCTGCTGCACCCACACTTTATCTTCCTGCTCTCGTTCCTGCTTAGCTAATCTTCCACCTTATAAATAATTCAAACCCCTAAATTATATTTGTGCAGCCTTTGCAATGTTCTATTGTGCTCACACACATGCTATACCTTCTGACCCTCTTTTCTGCTTGGCCACCTTTCTGCCTTAGAAATAATTTAAAACAAGCAGAAACTACCCCTTAAGTATAGTCCCAGTAAGCTTAGCCAACTTTCCACATTATTAATATTTCAAACAAGCCAAAACTGGCCCTTCCAGAAAGCGAGGCCCATAAGAATAGCAAGCAGGAACTGCCCTTCAGTATAACCCCAGAAGGCAAAGCATCATAAATATCAATGCGACTAGTAATCATGAAAAATAAAAATGTTCCCCTTTTGGTCCAGCTTTCAGCTCAAATAATCAACCCTTCTCTCTCCAGTCCAGTTTTTAGTTCAAGTGAGCAGCCCTTTCCTGCTGACTTAAGTTGACCTTATTTGCAACCAATGAGTTTCGTCCTGGTGTTGTCCTCACCCTCTGTGGGCATTTAATAGAGATAGGGGCTGGGGACAGTGGGAGGGACAAAATAATCTCCCCACAGATGCCTCTGGTCCCCTCTCTACGGCTAAGAAAGCTGCTGCTCGAGTCTTCCTTTCTTGTGGCCAAAAATGCCACTGTTAGTACCTGGATCCCTCTTTGTGGCCCCTGGATCCCTCTTTGTGGCCAAAAATGCCACCTCTGATCTGTTCCTTGTGGTCAAAAATGCCACCGCTGGTCTTCTCCTTTCTTGTGGGGCTGCCTTTTAAAGCTTAGATAGCTTTAATCTTTTGCACCCCTTGTCCTGATTGTTGTTCCAGCCCTCTCTGCTGATTGGGGCCACCAGTCTTTCCCTGTGACTAGATTGGTTGCCTCTGGAGCTGGCCTCCCTGCAGATGTCTCTGGTCCCCTTTCTGCAGCCAAGAAAGCCACTGCTGGAGTCTTCCTTTCTTGTGGCCGAAAATGCCACTGCTGGTCATGAGAAACAATGCAACATTGATTCAGGGATTCTTTTACACTGGTTATTGTCACCGTTTTGTAAAGTACACTATCACCTCCAAACAGGTACCATCCCGTTCTTTTCTTCCTTACCTCTTTTTGTTAGTTGTGAATTCTTTCACATCTCTTTATTGCTTTTGCTAATGAGGACAGTGACACCTGTTGTTTGGTAGAAATAGTTCTTTGGTCACCCTCCCCAAGGCTGCAGCCCAAAGTGCTTGTCTGTCTAAGGGGAAAGAAGGCAGTGGAGGAAATGGAAGAAAAACAGGAGGGTGTCCTTACTTTCATTGAAACAGATACAATCTTTTTTATTGAGATTGGGGGGAGGGTGCTGTTAAATCCATCAAGTCTATCCTGCTGTTACTTTCATTGTAACAATCTTTTTTATTTGTTCTGTGGGTGCTGCCAAGTCCATCAAGTCTGTCCTGAAGCCTTACCTTACACTACCTGTACTACTACTTCATATTTATAACGTTGCATTTTATGTATCACATTTGGTGAGGTTATTCAACTATTTTGTCCTCCCCAGGTTCCTCCTATGAATGTCCCCCCACCAAATAATTTTGATTACCACAGCTGCATCCTTTCTTTGGGTGAGCAGGTGATTTTTTATTTATTTTTTTTTAACCAGGAGAGACACACCAAGCTGAAAGCTTGTTTACAGGTGTGACCGGGGAGCCCAAGGAAGTTAAGTGACTTGCTCAGGGTCACATAGTATGCAAGTGGGGGCTGTGGGATTCAAACCCAGGTCCTCAGATTTGCAGCTTAGAGCCTTAAACCACTGTGCTATACTGCCTCCTTAAGAGGATGGAGAGTTATTCATAAACTTCCTAGATTTGACCCCACTCCTTCAAAGAGACTGGAGCCTAAATCCAATGCCTTAGACTGCTCGGCCACACTACAGCTGTGATTTCACAGCTATTACCCATGCTGCTTCTTGCAGATAGATAGATAGACAGACAGACTGACCAGAAATATATATATTTTTTTTCAATTTATTTATTTTGGATGGCACAACTCAGTTACATTGTTACATTTTCAGTGCAGGGCCACTTCTACAGTTTTGCATCTGGGAAGACTGAAGCACTAGGAGGATATATGATTTTAAAGTAAGTGAGTGGCTCTGATACGATCTTAGTACAGTACAACTTTGATTATCTGAATGCTTTGGGAGACATCAGATTTGTCTGGATAATTAAGAATTCAGTCAATCGGGGGTCCATAACAGTAGGCAAATGAGAGTTGGGGGACAATGTCAGAGTTAAGATAATAGGGAGCTCTGAATAATAGGGGTTCAGATAATCAAAGTTGTACTGTATTATCCATCCTATCTTGAAGAAGGGACCCAGAGTATAAATAACTGGGGCTACATCAATTTTATCCACATAAAGAGCAGCATAGCTTATTATTTGCTCTGCCACCCTCCAAAAAAGCAAATTAATTCCTAAAATTGGCATTATTCAGGGTATCTGAGCATCATTTAATAGTAATTAAACCCTAAATACGGATAATTAATTACACATATGGAATACATTATTCAAAACATTTGACCCAGAGCAGATCTACCCTGGATAATATTAAAGGAAATGTCCGATGTAAGGCAGCCACTCACACACAATAATAGCTGCCCTCATCGGCCGTCATTCTATCCTGGTTTTAATGATAAAAACTATGTGGTACCTGAAGGAGATGCCTTTTCATTTTTATTTCTATACTGGAGCCATCTGCAGTTTGAAGGTCCAGGTTTGGCCACCGTGCCCCCGTGCTCAAGCACGTAATGGCGTGTGGCTAAGGAGAACCTGGGGGAGCGCCCCATTGAAATGAATGGGGCTTGGGTTCAATGCAAAGAAGTGTAAGGTTATGCACTTTGGGGTGAAGAACCCAAGGAGAGAATACTGGCTGAGGGGGAGGAGTTAAGCTGGGGATTACTTAGGAGGAGAAGGACCTAGGGGTATTGATAACAGGGACCATGAACAACACTACCCAGTGCAGGAGAGTGGCTGCAAAAGCAAACAAAATGCTGGGGTGCATAGCGAGGGTTTTTGTACAGGTTAAGAGAGGTGATCTTACCCCTCTGCAGGTCGCTGGTAAGGCCACACTTAAGAGTATTGTGTGCAGTTTTGTAGGCCATACCTAAAGCGTGATATCAGGCTATTGGAGGGGGTGCAGAGGAGGGCAACAAAGATGATATGTGGAACGGAGGGAAGAGTTTATGACAGCATGTTGGGAGACCTGAATATGTACACCCTGGAAGATAGAAGGGACAGAGCGACATTCAAGTATCTGAGGGGAATCAATAAGGATGGGGCAGATGGGGTTGTTACTTTTGCAACTAGACCGGGCAGGTGTAGGTTGTTTTTAAAATTTGGGTTGAAAGGCAATGAATTTTTTTATGATAAGATTGGTAGAGTTTGTTTGGAGCCAATGTTGAGTTTTGAAAATTTGTGTTGTTTGTGCTGATGTTATTATTTATGGAAAATGTTTAATTAATATTATTTGGAGAATAACTATATATATGTTGAATAACATTAAATACATTACACTGACACAAGTAAATATATTGTATTATTGCACAGCAGTTTGTGTGAGGAGCGACCTAGGCATTTAGAAAAGGATGAAAAACCAGTAGAGGAGGTAGATTTAGGCGTTTTTTGTAGATGTTTTTATTAAGGTGTCTAATGGAGTATACTAGTGCTAGCTTGTTGAACAAAGCTGTACTGGGATTAAAGTGTGGTAAAAAGACAGTAAAATAAACAAACATAGTATTTTTTATAGAACATTTTTTAGAAGTAAAACAAGGATTAGTATTAGGGTGTTTGGTTACAAAACCCAGGTTTTTAGTTGTAGAGAGAGGAATAGTTAGAGATTGCTGCATACACATAGCAGTATAGCCAAGGGTTTTACATTGTGGACAATACTATTTGGAAATTTGTTTGTTATGTATGATATTGGGAATTTTTTTAGATTTTAGATTACAGAAGTGATTGTTGATGGTAGTGATAATGTGTGAGCCATAGGCAGAGCAGAGAATTTTTTTTAGCAATGTATTGTTTATTTGCTTTTTTGTTATTTTGTGTAATAAGTGCGTTAATTTTTTTTAGAGTCTGTAAATACTTTAGCAATGTTGTGCATATTGCATGCAGTGTATTTTTTTTTTGACTAAGGCCATCCACACCGTGCAAATAATGGGGGTAGTATATTATTTATCAAATTAGTTTGAAATTTGGCAGAATGAGATTTGATAGCAGCAATGTCTGCCTTATTTTAAATAGACATGGCTGTACCAAAGAGACCTGTGACAGTACCTGTTGCACCAGTGACATTAGAACTGTCAACTTTACGTGTATTACATTTATGACTTTGATTATTAGGATTTTTTTTTTTTGAAGTTGCCTTTATGTTTAGTAGTATGGACCCCAGTAATAGGGTCTTGAGTACGAATTTGAAATGCAGCTAAACTATTAAGCAATAACGTACTATAAAATGTTGACGTATTAGTATTGTGACACATACCACATTTTTTTATATTTTAGTAAGTAAGATTAAACAATACAGGTATATGCATAAATTGTAAATTGTTAATCAATGAATTAGGAAAGGCAGTAGCTGTTAGACCATTGCAGGGACCAGGGGTGTGCTTTGAACATTTTAAAAGCTGTTTATCAGTGGGTGGTAGCACAGAGAGGTACATGGCAGCAGAGGCCATGTTGTGTACAGCACAAAATTTGCGAGCAGAATTTTTAGACAAACAATTACAATATGAAGGATTAATTAAGGCAGTAATATTGTATAAACCAGAATGCCTAAGAGCAGTTTGCAACAAGGACAGAGAACCATTTGGGGATAATTTAGCATTAAGCCAACCCTGGAAAGTTTTTTGGGAGAGTTTGGCCACAAGGAGAATTTGTCCTTGCGATGTAGTTTGCCACTCAATTTGTAGGGTAGATTAATCAGGAGTGACAACCAAGGCAGTGAGGTAAGCATTGGAACCTTCCTGGACAGTAATCAGACTATCGGGTATTTTGATGGATACTCCCTCTGAAGTAGATGCTGGATGATCAAGGTGTGGTAGGAGGTCTGGTACCGTGCCTTGGATGCAGGAGATAACTCCTGAGATGAGGAGATAATGGAACAAGAATAGCCATCTTGTCAGTGTATTTGAAAAGCAAAATCAAACATTAGTAAGTCAGTACTATTTTGCCCAAAGGGGTGAGGAAAAGTAATTAAGCTCTTTTATATATTTTAGTTGGTTTGCATGTAACCATTTGTCAGTCAGCTTATTATTTTGCAGGAGTCTAATTTGATAGACTGCCGGACTGAGCTTGTTGACAATGGGATATGGGCCTTCACATTTATTGGAGAAGGAATGTGTGAGATGTGCAAATCGGAGGACCATTACCTGATCTCCAACCTGCCAATCCACTTTTTGTGCATGCTTGTCAAACTGTATCTTGGATTGTTGCTGGGCCTTACCCATGCAGTTAGCAGCATACAAGTGTATCAGGTCTTTTCTGAGTTTTTCCACATATTGATCTACAGACACATGGTCTGCTGTGGGAGTGTGCAGGTCAAACAACAGGTGTTCAAGTAATCTCATTTGTTTCTTAGTCATTACATTAAAGGGTGTGAGCTGAGCAGTGGCTGAGGGTGTGCCTTTAATTGCCATAAGGAGTAACGGCAGTAGGGAATCCCAGATTTTGGGATTGTCCTAAATGAATTTGGAAAGCATTTACTTAATTTGTCTGTTGGCTCTCTCTACTTGACCTGAAGATTGGGGGTGGTAGGGTATGTGGAACTTTTGTTGAACTCCAAGGAGTTCAAGGGATTTTTTTATTAACTCACCTGTAAAACTGGCTCCTTTGTCAGAGTTTACCTTAAGAGGTAGGCCCCACCTGGAGAAAATTTGTTTCACCAGGATTTTGGCAATGGTTTTAGCAGTGCATGTTTTAGTGGGGAAAGCTTTTACCCACTTAGAGAAAAGGTCAGTTACCATAAGAGCATACTTTTTATTTTTGATGTTGTTGGTCAAGGGACCAATAAAATTAATTTATATGGCACTTTAAGGGCCACAGTGACGTTGTGGTAAGAGTTTGGCATTTTGTTTGGTGGGGATGGGGTTGTTTTGTGCATAAACAAGGCAGTTATTTATGTACTGTTTGACATCTTTGGTAACAAAAGACCACCAGGTGGTGGTCTTAAGCCTCTACTCCCTGGTGCCCACCAGTGGGTGTATTGTGCACTTGGTGGAAAAATTCAGACCTAAGGTGTCTGGGGACCACCCACAATTTGGTGGAGGAATCATTTGGCTGGTACCAGATGAACTTGTCATCTGGTGACAAGTGTAACTTACCTTTATGCCTTCGATAGGGGTTATGTGTGGGAAGTTTTTTTTTTGTACTTTTGTCAAGGAATCTGAACACTTTTTTGAGTTCAGTATTAACTTGTTGGGTTACGGAGAGGTCGAAGGGGGAAAAGGGTTCAGTTTTTTTCCTGAGTGCTGCAATATGTATGGCTGCATTGGCCTCTGGATGATTCATCATCCATGTGATCCCCCCTCGGGCCCCTTCCTTGGCAAGGGCATCTGCTTTATTATTGAAGGTATGGAAGCAATTATGGAGGGAATGAGCTTTAACTTTGTGTACATAGAGTTTGTGTGCAAATTTTTGTGCCAGTGAATGTATGTATATTACCAGTTTTTTGTACTTCACTGGGCTGCCGTCAGAAGAGAGGAAGGAGTTTTTTTTGCTAGAAAGGAAGGAATTTTGTAAGAGAACAACAAACCCAATTAGAGTCTGTAAAAATGATGGTATCCTCGGTCCCATGCTGGATGAACTCGAGGGCACAGGCCACTGCTGCCATCGCTGCATATTGTGATGATGCTACACTGCAACGCTTAGAGATTTTAACAGTGTTACCATAAGGGTAAATCACTAGGATGCCCATCCCTGCAATTTATTCTCCCTGCTAGTAGGAAGCTGAACCATTGGTAAAAATACAACACAAAGAGGTGTTGTCAAGTATTTGTGGTGTGGTAGGGAGAAAAGGGCCTGGATCTGGAAGATCAGGTGACTACAGTGTACAGTCATGGGGTTCTTCTTGGAAAAGGAGTCCATGAGCCAGCATAGATGGAATTTTTGTTGGGTGCACCTGTATGTCTTTATCCTGGAGAAGAAGTGACCAGTGTGTCAGCCTGGTATTAGAGACTGACCCGTCCTTCACTTTGTCTGAGAGTAGAAAGGTAGTTGGTGTGTGGTTGTGTTAATAATCAGTGGAGAGTACCCAATGATATCCAGAAAGTGCTTGACAGCCAGTATGTGGCCAGAAGGTTCCTTTTGCAAAGGCTGTACTTTTGTTCCACTAGGGTCAAGAGCTGTGATGCATATGCGATAGGTTTTAGGGTGCCATGAACCCTCTGGGCCAGCACTGCTGACATGGCAATGTCAGAGGTGGCACATTCCAGATGGAACGGTAGTGATGGATTGGGGTTAACCAGAGCTGGGGCGGAGGCCAAGGCCTGCTTTAGTGATGTCACAGCCTGGTTATGTATAAGGCTCAAAGTCCATGGAATGTCCTTTTTTAATAGCTCATACAGAGGAGTGGCTTTCTGAACAAAATTACAGATAGAATTTCTAGAGTAGTTTACCATACCTAGAAACCATTGAAGAGTTGCCATGGTGGTAGGCAATGGCAAGTCTTGCAGTTCTTGTATTTTATTTTAGGTAGGGCTTCAGCCTTGGTCAGTTATTTTTAGACCCAGAAAGAGTACTGCTTTCTGGCATAGCTGTACTTTTGCTGGATTGCATTTTAGGCCTACATTTTGAATGAGAGTTAGTAGTTTATTTCAGAGATTTAAGTGTTGTTCCTGTGTGGCGGTTGCCAGCAACAGGTTGTCCACATACTGCTAGAGACATTGGTGAGTAGAGAAACCCTCAAGGGTGTCCATTATATGCAGATGGAACAGGGACGGGCTGTTATGGAATCCCTGTGGTAAGCAAGTCCACGTATACTGTCTTTCTTTAAAGGTGAAGGCGAACTTATATTGACTCTTGGGAGCCAATGGTAGTGACCAAAAATCATTGGAGATATCCAGGGCACTGACCCATTTTAGGTCAGGGGTCAAAAGTCATAGCACATCAGATGCAGATGCCACAGTTAGAGTACAACTGGGGGTGACCTGGTTCAGTTTTCTGTAGTCAATAGTAAGTCTTTAGGCACCTGTGGCTTTTTTCACGGGCCACACTAGGGAGTTAGCAGTAGAAATGCATGTTCTGATTACCCCTTGCTTGAGAAGTGATTTTACTGTTTCTTTGAGAGACGGCAAGGCTTCAGTTGGAAAAGGATATTGCCTTTGCCTGTCATGTGCTGGGCCTGGCACTTTGATGACAGTGTGCATTCTGCCACAGTCATGTTTGTTGATTGCAAATGCTTTTAAACACTGTTGCAAGATGGGGAGAAGCTTTGGGAAAAGCTCATTGTCTTTGAACAAATTTATGACGTCATACTCTTTGTTGTTAGCAGATATTGTTGCCACAACATGTGAATCAGGGATCAAAATAGTGTGGTATTGACCCTGAATTTGTATCGATAGCATGTTAGCTGAATTCACCACATAGCCGTGTGGTGTAAGAAAATTAATTTCTATGATACTAGGATGATCATGCAATATCATCAGCTGGAAGGTGTGTGAGGGCTTTAAATGGCCTAACTCTACCTGCAAGGGTAGAAACCGATATGCAGGTAATTTAGTACTATTTACTTTTGACATGTTGATCATCCATCCGGTGGACCAAGGAGATGTGTCTGGGTGGTCATTATGTAATACAGACACAGCCGTGCCTGTATCTAGTAACACTATAAGTAGGCGGCCCCCGACCTCGGCCTCAGTGCAGGGCCTTCCGTTTGTATTCAAGACCAGCTTGTTTACAATCTGGACTGGGGCCTGTAATTGTCAATTTGTACTGCTGGGAGCATGGAGAGGTTGGGCCTGGCTCCTTTGAACCACTTCACCGTGCTGCACTGATGCTATATAGGGAGGAGCTTCTGGGTTTAGGCCGGTATGGGCCTGAGGGCCTGTATTTTTAGTGTTGCCATGGCCCATTGGGGTTTGGGTCACCAGTTGTATAGGCACAAGGGACTGAGTAGGAACAGCATTTGCCACAGAGCGCACTTGCCCCAGGAGCTCTCAGAATTTCCGATTTTCTTCAGCTGTCTCCCTATACGAAGCGCCTGTTCTTTGTTGTTGTTGTTGTCTGGCCTTGTTCTTGTGCTTCTTATTTTTATGATAGTTTTGGTTCCCACCCCATTGCTGCTGTTGTGGTTGTTGCTGTTGTTGTTAGGCCTGTTGGGGGTGTTGGTTGTCTGCGGGGAAGGGCTGTTAGTGTTGGGCCTGTTCTTCCACCATGTAGTGCGTCATGGCCTCTTGAGTAGGCTCCATGACGGCTACTTTCCTGGAACCAGAACCCAGATTACTGATGCAGAGTTGGTAGAATCTCTCGGTTTTCCGAAGGATGTCGGCAAACCTGTCCATGTTGGGATAAGTGGTTGGCTCTACCTTTTCTCTTACTGCAGGAATCATGTTCCTAAGGAACAGGGTCTTGTACTCAATAAGATCTACATATACAGCTTTTTGTGCCAGGTACTTTCCTGCTCGGTAGGCCATCCAGAGTCTCTAGTGGTAAGTCTCTGGACTTTCCTTTGCTTTCTGTTTTACAGGGTATGCAAGCATCACTGCTATTACACCTGGGCTATGTGCAGAAATGAGCTCAGCAGCAACCTCATTAAAGGTGGCGTTGCCATCCTGGCAGATGGCATCGGGGAGTTTGGCCCACAAACTAGGATCGATGGTCTGGCATAGTATTTGTACCTGATATTCTGCAGTGAGGCTAAGCATCTCGCATTTGGGACGCACCTTTTCCAAGTGGCAGCTGAGGTTGTCGGACAGGTTCATCTGACCGATACTGTCAGCTATTTGCTGAACAGAGTAGGCCATTTGTAGGGGATTATTGGGCCGATCAGGTGGAGGTAGGCTATCTCGGGCACCGTCTAGGGCAGCCCGAGCTTCAGCCTCGGCTGCAGTACAAACAATTCCATCCTGAGTACCAGCCTCTTGTAGAAGCTGTCTGATTTGGGTTTTAATGGCCCGTTTACTTTTCTCAGGGATAGGTATATTACCTATTGCATTTGCATAGAACCCCAATTATCTGCTCACACTTTCTGAATATTTACCATACCAAGGGGGGAATATTACACGAGGTCCTGGCACCCTTATTGGTACCCTCAGAGGTACACCGTAGACAGCTAGTGCTTAGGTATATGATATACTAACATATAGGGCTAAGGGCATCTACCATATAAGAGTAGATGTCAGGATATGTACGCACGTTATTGTAATACACTCTGCTTGCTAACACATATATATTCTTCTATGTATTTTCTGTGTATTTCTTACTTATAAAATGTTAGGACACCTGTGTCCTTGTAATAATTATGATATATAAGTCGGCATTGCCACTTTTTGGTGATCTGTACCACTACACTTAGTTATGTAAGACTCTGTATAAGTACTCTTTTGTTTCACAAACTGATGACTACTACAAAATTGTATAATGTTATCTTGGACAGTGGAGCTTCCTCTAATTTAGCCAATAGGACTCATCTATGTAACTAAAAATGTTTCTTTCTTACAGTAACCATAGTAATTATCATAAGTATATAATGTGAGACACTAAGTCTTCTACCTCGAAAATCCCAAAAGACACAAAAAAAACCTCTAGGTATAGGGAACACTTAGCACTGGCTTCTGGTTCGTATTGGTAAAAACTGCTTAGGCAACTATAATTTTATCCTTTTGGTAGTAATAAACAAGTTTATTACTCTAATGCAACGTGTCTGTAATTATTTGCATTCCCAATATTGCCAAAAACCTGAGAGTGAGGTTTAGGCCTCCTGACAGGGTCCTTAAGTTAAGGAGGGGGAGGGTCACCAGGGGGCATGGGCTAAGAATAGAGGGGGGGAAGATTTGGGAAGGAAATGAGGAGACACTATTTCACAGAGAGGGTGGTAGCAAAATGGAACGCTCTACCAGAATGGGTGGTGTCATGTAAATCTGTGAACAGCTTCAAAAGGGCATGGGACAGGGAACAGGGGATAGTGAGGGTAGGGGAGGTGGGTTGTGGCAGTGGGATGACAAAGGGGAGGGGGTGGGGCAACTGCAAACTAGGGTTGTTGGCTGCACAGTCGAGCAGAGTTATATAGACTGGGTGGTCTGTTTCTGCTGGCACATTCACATGTTCGTATGTTCACATGTAATTCATTTTTTAAACTACAAAATCATCACTTAGCAATTAATGAAGGACACTGCTTGACTAACATGGCTCCAGCACAGAAATAAAAATTACGAGGCATCTCCATCGGGTAGCTCATACATTTTATCATTAAAACCAGGATAGAATGATGGCCAATGAAGGCAGCCACCACTGTGTGTGTGAGTGGTAGCTGCTCTCAGATAGGTCAGAAATTTACTTTAATCATCACTAGATAAATTGATATTGATACTTCCCTCCTTTGATTATTGTGATATTGTGTACAGTGCCGCCCACAAGTCAGTTTTAACCAAACTGGTTACCCTTTTTAATGCTTTCTGCCGGTTCACTCTTGACGCTACTCCTCGCACCCACCGCTGTGAGCTATACCACTCCTTTGCTCTCCCCTCCCTTGAAAACTGCCGCCTAATACACAGTGCCAAGTTTATCTCAAAGAACTGGTTTGGTACCCTCCCAATGTACCTGACCTCTGCACGGTCACCTCCTCTGGCTCCCACCTATGCTCTGAGGTCCTTAGACTCCTGGCTCCTGTTAGTCCCCAGACATCAGACCCAAGCTGGCCAGGCTGCCTTCTCTCACCACTTCCCTCAACTCTGGAACTCTTTCCCCTCTGAAATTCACCACTCTTCCTCTGTCCGCTCACTATTTATTTATTTATTTGTTTTTGTCAACCGGGTTAGCGCACTAGACAGCCATGTGCCTATTTTCAGGTGCGACCCGGGAGAGTTACAGGTGTCATACATAGTACATTAACAGTTACAGAATGGGTGTGACCCGGGAGAGTTACCGGTGTCAGACATCGTACAATTAACAGTTACAGAATAGGAAAAGTCCATAGGAGAGCCAGGCATTACAAGGGTGGCTCTGTGATTGTGAAAATACACTGGAAAAATACAAGAATAACATAGGAAATAACTCTAGAGTGTGGATTGGTAGAGTTCACAATTAGTCAGTTTGAGGAGACAAGAAAATTACCTAACACAACAGGCGTTTCAAGGCTAGCTCTAGGACAAGGTAGACACTATGCATAAACAGTAGCTGTGACAATGGTAAGTGCTATCCTATGCCCTTGCCAACCACTGCTCAGTAAACTGCTCCTGTAGCTAACTCTCCAATCTATTCTACCTCAGACACTCCTATATTTCTTCTCCCAGTAGGTCCAATGGTGCTACTTTGCTAACCACACCCAGTTACTGCACTTGATCCCAACTTTTGAGCTAGCTTGCACTTACCCCTATCTCATTATATAACACATACCTTAGCAAGATTTCCTCATTGCAACTGTTACTCTCTACTATTAGGGTATATGTATTAATCAACACTCACCTATTCCTGTCAAACATATGCAGCTGTATTATCTAATTATATTTTTTTCAAGGTATAAAGCATGACTTCCCCATGTAATTGCTACTATACTATAAGTAAGGATAAATTGTCATCTGCGCCCAACTATTTCTGTCAAATATTTTCAACTGTATTGTAATTGTATGTATATATGTCAAGACCTGGGCTACCCATGTCCTCTTCCCACTGTACCCTTCCCCCCAGGACACACCGGGAGATGAGCAGTTCTTGCTCAGTGTGCTTTTCCTGGTGAAACAATTTCAATAAATAAATAAATAAATAAATAAGGCATTCATGGAGCAGTTACTGCACTATCAGGCAACTCTGTTTACAGGTAGGAGAACTGTAGTATGAAGAACTGCCCAATGTCATTGTGATATGTGTGTGTGTGTGTGTGTGTGTGTGTGTGTGTGCGTGTGTATGCAATTTCATAGCTCCAGTATTTAAACTAAACAAAATTCAAATAGCTACCGGGCCATACTTTGAAATGTTTGCCCGTTTCCTCATGGTAACACTTTGAAATGTGCTGGGCTTGGATTCTTTCATGAGTTACCTGCATATGCTCTAGGTAGTTATTTATATTTATGTGTAGTATATCTTTAATTGGGGGGGGGGGTCCCGGGAGGCATTCAGTATGACTGAAGGAGTCCTCTGAATCATTTAGCTGCCACTGATGTTATAAATGGAATCAGCTGAGCCTGGGAGATGCATGAAAAATGGAAGCCTGAAGTTGAGATGGAAAATGTCGATGCAGAGGTTCCTTTAAAACACTCCCAGAGAGAGAGAGCTTTCAGGACACATGCAGCATAATTCCTGTTTTTCTCCATTACTCATTGAGAAGGGGACAAGTGACTTTGATCTCTGCCCATGCTTGGCTCGTGGAGGCCAAGTATGTTACAGTCGTTATGTGCTGCATCTCTCTTGGCTAATGAAGAGTTGTTAACACCCTCCGAAAGGCCCCCATCAGCCTGTTCTCTGAGTTTCTTCCAGGGTCATGGTCATGCTTGTTGATGTGACAGCAGACTGGTGCAGTACAATATCACTGAAGGATGAAGACAAGATGGGGGTATAGTATGTAGGAAGTACATGGGGTGTTAATACATTTTAATCTGCCTCCTTTATATTTTGCTTTACAAAATGTTGGAATGGTGCACTTGAGAAGGGGAAAGTGATGCTAGAAACTGAAATCCTCCATTTAGCGACTGGCTAGGTATAAAGCTGGCTGGCTTAGTTTAGCAGATGTCCTCTCTCTGATGAATTCAGTCCTTGTGAAAGAACATGTTTGAGCTTAAACTGGAGATTAAAGCCTTCACATGATTTCCCCAGGCCAGTTATAGCATGAATAAATGAAAGGCAGGCTGTCTCAGATCTGATGAAGCTCTGGAGAGACCTAGATGGCCAACTGTCTCTCAGGACATGAGGATGTAGTCCTTCCATTTCCATATACATATCATTTTTGGTCTTGGTTGAAATCTGCCAGGTGTGCCAAGTAGTATTATATGTCTGGGTGGTGGTGAGAACGACTCTGTTTCTACTTTTGTTTGGGGGAAAGGAAACCCAAAATATACAACTAATTATCTACTTATGAGGCACAGGGGAGACACGGCAGACATGGGGATGCAAGTAGGTACAGTAGTTCTGGCATGACATAAAGGTACAGCTGGATGCAGAGGGGTATATGGCAAGGCAAGGCAAATTTATTTCCATAGCGGCCTTTCACAAAGGCTCAGGATGCTTTACAATAAATGCAACTACAGACACTAATTAAACCAGACAGCGCATAACAATTAGAGATGCATCAACATGTAATTTCATCAGTGAAACCACAAATTTTGCCACTCAAAATTCGTGCATTCTGCAAATATTTCGCAGGTGCTAAATGTGGAATTTCGCCCGTGAAATGAGGAATTTTGCCAGTGAATAGTGGAATTTTGCCAGTGAATAATGGAATTTTGCCCTAGAGTGGTGAAATTTCATGTTTCCCCAGTGAAATTTCTCATTTTGCTAGTGGAATTTCGCATTTTACATCTGTGAAATATTTTTCAAAATGCGCAAATTTCGTGAAATATTTTGCGTAATAAAATTTGCTGACTTCACCAATCTCTAATAAAAATTCAAACAGTGATTAAAAGTTCAGGGAAAAGCCTCAGCAAAGAGGAATATTTTTAAATTAGACTTAATGGCCTGTACCATGAGGGCAGATCTAACATATTCTGGCAAGCATTCCTCAAAGTGGTTGCTGCCACACAAAATGCTCTATCCTTAGATTGCTGAAGGCTAGAAAAAGGAACAGAAAGCAAGTCCACATTGCAAGAATGGAATGAGCGAGGTGGTAGGGTATAAGAGTATACCGTTAGCACCGTTAGCACAGCAACTATATTAGGATGCGACAATTAGGGTGGCGCAACAACAGCAACAGTGACAGGGGCGATCTTGATTTTAAATCATCCCTGACTTATGCCGTCCTTTGCACACACACACAGTTTCTGCCCCCTCCAGGGCATGCCCTCCCTGGAGGAGGTTATCTTTAGTTTTGTGAAGTGTGGGGGGGAGTGAAGGCCCCCACAAAACAGCACTGTTTTCTGGGACGGCACTTTGGTGCTATACATCCTGAGAGCCACAATGTCTGGTGCCATAATGCCAGGCAGCATATTGCCTTTACCCATATTGGCATCAACAAAATGACTGTCACACCAATAGGGGTGAATCTGGTACTAGGAGGTCTCTTAAGCAGTCTGGTCCCATATTGTGCAGGACCATGAAAATGTCAAGCATATCTTGAAAGTAATGCATCGTTGCATAGGCAGCCAGTGCAGTGCGTGTAGCACTGCTGCAATGTGGTCCATATGAGAACAGCCCACAGTCAGCCAGTCCACAGCAATCTGGACTAGCTGCAGGCATTGCAACAAACCACCAGATAACCCAAGGTATAGAGCATTGTAATAATCAAGCCTGGAGGTGACAAAGCTATAAACTATTGTTGCCAGGTCAGCAGGAACTAGATGACATTTATTCTTGATGATGTTACAATGATAGAAAAAAGCCAGCCCGGACTCTGATGACACCTGTTGATCAGGTATCAACTTGTTGTCCAGGATGACCCCAAGATTCTTAACCACATCTGCAGCTCAGAGTGGCTGACCACCCAGTGAAGGATGCAAGGTCAGTTCATTCATCATACTTGGGCCCTACCTACTAGGCTAGACAATCTTGACCTCAGTCTTATCTGGGTTAAGATATAGCCAGTTTGAGGACATCCAGTTCTTAGTTTCAGTCAAACAACTCTGCAGCACCAGGACCTCATCAAACCCACCAGAAGTTCCATACAGGTAAAGTTGAGAATCATCTGAATAGCAGTAAAACACAACACCATTCCATCTTATGATCTCACCCAACAGCAACATGTACACTAAAAACAACATGGAAGCAAGGAGCAAGCCTTGAGGAACACCACAGGGGAGTACTGAGGTCCTGGAAAGAAAATTACCCAGGGTCACCCACTGCATTCTCCCAATTAAGTAGGACTAAAACCAGCTCAATACAGTGCCAGTGAGTCCCACATAATCCCTCAGGAGACCCAGAAGTACATCATTAACAACAGTGTCAAATGCCACTGAGAGATCCAACAGGAGCATGATGGTACAAATCCCCCAATTCCTCGCCATGAGGAGATCATTCATCACTCTGATGAGGGCAGCCTCAGTGCTGTGGCATGTGTGAAAACCAGATTCAAAGAGGTTTATAGATGTTAAACTGCTCCAGGTGTTTAACAAGTTGCTCAACCACCACCTTCTTGATAATTGTTCCCCAAGAAGGGAAGATTAGAGACAGGTCTGTAATTTCTCAACACATCAGGGACCAAGGAAGATTTTTAAGAAGAGGCCTCACCACTGCCTGTTCATGGGCTGAGGTTAAAATGCCCACCCTCAAGGAACACCCGATAATCTGGGAAATAACTGGACCTAAAACCTTTCAGCACTGCAAAAGAAGCCAGGCAGGTCCAGGGTCCAGTGAACAGCTGGTGGGACACAAACCTGCCATAACTCTGAGAACCTCTTCTGCCAAAACTGGCTGAAACTCTTCCTGGGCAGGTAGAACAACATTGCCACCCTGACTGTGAACATCACTGGCCCATTACAGATCACCTGAGCTGATACACAATCTAATGGAGGACACCTTGTCAGAGAAGAAATCTCCAAATTCATTGCATTTTTCAGCAGAAAAAAACTTGAGTGGACCATGGACAGGATGAATTTACTAACCTGACCAGAGTGAAAAACAGTTGAGGTAGATGATTTCTCCCTACAGCAATTGTTTGTGATAAGAACTCTGTCTTTTTCAGAGTGATTGTTCATTGATACTCACAGTAGTGAGTTTTCAGTGCCAATTTGTCAGCCACAGAGTCGGTCCAGCACCAAGAATGCTCCAGCTTCCATCCCTTAGCCTTTAACACGTGCAGTTCATCACAGTACCCAAGAGAGCTATGTCATGAGGTTAAGGGACGAACATGGTAAGGTGCTAAGGAGTCCAAGGTGGATGTCGGAGCACCATTATAGTCTTCCATGGCATTCTCAGAGCCCTCTGCACAAGCAAGTGTTATGTCTGAGACTTCAAATATCTCCAGGAGCTTGCGAGACTCTAGATTATGTTTCATATTGTACCGGATCATCTCAATGGGGGGGGGAGTGAAAATTAGGAGACCCCACAGAGGAACAACAGAGTGTGATGATCTGACCAGAAGACTGGGTCAACCTTGATCGCAGTTATGTCAAGACCCAATGGGAAGATCAGGTCTAAGGCGTAACCCTCCCAATCTGTACCAGAAGCAACCGCCTGTGTAGCCGTAGAGAATTCATCTGCTGGAGCAGCTGTTGACCAAGGGGTGAGGTCTCATCATTGACCTGTCCATTGAAATCCACCAGTTCCAAAAGTCTAGAGGCATTCAGTGCCAGATCTACAATGAAATCCACCAGCTCCTGCATAAATTACCCCCACATCTCGGTGGATGGTATATAAAAATGATTATGCAACTAACTCCAGGGGCACATCTAGCAGTGAAACATTCAAAAGACCTGAAAGTTTCCATGGGGTTTGCAGTGAGACCCAGTGTGTATTTAAAATATATGGGCATCCAACCCCCTCTGCAGTCCAACCGTGGGCAATGCATTACAGAATACTTGTGTGGGATGTTTGCCTGAAGCATGGGGTTGGATTCATCTCCTAGCCAGGTCTTGGTAATACAAACAAGGTCAGTCAAGGAAATGGCAATGTTATCATACTGTAGATCACTGCTGTTTTATTCGTTAGTGACATAAAGTTACCAAGTACAGCCCGAAGGAGAGGAACAGAGAGAGCCGGATCTACTTCCTGCTTGCTGACATTAAGCAGAGCCCTAGGGATTGGAACCAGATATGGCGGTCCCCATTCTTGCTTCTGTACCCTCCCTGGGCACCTCCTAAACCCAACCACTCCAATCGATCCACTTTGAACATTATATCCAAGCCTTGCATTACGGTTTTTGCACTGCCTACTGAGGATTCCTAGACCTGTTCATCACCTGGAACCTCTGAATGAAGTGTTAATTACATAGAAAGGGAATTATAGCAGGAGGCGCCTGCAACACACACACAGTTAAGCGCCAACAGAAAAACAAAACAATACTTACATTGCCGAGTCAGCACATAAACCATCCAGCCACAACATGAATCTGTCTGTAAAGATCAGTCCAGAGATGCAAGATGTATAAAACAAATATTTTTACTGTTTCCAGTAATCCAGTAAGAAATCCACAGGTAAAACAAACGACCGCATCACAATGATGGCCCCTTGCCCGAGTTCAAAGTCTCACGTCGAACGTTTTTGCGCAATAGCACTTCCTCAATAAACAACGATGGCAGAAAAAGACCAGAGGTCCATCCAGTCTGCACAAGTTCCCTATAATCCCGGGAACTTACTGTTCCTCCAGAACACTAACCCTCCCCATCCTCTCCCTATTCTCCTCCTTGATCCTGTCACCTCCGGTAACTACTATTCCCTTCATTATGTCCCAGCCCTGCTGGAATCCCCTGACGGTTTTAGTACCCACCACCTCAGCCTACAGACTGTTCCAAGTTTCCACTACTCTTTCCATAAAGTAGTACTTCCTTACATCCCTCCTGAACCTACCTCCTGTTAATTTCCATTTGTGTCCTCGTGACCGCAAATTGGTATTCAAGTTAAATACTGTAGTTCCCCGCAGTTCACTTTATTAATTCCTTTAAGGAGCTTGAAGGTCTCTATCATATCTCCCCTCTCCTTTCTGGTCTCCAATGAATACATACTTAGCACCTTGAGGCACTCCTCATAAGATCTACCCTGCTGTCCCTGAATCAATTTTGTTATTCTGTACTGGACTGTCTCCAACCTCTCCTTTTCCTTTTTGAGGTGAGGTCTCCAGGATTGTGCACAGTTCTCTAGGTGAGGCCTCACCAGGGACCTGTAGAGGGGAAGTATTACCTCTTTTTTTCTGCTATCAATACCCCTCCTCATACATCCCAGCATCCTGTTAGCCTTGCTACAAACCATATTGCAATGACTCGATTGCTTACTGTAAGTGAGTTGGTAATGAAAACTCCCAGATCCCATTCCTCAGCTGTAGTTCTAAGTCTCTTTCCTCCCATCCAGTACTCTGACTTGAGGTTCTTTTTCCCTAGGTGCATTACCTTGCACTTTCTAGCACTGAATTTTAACTGCCAGACCTTTGACCTGTCCACTTTAAGTTTTTGTAGGTCTCTCTGCATTTCCCTTATTCCCTTATCACTGTCCACCTTCCCACATAGTTTTGTGTCATCTGCGAAGAGACACAACCTGCCCTGGATTCCTTCTCCAATGTCACTAATGAACATGTTAAGGAGGACTGGACCCAGGACCAATCCCTGTGGAGCTCTGCTCATAACCTCCCTCTCTTCTGATTTAACCCATTGACCACCACTCTCTGCTGCCTCCCCTCTTGCCAGATACCCAACCTGTTCACTATGGGTTTAGCTGCACCCAGGTCTTCCATCTTCTTGAGCAATCATTTATGACGTACTAAGTCAAAAAACTTGCTGAAGACAAAGTAGAGCAGTTCCACAGCTTGGCCTGTGTCTAATTCCTTTGTTGCTCAGTCAAAGAAAACTATCAGTTTAGTATGACAAGAGCTTCTTGCCATGAAACTGTGCTGTTTACTATCTTGAAGCCTGTTGCTCTCCATGTAGTCTATGAGGTCCTCTTTGATCACTGACTCCATCAGCTTCCCAATGATAGAGGTTAGGCTGACAGGCCTGTCGTTCCCTTGTTTCTCCTTATCCCCAACCCCCCATGAAGCGGGACGTCTGTCACCTTCCAATCACTTGGAACTTCCCCAGACCAAAGTGAGCTGTAGAGCAGACATACCAGTGGTTCAGCCAGCTCTGCTGTCAATTCCCTGAGTATTCTCAGATGCAACCCATCTCGTCCCAGGGCCTTATCTATTCAGAAGCCTTTCACTAGTAAACAATGGCTGTCTCATTTCTAGGATTCTGTTAGTGGCCACTTTGATGCCACCCTCTGGCATGGACTCACAGTCCATCTTAGTGAAAACTGAACAAAAGTAGTCATTTAGGATGGCAGTCTTTTGGCCATCCTCCTCTATCACCCTACTCCCTTCAACTAGCCTAATGATTCCCCCACCTTTTTTTTCCTTTTTTCAATATCTGAAAACTGTTGTTCTCCATTCCTGACCCCATCCATAAGATGCAGCTCTGTGTCTGCACTGGCTTCCCTAATGGTCCTCTTTGCCCCCCTATTTTCCTGCAGATAATCCTCCAATTCTATTTCTCTCTGATTTTCCCTGTATTTATAGAAGGCCTTCTTTTTGGCTCTTACCACTTCCCTGTCCCTTGCTGAGAACCATAGTGGTCTTTTAAACCTGTTTTTCTTTGTTACTGTTCTTATGCATTCTTTAGATGTCTTGAGGATGGCCCCCTTAATAACCCCCGATCAGTCCTCCACCCCTACAAACTTGTTCTTGACAAGTTCCCTCATCCTATCAAAGTCAGTCCTTCTAAAGTCAAGGGCTTCAGTTCTTGACTGTGGCTTGCCAGCCCCAAGGGCCAATTCAAACCAAAGTTATAGTCATTGTTCCCCTGCAGCTTCTCTACTCCTACCACTCCCACCATCTCTGAGTTGGTGAGCACCACATCAAGGATTGCAGTCTGCCTGGTGGGTTCCTTAAGTAACACTACACCAGTAGACAGTCCTGTAAGGCATCCACCAAGGTCTGAATTCTGGAGCCCTTGGCAACCAGGATCTTCCAATCAATGTCTGGAGGTTTCAGGTCTCCTGCCACTGTTACTTCCCCGTTTGCTACCCCTCTTTCAAGTTCTTCTGTGAGTTCTCTGTCCCTTTCCTCCC
The DNA here is from genome assembly GCA_016271365.2 of Neoceratodus forsteri. Classification (NCBI taxonomy): domain Eukaryota; kingdom Metazoa; phylum Chordata; order Ceratodontiformes; family Ceratodontidae; genus Neoceratodus; species Neoceratodus forsteri. The sequence continues at coordinate 1,056,840,730 of CM057451.1, read as the reverse complement.
CTTGACATGGAGACCTATATATCACCCTCAAACGTACTTTCCTGTCTGAGGCTGCCATGAGTTGCGCCCATACTGACTCAGCCTCATCACTGCTACCCCTAATGTACCCATCTTCTACCATCTTGATGCCTTCTTTGACAAAAAGGGCAACTCCTCCCCCCTCCACCAGTTCCTCTATTCCTCCTGAACAGTGAATACCCAGGAGCCGTCATATCCCAGTCATTATTATTTGTGGCTCACGTTTCTGTGGTGGCCACAAGGTCCACCTCAGTGTCTATCATCAGCACCTGGAACTCGTTGAGTTTGTTACCTAGGCTTCTGGTGTTAAGGCATACCCACTTCCATCTGACCCCTGCTCTTACTTTGCTACTGTGCCCCTGTTTTCCATGTTTTCTCCCACCTTTGTGTGGCTTTTGCCCTTTGTTTTATCCCTCACTACTACCCATTACCTTGGTCCTGTAAACACTATTGCTATCTTTGTACCCTCTTTGCTGCTACACTTCCCTGGATGTGGGGGAGTGCTGTCTAGGATCCCCTTCTGCTCACCACCCATCATGGTTACCCTAGACCCAGACTCCCCTGTAGTCGATTTAATCCAACAAAAGGATGGCAGTGCCATAGGAGGTATAGGAGGTCTTTGGAAGTAACATGCCTCACAACTAGATGTGTAAGTTTTAATAATAAGATTAATAGTGGTGGGCATAAAATGTATAGTATTAAAAGGGGATTGATCTAAATTTAGTTTAATTATTTAGTAGTATTTACATGACATAGAAGCACAGAATTTGTTGGCAGAAGGAGACCAATGATTCATCAAGTCTGCACGTATTTTACTACCTCACTCCCTGACCTAATCTTATGGTGGGTTGTCCCCCAACCCCCTTCCTCAACCATCCCCTTGTCATGCTGTCTTTAAGAATAATGAGTCCTTTTGGTTTGTCCCAGCTGTATTTAAACCCATTTAAGGAACTTTCCCTTACCACATCCACTGGTAAACTGTTCCCTGACTCTGCCACCTTCTCAGTGAAATAGAACTTCCTCACATCCCACCTGAATTTACCCCACCAGCCTCCAGTCATGCCATCTTGTATCTTTACCCTATTTCTATCAAATACATCCTTCTTATTATTGACTCTGTTTATATTCCTTATAAACTTATATGTTTTTATTTATTTATTTATTGATATCTCGGACGGAATTAATACCTTTTTTTTAGCTAACAGTTCATTTACAAGGATTCCACAAAATTAAAAAATAAAATAAGCATACAGTACAAAGTTAAGATGGTTTGAACAAATATTCTATAAAAACAAAAAGATACAATCATATCCCAGATAATTATTTACAATCAGTACAGCTACAAAGAACCTGAATCACAGAAGGAAACAGGAGGAGAGAGGAGAAAACGGGGGGCCCTGAGTATTACAGAAAGGAGTAGTATCATAAGGGAGCAGCAGATGAAGGGGTAGTTAAACTTAAATGTAGAGGAAGAGGAGTTAGGGGGAAATGTAGAGGAGCAACCCGTGGGATCTTGCCTGTGCAAATGGAGCAAAGAGTGGCAGACACTGGGGTAAGGAACGGAGTGAGGTCGCTACTGGACAAGTATACAGAGGAGGAGGAGTAGGATGAATGTGGAGGAGCCACCCGGAGGCCCTTGTCAATTCAAATGGAGAAGTGGAAGTGGACACGGGGGGGTAGGGAGAAGGGTAGCTTGTGGTAAATGTTAAGTAAACCACTGCTAGGGTCAGCTGAACCAGTGGGGAAGTGGGGAGCAGGGAGTGAGTTGAGACTAACAGCAAGGTATGATTGGGGTGAGGGTTAGGGTATAAGTGCTGCAGATGAGTAGATGTCCCAAATGGAAGACATGTTTGCGTTAGTTATCACAGCTACACATAGTGGTGGCAGTTAGGCAAGCATGAAATTTAAACTTGAAAGGGAAGAATTTGGGTTATGCTAGAATGTCATCATTGAGAGAGTTAAGCCATTTCGGGGCTTTGTAGGTGCAGGATAGTTGCCCTTGTGATGTTCAGTGGAAAGGGACTTGAAGTAGCTTACCACTAGTACCCCTAGTTTGCCTGTGACTGATAGAAGAACAGAGGAGGCCCTGTACACCAGGAGGTGAAAGGCCTAGGGTGGACTTCTTAGCAAGCAGGCAAACCTGATATATGACCCTGTTTTACAGGTTGAATCATCCAGATCGAGTGTAGAGCTCGCAGTTATGGGTTAACCGGTGAGCACCTAATATAAGCCTACAGGCTTTGTTTAAGGCTAATTTGATTCTGTTAAGAGCTGAGGCAGTTTCTGCCCCATAGACTACCAGTCCATAATCAATTATTGCAGGACTGAGCTAGAGACTTCTAGCTTGAGTGCCTTATCCGTGAGGTAGTGTCTGTGCCTATATAGCTGATCAATACACGAGTTAGCAGCCTTGGATGATCCCTAGGTATTTAAAGGTATTGACCATCTCTAACGGCGTGTTCCAGTTATTTAGAATCTTAAGGTGATGGGACCTATGTCTGTTATGCAATGAAGCAAATAGCATCGTCTTTATCTTCTTGTAGTCTAGAAGGAGCGTGGATTTGAGGAACCAGGCCTGCACTGCCATGAAATTTGCCTGCATTTGTTTTTTTAGGACTTCAGGCTTTGAATGACTAGAGAACAGCATGGCATCACCTGTGTACAAAAAGACGTTGTTCAGACATGCCTTATGAAGGTTATTTATAAACAGACTAAACATCGGTGGGGGCCCAAGACTGACCCTTGTGGGACCCCTGTGGTAACATTTCAATGATCCGAGGGAACATCAAGTATTTTTACTTGTTGCACACATCCTGTGAGGTAGCTCTGGAACCAACCTACGGATTCAGTAGAAACACTTGTATTGGCCAAGTCACATAGTAGTAACTCATGACTGCCCATATCAAAGGCCTTGGTGATGTTGATGTAGGTAGCCCCCACCAAGAGTCCATGATCAAGTGCATCATGGATGCAGCCAGTGAACTCCACTATCGCTGTTTTTGTGCTGTGTTGTTTCCTGAAACCATGCTGTTGCTGACATAGTTGCATATATTTGTCAAGTCAAGTTGGTCAAAGACAAGTCCATATACAGGGACATCTCAGATGTTCACCAGCATGCGATGTTTCTATCATGTCCTCTCTCACATTTGACCTCAAGTGAGTACATATACAGGGATATCTCAGATGTTAACCAGCATGCAAGCGAACATTTGGCATTGACAAATGCTTGTTTTTTGCTGAAATAGTCACCATGTACTTTCCTGAAGTAAAACCGCTCAAAAGTCACCTCAGCATACCCAGATCTCAGTATATGTTTAAAAACTTTAAACAAGCCATCTAACCCCATCCACCCCCACTCCCACCTAATTCGCAATATATTGTATGTAATGGCATGCTAATAGTACTTGAATGTCAGATTTGAAACAGAATCTTTGAATCCCAATCATTGAAAAAAACAAAATGTTCAAAATCACGTCAAATCTCAGATTCATTTTCTCCCTCATCATAATAAAGGTTCCTCTTAATTGCAAGTGTAACCCCCCTACAAATGGGGGTTCCCGAAAAGTCTTCCTTGGGCTTGTCTACATCCTCACTGCCAGGCTGGTGTCCTGCATTTTAGTAGTTTAAATGTTATTGCCAGAGAGTGCCTGTATAGCCTGTGTGTATTGTCTTTTTAAGAGCAGCCTAGATTGCAGTTATAGTTAATCTGGGAGGGGGGCTGAGTACTTTTATGCTCGAGTCTCACCTGAGCTGCCAGATAATTGCTCCATTTTTGCCATCGCTATTTGCGCAGAGGGAGCTCTGCTAGAAGATGTACTTGTTTGCTGATCATTTATTAGAATAGTAATAATATTGCAGTTTGTCTAACCTGCCTTCTTTGCAGCATGGACATTTCTGTTTATCTCAACCATCTTGGTCCTGGACTGCTGAAATGGGCCAATCAGTACCTTTGGGGACTCTAAAATGGAGCCTGTCCCCAGGGGCTTTGTGGTAGCAAAATTCTGTAGGAATTGTAGTTTTGGGCTTTTGGCACCTAAATGAACCTGGAGGAGGAGCCCTTGTTGTGACTGACAAACAGATCTGCCAACTAAACCTCTTGGATCCTGGGGAAAGTCCCAGACTGCTTGCAGTTTTAGTTCAGATCTGAGTTGGGAAGTGAAGGAATAACAGCCTGAGCTAATTGAGCAGCAATGCTGTTTTGGTCTGCCTGTCTTCCTGCTGTCCCTGAGAGGGAAAATAGAGTTGATTCGGATGGAATCCGAGTTGTGAGAATGATTTAAACCACTGGACTGTGACCAGGCTTTAACCTGAAGAAGATCGAAGATTTGCTGAATGCGATCGGCCTGTCAGGATTTCCAGACACCTCTGAACTCCCGGTTGGTGCAGAGACTCTGTAACTGTGACCGGATAGCAATCTGCCTGGTACAGTAGAATTCCTCACATGTAAATGTGCTGTGTGCTGTTCATGGGTCATAATTTGGTTCCCCACTGTGTGCTGAACTGTGTTCTGCTTGCTGGAGGCTGCATCCAGCTCCTACTGACTGAATCCGTAACCATCTCCATTTGGCCTGGGCCTTGCCACACTGGCCCAGCCAGAATACCCGCTACACAGAGAAAGTCATCAATGAAAGACCTGCCTGGGGATCAGCCCCTTGCTCAATGCCTTGAACAGGAATGATGCCTTGGTGATTCGTGTGGGCCCTGCTTCTCCTGGCACTCCAGCTCAACAATGTGCAGGCTCGATTTCGTCCTGCCTGTGTCCTATATTGGGTATCATGAGTACATATCAGAGTAGCTCCCTGCAACAACAGCTAAACCTAAAGTGTTGTCATCTGCTTGTCTTGTTGCCTTTTCTTTCATGAACTGAGCCCTCTGGCTCCGGATTACAAATAGTGTGTTTTGTGCATGTTGCTTTCTTCCATCAAAGGGCCCCAACCAGCTGCGATGCCGGCCTACCACGGGCAACGTTCCTGGCTAACCCACTGTCTTCCTACTTGGGTACCTAGAGTGTGTGACTGTGTAGGGACTCTGAAGTGCATGCATAACTGTCTGATTGATATAGCCTTTAAGCAAGTCAACCTGATTAAGCCCCTCCCTTGTTCAAGTTCCCTGAATAAGTCAGATCTAACTCTTTTTGCATTTAACCTGACTGTGGTTCAAGTTTGTGCTAAAATTACTGTACTGTTGCTATTTGCTGTGCATAATCTTGTTTTACAGGGTGTCCCCAGGGTCAAGCTAGAGGAATCAGCCCTGGTGTTAAGTGAAAACAGTGTGGGTAATTGTATTGTGAATAAGGGTCATTGTGAAAGTGATTATTGTGTATTATTCAGGCCACTTGAAGGGACAGAGGGGAGTTACAGTGTCCTGGAGGACTGTGCCCAGGTTAGCATGACCACTAAAAACCCTGACCTCCAAGTGGAGGCACCCATTTCAGTACCAAGGCCCATTAACCTGCTACTAGCCAAGCAGGCAGGGGTAGTTGCCCTTGGGATAGCGCCACCTGGGTGTAACCCCAGGGATTGGGTAGATGGTATTTTTGTGCTATTAGCACTGTGCGGTGCCTCCATATGTAACCCCCTACCTGGGACCTGGGCTCAGTGAGAAAACTGTTGCTTGGTATTTTGGCTAGGTTTGACTTATAGTCAGGGGCACCCAAGTAACTCCAGACACAGGAAGCAATAACCGTAATGTCCAAACCAGGAGTGGGATTCTAGAGTGTGGCTTTTATTCACAACCAACAGAATAACAAAGCATAGATGGTCCCCCACAGGGCTACACTCTTGGTAATGCAGATTTATGGAGATCAGAACATATTCTCTTTACACACTGAAACTCTCAGGTTTAGAAACAGTCTGGGCACTCAGCCCGAACTTGTACTCTTCTCTGGATTCCCTGGCCTGGCACATCCGACCAGCCTTGTACTACTTCCCTGCATGGCACATCCGGCCAGCAGCTGGACCACTTTCCATATGTCATGTAACATTTCTCGGTGGCTCCCTAAACCACCCATGAGCACATACAGGCTTCATAAGGGAAATTCTTCCATCTAATCCCATGTCTGTGAACTTCCTCCAAGCACTGGCCAAGTACCCGAGAGAAAGCAACAGGTGTCCCAAAGCAAACCCGTAGAGGTGAATCTGGTTACTCCTGATGGGGGGGTCTCCCACCTCTTGCTCCCATAATTCATACCTGGGCACTCCTTTGTTCTAAAACACCTCTTCCATGAAAAATTCTAATGACTGTAGATTATACTTTTAAATGTAAATCACATTCAATCTTCAGTCTCTGAAACATCCAGTGTGCTGACTTGATACATACTTGTTAAGTGGCTATGTCCATTTCTGTAGACCCCCACTGATTAAAGATGTGCAAATCCCACACTCTTTAAGCACTGTACTTGGCTGTCCTTTCCTGACCCACAGTAGCAGATACTTAAAACAACAGTCTCTGGTGAAACACTGGCCCTTTAACAGAGCTGACTCACTCCTGAGTTGCAGGTGCCCCACAGGCTTCTTCTAAAAAGAAAACACACATGTTTTTGGTGCCTCAGCACAAATCTTCAAAGCAGCTTTCTCTCTTCACCTAGCCGGGCCAAGGGATTGCCCATGGAAGCTGGCTGTTGCCTCCCCCCATCCCTGCAGGGATGGGGCGCTGAACCAACTGGGGAGTGGTCTTTACCACTTCAAACATATTCTTCTGTGTCCTTCTTATGGTGAGAATGCACACCAAAACAAAACAGCAGCTCTATATCAGAGCTGAAGGCTCTGGGGGCCTGCCTATAGCAGAACACTTCCTTCCTCTTGAACACTGTCCTGAAGACTGATTTCAAAACCTCCCAAAATACTATTTAACTCCCAGCTGCAGCATTCCAGCGTGGCTTATGTTGCTGCAAGAATTTTAAATGATGTAATCACTCAGTTTCAGCTGAGACTGAGAACAGAGTGAGACAGTGTAAAATCCATTTAACTGGAGTTTCACCAGCTGCCTTCTCTGCCTGCCACTAGATCTATCTGGGATTCTTGTAAACCCAGGTGTTAGGGGGTTTACACTCACCCTTGGCAAGGAAAATAACTGTCCTCAGTCATTACTAACCCAGGCTAGGCCATCCTACCCTCTGTGCTATCTATGGAGAGGGGTGATCAGGCACCCTCCTACCATGTGCTAGGCACAGGCAGGCAACACTAAGGGCTCAGAGACCATTGGCTGACACATCAGCCTCTACTCTAAGATCTTACTATGGACACCTAGTGGCCTTGGTAGAATTGTCCAAAGCATAGCTCTGATAGATAAGTACTGTAGCCCCTATTGCCAGTCAGGACCATAGCCTGTCTATCCCCCCTAGCCCTCTAGGGAAAACCTATCTGCCTCTAGCCCAAATACCCAGAACAAAACAAACAGGGGAACCTCCCCCAACCTTGGACATCTGCAACCAAACACAAGGAGCTAATGCTATACACTGAACATTACTCCCACACTCCCCCACAACCATACCTATGGAAGTAAAAGTTACACACAGAAAACCACAACCTTCTGTACTTTAAACACTACACACTCTAGTACTACTAAGGAACTCTGCTGAGTTCCTTCTCCTCTTCTTGTCTTCTCTTCTTGTCTTCTTCAGGAACACCTGAAAGAAACAGAGAGAAAAACAACACAGACTCCTAATCTGCATGCACAGTCTATCTAAAACCCCTACCATCAAAACACTGGAGAATCCCAAAAAACATTTTTTAGAAAAGTAAAAAACAGTATAAACAGTAAAAACAGTAGAAAAACAATGCCATTATTTACAATACACATAACTTGGGGGATGGAGTGCCCTAAAAGTCCCTTCTAGTGACAACAGTGCCCGAAGGCAAGTCCAATAAAGAGTCTCTCCTGGGCTGGAGCCCGGGTGAAGCACAGTTCTAGCAGGCTAAAGTCCCGAAGGGGAGAGTCTTTGATGACAGTTCAAACATCTAGAGTCTGCTAGTGTAGGGTGTGTACTGCAATGTCATAAGCATAGAAAAGTCTGGACTTACCAGTCCCTTGTAGAACGAAAATGGTACACCACCTGGTCCTCTGCTGAAGACTCTCCCTGGCAGCATTCTTCTGATACAGCTGGGCGGACATCTTCTGGAAAATGACAGGATGGCACATCTGGAAACTGCTGGGTTGATGTCATCTAGAAGATGGAACCTTGGAACAGGAAAAAAGGAAAAACACCTAGTCTGAAGTCATCCAGAATTCCAGGCGATGAATCAGGATACAGCTGGGCTGGTGTCCTCTCTGGATATGAAGTCATCTGATGGGCCAGTCAATGGAATCTGGAAAGCCAGTACACTGCAAGACTGATGAATGTGGGGCACCTGGTTCCTGGAACACCAATCTGGTGGAACAACATAGGTACGGCAATGGCTGGATGGCAGCACTGGCTACCAGTGCTCTGCTCTCCACTTGGTAGGCATGGGCACATTCATAGGTTGGTCTTTGCATTGTGGCCAATAGCACAATGGGTCAGGTGCATGAATTATTACCCCATCTGGATGCTCATAATCCACACTGTGAAATGTTTCATGTCCCTCTCCATCCACTATTCGAACGGTGTCAATAAACAGTGTCCTGCCCACTTTCCACTGGCTGAATTTTACTTGAAACACTGTGTCTCTGACATACTTGTTTGCACCAGGATACACATGTTTTATTGCCTCTTTCATAATCCAGGATTTCCTGCTTTTTTCAATCTCCTCCCAGACTCTCTGAGAAAATGTAGGAAAGGACATCCCATAGATTTAATTCACTTTCCTATGAACCAGTTTTTCCTCTTTACTGCTCTTGGTTAACCTGCAATCTCTGGCCTGGCTTGGGGGTGGCCAGACCTGGTTCTTCCAGCTATGTATACTCAATGTGACATAGAATGGATCTTTAACTCTTCCTTGTGGGGGCAGAGCTGTAGAGTCACTACTCTCTTCTACCATTGGTTCCTCTGAGGCAAGAGCTTGAGGCTGGGGATCCGTACCTTCTTCACAAGGCCACATAGGTTCCCCCTCTTCTTCTTCCTCACTAAGAATCTGTGCCCAGGAGTGAGTAGTCATCTTCACTCCTGAGACTGTTCACTCTTCGCTGGGTGCGGAGGTCAATACCTCCCATTCAAAGGCCACCCTCGTCTCGTCTTCACCTATGAGGCTTGGGCTGGGCCCCTGACTCCAAGGGTCTACTGATGCTCTTCCTGCTATGTATCTCTGTGACTCAGACTCTGAAACATCAGTACATTGTTCTGTCTGTAAATCTGCACCCTATTGCTTCATGCCACACTCTGAAGGGCCTTCCTTTTCAGGTTCCACCTGGTGCTGTGTGCTGCCAACTGCAGGTTCTTGAAGCTTTGTCCATGTGAGAGCCAAATAAATTTTGGGTGCTTTAGTCAAACCATATTTCTCTAGGCACCCAGCACAGTGAGGCACCATGAAGACGTCCCTTCCAGCATTTAAGCACATCACACATACTCATACTGGATATCCAGGAATTGCCACATGAGGAGGCAAGCGTCCCCCGTAGTAATATTTATCAATGTCTCTCAACTTGTTAACTTCTTCTACTATCATAGCCCGGAAGTGATCGGGGTAATGGGCTGGTCCCGAAGCCATGACTGCAGAGAAAAACAAATAACACTCACTGTTATTGCAAATCCCACTGGGTTAGAAAACCTTTTACAAAATGGCTCCCTTGCTGCTGTGTTTACTTTACTACCCCACACTGTAATGGTGGTGGCAGCACTCCTGCACATCAACATTCTGTCCATGACTCAAGCCACTGCGCTTCCGATTTACACACTCTTCTGACAAATTTTGCTCAAACTGCACAAACTTGCACTGTTCTCTCCTAGCACATTTATATGATTTTACTGGACTTCTCATTCACTTTTAATCACTGTTCTAGCTTAACGTCCCACCAAAGCCACAGTATTTCATCATCGCACAGGATTGCCTGTATTTCTTGCTGCATCTCTCATACAACTCATGGTCTCTCACATGGCTCTGAAAATTATACTGTTGCTGAACCTATAATTATGCTCACAGTCTGTTGCTTAGAATTCTTGCTTTAGCTTAAAAACTTGCACAGTCCTTTGCAAAACCGATCCACTGCTACACACAGATTCAGCTGGTTTTAGTTAAAATCACACAGTTTGAGCTATTAGCTTGGTTAGTACTCACTGTTATCAGTAGCTTGTTTTGTCAATGGAAAAACGGCCTGCAGCCAGTCTTGGAGGCCTCTGGAAAGAAGTGGTCTGGCAGTCCTGCCAATTGTCCCTCTGAACACCACGCTTTGTTTCCAAACGATTGATATGCGGGTTGAGCCCACATTTAAACAGAAAAAGTTTGATTTTAATTATTTTACAGCGTTTTCAGTCACCGCAACACTCCTCCTATCAAGCCTGCTCGCTCACTCCACTCACTCTCCCTCTCGAATGCTGTGCAGTCGCTCTAGAGCTGGCTTGGGGTTGGGACTGACTGCAGTCTCACTAATCACTCGATGCCATGCAAATGAGCCTCTTTCCTCTCGAGCTCTTTATCCTCCACGGCGATCGTCAAGCAGGCAAAATTTAAACTGCAAACCATACTTTTTTTTCAACTATAGCTCCTTGGCGGGAACACCATTTCAACCATTTATCATGGCACTTTAGTCAGCAACTGTTCTTAGTCCATACCACAAGCATTTCCAACATCTAAGGCACAAATCTTCTTTTGCTACCCACAGTTTTCCACACTTTTCTCTGTCACACAGTACTTTTAAAAGCTGACAAACGCTGTCATTTGATGCAGGACAAGGGCATACACCCTTGAGCTTTACTGCTCCTTGGTAAACAGTTGGCATACTTACAGCAGCACATAGACAGCAACACACAGCGGCACATTCAGTTGGCAATGCTTCTAGTTTTTGGGCTACCTACTGTCAGACAGCCAAAACGCTAGCCACTATCCGAGCAACCTTTCTTGCACTATCTCCCAAAATGAAAGCCAAATCCCAGTGGTGGCCAACAATTTGTAACCCCAGGTGCTGGGTTGATGGTATTTTTTGTGTTATTAGCGCTGTGCGGTGCCTCCATATGTAACCCCCCTACCTGGGACCTGGGCTCAGGGAGAAAACTGTTGCTCAGTATTTTGGCTGGTTTGACTTCTAGTCAGGGGCACCCATGTAACTCAGGACACAGGAAGCAATAACTGAAATGTCCAAACCAGGAGTGGGATTCTAGAGTGTGGCTTTTATTCACAACCAACAGAATAACAAAGCATAGATGGACCCCCACAGGGCTACACTCCTGGTAATGCAGATTTATGGAGATCAGAACATATTCTCTTTACACACTGAAACTCTCAGGTTTAGAAACAGTCTGGGCACTCAGCCCGAACGTGTACTCTTCTCTGGATTCCCTGGCCTGGCACATCTGACCAGACTTGGACTACTTCCCTGCATGGCACATCGGGCCAGCAACTGGACCACTTTCCATATGGCATGTAACATTTCTCGGTGGCTCCCTAAACCACCCATGAGCACATACAGGCTCCATAAGGGAAATTATTCCATTTAATCCCATGTCTGGGTACTTCCTCCAAGCACTGGCCAAGTACCTGAGAGAAAGCAACAGGTGTCCCAAAGCAAACCCGTAGAGGTGAATCTGGTTACTCCTGATGGGGGGGGGTCTCCCAGCTCTTGCTCCCATAATCCATACCCGGACATTGCTTTGTTCTAAAACACCTCTTCCATGAAAAACTCTAATGACTGTAGATTATACTTTTAAATGTAAATCACATTCAATCTACAGTCTCTGAAACATCCAGTGTGCTGACTTGAGGCATACTTGTTAAGTGACTATGTCCATTCCTGTAGTCCTCCACTGATTAAAGATGTGCAAATCCCACACTCTTTAAGCACTGTACTTAGCTGTCCTTTCCTGACCCACAGTAGCAGATACTTAAAACAACAGTCTCTGGTGAAATATTGGCCCTTCAACAGAGCTGACTCACCCCTGAATTGCACGTGCCCCACTGGCTTCTTCTACAAATAAACCACACATCTTCTTGGTGCCTCAGCACAAATCTTCAAAGCAGCTTTCTCTCTTCACCTAGCTGGGCCAGGGGATTACCCATGGAAGCTGGCTGTTGGCTCCCCCCATCCCCGCAGGGATGGGGCCATGAACCAACTGGGGAGCGGTCTCTACCATTTCAAATGTATTCTTCTGTGTCCTTCTTATGGTGAGAACACACATCAAAACAAAACAGCAGCTCTATATCAGAGCTGAAGGCTCTGAGGGCCTGCCTACAACAGAACACCTCCTTCCTCTTGAACACTTTCCTGAAGACTGCTTTCAAAACCTCCCAAAATTCTATCTAACTCCCAGCTGCAGCATTCCAGTGTGGCTTATGCTGCTGCGAGAATTCTAAATGATGTCATCCCTCAGTCTCAGCTGAGACTGAGAACAGAGTGGGACAGTGTGAAATCCATTTAACTGGAGTTTCTCTAGCTACCTTGCCTGCCTGCCACTAGCTCTAACTCGGATTCTTGTAACCCCGGGTGTTAGGGGGGTTACATAGGGGTTACACAATAATTCAACCAGCGCAAAACTGCTTTAGGCAGTTCAATTTAAGCAGTCATCTGTGTGTCTTATGGCCAGGCAGACAGAGAGGTGGACATTGCAGCCATCACAGAAACATGGGCCACCCAATACAATGAGTGGGACCTATCTGTACCAGGTTACAGTTTATTTTGTAGGGATAGGGTGATTGAGAATGGAGGGTGGGTGGAACTATATGTGAAGGAAGGACTGAAGTGTGTAAGGGAGGAAGGGGAGGATGGTAGTACGGAGTCACTTTGGATGTAAATCCAGCATTCCAAGAATAGGACTCTCAGAATGGGAGTGGTGTACAGGCCAACCTCTCAGATGGAGGAGTTACACAGAGAACTAGCGGAACAGATCAGGAGGACCTGTGAGAAGAGTAGTGTGGTGATTGTGGGGGACTTCAACATGCCAGGAGTGGACTGGAGTATCCCAACAACCAGGAATAGAAGAGAGCAGGTACTGCTGGATGCCTTCCAAGGCAGCTTCCTGATGCAAATGGTCAGTGTTAGGTTAGGGAATACCCTTGATCTTGTGCTGACAAATTGGGAGTTTGTGAGGGAAATTGGAGTGGAAGAACCACTGTCATGGAGTGACCACCACTCAGTATGGCTCACATTGGATATGGGCAAGGAAGGAGTAGAATCTGGCACAAGAGTGCTGAACTACAGGAGGGCTGACTTTGGGAGGATGGGGGAAGTGGTAAAAGGGTACCTGGGCAGAATTCAACCTAGCATGGGCACTAACCAGAGGTGGGAGCTCATAAAGCTGGGGATAGTGGAGGCAACCAGAACCTGCAGCAAAGCCCAGAGCAAGAAAGCTAGGGCTAAGAAAATGAGCTGGATGAGCAAGGAAGTCATGGAAAAGAAAAGGAGGAAAAAGATTTGCCTTTAGGAGGTACAAGAAAACAGGGGGGGTGAGGACAGGGAGGAGTAACTGAAGGAATCGAAGGCAGTGACAAGGACAATAAGGAGAGCTAAGGCATCTATGGAGCTCAGGCTGGCACAAGGTATTAAGAAGGGGGAGAAGGACTTCTTTAGGTACATCAGGGAGAAAAGGAACTGTAAGGACCACATAGTAAGGATTAGGAAGGAGAGGGGTTGGTGGAAGCAGGGTGCGATGAGGCAGAGGTGCTACATGATTACTTCTGCTCGGTATTTACTAAGGAGATGAGTGGGGGTGATACCCAAAGGAGGAGGATGGCAGAAATGGGGGGGGAGGGGGTGACATACAGGGAAATCATGGAAGGCAGAGTTCTGGAGGGTTGAAAGCACTGAGGGTGGACAAAGTGCCAGGACCAGATGGCATCCACCCCACGGTACTGAAGGAGCTGGCAGAAGTCCTTGTGGGACCTTTGGCAGACCTATGTAATGCCTCACTACACTCAGGGTGTGTACCTCAGAATTGGAGGATGGCTCATGTGGTGCCCCTCCACAAGTGTGGTCCCAAGGATGAACCGGGGAACTACAGACCAGTGAGCTTCACATCCATCGTGGGTAAGCTGATGGAGACTATCCTGAAGGAGAGGCTGGTGGCTCTCCTAGAGGCCAAATGACTACAGGACAGCAGACAGCATGGATTCATATGTGACAGATCCTGCCAAACCATCCTGGTGGAGTTCTGTGACTGGGCAACTAGGCAATTGGACAGGGGCCATGCAGTGGATGTCCTGTATCTGGACTTCAGTAAGCCATTCAACTTGGAGCCACATGGGAGGCTAAGATGTAAGTTAGAAGGCACAGGGGTGGGTGCAAAGCTGGTGAGATGGGTAGGGAACTGGCTTCAGGGAAGGCAACAGAGGGTGGTGGTGGGTGGGGAGCTCTCATTCCCAAGGGTAGTGACAAGCAGTGTTTCACAGGGCTCAGTGTGGGACCAGTGTTGTTTGGGATATTCATTGCAGACATATCATTGGACATCAAGAGCAAGATCAGTCTGTTTTCTGATGACACCAAGATGGGAGCAGTGGTGGTTGACCTAGGGGGATGGCAGGGGTTGCAGAATGATCTGGCAAAGCTGGAAACCTGGTCAGACACCAGACAACTGGGATTTAATGCCAGAAAGTGCAAGGTGCTGCATTTTGGGGTGAAGAACCCAAAGAGGAGTTACCAGCTGGGGGGAGGAGTACAGCTAGCCAAGACAGAAGAGAGAGAAGGGTCTGGGGGGGGGGCTCATTACAGGGCCTTTGAACAACTCAGTACAATGTAGCAAGGCAAGTTGCATTGCAAGGGGGTATATCCTTGAGGAGGGAGAAGGTGATTCTGCCACTGTATAAGTCATTAGTTAGACTGCATCTGGAGTACTGTGTGTAGTACTGGCACCCATATCTGAAGAGGGACATTAAGTTACTGGAGGGGGTGCAGCACAGGGTGACAAAGATGATCAAGGGGCTGGGGACATATCATAAGAAAGGAGGCTGAGGGATTTGAACATGTACTTGCTGGAGGAGAGGAGGGATGGGGGGACATGATTGAAACCTTTAAGTACATGAAAGGAATAAACAGGACAAGTACAGAGGAGCGTTCAAAGTAAGGGAGGGGAGGGACACCCGGGGCCATGATATGAGACTGGAGGGAGGGAGGAAGGTTCAGGGGGGAAATGAGGAAACAATTTTTTACAGAGAGCATGGAGGCTTGGTGGAATGCATTGCCGGGCAGAGGTGGTATCCAGTAGAACAGTGGACTGCTTCATAACGGGTTGGAACAGGGCAAGGGGGAGGGTCAATGGAGGGAGGGTGGAAGGAAGGGGTAGCTGTGGAATGAGGGGTGCTAGCTGCACATTGGAGCAGACTAGATTAGACGTCTAGGCCTTTATCTGATGGCAAATTTCATATGCTCATTTGTTTGTAGGATTGAGGGTGCCGAGGAGACAGCTGTGCAGCCACCAATATGCTGAAATTTTGAAAGCTGCACCAGGAGTTGGCACATGGCATGTCACTGGGAGCATGGATCCATACCATGGTCTGTGCCATAGGCACATGGGGCTACTGTCAAAGTTTAGCAGTAGCTCAAAGTCTTTTGTTGCCTAGTCTCACTTATGGTCTTATACCTTATTCTGCGGTGAACAAATGTAACATAAATAACTGGAACACCAGTAGTAACCAATTCCCCTTTTTCTCCTCATTCCTTCCCCTTACCTATCTCCACACTTACCCTATAGCTCAAGTCGACACCTAAGCCCCCTCTCCATTCTCCCCCCTTTTCTCATTCTGTACCTGACTACTTTTCTCACACACACCCTACTCTGTCCCCCATAGAGCGCCTCTCCCTTTCCTGGTAACGTTCCCATCATATCAACCACCCTTTCCACTCACCCCTCTTTTCCTTCTCCACCCACTCCATCCCCTCCTCAACTTATATAACTCTCCCCCTCCCGTTCACTTCTTCACTGTTGCCTCCTGTCAAATGCCAATGCCTGTCTGCATAACTCACATCTCTGCAAAAAAAAAAAAAAATACCACTGAAGCTTAATTGTCAGAGAGAGAGTCCCCTGGAAAACAACACACAGACAACTTCTTAGTGGGTGCTCGACTAGCGATTAGTTTATTTTATACTTCCACATCATTTTCTTTACTTTGCCATTTTAAATTACGTATTTACAAACTTGGTTCATCATTCCCCACATTACCAATCATAATGTCCAACAGTTAATATTCTGTACAATTACATAGATTCCAATTGACATTTATAAATGTCTCTGGTTCTCCTGTCATCTTCTTGGGCTCCGGATGCTTGTAAAGCCCGTTACCCCTTCTTCCCCTTTTTCTTGAACTGTCTGTTGTCCATTGTCTTCTCGGGGTCAGGACGCTTGAAAAGCCCAATACCCTTCTCCTTTTCCCATTGCTAAACCCTCCTTGGTTCTGGATGCTGAGCGGCAACTGGCCCCCCCCCCCATTTGGTTAATTTCTTATTGTACGCCTCCTTTTTCATCTGCCTCCACATCTGGGCATCTGTTCCTGACCCATGGATCATACCTGCCCCCCTCCCCCATTTTGTTTATCCCAAAGATTTCCCTCTCCATCACACTCCTTCAGAGTCCCTTTTCTTTATTCTGTGACCTGTTACCCTCTTGCTGCAACCCTTTCCATGTAATTTCTGCCTCCCCTAGAGTGGCGTCTCACTGAACTTTGCTTCCTGTTGGCCCATTCTGCCAACCCTTGTCAACTGGAGCTTACCTCCCCATCTCCTGTCACCCTCTTGCAGTGACCCGGTGCACTGCTTCTCCCACTTACCCTTGAGTCCTCACCCCCTGGTAACCAACCTACTGGGCGAGTGGGTGGGTGCTAAATTCAGGTCCCAGCAAAAGAGAGGGAGCCCTTGCTCTGTTGGCACCTAAATACCCCCTAGGCCACCCCAACCATCCCCTATCCAATCCTTATCTGCTTTAACTGCCCTGTCATATTTGTCATCGAGGGATAGAAACATTGAAACATAGATTTTGACGGCAGATAAGGACCGCTTGGCCAACCCAGTCTGCCCATTTCCCTACCTATTGGATAAGCTGCAGATCCTAGTTAACCAGCAGCCTACTTCTTCCTACCCCCACCCCCTAGAATTGCCTTATGACTGTCCCATGCATGCTTGAATTCCACCACTGTTTTTGACTCCACAACCTCCTCCGGAAGTCCGTTCCATGCATCCACAACCCTCTCTGTGAAAAAATACTTCCTTAAATTACCTCTGAGCTGCCCCCCTTCTATCTTCAAATTGTGCCCCCTTGTTCTTGCACACCTCTTTTTTTGAAATATGCTACCCTCTTGGACTTTGTTGATTCCCTTGAGATACTTGAACGTTTCTATCATGTCCCCCCTCTCCCTCCTTTCCTCGAGGCTATTCATATTCAGCTCCTTAAGTCTCTTTTCATATGTCTTCTGGTGCAGACCCTGCACCATTTTAGTTGCCCTCCTCTGGACAGCCTCCATCCTGTCTATGTCCTTGCGGAGATTGGGTCTCCAGAACTGCACGCAGTACTCCAGATGGGGTCTCAACAACTGTCTGTACAAAGGGATAATAACTTCCTGTTTTCTACTGGTGATGCCTCTCCCTATGCATCCCAGTATCCCCCAGCCCTCCTTGCTGCCCTCTCACATTGCTTGCCCACCTTTAGGTCATCTGATATGACTACCCCCAGGTCCCTTTCCATTTTTGTTGTTGTTAGTATCTCACCCCCCATTGTGTACTCTTCCCCTGGGTTTTTGTTTCCCAGGTGCATTACCTTGCACTTCTTAGCATTAAATCTAAGCTGCCATACATTTGACCATTCCACTAACCTTGCCAAGTCCCTTTCCATCCTTTCCACCCCACCCTGTGCATAAACTCTGTTGCAGATCTTTGTGTCATTTGCAAAGAGACATACTTTTCCTTCCAGTCCCTCTGCAATGTTGCTTATAAAGACATTGAAGAGGACCGGTCCTAATACTGAACCCTGCGGTACCCCACTAGTAACCCCCCTTTCTTCTGAGTTGACTCCATTTATTATTACTCTCTGTGTCCTATTCTCCAGCCAATTCTTTACCAAGGCTGTCATCTTGGGACCCACTCCCAGGCTGGCTAACTTGTATATTAATCTTTTGTGTGGGACTGTGTCAAATGCCTTGCTAAAGTCTAGGTAGGCCATGTCCACAGCCCCTCCCTGATCTACTACTTTGGTCACCCAGTCAAAGAAATCTATCAGATTCGTCTGGCATGACCTTCCCGCTGTGAATCCATGCTGCCTAGGGTCCTGTGCCCCTCTGGCCTCTAGATACTCGACAGTTCTTTCCTTCAGAAGTGATTCCATCATGTTCCCGATCACTGAGGTTAAACTAACAGGTCTGTAGTTTCCTGCTTCTGCCTTGCTCCCACTTTTGTGAAGGGGAATCACATCTGCCCTCCTCCAGTCTTCGGGTACCACCCCATCCTCCCATGATTTGTTAAAAAGGGTAGTCAGTGGTGTCACTAGTTCTACCCTTAGTTAAGTTAAGTTAAGGAAGTTAAGTGACTTGCTCGGGGTCACACAGTAAGGACTGTAGGATTCAAACCCAGGTCTCCAGATTTGCAGCTTAGAGCCTTAAACCACTGTGCCGTACTGCCTCCCACTGGACACCAAGTATGTGGATAAGCAATTCATTGGATTCCAGGGCAAATGGACCACCAGAGAAGACCAGTAAAGAATGGTATAGTTTATACATATATTAACATGCCAATGGAGCAGTCTTAAGTCATTTGGAGAGGAGGGTGGGGGACAACTTCAGCAGTAGCACCATGTGCCTAGGGCACAGGCCATAGCATGGCACCATATTCTGTGTGCAATGTCATGTACTGTACCAACTTCTGCAGCTGTCCCAATTTCAATATGTTAGTGGCATGCAGATAGCTTCCTTTTTTTAATTCAATAAACTTTATTCTGTTTTTTAAACAAGTTACAGTGTAGTATACAGAAATATAAAGGCAGTCATAATCATAGTTTCAGTGATCAAGTACACTTATTAGACTGTATAGTGATATTATGATTATCTAAAAAATCGAAAGTATATACAATCTTAAAGTAGAAGTATACTACAACAAAACAAAGGATTTAATTAAATCTCCAGACAAAAATCCTCTCTAATAGAGAAATATTCTTTGAAAATGTTAATATCCAGGTAGGTTAGACCTTTAGGTCCCCAGCGTAGTCCAAATGTTTCTACGTCTGTACGTAGTAATTTCTGGTTCAAAGGTAAAATATTGGATTTTGCCAAATTGAGTTTGTAGTAGGAAACTCTTGAAAAGTATTCAATTTATTTTAGGAGGATTGGTATACCATCGACTGGGTTTGTCATATGTAATAATAGGTCATCTGTGTAAGCTGACAGAAGATGTTGTCGAGTTCATATTTGAATTCTTTGCAAACCCTGTGTCGTAAGTAATTTCCTAATAAAGGGATCCAAATAGAGATTAAAGAGGAGGGGAGGGGGAGAAGGGACAGCCTTGTCTAGTGCTATGGAGCAATGGGAATGAATTAGATAAGCAACTGTTGCATCAGACCCGGGCCATAAGGGACATATATAATAACCTAACCCAGTTAACAAACGCTTGTGGAAAGCCATAATAGGATAATGCGGTGAAAAGGAAGTGCCAAGAGACATGATCGAAGGTTTTCTCTGCATCTAAAGCAATAAGGGCAATTGGTACAGCTGAGTTACCAGCTAGAGGAATGAGGTGCAAAAGTCGGTGCATATGGTCACTCGAGGATCGTCCTGACATGAAACCAACCTGTTCATTACTGATTAATGTGTCCAATAAGGGGCCCAGATGATTAGCTAATACTTTTGCCAATATTTTGACATCTACATTAAGTAAAGAAATAAGGCGGTAATTTTCAATATAGTGTGTGTCTCGGCCCAGTTTAGGAATAATGGTAATTAGAGCTTCAAGATATGCAAGATCTGAGAAGCCAGTCTCATACCAAAAATTAAATACTTTTTTCAGAAGGGGGAGAGTTCTGTACTATATAATTTGTAAAGGTTAGTCGGGAAGCCATCTGGTCCAGGTGACTTGTCTATGGTGAGTTGTTTAATTGCTTGTGTGACTTCCCATTCTAGAATAGGGGAGCTCAGAAGTGGAATTTTATCTATGGGTAAGGTCGGGAGAGTCAGCTGGTTAAAATATGTTTCAAGATGTTGTTCGCTTGGGATCTTTTCCTCTACAGCATTGTACAGTTCCCCATAATGTCATGCAAAGCTGGAGGTAATTTCTCTCAGATTTGTGACTAATGGGCCATCTCTGGCAAGGTATAGTCCTGGCACTAAACGGGTAGATTCAGCTTGTTTAATACGGATAGCCAAGAATTTGCCAGCACATTCCCCAGATTCCAAATATTTAATCTTGATACGTTTTAAAGAGAGTTCAGCTTTTTGGTACATGAGATCTGAGAATTGGGACTGTAGAGTATGAAGATTAATCGATTCAGTTTCTGAGGAGCGCTTGCTGATAGTTAGTTCCAAAGCTTTGATACCTTGCAACAATTTTTCAGTCTTCATTTTAAATTTTTAAGCCTGCTAGAAGCTAAGCATATGCATTCCCCCCGTAAAGCCCATTTCAGGGCTGACCAGACTATGTCAATACATGGAACTGAACCAACATTACTTTCAAGGAAGGAGATAATGAAAGTTTTGAGATGGGTCTGTATATTGGGAAGTTGGAGTAATTGTGTATTTAATCCCCACATGGAATCCCTTTTAATTCCAGTCCCTAAGATATATATAATAGAAACCGGGGAATGGTCAGAGATCACCCGTGGGTGGATTGTAGCCTCCATTAATCCTAGCAAAATATGGGAACTTATCAAGAAATAATCTATCCGTGAACAGGTGTGGTGGGGGATAGAAAAGAAAGTATATTGTTTTTCAGTGGGATTGAGCACTGTCCATATATCAAGGAGACCAACCCATTTATTAATTCTTGTAAGGCTCTCTGTGCAGGGAAGAGACTGGACCATTTAAAGTCTGATCTATCTAAAGAGAACTGAAGAGTGATATTCCAGTCTCCTCCAAGAAAGATTGTCTTGGGGGAGTAGAAGAAATCATTTCCATTAAACTTGTAAAAAATGCTGGGGTATCTACATTTGGTCCATATATAGAACCAACTGTAATTTGGTGAGAGCCCAAGAATCCATGCAGTATTATCTGGCGTCCTTGACTATCCCAGATTTCATGTACTAATCTAAAGGGAACATTTTTGTGAAATAGAATAGCAACACCTCCTCGATTTGTAGATATTAATGCTCTGTAAGCTTGCCCTAC
The DNA here is from genome assembly GCA_016271365.2 of Neoceratodus forsteri. Lineage (NCBI taxonomy): Eukaryota > Metazoa > Chordata > Ceratodontiformes > Ceratodontidae > Neoceratodus > Neoceratodus forsteri. Next base: position 1,056,819,362 of record CM057451.1, on the reverse strand, counting down.
CCATCCTTTGCGCAAGAGAGGAATATCCTCTCTTCTAAGGTGGGTTTCCTGTAGACAAACTATATCAGCCTTAAGATTCCATAAATGCTTCAAGATGATTTGTCATTTGCATCTGTCCCTGGCCCCCTTTACATTCCTGCTTAAAGTGATGTATGGACCAAACATTATTTATAAATTGAAACTAAGCCTAGATGCGAGGTGAAGCATTTAGAGTAACTGAGAGAAATACCTGATGTCTTTATCTGTATCAAAAAGAAACAAAAAAATAAAATACTCCAAGAGCCCTCCCTTCCCCCATAGCAACCCCAAAAAATCCCTTGTTTACTACCCCCAGTTCTTACAACTGCACTTCAAACCAAATCTTTCAGGTGATGTATATAAAACAAGCCTAAAAGTACATACATTCCCCATAAACCCCTCCCCAACTCGCTTTTAGTCATTACACAGACATCTTCCTGGTGCATTCACCTTGTGGCCAGAAGATGCAGTAACCCTTACAACAGTAGAGCTGAAGAATGCATTTCTTCCATATGTTGCAGTCTTGCAATCAGGGGGAAGTGATACATAGCACCTTGACAACAGTAGCAGGAGGGAATGGGCTTAAGGAGCATAAGCTACACTCACTTGTGACATGGACAACAGATTCATAGGATTCCAGGGTCAGAAAGGCAAAAAACTGTATGTATATTGTACATATTGGCAGGTCCTTAGGGAGCCATCAAGGTATGGTGTAGAGGGGAGTAAAACTTCGGCAATACCTTTAGCACCATGCATCTGATGCCATGTCATGTGTCAGCTCCTATACTGTCCCAGTCCAGTATGTTAATGGTGAGACAGCCTATGTGCTACTATTTATATCTGGAAAAGCAATCTGCATTTGTTAACCTGTGCCACTGTGCCAGGGAAGACTACATCTCCTACAGAATAAAGAAGCAATTTCATATTGCAGTTTTACAGACTTGTTACGGTAGTTGTCACTCTTCTGTGTTGCCCAGAAGAGGATCACTTACCACTCCAGTTGTGTATTGGGCTTCTGTCAACTCAGCCCTGGGAGAGGAATCAACCTGTCTCATGGTTTCACTTCATTGGGACATGGTAAGCCTGAAATAGGACAGCAATTTTAAAGACAAGAGCATCTTTGCAAAAGCATGGATGCAGTAAAAAAGGTAATTGGCAACAAAGCCACATTTCAAAGAAATAATAAATTCAACCTACATTACCTCACTAATGCGAAGCATTATGGCAAGTATATCAATGGGGCTTTACATATAGTTTCCATAATTCTTTGCAGTAGTGGATTCTGACGAATTTGGTATACTATTTAAGTCATTGTATGCAATTTCTACGGGGATAACCTTGTGCAGGCAGTGTTAGCTGGACACCTATACAAATGTATATCACAATTCAGTGGACATTGTCCTGCTTCCTTCCTGTACACCTACTCTGTCTTACCGTATTTTCCTTAACCATTTTATAACCTCTTTCAGTGGCTCCCTTATCAATCTCTATGCTGTTTGAAGCTCCCTGTGTACCTCAGATAATCAGTAACATTATTAAACTTCCCTCTCCTGGATTGTAAAGTGTTTTGAGATAATGTTTTTTTTATGAGAGGCACTAAGAAAAACTAAAAATCCTTAGTAGCCTGTTTTATAACTTATGCCAACATGCAACAGATCAAGCTACAGGCTATTACTGTTTTGGTAAACATTATGTTTGATTATAAATCTTCAATAGCTTTCCAACCAATAAGAGCATAGCATTGGCAGAAAATAATTCACATACTTCAGAACACAGACAAATAAGGAATAGAATAGAGGAGTTACAGGCTCTCTTGGCAGTGGATGGGGTGGACATTGTGGCCATCATGGAAACGTGGGCCACCCAGTACCGGGACTGGAATATGATGATCCTGGGGTTCAGGTTACTGAGAAAAAATAGGGCTAAGGGGAACTGGGGGGGAGAGTGGTGATCTATGAAAGGTAGGGGATAAAGTGTGTAAGGTAGGGAGGGAGGGGTGAAGGGGAGGATAGAAGCACTATGGATGCAGTTCCAAGGTGCAAAGAATAGGACACTGAGGATGGGTGTGGTGTACAGGCCACTGGCTCAGGGGACTGACCTAGACAGGGAATTAGCTGAACAAATTAGGAGGATCTGCAGGAAAGAGACCACAGTAGTGGTGGGGGACTTCAACCTATCGGGGTGGAGTGGGGCACCCTGTCCATCATGAGTGCAAGGGAGTAGGTCCTGCTAGAAGCATTTCAATACAGCTTTATGACACAGCTGGTCCAGGGACCAACTCAGTTAGAAAGGACTCTGGACCTTGTACTGGATAATGGGGAAGCTGTAAGGAATCTGAAAGTGGAGGAACCACTGGCTGGGAGTGACCACTATTTGGTATGGTTCTTGCTCAACATGGGGAGGAAAACAGGGGGCACAGGTACAAGGGTGATTGAGTTTAGGGGGTGGATTTTAAGAAGATGAGGGAAATTTTGGGCAGGTACCTGGCAGGAATGCAACCACACATGGTTGCAGACCAGAAATAGGACATCATTAAGGAAGGGCTGGTGGAGACAACAGAGTCTTGCAGAGTCTTTTTAGGAACAAAATCAAGAAGGGAAGAGCAAAGAAACCCAGCTGGCTGACACAGGAGGTTACGGAAGGGATGAGGGTCAAGAGGGCAGCTTTTTGAAAGTACAGGAAATCAGGGAGGGGTGAAGATAAGGATACGTACATGGGGAAGTTCATGGAGGTTACCAGACTGGTCAGGGCAGCCAAGGCCTCCAGGGAGCTGAGACTGGCACAGGGAATCAGAAGTGGAGAAAAAGACTTCTTCCTCTACATCAGAGAGAGAAGAAAGGACAAGGATCAGCTGGTGAGGATTAAGAAGGATGGGGTGGGTGGGTAAAGAAAGGAATGGAGTAGGCAGAAGCACTGAATAAATTCTTCTTCTCTGTATTCACACAGGAGAAGGAGGGCAGATACCCCAGGTGAGGGGGTGGGTGGGGGTGACAGATGTAGGGATTACAGAAAGCAGGGTGCTAGATGAATTGAGGGCATTAAGGGTGGACAAAGCACCTAGACCTGATGGCATTCACCCTAGGGTACTAAGGAAGTTGACAGAGGTCCTGGCAGGGCCACAGGCCAACCTGTTCAATATCTACCTGGACACAGGATGTGTACCACAGGACTGGAGAATGGTCCATGTGGTGCCCATCTACAAAAGTGGCCCAAAAGATGAACCAGGAAACTATAGACCAGTGAGCCTCACATCGATCGTGGGAAAGCTCATGGAGACCATACTGAAAGAGAAGCTTGTGAGCTTCTTGGAGGAAAATGGTCTCCAGGATGGTCAACAGCAAGGATTTATAGTGGGCAGATCCTGCCAGACAAACCTTGTAGAGTACTATGACTGGGTGATGTGGGAACTGGATAAGGGCCATGCAGTGGATGTCCTGTATTTGAACTTCCACAAGGCCTTTGATTCAGTGCCGAATGGGAGGTTGGGGGGGTAGAGAAACTGTAATATGTGGGGTTGGGACCAAAAATAGTGAAATGAATCACAAACTGGTTAAAGGGAAGGCAGCAAAGGGTGGTGGTGGTGGGGGACCTCTCATCACCGAGAGCGGTGATGAGCAGAGTAAGACAGGGATCGGTCCTGGGACCAGTACTGTTTGGTATTCTTATTGCAGATATCTCACATGAGATCTGGAGCAAGATCCATCTGTTTGCAGATGATACCAAGATGGGAACTGTGGTTGATGATGTGGAGGGGTGGAAGGGGTTGGAGGAGGACATGACTAAGCTGCAGAAGTTGGAGGAAACATGGCAGTTGTAGTTTAACGCCAAGAAGTACAAGGTTCTGCCATTCAGAGCCAGGAACCAGGAAAGGGATTATCACTTGAATGGGGTACAGCTGGGGAGCTCCACAGAGGAGAAGGGCCTAAGAGTGATCATTATGGGGAGCATGAATAACCCTGCTCACTGCTGGAAGGTGGCAGCAAAAGCCAACAAAATGCTGGGGTGTATTGCAAGAGGGGGATCTCCTCCAGAAGGAGGGAGGTTATCCTGCCCCTGTATAGGTAATTGGTCGGGTCCCACCTGGAAAACTGTGTGCAGTACTGATGCCCATTCCTGAAGAAGGACATCAAATTGTTGGAGTGGGTGCAATGAAGAGCCACAAAGATGATCCAGGGACTGGTGAGCAAGCCCAACGAGGACAGGCTGGGAGAGCTGAATATGTATTCACTGGAGGAGAGGAGGGACAAGGGGATATCATCAAAACCTTTAGTATCTGAAGGGGATAAACAAGATCAACACAGAAGGGATTTTTCTGATAAGGGGAGGACATGAGAGGGCATGGACTGTGATTGGAGGGTGATGAGGAGAAATTTTTTCACGGAAAGATTGGTGGACAAATGGAACACCTTACCTGATGAGATACTGTCCTATAAGACGGTGGGTGTCACAGCGTGTGGGAATAAACTTCAGGTGAGGCAAATTTACAGGTTTAAAACACACCATGGTGTGATGTTTATTTTTCAAAAGTTCAACAAATAATAAATGAAAACAAACAAATTGCAAAGAAAATCTCTACTTAACATCAGTAGTTTCTCATATAATGCAGTCCTGGATCTTAGAGCTAAGACCCTTCTCATCTGCATTCAACAGCTAGTCTGCACAAACAGTAGAACCTATCTCCTCCTCTTTCAGGGCTGAGCCCCACTAGACTGAACTGAAGTGAACTTAGTGAAGAGGTTTTATATCTTTTGGTAGGGTCATCTGACTGAGCCCTTTCTGTATTTACATGTCTGGACATGTTGTTTCAAAACCAAGGGGGGTTGTTTCAGGTGGTGCTGGTTCAGCTAAAGGTATGGGCCCAGATATTCAAACTGCGTTCAAAACTGGCGCAACAGCAGGAGCAAGCGCAAACCAGTTGCGCAAATGCGCAACAGGTGCGATATTCAAACATGGAGCAGAGCAAATTGCGCAAGCAACCAACATCTGAATATCGCACATACTGTGCCATCGCGCAACCAGGAAGGAGAAGCTGAGCCAAAATGTTGCGCTATGGCGCAACCAGGGAAGCTCAGCTGAGCAGTCCAGAGCTGCCATAGCGCAAGCACAGCCCCCCCAGAGCAATGGAACTGCACATCCAGGGAGGCAGGCTGGGGCCCACCGCCAGCCATGCCACACATGGGCACAGGAACACACTGCAGAACCCACACCACACTGGCACACCCTAAGCACAGCATCACTGGGGGTGGGACGGATGATCCACGTGCCCATGGGGACAAGCCAACAAAGCATAGCAGAGCCCTGACACCCCAGCACAACCACTGGCAGGCGGAGAGTGCCACACACAGGGGGTTGACAACCACAGTGCACATCAGCCCCCCATATGCACAGCACACCCTGCACTGTGACCTAAGACACCACCATGTGCAGTGACTGGCACTGCAGGAACCCATGCAGTACCCCCAGCACATGTCAGCCCCGTGCAACACAGAAGCCTATAAGCCAGACACACCCTGTGCACCCATCACTGGGTGGCAGCAGATGGCAAGACCAACCGAAAGTCACTGCCATGCTGGAGATACCTCCCCATGCACACACACACAGACACACACACACATACCCAGGACCATACCAGCCCAGATGGCATGTACACACCTGCAACTGAGCACCCATAGCCAGCAGCAAATCAGAGACCGACACAGTATTCATATATCAAAATAGAAATGTATATTAAACATATTTCAACAAGAACAATAAAAACTATTTACAAGGGGGGGGGACGGGTACAAGGAAGGGTGTTCAAGAGGAGGATTAAAAACCTGGAGAGGAAGGCAGGGTGGTAGGGATGGGAGAAGTGGGAAGGGTAATGTGAGCTATGGCCCAGCCGGATCCTGGTCCTCCCCTGCTGGCGCCCATTCCATCCCGCCCTGATGGCGCCCATGCCTCCGGATGGCTTGCAGGATCCTGTGGTTTGCAATGCTGACCTCTGTGGTGACGGACATCCTGTTACATCCTCCGTGAACCTCGAGGCCTAGGAAATGGGAACACAGTCAATGGCTATGACTGACCACAACCCTGAACACCACCCAACCTGCAAGCCATACAGCCCAATGTCCCGCACCTGTGATGGCATACACCCACCCACAGTGAACATGCACATGGCCATCACAAACAGGCGGCACCAGCTATGCACACCACCGCCCACACACACTGCCCACGTCAATCACAGTACAAACTAGGCTGGCAAGTGATGTGGCAATGTGGTGCGATGCCAGTTACACAGCTATGTGCCCAGTGCATGCCTGGACCACCAGTGACGCATACACAGATGTGCTGTGATACTGCACTGTGATGCATGTCACCTGTGTCGTGCCTACATACATGGATACATAGACAGTGTCGGCAGATAAGGGCCTATGGGCCACCCAGTCTGGCCATTTAACCTTGTAAGTTCACTCTGTTTTCCTATAAGTCTGTTGCACCTTACCTCTGACCTCCAGAATTCCTTTATGGCTATCCCATGCATTCTTAAATCCCGTGACCAAGTCAGCCCCCACCACTTCCTCTGGCAGGGTGTTCCACTTGTCCACCACCCGTTCTGTGAAGAAATTCTTTCTCATGTTTCCTCTGAATAATCCCCCCTCCAACTTCATCCCATGCCCTCTAGTCCTGGAACATCTTTTACGCTTAAAAATAGTGTTTTCTGCACTCTGTTCCCCCTGTAAGATACTTGTATGTCCCCATCATATCCCCTCTCCTCCCTCCTCCAGGAGTACATGTTCAGTTCCTTCAATCTGTCTTCATAGGACTTGTGATGCAATCCATGCACCATCCGTGTTGCCCTCCTCTGAACCCTCTCTACCCAATCCATGTCCATACGTAGGTATGGTCTCCAGAACTGTACACTGTACTCCAGTGTGGGGCCTCACTAGTGTCTTGTATAGTGGAATTAGGACCTCCCCTTTGGTTGTGTTGTGCATGGCTGGTGGTCTTGCCCCCCCCCAGCATGCAATAGCATCCATGAAGTAATGATGCTCACACTCCTCCTGCAGCTGGGTCTGCCGCTGCTGCTGCTGCTGCGGTTGGGGCACAACACCCTCCGGCACCAGGGCCCTGGCATGGCCCACCTCACCCTCACCCGGCGTCCTCAAAATCCGGCCTGTGGGAGACATATGTTGAGACAAACATCAGTGTGACTCAAAAGCAGAGTGCCCCCTGCCCCAGTAAGAGTGCCTGCCCACATAGCCATAACCATCCATCGCACAGCTGCACACACTGACACAGCCAACCGTGTCCGAGCCGGCACCTATGCACAGCCACCCAAGCACACACACACCCCTACAGAGAATATAGGTGCATAGATGGTACACTCACCTGGCCTAGGCACCACGCCCCGCCTGTCACGTGAACGCAGCCACGTCAAGAGTTCCGGCTCCCTCCGGCGGAGGTCACTGTACCGGTGCCGGCACTGCTCAGCAGACCGGCCCCAGCCAGTGACCTCCACCAGGTCAGTGGCCACTTGCTGCCACAGCTGAGTCCTGGCACTGGTGAGGGGCGCCTCACCATACAGGCCATCATAGTGTGGCTCAACTAGGGCCACCAGGTTGGCCACTTCAAGCTGGCTCCAGGACACCGCCCTCCTCCTAGCCATGGCACAAACTTTACAGCAGGCAATATGGCGCTCCGCTGTGCTGTAACCCCACGTGGAGTTGTTGCGCAATAGACCACCACAGGCTCCAATCGCGCTGTTCGAACAGCGCCGTCTTCACATGGCGCTGTCACCAGACAGCGCCAATGAGGAACTTACACATGGCATGCTAACAGCGCCGGGGTCAGAGGGCATACACAAGGTCACGGCAATGATGCAGGCTCGCACGGTGCCATCGGACGTATAGGCATCCTGTGCGACTGCCAGCTGTGCACCAGTGCACAGTGGACTATCGCGCAGTAGTGCCACAGCGCCATATAGTGCCCAGTGCTGTAGCGCCACTGGCACAATGGTGGCCATGGTCTGAATCGCCTATCACGCTCAGCAGGTCTGCAGCATGATAGACGCATGCGTAAGCTGTCTGGGCTTGCGCAATGCAGTGTGGCACACAGCCACAAACCTGCGCCACTGGCTCAGCCAGACCTTCCGTATTATGCGAAGCGCAAATACGCGATATTCAGCCGACATATGCAAATCATGCGATCAGCCATTCAAAGGTGCAGTGGCGCGATTAGCATGTCATTAAAGTTGCGCCACACCTCATTTGCATGTGTTGCGCTATAAAAATGCGACAGTGGGTTGTGCTGGCCAGATTTGGTTACTGCAGGTGAGAGGTGAGTTACATGCTGTGTGATGCTCAGGACAATGCTCATGGGGGAGGATGATAAAGGCTGAGGGCTGAGCATGAAAGGGCACTTAGAAAGGGACAAAGGCACCCTTTCTATCAGTATCTGCCATGCGGAGTGGAAACGTGGGGCTTCCGCCCCGGGCGGCTAACTATGCTCATGAAATGCTGTCGACTGCACAGTGACAGGTGTCACTTCCACCCATACAGATCACCATGACTGACCAGAGCCAAGCTGAGGGTGTGGGCGGCGGGCGTGGGAGGCGAACTTCACGCGGCAGGCGGAGGCCCTCTTCCAGGCCTACCTGGAGGATGAGCCACTGGTGAGTGGATGGAGGCACCCTCAGGAACGTGCAGCTGCATGGGAGGGGGTAGCTCGGGCCGTCAACCTGCATGGAAGCCACCAGCGCTCCGTGCAGGAATGCAAGAAGAAGATGGGGACTGACCGCAGGAGGCTGAAGGAGAAGGTGGCAGCCTTCAGGGCGGCACGTGCTGGCACTGCTGGGGGCCCACCAGTGGTGTTGCAGCTGACCCCTACAGAGGAGACACTGGTCGCGGCCATGCAGCCGAGTGCCATTGCGGGCGTACCAGGTGGAGGATTCCAGACAGGTGGAAGCCCATCACTGCACGGTATGACATGGTGGTGTTGTTGGGGGGCTGTTGTTCACATGCACTCACATGTACTCTCTTTCTGTTACAGATCCTGTTCATCTTCAGGAGACGGTGGTGGTGGTGGGTCCAGACAGTGATGCAGACCTGCTGGACGTGGAGAAGGGACCATCCACCTCCGCCACCAGCCTGCAGGCACTGCAGCAGCATGCACTGGGCCAACAACTCCGGTGTCAGTGATACGGGTGGAGGGGGTGCACAGCCTGTGTCACAGCAGTCTGGCATGCAGGTATGCCAGCATGCTGTGCCTATGGCAGTGGCACGCACCTGCACCATTGATGATAGCAGGCCTGCAATGGGCAGTATAGGTGTGTGTCCCATGACTGACCCATGGCAGGCCAGCACGTGCCCCTGGGCCTTCCTGGTTCACACCTGTGTACCAGCATGCTGGCACAGTCCCAGGCTGTGCCTGAGATCACCGGTGGGGCAGCACCGGTGGCTGTGCAGGTGTCTGGCACTGTTGTCAGCACGGAGGTGGAACAGGTGGACCTGGGAGCTCAGCAGTTGGAGGGGCGGCAGCAGCAGTCGCACACCAGGTCTGGGGTACAGTGTCAAGCAGTGGCACATGTCCACCACCCTTTGATCCACCCATACCTGGTCCTGGCGAACAGCGCCCACCCTCGAGGGGTGCTGTGCACCAGGACCGTCCACACCCTGGGGGTCACGATGCCATTGGGGCACAGTACCCATTGGACGCACACACCTGCCTGCTGCAGGACTCGGTACAGCTGCAGGGGCGGGTTGTAAGGTCCATGGAGGCACTGTCTGTGTCCGTGGAGCGGCATAGCAGGGAGTGTGCTCGAGACTGAGCCGAGCTGGTCCTTATGCGGACAGATGTGACCGCTGCCATTGACATGCTGACCCAGGCAGTGGTCTCTGTCGTGGATGCATTGGCCACACTGTCAGGTGCCCCTGTACCACACACCCCACACAGTGCACTCTCCACTCCCCATTCCCAGCATCGTGCGACACCAGGCCTGTCGACGCCGGGTTCTGCAGTGGGCATCCCGAGCACCCCTGGTGCAAGTTTGTTTGGCAGGATGCAGACCCCTGTGCGGGCAAGGTCGCGTTCGCGCAGTGGGACCCCTGGTGGTGCACCAGCGCCACCTGATGTGGCCCCTGCTCAGCCTGCCAGTGCTGCTGGGCCACGGCGGGGCCGCCCACGCATCCGTGGTGGCCGTGGGACAGTGCTACCTGACTGAGCTGTCTCCCAGTGCAGGCCCTGTCTGGTGCTGCCCTGTGTGCAATGTGTGTCATTGTGGGCAGTGCACTGCTGGGTGCTCTGCTCACCATGCTGACACATGGACCACCTGCACACTCTCCCAACTGCTGTCCACAGGTGCGTGTGCATGATGATGCTTGCATTGCACTGTACACCAAGGTGCAAGGTGCCCAGGTCCTGACACACGTCGTGGACAGTCCAGGTGGTGGGGTGGTTGGTAGTGCTGTGTGTGGCAATGTCATTTCCGCAGTGCTGTGCTGCTGCCCATGTCAGCTGCCTGGTGTGTGTGTGTGTCCATATGAGTGCTCACCCTCTCTGATGGTGTGTTGGTATGCCTGGAACCTTCAACTCCTGACCTTCATGCAGTGTGTTCCCCTGTGTGCCTGTGGTTTGCGCATGGACAGTGTTGCCTGCACATGTCCCTTGACTTACCTGTGTTGGGCGTAGTGCTCTTCTGCAATGGTGTCCCGGTGCAGCTGGGCCTGCGGGTCAGTGGGGTCCCTCCGTCCTGGGGCTGCTCATCACTAACATCACCGCGCCACTGGCGTCCCCATCAGTCCCCTCTTGGACCTACGGCTATCCCATGGTCTTTGGCCATGTTGTGCAGGATACAACAGGCCAGGAATATCCCACAGGCCTTTTGGGGCTGTACTGTCGGGCTCCGCCCGGGTGTCCAGGCATCAGGCGTGCCTTGAGCATCCCAAACACCCGCTCTATGATGTTACGTGTTGCGGCATGTGCCTCATTGAAGCATAGCTGCGCTGGGATCGTGGGGCGCCGGTACGGTGTGAGCAGCCAGGGACAGAGTGGGTATCCGCAGTCACCTGTGTGGAGATAGTGGAGATCAGTGTCATGTCAGGTCCATATTGCCCATATCCTTGTGTGCCACTACCATGGCACCTGTGTCATTCCCACCCTTTCCCAGAGTTTGCATTCCATACATGTGTACTCACCCACTTGATGACCCGTGGGGATGTCCCACTCTCGAATCAATGGCACAGTGCAGACTGGTGCCATATGAAGGCATCATGTGCTCCGCCAGGTGTGTGGCACAGACATTGATAATGCGCCCAGTGGCATCACACACGACCTGGCAGTTGACACTGGAAAACCCCTTTTGGTTCCGATATGCCTGGCCGTCGTGGCCAGGTGGCATGCGAATGGCCACATGGGTGCAGTCTATGGCCCCTAGCATGCCAGGCATACGTGCTACCCTGTGGAACTCCTGCATGTTTGTTGTACAGCTCTGCCGCAGTGCTGGGGAAATGGATGTACTCCGCAGCATGAGGCAGCAGTGCGCTGAGGAATTGGGTGAGGATGCGTGACGTGGCCGACTGTGTAATGCCTGTGGTGTCCCTGTTGGCCTCTGGAAGGTGCCCGTGGTGAGCAGGCACATGCAGGCTGTCACCTTGGTCTCCCACGGACAGGCGTGACTCCGTCGTGAGGGTGCCTGCATCACATCACTGCACAGCTCACAGAGCCGTCTCAGTATTGCCCTGTTCAGGCGGTACCGGCCCACAATCTCGACGTCTGTGTACAGCTTGAAGCTGATGCGGGCACGATACCGCCTGTCGGGGGCATACCGCCGACGGGCTCCTCCGCGGCCACGTCCCCCTGCAGCATGGTGTCTCACCCCCCTCATTACAGCTTCCATGTGGTAGCTGGCACTGTCCATCTCCCTGGCTTCTGCCCCCCCCCGGCTGCTGTTCCTGTGTTACCCCGCTGCCCCACTGCTGCTTCCACTGCACGGCACCCCACTGGCCTCTCTGTCCTCCTGGACCCACTGTCCCTCTCTGCCCTTCCAGCTCCTATCTCTCTCTCTCTCTCTCCCCCAGTTTGCGGCCTGCTAGGGTTCTGCGCCACTTCCTTGAGCCTTTTATTTTGGCTCAATTCCGCTACCGCCAACTTCTGGCTGAGCCACTCTTGCGCATTGCGCAAGTGTTCGATGTCGCATTGCACTTTATGCATGGACCCGCCCCTTCAAGTTGCGTGCATGCCTTCATTTCCATTGCGCTGTTGCTCAGCATGTTTTTGGTGGTGCAACTGGCCCCTTCTGAATATCGCAGAATGGCGCTTTTGGAGTTGCGCATGCGGAACCCTGTTGCGCATGGCGCAACCCTTTTGAATATCTCGGCCATAGTGTTTATCTCCACAGAAATTGACTCTCTATATCTCTGATCCACAGTGACTATGCACTTATGTAAAGCATACCACATTATACAGTAACAGGTTTACAGTGTGAATTTATGAAAATACCTTAAGGATTTCTTATAACTGTACTAATAATGAAATTATCATTGTTTTATATGGCTTCTGAATGCTTTTTATTTAAAAAGTCATTATTAACTGTATTTATTCCTCTTTAAAATAGCCTTCATGATTTTTGTACACAGAATGCACTTGGAAATGGAAAAAGAATGAAAAGTGAGAACTAGTAGAAAGTGTAGTAGGGATAGTAAAGAGCTACTCTAGGTGGCCAACCTAGGGTAGAGGGAAAAAAGAAGAAAAGCAAAGAGAACAGTGCTAACTGTTGCACAACAGAAGTTTTGGTAGCTAGGAAATGAGATAGAAAAGTGGTCCATCAGTCACAGCTGAGGGCGTAGCCTAACTCAGCCACACACCTCCCTCCTTAAGAAAAAAAAAACAGTTCTCAAAACTGTACTGTTTTTTGAAGAACCCTCTGTCAGTCATAAATATTCTACCAAAATGGTAGAATGCAGGTTGGTTGAAACTTTCTGTTACCCACTATGAGAGCTTCACCCCAGGGTCCCTTAATTCAGCTATTTTTAGCATTGTCCACCATACCAAGTTACTGCATATGGCAGTACTTTCACATTACCCTGGGGCCATCGCACAATTCAGCACAGTATTCATCTATGTATTCGGTAAACAGTTTCAGTCTGTAATGACTCTCTCCCCCTAACTATTTCACTCTGGTTACTACAACTCAGACATTTCATATGTAATATCAGACAACCATCAATAGGCATAGTTTCAGAATCCATCACTTGGCATCATTTCAGAACCCTGTGCACCCACTATAGTACCATCATCAGTACATTAAAAAAGAGGAAGTAATTCACAGCAGTTTTATGTTGACTTCAAGCTTCCTCCATATCCATCACTTGGCATAGTTTCAGAACCCATCACTTGGCATCGCTTCAGAACCCTGTGCACCCACTGTCATACCTTCATCAGTACATTAAAAACATAGGAAGTAATACACAAGGTTTTATGCTGACTTCTAGCTTCCTCCATACCCACCACTTAGCATAGTTTCAGCCCTGTGCACCCACTATCGTACCTTCATCAGTACATTAAAAAAGAGGAAGTAATACACAGCAGTTTTATGCTGCCTTCAAGCTTCCTCCATCTAGCTATCAGGGCAGCCATACAGGCCTATACCACAACTTTCTCCGGGGTGAGCTGTACCCAGCTCTAACCCCTTACTAAAACATTGTTTCCACTCAGACGCCCAATCATAGGTTCCACCCCACACCTAGATCCTCCATGACCCTAGGTTCCTCATTTTATATCATACAGTATAGACATTTCTTTTATGTTATACATGTCTTGTAATCATTTCATACATTTCATTTATCTATTTCCCTTTCATATATTTTCTGGTAGACAAGGAACCTTCTCATGCTGAACATAAACCAGCCAGTTCCTAACTCCCAAAACCTTTGGGGTTTCTTTTCATCCCTTACTTGTAACATACTTGGGGTTTCCTTTCAACCCTTATTTCTAACATATGAGGGGTTTCCTTTCAACCCCTATTTGTAACATGCCTGGGGTTTTCTTTCAACCCTTATTTGTAATATACCAGGGTTTCCTTTCAACCCTTACACCATTCTGGTACCCTCAACTGACTATACTCAGCACCAGCCTTAAAAGCTATATTCATTTTAAACATTACATGTTTCATACATTTCATCCCATATCACTGAGATCCCTAAGACTAATCTACCCCAGTCAGTACTGTAAATACTGTTAATAGTTTCAGTTGTAACTGAACAACAAAAGGTTCCTTCAGTCTCAATGACTTCTTCTTTCTTGCTTGAAGGTTTCCACCCCAACTATTATCCCTAGCAACAGTCTCACCTGGGGTCTCATCTTCCTGGTTACCATCCTGCGGCAAGTAACAGCCCAGGAAAATGGGCAACACCACACCACCACCCTTGCTCGACACTTCCCTATTTAGTTGCAGGAGAGAGGCGGGACCTTGGCTATAAACCAATCAGCCTACTTCTCCACCTGCAGATTATATGCATTTGCCAATAGAGGGATTACAGTCTTCTGCCCCTTTTCTCTCATTGGCCCTCCTCCCATCTCATATTCCAGCACGTCTCTGGTAGTGATCCCTATACACACTCTGCTCTTCCATGTGCTGACTTCCCCCCCCCATCTTTCCGGTAAATCTCCCCAATTGTGTTAAAGACATCCATCTGCCTGATTGTCAGCCTCCACCCACCAATCAACCCAATACACCTAATATGTACATCTGTCTACCACTTATGTTGTGCTGCACTGGAAACCTCTTCACTACCTGCAGTGGGCACCTGACTCCCCTCACCTCCCTACCACCCTATTCCCCCCCCGATCCTGCAAAGCCCACCTGCTATGCTATTCCTTATCCTGGGTTCCACACATATACTTACCCTCCCCATCCACACCCTATTGAGCAACAGAGAGTCACATGCATACAAATCGTACTGCCCTTAAAAGATGACCAGGAATCCCATCATCAGGTCCCTTCCCCTCCTCCTGCTCATGTCTGGTAATATACACTCAGACCAAGGACCGGTTGCTACACAGCCTCCTGCACATGGGTTATGTATTGCCTTAGTCACAGTTAAAGCAGCAAACAGAAGTTCATCTTCTCAGAAGAAGCCAGAAGGTGAAGGAAAGAAACATATTCAATTCAGTGCTTCAGAGTAACTGGTAACTGGTATTTTTCTTTTAAACTTAGATTGTAGGCTTGTAGTGACACTATACTTTCTTTCTGTGTTGTCTTTACTTATAATTGTTTCTGGGCTGTTGAAAATTTAAAAAATAGTGGTGGTGTAATTCTGTGCTGTCTTTAATTGCAGCAAATTTTCCCCCCTCACCCCTTCCCCAACTCTTAATTATATGCCCTGATAAATCTGATTGACAGGAGCTAAACACAGGGTATAGTAAGAGGTGTGAAGTAGGAGGGGCATACGGGAAGAAGACCACCCTCAGCACGACAAGTGTTTTGATTCATTTATTTATTTATTGGTTTCTTTTCCTTAAAAAATATATATCTGAGGATCAGTTACAGGATTTTTAGTACTGTAAATAAATAAAAGAGAACTAAGAGAGCTTCAGTAGCAGATAGTAGTGGAATTGCAGTATAATGTGGGAGTGGTGCAATGCAGTGGCTGTGGGGCAGCCATATTCAGGCAGACCTTCTGGACACTGAGGTGCTGCCATATCTGCATGCATCTCTGGACTGGGGATGAGGTAGCCAGACTCAGAGCGGAAGTAAACTGGGTCAGGAGTACCATCACCCCTGTCCAGGAACCACCCAGTCCAATGCAGCTGCCTCAAAGGATGCCGAGAACGAGGAGCACTTGGATGACAGTGGGCTCAGGGAGGGTTAGAGCAGTCAGGCAAGGCACATCCCAGATCCTATTCCACTCAAGAAATCATATGCCACACTGGCAAATGAGGGCAACCAAATAGAGGTACCCAGGAAGTGGAAGGAAAGGATATGGAGGTTAGGCAAGGAGGTGACCTCAGTGGGGAAAGCAGTGGACCCCAGAGGAGGAGGAAGCGAATCCTGGTGGGGACTCCATCATAAGAGGATCCAGCTAGGAACACAGGAGGGGAGGACAGGGAGGTGAGGTGCTACCAGGTGCCACGGCATGGAGGGATGGAAGGAAGATACTGGGGATCACTGGGAAGGCAAGACAGGAGGGTGATCTGGATGTCATTATCCACCTAGGTACTAATGACTTGGCAAATGGGGAGCCAAAGGAAGTTCAGGAAGAGTTTAGGAGACTGGGAGGGTCTCAAGCAAGTAGCTACTTCTGTCACTTTCTCAGAAGTACTACCTGTGAGAGGCAAGGGAGAGCATAGGAGTGCATGCACCAGGAACGATAACTCATGGTTGAAGAACTGGTGCTGTGAGGAAGGGTTTGGATTCATTGGTGACTGGGGACCCATCTGGAGGGATGGAGGTTTGTTCAAGCCTGACGGCCTGCATCCATCCTGGAGGAATCCAACACTCAATGATAAGTTTAAATGCTACATTGACAAGCATTTAAACTAGCAAAGGGGTGGCAGGCCAGCAAGGATGGTACATTACTTGCTCGCCCCACAGCTAGTAATGGAACCAGTGAACCAGAGGAGTGGCTATCTCTGCAAAGCAGTGTGCAAAGTTGAGATTAGTGTCCAAAGGTGGATAAGCAGAAAAGGGCAAAATTCAGCAGAAGGGCAGACAGCAAGGAGAACCAGGGATAAATGACAACCAAGGAAGGGCTGGAGTAGAACAGTGAAGCAGTCTAGGGAGGTCAAATCATGGAAAGCCATGTTGCAAATGCCAGGAGCCTTAGCAACAAGATGGAAGATCTGGAGGCTGTCATGGTACAGTCAGACTGGACATTGTGGCCATCACTGAAACCTGGTGTAATGATAACCATGACTGGGAGATGGCCATACCTGGCTACAACATATTCAGAAGAGACAGAGCAGGCAGGGAGGAGGAGTGGCACTGTATGTGAAAAATGACATAAGGGCCACACAGATCCAGGAGGAACAAAATGGGGGAGAGATACTGTGGGTTAAGCTGGAAAGGAAAATGGAGTCAGCCATCCACACAGGTGTGGTCTATAGACCACCAGCCCAGGAGGAAGAAACAGATGGGAAGCTGACGCTAGTCATCCAAAGGATGGCAGACAAGGGTGAGGTAGTGCTGGCTGGAGACCTCAATATTCCAGACGTGGACTGGAGCATCCCAGCAGCAGCAGCAACTAGGAGCAGATTTATCCTGGACTCCTTCAGGGTGCCTTCCTCAAGCAACTGGTCATGGAACCAACTCGGCAGAAGGCAATACTGGACCTTGTGCTCACAAACAGGGACAGTGTGATGGGGGTAACAGTGGGGGAGCACCTGGGTAACAGTGACCACCAGTCTTTGTGGTTTGAAATCACAGAAAGAGCAGAAGCAAACCACACAAAAACACGTATCCTGGATTTTAGGGGGGCAGACTTTGGGAAAATGGGGAGATGCTTGAAAGAGGCATTAAGGGGAATGGGACAGGAATCAAGGATTGAGGAACGGTGGGCAGTATTTAAATGGGGATTATAAGAACAACAGAATTATGCATTAACAGGTTAGCAAGAGGAAAAGAAAGAGGAGACCATTATGGTTTTCCAAAGAGGTAGCAAAGAAAGTGAAAGCCAAAAAGATTGCATTCAGGCAATACAAAAGACACAGGCAGAAGGGGATAGGAGAAGTACCAGGAGAAACAAAGGGAGGCAGGGAAGTCAGTAAGGGAAGCCAAAGCTCAGACAGAAGAACACATTGCAAAATCAGTGGTTAAAGGGGACAAAACCTTTACAGGTACATAAGTGAAAAAAGAAGGACAAAGGGAGGGATAGTGAGACTGAAGGGGAGGATGGGAGCCGATGGAGGATGACAACAGTAAAGCTGACATATTGAACAGGTATTTCTGCTCAGTCTTTACTAAGGAAGAGGGGTAATGGGTCTGAAGGGAGTACAGGGGTGAGAATGGTGCAGAAATGGACAAGTCCCTTTACACGAGAAAGGGTCCTGAAGGAACTGGAAGTAATAAGAGCTGATAAAGCAATGGGGCAGATGGGGTGCACCCAGGGTCCTTAAGAACTAAAAGAGGTGGTTGCTGAACCTCTGGCTATCCTGTTCAGCCAATCACTGGAAACAGGGAGGTACCCAAAGACTGGAGGACATCAGATGTAGTCCCTTATACAAAAGTGGGAACAAAGAGGAAGCAGGGAACTACAGACCAGTCAGCCTCACCCGGTAGTGGGAAAGATCATGGAAGCACTACTGAAGGAGAGATTGGTGGAACATCTGGTTGTCAATGGACTACAGGACCCAAGGCAGCATGGTTTCACCAGGGGAGGTCATGTCAGACCAACCTCATTGAATTTTTTGACTGGGTGACTAGGAGGTGGATCAGGGGAGGGCAGTGGACATGGCCTATCTGGACTTCAGCAAGGCCTTTGACACTGTGCCACATAGAAGACTATTACACAAACTGGGGAATATGGGTGTGGGCAGGACAGTAGTGTGGTGGGTAGCTAACTGGCTGGGTGGCAGGACACAGAGGGTGGTGGTAAATGGCTGTCACTCCACAGAGGGAAGAGTGACCAGTGGGTACCACAGGGATCAGTGCTGGGACCGGTCTATTCAACATCTTCATCAGTGACATTGCACAGGATATAGAAGGCAGAATTTCACTGTTGCTGATGACACAAAGCTCTGTAACAGAGTAGACACACCAGAGGGTGTAGACAGAATGAGAAGGGACCTGCAGAAACTTGAAGAATGGTCAAGGGTTTGGCAGTTGAAATTCAATGCAAAGAAGTGCAAGATAATGCATATGGGGCACAAAAACCCTGGCACAATATATCAGTTGGGGGTGAGGATATAGCATGCACCAAGCAGGAAAGGGATCTTGGGGTTGTCATCTCTGATGACCTCAAGGTAGGGAAACAGTGTGACAAGGCATCAGGTAAGCGAATAGGATGCTGGGATGTATAGGCAGGGCATCACCAGCAGGAAAAGGAGGTCATAATTCCGCTATACAAGACACTAGTGAGGCCCCACCTGGAGTACAGTGTACAGTTCTGGAGACCATACCTACGTAAGGACATAGACAGGGTAGAGAAGGTTCAGAGGAGGGCAACAAAGATGGTGCATGGGTTGCATCACAAGTCCTATGAAGACAGGTTGAAGGAACTGAACATGTACTCCTGGAGGAGAGGAGGGAGAGGGATATGATAGACATACAAGTATCTTACAGGGAGGAACAGGGTGTAGGAAAACACTATTTTAGCGAAAAGATGTTTCAGGACTAGAGGCATGGGATGAAGTTGGAGGAGGACGATTCAGAGGAAACATGAGAAAGAATTTCTTCACAGAACGGGTGGTGGACAAGTGGAACACCCTGCCAGAGGAAGTGGTGGGGGCTGAAACAATCACGGGATTTAAGAATGCATGGGATAGACATAAAGGAATTCTAGAGGTCAGGGGTAAGGGGAAATAGACTTCTAGGAAAACAAACTGAACTTACAAGCTCAAATGGGCAGACTAGGTGGGCCATAGGCCCTTATCTGCCGACACTGTCTGTGTATCTATGTAATATCAACATTTGCAGCCTCCTAAAAAAATGGGACTCCTACCAGGGATGGGTACAGCACCATCAGCCTGATATCACATCTACCCCCACCCTGTATCCAACCCCCCCTTTCCCACACCCAACTCACCTCACACACTGGACCACCATATTGCCCCACAGCACCCTCCATCAACACCCACTCCCACCCCCACCCCCAGAACAGGATAGTCTCATCCATCCTAGCCATACCTACCCTTAGCTCCCTACCCATCCTCTGCACCTCCACCTCCAGATCCTCGCATCATCTCAAGCATATCAACCCCAACTGCCGTAGCCCACTCCTCTGACTTATCACCTTACTTCTTCTGCTCTCCGGGAATGTCTACCCAACCCTGGTCCTGGGGCTTCTACCCCCCCCACGCACCTTGCTGGGTGCAGCCTCCGCATTGCCTCAATGAACATCTGCAGTCTCCCAAAGAAAACTGCTGCACTCCAGTGCTGGGTCACCCAACACAGGCCCGACATCCTTGCAATAGTGGAGACCTGGCTGTCTGCATCAACCCCTAACTCTGCTGTCTCCTTCCCCGGTTTCACCCTGTTCCAAGAGGACTGAGTTGGTAAGCGTGGTGGCAGATGTACAGTCTACTTGCATGACTCCCTCCTTAGCCACACCCTCCCTGCCCCCAAGCTCGGTCATGGTGCCCAAGCCATCACCTTAAAAATCTCCCCTGACCCGGGCAGGGGCCCACTCTGTCTTACAACTACATATATATCCCCATGGGCCCAAGGACCTGCAATCCACTCCCTTACTGACTATCTCTCCACCCTGCCCCACAAAGCTGAACAGCTCATTCTAGGTGACCTCAATATCAACTGGCTTGGCTCCACTGCTGCACACATAAAGGACTCCTTCACTGCCCTTGACTTAACTTGATTAGTCACTCTTCCTATGAAATTTAACCAGTTAAGTGGCACCAGCTCCCTCCTTGACATAATACTTTTCAATCGCCCCCACAAAATCAAGTCTGTTAGCATCCTAGCTAACTCCCTCAGCGACCACTTCCCTATCCTCTGCTTCTGGTCCTCCCCTATGCAGAAACCCATGTGCAAAGTCACCTCCCGTTGCCGCTTTCACCCAGGGGGCCTTAATAAACTGAAGCAATACCTAGACCAGCTTGACTGATCCCCGACCTCACTCGTGACTGATACAGACGCTGCACTAGCCTACCTCACCAGAGCCTTCTGCATGACCTGTGACATCTTTGCCCCCCTTTACCAGCACTCTTTTCAAAAGACACAATGCCACCTGGATTTCTCCTTCGCTTATCCAGCAGCTGAGGTAGTGAGACAACCTATGGCAGGTCGCGGGTCAGTCAGGCAGGACAGTGGACAGGCAAGCCTATAATGGCGCTAGTAACCAATGCACCTGGGCCATAAGGCAAGCCAAGGCCAAATACTACCAGACCACCCTGGCCTCCTCCTGGGGCTCTGCATGAGCGTTCTGGGATAATATTAAGGAGTTTAGTGTAAAAATGTGCTCTTCCCCCCTTCTCAGATACTTGTCAACAGTGCTATTACCACTGACCCTCCACATATTGCCAACTGCCTCAACACGGCTTTTTCTGACCTAAGTGCAGTCCTTCCTGTCCACTTTTTGACCCTATCCCTGCTTCAAACCCCCCACCCTGTATCACCCCCCATTTCTCCTCTGTGCCATATCTCCCCATGATGCCAAACCACTCCTACTAAAAGCCCTCTCCAGCCACAACCACAGTTGTGACCCCCTTGACTCTAGGATTCTCTGTCTAACTCTAGATATCATGCTAGCCCCTCTCACTGACCTGTTAAACTGGTCTCTGTACCTCTGTTAATTTCTGAGCGCATGGAAATCAGCTGAAATTACCCCAATTCATAAGAATGGAGATCGTACATTACCAGATAACTACAGACCAATCTCCATCCTCCCCCCACTCTCTAAAGCCCTGGAAAAAATAGTATCCACCCAACTCATGGATTATCTAATCAAATACAGCATACTATGTCCAGAACAGCATGGCTTCCACCCTGGACACAGCACCACTTCAGCCCTCTTACAGCAAATACACTCTGCACTTGACTCTGGGTACATTGCCAAGGCAGTGTTCATTTATCTATCTAAGGTCTTTGACACTGTGTGTCACCCCCTATTGCTTGACTCCCTCCATCAGCTAGGTTTCTCATCTGGCTCTCTGGCCTGGTTCTCTAGTTACCTTCATACCAGATCCCAACGGGTCAAGATAAATGGTACCCTGTCAACTGCCCTACCTGTATGCTCAGGTGACCCTCAGGGTTCCATCCTGGGCCCCACATTGTTCAGTCTCTTTCTCAACACCCTTCCTAGCTCCTACTGAGGCAGAGTGCTCCTATATGCCGCTGACACGGTTCTCGTCGCCTCCCACCCTGCCCCCATCACAATCCAGAACTCTCTGCAATTCACCTTCAGACAAGCTGAAAAATGGTTCCTCGACTATCATCTGGTTCTAAACCACAAGAAGATGAAATCTATGCTTTTTGCCCACAGCCAGAGTAACTCCATAAATGCCCCCCTTCTCATCCTCCCCAGTACCCTACACCCCCTTGAACAGGTGTCTGTATACAAATATCTGGGCATCACATTCAACTTGGCTCTCTCTTTCCACTTTCATCTTAACTCCCTGTCCTCTGCCATAAACACCCGGATTGGACTCCTCTACTGCCAAAAAGACTGCCTCCCTCTGAATGCCCTCTGGCTGGCTATCACCTCCTCCAACCTGTCATTGGTCGATTATGGGCTCCCTATCAATGTGGCTGCTGATCCCACTGCCCTCACCAAAGTCCAGACCTTGATCAAAAAGGCTTGCAGGCTCCTAACCAGTGCCCCCCAGCAGAACACACACATGCCTGCTCTACTCCTCCTTGAACCTACTCACCTTTGATGAGCACCTGCGCTACCATACCTGTATACTGACCAAAAAAACACTACTTGGGCTCCCCCCCGGGGGTTACTACATCCCTAAAACTGGCCTCCCACTCAGTCACCACCCGAAATGCAAGCAAACCCCTTTAAATCTTGGTAAAACAAAGATTAATATAAAAACTTTAAGTGATGAAATATTAGAACAGGTTACAGTATATAAATATCTGGGTGTATGGATAGATTCATCATTGAAATTTGAACATCATATAACAGAAACTATTATTAAAGTAAATAAAAGGCTGGGAGCTTTTCGGCGTTCTAGTTTCTGTTTGAATAGATTAATGAGGGAACAAATTATAAATCAATTTCTTCTTCCAATTTTGGAATATGGAAATCATATATATGGTTTTGCAGCAAATAGATTGTTATTGAAGGTTGACCAATTATATTATAAGATGGCTAGATTTATAATACAAAAGGACTATAGGGCACATCATTGCCAAGTGCTTAGTGAATTGGGTTGGGTTACGAAGGACGGTAAACACAAGATTTCTTGGCTAACACAAATTTTTAAAGTAATAAAATTACAACAACCTGAAAGTCTTTATGATAAATTGGAAACAAGAAAATATGTATATAATTTGAGAGATATAAATTTAAGGGGTTATGCATTTCCGAGGTCCATAAATTCATAAAGTAATCTCAGATTTCTGGTTATTGTTAATAATTTATGGGGGGCTCTGAAACCTGTATATTGTAATCAGATTAATGATTTGAAGGTATTTTTAACAAGTTTGATATCTGAACTAAAAATTCATTGTGATTGTTATAGACGAATGGTTAGATGCTTGGTGTATTATATTGTGAATGATTGGTTTATGTAAATTTGTAATGTACTGTTGTTGTAATATATGATTTATGTGTTTAGTAGTATAATATATTATACTTTACAGGACCATCTTGAAAATAGGACTTTGCCCTAATGATGTGATGCTTTTTCCATCTGAATTCCTGTTTAAAAATAAAGGTTTTAACTAACTAACTAACTAACCTTCCAAGTCCCAAGAGCCAGGGCCTCGCTTGCCCAAAGATCATTCCACTCCAGAGCCCCCTCCTGGTACAACTTCCTCCCAGCTCATATCACAAACCTTTCCAAAATCGGTCCTTTCAAAATCACCCTCCGAAATCACCTCACTGACACTCGGAGCTGTAAATGCCCATGACTGGGCCATACCTTGAGCTCTGCCTGGCCCAATTTACAGACAAAGTCCTCCCGGACTGCCTTACTCCCCCAGCAACCACCCTTCCCCTCCGGTATCACTACCCAGAACCTCTAAGGATACCTTATTATTCATATTTATATTAGATTAATTGTAACTAGTTGAAGCCTTTGTACACCATTGTATCACTGTAATTGCTTTGTGTGTTCTTTTATTGCATCTCACCTGCAATGTTCTCCATTGTTGTACTTCACAGATTGTTGTCTACCCTCCCTGCAATGAGGTGCCTTTGTAAATGAGTCTTTGACTCAAAGGTTGTAAATCTGAATTTTGGATTAATTAAAAAAAATAAAAAAAAGTAGCTGGAAACAAAGGTTTCTTCGGGATGGTCCTCCTCCTCTAGAATCCATGGATTCTGGTCCTCTGCCTCGGCCACGAAATCCTCTGGTCAGGAACCCTCCATCAGCACCTAGCAGCGGTGCTCCACCTCTCATTGAACTCCAATCCAGGCAATAGCTCCTCTCCAGTTCTCCTCACCTGGGCTCTGGTATGCACACTGGTAAGCTCCTCCTCCTTCAACAGATCCTTGGCATCCATGAGATCCTGGAGGTACTCCATCCTGCTCTTTGCCCCCATGTCTGGATACCAGGGCTGGTATCTGGGTACTGGTCTCCCACCTTGTTTCTCTGGACAACTAGTACTATCCCACTGCTGACACTAAATTTGTCACAGTGTGTGGGAATAAACATCAGATGAGGCAGAGTTACAGGTTTAAAAACACACCATGGTGTGGTATTTATTTTTCAAAAGTTAAAAAAATAATAAATGAAAACAAACAAATTGCAAAGAAAATCACTGCTTAACATCAGTAGTTTCTCATATAATACAGTCCTGGATCTTAGAGCTAAGACCCTTCTCATCTACATTCAGCAGCTGGTCTGCACAAGCAGTAGAACCTCTCTCTTCCTCTGTCAGGACTGACCCCACTGGACTGAACTGAAGTGAACTCAGTGAAGAGGTTTTATATATTTTGATGGTATCACCTGACTGAGCCCTTTCCATATTTACATGTTTGGACATGTTGTTTCAAAACTGGGGGAAGGGTGTTGTTTCAGGGGACTTCCTTGTTCAGTTAAAGGTACAGTGTTTTTCTCCACAGAAATTGACTCTCTATATCTTTGATACACAGTGACTAAGCACTTATATAAAGTATACCACCTTATACAATAACAGGTTTACAGTGTGAAATTTTGAAAATACCTTAAGGATTTCTTATAACTGTACTAATCATGAAATTATTATTGTTTTATATGGCTTCTGAATCCTTTTTATTTAAAAAGGCATTATTAACTGTATTTATTCCTATTTAAAATAGCCTTCATGATTTTTGTACACAAAATGCACTTATGCACTTTACACAACACCCCTCCGGGTGTTTGGCATCATTCCAGGGACTCGATGGAAGGAAATGGAAAAAGAATGAAAAATGAGAACTAGTAAGAAGTTCAGTAGGGACAGCAAAGAGCTATGCTAGGTGGCCAACCTAGGCTAGAGGGAAAAAAGAAGAAAAGCAAAGAGAAAAGTGTTAACTATTGCACTACCGATGTTTTGGTAGCTAGGAAAAAAGGAGATAGAAAAGTGATCCATCAGTTACAGCTGAGGGTGTAGCCTAACTCCGTCACAGTGGGCAATTTCAAGAGGGGTTGGGACAGGGTAACGGTAAGGAATAGTAAAGTAAGTAAGTAAGTAAAACTTTATTTATATAGCGCCTTTCTAAAGCCAAGGCGCTTCACAAAAGTACAATATATAAACATGACAAAGATAAAACAATAAATATAACAATTAGTTAAAAATCATCCAGGAAAATTAACTTAAAAAGATATGTTTTCAACATAGAGTTAAAACTCTCAGCAGTCAGGCACTCTTTTAACTGACGAGATAGAGAATTGCACAGGGAAAGTGCTGCAAAAGAAAAAGCATGAGCACCCTGAAGAAGGGGGGTGGGAGGGCAGTTGCAAGATGAGGGGCTAGCTGCACACTCGAGCAGACTCGATAGATCATGAGGCCTGTTTCTGCTTGCAATTCCATATTTTCATATGTTCGTCAACAAACAGCAGTTTCAATATGGACACTGTATGTCTGTGAAGCATCTGCAAATTGAATAAAACTTGGATTAATTGTGTCATGGCTCTTGTAGCCTTAATGACTAATCATGTCAATATGCAACAGAGTAACATAGGGACCATTAATACTGTTTTGAACCTAATATATGGTTATAAGCAGCTCTCCCTCATGACCACATGGCCCCTTAAATCCTACACTTGTTACTTCCCTTCGCCAAGTGCCTTAATGTAATCTATCCCTCCCTCCCTCCCTCCTTCCTTCCTTCCTTCCTTCCTTCCTTCCTACCTCTGTCAAACTCCCTTCTTCCACACCACACCCTCTTTTCTCCTACTATCCTCTCCCATCTTCCTTCAGCCCCAACCCCCCCCCAAAAAAAAAGTTTCAACAAGGCCTTCCTGGGCTGATGCTTCCCCACTTCTTGAGTGAGTGTTGGCTGCCCTGGGCTGCTGTAACCCGCGAACATAGCCCACCCTCCTGACTACTCAGTCTGCTGTAGTACCTCCCTCTGCCTTGCAGGCTCCCCCCAGTCTGAAATGTCCTCTCTTCCTTAAACTGCCTTAACCCTCTCACAAACTTGTGGTACTTATAATAACCTGCTGACTTAGTCTGTTTGTTTATGTTTATATTAATACTTAGTCTCATACTTGTTATTAGCCTGCACTTAGAGCTCTATGGTATACCTATATGTATTTTATCCTTTTTTAATTACTGTTAATGTAATTTTGATGTGGAACCTATGTATTGAGCTTGTTCTCAAAGGTGTTAATCTGAGATTACAATAAATAAAAAAACACATATGTTGAAAAGCTATTAAAACATTTCTAACTAATGAGATCATACCACTAATAAGATGCATAAGGCAACACAGAACCTAAAGTAGGATGTTTGGAATTTAAATATTTATTTAAACATGTACAGTGAGCAATCATTCAGAAAAATAAAATATTGGATGGTTGATTAATAATTGTTGTTTGGAGGCAGCGGTTAGAGCACTTTAGTGTGAAAAAGAATTTCACAGGTTCCAATCCTACTATGTTGTGGCCCTGTGCAACCTCTTGACCTTGTTATTTTAATTTGATAATCTTAACTGTAAAGATGGGTAAAATTTGAGCCCACTGAAAATGAGATGCTATGTTTCCATTGGCGTATCCCATGTTAAAAGAAACGGTGCAATTAAATTGAGCAAATATTTTGACAGCACCTTTTTCACTATAAAAGTTTCCAGACATCTTTCACTTTTAAGTAATAGTAAAATGTTCAGTTCCAACAACATGTGAGCATTTTAAAAATGTTTTATTGTATTTGTTTTCTTAAGAAATACGGATGTCCATCACATTTAGCTTAAAAATAGCACTGTAGACTTGACAAGAGTTAGGGTGGAGAAACTATAAATAAGCATAGGACATACCTAGAAAAGTAGATCTGACAGATAATTCTATATCTTCATTAATTGTAGCTGAAAATAGCTTTTTGGGGGAAAAAAAACATTTTTCATTGCACTGCTGCTTTCATCCATTCAAATAGACTCCTAATATTCCAGGCCTCGGTCATTAGCTAATGTCTATACAGGTCATTAATACCCAGACCATTAATTTTCAGGGGACGTTATCTGACAATACACACTGTGACAAAGTCTGCAGCTTAATCATGTAATAGAAACTATATAAAAAGATTTGTTGTTGTATTTCATTAAGAACAATGACTTGGGCTGCTGCATATGGCTGTCATGACTATTGATTCTGGGTAGTTGACCATACTTCTCTGTTTGCTGCAGTTGGTAATGAATGCTCACAGCTGTTCTAGTACATACAAAGAAGCAATCCAATCTCTGTACTTTGCATTGACCATTGTTTGATTACTCAGGAATCTCCATTCCTCTCTGATTCTTCTTTAATTCTGCCTCTTCAGTGCCTTTTCTGAACTCAGCTTGTTCCCAGTGCTGCATCTCCCTTCCATTACCTTTTGTCCAGTTCAGTGCATCTTGCGGTTTGCCTTGTTGTAATAGGTGTTGCCTCTCTTAACTTTTGATAGGGATGTGAGGAACTTCCTGGACCAAAGGACTTGACTAGTCATGGAATGCTTACTGCTGTGCTTACATTTCTTACACATCTCATATATTACAAATGGACCTGTAGGGTATACTAAGTGTCATGTTTTGCTCTTGTAGTTAACATTATTGACTATTTATTTATTATGTGTTATTTTTCTTTCTACTGCAAAGGTATGAATGTAAGGGGCACCATTGTAAATAAGCTGTGCTCAGTAGTTTTATATCTCTATAATAAAAATTGAATTTAAATTGATTCTAATTCTGCTCAAGAGTATGCAGGATCTCAGGTGAAACATACTTACTTCATACTGTGATTTATACTGTGGAAAAGTGGAGCTTAAAAGGCAAATGCTCATGAGGGATCCTATTTAACCATTTTAATACATAATTGTTTTTCCACATATAATGTATTTGTCTAGGTTGGTCTTAAGCTCAAGCAAACAAACAATTCCAGCATCAGGCTCCATAAACACATAAAAATAGATTTATTGAAGCATTAAAAAAATTTAATCCACACCACAAACCTCTTAAAGTCCCCCCCCCCCCGGGGATGTTGGTGTAAAGGGACACCATATTCACAGTTGATAAATACCAATGTTCTTCCACATATGTATGGTGTGTTTATATGGTCCAGGCTTATCCGCCAATAGGTACTGTGTGAGTATATATTAGTTAATCATTTATTTGGTCATGATTTGCACTGCAATGGTATGCACTTTCTTTGCCAACATGTTTGTAATTGGCAAGGTTGTAACATGTTTATAAGAGCACTGTCACTTTAAGAGGTTTAACCCTTAAAAAGCAGCATGACTGAATTGACTGTAGCACCCTGGACAAACTCTTTCCAGAGCCAGTATGGCTGTGGTAAGCTGCCAAATGACCAAAGTTACGTGTATGAGTAGAAAAATTTGATCAGCCAGCTGTAACTTGGCAATTTTTTGGAGCTGTTTCACTGAATTTTCAACATGGCCTTTTGGGACCCTACCTCATGAAGAGTGCCACTGCCATTTCATTCACTTGTTCCAAAAGGTGATTTTGCAGAGCAACCATTCAATTGTGTGCCACAGGTGTGAAAACACATTTTGGGCAGGATGTGAAAAATGACAGATGTACTGTTAATAAGGTGGTATGCAAGAATGGCAATGTTGAAAATTTGGAGTGAAAATATTAAAAATTGGCAAAGTTAGGAGCGTGCAAAGAAACTGTGCAATGCACACTCATAATGCAGTCATTTTTTATGTTTGCTTGCACGCATGTGCAAGAAACATAGTGCCATCATACGAGTTTTCCAGAGGTGAGTCAGCCTCTTCCAATTCAGTCAGCGTATTTGCAGGCATGGTTGCAGAGCCCCAATCACTGCTCCAGCTGTCTATGACAGCTGAAAATGCAGTGGCATACAGTTGAAAGGGAGAGCTCCACTTGAGTGAGCAGAGCTCCCCCCACACACAGCACACACGCACACTGCGTGTGCATGCTCTCCCCTCCCCTCCACTGTATGGCCGGCGGGTGCCCAGAAATCCCCATCGGCTCCAAGTCCCCAAAACATCCAGGTGCCACGCTGGGAGGAGCCCACTAGCATGGCAAAGTGATGTAATGGCCAACGGGTGCCAATACCCTGTCGGTCCACTGTCTCTCCCCATGCTGTCGCCGACAGGGTGCCCAATCCTCATCGGCTTCACTGTCTTACCTCCCCAGTACAGGGTGCCACGCTGGGGAGCCCACCCCAGCGTGGCAACAGATGCCATGGCCGGCAGGGGTGCCCAATCTCCGTCGGCTCCACGCTTCAGCCATCCTTCTCCATGCTGGGGAGCCCACCCCAGCATGGCAAATGATGTAATGGCCAACGGGGTGCCCAACCCCTGTCGGCTCCACTGTCTTCCCCATGCTGTCGCCAGGTGCCCAACCCTCGCCGGCTTCACTGTCTTACCTCCCCATCAGGTGCCACGCTGGGAGCCCACCCCAGCGTGGCAACAGATGCCAAGGCCGACGGGTGCCCAATCCCCGTCGGCTCCACGCCCCAGCCATCCTTCTGCCATGCTGGGAGCCCACCCCAGCGTGGCAAATGTCCTGTGTCATCTTTTTCAAAAAAATAAAACCTGTAAAGAAAAAAACGGTCCCTCACAGTCTCCCTGCCCCCCCACAACCCTCACCCACTCACTGAGCACCCTGCCTCCCCACACCCCCCCTCATCCCATACTTACCTCTGGAGTCCGGCGCGACGATCTTCGGTGGACAGGGAACACGTCTGCACTCTTCAAAGACACCGCGAACTGAGGAAATGCAGGTAAGCTGTATAATGGGATAGATAGGGGTTTTTCAACTTTGTTGCATATCTCAGGCGTTTTTTGGAATTTTTGCACCAAATTTTAAACATTGGGTTTTTGGGACCCCTCCTCATGAATTCTTGCACTGCCATGGCGTTACTCGGGCCCAAAGGGTGATTTCGCAGCCACTGTGTGAAATCACCTTTCCAGAATGATTAACGAAACGACACTGCCAGTGTTCATAAGTGGGATCTCAAAAGCCTATTTTAAATCTGGTGAAAAATTCTAAAAATGACTGTTTCTGGCGATGCATTAGCAGTTCCTGCGCACGTCGTAAGTTTCAAAATTTCAATATTTTCACTCAGATTTTCAACATTGCTATTTTACCCCACCTCCTTATGAGCAGTACAACTGTCATTTTTTCATCTCGCCCACAACGTGTGTTTCTGCCCATGTAGCGCTTTATTGGCGCAGTCGATTATGCGAGAAATCAATGTATGGGACAGCTTAAGAAAATCCACAGTGACACTGTTCATGAGCAGAGGTGTTAAAGCGGCTAGGTTGAAAATTTGGTGAAAAAATTCCAAAAATGACTGTTTTAGGAGGCGCCGCGTTGCACAGTTCCCTACATGCGCTGGCAAGTTTGCGAATTTGTATGTTGCACACCAGATTTTCAACAGTGCCATTTTACCACACTTCCTTATGAGCAGTGCAGCTACCATTTTCACATCTCACCCAAAATGTGTTTCCGCATATGTAGCGTACGTACAGTCGGTTTCGAAAACAATGTTTGGGACAGATTAAGAAAATCACAGTGACACTGGTCATGAGCAGAGGTCTTAAAATGGCTATGTTGAAAATTTGGTGACAAAACTCCATAAAATGACTGTGTTACTGGTGAGCATTGCAGTTTCCCACGCACCCTCGTTAGGTTCATGAATTTGTAATATTTTCAGTCCAGATTTTCACCAGTGGCATTTTCCACACCTCCTTATGAACAGTACAGCTGTCATTTTCCACAACATGGCCAAAATGTGTTTTCACACTTTCAGTGCAGAGATGCGTGGTCGCTGTGGGAGATCATTGTTCGGGACAGATAAAGAAAATCACACTGACACTGTTCATGATCGGAGGTCCCAAAATGCCTGTGTTAACAATCTACTATAAAAAAATCCCCAAACTAGTTACATTACGGGTGTGCGTTGCACAGTTTCTACGCAAGCTCGTGACTTCACCAGTTTTTTTAAGATTTTTATAGCAGATTTTCAACATTGCCATTTTTTACACCTCCCATGAACAGTACCACTGTCATTTTTCACATCCTGTTCGGAATGTGTTTTTGCACCTGTGGTGCCAAATGCCATAGTCGCTGTGCAAAAGCAGTTTTCGGCTAACAAACTGATATTGCCACTGTTCATGAGGTGGGGGTCACAAAAAACCATGTTGAAAATTTGGGTAGCTACTAACGAATGCCTGAGGCGTTAGGGTTTCTGACCATAAACCCCACCCTGTAGAGTATGACAGGCATCAGGGGTGTGAATTGGGATTCTTGCCTGTCATGCTCATACCATTCCACCCCCACCCACACCCTGCAGCCAGTGAGAAGCATCAAGGTGTGCCTCAGACTCTTCTGGCTCAAACTTCACCCCATTCTCCTATACCACACCCATGTCACCGTATTTCCTGATGGAATGGGGTGCACATAAGGGCCAAAGACCCCAAGGCCCACCGTGACACTTGTCAGTGTCTGCAGGGTAGGGTGTGGTGAAATGGCATGGTCGTTATGCCTGACGACTCAAAGGCACACCCCAATGCCTGCCGTTCTCTGCAGGGTGGTGTTGGGGTTGGCTTCAGTTCAATACTTCGCTGCCATTCCTATTATGCAGCTCTGTAACTTCTACACTGCCAATGCCAGTGCCAGCAAGCAAACATTCGGCATTGACAAATGCTTGTTGGAATTGTTTCAACAGATTTGCAACATGAGCTTTCTGGGACCCTACCTCATGAACAGTGGCACTGTCATTTCATTAATCAGTCCCAAAAGATGATTCTGCACAGCGATTGCAAAATCACCTTTTGGGACCAAGTAACACAATGACAGTGACAGTGTTCATGAGGTGAGGTCCCAAGAACCCCATGTTGAAAATTTTGGGCCAAAATTCCTAAGAATGGCTGATATATCAACATAAGTTGAAATCCTCATTGACTGCCATTATACCACACTTACCCTTGATTCTTCACTTTGCTGTTCAGCTTTGAAGAGTGCAAACTGTGACTGGAAGCTCCTGCCACTCTTGAGGACTGACCTTTTTTTAAATCTGTTGCAATAGTTCTTCTGTTTCTTAGCCTAATCTATCCTTTATAATTTCTAGTCCATAAGGTTGGCCACCTATGGGCATCCCCTTGTCTTTCTTGACTATGCTATAGTGTCCTCTTTAATTTTCCTTTTCCCTCTCAAGTTCTCATACAGGGAGGTTATTGTGGTGACCTCCAAGTGTATGTCAAACAGGTTGTGTTTATCATTGTTGAATTTAACATGTAATAGCACTATGTCATAAAATACCTTGATGTATATTTCTTATGTTTGTGAAACCTGTAAATGTTGAAAATACCATGGCACTAGGTGTTTTTGATAATGGAAAAAAGTACTAGGTGACTATTATAGAAATTAAGTTAGTTGTGTTATTCAAAATGCATGTAAATTGCTGTAAACTGAACAAGTCTGAAATCCCATGGTGATTTGTATATATCCCATGATGCTTTGCATTATGGAAGTATGTATGATGTTGCATTTCTTTGAAACTTGATTTGTTGCCAATGCCCTATGGGGTAACCTTTTTGTTCAGTGAACTGCATCAAGGTTCTTTGTCTATAGCTTTTTTTTTTCTTTCTTTTTGAGCCCCCACTACCCAAGCGAACAAGGTCCACACAGGGATGAAGGGTTTTCACTAAAAATGCTTAGATGAGAGATCAGTGCCAGTAGGTGCTGGCTAAGTGCAGAGAATGGACGTATATAGTCTGTTGCTGCAAATTGATGTACTGAAGAAGGAATATGACATTGCTGAAGCTTATTTTCTGTATTTTGAATAAACATCACACAGAGATTGTGCGGTGAACCTGAAGTTTGGTGTCTGGTCCATCTGTTATCCCACAGCCCCTTCATACAGACGTGTCCCGGTCCAGAGAGCATGACAGCGCCGACCTCCGGAGGTAAGTGTGGGGGGGGGTTGCGTGAAGGTGAGTTCTTAGTGGGAGGATGGGGATGGGGGAGGAGGGACTTGGGCGATGACATGTGACCATTTTTTTTTACAGGTAAAAAGAAAAAAGACATTGGTGGATGGTTTTCTTTATTTACAGGAAGAAAAATAAAAGAAAACATAAATCTGGGCATACTGGGGTGGGCTTCCAGTATGCCACATGACTTGGGGGGTAGATGATGCCAACATGGGGATTGGGCACCCCAATGTTGGCACGGAGGGAAAAAAGAAAAAAACATAAATTTGGGCACACTGGGGTGGGCTTCCAGTGTGCCACATGAGTTGGGGGTACATGATGCCAACAAGGGGACTGGGCACCACTATGCCGATGTGGGAAAAAAAAAGAAAAAACATACATTTTGGCACACTGGGGTGGGCTCCCAGTGTGCCACATGAGTTGGGGGGTACAGGATGCTAACACAGGGATTGAGCACCCCAATGTTGGTGCAGGGATGGGGAATGGAGGGAGCAGTGAGGCCAGCAGCAGTGAGAGGGAACAGGAGGGTTTTATTTGCTGCCATTGCTGGGAGGGCACGGAAGGAGCAGGGAGGACAGGAGCAGTGGTAGTGTGTTGGAGGAGTGCCATCCACAAGTTGGCAGTGGTGATGCAACTGCACATGTGTGGCATTTGCACATGTGTAGTTGCACTGAATCATTCTGCCATTCACAAGATGGCAGTGCCAGCAGAACTGCACATGCACGTGAGGTGCACATGCACAGTTCTTGTCTTGGAATATTGAAGTAACAGCTGAAATAGTGTGGCTGCTACTCTGTAGCAGCTGAACGTGGTGGAGTGTTACAAGCTCCATTGGACTTTTGGAAGGATACTTCCAAAAGTCCAATGGAAGGTGCCACCATCAGCCATTTTAAGGCAACAGATCGATCACAAAATGGCTGTAGGCTCTGCCCATAGCCATAAAAAGCATTGTGTTAGGGAATGAAATGTTGGTGGACTATGCAGGATCCTGGGGCTATGGTGTGAATTGTATGTTTTTAATGCTTCAATACATCTATTTTTATGTGTACACGGAGCCTAGTGCCAGAAATTTTGATTGCTTGATATGTTTTGAAGTTATCCGAGGTGCAGGCATTGTGAGGAACTGCCCTGTTGTGTTTCTGATCTTAAATTCATTTTTACTTTTACTTATAATGATATCAATTAGGAGTGCCTTTCACAGGTTATTTTGTTTTATAATAGAATTTATGGTTAAGGGTACACAAATGATTTCCTGTAATCTGTAATGGGTGACCTCTAGCATCCTTAATATCTGACTTAAACTTGATATTAATTTCATTCAGCAAATATGGGTCTTGAATGATAATGTATATTAGTAGAAGGTCTCCACGCATGCACCTTGTTTCTGGTGATATTAAGTTTAATGAATGCATTCTTTCCTTATATGTCTTACTTCTTAAATTGGAAAATACACTTGGTAGCTCTATGCTGTACTCTTTATTTGGCGATATCCTTTTGTCTGTATGGGCTCCAGAACTGAGTAGCAATATCTAAATGGAGTCTGTCCTAAGCTGACTATAACAGAGAGATAACCTGTTGATCCCTGGGTGTAATATTTCTTTTGATTCACCACATGACATTATTTGTTATACTAATTATGCTGTTACATTGTTTGCCATGTTTAAGGCCAGATGATTTAAGCACTCATAGATATTTTCCAGATTGGTTTCTTCTAAAATGTGCCTGCACAATGTGTATATAGCTTTTGGATTATTCTTACCTACAGTAGATGCATTAACTTGCATTTCCTTATGTTAAATTGCATTTCCCAGGTACTGGCCCATTCTGAGATATTGTTTAAGTCAGAGTGACTTGCAATTTCTTAAGGTCTGACTATTACAAATATGTTCATACCTGTATATGCAGTTGCAGTTTTCACTGTTAAAATCTGATTTTGCCCATGTTTTTAAATAAATATTTACAGGCAGAAAAGAAAACTATGGTCCACCCAATCTGCTTTTTAACAATTGATTATACATAACTTTCATTTAGAAACATAGAAGAATAGAAACTGATGGCAAATAAGGACAGCTGAGTCCATCCAGTCTGCCCATTTCCCTCCCTACCTACTGCAAAAACCTCAGACCCTCCTTAATCTCCGGCTTTACTTTCTTGTTACTATCGCTCGGGTTACCCTATGCCTGTCCCATAGATTTTTGAATTCCTCCACTGCATTTGTCCCTACCACCTCAGCTGGGAGTCTATTCCATGCAGAAGAAATATTTCCTCATGTTACCCCTTAGTCTACCCTCTTCCAACCTCATGTCATGTTCCCTCGTTCCTGAACATCTCCTTTTCTGAAAGATGATACCCTCCGGTACCCTTTTTATTCCCTTTTGATATTTGTAGGTTTCTATTATATGTCCCCTGTTTCTCCTCCAGGGTATACATATCAAGGTCTCCCAGTCTGTCCTCATATGACTTTTGGTGCAAGCCTGCACCATCTTTGTTGCCCTTCTTTGAACTGCCTCCAGCATGTCTATGTCCTTACAGATATTTGACAAAAAATGATTACTCCAGTGGTACATTTTCATATCTTGTCAGTGAAAGTTAATCACGGTAATATAATCTCTCTTGCTTTGTCTTCTGGGTGACTAAGCAGTCAAAATACTCATACCTATGACAGACAATGTTTTGAAAACTAATGGAGGGAGGATAGGGTGTGAGCTGATCGGTGCTAGTTAAACTAGAGGCTATATACTCAAACTTAGGGGTGGGGGTTAAAGGGAAACATTAGAAAACATGACTTAACACATGTAGAATAGCCTAACTAGTGAGGATTTCGGAACTGTAACTTTTCATGATTTCATAGCAAGCTAGACAGATTCCTTAGGGAAAATGTATTGAGGGTTATGAACATACAAACATATGAAAACACCAGAAGAAACAGGACGTAATGGTCTATCAGGTCTGCTTCAGTATGCAACTCAATCTATTTTATTGGAGTTGCCCCCTTCCCCTTTCCCCCTGGAGTTATTCTCCTCCATCTTCTTCCCCCCTCCCCATCCACATCCTCCCTCCAGTTATGGCTCTCCTTTTTACCCTGTTCCACCCCCTTTTAAAACTGCCCACCATTTTCAACGAGACCACCTCTTTAGGCATTTCATTCCACTTTGACACCACCATTTCTGTGACAAAGTGCCTCCTCATTCCCTTTCTAAATCTACCCCCCACTAGTTTCAGATTATGCCCCCTTTTGGTCGCCTCTCTTTTTAAATTGAAATTGCCCTGTGTTCCAACCTTGTTTACACCTTTTAGGTACTTGAAAATTTCTATCATATCCTCCCTTTCCCTTCTGTACTCCAGGGATTACATATTGAGCTCCCATAATCTATGTGCATATGGTTTGTCCCTCGGACCCCAAATCATCTTTGTCACCCTACGCTGCTCCCCTGCTGTAGTTGTTAAGTCTTTCTTCAAATAATGGCACCAGAACTACACACAGTACTCTATGCAGGGTCTCACCAATGACTTGTACAATAGCAAAATTACTTCTCATTCCTGGAGGTGATTCCTCTGGGCAATGCATCCCAGATTTTATTTGTTTTGGCTGCCACTTTGACAGTACTGCCCAAAGTGTCTCATGTCTCCCCTAACTTGGGTGACAAGGAATTTGGATGAGTATTAACAGAAAATCCTGGTATTTTACTAGGATTACTAGGATTTTATTTTTATTTATTTATTTATTTATTGAATAGAATCAGAATTACAATCCTTCGAGTCATAGACTTTTTTGCAAAGGCTCCACGTCAGATCAAAGTAAAAGTACAGAGCAAAGCTCGAAAAGGAAAAAGAAAAATACACATACAGTAATATAAATACACATACAGCAATAAAAAATACACATACAGTAATAAAGTAACAGTACAAGGTTATGAAGTCCCAACGTAATCTTATTTAGGCGGTTACATCAATAGGGAGCATATGGAGTGTCCCGAGTCAGATATAGTACAGGATGCAGTTTCGTAGGATCTTGAGGGACCCAGAGTCAAATATCTGGTCGGGGGATACAGAACGTAGGGGGACATAAGAGGAAGGCTAGCAACAAACTAATCAATTGTAACAGGATAATAACAGAGATAGAGAAGGCTCTAGTGACATATGGGAGCCAGCAGACCCATTCAATATGTCTCCCACATACGTGGGAGAATTACACCAATATATTACTATTATAATAGGTATAGTCTAAATAGTTTTTAAAAGATTCCAAAAAGGGACTATTTATTCCATCCTGAGAAAGTTTATTCCATGCCAATGGAGTTGTGATTGTAATGTATTGATCCCTTTTAGGGGTTTTGCTTTTCTTGACCAATATTTTCTGGTCATGAGAATGGAGATTCCTCCTTGTATTACTATATTGCATATTAAATTCTTGTAGACCAAAATCACTATGGATTAGTTTATACAGCAAAAGAAGATCCCCTCTTTGTGTTTATGCTTCAAGTGTATGTAGTCCAGTCTCCTTCAGTCTAACATAATATTGCTTTGTTTTTAATCTGGGAATTATCTAGTTATTTGTCTTTGTACCCATTCTAATAACCTGATATCCTTTTTTAAGTATGGAGACCAAAATTGTGAACTATAGTCCATAATGGATCGTACATAAGTTTTATATAGGGGTACAATAAGGTGCTCAGATCTTCTGACAAAGGTTTTTCTTATTCTAGTTAGCAAGGACTGGGCAGATTTTGCTAATGTTTTACACTGACTATCTGAAGAAAGAGTTTCATTAAATGCTATTTTCAGATCTATGACACATTGAACTGATTTGTCAGAGATCTGGGAATAGTAGTTACCATGTGTAAGAAGGGACAGATTAAATGGATCCTAAGTCCCCCTGTCACCTAAGTACATAGAACAGTGGATGGTACCCCATACACAACAAGGGTATTCTTACACTGAGTGGTTTCCGTGATGAAGAGAGCCTCGCGAGAGTAGCTCGAGAGGTTCCTCTGTCATCATGAAAACCACAAGGTTAAGAGTAGCCTTGGAGTGTATGGTGTTACCATACACTATTTTATATAGTGTATGGTCCTTAAAAATGAAGACAGGCTTAACTTTTCCCCCAAAGCACAGTCGACATCTGTCCGATTGGAGGCGGCTCTCCCACGCGATGATTCAACTGCCTTAAGAACCAATGAACCGCACTGAACAGGAGAGTTATACTGTGACGTAGCTACTGCAGCATAATGAAAAGTCTTTCTGATTCAGCAGCTACATCACTATTGAAGCAGAACAATGTTTTTAGCTCCACTGATTTCGGCAAAGAATGACGCGGGACCATACACTATATTATGTTTTAATGTTAAAAATGGGTAATTGGGGCTATGTCAGTGCTTGGTTGCAGCAACTACATGGCCAATCTGTAAAATCAGTTTTGGGAATCAACCCTGGCTCTCTTGCTTGCTGGTTTCTTGATGGTGGAAGCATAACAGAGGTGAAGAACCCACACTCAACAGTAGACTTCTGGAGTGCATCACTCAAAGACCCCTTATGCCTGAGAAATTAGATGAGCATAACAAGGTTCCAGCTCAGAAATCCACCTGTGGCTGTTTTTGTCAATGCTTATTAGCAGTTATTTAGCCTTCACCAAGCAGGTTTCAGTCCCATAATGCACATAGCCATCATTAGCATAAGGACCAGCAAGCTTGGCCCATTCATATAGCCAGTTTTCAAAGGCAGCACTACAGATTAAGAGCATCATGCCACCAGACTAGCACAAAAAGTATTTTTGCTGGCTGTACAGTGCTGAGTAATGGAGGATCACACTGGCATGCTAGTCACTCAGGTTTGTGTCTGATCCTGAGATGTCAAGAGCAGAGGCAAATAGAGAAGATTCAGAACATCCTATGAGGCACTCTTCTGCAGGGAAGAGAGGGCTGTGCTGCTTCACTTCATTGTGACACCTGGTGGTAGCTTGTTTGAGGCACCTTAGGCCAATAGCATGTCAAAGGTTGCATGTGTCAGGAAAGTAGGTGGGGAGAACAGATAAAATGTATTTATTTATTTATTTATTGGAATTTCAGAAACAATCTTTGAGTAAGAACTCTTTTACAAAGGGTCCATGTCCGTTAAACAGTACAAATACAAACATAGTTGAATTATCAGTACAGAAAGTACAAAAAACATAGAAAACAGCTAAGAGTTTCTTATGAGTTTCATTAAGGGTTTAATACTAAGTGCTGTATGGCATAAGGAAGAATATAAGAGAGAGGAAAATGTAGGACAGAGAGAGAGTGGTTAGTGAATAGAGCGTGGGGATAGAGCAGCCCAGAAAGAGCATTGTCACATTGCATTATAGCTTTGGAGCTAAGGAGCTAAGGTGGGAGAAAGGTGAGAGAGAGAGAGAGAGAGAGAGAGAGGAGGAGGGAAGGGAGAGGGAAGGAGGGAGAGCAAGTGGGAGGGTGATATCCTAAGAGTGGAGATTGATGGAGAAAGGGGGAGGAAGGGTGTGATGGGAGGGGGGAGAGAGTGAGAGAGAGGGGTGATGAGGCACGAGATGAGAGAGTGCAACTACTAGCAGAATAAAAGCTATGGAGAATGAGGTGCCAGAGTCTGGGGAGCAGGGGTAGGAAGTAGGGAGGGGTGGACCATGTGAGTGAGTCCATGAGTAATTGCTGGTAGGTAGGATTGGTCACAGACATTCATTTGCAGTAAAAACTGTTTAAGTTTGACTTTGAAGGCTCTAGGGTTAGCAGCACTTTGAGTGTTAGCTAAGGTCTCATTAAGCCACAGTGTGGCACAGTAAGAGAAGGATCTTTGAGCAAGAGCTGTCCTTCGGAATGGGACAAAGAATGGGTGAGGTTCTTTATTCCTGGTCCGGTACATGGAGTTGGTTAAGATAATTAGGTCTGTGATACAGGGAGGAGTTAGGCCTAGCATGGCTTTCCTACCTAGAAAGCACGTCTGGTATGCAATTCTATTCTTGAGGCTTAATATGTTTGCTTGCTCATAGAGTACATAGGTGTGGGTGAGCCAGTCAGCATCTAGTTACAGCCTGCAGGCCTTGTTTAGAGTTGAGTCTACCATGTTGAGGGCAGTATCAATTGCTGCTCCATAGGCACCTGGCCGTAGTCAACCATGGAGAGAATGGAGCTGTTTTTGGAGACCCTGAGAGCATTAGTAGTGAGTCTTTTCCTATGCCGATAAAGTACCCCAAGTTTAGTATTTACTGCCTTCACAACCTGATCAATATGCTGGACATAAGAGAGAGTATCATTTATTATTACTGCTAGGTATTTAGAGGAATGAACCTGTTCTAGAAGGGCTGACCTGTTATCATAACTGTTACGATGAGGTGCCTCCTCTTTAGCTGAGGGCATGAGAGGAGCATGGATTTAGAAACATAGAAACATAGACTTTGATGGCAGATAAGGACCACTTGGCCCACCTAGTCTGCCCATTTTCCTACCTACAGGATAAGCTGCAGATCCTAGTTAACCAACAGCCTATTTCTTCTTATCCATCACAAGAATTGCCTTATGTCTGTCCCACGTATTCTTGAATTCTCCCACAGTTTTAGACCACACAACCTCCTCAGGAAGGCTGTTAAATGAGTCCACCACCCTCTCTGTGAAAAAATATTTCCTCACATTGCCCCTGAACTGCTCCCCATCTTTAAATTGTGTCCCCTTGTTCTTGCACATCTCTTTTTCTGAAAGATGCTACCCTCTTGGACTTTGTTGATTCCACTGAGGTACTTAAGAGTTTCTTTCATGTCCCCTCTCTCCCTCCTTTCCTCAAGAGTATACAAATTAAGCTCCTTTAGTCTCTCCTTATATGGCTTCTCTGGCAGACCCTGCACCATTTTAGTTGCCCTCCTCTGAACTGCCTCTAGCCTGTCTATGTCCTTGTGGAGATGAGGTCTCCAGAACTGGATGCAGTACTCCAGATGAGGTCTCACCAACTGTCTGTACAGAGGGATAACATCTTCCTGTTTTCTGATGATGATGCCTCTCCCTTTATATCCCAGTATACCCCCAGCCCTCCCTACTGCCTTCTCACATTGCTTGCTAACCTTAAGGTTGTTTTTTTTTTTGTAATTGAGTAACAGCCTACAAGAGTTGAACCAGACCTCCAGTTGTTGGAAGGTCGAATGCAGCTCTGCCTGTAGGATCTCAGTGTGGGCACTGCTGCTGAGTACCACTGCATCATCTGCGTATAGGATAATTTTGTTGGTGCATGCCTCCAGGAGTGTATTCAAAAAGAGGCTGAGCAGCAATGGGCCAAGTATGGACCTTTGTAGAACTCTCAGCATTATGTCCCGAGAGGTGGAAGCTGTTGGTCCAATTCTGAACCTTTGAGACCTTCCAGATAGGTAATCTTGAAACCTCTGGATGGCGTTGGAGGCCAGCCCAAGGGCCTGTAGTTCCTTGAGAAAGAGGGGGTGACAGACCATGTTGAAGGCCTTCATCAGGTCAATAAAGATGGATCCTACCAGTTTACTCTCATCCATAGCCTTGTGAGTGTAATCCATGAAATCAACCAGGGTTGTGGCAGTGCTGTGGTTTTTTCTGAAACCATGCTGCTGGGGACCCTGCAATTGGTATTTCTGGATAGATTCCATGATTTGGTCTGATACAATCCTCTTTAGTGCTTTGGATAGGGGGGAGAGGATAGAGATGGGCCTATCATTAGCTATGCACATCCTGTTCCCACTCTTCTAAACTGAGGTGACCAGTGCTTGTTTCCAAAGGAAGGGGAACTTAGCCAGGGTTAGGGACTTATTGAAGATTTTAGTGATGGGGACAATACGCACATCTACTGTCTGAGCTACCAGTTTCATGTTGATACTGTCACTGCCGATCCCAGTCTTTCCTAAGACCTTTTTAACATAGCCCATGTCTTCCTTGACCGTAACCCGCCTGAAATAGAATTGTGGGTGCTTTGCACTCATGGGTATGTTTTCAAGATCTAAAATGTCAATCAACATCCAGATGACCAGCCCTTGAGGGTACCGGCAATGTCTTCCAGTCATCATTCTCAGCCAGAAAGATCTTCTGATTCTAGGTTCTTTGCCCAGGAGCCCACCTCCACTGGTGAGGATACACACCAGAACCTGTG
This sequence comes from Neoceratodus forsteri, assembly GCA_016271365.2. Lineage (NCBI taxonomy): Eukaryota > Metazoa > Chordata > Ceratodontiformes > Ceratodontidae > Neoceratodus > Neoceratodus forsteri. Next base: position 1,056,776,845 of record CM057451.1, on the reverse strand, counting down.
ATGGAGAGACAGAGGACTCAGGAAATCAGGGGCAGAGTGTGGCACTGGTGGGTGAGCCTGGAGGCCAGCAGGAAAAAAGCTCTAGACAGCCTGAAGTGATAGAGTGCCAGTTGGGTATGTGAGACCATAAAACATGAGCATGTGCATGTGAGAGCATAAAACAGAGCCAAAAAAACATTTTGAAAGCACAATAATGTAACATAATTAAGTGCACTTCTTTGCACTTCATTCCCTTTCAAAATGGTCTAGTAGGTATATCATACAACAAAAAATAGCTGCACCACCGAGGAAAGTATTTCACAGAGCTGTTCATTATATTTCCGGAACTTACTTCTAAGGTACAGCAGGTGCACCTATAAGAACAGATGTGCATCATTTCCAAAAATAGGATGCATTTGGGACTGATCTTTTATAGTTGATGCTCTGAGTTGTGAAAAAAGATCGAGGTAAATATATGTTTCACTAAATAAAATATTTCTTTCAGTCCTCTACAGTACCCCATCTGTAGGCATATGATACCTCAGTATTTGTATTTGCTCTGGTTGGGTGATGTCAATAAAACAGAATTATTTGCAGTGGGTAATGATTTAGAAGATCCTTTCTTTAAAAAAAAAAACATGACTTGTCTGACAGTGCTATGAAGTGAACCAAGATTCATTTCCAGCAATTGCTACTGCAGATACAGGTAAACAATTTAGAACTGTAAAACAACAAAAAAAAGTGTTACATACTGCAGCAAACTGGATAGAGGTTGCTTAAAACAAAATGTTTTACACACCCATGGTTAGTGATGACCTTGCAAAACATGGGAACAATGCACATGTGGTCTGCAATGTTATCACAAACCAGTGGTGTATTAAAAATGTAATTAAACTGTCCCCAGCTGTAACAGATGCATGGGGAGAGTTGACAGAGGTGCATTTAAAATTGAATTGGTGCTAAAAGGGGACATGAGAGTTGGAGGGGAGGGTAAATAAAATGGCAGCAGATACCTTTTTTTATTATTCTGTTTCCCCACCCATGGCAAAGGACATTTAGAACACCAGAATTCTTTGCTGATTACATTTTTAGTCATAGGTTAGCCTTGTACTGTATCATTTCCTCTGAACTTTATTTCATTGTTATTAATTGTTTCACTTGGGACAATGTGACATTTTGCCAATTATAATGTATGCACTTTGCTTTTGTCTTGTGTATGGTCCATAAACATTGATGTAACCTCCCTGGCCATGCTACAGCAGGCATCTAATTACCTTGGGTAGTTACCTGTTTAATACAAACTAAATAAACAAACAAGAATCCAAACTACAGACAACACTCACCTCCCAAAAGAGTGTCATAGCTGCAGTCACATGTGAATTTCTTTCTTCTGCATAACTTTATTAAAGTGTATGTTCATTGAGCAAAAAACCTTCGGAAATAATACTGGTATATATGCAATGACTGACTATGGGCAAGTGCTAATATGCCACTGAAGTAGTGCTTCAAAGTGCCCCCCACCCCAGTTCTTTGTCTGATGTAGATGTGGAGGGACAGTTCCAAACATTGGGTCAGAGGCACATTTGCACTTGCCTGTAGCCAGCACTTGCACATATGTTATTTCTTATGACTTTCTGCACAATAAAAATGCACTTTAATAAAGTCAGAAAGAAATCTGCATTTGTCTTGTAATTACAGCTAAGACATTCTTTATGGAGGTGCGTACTGTCTCTTATTTGAATTCCAGAGCATTTAAAGTTGGTGTGAGGCATTGCCATGCCCGGAGTGCACATCTTTCCATTTTAAATAAATAAACACTTGAAGTGAGCACACTGAAGAGACAGTTTGCCAGATGACTAATTTATGGGACCTGTAGGACTTTCCTGATGAAACGTTTAAATAAATAAATAAATGGTTCCTAGTAGGGCTGTGCAAGGACCGAATATTATTTTCCGAATACCATGAATAATGGGCAATCTAAATATTTGGAAGCCCTTTCTAAATAGAGCACTATTCAGGTGGTATTCATATTCGGCACATCCCCCTGCACTGACCTAATAAAAATACCCGCAGCCCAAAACAAGTGCTATAATGTATTCCCCATCTTCCAACCCTCAAGCAGCAGCAGCCCAATTCCACCCTCCAGTTTCTACCCCCCCGAAACCTGCAAATTGTTATAATAAATTAATAATGTGACACAGACTGAGACATTCATTTTGGTAATGAAATAAAAAGATAAAATCCCGTGAGTGGTGACTGGCACAACCCACCCACCTTCACGACCAGCCGCCCTCTTGTAAGATGGTCCTTGCACTTACAAATAATACTCCCTTCCCACCTCCCACACTGGCAGCACCCTACTTCAACTGCCCCACCTCCCCGCACCCATGGTCTGTTATAAAAAATTCCTAATGGGTGACCTGCACAACCTGCCCACCTCCACGGCCAGATGCCTTCTTGTAAGTGAACCTCGTAGGCTTATACTTTCATAGCACTCCCTCTCTACAACCCTGGCAGCACCCTACTCCCACCCAGCACCCAATTCACCTTATCAGAATACGATCGCCACAACCCTCCCTCCTCCCCGGTCGAGTGCCTTCTAATGAATGGAATTGCTTGTGCGTATGCATAGTAAAACCAGCAGATCACATGATCAGCTGGTTTTACTATGGAATGTGAGTGATTTCATTCATTAGAAGGTGCTCGGCCACGGAGGAGGGAGGGTTGTGCGATCGCCTCCTGATAAGGTGAACTGGGTGCTGGGGGGAAGAGGGTGGGCATAGGGTGCTGCCAGGGTAGGAGAGGTTGGGAGGGAGTGCTGTTAAAGTCCGAGCCTACTAGGTTCACTTACAAGAGGGTGACCGGCCATGGAGGTGGGTGGGTTGTGCCGGTTGCCAATCAGGAATTTTTTATAACAAATTGTAGGTGCGGGGAAGGAAGAGGGTTAAAATAGGATGCTATCGGGTTGGGGAGGGAGTATTATAAGTGCAAGGGTCATCTTACAAGAGGGCGGCTGGCCATGCAGGTGGGTGGGTTGTGCCAGTCGCCACTCGCTGGGTTTTATCTTTTTATTTCATTACCAAATGAATCTCTCAGTATGTGTCACATTATTAATTAATTTATAACAATTTGTGGGTGCTGGGGGGTAGGAACCGGAGGATGGAAATGGGCTGCTGCTGCTAGAGGGTGGGGGGATGGGTGATACATTATTGCACTTGGTTGTTGGGCTGCAGAGGAGGGTGGGGCCTTTTTTTTCATTTTGTTAGGGCTGTGCCGAATACAAATAATTCGGCCGAATAACAAATACCAGAGGACCGAAAAGCGAATATTCAGCTGAATATTCAAAAAAAGGTATTTGCACAGCCTTAGTTCTTAGGAGATAAGAACTATCTAAATCATTTTGATTTTGTGCATCTTCCAAAACCACACACATACTGTAAACCCTCACTCCCAGTGCAAGGCATCGTGGGTATGCAAATCCTTTGCACAAGTCAGGCTGACAAGATTTTTCTGGAAGAGACATCATCCTTTATAGAGGCTTGTACAGTGCTTGTTATCCAGTGTAGACTGGGAATGTCAAAAGTACGGACTAGGGCTGTACGAATACCTTTTTTCGAATATTTGGCCAAGTATTCGGTTTCCGGTATCCTGGTATTCGTTATTCGGACAAATTATTCATATTCGGCACAGCCCTAACAAAATAAAAAAAACAGCCCCAACCCTCTTCTGCAGCCTAACAACCAAGTGCAATAATGTATCCCCCATCCCCCACCCTCTAGCAGTAGCAGCCCATTTCCACCCTCCATTTCCTACCCCCCAGCACCCAGAAATTGTTATAAATGAATTAATACTGTGACACAGACTGAGACATTCATTTGGTAATGAAATAAAAAGATAAAACTCTGTGAGTGGTGACTGGCACAACCCACTCACCCACCCACTGTATCTGCCAATCCTTTTGCCTTGTTTCTTCCAGTTGCTGATTAATCATAGTTCTTTGTAAGGATATCCTATTTGTTAACTATGTTTATGATTTTCGCCCTTTGTGTATTACATCCCTACTGTACTGTTTTGTGTTTTGTCATCTTTGTGACTTGGCTTGTGCCTGAAAATGGTCCCTCAGACCAGTGTGCCTAAATGGTTAACAATAAAAAAAATAAATACATAAATAACCAAATAAATAAACCTTCATGACGTGTCTCTAAGCTGATGTCAGTATGGAAATCCATGGATTAAATGTGAACCATGGTCTCTGGGATCACAAAGTGATGTGATACTGTTTCAATGAGCCAGCATAGCATTGAAACATAACATAGAAATAGACTTTGATGGTAGATAAGGACCACTTGGCCCACCCGATCTGCCCATTTCCCTACCTTTCAGATAAGCTGCAGATCCTTGTTAACCAACTGCATTTCCTCCTACCCCCCCACTAGAAATGCCTTATGTTTGTTCCATGCATTATTGAATTCCCCCACTGTTTTTGACTCCACCATATCCTCTGGAAGGCTGTTCAATGCATCCACCACCCTCTCTGTGAAAAAATACTTCCTCAAGTTGCCCCAAGCCTCCCCCTCCATCTTCACATTGTGCCCTCTTGTTCTTGCACATCTCTTTTTCTGAAAGAGATGCTACCCTCTTGGACTTTGTTGATTCCCTTGAGGTACTTGAATGCACCTACTACTTTGGTCACCCAGACAAAGAAATCTATTAGATTCATCCGACATGACCTTCCCACTGTGAATCCATGCTGCCTTGAGTCCTGTACCCCACTGACCTCTAGGTACTCAACTGCACGCAGTCCTCCAGATGGGGTCTCACCAACTGTCTGCACAGAGGGATAACAACTTCCTGTTTTCTACTGGTGATGCCTCTCCCTATACATCCCAGTATCTCCTCAGCCCTCCTTACTGCCTTATCACATTTCTTGCCTATGTTTAGGTTTTCTGATATGGCTACCCTGAGGTCCAGTTCCATTTTTGTTGTTGTTATTAGTACCCCCCCCCATTGTATACTCTTCCTCTGGATTTTTGTTTTCCAGGTGCATTGTTTTGCCTTCTTTGCATTGAATCTAAGCTGCAATACTTTTGACCATTCCTCCTACCTTGCCAAGTCCCTTCTCATCTTTTCCAGTCCCCCGTGTGTATTAACCTTGTTTCAGATCTTTGTGTCATCTGCAAAGAGTCATACTTTTCCTTCCAGCCCCTACACAATGTCACCTATAAAGACATTAAAGAAGACCGGTCCCTGTACTGAACCCTGTGGTACCCCGCTAGTAACCCCCTTTCCTCAGAGTGGACTCCATTTACTATTATCCTCTGTGTCCTGTTGTCCAGACAACTTTTTACCCAGGCTACCACCCTGAGACCCACTTCCAGGCTGGCTAACTTGTTTATTAGTCTTTTGTGTGTTACTCTGTCATATGCCTTGCTAAAGTCTAGGTAGGCCACATCCACAGCCCCTCCGTTGTCTACTACTTTGGTCACCCAGTCAAAGAAATCTATTAGATTCATCTGACATGACCTTCCCACTGTGAATCCATGCTGCCTTGAGTCCTATGCTCCACTGACCTCTAGGTACTCAACAATTCTCTCTTTCAGAAGTGAGTCCATAATTCTCCCTACCATTGAGGTCAAACTAACAGGTCTGTAGTTTCCTGCCTCTGCCTTGCTCCCACTTTTGTGCAGGGGAATAACAACTGCCTTCCTTGAGTCCTCGGGTACCACATCATCCTCCCATGATTTGTTAAAAAGGGTAGTCAGTGGTGTCACTAGTTCTCCCCTTAGTTCTTTTAGAATTCTGGGGTGAATCCTGTCAGGTCCCATTGCTTTGTCCACCTTGAGTTTTAGGAGTTCTTTCAGGACCCTTTCTTCAGTGAATGGACTGGTATCAACCTTCCTATCAAGAGTGCTTCTATTGTTTGTTTTAGGTGCTTCTCCCTCCTCTTCTTTTGTGAATACTGAGCAAAAGTATTAATTCAGAATCCCTGCCTTTTCACTGTCACCCTGTGCCCACCTCCCCTCACCTTTGTTAAGCCTCACTATCCCTCTCTTTGTCTTTTTTTGCTCCCAAGTGTACCTATAAAAGGTTGTATCCCCCTTCTTAACTGAGTTGGCTATCTTTTCCTCTGTTTGGGCCTTTGCTATTCTGACTGTCTTCCCTGCTTCCTTCTGCTTTAACTGATTCAGTTTCTTGTCCTGCTCCTTGTGTGATTCCTTAAACTTCCTGAATGCTATATTTTTCTCCCTAACCTTCCCTGCCACCTCTTTTGAGAACCATAGTGTTTTTTTCCTTTGTTTTGTTTTGTTTATTTGCTTCATGCAAAGACTTGTTGTCTCTGTGATGGTAGTTTTCATTTTGCCCCATTGTTCCTCCACCCCTCACTCCTGCCCTTTTGCTAGTGCATTCCTTATGCACGCTCCCATTTTGACAAAGTCAGCCCTCCTAAATTCCAGTACCCTTGCTTTTGTATGGCTTGACTCTATGGCTGTGTTTGTCTTGAACCACACTATTTGTTGTTTGCTTACACATGTTTAAACATATGCATGTTTAAACATTATCATCACTAGGTTAGAAAGAAACTGAAAGCAATAGCCTTTTAGAATCTTTTCTAGTTCACATTATAGCAATAAATAGTTTTCCCATCCATCCTGTGACCTGTATTCTGAAAATGTAAGCCTGTCTGATACTTACAGTTGGAGCCCCATCAGATAATCACTCCCCAGCATCTACTCTTAATCCTTTTACACCATATCATCTTTGTATATCTGTGCAGTAGTCCCCATACACATGACATGCTGCCTTAAAGGCTTGGTAGGGTAAGGAGGCGTGCATTTGCTTTCTGTCAGACTTAAGTGAGTAACAAAAAACAGGTACTTAAGAGATTTGAGCAGATAAATGTGACCCTAGAGAAATGCTAGTGCAAATGAGCATCTATTTTATTGTAGGCCTAGATGTTGGAGTATGCATTTTTGTGTGTGTGTGTGTGCATGTGTGTGTACATGCGCATATCATAGCAAGTTGTTATATACCAAGTCATCTATCTGTGTGGTAGATGTCTGAGGACTAAGCCAGCTGTAAGTTTGCAACACCATTTGATATGTTCTCCTGCACAAATGCCAGTGTAACAAAAGAAAAAGACAGAAGAAATGAAAATGCAACACAAGACATGTAATCATTCTTCTATGTTTGCTACAGTTTTTTGGCTGCCCAAGTGGATCTCAAAGCAGTAGTCAAGGCAAAAAGGTACACATGGAAGCCTGTGAATAAGTACTTATTGGAAGTGACAAACTGAGGATGCATGACAATTGCTAGTTTCTAACAAGCATTTGTCAGTGCCGAATGTTTGCTTGCTGGCATTAGCAGTGGAAGTGCAGGAGTTAGACAGATGCAGTATAGGAATGGCAGTGATGTATTGAACTGACACCAACTCTACCCCCACCCTGCAGAAATGGATAGGCATTGGGGTGTCCTTTGGGTCATCACCCATAGCAGTCATGACATTTCACCTCACCCTACACTGCAGACACTGACAAGTGTTGAGGTGTGCTTTGGGGTGTTTGGGCTTTACAGTCACCTCATTCCATAAGGAAATATGTTGAAATGGGTGCAGTATAGCAGAATGGTGTGAACTCCGGGGCCAAAGACTCCAAGGTGCACCTTGATGCCTGTCACTGGCTGCAGGTGTGGGGTGGGGTGGAATGGCATGAGCATTACTGTTGACAATCCCAAGTTACACCCCGATGCCTGTCAGTCCCTACAGGGTACGGCAGATGCCTGTCAGACCCTACAGGGTAGGGCATTATGGTCAGAAACCCTAAGGCCCATGGCATGTCTTGGTATTTTTACTCAAAGTTTTCAACATGGGCTTTTTGTGACCCCACCACAAGAACAGTGACACTATTAGTTTGTTAGCTGAAAGGTGGTTTTGCACAGTGACTGTGCCATTAACGCCACAGGTGCAAAAATGCTTTTCCAACATGATGTGAAAAATTACAGCTGTACTGTTCATGAGGAGGTGTAAAAAAATGGTAATATTGAAAATCTGGAGTGAAAATATTAAAAACTGGTGAAGCCACTAGTGTGCATAGAAACTGCACAATGCACACACGTAATGCAATTATTTGAGGAATTTTTTTTCACCAGATTTTCAATATAGCATTTTGGGACCTCCACTCATGAACAGTGTTACTCTGATTTTCTTAATCTGTCCTGAACACTGATTTCCCACAGCAACTGCGCTATTCTGTGTTGGAAGTGTGAAAACACGTTTTGGCCATGATGTGAAAAATGACAGCTGTGCTGTTCATAAGGAGGTGTGAAAAAATGCCAGTGTTCAAAATCTGGAGTGAAAATATTACAAATTCATGAATTTGCGAGTGTGCGTGGAAACTGCGCAACACATGCTCGTAATAGAGTCATTTTTGGGAATTTTTTCACCAAATTTGCAACATAGGATTTTTGAGAGCCCACCTCATGAACAGTGACACTGTCATTTCGTTAATTATTCCAGAAAGGTGATTCAACACAGTGACCGTGAAATCACCTTTTGGGACCGAATAACCAAATGAAAATCACTGAATTCATGAGATGGTGTCCTAAGAACCCCATGTTGAAAATTTGGTACATAAATTCAAAAAAATGACCGAGCTATGCACCAAAGTTGAAAAAACCCTATTTATGCCATTATACAGCTTACCGGCATTTCTTCAGTTCGCGGTCGGCTTTGAAGAGTGCAAACGTGTTCCTGCTCCACTGAAAATTGTCACGCTGGCCTCTGAAGGTAAGTATCAGGTGAGGGGGTATGGGAAGGTGGAGTACGCAGCGGGTGGGTGCAGGTTGCGGAGGGGGTCAAGAGAGTAAACGAGGGACCGTTTTCTTTTGTTATAGGTTTTTAATTTTTTTTATTTTACATGGATGACATGGGACTTTTGCTACGCAGGGGTGGGCTCCCAGCATGGCACCTGGAAGTTCTGGGGGCCAGTGGAGCCAATAGGGGATTGGGCACCCCCGTTGGCCATACAGTGTGGGGGGGACATGTGAGAACACTGGACTTCTGCCACGCTGGGGTGGGAACCCAGCATGGCACCTGGAAGTTTGTTTTTTTGGGAAGAGGGCACTGGAGCCAATGGGGATTGGGCACCTCCGTCGGACATACAGTGTGCTTGGGTGTGTGTGTGCATGAGCTGAGGGGGATTGAGCACCCCCTCGGCACACAACAAAGGTTGGGTGCATGCATACAATCACTGCTACAATCAGCAGTGGTGACGTGGAGGCAAGTTTCATACTGCTGATGGCAGGGCAGCATGCAAATTGCCTACATGTTACCTCCACTGATTGTAGCAGTCATTTGCTTTCAACTGTGTTCCACTGCAATCTGAACTGCTGCTGGCAGCTGGGACATTCATTGGTGTGGTGTGGCCGCGCCTGCAAAAACGCTGAGAGCATTGGAAGTGGGAGTGCCACACCTATGAAAACTCGTATGGTGGCACTATGTTTCTTGCACATGCATGCAAGCAAGCATAAAAATAAAACATGACTATTAGCCTGATGTACAGTGTTTTTTCCTCATCAATAGCTGGGTACTGCCGCTATCCAAGACTTATATTTGCACTCTGCTTGGAAACATAATTTCATAGATACAAGTAAGGAGGTATTTCTCTGCTTTAATTGTGAAATAGAACAATTCTATCAGTCATTTGAGTTTCTTGAAGCCAGCTCAGTTGTGTGGCAGCTGTGATCCTGCATGCAAAGCTGATGATTTTAGCTTGGACTTTGAGCCAGTGGTGCAGCTGTGGGGCCACAGCAGAGTATTGCATATGCCACAGGATTTGAGGTCTGCTGAATTTTTGATTTCTGCTTCTGACAGAAATATGTGGAATTTTGAACTTCTGTTTAATTCTACTGCATTCTATTAGAAGAAGAATTCTGAAATTCTGAAAGCTCTATTTAATAATCCACAGTATTCATAAATTGTCGATTAGTGTTCTGTATATTATGTACACCACAGATCAGGTTTCTATAAGCTGCAGAAAACTAATCCATGGCTTCTGTAAACAAAAGACAGCTAATCTATAATTTACATTAAAATACCTACTGAATTCCATGAAATCTAGGAAGCAAATTCCATAAAGCAGTTTGAAAGTGAAAGTGCGATTTTGCCTGAATTCTGCTGGTGGAATTCCACATTCTGCATGTTGCACTGGATGGTCTTCACTAAAAGGTGTTGGTAGGAAGAAGCCACTACAACACTGATTACTTATGTCCCAGGAGGGCCAAAAGAGGCTGAGGAATATCAAGTGTGTTTCTGTACAGATTGGGGGACTATTGGGAGGGTGGATTGAGAGAATAGAGGAATGGGTTGTATCATGTAGTATAGGACATCTTCAGCATTCAACCTGACCTGCATTTTGGCAGGCTCATGCCTTGGACTTCTGTGTTTCCTCTTCCTTCCCTACTTAATTTCCACTTCCTTCCAAGCAGCAAGGCACATAGAATCCCACCAGAGGGTGAAACTGAAGGAAAACCCAGTAAGGAGACTGAAGAAAGTCTGTGGGTCATGAATCAGCCAAAAAAAAAAGGAAATCCAAAAAATCTCTGTTTTAAATTTCTTTCAATTCAGTTACGATTTTTAAATTTTTCTTGATTTGTAAACAGGTTTTACAGAGAGCGATGTCCTGAACAGTTAAAAGGTGTTGGAGCGCAGACTCAAGATCAGTAACAGGGATACTTCAGCCTTCTGGACTACTGTTCCACTACTTATATGTAAACATCATCTTCTAATCTGTCCAGACCCAACACAACTTATAACAACATCTGTAGGTTTGCTCTGATTGCCCTGTTCTCTGTGCAGCACTGCTCTCTGCAACAGGCCCTCGGATGGTTCTTCATGCAAGTTCACCGCAAATAACTACTAGGCTGCCTTGCTGACAAATCTCTTCAGCATAAAGATTCTTTCCCACTGCCATTCCTCCTGAAGCCCAAGCCATATCCTCAAATCTTCTTCTGAAGTAACCCCAGGTTGCCAATGCATGGAACAAAAGGCCTTCTCTCTTGCCGCTCCAAGTCACTAGAACAGCCTGTCAATTTCATCTCCAATCGCTAGATACAAACTCCCTATTTCAATCATGCTATACAATAAGACAGCCATTGTAGCTGTCTCTACCTGAAAATGCCCCCACCCCGATCTCAAGACTTCTTTCTCATTTCTGTGGCCTTGCAATGCTTTTTGTATATTCTGTAAATTGTGTACATTGCCTTTATTTATTGCTTGGATTTCATTTTCACAACCATGGTACATCAGTGTTTGTGTTTAATGTCATGTAAATTATACATTCATTGCCTGATCAATCAGTTGTATTATATCATTCTAATGACCTTTTGACCTGCAAGTGCTTTTAACTCATTACTTCCTGGGCAGCCATTTTGTGTCAGGTAAACAATGGATATTTTAAACTATGCATTGTATGCCATCTTGATGGTGTAGGTTATGCCTGAAAATGGTCCCTGGGACTAGTGTACTCATATAGCTATCAAATAAATAAATAAATAAATAGTAAAACATCATATCAAAACATATTAAATGTATTATTTATGAAAAACATAGCTCACATGAGTTTATTTATTTAAAATCCTTAGTCTGGAGGGCTAACTGAGCTGTACTGCTTCTTGGTGCATTGGGAGTGGGACAGCAGAATGCAGTACATGATACAGCAAAAGAACCCTTGATCACATAGATACAGAAATATGGCTAGCTTGTGGCTGGCCAAAATAAGTAAATATAATAGCTGAAATAATATATGCATAAACAGAAAAGAAAACTATTATCAAGGTAATAGGCTCACACAAGGACAGAGGGTAATACATAGAAATATCGAAACATAGACTTTGACGGTAGATAAGGACCACTTGGCCCACCCAGTCTGCCCATTTCCCTACCTATTGGATAAACTACAGATTCTAGTTAACCAACAGTCTACTTCCTGCAACCCCCCACTATAATTGCCTTATGTCTGTCCCACGCATGTTTGAATTCTCCCACTGTTTTAGACCCCACAACCTCTCCAGGAAGGTGGCTCCATGCGTCCACCACTCTCTCCGTGAAAAAGAATTTCCTCACATTACCCCTGAGCCGTCCCCCCTCTAACTTTAAATTGTGCCCCCTTGTTCTTACACATCTCTTTTCCTGAAAGATGCTACCTCCTGGACTTTGTTGATTCCTGAGGTACTTAAAGTTTCTATCATGCCCCTCCGTCCCTCCTTTCATCAAGGGTATACATTAAGCTCTCTCAGTCTCTCTTCATATGGTTTCTGATGTAGACCTTGCACCATTTTAGTTGCCCTCCTCTGGACTGCTTCCATCCTGTCTATGTCCTTGCGTAGATGAGGTCTCCAAAACTGCACGCAGTACTCCAGATGGGGTCTCACCAACTGTCTGTATAGAAGGATAACCACTTCCCTTTTTCTACTTGTGATGCCCCTCCCTATGCATCCCAGTATTCCCCTGGCTCTCCTTACTGACTTCTCACATTGCTTACCCATCTTTAGGTCACCTGATATGACTACACCCAGATCCCTTTCCATTATTGTTGTCGTTAGTACCTCCCCTGCTACTGTGTACTCTTCTCCTGGATTTTTATTTCCCAGGTGCATTACTTTGCACTTCTTTGCATTGAATCTAAGTTGCCATATGTATGACCATTCCTCCAACCTTGCCAAGTCCCTTCTCATCCTTTCTACCCCCCTTGTGTATCAACTCTGTTACAGATCTTTGTATCATCCGCAAAGAGGCATACCTTTTCTTCCAGACCCTCTGCAATGTCACCTATAAAGACATTAAAGAGGACTGGACCCAGTACTGAGCCCTGAGGTACTCTACTAGTAACCCCCCTTTCTTCAGAATGTGTTCCATTCACTATTACCTTCTGTGTCCTGTTGTGCAGCCAGTTTGCTACCCAGGCTACTACCCTGGGACCCACTCCCAGGCTGGCTAACTTGACTATTAATCTTTTGTGTGGGATTGTGTCAAATGCCTTGCTAAAGTCTAGGTAGGTCATATCCACAGCCCCTTCCTGGTCTATTACTTTGGTCACCCAGTCAAAGAAATCGATTAGATTCATCTGACATGACCTTCCTGCTGTGAATCCATGCTGCTTTGGGTCCTGTGCCCCGCTGGCCTCTAGCTGTGGAGGAGGCTAGCAAGTCTAGCACCTCTCCCACAGAGGATGTTAAGGCAGAGGTAGAGCAGCTGAACTTTGGTGGGCTCCAGTAGGATGGGGGAGGTGGGAAAGGTACATACACCTCAGCCTGTACCACAGCATAATTCTTTCACCATACTAGCAAGGTGAGGCAGCTGGGAAGAGACACTCTTAGCAGTGGTAAGAGGTGGTCCTCAGAAGGAGAGGCCCTAAGAAGTGGATGGGAGCATTGGAGGAGTTATAGAGAAGAGCTACAAGGAGAATAACAGGAATGTAGGGATTGAATTATGAGGACAGAATGAATAAATTGGGTTTGTACTCATTGGAATATAGGAGGATGAGAGGAGATTTGTGTTTGGTGTTTAGCGCATTTGATAATGATGAACTTTGGGACAATACTGGTCTGGAAATGAAGGATGGGTATTTCACAAATAGCGCTCATTGCCTGAGACTGCATAGTGAATTCAACAACACAAAAAAGAGAGGAATGTGGTTCTCACAGAGAGTGGTGAGAGTTTGTAATGGCCTTCTTCTGGAAATTGTGGGAAGTGGGAATATGGAAGAGATCAAGACTAAACTGGATAGGTATTTGTTAGACATTGGTAAGAGGGGTTATAGCCACTGAGCAAACAAACAGTAAAATGCAAATTGCCTATCTCTGCTTGAAGATAACCTATGAAACCTATGGTCTATTTTATTGCTGTAAATGTGCCTGTTAATAATCGTTTGTACTCCTATGAATATTGTGTATATCTGTTTCTCTGCTTATCATGTTTCTGTATATTCCTGAAAATTAACCAATATAACCAGTTCCAAGTTACCCCTGAAAAAGTGACTTCTTGTCTCAGTATGCATACCCAGTAAACAAAGCTCAATTTAAAAAATCAGTAAATAAATGCATAGTGACAAAGATGGTCCCTCTGCCTCCATTTCATGATGCCCAGGGACAGCATGAGAGAACAGCTATACTAAACAATATAAGTCCTGCTTTAATGAAAAATGTTTTAAAACCTAGTGAGTCACCAGTTTTGGTCACTGAGGCATGTAAGACAATTGGCGATGGCATACCAAAGAGGCAATTGTCAAGCAATATTTAGCATCCATAAATATAGAAAGGAGAGAAGAAACATCCAAATGGTTTGGTTACTGAGTTTCTCTGCAGTCCACTTGCATACACCGAAAAGTTTCATACCCAGAGCTAGGGGTTTAGCTAATTTATTTCTGTGGAAGTCAATAACTTTCATCTCTCCAGCTTTGGAAGTCATTCCAGTTTTTTGGAAGTCAAAATACCTTATGGATTTCAAATTTTGGAAGCAAAAAATGTCACAAGATACAGTTTGGGAAGTTCAAATTAAGTATTACTGTTTTTGGAAAAGAAAAAATCAATCATGTTTAACCTCCGTGCCTCCAAAATGTAAAAAGTCGGCAGATTTGCTTTTTTCCCCCAATTTGGAAGTCAAATACTTCCTTCTCCTTAATTATGGTAAGTTTTGTCCTCATTAATGGAAGTCAAATACTCCCAAAATTATGTTAACTGAAGCCCCGCACAGACCAAAGCATCATTGGTTAATACATAACTCTTGGTACACCAGTTCAGAGTCTGTTACTTATGATTGAGATAGTATTCAGCTGATGGTTACTGTGTGGCAGTAATCATCACCTAAAAATGGAAGCCAGTATGATAGCTTTTAACAAGCATTTGCCAATGCTGAATGTTTGCTTGCTGGCGTTGGCAGTGGTAGTGTAGAAGTTACAGAGCTGCGTAATAGGAATGGCAGTGAAGTATTGAACTGAAGCCAACCCCACCACCACCCTGCAGAGAGTGACAGGCATTGGGGTGTGCGTTTGGTCGTCCAGGCATAACTGCCACGCCATTTCATCACACCACTCTGCAGAGACTGACAAGTGTCACGTGTTCCTTGGGGTCTTTGGCCTTTATGCATTCCATTTCATTAGGAAATACGGTGAGATGGGTGCGATATATGAGAATGGGGTGAAGTTTAAATAAGAGTTCATGGCATACCCGATGCCTCTCAGTGACTGTAGGGTGTGGAATGGTATGAGCATCACAGGCAAGAATCCCAAGTCACACCCCGATTCCTGTCATTCTCTAGAGGGTTTGGCGATTTAGTTGAAAAGCCCAATACCTCAGGCATTCGTTGGTATTTTCACTCCAAATTTTCAACATGTTTGTTTTGTGACCCCACCTCATGAACAGGGGAATATCATTTTGTAGCCGAAAGCTGCTTATGCACAGTGACTACAGCATTTAGCACCACAGGTCCAAAAATATTCCGAACAGGATGTAAAAAATGACAGCTGTACTCTTTCATGGGGAGGTGTAAAAATGGCTATGTTGCAAATGTGTAGTAAAAATATTTAAAAAAATGGTGAAGTCACGAGCGTACATAGAAACTGTGCAACACACACCCGTAATATAATTAGGTTGGGGATTTTTTATAGCAGATTGTCAGCTCAGGCATTTTGGTGCCTCCGATCATGAACAGTGTCACTGTGATTTTCTTTATCTGTGCCGAACAATGATTTCCCACAGCGACCACGCATCTCTGCACTGAAAATGTGAAAACACACTTCGGCCATGTTGTGAAAAATGGCAGCTGTACTGTTCATAAGGAAATGTGGAAAAATGCTACTAGTGAAAATCTGGACTGAAAATATTACAAAGTCATGAACTAACAGGTGCGTGGAAACTGCACAATGCTCACTTGTAACACAGTCATTTTTAGGAATTTTTTCACCAAATTTTCAACATAGCCATTTTAAGACATCTGCTCATGAACAGTGTCACTGTGGTTTTGTTAATGTGTCCCATACATTGAGTTTGCATACCGACTGCGCCATTGTGCGCTACATGTCGGAACACGTTTTGGGCAGGATGTGAAAATGACAGCTGTACTGCTCATAAGGTGTGTAAAATGACAATGTTGAAAATCTGGAGTGGAAATATTGAAAATTTGCAAACCCACGAGCTGCATGTGGAACTGTCAACGACACTGTAAAACAGTCATTTTAAGGAATTCTTTCACCAAATTTTCAACATTTCCATTTTAAGATCTCTGCTCATGAACAGTGACACTGTGATTTTCTTAATGTGTCCCATACACTGAGTTCGCACAATGACTGCGCCATTGTGCGCTACATGGGCGGAAACACGTTTTGGGTGAGATGTGAAAAATGACAGCTGTACTGCTCATAAGAAGGTGTGGAAAAATGGCAATGTTGAAAATCTGGAGTGGAAATATTGAAAATTCGCAAACCTACGAGCGTGCGTAGGAACTGTGCAACGCACGCTCGTAAAACAGTCATTTTTAGGAATTTTTTCACCAAATTTTCAACATAGCCATTTCAAGACCTCTGCTCATGAACAGTGTCACTGTGATTTTCTTAATTTGTCCCATACATTGATTTCGCACACTGACTGCAGCATTCTGCGCTACATGGGCGGAAACACATTTTGGGTGAGACAAAAATGACAGCCATACTGCTCATAAGAAGGTGTCGTGAAATGGCAATATTGAAAATCTGGAGTGAAAATATTGAAATTTCATGAACTTACGAGCCTGCATAGGAACTGCGCAACGCACGCTCGTTAAACAGTCATTTTTTGGAATTTTGGCACCAAATTATCAACATGGGGGTTTTGGGCCCCCTTCTCATGAATGATGTCACTGTCATGGCAGTATTCAGGCCTGAAGTGTGATTTCGCAGTCACTGCACAGTCACTGCGCGAAATCACCCTTCTGGCCTGAATAATGCCATGACAGTGACATCATTCATGAGAAGGGGTCCCAAAACCCCATGTTGAAAGTTTGGCAAAAATTCAAAAATGGCTGAGATATCTAATAAGTTGAAACCCCCTATCTAGCCCATTATACAGCTTACCGCATTTCCTCAGTTCGCGGTCGGCTTTGAAGAGTGCAGACGTGTTCCGTCCACGAGATCGTCGCCGTACTCACCGAGGTAAGTATGGGGTGAGGGGTGTGGGGAGGCTAAGCGTGAGTGGTGGGTGCGGTTGTGGGGTCGGGAGACGCACCGCCAGACCGCTTTTTGGCTTACAGGTACAAAAATAAAAAAGACGTCTATGAGACCATTTGCCACACTGGGGTGGGCCCCAGTGTGGCACATGACTTGGGGGCATCTGACGACGGGCGATTGGGCACCCCCGCCGGGCAAAAATGACTGATTGCCATGTTGGGGTGGGCTCCCAGCGTGGCATCAACTACTGGAGGGGGAGGGAGCGATGCAGCTCAGCCGATGGGGATTGGGCACCCTATCGGCTATACACTGCGTCTTGCAGCGCGCCTCGGCTGGGGGAGCTGCGTGTGAGCAGCTTCTTATCGCTGCTCACTCAAGCGTAGCTCCCCCTTTCAACTGTATGCCACTGCATTTTGGAGCGTGTCATAGACAGCTCCAAAATGCATTGGCTTACAGTGGCCGCACCTGCCAGCACACTGCCTGAATTGGAGGAGGAGGTGACACACCTCCGAAATCTCCGATGATAGCACTATGTTTCTTGCACATGCGTGCAAGCAAACATAAAAATGGTCTAGCAAATGCTGTTAATATATCTGTCAGTTCAAACAGTTTTTCTGCTTTATTACCAGACCATCAGAGAAGAAATGTTTGTCTGGTAATCTGCAGACACTCTGGCACATTTTCTAAGTGACACAGTTTGACAGCATTTCATATTTTGTGATCCTGTTCCCAAAAGAACAGTTGCCTCTGAATTTCAACAGTGAACAGATGTGATGTCCATGTTAATCACTCTGCAATATCTGTAGGTCCCCCTCTCCCTCCCCACACACATGAGCAGTCCCTCTCAGAAGCGAAAGTCAGAACTTTATTATGGTTTCCCATCCCTCCTGAAAGGAAGCTGTATTACAGTGGTATTGTATCAAAATGCAAAGAGATATTTGTAGTAAAATAAATGTTTGTTTTGTTTCACATTAGGTGGGAATATGGAATCCATCTGATGGCTTGAACATCACTGAGACCCCAAGAGGAAGAGGAATGAATGTCACAGACTCATTATCAAACCGATCACTTATTGTTACTTCAGTCCTGGTAGGGATGATTACTCTTCACAGTCTCTAATTAGTGAGTGGTGGCTATAGTTTTTCTGCTGCCACAGAACTTAAACTTCTAACAGTAACTCTTCCTAAATATCAGGGGCATTTTCAAGCCAGGTTCCTTTTTTCTGTTGCTTAGAAGAAACACAGTTTTGATTGTTTTAGAAATGGAGATGATGTTTACATTGAGTAGGTGGAGATATATGACTTTTCCATCGCTAACTATTCATGTCAGTTTTTCAAAAGGATAATCCAGAGCTGTGTGGTGCCAAATGCAGAGTAGCTCAATAAAAGCAAAAGACCAAACATATGTTCCCACAAAGACAATGCTGCTTCAAAGTGCAGATACCACACATAATTTATTTAAACAGGTAAAATAGCAAACAAGTAAAAATGTACCCTTTTTAAGCTCAGTCTGCTTTTTATACCTGTTTAAATGAAACACAAATAAAATATATGCATGGAATCCATATGTTGTAACTGCACTATAGAAGTGACGGGGTGAGCACTCAGGATAGGCATCAACACTGTGTTTCACTAAAATCCCAGATGGCTCTCTGGTATTACTGCTCCAAAACTCATATCAGAAAAACTTCAGAAAGAGTATCTGCTTGTCACATAAATTTCTTTCTGTTAGGAATTCATTCAGATTGTAGGCAGTGAGTCAAATGACAAATTTCAGCATAACTCCAAAAGTGCATATTTATAAAGCGCAGTTCTCATGTGACAGAATTGTACATTAAAAAAGGGAAAAAATGTATTTACCCCACAGACAGCTATCCATGTACCCCAGCATGTTACTGAACAGCCTTTGTCAGAGGGCCATATTTTGCAGTGGTGTTGTCTTTGTGGGTGTATGTACTGTACTGTACTCAGTAGTCTAAATGTGTCTCAATACTGAACTTGCAAAATTGACTGTGCAGAACACCATTTGCCTAGCCTTAGCTTACTGTCCACATTTACCATTAGATTCTTTTTATGGGTTGTGCACTCTTGACTACTGCACCACACAGGGTGCATGTGCAACCTTAGTTGCTCATATCTAAGTGTAGTACCATCCCAATATTAAATTTAAGATAGTTTTTTGGCCCATGCCCCTAATGCATGCACATCCCCCAGTAAGGAATCCTACACCCCTCAATTGCATCCATTCTCCATCCCAATTGACTGTCCTCGGCAAACTTCAGCAACCTGCTGCTGACTCCCTTCTTCATGTCATTAATAAGTATATAAATGAGCAAGTAGCCAGAGCTGATTCTGGGCTACTTCAGTCTGAATATCCCTGCACTTTAAACAGCATCCATCTACCACCACATTACGTCCTGTCAGCCAATGTCTATCAACTTTTTGTACCAACTATGGTCTCTACAATAGTGTCTGTGTGTGTGTTTGCATTCCATGTGATACACTGCCAATGGTCTTGCAGAAACCAGATCAACTACATCTATGGTTAAACACCTATCCAACTTCTTAGTTACCTCAATGAAGTGAGCAATCAGGCCAGTTTGGGAGAATCATCTTTTGAGAAGCCATGTTGTATTTTAGAGAAGGGCTCATTCTATTCCTTGTGCTAAACCACCACACTTTTAAGGTTAATAGAAACACTTTGCAAAGCCCTCAAGTAAAGTGCAATCAGACAAAATCAGTTACATTAACAATGAAACACTGAATTTCAAGACATTCTGTTCTTTATGGCTCAGGACATTTGCATAAAATATGGCTCTTGTCCAGTTGAATTCCTCTGCACCTGATGATTATTCCTTAACTGAGATCCTAATTTCTTGGTCATGAAAGCACAAAATGGGTGTTGACTTTTTTTCTCATAGGAGCCACCAGCAATGTTTGCATTTGGGGGGCTTCTACCCATTCTGCCCTACTGCCTCTGAGTGGTTCAACTGCACCTTTGTAGGTAAACAGTACACATGGCATTATAACGCCATTGTAAGCATTTGTTTTGTGAATGTCTGTGTTTATGGATGGTGCCTGATTCATCACAAAGGAGTCTAAAGCCCTATGTTTAGCTTAATGACATGTTTAGCACTGGCAGCCAGGGTGCAAACACATTTCTATACTGCCCTACCTATGTGTCTCAGTTCTGTCATGGGTCCAGTATGTAGGTGATAGAGCAATTCAGGCTTCATGCCCATTCAGTTCTTTATTTCTTACATGAAATTGCTAATGTACATGCCATCTTACTGTGAGAGGAAGGAGGCAGCTAGAACATTTTTAAACAGCAGGATAAAGTAGATTGATACTACACTGAAGTCCACCAGGATAAGGCACAGTGTCACAGTTTCCAGCATGACAAAAGGGATTAACTCCCATTGAAATTGCATTCTTTCTTTCATTAACTCTGCTGCAGAATCCTGCAGAATTGGGTTTCATCCTTATGAGCTTCACTGTAGATATGAATGGTAGGGTCTACAAGTTAACCTGGGATGTTCAGTTAAGGTACTGTACAAAAGGCACAGTGCTTAATAGTGTTCTGGCATGAGTTTGGGGGAAAACATGTAAAAATTGACCCAGTAGTTGGCTGGGGAAATAACTTTTAATTGAGAAGTTTTGGCTTAGGCAGAAGTGAAGCAGTTGTCTGCACTTTGACACCATGTCAGTTAAAAGCAAAGTTCTCTCAACCTATTTTCTTTATGACCTTTATTTTGTAGGCATGATCAATGATTTCCTCTCTTGCATCCCTCTAATTTCATCCTAATTTAAATATAAATTAGGTTGCTTCACTCTGTTTTGCCCTGGTGCAAAAACCTGTTTTCTCCATTGTAATGATCATGACCCTATTCATGCAAGGGATCAAGGGATCTGATGATGTGCACCTGCACAATCCAGCAGAAGTTATACTCTCATTCAGTTCTGTTACATGTCTTATAAAGTCCCTGTATTCTCCAAAACCATTTTTTTCTAAGTCAGATACACTTTAAACTATAGAAAACAACAAGACCCTTACAATGCATTGAAAAGTTTCATTGTCAGCAAAAGACAAGAATATAGGGACTACAGAGGACAGCAAATGCCCTGATTAATACAGTATAGCTATTGAAGGCTTTAGCGCTAAAACATCATACAATTCCAGGATGCCTTACATGAGTTGGAGTAAAGCATTTTCACACCAGTCTTAATCCTTCATTTACATGTCAATCCTGATGAAATTAGGAGGATGCAATCAAGGCAATCATTGTTCATGCCTACAAACTAAACAGGTACACAGAATAAAAGGCTGAGGGGACCTTCCCTTTAAAATTTTAGCTCTTTATAACAGATCGAGGAGATACCAGACTGAGAAAGTTAGAACATTTTCAACCAGGAGGGGTAAGTAGATAGATACTATTGCCTGATAGTCAGATAGTAAGCATGGCACTAACTGTATTAGTGCCATGTTAACCAAGAACAGAGTGAGCCAATGGGGTGGGAACCAAATTCAAAGGCCTGTAGTGCAGAGCACTGACTGGACAGAATGAACATGCAGAATACTCCACTGCATTCTTGCATATGATGGAGCCCCCAGGCATAAAGTGTGAGGTGATCTATTCAGAGATTGTGGGGGTATCCTCTGAGGCACTCCAGGTCCTAACAGATCATGTACATAGGTTCACCTGATAGGCTGTCAATGAACATGTGACTTTCACATTTGACATCTGAGCTCCATCCCCTGTTGACTGCCCTGGAAGATCAGTTTCAAATGTGCATCTGAAGAGGCTGCAGCACTGTATCACAGTAGTTCCTGCTACAATAAAATGACTCCTGTAATTTACTGACATTTATTGAAAGTATCTCATCCTGAACCAAGGTAAAAATTGACTCTGTTTTGCTTGTGACTAATCTAAACTAATGCATGCTATTTCTAACCATTTTTGTGCTCCTTAAACCTATCTGGCTAGTCTCTCAATTCAGTGCAAGTGAACACCATGTAATATAATGGAGATTTTGTTGCCAAGTTATCTTGGTAAGATTTTGTACAAGGTTTAAATAGCTAGCTCTAACTCATCAGCTAAAATCAATTGTCTGGGCCATTATACTACTAAATTCACTAATTCCACATGAGGCTATGCCTGATTTAAATTATTCCTCATTGTTAGGCACCTCCTCTTCTACATGCCTGTGCATGAGTGTGACCTCTTCACACAACGGTCACACAATGTATGATGCTCTATTATTCATAGTTTCATAGACTAGTACAAGTTCGGGAGGCCATAGCCTTTTATGAACTCATCACCTTTATTGGTAGAAACAATATTTGGTGTCACCCATGTGGATGTCTAGGTTTTTTAAAAATGTATTCATAGTTTTACATTCCACTATATAATTTGGCAGTGTGTTCCATGTGGTGAGTATTCTTTGGGTGTACCAATTACCTCTCTTGTGTGATTTATTTGTATCTCCCCTTAATTTGTCTTTGTGTGTTCTTGTGTTGCTTGTAGCTATATGTTTTTCTAGACCTATGGTTTCCATCAATAATTCATTTTGCAGAGCACTAAAGGTCAGACAAAGGTGACCCCTAAAGTTTTCTGTATTGAATAGAGTACATTCCCATGGAGATCCCCTAGTTGGGGGCTCATGTAAAATGCATTACTACTGACTGGCACCTTGCAGCCCCTACCATCAGCTGCAGCAGCAGCCCGATTTAATTTTGTCATGTAACCTACCAGAAAGCATGGTCCAGAAGAAAGCTGGACTAACTCACCACTTACCATTGCCGGAGTAGAGATATGACAAGCCCAGACCTTCACTGATTAGTGGGACCAATAAGGCAATTCATGCCTTCAGAAGAGTTTCTTCTCCAAATCTGCACACTCTGCATATGTGTATTACATATAAACACCTTCCTCAATGTCCCAAGTCATCATGCAGTCCTGGGCATGTGCAGTTGAATGGTGCTATCTTTAAGCGTGGCAGCCATCTATCTGCTAGTGTGCATGCACAAGTCACTGTCACCATAGTCATGCAACTGTAATGGCCACCACTGGAGTGTGGCTGGTACTGCCAGAAAAGGAAATGCAATGGTAGAGACAAAGTAACGGGTGCGTCATAGTACGTGCAGCTAACCAGGCTTAACACATTTCTGCAGTTGCAACAAAAGTTTAATCCACAATTAAGGTACATATGAAACAAAAGCACAGTACAGTACAGTACAGGTACCATGGGAGGAGTCCACTAACATCCCAATGTTTTGTGCACATGCACTTCGATGAGAGACTAAGAAACTGTCTAAACACCTGTTTATTTATTCACCTTTCTTAAAGCAGCAGTTTCCGGAACATACAATAATGTGAAAAATCCATCTAAATGTGCAAACACTATTACAAAAATTTGACTAGCCTCTCATACACCACTAAGTTAAAATGATAAAAGACGATGCTGATGCAATTAATATTTGTCAGTTTATAAATAGTGTGAATACAATCTAATTGTAATCCATCACTAGGCTAAAATGGTAGAAACAGATGCTGATACCTTTTATGTTTGCCACCTGTCAGAAACGTCACTGATTGCCTTAAAGTATGAGTGGAAAGTGATTGTGGGAATTTATTTTTTTACTTTGAATACAGCCATTGCCAAGATGTATTTTGTTAATAGTTAAAAATATTTAACATGGTACCAGAGGTGCCCCATTTGTCCGAGTGTGAATTTAAATGCTAAAAAAGGGGTCTAAGTTGGAAATCTTTCCACTTAAATGGTGCCATTATGTAAATGCCCAGACCACCATAGGAATTAATAGTATCAGTAGTACCGAAAATACCCCATTAACCAAAAGGCCATCAGATCTTCAAGGTCGGTTTGCTGACCTATAAGGCCCTACATGATCAGGAACCTGGCTACCTGAAAGATCTCCTTCATCCCTACTGCCCCCCCCCACTCTCTCTGATCCACTGATGAGGGATTGCTAGAGATTCCCAGGGTTTCTTTTGAAGACATCTGGGGCCAGATCTTTTAGTTTTATGGCCCCGACCCTGTGGAATTCTCTACCTCGTCAGGTATGAGACTGCCCGACCATCCAAACTTTTAAGGGATCACTTAAAACATATATTTTTAAACATGCGTATAATGATTTTTAAATGTTATTAAGTTTGGATAATTTTTAATGTTTTTAGTAATATTGTTTTATTATGTGATGTACAGGCATCTTGGTTTTTAGAAAGGCGCCTTTTTATAAATAAAGTTTTGATTGACTGAGATATAAATAAAAATGTTACTAGTCTGCAAATATAAAGGGAGTTTTACTGGAGTCATGAATATTTGAAAAGCAGGCACATTTTTTGAGTCTGAGCAACACAGTAGCTAACTAACCAAAAATATGTGCTATTAGCCCCGTCAACTAAACATTCAACCGACACAATTTTTCAGTTTAGAAAAGGTAAGTTCCCTATTAGATGACACATTTGAATAAAACAGAGGATGCACAACAACAGTTATATAATTGATATTACTACAAGTGAGCAAAGTGACCAACCTTGATTGACACACTGCCTGACTTTATTAGCACATATTTGCAAAACATTTTGTTACAGTGAAGGGCTATGTTAGAAAAGTTAAACCATTTGTTTATTAAAGATAAATTTAACTGAAGGAATGCTTAATTGTTGCTCAAACACTCCCAATACTCAGTCTAATGTGCCAGTATGTCAGTTTCACATTAAACATAAAGATAAAATACCATTTCTGACCTATGCCTAGACAGTAAGGATTACAGGTCCAATAGCCCAAAACAATACAATTACCACATGTAAAAACTGGCATTCTTAAGTTTAGAGTTCATTCAAAGGATGCAAATGAAGGCCACAGAGTCAAGCCATAGCAAGAGTACTGGACTTTAGGAGGGCTGACTTTAGGAAACAGGGAGAGAGTACCTCAGAAAAGCACTAGCAAACAGGCAAGGAGGAGGGGTGGAGGAACATTGGGGAAAAAACAAAACAGCCATCACAGAGGCAACAAGCCTTTGTGTGAAACAAATCAACAAAATAAAATGAAGGAAAAAATCACTATGGTTCTGAAAAGAGGTGGCAGGGAAGGTTAAGGAGAAAAAGGTAGCAATCAGGAAGTATAAGGAAACACAGAAGGAGCAGGACAGAAAACTGTACCAGTTAAAGTAGAAGGAAGCAGGGAAGGCAGTCAGCATAGCAAAGGCCAAAACTAAGGAAAAGATACCTAACTCAGTTAAGAAGGGGGATAAAACATTTTATAGGTACCTTAGGGAGTGAAGAAAGACAAAGGGAGGGATAGTGAGGCTTAATAAAGGGAATGGAGGATAGGCAGAGGTTGGCAGTGAAAAGCAGGGATACTGAATGAATACTTCTGCTCAGTATTCACAAAAGAAGAGGAGAGGGAGGTACCTAAACCAAAGAATAGAAGCACTCTAGATAGGGGGGTTGATACCAGTCCATTCACAGAAGAAAGAGTTCTGAAAGAACTCTTAAAATTGATGGTGGACAAACGATGGGACTTGATGGGATTCACCCAGGAATTCTAAAAGAATTAGGGGGAGAACTAGTGGTGGTACTGACTACTATTTATAACAAATCATGGGAGGATATTGTGGTACCTGAGGACTGGACGAGGATGGATGTGATTCCCCTTCACAAAAGTGGGAGCAAGACAGAGGCAGGAAACTACAGACTTGTTAGTTTGACCTCAGTGGTAGGGAAAATGATGGAATCACTTCTGAAGGAAAGAATTGTTGAGTTCCTGGAGGCCAGTGGGGCACAGGACCCAAGGCAGCATGGATTCACAGTGGGAAGGTCATGTCAGATGAATTTAATAAATTTCTTTGACTGGGTGATCAAAATAATAGACTGGGAGGACTGGGGACATGGCCTATCTAGACTTTAGCAAGGCATTTGACACAGCCCCACACAAAAGATTAATATACAAGTTAGCCAGCCTTGGAGTCAGTCCCAATATGGTAGCCTGGGTAAAAAATTAACTGGACTACAGGACACAGAGGGTAATAGTAAACAAAGTCCACTCTGAAGAAAGGGGGGTTACTAGCGGGGTACAGCAGGGTTCAGTATTGGGACTGGTCCTCTTTAATGGCTTTGTAAGTGACATTGCAGAAGGACTGGAAGGAAAAGTATGTCTGTTTGCAGATGACACAAAGATCTGCAATAGGATCGATACAGAAGGTGGGATGGAAAGAATGAGAAGGGTCTTGGCAAGGTTGGAGGAATGGTCAAATGTATGGCAGCTTAGATTCAACACAAAGAAGTGCAAAGTAATCCACCTGGGAAACAAAACCCAGAGGAAGAGTACACAATGGGGGGGTGAGATACTAACAACAACAAAAATGGAAATAGACCTGGGGTAGTCATATCAGATGACCTAAAAGTGGGCAAGCAATGTGAGAAGGCATTAAGGAGGGCTGTCAGGATACTGGGATGCATAGGGAGAGGCATCACCAGTAGAAAACAGGAAGTTGTTATTCTTCTGCACCGACAGTTGGTGAGACCCCATCTGGAGTACTGCGTGCAGTTGTGGGGACCCCATCTCTGCAAGGACATAGGATGGAGTCTGTCCAGAGGAGGACAACTAAAATGGTGCAGGGTCTGCACCAGAAGGCATATGAAGAGAGATTAAAGGAGCTTAATATGTATACCCTCGAGGAAAGGAGGGAGAAGGGGGACATGATAGAAACTTTCAAGTACCTCAAGAGAATCAACAAAGTCAAAGAGGGTAGCATCTTTCAGAAAAAGAGATTTGCAAGATCAAAGGGGCATAATTTGAAAATGGGGGGATGGCTCAGAGGTAATGTGAAGAAGTATTTTTTCATGGAGAGGGTGGTGGATACATTGAATGGCCTTGCTGAGGAGGTAGTGGAGTCAAAAATAGTGGGGGAATTCAAGAATGCATGGGGCAGACATAAGGCTATTCTTGTGGGGGGTAGGAGGAAGTAGGCTGTTGGTTAACTAGGATCTGCAGCTTAACCATTAGATAGGGAAATGGGAAGACTAGTTGGGCCAAGCAGTCCTTATCTGCCATCAAATTCTATGTTTCTATATTTCTGTGTATGTAATGTGGTTTATAAGGCTGCAGTAATCACCATGCAGTCATTGAGGACCGGGGGCATATCGGATAGCAGCTTGAAAATCCAAGAAGCTTCCCTTTTAGCTAGAAGGGAGTCAGTGTAAACCCACCCACCCCCTTTAGCCCCAGGGTGATCCTTTGTACCCCTGCAAAAAAAAAATCATGTTTAGGACTTGATTGGGGATACAGAATACGTGCTGCTAATGCTCACGTTGGTGAGTAACTGTTCTTGTATGGTCTCTAATCCTTTCCTTGAATTTCCTTTTTGTGTAGCAAATGTAGTATGCCTTGCAAATGCAAGTTGCTAAATATAGAAAAGGGTAGTGCTATGCTTCATGAGCTTCCTGATGTCTAAAACTTTTCCACTGACTGGGTGCTGAAATCTGTTTGTGACTGTCACAATGTTGCAATACTTAGTGTTCACATCTATGGGTGCCCGGTGGAAACACTAGCAACCATGTGATGTAATGTGGTGTTGGCTAGAGACAAAGTCACCCACATTTTTTAAGTGTCTATAGAACTTATGGGGTGATTGGGACACATCTCCCTGCAATTTGTGCTCAGTTTGTAGTATACCCCAATGCTTGTGCAGTATACTTTCGAGCTATCTTGCCCTGATATTGTATGTGGTGACAAAATGAAGTCTCCCAACATGATTATTGGGGTTTGTTCTGGCTTTGGGTACAAGAAGGATATCCTGTCTGTCTTACTTGCCCTCTCATACACCTTTTCAATATCAGCACTGGCACAACTTCTTTCTTTAAATCTCTCCTACAGCTCAGCTCTTTGGATGAACCTGTCATCTGAACAGCAATTTCAATGTACCCTAAGGAACTAGCTTGTAGGGATGTTTCTGACTGTGTGTCATTGGCGCCAAGAACTAGCCAAAAGAACTATGTTCCGCTTGTGGGTCTTCTAAAAAGATCAGTGTCAGCCTCTACTTCCTTGTTCTTAATTATCCTGATAACTGGGAAAGAAATTGCTTCCCCACTGTGTGTAGCCAAAAATCTCAGGTTTGGGTTACTACTTTCTACATATGCCACAAACTCCTTTAGAGTCAACAGATCACCATACCACACCACACCTTTAGCATGTCATCAAGAAAACACCTCAAAACACTATACTGTCAAGGAAAGGGATCATTAGCTTATTATGAAAATAGTTCATACTAACATATGAGGCAGTTTAGTGTAGCAGTTAAGGACACCAAGCTGCAAACTTGGAGACCATGGTTTGTATCCCATTAGCCTCCACTTGTATGAATTGTGACCCTGAGCAAGTTACTTAACTTCCTTGTGTTCCCAGGTCACACCTGGAAACCAGCTCTGGCTTAGTGTACCTCTTTTGGTTAAACATTCCCCCCCCTTTCCCTGTAGTTCACTTCCCACAGGCCCATATAAGGGTTAGCAAAATTGGCAGTAAAAGTTGCTCCCATTGCAGTACCACTAATCTGCAATAAAAGTCTCCTTGGAATAAAAATATATTACATTCTAACTGTGTGATGAAATTTGTGGGTGGACTGGTTACAGGCCTATGGTTAAGGTAATGCTCAAGGGCTGCCAATCCCTCCTCATGGGGGAAGTTTGTATGAAGGTATTCTGCATTGAGGCTTACCAAGTACTGTAGTAAGATTTCTCCATGTATATATCCCTTCAGACTGCCAGTGCTTCCACTGAATTACTAATGTGGGATCTCAAACTATGCACAAATGACTTAATGTAAAACGCCACAAACTCTGAAAGGGGCTCAGTCAGTCAGTTAATACCAGAAATTATTGACCTGCCAGGTGGTGAATCTAAACTTTTGTGGATATAGGGCAATAAACAGATGGGTCTCATAAGATGCTCAGTAGCTAGAGATAATTGTGTCTCATTGTTAATGATTCCATTCTCTACAGCAGTGTCAGAAAATAGATCAGTATGTTTTTTTGAACTGCAAAATAGGATCACAACTGAGTGGTTTGTAAACCTTTTTGTTAGCAAGTTGTTTTTAACCACTGCTATATATTTCACAGTATCCTGAACAATAACACTCCCACCCTTGTCAGCTTGCTAAATTGTGATTTCATTATTTTGATATAATGATTTAAGTGCACAAAATACTTTTGCTGTCATATTAACAAATTTAGCCTGAACCTCAAGAGTCCAGCTTCTGTAGGTCTTGTTTACAAGCCCTAATAAATACTTCCACCGTAGGATTCCTCAGGGGGGATTAAAAGCTGCTTTGGGCTTGAACAAATGAGTTCCTATTTCACTCTGGTCAGTACAATCATCAGTTTTAGCAGATGCATTTAGATTGTTAGAATTATCCACACTAGCAACAGGACTCTCTCTATCCATATTGCTGAGAAAGCACCTTATGTTCAGTAAGTGTGCAAAGCTATACAAATCCACAATACTTCAAAAATGATTTATGTTGTTAGTGGACACAAACTTAAGTCCCTTATTGAGTGCATGCAATTCAGTGTGAGTAAGGGTATAAGAGGAAATGCTAATTACATTTTTTTCCTCCTCTATTAGCAGTTATTTCCCCTGCCTTTGCCCTTGTATCTCCCTCTCCTTTGAGGATTGTTGCCTCTATTTGCCCCTCCTTCTCTTGCCCCATGTTGTTCTCTTTAAATTGGAGGAGTTATTCTGAGTTTTCATCTGGGTTGGAACTTGTAAGTCCTGATTCTCATCTGAGGATATGCTATCTTTTAAAACAATTGATGAGTTAGCACTCTCAGAGCCACTCTCAGCTTGGGGGAGTTGACCACTGTTTGTGTTTTTGATGATAGATTTAGGTTGTGTACTGTCCTTCTGCTTCCCCTCAAATACTTTATTATTCAGGTAGTCCCTCTTATCCCAAAGAAACTCACATTGTTTATGGGCCTTATGACTCCAATATAACTCCCTTAATATTTGCTGCCTAGTAACATTTTTATTTATATCTGGAGACCTCTTGGTTAAAGGGGATATTTCTGCACTCCTGCTACTATCGATCCCTATGGTGGTCTGGGTGTTTACATAACAGCACCATTTGAGTGGAAAGATTTTTAACTCTGTCCCCTTTGTTAGCATACAAATTCACACTGGGCCAAGCAGGGGCACCTCTGGTACCACTATGTTAAATATTTTTAACTATTAACAAAAGACAACCTGGCAATGGTTGTATTTAAAGTAAAAAAATCAGTTCCCATAGTCACTTTCCACTTGTACTTTTTTAAGACGATAGATGGCTTTTCTGACATCTGGCAAATATAAAAGGCATCAGCATCTGTTTCTACCATTTAATCTAGTGATGGATTACAGTTAAGTTTCATTTGCATTATTTAAAGGTGATCAACAGCTTTTTTAATGGCTGACAAATATTAAATGCATCAATATTTTCTTTTATCATTTTAGCCCAGTGGTGTATCAGAGGCTGGTTGAATTTTTGTAATAGTGTTTGCACATATTAAATGCACTGTTCACATTATTGTTTGTTCTGGGAACCATTGTTTAAAAAAGGGAACAGATAAATAGGTATTAGACAGTTCCTTAGTCTCTCATCAACGTGCATGTGAGTGAAACATTAGAACATTAATGTGTTCCTCCCACAGTACCTGTAGAGTGATTTTGTTTGCTGTGCACCTTAATTGTGGATTAAACTTTTGTTGCAGCTGCAGAAATGTGTCCAGCCTGGTTTATCTGCATGTAGCAAATAGCACCAGTTATTGTTTCTCTGCAGGCATTATAGTCAACATCGCCCCAGCTCAGAAGCACCACTGCTAACAGTATAACTATTCCACTAACATATAGCCTTCTCCAATACTTCCTTGGCAGATTAAGCCATATACAAACAGCGACCCACAGAGACGTGCTGTGGGATGGATGTTCAAGACTCTGAGTAGCTAGGCCAAACCAGAAGTGACCCAATACTCATCAGTGCCAGTGGCCATATTTGTAGTTATTGCTATATCATCTAATCCATAAAAGGAGTGCAATATGTGCACATTATAGAAAACTGGAAGTGAATCAATGAGCGTCACTTCTGGTAGCCATATTTGTAGTCCTGAGCAAAGGACTATGTAGGTCTTACACCTCAGTCACACAAACTGCAATAATTACTAATGGTACCTGACTAGCGTACCCACCAAACATTATAACATATGTTTACTATGATACTAAGAAATGCATTTTGCACTGCTTGTCTTGATATTGCCCTTCCATGTTGTCCATGTTTTTCAGGCAAAATGACAAGAGCCGTGAAATGCAAGACATGCAGCATTCCCTTGCCACTTGCCATTCTGAGATCACTATGCTCCATCTGTAGTTAGGCTCACACAGAGCTCTCAGAGCTGGCCTGTTCTTCAGAACGTGCCTGTGGCACATCAGAAGGCACTGTTGCACAAGGTACTGACAGCAGCACCAATAACAGTGAGACACCTAAGAAGGAGCCTAGAAGGGAGGTTCCAGGCACTAGTGTGCTCATTTATCAAAACCAACAGATCATTCAGTCCCTACAATAATTCATGGGCACCATGCTACAAAAACTAATAGAGATAGCCAGTCCACACAATAATAACCTGGCAGACCCAGAATCAACCAGACCAACACCAAACCTTATAGTGTCGACCTAGCCACGCAAGGACAGTGACTCACTGGACTCAGATTGAGAGTCAGAGAGACAGACAGAGGCAGACATGGACACAACACAAGACCCACAGTCACTGATGGCAAAAACATGCTGCCTAAAACAAGTACCTGATGTTGTCCATACAATTAAGACCACTGTTGGGATAGAGGCAGAGCCTCCTTCAGCACAGGTGAAGTTAATCCCTTCCATCCTGCTCACAGCTAAACTGAACAACTCCTTCCCTATGTGTGAAGCCATAAATGAGGTCATAGCAAAGGAATAGTAGGCAGTAGAGCCTGCCAGAATACCCTAGATGCGATCCTTGGACAGGCTGTACCCACTGCAAGATGATAAACTAAAATTGTGATGTACTGCACCGACAATAGACGTCCAGATCACGGCACTAAAATAGGAAAACAGTGCTACCATCTGATGATAACTCTGCTATCAAAGACCCCACTAACCGAAAAATAGAAGACATACTCAAGAAAAGCTTTGATTTGGCAGGTCTGGGCAACAGAGCCGCAACTACACCCCATATATGCTACCGAATCCCAACTGACCTAGATTTAGGATGTCCAAAAGACCCTTCCCTTCTGACTCACCAGAGAACTAACTTATGCAGCATGCCATTCAGTCTACCAAATACTTGGCAGACATTGCAGTTGACTCACTAAAGATAAGTGCTAGGGCAGCAGCACTTGCAAATAGGGCTAGATCACTATGGCCCAAACTGTGGGATGCAAACCATGAATCTAAAGTAATGATAAACAAACTGCCATTCAGAGGCACACATCTGTTCATTGAAGGGCTAGACAAATACCTAAAGGGGGACACAAATGTTCAGACAGGAACCAGAGCTTGATCTACCTACCAGCAAGACCCCATTTTTGGAGAAACAGAAACTTCAGAGAGAGGAGACAACCTTATAATAGAAAGAGTAGGGCTGGGTGGACTGTTCCATGGGAGATTTGGACCCCCAGATTGAACCCACAATCCATGGACCCGAATGAATAAGGACTTCGCCGCAGAAGTCCGGTTCCAGATCCAAGGAAATGCCAACTCTGCCATTTTGTTTACTCTTGCCATGAGGATGCCATCGGCACACTCACTCCACATACAGGCAGCTGATGGCATTCAGTAAGGCAACAGACAGTCACATGATGCACTCATAGTATATAACCATGCTGAGTGCTCAGCGTGGCCCAGACATGAGAGGAGGATAGTCACAAGAGCAGAAGCACCTTGGCAGAGATGCTGCCAAAAAAAGTTGCCAAACAAACCAAAAAAACCCCACAAATATAAAAAAAATATATATGAAGGGTGGGAAGAGAAACTTGGGAGAGTCAGAGAAAGGAGACTTACAGGGGCGAAGGGGGGAGAAACTGATCGTCAGGGGAAGGTGACAGCAGGTTGGTAGTTGGGACTTGGCTGGACTGAAGAAAGGAGGAATCTGGAAGGACTGGGGAGATAGTGGTGGCCTGGGTGGCTGACAGTGGAGGATGTAAAAGGCATGCAGTGTGGCAATGTGACTGTATGTATGTGAACAAGGGCAGGCTGGCAAAATATTTGACTTGTGCCATTGCAGAAGATCCAGAGGACAAAGGGAGAGACTACTGGAGGCCCAAGAGAAATTTAACAGTTACAGAAAATCCCAAATGAAAGTTTTTTCTTTTCTTGGCCTCAAACAGTGTAGCTGTGTGTACATGAGAAAGGGTAGGCTGGCAAAATCTTTGACTTGTGTCATTTCAGATCCAGAGGAGAGAGGGATTGATTACTGGGGGTCCAAGTGAAATTTTACAGTTACATAAAATCCCACTTTTGGTTTTTCCTAGGTTCAGTGTGGCTGTATGTACAGGGCCATCCAATCACAAATCACTATCACTTATTAACATTCATTCACTATCTCATCCAGAGGGGAGAGAAAGAAACTGCAGGGAGGCCGACAATAAATGTAACAGTCCCAGCAATCCCAAATAACATTTCTTTTCCTGGCTTCAGTCTGGCTGTGTGTACAAGGCAAGGGCAGCAGGGTGGCAAAATAAATCTTTGATTTGTGACATCCAGAGGGGAGAGAGAGAGAGAGAGAGAGAGAGAGACTGCAGGTGGCCCACGATAAATGTAACAGTTCCAGAAATCCCAAATTAATTTTGTTTCTGGCTTCAGTGTGGCAAGGGCAGTAGGGTGGCAAAATAAATCTTTGACTTGTGCCATCCACTCACGAAGCACGATCACTTGTTAACGTTCATTCACAATTTCATGAATTAAAAAAAAATACTGTTCAGATAGACAACATTCAAGTTGATGCGCCTGTGCTGCTGGAAGTGGGTGGCCTAGGGGATAATCTGACTTTGTGACTTGCAGAAGACTGTTTACAGTACAACACAAGTAAAGAACAAGTACTGTACACACAAGTGTCATCATCACTCATTCTCCATTATTCCTCCTTATTATCATTAGTTTTATAGTATATTGCATTACATTACTTATAAGCATCAATCAACCCCCAGTGTGGGACTGTGCTGCATGCAGCTATGCACCAGATGTGTCTGCATCTCGAATTCAAATTCTGAGGCACACTTAACAGTTGCTGAATTTGGCCATTTAACAGTAACTAATTGTATTGTTGGAGTCATTCAGGTAAACCTGGAAAGAAGTGGTGGTGGACTGCTGTGCTGTTGGTGTGCTGTGTACAGTCACGAGTTATGACAGTAAATTTGTCCCTGGCCTGTTGGTGGGAGTCATCAGAAGGACATCAAGTTAGTTAGAGGGATCTTTTGTTACAGGTTAGAATACTAATAAAAAATGGATCAAAGTATTGATGAGGCGCAGTCTATTTCTCAGTTAGGCAGGTGAACTGCAAAAGATAGCATTCAGCCTGAAAAGGGTAAACAAAATCAACCCCCCAAAAGTGATTTTTTCACATCTAAGGTTTCATCTTCCAAGCAAATGCTTGAATCCAAAAAAGGTGAATGTCTTGGATCATCATCAGTCCCAAGTAAAAAAAAAGAAATATGTAGTTAAAGAAACTAAAGGCATGGTGGGTACCACCCTCAGAGGCACCCCATGCTGTGGAACAATTGCATACTATGCCACTGACAGTCCCTCATCTGATTTTTCTAAGATTGAACCCGATGAGGGTAATAATAAAGAAGAAGAGAACGATCAGGCAGCACAAGGTTTGCTGGAGGGGATGGAAATTGCAGGTGAGGAAGAAACCTGCAGAAATGTTTTGGTTGTGGAGGGAGGTAGTGGGAATAAACCACAAGAGGAACAGGCCCAAGAAAAATCCAGGAAGTGGACCCTGAAAAGGTAACCAAGGTGCCATGCCTTTGTGGGAAAAAACTAGAATAATATAATATTTTATTTGGTCGTACTTCTCCATTAGTGCTTCCAATGAATTGGTAGCAACATGCACTATTTGTAAACAGCCAATCAGCAGAGGTAAAAAGAAAGGAGCATTGGGAACTTCAGCACTGAAAAGGCTCCTAGACAGATGTCATAACATTACTGTGAAGTCCAGTTGTGAGTCTCAAAGAGAATGTGACAGTGATAGCTCACTGCACTCAGTAGTAACTCCCATAGATGAAAGAAGTGCCAGCCCCCTCAGCACTACTGAAACGCTTCCACCACCACTTCCTGCCATTTGAAGAACTCCTCAGACTGTTACTGAAAGTGACCATGTTTTCAAAAGCCCCACTCCTTCTATGAGAAAGCTTACCATCTCAGAAACATATGAGTGTAAAGCTAAATATGCCTTGACTCACCCTGTTGCTGTTACAATAACTAACGAATTTCTGAAATGATAGCTGTTGAATTGCTACAAAATAACGTGGTTAAACATATAGGAGTCAGGCAGTTGCTTGAATACCTTGAACCTCGATATAGTATACCATCATGGAACTACTTCTCGACAACAGGGATTTCAGATCTTTATGATGTTGTATATAAAAAATTAAGATGTGTCTTGTGCAATACTGTTGGGAGGGTGGTGCATCTCACAATAAATATCTGGACAAGCTGTCAGCCTGAACCCTTCATGTCTAACACTGCACAATGGGCATGTTTCGATAATTCACGTGGGACTGGGGATAGTGAAGCATCAAAATTTGCTGTTTTAAGAATGTTTTATTTTCCATCTGAACATACCTCATACAACATCAGTGAAGAGCTCCAAAAACCAATACAGCAATGGTTCACTTCACAGGGACTGTCAGTGGGCTTCACAGTTGCAGATAATGGGTCCAACATAAAGGAAGCCTTGGAGGACGGGGCTTTGTTCACATCCACTGCTTTGCGCATTGCTTAAATTTAATAGTTCAAGGTTTTCTTGATGACAGCAGGAAGATTAAGGCTGTCGATAGCACTGCTAAAAGAATATGCACCAAAGGCTGCTGGAATAAAAGAAAGCTGTCAAGCAGTACACCTTAGAAAATACAATTGGTGATACAGACACCTATAGTACTTCACCACAGTGGGCCATGCTGAAGATTCTAATTTTCCTGCTCTGGCCATTTGAGGAAATCAACAGGGAGGTTAGTGCAAACACAACAACGCTCAGCCAGTTGATTCCCTAATAAAAATGTTTAAATTCAGATTGAATCTGATTAGGGAAAAGTTAGAGAAGCAAGACAGTTCCATGATCACACAGGCCGCCAGTTGTGCTGCTGACACTTGCAGGTCGCCCCCCAGAATACAAGAAGATCTAACAAGACGTATGATCAAAAAAGTTGAAGAAGATGAAAAACTATGTAAAAAGCTTCATTCTGAGTACTACATAAAAGCAAAAATATTGGACCCATGATACAAATCGAAGCAACTGTTGAGTGATGATGATGACACTTGTTTCAAGATAAACAAGAAATGTTTGATGAGATGAGTGCTGAAGGAGGCAGTATTGTGCAGTAGTTTAAGGCTCTGAGCTGCAAGCCTGGAGACTAGGGTTTGAATCCCACAGCCCCCACTTGGATACTGTGTGTCCCTGAGCAAGTCACTTAACTCCCTTGTGCTCCCAGGTCACACCTGGAAACAAGCTTCGGCTTAGTGTGCCTTTCCTGGTTAAACAATTTCCCCTTTCCCTTCCCCCCTGTCATGGAACAGAGTACAACAGCAGCACCACATTCAGAATCTTCTTCACAACACAGCACAGCATCAGGAGGCCCATCCTTTACTGTTGTTACATTTTCTCCTTCTTCCTCCTCAGCCACTGCAGCCGAATCTTCTTCACCACCAGCCAAGCATAGCACTGTTCCACAGTCACTTGGTTCAGCCACATGTCTCTGGAGTCACTTACTGTAGACGATGCAATTTAACATCTTTGTCATCTGCCTCTTGTAACACAGCCTCAGCACAGACCATTGTTGAAATGTTCCTGGCAGAGCCCAATACCTAGCTGGAATGCTGATCCTTTGCAATACTGGAAATCCAAGCAAAATATGTGGCCTGCTTTAGTAAGCATTGCAATGAAGTACTGTACATGAATTGCCCTCCGACTAGCGTGTGTTCAGAATGATTGTTTAGTTCAGCTGGTAACGTCATTGCTGACACATGATTCTGTTTGACACCAGAAAATGCTGAGCGTCTCACATTTCTCAAAGTCAACATTCCTCACTTTAATTTCAAATATGATACATGAATAAAACATACACTGACTGCTCTAAGCAGGCCCTATCCACAAAACACTTTCAAGAAATTGTGCCTGTGATGAAATTGTGAATATGGTCTGCTACATGAAGTAGCAATTAATTGCAACAAGTCGGGTCCGAACAAACCAGTCCACAGAATAGAAAAAAAATAACATCAGTGGGTTCAGAGTCCAAATATAGCAAGCAGCTGCATTTCATGTCACAAACTTCCTTGGTGGTATCTGGTACCAATATGTGATCTGGAAGGTAGGGTACTGCTGTCTACTACTACTACTACGACTACTACTACTACTATCCCTTTTTGCCCTCATGAGTCACAACTTCTACTTATCACTTTTTGTCCATACTCCAGTCCTTACTACTAGTCACTTTTTTTGCCCTCAGCAACTGATCCTGACTGTATTGTTTTAATTTTCGTATGTACATGGCTTAGCAGATGCCCAAACCCCAGAAACTGAATACTCTTTGTATATTTCTCATGTCCCCCATATTTGGCTGTGAATACTTCACAGAAAAAATGCTACTTAATTGAAAATTCATTTCATTTCTTTATTGTTTGTGTGTGCATGGTATGCTAGCCTGGTTACATCTCACTTACAGTAACTGGGCTGAGATTATTATTTTTGATACTTAAATTACTTGGCAATAACTGGCAGCAATTGTGGAACTAGGAAGGATGTAATTGTGTTGTGTGTCTGTCATCAGGTCTTCAGGTGGCAGTGGCAAGCTTTTTTATTGCTGCACTGCACTTGACTGATGCGATGTGTGACTGGCTGCCAGTCTGGGTGGTGGTGATCACTGTCTTTCATTTTTCTTATTTAAGGATTCAGCATGTTGATCAGATTCAGTAGACGTAATCGTAGTACTAGAAAACATTTCCACCTCTTGGACCAGGTAGTGTACCATATACCATAGTAAACAAGGGCATGTAAGAAGCAGTTGCATCATTCACATGGGCAGGGTGAATTGAGGCTGTCTTAGTGCTGCTCATTTGATCATTGTTATTCATTTCTTTGGCCTGTTCAGCTCTGACTAGAACATCCTTCAAAATAATACCAACACAGCACCATTAATAAAAAAAAATCTTAGTGGCCTGGCAGTGCCTGCAGTGATTGGTGGTGCTATGACATACAGTAGGTATTTGCATCTGTCACTCTCTCTCTCTCTGTCTCTCCCACCACACTCATGTCATGGACTGAGCAGGATATGCCACCCCACCAGTATTAAGTGATTGCTTTTTTATTTAGCTGTTTTACATAAATGTTTTATACAAATAATCAATTGAATTATTTCCTTTAGGCCTCTGAGTCAAATGTGACCGACTTTGGCCACTTTTATGAATTTTGTCACATTTTTTCAAATATTTATCAATAAATCAGAACTAATCAGCACAAATCAGAACTTCACCATTTTCTAGTTCTTATTTAATAAGGGTCAGAACTTCACTGAGTTCCCCCAGCCCTAGGAAATAGAAACACCAATTTTCATTCCTACTACAACACCAACAATAATAATAGCAACAACAAATTCAGAGGTCAAGCCATGGTGAGCAGAAGGTGATTCAATAGCAACATCAATCCTAAACAACAGTCCAAGCAATAATTACAGTACATCATGCAGATGACCACCTTCTCCGATCTTCCCTTAGGAGCATGCCTCCTAGCACTTGCAGTGGCATGGAGGGTGCCAACTCAGGACAAGTGGATCCTGGAGGTAGTCAGCAAGGGATACTCAATTGAATTAATGGACGTACCCACAATAAATATATGCACATATGAAATTTCTGGCAGAAAAAGGCTCACAGGTCTATCAAGTCTGCCCAGTTGTGTAGCTCTCAGTTTAATGCCACTGCAGCTGCCCCCCCACCCAATCTCCTCCCTCCTTTCCCTCTCCCAGTCCTTCCCCCATTGTGTTCTTGTCTGTATTAACCCTGCACCTGACTCTATCTCAACCTCACTTAAAGGTATCCACTGTCCTCCGTTTGAATAACTTCTCCAACAGTGCATTCCATCTCACCACCACTCTCTCTGTGAAGTAGTGCCTCCTCATTTCCCTCCCGGACCTTCCCCCTTCCAACTTCAGACTGTTCCCCCTAGTGACCCTATCCCCCTTTAAGTGGAACAGTCCTCCCTCTCCAACTTTGTTTATGCCTTTCAAGTACTTGAAGGTCTGTATCATATCCCTTCTCTCCTCCAGCAAGTACATGTTGAGTTCCCTCAATCCTTCCTCATAAGGCAACTCCCCTAACCCCATGATCATTTTGTAACTTTATGCTGCACCACCTCCAGTAATCTCACATACTTCTTGAGGTATAGGAACCATAACTGTACACAGTACTCCAAGTGTGGCCTTTCCAGTGATCTATACAAGGGCAGGATGACCTCCACTTTTCCAGAGGTGATCCATCTAACAATGCACCCCAGCATCCAATTTGCTGTTGCTGCCACCCTCCTACACTGTGCTGATACCTTCATCTCCCCTGTGATTAGTACTCCCAGGACCCTTTCCTCCTCTGAAGCTGCTATCTGCACCCCCGGCCCCCCCAGCCAGTAGCTGGTCCTGGGATTTCTGGCTCCAAGGTGCATGACCTTGCACTTCTTAGCATTAAACTACAATTGCCACTTCTTTGACCAGTGTTCAAGTTTAGCTAGATCCTCCCTGAGTGCCTGCCTCCCTTCCTCACTATCCACTTTTGCACAAATCTTAGTGTCATTGGCAAACATGCTGATCTTACTCTTGACCCCCTCTGCAATGTCTCCAAAGAAGACATTGAACAAAACAGGTTCCAGTACCAAAACCCTGTGGTACCTCACTAGTTGCTGGCCTTGGCTTGGATGTCTCCCCCCTTTCAACTACCTTCTGTTGTTTGCCCTGCAGCCAGCTCTCAACCCACCCCACCAGTTTCTCCCCCGCCCCTATGTCTCTCAGCTTGCTTAGTAATCTCCCATATGGTACCAAGTCGAAAGCTTTGCTGAAGTCCAGATACAGGACATTCACAGTGTTACCTTTGTCAAACACCCTAGTGACCCAGTCAAAGAAGTCAATTAGGTTAGTCTGGCACAATCTTTCTGAGACAAATCCATGCTGTCTCTCATCCTGTAGACTATTACTATTGAGAAATGTTATCAACCTCTCCTTCAGAATGGTCTCCGTCAACTTCTCCACTATAGAAATCAAGCTCACCAGTCTGTAATTGCTCAGTTCATCCTTGGGTCCACTCTTGTGGAGGAGCACCTTGTGAGCCCTTCTCCAGTCTCTATGTACACTCCTTGTCTCCAAGGAGGTGATGAACAGGTCTGTCTGAAGGCCTGCCAACACCTCTGCTATTTCCTTCAGGACCCTTGGGTGTACACCGTCTGGTCCCAGAACCTTGTCCACCCGCAAGGCTCTAAGGACCTTCAGAACTCTATCCTCTTGGATGATCCCATCTGTTATCTCTGCCCCACTCTTTTCCCCCTTTCCTTTGTGGTATTGGGCCATCCCTTTCTTTCATGAACACTGAGCAGAAGTACTCATTGAGTGCCTCTGCCTGGTCTTCCCCTGTTTCTGTCCATCCCTCCTCCCATTTGATTCTCACAAAGTAATCCCTACAACTCCTCTTCTCCCTTATGTATTTAAAGAAACCCTTTTCATCCTCTTTTATCCCCTGATCCAATTGCAGCTTCTTTGCTGCCTTGGCTGCCCAGATTGCCCTGCTCACCTCCCTAGATGCCTTTGAGAACACCTCCCTGTCCTCCTCATGATCAGGTTTTTTTAACTTAATGAAGGCTAATCTTTTTTTCCCCACACATTCTTTTCTAGTTCCTTGCTGAGATAGCTATGTTTTTTTGACCTGGACTGCTTACTGTGAGATTTGGCACATGTGTTCGTGACCTCATTCAGTCCCTTCCTAATGATTGCCCACTTCTGTTCTGCATCCATCCCTGGGCTAACACCAGCTAAATACCCCTCTAGGATTCAGCCCATTCTGGCAAAATCTGCCTTACTGAAGTCTAACACTCTTTTCCTGGTTTTAGCCGACTCCCTCCCTGTGTTGAGGAGGAACCACACTGAGCAGTGGTTGCTTCCTGCTAGAGAATCCTGTACTACCACATCCTGGACTTGGTTGCCATTTGTTAGCACAATGTCCAGTATGTTTCTCACCATGGTAGGCTCCATCACTCCCTGCACTAGGGAGCTGGCTCCAGCAGTACCTGTTTCCTGGAGTGTGCTGGAGTTACCGTCTGCTAGTCAACCCCAGGTAGGTTGAAGTCTCTCACTATAACTGTACTTCCTTTGCCACTGACCTTCCTGATTTGCTTCCCCACCTCCTTATCCACCTCCTCGCTTTGCAAGGGTGGCCTGTACACCACTCCCATCCTGAGCTTCTTTCCTTTGGAGCTTTGGAGCAATACCCATATGGCTTCTGGTCTCCCCTCTTCCCCCTCCTCCCTGGTACACAGTATCCCCTCTCTAACATAAATAGCCACTCTTTCCCCCTCTCAGTTCCTGCGGTACACCTTGTATCCCTGAGATCTGAGATCATAGTCATAGTATTGGTACATAAGAACGGGCTGGTAATCTCGTCACTTTCAAAAAGAAAAGCTTGCTCCGAGCAATTAAAACTCATTTCAGCTTGACATTGTCTAAATTACAAAGAGTGGTTTGGTGCTAACAGTAGAAATGACAGGAGGTGTGCAATTGCTCCCTGTCAGTCAGATAACAGTCTATAAATTCAAATCCAAGCATTTGTCCTGTCACATCCCTATCTCATTGTTAGAGTGTCCCAGAGAAGGAGTATGTCATCCATCTAAGAGGTGCCTGTAGAGTGTCCACAGGTGAGTTTGCAGTTCTACAGGGGACTTTGTCAATGCAGTTGTCTGGTAACTACAGATGGGTAGGTAGTATAAAGGAGCCTAGTAATTCTTATCTGAGGTAGATTAACTTTGCCATTAATGAATCATAATTTGTACATATTGGAACTGTGTTAATTAACAGCTGTAGCAAACTCCCTATCTAAGGTAGGGGTATAAGGGTTTTATGTCATAACGGCAATCGCGGAATAGCGATCGCCATTAAAGCGAGTGTACATTGCCGAAAAGGAGTTTTGGCGATGCACACTCACAGTGAATACCAAGATGGCACCTGAGATCTAAGGGATTTTTGCTTAATGTGGGGGGCTTCACCCTCGTACCCCCTACTAATAGATTCTCAACTTCAAGGTGTGCATGTTGGGGGGGTGAAATACTTGAAAAAATAAAAAGCTGGCTGTGGGCAAAAAAAATAAAAACATGTCGCGCAGGATCCAAACCCTGCACCGTGCACCTCCCAACTGACCACCCTCCCCACCACGCTATAAGACTAGCTCGGCAGTTGCCCACCACACTCCCTCCCATGTATCTTCCTTCCCCTTGCTCTCTCCCCCACGTGCCTGAGCACGCATAAGCGTGTAGCTTCCCGTCGCCCTACCTCACCCACCCCAGTATCCTGGTGCTACCCTGCCTGGTAGCCCTGAACACAGGCACCGTAGCTGAGTCACCATTTTTGTAGGTGCTCAATTGTGGATGCCTTGTTCACAGGATACTGGGTATAAGGGGACCATCCAAAGGGGTGTCAGGCAGGTTACCATGTAAATCAGTATTATTGGCAAAACTCACTAGATATGGTAGGCTGGTTTAGGGTCTGAGTAAAAAGGTAATAGGTAGGTTGAAAGAAATAAAGGTAAATACTAGGAGTCCATTCAGTTACTCTGTATGGTGGCAACTAACAGTATGGAGCATAGTTATAGTGGGAGAGAGCTACCGGAACTGAGGGGTGCTCATCTCCGGAGTTATGTTCTGGAGGAGGGACACTGTCCCATAAGCAGGAACATTGGGGAGCTCCATGCACAAGAGGTAGAAACAAGAAAGGAGATATCTCAGCCATGACACCAACTGAGCTGGTACACACTTCCCCAGGTGCCTACTGTAATAGGGACTGGAGAATGATAGGGAGGGGAAGAGGAAAGTATGGTAG
The DNA here is from genome assembly GCA_016271365.2 of Neoceratodus forsteri. Lineage (NCBI taxonomy): Eukaryota > Metazoa > Chordata > Ceratodontiformes > Ceratodontidae > Neoceratodus > Neoceratodus forsteri. The sequence continues at coordinate 1,056,733,318 of CM057451.1, read as the reverse complement.
GTACACTCACAATGGGACCATCCAAACTTACAAAATCCTGACAGCAAATCACTTACGCACCCTTAAAAGAGCAGGTACCTGACTCGAAGAGGGGAGACCCTGAGCCAGTCAGGAACAGTTGGCAGGAAAACGTTGTTGCTCCCAGGGGTTAGAACAGAAGGGAGATAAGAAGGATTATTTAGTTGCTGGGGACTCAGTGATTAGAGGGTTGAAGAAGATGGTTAGCAGATGGGGAAGGAAAGGGGGTAGTGAGATGTTTTCCTGGTGCAACTGTCACCCATGATTTGGATTGGATAGAGTAGAGGGTAGAGATGGGGATGGGAGAGCTGGGAGTGCTGGTATATTTAAGTACCAATTATTTGAAGAACTAGCCTATGGAGGCAGTGATGCACAACTTTTAAAGGCTGGGAGACTGATTAGAAGTCATTATCATCTTCCATGGCCTTTTCTGACATCCTTCCTGTGTGAAGTAGGGAGAGTAGGAAAGACAGGGTATGGTAGGAGGTAATTGAAGACATTAAAGGCTTGTTGAAGGGATGGTGTCAGGAGGAGGAATACTATTCTGTGTGGGAATGTGGTGCTACTGGGAATGAAGGCTCATCAAGCATGACAGCCTTCATCTAACAAGAGAGGGGTCTAGTGTGCTGGGGCAGAAGTTTGATGCCTACATTGTGGACTGTTAAAATGACTGTGGGGAGGCAGAGACTAGGGGTACCATTGAGATGAGAGAGCAAGTGGAGAACCTGGCTAGGGCTACCCAGAAATGGAAGCTTGGAACATTGGGGAGGGAAGCAGCGAGGCAGGTGGTTGTGATAGGTGAAGAGAAGGTACCAGGGGCATATCTCTCAAACTTTTGTCACAGTAATGAGGGTCATGGATAGTCAAAATTAGGGACAATGAAGAACACTGACCCTCATAATGAGGCAGACATGCTCAAATCTGAGAAACAAGCTCTGAACACTGCTGAAACAATTGTGTTTACTTGTTGAAAGTTTATTTGTGATTTAGCATCTTCAAATATTATTAATTTCTGCTTTAAAGTCTGAATTTACAGCACATTCTCTGTATGGCAGCATCTTTTGTATGATGGATAGATGTAGGCCAGAGTTATTTTGAAGGGTAAAATTAAGGACATCCCTCGTAATTTGGAACATTTGGAACATTTGGAAGGTATTCCAGGGAGGGAGGGCTCACTCTGTTGGCAAAAAAAATGAAAAACAGGCAATTAAAAAGGTAAGTGTAAGATGAAGGGAGAGGATCTTTAACAAATGGGAGAGTTTAGGCAAAACATGGAATGCAGTGTGCCTTAATGTTAGGATCCTGGGAAACAAAATTAGTGAGCTCCAGACAATTTATTTATTTATTTATTTAGTTTTTGTTGACTGGGTAAGTGCACTAGACAAATCCTGCCTATTTTCAGGCACGACCCGGGGAGGGGGATATAGATGAATGCCAACTGACCTTGAACCAGATTAAGCTGTTGGTGGTATTTTTCGTGAAAGGAGGAAATTTGGCCATTGCACCAGAGAAATTCCCCTGCTCTTTTCGAGAAGTGCCATGGGATCTTTGACATCCACCTAAACTACCACCAGAACAGGCAGATGGGACCTTGGTTTAACATCTCATCTGAAAGATGGCACCTCAGGAGTGCAGCACCCCCCCTCATGCTGTACTACAGTGTTAGTATTGGGATATTAATCCAAGTGCCTGATGTGGGGGATAGAACCCACAGCCTACTGATCTCCTGGCCTCAGAGGCAAGTGTGCTACCTGCTGAGCCACTGACACTGCTAAATGGTGGCAGAGGCAGGGTTGTACCTTATAGCCATTACAAAAACTTGTGCCACAAGGAATAATGAGTTGAACCAGGTGGTCCCAGGCTACAACATGTATAGGTAGGACAAAGGTGGGAAAGATAAAGGAGGAATGGTAGTCCTCTGTGCCAGGAAAGTCAGTGATAAAAGACTCTGTCATGGGAAGGAATATGAAAAGAGAATTGCTATAGGATTAACTCACAGTGGCATCAGGTAAGAAATTTCATATGGGCAGTGGTCGATGGATGACCAGGATGGGGAAGAAGAGAGATGGAGAACTAGGAGCAGAAACAGAGAGGAGGGTAGCAAAGGAGGAGTTGGCAGTATTGGTAGACCTCAACCTCCCACATCGATTGTGACATTCCAGCAGCTACAGTAAGTGCACCAGATTTCAGTCCATTTTTGATACACTGTAGAACTGTTTACTGGTGCAGTTGGCTAAGGAATCCACAAGGCAGGCTGCCAGTCTCAAAGTGGTGCTCACCAGCTTGGAAATGGTGGGTGGAGTGTGGGTTGGTGAACCACCAGGATCCAGTGGTCATAACATCATATGGTTTGAGCTGACACTCAGTAAAATGATACGCTCATAAAGACTAATGTTCTGGATTTCAAAATTACCAGATAAGGGAAATAGTCTGGTATAGGTTTGTTGGAGTGGACAGAATCAGGGGAGCTGAGAAAGATAAGTAGAAAATAAAGGGTAATGTTTCCAAGAATAATTTCCCAGGTTCCTGTTATTGTAATGGGGTGGGGGAGTGGAACAAGTGGGGGAGACCTTTAAAATTCAGGTAAGTTGATGCAGATCAAAGAAATAAAGATTCTCAGCTCCTAATGTAGTGATTCAGCTCCTATGCTTTTGGAATACTTTCCTTGTGTCAATTCATCTGACAACCTCTCTTCCATGTTCTTCTAGCAGTGTTAGTGGCTCAGTAGGTAGCACGCTCGCCTCTGAGGCTGGGAGATTAGAGGGCTGTGGGTTCAGTTCCCACATCTGGCACTTGGGTTAATATCCCAGTACTGACACTGTAGTGCAGCATGAGAGGGGTGCTGCACTTCTGAGGTGCTGTCTTTCGGATGAGGATTAAACCGAGGTCCCATCTGCCTGTTCTGGTGGTAGTTCAGGTGGATGTTAAAAATCCCATGGCACTTATCAAAAAGAGTAGGGGAATTGTTTATTTCCAAAAACCAAAAACCATCAATACAGGTACTTATTAGAAACAAAAACAAATAGAAACTGGAAATAAAAACATCACTGTGTAAATATCAAATGAAATAACAGAAAAATACAAGAAGGGGGAAAAAAAACAGTTCATATCAAATCCAATAGACATGCTTCCAGTATTCATGAAATAAAGAAATTGGAACATGACGGTATTCAAAGTCCTTCTGTATCCGTAAAGCCGATTCAATTTGACTGATCACCACCATGGGTAAAATACATGTATGCTGTATGGAAAAAGAACATCTTGCCTGCCAAAGATAGAACTTGATACAACAAAGATTACATTAAGAGTGCTAGGATGAAAATGGGAAAAATACCCCGAATATTCTCCTAAAACCAAACATTCATATGTAATCTAACATGCTATCCCCATCCCCATTTCACAGACAAAGCAGACCAAAACTGTACTGTATGTGGACAATTACGGAAAAAATGAGTCTGGGTTTCTTCTATACCTACGCATTCAAAATGAATGCAGTTCCTTTCTACTAGAGCCTTATGTTTTAAATTCCCTTTAACCCCGAGCTTCCCATGGCAACTTAACCATGTGACATCCCGTATTCGACCACGAATCCTCCCGTCCATCAGCACTTTAAGAGCTAGTTGTGTTTTCGTGGGGTTACACCTGGGAAAATCCACTCGAACAAAAAAATTCTGGGACATTATACACTGATACATACCTTTCCAGGAAAGCCTAAAAAACTCATCTTTGGCCACCCTCCACGTACGAATCTTAGTGACCACTATTGGCAAAAAGGAAGGTATTCCATAATTAATTTTCACAATAGGTGCTACAGCAGACCACCTTGATAAAAAATCTTGGAGGAAAAACAGAGTCCAGGCATCCCATGGATGAGAGTTATGGGACAACTTTTCTTGAAATGTAGTTTTAATAAAAAAAAAATAAAAGGCAACCGGATTAATCATACCAAGACCACCCGCCTTAATCGGAAGATATGTAAAATCCCACTTGATTGAGTTCAATCGGCTACCCCACAACATTTGAAAAAAAAAATACTATACAAACGAGTTTCCTGGTGCCTAGGTAAGGGAAAAACTGAACTCAAATAAAAAAACAATGGAAGTAAAAAATGTTTGATTATTAATACATGTTTCTGCTTAGAAAATGACCAGTTTTTCCATAAATGTACTTTCTTTTCACCTAACACAATGCAAGATTGCCAATTAATATCATTTAAATCTCCTGGCCCAAAGAAACAACCTGAAATCTTGATGGGCCCCGAAGAAATAGTTATCTGTCCAATCATAGAATCAAAAACCCCTTCACCTAAAAAAACACCAACACTTTTCTCGTAATTTACTGATGTTCCCAAAAGCCAACCAAACTGGTCCACTGCATGTAATGCAACTAGTCCTTCAGCTGCATCCTGGAGAATAAAACACATATCATCCGCATAGACCACCAAACACTGTAGTGGAACCTCTAAAGATGGAGTTAAACCTCAGATGTGTGGATGATGAAGAATTTCCCAGAACCAAATGGTCCAAAACGAAGGTATATAACAAGGAACTGAGCGGACAACCCTGGTGCATCCCTCTCCAGAACTCACTCCCTTCCCTGACTAATTGATTAACAAGTGGAAAATTTTGGGCATTGCTATTTAGAAGTGCCACCCAGGTTCTTATTTTACTAGAAAACCCATAGCGCCGTAGGACATCAAATAAGAACCCGTGTGCCACCTTGTCAAAGGCTTGAGCCTGGTCCAAAGAAAGTAAATACCCAGATAGTTTCCCCAAACATCCAAACTCACACACATTCCATAGTAGAACCAAATTCTAATGAATGTGTCTACCTGGAATGGAACATGTTTGCACCGGATGTACTAAAAAAGAAGCAACCTGTTAGAGCCGATGACACAGGATTGCCAAAAAAATTTTGTAATCCATATTCAATAAACATATTGATCTCCAATTTTCAATGTGGTACTTAACCCCTTTTTTAAATAAGAAAACAGTCAAAGCATCCAATAAACCACTTGGCATCCATGAAGAATCCAGAATCTCATTAAAAACAGAAGTCAGGATGGTACTGATGTCATCCGTCATGAGTCTGTATAGTTCATTAATTAAACCATCTGTACCAGGTGAGATCCCTGATTTTAAATGCGCTACTTCTGATTTAACCTCGGCCAGGGTAATGGGTCTATCTAAAATAAGGGAGTCAGAGGTAGTAATAGTAGGTGGGAGAAAAGTAAACAAGTCCTCCCATTTAACGGTGGGCTGGAAAGCTTTACCATGTTGGGATTGCAAAAAAACCTTGGCTATGTGCAGCATGTCAGTGTCTGCTGTGCGTACAATCCCCTTAAAATCACAGAGACCCTCCATAAGTTTACTGTCTAGTGCTTGTTTGCATGCTGAAAAAGAGTCTGAACTTGGCAAAGACTTAAGCCCATAAGATAATTCATCACGAATTTTACAAGCCTTCCCATAATTGTAATTTCTCATGCTTTGCCTGAGGACGGCTATTTGTTCCTGTATATGAACATCAGAAACCGAAGGAAGTGACAGTACTTTATAAAAGTGTGCTCTGTGTTTTAAATAAGCAAGATAATCTGTAGACTGGGTATTAAAATGATAAGCCTTAGAGGCCAAACGAAATTCCATTTAGTGTCCATCCACCAATCACCCCAGGAATCGTACATCCCAGCTACCGAATGCCTTCTGTCAAAAACCTGAAATAAACATAACTGAAATTGCTCAGTAGCAAGAACTGTTGGGTTCAGTTTCCACCGAGCCAGCAAGGCAGGAAAGGCCGGTGGAATCTTAGATAATGAAAATCTTGCCTGCAACAATAAATGGTCCGAAAATTCACACGGGGACTAAAAAAAAGTGTAAGGTAACAAATATCTGGAAGAAAAAATAAAATCAATCTGTGTTGCAAGGCTGCCACGTTTATAAGTGGACCCCGAGTCAGGATGTAGTGTTCTATAAGCATCTGTCAAGGAGGCCGTCAACAATAATTTAAACAAAGCATGACAATTACAATACATCTTATGCTGCTTTTGATCTTTACATTTAATATCCAACCCACAATTGAAATCCCACCCCCAGAATAACGTGTCTAGGGATAGACAAGTACTGTTGTATTTCTGAAAACAAGGCATTCGTGGCTGATTTAACCTGAGGTGCATAAACGTTAATGACCCAGAGAAAAAACCCTCGGCAGACACAGTCCAGGAGCAAAGCCCACCCTGGAACTATGTCTACCAAGCCAGTGACTTGAACAAAAGGATGACAGAATAATACCCCCACCCCATCTGCAGTGTCAGGGCCAAAGGACCAAAAAGGGGGTCCAGAATGCCACAATTTCTTGGTGTAATTGACGTCTTTAAGGGTAGAGAAATGCGTCTCCTGCAGTAAAATAATATCTGCAGGTAAGGTTTTACAAAAATGTAAAAGCCCAAGACGTTTTTTTGAATTCTTGAGGCTACAAGAATTCAAGGAAGCTATCGCCAAAAAAGCCAGTGAACATGACTAAGACTTGTCCTTTTTATGTTTACATCCCGACTTCTTTTTGGAGACCAGTAATTTGGGACCTCCCTCCTCATCACACTCCATCCCAGACAAAACCCCTGAGGCCACTGATAAATCAGATTCAGAGTCCCCATCCACATCCTGCAGGACCTGAAAAGTGTTATGCGTAGTGGTAAGGGGTGGTAAAACAAGTTTTTTTGCATGAGATCGAGTCACACATCTTGGGTGAGGTGCCTGAAACTCTGGGGCAGATGGGGGGGCTAAGATGGGCACAATAGGAGCAATGTGCCCCTGACCCTCTTGTGGTTGTACAACCATGGGAAGTATACCAGATGAGCTGGATACCTCTCCCTCAGGAGGAGATGAACCTGTAGGATCCGGACCAGGAGGATTAGGGTCATGGGAGGCTGCTTCCTCCGTATATGGTCTAAATTGGCCCTGAGCATCTGAAATCAAGGTTTCCTTATCTAAACCTCCTGGATTGTTCTGGCCCGTGTATGGACATTGATGGTAAGCATGTCCCTGGGCATCACACAGATTGCAGTCAAAGACATTGCGATAGGTACTACTGTCGTGATCAAGTTCCCCACATAAGGCACATTTGATTTTATCACACGCACTGCTGAGATGGCGTGGACTCCCACATTTATAACATGCCTTGGGTTGCCCTGGGTAAAAGCAGACACCTCGATCCCTTCCCAAGAAAATGCTGTTTGGAACATGTTGAACCAAATCCCCCACAATATGCAGTTTTATCTTAACTTCCAACTGCCTGTCCAAATGCCTTCCCCATCAATGACTGGTTCAGGAGGACCCAAGACAGTGCATTTACTCTCTAGCCAATACAAAATGTCCCCCGCATTTACCCCTTCATTCCTAAACATAACATGCACAGTTTTAAACAGTGGTTTTGTGATAGGAATGGCCCAAAACGGAGTCCATAAAGGGGTCTTTTTAAGGGAATTATACTTTTGCCAGAATTTGTCAAGACTCACAAATTATTTAAAACTTATATCAAAAGTTTCCTCCCCCCGAATGTTAATAAGGGCATAAATGTCTGATGCCTGAAAATTCATAGATCCTTTGAGAAGCTTGCGTGCCACAAAGAATCGATCAGGCTGTTCTGGAAGCCCCCCCCCGCCCTTACCTAAGGCGGACAGCGTCCGGCCTGGGGGCTTGTTCCAAGCGATTATTACGAAACAGGTCCGAAAAGCAAGGACCTTTATTAAATTGCTCTCTCCGAGGAGATGAAGGGGGGGGATGTTTGATGTCCCAGAAGGAGCCCCTGAGTCTATCCCAACAGTGAACGATGAAAAAGTCTCACCAACTGAGGCAATACCTGCCTCCGCCTGCAAATCCTCTGGTTGCACTGTCCCTGTAGGCTCCTGAGCAGCCGTACCCTCCGGGGAAAAAGTAATCCACTAGGCATCCGTTATCCACTTGCCATCCTTCTTCATCCATCCTGAGACTAGCAGGGCTGTCTCCTTGCTCCAGCCCCTGGCTGGGATGCCCCCCATCACTGCCTGTGACTTCTGCATTGCTCCTCGCTCCTCCCCTGATGCAAAAGGCATCCTAGCTGCACCAGAGTCTATTGAACCCTCCTCCTCCACGGTTGGGTGCTCTGTGTGCTGCTCGCTGGCCTGCGCAGCTTCCAGGCCACCAGCCTCCTTGGGCTGTGCTGTAGCAGCATCCGTCTTCTCGGGCCGTTTATGTCCTGCATCTCCCATCTCTCCCGTAGCATGGTTCACTCCACGTTCTTCTCCAGAAAGCTCCCCTGGTTCGCACACAGCAGCGCTCACCATTGCAATTCCATCCTCCTCCATCTCGTTAGCAACAGCTCCCCTGCCTTCCACAGGTAAGACATCCAGCTCCATGCCTAGTCGAGCTCCAAATGACAAATGCCGTGTCAGTCAGGAGGTCCCCCTACTGTTAGCATGTAGTAGGGGAATTTCCCTGGTGTCCTGGCCAAATTTCCCTCATTCACTAAAAACACCACCAACAGCTTAATCTGGTTCAAGGTCAGTTGGCATTCATCTGTATCCCCCTCTCCAGGTCTGTGCCTGAAAATAGGCAGGATTTGTCTAGTGCACTTACCCGGTCAACAAAAAATAAATAAATAAATGTTTTAAGACAATGTTAAAACAGTATTTATTACAGAAATCCGTGTGTAAATGCACTATGTTTGTGGTATTCATTGTTTTGTAATTTTTTTGTATTGTTTTATTCCTTGGTTGGACTTAAAACTGAATTTTGTCCAGTATCCTTATCCAGTTAACAAATGAATAAATAAAATAAAAAAAAATGTGTATTTTTATATACAGTATGTCCATATAAATTCCAAAAAATGTGTAAGTAAGTAAGGCTTTATTTCTTATGTGCCCTTTCCCTGAGGCCAGGTACTGTACAGGATACAAGCAAACTGAAATAAGTTAGAAGTAATGATTCAAAAACATATAAATGCAACATCAAATAATTTATTTATTTGCTTTTGTTAACCGGCTTAGCACACTAGACAGCCAAGTGCCTATTTTCAGGTGCCTGGGCTAATAAGAGGAAGAAGATCATGAAATCCCAACTGTTTCTCTAGTCTAAATAATTGTTTCTCCTATTTGTTTGTTTCACAACCTCAAAATGAGTGGATGTTTTAATGATAGCCAAAACTGTGAAGTAAATGATATACTCCCACTGTTCAAAATAGCTTCTAATGCTGTTAGCATCAAATAGGCTATTTGTAAATGTATTTATTTAAATCTACTAATATTTCAGGATGCCCTGGTCCCTTCTTCAGCACATGTGGCTGTAATAAAATACAAAGGGGAATTTTAATTAACTTATTTTCATTTATTTGTAAAAATTAAAAATGAATATTTTTAGATAAAGAAGTTTTGAATTTTAAATGTGGCAGGAGTAATTGACCTACTATTGCATTTATAATTAGGAAAAGGACCTGGTATGTAATATCACCGTCAAAATATCTTAATCTAAAAATGCAAAGTAAATGGTTTATGGTATGCACAATACATGTCTGTATTATAACATTTCTTTGATACATGATTCCTCTGTATGTGGAGTAATCAATAAATTTACCTCAGGTTTTATAGCTCCTACTACATACTATGGGTACCAGATGTCTGCTGACTGCCTCAAAATATTCCTCACAATGTTCCCTAGAGAAATAGTGTCCTTTCATTCAATGCATTCAGTCTCTTGGCATCAAACTCTGTGTCATTTTAATTTTGCCATGCTTCATTTAGTTTAAATAATTCAGGAATTATTCTTTCCCTGAGCTTTTATTTCCTGTCTTCAGTCTGGCTCCTAACTAGGAGTAAAGTGCATCACCACCATTTACTCACACTGCAATAAGACAGAATGTTGATTTTCAGACAGGCTTCTCTGTTCCTTGTGTTGGGGCTGGGGCCACATTATCACACCTCCTGTGACTGAGGCGTGATTGTGTCACTCCAGTGATGCACTTGTATGGCCAGGCTACTAGAGAAGCCATGAAGCCTCCATAGGGAAATTGCATGAAAAAAGCATGTTCTTGGTCCCCCCTACACAGTCAAGTTACCCTCAAACAAGGTGATGAAGAGTTCTGTAGTAGTATTTTCTTTTCTCTGCATGTTAATGCTTTTTGTAATGCTGTGATACAGAATCCCGACAGTCAGTCTCCCAAACTCCATAAGCCCGAGTTTAGGAGATCGACTGTCGGCAGACCAACAAGGTGTTGGTAGAATGTGGGGGGAAAGCACCCCACACCCCCCATGTGGGGGGGCTCTGTCCCACACCCCCATAACTAAAATAACCAACTCCAAGGGGGAGCGGACCTCGGAGTAGGTTAAAACAGTTTACGGGAGGAGGGCAAAAGGACACCGCACAAAAGTGGAGACTCCAGAACAGAACACAGGTTTCAGTGCATGGGTGGCTGAGCTGCTAGTGGCTTAGCCCTGCAAGCCATGGGAGCTCCTCAGCCAACCACTGGATTTTTCCCCCTCTTATGGTGAGCGACTAGAGGCAGGGTAGTGGTTCGTCACATCTGCTACCTTACTCCTGCCGGCACCAGCATCCATTTGTTGGGCAGGTGTGTGTCAGGAAGCCAAACTCAGTATCCTGAATGTAGGGGTCCCGACTTTTAGCATTTAGTCATACTCCCGATACATGCATTATGAGGGATGCTTGTGTAAAGATTTTTGACATCAGTGGTGACAGAGACATCTGCTTACATCTGTTGGTGAGTTGCTGAAGTTATTGAGGAGCTGTATCACATGCTTTGAATCTCTAACATACAATGGTGCACTGGGGACTAACTCTTTACAATAGTGATCCACATTAGTGGTGGGCGAAGTGTCCTCAGTTAGCTCCATGAAGCTATTTGTGAGGTCAAGGCGAATTGGCGAAGTGCTCCACAGAGCGGAGCGGAGTACTTCGGGTCATTATGGGCAATGCAAAGTTGATTGACAGCAAAGACTTTGCATTACTCCACCTTCCCCAAGCCACTACTCCACATATTTTAAGACAAAGTACATTGAAAACAATGTACTTCGCCTCACTTCACCTTCTTTTAAGCTCCAAAGGTGAATTTTGCAGTGATTCATGGGATTTCAGGTCACACGGGCTCTAGATTGTTCTGCACAGCCTCAGTTCAGGGTAGTGTGTGTAGGAAGCTGTAGTAGACAGTCTGCTGTGAGACCTCTCTGCAATTCAAACCTTCCAAAAGCTGTTGAAAAGCCTTTTTGAGTAATTTTTTTTTTGCTCAAACTTTAGTTAATCGATTGTAGGAAACCCTCCTGTGCTCTTATCATCGAGTGTTTATTGGTTGTGTGTGGATTTTGAATGTTAATGTACAACATTTAGTCTGTGTACTGACAGACACTGGAAGTGTGCTTTGGGGGAGGGGCATATCTGTGGTGTAGGTAGATTAACTTGGAGAAAAAGAGTTCTTTCTGTTTTGGTGATATTTTCTTGTATAACTGTGTTAATGTACACACAGTAATATTTTCAAAAATTCTTGACTTTTTTTGCTGATTGTTGTGGTGCAGCAGTGCATAATTTTAGTTGTTTAAAATACGTGGTTATATTACTGAAGTTTTCAATTTGCTACGCATTACTTAGTGTGTGTGTGAGTCTGTGTGTGTGACACATGTCATCAAATCAGACACCTTTTATTGTGCCACATAGTAAATGTAGCAATGTGAACCTGCTATCCACTGCAGTTGCGTGATTTTGTACTTCTTTGTGGTATCTTTACTGGTACTGGTACTAGAGTGACTGTTACTGCAGTACACTGCCCCCTCCCCCCCCATGGCCCACCCCAAGTGGGAAAGGTATTCTTTTCCAGATTTGAATTTCTTATGGTGAGCACTGGTTAAGTGTTGTGCCTTTGCATCTGCATCTCTTCAGTGTGCAGCACAATTTTAATCTGTCTGAGCATTTGCATTTCTTTAGGGCCCAATCTCCATCTGTAACTTAAGTCACAGTTGTTTCTTTGGCTTTCCTTCAGAGTACTGGACTGGTATGGTGCATATCTCTACATGAACATTATACTCATTAATATGCATTTTTAAGTCAGGGCCATCATCACAAGTCACTCATGATACAAATCACATTCTTCATCATCACGGTTACAAATGCAGTCATGAGTTATGATCACGTCACAAATCACAAAATTAATTTTTTTACTAATACTTGGATGTATTGTAATCCTGTTTTGTAGTATCTCTCCAGGCTTCACCACCCCATCACTGTACTCATTAATAAGAGTTTTTAAATTGGGGAGTTTTATGCTACAGCTCATCGGGGAAGTACAGCTGCAGGCATTCGCATTCCCATACAGTTTCATATTGGTTATCTCACACCGAATCACATTCTTCATCATCACGGTCACAAATGCAGTCACAAATCACGATTCAGTATCACGTCACGAATCACAAAATTATTTTTTTTTTTACTAGTTACTTGCATGTATTGTAAGCCTGTTTTGTAGTATCTCCCCAGGCTTCACCCAGTCACCACCACTGTACTCATTAATAAGAGTTTTTAAATTGGGGAGTTTTATGATACAGGCTCAGGTCTTCGGGGAAGTATAGCCATAGGCATTAATGTTCATTCCTGCAAAGCATGTGAGTTACAGTACTGTAAGTAGTGATGGGCGAAGTGGCCCCAATTTGCTCCATGAAGTGATTCGCGGAGTAACGCAAAATCCATGGAGTACCCCTCAATGTGAAGCAGAGTACTTAATGTCATAATGAGGAACGTGAAGTCCATTGAAACCAACGACTTTGCATTATTCCGCCATCCCCAAACCACTTCTCCATCAATTTTAAGGCGAAGTACATTGAAATCAATGTACTTCACCTCACTTCGCCTTGTAATTGAGCTCCAAATGAAATTCTGCAGTGATTCATGGAATTGCAGGTCACATGGGCTCTAGATTGTTCTGCACAGACTCAGTTCTGGCCTGGGTAGTGTGTGTGTAGTGGTAGCTGAAGACAGTTTGCTCTCAGAGCTCTGCAATTCAACACCTCTAAAAGCTGTTAAAAATGCCTTTTTGAGTCATTTTTTTGCTAAATATTTAGTACATCGATTGTAGGAAACCCTTCTGTGCTCCTATCATTGAGTGTTAATTGTTTGTGTGTAGATATTGAATGTTAATTTAGAACAGTCAGTGTGTGTACTGTGAAGTGTGCTTTGGGAGAGGGACATATTTGTAGTGTAAGTAGATTAACTGGGAGAAAAAGGCAGTCTTTCAATTTTGGTTATATTTTTCTCCTATAACTGTGTTAAGGTACACACAGTAATATTTTCAGTAATTCTTGAAATTTTTTTGCTGATTGTTATGGTGCAGCAGTGTATAATTTGTTTAAAACATTTGCTTATATTACTAAAGGTTTTCAATTTGCTACTCACTACTTGTAGTATGTGTGTGATGCATGCCATTAAATCAGACAACTTTTATTGTGCCACAGAGTAATTGCAGCAGTGTGAACCTGCTATCCACCGCACATGCATGAACGTTTTGTACTGCTTTCTGGTATCTTTACTGGTAGTGGATTGTTACTGCAGTGCACTAATCCCCCCAACTGGCAAAATGTATTCCTTTCCAGATTTGGGTTTGTGACTTGTTGTGAGCACTGGTTAGGTGTTGTTGTGCCTTTTTTGTATGCATCTCTTGTGTGTGCAGTGCAATCTTAATCTGTATGTGTGTTTGCAGTGCACCATTATTTCTGGGAGACTTTGCATTTCTTGTTAAGCTCTCATTTCACTTCATCAGCACTGGGAAATTTTCTAGATACAACATAGTAGCATTTTGGGGATGCACATTAATTCTGGTGACTGTGTGTGGCCACTGCTTGTGTGACGGAGTGCACCATTAATTCTGGGATATTTTGCATTTCTTGTTACACTCTCATTTGACTTCGTCAGTACTGTGGAATTTTCTGGACAGAAGATAGTAGCATTTCATCAGCAGTGAGGAATTTTCTGGACACAAGACAGTAGCATTTTGGGGATACACACTAATTCTGGTGACTGTGTGTGACCACGGCACACATGCCTAAGTGCTCCATTAATTCTGGGAGATTTTGCATTTCTTGTTACACTCTCATTTGACTTCATCAGTACTGGGGAATTTTCTGGACAGAAGACAGTAGCAGTTCATCAGCAATGGGGAATTTTCTGGACACAAGACGGTAGCATTTTGGGGATGCATAGTAATTCTGGTGTCTGTGTGTGACCACTGCATGCATGGCTGAGTGTGCCATTACTTCTGGGAGACTGCATTTCTTGTTACACTCTCATTTCACTTCATCAGCACAGGGGAATTTTTTGGACACAAGACAGTAGTATTTTGGGGGTACACATTAATTCTGGTGACTGTGTGTGACCACTGCTTGCATGACTGAGTGTGCCATTAAATCTGGGAGACTTTGCATTTCTTGTTACGCTCTCATTTGACTTTGTCAGCATTGAGGAATTTTGTGGACCCAAGACAGTAGCATTTTGGGGATGCACATTAATTCTGGTGACTGTGTGTGACCACTGCTCGCATGACTGTTTGCACCATTAATTCTGGGAGACTTTGCATTTCTTGTTATGCTCTCATTTCACTTCGTCAGCACTGGGGAGCTTTCTGGACACAAGATAGTAGCACTTTGGGGATACACATTAATTCTGGTGACTGTGTGTGTGTAGTACTTCCAATACTGTTGTCACTTCACCTTAATTCATATTAAGGTGGCATGACAGCGTAAAGTAATAATCACAAGGTGAAGTGAGCCTTTCATATGGGTCACTCCACGTAGTGAAGTGACAATGCGAAGTGGCCAGTTTGAGAGCACTTCACCAGTGGAATTTAAATTTGATGCATCTCTAATCCACATAGATTGACAAAGGTTGTGTTATTGAGCCTATTCCTGAAACAATGGGTCTTCCAGGTGGTTTCTGAGGATCTTTGTGGATTCTTGGTAAAGTGTAAAATAGAAAGGTGCATGGATATTTATTGATGGGTTTTTCAGCTACCCACTCTTCCAACCAGTTTCTGCTTAAGGTATTTGTTACTCTGTCACTCAGTTTATGAGATCAGTACATGGTATATTCGGAAATGTAAGGTAGGTCTTGCTGTCCTCTAATAGTCAAAGCCATTCCTCTTTATAGTATGGTCCATTGTGACAGTAATCCCTTGTTTGCAGGTTTAATTACTGTGAAATTAAAAAGGCCATTCATAAGGCAACATAGTGATGCTGGAAGATGGCTGGCAAGAGAAACAGGTACAAGAGACCAATAGGGTTCTCTAAAAAGGTCAGGGAGGCACAAGGGCCAAAAAGAAGACCTTCATTATGTACAAGGAGATGCAGAGAATACCAAGTAAAAACTAGGGAGGGCAAGAGGGCTGTCAGGGATACAAATGCAGACAGAGCTGCATATTGTAGAGGGGGGTCCTCTGTAGGGAAAAATACAGTTTTTCAGGTATAATGAGGCAAACAGGAGAGGGAATTGTTAGGCTGACAGGGTCGGGCAGGGTAATAGAGGAGAATGAGCTGAAGGTAGCCATTCTGAGCAACTACTTCACAAGGAAGAATAGCTGTCTTTTGCCAGACAGTGGCATAAAGGCTGCTGAAATGGGGATCCCAGAAATGAGGCAGAAGGTATTTCCAAGTGAAAAGGTCTGAAATGAGCTTGCAGCCCTGAAGACAGATAAGACACTGGTGCTGGATAAGATAAATAAAAAATGCTCAATGAGGTAACACCTTAATTAGCTGAATCACTGTCAGGGGTATTCAGTAGCTCAATTCAGTCAGGGTAGTTGCAAAATACTGGAGGGTACTGGACATAGTTCCCCTCCACAAGGGTGAGAACATGGAGCAACCAGGTAAATGAAGACCTGTCAGTCTTACCACTGTTGTAGATAAACAGGTGGAGACACTAATAAAAGAGGATCTGGTAGACTACCTGGATAACAATGGACTCCAGTATAGTAGACAATATGGGTTCATGGTAGGGAAGTCTTTTCAGATCAACCTGATAGTTTTCTTTGACTCAATAACAGTGGATAAGGGGCATGCAGTGGAGTTGTCAGTTTTAACCTTAGCAAGTCATTTGAATCTGTGCCACACAGAAGGTTGCTAAAGAAGCTAGAGAATCTAGGCACAGCGAAGGACATAGTTAGATGATTGGTAAGTTGGTTGGAGGAAAGACAGCAGAGCTTAGTGATAAACAGAGTCAAATCCTAGAAGAGGGAGGTCACTTGTTGTGTGCTGCAGGTATCAGTCCTGGGTCCAGATCTTTAAAACATGTTCATCAGCAACATAGGAGACAGAATTCAGGGTAAGATGTATCTCTTTGCAGATGACACTAAGCTCTGTGGTGGGTCAGACAGTGAGGAAGTGGTAAGGGAGGTGCAGAAGCACCAGCAAAGGTTGAAGATGTGTTCAAAAGGTTAAGCAATTGAAATTGTCAGAAAGTGCAAAGTGATGCACATAGGGAATAAGAACCCCAGGGCAGAGAATTGCTTGGAAGGGGGATAAGCTGGGCATTACATGTGAGGAAAGAGATCAAGGAGTCATCATAACTGATACCCTTAAACAATATAGCCAGTGTAGCATGGTCTACAGTAAGGCAACCAGGATGCAGGGGTGTATTTCAGTGACAATATAGCTTAGTAGTTAAGAACACTGAGCTGCAAACTTGGAGAACTGGGTTTGAATCCCACAGCCACCACTTGCATACTATATGACCATGAATAAGTTATTTATCTTCCCTGTGCTCAAAGGACACACCTGGAAACAAGCCTCAACTTAATGTGTCTTTCCTGGACAAAAATTGTAAAAGGAAATAAAAATGAAACATTTGGAGGGCTCTGATGGCATGGTGAAATAGATATTACTACATCTCTACAGATCATTAGTGAGACCACACCTGGAGTACTGTTTTCAGTTCTGGAGTCCTCACCTAATGAAAGACAAAGACAGGCTGTGGCAGTGTGTGGTAACCAAAATGATTCAGGGTCAGCAGGGCAGATTGTATGAGGATCAGCTTTGGGCACGTAACATGTACTCACCAGATTCCAGATGAGAGAGGGGCAATATGATTGAGACCTTTCAGTTCCTGAAAGGAGTGAATAAGATATAGAGAAAGGAACTATTTAACAGGAATAATAAATCTTGAAAATTGGGGACATGAGTGGAAGCTGTTGGTGGTATGGGGGGGATTCGGGGGGGCATGAGGAATTTTTATTTTACAGAAAGAGTGGTTGAGCTGTGGAACTGTCTGCCAGCTGAGGTGGTGGGTGTCAAAACCATTAAGGGTTCAAGCATGGCTGGACAGAGTAAAAGGCATAGTAGTTAGTTTGGGGGTAGCAGTAGGAAAGGAACATGGGGTGAGTGGCACAGGCAAAAAACCCATACAGACAACAGAGTTCATGTTAGAAAGGGTATAACAGCAGATTAGATTTACCAATGGTCTTTTCTTGCCATCATAAATCTCTGGGCAGGATTTTCAAAATGCTTAGAATGCTGCCAGTCCCAGGTGCACTGAACATATGGTGCGTGGGGTTTGTGGCATTCTCCTAGCCAGCATCAGGATTTTGTATCCTGTGAGCCGATTGCCACAAGCTAGACCAACCTTTTGTGGTCCAGCTTGAAGCAACCCTGAGGGCTAGTTTTGTGGAGCTTGCACCACACATTTGACACAAGCTGCCAAAAGTGGTGGAAACTGTCACAACTGCGCCTGAGATTGCAAAATCAGGTGCAGTTGCGGTACAGAGGTGTGGTGCACTGCCAGAACCTAAGTCTGGTGGTGCACAGCTGGACGCAAGCCCTTCACCAGCCTTCGAAAAAACGCCCTTCTATTTCAAAGGTTCTGTGCTAAAAAAGGGTGCTAGTTAATGGCAATGATGCTATTTGGAACATTTCTGCACAGTCCAGTGATACTCCTTGTGACCTATTTTAGCAGAGTACAGTGAAAGAAAGAGATAACTTGAAACACATTTGCATTTCAAAGATGGATGATTTGCACTGGCCCTAACCTCAGATCCATGTAGGTAAGGTACCTCTTTAAACAGTATTCATGTTGATATAGTCAAAATGTATTCTTATGTTTGACACATAAGTGATACATATTCAGGAGCCAGTCCAAAATACATGTTTTTTTTTTATTTGGGGCATCCCTTACTTTCTTGGAAAGTCCTTGTCATTGCCAGCAAGGAAGTAAAATAGTATGAAACTACTTATGTTGTACTAGACAGGTTTTTTTCTATGAAAAGTGAAGTTAATGTCCATTAGAACAAAATTTAAGGAAGATGTTTTTATACTGCGAAGATTTTAAACCCAGTAACGTCACAGTGATTTTTTCAGAGGTTAGAAGCAGGCACATCAGAATCCATCTGCTGCTCTTCTCCCTATTATAAATAATAAAGTGCATGACACATTTATGGCAGTCATTACACGCTTGGTAGAGACACAGTTCCAGCTCTTTAACTGGAACTTTATATCATGGATAATTGCTTCATTTTCCATGATAACTGAATTGCAGGAAGTGAGCAAATGCTATAACAATACCTTATTCCTATTTCAATGCAAACATGTTAGTATTTCGAAAGCCAGTTTTAATTATTTCACATTTAAATGCATTGTTTTTTTGTCCCAAAATGATTTTGTAGTACAGGGAGCATATGTTTTCTGGAATATTTATAACAGCCACTTACAGAGATAGTACAAATTACATTTTTTTAGTGTTAGCAGACAATCATGGAGAGTTAAGGTTGTATTTTTCAAAAAAAGAGTTTGCACCCAGGTCCAAATGCACATGCATGTTGTTCTATTGTCTGCATTCACACCTTTACATCTAAGCAGCCATGTTGCTTATTTCAAAAGATTCAGCTGTTTGTGACAAGAAGTCACTATTTGTGGACAAAACATCACTGTTTCTGGAAAAAAGATCCTATTCATGTTAAAAAAGGATGCAAGGCAATCGGTGTCATTTTTTGACTCATTCATTCATGTTCATTTTCTTTCAGTTATTCATTTATTGGAAAGCAAGTTGAAAGTATACTTTCTTACAACTGCATCCAACATCCAACATTTAGACAGCAGAAAGTACAAATAATACTCAATAGACATAACATATATCAACAGTTAAAGCTTGCAATTAATTACAGTAAATGCATCCAACGCAGCCACACATGAGTTACAAGACTTTTAACATGAGCTTTATAATAAGAAAGTGATAAAAGCGAATCCAATTTTAGTGTATCTTTTTTGGACACATAATTTGACTGCTGTTAGGCCATCTAATAGATAGTCTAAAATTTTGGAGATGTATTTCTGTTTTTAAAATAACATCAGACAGATCTAAAATGGATCCTTTTAAGAATCCTGCTCCTTGTGCCTACATTGGTATCTGAAGTACATGACAGAGATTTTATAATGTATTATATCATCAGGAAAAAATCATAGATACCTAAAAATGTACAGATTTACAAATCGAAATAATGCCAAAACACAGTTGTCTTGGCAGGCCATTTTTCCTTCCCTACATGCAAAAAGACAGAGACGTACACAATGCTTTAGAGAAAAATGGCCACAGCTATGTGTTTGTTGATAATCAAGATCAGAACTCAAGTTACATCGGCAGCATGATGAGCACAACTAGGGTGTCATAGCAAAACTTTGTAGGGTCACAGTTTTGGCCTGCCTCTATCCCTTTATGCAAAAGGGGACCCTATTAGTGCTCCCCCCAACTATCCCAAAGGGTAAGATCTCTGGCGAGACCCCACTGAAGCATAACGGATAGCCCCTGGGCCAATTGATGTGGGGCCCTCCCCAATCGGATATTGTTACACATGCAGGCCGCACCTAAAAAGGCTATCCCTTGACCAGCCTTCCACAGGGACTTTCCAGTCATCTGTGCCCTCACCTCTTGCCAACCTTGAGGAGAATTGTCTGCGAAAGATGCAAGTTTCTCCATTATCCACTTGTACACTGCTTGCAGGACTACTGTGCTGGCAAGTGATGAGCACTGCTCCCAGGGCTTATACTCCCAAAGCACTTCATTCCAGCAACTTCTCCAAAGTACTTTGTAGAGCAGTTAAAAATCTATCACACACTATGTCTGCATTTGCACACCATCCCAGTCATACAACTGGGGTATAACAGAGACTATCTCATCATGTCTTAGGACAGTCCAACCAATAGAGTCCATAAATCTCTGCATGGCCATTTTGCTCAACCTGCAGGCTTTCTTAGTTGCAGAGAGTTCTCTTGCATGTTGCCAATGCCACTGCTGGATGATGTGTGACCACATTATATGCACCCCTTGTCCAGCATTCCTGAAGCAACCAGAGATCCTCCTTCCTTTTATGCAGCAAGTCCAGCAACTTCAACACTCCCAGGTTATTCCCTCCCCGGTGAACCACCAAAATGCTGTAAAGCCAATGCCATTGAGCTATGGCTGTGACTCACAGAAGTAAGTTACCCTGCCTCAGCCCTCCTTGTCCCATTCATTGAACCCATTGTAGCCAAGGGATACAAATGAAGTTTCTCACCCCTGGGGATCACCTCTCTTGAATAACTTCCCTGTGATTAAAGGAGTGCTACATAACCAAATTTGTCTTGCCTGGGAAGCACCACCTGTCAGTTAACAAAAACAAGGAGGTTAAAGCAAATATGGTTGCATGTACCCTTCAAAAACCTACAAGCTCTACTGGTCAAGCACCTGGATCTGTCTGTTCATCAACCCTTCAGACTAAGCATTCTTGGCAACCCCAGTACAAAAGGAATGGGTACTAAACACTGTTGAGTCCACATCCAACCCCCCCATGACTTTTTCTAGGATATGGCAGAACTTGAACATTGTCAGTAGGGCTCAATTTCCATACTTGGAGAATGTGCCCCCCCCCCACTTGCCCTCTGAGCAACATCTTATACAACCCAGGCCCAGACATCCCACTGCATTCCTGGGGGTGGCCTCAGACAGGACCAGCACTCTTGGGCAGTATGGTCTGTCTTTTTCCTCCAGAGTCTTATGAAAAACCCCTCTTAGGTCACCACCACATCCTCATCCCTCAAGACCACCATGAATCCTGGTGTCTTGCTCAGCTCGACCAATTCAGACACCAAAAAGCCCTGCAGAAGTCCACCATGAACATAATATGGAACAACACCACCTCTGATGGACATGAGCAAACCTTCAGGAGATCACACCACACCTGCTGCAGCAGGGCTGAACTAATCATCCTCCACTTGTCTGGTCATTTTGGAACACCACAAGCCCATCCTTCCAACATTTGCAAACTCGAAATGCCCACATGTTGTCCTCCAGAAAAGTGACTTTGGAAAACCATGACATTCCCACCAGATGCTGGACCACTGCCCCAGCATCAAGCTTTCTTGTTTCATCAGCATTAAATAAAAGCACAGCTGGTTTACCAGAATGGGCAACGCATTCTGCTAACCCAGGGCCTGTGCAAGTTCAGGTCCCATGTAACTCCCAGGATTCTGGATCACCAGACCCCAGTGGAACTCTGGGACTTTCTCAGGATGCAACTCTGATTCTGGTGCCAGCTCCTGGAACCTCTGCCACTGCAAATGAGAATGAGAATCAGCAATACTTTTACCCACACCTGACACATACACAGCTTTAAACTGGATATTAAGCACCACACAACTGAACACAAAAACCTGCAGGAGGTCACGTAGAGGAACCAAGGTCCCTAGTTGCCCATTACTTGTGTGAACCACCCTGATCTTGTCAAGCCTGAATATTACCAATTCTGGTCTTAGTGGAGAAACAAAGAGGGCTCTGTGCAGCTGTTCTGCAGGTTAAATACCCCCTTTGCTCTTTCTCTCTGGCAACAAGCCTTCTGTCTTGTGGGAACCCTACCTGCCTACCTGCCCTCTCCCATAATGGGAGTATTGCTGTCTACTTCACTGACCTGTTAGCTCAGGTATCAGGAGGATCAGTGGCCACAGACAAATATCCACCTACTGAAATTCTTTGCAGGCTCTCTATCATGTGTTCTTTTACTCTGATGTTTATGTTTTCCACAGAACAGTGATACTGTGAATGTCAGGTTAGAAAATGCAGAACTTCTTAGTTGCTTTTAAAATGCCGGAAAGCGTATACTAACAGCTTATTCTGCAACATTTTGTTGGAGCAGAAATATTATTCTATCAGCCGCCACTGTACTCCCAAAAGCAATATGTGAACTGCAAAGTTATGAAATTGAGGGCACCTTGGCTGAGAAATCGATTAGCAAGCTAAGAGTGCCTGTGAATTGGATGCCTGGCCATTTTCAGTAATAAATTGTGTAATAGTCCATGAATAAGTAGTTCACAGGGTCTAGAATTACCCCCTAGGAAATGTTTCAAACCACAAGTTACATTACTTAGAAAATCAACATTTTAGTGTTTAGTGTTTCAGTTGTTCAGTATGTGTGTGTGTGTGTGTGTGTGTGTGTGTGTGTGTGTGTGTGTGTGTGTGTGTGTGTGTGTGTGTGTGTGTGCATTTCATATTAATACTGTTTTTGGTTTAGGATTTTTCCTGAACTAGGCATACATATATATATATACAGTATATATGTATATACACACAGAAGATTGGTATTTATGATGGAATCAGTATTAGGCTTTTTTTCCTCCAATATTGGATATTTTCCAGATAACAGTACCCATTATGATGAGGTTAACTGGCAAGAGATGACAAAACAGCTATCTAACTTAAGGGCACAAGTGTCTTACTAGGCTTTATATACTCTTATCTGTCTGTAATTGTGATTTAGTATAACTGAAATTTTATCTCACAAATTCAGCTCCTAAAGACACATCTAGACAAGTGACTGCTTCTATAACCTGCCAGAATTTACAGCCTTTGATGTTCCTTAGCTTTGGCCCTCTGATAGAATTCCTGGATTTA
This sequence comes from Neoceratodus forsteri, assembly GCA_016271365.2. Lineage (NCBI taxonomy): Eukaryota > Metazoa > Chordata > Ceratodontiformes > Ceratodontidae > Neoceratodus > Neoceratodus forsteri. The sequence continues at coordinate 1,056,710,384 of CM057451.1, read as the reverse complement.
GGAGGACATAGCACTGCAGCTGCAGGTGGAGAACAGAGCCCTTAATATAGATAGATAGATAGATAGATAGATAGATAGATAGATAGATAGATAGATAGATAGATAGATAGATAGATAGATAGATAATCTGGCATGCTGTGTTAGTGACAGAATTCATGGTAACATTGCAGCCAAGAAAACAATGCACCAGGGAAATCTAAGGTTGATTATGAGGTAGAGTAATAGGGAATGTTTTGGGCCTTTTCTGTTAGCATTGCTGTATGTGACAAGGCAACTAAAACAGTAAAATAGGCAGTGGCCAACTGCCCAAGTCCTTGACATTTGTTTTCATAGGTATTTCTTTTTATTTATTTATCCAGGACAGCTCAGCTGAGATGCAGCATCTCATTTCCAGTGGGGTCCTGCTTCTACCCTTTTCTGCAGCTGTTTGGACTGGAGTACTGGGAGGTTAAGTGACTTACAAAAGGTGAGCATTTAGCTCTTGCAGTATTTGAACCTTTGATCTCTTGGTTCCCCAGCCAGTGTTCTAACCACTAGACTGCTCTGACACATTTTAATTATTATTTAATTAATATTATTTAAATTGTACAGCAACCTGTCTTTAATTATCTATGGCCCCTATATAAATGCAAGCCTTATATATGCTTTGCATTTATTAAGCTGACTGATAGAAAATTGGAAAACCCTGGAGCCAGGCATCTGCAGCAAGAGAAAGAAAAGTTTTACATGTATACAATCGATACAGCCAGGATGTTTCAGTAAGAGTTAAATCAAGCAGCAGATGCAAAAGAGCTTAAGGCATGCAGTTATCAAACTCACATATACTGTACATCCAGGCATCAAATAATGTTGCTTTTGGATTAGTCTGAAGCCTGCAGAAAACATTTTTAAGTAATGTTCATGTGTCTAGGAAAATGAATGATATTAATATACCTTTCAGATGCAATCCAGCTTGTATTTCATTATAAAATGGATAGAAATGATCCTGTAAGCTGATTGGTCTAAAGGCAGTTCCACTTGTTATATTATCTCAGTTCATCACAATTTGAAAGGAAACCAGCAAAAAAAGTCTTTTTTTTTTTATTCTGCAGGATTCTTTTTTTTTTTTTTTTTTTTCTGCAGGATCCATTTTATATTCACAATAAGCAATTCCAGGTCATGTGTTACACTGGTCAGTGCCCTTTCTTGGGTTGGTGAGACCACTTTGCTTCCCCTTGTACCTCACAACTCACTCATGGCATGATGGTTATACCAACATAACACATGACTTCTCCTGCCTAAATTCACTGCCTATATTTATTTCCCCACATTCTTTAGTAGGGGAGTATGGACTATTTTAGTGTGTACTAAAGAGTGGGGCTGGATCATACCAAGCAAATCAGATACAAGCACCACAAATGTAGTACACAGAAAAAAAAAGAACTGGTGAAATTACTACCATGTAAAAAACAGAGTAAAGTTAAACAGCAGCTCAGGATCTACTGTTCTCAGATAGTCAGGGTGAACCAATGGCTGCAGGTTCTTCTCTGTTTACCTCCTGGATCCTATTGAACATGTTTGGAGGCCCCTAGAATGATTCTCTGTAAAGCAGGAGACCCAGGTTCAAAAGATGCTCAGATACTCCTTTAGAAGACATGGCTATCTCCAGATTCTACAGTTGTGGGGTAAGAGTAGGTAATATGGATAGCATGGACTATATATTGGGATATGCCAGTTTTGTATTTCTGAAGCATTGCCTAGCAGTATCCATGGCTCTAGGTTATGAAACAAAAGTCTATCCCTCCCCAGCTGGTCGAGACTAGTCCTATACGCATCCCATTCTAGTCCTATAATCATTCCATCCCCAACCCCATGCATGTTTTATGCAATATTTGTACTATCTGAGCAAACTGAGTTCAAATACCATCAGAAACATTTGGTTTTATGCGATATGGGCAAGTTTTTAAAGTCACAAACCAAAAAGAGTGACTAAAAATCTGTTCCTAGTCAAAATCTCTTCCAATATCACAGTCACAGCTGCAAACAGTGATGGTCGCTAACTCACCAAATAAACTCTTTGCAGACTGGGCCTCTCGCTCCTCTGCCACTTCCATTGACCATACCCTTGACTACTTCAAGGGCAAATTCATCTCCATCTGGAATGAATTTGCTCCCTTCAGGAGGACCAGAGTCCAAGGGATTCATCTCCCCTGGATCACCTCTGAATTTTGGAAGGTGGTCCATGCCCTTTTCTCTCCTCCCGCTCATCCCAACCCCCCAGTTCTTAAAGTAAATAACTACCTGGTTACCAATTCTTGCTTGGTGGCAAATGAATTTAATGTCTACTACACCTCTTGCGCCTCTTCTCTACTTTGTTCCCTTTCAACTCCTATCCCAATCTCAACACCTCCTCCAGCATCTGCCTCCACCCCTTTCTCTTTTTCTACTATCTCCCCTGTGGAAACTTTGTGTCCTCCTCTCCCTTAACCCCTCTAAAGGTTCCTCTCCTGACAACCTCGATCCCAAACTTCTCTATCTCTCAACTTCTGCTATTGCTTATCCTATCTCCTTCATTTTAAACCTCTCCTTCACAACTGCTCAAGTCCCCTCCTTCTGGAAGCATGCCATTGTCCTTTCTCTCCACAAAGGTGGTGACCCATCCACTTCTGATAACTATCGCCCTATCTCTCTTCTTCCTTCCCTTGCTAAACTCCAAGAACACCTGGTTCTCTCCCAACTTTGCTCCTTCCTCACTGATTCCTCCTTCTTCACCCCTTTCCAATCTGGTTTCCGGAAGAACCACTCAACAACCACTTCACTCCTCGGGCTCACCGATTCCATCCTGACTTGGATGGACAATGGCCTGATCACCTCAGCCATTTTTGATGACCTAGCCAAAGCTTTTGACACTGTCTCCCATACCCTGCTACTCATCTCCCTCACTGCAGCAGGCCTTGCCTCATCAGCTACTAACTGGTTCAAATCATAACTTATCAGTAGGTTTCAGTCAGTAAGAATCACTGATTCTATCGCCCCTCCATACCTTATCAACACAGAAGTCCCCCAGGGATCAGTGCTTGGTCCCCTGCTCTTCTCCATCTTCCTAAATGATCTTCTTGCTGTTTGCACTACCTCCTCTATCCATATGTATGCCGATGATACTGTCTTGTACAGTTCTGGCAAAAACCCTGCTGCAGTAGAAACCAGCTTGTAACAAGACTTCAACCAAGTTCAGCTTTGGTTTGCTTCCCATCAGCGCTTCCTCAATGCCAGGAAGACAGTCTCCATGACCTTTGGCACCAGGCAGAGACTCTCTAGGCTCACCATCCTGCCCTCCTTCCACACCTAGATGGGACAACTCTTGTAGACACATTCTCATTTAGATATCTTGGGGTTCGGCTGGACCAACACCTCAGCTTCTCTGTGCATATCAATGCTATCCTGAACAAAATGCGCCCCAAGCTTGGTGCCCTGTACAAGAATTGTAATTGCATCCCGCTGACTGCGAGGCACGAACTTGCCCAGAAGATGACACTCCCCATCTTCAACTACTACGATATTGTCTATGGTGCTGCTCCCAAATCTTCCCTGACCAAATTGGACACTTTCTTTAACTACTTTTGCCACATTGCCATTCAGTCTCCCTCTCACATACACGATTGTGAACTCTGTCACTCCCTGCCTTTCTCCCCACTATCAAACAGACACATCTACCACTGTGCCAAACTAACCTCCAAACTCTTGATTGGAGAACTTCCTCCCTACCGCTCATCCTTGCTCTCTACCCTCCCCCATCCTCCCACTCTCTCAGATCTATTGATACACGCACCTTGGTGGTTCCATACCTCTCCACCCTCATCGGCCAGACTGCTTTTGCCCAGTTCCTCACTAAAATCTGGAACTCCCTTCCCTTACAAATATGCCACTCCTCCTTCACCTATTCCCTCAACTCAGCCCTCCATAACTTCCTCTCTCCCAGCTGTCCCTGCTTTAACCCTCCTTAACTTCCCCTATTCCTAGCTCCTGCCTTCCAATCTTTCCCCCTTGCAGGGTTCTCAGCATCCTGAAGGGGTACCTGGATTGGCTGTGTCCTTCCTCCAGCACCTAGTTCCCTTTGCAGGGTTTCTCCACCTATTTGCCTAATTTTTGCCCTCCTTAATTTCCTGTCTCCTAGCTGCTCCTGCTTTAACCCACCTCAACCTTCCTTTTTTCCAAGTTCTAGCCTCCACGCTACCCCCTTGCAGGGTTCCTAACATCACAGAACCATAGAAACATAAACTTTAAAGGCATATAAGGACCCATTGGCCCACCCAGTCTGCCCACTTTCCTACCTATTGGATAAGCTGCAGTTTCAAGTTAACCAACAGCCTACTTCCTCCAACCCCCAACTAGAATTGCATTATGGCTGTCCCACGCATTCTTGAATTCCCCCACTATTTTTGACCCCACAACCTCCCCAGGAAGGTGGTTCCATGCGTCCACCACTCTCTCCATGAAAAAATATTTCCTCACGTTGTTCCTGAGCCATCCCCCCCATTATCTTTAAATTGTGCCCCTTTGTTCTTGCACATCTCTTTTTCTGAAAGATGCTCCCTTCTTGGACTTTGTTGACTCCTTTGAGGTACTTCAAAGTTTCTATCACGTCCTCCCCTCTTCCTCCTTTCCTCAAGGGTATACATATTGAGCTTTTTTAGTCTATCTTCATATGGCTTCTGTTGCAAACCCTGAAACAATTTAGTTGCCCTCCTCTGGACCATCTTCATCCTGTCTATGTCCTTGCAGAGATGGGGTCTCCAGAACTGCACGCAGTACTCCAGATGGGGTCTCACCAACTGTCTGTACAAAGGGGTAACAACTTTTTGTTTTCTACTGGTGATGCCTCTCCCTATGCATCCCAGTATCTCTCCAGCTCTCCTTACTGCCTTCTCACATTGCTTGCCTACCGTAAGGTCATCTGATATGGCTACCAGGTCCCTTTCCATTTTTTTGTTGTTAGTACCTCCTCCCAGCCATTGTGAACTCTTCGCCTGGGATTTTTGCTTCCCAGGTGCATTACTTTTCATTTCTTTGTATTGAATCTAAGCTGCCACACTTCTGACCATTCCTCCAACCTTGCCAAGTCCCTTCTCATCCTTTCCACCCACCCACCCCTTGTGTATCAACTCTGTTGCAGATCTTTGTGTCATTTGCAAAGAGGCATACTTTTCCTTCCAGACCCTCTGCAATGTCTCCTGTAAAGACATTAAAGAGGACTGGTCCCAGTATTGAATCCTGCAGTACCCCACTACTAACCCAGGGTTGGATTGGGATACAGGGGGCCCATCTGAAAAGTTGATTCAGTGGCCCACCTGGAAGATTAACAAGGGAGGGCCCAGGGTGACACATTCTTATCAGTATTCCACTTATATTTAATACATTAGCTCTATGTTTTCATCTTAAATTTACTTGCAGTGCCCAAACAACCCCTTTTAATTAGAAAATAGTTGACAAATGCAAAATTTGGAATGTGTTCAGGTACCCAAAAGAGGGGGGTCTGCCTGGAAATTTCCGAGTATCTGGGTTGGACAGTCCTACTTTATGTACAGCAGTCTCTAAAAATGTTTGTGGTGCTTTGTTTGCTAGGGGAGGGAATGAGGACATTTGCTACTGTGCAGGATTATACTGTTACAGAGGTGGGGAAAAAAACAAGAAAAATGTACCAGAAATGTGTTTTTTTTGCACCAGAGAACACCAAAAGTTCAACAGCTTCTGGGGCCCTAGGCGGCCCCCAGGCCATCGGCCTTTTATTTTGGGTCCTGGGTCCTGAACAATATCTCATGCTAGCAACTTTTCTGGTCCAGATGTTTGCCCTCAGTCCATTGTTGCCCACTTTGTTAATTTTGCTACAAAACAAGCAGTGTTGCTTAGATCCTGGCGTAAGGGTTCTTTGACTTATAAGGGTCATAAGATTTATTTGGACAAAACGACTATTTCTCGGCTGGTAGCCTGTGATGTGAGTGCATGCACAAGGGCAACATCTGAAACTGCGATGCTTTATGGGTGAAAGATCAAATGGCACTGGGGAGGGTAGGGCGACCGGATGTGTGGGTGGGCGAATCCGGCTACAGTATGTCGCTATACATACACGCGTGCATGGGAGGGGGAGTGAGCATGGTGAGCGTGGGCTGGGAGGTGGAGGAGGGGATGTAGGAGGTGGTGCTCCAGTGGGTTGCTGAGCTTCAGCATGGTGTCGGGAGTTGGTCTACAGTTGGGGTGGGTGAGGTACCGGGTTCGAGTCTGGGCGCTGGTGCAATTTTATTGTGCCCGGCCCGAAATTTTATTTTTCATGCTTCCCCCCAACATTCACCCCGGTGCTGAGAATCCTTTAGTAGGGGGTGCGGGAGCAAAGTTCCCCATGTGGGGGGGCACAGCCCCCTCACAGAAAGCATGAAATTGTAAGTCCCTGGCGCCGTTGTTCCATGCACCGAGGATATCAGACCGCTGAAAATGTTTTCACCACTCTGACGTCGCGATAACGCTGCTTATCTTTAGGCAGTCACCGTTATCACATAGAACCTTCTCAGTCTTGCACACTAAGCACCCAGCTTACCTGTATGCCCCTATTCTGTGGGTGTTGAAGGCACATAAAATTAAGTTTGCTATCCTGTACCCTGCCTGCTTGTGCATCCATTTCTCTGATGATTCCAGAATGTTCAAGGACCCAAATCGGCTTTCCGGGAATTATGGGCAAGAAAGTATGGCCTTCCTGAGGAGCAGATGGACTATACAGACACCTGAGAAAAACAAAATCTACAAAAAGATCAGTGGTCTAAAGTTACACCCCATAGTAAAAAACATTGATCTGAGCAGATTTTAATTTAATCAAGGCTATGCTTCATGCATTTCACCGTGAGGAGCATCCTTAATGGAGGACTTCTCCATTTTTTTACAGACAGAGCTCTTTTAGGTTTGGTGTTCTGCGGTTACATACTCTTCTTTATAGCTTCAGGGGCATCTGCTCCGGGGGGGGGGTCTGGGCAGCAGTCTTTTTCATGTTTCTTTCTTCCTTTTTGCTTTTCCTATTATAGTACTGTTTTTCCCCTATCTGGTATTTCTCTTCCATCTCTTTTCTGCCCCCTCACTCCCTCCCCTTGTTAAGGTCTATGATCTTTTTGCTTTCTTTATTTTCTCTGTCTATTTCTCTTTTTTTCTCTAATTTTTTATTGGGCAGGGCCACCTTTTTTCTCACTAAATCTTTTGGACTGTTCGTTTCCTTTTCTTTGTATTCCCCTGTCCTCACCAAACTTATTCATATTTATTGCTTTTTTTTTCTGTCAGTTTCATCATTTCTATGCTGTGGCTATTTTATTTGAACTCCCAGTGAGGCAGTACCAGACCTCCATCTGTTCTAGAAAACTGCGACCGTGAGGCTTTGGTTTTAGTCGTTTTATGTTGGCTGTTTGGTAGCGGTTGTAACAACCATTCATTTGGCACTGCTTCCTCTTCCTTTATTCTCTTACATGTTATTTGTAATGTATGCTGGGTTTTGTTTTATGAGACCCAGCTCTTTCACCCTTTTAATCTCTATTCTTTGCTTTCTCTTTTGTCTTTTTGTTTTGGTCTTTTTCATTCTTCATTTTTTACTTCTAGTGGCCAGTCTCATCAATATCATTACTGGTTTTACTTTTTCCCTCCCCCCACCCTTCTCGCTTGTTTTCTTCCCCCTTTTTTTTATTTTCTGTTCAGTTTTTTAGATCTCTTGATTGTTTTAGTTCCTTTCTTCCCCTCAGCTTCCCCTTCTTTTTGGGTGAAACGATGATAGCTTTTTTTTTTACCTTATTTTTTTCCCTGTGGCTCCCGGTCGACACCTTAGTCCATGCATTCTGTTCCTCCAGCCTCCATCCATCTGCGCCCATCTCCCAGTTGGGCCACCACCCTGCTACTCCCACTACTTGCCCCTGTGGCAGGGTGGTGGGGAGCCCTCAACTCCCCACCAGGACCAGATGTAGTACGAGTGGCGCCCTCGGAGATGGGGTGTTTAGTGGATGGCCATCAAGCCGCATGACCATGGCTGCCATTTTTCCAATTTTCTTTGCAGTGGACCGTGCAGTGCCAACAATGGGCTTGCCACGCATGCATCCACATGTAGCGTGCCTGCCAGCTGCTCCAACTCCATGCCCCACTGTATTGCCCTGGCATGCCAACACCTAGCCTCCGTTAGGTGTCACGCAAATGTCAGGCACTGTTCCTAACCCTCCATGGGAAAGGAGAGCAGTCCTCTGGATGTTTGATCCTCTCCCACCCCGTCTGGCCCCCGACAACCCACTCTGACCACAAACATGGGTAGCCAACTTGGCAGGAGGTAGGGCTTCGCTGCCTCAGCCCTCCACACCACCGGGCCAGCTAACGATGATAAGTTTAATTTTTTTTATTTAGCTTTATTGTTTTTTTTGTGTTTGTTGCATCTTGTATTTTGGATATTTAGTCATGGAATAGGGCTGCCACTTTGTGGTTTTTAGTGTTATATGTGTTTCTTTAAGTTTTGTTTTTTTGTTTTCTTATTAGAATTCTGATGTTGGGGCAATGAGTTTTCATACATTTTTTCTTGACTTATTTGATTTTTCTTCTTATCTTTTTTTTTATGAATCAGTGCAGTAAGTGTTTCTTGTCCTACCTCAGACCTCGTTTTTCATTTCAGCTTCATATTCTTTTTTTTTATTATTCATGTAAGGGACCAAGATGTACCTTTAACAGTGTTTCTGTACTTGGCCATGGTAGGCAATAGATTAGTCTGACAGTATGTCAAATGTTAGTGAAATTGTGTTGTTTTGGTAGCCCCATTTTTCTATTGATTTAAATTTCATTTTTATTTATGATCATTTTGGAAAGATGGATTGATTTTTAATGTTTTGGCAGGGCTGTATCTATAACCTAGTAGTCGTTTCTTAGTTTTGAGCAACACATTGCTACTTTCATTTGGACTTTCCATATTCTCTTTATCCCCCTCTCCCCTCCTCATTTTTTTTGTCTTCCTCCCTTGTGGTACTTTGGTACTCATGGTGGGCGAGCTCAAGGGATATCATGGTAATCCTTTGGTGGAGGGTGGATGGTGTGGGAAGGAGGTTCTGGAGGTGTGCTGTGGGTTATTTTGTGGACAGCTTTACAATGGCGGATCTCTGGCTTTTTCTTGCCTTCTTTTTTTTATATCTTTTTATAAAGCTTCTCTCTGTCTGGTGGGCTTGGTGATAGATACCCTAATAGTGTGGTCTATATTTTCTTACATAGTCAATCAGGTTCATTTTAGACCTGGGGGCTTGGATGGTTTCCACTTGTACCCCTTGTGATGCCTGGGTATTGCCCGATGTTACCCAGCAGTGGGAATTTAATCCCACTCCCTACCTAGGAAGCCTTAGTTTTCTTTTTCTTACTGGCTTTTTTCATGGAGGTGGCAACCCCTCTGTTAATACTTTTAAAGTTTCATATTCTTTCTGCCTGGATTGTTTGAATTACATTTTGGGATGGGTGTCTTTCATATTTTATCTAGTTCTAGTTTATACCCCTAGCCTGGTTGGCAGGGCAGTTTCTGGGTTCAGTGTGTTATTTGGTGAGGCAGTTTGGTCTTACTGGTGGTTACAGGACGTTTGGGACATTTTCTCTATAATAAGTGGTCGGTGCTCTGTGACAAGGATGACTGCAGTATGGCTACCCACGGAAGGGCGCAAAACCACCAAGGTGGCTGAAAAACTGTAAGTTATTTAATGTGGAAGGCTTTGCCACCTGCACCCCCCCAAATGCGGGGCTTCTCTCACACCCCTTACTTAGGATTCCTACTCTGGGGGGTGCAGCTCAGGGAAAGAGGGGAAATCCCAGGTCACTCACATTGTCGGTGCCATTGTGCCGTCACCCTTATGACCAGTTGCCGACATACAGTCACCCACATCACAGGCTACCTAAGTGGTTTATGTGGATTGTGTGCCCTTGGAGGCATTGGATTGTTGTTTTTTTTGTTTGTTTTGTTTTTTATGGGACTTCGTCTTTTAGCATTGTGGTTATTTGTTAGCTGTCCATTATTAGTCCTGTTGGATTTTTATCTTCACAGTATTGGATTATGGATCTCTACCATTTCTTCCCATAACCACTATGACTTGTGGTATAACATTTTTTGCTTAATTGAATTTTTGCTGCATTATGTCTGGGTGAGGCAGGGCATGGACCCCTTTTCATTGGGGAAGCAGATGTTTTTTGTTATTTATTTTTCTTTTCACATTTTTTTTATTTGATTTTACTGTTTTAAGGATGTTTGGATTTTTCAATTTTTGGGGTTTTGGGACTTCTAAAAATGACCTTGTGTACTTGGGTAATATCCTATAATGTGAATGGTATTCATAATCCGGTTAAACATACTCACAGACTCCAATATTTTCGTCAGCAGTCTGCCGACCTTCTTTTTTTACAGGAAATGCATTTATCTCTGGAAGAACATCTTAAATTTTCTAAATTTGGCATTGACCATATCTTTATGTCTTCTCATAAATCAGATCATGTGTGGGGGGTTAATTTTCTGTCAGCAAGGGCTCCCTTTTGATTTGCATGCGAGTGTCACTGATGGGGCTGGCTGTTATATCATTGTGACAGGTATCCTTCATGGTCATTCCCTCACTTTGGTTAATACATATCCCCATCCCCCAGCACAGACCACGTGTTTTTTCTTCTTTTTTTTCGTTACTTTTAGATCATTTGCAAGGACAATAAATTTGGTTTGGGAACTTGAATTTTACTTTGAATCCAAACATAGATGCATCACACTCTAGTTCTTATTTTTCTTTGAATAATACAGTAGATACTTCTGTAAGACTTTGCAACATCTTGGCTTTGTTGATCTCTGGTGTTTTCTGCATCCCACTCTTCAGGAGTACAAATATTACTCTTCTAGACATTGTAGTCATGCCCAATTAGATTATCTTTTTACTACTCTGGAACATGTTGACACCATCCATACTTTAGAGCATGGTCCAAGTCACCTTTCTAATCATGCTCCAGTCATTGCCTCATTTTCTTTGGGAAAATCTTCTGGCTGCACTGTGTGGAGACTGCATCCAAGGCTACTGCAGGACCAGGTTCTCCTTCAGAAGTTAACTCATCAGATTCCTCAATTTTGCAAGGAATCAATGATGGTAATGTTTCTCCTAGTATGCTCTGGGAAACACTTATGGTGGTCCTTCAGAGCACCATAATAGCTTATGCTTTGGCACTACATAGTGCATGGGAAGGTAAAATGCAAGAACTGTATGCTACTCAATGTTCTTTACAGACTGCTAGGGGACAAGGTGATGCATCGGTTCGGGAGCAAAGTTTGGAAACTCAAGCTCATCTTCAAAAACTCTTAGATCAGAAGGTGGAACCCCCACTTTTTTATTTGAGACATCGTTTTTATGAGGGAAGCCCTTGTGGTGCATGCCATTTGGCGCGATGTCTCCATGTCTACAGAGTGGCGGCCACTATTACTAAATTGTGTCACCCCAATGTAGGTACTTTAACACATAAGGGGGCTGAAATTCTATTTTTCGATCTTATTATTTGTCTCTTTATAGTCCAGAAACTTTGTCGCCCTCTGCTCAGTCTATTTATTCTTTTCTGTCCCAGGCCCGTCTTCCTTCTCTTTCCTCTGAACAAGGACATTCTTTACTGTATCCTATTTCTCAGGACGAACTCCATTGTATTATCCAGACAGCTAAATCCGGTAAATGTCCCAGGATGGATAGTTTGCTGGCAGAATTCTATAAGCTTGCTTCTCTTCGGGACTTGTTAACCCCTGTTTTGTTATGCCTTTTTCATTATTTACAAGAGGGAAATGTTCCTCCCCCATCCTGGCAATACACAATATTTACTACGCTTCCTAAACTGGATAAAGATTTAACTGTACCTTCTCCTTATCATCCTATTTCTATTTTGAATTCTGATTACAAATTCTTTATGTTAATCTAGGCTTGCTCAGTGGTGCTGAAGGTTGAGGTGCTGGATGCCACACCGCGCACTACACCAGCAACCTGGGTTCAGGAGTGGCACAGGTTGTCGGGGGTTGGTGGGGATGGGGATGGATTGAGTGCCCAAGGGCTGCTCTCCTTCCTCGGGAGGGGGGTTCTCTCACCCATAGCTCCAGCAACCCCTGGTGGAGGCTGGGGGCTCTGCAGAGCTTGGCAGCAAGATTGTAGGGGATTGGAGCTTTAGCGGATGTCCTCCTGGTGCTTGCAGGAGTGCACGCAAGCAGGGTTGGACCTCATTGCACATCCAGACTCTGGGGTGAAAACAAGGAAAAAACCCCCCTACTGTCAGGTAAGGTGATGGTGAACATCTGCAGTCTGACCACATGCCCAATGCCGGCCGACTCTCTGGTTCTCCCTGGGGTGTGAGGCTTCTCCATGGGGCTGGGAGAGCCCAGACCTCCCTTACCTGAAGCAGTAGCCAGGGATTAGTTCAGGTGGGAGGTTGACTCAACGAGCCTCAGATGGGATCCCGAGAGATGCCCGGAAGTTAGGGAGTATAAACAGACTCTACAAAAAAAAAAAATCTGGGCTTGCTGATTGGAGGGCCTTCTCCCCATCCTGCTGGACTGGGGCCAGGCTAGTTTTGTGCGCAAAAGACAAGCCCATGATAAAGTGTATCATACTTTGCTCCTTTTGGACTATGTTCATCAGTGCTGTATCCACCTCATCCTGGCCAGCTTGGACACAGAGAAGGCTTTCAAATGGGTTTCTTTGCTGTTTCTTTGATTCACAATACAGATATTTGGTTTTTCGACTGGTTTTGTTACTATGCTGCAACAGCTTTATCATTCCCCCTGAGCCTTGGTCAAAGTCTAATGGTTTACTGAGCCTAACCATATCTTTAGATCACAGATCTCCAGGTAGAAGGTCACCTGGTGGCCAGTGAAAATCACATGGTATGGTTTAATTTGGTGACTACATCTAAATCATCCCATTCCAAGGCAAAAATATGGGACTTCAGAGGAGCTGACTTTGATAAGATGGCCAACAGAGATAAGGTAGCCCTGGCAAAAAGAAACACAGGGAAGGGGGTACAGGCAAAGTAGGCAAGCATTAAGGATGCAATACTTGAAGCAACATCCCATTGTGTCAGAAAGAAAAGGAAGTGAAAAAGAAGAAGGAAACCACTTTGGTTCTCAAATACAATAGCAGAAAAGGTCAGAGCCAAAAGGCTGGCCTTCAGGAAATTTAAGGGAACACAGCGGGATGAAGATAGGGAGGCATACCAAACTGCCCTAAGGGAAGCAGGGAAGGCAGTAAGGCAGGCAAAGTCCCAAACTGAGGAAACACTAGCACGAACAGTAAAAGAAGGTGACAAGACTTTCTATAGATACATTAGTGAAAGGAGAAAGTCTAGAGGGGGTATTGCTAAGCTCAAAGGAGAAAAGAGGGCATGTGAGGAGGAGGACCCTGTAAAAGCATCTATCTAAATATGTACTTTTGCTTAGTATTTACTGAAGAGAAGGTAGGGCAGGGCCCACAGCTCAACACCATGGACATGGGGGTGGAGGGAGGTGAGCACTATTCCCTTCACAAAAGAAAGGGTCCTACAAGAGCTCGCTAAGCTCTGGGTGGACGAGGCAATGGGACCTGATGGCATACATCCCAGGGTACTTAAGGAGCTAAGGGTGGAACTAGCAGAGCCATTAGCGGAACTGTTTAGTGAGTCTCTGAGCACAGGAGAGGTCCCAGAAGACTGGAGAAGGGCTCAAGTGATCCCGCTCCACAAGAGTGGTATCAGGGAGGAGGCAGGGAACTACAGACCAGTCAGTCTTACCTCAGTAGTGGGCAAGATTATGGAAGCACTCCTTAAAGAAAGGATAGTGCAACACCTGGAATCCATAGAGGCACAGGATCCAAGACAGCATGGGTTTACAAAAGGAAGGTCCTGGCAAACTAATCTCATAGATTTCTTTGACTAGGTAACTGGAGTGGTGGAGCACAGGGGGAGCAGTTGATGTTGCCTACCTTGACTTCAGCAAAGTTTTCAACACTGTTCCACATAGAAGATTGATAAATAAGCTGGGTAGGCTCGGGGTGGGTCAGAAGTTGGTCAACTGGGTGGCAAACTGGTTGACGGGCAGAAAACAGAGAGTGGTGGTAAATGGTATACAGTCAGAAGAGATGCAAGTCACAAGTGGGGTACATCAGGGATCAGTCCTGGGGCCAGTCCTCTTCAATATCTTCATTAGTGACATTGCAGATGGACTAGAGGGTAAGGCTTGTCTGTTTGCAGATGACACCAAGATCTGCAACAGAGTCGATAATCCAGATGGGGTGGGCAGAATGAGAAGAGATCTGGATAAACTAGCAAAATGGTCAGAAGAGTGGCAACTGGGATTTAATGCAAAGAAGTGCAAGATCATGCACACAGGAAGAGAAACCCTGAAGCCACCTATAGACTGGGAGGGGAGTTGCTAGCAGTCACAAAGGAAGAAAGAGACTTGGGCATCATCATCACCGATGACCTGAAATCATCCAAGCAGACCTCTAAAGCAGTAGATAAGGCTAGGGGGATGTCAGGGTGTATTAGTAGGGGTATCACAAGTCGTAAGAGGGAGGTAATAATCCCTCTTTACAAGACACTGTTTAGGCCCCATCTGGAGTACTGCATGCAGTACTGGAGGCCACACCTTCACAAGGACAGTAATCAAATTGAGGCAGTCCAGAGAAGGGCAACCAAAATGGTGCAGGGACTGCATCAGAAGACATATGAGGACAGATTAACGGAGCTCAATATGTATACCCTTGAGCAAAGGAGGGAGAGAGGTGATATGATCGAAACATTCAAACACCTTAAGGGCATTAACAAGGTGAAAGAGTCTAACATGTTTAAATATAAGAAAAATAGCAGGACAAGAGGACAGCATGAGACTAGAGGAGGCCGATTAAGGGGAATGTGAGGAAATTCTTTTCAAAGAAAGGGTGGTAGATGCATGGAACGGCCTACCTCATGAAGTGGTGACTATGAATACAGTGCAGGGCTTCAAACAGGCATGGGATAGGCATAAGGGAGCAATACAGATGAGTATGAATAGATAGGCCACTGACAGAGCAAAGGCCGATGGCACATTTATAAGTTAGAAAAAGAAATGGGCAGACTGGATGGGCCTTGCAGTCCTTATCTGCCGTCAACTTCTATGTTTCTATGTTTCTGTGTTAGAAGTAGTCCTTGTCATTTTGAGTGCATTTGAGTCTTTGGGTGGTTTTCATTTAAATAAGAACAAAACTGAATTTATTAACTTTTTATTATTCAACCCCATTGTTGATTTGCTGGTGGTTCGCTGACATAGGAACTATTTAAAATACTAAGGGACATTGATTACTAAGTCACAGAATCATCTTGATTTATTGAATTATGAACGCCTGACAGTAGCCATAGCAGATGATCTTAGTTGTTGGTCTTCTTTTCATTTTTCCTTTTTTCAATGAGTCAAAGTTATCTGCCTTAATGTATTACCATGTATTTTATTTTTTCTTCAGACTTTGTATCTCTTCCCCCTACTTATTATTTTTGGTATTGGCAGGAGATGATTTTGCAATTTATTTGGAAAGAATGAAAACTTCAATTGCATGCTTATTTATTGCATCTTTCTCCTGCGCAAGGGGGGATACATTTACCTAATCTTCATTGGTATGCTGTTGCTTGTCATTTGCATATCCTTTGTCTCTGGACATCAGTGTCTTTCTAGGCTCACTGGAAGGATATTAAGTTTACCTTAAACAATCGCCATGATAAGAGTCATATCTTCTATTCTTCTCCTCCTTCAGGCTATATTCTGTTTTCTAATGTTTCTTAATGTAACAGGGAAACTGTGCATACCTAGCAAAGGATATGGGTACATTATATAGGTGAGGATGCTGTTTTTCTAATAGCTGTGGCCAGGAACCAGCAAAATCCCTTAAATGTATCTGATTTTTATTTTTTGCTTAAATGGGCCTGGGTTCATTTGCAATATTTTCACCAGGTTGTACTCAAAGGGCTTTCGATCATTTGTGGATCTTCAAACCACTTATGGTCAATCTTTCACAGACTACTCCCACTATTTGCAAATCCAAGCCTATTTGAAGACTTTACCTGCATGGCATAGGTATTTTTCAAAGTCAGTGTCAGTCTTTACTGATTTAATTATTTTTTGTCAGCAGGGAACTCTTCAGAAACATCTTATTGGCACTAAATATTCTATTTTTCATTATTTATCACCAGAGTCCACAGCCTATATTCTTTATCAGTAGTCAACAGATTTTACATCTTGAGTGTGACCAGGTTGATTTGCTACTTTTGCCACTTATAAGTTGATAGTGGCTTTCTATCTTAAGGAATGTGCCTGGAAATGTAGTAGAATGTGTTTCTTTAAGACTCCAGTACATACATTTTCTTACTTAGGACCGCAGGTGGGTGTTTGTTGGAGATCTTGTGGTGAACCCCATTCATATATTTTGGTCTTGTCTTTTTTTGCAGCTTTGCTGGTCTGCTATTTTTCAAGTGATAGCTTCACAATTTGATGTTCCCATCCCTTTATCTCCTTTGTTGGTCATGCTGCATACTTCTGCTATTGGTTTTAAGATTAGGGGTTGGCAATTTAAGTTATTGTTAATTTTTTTGGTAAACGCCAAAAAAAATCGTTACTAGATTTTGACTTAAATCACAGTCCCCTCAGGTGCCACAGTGAGTAGCCTTTGTCAATACTACTAATCAGCATGAGAGCTGCAGTTATAGTTATTTAAATCATTTGTCTATTTTTGAGGAGATTTGGGGACAGCGGGTTTTTTATAAATTACAGTCGGATTCTGATTGTGTTCCCTGAGGTTCTGGTCAGCTTTATAGATGGTATGGTCAAAGTTGTGTATTTTGTCTTGTGATAGATGCCCTGCCTTTGTTTCTTTTATTGTTATTTATTTTGTTATGTAATCATTTTTCTTGCTATTTCAAGTAATGTGGAGACATTGGGTATAGTGATGCCTCATCAAAGGTTATTATTTTGTTACTTGTTCACTTATTATAGCAATTGGGTCTGCATGGTTCTGTATTTTGAATGATTATTATGGAACTTACTCTCTTTATTGTTTTATCTGGCTATGTTCTATTTGTCATTTGTTGTAACTGTCTTTATATATTGAATAATAAAGATATAAAAAAAAGAACATAAACCTGGCCCACTGCACACCGCTATACTTCATAACAGCACACATTTGCATGAAAACAGGATCCTTTTTCACCCACTTCATCTCAGCATCTTGCAATTTCCTTTGCTGAATCCATAATTCTGCTTGTGGTGTCACAATCTGTTGCAGGAAAAATGCTATCACCTCACAGATTGAGGATCATCACTTCAGCCAGGAAAATGCAAGAGAAGCAGATGAAGTGTGAGACATCAATCCCATTTTCATGCAAAAGCCCTTAAGAATGTAGGATAAATGCAGATACTGTTTTATAAGTTTATTTGTACAGTTACTGTACATTGTTCTTATGCTTGTAAAAGTGTTGTCCCAAGTTTTTGGGTGAGAGAACTGCAAAGCAAAACTGGGCATTTCTAGCACTAGAAGGACCTCACAACACTCCAGTGATCATGTATGACAGGATTGCTGTGTATCAAAGCTGTGCAAAATGTTCGAATTCTGGCAAAATTAAATTTTGTGGAATTTTTTTAAATTACGACGAAATTCCACCGAATTTCACCAGAAATGGAATGGTGGAATTTCTCGGCCAAAAATGTGGAATGAGCTTTTCTACATCATTTCTGTGGAATTGTATTTTATGCATCTCAACTATTTTTGTGGAAACGGTTGTGGAATAATTTCCATGGACAAATGGAAACACAGCAAGTGGAATTCCACAGAAGAACCAGCAAAATTCGAATGGTAAATCTGCTGTCAGAATGGTCGTTCCATGCTAATTTTGCCAGCAGAATGCCACATTCTACATAGCACTACTGAGTATATAAACATATTATTATAAATCATGTTACAATCGTCTGTGTGTTTACAAAGTATAACTTGAATTTAAAATCAAAATGTTTTGCATTGTAGAAAATTTGAAAAACCTCTGTGTGGAAAACAGACTACTGCATGCCAACTAAACAGAACACTTTAGAATTTTGGAACTGTTAGCACGAGAGACCCTCATATGGTTATAATATTGTCTGGAAAGTTTAGAAATAATCTATCTTAATATTATGTCTTTATTTGTAATACATGTACAAGTTGTTCAACCGAATTATAATGCCTTGAATTTTAAATACACTTACAGAAGTCAACAGCTTACTTAACTTTTCTAAATAACATTGTTTCATCAAAGAGGCCATCTAAGCTTAAAAAATCCCAAAAAGCATCTTTAATAAAACAAAATTATACTGTGTAATCACCTCTGTGCTGTGTTGCCTCCTTATAAACTGCAACATTACAGTATAATGTTTTTCCTGATACAATGTCACCATATGCTGACTCTATGCTAGGTCAAATCTTCTTACTATCTATCTCTGTATCACATGAGCCTTGCTATTAAAGAAGCTACTTATGAACATACAAATGTACGAAAGAAGCCAGCAGATACAGGCTAAAATGATCTTTCTCTTCTGCTTGAAATTGTAGCATGGATTATTCCACTGCTGCCACCCCAACCCCCCCAGGCTCATTTTCCTCATCTGGGTTGAGCTCTCCCCATGAGTCAAGCCACTACCTACAGTTATTTTGCCCTTGACTCTATCCCAACCCCTTTTGAAGCCGTCCACTGTTTTCTGAGTGACCATGGAGTACATTCCATGCCGCCACCACTCACTCAAAGAAGTAGTGCCTCCTCATCTCCCTTCTGAACCTCCCTCGTCTAGTTTCATATCAAGCCCCCTGTGACCCCTTCCCCCTTTAGCCAGAACATGCCCTCTGTACCAGTAGTATTTATGCCTTTTAGGTATTTAAAGGTCTCAGTCATATCCCCCTGACCCATCTGTCCTTCAGGGAGTGCATGTTAAGCTAACTCAACCTATTCTCATAGGCCTCCTCCTTCATCCCATTAATCATTTTGATTTCCCTTCTCTGGACCCCCTCTAGGAGTTTGATGTCTCCCTTCAAATAGGGATGCCAAAAGTGCATGCAGTACTCCAAGTTCAGTCTCCCCAGTGATCTCTACAGTGGCAGGATCACTTCCTCATTCCTTGAGGTGATTCTTTTGCTATATACTCCAACAACTTGTTTGCATTAGCAGCCACCCTTCTGCACTGAACTAGATACATAGATACATAGACAGTGTTGGCAGATAAGGGCCTATGGCCCACCCAGTCTACCCATTTGAGCTTGTAAGTTCAGTTTATGTTTTCCTAGATGTCTGTTGTCCCTTACCCCTGACCTCCAGAATTCCTTTATGTCTATCCCATGCATTCTTAAATCCCATGATTGTTTCAGCCCCCACCACTTCCTCTGGCAGGGTGTTCCACTTGTCCACCACCCGTTCTATGAAGAAATTCTTTCTCACGTTTCCTCCGAATCGTCCTGCCTCCAACTTCATCCCATGCCCTCTAGTCCTGGAACATCTTTTTCACTTAAAAATAGTGTTTTCCTGCACCCTGTTCCTCCCTGTAAGATACTTGTATGTCTCTATCATATCCCCTCTCCCTCCTCTCCTCCAGGGAGTACATATTCAGTTCCTTCAACCTGTCCTCATAGGACTTGTGATGCAATTCATGTACCATCTTTGTTGCCCTCCTCTGAACCTTCTCTACCCTGTCTATGTCCTTACGTAGGTAAGGTCTCCAGAACTGTACACTGTACTCCAGGTGGGGCCTCACTAGTGTCTTGTATAGTGGAATTATGACCTCCCTTTTCCTGCTGGTGATGCCCCTGCCTATGCATCCCAGCATCCTATTTGCTTTACCTGCTGCCTTGTCACACTGTTTCCCTACCTTGAGGTCATCAGAGATGATAACCCCAAGATCCCTTTCCTGCTTGGTGCATGCTATATCCTCACCCCCCAACTGATATATTGTGCCAGGTTTTTTGTGCCCCATATGCATTATCTTGCACTTCTTTGCATTGAATTTCAACTGCCAAACCCCTGACCATTCTTCATGTTTCATGGTCCCTTCTCATTCTGTCTACATCCTCTGATGTGTCAACTCTGTTACAGAGCTTTGTGTCATCAGCGAACAGTGAAATTCTGCCTTCTAGCTCCTGCGCAATGTCACTGATGAAGATGTTGAATAGGACTGGTCCCAGCACTGATCCCTGTGGTACCCCACTGGTCACTCTTCCCTCTTGTGAGTGACAGCCATTTATCACCACCCTCTGTGTCCTGCCGCCCAGCTAGTTACCTACCCACCACACTACTGTCCTGCCCACACCCATATTCCCCAGTTTGTGTAATAGTCTTCTATGTGGCACAGTATCAAAGGCCTTGCTGAAGTCCAGATAGGCCATGTCCACTGCCCTCCCCTGAGCCGCCTCCCTAGTCACTCAGTCAAAAAATTCAATGAGGTTGGTCTGACATGACCTCCCCCTGGTGAAACCATGCTGCCTTGGGTCCTGTAGTCCATTGACAACTGTGTGATTCATGTTCCTATTTACCATTACCCCAAGATACATTTCTTACTCTGTGACCTTCAACCTTTCACAGCCTAAATGGTAGCTGTACCAGGGGTTCTTTGACCCTAAGTGCATGACTTTGCACTTTGCCACATTGAATCCCAGCACTTTGCACTTTCCCACATTGAATCCCAACTGCCATGTTTTTGACCACTTTTCCAGTGTATCCAGATATTTTTGGAGCACCTTCACCTCCTCCACTCATTCACTACTGCACCAATTTGGGTATCGTCAGTGAACAGGCTCAACTTGCTCTCAACGCCCTCTACTATATCAGCGATGAAGATGTTAAAGAGTGCAGGCCCCAGAACTGAGTCTTGTGGACATGGTGTTGAGAGTTCTTCTCCGAACACCACTCTCTGTTGCTTGTTGTGAGGCCAGCTTGCTATCTATCCAGTCAACCTATTCCCAGCCCCCCGGAACCTCAGTGTGCCCACCAGTCTTCCATGTTTCCATGTGATACCGAGTCAAAGGCCTTACTGAAGTCCAGGTACAGGACATCAACCACCTGGCTTCCATCCAGTGCCTTAGTGACTCAATTGAAGAAATCTATCAGGTTTGTCTGGCAAAATCTCCCTTGGATGAACCCATGCTGACAGTCATCCTATACACTGTTCGTCTGCACAAATTTTACTAACCTCTCTTTTACGATGGTCTCCAACAGTTTAGACACAATGGATGTGTGGCTGACTGGCCTGTTATTCCCCAGTTCATCTCTAGACCTACTCTTATGATTTAGTACCACAGATCCATCCTCCAATCCATCAGAACACATCCTATCCTAAGGGAGGTGTTGAAAACATTAGTCAGGGGTATTGCCAGTACCTCTGCAAGCTCCCTCAGCACCCTAGAGTGTAATCCATCTGGCCCAGGTGCCTTATCTGTCCGTATGGATTTCAGGCCCTCAAGTACTCTATCTACTAGATGTCACAATCAGTTATCTCTTCCCCTGCTCCCACACATCCTTCCCTTTGTCTTTAGGGTTGGTCTGTCACTTTTCCTTGTAAAAGCCAAACAGAAATACTCATTTAGTACCCCAGCCTGTTCAGATACATAGATACATAGACACTGTAGGCAGATAAGGGCCTATGGCTCACCCACGGCAGATAAGGGCCTATGGCTCACCCAGTCTGCCCATTTGAGCTTGAAAGTTCACTTTATATTTTTCCAGAAGTCTGTTGTCCCTTATTTCTGACCTCCAGAATTCCCTTATGTCTATCTGAAGCATTATTAAATCTTGTGATTGTTTCAGCCCCCACAACTTCTTCTGGCAGGGGGTTCCACTTGTCCACCACCCTTTCTATGAAGAAATTCTTTGTCATGTTTCCCTGAATCACTCTTCCTCCAACTTCATCCCATGCCTTCCAGTCCTGGAACATCTTTTTCACTGGAAAATAGTGTAATCCTGCATGCTGTTCCTCCCTTTAAGGTACTTGTATGTCTTGATCATATCCCGTCTCTCCTTCCTCTCCTCCAGGGAGTACATATTCAAGTCCTTCAGCCTGTTCTCATAGGACTTGTGATGCAATCCCTGTACCATCTTTGTTGCCCTCCTCTGAACCTTCTCCATCCTGTCTATGTCTTACATAGGTAAGGTCTCCAGAACTGTACACTGTACTCGAGTTGGGGCCTCACTAGTGTCTTGTATAGTGGAATTATGACCTTCCATTACCTGCTGGTGATGCCCCTGCCTATGCATCCCAGCATCCTATTTGCTTTTCCTGCTGCCATGTTGCACTGTTTCCCTACTTTGAGTTTATCAGAGATGATAACCCAATGTCTCTTTCCTGCTTGGTGCATGCTATATCCTCACCCCCCCCAACAGATGCTTTTCCAGGGATTTTGTGTGCCATATGCATTATCTTGCACTTTGCACTGAATTTCAACTGCCAAACCCTTGACCATTCCTCAAGCTTCTGCAGGTCCTTCCACATTTTGTCTACACCCTCTGGTGCGTCCACTCTATTACAGAGCTTCATGTCATCAGCAAACAGGGAAATTCTGCCTTCTAGGTCCTGCATAATGCTACTGTTGAAGATGTTGAATAGGACCGGTCCCAGTACTGATCCCTGTGGTACCCCACTGGACACTCTTCCCTCTGTGGAGTGACAGCCATTTACCACCACCCTCTGTGTCCTGCCACCCAATCAATTACCTGCCCACCGCACTACTGTCCTGCCCACTTCCATATTCCCCAGTTTGTTTTATAGCCTATGTGGCACAGTGTCAAAGGCCTTGCTGAAGTCCAGATAGGTCACATCCACTGCCCTCCCCTGATCCACCTCCCTTGTCACCCAGTCAAAAAATTAAATGAGGTTGGTCTGACATGACCTCCCCCCAGAGAAACCAGGCTGCCTTGGGTCCTGTAGTCTGTTGGCAACCAGATGTTCAAGTGTGCTTATGCAACTAGATGAGATGATGCTAGTGTGACTTGATTTACTTTGTGGCTTTCCACCTCTATCTGTGGGATATACCACCCTGTAGGGATACGGTGCAAGGAATTCTAGAGGAGAGTTCCCCCCCCCCGACAGGTGCCGTGGGAATGATTGTGCAGGCTAAAGGTAGGTTAGGAAGAAGCCCACAGGTAGAAGAGAGGAGCCACTGGAGGAAGAGGGTTTGGATGGTGGGCAATGAGAAATGAATCCTGGAAAGGTCTAGGATGAGTTATCTTATAAGCCTGATGGGGGAGGGACGTAGTTGCTCCGCCCATTGCACCTCGGGCTTAAAGCCCTCCCATTCAGTTGTGCTTATGCAACTAGATGAGATGATGCTTGTGTGACTTGGTTTACTTTGTGGCTTTCCACCTCTCCATCCGTGGGAAATACCACTCTGTAGAGGTGCGATGCAAGGAACCCTAGAGGAGGGTTCTTCCCCCTACAGATGCCGTGGGAATGATTGCATCAGCTAATGGTAGGTTAGGAAGAAGCCCAAAAGGAATACCCATTTGGGTGTTGAGCTCCGAAGAGGCGAGGATGATGAATGAATGAATTCTGAGAAGATGATTAAGGGTAGACTTCCTAAGAAGAGAGGGAAAAGCCAGGGCCACCATCCGCCTCCATCCAACAGTGGAACCTAATTAATTAACATAAGAAAGCATTGACTCTAAATAATATTATGACCATTGGCATGGAGGAGAGGGAAAAAACCTTTAAGGAGGAAACCTCTGGGGATCAAGGCCTAGGTCACCTTCCCTCCAGGCTGATAACATTTTGATTTGAGGACATTGTCGTTAAAGAGAAGGATTCATTAAAGAGAAGGATATGAGTAGGGAAGATGATGATGGGATAGGGGAAAACCCCAAAAGAAAGCACAGATCAAAGGAGGAACATGAGGCAGCAGGGACCCAAGAGGGGTATGCTCGAGTCATCAATGGGAAGTAGTAGATCCATGCAGAAGTCAGATCCATGTAGCAGTCAGAGAAGCAAGTGATGTGGAGGCCAGATGCATGAGGGACATCCAGAAGCACTCATGAGAAGACAAAAGAAGCACAGACGATGATGGAGAGAAGCCGTGAAGGCTTGAAAAGTTGAAGATGAATTTGAAATTGAACTTGAATGATGGTAGAGAGCAGCCAGCCAGCCCTTAGCAAAGGGTAATGGACAGGAAGGCACATCCTTGATTGGATAGTGAGTTGATTTGAGGTAGCAGATGTGATGGAACAGACCTACAGAAGGGCCCAAAAGAAATATCGAATGCAGGCCATGATTGGAGTGAATCCTTGACGACTGGTACGGGGTGAGAACTGCAGTAGGGCGAGTTGGATGAGGTGGCATATGAGTCATGATAGGTATGCCTCAGGAACCTGATATGTGTGGTGAGAGGGCCGTGGTTCAATGAGGTGGCATATGATTCATAATAGGTATGCCCAAAAATGTTATCAATTGCAGGGTGATTGAGTGCAGCCTTGACTGGAGTGAATCCTTTATGGCTGGGACGAGTAAGGTAAAATAGGACATGGATGAGGTAGGGAAGCTGGGATGGCTGGAACAGGTGAGGTAGGAAAGGATGATGGATGATTAGGAAATGAAGCCCTGAATGCTGGTACAGGTTTGAATAGGGATAAGGAAAGACAACAAGGAAGGTAGGTAAAACACTGGAGTAGTGGCAGGGCAGGAACCTCCAAAAAGAAAACAAGGACAGCGAGCTGGCAGAGGCCAGCAACCAAGGAGATAGGAGAAGGCTGAGAGCCAGACTGCTAACAGCAGGAGACTGTAGTGGTATGGAGATACCAGAGAGTCAAGAGCACCGGGAGTGAAACGATTGTTTTTCTTTTTTCCTTTTTGGCAACCAAATGAAACACAGCTAATCCAAGCCAGAATCCAGACAGGTAGTGAGCATTTGAGTAGAGTAATAGGCATGATAGTGTATCACCTACAGGAGAAGTACCAGGTACAAGTGCCCCACAGGCAGTTCTTGAATGGAGCTTACACCTGTCCCCAGGAATGGCATTGTAAGCGATGTCACCCGATGCAGAAGCAAAATGGGTGAGGAAAGCAACTTGAGGAGCTGCATGAGGTAGCCAGTGAAGAGATGAGGAAGCCCTGACCCATTCAACACAGGCTGAACTGAGGTGATATAAGGCCAGCCAGGGCAAATGGCGAAGCCCCGACCAGGGGATAAGCAAATGACCAAGCAAGCACAACAGCACCATGAAAAGATGCAGACCTGAAAGGAGGTGCAGTGGGCAGAGTGCCAGGGACTGCATCATCGAGAGACAGGCAGACAGAAGGAACATGGGCACTGACAAAAAGCAGGACTGGGACTGTGATGGAAGAGGGAGAAGCGATGACCTGAACCAGGCAGGTGACAGCATACCTAGAGCACCTGCCGAGAAAATGGAGTGGAGGCAGAAAGGAATGCCTGAAGAGTACAGGATGAGAATCAGCCAAAGCAGGTATAGGGAGGGGCAGACAAGGGTAGGGAGCAACAACCAAGGTAACAGACAGGACAGTGCAGGTGCCTGAACACTCAGAAAGTGGTCCCCTACTCCAGCAGAGGCAGACACCATGCCCAAGCAGACTAGGGACAAGGGACGGACACTGTGCACTGGTGGGGAGTGAACAAGAAGGGTTGGGGCGGTGCTCCGAAGATGAGGGGAGAAGTAATGGAGCAGAAAGCAGGCAAGCAAGCCGGGTGGTGAGGATGCAGGAACCTCAGCGAGACTGGGGAAGACTGAGCGATCCAGGCAGCGAGGTACAGGGTGGATAGAGGTGAACGCCACTAGGAGAGAGAGACTTCAAAAGAGCAGCAGGACAGAACAGCAAGGGAAAACAGAAAAAAAAATGGCATCCAGAGGCAGCTGCTGAATGAAACAAATGCACAGGGCAGAGACAAACAAACGGGCAGCCAGAGACAGCTGCCAGAACATAGGGAAGGCAAACATCCAGAGAGAGGGGTCGAAGAGCAACGCCTCCGGCAGCCAATGAAAAAACAGTCCTGGAGAGGTCCAGGATGAGTGACCTTTTAAGCCTGATGGGGGAGTGACATAGTTATTCCACCTATTGAACCTCGGACTTAAAGCCCTCCCATTCCACCAATCTCTCCTTCAGTAGTGCTGTCATGATCTTCCACACTACCGAGGTCAGGCTGACTGGTCTGTAGTTCCCCACTTCCTCTTTGTTCCTGCTTTTGTGTAAGGGGACTACATCTGCTGTCCTCCAGTCTTTCAGTACCTCCCCTGTTTCCAGTGATCCGCTAAACAGGATTGCCAGAGGTTCAGCCACTATCTCTCTTAGTTCCTTTAGGACACTGGGGTGCACCCCATCTGGCCCCATTGCTTTATCAACTCTTTGTTCCTTCCAGTTCCTTTAGGAGCAGAAATATCTGTTCAGTATGTCAGCTTTACTGTTGTCATCTTCCATGTTGCCCCCATCCTCCCCCTTCAGTCTCACCTTCCCTCCCTTTACCCTTCTTTTTTAACTTATGTAACTGTAAAAGGTTTTGTCCCTTCCAATTACTGTTTTTGCAATGCACTCTTCTGTCTGAGCTTTGGCTTCCCTTACTGACCTCCCTGCCTCCCTTTGCTTCTCCTGGTACTTCTCCCTATCCCCTTCTGCCTGTGTCTTTTTGTATTGCCTGAATGCGATCTTTTCGGCTTTCACTTTCTCCACAAGCTCCTTGGGAAACTATAATGGCTCCTCTTCCTTTTCCTCTTGCTAACCTACTTAATGCATTATTTGTTGCTCTTGTAATCCCCATTTTAAATATTGCCAACTGTTCCTTAACCCTTGATTCCCTCTCAGTTTCCATTAATGCTTATTTTAAGCATCTCCCCATTTTCCCAAAGTCTGCCCCCCTAAAATCCAGGATACATGTTTTTGTGCGGTTTGGTTCTGCTCCTTCTGTGATTTCAAACCACAGTGATCAATGGTCACTGTTCCCCAGGTGCTCCCCCCCACTTTTACCCCATCACACTGTCCCTGTTTGTGAACATGAGGTCCAGTATTGCCTTCTACTGAGTTGGTTCCATGACCAGTTGCTTGAGGAAGGCACCTTGAAGGGAGTCCAGGATAAATCTGCTCTTGGTTGATACTGCTGCTGGGATGCTCCAGTCCTTGTCTGGAATATTGAAGTCTCTAACCAGCACCACCTCACCCCTGTCTGCCATACTTTGGATGGCTTGCATCAGTTCCCTATCTGTTTCTTCCTCCTGGGATGGTGGTCTGTATTCCACCCCTCTGCAGATGGCTGACCCCATTTTACTTTCCAGCTTAACCGACAGTATCTCTCCCCCATTTTGTTCCTCCTGGATCTTTGTGGCCTTTATGCCATCTTTCACATAAAGTGCCGCGCTCCTCATCCCTTCCTGAATGCCCTGTCTCTTCTGAAAATGTTGAGAATATGTTCAGCACCCTTTCCTGTCCACCCTCCTTCATTCCTAATTCTAGATATCTGCTGCCTTACATTTCTTTTCTCCCTGATATACCTAAAAAATTATTTCTCACCTTTCTTTACCCCCTGTGCAAGCCTCAATTCTTTCAAGGCCTTGACTGCCTTCACAATCCTGGTCACCTCCCTAGATCATGCAACAAGTTCCTCCCTTTCTGCCTCCTTTCCAGTCCTTTTATATGTACTGAAGGCTGCTCTCTTCTCCTGTATGCTCTCTAGCACTAACGCAGTCCACCAACTAGGTTGTTTGGACCTCGCTTTTTTGCTGGAACTAGCAGTGCATGTTGCATTGCCTTCAACAGGCCTAGCTTAACGATTTCTCACTTTTTGTGGGCATCCATATCTGGTCTTATTGTGGCTACATGCTCCTTCACAGTGTTTGCCAAAATTAGCCTTCCAGAAATCCACTACCCTGGTTATGCTCCTGATTATCTCCTTTCCCATGTACATGGTGAACCAGACTGTATTGTGATCACTCCCTGCCACGGGGTCCTTGACTGTTACGTCTTGTATCTGGTCCCCATCCAATAAGATCAAGTCCAGGATGCATCACTCCCTGGTTGCTTCATTTGCCCTCTGCATGAGGAATGCATCCTGGAACCCATCCAGTAGGACCTGTTCTCTAGAGCAAGTGAAGGTTGTTGTGCTCCAGTCCACCCCCAGGAGACTGAAGTCACCAACCACCACCACCCTGCCCTTTTGGCAATGCTTAGTGATGTTTGTCACCAGTTCATTGTCTATGTCCTCTGCCTGGTAAGGAGGCTGGTATACAACTCCTAGACTCATGTTTCCCCCACTTCCATTGTGGATTTTTACCCACAAGATCTCTGCTCTCCCCTTCTCCCCTTCCTCCTGATTGCATACGTTTCCCTCCTTAATGTACAGTAGACTGCTACCCCCTACTTTCCCCCCAACTCTATTCTTTCTATATAAGGTATGCCCTGGGTTATTTAGCTCCAAGTCCTGGTTCTGGTTTGCCCAGGTCTCTGTAATGGCAGGTATGTCCACCCTTCTATCCGTCATCATTTCCTGGAGTTCTTGAATCTTAATTCCTAAGCTCCTAGCATTTAGGGATACCACCCTCAAGCTTTTCCCCTTGCCCATTTTACCCCCTTTATTCTCCATACCCACTCTTTTTCTGAGTTTTGTTCCTTTCCCATAGTACCATTTGGGGGTGGGGGGAATCAACTCTCCCATGTCTTTTACCTTACAGTAGGTCAAATCCCAGGACTGTCCCTCCCTCCTGTTCTAGTTTAAACTGTATGCCTCTTTGATCAATTCTCCCAGTTTTGTTTTAGGATCCTAGTTCCTTCACTGCTCAGATGGAGTCTGTCATGAGCATACAATTCTTTGTTTTCCAAAGTTGCCCCTAGTTCCCCACTATACCAAAACCTCTCCTACCGCATCACTCTACAAGCCATTTACTGAACTCCATTACTTCTTGTATTTTTTGTGTGAGTGCTTGCCTTCAGCATTGGCAGGACTTCTAATAGTACTTGACTTCTAATAGTAGCATTTTGGAACATTATACTATTGTAGTAACTTTGGCCCATTTTCTCCCATAGGGAAGCACGGTTGTAATTCACTGTTATACCAGCTGGTTATTTTCTTTTCTGTAATTAAATGTTTACTGAACTTTTCTTCAAGCAATATCGCAAAGGTAACAGTGCAAATATTACTGGCTGGGGATAACCTCCTTGGATATACGACCCTAAATTTTGTCATAATAGCATATTACAGTAAATAGACAAAGTTAATCAACAGTATTTAGCAATATGTATGTCATGAGACAGAGTGTCCATAGTTTACTGGAGTGTTACAGTGATGGGTGTTCCTCTACTAGTTCGGGATGGTCTCCTGTTAACTGTTTATTACCTCAAATGTAAACAGGCTAGTCCATCATGTTGATGTGGTGCATTGGGTGTAGTTAGTCCTGGTTGTGCAGTTCTAGGTATTTAAGTATACTGTAGCTGAGACCCCCAGCTAGATGTATGAATGGAGATATGTGTGTCCCTTTAGGTTTCTGTGCTTGTATCTGGAGTTGACCATGTGTGAGATGAGTTTGGCATTGGGAACCCATCAGGTATTTGGTGGTGTAGTGAATGTAGGTTACTCTTCCCCAGATCACCCAGTACTGGTCCAATTTTTTTAGGACACTAAACTATAACCACCCAAAACATGCCATCTTACCTAACTGTAGGAGCCACTCTTTGGTTTGAGTGAGTTATCGCTGTTTCCAATGTTGTAGTATTACCCTGTTGGCCGTGATAAGTGCCCCTGTCCACCATCATGGGGATCTTGAGTGCCAGATGGTATGGAAAGGTCTACTCTTGGGAGTACCCATGCATTATTAATGGTTGCTGGTTAGTTCAGTATTGTGTCTTAGATTTTCTGTACCTCTGCCCAGTATTTTGCCAGTTTGCTGCAGTTCCATAATAGATGCATTATGGAGATTACATCTTGGGCACACCTCAAGCATTTGTCAGAAGCTGTGATGCCCCATCTGCGAAGCTTTTTCGGCATTCTATACCATCTGTATAGTATTTTAAATTGTGTGAATTTGTTCCTGGTATCTTATGCATCTGTTTGTCTTGAGCACTGTCCAACACTTCTGCCAGTGACTGGAAGAAATACATATTCGCAGCTCTTCTTGCCATTTCTGTTGAGTTGGCAATGTGGAGTCTGGGGTTGCATAATTAAATATTTGTAGATCTGGCTGATGTATGTGTCCACCTTAGAATTACCCTTGAGGAAGTATCCAGTGAATTGCAGCACTTCACCTTTTATGTCTGGCCCAGGCCAGCCTTCAGCACATGCCAAAACTCTAGTAATGCCAGTGTTGGTTATTAGGCAGTTTAAATTCTGTTTGCATCTATTTGAAAGACTTTAAGATTTTACTGCACTGGTCAACGAGATCTACTAGGTGTCTCACACCTTTGCCTTCCAAAAGCCCCAATGCAGAGGGTTGGAGTCTATTTGCAACATCTCATTATGCCAGATTGGAAAATGTGGAGAACGCTAGGGTAACCAGTCTTTATATTTATCTATCCATGTCCACACTTTTTTCGATTGTTGGATGGTGGGATGTGAGCTTTGTACAGCTGAAAGTGGTTCCAACAGAACAGTACTATAAGTGAGGCCCCCCAAGGATATCCACTTCACAAAATGTCCATTTGCGGTATATGTGCGGGGGGGGGGTCATGCTGTATGTGAGAACTGTCTTAACAGAACCGATGTGTGTGCTTTGTGTTTCAGAGCTAAGTTCAAAATGTTGAGCCCCCCAATAGCGCTTGTTGCTGCAGTTTCTTAAGATTTAGTCTGCTTGACTCTGTAGCTAAAAATAAATTTACTGTCTGACTATGTAGATGGGACAGTAGGCTCTGT
This sequence comes from Neoceratodus forsteri, assembly GCA_016271365.2. NCBI lineage: Eukaryota > Metazoa > Chordata > Ceratodontiformes > Ceratodontidae > Neoceratodus > Neoceratodus forsteri. The sequence continues at coordinate 1,056,679,536 of CM057451.1, read as the reverse complement.
GGAATAATCACTGGGTGATTGTCCAGTATTTACATAATTTGGGGAGCCTCCCTCATCTTACTGGCATGTGCTCTTCCCTAGTGTGATAAATGCAGATACCTCCAAGGGACCAGAAAGGGAAGCCTATTGGGCTCACCCTCCCTAGTTATGGGTAAAGGCCATGGTGAAGTGGCACAGGGAGGGATAAAGTGGGGAAGAATAAGGGTAGGAAAAGTGAGGTGACAGGCTGAAGGGTGGTCTCACTGAATGCAAGAAGCCTCAGAAAAAGAACAGTGGAGTTACTGGCTCTCTTGGTGGTGAAGGGCGTGGACATTGCGGCCATCATAGAAACATGGGCCGCCCAGTACCAGGACTGGGATCTGATGATCCCAGGGTTCAGATTATTCAGAAAGGATAGGGCTAAGGGGAAATGGGGGGAGTAGCAATCTAGGTAAGGGAAGGGATAAAGTGCGTAAGCGAAGAAGGGGGAGGAGGGAGGACAGAAGCACTATGGATACAATTCCAAGATGCAAAGAATAGGACACTGAGGATGGGGGTGATGTATAAGTCATCAGCTCAGGGAAGTGATCTGGACAGGGAATTAGCTGAGCAAATAAGGATGATCTGCAGGAAGGGGAGCACAGTGGCGGTGGGGGACATCAACCTACCAGGGGTGGAGTGGGGCACCCCATCCACCACGAGTGCAAGGGAGCGGGTCCTGTTAGAAGCATTTCAAGACAGCTTCCTGACACAGCTGGTCCAGGGGCTGATTCAGTTAGAAAGAACTCTGGACCTTATACTGGATAAGGGGGAAGCTGTAAGGCATCTGGAAGTGGAGGAACCACTAGCTGGGAGTGACCACTATTCAGTGTGGTTCACGCTCAACATGAGGATGGAAACAGGGGCCATGGATACAAGGGTGATTGAGTTTAGGGGAGGAGGACTTTAAAAAGAAGGGTGAAATTTGGGGGCAGGCACATAGCAGGTATGCAACCACATACGGATGTGGAACCAGAAATGGGGCATCATAAAGGAAGGGCTGGCGGAGGCTATTGAGTCTTGCACTAGGAAGAAAAGCAAGAAGGGGAGGGCAAAGAAACCTAGTTGGCTGACACAGGAGGTTATGGAAGGGGTGAGGGCCAAGAGGGCAACATTTGAAAATTACAGGAAGTCGGGGAGGGGTGAAGATAAGGATATGTACATAGAGAAGTCCAGGGAGATTACCAGACTGGTCAGGGCAGCCAAGGCATCCTGGGAGCTGAGACTGGCAGAGGGAATCAAAAGTGGAAAAAAAGGTTTGTTCTGCTACATCAGAGAGAGAGAAGAATTAGTAAGAATCTGCTGGAGATAACCAAGAAGCACAAAGGGTGGGTCAAGAAAGGGGCAGAGCAGGCAGAGGCATTGAACAAATATTTCTGCTCTTTATTCATGCAGGAGAGGGGGGGAAGATACCCCAGGTGAGAGGGGGTGGGTAGAGGGGGAGGAGACCACAGATGTAGGGATTACAGAGAGTAGGGTACTAGATGGGTTGAGGATATTAAGGGTGGACAAAACACCTGGACCAGATGGCATTCACCCTAGGGTATGAAGAGAGTTGGTAGACATCCTGGCAGGGCAACTGGGCAACCTGTTCAATACCTCCCTGGCCATGGGATGTGTACCACAGGACTGGAGAATGGCCCATGTGGTGCCCATCCACAAATGTGGCCCAAAGGATGAACCAGGAAACTATAGGCCAGTGAGTCTCATATCAAGCATGGGAAAGCTCATGGAGGCCATCCTAAAAGAGAGGCTAGTGAGCTTCTTGGAGGAAAAAGGTCTCCAGGATGGTCAACAGCATGGGTTTGTAGTGGACTGATCCTGCCAGACAAACCATGTAGAGTACTATGACTGGGTGATGCGGGAACTGGACAAGGGCCATGCAATGGATGTCCTGTATTTAGACTTTAGCAAAGACTTTGATTCAGTGGCAAATGGCAGGTTGGGGGGGACTGGAACTTGCGGGGATGGGGCCAAAAATGGTGAAATGGATCACAAACTGGCAAAAGGGAAGTCAGCAAAGGGTGGTGTTGGGGTGAGACCACTCGTCACTGAGAGCGATGACGAACGCTGTACCACAGGGATTGGTACTTGGACCGGTGTGGTTTGGAATTTTTATTGCAGATGTCTCACACAAGATTCAAAGCAAAATCAGTCTGTTCGCAGACAATACCAAGATGTGAGCCGTGGTTGATGATGTGGAGAGGTGGAAGGGATTGCAGGAGGACCTGACTAAGCTGCAGGAGTGGGGGGAAATATGGCAGCTGGGGTTAAATGCCAAGAAGTTCAAGGTTCTGCACTTCAGAGTCAGGAACCAGGGAAGGGATTATCACTTGAATGGGGCACAGTTGGGGAGCTCCACAGAGGAGAAGGATCTAGAAGTGATCATTATGGGGAGCATGAACAACTCAGTGCAAGAAGGTGGCAGCAAAAGGCAACAAAATGCTGGGGTGTATTGCAAGAGGGATCTCTTCCAGAAGGAGGGAGGTTATCCTGCCCCAGTATAGGTCATTGATCAGGCCCCACCTGGAGCACTGCGTGCAGAACTGGCACCCATTCCTGAAGAAGGACATCAGATTGTTGGAGGGCCAGTGCTGCAAAGAGCCACAAGGATGATCCAGGGATTAGAGAGCAAGTCCTATGAGGACAGGCTGGGAGAGCTGAATATGTATTCACTGGAGAAGAGGAGGGATGGGGTGATATGATTGAGACTTTTAAGTATCTAAAGGGGAAAAATAAGACCAAAACAGAAGTGATTTTCTAGATGAGAAAGAGGAGGGACACGAGAGGGCATGGACTGAGATTGGAAGGGGGAAGATTCAGGAGGGAGTTGAGTAGACATTTTTTCACTGAAACAGTGGTGGACAAATGGAACACCTTACCAGATGAGATAGTGTCCTTTAAGATGGTAGGCAGTTTCAGGAGGGGTTGGGACAGGATAATGGGAAGGGATACTGGGAAGAAGGGGGCGAGAAGGGCAACTGTGAGATGAGGTGCTAGCTGCACACTTGAACAAACTCAATAGACTATGAGGCCTGTTTCTGCTGGCAATTTTGTATGTTCCATCTCCCAGATGGTTATAATAGCAAACATGTGCTAGGTTTCGCTAACTCCACACATGGGCGCATTGCCTCCCTCACGTACACACTTTGATTGACTCACAGTAAAGGGACTCGGAGTAAATGTTTCCACAAGCTTCTTCATAAATATAGTCTCTCTGCAGTTCCCTTATGTCTAGTTTCTGGGAAATCATGCAAAAAGCAACAAAAAGAAATAGGAATCCTCACTCCAGCCTGACCGTGCTACTGGAACCATTGTTTTCTATAATTGTTGGGTACTGTTTTCAACGCGAGAAAATGCTATCCAGCAATTATATAAAAGAAGACATGGAGAAAAAAAGATGTGCAAGAACAAAGGGACACAATTTGAATATAAATGGGGGGTGACTCAGGGGCAACATGAGGAAGTATTTTTTCATGGACAGGGTGGTAGATTCATGGAATGGCCTTCCTGAGGAGGCAGTGGAGTCAAAAACAGTGGGTGAATTGAAGAATGCATGGGACAGACATAAGGCAATTCTGGTTGGGGGTAGGAGGAAGTAGGCTGTTGGTTAACTAGGATCTGCAGCTTATCCAATAGGTAGGGAATTGGGCAGACTGGGTGGTCCAAGTGGTCCTTATCTGCCATGAAAGTCTGTGTTTCTATGTTTCTGTGAGTAGTGTGTGAAACTCAAATTTTACACCCACCATCATTATTGGATGCTTGTAGAAACCTCTTGAACTTTGCTATCTGGGTTTGTGAAGCATCCAAATCCTTTGTGTGTGTTCAGTTCTTGTTATACACACTACCCCATGTATTACTCTATATTTTGTATCAACCAGAAACACCATACCTCAACTAATGATAATATACTTTACTAGTCATAATGCACACCATACATACTGTTATTTGATAAGGTTATAGGTGCCTTTCCTTACAAAGGCTCAACATAAAACTATTGACTACTTAAAATGAAACCTACAAATATTTGCTAACAGTTCTGATCCCCAGTATAATGGTATCATCATGTAATCTCAAGTCTCTAGAGTGATGTGACTGTGGTTTCTTTATTATACTTTATAGTCAGAATGGACTTTGGATGTATTGGTCTATTTTCTATATATTTTTCTGAAAAACAAAACAGAAACAGAAACATTTATATTTCTTCACCTTTCAAATGTAGTCATATTGGGAAGCAGATCTATAATCAGAGTGAATGTCAATTAATTATTTGTTGTAATAGTAGTAGTGATGTTTATTACAGCCAGTCAAGGGTGGAATTAATACAATACATGTCAAACAAAATTCAAAAAGAAAAAAAACTATCAAATAATTTGGACCATTGCATAGGCGATAAGTCCGGACTGGATGTGGATTGTTGGGGGAAACCCACCTGCCCAGGGTGTAATGAGGGATGATGCTGCTGGCAAAGGGCCTTACAGCCCTGGAAGGTCAGGTGTCTTTCAACACGTCACACCCTGAAGGGTCTTATTGTGCTTAGAAAATGGGTTGTGCTAACTCCATGCAACCCATTTTCTAATTGCACTAGGATGGAGTTGTAGTAACATGCAGCAAGCAGTGCTGACCAGAGTGAAGGAAGCTGCAAGTGGAGCAGCGGGCTTTCAAGGTCAGCATAAGATACAGCATGCAAATGTGAGCCACATATTGGCTGTCTAGCCTTTTTTTTTTTTTTTTTACTGGGTGGTGTTGCTTGAGTCATTCATGCCTTGTGATTGCTGACAGCCAATCAGGTTAAAGGAATTGTCAACCTGTTTTCTAAATACAGTTAATTCACATCAGAAATGAACAATAGTGTTGAGTCGCATCTGGAAATGAGCCTCAGCTCATTGTGCCTTTCCCAGTTATCAAATTTTAAATAAATAAATAAGGTCTCTGTTTAAAAAGGTTTCCACTACCCTTGTCACAGGCCAACAGTCAAATGTGATGAAAGGTCTGGATAACAGTCCAGGGGCCTGATTCACAAAGCAGAATCTTTGATGCAAGGTGCTTTTGTCAATTGAATTTTATACAAAGGGCACATTTTGTTAAAAATTGCAGGCATCCTGATTGGTGACTGTGCTACTGGTGGGTGCCAGTGCACCGAACAGGTCCTGCGCCAGTGTTCTGGCTGAAGGATGAGTGTGCCACGATGTAAGGAGGCTTGTGCCAGTACTCAGCTGCAACATCCCCTTAGGTGGGATTCAGGATGCCCCACAGCTGATGATGCTAGTGACAATGCTTAGACCAGCAAAAGACAAGTCTAACAACTCATACAGCACACCAGCCAGCCAAAGTGGCGATGTATCTTGGACACTGTGATGGTGGCACTTTACAAGGCATGGTGCAGCACACAGGTGTGATCACCTTTGGCACCCCATGACATACCCTTTATGTGGGTAGCCCAAGACATGCAGTAGCACACAGCAGTGGCACATCTCTACCTGTGCCCTACACCCTAATGGCTGTCAGAGTAATGAAGCCCACATCAGGATCCCCAGAAAGCAGGGCACTCATGGCGTGCACCTGGAAGTGTCCTGCAGTCCTAGCAAAGGACAGGGCATGATGGACTAATGTCCACCCCGGCCATGCCCTCCCAGACTGTGTGGCCCCACTGACATGCCACTGCCTGGTCCATGATCTCCATTGGATGGGGAGGCAACATGTACCATGGGCACTGTCCAGAGATCGTTGCAAGCTGCTGTTTGACGTAGCCTGTACTGATCTTTGTGAATCTAACCCCAGATCTTTTTGAAATAGCATCCCACCTAATGTCTGGAGCATGGCGCTTAGTGGTAGACAGAACAAAGGGAAAACAATCCATCATTCCCCACTTTCCCCATCAGTACACAAAGCAAACAGCCATAAGCCTGGCCAACACCAATAGTTCAACTGTCACAAAGGGCCATTGGTACTACTGATATTATGATATTTCTATAGAAATGAATCTTTGTTTAGCTATTAAAATTTTGGGGTTTACCAGCTGTGGCTCTTTTAGGATTTCCAGATAAGTTACTGCATAGTAAAATGCCAGATTATAAGAACGCATTATTAAGCTTACTGGAAATGCATCCATTACACTCACATGTATTATTTCTAAAAAAAAGTTACATTTACAGTAGTTCTCAATGATTAGTTAAATGCAGCATTGCTATATATTTCTGAATATACCTGACTGGAATCTCTTACACTCTGAAATGCGAAAAACATTTTGTGAATGCTAACATTCATGTCAGTGATATCCAGTGTCAGTTGCTTTCCATCTGTTCCACCCCTCCTCTCCCAGGAAAATGTTGAAAATAGGCAAAATTGCCTAACCCTTTCCCAGTCATCAAAAAACCTAAATAAAGTAAATATTTATTATGGATTTTATAAAGTAATTTAATTGCCTCATATAACAGCTTTAGCCTTGCTTTCTGAGTCCTTGAGATATTAAAGAAAGTTAACTGGAAGAATGTTCACCTTTAATAGGCTTTGTTTAAAATAAATTGAAAACTTGACCTCATACCAGTTGTTTATGTTTGCTGTTCTATGCTTTTGCAGGAAGAACCATACGTCATGTTTAAGAAGTCAGATAAGGCCCTCTTTGGTAATGACCGATTTGAGGGGTACTGCATTGACCTTCTAAAAGAGCTGGCAAGTATCCTAGGATTTACGTACGAGATTCGACTGGTGGAAGATGGAAAATATGGAGCTCAGGATGACAAGGGGCAATGGAATGGCATGGTTAGAGAACTTATTGAACATGTGAGTTTTCTGATAATTTTCTATATATTTAGATGTGAATCATGCAAACAGTACCTTCTTATTACAGAACCATTTTCATCTTAAAAAGGCTGCTATCAAATGTCATTCTCTTGTAGCAGAGTGGACCAAACCTTACACACAAAATCAGTTATCCAAAATCAAAACCATTGAGCCTAGTCAATCTTGGGGGTATTAAAATTATAGTTATGGGAATTTTGACCTTTGTAAATGCATCCTTTGCAGTTATTTTTTTAATAGAATGCATGTCATCAAATAACAAAAACATGCATCCCACTAGCTACCTAAATCATATGCAGTTATCATCAAAGCTTTGACCTTTTAAATGTTCACATGGAACCTGGAAATGGCTACAAAGTTTGATTTGAGTTAAATGATTCAAGGTGAAAAGTTTGCACGTTTGGCTCCTATTAGCAGTTATAGGTGAAACACAGACACATCCTCCACTGGCACCACCTCCTGACTCCCCACCCCCTAATTCCAGGTCCTATGCCTTTAAGATAGTTGGGAGTCCTGCTGGCCCCCAAATATTAACTGGCTGTGTGCTGTTGCCTGTTCTAAAGGATGGTGGGGCTTTATATCACATGTCCTAATCTGTCAGTACCCTGACACCACCAGCATGGCTGGATTTTCAGCATCCATGTCAGAGTAGAAGCATTTTAGGGCCATTCTCTCCCAATGCAGTCCCAGCCTGCTGCCGCCTGCTCTGTATGGCTGGATTGCTTGGATATCAATATCATGGTCCATCACTGGCTCACTCACTTACTCACCTGCTTGACTCACCACTCCAGCCTGGCCTCTCAAATGGAGATGTAGAGAGGATCACAGATGTAGAAGTGGGTAGCCATCTGGGAACTAGCGACCATTGAATAGTATGGTTCACAATAAACACAGCAATAGAGTCAAGCCATACAAAGGCAAAAGTACTGGACTTCAGGAGGGCTGACTCTGCCAAAATGGGTGATTGTCTAAGGAATGCACTAGCAAATGGGCAGGAAGGAGGGGTGGAAGAACAATGGGGAATAATAAAAACTGCCATCACAGAAGTAACAAGCCTTTGTGTGAAGCAAATAAACAAAACAAAATGATGTAAGAAACCACTATGGTTCTCAAAGAGGTGGCAGTGAAGGTTCAAGAGAAAAAGAAAGCATTCAGAAAGTACAAGGAATCACAGAAGGAGCAGGACAGAGAATTGTATCAGTTAAAGCAAAAGGAAGCTGGGAAGGCAGTCAGAATAGCAAAGGCCTGAACTGAGGAAAAGATAGCCAACTCAGTTAAGAAGGGGGATAAAACCTTTTTTAGGTACATCAGGGAGCGAAGGAAGACTAAGGGAGGGATAGTGAGGCTTAATAAAGGAGAGGGGGGTAGGAAGAGGGTGACTGTGAAAAGGCAGAGATACTAAACAAATATTTTTGCTCAGTATTTACAAATGAAGAGGGGGAGGTACCTAAAACAAACAATAGAAACACGCTGGATACAGAAGTTGATACCAGCCAGTTTATAGAAGAAAGGGTTCTGAAAGAACTCTTAAAACTTAAGGTGGACAAAGCAATGGGGCCTGATGGGATTCATCCCAGAATTCTTAAAGAACTAAGGGTAGAACTAGTGACACCACTGACTACCCTCTTTAACAATTCATGGAAGGATGGGGTGGCACCTGAGGACTGGAGGAGGGCTGATGTGATTCCCCTTCACAAAAGTGGGAGCAGGGCAGAAGCGGGAAACTACAGACCAGTTAGTTTAACCTCAGTGATAGGGAAAATGATGGAATCACTTCTGAAGGAAAGAATTATCGATTATCTAGAGGCCAAAGGGGCACAGGACCCAAGGCAGCATGGATTCACAGTGGGAAGGTCATGCCAGACGAATCTAATAGATTTCTTTGACTGGGTGACCAAAGTAGTAGTTCAGGGAGGGGCTGTGGACATGGCCTACCTAGACTTTAGCAAGGCATTTGACTCAGTCCCACACAAAAGATTAATATACAAGTTAGCCAGCCTGGGAGTGGGTCCCAAGATGATAGCCTGGGTAAAGAATTGTCTGGAGAATAGGACACAGAGGGTAATAGTAAATGGAGTCCACTCTGAAGAAAGGGGGGTTACTAGTGGGGTGCCTCAGGGTTCAGTATTAGGACCGGTCCTCTTCAATGTCTTTGTAAGTGACATTGCAGAGGGACTGAGGAAAAGTATGTCTCTGCAGATGACACAAAGATCTGCAACAGAGTTGATGCACAAGGTGTGGTGGAAAGGATGAGAAGGACCTGGCAAGGTTAGAGGAATGGTCAAATGTATGGCAGCTTAGATTTAATGCTAAGAAGTGCAAGGTAATGCACCTGGGAAACAAAAACCCAGGGAAGAGTACACAATGGGGTTGAGATACTAACAACAAAAAATGGAAAGGGACCTGGGGTAGTCATATCAGATGACTTAAAGGTGGGCAAGCAATGTGAGAGGGCAGTAAGGAGGGCTCGGGGGATACTGGGATGCATAGGGAGAGGCATCACCAGTAGAAAACAGGAAGTTGTTATCCCTCTGTACAGACAGCTGGTGAGACCCCATCTAGAGTACTATGTGCAGTTCTGGAGACCCAGTCTCCGCAAGGACATAGACAAGATGGAAGCTGTCCAGAGGAAGGCAACTAAAATGGTGCAGGGTCTGCACCGGAAGACATATGAAGAGAGACTAAAGGAGCTTAATATGTATAGCCTCGAGGAAAGGAGGAGGGGGGACCTGATAGAAACGTTCAAGTACCTCAAGGGAATCAACAAAGTCCAAGAGGGTAGCATCTTTCAAAAAAAGAGGTGTGCAAGAACAAGGGGGCACAATTTGAAGATGGGGGTGGCTCAGGGGTAATCTAAGGAAGTATTTTTTCACAGAGAGGGTTGTGGATGCATGGAATGGCCTTCCGTAGGAGGTCGTGGAGTCAAAAACAGTGATTGAATTCAAGCATGCATGGGACAGCCATAAGGCAATTCTAGGGGTTGGGGGTAGAAAGAAGTAGGCTGCTGGTTAACTAGGATCTGCAGCTTATCCATTAGGTAAGGAAATGGGCAGACTGGGTGGGCCAAGCAATCCTTATCTGCCATCAAATTCTATGTTTCTATGTTTCTATATGAGTACTTTTGAAGGTGACCCAGTGCTACCCCAACCACCTGTGTTCTGCTCTGGTGGATCAATCCCCCAATACTGCCTTCAGGTTTCATTGCTGGCTTACTATTTTGACCCCCCTCATCCGTCTACCACTCTTTTATGAGACAGTGGTTTAGGAACGGGCAGAATTAGGTAATTGTGACAGCCCCCCCCAGTATTGATGGGACCAGCTGCTACCTGCTCTGGAAGTCCCCATGGTTACCAACTGCTACAGCTGCCAAATTCTCTTTATAGTATTTACCCTTCACTGGGTTCAGCATTCACTGGCCCTTTCTAGTAGATGGAGTACTTTTCATAGCTGCACTGTAAAATGTCTGTATTATATTTTGTAGCTAGTATTAACTCAGGGGTAAAACTGGATGGGGGCCACTGGAAGTTGCTCCAAGATTTACACTGAGAATCCCCACCAGGCAAAGCAGCAGTAGAGCAGGAATGGGTCTCATATAGATGGTAGGGACCACCCTCCCTGTCAGGACAGTGATTGGGGGTAGCTGGATAATGGAGGCCAGATGGCCCCCTATTTCCTAAAGGGTATAGTGAATATCAGGAGATGGGGTGGGAAACAGCTGTTTTTATTGGGTTGAGGTCAGTTTCTAAGGGCCAGGGATCTTTTTTGTTCAAACAAAAATTAAAACTTATACTTTGGCCCAGTACAATTGGTTCATTCAGCACAAACCAAGGTGAACTATAGCTTGCAATTTTTCCCTTAGTTATAGCTGGTCCAGAAATGATTGAACAGCTGAATTTCAAACCATTTGAATCTTTGGTAGAACCAGATTTGCAACTCCAGTAATCACGTGGGGTCCTAAAACATATGGAATAATGTATGGGCAACAATACACAACAATGCTGTGTTTCCATTGAGGGGTTGAGATGATAGCAAATGAATCTCAAGAGAGAAGCTTGAGAAGTTTATTCTGTCATGTCAAAACCACAATGTAAAACATATGCTGAGTTGTGAGTGGTTTCCAATATTTTATTTTATATAGTATATGGATTATTTTTTTTTAACACAGGATTCACAGAAGTGTTCCCCCAGTAAAAAAAAAAAATACCATTTCCTTGTTTATGAAAAAAACCTCACTCCTCACTCAGCTATTTATTACCCAAGCAGTGTTCAGAGTTTTGCATTTTAACTTGTATAAGTTTGTAAGTTTAATTTATATTAGATAAAAGTTCAGTGCCGGGAAACAGTCCTGAAATATTAAGCTCTTCTATTTTTTTAAATTACGTTTACTGACTTTTAACACACGCAACAACACAATGTACAACCTCTTGGTTTAGAGTACAGAGGACAGGAATCAAATGGTACAGGTATTTAAAGATTATGGTCTCTGTTCTCTAAGGTGCAGATTGCCTATGCGCCGCGTATCTGAGGTGCGGAGGCAAGTCTAATTTGGAATGCAGTGCTGCAGGGTTCCAGCATACCCTGGCAGCATTTACAGCTGGTGCATGAGCCCAGTGCACCCCTAATCCCCCAGCAGTCCACACAGCTATGCACAGAGACATCTGGGGGTATACCAGTGGGATGCCCACACTCCATGCCAGGCACAAAGGCACAGAATTGGCACAGAGTGCTGAGCAACAGGGGAACACGTTACACGTGGGTGGATCCTGCTGTTACTACTACACATCCACACATGACAGAAACCCGCCAGCAGAGGCAGACCAGGCCCCACCACAGTGCTGCCCCAGCCCACCGGGCTGATGGAGATGGCTGAGGGAAGCCATTAGGGCACATGACCATAAAGTCAGAAAAGCTGGTTGCCACACCTTCCCAGGATCCTCTGCAAGTAGACAGCAGGGGATCCACTGTGGAACCCAGGAGGGGCATCCAATTGGATGCTCACCTGTGCCCTGCAATCTGTCCCCCGAGCAGCTGCGATCCATCCCCAAGCAGCTGCACACTGGGGGATGGGGCTGAGGACAAGTGCCCTGAGGGTGCTAGTGGTTGTGAGAACCATGCACCATGTGCCTGTCCAGGGCCATGTAGCTAAGCCAGCTTATATGCACATTTAGTGTGTACAACCCCCACCTTAATCAACAGGCCCCTATAAATGTATGATTCACTCCTCATCCTTTGCCACATTTGAGGTACATCCTGTGAACTAAGAGTCATAGTAAAAGTTATTTTTCAGGACAGCCTAATGCAGCCAAACAATGAATAGGCTACGGATATTGTCCCGGTGATTCAGTGTACTAGCACTGTGAAAGCTGCACACAACAGCGAGATTAGTCAATGTAAAGCTGGTAAACTTCATTCAAAAAGTTGATCTGATGCTTCCAAAGGTCACCCTTATGTGTTAGTTGATTTTATATGAGTAAATAGATAATTTAGAAAAACTAAATCTTTGGAATCGGGGTAGGGGTTGGGACAGGGACATGACTTATCAATTCCAATCTCTGGAGTGAAGACTAAATATATGAGCACAACATTTGCACAACTCAAGTACAAAATGTAAGTAAATAACTTTGCCTCAAACCAAGGTGTGAATTAAGTTTAAAAACTTTAAAACAGTTTAGAAACAGAAACAAAGCTCCCCATCAGGCATTTTAGGGAATTGAGGACCAGGAAGCACACCACCGTGCTGTGTTCGAGGGAGCAAGATTCTTGCACATATAGCACTGCATCAGAGTCACAAGGCAGTGGCCATCTTCCCGGGCTTCCCAGGGGACATGGCATGTTCACTTTGTGAACATTAAGATACAGAGGTACACTATGAGAACGCCTAACCTTCCTCACTCTCTATCTTGTATTATGCACATGTTGCAATGGAGATATTTATTTGAGCTAAGCCTCAATTCTGTCATACTTTTGGCTACCCATTACTGTGTGATGGTGTGCTTACAGTCAAAATCAGTCTGCACCCCCCCCCGAGGAATTCAGGTTGATTTCCAAAGTGTCGCTTTAGGGACTCCAAATTCTTTTCCACCTCAGCAGGATCGGAGTATAAGAAGGTCTTCCTTGCATAGCTGACCTGTAGTTTGCTGGTACATCATAAGGTGTGCAAGATGTCTAACACCCAGAGGCCAGTTCTCACTGAGTCAAAACTTCTCCTTCTCATCTTCATTTTGAAACTGTGGTTGGGATAGCAAAAGATGCATGTCTCAGTCTCTTGGCAGCTGCTAGGATTTTGTCCAGAATATAAACATTTCTGTTTTAATAACACTGATTGAAACTGAAGCATTTAAATATGGAAGGATCGTTACGATTGAATTGTTCAATTATTAAAATTTTAATTTACAGACCCTTGCAATTTGAAAGGCATTATTTTGTGAATGGATGTTTAGTAAGCAGCTGGTTGTGGAGTGAATGTGAAATGTACAATTTTATGACCTTTGAATTGTGCAGAACAACTTTTCACATGTGCACAACACATTGGAATGCTTACACCAGTTTGCAAAGTACAGAACAATGATTTTGAGGCAGAACCATGGTTAACCATACACAATAACACATACACTGCACCAGTGCACTAGAGTGTTGCAGCACTGTTAGAAGTGATGCACTTTGGATGAGAAGTTACATAGGGGTCCTTTCTGCCAGTCTCTGGTAGCTGCCCTGGCAGTGTTAAAGATCTTGTTGCACTTTTTGAAAGAGTAGAACAGTCTGGTCTCATAGTAAACAATCCCTCTCTGAATAACAAAAGTTCATATGCCATATGCAAGCAATAACAAACAGAAGGGCTATTACGTAGCACATTCCAGGTCCATTGGGTGTCATGCCCTCAACCACCCAGAAAGTACAGCAAAGTAGCTTAATGTACATCCTGGACTGTGTTACCTAAGCAATAATAGCCTCTAGGGTAGGCACTATTGGACTATACCGGACCACCCACAGGGTGTAAAGAGGCCTGAAGCCACAGGCGGAGGGCCTTATAGCCCTTGGAAGGTCTAGTATAGCCCATATTGCCCACCCTGGAGGGTATTATTGCACTTACAAAATGGGCTACATGTGGCACTTTTATGTAAGAAATAAAAAGTTCCAAAAAAATGCAAAACAAAAATAAATTATTACACATGATTGGAAAGTTTTTTTTTCTTTTTGTAAAATAGGCCCTTTTACTGGTATAGCCCACACTCTGTATCTTTGGTATCTGTTGAATTGTTACCATGTTTACCCTGTTATGTGACTATGTGACACATGTAATGTATCTTGCTGTATACAATCTCTTGTAATAATGTATGTAACCCTCAGGTCGCCCCTGAAAAAGGGACTCTCGGGGCCCAGTAGGCTTACCCAATTATCAAAATTTAATAAATAGTTGCCAGTAGAGGGTGCAGCACTTTTTCAGACTTGCTTCCCTGCAGACACAGAGGGTTGCTCAGAATTGCTTTCCTGCAAAGACTTTTCTCCCCACCCCAAACATGGTGCTCCATTTTTTTTGTCTTTAGGGATGGTCACTGCAGCACATTCGAGATCATATGATGGCATGCTGACTGAAACTTTTACATGTGGTTGCTCTGCTACTGATAAGGTTTACAGTTACTTTCTCTGTCATGCTGCTTTTAAAAGAGATGGGGCAAATGGGGGAATAGCTCGAGACTAGCACTGAAACAAATGGTTTCATCTGTGCTGGTGGTTTACTTAAACAAGATGTCTCAGATACATAGATACATCTATGTGTTTCTTACAGGTTTTATGACTTTCTATGGTTAGTAGGGCACTTAGGGCTGCTGTTAGATGCAAATGGGCATAGTAACCTGTAGGAGCTGTGAATCAGTCTCCTACCATGGAAGACAGTTTTTATGACAGTTTGAATGGTCTCCTACTATTCAAATTGCCAAAAAGTACGGTTTGCCATGAAAAAAAAATTTTTCGTTTCTGTGGTCCATTTCATTTGCACAGCCTTGCCCCTTTTTGTCTCAGTGGTGCAACCCTCAACTAGTACATCATTCAAAGGAAACAAAAAAAACACAGCTATTTACTGTACCCACAATACCTCATTATGTAAATTAGTATACAGCCTATTATATTTCTGTACTCACTGCAGAAATAGGAGACTACATCTCCCAGTAAAGAAATCTTGTCAGGTAGATAATATATGCACAATGTCTCATTTTGAAAATAAAGATATGAGAGCTTATATTGTTGTAGTTCTACAGAACTAGGAGACTGTACCTCACAGTAAAGAAAATGGAAAAAACTCCCTATTGTACCCACAATGCCTAGTTATGTACATCTACATATTAGGTGCTATACTACTATCACCACTACCAAAATAGGAGACTGCACCTCTGAGTAAGGAACATTTAAATTATCTTTATAATCGTCCCAGAATTTCTTGTTGCTATATATGTCGGTATATTAGCTGTTATACTGCTATAACCATTACCAAAATAAGAGCAAACAGATGTAACAAAAAGGGACTACTTTATCTCCAAATGCAGTTACAATAATAAATTACAAATGTTTTCCAAGCGGTATTCTTATTCCTTTTTTAATTTAATAGCTTTAAGCATGTTTCTACATGTTATAAATGCAATAAGACACTTTGAATGTGTAATTATGCTATAATAACTAGATATTGTTTTTTCCCATAGGGAAACCTGTTGCATAATTTGCCGTTATACAGGAGTGTTTATAATGTCAAACACATGCTGGATTTCCCTCCTCCTGAGCATGCGCCAGTGACTGTACTTCCCTTTCTCACTGTCAGATGCCCTGACTTACAGCCAGAGCTTACACAGCCACTAGGACACGGCAGTAAGTCAATTAAAATAAAAGGCAGTGAAAAAATATGAAATACTTTAAAAAAAAAAAAAAGAAAAAGGTTGTCTTCAACAGCTGCGTCCGACCGTGAAACCCTGACAGACTGTGGCGCGGCTGCCCAGAGACATCTTCTTATTTTATATAATTGCTGTGGCAAAAAAAGAATACCCAGTAATTAAACAAAATAAAACATGGAGTGGTGTGTAAAATTTGAATTTTACTCACACCCTTGGTATTGGATGCTTAGATAAACTCCTCGAGCTTCACTCTCGGGGTTTATGTAACATCCAACACCTCGGGTGTGTATAAAATTCTTGTTACGCATCCCACCCCATAAATTATTCTATATGTAACAACTGCACTTTGCAATTAGATGCCCCTCTTGAAGAAAATGGGCAGTGAAAGTGCCAGAGCAAACCTTTGAAAAGCAAAGCCGAGATTCTGAGGATGTGCATTGAGCATTGCTGCTACTGCGCATGCTCAGAATCTCAACTCCATTTTTCAAAGTTGTTTCTCTCAGGAATCCTCATTGACTTTCCCTCTTCAATAGATTGTGCAGCCAGTGAAAGTGATTGATGGCTCCCTTGCATGTCATAATTCTGGGTGTGTGGCCACAAGCTAGCACACAGAGAAAATTGGAGGGCAGCCAGAAATAAAGCGCTGACAAAACATCATAGAAAATGAGTATGACAGATTTTTTTACAAAACAAATGGTAGCTTTAGCATCTGAGGCATGGCTGGCAATGGCATAATATATGAAAAAGGCATTTAGGGAACTTCCATAGATCACTTTAAGCAAGCAAAACAAAAATGGCTGCCAGTAAGGTTTTTTAAAATCGTAGGGCACAATAATACCCCTTGTAGTATGGCTCTTATTCTGGCACTTGTTTTTACCTGAGAATTGTTGAATAATAAATGTATGCCTAGATGGGGCTCTCAGCCAATCAGCATTCAGTATTTTTCAAGTTTATTTTCTAATTTATTGACAAAATGGTCTTGACCTTCAAATTAAAGAAGAAAGCAGAACGTGTTGTAAAACAAGTTTAATGAATAAACTGACATTCATTCATGTATGTGGTGTGTTTTTCATCTTTTTATTGTGTGACTCACAGAGTTCTATAGAACTCTTTGATTATCAAGTCTTGCAATACTCAAATCAAATCAAATTTTATTTATATTACACTTTTCAAATGTCAAAGTGCAAAATACAAAACAAAGTAAACAATTAACACAATAAATATAAATATAAAATCAGTTAAAAAGCAACAGGGTAACCTATCCAGCAAAGGCTTGTTCAAATAAATAGCTTTTCAAAGCTGCCTTGAAGGACTCTGTGGACAGGCATTCTCGAATCCGACAAGGTAGAGGATTCCACAGGGTCAGGGCCACCAAAGAGAAAGCTCTGGTCCCTGATGACTGAAGATGGACACTGTGAATCTCAAGCAATCCCTCATCAGCAGAGCGGAGTGGGTGGAGATGGCGGTGGGGTCGCAGGAGATTTTGCAAGTAGCCCGATCCCTGACCATGTAGGGTCTTACAGGTCAGCAACACGACCTTAAAGGTGATTCTCCATCACACAGGCAGCCAGTGCAGTTCGCACAGCATAGGTATGATGTGGCACATTCTTCCCAATCCAGTCAACAACCTTGCTGCAGCATTCTGCACCAGCTGCAGGTGACAGAGATCCACCCCGGCAACCCTAGATATAGAGCATTACAGTAGTCAAGATGCAAAGAAACAAAGGCATGAACAAATACTGGAAGGTCATCATGTGAAACATGGTGTTTTATCCAGGCTATATAACTCCCTGAAGAGGCAGTGGTGACACCCCTCCTGAAGAAAGCTACCTTGGACCCTGACTGCCATGCTAACTACAGGCCAATCTCTAATCTTCCCTTTGTTGGGAAGATTATTAAGAACGTGGTGGCTACACAATTGGAGAACCATTTAACCATCCATGACATCTATGAACCCCTCCAGTCTGGTTTTCGAAAGAGGCATAGTACCGAGACAGCGCTGGTTCGGGTGCTCAATGATTTCCTGTTGGCTAGAGAGCAGAAGAATCGTTCCATTCTCATTCTTCTTAGAAACATAGAAACATAGACTTTGATGGCAGATAAGGACCGCTTGGCCCACCTAGTCTGCCCATTTCCCTACCTACAGGATAGGCCGCAGATCCTAGTTAACCAACAGCCTATTTCTTCCTACCCCCCACAAGAATTGCCTTAAGTCTGTCCCATGCATTCTTGAATTCTCCCACAGTTTTAGACCCCACAACCTCCTCAGGAAGGCTGTTCCATGCATCCACTACCCTCTCTGTGAAAAAATACTTCCTCACATTGCCCCTGAACCGCCTCTACTCTGTCTTTAAATTGTGTCCCCTTGTTCTTGCATGTCTCTTTTTCTGAAAGATGCTACCCTCTTGGACTTTGTTGATTCCACTGAGGTACTTAAATTTTCTATCATGTCCCCCCCTCCATTCTTTCCTCAAGGATATACATATTAAGCTCCTTTAGTCTCTCCTCGTACAGCTTCTCTTGCAGACCCTGCACCATTTTAGTTGCCCTCCTCTGGACAGCATCTATCCTGTCTATGTCCTTGCAGAGATGGGGTCTCTAGAACTGGACACAGTACTCCAGATGTGGTCTCACCAACTGTCTGTACAGAGGGATAACAACTTCCTGTTTTTTGCTGGTGTTGCCTCTCCCTATGCATCCCAGTACACCCACAGCCCTCCCTACTGCCTTTTCACATTGCTTGCTAACCTTAAGGTCATCTGATATGATTACCTCTAAGTCCCTTTCCATTTTTGTTGTTGTTACTACCTCACCCCACATTGTGTAATCTTCCCCTGGGTTCTTGTTTCCCAGGTGCATTATTTTGCATTTCTTTGCATTGAATCCTAGCTGCCATACTTCTGACCATTCCTCCAACCTTGCCAAGTCCCTTCTCATCCTTTCCACACCTCCTTGTGTATCAACCCTGTCGCAGATCTTTGTGTCATCTGCAAAGAGGCATACTTTTCCTTCCAGTCCCTCTGCAATGTCATTTATAAAGACATTAAAAAGGACTGAACCCAGTATTGAACCCTATGGTACCCCACTAGTAATCCTTCTTTCTTCAGAGTGGACTCTAGTTACAATTCCCTTATATGTCCTGTTGTTCAGCCAATGTTTTACCCAGGCTACCGCCCTGGGACCCACTCCCAGGCTGGTTAATTTGACTATTAATCTTTTGTGTGGGACTGTGTCAAATGCCTTGCTAAAGTCTAGGTAGGCCATGTCCACAGCCCCTCCCTGGTCTACTACTTTGGTCACCCAGTCAAAGAAATCTATTAGAGTCATCTGACATGACCTTCCTGCTGTGAAGCCATGCTGCCTTGGGTCCTGTGCCCCACTGGCCTCTAGGTACTCAACAATTCTTTCCTTCAGAAGTGACTCCATCACATTCCCTACCACAGAGGTCAAACTGACAGGTCTGTAATTTCTAGCCTCTGTCTTGGTCCCACCTTTGTGAAGGGATAAATCACATCCGCCTTCCTCCAGTCCTCGGGTACCACACTATCCTCCCATGATTTGTTAAAAAGAGTAGTCAGTGATTTCACTAGTTCCCCCTTTAATTTTTTTAGAATCCTGGGGAGAATTCCATCAGGCCCCATTGCTTTGTCCACCTTCAGTTTTAGGATATCTTGCAGAACCCTTTCTTCTGTGAAAGGACTGGGATCAACCCCCTATCAAGAGTGCTTCCGTTAATTAGATTAGGCACTTCCCCCTCCTCTTTTGTGAATACTGAGCAGAAATATTCATTCAGTATCCCTGCTTTTTCACTGTTCCCCTCTGCCCACCCACCGTTCATTCTATTCAGCCTCACTATCCCTCCCTTTGTCTTTCTACGCTCTCTGATGTACCTATAAAAGGTTTTATCCCCCTTCTTAACTGAGTTGGCTATCTTTTCCTCAGTTTGAGCCTTTGCTATTCTGACTTCCTTCTATGCTTCCTTCTGCCTTAACTGGTACAGTTCTCTGTCTTGCTCCTTCTGTTTTTCCTTATACTTCCTGAATGCTATCTTTTTCTCCCTGACTTTCCCAGCAACCTCTTTTGAGAACCATAGTGGCTTTTTCTTTCATTTTGATTTGTTTATTTGCTTCACACAAAGGCCTCTGTGATGGCAGTTTTGATGATTCCCCATTGTTGCTCCACCCCTCCTTCTAGCCTGTTTGCTACTGCTTTTCTGAGGCACTCTCCCATCTTGCCAAAGTCAGCCCTCCTGAAGTCCAGTATCCTCACTTTTATATGGCTTGACTCTGTAGCTGAGTTTAACATGAACCACACTGTTTGATGGTCACTTTTTCCCAGATGGCAACCTACTTCTAGATCTGAGATCCTCTCACTGCCCCCATTTGAGAGTATGAGGTCTAAGATTGCTCCCTCATGAGTGGGTTCTGAAACTAGCTGTTTGAGGCCTGCCACCTGTAGGGCACCGAGAATGGCCCTGCTCTTGGATGTGGCTGCATCAAATATGCTTCAGTTAACATCTGGCATATTCAGGTCTCCCATCAACAGTATTTCCCCTTTCTCTGCCATCCTAAGAATGCCTTCTATCATATCCTTGTCCATTCCTTCCCCCTGGCATGGGGGTCTGTACACAACCCCTGTGTGGATTATGGTGCCCTTTCCAGTCTCCAAGGTGACCCACAGTGCCTCCTCTCCTCCCTGTTTACTCTTTTGTTCAGTTGGTATTATCCCTTCCTTTACATAGAGAGCTACTCATCCCCCTCTTCTACTCTGCCTGTCTCTCCTGTAGGTTATGTACCCTGGTATGTTAACATCCCAGTCATGGTTCTTTGTGTACCATGTTTCTGTTACTGCTACGATATCCATGCATCCCTCTTCCATCAAGGCCACCAGTTCAGGGAGCTTGTTGCTCAGACTACGGGCATTGGTACTCATTACCCTCCATTTTCTGATGGCCTTACTCCTTTTCACCCTATCCCTGTCCTTCTTGCCTTTATCACTTTCTCCATTTATCCCTGCCCTTCTCCCTATCGACACCTCTATGTTGGTGTTTAGCACACTTACTACCATGATTTTCTGGTGGGAGGCTAGGATTTTCCTGCTCCTTTCCAGTGCCTCCCCCCTTGGCTAGTTTAAATGCTTACCAATGAAGCATTTAAATCAATCACCTAGGATCCTGGCTCCCCTCCTGGACAGATGCAGCCCATCATGCCAGTATAGGCTTGCATCACTCCAGGTGGACCCCCAGTCCTCAATGAAGCCAAATCTCTGAGCTCTGCACCAGTTTTTCAACCACTGATTGCACCCCATGGTGCGGAACACCCTAGCCTCTCCTATGCCATAGATGGGCAGCACCTCTGAGAAAGTTACTGTGTGTGCTACTTGTCTAAGGCCCCTCCATATTCCATAAACCCTTCCTGCACTGCTCTAATCCCTTTCTTAGCCAGGTCATTTGTCCCTAGGTGGACAATGGCATCCAACTCCTTCCCCTGTGCAGCTGCTCCGGTCTCTTGATCTCTCATCAGCTTTTGACACTGTGGACCATGGGATACTTCTCACGTGCCTGGAGTTTATCTGTGGTCTGTCAGGGACAGTCCTCAGTTGGTTTAGATCTTTCCTCACTGACAGGACTCAGAGAATGGTGTTTGGATTAAATTCTTCCTGCCCACTCTCTCTGTCATGTGGGGTACCCCGGGGCTCGGTGCTGTCCCCCGTGTTGTTTGTAGTGTATATGCTGCCTTCAGAGACATTGTAAGAAGGTATGGGCTGAAGTTTCACTGCTATGCAGATGATACTCAGCTCTACTTGTCTTTTGCACCCAACCAGGATAGATCTCTCTCGGTCATTAATAGCTGCCTCACCAAAATCCAAGACTGGATGAGTTTGAGCTGGCTAAAGTTGAACTCTGAGAAGACGGAGGTATTAGTTGTGGACCCAGGTCACAGGGTAGAGTGGATGGGAGCTGGTTTATCCTCAGGTTTATTTCTGGGAGGTATCCATCTCCCTACCTCTGCAAGGGTGCAGAACCTGGGGGTGATTTTTGACAATGAACTGACACTGCATTCGCAGGTGTTGGCTGTTGTCAAACTTTCCTTTTATCATCTCAGGAACATCACCAGGATTAAGCACCTTGTTCCGCCAGCTGACCTTCCTATGCTAGTTCATGCTTTTGTGACCTCATACCTGGATTATTGCAACTCCATTTATCTAGGGCTTCCTGGGGCTGATATCCACTGCTTGCAGCTAGTGCAGAATGCTGAGGCCCAATTATTGATGGGTACATGTCATACCTCGCCGGTATTACGCGATCTGCACTGGCTGCCGATTCAGTGGTGGATCACCTTTAAAGTAAGTCTTTTGACTTACAAAGCCCTACATGGACAGGGTCCAGACTACCTGAAAGAGCTTTTGGTTCCCTACCGCTCCGGGTGATCTCTCCGCTTGGCAGACGAGGGGTTGCTAGAGATTCTGATGTTTTTTTTAAAGTCATCAGGTGCTCATGCTTTTATGTTCATTGCTCTGACCCTCTGGAATTCTCTACCCCATCCGCTTTGTCAGTGTGCGACCGTGGAGGAGTTTAAAAAAGCCCTCAAGACCTATTTATGGTCTAAGATTAATTTTAATTAATTGATTGTGAATTGGAGCTCAGATCTAGTGTTGTATGGATTTAGTGTTTTATAAATTATTTATGGATTTATATTTATTTATTGTTTACTGTTTTAAACATTGTAAGGTGCCTTGGTTTGAGAAAGGTGCCATATAAATAAAGTTTCATTTCATTTAATTTCATATATTCCTCAGATGATAAAAGGAAGACCTGACAATGGCTGACACCTGTGCCTTCAGCATCAGCTCACTGTCAAGAATTACTCCCAGACTCCACAGCTGTTCAGAAGGTCTCAACTGGTTACTCCTTAGCACAAGGCCAGAGGGCAACCCAGGAGTCAACTTCTCTGCACAATGACACAGGTCCACCACCAGCACCTCAGTCTTGTCAGAATTCAGTCTTAACCAGTTAGCACTCATCCAGTCCTGAATTTCAGCGAGGCAGTTGTTAAAGACTGATAATGCATCATTCTGTTCGGGCACTAAGGCCATATAGAGCTGAGTATCATCTGCATAGCAGTGAAAACTCAGCCCATAATGTCTTATAATGTCTCCCAACGGCAGCATATACACTGTGAACAACATGGAGGAAATCACAGAACCCTGCGGCACCCAACAGGGCAGAGCAAAGGGAACAGAGGTAAAAATTTCTGATACTACCCTCTGAGTCCTGCCTGTGAGGAAAGAATGGAACCATCTGAGGACTGTTCCCGACAGTCCACAGAGCAGCTGCCAGCATTCTAGCAACATCCCATGGTCCACAGTGTCAAATGCTGCAGAGAGATCGAGGAGAACCAAGATCGAAGAACTCCTACGATCTCTCGCTATTAGGAGATCATTTAATACCTGAACCAACGCCGTCTCGGTACTTTGCCTCTTCCTGAAACTGGACTGGAGAGGATCATAGATTTCATGGGTGGTAAGAAAGTCCTCGAGCTGCAACCCGACTACTTTCTCAATAACCTTGCCCAAAAAGGGCAGGTTAGAGATTGGTCTGTAGTTGACGAGACAGTCTGGGTCAAGGGATAATTTCTTCAAAAGGGGCATTATGATAGCCTCTTTCAGAGACTCCAGAAATACCCCTTGATCCAAAGAGCACCAGACTATCTCAGCAAGTACTGGTCCGATCATATCCATACACCCCACAAGGAGGCGTGTAGGACCAGGATTCAAACTACAGCAAGTCGGTCCAAAGCCCTGGGCAATCTTCATGATATCCATGATCACTGGCTGGTCAAAGTCTTTCCAAATAAACTGAGGGCCTGTAACCTCACATCAATCACCGCCATGCTCATTTGAATGTGTACTACAGATCTCTGATCTGACTGATGACACCTTATCATCAAAAAACCGGGCAAACTCTTCACACTTTATTGGTGAAAAGGCTCTCTGACCCCGCAGGCAGGCTGGATTGCACAGTCTGTCCACGGTCTGAAAGAGCTAAGCTCGTCAATTTCTTGATGCAGCTATCCCCTGACAGGAACTCTGCCTTCTTATGGGAGATTTCTGATTCATAGTCCATATAATGGGCCATCAGTCTAAGTCTGTCATCTTCCAGGACAGATTTCCGCCAGCAGCATTCCAACCTTCACCTCACTCTCCTCAGCTCCCTCAAAGCCCCATCAAACCAGGGGAACCAAGGGCAGAGGGAGAGAGGGCGGACATGTACAGGAGCTATGAAATCCAGAGCCCTCAGCACCATACTATTATAGCCCACTACTAAGGCATCTGGTTCCGTGTGCACTCCGTAGGCCAACTCGATAGGTCCAGCACCACCATCAGACCCTCAGGGGTAACTCCCCTCAAAGGGCGGTACCAGATCATCTCCAAAGGGTTTGGTCTCATAAGGGGGGCCATGAAACTGAACCTTATGGAGTGATGGTCAGACCACCCAACTGGTTCCACCACCAGCTCTGTGATCTCCATCTCCAGGGTGAACACCAGATCCAGGGAGTGACCCTGAGTATGGGTAGCAGTGGTAACAACCTGTGTAAAGCCCAACTTAGTCATTAGTTGGAGGAAGTTTTGACCAAAATGCGAGAGTTCATCATCGACCCAGACATTGAAGTCCCCCAAGACCAACCACCTGGAAGGCTCCAACACCAGGTAGAAAATGAAGTCTGCAACTTCCTGCAGAGAAACGTTCTCATCATTGCATGGATGGTAGACGAGTAGAATTCTGCTGCCCACACCTGCTCTCATGATACACTCAAAGGATCTGGGGCTCACCACTGGAACCTCCACAAAGCCCAATTCCGATTTAAAACAAATAGTGACCCCCCTTCAATCCAATCTCGGGTGATGGATCACTGATTACCCAGCTGGAATAGCTGACTCCAATATGGGACCAGCATTTTCATCGAGCCAGGTCTCGGTGATGCAAGACGAGTCAGATGACCCAACAAGATCAGCAATAATTGCTGTCTTGTTCTTTATAGACCTGGCATTGCATAACACCACCCAGGTTGGATGAGAGGCCTTGGAGGACCACTTGCCCACTATCAGTGGAGCCCTTGGGTATGGGAACCAGGCATCGGCAAGCCCCTATCCTGGACCCATTTTGCCCCAAGGCGTCTCCCTGACCTCACCTCCCTTATCCGTCCACTCCGCCCCCCCGGCCGAAGAACCCCACCCCCCTCTGCCTCCTCCATGCAATCCCCAAGGCACAACAGCACCTATAAACCTTGGGTTGCAACGGGGGGTCAGACAAAGGGGTGCAGGTCCTTCAGCCTAGAGGGGGAATAGCGCCTGCCCACAGAGACTCGATCCCAACACATGCTGTCACAAATTTTAATTTTTTTTCTGTATCAGCCACAAACTTGTACAAATTAATAAATCTCTAAACAAAAAACAATAAATAAACTGTCTTAAAACTAAATTAAACCAAAAAAACCCTCCCTCCCACCTCTTATATAACAAGGGAGAGCATTTAACACAAATCAAAATAACACAATTGACCACTCCCATCCACCAAACTTTATATACTTAAAAGGAGTTTGACCAGTCTGGGCACAGAACTGCAATCAGTTTTCCATTTATAAACCACTAAGAAAAAAATGGAACTGATGGATACCCCTCAGGGCTGTCACCGCTGAGGAGTTTATACCCAAACCTATCTCTCACATAGGTGGGGTAATAATTACAGTCACACAAATGTTCTTGCTAGAAGAAAAGAAGCACTCTCGCTGCTTCTCCAAATACAAAAAACAGAAAAAAGAACAGTCTGACCTGGATAATTCTTGGCTGCTCCGCAATGATACCATCCACCTTGCAGCCAAAAGATCACTTCGACTCCTCGAGTTTAGATTTGAAAATCCTCTCCATGGGAGCTATTCAGCTGAAGATCTTCTCAGCCCATTCATCCCCTGAGCGGTTACCGGGGAAGTCAACCCACGACTGGGTCCAGGCAAGCAGGCTCTCCAGCCCGCCTGCCAAGAACCCAGGGGCCATGGACACACTAAGACAGCACCAGAGCCAGCGCCAGCCCCAATTCCCCCTCACGGTAAACAACCCCAGTAAACCGCCCTGGGTTCAGAACAGGACTCAGCTTACTCACCGTGAGCCGACACTCCAGAAAATTAACACCGAGACGCTGCAAGCCAAAGGGCTGGACAAAAAAAATCATTAAGGTCTAACACAGCTTCAAAGTTCCTCCACAAAGCCACCAGCAAAAGTCCCAAGGAGACACAAAGTTGTTAAACAACTCACCAACCCGAAATATTCAGGCGCTTCAAAAAATCCATAGCACAATCCCAAAATGACATAGTCCAGCAGTCAGCTCAATCCCAATCTCCCAGTTTCACTAAAACAGTGAACAACCCTCTGTTTCGGCAGAACTTGACTCCACTCTGATGGGGATCACTTCACCAGCAGCCCAATGACCCAGTTCTTGCGGCCACTGCACAGTCCACTCCAAGCTTACTGCCTAAAATTTAAACACTAAGCAAACCCCATCAAGCATAACCAGTCTTGCAGCTTTTTCCACTTCAGGCACAGTCTAGGCTCGGAGCAATAATCGCTCCTCTAAACAACCTCCACCACTACCAGCTCTCTCTCCTGGCTCTCTGGCTCTCTTCTGGCTCCCAGAGTTAAATGACTGCAGCAGCACACACCCCACAATTCGAGTATGCAAATGAATGCCAGTTCAAAAAGCTCACAACTTGCAGTCTGTAAAACGAACGCTGATGCAAACAGTGCCCGGCGAAATAGCAGCACTGGGCAAAACATTACTAATAGCGGTAAAAATAATAAACTGTCCGCTGATACTATCACTGCTTTGACGCACAACTCGAAGGGAAAACAAAGTCCACAAATTAAAATAAATAAGACAAAATAAACAACTTAAAATTAACGCTGTCACTGAGCTAAAACAATGACTGGCCCAGCGTGGCCACCATCTTGAATTTTCACTAAGATATACATAGAGAATACTGGTTGAACAACCATGCATAACCAGCCTGTGCTGCCACAGAGGGGTTATGATTACATCAGACTGCAAGAGTGAAGTTTTAGTTCAGAACTTGAAATGACTGTTGTGTGTATGTGGCATTGCTGTGAAAAAAAAAAACAGCTGCCTTGAGGATTTCCAGTCATGTGGAACCTTGTTGCACCACAGAGGAGTACAATCACATTCCATGACCTTTGAACGTGATACAACAAGGTTTCAGCTGGCATGGACTTCATGGGTGAAGAAAGATATGCTCCATATAGTCCATGGTGTACAATTTTATTTTAGGGGGGTAACAACAAGGCTCTGTACTGCAACATTGCTTAAAGCAATGCAACACAAGGTCAGCTGATCCTTCTTGTAATTTAATACCTGAGAGATGCAGCTAGAAGAGCTGGCCACTGAGCTTGCCTTTGCATCCCAGAAATAATACAATACAGGCAACTGGGGGTGGTATGTGGGTATCTTGAGGAAGCAATGCATAGCAACTGATTTTACCAGTGCATGGGTGGAGGCAACAAACAGTGCAATGGTGTACAAAACGTATGTTTGTTGTCTTAGATGGGCCAATAAACATGGTCAGGTTGTACACATTTTTGTTATCTGGCTGCACCCCTAATGGAAATACATGCAGAACAAGCCCTCTCTATACACTATAAGCTAATTTATACAGCCATGGTTGTTTACAACAGCACTTACCTTCTCTATTCTCAGTATGAAGAGTGAATTGGGTTGAAATGCCTTTGCATTTGTAGCACCAGATAATCAAAACAAACTCCTTCTTCATATGAGGCATGCTTCTAGCTTTCAAGTGTTCAAGCAGAGTCTCCAGCCAACTAGAACTCCTTGTATTTGCTTTGGTACAGAATCCCCATTTCCCTGTCTATGATCACAGTGTATAAGTAATCAATAACCCACGGGAGGGTGTGTGGTTATTGGAGATTATCAACACCTCGGGTGTGTTGTGAGGCATGAATCTGCAGGCCTAGTGTCCTGAAAGCACCCAGGTTGTTGATTAATCCCCAAGAACCCCACACCCTGGAGTGGGGTATTGTGCTTATAACATGAGGGCAGCTCAAAACAAGGAGAAAACAACATTAAGTTTTTTTTCCCTGTTTAAATTAAAAAAAGTGACTGTATCCTGCCACCTGGAAAAATAGTCCACAACAAATACTCCATATGTCACTGCTTTTATACAGATACAAATGTTAGAAATCCAGTAGTGACATGCTTGCTGACATTTGTTGTGCATACAATGCTTTCTGCTACTGCCAACACTCTGTACTGTGCACCCCCCTATGTTACTATCACTGTCTACAGGTGGGATGGGAGGGCCAGAAATGCTTGGCTCATTCTTTCCCTCTCTCCCCTGTCTCCCTCTGTCACACACACAACCCTGCCATGCAGAACAGTAGTACTTCTCTGCTGTCACTGTGTCCCGTGTGTCTTTCGATCTGTCTTGCAGACACAATGCTCCTGTTTGTCGTTCAACTCTCTCTCCCCTCAGATTCCCCTTGCACAGAATATCGATTTCAGATCTCAACTCAGCAATGAGTGCCATCCTGCCAAGGGATTTCTCTTTATGGAACCCCTAACAACAACTGTGCATATATCAGGGATTAATGAACAGTTACCTGATGCTGTTCTACCAATGAGTGGATTTCAGTACCCCATGTTAGAACGGCTCATGCTCTTTGCTTGCTGTCACCACACTTTTTTAGCTTTTCTTGATTACTGTTTGGATGTACTTGCATTTACTGTTTTTCATTCTTGTGAATATTTTATCCTTTATGTAACTATTCCTGCTAGATTGTGCTAACCTGTTAACTGTGGCTATCCTCCCTGGGACCCTCATGAAACACATAGAAACAAATTTTGTCAGCAGAAAAGGACCTTTAGGCCCATCCAATCTGCCACTTGTAGGGGTAGGCAAAAGTTGTGAATTCTGCTTTCGCGGAACTTCCACGAAATTTCAGAAATTTCTTGGACATTTCTAAACTTTCGCCATTTTCGAAACTGGGATTTTCCATGGATTTTTGCCTGGTTCCACGGACTTTTTGTGAATGCAGAATAATACATATAAACCACAGAATTTATTCTATCCACAGGTTAATGTATTATTTCTCATTCACATCGTTACTCGTAATATAGCCCCCCCCCCACCCCTTGTCTAGTGGCACCCCGCACCTGCCGATCACGGGTCCCAGTAAAGAAATTAAAATAAAAACTTTGATCCAAACCCCTGACCCTGGTGTCTAGTTGCTCAACCAGCCACTGATCATGGGTCCCAAGTAAAACAACCCTGATCCCTTCTGTCTAGTGTTCCCCTCTCCTCGCCCGCCAATTGCGGGTCCAGGTAAAGAAGAAAAAAAAAACTCCAATCCCTCCCTGGTGGCTAGAGGCCCCCCACCTGCCAATCATGGCCCCAAAAAATGTATTATTTCCCTGATGTCTAGCAGACCCCCCCCCAATCCTGGATTCCCTTAATTCACAAAAAAAAACATCCGGCAGTCCACCGCCTCATCGCCTCTATTCCCTGGTGTCTAGTGGACCCCCTCATCCCTGATCCCTTGTAAAAAAAACAAAAAAAAGTAATCCCAATTCCCTGGTGTCTAGTAGGCCTGTCATCCCAACAGTTCATCCACCACCACCCCCCCCCACTCTGCCCCTGAGCTGGCCTCCGGCGCAGTCCTCCTCTCTCCTCCATGGCTGGAGGCCCACTGTGCTCAATGTATGAGTACGTGCTTGCTTGTACAAGCATGTGCTCATTCATTGCAGCTCCCGATCATTACAGCACTGTTCAGTGATGTAGAGAAGGAGAGGGCTGTTCCAGTGGTCTGAGGCCGGGCGGGATGAGGGGGGAAAGGCATTGTGGACCCATTCCCCCCCATCCTACCACTTCTGCAGGTGTCTGGAACAGCCCCTCCCCTCCTCTACCACTGAAAACTGTGCTGTAGGTGACCGGGAGGTGCAATGAATGAGTGCATGCTGGTACAAGCAAGCACTCATTCATTCATTAAGTTCAGTGGGCCACCGGGCGTGGAGGAGAGAGGAGGGCTGCTCCAGTGGCCCACTTGAGGTTGAGATGGGGGGAAGGGGTGGTGGAAGGTGGAAGACTAACTGTTGGGTTGGGGGGTCCACTAGACACCAGGGAACAGGGATTACTTTTTTTTTTTTTTTTACCAGGGATTGGGGATGGGAGGGGGGTCCACTAGACACCAGGGAATAATTTTAATTATGGCAATGAACTTCATAATGCACTTTGACTTGAGTTGTTTTATTAAAGGGTGGGATCATAGGGAGGGGGTCCACTAGCCACAAGGGAGTCGGATGATTTTTTTTTTAATCTGATGAGACCCACAATCGGCAGGTAGGGGTGGGACCACTAGCCACCAGGGAGTGGCCGGGGTTTCTTTTGTTTTATATTATTGGGTCCTGCAATCAGTGGGTGGGGGTGGGACCACTAGCCAAGAGGGAATCTTTATTTTCTGAGGACCTACAATTGGTGGGTGGGGGGTATTAATGTTACTGTT
This sequence comes from Neoceratodus forsteri, assembly GCA_016271365.2. Lineage (NCBI taxonomy): Eukaryota > Metazoa > Chordata > Ceratodontiformes > Ceratodontidae > Neoceratodus > Neoceratodus forsteri. Next base: position 1,056,649,255 of record CM057451.1, on the reverse strand, counting down.
GTTAATAATGTTTTAAACTGCCGGTAAAAAGTCTGCAGAACTGACCACTAACAGTGATCAGTTCTGTGGATTATTTTGCTACAGTTTAATCATTATTAACCCACAGTTGATACATTTATTCTGCCTATTTTAAGGCATGATTTCCACGGAAGTTGTGAAAGTGATTCCCGAAATTTCCTGGAAGCAAAAGTCACACTTACATGGAAATTGCACTAGTGGATTTTTTTTTTCACACCCCTAGCCCCTTGTCACTGCCTATTCCATCACCACTGACCCTAGTTTGTCATACTCCAAGAAAACCCCAGTTTGTCATAGGTGTCACTCGCTCCCCCCTTCATCTACCAAATATGCTCCTGTGCCTATCGGTTCACCCATACCACAGTGACAGGCATGTTGCCAACATCAGCTACGGAGTAGGCAACATGCAGCCTGGAATTACAGCACCAGGCATTATGCCTCCCAGGAGTTGCAGTGCCAAAGTGCCATCCTGGGAAACAATCAGATTTGCCCCCCCCCTCACCCCCTAAGAATATGTATGACCTCCTCTAGGGCGGGCATGCCATAAAGGGCACAGAAACTGTGTCAGAGCCCAACACAGCATGAGTGCAGGGTGATGTAAAATCAAGATCGCCTCTTTCACTCTAGCCCTTTTTGCGGTGACAACATTACCACGCTGTAATGCCGTCACCACCCTGATGGGGTGCGGTGCCTATCTCAATCTTGCTTGAAGCTCCCCACAGTCTTTGCCCCACTACCTCCTCTGGCAGGCTGTTCCAGTCATCCACTACATTTTCCATGAAGAAGTATTTCTGTATATCTCTCCTAAACTTCTCCTCTTAGCTTCATTACCTGCCACCTTGTTCTAGTGCCTTCCTTCATTTGAAATAGACCCTCTACTTGCACCATGTTCACTCCTGTTAGGTGCTTGTAGAGCTCAAACATGATGCTGCATCTCACAAGGTTATCCTGACTGGAATAATTTCAAATAAATTGGTAAAAAATTAAAAAACAGATAGATAGATAAATAAATAAATGCTGTAAACTGACTTGCTGAACTGACATGTGATTGGACTCCACCAATCCCAATTCAGGACTTCTCCATCCTATTTTATAATTCTGTGTGGTATTAACATGTGTTCTAGCTGCTGTATGTATACCACATGCAGTCCTGCCAATACCAATAACTTACTTGTTACTTTGTAAAATGTTTTGGTGTATAGTGATATGAAAGACACTGAATAAAACCAAATTCTGTTCTATTTTACCATGTTTTGCATAGCATATTATTTCATACAGACCCTATCTCAAAATGTTTCCTAGACGTTCACAAAAAAATAAAGTAAATATTACCGCTAGAAAGACATAAAGCTTCTATTCATTGTTGGTGCAGGTAGGCTGCTTGTAACAAAAGCAATGAAAAGTGCAATCAGTATAGACGCTCAACTGATTGATGCAGAGTAATGTTGATTCTTCCAGAGTCAGTCTTTCTCTGAGACATTTTTTTGATTAGCCACTATGAATAGCTGCAGTAATGAGTGATACTAAAGATGCCTTTTTTTATGACCTGGAATGCAGACATTCTTGGCAGGCAAAAGCACCAATGAATTGGGTTGCCCTTCTAAAATTAGGCCCACCCAGTGAACTTAAATTCACATAGCCTATCCATTTAGTGCCTGTATTGATTTTTCTATTCAAAAGTCTATTATGGAAGTCTATGCCAACTTCAGCCTTATGACAAGGCACTACAGACTTCCAATTCCAACAAAATGCCTAAAGATATTAAGTACAGTAGAGTGCAATCAACATTCTTTGATCTTTGATTATACCTTTTAAACTTTCATTTTTCCACCAAATTTTCCTGTCAGTCACAATCTAGGATTTGCCGTCTCTGTGGCAGTGCTGGTAATTTGAAAGTCTCAGTTGATCACAGCTTCTGTAGAGCCGTCTGTAATATATGTTAACAACTACATTCTGCAGTCATCTGTCTTAATACAAAGAGACCTTTCCTATGTTGTGATCAGTGTGTCAGAGTGTGCTATAAAGGCTCTGTCTTACTGTGATTAATAATAACACATATACACCACCACAAATGTTGGAAAGGTCAGACAAATGGAAACTCTGTGATATTCAAGCAATTGTGTTAGGAGATTGCCATGAAAGGCTGGTAGACATTATGAACACAACAAGGGCATGCAGTTGCTGGGGATACTGAGGATGTGAAATCCAGACTGACCTGATCACAATTGGAATGGATATTTCAAAGCCTGATGCATTTAAAGAGCTAGTATTCCCTTGTATACTACAATTTATTTTCTCAAAACTATGCCCCATTGTCACCCACGTAGCTCCATTCAATCCTAGCTTCCAGCCCCATCCTGTCCCATATCTGTCAGCTAGCTCACCTCCACAGTGTCACAGCCACAGATTCTGGCATGTAGTAGTTCATCAGGAGTCTTTACTCAGCTACCTAGTCCTCTAGTGCAGGAAGATGAGTGACCAGTTTGGCAGGTCAGTGTCCGAGAGCATCGCGCATCATCCTGCTTGTGTCAGGGTTTTTTTTCATTTGGCTTCTCCCCATCTTCACGATGCTGGTGACAGGGTGTGAAACGCACATGTGCACACAACTGCAAGGTTGCACAGAGCACCAGCTGGTGTCCTCATACCCCAAGCTGATCTAACCACTTACCACCTGTGGGTACCCAGGTGGCAGTGTTGCAGCACAGCATGTTGCCCTTCCTTAGAGGAAGAGAGTGTTCTCTGGGATGCCTACCTTTTCTCCCCAGTTTAACCCTGATGTTCCAGGCTCATTCTCAAATTGTAGGTAATTTTTAATAACTGCTTTATGGTCCGGCCCATCAGTGTGATAACAGAACTGCTGCTCACAACACCATGGACCTAGGTTTGTGCCCTAATCCTGTCACCAATGTCATGACTGGCAATCCTGCTGTAGTGCTGACAAACTGGCTTATTACTACTAATTTATAAAAGCAGACAGATGTGAGTTATCTGGAAACCATTTTGTTTTTTGCTAATTAGTAGACTTGTTCTATGACAATACTAGGTGTGAAGTGTATGAGAGCATACTCTGTGGAGTCCAACATACAGTATAGAGCTGTAATGTATTTCTTCAAGCCTCATTAAAGTTGTTGCTTCATTGATTATGGTATTGTGACTGGCTAAGATGTGCCACTCACCATACAGTTTGCTCACTAGTGGTGTCACAGTGTTGGTGAGGCATTAATCAGAACAAGACTAGAGCTGTATGCTTCCAGATAGGGTATTGTTCCACACATGACAGTCACGGACAGGGTTATCAGGTATTGCATCTTCTACTTGGCAAAGGAACAATAGAAATACTTCAGAACTATAAAGTAACAACTGACCTGTATGTTAACATTTTCTGTCTGTTAGTTTTGGTGGTGTCGACTGTTAAGACCTCATCAAGTTGCTCTCTATGGTAATTTTTAATAACTGCTTTATGGCCTGGCCCATCAGTATGATAACAGAGCTGCTGTTCACAACACCATGGACCCAGGTTTGTGCCCTGATCCTGGGTGCCCAGAAGGGACAGCACAGGTAGGACTGACCATACGGTGTGGCTGTGTAGCATCTTCCACTATAATACTGCCACATGGGAGGCCACAGATGAAAGTGTAGAGGAAATGGATGGAGCCAGTTTTTCCAAAGAGACCTGATGGATGCAACTGCAAGCTGTGTCACTTTTGCACAACAAATTACAACTCAGTCTGCATCAGAATGTTGGGCTATCATCAGAAGATGGTTGCACCACAAGCTGCTGCACCTTCACTTGCATTCAGATTAGTGAGGCAAATGTGACGCAGCTATGATGCAGCCCCTGTTTGCACCACAAATATGCCTTAATTATGATGCAAGTTTATCTTGCATCATGACATGTCGGTTGTGACTCAGCTATGAAAATACAGCAAAATTAATTGTCACATCTGTGTGATGCATATTTTTGTAGTTTGATAGAACTGCAACATTTTCTAGCACTTTATAAAATACCACTCGGGGTATTGGGGGATGTGAGAAGGAGTGGATGCTGGTGTGTCAGGTGTGCTGTAAACTGGAGCATTATACGCTTGTTCTTTGGAAGTGTTGAAAAAATGGGAAAAGGACACCACAGACTAGATAGTTGAAGTCTCATTCCCATCCATTGACCATTTTAGGTTTTTCTGACAACCCCTGGTAAAGTCTTGGGGTCACTCACCTGGACCACATCTCTAGATGTTGAACCTGCACCTCTTGTGACACTGAAAGGGAGGGCCCTACATCAGGAGAGACCATGAGGAGGTTTCCATTGGGAGGTATTCCAGGGTCCTAGGACCCTGGAGTCAAATTGGATGGTGCAGTGAAAGGAAAATCTTTGGCTGTGCCACCAAGTAAGGAGGAACAATTATATGTTTAAAAAATACACAACATAGGCCAGCTCAGTAAGGAGCAATTGCACTTCCGCCCCCCATGTCGGTGACCTGGGTTCAGGAATAGACAGGGCCAGCTGAGAGAGCAAGGATCAAGCACCCAATGGCAGCTCTATTACCTCAGCATGGGGGAAAACAGCTCCTGCTGCAGGGACTGCCACCTGGTGCTTCTGCTCTGGATCCTGGACATTGAAGGGGGTAGGGGTTAGACACAGTGACCACCTACTATAAACAGACTGTAGTGCCTTTGGTTATGCTTTCTAGAGCTGACTATGAGATCTCACATTATTTAGCCTCCTAAGTGTTAATGGCAGTCCACCCTGTTACTTTAGTTGCAGATTGAGTGAAGTGGATTTTAATGCACCAGTGCTGTTGTTTTCTGAGTTCAAAATATCTGATAGGTTTTATGCTTTGTTGATATTGTTGAAACTTTCTCTATTGCAAGGTTTCCAGCTTAACAGTGTTCAATATATCGGTTGGATCTGGTTTTGTGTTATGGTGGGGAGGGGGTTTGAGGAAGGCTGGCTTCACTTGGGTAGTTCAAAGTGGTAATCATCCTGACCATGTTCACTTTGGTAGGTCAGTCATTAGGACTAGGGGTAGTGTTACACATTTTTAGAGTTTTGGGGTTTGTCTTTTGGGGTGGTTTGATGGTCTTTAAAGGGTGGGGTGTTTTTTCTTCATCTATGGGGAGAGTTGTTTGGGGGTATGTGCTGGGTGGGAGGGGGTGAGGAAGGGGTGGGTATGGGTGTCTGTGACCCTCTTATTTTCTGCACCATAGCTCTGGAAGCGTTACCTGTGAATTGATTAAACCTTACTGCACTCTCTCAGCTGTCCCAGATGCAGAATCTTCATCCAATAGGATGCTTTGAGAGGACCATATACTTTTCTTAGTTGGAATGTTAAAGGCACGCAAGATAGGCATAAATACACAATAATTATTTGTCACCTTAAGCACCTCTGAGCAGGGGTGCCTTATTTGCAGGAAACTCAACTCTGCAGAGAAGTGGTTTCCCTGATCAGACTGGACTGGGTGGGACAGGTATTTAGGTCTGGCATTTTCTGTAAGTGAGGGGATGTCATTATACTAATAGCTAGGTCAGTCCCATTTTGACTGACAGAGGAGTCATGAGACCCTTCCAGGAGATATATTCTAGTCTGGGTCACACTTGGTACTCACCCAGTTGTTCTTGGCTTGGTCTACAGTCCAAATGCTGATTCTCCTCAGTTTTTCTCCCAATTTATTCCCCTCCTAGTTTACAACCCCCCATTACCTATTCTCTTAGCTGGGGATTGGAACCTGGTCCTTCAGTCAGACCTCAACTGCTCGGACACCAAATTGGTTTGCCTGTCCCTGACTCAGCGGGCCCTTTGTATCCTACTGAGTGGGACTGGGTTAGTGGATGTTTGGTGTATTCTTAACCCTATGTCTAGACAATACACTTTCTATTCCCCATCCCATAAGACCTTTTCTAGGATTGATTACTTTCTGGTAAGCTCTTTCTGCTTGCCGGGTATACTGGCAGCAAACATTCACCCTAGGGTCCTTTCCAACAATCCCCCCATTACCTCATCTATTTACTGGGTCCGGGAGTTTACCGAGATACCTTATGGTGCCTCAACGCAGTTATTGCAGACTCCTAACTCTCTATCCCATGTTCAACACTTTACCACTACCTTCCTGGAATCTAAAAAAGATTCTGTGGATAGGGTGGATACTGCATGGGTGACTCTTAAATGTGCCCTGAGAGGTGAGTTCATTTGTCTCTCTCTGCTGTCCGGGCTCGGAAGGGCAGGGCACAACTAGAGGGGCTCCTGAATGATATTCCCTGACTTGTATCATAAAAAATATGGGGACTCCTTCCGACCTACTAGATTCTGGAACTCACTTCTCCCTCAATACCAGTTGGATTGGCGATCCCTATGGAGATCCTGTCATAAGTATGTTTCCCTAGATAGATTGCATCTCATGCAATACCATTTATTACATAACATGTATTGTACCCCCATTAAGCTAACGAAATGGGGTTTCTCGAATTCTAGTACATGTACTAAGTGCTTGCAAGAAGAAGGAATACTCCTTCACATGTTTTGGTCCTGTCCCAAAGTTCTCCCTTTATGGAACTCAATTAAGATGTCTCTAGATCCCCTACTGGGCCTTCAGGAGTATTTTATTCCTGAGGTTTGTCTTCTAGGAGACTTGTCCATGGTTAGAGTTAGAATCAAGAAATACCATATCTCCATGGTTGCTCTCTCTGTTAAAAAAACTTATTTTACATCATTGGAAATACCAATCCACCCCATCTTTCCAGGAATGGTTACATGAAATCATGGCTAATCTCCGAACAGAGAGGGTGATTGCAAGTCTTCATAACAGACTAGCAGCTTATGGTAAATTATGGGATCCTCTCTATTCCTTACTCTCGCTGTCTCACTGAGGACTACACCACATCTTAGTCTTACTTATAGGTTTAATAGACTTATGAACTGAACTTTGGGATATGGTCCTGTTGCTTCTGTAAGGGGTGGGGTGGGTGAGGTGGGCTGGGCAGTTCTTACTGTGCATATGGTATGTCACACCTTGAGCTGCTATAACTGCCCTTTACAAAAGGAAATGTATTAATAACATTTAAATTATAAAAAAAATGATATTCCCTGACTTGTTCCTCTCCAGAGGCCAACTGGGCCAGATTATTCTCTCTGTGGGCTCAATATACAGACATCCTGGCTCAAAAAGCCGAGTTTTCCTTCACTGTATCAGACTGAAATACTTAGATGATGGAGAAAAGGTAGTGAACCTTCTCACCCTCCAGTTACACCAAGCTGAGATGGTCAAGTTCATTCCAGGACATCAGCCTTGCCCTGACTCCCCAGTGACAATTGACCCTAAAGAGATGGCAGCAATTTTTGGCTCCTATTTCCAAAACCTGTATGCTAAGACCCGTGCTTCAGATCCTTCTGCAGAATCCACTTCAGCCTACCTAGATTTTTTTACTCTCCCAATATTAGCCCCACTTTCAGTAGCACATTTCGGTGCCCCAATTACCCCTCAGGTGGCCCCACTCTTGGTAGATGTTTTTAATTCTTGGTTTACAGATGGAGTCAGTGACCCACTTTTCCTGGAAGCCTTAATTACATTAATACCAAAACCTGGTAATGACCCCTTCCTTGCAGAGAACTATCACCTGATTTCCCTACTGAATTCAGATGTTAAAATTCTCTCCAAAATTTTGGCTTCATGATTGGCTTCAGTGATGGGGTCTGTCATTGGTCAAGAACAAGTAGATTTTATGTTTGGCTGTTTTTCAGGGGATCACCTTAGAAAACTTCTCCATCTGCTTTCTACATCTGGAGAGAACAAATCCCCTATGGCCTTGGTCTCCCTGAATGTGGAAAAGGCCTTTAACTGGGTTGCTTGAAATTTTGTGTTTGAAACATTATACCGTTTTGGTGTCCCTGTAGATTTTATCACCTGGGTCCAACTTTTATGCTCTACACCCTCTGTCAGGGTCTGGTGCAATGGTTGTTTATCAGCTCCCTTTCTCTTGCAGTGTGGCACCCGACAGGGATGTCCACTGTCTCCCCTTTTCTTCAGTTTTTATTTGGAACCACCAATATGAAGGCTTTGTAACCTAGTTATTCTCCAGGGTATCCCGATGGGTGGGCAGACCTTACAGCCTATCTGCTTATGCAGATGACCTTCTCCTTCATTTCGAGAATCGTCAGGCATCCCTTCCGATTTTACTTTAGGAGATATCTAGCTTTTCCAGTGTATCCTTTTATAAACTGAATTTCTCCAAGACCAACGTATTCCCCCTTAATTGTAAGGTACCCAAAGTAGATATCCTTGGTCTGGGCCTCTCTTGGGAGCCTCAAATACTCACATACTTAGAAATAAAAATTTCCCACTCGGTCCCAACTATGATTAAAAAAAATTTGCCCAGCTTGCTCTCTGTTTTTAAACTTCATCTTGACAGGTGGTCTGCCTTACCCCTGTCCTTATGGGGACAGGTTAACATTCTCAAAATGAATGTCCTACCTTGATTGTCATATCCATTGGGAATGTTGGGCTTCTACCTTCCTAAGAGCTGGTTTACCTGCCTCCAGAGGCTCTTTAATTTCTTCCTTTGGAAGGACTCTGTTATTCATAGAGCATATATTAAACTGACTGCTCCTAAATTGAGAGGGGGATTATCTCTACCATTAATTTTTTTTGTACTATGGGGCTCAGCATGTTAGTAAACTACTCTATTGGGGCACAAGGACCATGCAGTCTGACCCCCTTATATATAGTTTGCTTTGGCTGGACATTGAAATGGCTTTGGCTACTACTGCGGGTTGCTCCCTGACCAGTCTGCTCTATTTGCAGTCCTCCTGGCTTCCTTGGTCCTTGCGCTCTACCACCATAGAGTGGTCCCTCAAAGCATGGGGCCAACTCCAAATGTATTTATCCCTGTCTTGGATGAGGGCAACTACTCAGTCTATATTTAATAATCCCCACTTTCAGATAGGCCACTGTCCCATTCCACTGTTTTTTTGTCCCCAATTAAGTGCCTGTACCTTGGCTGACCTGCTCCAAGATGATGGATTGATCTCCTTTCCAACTTTACAGGCCCGTTTTCAACTAAAGAGCTAGGATTTCTTTAAATTTCTCCAGCTTAAAGGTGTGGTACTTGCTTTTCTGGGTCCCAAACCCTGGGGCATGATACATCTGGAGGTGGTAGATTCCTTGTTGTCTAAGGCAGAGCAATCATATGCAGTGTCTATGCTATATAAACACCTCCAGTATCTGGACCCTCACCTCCCTTCTGGTATTTGTTATTACTGGGTTCAGGTGCATCACGTGCCGGCTGATGGTGAATTCTGGAAAGCCTCATGGCTCAACTCATATAAATATATCAAGCAAGTCCAGCTTCAGCTTGTGACAAATATGTGCTGGTGGTCATCATCAAGGCCATTTATGTCCAGGAACCCCAGCAGTCTTTCCTTCAAGATGGACTCCAGTAGTTTCCCAATTATCGATGTCAGGCTGACAGGCCTGTAATTTCCTGAATTGTCCCAAGTACAAGACTTGTGGAGGGGCACTACATGTGCCATCCTCCTGTCCATAAGTACACAATCATGAGGCATCAAGGAACACAGAGGATAATATCAGTAGGAGATGGAGAGAAGAGGATCTGGAGGAGGAGGAAGGAAAGACCAGAAGGGAAAGGTGAATGACAGATTAGACAAGGGTTGAGACAGAGAAGGTAAAACTGATGCCATGGGAGGAGAAACTGCTCATGGTTATCAGGGATGGGAGGTAAAAAAAAGGAAGGAGACAGAACTGGACGGAGATGACATGGAAAGGTGGAGGGACCAAGGGGGAGCATCAGTAAAAAGGGAAGGGGAGTGGAAACAGGAAGGGGGATAAAGGTTTCACTTGGGGAAAGTATTGTAATTGATGGTAAGAAGGAAATGCAATGCATCTCAGTAAAGAAAAAGGATGTTATCCCAGGGAGGAAAGTAGGGCATGAAGAACATAAAGAGAGAGGAGGCAGGGTCAGGGGAAGGGGGCTAGTTGAACATGACAAGGAAGGGAAAAAGAGGAAAATATAGAGAGAAGGCAAAATGAAGGGAGCCAGGTGCTCAGAAAAATGGTGGATCAGAGCCCATTCACTGTGGATAGGGTCAGGGCTGAGCTGGATAGACTAAGGGTGGACAAGGCAATATGGCCTGATCGGTTGCACCCCAGAGAGATCATAGAATTGAGGGAGGAGCTGGCTGCACCCTTGACAAGGCTCTTCAAACTGTCCCTGGATATGGGGAAGGTGCTGAAAGACTGAATGAGGGCTGGCATAGTGCCCTTGCACAAAGGAGGTAACAGGGAGCTGAAGGGAAACTGCTGCCCAGTCAGCCTCACATCTGTGGTGGGGAAAGTAATGGAGGCATTAATCAAGAAGAGGGTGGTGAATTACCTGGAAGAGTGTGGCTTGCAGGACAGCAAGAAGCATGGCTTAACCAAGGGGAAATCATGCCAGACCAACCTAATTGAATTCCTTGATTAGGTGACTCAAGTAATTGACCATGTAGGGGCAGTGGACATGGCCTATCTGGACTTCAGCAAGGTCTTTGATACAGTCCTTCATAGGAGGTTGGTGAGCAAGATGGAAAGCATGGGATTTGTGTTGGAAGATAGCAGGCTGGGTGTAGACCTTGCTAGCAGGGAGAACTCAGAGGGTAGTGCTTAATGGGACACACTCTGAGATGGCAAGGGTGAGGAGTGGAGTGCCACAGGGGTCAGTTTTGGGTCTGTTCCTCTTCAACATCTATATCAGTGATATTGTGGAGGGTTTGAGAGGAAGGGTGTGCCTATTTATCGATGACAAAAAAATCTACAATAGGGTGGACACCCCAGAGGGGCTGGAAGACATGAGGAGGGACCTCAAGATGCTCGAGGAGTGTTCAGGAAATCTCAGATAAAATTTTATGCCAAGAAGTGTACTATGATATACCTAGGGAGGAAAAACAAGTGAGCATGGTACATGCTGGGGGGGGGGGATTAAAGAATCAAAGCAGAAAAGGGATCTGGGGATCATAGTCTTCTCAAACCTTAAGATAGGTTTCCAATTTAGTAGGGCAGCGAGAAGGGCCAATGGAATGCTGGCATGCATAGGCAGGGGCATTATTAGCAGAAGGAGAAAGATTATAATACCCCTCTACAAAGCCATGGTGAGGCTGCAGTTAAAGTACGGGGTTCAGTTCTGGAGACCACACTTCCACAAGGATATAAATACATTGTATAGGTTTCAGAGAAGGGCAAAAAAGATGGTGCTGGGTATGCAGGGGAAGACATATGAGCAAAGGTGTAAGGAACGGAATCTGTGCATGCTAGAAACAAGGAGGGAAAGGGGGACATGACTGAAACCTTTAAATATGTAAAGGACTCAATAAAATAGGTAAAGGGGGTCTGCTGAGGAGGAAGGAGGGAGCCAGAACGAGAGGGCACAGCCTCAGATTGCAAGGAAATAGGTTCAGAGGCAATGTGAGGGGGTGCTTCTTCACATAGAGAGTGGTGGAGCCCTGGAACAGACTGCTGGATGGAATGGTGGGGGTTGAGATGGTGAAGGAATTTAAGATGGCATGGGATAGGCCTATGGGACTGAGTATTGGGGGAGGGTGGAGGCAGGTGGGAAGGGGGTATGTGAAAGGGGAGGGTTGGGCAGACAAGATGGACTAGAAGGGTTCTTTTCTGCCATAAAATTTCTATGATTCTATGATACTGTGAGCTGGGGAGAGACTCTGAGCCTCTTACAATAGGCCCTAGCAGTGAGTGTCTGCCTGCTCAGGCTCCAAGGTGGTCCGCGGATGGCCCCTTTGAACCACCACCTCTTTCAGCTGGGGAGAGAATCTGTGCCTTTTACAATAGGCCATAGCAATGAGTATCAGTACAGTACAGTACTCTATGAGCAAAATCATGAAAACAAATCATATTTTTATGATGCTTAGCCTAGCTAAAACTTTTAGTTCAGTCGTAAATTTCAGCACAGCTGTAGTGATCACCTCCTAACACTGGGATCATGCAGCCCTTACCATTATAACAACAAAGAAACTATTATACATTACTGTAAAAAGTATTTTTTAGAAGAGCCAGCCTGTAACTTACATTATGTTGACCAACTATTTTGTACTTACATTCTGTCAAACTTTTGGAAAGACCCTATTTTTAGGAGGACTGATGACATTTCTGAGGCAAACTTAGGGACACTCTGAAAAACTGGGATAGCTGAGTGGTATATTGATTACATATTTTATATGTCTGAAGTTGATATATATGGAAGATATTCAGCCTGAAAGCCTTACCAATTATTTTTTCCTTGCTTAAAAAGAAACAATGACAATGCAAGAATAAAGAGTCAAATGACAGTGAGTTCACTCCCTGTACCTAGAAGGGTTTGTCAGGAGGTCTAAACCTCACTCTCAGGTTCTTGGCAATAATGGGAATGCAAGGAGTCACAGACACATTGCATAAGAGTAATAAAGCATGTTTTTTTACTACCAAAAGGAAAATCAAAGTTGCCCCAAGCAGTTCTTACCATTAGGAACTGGGAGTCAATGCTAAGCATTCCCTGTACCTCGAAGAATCTTCGTATCTCCTGGGGTCTCCAAGGTAGAAGACATAATGTCTTACATTATATACCTAAGGTAATTACCATGGTTACTAAAAGGTAGAAACATTTCTAGTTACGGAGATGATCAGTCCTAGATAACATTATACAATTTTGTTATATTCATCACTTCGTGGAAACAAAGAAGTACGGTTTGTACATAGCCGTGTAGTAATACAAATCATCAGAAGATGGCAATGCCGACTCATATATCATAACACTACAAGGACACAGGTGTCCTAACATTTTGTAAGCAAGAAATACATGTGCATATTAGAAAGTAAAGCGTATAGCAATCATATGCATACTTATCCTGACATCTACTCTTATACAGTAGATGCCCATAGCCCTATATGTTAGTATAACCTATACATAAATGCTAGCTGTCCATGGTATACCTCTAGGGGTACCAATTAGGGTGCAGAGACCTCATGTAACATTCCCCTCCTTGTTGCCTCATAATGGGCAACACAAGCAAAATAGGGAAGTGGAGAGAGAGGAGGAGTCATTTACAGACCCGACTCATAAGCCTTGTAAAGGAATTCCAGCTGCTCATGGTGTAGGCAGAGTGTGCACCGAAGGCAGCAAAGCATAATAATAAGGAAAAATATAAAAAAATGCTTGTATGATAACAAAACCTTTGAAGGTAATCTCTGACCAAGTATTAGTAAGTGCACTTTTAAAGTCACCATCATTATCAAAGTCAAATATGGCTTCATCTGCTTTGGATATATTATTGCTGATGTGGATGAGATGAGTGTCTTTCCTGTCTAATAATGACTTTAGAGATAAAGTCAAGGGATCAATGTGTACATTAAAGTAAGGCAAGTACTCTGAAAGAGTAAGCAGATAATCAGGGTTACCATCAATGATATCAGGTTCAACAAGGGGAACAGGGGTAATAACTGTGTGCTCAATAATAGTTGTTTGATGAGGGACAAAGCAAAAGTTTGATTCATTAATAAAACTTGTCTTGTCACCATACGAAAATTGCCCCAAATTAGTTACCACACAAAATTCACCATCCAAATTATATTGCATTTTCACAGTAGGTAATCTCTATTTCTGTAGTTGTACTGGGCAAGCATAAGACTGTTTGAAAATCTGTGCTGACAGGCGATGAACCTCCATGTAAGACTGGTACAATCGAGAATCATCTGGAGCAGATGTTGAGTCCTGGTGTTCTGTGCTATTGGTGGTAATGTTATCATTCATGGAAAAGGACCAATCGATACTATCTGGGGAATATCCACATACAAGTTTAATAACATCAAATATGTCACATCAACACAAATATACCCTCTCTTCGTACAGCAGTCCATGTGCGGTGAGCCCCATGTGTCCAGAAGAGGATGGAAAACCAGAAGAGGAGGCAAGTCAAGGTGTTCTCTGTAGATGCCTTCATCAAGTTGCCCAATGGAGTGTATGGATGCTAGTTTATCAAATATACCTGTATTGGGATAAAAACGTGGTAAAGAAACAGTAAAAGACACAAACATAGTATACTTAATGGAACATTTCTTAGAAATAAAGCAAGGACCAGTATTAGGGTGCCTGGTCACAAATCCCAAATTTCTAGCAGTAGAAACATTAATAGAAACAGATTGTAACATACATGTGGCAACACAGTTAGGGGATTTGCAGCGAGGACAATACCATTTAGAGATGCATCTGTCATATATGATATCAGGGATTCTTCCAGATTCCAGATCATGGAAGAAGTTACTGATGATAGTGATTATGTATGATCCATGTGCAAAACATAATATTTCATGGGCAATATATTGCTTATCTGCTTCCTTATTATTTTGGGTAATGAGGGCATTAATCTTCTCTTTAGAATCTGTAAATGCCTTAGCAATATCGTGCATATTATATACAGTGTATCTTTCTTCCTAACTAAGGCCATCCACATCATGCAATAATGGGGATATGGTGTCATTGATCATACCAGTTTCAAACTTCTGTGAATGTGATTTGATAGTAGCAATGTCCGCTTTATTCCAGATAGACATTGTACTACCAAAGAGACCAGTAATGGTGCCTGTGGTGCTGGTGACATCAGATGTGTCACGTACATTTATTTTATGACTTTGAACATCTCTCTGAGAAATAGGTTTCCTCCAAAAATTGCCTCTATGCTCAGTGATGTGTACCCCGGCAATAGGGTATTGGTTATGAATCTGAAAGGCTGCTAAGCAATCAAGTTGTAAAGTACAAGAAACAATGATGTGTTAGTAGTATAACACATACCACAGTCTTTCATATTCCAGTAAGTCAAATTAAACAAATCAGGTATATGCATATACTGTAAGTTATTAATAAGTGAGCCAGTTAAAGCAATGGTTGTGAGACCACTACGAGGATCAGGGTTTTGTTTTGGACATTCCAAAAGTTATTTCTCAGTAGAGGGTAACACAGATGGCAGCTGAGGCCACGTTGTATACAGCACAAAATTTCCTGGCAGAATCCTTAGAAAGTGAATCACAATATCAGAGGTCAATTAAAGCAGTAATATTGTATAAGCCTGAATGTCTAAGAGCGGTTTGATGCAAGGACAAGGTACCATTTGGGGATAATTTTGTGTTGGGCTATCTATGGAAAGTTCCCTTGGAGAGTCTGGCAATGGGGAGTATTTGTCTTTGAGACTTAGTTTGCCATTCAATTTGTAGGGTTGATTTATCAGGAGCAACAATTGAGGCAGTGAGGTAAACATCTGAACCTTCCTGAACGTTAATCAGATTGTCTGGGATATTGATGGAGACTCCCTCTAGGGTAGTTGCAGGTGAATCAAGATGAGGAAGGATGTGCTTTACCATGCCTTGGATGCAGGGAATTACTTCTGAGATGAGGAGAAAATGGAACAAGACAGCCATCGTGTCAGTGTATCTGAAAAGGAAAATCAAACATTAGCAAATTAGTGCTATTCTGCCCAATGGGGTGAGAAAAAGTAATTATACTTCTTTATACAGTTTCAACTGGTTTGCATGTAACCATCTGTTAGTTAGTTTGTTGTTTTGAATGAGTCTAATTTGATAGACTTCTGGACTGAGCTTGTTGACAATTAGGTAGGGTCATTCCCACTTATTGGAGAAAGAATGTGTTGGATGTGCAAATCTGAGAACCCTTATCTGATCTCCAACTTGCCAATCCACTTCTTGTGTGTGTTTGTCAAACTGAATTTTAGACTGTTGCTGGGCCTTGCCCATACAATTTGCAGCATACAAATGAGCATATATTAGGTCTTTTCTCAACTTTTCCACATATTGGTCCACAGAAACAAGGTCTATGGTGGGGGTGTGCAGGTCAAACAACAGGCGTTTGGGTAATCTCATAGTTCTGCCAGTCATCACCTCAAAGGGTGTCAACTGGGTGGTGGCTGAGGGTGTGCCTCTAATTGTCATAAAGAGTAACGGCAGTAGGGAATCCCAGTCCTTTGTATTTTCCTCAATGAATTTGGAAAGCATTTGCTTGATCCGTCTGTTGGCCCTGTCTACTTGACTTGATGATTGCGGGTGGTATGGTATGTGGAACTTTTGATGAGCTCCAAGGAGATCAAGGGCTTCTTTCATCAACTCACCTGTAAAACTGGTTCCTTTGTCGGAGTCTACCTTGAGAGGTAGGCCCCACCTGCAGAAAATCTGTTACACCAGGATTTTGGCAGTGATATTTGCAGTGCATGTCTTGGAGGGGAAAGCCTCAACCCACTTAGAAAAGAGATCAGTTACCACAAGGGCGTATTTTTTGTTTCTACTGGTATTGGTAAGGGGGGCAATAAAATCAATCTGTAAGACATGCCAAGGGCCAGAATGTCTTTGCAGTAGCAATGTGGCATTTCATTTGGTGGGGATGGGGTTGTTTTCAGCACAAATAAGGCAGTTGTCTATGTACTGTTTGACATCCTTGGTGACACCAGGCCACCAGGCGGTGACCTTGAGCCTCTGGAGTGTGATTTCTACTCCCTGGTATCCACCAGTGGGGGTGTCATGCACCTGGTACAAACATTCAGCTCTAAGATGATGAAGGACCACACACAATTTGGTAGGGGTGTCATCTGGTTGTTAGCAAATGAGCTTGTCATCTGGGGACAGGTGTAACTTACCTTCATGCCTTCGGTACGGGTTATGGGCAGGCAGATTCTTCTCGGTGACTTTGTCCAAGTCCGAACACATCTTTGAGTTCAGAGTCAGCATGCTGGGCCTCTTACAAATCCAAGATGGAGAAGGGTTCAGGTTTCTTCCTGACAGCTTCAATATGTACAGCTGCTCTGGCCTCTGAAGGGTCCATTATCCAGATGCCCCCCAAGGGACACTTCCTTAGCAAGGGTGTCAGCAGTGTCATTGAAGGCATGATAGGGGTCATGTATGTAGTTGGCTTTAACCTTGTGTACATAGAGTTTGTGTGCAAATTTCTGTGCCAGTGAATGAATGTATGTTACCGGGTCCATGTGTTTCACTGGAGTGCCATCAGAAGCTGTAAAGGATTTCTTCTGCCAGAAAGGGAGAAATTCTGCAAGAGAACAAAAAACTCAATTAGAGTCTGTAAAAATGATGGTATCCTTGGTTCCATGCTGGATGAACTTGAGAGCACAGGCAACCACTACCATTTCTGCATACTGTGAAGATGCTACACTGCAACATTTGCAGATTTTAACAGTGTTACCAAAAGGGTAAACCACAAATATACCCATTCCTGCTATCTGTTCTCCCTGATAATAAGAAGCTGATCTGTCTGTAAAGACTTGACACAGTGAGGTACTCTCAAGTAATTGTGGTATAGCAGGAATGAAATTACCTGGATCTTGTAAATCAGGTGGCTGCAGTGTACAGTCATGGGGTTATCTTTGGAAAAGGAGGCCATGCACCAGCATGGATAGCATTTTGGTTGGGTGAACCTTGATGTCTCTATCCTGGAGAAGGAGGGACCAGTGTGTCAGTCTGGTATTGGAGACTGACCCATCCTTTACTCTGTCTGATAGCAACAAGGTTGTTGAGGTATGGTTTGTATTGATGATCGGGGGGAGCACTCAATGATATACTGAAAGTGCTTGACAGCCCAATAGGTAGCCAGAAGGTTCCTTTCACAAAGGTTGTACTTCTGTTCCACTGAGGTCAAGAGCTGTGATGCATATGCAGTGGACCTTAGGGTACTATGGACCTTCTGGGCCAACACTGCAGAAATCATAGATACATAGACAGTGTCGGCAGATAAGGGCCTATGGCACACCCAGTCTGCCCATTTGAGCTTATAAGTTCAGTTTGTTTTCCTAGAAGTCTGTTGCCCCTTACCCGTGACCTCCAGAATTCCTTTATGTCTATCTCATGCATTCTTAAATCCCGTGATTGTTTCAGCCCCCACCACTTCCTCTGGCAGGGTGTTCCACTTGTCCACCACCCGTTCTGTGAATAAATTCTTCCTCACGTTTCCTCTGAATCATCCTCCCTCCAACTTCATCCCATGCCCTCTAGTCCCGGAACATCTTTTTTGCTTAAAAATAGTGTATTCCTGCACCCTGTTCCTCCCTGTAAGATACTTGTATGTCTCTATCATATCCTTTTTCTCCCTCCTCTCCTCCAGGGAGTACATGTTCAGTTCCTTCAACCTGTCTTCATAGGACTTGTGATGCAATCCATGTGCCATCTTTGTTGCCTCCTATGAACCTTCTCTACCCTGTCTATGTCCTTACGTAGGTATGGTCTCCAGAACTGTACACTGTACTCCAGGTGGGGCCTCACTAGTGTCTTGTATAGTGGAATTATGACCTCCCTTTTCCTGCTGGTGATGCCCCTGCCTATGCATCCCAGCATCCTATTTGCTTTACCTGCTGCCTTGTCACACTGTTTCCCTACCTTGAGGTCATCAGAGATGATAATCCCAAGATCCTGTTCCTGCTTGGTGCATGCTATATCCTCACCCCCCCAACTGATATATTGTGCCAGGGTTTTTGTGCCCCATATGCATTATCTTGCACTTCTTTGCATTGAATTTCAACTGCCAAACCCCTGACCATTCTTCAAGTTTCTGCAGGTCCCTTCTCTATTCTGTCTACACCCTCTGGTGTGTCTACTCTGTTACAGAGCTTTGTGTCATCAGCGAACAGTGAAATTCTGTCTTCTAGGTCCTGTGCAATGTCACTGATGAAGATGTTGAATAGGACCGGTCCCAGCACTGATCCCCTGTGGTGCCCCACTGGTCACTCTTCCCTCTGTGGAGTGACAGCCATTTATACAACCCTCTGTGTCCTGCCACCCAGCCAGTTACCTACCCACCACACTACTGTCCTGCCCACACCCATATTCCCCAGTTTGTGTAATAGTCTTCTATGTGGCACAGTGTCAAAGGCCTTGCTGAAGTCCAGATAGGCCATGTCCACTGCCCTCCCCTGATCCACCTCCCTAGTCACCCAGTCAAAAAATTCAATGAGGTTGGTCTGACATGACCTTCCCCTGGTGAAATCATGCTGCCTTGTGTCCTGTAGTCCATTGACAACCAGATGTGCCACCAATCTCTCCTTCAGTAGTGCTTCCATGATCTTTCCCACTACCAAGGTGAGGCTGACTGGTCTGTAGTTCCCTGCTTCCTCATTGTTCCTGCTTTTCCATAAGGGGACTACATCTGCTGTCCTCCAGTCTTTGGGTACTCCCCTGTTTCCAGTGATCGGCTAAACAGGATAGCCAGAGGTTCAGCCACCACCTCTCTTAGTTCTTTAAGGACCCTGGGTGCACCCATCTGGCCCCATTGCTTTATCAACTCTTATTACCTCCAGTTCCTTCAGGACCCTTTCTCATGTAAAGGGACTTGTGTCCATTTCTGCACCATTCTCACCCTTGTACTCCCTTCAGACCCATTACCTCCTCTTCCTCAGTAAAGACTGAGCAGAAATACCTGTTCAATATGTCAGTTTTACTGTTGTCATCCTCCACATGGCCCCATCCTCCCTTCAGTCTCACTATCCTCCCTTTGCCTTTCTTTTTCACTTATGTACCTATAAAAGGTTTTGTCCCCTCTACCCACTGATTTTGCAATGTGTTCTTCTGTCTGAGCTTTGGCTTCCCTTACTGACCTCCCTGCCTCCATTTGCTTCTCCTGGTACTTCTCCCTACCCCCTTCTGCCTGTGTCTTTTTGTATTGCCTGAATGCAATCTTTTTGGCTTTCACTTTCTTTGCTACCTCTTTGGAAAACCATAATGGTCTACTTTTCCTTTTCCTCTTGCTAACCTGCTTAATGCATAATTCTGTTGTTCTTGTAATCCCCATTTTAAATACTGTCCACTATTCCTCAACCCCTGATTCCTGCCCCATTCCCCTTAATCTCTCTTTCAAGTATCTCCCCATTTTCCCAAAGTCTGCCCCCCTAAAATCCAGGATACATGTTTTTGTGTGGTTTGGTTCTGCTCTTTCTGTGATTTCAAACTACAATGACTGGTGGTCACTGTTCCCCAGGTGCTCCCCCACTGTTACCCCCATCACACTGTCCCTGTTTGTGAGCACAAGGTCCAGTATTGCCTTCTGCCGAGTTGGTTCCATGACCAGTTGCTTGAGCAAGGCACCCTGAAGGGATTCCAGGATAAATCTGCTCCTAGTTGATGCTGCTGCTGGGATGCTCCAGTCCACGTCTGGAATATTGAAGTCTCCAACCAGTACTACCTCACCCTTGTCTGCCATACTTTGGATGGCTAGCATCAGCTCCCTATTTGTTTCTTCCTCCTGGGCTGGTGGTCTATACACCACACCTGTGTGGATGGCTGTCCCCAGATTTCAGATGGAATGGTAGTGCTGGATTGGGGTTAATCAAAGCTGGAGCTGAGGCCAGGGTCTGCTTCAGTGACATCACAGCTTGGGTGTGAGTGGGGCCCCAAGTCCTGGGAACATCCTTTTTCAGTAGTTCATACAGAGGGGCAGTCTTCCAAGCAAAAACACAAATAAAATCTCTAGAATAATTCACCATACCTAGAAACCTTCTAAGGGTGGCCACACTGGTGGGCTACTAATTTGGTCTCCTTCTACAGTTACATAAATGAGGGACTTGATAGGAGGGAGCCCATGGATGTTATCTTTCTCGATTACTGCAGGGCTTTCGATAAAGTGACCCATGGTAAACTTGTGGACAAATTGCTGAATCTGATGTTTTCTCAGACTTTGGTCAGATGGGTTTCATGCTGGTTGGCCAATAGACAACAACAAGTTAGGATTAATGGGGCTATGTCTAATGTAGGGAGTGTTACCAGTTGGGTCCCTCAGGGCTCCATCCTTGGACCTACTTTATTTAATTTATATATCAATGACATGCAGGTCAGTGCAGACAATCTTTTATCTAAATTTTAGGATGATACTAAGCTACAGGGGATAGTATCCACGTCTTCTAGTAGGACCACTCTTACTAACAACATAAGATCTACAGAAGAATGGGCCGTTAATAATGGGATGATGCTCAATTCTGACAAATGTACTGTGTTACATTTTGGAAATAATAACCCAAGACAGAGTTATCTTCTAAATAATACACCCCTTAAAGTCTCAACATCTGAGTGGGATTTAGGAGTTATTATTAATAACAAACTGACTTCTACAGACCATTGCATCAAGGTAGCCAAAACATCAAATGCACTCCTTACCTGAATTATATGAACATTCATCGCTAGGACCCAGGAATGCATTATCCCCCTTTTTAGGACCCATGTTAGGCCCAATTCTGATTGCAGGTCGCCCTTTTGGAACCCATATCTAAAACAAAATAGAAATCGAATTGAGAAAATTCAGAGGAGGGCAACAAAATTAGTACCTCAATTTACTAATGGTGATTACCACACCAGATTATGGGAAACCGGATTACATACCTTACAAACCAGATGAACCAGAGGTGATCTGCTATTATTAAATAAAATTCTAAATTCCCAGGATCTAATAGATCAATGTGGCCTCAAATTCTCTGATAGAAGGATTACCCATGGCTACACAATAAACAGATTTATGTGGCAAAAACAAGAACTAACAAAAGACAAAACTATTTTACAGTAAGAATTCCTAGATTGTGGAATAGTTTACCACAATATTTGGTGGACAGTAACTCCATTCAGTCTTTTAAAAGATGTTTGGACCAGTGGATGGAGTCAAATGGCTCCAGGGTTTAACTTTTTCCACCATAATGGCGGGAGACAATCACGATGGGCTCCAGCCTTCTTTTGTCCCTTGTAACTAAGTAAACCAAGTAAGTCCTGTAATCTTCTTCCAGGTAGGGCTTCTGCCATTGTCTGTTATCCTCAGACTCAGAAAGAGTACCTTCTTCTGGCACAGTTGTGCTTTTTCGGGGTTACATTTGAGGCCTGCCCTCTGAATGAGGGTCAGTAGTTCATCTAAGTGATCCAGATGTTGTTCCTGTGTGGCTGTGGCCAACAAAAGGTGGTCCACATACTGCAAGAGAGACTGGGATGTAGATAAACCCTCAAAGGCATCCATCACATGCAGATGGAACAGGAAGGGGCTGTTATGAAGCCCCTGTGGTAAGCAGGTCCATGTGTACTGCCTGCCCTAAAAGTGAAGGCAAACTTATATTGATTCTTGGGTGCCAATGGCAATGACCAAAAACCTTGGAGAAATCCAGGTAACTAAACCATTGCTGGTCATGGGTTAGTAATCTCAGCACATCTGGTGCTGATGCCACTGTTGGAGCACAACTAGGGGTGACCTGGTTTAGTCTCCTGTAGTCAATTGTAAGTCTCCAGGCACCAGGTGATTTTTTCACAGGCCACACTGGGGAATTTGCAGTGGAAACACATGTCCTGATTACACCCTGCTTGAGGAGTGATTTAATTGTTACCCTAAGAGAAGGCAAGGCCTCGGATGGAAAGGGGTATTGCCTTTGCCTCTCATGGGCTGGGCCTGTCACTTCAATGACAGTATGCATCTTGCCACAATCATGCTTGTTGGTGGAAAATGCCTCCAGATGCCTTTGTAGGATGGAAATGAGCTTTAGGAAAAGTTCATGGTTCTTAAATAAATCTATGACGCCATACTTTTTGTCATTCATGGATATTGTTGTAACTACATGTGAATCAGGGATCATGATAATGTGATACTGTCCCTGAATCTGTATTAGTAATATGTTGGCCAAGTCCACAACACAGCCGTGTGGTGCCAAGATGTCAATTCCAGTTATGCTAGGGTGATAATGCAGTACCATCAGCTGAAAGGTATGATATGCCTTCAGGTGTCCCAGCATCACAGGTAGTGGTAGGGAGCAGTACACAGGTAGCCTACATCCATCTACACCAGACATATTGGTCCTCCATCCGGTAGACCAAGGTGGTGGGTCTGGGTTCTCATCCTGTAATACAGACACTGCCGTGCCTGTATCCAGCAGTACTGTGAGTAGGCGGCCCCTGATCTTGGCCTCTGTGCAGGGCCTTCCATTTGTATCCAAGGCCAGCTTGTTTACAATACAGACTGGGGCCTGTAATAGTCAGTCTGTACCAGCAGATGCATGGGGAAGTTCTTGAAAGAGAGTCTGGGCCTGGTTCCTGTGAACCATCTCTCCATGCTGTACTGATGCTATATAGGGAGCCGCTTCTGGGTTCAGTCCTGTAGGGGCCTGAGAGCTTGAGCTTCTGGTATCTCCTTGGCCTGTGGAGGCCTGCTCTCCTGGTTGTATCACAGCAAGGATTTGTACTGGGACGCCATCTGCTATGGAGTGCACTTTTCTGAGGAGGTCTCGGAGGTTTCGGTTCTCATCAACTCTTTCCCTATATGAAGGGCCTGGTCTTTGTTGTTTACCCTTATTGTTTTTCTGGTGTTTCTTGTTTTTGTGGTAGTTCCAGTTCCCGCCCCAGGATTGTTGTTGGGCATGCTAGGGCTATTGGTTATCTGTGGGAAGGGGCAGTTTCTCTTGGGCCTGCCCCTCCACCGTGTACTGCATCATGCCCTCTGGAATGGTTTCCACAGCAGCTACCTTCTTGGAACCAGAGCTTGAGTCACAGATGTAGAGAGACTCTCTCTGTTTTCTGAAGAATATCGGCAAACTTCTCCATGGTGAGATAGGTGGTTGGCTCTACCTTCTCTTGCACTGCAGAGATTATGTTCCAAAGGAACAAGGTTTTGTACTCAATGAGGTCCACATCAGTGGCTTCTCCTGTGAGTTTTTTTCCTGCTTGGCAGGCCATCCAGAGCCTCTGGTGGATGGTCACTGGACTTCCCATTGCATTCTGGTTCACAGGGTATACGAGCATCACTCCTACAACACCTGAGTTGTGTGCAGTGATGACTTCAGATGCTACTTCATCAAAGGTAGTGTGGATGACCTGTTGGACAGCATCGAGGAGTTTCACCCATAGGCCAGGATTGACAATCTGATGTAGGATCTGGACCTGGTAGTCTGCAGAAAGACTAAGCATTTCACATTTAGCACACACTTTTTCCAAGTGGCAACTAAATTTGTCAGATGGGCTCATCTGACCAATACTGTCAGCTATTTGCTGAACAGAGTGGGCCATTTGTAGGAGATTGCTGGGATGATCGTTTGGAGGTAGGCTGTCTTGGGTGCCCTGCAGGGCTGCCTGAGCTGTGGCTTCAGCCATGTTGCAGACCATTCCATCCTGAGTTGTGGCCTTCTGCAGCATCTGTCTAATCTGAATTTGGATAGTCTGCTTGCTTCTATCGGGTAGGGTCACATTGCTTAAGGCGGCATCAGTCATTTTCTCTATCTATTCCTTATCGTCCACAGAGATAACGGTGATCGCTGGTGCCATTCGGACTAGGCCTGGGCCTGCTACCTCCTATTATGGGGGTCACCTTGTTGGTGTCACCCATGATGGTCATCACGTCATTGAAGACGCGGGGACATGGTGTCATGTGACAGGGATCCACCATGTTGTGGATGGTAGGGTGGGGTCACTGGGCCATAGTACGGGCATGACTGGCTGTTGTAATGAGAAATGTCATCATGTGACGCCTCCTCTTCAGATGACATCGTCAAGATGGGGCTATGTCACCCATCGCCTTGACATGACCAGCCATCACCTTTCACTGATGGTGCAGTTTAGCCATTTTGCATTCACAGTCCTCATGACTAACTTTTGCAACATTTTGATCCACATTATACTGTAACTGCTTCTGTAACACTCTATACGCAGCGCTCAATTCACAATTTTCCCTAGTAGCCACTCCTAAGTCATTATGTACCTGGTTTATCTCATCCTGTAACTCTCCTAACTCCTCACACATCTGATCATTCATTCTACTTAATAAGTCATTCATTTGTAATGCCTGCCCCTTATCCTGTCTTAAACTTTTACACTCCTGCTTCAACATATAAAATTCCTGCTCATTTTCCCATGCAGAATGATGCAAAAGAGAATCATTTTCATTCCACAGTGTTTGAAGACCAAATTCCAAATCCTGCTCTCATTTCAAACATTCAGTTTCCCACAGTCCCATCTCCTGCTTAAAAGATGTGACTTGCAGATCAAGGGTTCAAAACCTTGTTTCAGAAGCTTCCAGAGCAGCTTAGAGAGCCGCAACCAACAGCCCTTTAGCTTCACGCTTTATAGCTGTTTGTCTTTTCTCTGAGTACCGGATTGAAATCCTCAATATGGGGTTTTCAGATTGACTTGCATCCTGAACAAAGTCAGCCCATTCTCCATGGGAGACAAGGAAGTTTGAGACATCGAGTCTCAAGTCTGTGCAGATATTTGATCTGGTGACCATTGTGTGGGAGGGAATGAAAAATCAAACTGTGAAAAAGTGCCGTGTTGTGTATTAATCCACAACAGGTGCACTACTTCACAGGTGTGCTACTGTGCACTTGTGAGCTTGCAATTCAAAACTGTGGTGAACTGAGGTGAGTCGACATTCACCACACCCAGTAAGCAGCCAGACTTTTCAAGTAGTTACAAAGTGGGTGAAAAAAGGGAGAGGTGATGCGGGTGTGAACACCTTCTGTCCCTGTTAGGAAGGGAAAGTTGTAGCAACAAGTGAAAACTTTGCAAACACCAAATTTGCCTGCACATGGTCGTCAATTGTCAGGAGATTTAAACCTCACTCTCAGGTTCTTGGAAATAATGGGAATGCAAGGAATCACAGACACGTTGCATAAGAGTAATAAAGATTGTTTATTACTACCAAAAGGAAAATCACAATTACCCTAAGCAGTTCTTACCAATAGGAATTGGGAGCCAATGCTAAGCGTTCCCTATACCTCGAGGAATCTCTGTGTCTCCTGGGGTCTCTGAGGTAGAAGACGTAATGTCTTACATTTTATACCTAAGATAATCACCATGGTTACTGTAAGGTAGAAACATTTCTAGTTACAGAGATGAGCCCTATTGGCAAAATTAGAGGTGGCTCCTCAGCCCTAGATAACATTATACAATTTTGTTACAGTCATCACTTTGTGGAAATAAAGAAGTACATTTTGTACATAGCTGTGTAGTAATACAAATCAACAGAAGATGACAATGCCAACTCATATATCATAACACTACAAGGACACAGGTGTCCTAACATTTTGTAAGCAAGAAATACATGTTTAAATTAGAAAGTAAAGTGTATAACAGTCATATGCTTACATATCCTGACAACTATTCTTATACGGTAGATGGCCTTAGCCCTATATGCTAGTATAACCTACACATAAATGCTAGCTATCCATGGTGTACCTCTAGGGTCACCAGTTAGGGTGCAGTTACCTCATGTAACATATTCCATGTGATAACAGCGAGTGCAAAACAGGGAAGAGAAAAACTGTGATGGAAAAACAGCGTGGCTACATACAGCTAGCACTCAAAAACAGTGATCACTGAAGCGTAAAAAACAGTGCTGCAGTGACTTTTTGAGGGTGTTGCACCCCACCACCCTTTGTGGGGCTTCACCCCTTACATCCCCCTTACTTTAGATAAACAACTCCAGGGGGAGACAACTCAGGGAGGAGGGAAGCCATATTCAGCAAAATGGCAAGTGCTAGCAATGCCTCATCCCTGAAATGTCAAGTGCTATTTTGCCATTGTGGGTTTTGTCTTCACTGTTTTGATAATAGCAGCAGCTATTGAGGTAATTGAGTTTATGGATTTATGTAAGCAACTTGCCAGGCAGAGAAGGGTGGCAGCAGTGGAAGCCTAAAGCCTTTTCCTGTAGTACCTGTCACAGCCCCACTCAGCAGGTCAGGTCCTCTGCTCCCACAGTGCCAACCTCCAAGGGCAGTATTGTGAACAGGGTAACAGAACAGGAGTAACCCACCTGTCTGTTTTGTGGATCTGAATCACCTTTGGTCTCATCTTCTGGAGGGATTCAAACTGTGAACCTTTTGCTAATGTACCCAAATGTACAGGCTCAGATAATTCTGCTCTTCAGGGAAATGCCAGATGTCTTTCACCAAGGGCACCTAACCAGGTACACAAAATGAGCACTTAGAAACTCTATGAAAGACCATAGATAAATTCTTACCTTTTCCCAGTTTGGTATACCATTAAGCTTATGAACAGTGTTGTCACAGTCTTAACCAGCCATGCATCACAGGCAAAAAGGAAGGACTTGTAAGACACAGGCAGTCTCTTTAAAATAAGACATGTAAAATGTAACCACAGAACAATATATCACAAAACATACAATCACTTAAACGGACAAGGTAAAATACAACATAAACTTCTACCACAGTACACTTAGACTTGTCTATCTAATGTATACCTTCTTACAGTGCTCTAGTTTGCTGTTGTTTCAAGAGAGAGTCCAAACAGGAATGTGTCAGTAAGTGGGAATACAGAATACAGTTTAAACCCTGTGTCCCCACCCCTTCTATGATGGCACCTAGCTCCTACTTCTAGAATATCAAACATTATACAACTAGGATGTCTTATCACTCAGGTAAATTAAATAAGGTGACATCAGCAAAAACTAATTTCTTAAATGACTTCTTTGATCATGAGTGGTTTCCTGCTTTTTCAAAGACATCAGAGAACTTTTATAACTCTGCAGTTTTCTCACTTAGCTGTCAGAGTTTTCTAACATCAGCTGAAATTAACTGTTGTTCCTCTAAACGTCATAAATGTTTATGATCTCTATCCTGGCAGCTGGTCAGCTGCAATTAAGTCAGATAAACAGGAGACTCTTAATTTTGTCTCTCTAGTCTTTAACTATTTCCTGGCTTTCAGGTTAACATCTTGTAGCTGAAACCTTGGGGCAGCGGGGTCATACCACAGGCTGTTTCATGAGAGACACTCAATAACACATTTTTATATTACAAAAATTATAGAGCGATCACAACCAGCTGGTCAAACATCATAGTACCTACTTTATGCAGCAGAAAAGAAAACAAAGTTGCAAGTCCGGTTCAAATCAGCAGTACAATATTGTACTTTAAAATCAATAAAAGTACAACTTGCCTTAAGCCATCCTGCTTATTGTTTAATGCTGTCTACAAACACGTAACTGAAACACTAATAGCCCAGTCACACAATAATGGGCTGAAGTTTCTTACTCCACAGCAGCAACAATGAATCATCAGATGGACAAACTTTCAGGCTGACTGTAAGGCAGTCTGCTGCATCTAGATGCTTCAGCATCTGTAAACATGTGGATGCTGTAGGAAGCTCAATTTCAGAGCCAGGAACAGTGGCTGCTCTGATACTGATCTCAACAGTTTCACATGTATTAATATTAACAATGCAGTGTATGTATTGTTTTGGTTTATGCCCTCTTTCATGCTCTGCAATGCAATCACTGGGACAGCCGTGGGCACCCTACCCTCCTAAGTTCTCCCCAACTCCTACTGGTCAGTAGCACTTACCAACTCATGCAGTGTGGCCACATTCCAAAATGCTAACTCATCTTCTTCAGTGGCCACTGCTCTGCCTGTTGCATGGTGTTCCAAGATGTAGGATGAGATGATTCACCATTCCATTTTATAAAAAGTTGTAAAGTGACATTTTAATGCTGCCTTGCTACCCAGTTTAGTGCATCATGACTCCACAACACCGGTGCACTCACTGCACAGTTACAGCATTGGATCATGATTGGGAGTCAGAGTCAGACAGCAGGATGGATCTCGGGATGCTCATACAATGTCTCCAAGACTTAAGGGAAGGAACCCAATAACCCAACATCGATGACTGCGTCCAGAACCAAAAGAGAAACCAAAACCTAACAGCCAGAAAGTGCAGCTGCAATTGTGCAGAAGTCCTAATGTGACTTGTCTTCCAACTGAGCATGTATGGCTGGCTGGGCACTCTAAACCACATGCAAATTATGTCACCACTACATCACAATGGAACTCTGCGGTGCCACCCACTTGGACCACAGCTGAGACTCAATGACTTAGAAGTGCCTTTATAGAACTAGCTGCAGTTTCTGCATTTAAAAACCACTCAACAATTTGCGAGCCTGCAGCTTCTACATATATATTATTATACATCCAGCACTACCCACCTCTATGAGGTATACCGTTAGAATGGTGACCAAATTTTGTCACCCCGAGTAAGTTGCGGCAACAAGAGTGATGATGAAAGGGGCAATCTTGATTTTAGATCACCCCATCATGTTCCCTTTGTGCCCACATGGTTTCTGCCCCCTCCAGGGCATGCCTGCCCTGGAGGTTGTTATATTCATTTTTGGATGGAAAAGGGGCAAAGCCCCCCACAAAATATTACTGTTTCTCAGGACGGTGCTTTAGTACTACACTTTCCGGGAGCTGTAATGCCTGGTGCCCTAATGCCAGGTGGTGTATTGCTTCCGCCCATATCAGCATTGACAAAATGACTGTTGCACTGATATTGGTGAACCCTGCTATGAAAACACCAAGAATAACAAATCTGGACAGGTTTTCAAATGACTCCCTGAAGACACTGCTGTGAAAAACTGGTAGGAGTTGGTAGGGTCCTGCTGCTGTTTCCCCTGGTTTCCATGCTGAGCATGGTGAGAGTGCTGCACTGTTTTTCATGAATTAAACTATGAGTATTTATGTCCAGATTTGTTGTTCTTGTTTTTTTCATAGCAGTGGGTGGTGCTGGATTTCTGGGTGACTGCACTGTTTTGTTCATGGAGCACATCCAGCCATGGGGCAGTTTTAGCATTTTGGGATATTATTATACATGTCTGTGCAGTTTAGCTCATTAAGGGTCCTGTGATCACAGGACCCACAGGATGGCTAAATCTGCCACTGACTTTGTCTGAGTTTGTGTGTTTGTTTACTTAGCAACTTATTTATCAGTTTTTGGGTATGCTTAAAGAGCTTTTGTACTGCCTAAAATTAGTATTAGTTTTTAAAAGCAGTCAACTATTGTTTTCTATATCTGAGGTGCTTTTTCTTCTCCCTTTGGGTATTAAGAAGATTTCTTACCTGATGTTAGTACTTGATCTGTGGACCAGCACTCTGCCTGGCAGCTGACATATCTAGTTCTACTCCCCAGCTACATCATCAGTATTGTGACCTCACTGACTGTGGCATCACAGCTACTCGGGCAGATGCCTGTGCTACCCCTGAGGCAGTGCTTCCTTCAGGGAGAGTTGCTGCCCCTGAGACAGCACTGTGCTGCCTCATGGTGACTTTTAAGGCAAAAAAGTTGCATTGCTGGTCAGTCACCAGTGATGTCACAGTCAGTGACAGTGCTGATGACGTAGTTGGGGGAAGAAAACTAGATACGTCAGCTGCCAGGCAGAGAAGTATTTCACACATCCAGCATAATACTGTCACATAGAAAACTTTATAATGAGCAAATGGAAAAAAAATTACTTCAGAAGTAAAAGTTACAACTGACTACTTCTTAAAATATGTAACATTTCCCTGTCAGCTATTCTTTGTTCTACTAGATCTCTATATAAAGTGTTTTTTTTTTCACCCAGGCTCTAGTGCACTGCCTTTTTGCTTGCTTTTCACTGTATATTAGGAATAATTACCATCATTTTGTATTTTCCTATGGAATAGGTCAGTTTCCTTTCGTAATTCCTCTTCTTCTTGTATCTATGTATCTGGAATTTGCTGCTGAGATGCTCAGGAGTTATGTGATTCATATATTTAAACATACATGTTGCTAGATGCACATGTATTTGGAAAGACAGATGAAAGCACTTTAACCTTACAAATGTGAGTCGGTCCTGCTTCTACACAGTTGTATAGCAAGGATGACTGAAGTGCTGGGAGGTCAAAGCACTTTCTCAAGGCCACACTGTGCATTAAGGGCTATGGTAGTAATTAACCTAGGAGTCTTTCATTTTATAAATCACTACTGTGCCCATCAGACCCTACTGCTTTCCCACAAGGCAGCTTGTATTTACCAGCAAAATAAATACAAGTACAGGACCAGCAAAGACTCTGGATTCTCACCTGAATCATGAAAATTACATTCTCCATCTTCAAGAATAGTATATTCTATTTATATAACAAGAGCTGCTAGAAAGTGAATAATATTTTAACAAGATAAGCAAAAAATGTATATCATTAATGCAAGAAATTCTGTCCTTAGGGAAGTAGGACACATTAATATCCAACACATACTTGACATTGTAAGCAGGGCATACAGTATGTTATCTGTACTATTCAATTAAGCTGAAGGAGCATGCATCCTTTCAATTACAGTACCTTTAGTTTAAGCTAGACTACTGACTATTACTTTTGGCATCTGAGTTCAATTTTTGTATTGGGGATACAGACATTTGGAATTGAGGGCATTGGTTCTCTGCTGCTTGGATAAAAAAAAAAAAGCAGGGGACCATCAGGTTATCCATCTGTACTGTATAAAGAAAAAGTGGTCAAAATAATGAATTCCTGAGAATGCTAGAAATAGAGGTTTTGTTAATTTTTGTCAATTGTTTCAAATAAGAAAACAGACTGACTTCTTCTGCAAAAAGTTCTCGTTAATGATATTTTTTGTAATGGTGCTCACATTGCTGGTTTAAGACTGTTCAAAAATCTAACAATGAGTCCAAGATGCTCTTTCCGCTATCGGTAGAAAATCAACAACTCAGATCTTGGGGAAACTCCTGATGACAATCCAAAGTCCACAACAGACGCAAGTGAGCTCGCTTCAGTAGTTGCTCTGCATTCTTAATATCTTACTACTGTAAAAGCCTACATCAAATAAATATGGGGATGGGGGTGGAATTTTATTGCCCACAGGCCCCTTCATTTGGCCCAAAAAAGCTTGATTATGCATGCTGTCTGTGACAGCAAGAGCTTGACTGAGGGCTCTGTAATTTCCCTTCTGTGCATTGGTGCATACCTGAGCTGAGGAGAGAGAAATTATTATGTCCTGATGGGCCACTTGGTGTTTATTGTCAGGCTACTACCACTGGTTAAAGAAACAGCTGGCAGTTAGGGCACAGCACACTAACACATTGTCTTATATGTTATATTGTATATGCCTTTTGTGAAAATGTCCTGATTGTCATTACAGACATAGCCTTCACCTCCACTCTTTCTAAAGCAGTCAGCTAGGCTCAACTAATTCTGGTCAGATCCACCATGGCTGCATAATGAAGTTAGTGAAGTTGTGTGGAATTGTTAAGGAGGTATGGAGAAACAGCACAATGATTTGTAAGTAGTAAGATTTGTTTTAGTTTCTGTTCTAAGGAAGGCATACACATTATTAGGAACATACAGTATATGGAGGTGAACATTTTAATGGAAGGAATAGGAAGCTTACAAAAGAACCCGAGAGCAAATGCCACTGATGTATGTGTTATCCCAGATGATATTGGCCAGACAGCCACATTTTAAAGAAAACACAATTGCACATATCCCAATAATGCAAAACATCAAGGGAAACTTATACAAATCCCCATGACGGTACAGATGGTGACAGTACATAAAAAAGTAATGGCTGGCATATATTCAGCCTTGGGATTATTTACACTTTTTTTTTTGTTTGTTTTGTTTTTTTAAGAAAAAATGGGGTTTGTCCATGAGGTGGTATAAGTTATATTTAAGCAATGTGTTGATGTCAGGAAGTCAGGTGTAATAATGATGGACTGTTAGAGAAAATGTGGTATTAACTTTCAGAGGGGTCACTTTTGATAAGGGCAAGGTAGTTAAGCTTGTAATAATGGGAATATTAGGAAAGTATGAGGTCTACGCAGAAGCGGAGTACAAATATGCACAGTTTCATAAGTATATGCTCAGACTGCAGGTAAATGTGATATGCAGGTTTGTTTTAGAAATAGGTAAAAATAGTGATACATACAATTAATAGAAATAATAGTTTAATTAATAATAGATAATTACATAAACACATAGATAGAGAGAGAGAGACAGAAACACAGACAGAGAGACAG
Organism: Neoceratodus forsteri; assembly: GCA_016271365.2. Lineage (NCBI taxonomy): Eukaryota > Metazoa > Chordata > Ceratodontiformes > Ceratodontidae > Neoceratodus > Neoceratodus forsteri. Next base: position 1,056,616,416 of record CM057451.1, on the reverse strand, counting down.
GCAGAATATGAATGGCAGTGAAGTACTGAAGTGACACCAACCCCACCCCAACCCCTCAGACGTGGACAGACATTGGGGTGTGTCTTTGGGTCATTGCTCATAACACTCAGACCATTTCACTTCACCCTACTCTGCAGACACAGACAAAAGTTGAGGTGTGCCTTGGGGTTTTCAAACTTTACACTCACCCCATTCCATAAGGAAATATGCTGAAATGGGTACAGTATAAGAGAATGGAGTGAACTTTGGGGCTGAAGAGTCGAAGGCACACCTCAATACCTGTCACTGGCTGCAGGGTAGGGATGGGGGTGGAATGGCATGAGCATTAGTGTTGACAATCCCAAGTCATACCCCTGATGCTTGTCAGTCCCTACAGTGCAGGGTATTATGGTCAGAAACCCTAATGCCCTAGGCGTTTCTTGGTATTTTCACTCAAAGTTTTCAGCATGGGCTTTTTGTGACCCCACCGCATGAACATTGACACTATCAGTTCATTAGCTGAAAGGAGATTTTGCACAGCGACTGTGTCATTTGGCACCACAGGTGCAAAAAACACATTTTGAACAGGATGTAAAAAATGACAGCTGTACATTTCTTGCTTGTCGTGTACGCAATGTATACCATTGATGTACTGAAGGGCCACATTATCATTAAAATGCCTCATCCTGACCCACCAACAAAACATATTTAAGTCCTTTAGTCTTTTTTCATAGGTCTATGCTTGAAGGCATGGCACCATTTTAGTTGACCTTCAATTTGCCTACACCCTTTTTGGTGTCTTTGCTGAGAGGCTGAGAGGGGACTGGAGTGGAAGCATACCACCATTGCTCTAAATCCAGTTCAGCATCAACAGTTCAGCAGACTACTAAGCAGTCCTCATGAGGAGAGGGCAGGATGTAAGAATGGAGTTGTACATGATTCACACACAAAATCTGGGAACTAGCGATCATCGAACAGTATGGTTCACAATAAACACAGCAATAGAGTCAAGCCATACAAAGGCAAAAGTACTGGACTTTAGGATGGCTGACTTTGCCAAAATGGGTGAGTGCCTAAGGAATGCACTAGCAAATGGGCAGGAAGGAGGGGTGGAAGAACAATGGGGAAAAATAAAAACTGCCAACACAGAGGTAACAAGCCTTTGTGTGAAGCAAATACACAAAACAAAAGCGATGTACGAAACCACTATGGTTCTCAAAGGAAGTGGCAGTGAAGGTTCAAGAGAAAAAGAAAGCATTCAGAAAGTACAAGGAATTGCAGAAGGAGCAGGACAGAGAACTGTATCAGTTAAAGCAAAAGGAGGCTGGGAAGGCAGTCAGAACAGCAAAGGCCCAAACCAAGGAAAAGATAGCCAACTCAGTTAAGAAGGGGGATAAAACCTTTTATAGGTAAATCAGGGAGTGAAGGAAGACCAAGGGAGGGATAGTGAGGCTTAATAAAGGGAGGGAGGGTGGGCAGAGGAGACTGTGAAAAGGCAGAGATACTAAACAAATATTTTTGCTCAGTATTTACAAATGAAGAGGAGGTACATAAAACAAACAATAGAAACACTCTGGATACAGAAGTTGATAACAGCCCATTTACAGAAGAAAGGGTTCTGAAAGAACTCTTAAAACTGAAGGTGGACAAAGCAATGAGGCCTGATAGGATTCATCCCAGAATTCTAAAAGAACTAAGGGTAGAACTAGTGACACCACTGACTACCCTTTTTAACAAATCATGGGAGGATGGGGTCGTACCCGAGGACTGGAGGAGGGCAGATGTGATTCCCCTTCACAAAAGTGGGAGCAAGGCAGAAGCAGAAAACTACAGACCTGTTAGTTTAACCTCAGTGATAGGGAAAATGATTGAATCACTTGTGAAGGAAATAATTGTCGAGTATCTAGAGGCCAGAGGGGTACAGGACCCTAAGCAGCATGGATTCACGGCGGGAAGGTCATGCCAGACAAATCTGATAGATTTCTTTGACTGGGTGACAAAGTAGTAGATCAGGGAGGGCTGTGGACATGGCCTACCTAGACTTTAGCAAGGCATTTGACACAGTCCACATAAAGATTAATATACAAGTTAGCCAGCCTGGGAGTGGGTCCCAAGATGACAGCCTGGGTAAAGAATGGGCTGGAGAATAGGACACAGAGAGTAATAGTAAATGGAGTCCACTCAGAAGAAAGGAGGGTTACTAGTGGGGTACCCCAAGGTTCAGTATTAGGACCGGTCCTCTTCAATGTCTTTATAAGCGACATTGCAGAGGACTGGAAGAAAAAGTATGTCTCTTTGCAGATGACACAAAGATCTGCAACAGAGTTGATGCACAGGGTGGGGTGGAAAGGATGAGAAGGGACTTGGCAAGGTTAGAGGAATGGTCAAATGTATGGCAGCTTAGATTCAATGCTAAGAAGTGCAGGTAATGCACCTGGAAACAAAACCAGGGAAGAGTACACAATGGGGTGAGATACTAAACAACAAAAATGGAAAGGGACCTGGGGGTAGTCATATCAGATGACCTAAAGGTGGGCAAGCAATGTGAGAGGAAGCAAGGAGGGCTGGGGATACTGGGATGCATAGGGAGGCATCAATAGTAGAAAACAGGAAGTTATTATCCTGTGTACAGACAGCTGGTGAGACCCCATCTGGAGTACTGTGTGCAGTTCTGGAGACCCAGTCTCCCAAAGACATAGACAAGATGGAAGCTGTCCAGAGGAGGGCAACTAAAATGGTGCAGGGTCTGCACCAGAAGACATATGAAGAGAGACAAAGGAGCTTAATATGTGCCTCGAGGAAAGGAGGGAGAGGGGGGACATGATGGAAACGTTCAAGTACCTCAAGGGAATCAACAAAGTCCAAGAGGGTAGCATCTTTCAAAAAAAGAGGTGTGCAAGAACAAGAGGGCACAATTTGAAGATAGAGGGGCAGCTCAGAGGTAATTTAAGGAAGTATCTTTTCACAGAGAGGGTTGTGGATGCATGGAATGGCCTTCCGGAGGAGGTTGTGGAGTCAAAATCAGTGGTGGAATTCAAGCATGCATGGGACAGTCATAAGGCCATTCTAGGGGGTGGGGGTAGGAAGAAGTAGGCTGCTGGTTAACTAGGATCTGCAGCTTATCCAGCAGGTAGGGAAATGGGCAGACTGGGTGGGCCAAGCGGTCCTTATCTGCTGTCAAATTCTATGTTTCTATGTTTCTATGGCATACTGACAACCAAGACACAGACACATATGGACTATGAGGATGTGGACTATATTTGTTTCTTGTCAACAGATTTACACACACTCATCTGAGCAATCAAATTTCCTGTTTCTGGTTATTACTTTCTACAAATGTGCATTTACTGTACATGGGAGCAGAAGTTTCAGTTTAGCATTGACACATTCTAAAGTGGAGCACTGTATTTGGGTGACATACAAGGGTAACACACAGTTGCGCATGTGAGTTAACCCAACTCTTCAAATATACAGACATATGAATTTACCAGCAAAAACAGACCACCTGGTCTATCTAAGTCAGCGCAAGTATTCAGCTAGCACCCCTAGTTGCAGCTGCCCCCCCCTCTACTTTGTCATCCCAATGCCGCTTCCACTTCCCCACCCTCACTTTCCCCATTCCCTGTCCCAGGCCCTTTTAAAGCTGTTCACAGATTTACATGATGCCACCCATTCTTTCTGGTAGTGCATTCAATTTTGCTACCATGCTGTCTGTGAAAAAGGGTCTCCTCAATTCCCTCCTAAATCTTCTCCCCTCTATTTGTAGCCCATACCCCTGGTGTCCTGCCCCATCCTTATTGATTCCCCTCAGATACTTGAATGTCTATATCATGTGCACCCTGTTCCTTCTGTCCTCCAGGGAGTACATATTCAGGTCTCCCAGCCTGCTCTCATAGTCTGTCCCCTCCATTACACAAATCATATCTGTTGCCCTCCCCTGTAACCCCTCCATTAACATGACATCACGCTCCAGGTATGGCCTTGAAAACTACGCACAATACTCTAAGTGTGGCCTAACTAGTGACCTGTAGAGGGGCAAGATTACCTCTTTTAACCTGGACGAAAACACCCTCGCTATGCACCCCAGCATTTTGTTCACTTTTGCAGCAGCTCTCCTGCACTGGGCAGAGTTAGTCATGGTCTCTTTTACCATTACCGCAGGTCCTTCTCTTCCTCATTGATCCCTAGCTTAACCCCACCTAGCCAGTATTCTCTTCTGAAACACAAAGGGACAAGATTTACAATGCTGGGTGGAAAATGTATACATCACGATATACTGCACAAACTGACAGATTGGCAATTAAGTATGGAGAAAAATGAATACATTATGATACATTGAGTGGTGTGTTCACTCTGCATGCAAGCATTCTGGTCCAGATACATGCAGATGCAGTATACCGTTTGGCTGTGAACACTTTGTTTTGCTGTAGTGGGGGAAGGGGTTGTCTTGTTGGTGCAACATAGGAGCTTTGTTGAGTGTGTGGCAGAGTCATATTTGTAGTTTGTGGGGGGTTGTGTATATTGGTTGGTGGGGGACTCAAGCTGACAACTCAGCCTGTCTGATTGCATTCCTGTCTTCAATAAAGACATAAGGATCCTGTCCACTGTAAAATGCCATAGTAAAAATTGCAAAGGCTAGAACCTAGCTAAGGAGAACTCAATAAAATACACTCATACTGAGGATAGAATCCATAGGAAATGCAGCAGCTAAGCAGTGTTCCTCAACAGTTGACTGATCATCTTACACAGTGATCCCATTTGTTCAGTTTGCCCCTACACCACCACCATACACTAACACAAGTAGAAACCATGCAGCCACTGGCAGCACTAACACCAATCCAATGGGAAGAATATACCATTACAGAGCAACACTAAAACATATTTCAAAGTTACTGTCAATATGATACTAGCTACCAGAAGAAATCATGGAGAGGGCTCATGGAAATCACATGAACACAAACCATCCTGATGCATGCACTTTAGAAAAAAATGGTCCTTTCCAATGTGTAATAGTAGAGAGACAGCTTGCAGACAGAATAACTGCTGTTGAGATCCTGCTGTGTAGTCTTATGCAAAGGGAGAGGGGGAGGGAAAAGTGTCAAGTGGCATTGTTGAGGCAAACACTAACTTGTATTACAAATAGATGAGCTCCATGATGTTTCCAGGCTAGTCTGTATAAAACATTCCAATTCTGCATATTTCATTTTATGGTTTACTCTAACAACCTATAAGGTGATTTTTTGCTACTTAGAACTGGTGCAAAAACTGAAAGGGATTGAGCGGAATAGCCAGATAAGTGCAGATACAACCACTGTAACAAGTGACATGATTAAAACACACACACACACACATATACACACATATATACACACATACCAGAACACAGCTGGACAAGGTACCAATACTGTATCTAAAAAACTTTATTGATTAAACTCACCCAAAATCTAGCAGTGTGCTTCTCTGTAAGCAGTATTCTTTCTGTGGCTGACCTGCAACAGATCCTGTAACAAGACACTAGCCTTTTACAGGGGCGATTAGACATCATATCAAAGGGCACTCTGGGAAGACTGGCTGGAAGAAGAGGCCATAAAGGAAACCAGAAGGGCAACCTCCAGGGGCAATAAAACAGCCATGGAAAGTTTGAAAAAAGAATTCTCACAGCCAGAGGAAAAAGACACAATGGGAAGAGGTTAGAACAAAGAAAAAAAGGATAAAACATATCTTTTTCTGATTTTAACATGGAGCTTTCCTTTAATTACTTCCCCAGGCAGCTCTGATAGTTGTTCCAACATGATAGATCCACCTCATGCCCCTCCCACATGAATAAAAAAAAGGTGGGGGTGGATCTTTAGGAGCTTCTCGGGCGGAGGTGGGGGTGTATCTTACTCCCCTCAAAAAACTAATGCTGCCTCCCACTTTTCAGGTTCCAGTTCTTGTACCACCCATTTAAGAAAGAAAATAGTACCCTGCAACCATTGACTAACATGAAAGTGTATTTATTTGAGGGTGGAAAACATTTCTTGGAGGAGGAGGGTAAGGCAGAGGAGACTATTTATACCTTCAGTCAGTTCCACAGACAGAAAACATGACATCACTCCTTTTGTACACGCAAAACGTGTGCAGGATCCACCTATTGCAGCTGTAAAAATGAAACTTCCTCAGATTGTAAACAAAATCATAGTAAATGCTCTTTACTTTTATAATTCCCTTCTTACACACATACACTAGCTAAAAACAATAAAGTACTACTCATAGCTTTACTTTCATCAAACTCCCCCTTCCTATCTTTATCTGTCTACCTGGAAAATCATTGCTGATTACCCAGCCCAGATAAACAGAATCCCAGGCTTTAGTAAGACTGTCTGTTGTTTGTGTTTTTGGGGGGAGAGGTGAGCATTCTGACAGTAGACTTCTATAAAAGTTTCAACTGTGCATAGCATAACAAAAAAAACATTTCATCTATGGAATGTATGAAAAGATAAATGATTGGTGGGGATGGATTACTTTTTACTAGTCACTCACTTTAAGTAAAAGTATACACCTTTTTTTAAATATAAAAAAGCTGGATTTATTTTAAAGATTTATGAGTATCCCAATTTAATAAGTACAATAACACATATCAAGGTGTGGTAGGTATGTGATAACATCACTTCCAGGTGCTGAAGGCACTCTGCATAAACATTTCATGCCTCACAATGCACCTGGGTATGTGTTCATCACATAACTACATACACCCTGTTATGCCTTATTGTTTATGAAGTGCTAGAATCCCTCAGGCACAGCAGAGCAACTTGGCATCTAAAGATTTCTAACACTAGCATATTATAGTGTATGATGGAATGTTGTTATACATAAAAATCCATCACTTTCAAAATGTTGCTGGGCTGTAGTAGGCACATCATTGTAGCTGTTATGCTGCACTAGCTAAGTACAGTAGCTACTACAGCATAACAACATCGAACATGATAGTGCATGTGCATTGCTCAACCAGGAAGCGGCCTGGTGGTGAAAACGAGAGCAAAGGAGAGCGGTAAGTGGGGAAAAACAAAGTAAATTAGTTTAAATTATGTAGTTTCAGTAGCAGTTGGCATCCTACACTATAAAAAACTATGAATATCTAACAATCGGTAACAAGCTGAGTTAGTACATCTCAAGGTTGCCCATGGCAACCTCTCAATTAATTAATCAGCTTGTTACTGATAGTTAAGTATTCATTATCTATATTGTTGACACATGCAAGTCAAACATTTACAATATAATAAACCTTAAACTATTGGAGTGAGCCCCATTTCATTTATTGTGGTTTTAGACTATTACCACTGATTTCAGTGCTATTGCTGAGGGTACTTCCATGATAGCATTTACTGTCATTTTGTGTGCTGTCAGAAGTGGATAGTGAATAGTGGCTGGCCAGTGGTCCTCCTCTATTTCGACTTCAGCAAAGTATTTGATTCAGTACCACATAAACGTTTGCTGAAGAAGCTAGAGGATCTGAGCATAGCAAACTGCATCATTAAGTGGGTGGGAAACTGGTTGGATGGAAGGAGGCAAAGGGTGTTGGTCAATGAGGAGTTATTAGAGGAGGGAGAAGTGACAAGTGGGGTCCCCCAGGACATGGTCTTAGGCCCAGTCTTCTTTAATGTGTTCATCAGTGAAATAGGAGTAGATACCCAGGACAAAACTGCACTGTTCATGGACAACACTAAATTAGGGGGAAAGGTGGACAGTAAAGAATCAGTGAGAATCATACAAAATGATTTGAAAAGGTTGGAACAACGGTCTATTATCTGGCAGCTGAAATTGAATGCCAAGAAATGTAAAGTGATGCACATTAGCAGGAATAACCCTAGAACAACCTATTGGCTAAACAGGGTCAGACTCAATAACTCAAAAGAGAAAAGGAATCTAGGAGTTATTATTAGTGACACCCTTAAACAAACCAGCCAGTGCAATGCAGCATATAGTAGGGGCAACAAAACGCTGGGATGCATAGGGAGAGGATTTGACAGTAGGCATATGGAGGTGATACTTCCACTGTACAGATCTATGGTGAGACCCCATTTGGAATACTGTGACAGTTTTGGAGACCATGCCTTAAGACTGATAGGGACAGGATAGAGACCATTCAGAGAAGGGCAACCAAAATGATACAGGAGCTTCAGGGGCTGTCATATGAGGAGCAGCTGGAGGTGTTAAATATGTTCTCACTTGAACCTAGGAGAGAAAGGGAGATGTGATAGAAACCTTTAAGTACATGATGGGTTTAAATTCAATACCCTACAGTGAACTATTCACCATGGCTCCCAACTCAAATATGATAGGGCATGGGTGGAAACTGATGGGTGGGAGTTTCAGGAGGGATCTTAGGAAGCATTATTTCTCAGAAAGGATTGTGGACCCATGGAACAAACTACCCGCAGAGGTGGTAGGAGCAAGGAAAGTATCAGAATTCGAAAGCGGTTGGGGTAAGGAGTATGCCAGAATCAAATCCACAAGGGAATCTACCAGCTAGGACCCAGAATTACCTAGGAGCTTGGGATCTCAAGGGCAGACTTGATGGACCTTTGGTCTCCTTCTGCCATCACCTTTCTATGTTTCTGTGAGCTCCAGTGATCAGGAAACGCTTGTGGGAACATGGGTAGTATTACAGTAGCTCTGCCAGTGGTCTCTCTAGTGCTACCAGTTGTCCCCGAACCATGTCTCTATCGATACAACACACAAAATGATGATAAGTGCTACCATGTAAATCCCATCATTATTGGTAGTTTTGATATTATAGTTGTTCAGGCTACTGGATTTAAGAAACTAGCACTTGGTAAATATTTGTAACAGAGCTGCATTATTCACACCATTCATGCAATGTGGGATAACTCGGACATCCTGTGCTTAAGCTTACCCAGGGCAGATCTTTTACATGGGCAATTTTCTGGGCAATATTTGCCATATACGAATTAATTGATGATGTTCTGGTAGCCAGAGTATATGAAGGAATAAACAGATGATGTGGGTGATTTAACTCTTGAGACCAAAGGCCAATGGATTTAATCAACTGCAGAAGCCAGTTATCCTGAGTATATACGCTGACTAATTGAATGTCAGTACTAACACATGACTAAGAGTTTTCAAACCTAGATTATAAAAACTCAGTGATAATTGAAGTAGACAGAGTCAGTGATAACTTTTTTCTCTTTTCATCTGTAGACAAGATGTGAATAAACTATTGCTAATGTGTCTTCAATGCGGATAAACAACTGTGAGTTTGTCTTAAATATGGATAAACTACTGTGTAGGTCTTTGTGGATAAACTATTGTGCAGATGTACAAAACATGGATAATTGACAAATGACACCATTATAGTAGTTTGTGGGATATTAAAGGACAGTTTGTCTCTATTCTGATTGACTAACAATAAATATTTTCATATAATAATCATTAACTGGATCATATGATACTCTGATAGTGCAAATAATTGGGATTTATTGGGAATGACTATTACAGTATGCACTGCAAGCCCATTGGTCCACAGTGTGGACCAATGGGCTTGTATGATACTGTAAGCTGTCATTCGGTGTGCAACATGAGAGATATGCAGGTGGGTTTTCTGCTGCCCACTGATGATGGGGGCTGGGGGTCCTGTGTGGTTGGGGGGTGCCACTGGACCACCAGGAATATGTTTTATTCAACTGTATGGGTGATCGGGTTACCGGTAAGGTGGGGGATACCACTAGACTACCAGGGAAATATTGATCACATTTACGGGTGATGGGACGTATGGGAGGGGTGGGGGGTACCATTAGACTACCAGGGAATATAAAATACTTTATTTTGGGTGATCAGGGGTATGGGCAGGGAGGGGTGAACCATTAGACTCCTAGGAATTATAAGTTAATTTATTTTGGGTGACTGGGTTTACAGGCAGGAAGGGGGGAACCACTAGACTACCAGAGATTGTAAATTAATTTATTTTGGGCGATTGGAGTTACTGGCAGGGAGGGAGGAAGCACTGGACCACCAGGGAGTTTATATATCTTTATAATGGCTATCAGTGGCACGGAATGGGGAAGGGGTACTACTGTGGTCCCTGGTTCAAGAACCACTTGCTGTGCAAACCTCTGTGTGCATTTAGCTGGCTAACCCTGCACAACACATTCAAATGGGCCATAATGACATGCAAATGGCACCATTTGCGCCTTGCATGCATAAGGCTCCATTTGCATATGAAGGTCTGAATAACTGGGAGTTGAGCCTAGCACTGCTACAGTTGCACTGGAGCATTCCCATTCCTGATATTCAGACCTGTCTGTGGGATGCGCTGCCGCATTGTATTTGCGCCATTCACATTAAGTGCTATATTCAGAAGAGATGTACCATGGCATATCTCTTTTGAATATCTCCCTTTGTTGCTCCAGCACAACTCAGTTGCGCTGCACCACCACTTGCACCATTGCCAGGTGCAGTTCTGAATATCGTGGCCTTTATGTCTCTTTCCAGGCTCAGCAATGCCTTTCACATCACATGTAAGACTGTATTAGGTAGAAAAGCATCTATTGAGCATGTAGAAAAAGAAATATACTTTAGAAATAAGAGGTAATAAGGAACTACTTTCTCAAATTGCTAACATTTTCTGATGGCTATTTGTTGGCACTATTGGCTCTTAAAAATATGGAGCAGATGTGTTGTGGGTTATGGTTGGAGGAGGGACAACTGACTAGCCTTGATTTGGAGTCAGTTCCTCAAATCCTAGTTTGGGTGTCAGGTGGGGGGGGGAGGTCCAGATATTAACAAAATGCATTTGGGGTCTGGAGGGGTCAGACAAGAGAGAAAGGACTTGTCTCAATAGATGTCATTGGCTTCTGGCACAATACCATTTGACATTTGGCTTGAAATCAATGGGCTAAATTCACAGAGCCCCCAAGAACCTTGCAGTTGCAGGAAAAATCCAGCACAAGTGGGTTGTCACTTGCTGAGCAGCAGATTTTCCCACAGCTGTGGTATTTTCAAAGCTGAGGTCAGTTTATGACTAGCTTCATGATGTATGGCAGCTTTTGTTTTTTTTACCCTGCAGCTATGTAAAAATGCTATGCCCCGTAGGACCAGGCGTAACATCTCCTGCAGCAGCGGAGGACTGAAAATACAACTCTCCATGGCTGTGGAGATTTCATTCTGTAACCAGAGTTGCACAGTGGAGTTTAGTGCCACATCATTTTGTGAATATGGCCCAGTGTGTATGACAGAAACTTGAAGAAGGTTGAGGGCAGAAAATGAATGGGGTTTTAGAGGAGGTGGCCACAAGACTGTCTCTGGCCATTTGGGAGTCATTGAGAGTTTTTAGATTTTTCTAAAGATTATTTTGTCTTGCCAAATATTCCACCACTCCAATACCCCCAACTAGGAAAAATTACTTGGTGCTCAATCCAAGCATTGAATACCTTATTATTCCCCAAAATTTGCACACCCGTAAGAATGTGCCATCAGATGAAGGCCTTACAGTCTATCTAGTCTGCTCAAGTGTGCAGTTCCCACTGTGTTTACAGAGGGAACTGCCTCCCATGTCCCACTATACCCTTCTCAAATACCCCCCTTCCCCCTCTCCCCCCCACCTACAACTTCCCCACACCCTGCCCCAACCTTCTTTTGAAGCTGTCTACTGTTTTTAGGGATACCACCTCCTCAGGCAACTCATTCCACTTAGCAACCACCCTTTCAGTGAAAAAGTGCCTTCTCATCTCCCTCACAAACTTTCCCCCATCAGCTTCAGGCTGTTACTCCTAGTGGTCTTGTTTCCACTATGCCTGATGATGCTCTCAGTGTTAACCCTGTTTCTACTTTTAAGGTACTTGAGGGTATCAGTCATGTCCCCCGTCTCCCTTGCATCCTTAAGAGAGTACATGTTGAGTTCCCAGAGCCTCTTCCCATATGAATTTTTTTTTTTTATTTCATTCTTCGGAAATAGACCATTGAGCATCAAGCTCTTTTTCAAAGGTTCCACGTCGATACACTTAGACAATAGCAACAGAGAGACCATTACAACCATTGTTCAATATACAATCACACAGGCTGAATAGAACAACTAAGACTAACAGATGATAACAAATTACAGTTTTCTTATATATTCAGTAGAGCAAGATCACACTTCATGTACTTCATTCAGACCAGTAGGAGTGAAGAGTGCTAGTCAATGAGGAAGAGCGAAGCAGGATGAAGCAGCCAGGAGTGGGAATTGTCAATGGTTGTACAAGAGGGGGGTCTGGAGTGGAGGAGGAGGTGGTCGGGAATTTGGGTGATAATAAGTAGATGAGGTTTTCGCATAGGAGGGCAAGAAGGAGCTGGGAGGGAGAGGGGGAGAGGGTTGAATGAGGTAAGGATGCAGTGGAGCAGCTGAATAGGACAGACTGGGAGTCATGGGTAGATGAACAGACATTACATGCATGGGAAGTGGCAGTGTGGCCTGCTGCATCAGCGGAGGGGGTGACATAAGGAACCTCAAGGACTGGAACCCAGGAGGGAAGGTGAGGGAAGTGCCAAACAGGGTATGGTGCTAAGTCAAGGATCAGTAAAGGCCGAAGCCTCCACCCTTATCACCAGTAAGAGGGGAGAAAGGAGGCTGCACATGGGCGGTGTCAGGAATCCCAGATCAAGCCAGTGATCTATACGCACAGGAACCAGAGGCAATGAGGTGTAGCCTCAACTCAGCTTTGACTGTAGGGAGGCTATTATAGTTGAGTATTTGTGCAGGGATTTCATTCAGCCAATGTGGTACCCTAAAACTGAAGGAACACTGTCCTAGTGAGGTTTTCCTAAGAGGGACAGACAGCGAGCCCCTGGCCATACTACGAATCTGGTAGCTGGAAGGACTAGCGTGAAGTATATCCTTTATGCAGGGAGGAGCTTTCCCAAGAAGGGCTTTCTTAACCAAAAGGCACGTCTGATATTTAATCCTGTTACTAAGATTAAGCCATCCGGATTGCTCTTGGAGTTGACAGGAGTGTGTCTGGATATCAGCTCCAAGGGTAAGTCTATACGCCTTATTGAGCACTGACATAATCCACTTGAGTGCAGTGTTTGATGCCACCCCATGTACCACCAAACCATAATCAATGATTGATAGAATGGAGCTGTCAACGGTAAACAGTAAGGAAGCAGGTGTCAGGTATTGCTTATGCTGATGGAAGATGCCCAGTCTGATATTTACTGCTTTCACCACCATCTCAATGTGCAGGGCAAATGACAGCATGTCATCAATAGCAACCCCTAGGTACTTGAACGTATGTACCTGCTCCAGGGGCTTGGCCTTTTTGTTGACAATATGGAGGACAGGGTGCACCTTCTTTAGCTGGTGGCTCAAAATCAGCATTGTTTTAGTCTTCTTGTGGTTAAAAAGGAGTTTCTCTGCCTTAAACCAATCCTCGAGAAGGTAGAAGGTGGACTGTAGGTCCTGTTGCATGTGATTGAGCTGGTCACCACTTTCCAGTAGGACCGTGTCATCCATGTACAGTATAATTTTGCTGAAGCACACTTCAGGCAGGCTATTTAAGAATAGGCTGAAGAAGAGGGGCCCCAGAATGGAGCCTTCTGGGACCCAGAGGCTTATTTCCCTGGCAGTAGATGTTGTAGACACTATTTTGATGCACTGATATCTGTTGGACAGGTAATCTTTAAACCAATGGACAGCTTCAGAGGCAAGCCCAAGAGACAGCAGCTACTCCAGTAAGATAGAATGGTTGACATTGTCAAAAGCTTTAGTGAGATCTATAAAAACAGATTCAATAATTTGCCACCATCCATTGCCTTGTGCTCGTAGTCTGAGAATTCCAGTAGTACAGTGACCATGCTGTGGCCCTTATGAAAGCCGTGCTGCTGTAGGCACTACAAATCATACTTCTGAATGTACTCTGTGATCTGATTTGCCACAATTCTCTCCAGCGCTTTTGAGAGAGGGGAGAGAATCAGCTGGTAATTGGCCGTGCAGGTGTGATCCCCACTCTTTAGTACCGGGGTCACAAGTGCCATGTTCCACACAGATCAGAATTTGGCCAAGGTAAGCGATTTATTGAAGATTTTGGTGATTGGAGCTATGATTTCATTGAGGGCCATTCATGTCAATACTATCACTGCATAACCTTGTTTAACCTAGGGCCTTCAGGACATATTTTTAGCCTCTCTGACAGTGACATGTTTAAAGAAAAAGTTTGGCTGGTTTGCTTAGCATCTAGATGTTAGCTGTGTTGATTCAGCATTGCTATGGTAGTGTGAGGGGAGGACAGAGCTGAGATCAGAGAAGGTGGAATTAAAAGCTTAGGTGTTTGTGGGAGGATCCAGGGAGAGGGTGCCATTGATGTTCATTATAGATGGGTGTTTCTTGTCCTCTTTGCCTAGTAAGTCCTTAATGTTAGCCCAAAACCTTTTGCCATTACCCCAGCTCTGATCCAACTTCTCCTTAAAGTATTTAGCTTGGCGCTAGCCTGGTGAGGGTTGTGCACCTATTTTGGCCACTCTGTACTCCTGGAGGTGAGCAGGGTTGCCAGACAGCCTAGCCTTATTCCATAGATTATCCCAAGCTCTCATTTGATCTAGGAGATCCAGAGTGATCCACCCATATGGTGAACCTCTGACTTTTCTTTTCCTCACAGGAGCATAGATATCAGTGATAGCATTAAATTTATCAGCAAATAATTTAATCGCCAGGTCCACATCCTGGAGTTTGTCTAATGGTGACCAGTCTACAAGGGTGAGGGAGGTTTTAGAGGCTTCAAGGTAACGTATCTTAATAACAAGGCTTTGTATTGTGATGGGTGGAACTTTTTTGTCCTTAAACACTCAGTTGCATATTACTGGTGAATGGTCACTAAGACAGTCGGGGAGCACTTCCACGTTTCAAATTCTGGAGGGCAGCAGGATAAGATCCAATTTAGGAGAGTGCCTTTCCCACTCTTCATATTCAATCTTGTGAATTTACCTTCCATCTGCATGAGGTATACACTGGCTACTACGTCTTTTAATGGATAAGTGTCCCTGCTGAGCCAATAAATGTTAAAGTCACCTGCTCCGATGACTTCAGTGTTCCCCTTTACCTTTGAGATCAAATCCATGATGAGTCCAAGCCCCTGCCTGGCCTTTTTGGGAGGCAGGTAAACTGTGGCTAAGGTAAGTGCCTTTTTATGTTGTCCTATAAGGAGATTTACTTCTAGAAGTTCATAGTCACCTGTAACGGATGAGATTGACAGCACATTCCCCTGGATAGAATCCGTGACATAAATGAAGCAGACCCCATCCCTTTTATCTGCTCAATCTAGGTGAAAAGTTTCATAACCTTGTATGGCTAAACAGTTGTCCTTAATTTTAGGGGTGAGCAACATCTTGGTCAGGCAGATTATATCCAGGCAGTGTAGCAATATCCATGCCTGAAATTGTGCAATTTTAGGGAGAAGGCTGCAGATGCTCATAGCTGTGATTTTCAGGCCACATTCCTTTTTTCCATTAAGGGGCTTAGTTATAGGGGGTCCTGGATTAGGATGAACATCCCCAGATAGTAGGAGCAGAAGGAGAAATATGTATCTAGTAATGTAACTCAGGAGCAATAGAGTCTTGGCTTTTTTGTTGAGAAATTTAGAGGTAGAGTAGCATCTTTTCTTGAACAGGGATGAGGTCAATTGAGTCAAGACAACAGCCCCACTGCTAACACAGCACAGTAATATATGGGGTTATGGTGGCGCTAGGGACACATCTGTTTTCACACTTGGATATGTGCCTGTTAGCTGCACATAGTTTGTGAGGAGAAATGTACTTTGACAAGGGTCAGGAGGCATAGCTGGCAGTGGGCAATTACCCACCAGTGGAGGGAGGTCAAGGAGCAATAGTGATATAATTATTGTCCTAGGCATATCTGCTGCCAATGTTTGAGTTCCTTTAGGAAAAGGCAAGTGGGGAAGTAGAAACAGACAAGCTGAGGAATAGAAACAGGAACAAAGGTAACAGGGATTTCTTTTTTTTTAGATTTACAGGCTGGAGTGAGCCTCTTGTTGAAGCCTATGAGGAGGCAGGCAGAGGGGAGGGGCAGAGCCTACATGGATTTAATAGTGGCCAGGGGCAAGGGTGGGTGGCAGGGAGGGACAAAAATCACACCAAGGGAAACACAACAGAACAGAGCTGGCAGCTTGTTAAGTGCCGAAACTCCACATGTTGTAACTCCGCACTGAGCTATCGGGTTTGCTCCGAGTGGTGAGATGAACCAAGCAGCCCAGCAAGGGTACTGGCAAGCTTTCAATAACAGTCACTATATCAGTTGAAGTTACACACTTGGCTAAGTGTAAGCTGAGCAGTTGAAATGTGGCTCAATTCATTTAAATCTGAGTGCCAAAAGTTTTGAGAAAGTCAGTGAAGGACTGGAGCCAATCAAGAGCCATACTTCTTACTTGAGCGCCAATCAAATCTTTGGCCATGAAGTTGATAAGCCATACCTTGGAGGAATTCAGGGCGATGTCTTGCACTCACCGCTTTGGTCTGGGCCAGACTCTGAGCTTGAGTTGCCCATTCAGGGCTCACTGGAGTCCTAGAAGAAAGAAAGAGAGAGAGAGAGAGAGAGAGAGAGAGAGAGAGAGAGAGAGAGAGAGAGAGGAGAGAGAGAGAGAGAGAGAAAAGCAGTTAGGGTAGAAAGGAGCCATAGGGAGGGGTGTAGGATAATCAGGAGGGGTGGCAGAGGACTGAACAAAAGCTAAGGGGAGTAGAGTGAGAAAGGTAGGAGTGTAAATGGGAAGGCTTAGGGAGAGGAGCTAATGGGGTGCCTGGGGGAGCTTAAGATATCAAACAGTAAGTGGAGCAATTAGGTTTGGCACAATGGCAGACAAAGGGATGGGGAAGAGAATCTGTGAGAGACGGGAAGGTAATAATCTCAGTGAGGTCCAAGCTTTGAGAGATATAGAATTGATGGGGGGGGGGTCAGCAATCAGCAGGGGTTAGCTAGCACAGGGATTAGAGAGCAGAAGGCAGGTAGGTAGCTGAAGTTGGCAGGAGTAGCTTTACAACAAACAGAAGGAGATCAGAGAATGCAATGCTATCACACTATATACATTATAAACCGAGCCACAGTATATCACCCTGAAGCCAGGAAACTTATGCTAGGCACTCAAAATGAAGGCTCAGTAAGATTGCAATCACTATCGGAATACTAGAAGCTGTGCTACAGAGCAATGGGTCACCTGGTGTTCCTAGACATCAGTTATTGCCCGGTGGCTCAGCTAAGTACATAAAACCTTAGGTAGACAGAAATAATATCAGGAATCATGGATGTTTAGTTTCGCACAAAATAGGAGGCTCAGTAACTAAAGAAATTTAAACTTAGCCAGACAAGCAACAGTAATTAATGACTAGGACTGAAAACAGGCAGGTAACAATAATTAATGACTTGAATGAAAATTAAGCACTTAAAAATCACACCAATGGAGACACAACATAGAAGAGCTAACGGCTTGCTAAAGGCCAAAACTCTGCACACCATAACTCTGCACTGAGCTATCAGCTTTGCTCTGAGTGGTGAGATGAACCAAGCAGCCCAGCAAGGGTACTGGCAAGCTTTCAATAACAGTCGCTATATCAGCCAAAGTTACACACTCGGCTAAGTGTAAGCTGAGCAATTGAAATGCTGCACAATTCATTTAAATTTGATGGCCAAAAGTTTCGAAGAAGTCAGTGAAGAACTGGAGCCAATCAAGAGCTGTACTCCTTACTTGAGTGCCAATCAAATCTGTGTCCCTGAAGCTGATAAGCTGTACCTTGGAGGAGTTCAGGGGCAACATCTTGCATGTGCTGACTTTGGTCCAGACAGGGTGCTGAGCCGGGAGAAGCCCATTCAGGGCTCGCTGTAGTGCTTGAAGGAGTTCAGGGGCGACATCTTGAGCTTGCCGGAATTGTTCCAGGCTGGGTGCTGAGCCGGAAGAACCCATTCAAGGCTCGCTGGAGTCCTTGGAGGAGTTCAGGGGTGACATCTTGCACTTACCAGCTTCAGTCTGGGCTGGGTGCTGGGCCAGGAGAAGCCTGTTCAGAGCTCACTGGAGTCAATGGAGGAGTTCAGGGGTGACATCTTGCACTCACTGGTTTCAGTCCAGGCCTAGCACTGAGCCAGGAAAAGCCCATTCAGGGCTTGCTGGAGTCCTATAAGAGGATGTGTGGATGCCTTACTGGCCCTGGATCATATCATTTGCCCTTCTCAGGACCATTTCCAGCAAGTTGATGGTCTTCTTAAGATAAGGGCACTGATATTGCGTACTATACTCTACATGCAGTCTCACTAGATACTTGTACAGTGGCAGAATAACCTCTGCCTTCCTGCTGGTAATTCCCCTCATCTGATTTTCCTTGGCAGCAACTTTCCTGCAGTGTGCTAAGTGTTTCAGGTCACTAGTAATAATTACACTCAGGTTATTTTATTCCTCTGACCTGGTTACCTGCACATCACCCAACCAGTATTTGGTCCCTGGGTTTGTCACCTTCAAGTGTATAAGTTTACACTTTTTAGCATAGAACTCCAGTTGCCAAATGGCAGACCACTTCTCTAGCTTAGCCATACCTTTTGTTGAGCTCTTGCCTCCCCATCCCTCCTCCATATCCACCCTCCCCTAAAGATTTGTGTCATCTGTGAACAGGCAGATCTTATCCCTGATCCCATCAATCATGTCACTTGTGAATATGTTAAACAACTCTGGACCAAGCACAGAGCCCTGTAGACCCCTCCCCCCACCACACACACAACAAGCTTTGTCCCCACAACCAGATCTCCTAGCTTCCTGAATAGTCTTCTGTGAGATACAGAGTGAAAAGCTTTGCTGATATCCAGATACAGGACATCATCCACTTAACCACTGTCCTTTGTCCTTTTGACCCAGTCAGAGAAGAAGTCTGGCAGGACCTCCCTGAGACAAACCCATGCTGACTTATGTCCTGGAGCTCATTATTTTCCAGAAAGTGCACCAATCTCTCTTTCAGGATGGTTTCTATTAGCTTGCCCACTATTGATGTCAGGCTGACCTAGCTATAGTTCCCTGGTTCATCCTTTGACCCACTTTTATGGATAGATACCACATGTGCATTTCTTCAATCCCAGAGTATGCTCTCTGACTCCAGAGAGGTGTAGAACAGGTCATAGAAACATAAAAACCTAGAAACATAGACTTTGATGGCAGATAAAGACCACTTGGCCCACCTAGTTTGCCCATTTCCCTACCTACAGGATAAGCTGCAGATCCTAGTTAACCAACAGCCTATTTCTCCCTACCCCCCACAAGAATTGCCTTATGTCTGTCCTATGCATTCTTGAATTCTCCCACAGTCTTAGACCCCACAACCTCCTCAGGAAGGCTGTTCCATGCGTCCACCACCATCTCTGTGAAAAAAAAAAAACTTCCTCATTTTGCCCCTGAGCTGTCCCTCCTTTATCTTCAAATTGTGTTCCCTTGTTCTTGCACATCTCTTTTCTGAAAGATGCTACCATCTTGGACTTTTTTCGATTCCACTGAGATACTTAAAAGTTTCTCTCCCTCCTTTCCTCAAGGGTATACATATTAAGCTCCTTTAGTCTCTCCTTGTATGGCTTCTCTTGCAGACCCTGCACCATTTTAGTTTCCCTCCTCTGGACTGCCTCCATCTGGTCTATGTCCTTGTGGAGATGGGGTCTCCAGAACTGGACACAGTACTCAGATGGGGTCTCATCAACTATCCGTACAGAGGGATAACAACTTCCTGTTTTCTGCTCGTGGTGCCTCTCCCTATACATCCCAGTATCCCCCAGCCCTTTCTACTGCCTTCTCACATTGCTTGCTAACCTTAAGTTCATTTGATATGATTACCCCAGGTCCCTTTCCATTTTTGTTGTTGTTACTACTGCCCCCCCCCCATTGTGTAATCCTCCCCTGGGTTTTTGTTTCCCAGATGCATCATTTTGCACTTCTTTGCATTGAATCCAAGCTGCCATACTTCTGACCAGTCCTCCAACTTTGCGAAGTCCCTTCTTATCCTTTCCACACCTCCTTGTGTATTAACCCTGTTGCAGATCTTTGTGTCATCTGCAAAGACGCATACTTTTCCTTCCAGTCCCTCTTCAATGTCACTTACAAAACCATTAAAAAGGACTGGACCCAGTACTGAACCCTGCAGTACCCCACTAGTAACCTCTCTTTCTTCAGAGTGGACTCCATTTACAATTATCTTCTGTGTCCTGTTGTCCAGCCAATGTTTTACCCAGGCTACCACCCTGGGATCCACTCCCAGGCTGGTTAATTTGACTATTAATCTTTTGTGTGGGGCTGTGTCAAATGCATTGCTGAAGTCTAGGTAGGCCATGTCCACAGCCGCTCCCTGATCTACTACTTTGGTCACCCAGTCAAAGAAATCAATTAGATTCATCTGACATGACCTTCCTGCTGTGAACCCATGCTATCTTGGGCCCTGTGCCCCACTGGCCTCTAGGTACTCAACAATTCTTTCCTTCAGAAGTGATTCCATCACTTTCCCTACCACAGAGGTCCAGGGGATCTTCCTGAGCCTCTACCAGTTCCCTTAGGACCCTTGAGCGCATGCCCTTTGCCCCTGGGCATTTATCCACCTTCAGAACCCTTAAGTCCTTAAGTACCCTGTCACCTTAAATTACTTTCTCTGTTTGACTTGTCCCTTCCAGTCCCAACCCCGTTCCCTTGTGGCACTGGTACATCCTTCTCTCTAGTGAAAACTGAACAGAAGTACCCACAGATGCCACTTTTCTAGGATCCCTTCCTTAGTAAGAATCTTAATCTTCTCCAGCCAGAGTCAAGTTGAATGTTAAGCACTGCAGATTTATTTAATGGTCTATAATAACAGGTGGACTGTGATTATACACAAAAATAAAATGCCTGGTAATCTTCATTATATGGACCCGTGTATATCAGGTGGTGTATAATGGAGATTGTGTGCCCTGACATCTGTCATTCACAGAATGACCTACACTATTCATCATCCAGTCAAGAGCACCTTCTGTTAGACAGATCAACCTATCACTCATTTTATAGCAATGAGGCTCTTATATCCGACAGAGTATAAAACTGTATCAAGCTGTCTCAATTATCACTTGGTATATGCACATCATTCATTGTTCATGATTTAATGTTTGTTGAGCATTATTGGGGCTTGGAAGAAGAGAGTTTGGAAAGGGTACTACATAGGTGGGTGAACGAGATTTCATTTTTTTTATTTAACAAACATGAAGTGGTAGTGCACCAGAGGCTGGAGGAAGAACAAATGGTGAGGAAGATGGCAAAAGACAGTTGGAGTAAAGATTTCTACCAGCACATTTCTGTGGCTACTGGAATCCAATAAAGTGAAAGGCAGCAGAAAGGAAGGTGCTTAGAGAAGAGCTAAGGTGACGATGCTCCAAACAGTGAGAGAGAGAGGAACAAGTGCTGCTGTGTGGCGACAGTGCCTTGCATGATGATGCAAAATATGTTAAATGCTATGAATTTGAACACCACTTATTAAAAAAAAATAAGGCATGGTGAGGTTGGTAAATCATATTCGTTTTATACACCTTTGGTGTGGGATACCTTGTTAAACCACTGGTGCCTTGGTCTCATGTTTATTACGTATCCCACCACAAGGGTGCATACACAATACTGGTTATATACACTTCCACATACATTATTGTATATCTAATAAACACATTTCAAATACAAATTGCTTCCACCTCAAACAAGATTTTAGATGTGGCAGGATTTCTAAATCAACACCTGAAAAAGTAATCTGTTGTAGCATTGTTTTTATTTCAAAATGACTGTCTGTTCTTTTCACCAGCAGATCTGCTGATGACAGTTTTCAATTTTTACCTCATAGTCATAATTTCTAATAGTCACCACTATTGATTTCCGGAGAATGAAGTAATCAAATTCTGTTTTAAAAGTTGAAACTCTAGACTTAAACTGGAGATTGCTAGTCTAATTTTAGGATTTTACTGGGATTCTGATGTCTGGCTGTAATTGTGTACATAAATACATTTATTCCATACCAGTGGAGATTACAATTGCAAGATAACAGGAAATATCTTGTTTGATAACATATCTATCCTCAAAATATTATGATAGATTTGCTGTTAGGTGGGTCAGATTCAGTATGTTGACCATTATGGTACATCACAGTGGAATACTGAGCCAATCAGAGAGCAGCTGTCACAATGCATATACAACTTAATGCCCTATGCAGTACTAAAGCCAATTGTTAAAATAAAAGAGCAATGCTTAAATCTTTAAACAAACAGCAGTCTTAAAAGTTAAAACTTGTAAACTGATGTTGTATAACTTGAATATGCAATGACCTGACACAAAATATAGAGTTTATCTTCCTTTGTATCAGGATAGGACTTTCATAATGCAATCATAATTCTGCCACTTTCAAGTTATGGTCTTGCTCCCTCACACTTGAAGATAATTGCATATATAGTCAGACAACTGCATATTCCCTATAGATTGACAGAAAACTATATATACACCAAATTAAATAAATAAAATTTGCACATGAAATAATTTATTGCAAAATACTTTAATGCCGATGCACGGCTTTGATATCAAATGCAAATTCTGTGATTTTTTTTCCCCCTAGTGTTCAGACAGTCAGATACTGTGTTCTTTACTCATTTTCTCCAGTGAACACTGTAAACCAGGGGTTCTGCTGATAGGGACAGATGTCTGACCCAGTTAACATGCTTTCATTTGCTATTATGAAGTGGGAATGTTAGCATCCAAAAACTACTGTCTGCCAGCTGCCGGGAGCTGGTAGAAAAGTACAACTTTATAAGCAGCATCAACTGTGTGCAGCTACCAGTTACATTGTTACTTGCAAATATTAATCACAGCAGAAGGTCTTTCTACATCTCACAGTGCATGAACACGAGGTTCCATTTAAAAGGTTGCATCATTAGTAACCTTAGAGTTTATTCACCTTATGTCCAATCTTGAACTGAGACATTCCTTCTTTAATCTCAAGCTAGTTTAATGATTAAAGTCATTGATGAATATGCATGCAACCTTAAAAAAATATTACCACTGTTTTCGTTCATTTACTTTTCCAAACTTATATATATATATATATATATATATATATATGTAAGAATCTCTGTCACTGCTACAGATTAATCATAGTTCCTCCATCCCTTGTGTACAGGGAGACTCAAAGCTTTCATACTACATCAGTAAACATCGATCCGTTTGTATTGCTAGCAATAAAATAGAGTGCTCTGGCTACAGAGGTTGATTTGTTCATCATTTTACATTGCTCACTCTGCTTCACCAGCCCCATGGTGGCAGACCTGATAAAGTGCCACTGAAGCATTTGGCCATACATTAAACCTGTCATGCAGGTGTACTGAATTAATCATGGTTTTGTTACCATATAACAAAAAGTCTTAGATCCCCTGTGGTCTGTTTTAACACTCTAGTGGCAATGTAGGTTGCTTTATACTTTAGTGATCCATTTTATAAGGTTACAAATCCAAACACATATGAAAATGACTGGGGAAAGACATTTCAAATAGCTAACATGGAACACCTAACTAAAATCTCCTGTATATGACTTTATTACAGACTTAGGAAGACATTCGGGAGAAAATGTAGGGATCCATTGTCCTTACTTCTAATTTTTTTGCAAAACAGGTATTCTGCATTTTGGCACAAAAAGCCATTTTGAAAGAACTTGGACAATCAAATGAGATATTTTAGGTGTATCTTAAACCATAGAAATGTAAATGCTGAGGCCTTATCCAGATTTTTTCTTACATGTGATTTATGCTCATGCATCCTTATATTAATTTCCAAAGCATGAAAAGTTAAAGAAGGTGGTAGTGGTCATTTCAGATAATTGCCCCTTTTTTGTGACTGGATAGGGGGTGGCTTGGGAGGGGTTGCTCAATGAAACATGGGCATCGGATGCCAGACTGGTGGCATGGAGAGCTGAGGTGTCTGTGTCTCACCTGCCACTACACTGGTGACCTAGGTTCAGGAACGAGCATGGGGCACTTGGGGGTCAACCAGGGGGAGGAGGACTGAGCATCCAACAGATGCTTTCCTCCTCCAGGGGGGAGGTTGCCAGCTTCACTGCAATACCACCAACTAGGTTGTGGTGCAGGCAAGATCTGCATTTCTGGGTGGGGGACATTCCCTGTGGAAGAAAGTCAACATGTATGTGCTCCATCATGCCATATCATCCACAGAGCATCCAAGGGTTCAGGGAACATGAAGATGGAAAAGCTCTTGACCAACAAGATGAAACCTGCCTCTCCTTGCAGGGAATGCACACGTTTACTTGGACCCCCAACCCGAATCTGAGCTAAACACCTCCTGGGATTAGGGGGGGTGTCTGGAAATCTCTGCCATGGGGGTAAACTGTGAGGCACTGCAATGGGTCAGTTGGGGTAAGTCCCAGAAACAGTGGAGTAACAGGGCTGGAGGAGAGGAGGTGGATAGGGGAAGGCCAGGCACCTAGGAGATACATATAAAAAAAGAAATGTGGGCATTGGTTCATGGCACCATGACAAAGACTGGCACCTTTTTTGACATACTCACCATATGGAAATTTGGGCAAGGGGGAATTGGAGAGTGGGATGTAATTGTGATTGAGGGTAAATTTTATGCATTGGGGATGTCTATGACTTCAAAATATACTTGGGATTTTACAGCAACTGAGGATCATTCACATTTTCTAGTTTTATATAGGACAGTGGCATCTGTTTAAGGAGTATTAATAGAGCTATGCAAAATGCTTATACTTCACTTTTACCCAAGTTCACAAAATGAAGAAAAGCTTTGCAGAATTTTCAAATTTCAGCAAGCATTCTGAGTTCTGAAAAATCTTTCAAGGAATGCAGAAAGATTTGTGAAATGCAAAAAATATGCAGAAATAGTTTTCTGCGTTACACATAGTTAGTAAACAAATAAAACAAAATGGAATAACAAATCCAAACTGTGTTTTTTCTCACATTCTAATAATTTGTAATGCAAGCAAACACAGAAGTTGTGGACGTTTTTAGTAAAATTCTGTCAACTTTTCACAGTGCAGCATATAAAAATGATCAAAATTTCATCAGCGAAAAATCCTGTTACACTACTGCAGACTACTGCTTGTCCACTTTTTGTTTAATTGTTACTATGTTTAAAATGTTTAGAACAAAAACCTCCACTTTGCCTGCAAATTAAGCAGTCCTGCTTATTGAATGTGAAGATACCAACAGCTTAATCTGGTTCAGTATCAATTGGTTTCCATCTGTATCCCTCCATCCCCTGGGATGAAGCTGAAAATAAGCCGAATTACATAGTCCTTCTTTCCTGGTCAACAAATAGGTAGGTAGATAGATAGATAGATAGATAGATAGATAGATAGATAGATAGATAGATAGATAGATAGATAGATAGGCAAACAGACAGAGAGACAGACAGATATATTTTAAATATGACACCTGCTTGATTTGCATAGAGAGAAATTCTCATTGTCAATCACAACTTTACAAAATAAATAAATAAATACATAAATGATAAATCTGACAACAAATTCAGATTCATCCACCACTGTGGTGTGTCTCTAAATGCAGACCACTGATTCTGACTGTGGTAACATCCAAGTTCGATCACTGGATCAGTCAGAAAATGTTTTTCTTTAAAGCTGTAAAATGGTTAGCACTCTTTATGGGTTATAGTCCTAATAAGTCATTTGCAGATGGCTTGTTACACGTAAAATCTTTAGCATACAATAAGTTAGTATCCTTCTTTATTGCTCTAGTGTTGAACTGCTGCTTTAACCAGTATTTACACAGTAAGATTCTTGACAAGCGCCCCATGTAGTCTGAAAACCCATGAACTACTCTTTTAAGTGAGGTACTGGCCTTTACTATAGTTTGTAGCAGCCCGGTGGTATTCTTTGCTAATTAAATCACAAGTTCCCAAAGATAGAAGGAATTCAGTATTGTTAATGGGCAGTCATGGTCAAGGATATCTCTGCACTACTGCCAGCTGTGCAATTTCTCATCTAAATTAGCTTGTCATGGGATTTCAAATTATGAGAGATACAGTTTATAAATGTTTCCATTTTGCACAAAACTTGTCCAAAACCAGTGAAAGTGTTACTTAAGGGACACTGTCAACCCCCTTAGATCTCAAAGTGTCCTTAGTTTGAAAAACACATTTTATGATTGCAAGCATTCTATAAAAATCGCTGATGTAGCTGGTAGTTTGCTCCTGATTCTTTTTTCTTTAAAAAAGTGAAAAAACAGACTACCTAACATACTGATGTTATCACACCAAAACAGGTTTGTTTACATTCCTTGATCAACTCCAACTGCATCTTTCCTGGACTTGCGAATACCCACAACACAGTCTAGCCACTCATGATGCAGTGGGAATTTAGGAGGCTACTGCCTCATGAGTGATTGCACTGTTTGGGGGTGTTTCTAATGCTCAGGAAGTATGCAGAAAGAACAGATCCAGGACTGTAAATAAAAAATGGTTGTTTATAAATATATATTAGCATGCATTTCAGTTCTAGTAAACAAGGAGACAGACAAAAAAAACAGCAACATCAATGAATTGTAGAGAAGGTAAGCAATCATAAAATGTAGGTTTTTAACTAGAAATAATATGGTGAAAAACAGGTTGACAGTGTCCCTTTATGTAAGAATATTGGGCCCATTTCTCCTGGTTGTCAACCTGGGTCCTCAGTTCAATGACCAGGCTCTTAAATGTTTCTCTCTCCCAGTATAGGTCTGCTAGGTGATCCTCCTTGGAGCTCACTCTCTCCTAGAGCTCCCTGTGATAGATGCTCTGTGTTGCCAAGGTTTCACTCAATGTTTCTACTATAGTTGGCTATGGGCCATCTGAGCATTTATGTTTGTGATGCCAACACACATTTCTCCTCTCATTATGGTTAACAGGGCTTTCAGTGATGTTTGCTGCTCAGGCTGTTCTCTCTCCCTCTCTTCACACTCCTTTACCCTGCTTCTGGCCCTGGCCCTTGTTCTCCAGTTGGTTAGTAGGCTTTGTGGCTGCATCAGAAGTAAGTTTGATTTGTTTTTTTAGACTGTTCAGACATACTTGGCAATGAGCTTTCGCATTTAGTAGGTATGTTGACACTCTTCAGCCCAGGATAGTGGACAGCTTCCACTTGCATACTGTGTGACCCTGAGCAAGTCACTTAACCTCCTTGTGCTCCCAGGTTGCTCCTGTAAAAAAGCTTTCAGCTTAGTGTGCTATACCTGGTTAAACAACTAAATAAATAAAAAAAAATAAAAAAAATATATGTAAGCGGGACTGCCGACATCCATTGTGAAATTCAGTTGCTAGGCATCTGCCATTATCATCGGCTCAGCCACGATTCACCAACAGAGTGTTATTGCTGCTATAAAATGGGAACTAGAAAATGCAATCCCCCTCAAAAAAGGATTGCAAGATAAAAATATGTCATGAATGGGCACAAAGTACTGTAAAATAGCCCATATTCCAATGGGGGACACAGAGAGTGCTATAGGATTTGTGCATTTTGTTTTGATTGTGCCTGTAGTCTGATCACATTATGATCATCTGTGTTGTTTATTTCCTCTTCCCCTAAGAATAAGCATTATTTGGTTTACTTTTTCCTTTTTTTAATGAAACTTAAATTCATTTATGATGCTGAGAATCATGTTTCTGGATGTGATCAGTATTACAGAAATCCCATTATCACAGTTTTACTTTTTTATGCTTTCTTTAAAAATAAACATTTTCATTTTCATAACTGGGTTTGTGCCTTATCCTGGTAGTTTTATGCATTCTTGCTTATGAGAGGAGAGAGAGAGATAGATACATAGAGAGAGACAGAGAGAGAGAGAGAGAGATACATAGACACTGTAGGCAGATAAGGGCCTATGGCCCACCCAGTCTGCCCGTTTGAGCTTGTAAATTCCTTTTACATTCTTCTAGAAGTCTGTTGCCCCTTACCCCTGACCTCCAGAATTCCCTTATGTCTATATCATGCATTCTTAAATCGTGTGATTGTTTCAGCCACCATCTCTTCCTCTGGCAGGGTGTTCCACTTGTCCACCTCCCTTTCAGTGAAGAAATTCTCCCTCACATTTCCTCTGAATTGCCCTCCTTTCAACTTTGTCCCATGCCCTCTAGTTGTGGAACATCTTTTTCACTGGAAAATAGTGCATTCCTGCACCCTGCTCCTCCCTGTAAGGTACTTGTATGTCTCTGTCGTATCCCCTCTCTCCCTCCTCTCCTTGAGGGAGTACATATTCAAGTCCTTCAGCTTGTCCTCATAGGACTTGTGATGCAATCTCTGTACCATCTTTGTTGCCCTCCTCTGAACCTTCTCTACCCTGTCTATATCCTTACATAGGTAAGGTCTCCAAAACTGTACACTGTACTCCAGGTGGGGCCTCACTAGTGTCTTGTATAGTGGAATTATGACCTCCCTTTTCCTGATGATGATGCCCCTACTTATGCATCCCAGCATCCTATTTGCTTTACCTGCCACCTTGTTGCACTGTTTCCCCTGCATTGAGGTAATCAGAGATGATAACCCCAAGGTCCCTTTCCTGCTTCGTACATGCTACTGTATATCCTCACTCCCACAACTGATATGTTGTTAAAGGGTTTTTGTGCCCCTTGTGCATTATCTTGCACTTTTTTGCATTGAATTTCAACTGCCAAACCCTTGACCATTCTTCAAGCTTCTGCAGGTTCCTCCTCATTCTGCCTACATCCTTTGGCATGTCCAATCTGTTACACAGCTTCATGTCATCAGTGAACAGGGACATTCTACCTTCTAGGTCCTGCGTAATGTCACTGATGAAGATGTTGAATAGGACTGGCCCCAGCACTGATCCCTGTGGTACACCCTGCTTCACTCTTCCCTCTGTGGAGTGACAGCCATTTACCACCACCCTCTGTGTCCTGCCACCCAGCCAATTACCCACCCACCACACTACTGTTCTTCCCACTCCCATATTCCCCAGTTTGTTTAATAGCCTTCTATGTAGCACAGTGTCAAAGGCCTTGCTGAAGTCCAGATAGGCCACGTCCACTGGCCTCCCCTGATCCACCTCCCTTGTCACCCAGTTGAAAAATTCAATGAGGGTGATCTGGCTTGACCTCCCCTGCTGAAACCATGCTGTCTTGGGTCCTGTAGTCCATTAGCAACCAGATGTTCCACCAATCTCTCCTTCAGTAGTGCTTCCATGATCTTTCCCACTACCGAGGTCAGGCTGACTGGCCTGTAGTTCCCCACTTCCTCTTTGTTCCTGCTTTTGTGTAAGAGGACTACATTTGCTGTCTTCCGGTCTTTGGGTACCTCCCCTGTTTCCAGTGATCAGCTAAACAGGATTGCCAGAGGTTCAGCTGCCACCTCTCTTAGTTTCTTTAGGACACTGGGGTGCACCCCATCTGACCCCATTGCTTTATCAATTCTTATTCCTTCCAGTTCCTTTAGGACCCTTTCCTGTGTAAAGGGACCTATGTCCATTTCTGTGCCATTTCCCACCCCTTGTACTCCCTTCATGCTCATTACCTTCCTCTTCCTCAGTAAAGACTGAGCAGAAATATCTGTTCAGTGTGTCAGCTTTACTGTTATCATCCTCCACATGGCTCCATCTTCCACTTTTAGTCTCACTTTCCCTCCCTTTGACTTCTTTTTTCACTTATGTACCTGTAAAAGATTTTGTCTCCTCTAACCACTGATTTTGCAATGTGCTCTTCTGTCTGAGCTTTGGCTTCCCTTATTGACCTCCCTGCCTCCCTTTGCTTCTCCTGGTACTTCTCCCTATCCCTTTCTGCCTGCATCTTTTTGTATTGCCTGAATGCAATCTGTTTGAATTTCACTTTCTCTGCTACCTCCTTGGAAAACCATAATGGCCTCCTCTTCTGTTTCCCCTTGCTAAACTGCTTAATGCATTATCCTGTTGCTCTTGAAATCCCTGTTTTAAATATTGCCCACTGTTTCTCCACCCCTGATTCTTTCCCCATTCCCATTAGTGCCTCTTTCAAGAACGTCCCTATTTTCCCAAAGTCTACCCTCCTAAAGTCCAGAATATATGTTTTTACGCAGTTTGGTTCTGCTCCTTCTGTGGTTTCAAATCACAGTGAGTGGTGGTCACTGTTCCCCAGGTGATCCCCCACTCTTACTCCTATCACACTGCCCCCATTCGTGAGCACAACGTCCAGTATTGCCTTCTGCTGAGTTGGTTCCATGACTAGTTGCTTAAGGAAGGCACCTTGAAGGAAGTCCTGGATAAATCTGCTCCTGATTGATGCTGGTACTGGGAGGCTCCAGTCCACATCTGGAATATTGAAGTCTCCAACCAGCACCACCTCCACCTTGTCTTCCATCCTTTGGATGGCTAGTATTAACTCCCTGTCTGTCTCTTCCTCCTGCGCTGGTGGTCTGTAGACCACCCCTGTGCGAGAGGCTGACCACATTATCCTTTCAAGCTTAACCCACAGAGACAGAGAGAGAGAGAGAGAGAGAGACAGACAGACAGACAGAGTGGAGGAGTAAGTGAGGTTGATAGAGTGTGCACACAGTAGGACACCATTTTGATTTTAAAAAAGCAATGAATATCACACCTTTTTTACATAATGATCTGGAGCTATTCAAAGGGAAATAGCAGGGTTTGCAACACATTGTAGGAGACATTGCATGTGCCAATGAACTTGATTGAGCTCAGAGTGAGATATTGGAACAAAAGTTGGTGAGTGAGAGAGGGGGCAACAAAAGGGGTAACCACAGGAAACTATCAGAGAGTGAGCAAGCCAGGGGGTAGTCAGGCAGAGCTAGAATTAAGGAAGAGGGCAGGTGGAAAAGTAAGCTACATAATACCTACTGTAGATATTACAAAAACAATTTATGAAAACAAGTTTGTAAAACAGTAATCACACCAACCAAATTATAAAAAAGTGTTTGTGTGTGATGAATCAGTGCTTGTAAGTGTTCATGCATTAGTTTCTTTGGGGACAGCAACAAATCAAAATGGCACTAATTTCTGTTTTAAAATTGGAAGACTTAACACGTGGATTTCAGGTATGCAATATAACCTGATTGCCAGCACTTTTTTGTAGCTATGTGGGTAGTAGTATCACTATACATAACTGCTGACCTAATTAGGATGCAATATTTTTTTTTTATTATTATTTATTTATTTATTGAAGTCCTGGATGACACCTGTGAGTGGATGCTTGTTGAGAAGTTCCACGTCAGTTACATTAACACAAGAAGCCACAATATAGTTACAGTAAATTATACAGAGTACAAAAAATTCAACAGTACATGGGTTGCAATGACAAGCAGTTCTCAAATTGTGCTAATGCACTGTACATAGTATGTCAGCATCCTGCGGAACAGAGAGAGGCAGAGGCAGACTGTTAGGATGAGGTAGGGAAGGGCAGGGAGGGGCAGTGGGAGCTGGGATAAGGAGGGCAGAGGGAAAGAAAAGAGCCAAGGGTAGGGGGTGGGAGGCAAGTGCTAGGGGAAAGGGGGTGGAAGGCAAGTGCTTGGACAAAGACTTAACCTGGTATGTTCCCCTACTCACTTTACACACACCATGATTCCCCTGTCTGGAATGTGTTACTCCACTTCTAGAATGTTTTTAGGCTTATTTTCAGTCATTTAATAGGATTTTAATAGCAGTGCTGCTATATCTGTAAGAGTTATTTCAGACAAAGCTGCCACATGAGCTGCTGTCTTATACTGCATATATTATTAATCACAGTTTATGTGCAGAGAGGCAGCTTGAGGAGACAAATAAGGGAGTCACACTAAAACACCACGTAGTTTTTTATTCAAGAGAGTCATGCTCAATACAGTCAACCAGCACCAAAAAGAAAAAAAATTGGGACATAGGGGTACTCACAATACTTTATTAAGGAATCATTAAAAATGGCAGCACACACCTCCCTATGCCAATGTTTTGCACATGTGCAAATGTGCTTTGGCAAGGCATAGTGTACACTGTGCTCCATTGGCCTAATAAGGCTCCAGTTTGAAGAGACAGTGCATATTTTCTGAAAAACAGCCATGTGTAATGTAATCACATATAATAACATACATAAATATATCAACAACATACAAACATACAAAATTCCCAGCAGAAATAGGTCTGCTTGAGTGTGCAGCTAGCCCCTCATCATGCAGCTGCCCCTCCTGCCTCCCCCTTCCAGTATCCTTTACCCTTATCCTGTCCCAACCCCTCTTGAAACTGCCCACCTTCTTACAGGACCCTATCTTGTCTGGTAAGGTGTTCCATTTGTCCACCACTCTTTCAGTGAAAAAATGTCTCTTCATCTCCCCCTCGAAACTTCCCTCCTACAATCCCAGTCCATGCCCTCTCGTGTCCCTCCCTCTTCACATCTGAAAAATCCCTTCTGTGTTTGTCTTGTTTATCCCCTTCAGATACTTAAAGGTCTTGATCATATCCCCACTATTCCGCCTCTCCTCCTGAGACTACATATTCAACTCTCCCAGCCTGTCCTCAGAGGGATTGCTCTCCAATACTTGAATCATCTTTGTGGATCTTCGCTGCATCCCCTCCAACAATCTGATGTCCTTCTTCAGGAATTGGCGCCAGTACTGCATGCAGTACTCCAGGTGGGGCCTGACAAATAACCTATACAGGGGCAGGATGACCTCCCTCCTTCTGGAGGAGATCCCTCTTGCAATACACCTCAGCATTTTGTTGGCTTTTGCTGCCACCCTCCTGCACTGAGCAGAGTTGTTCATGCTCCCTGTAATGATCACTCCTAGGTCCTTCTCCTCTGTGGGGCTCCCCAACTGTACCCCATTCAAGTGATAATTCCTTCCCTCATTCCTGGCTCTGAAGTGCATAACCTTGCACTTCTTGGTGTTGAACTCCCACTGCCATGTTTCCGCCAAGTCCTGCAGCTTAACCAGGTTCTTCTGCAACACCTTCCACACCTCCGCGTCATGAACCACAGCTTCCATCTTGGTATCAGCTGTGAACAGGCTGAATTGCTCCAGATCCTGTGTGAGATATCTGCAATTAAATCCCAAACAGCACCTGTCCCAGTACCGATCCCTGTGGTACACCGCTCATCACCGCTCTCAGTGACGAGAGGTCCCCCCTTCCACCGCCACCCTTTGCTGCCTTCCCTATAGCCAGTTTATGATCCATTTCGCCATTTTTGGTCCCACTCCCACATATTTCATTTCCCCCCCAACCTCCCATGTGGCACTGAATCAAAGGCCTTGCTGAAGTCCAAATACAGGACATCCACGGCATGGCCCTTGTCCATTTCCCACATCACTCAGTCACAGTACTCTTTAAGGTTTGTCTGGCAGGATTTGCCCACTATAATCCCATGCTATTGACCATCCTGGTGACTGTTTTTCTTTAAGAAACTCACTAGCCACTCTTTTAGTATGGTCTCCATGAGCTTTTCCATTATCAATGTGAAGCTCACTGGCCTGTAGTTTCCTGGTACATCCTTTGGGCCACTTTTGTGGATGGGCACCACATGGGCCATTCTCCAGTCCTGTAGTACACATCCTGTGTTCAAGGAGGTATTGAGCAGGTCAGCATGTGACCCCACCAGGACTTCTGCCAACTCCCTTAGTACTCTAGGGTGAATGCCATCAGGTCCAGGTGCTTTGTACACCCTTAATGCCCTCAACCCATCTAGTACCCTGCTCTCTGTAATCCCTACATCTGTCTTCCCCACATCCCCCACCCACCCCCCTCACCTGGGGTATTTGCCTCTCCTTCACTTGCGTGACAAAGTATTTTATGTGCCAAATATCCAAAACAAAACAGTGCCCACTACAGTACAATTCCAGCAAGAAGGGAGATGGGAAGTCCAGGAAGCATTTGTGATGCATTTAGAAAGAGGATAAAAATGATGCATGTGGCATGCATATAAAAAGAGATGGGAGCAGCTCATACCTTTAAATGTTTTGGCATTAAAAAGAGTAGCCTTGAATATCAGAGGTATTAAAATAGACAACATGCTTTGCACAGGGATGGTACGTTTGCTAAAGCCCACAATCGGGCTGGGGTTCGGGTCCACCGGACCACCAGAGAATTATTTATTTTACTTAAGCCCATGATCGGGCTGGGGTTCGGGTCCACTGGACCACCAGGGAATTATTTATTTTACTTAAGCCCACGACTGGGCTGGAAAGCGGTTCCACTGGACCACCAGGGACATTTACATTCACAAAAGCCTGCAATTGAGCAGGGGTGCAGGTCCACTAGACTACCAGGGAGGTTTCATTTATCTAAAGCCTACGATGGGCAGTGAGGTAGGGTCCACTGGACCACCAGGGATATTACATTACCTACAGCCCATGATCAGGCACTGGGGCACGTTGCCTGCTGAGGGGCAGGGGGCGTCGGTCCCCAATGGCTGCAGCCTGGCAGGGCGCCGGGTGCAAGTCACAGGGGATCGGTGCACCTTCATGCAAATAGGGCCATAATGACATGCAAATGGCCCCATTTGTGCCTTGCATGCATAATGGCCTAATTTGCATGTCCAGCACTGAATATCATGGGTTATGCGCCTCGCTCACCCGCATTTGTGCTGGTGCATCCCCCTGCTCCTCACTTGCCACTTGCACTGGAGCAGTGCCACTGTGCTGTGCACAGTGCAGGCTGCCCCAGTGCCATATTCAACAGTGCTGAGCCATGGCACAGCACCATTGAATATCACCCAGATCACGCCTTGCACATCCCAGTTGCATTGCGCCCAGACTTGCGCCCCTTCCTGGCGCATTCTAAAATCCCACCCAAGGATTTCATGGAATTTGACATTTTATACCAGAAAAGTAAATATACAAAACTTGTAATTTTTCTTATATTTGCTTCCATTACTATTTACAATTTGCTTTATTTAATGCTCTGTATATTAAACCTTCTCTTTTTCTGATTATTTAAATACATACTAAAAGAATGTCAGCAGAATCCTGGTAAAATATGGAAATTAGAGTAACAATCACTGGTGCAATTTCCGGAATTTGAAGTCTTGAAAATGGAATTTCATTGTTTTAATCCCTGTAAATCAGTGGCCTTGCATATAAGTCCCAAGGAGTACAATGTTCTCCATGACAAAGTGGATTTGCAGATGTGAAAAACATTGTCTGGTACCCATCCATGACCCCCTTTCCCCAGAAAGAAAACACAGACACCAATCTTGGAGGAAATGGCTGCAGCCATGTGCTTATTGATTACACACCAGATTGAGAGCAGCATGCGCACATGGGAGGATCGACGGTCCGAGGCTATAAGGGCCAAGTCTTACCGGCTGCCTCCCGTCAGGCACCATCAGCCTTGGAGAATAGCAGTATCTGCTGGAGGCGGACCTTTTGACCCTTTCCCAGGTCAGGATACTCAGTTTCCATCTCCATGCCAACCAGAGCAGGGGGGGGCAATGAGGCTTTAGCAGAATACGACTCGCTACCACCTCTACTGACCATTTGACATCATTGTGATCCTCCTGAGATGCCATCAACATGACTGCAACAATTTTAAACATTCAACTATGCCCTTTATATTTACTCTACCCTATTTAGTCTCCCTTTTCTAACTCAGTTTTATGCACCCTTTCTGGAGGAGGTGAAAAATCCAGAAAACCCTTATATAGGGAAACTGGGAAAAGCTGCTCCCTGACCCCTATTGAGGTTACCCTTAATGGGTCAAAAAAGGGGGCCCCTAGCTGCCTGGCCCCACTACCCGGCTTTTACGAGGGTGGGTGTGTGGGTGATCCTGTGAGTGTGATAGGAGAAAGAGGGAGGACTGTTGGCTACAGTCCCAGATATCCCCTTTCTCCCCTCCTCCACAGGATGTGACCCCACCTTTCCCATGTGGGAAGCCTCGGTGGTCCCTGCATCCAATCACTGGACTCCCCCTATCCTCTTGGGACCACCATCTGTTCTCTTCCCTACCCCACCTCTTCCTGAGTCCAGGGGAGGATGGGCCCAGACAAACTACGGCTGCTGCCAGCTCTTGCAACCTCTGCATTGTCTGGTACCCATCCATGATCGCCTTTTCCCAGAAAGAAAACACAGACACCAGTCTTGGAGGAAATGGCTGCAGCCATGTGTTTATTGATTGCACACCAGACTGAGAGCAGCATGTGCACATGGGAGGATCGATGGTCCGAGATTTTAAGGGCCAAGGCTTACTGGCGGCCCCCCATCGGGCGCCATCAGCCTTGCAGGATAGCTGTACCTGCTGTAGGTGGACCTTTTGACCCTTCCCCTGGGTCAGAATACTCAGTTCCCGCCTCCACACCAACCAGAGCGGGGGCAACAAGTCTTTAGCAGAATACGTCTCACTACTGCTCCTATTGACCATTTGGTGTCATCGTGATCCTCCTGAAACACCACAGGACGGACAACGTCTGACCCTTCAAGCTGACTGCTCCCTAATTCCTCCAAGATCTACAACTGCCTCTCCTAACTCAGGTCCCCCCCTCTTTGGGACAGAGGCATGTCTCGGCTACCTCACCTTACCCAAAGCCTGTATCTGACTATGTCTTTCCATGGTCCCCCAAGCTCCCACCTGGCCATGCTCCTCCCCTAAGCTGATCCTAAAGTGGGCCATGCATGAGAGAGAACACCACTCCGTCCCTCGGCCTGGTAACTACCAGACTGGCCTGGCCAGGATAACAAGGTGCACAGTGGCTACTCCCCCATGGTTCCCCTCTTCATGCCCCCAACATCAAGTCCATGGTCTTCTGCCTTCCAGGAACTTGATGAGCACCTTCGGATGACACCTTCACCGGTGCCACCTCATTTGCCCCAATGTCCTTGCAGCATGAAGGTCTAGCCACAAGCCAGCTCAAACCATCCTATGGGGGACCCTAGAAAACAAAAGTTGTTATAGCAAATTGGGGTGCACATACCTCAATAATGCTTGGGACTTCCAGCGCCCCAGCGCCTGAATCTGGCTGTCCACCCAACCCAGATTCCTGGAGTATGTGGCTGCCTCAGTTCTGAAGGAGTGTGTCCTGTACTCCTTCGGGTCCAGCCCTGCTTCCTGGACTGCCACAGCCAAGATGGTTCTAAACTGGAAAGCTGTTACTGGAGTCCCATCTGCGTGCCTGAAAAAAATGCCCCCTAGCCTCGGTTCAGCTGCCATATAGGCCTACACCTTGTCCTGGATCCTCCAAGACACCTCTGGCACAGCCTGCACCAGGCACCAGCAGCCTTTCTGCTCCTGGTCAGTCTTGCCCTTCCTGAGCCTCACCCAGGCCCCCCCCAAGCCAACACTAGCACGTCCCCTTCTTTCAGTCCTATATGCTTGGCTCTCCGGGATGGCTGGGTAATCTCCGAAACCCAGAATGCTCCACAGAAACCTAATAGAAACATGGTATTGAACATGAGCGCCTCAAACAGGGTCCAGCAGATCATTGGCAAGACACCCCATGATGCTCTCGAGGGTAACCGGGGTGATGGGGTGCCTCATGTCCTGAAGAGGGGCCACCGACTTTGCCCACCCCTCCAGGACCTTCCTAACCCTGAATTCCTATGTGATGTTCGCCCACCCAGGACCCTGAAAACCCTGGACAAGCCAGCAAGGCTCCCGGCCACCACCCCCGGTGATGCCCCTGCCTGTTTTGATTGCATGATGTACCAGCACAACTGCTCCACTGGAATGGGCCAATCCTCTGGCCATGCCGCCTGGGCCCTCATGCCTAGAAAATGCTGCACTCCCCTCTGATATACTTCCCTTGTCCTAGGTGCAATGGAGTTACCTACACATTTTCAAGTTGAGCTGTCACTACCCTCCACAAGAAGGGGGGTACCGCCCGTGGCTGCTGCTCCGCTGCTGAAGCCAGCTCCTGAAACTGTTGCCAATGTGAATGAGACAAAGCATCAGCGATCTCGTTATTGACCCCTGGTATGTGAACGGCCTTAAAGGAGATGTTCAATAGTAAGCATTTTAGGACAAAGTTGCACATCAAGTCCCCCATCAGACCCTTTGGTCCCAGCTGCCCGTTAATAATGTGCACAACCCCCATGTTATCCGACCTGAAGAGGACCTTTGCGATCCTTCAGCTGCAAACCCCATAAATGCAAAGCTACCACTATGGGTAAAAATTGCAGCAGGGTGATGTTACTAAGCAGCCCTGCTGCTTCCCATTCTGGAGGCCATTACCCCTCACACTCCCCTTGGAAGTATGCTTCAAACCCTAGGGACCCCGCTGCATCTGTGAACAGCTGAAGTTCGGGCTCTCTGTTGGCCACCTGCCATAGTGCCATGCCATAAAGGGCTTCAAGATGACCTTCCAGACTTGAAGGTCCTCTCTGAATTCCTCTGTGACCCACAACCTGTGATGCGGCCTAGTGCACCCTCCTCCCAGCTTGGCCATGTGTCTCAAGAATGTGCACCCCATGGGTATGACCCGGCATGCAAAGTCGAGGTGACCTACCAGCTGCTGCAACTGCCTCAAGGTTACCTTCCTGGCCCCCTCCGTGGAGTCAAGCAGGCATCTTAATGCCTCCACTTTCTCCCAAGGCAAGCGACAAAGCCTATTGATGATGTCAATTACAATCCCCAGGAACACCAGAGCCCTGGCCGGTGCCTCAACCTTACCTGGGGCTAAGGGGACCCCAAAGTCCTTGCAGATAACTATGGAGGTGGCCAGTGTCCTTCCACAGTCTTTTGTCCCACCTACCCTGGTGAACAGAAAGTCATTGAGATAGTGGACCATGAGCATGTTCCCCTACTGCTTCACTGTCACCCAGTGCACAAACCTGCTGAATGTCTCAAAGACTGCACATGCTAAAGAACACCCCATGGACATGCAGTTGTCTATATGACACTGACCCTCAAACTTCATGCCCAGCAGCTCCCTGTCATCCAGGTGTATGGGAAGCAGCCAGAACGCAAACTCGATGTCCGCCTTTGCCATAAGTGCCTGAGGCCTGGCCTCTTGTACCACTTGAACTGCCTTGTCTAAGGATGCATACTGCACTGCAGTATGGTGCAGGTCGATATGGTCATTCACTGAGTCCCCCTCCAGGAAAGACAGGTGATTTATCATCCTGTATTCCCCCGGCGTTTTCTTTGGAACGAGCCCAATGGATGATACTCTCAATGTCGGGCTTGGTGGGGCAACAAAAGGCTTACTAATCCTCCCCAGCTGCCTCTCTTTCTCCAATTTTTCCTGGACAACTTGTGGGCAACCCCAAACAGATTTCAGGTTCTCTGCCTCCTGGCCACCTCCCCCCCTGGGACCTGCATACTGTAGCCTGAAACCCACCGTGAAACCTTACCTAAGCAGGATGGCATCCTCCCTGTCTGGGTACTGGGCCAACCACTGGCTAATCCTGTCCAACCTTACTGGGGTAGTCAGGTCTGTTGCCTTGCTTCCCAAACTTCCTAGGAGCTCCCCTGAACCACCCTCTGGAGGGCTGCAGTGCTGTGCACTGGATAAAGGGATGTTGGTGACTGCAGGCCATTCATAAGTGTTGAAAGCGGCACAAGGCCCTAGTATACTTCGCTTGGTTGTAAGCGTGGCAAGCCTGTCCAACTCCTGTGACCTCTTCTAGCTTTGATGATGGCAGTGGCCTAAGCGGCAAGCTGCTATTGGTGTGCACCACTCCTCCACCATGCATGACATCCACCAGCAGAATCATGTTTACCGTCCCCCACCCCAGGGACCCATCTTCCTGTCTCCACCTTCTAAATTCCTCATCATATTCGAGCCATGCCATGCCCCCTTAA
Source organism: Neoceratodus forsteri (assembly GCA_016271365.2). Lineage (NCBI taxonomy): Eukaryota > Metazoa > Chordata > Ceratodontiformes > Ceratodontidae > Neoceratodus > Neoceratodus forsteri. The sequence continues at coordinate 1,056,576,725 of CM057451.1, read as the reverse complement.
TTCCAGTGAATGAGCATAATCCTGTTCTGAAAAATGTAAAGTCCCAGCTCCTGATCCTTGTCCATCTGCAGGATGGAGCCTGCATATATGGGGAAGGCCTCTATCAAATTCTCGAATGTACGGGGAACTTTTTTTTTTCTCTGTCTTCTCCTCTTTTTCCTTTTTCTTGTCCCCCCTTCTCCACTGGTCTGTTCAACAGAGAGAACATGTCTACGTACTCCCTGTTCCTGATTTGTTGCCTGATCTTCTCAATAAGGTGGGACCCCAGCTGCTTATCCAACCTAGCGTAGGAACTTGGGGAAGGGGGAGGGGGCACTGGAGCTGATGGCACCACCGTGGCCACCACCCCGTGGTTGTGTCCTGCAACCCCGTCTTCTCTACCATTGCTGCCATGAGATCCAGCAGCTTGTTCAACTTAGCCTCCACCCCATTGGCAGAGGGAGCCTTGTGCCCTCTACCTCCCTCATTGTTGGCCTGCCCCTGTGTCATGAGAAGCCCCTCTTCCCTAGTGACCTCCTGCCTGTGCGGAGATTGCTCTCCTTTCCCTAGAGCTACGTCACAGAATTGATACACTTCCCCATCAGTCAGCTCCCATACCCTGTTGCTCTGCTTACCTCTCCCTGGCATCCTAGGCACCTTGGCTGGAAGCACCACCTTCTGTCTTGCTGGCCACTTCTGCGGTAGCTGCCCCCGCCTGGCCTTCGATGTCGATGGACCCTCCAGACCCTCCCAGCAGGCTTCCAGCCAAGTGGCTCCCTTCTTCTTGTACATCTCTCACAGCTGATCTTCCAGGCCCTGTGTGGCTTTCTGCGGCAGGTGGCCATGATCTGTAAAACACTGAAAGCCCCCCCAACACAAGAGAGCGGTTAATGGTGTAACCCAATACAAAACACAGGAGTGGTCCCAGGGGAGCCACCTTACTTGGGAGGCCTCAACCCCCCCCTTTTGACCCTCCCCTACCCTGCAAGGCTGGGCTCCCTCTCCCTATGAACAGCAAGATGTTTGGGGGGGCATGGACATGATGCCACAACATGCTCCCTGTGGTCGAAGTGCCATGCGAGGCCCCTCCTGAATAATTCTAACTACATGCACATCACCGTATGTATATGTGTGCATATATATATATATATATATATTTATATATGTATATACATATATATATATATATACATATATATACACACATATATACACATATAGATAGATATATATATATACACACACACACATATAGGAAACCAACCCCTGTCCTTAAGGCTCCTTTCCTTCTGGTGCGAATGCCATAGGTACTCCCCCATTGGCAAAGCTGTGGTGAATTTGCTCAGAGGTGGAAAATACCACTCCAGCATGAGCATCTGGGGTTCAAACCTGGTCACCCAGCTTCCCAGGCTCCTGTTTGCCTTCCAGTGCCTTTAACCCCTAAGCCATGCTGTCTGCATGCTGTTAGCGTATGCATAACAGTATTTCTGGTTTCTGACCTGCTATGTGCATGGCTTGTATTTGGTTTCTCTTTTTTTTTTTTGATATATTCTACCTTTTTTCTTTGACACAGCCCCAGGAAAGATGGCCACCCTGTTCTCACGGGATGCATGAGGTTTGGGCTGGTCTATTCAATTCGATGAGCCCCTGTCCTCGGTGTGGAGGTGCTGTACGAGACTTCCCCTATGGCCCAAGTGAAGGGCCTGATGGAAACCAGGCATACCCTATGCCCTATCATGGTCATCCACCACCTGGGTTGCCTGATAACTGACATCCTACAATGTTCTAGGAGACCTCTCACTGCCCGCTTAAGCACGGCGCTAGTTCTGAGCCCCCACCACTCCATGTGCAGCCTGAGGTGGGGCTAGGAAGATCACCAGGCTCATGCTGGGCCCCTGCACTGGGAGACAGGCCTGTGGGCCAGCTCAGCCATGCCTCACCTCCACCGTGATCCTCGAGTGGAGCCAGCTCACCTCCGCTGCTCTGTGTGCCCGAGGACCAAAACAGCCGGACCGAGCAGCACCGCCAGAACCATTGATTGTCCCCTTCCTGGGGCAGCGAGCCAGGTAAGGATGGCTGCTGAGTCACTTGTTGTGGGGTTTGGGGGGGGGAGGGTGTTAGACTATCCAGGGTCTCACTGAGCAGTTGAGCAGGCTAGCGAATCCCTTTTGAGGCCCAGTGGCCGAACCCTGAGCGACTCCCATCTCAGAGCCACTAGATGAGGTAGGGCGTTTTTTCACCTCCAGCTGAGCCGACCGACCTAAGGGCCAGGTGAGCACTGATTCTGATGAAAACCAGAGCCCCCGACTCCAAGGCTGAAGACCCTCAACTGCATAAAAGGGGGAATTTAGGGCATACTCCTGCTGACGGAGGACACATGCGACCACCTTCCTTTTTTTTTTAAATTCCCCCGATACATTTTATCACTGGCCAGAGGCTGAAAGCAAACCCCTCCATTTGCCTCCCTGCCCTGACTGCCTGATGGACTCCCAGTCATGCCAGGCCTGGGCAGGCCACCTATAACCAAGGTACTGTCCTAATATCTTCATGCATATATATTTTCTTGGGATATCAAGCATTCTTTCTGGATTTCACAATGCCTCTAATTTAAACAGTTTTATCTGCCCAGTTTTTTATTTAGAATTTGATGAATAAAAGGGCCATCTCTCCCCTTCTAGCTCTATCCCACCAGATAGCCCCCAGGCCCATTAAGCCCTTACCTTAGATTCCTGTCTGAGGATCTTAGACATCTTGATCCTGCGTGGGTGAAAGGAGAAAGAGGGAGGACTGCTGGCTACAGTCCCAGATATCCCCTTTCTCTACTCTGACACAAGATGTGACCCCCCTTTCCCATGTGGGAAGCCTCAGTGGCCCTTGCATCCAATCACTGGACTCCCCCTATCCCCTTTGGACAACCATCTGTTCTCTTTCCTCCCCCACCTCTTTCTGAGTCCAGGGGAGGATGGCCCCAGACAAACTATGGCTGCTGTCAGCTATTGTAGCCTCTGCAATAGCAAGGGGGGATGAATGCTGCTGTTTTACCAATTCCCTAATAAAGCATTGGGATTATTCCAAGAACCATCATAGGTGTTTTTGGTGCTGTTTCGTTGAACGAGCCTGGCTCTGTTGTTCAAAACATATTATAAATCACTTCCATGAATTCATCCAATCATTGCACAGAGCCACTCTACCTCCTCCTGTGTAGAGTGGCCTCTTCTGCAAAATCATTTGGAGGGGAGCATTCCATTCCACTGCCAGAATGAGTGGCTTTCTTTCACTTTAGCAATAAAAAGAAAATACTTAACACTATAAATTATTGTAGCTAACTTGAATGATTTATAATAAGTTAATATGGCCTCTGACTGTGGATCATCGCATATGGAATAAGAGACTCATCTTGTGATGTCTGGGCTGCCAGAACTTCTTATCTTCACTTTATGGTTCTCGTGCCCAAATTTCATGCTCTTTATGCTGTAAGAAACACTTCGCAGAAAGCTTATTAACTTAAATTCATGATCTGTTGTATTTGCATAAGCCTTTGGATAAGATGGCGTCACTGAATACATCACATCCTTCATTTTGAATATTTCTACACTTCAATAAACTGTTAATACAGTGGTGAAAGGTTTGCTCCACTATCAAACTGAATTATAGTCTAAACACAGTGATGTAGTGCGTTTTGGATAGTTTTGTCCATTTTTGCTGTTTTGCAGTATTAGGAGGAGATTTCTTTTTTTACTTTTACTCTGCAGTTAAATTTTTGTGTTAGTCTGAGCAATTTTCTGCAATGGAAAGTTTTAGCTAACTTTTTTTTAAATGTAGGAGTTGTGTGATTTACTTTAAAGTTGTATTAATGTGACCGTTTGGGCATCACATGCAATGGAGCTTTAGGTTTATTTTCTTTTGTCTGTAGGGTGAGTTTTTTTTTGTATATTCATCTTCCAACCTTAAGCTGTTATGATGAATATAATGCACCTGCATTGTAATAGGTTTAGAAAGCATTATATCGCTCCAGCAGGTTGTTACCTATTTTATGCATGTAGGTAATAGCAGCCCCATGTCACCAGCCCCTGACCTGTTAGGAGTCAGAACTGGTTAGACCCCTTTCAATAAAGAGTATCATCCTCCATACATGTTAGTGTTTACTTGTTTGTAAATTAAGTGAAATAAGTGTAGGTAAGGTAAAGTAAAGTAAGGCAAACATTATTTATATGGTACCCAATCCCTGAGGCTCTGGGGGACCCTACACCATCAGAGACAGGCCAGCATCACATGCAATGGAAGTGAAGAAGCAGTGTTAGTCATTATAATGCAGGAAATGTGACAAGAGAACCTGTAATAGGGAAACCTTGAATTTATTGCCCAATCTATCACCCATTCTAAAGGCTAAATCTCAGTGACACATTTATGTTCATTAAACAGAAAATAATGAATTAAAAAAGTAATCCAGTATCACTGGAAATAGCGTGTGTGTATGTGTGCGTGTGCACATGTGTGGGCTAGAGGTGGATGTTAATAATCCATAAATTATAAACATTACTTAGCTGGTAATCCTCTTGTCTATGGGCCAGTGAGCCCTATACCAGAAGTAAGAATCATTGTCACCCAATGCTGATGCTTACAGGCAAGTCTAATGTTCTGCTATTATTCCTGGTGGTGACATCTTTTTAATGAGTCATTAATTCAGGGTCCCGTTTACCCATTTTAAGTGGCAGTTCACATTGAACATAAAGACCTCATGGCATTACTTGAAAGTAGTAGGAAATATACAGTGTGTCCTGGCTAATACTCCCTAGACAATTAAACAGATTCTAGAGAATAACATGATTGCACTGACTTAGTGGTATACTACAGTGAAACACTGAAACAAAATAGCCTTATTTTTTAAAAATTGCGGAGTTTTTCAGTGTCCATTAATAAACTTCATCCACAGCAGTTTTTGGTACACTAATTGGTACTTAATTACAGTGTCATGGCAGCAAACCTAATGACAAACATATATTGTACTTTTCATACTTGAGTAGTGCCCCAAGCATGCTGGGGCTCCCATAGCATATGCACTTCTGCTAGGAATATGAGGTGTGTAATTTGTAGTGAGGTTCAAATGCATGACTGCATGAAAGCTATTACTGAGTACTGATGCTGCAAGGTTTTACAGAGTTTCAATGCAGTTATGAAATTTGTTTTCATGTTACACTTAGCTCAACACTTTGTGATAAGTTTTCCTGGCAAACTGACACTTTTTCACATGAAGTCAGGAGAAATTGGAAGTAAGCTTGTGGAATTGCATGACTTCTTTTAAAAACAAGCATTTGTCACTGCCGAATGTTTGCTTGCTGGTATTAGCACTGGAAATGCAGGAGTTACAGAGATGCAGAATAAGAATGGCAGTGAAGTACTGAACTTCACGCCAACCCCACTTCCACCCTGCAGAGACGGGCAGGCATTGGGGTATGCGTTTGGGTCGTCGCCCATAACATTGATGCCATTTCACTTCACCCTATCCTGCAGACACTGACACATGTTGAGGTGTGCCTTGGGGTGTTCAGCTGTACAGACACCCCATTCCATAAGGACATACACTGAAATGGGTGCAGTATAGGAGAACGGGGTGAACTCTGGGGCTGAAGAATTCAAGGCACACCTCGATGCCTGTCACTGGCTTCAAGGTGGTGGGGTTGGGGTGGAATGACATGATCATTGCAGTCGGCAATTCAAAAGGCATACTCCTGATGCCTGTCAGTCTGTACAGGGTGGGACATCATGGTTAGACACCCTAACTCCCTGGGAGTTTGTTGGTATTTACACTACAAATTTTCAACATGGCCTTTTTGTGACATCCACCTCATGAAAGCATTTGGGACCTCTTCTCATGAACTGTGGCACTGCAATTTTGTTAATGTGTCCGAACTTTGAGTTCCCACAGTTACGTACCATTCTGCACCAGATGTACGAAAACACAGATCAGGCAGGATGTGAAGAATGACAGCTGTAGCATTCATAGGGAGCTGTGAAGAGATGGCAATGTTGAAAATCTCTAGTGAAAATATTAAAAATACTTGAACTTCTGGGCTTATGTGGAAATTGTGCAACACATGTGCGTAACACAGTCATTTAGTGGAATTTTTTCATCAAATTTTCAACATAGGCATTTTGTGACTTCTGCTCATGAACAGTGTCACTATGATTTTCCTAATCTGTCCCGAACATTGATTTCCCACAGCTACCATGCTATTCTACCCCAGATGTGTAAATGCATATTTTGGGCAGGATATGAAAAATGACAGCTGTACTGTTCATAAGGAGGTGTGAAAAAATGCCAATATTGAAAATCTGGAGTGAAAATATTATAAATGCGCATAATTAAGAGGCTGCATGAAAACTGCGCAACGTACACTCGTAACACAGTCATTTCATGGACTTTTGTCACTAAATTTTCAGCACAGGCATTTTAACACCTCTACTCATGAACAGTGTCACTGTGACTTTTTTTTAACCTGTCCCGAACACTGACTTCCCATAGTGACCACGCTATTCTGTGCCAGAAGCACGGAAACATATTTTGGCCAGGATGGGAAAAATGACAGCTACACTGTTCATAAGGAAGTAAGTAAACATGCCAGTGTGTTGAAAATCTGGAGTGAAAATATTACAAATTCACGAAGTTACAAGTATGCGTGGAAACTGCGCAATGCATGCCTGTTAACACATTCATTTTATGGACTTTCATCATCAAATTTTTAAAATAGGCATTTTAGGACCTCTGCTCATGAACAGTGTCACTATGATTTTCTTAATGTGTCCCAAACACTGATTTCCCACAGTGACCGCGCTATTCTGCGCCAGTAGTGCAAAACCACATTTCGGTCAGGATGTGAAAAATGACAGCTGTACTGTTCATAAGGAGGTGTGGAAAAATGCCAATGTTGAAAATCTGGAGTGAAAATATTACAAATGTGTGAAGATAAGAGAGTGCATGGAAACTGCACGACGCACGCTCGTAAAAAAGTAATTTTTTTCATTTCTTTCACCAAATTTGCAACATAGGCTTTTAGAGAGTCCATCTCATGAACACTGGCACTGTCATTTCATTACTCGGTCCCAGAAGGTGATTCTGCGCCATGAAATCACCTTTTGGGACAGAATAACACCATGACAGTGCCTGGATTCATGAAGAGGGGTACCAATAACCCCATGTTGAAAATTTGGTGTCATAATTCCCCAAAATGCTTGAGATACGCACCAAAGTTGAAAAAACCCTATTTATGCCATTACACAGCTTACCGGCATTTCTTTAGTTCAAGGTCGGCTTTGAAGAGTGCAGACATGATCCCAGTCTACCGAAGATCATTGCTCCAGAGGAAAATATGGGGTGAGGGGGGGTGTGTGGGGAGGTTGGGTGTGCAGTGGGTGGGTATGGGTTGGGGGAGAGGATGGCGACTGGCATTGGACCATTTCTTTTGTTTCAGGGAGATCAAAAAAATTAAAAAGACGTCGCGGGAAGGTTTTTTTTTCCCCCAGGCTTGTTTCCAGCACATTGGGGTGGGCTCTCAGTCTGCCACTTGCCTTTTTGGGGATGGGGCTACTGAAGCCGATAGGGATTGGGCCCCCCATCAGCAAAGAATGACTGTTTGGGGGGGCCATGATGCCAAGTGGGATTGGGCACCCGCTTGGTACACAACAAATGCAGGAGGGGTAACATCATGCTGATGGGGAGTGGGCTCCCCCATCAGCAAATTAACTGGGTCAGAGGCTGCCAATAGGGGGATTGGCCACCCCAATTGGCTTTCATGGGGCCAAGAGGCAGCAGCAAACTGCCACCATGTTTAATTTAATTGTTACACTGGGGAAGGTACCGCCCTGCAATGACGGGTCTCTCCCTCATTGCAGCGGAATGGCTGATGCTGCCATGATGAGGTGCCCCCTCATTGCAGTGGCAAAAACATTTCTACTTGGTGGCACTTTTGGAGAGCAGTGTCATCAGCACACTGTACCTCCATTAGTCCAGCAGTGCCAAGCCCCCAAATGTACTGCTCTGTTGGCTGCCACAGTGCTGCACCTCCACAACCTGCTTCTCTCCTAAGGTGCCGCGTAATGTTCTTGCAGATGCTTGCAAGCAGACATAGAAAGTGTCACTTCTCCTGCCATAATTTTACAAAGTCGTCAATGAATTTGCAAATTTCATCAATCAATTTGTAGAACAAATGAAATCATGTATCCAAAGAAGAAGCAAACACAGAAAAAAAATATTTTAGCTCACCATTTATTTAGAATTCAAGGCTGTGCCAATCATTCTTAAGACATGGAGCCCTGTGAGTGTACCACACCTGAAGCAGACTGATAATATCATGGTAGTGACATCCTAATGTTTCACCTGGGCCCTGCTTCATCAGAGACTGGTGAGCTGAATTATTTTTTCTGTGACTGCTTCTTCTGTGGTTGCTTGATTTCACTTGTTCTGGTTGTTCTGTTTTGGTTTCAGCAACAGATGCTACCTTGATTCTGGCCCACTGTTGTTTTGCAAATATATTTGAAAAGCGAAGTTTGCCAGTGTTGCACATTTCTGTTACTAAGTTCATTATGGCAGCCTTTACTACTAAGTTACACCATCATTAGGGAGTCTGAGCGTGAATGCTGGTTCATAAATCTCAAATTGTATCTTCCTCAAGCATTTTTCTTTTTATGATGTTGTCTGTTCTTCAGTGACATCTGCCCATTACTTGTAACTAGATACATTGGCAGTCACATAAGCTAAATGGTAGCTGCTATCAGTCAATTTGCTAATTAAGTCCACTATACTTAATTTATAGAGAAATCATTTGCATTGTTTGAAGTCATGGCAAGGACATTTCAGTTGCAAGTATACCATAGTTGGACATGTTGAACTACATTACCTTGCAGTTGCACATTTCCATTTTCTGGATGACTTGTCTGGCATTAGAAGGGCAGTTACAGTATGTTGACATTTCATAGTATGGGTCAGAAGGGCAATATTGCAGAAACTCCTGATATACAGATGTCATTTATGTATGTAAATGTGGTTGCTACATTGCCAGCATCAAAGTTTTGCTTTCAACGAAAGGCAACAACTACAGCACATTTCACTGCATTCATTTCCAGTTTACAGCCCTCTGTATGAATAAATATAATAGGTACTTAAACTTCTCACAGTGCTGTGCCGCTTGTGATAAGTGGATTAATAAGGCTACCAAACCATGTGTTCAGCCTTTTCCAAATAGACATCCTTAATAATAATATAGCTACCATATTGATTTACATGTTAGTCAAATTAGACTGTATGCTGCTTACATATGGAGATTGAAAAGAGGTTGTTCATTTGAGATTAAAATTATTTGTAAATAAAAATACTGAAGCAAATACATGCAGTGTATTGCACCAGCAATGAAGACAGCGATGTTCTAGATGCAATATTTATTATAGCTATTTACTGTCAACATTTTTTTAAAATGTTTGTGCATTTATTAGTATTTGTATCTGTTATTATGTATTATTTTTTTTTCAATTTATACACTGTTCTCTATGTACTGATTTATTGTAATTTTTGTCTCGACTTGACACTTTCTGCCATTGCCTTGAAAATGCTGTCTATAATGCTTTGTAAATTGCAGTCTCCCGGGTCATACCTGAAAATAGGCATTTGTTTGCCTAGTGCACCTACCCAGTCAAAATAAAAATTATGTTTTTTCAGTAACAAGCAAAATTGTTCTGGGCATTAGCACAACAATTTAAACTTTATAAAAAAATAAGAAGCATACAACTCTGAATTCTTTTACTGTATCAGTTGCTTATTATCCTTAATCAGTTGTTTGATAATTTCTCTGTATAGAAACATAGAAACATAGACTTTGATGGCAGATAAGGACCACTTGGCCCACCCAGTCTGCCCATTTCCCTACCTACTGGATAAGCTGCAGATTCTAGTTAACCAACAGCCTATTTCCTGCAACCCCCCCCACTATAATTGCCTTATGTCTGTCCCATGCATGTTTGAATTCCTCCACTGTTTTAGACCCCACAACCTCTCCAGGAAGGCGGTTCCATGTATGTCACTTTTATCTCAATAAATCTTTGACTGTACTGTTTTACAAATGACAGATTATTCAACATTGTAGTGTTGAAAATGCATAGTGTGGATGCTGGATTGTGCACTCCTGCTGACCAGCTCTGGCAATCCACATAAAGCAGCTGCATGCTTTTTGATTTGCCTTAGTAACTCCCTTACCTGGCAGCCTGGACAATGCTTTGTATCTTCCACTAGCCTAGTAAATACATGCTTAACTAGTACAACCATCCTTCCAACACTGCTGAGTTCCCCTAAGCCCAGTGTGTTTATCTTCCATGGGGAAGCTTATCTGCTTTTTACCTTTCCAGCTAAGCTACATAAATCCAACTGGATATGGGCAGCGGGACAGGCAGAGGAGGAATCAAGAAACAACCAAATGGAATGTGGAGTGGTGGGCTGGGCTTCTTCATCCTGTCTGGAACCAGCCTATGTTTCAGTTTCTCCTCCCTTTCTTGACACTTTCTAGTAGGGATGCCCCACATGTCACTTCTGACATAATGGCACTCAGAAGCATACTTTCTTTGGCATCCTTCCATTTGCAGACTCCCCAAGCCCACTGGACCACCAAAGAATAGTTGGCAGCATATTGGGCAGTTCTTTCTCTCTTCTCCAGGGAGACAAAACATCCATGTAGATCCTCCAACTTTTCTTTGCCAGCTTACTCTAGTTATACTGGCCTTGGAATGCAACTGTGGGTTAACCAACATGCCAGGCAGTTAATGCTGTCTATCACCACATAACTGGCTTTCAAAGCTGCAAACATAAACCATATCCCAGTGTAACTAGTTGCAACCCACATATTTTAGACTGATAGATGAGGAGGATGGAGGCTTTTGTAGAATAAAAGAGAATAGAATAGGTTTGGTTTAAAATTGTTCAGATAGGGCATTAACATCATGGTTCACACTCCACTGCATAGAGCAGTTAGCCAGCATTATACAGATAAATATATATGTCAGCCAATTAGAACACAGAGCTACTGCCTCATTATTCTGCAATACTGGTGCACTGTCATACTTGAGAGAGACTGATTTTGGCACTTTTTCCAAACTTTTTTTTTCTTTTCAATTTTTTTTTCAGTATAATAATGATGTTAAATACAATGGTTGGGACTTTACTTGATAATAATCAGACCAGTGGGTTGATAAGCATCTCAACCTATGGGCTTCGAGTTAATTACCACCTGGCCCTGTTATTACCTTGTAAATCCTACCACTGTTCTGTTGTCACATTAGTTTATCTGATGAACATACAAAGAGTAGGACTAAAGAGGACTTGTTGCCCTTCAGGACCATCTCCTTACTTTTCAGTAGTAATACCTTGTAATTATTTTCCAGCATGAATAGTCAACTAATCTTTCTTTATATTTGCCTTGCCTTTGTCAGTCAACTACAGTAATCAGAAGCATGTTCTAAACCCAGTGGTGGTACTCAGAACACAAAGCGGCACCCATGCCTATCTACACTTTGGTAAAATAAGTATTGTACCCAATTCCTTCTTTTTCTTTATTCCATATTGATGTTGATTGTAAACACCCCCTTTTCCTTGATTTGACGGATGAGTACCACAAACTAGTGAATATGCCATCATCAGGTTTCCATATTTCTAGAAACATAGACAATGATGGCAGAAAAAGACCAGTGGTCCATCCAACCTGCTTGAGTTCCCAAACCATGGAACCTACTGTTCCTACCACACTCTTTGAAAATTAGTATGAAAAGTAATACTTCTTCTTACCCTCTAACATTTCTCTTTGTAGTTGCTTTTTATGGTTCCTAGTCATCATTTGATTTATTCTCATAATCAATCCCAACTCCTCACAAAATTTCAGATCTTTTAAGTAACTATATAGAGAAATGATTTGTGAGCACAAATGACCTGGTTTATGTTACTTCAAGCTCAATACTGAAGTAAGTTGTGTGGGAGGCAGCCTGATTTATTTTGTGGTCACCAAGTGGCAAATCCTTCTTTCACTTTGTGGTACATCACATACAGTAAATCTGTGCAACTGAAAAGTCCCCAGAAGCCTGACAGGGGTGTAGCCAGGGATTTCAGATCTGCACACCAAGTGGACTCACTGCTACCACTCCCCCCCTCTTGTTAGGGTATGTTATCCCCCCTCCCCGGGTGTAGCCAGACAATATACAAATATACACCAGGACCATGTTTGTTACCTCATTTGGCACAATAAATACAACTTTTTTGTATCTCATGACACTGGTTGTTGCCATGCATGGGTAAATACAAATGCCATGCATTGCTCCCTAAGACACCCACATACCAGCCCAGAGCCTGTAAAGTTGTATTGTCCTTGGGATGCAAAGACAGTATTAGTGACCCATCCTTCTAGTCTCGACCTATGAATAAAATTATAGAAAGGTTCAGCATTTTCTTTGTTAGTTTTCATGGAAAAAGGAAACAATCCAGAGCCTATTTGTTACCCCCCTTAAAAAAATTGCACACCATGGAGTACTTGGAGTATGCCTGGCTACACCCAGAGGGAATAATTAACTTAGTGATGAGGAACTTCAAGTGCAACTGATACAAATGCAGAAAAAAAGAAGTTCAACTCCAGTGTTGTACAGTACAGTATTTCCTTTTTTTTTTCACCTTCTCTCACAAACTGCTGACATTTCACGAGACATTCCTTGCTTTGTCAAGACAACAAATTTGGCTCACCTGTTCAAAATAATAAATTATAAAATGGGCAAGAAGAATCCTACATGCTGATTGGTTAGACTTGGCCTTTATCCATATGTAAATCTCACAACAAACACACAGATAAAGTCACAGCTGACCCACTGCTGACTAGATAGCAGTCACAGAGACCTCTATGACGTGACCAAATGTGTGGCCAAAAACTGCCATATTTGAAATTGTTACCCGGTACCGTTGTGACATACGGTTCTGAACAAAACAATATTCATCACATCAGTCAAAAAAAATTGTTCACTGCTACCGCAGCTAGATACTCTTTGATACCCTTCTCCTCAAAACAGAAACTGTTCAACCTACTGTAGTAAAAGAAAGCCCAATAAAGAAAAACATTTACTTCAATGGAGATCACCTACTACCTGCTTCAACGTCTTCAGTGGCTCGGGTGATGTGTTCTCTGATAGTTTTCGCGTCAGTATCCCTGATCACAAAGTAACCTCCTTGGCTGCAATGGAGTGTGGTAAGGACCGTCGTGACATTATATTATTTTAAGTACACTAGGATTTTAGATCTCCTTTATGCTATTCTACTATATATATATATATATATATGTGAAAGATGTATTATAAAGAATGAGAAAAAACTGTGTTCTTTTTATCATTGTATGATACAATTTGCTCTTGTGGCATTTTCTGCAAACTGTATTTTACACACGTGTGTATTTTTGGAAATGTTGTGGAATGGGGATTTGGGTGCTTTATGTTGCCTGTAGCAACTACAACCCCACTTTGTGTTCTATAGAAAGAAACAACACACCCCACACACGTTCCAAGCTGGTAATGTGGATATGTTTGCATATCTGAAACCACAGCCTGAACAACCACCACACCAACTTGAGGTGTCTGGAAAGTCTTGCATCCTAAGAAAAACTCCTCTTGGAACAAGAGCACTGCTCCCTGGATGAGCAGTGGAAGTATTGGGACTATTTTATCATAGGCGAATGAATAAAATATTAAATGCTATTAAAATAATAAAACTCTTAATTTATTATCAATGCAAACCATATTTGTTTCATAATTAATTTTACAGTTGCAATAATGCATTCCAGTTGATGTGTCGTTGTGAGATTTACACTCACCTCAGGTGGTTTACAACACTGGGCCTGTGGCCTGCTGTCACCCATACCCAAGGCGTGTGTAGAACTCACAACACATCCCCTGTCATGCATTATCGCTTAAATATATTTTAGCTCACATAATACCTGTAGATGTTCCTAGATCATTCTATGTCACACTACTGTGCAATTTTTAGTGCACATATACAGGTATCTAACCTTGTTCAGCGATATCTCAGAATTTTACTGTGCAATTACAATATGGTATCTGCCCAGAGGAATTAAGTATTGTAGTAGCATGCCTCTATATTGATCTTGTAATGGTGATTCAAACTAGGGCTGTGCATGGGCCGAATAGTATTTTCCGAATACCATGAATAGTAGGCTTCCCGAATATTCGGATGCATTTTCCGAATAGTTCACTATTCCGCCACTATTTGGGAACTACTATTCAGCAAGATTTCCAAGTCTCGCAGAGCTTTGTTGGCCAATCAAAAACTGTTTCTTGAGCTCAAAGGCAAGCACACCGAGTGACTTCCTCACTCTGAGCTGGCAGAAGACATGAGACAGTGGTTTCTGAGAGCTACTCTGCAGTTCTTCTGAGACCATAAACTTGCTAAAAAAAATAGATTTTTGCTTTACAGACTTTTTTGGGTCAGTATAGTTTTTTGATCATTGTCAGAAAGCTGTGTTTGGCTTTCTGACAGGTATTTTGTCCTTATTGCTGTACTCAGTTACAGAAACAAGGAGGGCTGTCTGCTAACACCCTTCTCTGCTGCTATCTAACATAGCTCCAATGTGATTGTTTTGGGTGAAGCACATTTTAGTTTTTTGTTTTGTTTTTTTTGCTTTTGTCTGGTTCCAGGCATGGTTCCATCCATGAATGATGAGGGTGTCTGCTAACTCCCCCTCCTGCAGGTCACTGCTTATGATTTACTGTATATGTGCATAATATTTGATTTTGTGAGGCTTCACCCTGCCATGTGCACGCAAGCTTAATATATTTTTTCATGAGGCAGGGCCACACATGTGCACAGCTGTGTGCACTCAGATTTTAAAATAAACATCTTCAGTTCTAAGCCAGTCAGGCTTGACTCACTGAATTATTATTGTTAGTCCTCTGGTTCTGGGGATAGATCCCTGTACACGTGAGGACTGTGGTGGCTGACTCCCCCCCCCCCTTCTACAGCCCACTGCAAACAATTAACCTGTGCTTATGAAATATATGCCCCCCAGGAGTCTGTGCCTTGTGTGTGCACAGCTGTGCACATGCATTTTTTTGTTTGTTTGTTGTTGTTTTGTTAATTAAACCATTGCACTTAGTGGGGCAGGCTTGTCTCACTGAGTTGACTATGTCATCTATCTGTTTCTTGCTCGGTTCCATGTTTGACTCAATAAGTTACCCTTTTCTTCCCCTTCTTAGTAGCAGTGTTTTTCTTTGCTGCTACTTTCTTGTGGTGCAGTATCTGGTAAGGTTGGCGTAGTACTATAGTTCCACAAGCACAAAGTAAAGCATCACACACACACAGGTACTGCATAGTAATAGTTTGTGTTTTACGCAGTAACCATGAGTGACCATCATGTCTTTAGCAATCTTGAAAACATGCTTGGTCCAGCCCCAGCAAAGCATCTGCACCTCTGGCCCCAAGTGGTGAGGGACAGGATGATAGACCACAAACATACAGCCAGTAGCATCATGCCCATAGGGCCCGGGGGGGGCACATGCCCCCCCAATGTCATTGCTTAAAACTAGTATAAAATACCTGTAAATGTATTTTATTTTTCAGAAAATCACATGGTCTAAACAATTTTGACTTTTTTAAGTCATAAGTGGTGGGGAAGGGGATCTGTTGAAGCCGCCACACATCAAAGAGTGGATTTTCAGGCGCCATCTTATTCTGTGCGCTCAAGGAGGACAGACTGAGGAGAAGACCGGTATGAGAAAAACTAAGCAAAACTGCAACCAAGAAGGGTAAACATTCACCTGTGGCGGGCCACGTTATTGAGTGAGATTAGCCGTGGTTGTGTGTGTGCCGCTGCTACTTCCCAGGAGAGGAGTACTAGCAGTACCAGCAGCAGTAGGAGGTGGGTGAGTCTGAATGTCTTCATTCATCAGTCTGGGTTGGCTTGTAAAAGGGCTCTGTTCTTGGAGGACGTTGTATGTGACAGGAGGATGGGGCAGAGTGGGTGAGATAACAAGCCTAATTCTTCTGAGCTGTGCCCAGTGTCCTTCAACTACTTGATGAGCCAGTGTCGGCCCACAGACAAGGATTTCTGTGTTTGGAAGGCTGAGGAGTGGCGTCCACCTGGAATGTGTTCTTCGTCCCCCATTTTTGTTTTGCAAGTGCCTCTTCTCCAAATTGCTGATCCGCTCCCCCTCCCCCTTCCAACCTTCAGGTTTTGTTTTTCCTTTTCTCAGGTGATGGACGTGTGAGCAGAGTTTTGTTTCATTTCCTTTCTGAAGCATCATGGAAAGGAAAGGAAATGAAACTCTGCTCACACGTCCATCACCTGAGAAAAGGAAAAAAGTTGCAGCAGACATGCTAGTGTCTCTCCTTTGAATGGTTAGCTTTCTTTCCTTTTCCCTGAAAACTCAGAGACAAATTGTAACTTAACCAGGTAAAAAGAAACCTGAATTTGATTTGGGGAATTCAGTTTTAAGCTTTGGAGTATAGGCAGAAATGCTCATGGAACACAAAACTATATCATTTTTTTGTAACTCTGCCATGCTGGATTTTGACTCTTCTTTCTTGGCATGTCTCCTTATTAAAGATAATATATAATGAGCAACAGGGATCCAGGGTTCTCACTGACTGTAACAACTGCAACCCACATAATTATCTTCAGAAGCTTTTGTAGGCATATGGGGCCAATACACAGTGGTTCTTGGGGACCGATATATGGTGGCTGTCGGGGGTGATGGACTTTAGGGGCACACAGAGGCGCTCCATACTGCCATGCCATAAAAGTGCTTTACACAAAGCCCCCACTTAGTGGCCAGGCAAGGAGTGTGTGTGTGTGTGTGTCTGGGGGGAAATGGTGAGAGTTGTCGCTATCAGTGTCCAGCAGGGATACATGGGTGGGGACAGGGTGTTGGAGGGGCTGCCTCTGAATGCCACAGATACTTGGGCATGAGGCAGGGTGTGTTGGGGTAGCACCATACACCTGGGATACTTGGACATGGTGCTGGTGTGTCACTGGACTGTGCAGTCCCACTGGGAAAGCAGCAGGTGCCACAGTGCTGGGACCCAGAGCAACAGGAGTAACGGATGCCCCTCGAACAAAGCAACATACTTAGTGGAAATGACCAGTGCAGACCAGCCTCCAGCATCTGCAAAAAGACAGTGGTCTATGCCACGAGCTGAGCAGTTGTGGGGTCTGGGGAGCAAGAGAATCAGAGGGAATACTAGTGATAAGAGTTATCCTTGGTTCAGTGTAGGGGACACAGAGGGACACGACCATTGGACCACCCCAGACACCAACAGAGAGCTGTAAAAGTTTGGTTTTTGGGCATGAAAGAATCCTGTAATCAGCTGGAGCAGCAGGAGTGAACGGTGCCACATTTACCACAGCTTGATCCACCGGGGATGCCATGTGGTGCTGAGAGGCAGGCAGAGGAGCTGACCACCTGCCACCATGGACAAGCCAATCAAAGTGGGGCAGATGCTCATGCAACAGCAGAAGTTCAGTAGGGTAAGAGTTAAACACAGTGGGTGGGTTTGTTTGTTTTATCATTATTAGTAGTAAACTGTAATAATTTATTCATTGTTATTGGGCAGACTGTGGATGCAATTTGCAAGAGGTCGAGTGTGTGTGTATTAGTGCCGACTCAGAGGGGCAGCGCAATAACCCCCCCTTAAATCATTAGCTTTCACTGTAGTTCAAGTGACTTCTGCTTGTTTGCATAGATAAGCCCCCATCCCCAAAAAAGAAAAGCTGGCTGTTGTTCAAATGATAGGCGTGTGATTATTGTCTGGGGTAGGTTATTTCATCCACCCCTCCCCTGGGTTGTCAGTCAGTGTTGTATTTTATTGTCACTCATCTGTTTCTGTTTGAAGAGTTTGCAAGAGGAGGTCACTCATCTGGGTGTGGTATTACCACAAATACCACCCCTGTCATTTGTCAGTTTTGGAGGGTTATTAGTAAACGCATTAATTTGTTGTTATTAGGCTTGCTCTGGTTTGAGAGCCTGCAGGATGTGGTTGTGCTCTTGAATGGAGTGTAAACTATATGACTTGGAGTGGGTTATCCCCCCCCCCAGGGCAGTAGGAGTTTTACAAGTAATATTAATTAGTATGATCCTTTATTATGCTGTTCTGACATTTTTACTTTTGTTAGCAATACTAAGTACAGTGTATTGCATTGCAAGCTGGTTTGCTCTGTTTGCAGTACTTCATTTGGAGGGCCTGTTGGTAGGGAGGTAGTACTGATGTTTGTTTATTTATTTATTTATTTTTTAGTTTAGTTTTTGGTAACCGGGTAAGGCCCAGTAGGCACAAGTGCCTGTTTTCATGGGTGACCTGGGAGCACTGGGCGGTTAAGGGAGGCAGTATAGTGTAGTGGTTTAAGGCTCTGAGTTGCAAATCTGGAGACCTGGGTTTGAATCCCACAGCCCCCACTTGCATACTGTGTGACCCTGAGCAAGTCACTTAACTTCCTTGTGCTCCCAGGTCGCACCTCTAAACAAGCTTTCAGCTTAGTGTCCTACTCCTAGTTAAAAAAAAAAAAATTGGGGAAAAAAAGTGACTTGCTCAGAGTCACACAGTATGCAAGTGGAGGCTGTGAGAATCAAACTCAGGTCTGGTCTGCTGGATGTATCACGCTCATTCACACCTCATTCCTCTAACCTCTAGGCTATACTGCCAGCCCAAATGTGATGGATTATTCCCACCTACATTTATTTCTGCCTTGCATTGCTCATCATGGTCTCTGTTATGCCTGTTCACAGTTTTTCTGTGTTGTTTGCAGTTTCATAATAAAAATGTAACTTTTATTGAAATATGCTTTGGCACTAAGCATAGGAGACCCACTATTTGTATATTGATTAAGAATGTGCTACATATTCAGACAGTTTGCTTGCAATTCAAAGACAAGTGCTGACATGATAAGATGAGAGGTATGGTCCAGACTTCTGAGGTCAAACAGCACTTGTGCAGATAAATAATTTATCTGACAGCTCACCATTGTATATTTCCTTTATACAAATAAGGGATGCTTTCTCACACTGCAGGGACATTTGCTTTTGTTGTTTTTTAAATGATAGGTTGCGTGACTTTTTGTTAACTTTCCAACTAGCACAGTGGTTGCTGTTAAATGAAACACCACTCATTTTGTAGATAGTTTTGTGCTGAACAACTTGCGTGCTCAAAGTACCATGCTGTATTTTTTTTTGTTTTAAAGTTATTTTCATTTGTTTCTTGGAAAAAGTGAACAAAATTGAATTTTCTACTATTTTTTGCTAATTATAAAAAAAAACTAAAAGGTAACTATAAATGAAACACCACTCATTTTGTAAATATCTTTCTGCTGAACACCTTTCATTCTCACAGTATTATGCTATCATTCTTCGTTTTAAAGTTATTTGCATTTGAATAAGGGAATACGTGACATCACTACTATGCAGATAAATGATAATGACATAAATAATGTGTGGATAAATGGTGATTAAATCACTACTGCATAGATAAATTTGATTTATTGAATGGCTGTGCAGATAAATGGATTTATTAAAAGGGTTTTGTGTCCATGTAGGGTATTAAATAATCCAAAACAATTGATTAGCAGTTTCACATGTGAAAGTGATAATTAGCTACAAAAATGCATAGTATATGGCACAGACTGGTTAGCAAAATGAAAACTACTTTGTTTTTAATGTGTTTTGTATGTATAAACTTGAATAAAAAACATAAGAAAATGTTTAGCAGTTTAGTGCTATACAGTTCAGAAAATGGATAGCACCACCCTCTGATATGGAATAGCATTATGCTATGCTATACTAGCTATTTAATACCCTGCCATGCCTATTGCATGAATAAGGGATATGCAGGAGCGACTGTGTGATAAAGCGGTTATCTTGTGAAGTTGCCATTGACCTCAGGTAACCTCACTAGTGGTGGATTGTGATGTAATGACTGTGTGTATAAATGAAATTTATACACACAGTTACTCAAATAAATGAATTCATCATACTCTGTTTATCGTCATCCCTATTGCATATATGTAAGTAATACATGGAAAAGATTACACAGTAAACAAAATATCAGCAAGAACAGATGACCTGTGTCATTTTCCATGCAAAACATTTATAGTAGATGATTGTAATAATTTGACTATTCCAAATGGTGCATTTCTGGCTTTTAGCGGGTAATTAGTTAGGAATGGACTGTAAATAGCTAGCTGATTCACTGTATGGTAAAAGCCACCAAAATGCACCATTTCAGTTTAGTTTTTACAAAATTGCATTGAAAATACAAGAGGTCACTGTCACAGACTGAACAAAGAAAAAAAAAGTATCATTGTGACAGCATTTAGCATGTTAAGGAAAAGCTTCCTGGCCTTCTAAAAGTCACCAAAATGCAGCACTTGACCTCAATTTTTCAAAATGTTCCCGAAGGACATACTGAACCCCCAGAGAAATTTTTGATTTCATGCTCCTCCAAAATTTCTGGTTGCATGATGCCCCTGCTAGACTCCAGGTAAGTATGACAAGTTTGCTAAATACTGGTACCTTATCCAGCTGTGTTCTGCTTGGGTGGTGTGTGTGTGCATGTGTGTGTGTATGTGTTTAAACATGTCACTTTCTATAGTATATTGTATAGTACTGCGAATCCTATCTGCAATGTTTTTTCTGCATACATGTAAGTAATACATGGAAAAGATTACACAGTAAACAAAGTATCAGCAGGAACAGATTACCTATGTCATTATTTTTCATGCAAAACATTTATAGTAGATGACTGCAATAATTTGACTATTCAAATGGTGCATTTCTGGCTTTTAGCAGGTAATTAATTAGTTAGGAATGGACTGTAAATAGCTAGCTGATTCACTGTATGGTAAAAGCCACCAAAATGCACCATTTCAGTTCAGTTTTTAAAAAATTACTTTGAAAATACAAGAGGTCACTCACAGACTGAACAAAGAAAGAAAAAAAAAGTATCATTGTGACAGCATTTAGCATGTTAAGGAAAAGCTTCATGGCCTTCTAAAAGTCACCAAAATGCACCATTTGACCTCAATTTTTCAAAATGTTCCCGGGGGAGCATGACCCCAGACCCCCCACTAGAGAAATTTTGATTTTGTGCCCTTCCAAAATTTCAGGTTGCATGATGCCCCTGCATACAGCACATCCAGACAATTACTGCTAGTGTTGTCCCTGTGCTGCCAACCCACCAAACAATCTATGTAGAACAAAGGAAGCACTTGGGGGTTGCAGTAACAAAATACAGTTAAGAGCAGTGCAGCATAAAGTTGCCAATACATTTGTTTGTGCTAAGGCTGGAGGATGCCAATAGAGCCCTGGTACTTTGATCAGAACCTGGTCTTTGTCAGGGTGCATGTCAGGAACATACAAACATGCTATGAATATACAGCCCTTAAAGAAACACACGCTATAAATAAGTGAAGTTAAAATGAATGAGTCTGAGATGCCCTTGTAACAAAATAATCCACAACTAACATAACCATGGATGAAACACTGCATCAAGATTATAAAACATAGTTCATACTGTGGCGCCAGACAGTAGGCAATGCGGTATCTTGCAAAATTGCTGCAAAATGCTACCGTATGATGCAAGGAGCAGTGTAATTTAATGGCAATTAAGTCCTCCAGTCATCCAATATTTTGTGGCATGTCATTTACTACAAATTACTGAATTGGATCTTGTCTTGCTCCACTGTATATTGTTGATACATAATACAGTTCCAGAGAAGGTGGTGAGGTAGACTACATAGACCATAACATACAGGTGTCTCGCTTTATTCGATGGACTCAAATATTGTTCCCCCCAAGCAAGCGTTTTAGTTCTTGTAGCATTGGTAATAGTACTACTACCACTAATACCATTAGCAGTACTACTACTGCTAGTGTCACCACCTGTCCATCTGTATGTTCACTGTCACATCCTGTTGTGCAGTAGTAGGGGGGAATAAGAGCATACATGCTTTGTTCAGCAAGCAGCAGACACCACCACCAGTGTCCCCACTGCTACCACTATGGCTGCTACATCCACAGCCAGTGTGATTCCCACCACCACCGGTGCCATTCTTGCACCAGCCACCCTTTCAGTTGTCACCACTACTGCAGCCACTGCTACCACTATTCCTTTGACCATGGCCAAAGCACCTTCTACCCCATGTCTGTGACCATGAAAACCCTCTAGTGCTGACCCAATGCAATGCTTGATATCATTTTCAGAGTACTATATGTGTGGCGTGATGGATCGAATGTACCACATGAAGCTTGTGTTGCATTAGTGAGAGCTCAATGTTGATGGTTGAAGTGTCATTGAGGTGTATACGGTATACCAGGTTCAATGGGTGATTAATGGTGTTGCTGAAGTGCTTTTTTAAAGTTTCCTTAAAAAACACCTTTTCTAGCCGAATACCAAATAATGAATACCGAATACTTGGGACCTGAATACCGAATATTCAGCCGAATATTCAGAAAAGGTATTTGCACAGCCCTAATTCAAACCATACTCTCCAAATCCCTTCAAAGCACCACATGCACAGTATGTTGTGTTTGCTACATAGCTTTAGTTTTTTTTACCTCCTATACATGTTCTGCAATTACGGCAGTCTAAGCAATCTGCTTGCTGTTCATGAATTATTTCTAATATAAAAAAATGCATACAAACTAATGACAATGACATTATTTTCATTATTCTTGTATAGCAGTAGCCTGCTAATAATACCTGAGATGCTGTAAAAGTTTAATTCCCCCCCAGAAGCTTCCAAGTCTCAGTTCCTTCCATTAAAATTAGAATACATTCTTTAAATTCCATTGCCTATGAAACTACTAAACCTATATATTTCGACCCTGATTATCTTCCTTATGATTCAACTATCTAACTACCATGTGGTTTCTTTAATCTTTGCGGCTGCAGATGCCACATTTAAAGAGCCACTGACAGCATTAGGAAAACTTTGAAACAATTAAGATTCATATTCAGCTCCATCCCATTTTCTTTATTACATCATATATTTTCAGTAATGAATTCCCCATTTTCTTTCTTACTGAAAACAATTACATGATACCAATATCCCTGTCCCCTAGATTATTTTTACTCTGGTTGCTTCTCTACACATAACAACACAATCCCGTTTATGACATCATAATTATCTCCACAACAACATATTTTGATGTCATAAACAGAATTATAATGTCATGTGTAGGCAGGCAGCCAGAGCTAAAAGGGAGAGATAATGTATTCATGCAAAACCCCTTAGTAATAAGGAAATAAGGGTGAGAATTACAAAATAAAACGTGAATTGTAAGCTAATTATGTGCCTGAAGATTACATTTTTTCAAAGTTGCCTCAACTGTGTCAGGAGCTCTTTAAGATTGACCACCATTAATTGCCACTAACATGTATTTCATTAAATCAATGTAAATATGTTCTATAATTGATAATGGATATCCTTTTGTAGTCATGACTATTAACTCACTGTATGTTTTTATTCTGTGTTCATCACATGCACTTGTATATACACTTCACAATATCAATCTGTGGCCCAATATACCCTGCATGGCTTTTAGGTTCCTCATTCCTCATATACTGTAACAAGGGAGTAGACACTCAGAGGAGCATTATATAAGGATTTGCTGAATCAAGCCTTTTTTATGTTCACCTTTCACACACGCAGTGAACATTTTATGAACAATCAAACAAGCCAGCAGAAGAAGGCCATTTAGTCTATGGAGCCTGCTCAGTAAATGACACATGGTCCATGGCTTATGCCAGTGACCCCCCCCCCTTGTCATCCCATCCTTACCTGTTACCCCTCACAGTCCCATGGGTTCCCTTTCTGCTTGTCCCAAGCCTTCTTACAGGCCCCAGCCATCATTACTGAGACCACCTCTTCTGGCTGCGTATTCCATGTGGCCACCACCTTCTCCATAAAAAAAGCTTCCTAACATCCCTCTTAAACCTCAACCCCTGAACTTCAAGCTGTGCCCCCTCGTGGTTCTGTTCTCACTCAATTTAAAGAGCTCTTCTCTTTCCATATCATAATACAAAAAATCCAGCACTCACCGACCATATAGAAAATGCTGCTCTCAAGTTTTAACAAGGTGGCAAAACTTTATTCCTGTTGCTTAAAAAACAATCCTTGTTGTATTTCGGACAGAGTGCCTTTTCCAAAAGACGTCTTACAATGTAGTACAGACCACTCTTTATTCTAGTTGATGACATCATCATACAGAGACATTAGGTATCAATGTCATAAAGTTGGTCACATTGTTTACAATAATAAATATAGTCAAGACATACCACAATTACAAAAAGACAAAACAGTTAAAAAACATATATTGCTGTACAAAAATCTTAAAATCCATAATAGAAAATTGATTTCTTTTGTGCTTTTCTTTGCATCATATGTAACAAGCCCAATGGGAGACTTCAGAGTGGAGTTTGCTTGTTGGTCGCCACTTCAGGGCCAGGATTCACAAAAAATCACGTCACTCAAAAGTTTGCAAGGCACATTCTGATTGCCCAGGTCACAAAACTCACTATTCACAGATGGATAGAGAATGGAGCTGTCTGACTGTGAATAGGAGTGGATAGAGGCAGCAGTGATACTGATACCGCTACCTCTAACCCCACCGATGCAGCCCAGACCCCCAGCCAAGTAAATACCCCCACAAGTATAGTGCAGGTGCATTATGTCGGTATTCACTAAGCCAGCCATGTAATTGAGCCCATTGGGCATGCATAGTGCTAGTGGGCCATTTGCACACCCATTATAGGCCCACTTGCATGGGCTGTGCCTAGTGTAGCATCCCCCCCATCGCTGATCGCTATCCTGTAATGAAGTATAAAATTCCCTGGCAGTCTAGTGCTTTCCTCCCCCCTTCTCAGTCCCTGATCACCCACCTAATAATGATAAAAATCGTTTCCATAGTGTAGTGTCACACCCCAGTTCCTGAATGCCCACCCAAGAATGAAAAAATAATTTCCCATACTGTAGTGTCCCACCCCAGTCCCCGATCGCCCACCCAAGAATTGAAAAAAAAAAATTTTCCATAGTACAGTGTGCCACCCCAATCCCTGACCTCCCACCCAAAAAGTAAAATTAAATTTTTCGTAATGTAGTGTCCCACCCCAGTTCCCGACCTCCCATCCAATATTGATACATCCCTTTTCTATAGTGTAGTGCTCCCTCCCCCCTCCCTGGTGCCAGATCTCCCACCCAATAGTGATAAATCCCTTTCCACAGTGTAATGGTCCCCCACCTCTGTCACCGATCACCATCCCCAAATAAAGACAAATCCAGTCCCTGGTAGCCTAGTAGTTCCCCAACCCCAAGCCTCTCAGGTAATCACCCACCCCACCCCACCCCTACATGACTGCAGGCCATCTGCAAGCAGCACCAGTCCTCCTCACACTTCCACAGTTGCCCACTGACTTAACTGTTAATAACAGTATACAGTATACACTACAAGCCCATTGGTTGACACTACATTATGGAAAATTACATTATACATATCGGGTGGAAGACCGGGGAACACGGTGGGACACTACATTTTGGAAAATTAAATTTTATTTATCGGGTGGACGATCGAGGACAGAGGTGGGATACTACACTATGGAAAATTATTTTTCATTCTCAGGTGGGCAGTCAGGGACTGGAGTGGGACACTACACTATGGAAACTATTTTCATCATTGTCGGGTGGGCGATAGGGGACCTGGAAGGGGGGTGGGGGGCCACAGTACCTCCACCAACCACTAGGGTTGTGCAGGATTATCACCAGGTTTTTGTCAGTGGTAATTTGCTCCATGCAAGGGCTTTCGCAAAGGACCTGGCATGGAGCAAAACCTTTGTGAATAGAATTCGAGGATATGCAGGTCCCCTCCTCCTCATTTGCATTGCGGCCCCCTTCATTACTTTGCCTGGGCACAAATGCTTTATGAATACCTATTCTGGGCAAAACCCAGTTTGCCCTGGGCAAACTGGGTTTGCACCTGTGCAAAGGTTTATGAATCTGGCCCCAGGAGTTAATCAATTCCTGGTGCTAACCTAGATCTGTAATAAAAATACAGGACATAAGTGCCATATTCAAATAAACTTAAAACTGTGTGCACTCTTTATGTTCATTTGATCTCATGTTTGTTTTGTTTAATTTTAGCATTCACAAACTGTACATATCAAGAAAACATGTTTCTCAGATATTGTACTTACTTGACATAAGGCACAACATCAAACATTCCATTTCATATTATCATAGTATCACAGTAAAAGCCAGCAGAATAGGCCCCATGGTCTATTGTGTCTGCTCGGAAGCTAGACCCCTACTGGGAGCTTGCTCCTCCACCCCCCAGCCCCAGAGGTGGCCCTCCCTGGCCTCAGCTTCCCCCTGTACCTGTCACAAC
Source organism: Neoceratodus forsteri (assembly GCA_016271365.2). Taxonomy (NCBI): domain Eukaryota; kingdom Metazoa; phylum Chordata; order Ceratodontiformes; family Ceratodontidae; genus Neoceratodus; species Neoceratodus forsteri. The sequence continues at coordinate 1,056,550,298 of CM057451.1, read as the reverse complement.
CCTTCTTGAGTCCTTCCACTGTGGTCTCTTCCACCAGACTCCTGGGCAGTGCGTGCCATGGTTCCACCACCCTCTCTGTGAAGAAGTGTCTCCTGTTCTCCCCACTGTACTTCCCCCTTTCCAGCTTCCACTCATGCTCCCTGGTAGTTCCCCCCTTCTTAAGCCTGAACACTTCCCTGGCTTCACCTTTATTTATCCCCTTTATATACTTGAAAGTCTCTATCATGTCCCCTCTGTCCCTCCTTTCCTCCAGTGCTTACAGATTGAGTCAATCCAGTCTCTCCTCATGGATTCTACCGTCCATGCCCTGAATCATCCTGGTCACCCTCCTCTGGACCCTCTCCAGCAGCGCTATGTCCCTCTTAAATGGGATCTCCAGAACTGCACACAGTTCTCAAGATGCGGCCTAACCAGGGCATTATACAGAGGGAGGATCACCTCCCTCCTCCTGTAGGTAATCCCCCTGGTTATGCAGCCCAGTATCCTGTTTGCTTTTGCTGAAGCTCTTTGACAGTTCTCTGTGTTATACATTTTGCTGTCCACCACTATCCCTAAGTCCTTCTCACCTGATGTGACTTGCAGTGTGGTCCCCCCCAGGGTTTATGCATGTCCCGGGGTTTCTGAACCCCAGATGCAGCACCCTACATTTCCCTGCATTGAACTTCAACCTCCACTTCCTTGCCCACCCCCCCAGGGTATCCAAATCCCCTTGCAGTGCTTCTCACCCCTCCTGCCCATCTGCCAGTGCTCCCAGTTTTGAGTCATCGGCAAAGAGACTCAACCTACTCCTAACACTCCACCCTATGTCTGGACATAGGAATTGAACAGAAGTGGCTCCAGGATGAACCCTGGGGGACCCCACTGATGACTCTCCTGGGGAGGAGACTATCCCTCCAACCACCACGCACTGTATTGGCCCCGTAAGCTAGTTTTACACCTACCTGAGCAACTGCCCCCACCCCATCCCCCCCAGCTTTGTTAGTAGGCTGTTGTGGGGTACTGAATTGAACGCCTTACTGAAATCCAGATAGAGGACATCCACCGGCCTATGTCAGTCCAGGGCACCCGTCACCCAGTCATAAAACTCCACCAGGTTAGTCTGGCATGACCTCCCCAGAACAAAACCATACTGCCTGTCATCCAGGTGCCCCAACCTTTCCAGATGCCCCGCCCCCCAGCCTCTCCTTGATTAATGCCCTCCATAACCTTGCCTACCACAGAAGTTAAGCTAATGGGCCTATAATTACCCATCTCCTCTCTGGGCCCCCCCTTGTGGATAGGCACCACATGAGCCACCTTCCATCTTGAGGCACCCACCCTGTCATCAGGGAGATGTTGAAGAGTGAGGCCAGTGGAGCTGCCAGCACATCCACCAATTCCATTTATTCCAGGATATTTACATGCCCCTAAAGTGTAGATCCAAAAACCTTCCCTTTTTAAAAGTAGGTTGTGCATACCTTCTCTTTCCACTCTGTTAATCCCCTTCAGGTATTTGAAGGTCTCTGTCATATCCCCTACCTCTCTCTCCTCTCTTCCAGAGAGTACATCCTTAAGGCTCCCAGCCTCTCTTCATAGAACCTATCCTGCTGATCCATGATCATCTTGGTTGCTCTCTTTTGGACCCTCTCCAGCAAGCTGATGTTTCTCTTGTGGTATGGATGACAGTGCCTTACTTCATATTCTAAATGAGGTCTTACCATTGATCTGTATAAGAGCAAAATGACCTCTCTTAACCTACTACTGAATCCCCTGGCAATATATCCCAATATCCTGTTTGTCTTTGCAGCTGCCTTTCTGCATTGCATGGAGTGTTTCAGGTCTCTAGTAATTACCACATCCAGATGCTTTAGTTCCTCTGAAGCAGATATCTGCCCCCCAATATAATACTCCATCCTAGGATTTGTGGCCCTGATGTGAATCACTTTGCATTTTTTGGCATTGAAGCCAAGTTGCCAGATCCTTGACCATCTCTCAAGTTTACTGAGGTCCTCTCGCATGTTCTGTATCCCTCCTTTGTGTCCACCGTTCCACAGAGTTTGGTGTAGTATGCAAACAGTCACATCTTGCCCGTAATGCCTTCCCCAGTGTCACTTATGAAGACTTTGAACAACACCGGTCACAGCACTGATCCCTGCAGAACCCTTCTGGTGACTTTCTTGGTGCTGGATAATTCTCACCACCACCACCACTCTCTAGGTTCTGCCTCTCAACCTGCTGCCTATCGAAAATACCATTTTCTCCCCCACCCCTAGATCTGCCAGTGTCCTGATCAGATCCTATATGGTACAGCATTGCAGGCCTTTCTTAAATCCAGGTATATGATGTGCACTGCCTGGCCTCTGTTCACTGCTTTGGTGACTAGTCAAGGAATTCAATCAGGTTCATTTGACATGATCTGCAAGACACAAGCAAATGCTGCCTCTCATCCTGAAGACCATTCTTTACCATGTACATCACCAGCCTTAAGTATGGTCTCCAAGAGTTTACATACTATTGAGGTCAGACTGCCTGGCCTGTAGTTCCTTGAGTCATCACTGGGGCCACTATTGTGGAGAGGCACTATGTGTGCCATTCTCCAGTCCAGTGGCACCACACCCAAATCCAGGGATCTATTGAAGAGATCCTCCAGTGGCCCAGCAAGCTCCTCTGCTAGCTCTTTTTGCATGTTAGGGTCCATGCAGTCTGTTCTTGGGGTTTGCCATCTTCAGTGCCAGCAGCCCTCCCTCACTCTTTCAAACTCTATTACTGCATCTTCCCCCCCATCTCCTCCCTCCTCCTCCCCCTTGGTGGCACTGGCTCATCCTTTTCCTTTGTAAAGACAGAGCAGAAGTATTCATTCAATGCTTCAGATTTGCTCACTTCTTCCTCTACCCATCCATCCCCCTTCCTTAGCCTAACTATTCCATCCTTTTTGTCCCTCTTTTCACTTATGTAGTGAAAGAAGGCCTTCTCCCTCTTCTTGATCCCTTCAGCTATTGAAGTTCTTTCTGTGCCTTAGCATGCTGCACCACCTTTCCTGCCTGTCTAGCCAACCTCAGGTACTCTTCCTTATCTTCTTCCCTTGCTAGTCTCCTGAATTTTCTGTAGGCCACCCACTTTTTCTTCACCACTATGGTTACCTCATAGTTAAACCAGATTGGTGATTTGGCCTACAATTTCTTCCAAGTCTGATACAATCCACTATGGCTGCTAAAATCACCTCTGTGATGATGGCCAATGTTTGATCCACCCCCATGTCCTCTTTAATGCCCACTAGGTATTATCTTAGCACCTCTTCCATCATCTTGAAATTAGCCCTCCTGAAATCTAGGGTTTTAATCTTGGTGGGGATGATATCATTGCCCATGTCCAAACTGAATCACACCGTACTGTCATCGCTACCACCTAGAGGTTCCTTGACCTCCATCTCCTTCAACAGAACAAAAGGGTAAACAGGGAGGAGAAGAAGCACTGTGGGTAAATTTGGAGACAGGCAATGGCACCACAATCCTCACAGGGGTTGTATACAGAGGAAATAGACAAGGAAATGATAGAAAGTATACTTAGAATGGCAGAAAAAGGGGAGATATTGCTGATGGGTGATCTGAATATGCCAGATGTTAACCGGAGTGCAGTTGCAGCAGTCACTTCGAAGAGTGGGGTTATTCTAGATGCCCTACAGGGGCATGCCTTAGACAACTAGTATTGGAACCCACTCGAGAGGAACAATCTTAGACCTGGTTCTCTCAAATAGAAATGGAGAGAGGATCACAGATGTAGAAGTGGGTAGCCATCTGGGAACTAGCGACCATCGAACAGTATGGTTCACAATGAACACATCAATAGAGTCAAGCCATACAAAGGCAAAAGTACTGGACTTTAGGAGTGCTGACTTTGCCAAAATGTGTGAGTGCCTAAGGAATGCACTAGCAAATGGGCAGGAAGGAGGGGTGGAAGAACAATGGGGAATAATAAAAACTGCTATCACAGAGGTAACAAGCAAATAAACAAAACAAAACGATGTAAGAAACCACTGTGGTTCTCAAAGGAAGTGGCAGTGAAGGTTCAAGTGAAAAAGAAGCATTCAGGAAGTACAAGGAATCACAGAAGGAGCAGGACAGAGAACTGTATCAGTTAAAGCAAAAGGAAGCTGGGAAGGCAGTCAGAACAGCAAAGGCCCAAACTGAGGAAAAGATAGCCAACTCCAGTTAAGAAGGGATAAAACCTTTTATAGGTACATCAGGGAGCGAAGGAAGACCAAGGGAGGAATAGTGAGGCTTAATAAAGGGAGGGGAGGGCAGAGGTGACTGTGAAAAAGGCAGAGATACTAAACAAATATTTTTGCTCAGTATTTACAAATGAAGAGGGGAGTTACCTAAAACAAACAATAGAAACACTCTGGATACAGAACTTGATACCAGCCCATTTACAGAAGAAAGGGTTCTGAAAGAACTCTTAAAACTGAAGGTGGACAAAGCAATGGGTCTGATGGGATTCATCCCAGAATTCTAAAAGAACTAAGGGTAGAACTAGTGACACCACTTACTACCTTCTTTAACAAATCATGGGAGAATGGGGTGGTACCCGAGGACTGGAGGAGGGCAGATGTGATTCCCCTTCACAAAAGTGGGAGCAAGGCAGAAGCAGGAAACTACAGACCTGTTAGTTTAACCTCAGTGATAGGGAAAATGATGGAATCACTTCTGAAGGAAAGAATTGTCGAGTATCTAGAGGCCAGAGGGGCACAGGACCCAAGGCAGCATGGATTCACAGCGAAAAAGTCATGCCAGACGAATCTGATAGATTTCTTTGACTGGGTGACCAAAGTAGTAGATCAGGGAGGGGCTGTGGACATGGCCTACCTAGACTTTAGCAAGGCATTTGACACAGTCCCACACAAAAGATTAATATACAAGTTAGCCAGCCTGGGAGTGGGTCCCAAGATGACAGCCTGGGTGAAGAATTGGCTGGAGAATAGGACACAGAGAGTAATAGTAAATGAGTCCACTCTGAAGAAGGGGGTTACTAGTGGGTTCGCAGGTTCAGTATTAGGACTGGTCCTCTTCAATGTCTTTATAGCGACATTGCAGAGTGACTGGAAGGAAAAGTATGTCTCTTTGCAGATGACACAAAGATCTGCAACAGAGTTGATGCACAAGGTGGGGTGGAAAGGATGAGAAGGGACTTGGCAGGTTAGAGGAATGGTCAAATGTATGGCAGCTTAGATTCAGTGCTAAGAAGGGCAAAGTAATGCACCTGGAAACAAAACCCAGGGAAGAGTACACAATGGGGGTGAGATACTAACAACAAAAATGGAAAGGGACCTGGGGGTAGTCATATCAGATGACCTAAAGGTGGGCAATAATGTGAGAGGGCAGCAAGGAGGGCTGGGGAATACTGGGATGCATAGGGAGAGGCATCACCAGTAGAAAACAGGAAGTTATTATCCCTCTGTACAGACAGCTGGTGAGACCCCATCTGGAGTACTGTGTGCAGTTCTGGAGACCCAATCTCTGCAAAGACGTAGACAGGATGGAAGCTGTCCAGAGGAGGGCAACTAAAATGGTGCAGGGTCTGCACCGGAAGACATATGAAGAGAATTAAAGGAGCTTAATATGTATAGTCTTGAGGAAAGGAGGGAGGGGGGACATGATAGAAACTTTCAAGTACCTCAAGGAATCAACAAAGTCCAAGAGGGTAGAATCTTTCAAAAAAGGTGTGCAAGAACAAGGGGCACAATTTGAAGATGGAGGGGCAGCTCAGAGGTAATTTAAGGAAGTATTTTTCACAAGAGATGGTTGTGGATGCATGGAGCGGCATTCGGAGGAGGTTGTGGAGTCAAAAACAGTGGTGGAATTCAAGCATGCATGGGACAGTCATAAGGCGATTCTAGGGGTTGGGGGTAGGAAGAAGTAGGCTGCTGGTTAATTAGGATCTGCAGCTTATCCATTAGGTAGGGAAGTGGGCAGACTGGGTGGGCCAAGCAATCCTTATCTACCGTCAAATTCTATGTTTCTATGTTTCTATGTTTCCTGTACGTGATCCCCCATTGGTGAGCACTAGGTCAAGCATTGCCTCCTCCCCTGTGGGTTAATTAACACCCTGGATGATGAACCTTCCCTGTATCACATTTAGTACCTCTTGAGTTATGGCACAGGATGTGGCTGGTATAGTCCAGTCCATCCTGGGCAGATTAAAGTCCCCCACCACTACCACCTACCCTTTTCCTGCCACTTTCAGCATTTGTGAACATAGTTCTCTATCCCTTTCCTCATCCTGGTTAGGTGATCTGTAGACCATCTCCATCCTGATCTTCATTCCCATGTTAGTCTGTAGTTGGATCCATAGTGTTTTTACCTTCCCCTGTTCATTCTCTTCCCTCATGCATATTATTCCCTCCCTGATGTAAGCTGCACCCCCCCTTTGCCTAACTCTCTATCCCTTATATGGAGTTTGTATCCTGGGATCGTGAAGTCCCAGTCATGGTGTGCTGTAACCCAGGTCTCGGTAACTGCCACTACGTCTACCTTCCCCTCTGCTAAGAGGGCTTGCATATCTGCCACCTAGTTGCCGAGACTGCAAACTTTAAGTGACACCGCCCTCCACCTTGATTCTGCACCTCCTTGTCTCTTTCTCGTATTTGCTTTTTAATGCTCATCCCCCATACTCTCCTCTTCACCCCATTTCTTTGGTTGCCTCTCTTTTCTCCCTCCCCAACCTAACAGACTGCCACTGCCTTTGGGGGGTGTTCACTGACCTCCCCATCTCAATGTTTTTGTGCCTTCTGGCTCACCCCTTCCCCCATAGCAATTTAAACCTAAATCTTTCTCTGTATATTCCCCTAGCTTGGAATTTTTGCTCTTTCCCAATTAAGATATCCCCTCCACCTCCTATCCCATCCCCTGGCTGGCTGTCTCACAGCCTCCTCCTGTCTCCCTACTTAAACTATGTATGCCTGGCTGCAACTTCCCCTCATTGCCATCTCTACCCCTAGCTGACACACCCTCCCCCTCCTCTGATACCCTGCCCTCACCTCACCTATCCTCCTCCTCCTTCTGGACTAAGCCTGCTTGGGCTGCTACAATCTCCACTACAAGTACTTAGCAACTCTAGGTGTGTCTGCCTAGCAGTTGAACTGAAATATTAATCTTTGTCAATATCCTGCAGTTGTTGTACTTGACTGTATACTTGTACTGCCTGATAACTGTAACATTCCTTGTATGTTCTTGTATTTTGTTAAGTGTATTATGTATTGTGATCTTTGACTTGGAACCTTTGTAAAGGAGCCTCTCAGCTCAAAGGTTGTAATCTGAAACAGAAATAAACAAAAATAAAAATAAATAAAGATGTAGTCTATCTTTGGAATATGTCTGCTTGTATGACCATGTATCTCCCCATTCCTCATATAGTTGTACACATCAACCTTACACCAGTTCCTCAGCCAATCATTGTATTCTGTTATTTTCCTTTTTCTGAATATGCTGGCCCTGGGGACTGGAATCACCTTTGAAATGTCCGGTGAGCTCGCTGATTCCTTGCATGATCTTGCTAACCCTCTGAATCTGTTTTGCACCACCTCCACCTCCTTCCCTGCCTGATCTTTGGTTCCCAGGTGGATGACCAAGTTAGTCTTTCCACACAGCTCCCTTACAACCCCTTTGATCCTTGGTCCTGATCTCCCCACCTCCATTCCCAGCATACAGGTTATCACCCTTTTTTTCCTTGGGTCCCCCTTTCTCCCCATTGTATACCTTTTATTATTGAATCCTCAACAATACCCACCCTTTTCTCATCTGCAGACCAGCTCCCTAACTTCCTATCCTCTCCTAGTAAGCTAGCCTCCCCCCTCCTCAACCATTCCATGTCTTTTTTGGAAGTCCTCATGGCTGTACCAGTACCTCCCCCTCTCTTTCTGCTTCTCCACTCCCGTTTGATTCTCCCTTCCTCCTTGGTTACCATTGTTTGCTACTGCTGTACCTTCTCTATTTCCTGTTGTAGCTCTACCTCCCCCCACTACTGCATATCTGTTTGATGTAGGCATCTCAACATGAGAACCTTCCTCTGTTCCTCCATTCCTCTCCCCCCCTTCCCTTTAGTGTTGACTCTCTTACCTCCCTGCTCTTTCTCCTTACCACCTGCCATTCCTCCATCCTTGTTCTGCAAGGTCCTTGGGGAGCACTTTTCCCTGGACACTGTGGTATCCTCCTGGCATCCATCCTATGCTTGCTGTCAGTTTGCCATCGGTAGACTTTATGTGCCCTTTCAGCCACTATTCATCCTTCCTGCTCCCTCCCCCTGTCTTTCTAGTTCCAATCTTAGCCACCTTATCTCTCCCCTTATCTGCTTCAGGCTTCTGCAGAGTGGACAGCCTCCTGTTTTCCACACCATCTCCATAAAGACTGTGGCCCTGCATCCATTACAGCTTACAATACCGCCCTCACCAACTTGTCTATTGTGTCTTCTTGCATCTTCCCAACTCCCTCCCCATCGGTTCTGCTGCCTTTAACAACTTCTAGTCTCCCACACCTTCCCTAGTTAGCCTATACCAGCCCAGCTATATGTTACTGTTATCCCAATTAGTATTTCAAAGCAATAGGGTGACCCTAGATAGTGTTTAACTGTTTACCTTTATTCTTATCTGGTTATTGAAAGGATTCTGCACTAACATTATTCCAGTATGTATTTCAAAAATAGGGCAACCCTTGACAGGGTGTAGACACTTTCCCCTGTTTTCCCTTATCAGGAGTGCCAGCACTAAACTCTTACAGTGCCAGTTATTTTCAGCAAAGCTGTTCCTAACTAGACAATATTATTCCCTTTCCTTGTCAGAACATAATGTGATTGTAGGCCCCAGTTATTTCATCCGACATGATGCATATCTCCTCCAGTAGCACACTTACCTCAGTTGCCCTGTACAGCATGACCTATGGCCTGCGGTTCTCCCTGCAGATGCCCTACCGATGCCTCCAGATGCCACTTAGTTACAGATGCCACACTACTGCATCGTGGCACACTCATGCATCAGGGTTACTCATGGGAGGGGTCACTTGGCCCTCTAGGTAATTTATTGGGATTACAGCCACACTAGTGATCAACCGTGGTCACATGGTCCAGTGGGACCTCCAGTGGTGCTACAGAACTGGTCACCAATCTCCTGCCCTCAGCCCTCCCTCTGCAGCATTAACTCTTCTCCCTGAAACTGCAAAGCACAACTGATCAACACAGCATATGTTATGTTTAACAATACAGGACTTAGCCCTTTAAAAGTTATAAGCAGCACTTATCCCTGCTGTGGTCTGCTGCTTCTCCTCTCCTGCTGTTGTCCTAGTGAGTGCAGCACAGCTCCTGCTGCTTCCCCCTTTTGTGTTCTGGACTACAACCACCCTAGTGGTCGGTCATGGTCATGTGCTCTGGCGGGCTCTCCAGTGGCACCGTAGAACCGGTTGACAATCTCCACTTATCTCTCGTGTGGTCCACCACTCCTCCTCATTAGGAGAGTGGCTCTTGAGGGATGTGAGACTGTCAGTCCAGTGCAAAGTGGTCTGCAAGGGGCTCATCAGTATCACACCAGTCATCAGCCAGGCTGATGATAACAGTGATCTGGCTTGCTTGTTGGAAACTATGTCTAATTTAAAGGAGAGAGCCAACCCAATAATAGGTTGTCTCTTCCCTCTGATCTGCATAACCACCACCCAGCAAGCACAGCTGATCTGTCATGATCAGCCTGCTATGGCACCCCCCACATCATCCACGATGCCAGTCCTTCCTGTAGCATCTTCCCACCCCCCACCACATCTATTTTCATTGTAGGCGCAATGTGTTGTTCACAGTTAACAAGTTGTAAATAAATAAATGAGGCTCCTTATGTCAGTCACTGGGTAGCACAATTGGTAAACAGTGCCTCTTCATATGGATGACATCGTTCTTTGATTTTTGAAAACAGATCTCATGGGCTTGTACAGATTTGTTCCCTTTTCTTGGCTGCCCCCACCCACCCACCCAGCCCATTTTCAGGGAATCTCTATCTGGGATGAGGGCCACCAACATAGTAATTACCATCCAACTGCTCTACAACCCAGAATATATTCTCAGATGTCCAGGCACTGTGTCCTTTCCTCCTCTCAGCCTCCCTGACAGCTCACACAGCTCAGTGCCCCTTCTTCACCTCTATCTTCCAACAGTGCCTCCTGGAGCAGAATCTCTTGTAACTCAGCATGGCGAGCATGACAGTAAACCTCTCAGGATTGTCGAGCAAGTCCTGTCCAGTATATCCCCAGCTCACAGCAGTGTGGTCCACAGATATATTGAGGATCGGGTTCACTGTGTTCGGGTCCAGGGTCAGATGGGCTGGGGCTGTAAAACACACAAAATATTCACAGTTAGACAAACCACACTCAAAGTAAATGTCTGGCTATTTCCATCAATTCCATTCACAGCTTGCATGTCTGCTCTCACTACTCTAATGTCATTAAATTCCACCTCAGACAGAAACCCATGTTCCCACAGTCCCAGATTCTCTTAGTGATCTGGGGTTATCCTATCTCTCCACTCAGGAACACAATTCAGAAAGTTATTAATCGTATTTATCTGTCAAATGAATCACACCCCTGCCATTCAGTTTGGATCAATACGTTGGAATTCTGATGGAGCACAGCTTATTACTGAAACGGTATTGATAAAGTGTCATGTTTTTGTTCTGTCTCTCACCATTGCTGGTGTGTCTGATTTTTTTTAATTTATTTTCTTTTTTCTCTTTTTTTTTTAGTAACAGCCTGCAGCACCTAATCACTGGTAACTGATGCAACTTTTGGGGGTAAAACTATTGTTAGCTTGAGGGCAAGGACAGCAGTAACTCCATGTCCTAGAAAGCCATAGTTGTAACCCTCCCCTTTCCAGCAATATATAACATGTCTGCTTATCGTAAACCATTATTGAGATATGGACTCTGAAACAAACTCTACTTTCTAATGAAATAGCGGCAATGACGGTTGTCCGACAGCTGTTATGCTGCTGGGGATGAAGTGCTCAGGGCTCTTAGTAAGACAGGTGGGTTTGGGGGAAATATGAAAATTTTTTTGTATTATATTTACTAGTAAGTTTATAGATTTGTTTCTCACAGTATAAAGAAGATCTGTTTCTATTTGAAGAAGTCTGGAGTATGTATGTTCTCTCCATTTATAGTGACTGTATATTTTATACATATATTATCAGCGTCTGAACCTGGAGAAAGGGTATCTAATAGGTGTCGCATATGTAGATCTCACCAAGGCATTTGACCTTGTTGATCATCTTCTGTTGCTGACAAAACTCCAGCCCCTTGGTCTCTACTGAGACAGTGTTGTGGTTTTGTTGCTATCTCTCCGGATGCACACAGAATGTCAAAATAGGTGCGGAACTCTCTGAAGCAAAGCAAGTCACTGCTGGAGTTCCTCAGGGATCAATACTGGGACCTCTTCTTTTCAGCTTCTTTATCAATGGCCTTCCTGGTGCTTGCCCTCAAACACAGATGCTGCTCTATGTTGATAATGCGGTCATCTTCAAGAGCAGCCCTCAACATGAAGTTATTACCAGGGAGCTCCAAAGCAGCTTTGGGTCCCTTGAACGATGGTTGAAACAGAATAAGTATGTCCTTAATTACAAAAACAAACAAAAATTATGCTCTTTGCCGCTATACTTATCAAAAGCAAAGTTTCCCCTCTGAGCATCCTGAATGCTCAGGGTCTCCCGCTTGAACAGGTGTCCACTTTCAGATTCCTGGGGGTTACACTGGATGAGTCTCTCACCTTCACAGAGCATGTGGACAGCATGGTTGGTTTGGCCAACTGAAAGCAAGGAGCCCTCTTCAAGCAATGCCTGAACCTAACCCATGAGGCAAGCAGCCTAGTCATAGCAAGCTCTATCCTCCCTCTCATTGATTAAGGTCTTGCAGTATATGGGTCCACCTCCAATACTGTTATGAGCAGGGTGATGGTATTGCTCAATAAAGCTTGCCAATTCATTATGGGCTCTGACAGACACACACTGCTGTACCTTATGGTCCCTTTCAGGTTGGCTTCCCCTGTGTGAACGTATAAAGTACCAGAGTATCATACTGGCCAAAAACACACTTGGTGGCCTTGCTTCCCCTACCTTGGCAGCACTCTTCTGCCCAGTTCACAATCAGCATACCACTAGGAGCATGGCAAGGCATGCACTAGTAGTCCACAAATGTAGACCCAACCAGTGCCAAAGAGATTTTGCCTGCCGAACTGCACACTGGCTAAACAACCTTCCTACTTCCATCTCTGAGCTACCTAAAATGTCACTGCTCAAGAGAACACTTAAGAAGGAACTCACCTGAGAATCCACATGCAGGTGTCTATCCTAAACCCTAACCATAGCCTTGCCCCTAACCTCAGCCTGACCCATCCTGCTCTACCCATCCACCTTCCACCTCCTCAGCTCCCTCCCTCCTTGTCTCCCTTCCACCTTGTCTCCATCTTCTACTGTATCTCCTCCACCTGCCTAACCATATGGTATGTTTTGTAATTTACTGATTTGTCAAACCTTGTATTGTACAGTTGTTTACACAGTTGTTTTGTCTGACAAATGCTCACCTGAGCTGCATGTCATAATGTAATGGATGTAGTAACAAATGCTAATTTTACTGTCTGTTTGCAGTCTGTTTGTTACAACATTTGAGGTGGAACCTTTGCAAATGAGCACAAAGGTATTGAAATGTATAGAAAGAAAGAAGGAAGGAAAGAAAGAGAGAGAGAGAAAGAAAGAAAGAAAGAAAGAAAGAAAGAAAGAAAGAAAGAAAGAAAGAAAGAAAGAAAGAAAGAAAGAAAGAAAGAAATGACTGCTTTGGATGAAATTTTTCCAAGTTATAGAGTTTTTCATCAACGAAAATTTAAAGCCAACACATTTTGGCAGTATTTTCTCTTATCACTTGGAAAGGAACTGGCTTTAAGGGGGATTACTGAACTGCAAAGCCCAGGAAATGTCAGTCCTGGGACCTAGCCATTTCAATTCAATATGTACATCAGTGACATAAGGGAGGGGGAGAGGGGTGAGTTGTGTTTATTCTAGAGATAGACAAAGTTGGGAAACTTTGCTTCATATAGAACTACACAGAGGTGTCCCATTTTTACCCACTAAAGGTGTGACCTCACATGGTCTTCACTTGATTGAGTGCCCACTTTGCCACGGAAAGGTGATATTTTGGTGGCAAGATGCCATATTGTGTGGCACTTCATAAGCAAAGTGTTATTCTGCAAAGTGCTTTCTCTGCTAATAAAAACAATATAGAACTGAAACACAAATTCTTATTTTTATATTTGCTGTGCATACACTTGCAGCAAACATTTTGTTAGGAGAGTGGCTTTTGAGGGGTATGACAATGTCAGTCCAATGCAGAGTGGTCTTCAAGGGGCTCGTCAATGTCACACCAATCATCAATCAGGCTGACCATGACAATGGTCTGGCTTGCTGGGTGGAAACTTTGTGTTTTTCAGTATACTGTATATATAGTAACCCATTTGTACCAGATACCCATAGTCTCTATTGTGTCTGCAGTCTTACTGCAACTGGTTTCAGTCATACTCTGCATTGTACTTCTTGATCCCATTTGTCTACCTTACAGGAATTTTTGTGACTATTGAAATGGGGAGGAGGTTGGGGACCTTTAGTGGGAGGAGAGAGGTTGATTGGCAAGAGGCTGATGAAGTGAAGAGGCTGAATTCATGTTTTATAGGGTTGGGGTGAGGTAAGGTGGATAGTCCCACTTTATGAAAGTGGCAGCAGGCAGGAAGCTGGCACCTAAAAGCCAGTCAGTCTAATGTAAGTGGTGGGGAAGTTAATGGAGACACATTTAAAAGATAGGCTAGTGGTGTATATTGAATCCAGTGGGTTACACGACTCAAGGCAGCATAGATTCACAAGGGGAGGTCATGCCTTATGCATTTGGTTGATTTCTTCAACTGGGTGACCAGGGAAATCAATCAAGGTTGGGCAGAGGACATGACATACTTAAACTTCAGCAAGAACTTCATCACCATACCATAAAACCGGCCCATCAGTGCAGCGATAGCGCTACTGCCCATGACGCTGGTGACCTGAGTTTGGTAATGAGGTTGGGTCATTGGGGGCTGGCCGGGAGGAGGTTTGAGTGTTCCCACAGGATGCTCTCCTCCTCCTAGTGGGGGAGGGCTGTAACACTGTCTCATTCCTGCAGCTGGTTGATGCATAGGTGGCAGCTCAGGAGTAGCAGTGCATGGGGAGGGGATGACACTGTTAGGTGCTTGGATGAGACGTACTTTAGCACATCTGCAGCCTGGACTTCCGTCCTTCATGTTATCCTACTCAAGAGAAGGGTTTCAGGGGTAAGAAAGGTTAGAAACCCCAACTGCCATGCAATATGATCCCAGATAGCTAATGAGGGAGCACCGATGGTTGGTATAACTGCCACCAAACCCCACTGGCAGTGGGTGATAAAGTCCAAACAAAAAACAACACCATACCACATAGGAGGCTTATATGGAAACTGGGCAGTTTGGGGTGGGACCCACGGTGCTAAACTGGGTACAGAAATGGTTGCTGGATAGGCAACAGAACTGTAGTGGTAGATGACACTCATTCTAATGTGGGGAATGTGACCAGCAAGGTACCTCAGGGATCAGTGCTGGGACCAGTCCTTTTCAATGTCTTTATAAGCAACACTGCAGAAGAGCTGGAAGGGAAGGTATGCCTCTTTGCAGATGACATCGAAATCTGCAATAGGTTGATATTCCAGCGGTGGTGGAGAAAATGAGTAGAGACCTGATAAAACTCAAGGAATGGTCGAGGATATGGCAGCTGTGCTTCAATGCAAACAAGTGCAAGATCATGTACCTACAGCACAGAAACACAGAGGCGGTGTATAAAATGGGGGAAGAGGTACTGACAGTCACTTAACAGGAAAGGGACCATGGGGTTATAATAGCTGATGACCTCAAGGTGGTGAGGCAGTTTGACAAGGCAGTAGGCAGGGCCAGCAGTATTCTAGGATGAATAGGGAAGGAAATCACCAGCAGAAGAAAAGAGGTGATGTTACCCCTGTAAAGACTGTTGGTGAGACCCCACCTGGAGTACTGTTTCCAGTTCTGGAGACCACATTACTGGAAGGACATAGACAGAGTAGAAGCTGTCTAGAGGAGGGCAACTAAAATGGTGCAGTGGCTGCATCATATGCCCTATAGGAGAGACTGAGGGATCTCAAAATGTAGACCCTGAAAGAGTTGAAGGAGAGGGGGTAACATGATCAAGACCTGTAAGTACCTTATGGGATAAATAAGGTACAGGGAATTTTTTTCTGAATAGACTATACAAGAGAGCCAGAGGGCATGCAGTGAAGCTGGACATGATGAAATTTAGCAGGGATGAGATGAAGTGCTTCTTTACTGAAATAGTGGTGGACACTTGGAACTGTCTTCCAGCAGAGGTGGTACAGGTAAAAACACTGGTAGTCTAGGCATGCTTGGGATAGACATAAAGGAATCTTGATAGGAAAGCAGCGGGGGGAGTAGCCGGAGATCAGGTAGGGTCTGCGGCAACAGTATAGGCAGGGACAAAATGGACAGACTGGTTTAGTCAAGCAGTCCTTATCGGTCAACAAATTCTATGTTTATATGTTTATATGTAACTTGCTTTTGCAGATGGGGTGAAGTGATTTACTTTATTTGTACAACTTTACCAGGTACATGGGTGAAGGATGGTGGTGGCCTACCAGGGGATGGATGGGGAATGTTATTTTAGACCTAGTGTCATGGTGTGAGGGGGATGGGGTGAGTATGCCCTATAAGGCGGGTTTTTTGTATATGTGTGTGTGTGTGTGTGTATGTGTGTGTGTGTTTGTGTGTGTGTGTTTTCAGTTCAAAAACAGGAAATACCACTTGATTTAGTTCTTCACAAGTGAACTGCTACTTCACTCAGTGAAAGTACAGATAGTGGCACTCCACCAGCAACTTTGCTACTGCAGTGCCACAACATGTAGTTTTCTCTGGGCAAAGTAGGCATTTGTTTAGCAAAGAACTACCTGAAGTTAAATAAGCCAGGAAATGTCAAGAAGTATTTTTACAAAGCAACTTTTCTGGAGTTTGCACATCTCTAATCTTAACATCCTGTGTATTGAAAATGTGCTGCTAGTGCTGACTGCAGTGAAACTGTAAGGTATCATCATGGAGCAACTATGCAGTTTATCTGAATGTTTAAACCTATAGCACCTTATACAGTACTTCTTGTAGAGTGGTATGTCATCGCTACAGTGACAACTTTACTGTGACTGACACTACAGTGACAACAGCATAAGGTAGCTGTAGTGTCGGTGCGGTACTCCAGCACTGCTTTCCTAGGGTATTTCAGCCCCTCCCTGAAGCAGCTCCACCTCAGAGTTGATTAATATAGAGTGGGATGCAGAGGAGAGCCACCTGCATCATATGGGGGTTCAGGGGCAAAGCTCCCCAAAGAAAACACAGTCTGAAGTGACTCCCTTTATGCCGACTTCAAATGTGGTCGACATAAAGGAGTCACTGTAACATCAGTTGACAATAAAATTGTTGACCGACTGTCATGGATCTTTCTAGAGTTACTGTGCTATGATTCAGTGCAATATCTGCACACTTTATTACTGTATTGCTGTTTTGCATTATTATCCTTTCTCCCCCTACCCCCAGGGCAGATCTCTTTAATATCTGTTTAACTAATTTATCATGACTACAACTGTAAAATAGAAGATTCCTCTCAGTTTTACCTACCAATAAACTGATTGATTGACTGATTGACTGATCTGAAAACGAGCTGCTACCAGTTCAGTATGACTTTCCTGGTAAAAATTTTTAAATTAACAAATACCCACTGGCAGTACCGTATGTTGAACATGAACATCCTAGAACCTTGCACTTCTATAATTTTGCTGCTGTCAGCCCAAACCCAATCAGGTTTACTTTCCCTTTAGAATTGAGAGTTACTGATGCAGAAGAACAGTGCCAGAGAACCTACTTCAGTAAACAACTGAAGTAAATTAGTAGCAAGTTGACAATGCTTCCTGTACAAAGTTACTTGGGAAAGCTACTCATACACCCTGCAGAAAAAGTTCTTGTTAACAGCTTTGATAGTTATGGATGCCACATAATTGAAGCTGCTATTGCAGCTACTGTACCACAATAAAACAGAACTGTTTGCAATTTACATGCCAGCTTATTCAATGGCATTAAACTATACACAAAATGTGCAGCTTTTCCTTAGAATTGTGAACCAAAAGAAGATAAGCAATTTAGTTGGAAGAAACCTTTTTGAAAGCGTTAGTGACTTGCTGAATATGCTGTATTAGACTGCTTAAATGGTTATTTGCAGTTGCTAGCTAAATAAAACAATCAACAACAACAACAACAAAAGCCAGGATATATTCTAGTTGTCTAAATAGAAAACAATTTGCTTCTTATCTATTCTGTCACAGGGTAGTGAAAAAAAAATGGAGATTACAAGTTTGCGCTCCACTACCCGAGGTTTAGCAGCAGTAATTTACACAGTGCACCAGAAGACAAAAGGTCATTCTGTTATAATGCAGCCGGCCTTGTTAAACTTGATTAGTTACAATAGAAAGCCCCATTAATCCTAGTCTGATGCCATTATTAATAACACCCAGGCTGCTCATTTATTACTGTCTCATGGTAATTAAACTTGTGCAACCCAAAAGAAGAGATAATTGAATATTATTGCTTTGTTACTACTTATTTTAATAAAGTCATATTCTTCAGCAAAAAATAAATCAGCAGGCTTATCAAAATTGCAAAAATGAAGTGCCTTACTGCCCTTCATTTAAAAATAATTTGGTCCAGATGTACAAGTATTGGCTAATTTTGAAAATGGGATATCTTATTTTTATAGTTTATATGAAATTGAAATATTTGAGGCAATGATTGTGTAAAGATAAGCACTTTTGTAAGTTTTTAATAAATGTATAATACAACATAAGAAGACAGATGCACCCATACTATACCTCATTGTATTGTAAATGTGAAAATAACCATCTGATAAAAGTCCTGAATGAATTAATGTAATACGAATGCTTTTTATATTTATTATACTATGTAAGGAAAAAAAAACACCTTTATTTTAAAAAAGTTTTTTTGTTTTATTGTGTATTGCTTTGGCTCAATTTTCAGCAGTTTAAAGCACTGTAGGTGAAACCAGAGAAACCCATATAAATACCTTAGACTGATTTTCAAAAGAACTACAGCACATGTTGCATGCATTTTTAAAATAGTTTTTTTAGTTTGATATAGAAACATAGAAACATTGACACTGACAGCAGATAAGGGCCACTTGGCCCACTTAGCCTGTCCATTTTCACTACCTACTGTAACACTGCAGATTCAGCTTGATATCTGACTTTACCTCCCCCTTCCCTCCCTGCAAGGCTCCTTTATGCCTGTTTCATGCATTCTTGAAACCTGTCATTTTTGAAGCCTCCATCTCTGCAGGGAGGCTGTTCTAGACATCCACCACTCTTTCTGTGAAGAAGTGCTTCCTCACATCTCCCCCAAATCTACCTCCCTCCAGCTTCATAGCATGTCCCCCTGTTCTTGACCATCTTTTTTTTTAAATGCTTCCCTGTTCAACCTTATTTATACCCATAAGGTATTTTAATGTTTCTATCATATCCCTCCTCTCCCTCCTTTCCTCCTTTGTGTATATGTTGAGTTCCTTCAGTCTCTCCTCATAGGGCTTGTGATGCAGACCTTTTACCATTTTAGTTGCCCTCCTCTGGACTGCCTCTGCCCTGTCTATGTCCTTCCAGAGAAGTGGTCTCCAGAACTGGGCATGCTATACAGTACTCTAGGTGAAGTCTCAACAATGATTTATACAGAGGTACTACCTCCTCTATTTTTGCTGGTGAAACCCCTCCCTATGTATCATAGCATCCCACCAGCTCTCCCCACTGCCTTGTTATGGCTTCATGTCATAAAAAACAATGAAATATCAGCAAAATCCGAAATGGCGACACCTAAATAGTGCATACATTAATGGCACACTGGAATTTCGGTGACAGGCATTATTTGGCAAATTTTAAACAACTGTTACATGTGCATCGCAATATAAGTCACTGTATTCAAACAAGCAGCTGCACATTATAGGCTATACTACGGAGGTAAACAGAGTGCTCCCTCGTTTAATACTCTTGGACCACTTGCAACAGATGCTTATGCAGATCACAATAATGGTGGCACACATGAGCAGCCCCGGCACCAGATACAAGCTGCACCTCACTCAACCGCCAGTCCTCTTGTAAGCACTCAGTCAGCCTCCAGATGCTAGGGTGGGACAACTTTATCACACCAATACAAGAAACTGGCATGGTGCAACAGAGGACACCCCTTCTTGCTCACCAGGTATGTTTTCTTGCTAGAATCCATACTTGCACCTGGCCACCTGGTGGCCTTTTGTGCGAGTGGTGAGCTGAGATGGGGGCATACACGGATCAGCACCAGGCTGTCCAGGGCCCCTACGACAGACTCATTATAGGCATCCCAGCCCTCTACAAACCATCAGCTCAAGCCTCAAGCACAGATGAAACATCCAGTTCTGCTAAGAAGACGAGGAGGAGTTACCTAAACCAAACAGTAGAAGCACTCTGGGTATGGGGGTTGACACCAGTCCATTTACAGAAGAAAGAGTCCTGAATGAACTCCTAAAACTCAAGGTGGGCAAAGCGATGGGGCCTGATGGGATTCACCCCAGAATCCTAAAAGAACTAAGGGAGGACCTAGTGACACCACTGACCACACTTTTTTAACAAATCATGGGAGGATGGAGTTGTACCTGAGGACTGGAGGAAGGCAGATGTGATTCCCCTTCACAAAAGTGGGAGCAAGGCAGAAGCAGGAAACTACAGAACTGTTAGTTTGACCTCAGTGGTGGGGAAAATGATGGAATCACTTCTGAAAGAAAGAATTGTGAGTACCTAGAGGCCAGCCATGCATAGGACCCAAAACAGCATGGATTCAAAGCAGGAAGGTTATGTCAGATGAATCTAATTGATTTCTTTGCCTGGGTGACCAAAGTAATAGACCAGGGAGGGGCTGTGGATATGGCCTACCTAGACTTTAGCAAGGCATTTGACACAGTCCCGCAAGAAAGATTAATAATCAAGTTAGCCAGCCTGGGAGTGGGTGCCAGGGTGGTAGCCTGGGTAGCAAACTGGCTGCACAGCAAGACACTGAAGGTAATAGTGAATGGAACACATTCTGAAGAAAGGGGGATTACTGGTGGAGTACCTCAGGGCTTAGTACTGGGTCCAGTCCTCTTTAATGTTTTTATAGGTGACATTGCAGAGGGTCTGGAAGGAAAGGTATGCCTCTTTGCAGATGACATAAAGTTCTGTAACAGAGTTGATACACAAGGGGGGGTAGAAAGGATGAGAAGGGACTTGGCAAGGTTGGAGGAATGGTCAGACATATGGCAACTTAGATTCAATGCAAAGAAGTGCAAAGTAATGCACCTGGGAAATAAAAACCCAGGAGAAGAGTACACAATAGCAGGGGAGGTACTATCAACAACAGTAATGGAAAGGTACCATAGGTAGTCATATCAGATGACCTAAAGGTGGGTAAGCAATGTGAGAAGTCTGTAAAAAGAGCCAGGGGGATACTGGGATGCATAGGGAGGGGCATCACAAGTAGAAAAAGGGAAGTGGTTATCCATCTGTACAGACAGTTGGTGAGACTCCATCTGGAGTACTGTGTGCAGTTTTGGAGACCTCATCTATACAAGGACATAGACAGGATGGAAGCAATCCAGAGGAGGGCAACTAAAATGGTGCAGGATCTGCATCAGAAACCATATGAACAGAGACTGAGAGAGCTTAGTATGTATACTCTTCATGAAAGGAGGGAAGGGGGACATGATAGAAACTTTCAAGTACCTCAAGGGAATCAACAAAGTCCAGGAGGGTAGCACCTTTCAGAAAAAGAGATGTGTAAGAACAAGGGGGCACAATTTAAAGATAGAGGGGGGATGCCTCGGGGTAATGTGGGAACATTTTTTTTTTCACGGAGAGAGTGGTGAACGCATGGAACCGCCTTCCTGGAGAAGTTGTGGGGTCTAAAACACTGGGGGATTTCAAACATGCATGGGTCAAATATAAGGCAATTATAGTGGGGGGTTGCAGGAAGTAGGCTGTTGGTTAACTAGAATATGCAGCTTATCCAATAGGTAGGGAAATGGGCAGACTGGGTGGGCCAAGTGGTCCTTATCTGCCGTCAAAGTCTATGTTTCTATGCTATCAATCACTCTAGTTGTAAACCTTTCATTGGGCAGAACTGGATCAATTCCACAGGGGAAGGGACATTTAGGGGGGCCTTGAAGCTGAACCAGATGATGCAATTATCTGACCAAATGACTGGATCAGTCTCAATGGTATCAGATTCGAGCCCAAGGGAGAACACTAGGTCGAGCCCATGGTCGGAGTTGTGGGTCCTGGCCATGGTCATCAGGGTGAGGCCCACAGCCTCCATATTTAGAAGGACATCTCTGGCCCCCAGTGATGCCTCATCATCCACCTAGGTATTGAAGTATGGGGAGGCAGTATAGTGCAGTGCTTTAAGGCTCTGAGCTACAAACCTGGAGACCTAGATTTGAATCCCACAGCCCCCACTTGCATACTGTGTGACCCTGAGCAAGTCACTTAACTTCCCTGTGTTCCCAGGATGCACCTGTAAAAACGCTTTCAGCTTAGTGTGCCACTCCCAGTTAAACAACTAAATAATAATAAAAAAAAAGTCACTGACAATAAGCCATCTCGGTGACTCCAACGCCGTCTCAGTGACAAAGGCAGTCATCTCCTGCAGGAAACTCTTGTCCCACTCATGTGGATGGTAGACCAAGAGGATCCTGAACTCCACACCAGGACTCCCCCGCACTGCCGCGCACTCAAAAGAACTAGTGTCCCCCACTTGGTGCATCATCAGGCCCAGTTCCAACCTGAAACAAATGGCCACCCCCACCTCTGTGTTCCTTCCTCGGGCAGTGTACCAGGGTAAACCCAGCTGGAATGGATGCCTCTAGCACAAAGCCCAAGGTATCCCCCAGCTATGTCTCTATAATGCACTCCAGGTTGACTGATGCAACAAGCCCTGCCATTATAGCGATCTTGTTCACCATTGACCTGGTGTTGCACAGCATTGCCCGAAGAGGACGAAAGGCTGAGGCCAGTCCCTCAGCTACCTGCCCTCTCAGTCTGGATTAGGAGGAGGACAGGCTATGGCATAGGATGGAATTGTTTTGGTACACACAGGGCACCAGTGGAAGCAATTGGGTGGCAGGCAAGCTATGGCAGAAGGTGGAATTATTTGATACACATGGGGCACTGGAGGAAGCAATCAGGAGGTACGTGGGCTAACAACCAAGGGTGGAATTATTGTTTTACTAATAGGAGCATGGGGAAGTGATTGGAGAGGGCATGCTATGCTAGACTGAGGGATTGCTTTGCTACAAAAGAAGCACAAAAGAGAGGCCATCAGGTTGGGGGTGACAAGCAGCAGGCTAATTGTGATGCCACTCAGCTGTTGTAGATGAAAAGATGCAGCTTCACATTGATAGGTGTGACTGTCTCCCATCAACTACACAAAGTTTCCACTCATCAGCCAGGCTGAACACTGACATGATCAACCTGCTAAAGGTTGAGCTGTCAGTGGTAAGCCTCATGCAGCATGAGCTGCACTTACTGGTCACTACACTACACATCTGCAGAATCTGTTCTCTAGGGTAGCCACAACATGTGTGCATTGCATCTGCGTGCAAGCAAACATAAAATTAAACAACTCATTTAATTCCTTTCTCCTTTTTCTTCCCTTCAGCTTTAGCCAGTAATCACCTCAGATAAACTTTGTGAGGTTTCAAAATCATAACAGGATTAAGTGGCTTGAATGGCTCTTCTTACAGCATCAGAATGTTACAAATGTTGGAGAGCTCTCAAGGAGATGCTGTCCAATCAGCAACTGATTGCTTGCTGATAACTAATTAGACTAGGGTGACAATGTACAATGATATTGTAAGGGTCTTAGTACAGGGAGACCAAAGCTATGATTCTTAGGCAAATGTGGGCCTTTAACCTTTCTTCTTAAAGAAAGAGTTTAATGGAAACAAGGCCTGCCTTTATGCCTAAAAGCATTCTGTGATATAAGCTCGACATAAACATGAAATTAAAATTTAGATTTTAACTTTTTTAGTTCACTTCAACACCTAAAATTGAGAACCCACTATTTTTTTTTATGTAACTGGGGTTGGGTTCATAATCAGAAGGCTTCCAAATAACCTAAGAGCTATAGGGGTATGATTCTACGTTGGTGATGGCGACTGAAATGGGACAGCCTTAACAGCAGCCAAGCAGCTTTTTTGTTTCATTCTCATGTTCATTTATTTTATGTTATTTTGTTTTACTGTTGCCTGTTGTTTGCTGTTAGTTAGCTTAGTTAGGGTACCTGTAGTGAAGCAGACTAGAGAGAAAGCGTTTTGGTCGGGGGATATTTTACTTACGTATATCATGTTCAGTGTTTGGTGGAGTGATTATCGGTGTGGCAGCTACTTTTTGCTAGTAGCAGTGTCAACATTTTATTTTTCTCCTGCCTTAACTAGAACTGCTATTGTTCTGCTTCTTGCAATCCTTTCTTGGCCACAGCAGGGGAGAGGAAGTTGTGGAAAGAAGGAATGGAGGAGTTGAAGTGATATCTGGAGGGAACAGATTTACAATGCTAGTGGAAGTTTGTGAGGATTTATCTGGAACTTTTTGCAATGGAATGACTGGGCCATTGGCTGGAGCAATCTTGTGCTGGAACCTTTAGTTTGTACTGGAGAATGAATTGCCATTAGCACAGCAGGTGTACCAGAGAGTGTTTGGAGGTCTGGGGCCGAGGTTCATTGCCGCTTGGGGGTGTGGGCTGTAGACTGGCCAGGTAGTCAGCTAGTGGGCCCAGAGTTCTTTCTGGTTCTCCGAGAGGTCAGCTGGTGAGCTGGCCCTGGTGGAGCACCTATGTTGTAGCACCGAGCCTTTTTGGCCCTGGCTCCAATGGAAAGGCTCCCGTTTGTGCTTTGTACGATCTGAACATTCTTAGAAGGTCTTCTAGAAAGGATATTGGCCTGTGAATAACTAATGGATGGTCCTGTACACTATTAAAAGGATACCTGCCTGCAAAACGAAATACGGTCACACCTCAATTTCTATTTTTCTGGCGATTGATACTCCTTCCTGGTTATTAGGCAGTGAGAGTGCCTGTTTCTTTTAAGATCTCCCAGGTAGTGAGAGGGCCTGGGGATCTGAAGATATCAGCAGTTTTGCATTTTCTGACTCTTGCTTCATAGTGAGAGTTGGTACTTGCATGAAGATTTATTATCTGTTTCTCTGTGACTCAACTCCTGAGTGTGCCTTTTCTTTCTAGATTCCCCAGGTAATGAGAGGGCCTGAGGATCTGAAGATTTCAGCTGCCTTGCATTTTCTAACTTTTGCACCTTAGTGAGAGTTGATGCTTTAAAACTATATTCTGCATTTACTGGTTTAATTACAGTTTTGAAGATTGATCATTTACCTCCCTGTGATCTGAATCATTTTAAGCAGACTCATTTGTGGCTGGGACTCTGATGTTGGGCTTAACAGCTCAAATCATTGAGTGACTTTTTAGTTTTAATTTATTTTAGTTTGTGTATGTTGGGGTGGGTGTAGAGGAAGAGAATGCATGAAGGTTATAGTATATTTATCTGCTCAGGGGGTGTGAGCTCCTGAGAGGATTCCATTGTCCTAGCGGTGGTTAGAGAACCAATGGGATATGGATAATTGTGTCTCACCCCAATATGTTTTTGCTTTATATCATCTACCAATTCTGCTTGTTTTATTATCTGACTTTATAATTTTTTGTTGTTTATTTTATAGATTTTCAGTATAATATTGTTTTGTTTATTCCCTGAAGCTGCGAGTGGGTCATTGATGTTAATGGTTTTATTTATTTTGTTTCTATTTTTAGAAAGTACATTATTGAGGAGTTTGTGTGAGGGTTATTTATTTTTTGGAGTTGGGCTTAGAGGGCATTTATCTGGTTTTAAGGAAGATTTTGTTTATTCTGCTGGGTCACGTGAATGTGTCAGATGCCTGCCCCCGCGGTTGTGTGCAATTCACCCTTTACTCTCCATGCCCTCTGCCCTTTCTTCCCCCCTCCCCTTCAGTTTATAACTTACTAGCACTGTAGGGTGCTGGGTATTGTGCATAGGAGATGGAAGAGGGTGGGGGCTGCAAACAGTGGAGGGTGAATGAGGGGGTCCATCTCATTGGGGAGATAACATCCAGGAGAAGACCTGGGGTGAAATGGAACCCAGAACATGGTCCGCCATGTCTGGTTTCCATACCCAAGGGCACTACTGATTGTGGTGGGCAGGTGGTTTGGGTGGCCCGAGAGGTTCATCCTACTCTGGCGGTGTTATGCAATGCCAGGTCCAATAAAAACAAGACTGCAATTATTGCTGATCTTGTTGAAACGGTGGACCTGGCATGCTTCACTGAGACCTTGCTGGATGAGAACTCTGGCCCAATTTTGGAAGCTGTAACTCCAGCTGTGTACTCGGTGATATACCACCCGAGATTGGACCGCAGAAGGGGTTGCGGTCTGTTTCAAGACCTAACTTAACTTCACAAGTGTACTAGTTGAAGAGACTGAGTCATTTGAGTGTGCCATAGTAGCAGGTGTAAGTTATCGGATTGCCCTCATCTACTGTCCACCCAGTGATGAGAAATGATTCCTTCAGGAAGTGGTGGACTTCGTCATCGATATGCATTTGAGTCACCCAGACTGATGGTTCTGGGTGACTTCAACACCTGGATCAATGACGAACTCTCGCAATTTGGACAGCACTTCCTCCAGTTGATGACATCTCTGGGTCTTACACAGGTAATTACCACTGCTACTCGTAAACACGGACACTCCCTTGACTTAGTCTTCCTACTAGGGATTGAAGCCTCTGACTTAGGGGTGGAACCAGTTGGGTATTCTGATCACTACACCGTGGGGTTTAGTTTTAGCACCCCTCTTTGTAGGCCTACCCCTGTGGAGATGGTTAGGTACCTTCCTTTATGAGATATAAATTCTCAAAGCCTAGCTGCAGTACTTGACCTATCGTCCCACTTGGTGGCAAGCAATGACCCAGAGACCCTTGTGATGGCCTACAATTCGGCCGTTTTGCCGGCTCTGGATTCTATTGCTCCAGTCTGTGTTTGTCCTTTCTCCCTTGGCCCTCGATCCCCATGGTTTGATGGGACTTTGAGGGAGATGCAGTGACTAGAATGAAGGCTAAAGCGTTGCAGGCGGAAATCCATCCTTGATGCCAACCACCTTAGATTGATGGACTATTATCAAGCCTATCAATCTGCAATCACCTAAAAGAAGGCAGAGTTCCTGTCCGGGGAGATTGCAGCAGCTCAGAATCGACCAGCTCAGCTGTTCTGAACTGGGGACAGACTGTGCGGCCCAGCCTGTCTACAAGTCCAGAAAGCTTTTTTGCAAATAGAGTGTGATGAACTTGCTCAATTCTTTGCTACTAAGGTGGCTGACATCAGGGCGGCACTCCAGCTGGCACACTATGGGCATTGCTTTAGATCAGCAAGAGGTCAATGCTTCTCGGCCCTCCTAGAGTACCTTTGATCGACCGGAGTTCATGGATGTCATGCAGATCATCCAGGGTGTGCACCCTATGTGCTGTAGTTTGGACCCTGGACCAACTTCCCTGATTTTGGGTTGTATTGATGCCATCAGTCCAGTCCTAGTGCAGATAGTCTGGTGCACCTTGGAATCTGGAGAGCTTCCTAGCTCCCTGAAAGAGGCGGTGGTGACACTACTCTTAAGGAAAGCTACTTTGGACCCACACTGCCATGTAAATACAGACCAATCTCTAACCTTCTCTTTTTAGGGAAGGTGATTGAGAAAGAAGTGGCAACACAACTGGAGGACCATTTGACCATCCATGACATCTATGAACCTCTCCAGTCTGGTTTTAGAAAGAGACATAGTACCGAGACAGCTCTGGTTCGGGTGCTCAGTGATCTCCTGATGGCTGGAGATCAGAAGAGCCGTTCCATGTTGGTTCTTCTGGATCTCTCATCGGTGTTTGACACCATGGACCATGGGGTGTGGCTTGGATGCCTGAGGTACATCTGTGGACATTCGGGAACAGTCCTCAGGTGGTTTACTTCGTTCCTCACGGGAAGAGCACAGAGAGTTTTGTCTGGGTTTTTTTCCTCAGACCCAGTTTCTCTGTTGTGTGGGGTACCTCAGGGCTCAGTGTTGTCACCCATGTTGTTTGCAGTGTATATGCTGCCCCTTGGAGACATTGTAAGAAGATAAGGGCTGAGGTTTCACTGCTATGCTGATGATACCCAGCTCTATCTTTCTTTTGCACCTGACCAGGATGGAGCTCTCTCTGTCTTTCATAACTGCCTCAAAGAAATCCAGGAGTGAATGGATTCCAGCTGGTTGAAGTTGAACTCGGAAAAAACTGAGGTGCTGGTTGTGGACCCAGGTCGCCGGATAGGGGGGTTGGGGGCTGGTTCACCCTCTGGACTTTTTCTTGGTGGCTTATCACCCCCGACCTCTGAATACGTGCGTAACCTGGGAGTAATTTTTGATGAAGGGATGATCCTGCACTCGCAGGTGTCAGCTGTCATCAAATCTTCCCTTTATCATCTAAGGAATAGCTCCAGAATTAAGCATCTGGTTCCATCTAGTGACCCTCCTACCTTGGTCCACGCCTTCGTGTCCTCACGCTTAGATTATTGCAACTCCCTTTACCTAGGGAATCCTGGGGTGGAAATCCACCACTTGCAGCTGGTTCAGAATGCGGCTGCCTGGCGTTTGACTGGATCGGCTCAGTCCTGTCATATTTCGCCTATGCTACATGAACTGCACTGGCTGTCAGTACAGTGGTGGATCACCTTCAAAGTTGTTTTGCTGACTTTTAAAGCCCTACATGGACTGGGCCCGGACTAGGTGAAAGAGCTCCTGGTCCCTTACTGCCCTGGACAATCGCTCAGCTGATGAGGGGTTGCTAGAGATTCCATAGGTGTGTTTGAAATCCTCTGGGGCCAGAGCATTTATCTATGCGGCCCCTATCCTCTGGAATTCTCTACCCCATCGGTTACAGGAGTGCACAACTGTGGAGGCATTTAAGCAAGCCCTAAAAACTTTTCTATGGCACCAGGCATTCAGTGATTGATTAATTGATGGATGGTATGATGATATTTTTGATTTTATATGATTTATGTTTATTGTTGCTTGATTTTTGATTTTAAAATTGTTAGGTGCCTTGGTTTTTGAAAGGCACCATAAAAATAAAGTTTATTATTATTATTATTATTATCATCATCATCGGGGTGATTCAAAATGTCTGCTTTTGGGCCCACACCACTTCACTAGCACCAGAAGGTACCACACATACATAGTGAATCACACATAGCTGCTGTCCCTGTTTATGATACTGGCACAATGCAAATGTGTTGTCAAGATGTTAGTAAGTGGAAATGGTGTTTGCACAGCATGCCATCATGAAAGGTGGACGTCAGAATGCTATAATGAACTATGGGCATGCTGGGCAATTAGATGTTCACTTCACTAACCATGCCTATGGTTTATAGGCCCCGGTGTTTCATTTCTCTGCCCCTCAGTGGCTCTTTGTTTGTCACCCTGGTGGCACAGTGGACTCCCCATTTACTCCCCCAATGTTAGTTAAATATTTACGCCCAGTGGTAATTCCCTTATTTACCTCAGTGACTATCAGCAACTGATAGTTTAGGCCCCCACCTCCTCTGATGCAGATCAAATTTCTGGGTTGCTGATAACTAACCAGATGTTCCTAGTCACAGTATTGCATCCCTGTTATTGCTTGCTTCAATCTACAAAAACAGCAAGGTTAGAAAGAAACATTGAAATTCATAAACGTTTATTCATATCTTTGCCATTTTTAGTGAAACTGGATGACTCAGTGGATTGGTAGTGGGTTAAGGAGTCTTTCACCTCAAGATCACTAGTTCAAATCCAGCACAGGTTGGCAGTGGCTGAAAGTCACTACCACATGAGGTTTGTTCAGTAACCTTCATGAAATGAATTGTGGTGGTCTTAGTCTGGTTCCCAGTGGGATGGTGTGTGCATTGTAAAACCACCAACACAGTTGGCACTAATTCAGCACCCTTGTTGGCTCTCTCACATGACAGGCCAAGGATTGAATGGGCATGGAGTCTGAACTACCCACTCACCTACATGGTGGTTCCCTCCATGGCAGGGTTGAAACACATTGGTGGGACAGTTTAGGAAAGCTTGCACTGTGATTGCGTGATTGTCCATGCTGTACCTGTCATGCAGGTAAGCAGATGACTTTAGGTTTAAGTGCTGTCAATCCAATGTCTTTCACAAGCACTAAATTCACACACAGAATTTTTTTTTAAGAAATTCTTTAAAGTTTACTCATAACTTTTATATTTTTCCAGATTTTGACCTCGATTTCCAACATAACTTTATGTTTACTCTGCCTCATGAACAAATCAGGTGTACATTTTTTAAATCCCCACTGAAATGTGTTTTCACAGTAAAGCCACAAAATTACCTTTTAGATGGGATTTAAAACATTTCACCTGAGTTGATCATGTGTTGGGGGTATTAAAATGACTATGATGAAAATATGGGGTCCAAATCTCAAAAAAATAAAACATTATGAAGAAATGTTGAAATTCTTTAATGTTTACTCCTAGCTTTGCTATTTTTCTAGATTTTCTGATGCTACATTTTCAACATAGCCATTTTTTAACCCCACCAAGTAAACAAGACACATGTCATTTTTCAAATACTGCAAAAAGTCTTTCACACTCATACTGCAAAATGACCTTTATTTATTTATTTGTTATTTATTTGCTTTTGATAACTGGGTGGGTGCACTAGGCACAAGAATGCCTATTTTCAGGCACTACCCAGGAGGATACAAGTAGAAATACATAAGCATACCATGTGATGCAGCACATGAGCTATGTAACACAGTGAGGAGGGGATCAAATGCAATCAATATTAGGGTTGGGATGAGCATGGTTCAGAAACAGTGTCATGATACAATCAATACAGTTTGGACAAAGTCAAAGAAACCAATGCAAAGATGTGAGAAAAACAAAGAACAGCAAAAGAAAGTGTTGTAAACAGTATACAATAAGTACTATTATGAACTGGATTTCATAAATGAGACCTGTCAAGTTTATAAGGTGGTGTAATAAAAGAACTATGTTGAAAATTTGGGATCAATATTTGAAAAAATAAAATAAAAAAACGAAGTTTTGAACAAACGTGGGCATCTTCAATGTTTACTCATAAAGTTGCAAAATGTTTACTTTCTGAACCCACATTTTCAACATACTCATGTTTCTTACCACCATCAAATGAACATTGCTGATATCATTATTAAATCTCTTCCAAAACCTGCTTTCACTTGTTCCACGCGATAGTGTTTCTGGTCGAATTTCATAAATGACACCAGTCAAGATCTTGTGTTGGGGCAATAAAAACTAATATTTTGAAATTTCACTGTCATAATCTCAGATAACAGCAGCATCATGTCTGAACTACTTGATTTCCCAAATCATGACAATTTCACTATTAAAGCTCATGTTATTAATTTAAGTTCTGTCCGGCACTGTCAATGCCAAACACAGCAAATACCGGTACAAACAAGCAAGCATTCAGTATCGATGAATGCTTGTTTATCTTTCTGTTTTATTGCATTTGTACTAGAGATGTGCAAAAAAACTTCCACAGGCAGAATTTAAACAAGAGTCAGACTTTCATCTTCTGCGAAAGTTTGGAAATCCATTTTTGAACTTTTGCGGAAATTCTGCCTGCCCTGCAACTTAACACCACCATTTATTTAAATTACTTCTCTGGTGTCTAGTGGCACGCCCTCTCTCTGCCGGTCGCCGGTCACCAGTCACCAATCACCGCTCCATGGCCCAATGTAATTCCCTGGTGGCTAATGGTCCCTCTCCCACTTGATCACCTGCCCGACATTCAATAAAAAAATCCCTGGTGGCTAGTGGGCCCTTCTTCCAAGCTATCACTCTCCAAATGTTTCCAATTTAACTCCCCAGTATCTATCCTCTGTATAGTAATATATTATAACAATGTTTTCCCTGGTAGTCTAGTGAAACCCCTCTCTATCCCCAGTATGAGAAATTAGAACTGATTACCTGGTGGTCTAGTGAACTCCTCTGCCCTCCACATGTTGGGAAACCCTGACACCTGCTCCATCCTGAAATGAATGAAGCAACCAGCACACCTCCACTCTCCACCATGGCCTGCCACCCACTGAGATGTTAATGGGTGAGCATGTCCTGTACAAAGCACATGATCATTGACAATCAATGACAGCTCAGTGAGACCAGACATGGAGGAGAGTGGAAAACTGAGTCACTCGATCTATTTAGAGATCGGGGAGCAGGTGGTGGACACTACTTGCTGGGTGGGGGGGATGGGACGTGTCACTTTGACCACCATGGAATAAATTCTCATACTGGGGATCAGATCAGGGAGGGTGGTTCACTAGACCACCAGAGAAAATGTTTATAATATATTACTATATGAGGGATAGGGATGGGGGGGGTTACACTGGACAAATCAGGCAGGTGATTGGTTGGGGGGCAGGGACCGTTGGCCACCAGGGATTTTTTTTTTTAAATGTCAGGTGGGTGATCAGATGGGGGAGAGGGACCACTAGCCACCAGGGAATTATTATTTTTATTTCGGGCAGGGCTGGGTTGGGTACTGGACACCAGTTAAAGATTTGTTTTCCTTCCAGCAAAATAGGGTGAAATTTCACCCACAATATTTGGAAGCTTTCGATCACCACAGGCAGACATTCGGAAACTTCCATGAAAGTTCTCAAATTTCTTGGAAATTCCACTAAGGTGGAAATAACAACTTTTGCCCACCTCTGTTTTGTACTGTTCTCCCTTAAAACCCACCCCTCCTCCTTTCTGACTTAGCTGCCCTGAAGGGATTCCACCAATGCAAGGTCTGTCCACTTATGTTCTGGACTGTGTGGCATGATGATGTTAGGGGGAAACTCCTGAGCAGAATGCAAAGGAACACTGCTGCATTGAGCAGCCATGCCAGTCTTGCCTCATCTCTGCCACTACTGTGCACACTTTCATACACTGATTGGCCTAGGCCTGCTGTTGGTACAGCTACACCCTCCTATGAATGGGCACCACAGAATTCTGTCATCAGAAGTGGAACTAAGTCAGGTTCCACTTGGAACAGCCCCATTAAGGACAATTTGTTTCAGAATAAAAAGCTGAAGAAGAAGACAAAGAAGAATTTGCATTTACAGTACATAGTGCTGTTTTAAACACTGTAACCCCAAACCCTTTATAGACTATGACAGACAGGTACTGAAATGACTATAAATGTGTAGGGCAGCCATTTCACACATCATCACTCACATGTTACAGTAAGGAATGTTCAGGCCTAGAGCTTTGTGACAATTTGCCTTACCTACATGCCATCCTATCGGCTAAGACTGAATTTTCATGCAATACTTTTAGAGAATCCTTTCTTCAATTCACAGCACTTGAAATTGGTATGGTGTGAGACTCGGGTGTGAGACCAAGATCATCTTTAAAAATCTGTAGTCAGGCAAAGGAGATAGGCCTATCAATCAGCTGCCTCTCTGACAGTGGGTTCAGCTGAGCCATTCAAGACTCTGTCTGGGATGATGACACAGTCAGGCCCTTCCAAACCCACAACTGAAATGCTGCTAAGCATTAAAAACATAGATGAAAGCTGGTTTTGAAAACTTGAATGCCCAGCTTTCCCATATGCAGCAAACCATCAATGGCCTAGGAAAAACTGTACAGGCCCATGACAAGTGCCTCATGAAATTTGATACACAGTTGCCTGAACAGAAACATAGAAGCAGGGAGGTCACAGCAGGTTTACTAGCAGCTAATAAACTTATATTAGAAATCAGGACCATTGTTGATGATCGTGAGGACATAGAGCACTTGAAAAGTGTCCTTGTCAGTGGCCTCCCTCAGGAGATCAAGGGTTTGGTTGACCTCACACTCCTTGGTGCTTGGCTCCCACAAATGTTAGGGGCTGGAAGATGGCACCTTACTTGAAGTGCAACACACTCACCACTCACCAGGAAAAAAAGACAGGCCTATTGAGCAACCAAGCCTCTTCTTAATTTTCTTCACTATCCTCTTCAGTAGCAAATTCTTTAGCTGGCCAGAAAACAGGGGCAAATTTAAATGGGTGGCCAGAGACTGAGTTTCTACCTGGATTACAGCTGCCACCTGCAGGCCTCTAGACAGAAATATAATGCTGTGAAAAGACATCTCTATGAGCACCATTGGGAGTCTATTCATGTTCATCCTTCAAGATTTATAATCAGTAGATCAGGTATGCTGCCCAAAACATTTACAGAGCCCGACTTAGCCAAAGCATTCTTGAAGATCAAGCTGCCTGCTGCAGAGGGAAGATCAAGCCCTAAGAGAACAGGACCTACTAATTAAATAACTGCATATTTCACCTATTTTCATCTACCTAATACCGTGAGTTTGGGTCATGGGGGAGGAATGGAACTCTCCAAAATGTCTGGGCTTAAATAAACTAGTTTAAACTGTATATGAAGTATCTGGAATGCGCTCATTAATCAAACTTGGATAGTTGTCAGGCAGTTGGATCAGTCTTCATCAACCTCACTAAGGCTTTCAACTCTTTTAATCACAGCCTCCTCCTAAGTTGCCTTCTGTCTACAGATCTATCCCCAGATACAGTACCATGGTTTGGCAGCTACCTCTCTAACAGATCACAATGAGTCAAAATTGGTGATACCCTATCCACTGCTAAGGAGGTGCACCTCAGTGTTCCGCAGGGGTCAATCTGCGGTCATCTACTCTTTAGCTTCTTCATCAACTCTGCCCCAATGGCTTGCTCAGCAAGCACAGTTCTATGCTGATGATGCAGTGATCTCAATCGCTGGCAAAGACCAACAAGCCATCACAACTGAACTCCAAAGCAGCTTCCATAAACTTGAATCTTGGGTTACGGAAAACAAGCTACTACTAAATGTCAAAAATACAAAAAGTATGCTCTTCACCACCTCCCAAAGCAAAAAGAAATACCTGCCCCTTCATATTCATAACCAAAAGGGTGAAATCCTAGACCAAGTATCTAATTTCAACTATCTCGGCATTACATTTGATGACATGCTCACCTTTTCAAACCACATTGACTCTGTCATCAAGACTGCAAATATAAAACTTGGTGTACTTTATCTTCACAGATATTCAATAACACCAGATGCACTCAAACTAGCCACAAGTAGCTCAATACTGTCTACCATTGACTATGGGTTGCCTATATATGGGGCAGGTACAAAAACTGCTCTAAGTAGGATCAACACACTCCTCAATAAGGCCTGTCATCTTACTTTGGGGGCTACTCTCGACACCCACACCTGCTCACTGTACACTGAAACTGGGTGGCTCTCACTCCAACTTAGAGGGCAATAGCAAACCAGCCTACTTCTAAAAAAAGTACTACTTGGACTGACATCCCCCACATTGGGCGGACATTAAGCTAGCCATCCCAATGAAATCTACCTGTAGTGCAGTTGCTATCAAGTTGGTGATTCCCTTCAAAAGGATCAAACTTGCTCAGAACTCCATCCTGTATCAAGGTCCAAAATGTTACAATGAACTACCTGCTGTCCTCACTGATACTACCAAGATTAGTACCTTCAAAGCTGGGCTCAAATCTCTCCTTGACTCTAAAATGAATTATACCTGCCTGCATTAATGTGATAGTACCTCATCCCCAGTTTTCCATTTACCTACCCCCCTCTACATCTTTCAGCTATATACCACTTTTTTTCTTAACCCACTCCCCTACCCCCAATTACCTGATGATGGCCTCACTTGGTTGAAAGCTCCACCTCTCTCCCACCTCAGATAATGCCACCTGCCTGCACTAATGTGATAGTACCTCGCTCCCAGTTTTCCATTTACCTATCCCCTTTACATTTTTCTGCTACCTACCACTTTTTCTTAACCCACTCCCCTACCCCAATTACCTGAAGATGGCCTTACTTGGTTGAAAGTTCCACCTCTCTCCCACCTCAGATGATGCTGCCTTCAGCTGATACCCCCCAACCCTCTCTTATCTAATCAGTCTATGTTAATATTTACTAAATTGATGTGTATAAGTTCAAATTTTACTACTACTGCTTGTGTATATGTTTTAATGTTTTTTTCTCTTTTTTTTTCTCTGTAAACCTTGTATTTTTATGTTTGTTCAGCACTGACATGGAACCTTTGAAAATGAGTCCTTGACTCAAAGGTATTAATCCCAAACTGAAATAAATGAAAAAAAGTAAAAAAAAATACAATTCTTTTGTGAACATCTTGTCAAAATGAGAACTCTGCCCTAGTTTCTCCTGGCCTAGTGATGACAGGTGGCAAATTTTTAGCAGGCCTCTACACCTCGACACTAGTACAGTAGCTGTGCAGTGTGTTCCACCGTGGTGGGAGAAGGGGCCTGGGTCTCAAAATCAACCCTTGGACATTACAACCTCTTGCTTATGGAAATAATCAAGAGCCCAGGAATTGTGGGGGAGCTCCCCCTCCCCCGTAATCAGACCAATATGGGAGGAAAATTATTATACATTATAACTCCTTTTGTGATGCATAACAACCCACAGGGAAAAGGGGGTGATGGACTGCACTCCTCCCTCGAGTTCTAAAAAACTTATACTGGTACAGACTTTGCAGTCAAGAAGGTTACTGACTTCTGAGGACATCATTTTTCCCTGTGGTTCTTTCAAGTTTTAGTAGTGGCATTTAATGACACTGCATTTAATTTCACATTGGTTGCATATTTTGACTGAGTCATTGTAAGCAATCTGTAATGCGCATAAGGTAAAACATCTTTGAGATAGGGGTGGGGAACAGCAGATGTGGGAATCCACTGTATTTCAGGCCTGTGCCTTTACATCCCTCTTCCTAAGGCTATACCCTACTAACCGATGCTGCCACCAGCTCTTAAGAGGACCAGGTTCAGGTTCTGTCTGGTGCTGGAGATAAGTTTTTTACTTCTGCCTCCATGACAGTGGCCTAAAGTGGCTGCAGATAGCTTTATATCATGTAACTCTATATAAGCTCATTAAATGGTCTTTTGTTCACTTTTAACTTTTATACAATGTAAGGGGTGGTTTTGTTCCACAGAAGAGAAAGTGTGGAATGTGAACCCATCCAGTTTCCAAGGATGAGTTGGAGGGGAGGGGGAATATTTGGAGGTGAATTTGTTGGTCCTCAGAAGTGTTTTGAGCCAGTTGCTTAGGGGAGAGGAGAGGGGAGATTTCTTCAGGAGATGTTAAAGGTTTTTATTCTGTGTTATTTTTTTACTGCACCAGAAGATGTATGAAGAAAGACTAAAGGAGCTTAAGATGTATAACCTCAAGGAAAGGAGGGAGAGGGGGGACATGATAGAAACTTTCAAATACCTCAAGGGAATCAAAAATGTCCAAGTTGGTAGCATCTTTCAGAAAAAGAGATGTGAAAGAACAAGGGGGCACACTTTGAAGATAGAGGGGAGATGGCTCAGAGGTAATTTGAGGAAGTATTTCTTCACAGAGAGGGTTGTAGATGCATGGAACAGCCTTCCTGAGGAGGTCATAGAGTCAAAAACAGTGGGGGAATTCAAGAATGCATGGGACAGGCATAAGGCAATTCTAGTGGGGGGGTAGGAGGAAGTAGTCTGTTGGTTAACTAGGATCTGCAGCTTATCTGTTAGGTAGGGAAATGGGAGGACTAGGTGGGCCAAGTTGTCCTTATCTGCTATCAAATTCTATGTTTCTATGTTTCTTACTTTTTTTTCATCAGTTATATACCTGCATAAAACTGGTGCTCCTGTCCTCAGACATACTCCAGTGCCTAGAGATAGATACTTAGTGTCCTATTCTGCACTCAGACCATGTACCCTCTTTAGTGGTGCTGAGGGTGGGGGGATAGTCTGCCACCTGCCAGGCAGTGGAGGCCAGATCCACAATTGTTACTGGATCAAGACTTCCATTCTGAGGCATCTACCACCCTGGTAGAATTTTTTACTCACAAGAGAAGAGGGGGCACCTCCATCCCCACTAAGTGGGTAGCTATGAAGGCATTTACAAGGAGGGGAGCTCATCTCTAGG
This sequence comes from Neoceratodus forsteri, assembly GCA_016271365.2. Classification (NCBI taxonomy): domain Eukaryota; kingdom Metazoa; phylum Chordata; order Ceratodontiformes; family Ceratodontidae; genus Neoceratodus; species Neoceratodus forsteri. The sequence goes on along the minus strand of CM057451.1, from coordinate 1,056,513,044 downwards.
GCATCTCATAAAAGTAAACTTGAAGCCCAACAAGAAAAGGGATTGGAAGGGTGAGTACCGTAGTTTCCCTGGAAAAAGATCTTATGTGCCAACCCACACATCATTTGTATGGGGAGTGTCAGCTCTTAAAGGGTAACGTGAACCAACTGGTCTATGCCTGCCTCGAGTACAATATCCTTCTCACGTGTGCTAGAGCCTATTTTGAGGGAGACAAGGGAGGGCACTGGCTGGCCTATCAAAATAAAAAAAGAGGCTTATAAAACCATCCCCAGTAGTAGAGTAATCTATATTGTTTGATCAAACACATGGATCATTACAATTACACAAACATATAAAACATAAATAACAAGAATATACAATGATGACCTAACCTAAATATTATAATCATCTGACTAGGGAAGAATAAATATTGAGAACCTCAGCCAGTATAAATACATACAATATCTCTCAGTGTAACGTAGTAAGTCATAGAATGCTAATAGATTTAATTTTGCTCGTCCTCATTTTTTGTATAACAATTGGCCATCCTTTTCACTGCATGTTCATCTTCTGTTGTTAACAAGATATTAAGCAAGCAATAATACCCAAAAGGGTGGGCAGTATTGGGAAATACCAGACCATCCAGGGGCATAATGAGGCCCAGCACTGCAGGTGGAGGGTCTTATAGCCCTGGAAGGTCCGGTATTGCCCATACCACCCACCCTCGAGGGTATTATTGTGCTTAGAAAATGGACACTGTAATTCAAAATAAGTTCATAGAAACATAGAATATGTCAGCAAATAAAGACCATACAGCTCACCTAGTCTGCTCATTTCCCTACTTGGTTTGGCAATCCCTACTCTTATCTGAACTGCCTTTCCCCAACTCTGCCGTACAGCAGGGTGCCTTTATGCTTATCCCATGCACTTTTGAATCCATGTAATGTTTTTGCTTCTACCACCTCTGCTGGTAGACTGTTCCAAGGATCCACTATGCTCTCTGTGAAAAAATACTTCCTAACCTTCTCTCTAAGCCTCCATCCCTCCAGCCTCGTGTTATGTCCCCTTGTCCTTGTGCACTTTTGTCTCTGAAATATGCTCCCCTCCTCTACCCTGTTTATTCCTCTAAGGTATTTGAAAGTCTCTATCATATCCCCTCTCTCCCTTCTCTCTTCCAGTGACTAGAGGTTTAGTTCCTTGAGTCTTTCCTCATAAGGCTTGTGGTGCAGTCCATGTATCATTTTTGTTGCTATTCTCTGGACTGCTTCCATTCCGTCTATGTCCTTCCTGAGATGCGGTCTCTAGAATTGGACTCAGTATTCCAGATGAGGCCTCACCAGTGATCTATAGAGTTGCATAACCACTTCACTCCTCCTACTGGTTATGCCCCTTCCTTTGTACCCCAGCATTATGTTTGCCTTTCTCACTGCTTTTTCGCATTGTTTGGCTGACTTCAGGTCATCAGCTATGATAACCCTGAAGTCTCTCTCCTGACTTGTGGTGGCTAGAACCTGCCCCCTCATCCTGTATTCCTCTCTTGGGTCTCTGTGTCCCAGGTGCATTATCTTGCACTTCTTAACATTGAAACCGAACTGCCAAACCCTTGACCATTCTTCAAGTAGTCTTAGGTCATTTCTCATTTTATCTAACCCCTCCTGTGTGTCGACTCTGTTACAGATCTTGGTGTCATCTGTGAACAGGCATACTTTCCCCTCCAGTCCCTCTGTAATGTTGCTTATGAAGACATTGATTAGAACTGGACCCAGAACTGATTCCTGTGGAACCCCACTGGTCACCTCCACCTCTTCTGATTTTATGCCATTTACTACCAACCTCTGGGTCCTGCCTTTTAGCCAGTTACCAACCCATTTTACCACTTTAGAGTCCACACCCAGATTCCCCAATTTGTTAAGCAACCTTCTATGAGGAATGGTGTTGAATGCCTTACTGAAATCCAGGTAGGCCACATCCACTGCCCCTCCCTGTCCCACCACTCTGGTGACCCAGTCAAAGAAGTCGATAAGATTAGTCTGACAGGACCTATCCTCAATGAATCCATGCTGCCTTGAGTCTTTTGCACTGCTTGACTCCAGGAACTTCACTATTCTGTCCTTAAGCAGGGACTCCATCAGCTTCCCCACCACTGAGGTCAGGCTTACAGGTATATAATTATCTGACTCCTCCATACTTCCAGTCTTGTACAGGGGGGACCACCTCTGCCCTCTTCCAGTCCCCAGGTACCTCCCCGTCTCTAGTGATTGGTTAAAGATGGTTGGTAGAGGACCTGCCAGGACTTCCCTGAGTTCCTTCAACACCCTAGGGTGAATCCCGTCAGGCCCCATTACCTTGTCTGTCTTTACTTTTCCTAGTCCCTCCAAGACTCTATCCATTGTAAATGGGCTGGTGTCCACCTCTCTCCCCTGTACATCTTTCCTCATGAGTCTTGGTCCCTCCCCAGCCTCTTCCTTGGTAAATACCGAGCAAATATATTTGTTCAGTACCTCAGCTTTTTAAAGGTCATCCTCCACCCACCCACCTTCTCCCTTCTTTATCCTAACAATATAATTTCTGATCTTCTTCCTCTCACTAATATAACTGGAGATGGTCTTGTCTCCCTTTTTAATAATCTGTGCTATTCCTTCCTCCATTCTTGCCTTAGCTCCTCTGACAGCCTTGCCAGCTTTTCTCTGCTTCTCCAGATATTTTAGTCTGTCTTCTACTTTCATGTCTCTTTGTATTTCCTGAATGCCTTACTTTCTTCTCACACTTTCTCAGCTACTGACTTAGAGAACCACAGTGGTCGCTTCTTTCTTTTGCTTTTGCTAAGCAATCTGACACATTGACTTGTTACTCCTGCTATGGATCTCTTGAGCCTAAGCCACTGTTCTTCTATCCCTCCTCCCTTATCTTCTGCTGCCAGGGCAATGTTCAGCTGTTCCCCATCTACATTTATTTATTTATTTAGTTTTTGTTGACTGGGTAAGTGCACTAGACAAATCCTGCCTATTTTCAGGCATGACCCAGGGGAGGGGGATACAGATGAATGCCAGCTGACCTTGAACCAGATTAAGCTTTTGGTGGTATTTTTTGTGAATGAGGGAAATTTGGCCAGGACACCGGGAAATTCTCTACTCTGATGGTGCATGGCCACCAGCAGGAGTGCTGGTCAGCTTTCTGAAGATGGACGCTGTAGAGGAGCTACAGCAAGTTCAGTCTGCAGATGTGAAGGAGACCATAGACAAGGATTCTACAAGGTTAATTTTCCTTCAGCAGAGCTAGAAGATGCAGAATTATTTCTGGATGCCTTATCTTCTGAGGATTCAAAAGTTCCTGTAAGCCTACAGAGCCTGAAAAGTAAAAATGCTGCCTTTAAAGTCTGTTCAGCTACTTTCTTGTACAAAACCTATAGATGGTGTTGCCCCTTTAAGACCTGCACTGCCTGTGGATGATGTCATGCTACTGAACACGGAAGGGATTCAGCTGGAGAATGGTGTTTCTGCTGTTTGCAGGAGCAATGGCAGTTCTAAAGATCGAAATCTTTCTGCTCCAGCACAAAAAACAGGTCAGTTGGGGGTCTCCCTGCCTAGCACTGAAGCGCTACTTGTTTCCAATAGTTTGGGGGATTTGTTGGAAGTGGGGAAAATGGACTGCAGCAAGATAAACAAAGAAACTGAAACCAGGGAAAAGTATGTGGTGGGAACTGCTCCAACACTGACTAAACAAGCAGGGTTTGTTTTTTCTTCTTCCACTGCTCAGATTATTTATCAAAACAGCCAAATGAACAGGAGGAAGCAACTGTTTTTCTTTGGTGACCGAAATATGGGAATGCTTCTACATCTTTGCAGCAGGTTAAAGTTCTGTTCCTCAGCCCATTATGCCTAACTCTGATATTTTGACTCCTCTTCTACACATGAGAGTGACTGGACTCCTGCTTCAGCTTTAATGGCAGCAGGGTGGAAACAAACTTCTTCAGGAGAATGGGCTGCTGACTTAACCTGGGATTCTTCATTTGACATAAACTCTCATTCCCTAAGTGGAACCCAGAAAAGCCTGTTCAATCTGCTAAAAAGGGGCTCAGACTCTAGGGATTTGGTTCTTAATGTCTCTAATGATACTGTTAGTCCTGTTTCTGTAGAGTCTCATAATGCTATATCTGATAAAAGACCTTTATTATCTGACTTATTTGCAAAAAACAAGCGTGAATCCGCTCCCAGGGAATGCGGTCGCGATAGATATACAGGGGCATGGCTGAAGGCCTAATAGAAACTATGTTGGGAGACATTTAATTAAGGAATCCTTGCATTTTCTCCTAGAGATGTGTTTGCCATCATCAATATTTCAGGAGAGGATAATTATGATGTCAGTTTTAGATCAGCTGCCTTGTTAGAATTATTTTGGATTAGGTATTCTCAGGTAAAGTTCTCTCCCTTTGGTCCCCGTTTGTGATTATTCTCTCTCAACCAGCCATCAAGTTTGTTACAGTAATGTTCCGCAATGAAGGGGTGTCAGTGGATGATATTACATATTGGTTGTCCAATAAATGTGATGTACAGGGGATCCAGAGCCTATTTTAGACTCAGAGGGCTTTTGGACAGGCGGATGGAAATATAAGGTCAAATACGACACAATGAACATGGTTTTATGCATATCCCAAACTCCTTCTTACTAGGCCGTGATAGAGGTGTTTGCTTTATAGTGGTCAGCCAAGGGCCTGCTATAAATGTGGCTCACGGACGCATTTGTCTAGTGTTTGTGATAGTCCTAGATGTGACAATTGTGGGAAATTGGGCATTCACTGATTCAATGTTCTAACCCAGCAATGTGATTTGTGAGGTAGTTCTCACACATTCAACACCTGTCCGTGGGCTGCAAAAACAAAGTATCAGGGAATTGTACTGAACAGTTTTTACAGAAAGCACAGGAAGACCTACTCTCTCATTCGCCTCCCACTTTTCCTGGGGAACCCCTCTTGATGTAAGAAAACCTGTAACTCCTGTGACAATGAATTTAGTTCTCCCCCTCCTCTTCATCATTGTCAAGGCCTGTACAGCCTAATAGTTCTGCTTTGCAGGACCCTCTGCTTGTCCCAAGTGTGAAATCGGTGGTATTGCTAAAACTTTAGATCAGAGCGTAGAACCCCCAAAATTAACCCCTCTCTCTCTGCCTCCTAGAAGGTCCACGAGGAATGTGAAATCAGTACCTGATGCAGTTACAGATTCAGTGGAAACTTCTAATCCTTTCTCTCTTCTTTCTTCTTGGGGGGATACAGCAATGGATGTTGTGGATTCAGATTCCCAAATCTACCCAAGACCCATGGAACCCTCCCAAGGTTCTTATAAGGAAAAGAAAAGAAAAGAAGAAAAAATAAAATAAATTCCTTCTTTTTTGGTACTCATATGGGTTTTCTGTGGGCTTCTTTGAATGTTCATAGCATTTTAAATGGAGCTAAACGAAGGCTATTTTCATATGTTGCATAATTCTAGAATTACTGTTTGCTTTTACAAGAAACGTGGATGTTCTCTAAAGAACATGTTACTGCTTTTAAAAGGATTGGCCTTTGGGCCTTCTATATTGGTCATTTGGTCAGGATAAAGCTGACGGCATTGGTATTCTTTTTCCACCTTCCAGTTTAAACTTCATAAATTAATAGACTGCATTCCAGGAGGGTTTTGATTGTGGACTGTTTTCTTGAATCTGTCCTATATAGACTTATTAATATTTATAATCCACAGGTAAAAACAGCCAGAATAAAGTGTATGAAAACTATACAACCTTTCTGCTCACTACCAGGCCAGTACTGTGGGGTGGGGATTTCAACTGTTCTCTTACTGACAGGAGATCTAGTGGAAAAAAAATGTATTGTGATGCTAACTTTTTACAATCTGTTATTAGAGAGGCAGACCTCAGAGTCTGCAATACTTTAGAATCCAACCCCCCTAAAAATACATTTTGTAAAGGGAAGACTGGTACCTGTATTGATTACCTTTTCACCTCCAAAAATATATATATTTCACAGTTTTCTAGACAGCCTTTTGAATTTTCAGACCATCTCCTACTTAAAATTGCAATAGAAATCCCAGTAAATTATAAGCCCTACAAAAGTAGATGGCGACTAAATACCTCATCATTACAAAATGACTTTGTCAAACATTCTATAGTTCAAATTCTAACTGCCCGCCTATCGGTGCAATGTTTATATTCGGACTTAGGGATCTGTGGAAGAAACTAAACTAGACTGCATGGATTGGTTTAGAACTTATGGACAAAAACCCAGAACGATAATTTTCTTCATTACCTCACATTACGTCTCAAAATTACAGTCTCTATTAACTAGAGCTAACACTTCTTCAGAAGATTTATCTCCTTTAATTAAGCATGTTAAATTACAGATGAGGAAGTTTCAATATGATAGAGCCAGATCCCTCAAGCCTTAATTAACAACTACACGTCCAAAACAGTGATTGGGGACCCCTATAGTTTGTGTAAAACCGCATTAGATAATTCTACACTAGATTGTTTAGTCAGTAATTCACAGTATTATACTGACCCTTCGGATATAAGTCATATTATATTCGATATTTCCAAAATTAGGTCCTCATAGACTTACAAACTGACGCCTTTCAGGATTTTCTGAAAGGTGTTAGAGGCCCTGTCATTGATGCCTCAATGGCAGCTGTTCTTCTGAACCCTTTTCTTTACAAGAAATTGTGGATGTTATTTCTAAACTTAAGCTTAATGTGTCTCCTGGGGTAGATGGGTTATCTAATGCCTTTTATAAAACTTTTGCAAATGAGCTGGTTCCCTGTTTAGTTGGTGTTTTAATTCCTTTCTTTCTGGAGGACAGATCTATCCTGCATTCACAAAAGGGTTACAAGTTTATATCTTTAAAAACAGGAGATAGAAGTGAGATCAAAACTGGAGACCTATCACATTGTTAAATTCTGACTATAAAATCTTTGCGATGCTGCTTAATAACAGACTTCAATCTTGGGCTACTCTAGTGATTTCTCCAGTTCAGTTCTGTGGTGTTTCTCAAAGACTAATACATTCGTACTTTGTTATATTAGAGATTTTATTGAAATATTACATCACAGCAAACAAACTGGTATTCTACTATCATTAGACTTAGAAAAGCCTTTGATAGGGTTAGTCATTCATTCCTTTTCCAAACCTTGGCCTTTTAGGAATGCCCCTGAGATTCTTACAATTTTACAAAATTTATATTCTAATTCAATAATCTGTCCAGTTATTAAAGGAAAATTGGGAAAGGTTGGACGCTAAAGCTGGTGTCAGGCAGGGCTGTCCACTGAGCCCTTTATTATATATTTGCTCCTTAGAACCCCTTATTAGACATTTACAGTTGGTTTCTGGTTGGGAGGGTCCAAACATTCCTTTCTGACTCCTTTAGAAATGTACAAGTTTTTAGGATGACATCTGTTTATTTTTAAACAACAAGGCCAGCTGGAAGTTTTCTTTAAGTTATTTCACAGGTATGCGACCTTGTCAAACGCCAAAATTAATTTTCAAAAATCTAAAGGGTTGTTAATAGGAGCGAATACATTAACCCCTTTGTGCACAGAACTATTTCATTCACTACAACACCTATTTCCATTTTAGGGTTCTGTTCGGTTCCCAAAATTTACCTGAGCAGAATTGGCTTGCAGTTTTAAATAAAATGGATAATAAAGTTCAGAGGTGGAAACATTATAAATTCTAAACTAAAGAGAGTTCAGATTTTTAACAATTCCTGTTACCTTGCCTACAATATTTGGCATTTCTGTACCCTGTCCCAACTAACCTGGAAGTGAAACTGTACAGTATTAGTTTTCAGTTTTTGGGAAATAGGTTAAATCCCATTAAAAGGTATTATACTTACCTGGATAAAGTCAAGGGAGGGGTTGGGATGGTAGATCCTGTGGTTTTCTGTTCTTCCCTTTTCTTGCTTTTTTTTTTGGAACTGTACTTTAACCCCAATATTCCAGAATTTAGCTGGTTGAAATTCTTACTATCCAAGTATTCATCGAAATGGATTGGATTGGCTCCAAAACCTAATATTTCCTTTTCTACTCCCCTTTTCTTTAAACCGCTTGTTCGGAAATTATATATGTGGCAATTGTCCAAATCACAAATTATTAATTCTCCAACAAAACTATATTCCACTATTATTTCTCAAATCTATCCTCATTCCCCCGCATTTAAAAACTGCCCAGGTACTATGACCCATCTGGTGTTAGCACAATTAAATAACCCCCGTTTACCCCCTTACATGTGGGAGACGCAATGGTTGATAATGTATGGTCGGTTACAAGTTAGAGGGACAGCTAAGTATAAAATGAAAGAAGAAAGGTTTTGTCCTTATTTAGAGTGTACGGCACAAGAAGAAACAATGGAACATTTTTTTATTCATTGTTCTTTTGCCTCTAAACTATGGGTGTATTTGGCAACTATCTGGCACTTCCATGGTTGAAACATATTTCTTATGAATTGTTAGTATTGGGATCTTTACCCCATGTCTTGCTACATTTCATACTTCAACTGTACACATTTTCTTAGCATGTCTTAGATTTTGTTTATGGCAAGTTAGATGCCAGTGGGTTTTGTATCAAAAAAAGCCAACTTTTTTAGGCTTCAGCCACTATGTTATTTGTGAATTAAATAAAGTATATCTAAAAGATGCTCAGATTTATGGGACTAGAAAAGTTCAAATCTGGTGGAAGGGGTTTCAGCATATGATAAAATTTAAATAACGGATTACTTTCTTTTCTTTTATGCTTTTTGTTAAAAGATAACTGTGTATCACTTGCTTTTTGTTCAGTACCTTTGTTGATTTGTATAAGCTTTTGTGCTTTTTGCTGCTGTTTTTCTTGATGTGTTTTTTTTTCCATGCTTTATTTCAATAAAGAAGCAATTTACCCCTCCTCTTTTCGATATGTGCCATGGGATCTTTAACATCCACCTGAACTACCACCAATCCAGGCAGATGGGACCTCGGTTTAACGTCTCATCTGAAAGACAGCACCTCAGAAGTGCAGCACCCCTCTTATGCTGCACTACAGTGTCAGTACTGGGATATTAACCCAAGTGCCAGATGTGGGAACTGAACCCACAGCCCTCTGATCTCCTGGCCTCAGAGGTGAATGTGCTACCTACTGAGCCACTGACATTGCTACATGAAGTTGGCATTCTGGAAATCTAGGATCTTAATCTTTGAATGGCTTTCTTCTTCCAAAGTGTTGACTCTAAACCACACAGTTCTGTGGTCACTGGTACCAAGGGGACTGCCCATCTCAACATCCATGAATCTGTCCCCATTTGTCAGCACTAAGTCCAGTACAGCCCCCTCCCTGGTGGGCTCAACCACCAGCTGCCTTAGGTTTGCCTCATACATGGAAGACATGAGGTCCCTGCTCCTTTGATGTACTTGCAGTCTGGTTATTCCAATCTGCATCCGGCATGTTGAAGTCACACATTAATAGTACTTCCCCTTTGGCTGCCATATTATGGATTATGTATCCTCCCCCTGCATGGGAGGCCTGTAAACTACTCCAGCATAGATGGTTGTTTTGTTCCCCAACTCCAGAGTGACCCACAATGCCTCTGTTTCTTCCCTGGATCCCTGAGCCTCTATAGCTTTAATCCCTTCCTTTACATACATAGCAACACCTCCTCCCTTCTTCTCCTCCCTATCTTTTTTAAAAAGTGTATACCCTGGTATGGCTGCATCCCAGTCATGGTTCTCTGTGTACCATGTCTCCATAATAGCCACAATGCCAATGTTTGTGTCTGCCATCAGTGCCATTAGGTCTGGGATTTTGTTTCCCAGACTGCGGGTGTTTGTGTACATGACCTTCAACTCTGTGTACCACCTTAATGTTCCTAGTTTATTGGTCTTTGCCCTGTGTCACATTAGTGATGTACCTTCTGTTCTCTCCCCATTGTAACTATGGTAGTTTTATGGTGAGATATTATGCTAGTTATTGGATCCTCGCTGCTTTCAGTTATGTCCTGTAATACTGCAGGTTCAGTAAAAAAAAGTTTATAAAAAATGAGTTTAGCACATGTTTTAAAATAAAATTGTTCCTCCGCCTATACTGTTCTTGTGGAGCTTCTGTACATGAAGCATTTGGTGCTGGTTGTCATGGATACTCCCCTCCATCTCTCCACAGCAGGAACAGAACATGGCAGCACAGCATGACAAGTGGAACTTCCATCATTGCTGCACAAGTGTACTGTACTGGATATTACATGAATGGGAAGTGTCTTCTATTGTTTTTCTTTTTTTTTCTTATTTGAATGTCACAACTAGAGTTGTGGTGGTGGTGGGAACAAGGATGAAGCTGGAGGGAAAATCGGGAGCTTGTCAGCAATGCTGTTTACAGCAGTAGACTGCAGGGAGGACTGTGACTGAAAAAGTGTGCTTGAGTTATTGGGAGCATCTGTAAAGATAGGTGTATTTTTTATAAGATTTAGAAAGTGCTGTACATGTAAGCAACTCTTTTTGTGAAGCAGAGAATCTGCTAGCTGGGTGCTCTCAAGGTAGCGCTTAGCATATGATGTGCTAGCACTACTTTTAACTGGAAAAAAACTTGTTTTCTGTCAGATTAGCACTTAGTACTGTAGCTGATGTCTGAGCACTAATAGTTTAAACTGAATCATTTTGTCTTTTTTCAGGGAAAGAAACAGTGAATGTAGTGCGAGAGGGAGGGAGGGCCTCCAGCAACTTGCTCTCTAAGTGGGTAAAAAAATTGTAGCACTTTCAGATTGTGTGCCCAGTGCTTCAGCCAATTATTTATTTTGTTTTTGTTTACCGGGTAGGTGCACTAGCCAAAATTGATTATTTTCAGGCACAACCTGGGAGAGTACAGAGACATAGTAAACAAATACAGAAACAGTTGCAAGCAAATACAATTCCAGGGTAGCAGTCATTGTACAGAAAGTGCAAAACATTAGTGCTAACAAAGGTGCAGTAATTGAGGCAGTCAGTAATACAAATGCAATTTGCTCTACATGTAGTGCCTGAATAAAGTGATGTACAGAGAAATAACAGCAAGGAGAAGAGTACAATTAATTAAACAATACAGAAAGCAAGATGGTTGCCCAAGCAATTGAACATTTTAGAATTTAAGATAGGAATAATGAGAGTAGGCAGGTAGGAAGAATATCAGGACAGAGACAGGTAGAGGTATTTAAGACAGACAAGAGTAGGAGAAGGATAAAGAACAGGAGGAAGATAAGAGTAGAGGTGGCAGGGGCAGAAAAACAAGAGAGAGGTAGAGAGTGGATAAGAGAAAACACAAGAGAGACACATGTGAAACAAGGAGAGAAAAGGAGAGAAGTAAAGAGGAGAAGTAGAGGTCCTAATGGACAAATAAGTACAAATTGGAAGTCAGGTAGGACAGCAAGTGCAGGTGTCACAACTAAGGAGTCGGCAAGAGCGCATGCTAAATCAAGTAGGGTCAAAACAAGTACAGGAGTCAGTACTCAATAGACAACCCCAAAGTCCACTCTTGAATTGTTTATGGGTCTTGGTCTGCCTGAGCGCCGTCGGAAGAGTATTCCAAAATTTAGGTGCCATATGCCTGAAAGCACTAGTGCCTTTAGAGGTATAACATCTAGAGACTTTTAGGAGTGACTTGTCAACTGACCGAAGCCCTTGAGCAGAGGTTATAGGAATGAGTAGCACATCCAGAGATTTTGGTACCTTTTGCCTAAAGATAGAATCTATCAGGGAGCCCAGGTAGTAATGCCTAGATGCAGAAGGGGAAAGCCACCCAAGGTCAACATATAGATGAAAACAGTGCTTTAATCACTTGGCTGAGGATGCATATCGGTGGGGTGCTGTGTTGGGATACACTGAGAAAAGACTTGATATGCACCCAAAATTTCCTAGAGTCTCATGCGGAGCTGGTAAGCAGGTTCTTGCAGTATTTACTTTTGGCAATTCTGATTTTTTTTGTTGCAGAGGTTTCTGTGAGCCCTATTGGTGTTAAAATCAGACCTCGACCCAGACTGTTTGAAGTACTTCCAGTAGTTGTCCCTTTTACATAGATCACATAGCAGGTCTTTATGGAGCCACCTGGTATGTTTACCTCTGACTCTGCTGGTGACCTTGGGAGCATGTTGATTTTGAACAAACAAGAATTTGTTGAGGAAGATTTGCAATGCCTCACCAACACAGTTTGTGTGGTAGATCTCTAACCAGTCAACAAGGGATATATCCTGAAGAAAGGCTTTTGCATCCAGGTTAGCAAAGTTTGTGAACATCACATAGTGAGGAGGGGAGATGGAGGGACACTTGAGGTCCACAAACAGAAAATAGGAGCATGGTCAGTTATAGTATCAGCTAGGATCGCAGATGAATGCACATGCTCAACATGGTTTGTGAGTATCCAGTCTAACAGGGCACCTGTAACAATCGGATTAGTTGTCCAGGTCTGTTCATTTATTATCTGATGTAGGCTATGGTTACTTTCCACTGATCCCAGGGAACTATGATTGGGCCTCAGCCAATTTAGTGTAAAATCACCTAAGATTATAACCTCATTATTTTTTATATTTGCTAGGGACCTGTTGAGTATGTCCTGAAGTCCAGCCACACCCTCAGAAGGGGGATTGTAGACACAGATGATGTGGAGTTTTTTTGCTCCTAATGCAGCAGTGGCATGGATATGTTCACATGAAGGGGACATGGCCGTGTGATGGTCAGTTTTTATGGAGAGGTAGTCTTTGTAACAGATGGCAACACCACCACCATGTTTTGCCACCACCCTATCCCTGCAGATCAGGAAGTAGTTAACTATAGCTCAGAGAGAGTCTGGTGCTTTAGGTTTCAGCCACGTTTCCATAAAACAAAGAATGTCTGGATTATAGTTCTTCATCAAAGCCTCTAGATCACCCTTGTGACATATTAGGCTTCTAATATTCATGTGCGCAATAAGGATAACTTTCCTAGATAGTCCCAATATGCCGACTGCAGTGAAGTGAGCAGGGGTCCAGGACTGGATCCAAGATCACCAGATAGGAGAAGCAGTAAAAAGGTAAAGAAGCAGAGCCTAACCAGGCAGAAAACCAAAATATAAATGACCATATGCTTCAATTTTTCAAGGGCAGCAAGTACTTTGTAAGGAAGAAGCAGGCTGGGCACAATGCTAACAGTTATGAGGCTGGCATGGTTGGCATGGCTGGTACTTTTTACTTGCAGGGCTCTCACTGTAGATTAATGTACCCCTGCCAGCCAGTCAAACTTCTTATATTTCCAAGCCCATTTTCTAAGTAAAGTTAAATAATCACAAGCATACTGGTTATACAAAATTGTGGCCAGCCATTTCCATCTACTGTAGTTGTATTATACTACCAGGATCACCTAAATACAATGTATAATACATCTCCTTTATCCTCACTGTTACTGTAGCAAATTGTATGTATTGGATCCAGTAGTCTGCTAAATCTGGCAGAATGAACATTAGTAACTTCCATCACTTTCTTATGGATCCATAATCTATACAAATATGTCTAAAGCTAATTTTCATAGGTGGGACACTACCTACAACAATATATGCCGTTACGCCTCTGCTTCCTCCAGACTAAAACATCACTGCTTGCTGTACTCTGACCTAAATTGGCCTTTTCCTATTGCTCAACGTCTCCTCTCTCTTGGGAACCTGCTGGACAGTGTACTTCGATCTAGTATGCCCACCTACCTAGCCTCCTTGCTGATCCCTCAGCCCATCTCCTACTGTCTCCAATCTACTGACCTTTCCTTGATTTGCATTCCCAGATGTAGAACTACCAAATGGAAATCAGGTTTCTCGCATGTAGGTCCCTCCTACTGGAACTCACTGCCCCTAGATGTCCACCTTGCACCTAATCATGCCACGTTTAAGAAAAGGCACCGCTCCCTCCTTACTACTTGTGTTCAATGTACCTGCTTCAACTCTCCATAGATCTAGATTTACTCTGCCCTGGCTGCCCTTGGTAACACCTTCTATGGTGTGAGATGGCACCCTGCTCCTTCAGCCTCCCTTAAACCTATCCCAATTTTACCTCTCTCCCTGCTCCCTTCCAAATCAACACCCTTTCACTTTCAGTATGTTGTAATGATGCCTCCGTTGGTATATTTCTTCTTTCTGTACCTCATATCTTGTGTTATTGCTATGATAATCTACACTTGGGCACTTATCTCCAATTGTATAATTTTTACACCATTCGTGCCTTGTACTTTTATTTGTCCTAACTTTGTCTCACTTTATGTTTGCGATGTATTGCACATCTCCTGACACTGTATTCTATGTAACTGTTATCTCTCTATGTTGTTGACCTCCCGGGTCGTGCCTGAAAATAGTCACTTTCGTGCCTAGCGCACCTACCCGGTTATCAAAAAAAAAATATATAAATAAATACTCAAAGGCTTCAATTCTGAATATTGCATAAATCCTTCATAATTTAGGATTTTCTAAAATATCTAAGAGTTGTTGATATGTATGCATATAGTCATTTTAAGAATACCAAGGTGAAAATTATGATATTGTAAGTTTCTGCAGGTCTACTTCACTATATTTTTTTACCAATAAGGTTTTTAATATAATTTCTATATTGATCAGCAATTGTTATATTATTTTCCACCAGGTTTAGGAGACTGCAAACCCACAGAAGAAAGTACATTCTTTACACTCATTAGCCAATGTGACTTCCAGCAACCAGTATTCCCAAGACTGCTTTTCTTCAATACATTTTCTTGCTATTCAATCCTCAGATAGTTTTATTAGCACAATCCAAAAATTCACCAAGCGAGATTCCACAAGGGTCAGAGGATTATAAAGGCCTAACTTGGCACTAACAAAAGTGGCAGGTGTAGTTTTGGGAAAAACCAACATGACTCTAAGGAGACATAATACAGGTTTCTCAAGATGTACTATATATTTATGAGACCATATTTCAGATCCATATAATATTTAAACATTATATTTAGCATCTATAACCTTTAGTAGAAGTTTAATTGAAAACCCTCCAAATTGATTATCAAAATGCTTCAATGCAAGAATGATATTGTCGGTTTGCATGGCAAATATATCACAGTGCAGTTTCCAGGACATATTATATGCAAATGTAAGACCTAGAAAGTGGTATTCTTTTACTATTTCCATCTCTACAGGTTAATAAACCATTTAAGCTGGTCACCCCAGCTCCAGATATAATTATTTTGGACTTTCCCATATTTATCTTCAATGACATTTTTTCTGAAAAAGTTTGTAATAAGTTTAGTTTTTTTTCTGTAAACTGAGGCAAAGAGCACAAGTATGGCCAGATTGTCCATGTACACTAATGCAGGACAGCTATGTGAAGCTATTTTAGGTGAATCTAGTCCTGGTGTATCTAACTCTGTTAATAATTTATTAATTTATATTTCAAAAAGAGTGGGTGCCAATATGGACCCTTGACTGACACTAGTATTGGTTGAAATGTTTTTTGATATGTTTCCTTTAAGGTCCATTCTCACTTGTGCCCAAGTATCTGAATATAATAATCTAATAATATTTATTGTAATTAAGTAAATGCCCCAGTCTTCCATAGCTTCCCATAACCTATCTCTATTTATAGTGTTAAAGGCCAATGAAAAATCAATAGAGGCCACAAAGAGCTTTTGGTGTCTTAGTTTAACATATTTCTCATGCAGATGGTGCAAAATATAACAGTTATCCAGGTTGAGTAATGTTCTTGAAAGTCTGCCTGGAGGGGGAAAAGACCCTCTATTCTTTCCAGTTCATTTAATAATCTGGCTAAAATAATTCTGTCACATACTTTTTTCTATAATGTCTAGTAGGCTTACAGCTCTATAATTACTAGGTTCATACCTATTACCTTTCTTATATATGGAAACTATAACTGCCCATCGCCAAGAATCAGGAATCTTATTTTCCAATATACATTTGTTAAAAAAGCTGGTTAATATATCTGTCCAGTGACTATCCAGACCCTTCTATACCTCCCCTGGAAGTCAGGCTCTGGAGCCTTGTTAATCTTTAATTTTTGTATGGAATCTAGAACCTCAGATGGGTTAATGAGATGGAAATACATTTTTATAAATGATAAATCTGTGCATTTTTGCAAGTTATCAAACATGCATTTGAATAAATATTTAACCACATATCAGGTGAGATATAATGTTCCATTTCTCTTGTGCTACCTTTATTAACCATTGCCAGTAGAGTCCAGAAAAGTTTATTGTCCTTTGTCAATATTGTCTTGATCATATTTTCCCATTATTTAGTATAGAATATTTTTTTCTTTATCATTAGAAAGTTATTATATTCTTTCCTTACCACCTTAATCTCTGCCGAGAGAAGTTAGATGGATGATTTTGATAATGCCCAAGAGACTGGTTTAATTTCTTTTTATACTTTTTGCAGTCATCATCAAACCAATTTGAAGTATAAGGCTTACTTGTTTTGGTAATAATATCCTTGTACAGATAAGGGATAAATAGTACTGAAAAACTGTGTTAAAAGATTATAAAAAAAATTTCTGAATCAACTGCCCAATAGATGTTTTGGCTTTTTCCAAAAAACATTCAATCTTCCCTATAATTTGTTGCTCCAAGGTTTCTGACCAAAGTAATCTTTTCTTATATCTAATTTTCAGTATATCGGATCTGAGATTGTTACTTATGGGATTTGTTCCTTGTACAATTTTCTGGAAAAGTAGTAAAACTGGGAGATGGTCACTCTCTGTCCTTGTTTGTACATACATTGCATACCAAAAATCTGGTGGACCTCTCCAACAGGCGAGATCAAGATTCATGCCTCCCTTTATGGATAGGAATATTGGTAAACCTTCCCTATCTCCTGGTATTCTACCATTAAGTGGGTAAATTCCATTATTTTTTAGTAGATTAATTAATAAATGACCATGGGAGTTAGTTTTACTATCTCTGAAAGAATGGGTATAATTATTAGCATTAGGGTAAATCAAATGCATAATAGCGTTGTCTGCTAGACCATCAAAAGTCCCTAACCTGGTGTTCAGATCTTCCATTAATAGCAATAAATCAAATGGGAATTCAAGAGAAATATAAACTATTTCTTTCATTTTCTCCCAGACATCTTTTTATAAAACTGTGTCCTAGAAAGCAGAACATTAAATGAGGTTAATATCATGGATAACTGAGGGGTTAACAATCTTATTGTGATGCAATAACCACCGTCACTCAATTTAATAACATTTGTGAAAATGCCACATTTTATGTGACTTATTAGTTCACATGACCTTCTACCTAGTTTGGCAACTTTTAAACTAGGACACTGGAAAGTTATATACCCATTTAAATTAACCTTGTCTGGTTTGTCATGCAATGTTTCGTGCTAAGATACTACTGTAAATTTCTTAATAAAAGATAACCAGTCACTGTCATTCATTTTAGATTTGTAGCAGGCAATAGTCCATGTTATGAAAGCAGTATCCATATCTTCCAAGTGGATATTAAAGAAATTGAAATGACCAATTGTCACACAAGAAGGAAGTGTTCCATTTGTAATATTGAGTCAGTCAGTAAACCCTTCTAATGTTTGGAATTGATTTTGGATGTACAAATAGATCATTATTCATATTTTCTGTGGCCCCTTGGGTGCACTGATACCTTCTGGATGAGTACTGCAATGGTGTTCTATTGGGGCCCTTATGTTGTTCATTCTGGAGTGTTGTCATATTCAGGGTATAAAAGCCCAACTGAGCCAACTTATTAGAACACTTTAAAATTCTGGATGATATTGTCCCATTTTTACATAAAATAACATTCTGGCTGTCCCCACTTATGCTCTGATGCCTAAATGTGTCAAGTATACAATTTCTACCTAATCTAACCTTTGATACATTGCTGAAAAACAATTACATATTGCACATCCCCAGTATTAACATCTCCAGTGGTTCCACATCACCTAAACAACAGGACACTGGGAAGGCCTTTTAATTTTTCTATTCAAACCTATATACTATGGAGATTACAGCTGTTGCCCCATTTGCTGCAAATATTCTAGATTTCCTTCCAATTCCTACCCTATCCAGTAAGAATAAGGATGCTTTGAAGCAACCCCTTCTAAGACTGATCTCAATGAAGCAGTCCTTTCCTTCACCTTGGAAAAGGCTCTGGGGGCAGATGACCTCATGACTGAACTTTATAAATAACTTTGGGAAATTATTTAGGAGCTAATGGAGGACATGATATTAGAATACTTGGACAAGGGTATGTTGCCCCTCTCTGAATGTCTGACTACCATAACAGTGTTACCCAAGCTTGGTAGGGACACCACCCAGTGTGTATCTTACCACCCTATATTTCTGCTTAATACAAACTATAATATCATTGATAAAATTCTAGTGTGCTGCCTTGAGGAGATCCAAATTAGGGCTGGGTGAAATTTATCTTCCACCAGTGGAGTTCTGGCACAATTCCAGTTTCACTTCGGCAAGATTTTGTGAAATGTGAAAAGATCTGATTTAAAAATGTAGCTGTCCAACTTTCACCCCATTCAGTATGTTGACTTTATCAGGGTCCATACAGAAGTATAGCAAATTGCAGATTTCTGTCTTTAAAGGTGACCGGGGTTATAAGCCTCAAAACATTTGGACATTTTAAAATTAGACTTCACAGTTATGTAAACTACAGATTTTTAAGCTTCTTTTTAATGCCCTCTTTAATGTCTTCATTGGTGACATAGCAGAGGAACTGAGCATAACATTAAGATATGCAACAGGGTTGACACTCCAGAAGGGGTGCAAAGGATGGAAAGACACTTGAAACAACTGGAGGAGTAGACAGAACTTTGGCAGCAAAGTTTTAATGTAAGAAAGTACAAAATAATGCACTTGGGTCACAGACACCTGGGGGTGCAGTACACAGTGGGGGGGGGAATACTAGCGGTGACCAAGCAGGAAAGAGATCTGGGGGGTAAATATATCAGATGACCTGAGGGTGGCCAGAAAATGCAATGGAGTGATCAGGAGAGCTAGTGAGATGCTAGGATATATAGGTAGGTAGGGGTATACCAGCAGGAAGAGGGACATGGTGTTACCACTATATAGGTCTTTAGTAAAACCCCACCTGGAGTACTGTGTCCAGTTTTGGAGGCCACACCTCAGGAAGGACATAGACAGGATAGAGGCCATCCAAAAGAGGGCTACCAAGATGTTACAGGGTCTACATCAAATGTCCTATTAGGAGATGCTAAAGGAAATGAACATGTACTGTACACCCTGGATGAGAGGAGGGAGAGTGGGAATATGACTTGAGACCATTAAAAACCTCACCAGTATGATAAGATACAAGGGGGTAGGTATTTTTTAGAGGAAACTGTGCTCCAGAACAAGGCACCATGATATTAAGCTGGAGAGGGGATAGGTTTAGGAGATATGTAAGGAAATACTTCTTTACAGGGAGGGTGTTGGATGCCTGGAACAGTCTTCCAGCAGAGGTGGTGGGGCCAAAAACAGCAGTAGGATTCAGAAAAAGCCTAGAAAAAAGCCTGGTACAAGAACAGGGGAGTCATAAGGAATAGGTTAGGGGGTGGCAGAGAAAGTGCTGTAGACCTGGAAGGGACTACAGTGCAAGAAATGCAACAAAAAAGGGCAGACTGGATGGGCCATGCAGTCTGTATCTGCCATCAGTGTCTATATTTCTATGTAAGCCTGTATAACTTTAAAACTAGAGAACTAAATATAACTAATTTAGTTAGGTTCCCTAAATAGTTGGTTTTGAGGCCACTCCCAGGGACCAGCAGCAGAGTGTCACACTGCCATAGTGATGACCTGGGTTTGGAAGTGAGCCCGAGATGTCTCTTCAGCAAGAAGGCTAAAGCCAAGACAGCTGCCATTTGGTAGTGCATCTCAGTCAAGCAGCGTTGGCAATGGGTTCCACCAACACAATGAGCCCTGCTGCTGTGCCAAGGAGCTTGCTACCACTGCAGGCAAAGCAGAGGCTGTCCAAGGTTGACAGCAGCACCACCCCCATGACTGGAGATGGGAGAGAAAAAAATGTTGGAGAAAAACCCATTAGCCAACTGAATGATAGCAGGGTTAAGCCTGATCAAGGTATATCCCTATAAATAGGGTATATCCCTGAGAGACGAGCTGCTGGCTAGGAGAAAAAACAATGTGGAAAAAAAGAGTCTGTGTGTGTCAACTCTCCCATCTCTTGCTCAAATGCTGGCCAAGTTATAAGAAGCCAAAGATTCCTAAATAACAACCGGTACTCTCAGTAATGAAATATTGAAGCCACCATTGTTTTACATATGTTCAACCTGCCCACACACATACTAAAGGCAAATAAGGTGGTGCACTGCAAAAAAAATGATGCTGAAGGACACTGGTAGTGAGAGGAAGTTTTGAGAAATGTTGTAATAACCAGATTTTAGGTTATTACAGCATTTGGGAGTGTAATAACCTGAAATACAGTTGTTACGGCATTTGAAGAGACTGGTAATCAGGTTGATAAATCAGGTTACCAGTAATTATACACAAATAACTTTGCATCTCTAGCAAAACAAAGAATTGTATCAAATGGTTACTTTTCGGATTTAAATAACATGGCTGATATCACAAACTTAGGATCCTATATTAGTATCTAATCTATCTGGAAGTTTGACATACACATATTTTGTGAAAACAGCATGGAAGGGCATTGGTTTGGTTACATTTAGGTCTTATCAAAAACAAAAAATATAACTGGCGTTTTTGGACTACAGATATGTCTAACACACTGGATCAATGTTTTTGTAATGATAATGTATACCTATCATTGACATTGCACATTTAATTTTACATGCCCACTATTTTTTAGAGAAAGACTCTCATGGATAGCCACCATAATAAAACATACGTTTACAGAAGATGATGCTATTATGTCTGCTAAACTTGTATATAGTCAAAGCACCAGAACGCTATTTGCACTAGCAGGTTTTAATCATAAACTGTTTTTAAAGTTAGGCTGTATGTGTCCAGTTAGAATGTGGCTTATAGAATTTTGTATGGAATGCATTTGTGCTTTTATTACATGTGATAAACTCTGTTTTTAATACATGTTTTGCTAATAAAACTGAATAGAACTGGACTGAATCCTCTTAGTACAGTACTTGAGTGCCAGCATTTATGATATGAGCCCAATCCTTGTATGGGACCCGAACCCACTATCTTGTGGCCCAGAGGAGAAAGTGCTGAGCCACACTGACACCTAAGTGAAGAAAGGAAAGTACATGAGACCCTCTCAAGGAAGGACAGAGCATCCTTAGTACAGCTCTTCATGCACCCTGTCCACCCCATGACCATCTTTGGGTAGCTGGTTCATTCCACTGGAGTGTCAAACAGACGAGGCATACCGATGAGTCCTGGTAGGACGAAACACGTGTCTATGTCTTCTGTTGGCACCCTTTGCAAATTGTGTGAGAGGCCTTTTGGTACCATGCATTTCTGCTTAAAGTTGAACCAGCATAATATTCTGTGGTGATTTGCATATGCAGCCCATGATGCTTTGCATTGTGGGGACATGTGCGATTTTGTATTAACACACACACACACAGGTATCCATGCTACAGTATGCTTAAACAAGAATTTGTTACTTGAATGGATGTTTTTAACTACTCTGTTAATTTATTGTTTATGTTTTCTTTCTTGTTTTTAACAGAAAGCTGATCTTGCTGTTGCTCCCCTCACTATCACCTATGTTCGTGAGAAAGCAATAGACTTTTCTAAGCCATTCATGACTCTGGGTATCAGCATACTATACAGAAAGCCCAATGGGACAAACTCCGGTGTGTTTTCTTTTCTGAATCCTTTGTCTCCTGATATCTGGATGTACATCCTTCTCGCCTATGTTGGAGTCAGCTGTGTGCTTTTTGTCATAGCCAGGTATAGTGTTATAAAAGTCAGATTTCAGATAACTGCTCTCTGTGCTTTATATCAGCTGTTTTGTTAATTAAATATTGATGGGAATATGAATCAAAGATGAAATTACAAAATGGTCATGCAGCCGCTGATATTCTTTATCTTACTATTAATTCAAGAGCCTGACATCCTATAATTAGCAACTTAGACACATACAATTAAATACCTTCTTTTCTAAAATTTAAATTCACATCTAAAATCACTACATAGTTATTAAAATAGCCTTTTTGATAGGTGGTGGAAGAGCTCATGGATGCAGAAACTACTCCCCCCCAGGCTGAAATAGAGAGTAGGGAGACCCAGAGAGGAGTGGAATTCCCTGGGATGCAAATTAATAGAGAAAGCGTGGTGGAAGAAATGAAGGGGGTTGAGAGCAGAAACATTAAAAAGAGAGGGGGAGGAGGGAAAGCAAAAAGTAACAAAGAGGGGTACCAAACAGAGTGGTAACAAAACCTGGAAAGCCATGTGTGTGAATTTTACTGTTCTAGGAAATAAGATTCCAGACCTAGATGCCACAATGGCAGAAGTCGACCTGCATATTATGGCTATTACTGAGTTATGGTGCACTGAAAACCATGACTGGTACATGGCCATACAAGGCTACAGTCTGTTCAGAAAGGATAGGGTAGGAAGGAAAGGAGGATGTGTGATAATTTGTGTGAGGGAGGACATTAGATTGATGAAGATACAGGGAATATGGGGGGGCACCTTAGAGACAGGGAATGGAGCCTCTGTTCACACTGGTGTAATCTTCAGACCTCCAGCACAGGGGGAGGAGTAAGATAAGGTACTGATGGAAGCCACTAACAAGATAGCATGAAAGGCAGAGGTGCAGTTGGTGGGGGACTTCAATCTGCTGGATGAGGATTGGAATCTCCCAGCTGCAGCTTCAGCTAGAAGCAGGGTAATCTTGGACTCCCTGCAGGGTGTAAGTAGTCAGTGAACCCACTCATGATGGGGCAATCTTTAACCTGGTACTCACAAACAAGGACAGTGTTGCAAACGTCAAGGTGGGGACCACCAAATGACTAGCGATCACTATACAGTGTGGTTCAACATAAGAACAGCTGTGAAACAGAACCACACAAAGGCAAGGGTCCTGGATTTCAGAAGGGCAGAATTTAAACAGCTGGGTGAATTCTTCAGGGATGACCTGGTGGGGGGATGAACTGGGTGGGGTTGAGGAACAGTGGGGGAAGTAAAAAGGGCTATAGTGAAGGCAACAAACATCTGTGTCAACCTGAGGAGCAAAAGAAAGAGGAATAAGAGACTGGTATCATTCTTGAAAGAGTTGGCAGAAAAGGGAAAAGCTAAGAGGGAAGCATTCAGAAGGTACAAATAGACACAGAGAGAAGAGGATAGAGGGGCGTATCAAGGCAATCAGAGGGAAGCAGGGAGAGCAGTAAGTAGAGCAGAGGTGAAAACTGAAGAGAGAATAGCCAAGGCAGTAAGAAATGAGGACAAGATATTTTTTAGATATGTAAGCAAAGAAAAGGAAGAGTAGGTGGGATTGTAAGGTTAAGAAGGGAAAGAAGAAACTGTAAAGAGAGGGAACAGGAAAAGGCAGACATCATGAACAAATACTTTCATTCAGTGTTCACAGAAGAAAGAGATGAGGAGGGCCAGAAAACTGTAACAGGAACATTGGAGGGTGGGAGGTGGATACTAGCCAATTTCTGGAGGAGAGAGTCATGAAGAGACTCACAAATCTGAAAGTGGAAAAAAGCAATGGGGCCAGATAGGGTCCACCCAAGGGTTTCAAGGGTGCTCAGTGATGTTCTGGCTGTACCTCTGACAGCCCTATTTAACAGCTTATTGGAAGCAGCAGTTGTTCCTGAGGACTGGAGGAGGGCAGATATAGTCCATCTTCACAAAATTGGTAGCAGGGAAGAGGCTTGCAATTATAGGACAGTCAGGCTGACTTTGCTGAAAGTTAATAGAATCACTGATGAAAGAAAGGATTGTACAACATCTTGAATACAGTGGGTTACAAGACCCAAGGCAGCATGGATTCATGGGTGAGGGTGGGGGGGGATCACGTCAAACAAATCTGATAGAAGTTCTTTGACTGGGTGGCCAAGGAACTAGATCAGGGTGGGGTGGTGGATGTAGCCTACCTAAATTTTGGCAAGGCATTCAACACCATTCCACATAGGAGACTAGTAAGCAAGCTTAGGAGTGGGTCCAAAGGTGGTAAACTGGTTAAGAAATTGGTTAAGGGACAGACAGCAGAGGGTGCTGGTAAATGGAGTTCTCTCAGAGGAAGGGAGGGTGACCAACGGTGTGCCTCAGGGATCAGTGCTCAGACCTGTCCTGATTATTGGCTTTATAAATGATGTTGCAGAGCAGCTGGAAGGGAAGGTATACCTCTTTGCAGATGACACCAAACTCTGCAATAGGGTGGACACTTTGGAGTGGTGGAAAGGATTGGCAGCAGCGACCTAAGAAAACTCAATGAGTAGTCAAGGTTATGGCAGCTGGGTTCCAATGAAAAAGCTAAAATAATACTCTTAAGGCACAGAAACCCAGGAGTGGTGCACAAATTGGGGCGGGAAGGGTGGTACTGATTGTCACCAAGCAAGAAAGAGACATGGGGGTTATCATATCAGATGACTTAAACATGGCCAGGTAGTGTGAAAAGGCAGTTGTGAAGGCAAGTGAGATGCTGAGGTGCATGGAGAGGGGTATCACCAGCAGAAAGAGGGAGGTGTTGTTGCCTCTGTATAGATTAATGGCAATATGCCACATAGAGTATTGTGTCCAGTTCTGGAGACCACATCCCATAAAGGACAGAGAGTGGAAGCAGTCCAGAGGAGGGCAACTAAAATGGTGCAAGGTTTGCATCAGATGTCCTATGACAAATAATTAAATAACCTAAATACTTGTATGTACACACTGGAAGAGAGGGGGACGGGGAATATGATCAAGACCTTTAAATACCTCATGGGGGTAAATAAGGTACTAGAGGGAAGTATTGTTTTAAAAAAGGTGCACAATGACCATAAGAAGCTAGAAGGGGGTAGATTCAGAAGAGATGTGAGGAATTACTTTTTCATAGAAAGAGTGGTGGATTCCCGGAACAGTCTTCAAGCAGAGGTGAGGGGTGAAAATAGAGGTGGGTTCAAGAATGTATGAGTAGATATGAGGGAATCTTAGGGAAAGGGGAGTGAATAGGTTGGAGATCAAGAATTATCTGCAGTGACATGATAGGCAGAGAAAAATAATTAGACTAGGTGGACTAAGCAGTCCTTATCTGCCAGCAAATTCTATGCTTCAATGTAAAGATGTATTTCTGTCAGTCAGTTACATTATGAAGTAATTGCTATGTTAAGCAAAACCAAATGGAATATGTGTTCAAAGGTACTACACACTCTTTATATGTGTTCATTAATTTCTCTCTGTGTGGTTAGAAGGCAAATCATGTTTGGTCTCTCAAAGCAATGTTATTACTTTAAGCAACAAGCTTAATTTACCATTAACAAGCTTTATTAAATACGGATAAGTAAAATTCTGTAAATTATATTAATTTAAGTTAATATAAAGCTGCTGCTTCTTCCTAGAGCAGCTTGTGGCAAATGGTTATTTCAGAAGGACTGTGATTATTATGTCCAGTTACAGTGCAGTGTGAAAGAGCTTATAAGGAATTCTAGAGTTTTTTTTCCAATGCATTTGAGTTTTTTCATGCACAAGGGCATTTTCCCATAGTCTCTCATAATCACTGGTATCTTGTTACAAGAGTATTTGATTGCCAGAGGCTGTAGGTACAGTCCACAGGAGAAAGTATTGCAGTTAACTTAGCACAGCATCTTGAGTACATACAGTATGCGAAGAAAGTGGAGTCATGCAAAGCAGGAGTTAACCAGTTTAGCTGATCCTGTAAAATGGTGTGCTGAATATTCACATGATAGAGAATGTCTCTATAATCTGAGTTATAATATAGGCTGCCTTTGCAATACATGTAGCTAAGAAGCATATAAAGTTATATCCAATTAATCAACTACAGTATGTTCAGCAGGAATTGACTAACAATTTATTTTCTGGTGTATGAACTTAGAAGGTGCTTGAATGAATACTGATCTTTGAGTCTTGGGCCCATAGCAGATGTGCTCAATGGGGCTATGCATCAACGTGCCAGGTACATGCAATTCATACGTACCCAGTCCATGTAGCTACTCAACTGTAGACAGATGCAGAGTGTGTGGTATGCATGAAAGTGTGCACTCACAGGGGGCCTGTCCACAGCCCTACTCCCCCCAGCATGCACGATTACAGGGGGCGGATCAAGAAACACCAGCATGCATCCAGTCAGATGCCCTAATTGGGCCCTGTAGTGTATCCCCAACTCATGTACAAGCAGGGAATTTTGGAAAGGCATGGGACGGCAAAACTAAATGTTTATGAGTGAGTGCACAAATGGCTGCTCACAGCCCACCCTGTCAGTCCTGAGGTCTGGGGCACCATGATAGGTTGGGACTCCATCATTCTTGCTGCTGTATTTTGCACCACCTGTGGCTGGCACTTCATACCTTTGAGAATGGCATGGAATGTGGGCACATATACCGACATACCCCTGGACCACCCGGCTGCATAGCTAAGTGAATGGCCAGGGGATCATGTATGCAAGGGGCACACATCCCTTCTGAGAATGCCACTGGGGGTCTGCTGGACCCATGCTGCATGAGATTACTACTTAAGGTTGCCTATGCACCATAGATACATGGTGCATAGACATTCCAAGCATTTGTGCATATATCCCATTATTATTGAGAGATTCAGCAAAATTCTCAACATAAAGCAGGAAAACCTTGTAGCTCAATTCCTGGAATTCCATCCTCTACTAAATTAGTTTCCATTTACTAGATGTTTTTTGAACTCATCAGAATAAAGGCCATCCCTATAGTGAATGTAGCTGGGTTGGAATTGTTGCTTTCAGTTATAGGAAGTAATGTCAAGCTATGAAAGAGACAAGCTCCTGGTAATGCATAGGATATAATGCCTGGCTTATTCTAAACAAGCCAAAGATAAATCAAGTATAAAATAAACTTCAAATAAATCAATATTTCTAATAGACGATAAGCTGGGTTGACAGTGTTTCTTATTAATATTGGAGCCTGTGCAGAAATGCAAGCCGGGTATGTGTGATTCACGTTGGCCCAGCCCGCATAGGTATGCACCTGTGGAGAGGTTCAGGGTGCACATTAAGCATGACGGTGTGCACCCAAAGAGCACCTATCTGTGGCCCTGCCCACCCAGTGTGCATGATCGCGGGGGGGGGGGAAGGAATGAGGGACACTGGCTGGCATGTAATTGAATGCCTGTCCTGGGTCTCATAGTGGATCCCTTGCTGCAAGTGAGCAGGAGATTCTGGGAAGCCACAAGACAGCACAACAAAATGACACCAGGGCTAGACGGCATTCACCTGAGGGTGCTTGAAGAGCTGGCGGAGGTCTTGGTGGGGCCGCAGGAAGACCTGTTCAATACTTCCCTGGATACAGGCTGCACACCACAAGACTGGAGGATAGCTCACATGGTGCCCATCAATAAAAGTGGCCCAAACGATGAATCCGGGAATTACAGACCAGTAAGCCTCACATCCATTGTAGGAAAACTAATGGAGACAATCCTGAAGGATAGGCTAGTGACCTTTTTAGAAGTCAGTGGTCTCCAGGATGGTCACCAACATGGGTTTATCTCAGGTAGATCCTGTCAGTCCAACCTAGTTGAGTATTGCGACTGGGTGACGAGGGAACTGATAAGGGCCTTGAAGTGGATGTCCTATATTTGGACTTCAGCAAGTTCTTTGATTCAGTACCATATGGGCGGTTGGGGGGGCAAGTTGGAATATATGGGGGTAGGAACAAAGATTGTGACCTGGATAGTGAATTGGTTGAAGGGGTGGTTAGGGAACTCTCATCCCCTAGACCTGTGATGAGCGGGGTTCCACAGGGCTCAGTGCTGGGCCTGGTGCTGTTTGGGATATTCATTGCAGATATCTGGCAGGGCACCAGGAGTAAGATCAATCTGTTTGCAGATGATATGAAGATGGCAGCAATGGTGGGCAACATAGTAGGGTGGCAGGGGCAACAAGATGACCTGATTAAATTGGAGGAGTGGTCAGAAATATGGCAGTTGGGGTTCAATGACATGAAGTTCAAAGTACTGCACTTCAGAGCAAGGGGAGGGGTTCAGATAGGTACCACTGAGGAGGAAAAGGATCTAGGGGTAGTTATAATGGGGAATATGAACAACTTGTCTCAGTGCAGGAAGGTGGCAGTGAAAGCCAACAGGATGCTGGGGTGTCATGTGAGACGAATCTCCTCTAAAAGTAGGAGGGGATCCTGCCTTTGTAGAGGTCACTGGTCAGGCCACACCTGGCACCCGTTACTGAAGAAGGATGTCAGATTACTGGAGGGGGTACAGCACAGGGCAACAAAGATGATCCAGGGATTGGAGGACAAACCCTACTATGACAGATTAAGGGAGTTAAATACGTACTCCTTGGAGGATAGGAGAGAGAGAGAGGATATGATCGAGACCTTTAAATACTTGAAGGGGAAAAAGAAGACTAGAACAGGGGGGTTCATTTAAGGAGGGGGAGAGACA
Source organism: Neoceratodus forsteri (assembly GCA_016271365.2). Classification (NCBI taxonomy): domain Eukaryota; kingdom Metazoa; phylum Chordata; order Ceratodontiformes; family Ceratodontidae; genus Neoceratodus; species Neoceratodus forsteri. The sequence continues at coordinate 1,056,484,535 of CM057451.1, read as the reverse complement.
CGAAGGAGCATGGACTCAGATTGGAGGGAGGAAGATTTAAGAGAGAGATGAGGAGACGTTTCTTTACAGAGAATGTGATCGCTAAATGGAACACTCTTCCCTATGAGATGGTATCCTATAAGATGGTGGGCAGATTTAAAAGAGGATGGGACAGGGTGTGTGTGGAGGGGTGACTGTGGGGGGAAGGGAGGGTGGGGCAGCTGCAATGTAAGGGGGCTAGCTGCTCAATTGAGCAGATGTGACAGACCACAAGGCCTTTTTCTGCTGACAGATTCATATGTTTGTATGTTTACAGTCGAATGTCTGAATGGCTACACATAGCCCACCCTGTCAGTCCCGAGACTTAGGGCACAACCTCCATCATTCTGCAATATGTGGGGATAATCTGTGGGGGGAACACAAAATATATGGCATGGTTGCTGCTACTATATCACATGCCCCCCCGCACCTGGCACTCCGCACCTTCATGAATGGTGTGGGGTATGGGTACACCCACAGACACTTCCTGGACTGCCTGCGGCACATCCTCTCTCCTCAGAAGTGGGACTCAGGAGCGGAGGTCGCGAGGGCTCCTGCCGCCCTCTCCCACAGTCGCACACTCAGAAGCGGGACCCAGGAGTGGAGGTCGCGAGGGCTCCTGCCGCCCTCCCCCACAGTCGCACACTCAGAAGCAGGAACCAGGAGCGGAGGTCGCGAGGGCTCCTGCCGCCCTCCCCCACAGTCACACACTCAGAAGCGGGACCCAGAAGTGGAGTTCGTGAGGGCTCCTGCCGCCCTCCCCCACAGTCGCACACTCAGAAGCGGGACCCAGGAGCGGAGGTCGCGAGGGCTCCTGCCGCCCTCTCCCACAGTCGCACACTCAGAAGCGGGACCCAGGAGCGAAGGTCGCGAGGGCTCCTGCCGCCCTCCAGCACAGTCGCACACTCAGGTAAATCAGCCGGCCATCAGGAATCCGCCGGTGGAAATTCTGGCGCCTTTTTTTTTCTAATACTGAACAAAGACCTGCTAGTCGGCCCGCAGCCGACGCTCCACAGCCCTCCTTACCTTGGGGAGGTCCTGCCTGCCACCTGCCGTCGGCGCAGCCGTTGAGATAGCCTTGTTATGGACAGGGACTAATACTTTGACCTGCTAGTGCTTGCACTACCACGTGGTGTGGTTTAAAGTTGTTCTGCCCTTTCAGAAAAAAAAAAAATACATACGTGACTTTTATTATTAATTCTAGGCAGTGTGCTTCAGCTGATGTCTCTTGTTGTACTGCTCCGATTTTATTTCTGGCTGGGAAAAATGCAACAAGCCTGCTGACTGACTACTTACTCCCCCAGTACTGTACAGTTATTCTTCAGCTACTTACTAGGTCTGCAGGGTTCTGTGCAACATCCGTTGGGGCTGAGCTCTCTCCCGTGGGCTGCCAGCCAAAACTTAAACCCCGCCTTTCTTTTGACTGCTTGCCTACTCCCCAATCCCCCTCCTATATTAATCCCCTGTTTTTTCTTTTCTTCCTCTCTCCTCAGAAGCGGGACCCAGGAGCGGAGGTCGCTAGGGCTCCTGCTGCCTTCCCCCACAGTCGCACACTCAGGTAAATCAGCCGGCCATCAGGAATCCGCCGGTGGAAATTCTGGCGCCTTTTTTTCTAATACTGAACAAAGACCTGCTAGTCGGCCCACAGCAGACGATCCACAGCCCTCCTTACCTTGGGGAGGTCCTGCCTGCCACCTGCCGTCGGAGCAGCCGTTCTTGCCCCGGAGCAGCTCGATCGACTCCCCACTGCCCCCACCACCACCCTTGTTTGGCTTTCCTCTTTATAGCCTGTTTATGGTCACATGGGCTGTTTTTATCCTATCAGCCTAGTTTTCCATTTGCAGGTTATACTAACCTACCACTAGTGGCCGCCCCTACTTCCCTGAAGCCATTTAGTTTCTCTGCCTGAGCTCAGGCTGCTTTTTTGTCACTTTAGCTAGGGCACCTGGCTCTGCTGGACACCCCTCTCATTCCTCCAGCCGTTTCACCTCTCTTCCCCCACCCCCTCTACCCATTTCTGAACTGTGGTCGTGTCTCCCCATCACTGTCTTCCAGTGTGCCCCCCCCCCATCTGGTCTCTTTATTTTTCTCCCCTGTTTCAATCCTGCTAACCCACTCCCCCGCAAGTATGACTGATGCCACCACCAGCCCCAGCCTGGCTGTCCACCCACCCACCCTCAAGTCCCCACCCTTATGGTTCTCCTCCAAGGAATAAAATTGTCCACCTCAGCATTCGTAGTCTGCTACACCTTGCAGAACTTACTGCCTGGGTCGCTCACTACAACCCTGATATCATGGGCATATCAGAAACATGGCTCAAACCCCACATCCCTGTGCGACCTGTACCCTCCCGGGTATGGCCATATCAGACGTGATCGAGGGCAACAAAAGAGGGGTGGTGTGCTACTCTACTACAAGGGTCACCTGAACGTATCCTCCCTGGCACCGCCATCTGATGCCTCCCCTGCGAGTTCCCTACATGCCCTCCTCCTGGGCCTTACAAAGAAAATACACCTCATTTGTTGTTACAATCCCCAAGGTGGTCTGGCTGGACTCTCCTTGCTACTCTCCCTCCTTGGTGAAAAGCGGGCTCTAGTGAAGTCCTCATCATAGGTGATTTCAATCTTAATTGGCTGGGTTCCAACTGCAGGCTATATGAGCCACTGCTCTCAGGCCTTGCACTTAGCCAAATTATCACCGAGCCCACAAGGCCCTCTCACCGGGGGAAGGGTCCCTACTCGATTGGATCCTCACCAACAGAACTGACAGGATTATCACTTCGGGCATCCTACCTGACGCTATCTCTGACCACTGGCCTACCTTCTGTGCCTGGGGCACCTCCCAGCCCAAAGTACCCAGCAAAGTGATCCAGGTGAGGGACTATTTGAAATTCTCCCCCTCTGACTTCCTTAGTGACCTCGCCTCTATTGACTGGTCTGGGGTCACCGCCTCAGTCGACCCAGCCCTAGCCCTGGATATTTTTCTATCAAAGGTTATCCCTGTTCAGAACAAACATGCCCCCCTCACGAAAAGGAGGGTTAAGGGTGCCATCACCAAATGGCTTCACGGGGGCCTATTCTCCCTAATGAAGCAAAGGGATAATAGCTGGCGGACCTATAAAGCCTCCCTAAGTGACACCGACCTGCTTGCATACAGAAGGCTCAGAAAGTCCTGTAAAAAAGCTATCCGGGCTGCAAAAAGTGAGGCCTGCCAATCAGCCCTGCTCTCTTCTGCCAGCAACCCAAGGAGTTTCTGGCAGAGCATCAGAAATGCTGTTGGGATCTCGGCAAAAGTGCAGTCCACTGACCTGCTCATAGATGGGGTCAGCTGTAATAACCCGCTCACAATCTCTAACTCCTTCAACGCTGCGTTCTCTCAACTTCCAGCCCCCCCCACCCCTCACTCGCGCGTCCCTCCACCTCACTCGGGCATCCCTCCCCCCCCACCTTGTCCCAAGTCCCACTCCCCCCCCTTCTTCCTTCAGCTCGTGTCGGACACTATGATACTGGGGCATCTTGCTCACCTCTCCCCCCACAGCGGGGCAGGGCACGACTGCCTAGAACCTAGATTACTCAGGCTTGGTGCCTCCCTTCTAGCCCGGCCGCTAGCACACATCATCAACTCCTCCCTAGCCACTGGCATTATCCCAGACCTCTGTAAAATTGCCAAGGTTACTCCTGTGCTAAAGCAAGGCAACCCCAGAGACCCGCACAACTATCGCCCCATCGCCATCCTGTCAGCCGCCTCGAAGATCCTGGAGAAGGTCATGGCCTCTCTGCTCTCCAGGTACCTACAAGAACACAACCTTCTCTCCCCCGCCCAACATGGATTCAGAAAAGGATACAGCACGTCTACCGCCCTTGCTGTTGTATCCTCGACGATTAGAACCGCCACTGATCAGGGTAACCTCACCGGTGCCATCTTTGTTGACCTTTCCAAAGCTTTCAACGGGGTTGACCACTCTCTTCTTAGCTCCACCCTTCTCTCACTCGATATCTCCCCCCCTGCTTACAGCTGGTTCCTCAACTACCTCTCTGGTCGGAAGCAATACACCAACTTCAACCGTAACCCCTCCCACCTCACTGATGTACTGTGCGGGGTTCCCCAGGGGTCGGTCCTTGGCCCCACTCTCTTCTCCCTCTTTATCAATGAGCTGCCATCCATCACCTCCCATGGTCACACCACCTTATATGCGGATGACCTGGTTGTTCTGTCACGCGCCCGTGACATCACCACCATTAACTCACAACTTAACTCCGACTTCGAGCAGATCCAACACTGGCTGGCCGAACGTAGACTTACTACCAACCTCAAAAAAACCCAAGCGATGCTTTTTGGGTCCCACAGCAAGTTGAAATCTTGCCCTGTCTCGCTTAAAATCCTCGGGGCTGATGGCTCCCCACTGCAGATGGTAGCGGCTGTCAAATACCTGGGTGTCATGCTTGACCCTCAACTGGATCTCTCTCTACACATCCAAAATGTCTGTAGGGCCACGAATGGTAAACTGGGCCTAGCCTATAGAGCAAAGTTGTAGCAATCTTGCCCGTGTTCCCTGCAGGGTCCTTCTCCGTCTCTCTGTTATGGGCTAGTCACCTTTGCTCCTATGCCCAAATCTTGCCTCTCAAAGTGGGACACAGCCTACAACAATATCTGTCGCTTTGCACTTGCGGCTCCCCCCCAACCCATCGATGTGACCTCTACTTACGCTTACATTGGCTACCCTCTGAGAAACACCTCACCTATGTTGTTGGGAACTTCACTGACAACATTGTCAGGTCCGGTACTCCTGTATCCCTTGCCCTCCCCCACCCGACTCCTCCTCCTACCTCCTCCGGTCGAGAGCAACCCCTGATCACCTGGTTCCCAGAACCCGTACCCAGGCGGGTGACCGCGCCTTTGTCGCCTATGCCCCAAAAATCTGGAACTCACTCCCGGCCAGTACTCGGTCCTCCTCCTCCCATCTGGGCTTCAAATCCTCCCTATGGTGTTACCTGAGGGGTCTCTCCACTTGTTTATGCTTCTCGGTCTAATTCGCACTTTGACATGTTATGACAGGCCCTCCCCCCCCTTGGGGTACTACTTAATGTTTTCTAACCCCAGGCCCGGGCCTTGAAATTGCTACATGCCTCACCTGAGCCTGCTCTACCCTCGGGTGGTATGGTCCCCCCTCCCCGTTGGCATTTGCACTTGGTTTAGTTCTACTGTCTGGTGAAAAGTCAGTCCCCCCCTCAAGTGCACCGACCTGCAATGTGGTATATCCAAACTTTGTTTCCCCGGTGTACTCCCCCCGTGGGAAACTGTATCTCTGTTGTTATGCACTACAGGTTCTCCTGCACTGTATTGTCTCCACGTGTTAATTTTCCATGACAGCCCTGTTCAAGCTGTCAAGTATACTGTTGTAAACCTTAGCTCATAACTTACTGTTTGTTGCACTCATCTCTCCCTCCTCTGTGTATGCTTATCCCGCTTCTCGATGTAAACCTCACTTATGATTGTATGTAAGCTCTCTGTAACCTGTTTTGTAACCCTCCCGGGTCTCACCTGAAAATAGGCACTTGGTTGTCTAGTGTGACCTACCCAGTTAACAAAAGCAAATAAATAAATAAATAATAACTGTGCAATCAGCCTGGTGATAGAGTGCACTTCCCTTATGTGAATGCCACTGGGTGTGAAACTGGACCCCCTGTTGTGTAGCATTCTGACCTAGGGCTGCCAAGTGGTGTGTAGGTAATCCAAACGTGTGTTAATAGTCTCCATTGTTCTAATCTTGTGTATAACTATTTAAAAGAATTCATATTTAGATATGGGAAATAAAGAGACTTTTTTCATTTTGTTAGTTTATTCATGAACCGAAGGGTTATTTCTTTCTAGTACTAAAGAACATGGGATCAGTGTTACTACTGTATATTTCATGGACAAGTTACACTAAGCAGTGACTAAGGCAATGTCAAATATACGATTGTTTTCATTTATGTGTTTCTATGTGGGGTTGGGGTATAAAAGTGGTATCTGTATACTAGCTAGGCCAAATATCAGGATATAGCTCTGCATAGCTGGCCAAGTCTCCAGGGATGTGATCTAGATGATCTAAATCATTCTGCAGTATCTGACTTCGGGGGTAGGGTTCGAATGTGAATCCAAACTGACTGTCCCCTTCCTATTTTCAAAAAATCTTACTGTCCTATAGAAAAACACCGCTAATCACTTACAAAAAAGCCTTTCAAATTACAGAGGAGAAAGCACAAAAGCGTGATTGAAATGTTTTTTTTCTATAAGTATTGTCCTAATAGCCAGTGATGATCATGTAAATTATAACACCACTTTCATAATGTATAAACTACTTTTTAAAACAGTGATTGATGGGGCATACTCAAAGGAGTTGTTTTCAACAAGATTCCTCATTCACCTATGTGAATTTATTGAAAGACTAATCGTAAAAGAGTATGACAGATAATTTCTCACTAATACATTATAACGAAGCAATAAATTGTAATATTATTTGACAAAATCAAACAATTAAAAGTAAATTGCTTGATGCCATAATTAATTAAACTTGTTCAATGAAGCATCAGATATCTAGGGACCTTGTCTGCGTAATGATGGAAGTGACAGGCATCAGTCACTTGTTTTCTGAATTGTTGAAGTAAAAGGGTTTTAAGATCCTCAGTAGAATGAAGAGATGATTATATTATTGAGGTAAAGGAGGGATCAGTAGTAGGGACGCAATATGCCATCTAAGCTATACAAAAGTGGTGAAGTGAGGAACAACTGGGATTTATAAATTAAAGAGAATAAGAGATAGACCCAAAGCAAAAGTGGCAGTAGCTATGTATAGCTTAATGCACTTGCACACATATTAATATTAATGAGCAGGAGGAAGTTAATTTCTATACACATTTCCATAAAGGACACATTTAGACAAAGCCATGAAAACTAAATAGCCTTAACAAAAATACAGTAAAGTCAAAAGAAAACGCACAATAAAGGAACATGAAGCACAACTATAATGAGGGGTGCAGAGAAGGAAGGCTGTTAAAAATTGTCAGACCAGTGTTATCATTCAGTACTGTAAGTGTGTGTTTTCCTTAATGTGAAACAGAATATTTACATTCAATATTGTTTTTGGAAGGCATTTGATATCATGCAAGAGAAAGTCACAGTTGATTCACTTTTTGTTCTCTGTTTTTTGGCCCCAACAACTTCTTGACACAGGGGTCCCATTTGTCCCCCTCCCAGAAGAACCATCATCATGGCTGGGTGACCAAAGCACCTTTAATTGGTCACTTATACTGAGGGGTTATCCTTAGGCCTTCATGTAGTTCATCAATTCCCCATAAGCCCCATTCCTTCAGTGTCACTGAATGGGTCTATGGCCTGTACAGCTGATATAGACTGCTCTTGGTCACTCTGTGATGGAATATTTCAGGCGTGACTGCTAGGATTTGCTTCATCAAGAGGGAGACCAAAACCTGCCTCCTGAGAACTGAAATATGCAGCAGTGCCAGTATTACAAACAAGCTGCAGTTTACTTCCTTCGGTTAAAGCAAACACTGATTCATCATTTTGAACTAATTTAAAGCTTTCAGCCTAATTTTGTATTCCAGCTCCATCATGTGGGTCATATGATTTCAAATGCAGCGTATTAAACATAACTAGAACTGGTAGGAAAAGGATGGTGATTTCTGTTTCTATAGGACTGTTTACAGAACAGAAAATATGTTTCAACAACAAATGTGGTTGTTAACATATTACACCCTGCATTTAAATGCAAATAAAGAATAAATTACAAGTTGCCAACAGGAATTTCAACAAATTATATGTCATGGGCATGCAACATTAAACCTATTCTAAATTCTTCAGGTAATAGCCTTGTGTGTGAATGAGTAACCCACAGATAATTTAGCATGTGCAATTTTAACCATTCATATTACTCATACATACTTAAAGAGGCATTGCCACTTTTAGAGGTTTATCATTTGGTCAGACTGACATATTTGGCTCTTTGAAGTCGTATGGTTTATCCCCATCAAAAATTAGACCTGCTGCAATCTGTTATTGGTTTATTCCAGCAATATTGTTGAAGCTATACCATTATTGGGTTGCTGCAATATTGCTGCGTTGTCACACTTCATCATGCAGATTAGTTTGCCGAAACCTGTTCTTTTTGCAACCTAATATAGCAGAAGAATTGCAAAACAAAACAAAAACAACTTTCTTTCTGCTACCATCCTGTTATGTTCAGTAGGAAATTGCAGCATGGTAGCCAGAAATAAGTAGCAGCAATATAGCAGCAAATTGTTTTGTTGCTACTGTACCTTACCGAAACCTTTTCCAGCCACTTCTCAGCAGCTACTGGGAGAATATAGTAGTAGGGTTGCCAGAAATATGTAGTAGCAGCATTTGTTGCTGCCGTATTGCAACCTTTCATACTCCATATCTCTGCCAATACCTTTCCAGCTTGGTTGTACCCACCCTCTAAAAGAGGGCATGCTTGTGAGAGCAGGAGGATAAGAGAGGATATGAGAGCAGAAGGGGTGCATATCTATATGTGTGACACAGAAAGTAGTAGATATTAAAGAGCCACCAACACAGCAAATACTTTTGGAAAATATAATATTTGGCCACAGTACTGCTTATATTTCTTATAAGCTCTGTATCTCATAACCATATTATTTATTACCGAGGTCACATGCATGAAAACAGGACAACTGTTCCTTGTGCTGAAAGTGCTTGGATGATCCATACCCACAATACAATTTTGGTGGTGTACTGTATAAGTGGTTAAAAGTTAATATATGCTTACAAGCATACAGGTGTCCCTCATGGCTTAGACAGTTATGAACATCAACAGAATGCTGGTTATGGGGGACACTGGGAGCATAAGGTAATGGTGGTTGCTGTTGGTCAGTGTGCTGCAGGATCAACCCGATAAATATAAATATTTCTGACGAGTAACTGGGAAAAAAAAAATTCAACTCTTTTTGTATTTTTGTAAATCATGACCCAAAGGTTCCACTGCTCTTCTCCTGAGGAGTAGAGAGTTCCCCTTTAAAATCTTTGTATGCATGTAACAGCTGACCCACACCTAGTATAGGCAGAAATAATTAAAGGAGTCATTTATCTATTTTTGGTGAGCAAAGTTAGGGATCTTGGGAGACGTAGATGGCAACCTGTAAAATAAGAAGAAAGAGGGGTCACAAAGAATCCATAGTTCTTTGGGAAGAAAAACAGAGACAGGACAGATAAAACAGGCTAATAATACTTTTCTGATAGGTTGTTGGAGGTATCCGTACAAGATCGTGATGCACACAATCCCAGCTGCTGAAATCCCAGCACCAAAATCCAAATGCCACAATCCTGAATGTATGGCGGACCTCCCGACAGCCGCATTCCTGATGGTATGGCAACCTGGAGTGTTGTGTTTATATATATTTAACGGGGGGTACGTGGGGCAGAATCCCGTACAGAACAGTATCGGGAATTGCACTGCCAGCATTTTCTTCTTGTCAGGATTGTGGCTGTCAGGATTTTGGTGTCAAGATTTCATCAGTTTGGCTTCTGTTCATCAGGAGTTTGTAGTAGACCCATTGTTGATGACTAAACGGAGACTCCATAGACCTGTAAAACAAATCGAAAAATAGACTACGTTAGTAAAAATAAAAGGCATCAGATCAAGAGTACTTTAGAAATACTGTATCAGAGGCAAAAAAAAAACAATTCTTCAGATACCAAGGGGGTTGGCCATAGAGGACTTCAACTGTCTGATCTGACTTGCCTAGGTGAGCGCTAAGAAAAGTCACAGTAGCCAATGCGAATCATTTGTGGCACATAAAAAATACAATGCAGCTAACAAGAAATTCTGAAATATACTGTTTTTAGTTTACAAAAGTATTGCAATTTGTAGTATGTGTCTAATCCTTTTTCCACTATTGCTCACCCAAGTTGTACAGAAGATGGAGATGGCAAAGCGCTGAACACTGACAGTGCCAAGACAGCAGTGCTCAGCATTGCTGTATTTATTCCTCTTCTTGGCCACACAAATGCAGGTAGTAGATGTCCCCTTAAGCTGATCCCCTTACATCAGCTGCAGTGGTGTCCTGGTGTTTTGATATTGTGGAGGCAGGTGGAGGAAAGTCACAGGATCAATGAGATACAATTGAGAAATACCAACAATGAAATATTTACACCATCAACATTGCTGCCCCCTCCCTTCCCCACTGCCTATCAGGCCCACTGGAAACCTCCTAACACTGATCCAAATTGGGAAGGTTAATAGAAGTTGCAGGACCTAAGAATACTAGGAGTCTTACTACTACCAGAATCCTTCCCACTGCCTTTCTCCCTTTCTTGACCCTCTGGCACTACTTGCTGCCCTTACACTACAGCACCCTATGATGGAGACAGGATGGCAGGTACTTCATGACTTTCTAGGCCTAGCACAGTGGTCTCTGTGGGTGCTGGAAGGCATCTCCTCCCTCCCTGGTCCTGAAAGCACTGCCATGAACAGAAATCCAGATTCTTGCACTTCTGACAAATGGTGACCTAAGTTCAGAGACAAATCTGGGTCTTTGTCAAGGTAGCGTGTGGCATGCCCTGCTGGGCTATCGGCTCTGCCCCAAACTGATTCCTATAAAAGGTTTTCAATGTAATGAGCAAGGATGTTATGATAACATGATATGATGATATATCATCATAATTTTTTACTTAAAAAACAATATTGTGATTATTGTGCATCACAATATATCGTGATAAACTATCTTGACTTTCTCATCTCTGCTGCTGAAACAACATGCCCTACTCTAGGTGACCAATGTCTTGATTTACTATATTCCTCTAGTCCGATTTTTCTATAAGGCATCCATATACAGAGTCTGTCATTATTGCTGCTTAGACAACAGCACTGCGTGGCAGTTACCACATGGAGGCACAATATCAGATAGTCATCACGCTCTGACAGGAGCGCATTCTCTAAGTAGGAGGCCATGTCTGATCCTGACACAGTCCACAACTAAATATGCCCCACAGGTGAGCCCACTGGAGATATCGGTGCCCAAATGGCATATTGCCAGGGCTCTTGTGGCCTGGGTCATATTTAAGTCTAGTATGCTAATGAGCACATTGGGCATGCAATGCACTAAGGGGCCACCTGCATGACCATTGTGGGCTCAATAGCATGTCTGTGCAGCCCTTGGAGTTCCCATCTTGCCTACCTGTCACAAGAAACCCTGGTTGTCTAGTGGTGCCAACCCTCGCTTGCAATTTAATGTGTGGTTCAATAAACCCTGATAGTCTAGGTTTCCCCTCATCTGCCATTTACTTTTTAGTTTAATAAACCCTGATAGTTTGTGTTCCCACCCCCGTTCAGTGTTTTGTGTAATAAACCCTGCTGGTCTGAGGCCCCCACTTCATGAGCGGTTTGCAACCTCCACCCTATTCACCTATTCTAAGATCCACAGCTCCACATCCCCCCTTACCATGAACACTATTCAGTAATACTAATACTATCCACGATGATGGTGATTGGCACAGCCCTCTGCTAACCTCAGTGGTCTGATGCAAGCTAATCATCAGTGAGCAATTATGAGGCTCTTGATCACTTATAGACAGTCAGATAGCAGCAGGACGAGAAGGTGAGTGGAGGCTGTGCCAGTTGCCATTGTTCTGGATGGTACTAATACCACTGAATGGTGCTTGTGGTGAGGGGCATTGGGGGATGGGTCTGAAGTGGGAGGGTTGGGAGTGGGGTTTGGCAACTGTTTGTGAAGAGGTCTATTAGACTACTGGGGTTTGATGGATATGTGCGGGATGGACCAATCACTGCCACTCCACCAACATGGCAAGTCTACCCACCTCATCAACACAGTCAGTCTTCCTCACAACCCTAGTGGCCTCAGCCAACTCCCACCCCACATGACCAGCTCCTTTGAAACTAACCCAGCCAGACCCCAACCCCTGCAACAACACAACTAGCCCCCAACCCCACCAACACAGCCAGTCCCCCACAAAAACATGCCAATGCCTCCATTCCACCCAAGTGATCACAGTCAGCTCCCACCCTACATGGCCAGCATCCCTAAACAAACAGCCAACTACCCAATACTGCAGCAACACAACCAGCCCATGCAACAATGCAACCAAATCCCCAGACCGCATCAATAAAGCTGGTCCCTCCACCTCACCAATTCAGTCAGCACCACACCATTGTAACCAAACAACAAATAGCTCTCCCACTCCATCAACACCGCTAGTCCCCCACCCAACACAACATTAAGCAGAAACCAGCAAAAATGTAAAGAAATCTGTACGTAACATAAGCACAATTAAATACAGAAAAGCTGTGCATAATACAAGTAACATTCATACACTGAGGTCTTTTTTCTTAGTAGTTTCCTGCCCTCTTTTTTGCCACACATGCTCCATTCCTGTATATAAATTGATCATTTACATGTCTTCACAGCTGTCTCATTTCTGTACTGTGTAATTTTACATGACATGAACTGCCTGTTTGCACTGAATGTAACTAAATCCGGGTCACCTCCCCCCCCCCAAAAAAAGGGACCTCCGGTCTCATTGGGTTCACCTGGCTATCAAAATGTCATAATTGTCCAGGTTGCATCAGAAGATGAGTGACTTGTCACTCAGTGTGCCTTCCTGGTGAAACATTTCAATAAATAAATAAATAAATTAAATTAAATAAACATTTCAACCATTTTTTGATATGAAGAAACAAGCAAAACCCAGCCCGGTGGTGCTGAGGGAAGAAGCTTTGGTTGCCGCACCTCACACCACACCAGCGACCCAGGTTCGAAAGCAAGCATGGGTCGCTGGAGGCTGGCAGGGGAGGAGAGGGATCGAGCGTCCGATGGACTGCTCTCCCTCTCTGAGGAGGGGGGTTCATGATGGTCGGTGCCTGACTGCCCCTTGGTGGAGGCTGGGGGTTGGGGATGTATGCCATACATTGGGGAGGAGTCGGGGGCAGATGTCAGGATGGAGGCGCATGCGGACACGTGCGCGCTCCCGGCCACCAGTGTCATTGCACGCCCACTGACTCGGGGAATTGTGAACAAGGGAAAAACTGGCACCTCTCTCATGGCTTGATGGCTGTCCATGAGTGTTTGAGTGTTAGTCAGGCGCTGGCACCCGAACTGGATCCGTGAAGGGTGGGGAGAAAGGGGGCTCCCTGCCACCCTGCTGTGGGGGGCAAGCTGCAGGAGTTAGAGGGTGCCAGCGGTCCCGGTCAAGACGGACGGTGGCCGAATCCCTGGCAGGTTGCATGAAAGATAACGGAGTGCAGAGAGGTAGCCAAGAGGAGGATAAAATTGGTAAAAAAAAAAAAAAGAAACAAGCAAAATACATATTTTTCAGCTTGGATGTTTTTTCCAGCAATCTGTCACCCCCCAGTGCATCAAAAAGGCAGTTGTTTCCTATTTCACCTACTAAAAAAGTATGTATATATATTGGGCACATAAACCAGTTTTTATTTTCTTTCTGTCACACATCTTTTGCACACTCCAGTTTTCACTGTAATAGTTGTTTCTGGCCTTCTGTTTGGTGTTTCCCTGTCCCTCTGCATCCACCTTCTGTTTGGCTTCCACCCCCTTCTGTTTGGTGTTTCCTGACCACCTTCCATGCCTTGGGCTGACCCACGGTAAAATAAATAATCCTTTACCTTGAGTATGGAAGTTAGCTGGGCTTGCTCACTAGTTAGTCTGCTCCTTTCTCAGGCTCCGCTATGAGGAAGCATTTAATTGCTATCTGTCACACACACACACACACACACACACACTCTCTCTCTCCCCTAGGTCAGCAACTACCCTTCACCTCCCTCCCAACACTGTCCTCTTTAAAAGCAGAAGTCAGCAATTCTTCAGTAAGCTGCAGTCACCCACAACCATGCTTGCACTGTCCCTTATACAGTTAGCTTTGCTGATTTCAAGTGACTCAGTACGAGCATACTGTCACCTCCAGTCATGCGCACTCATGAGAAAATACAAGGTAAAGCAGGCAGCATCAGGGACAGTAAGAGAATGGCTAAGGGAGGTGACAGTCTCACAGTGCAAGAGACCACACTTGTAGGAGTGAGTAAAGCAGAGAAATGTAAAACTAACATTGAGCAGGAAAATGCTGCAAACATGACACTACCCATGGCAATTCAAGTCCACGTCATTAAGGGCAGGGCTCCAGCTGCCAGTTACTATTTTTCTAAGGATGCATTTAAAGGTATAGGTAGCCCTGTCATTCAGAAAAAAAAACAATGAGAGCTGCACATAGGACTCGTACAACTTGTGAGAGCTGCAGCTAGGAGAACATCATTGTTCATAAAAGAGTCAACAAAAGAAGAGAACTCAGGAGGAAACACTAGTACCAAAAAACAAATAACAAAGACCCTGATTAAAACAAGAGATCAAGCCAAAGATGCAGGGAAACAAATCTAAGAGCCATGGCTGGAAATTTTGTTTGCCAAAGTTGAACAGCTAACATTTTTCAATTCAAACTATCTCTGTCTGGAAGCTGCAATACTGAACATAGGATCTGCAAGAAAGCGAGTTGTGCACACAACAGAGGAAGGGGAACCTTACAATTGTCTTTGGTTTGGAGCAGATATTCTGCAGGTGGAGGCTACTTCTAACTGAAAGGTGAAATAAGGAACTTAGAATTATCAGAAAAATACAGTCTTTGTTACAATTCTTAAGATTTTCAGTGCAGGAAGACTTTAAACCTTGAGCTAAGAATTTGTCATAAATCCTGAAATAAGTGTAGGTACAGGTTGTGTATTTGACCCAGACAAGTGCCCTAGGGGGTGGAAACTGTTTTTTGTGTTTATCTGTGTATGTCTTAAAAGGAAATTCTAGACTTTAGCAGGAAGTGCTTACATCACAGCTACTTATCAACCAATAGCTTTGGCAACAGACCTGAGAACAATTGTATTATAAGCAAGTGTTTTATAGCAAACTCATCAGAACAGCTAACATTTTTCAAGTCAAACTATCTCTGGCTGGAAGCTGCAATACTGAACATAGGATTTGCAAGAAAGCGAGTTGTGCTCACAACAGAGGGAGGTGAACCTTACAATTGTCTTTGGTTTGGAGCAAATATTCTTCAGTTGGAGGCTACTTCTAACTGAAAGGTGAAATAAGGAACTTAGAATTATCAGGAAAAGACAGTCTTTGTTACAATTCTTAAGATTTTCAGTACAGGAAGACTTTAAAGCACAGCTGCTTTATTTTGGGGCTGACTGCTTTCAGAGCACAAACCACCAGGCTGTTTTGGGGCTGGGAAGGTTTTACCTGTGTCTGACTTGGATGTCTGGATTTTCATCTGTTTGATTAACAGGGTATTTTCTCTGTCAAATTGTTGTGTAGGGTATCTTGCTGACAGGAAGGCACTCATCGCAGCGGTGGGTCAGAGCTCTTAGCTGATTGTTTTGTGAGGACACCACAAGGAAAGGAAGCAGCTCCTGGTGGGGAACTCAATTATTAGGGGGATAGAACTGGGGGGAGCAGGGAAAACTGAAGTAAGGTGCCTGCCTGGTGCCATGGCTTGGAGGGAGAGGAAGCGCACCCTCAGGATCACGAGAATAGCTGTACAGGAGTCTGAGCTGGATGTCATTGTCCACCTAGGGACAAATGACTTGGCTCAACATGAGATTAGAGCAGTGCAGAAGGACTTTGTAGAGTTGGGGAGGGGCCTAAGACAAGTAGCACACACAGTATCCTTCTCAGAGGTGCTGCCTGTCAATGGGCATGAGTGAGGCGAGGTACTTGCACCATGCAGTTTAATGAATGGTTGAAAAATAGTGTGGAGAACAGGGTTTGGCTTCATTGGGGACTGGGGTTCCACCTGGAGGACACCAGCCTATACTGGCAGGATGGTCTGCATCTGTCCAGGAAGGGAACAAGTCTTTTGAGCAATAGGTTTAAATGCTTCATTGGCAAACTTTTAAACTAGTCAAGGAGGGAGGCACTGATAAGCAGCAGGAAAATCCCAGCCTCTCCCTACAGAACAGGGTACTAAATGAGAAAAAGACCGAAGTAGAAAGGTCAGTGGGGGATGCTGCAACAGAAGGTAAAGCCATCAAAAGATGGAGAGCAATGAGTAACAATGCCCGTAGTCTGAGTAACAAGCTTCCTGAATTAGTGGCCTTGATGGAGGAGGAACATCTGGATATCATGGCAGTCACAGAAACATGGTACAGACAAAACCATGACTGGGACATAAACATACCAGGATATACTATCTACAGGAGGGACTGGGAGGGTAAAAGAGGAGGAGGAGTAGCTCTTTACATAAGGGGAGGAATCAAAGCAACAGAACAAAAGGGTAAACAGGGAGGAGAAGAAGCACTGTGGGTAAATTTGGAGACCGGCAATGGAAAGACAATCTGCACAGGGGTTGTATACAGACCCCCTTCTCAGGGGAAGGAAATGGACAAGGAAATGATAGAAAGTATACTTAGAATGGCAGAAAAAGGGGAGATATTGCTGATGGGTGATCTGAATATGCCAGATGTTAACTGGAGTGCAGTTGCAGCAGCCACTTCGAAGAGTGGGGTTATTCTAGATGCCCTACAGGGGCATGCCTTGGGACAACTAGTATTGGAGCCCACTCGAGAGGGAGCAATCTTGGACCTGGTTCTCTCAAATGGAGATGAAGAGAGGATCACAGATGTAGAAGTGGGTAGCCATCTGGGAACTAGTGACCATCAAACAGTATGGTTCACAATAAACACAGCAATAGAGTCAAGTCTTACAAAGGCAAAAGTACTGGACTTTAGGAGGGCTGACTTTGCCAAAATGGGTGAGTGCCTAAGGAATGCACTAGTAAATGGGCAGGAAGGTGGGGTGGAAGAACAATGGGGAATAATAAAAATTGCCATCACAGAGGTAACAAGCCTTTGTGTGAAGCAAATAAACAAAATGAAACGATGTAAGAAACCACTATGGTTCTCAAAGGAAGTGGCAGTGAAGGTTCAAGAGAAAAAGAGAGCATTCGGGAAGTACAAGGAATCACAGAAGGGGCAGGACAGAGAACTGTATCAGTTAAAGCAAAAGGAAGCTGGAAAGGCAGTCAGAACAGCAAAGGCCCAAACCGAGGAAAAGATAGCCAACTCGGTTAAGAAGGGGGATAAAACCTTTTATAGGTACATCAGGGAGCAAAGGAAGACCAAGGGAGGGATAGTGAGGCTTAATAAAGGGGAGGCAGGGTGGGCAGAGGGTGACTGTGAAAAGGTAGAGATACTAAACAAATATTTTTGCTCAGTATTTACAAAGGAAGAGGGGGAGGTACCTAAAACAAACAGTAGAAACACTCTGGATACAGAAGTTGATACCAGCCCATTTATGGAAGAAAGGGTTCTGAAAGAACTCTTAAAACTGAAGGTGGACAAAGCAATGGAGCCTGATGGGATTCATCCCAGAATTCTAAAAGAACTAAGGGTAGAACTAGTGACACCACTGACTACCCTCTTTAACAAATCATGGGAGGATGGGGTGGTACCTGAGGACTGGAGGAGGGCAGATGTGATTCCCCTTCACAAAAGTGGGAGCAAGGCAGAAGCAGGAAACTACAGACCTGTTAGTTTAACCTCAGTGGTAGGAAAAATGATGGAATCACTTCTGAAGGAAAGAATTGTCGAGTACCTAGAGGCCAGAGGGGCGCAGGACCCAAGGCAGCATGGATTCATGGTGGGAAGGTCATGCCAGACAAATCTGATAGATTTCTTTGACTGGGTGACCAAAGTAGTAGATCAGGGAGGGGCTGTGGACATGGCCTACCTAGACTTTAGCAAGGCATTTGACACAGTCCCACACAAAAGTTTAATATACAAGTTAGCCAGCCTGGGAGTGGGTCCCAAGATGACAGCCTGGGTAAAGAATTGGCTGGAGAATAGGATACAGAGAGTAATAGTAAATGGAGTCCACTCTGAAGAAAGGGGTTACTAGTGGGTGCAAGGTTCAGTGTTAGGACCAGTCCTCTTCAATGTCTTTATAAGCGACATTGCAGAGGGACTGAAGGAAAGTATGTCTTTTGCAGATGACACAAAGATCTGCAACAGAGTTGATCACAAGGTGGGGTGGAAAGGATGAGAAGGGACTTGGCAAGGTTAGAGGAATGGTCGAATGTATGGCAGCTTAGATTCAATGCTAAGAGTGCAAGGTAATGCACCTGGGAAACAAAACCCAGGGAAGAGTACACAATGGGGTGAGATACTAACAACAACAAAAATGGAAAGGGACCTGGGGGTAGTCATATCAGATGACCTAAAGGTGGGCAAGCAATGTGACAGGGCAGCAAGGAGGGCTGGGGGGATACTGGGATGCATAGGGAGAGGCATCGACCAGTAGAAAACAGGAAGTTATTATCCCTCTGTACAGACAGCTGGTCAGACCCCATCTGGAGTATTGCATGCAGTTCTGGAGACCCAATCTCTGCAAAGACATAGACAGGATAGAAGCTGTCCAGAGGAGGGCAACTAAAATGGTGCAGGGTCTGCACCGGAAGAAATATTAAGAGAGACTTAGGAGCTTAATATGTATAGCCTCGAGGAAAGGAGGAGAGGGGACATGATAGAAACTTTCAAGTACCTCAAGGGAATCAACAAAGTCCAAGAGGGTAGCATCTTTCAAAACAAGAGGTGTGCAAGAATAAAGGGGCACAATTTGAAGATAGAGAGTCGGCTCAGAGGTAACTTAAGTATATTTTTCTGAGAGGGTTGTGGATGCATGGAGGCCTTCCGGAGGAGGTTGTGGAGTCAAAAACAGTAGTGGAATTCAAGCATGCATTGGACAGTCATAAGGCAATTCTAGGGGGTGGGGGCAGAAAGAAGTAGGCTGCTGGTTAACTAGGATCTGCAGCTTATCCATTAGGTAGGGAAATGAGCAGACTGGGTGGGCCAAGCGGTCCTTATCTGCTGTCAAATTCTATGTTTCTATGTTTCTAAAGTTATTCTAATAAGAGTACAGGTTGGTACAGTAGAAAAAAAATTGGATAATTCATGCCTAAGTTGCAGTGGTGGCTTGCTGTTTTAATATTGGTGTAGAAGGTATGGGGAGGGATTTTAGATAAGTCAGGAGAGCCACAGTGATATGTCAGTTAACTTTAAAACTGAACAGTGACAAGCAAGCACAGCAAAAAAAAAAAAAAAAACAGAAGTGGTTACATAAAAAGAAGTGGAAGTCAAGCTGCATAATACCTCAAAACACTTAGTAGTGATGAGCCAGATAGACGTCAAAAGACATTATGTCCTTTTTGTAGGTTTGAAGTTTGCATGTTGGCTGCTTATGCACAGGACATCTGCTTGATTCACCACTACAAATTTGCCTTCCCTATAGGTAATAATTCAGACAGCTGAACTGGAATAAAACAACAAAAAGTGTATCAACTGGTCAAGTTTGGCAGGGTACAACATGTGTGGTCTGGTTGTTTTGGTTGGACTAATTGGTCCAGTGTTTACAGTTTTGGTTCAGGCCTGGCAAAACAGATTTTACCATGTCCCTTCTTTGCAGCCATGGCTCTTAGCTTTGTTCCCTTGCATCTTTACTTTTTAGGGCTACAGATAGGTGGATCCTGCAACCTTATTGCATCAGCTCTAAAAATGAGCTGCAGGATTCAGACCTTGGAACACTTCCTTTGGAGTTTTCAATTGATCAATTCACCTCTTTGCAGCCCTTCAATTTGGAAGCACCAAGTTTTCCCGTCAGCGAAAATGCCGACCTCCCCCACAGCGACGGCACAATACTGACACAGGTATTGTGCCGCCTCTTGACTCCTTGTTTTCTGTGGGAGGCTATGCCCCCAGCACCCCCCAGACTCTAAGATTCCAACTCCAGGTCGGAGTTGGTCCGGGAAGGGGCAGAACACTGGGAGAAGGCGAAACAAGGAAAATGGACATTACTGCGAATGTCGCCATAAGGGTCCTTTTCCTTGTTTCGCCATCAGGGTGTTGACGAAAAGGGGTGATACGCTTCAATTTAACCCTTGCAGTGGTGCAGACTGAACATCTATCCAGAGCTCAGTCAAATAGATTCATTCTAGTTATTTCAGCAACCTAGGGATTAAGAAACAAATGCTCTGGAGAATCACCTCTCCTCCCTAATCTTATAGTGCTTCAGTGAGTTCAAGATACACATTTTCATTTGAATCCAACTTGGTAAACAGCTGTATCCTTCTACTCTGCCTGCAGTATATATCACTGTTTCTAGAGCCCCTTAAATAATTGTGCCTCTTAAAAGAGCTTAAGGCAATAATGGCTGTAATTTCTATTGAAACACATTCACCATTTCAAGAGCATGTAAGATAAATAGCTACAGAACAGCTAACTTCCATAAACAATGAAAAGATTATTTCTTTTCAATGGCACGTTTTTCCTGCACTCTAGCATACTTACCTGATTCTATAGTATATGTGTTGATTTCCTGCAAAATGTGTCTTTAAAATTAAGATATTTATAATAATTAGGTAGTTAATGTACACTGTGTGCCTTTTCTGGTATTTTAATGGTATCAACTCCCCCTGTTTTCAGATTTTCTTTCAAAACATTTGAGTCTTAACCTTTGATTATGCTGGTCATTAATCTTCAGCCTTCTTGTGTGCTTTTATATACATAAACAACATTTGATTTTCTTCTTCAGTACCATAAAAACATTGTGTTTTTGCAGAGATTTTGCAAATTCCTCACCTCTTTCATTTAATTTTTCTGTGCAATGTCTACCTCCAAATTTAAATTTTTTAGTTTTATTTGATCAAGTTTCACAGCATGTAAATCTAGCAACAGTGGCAGCTCCAG
Source organism: Neoceratodus forsteri (assembly GCA_016271365.2). NCBI lineage: Eukaryota > Metazoa > Chordata > Ceratodontiformes > Ceratodontidae > Neoceratodus > Neoceratodus forsteri. The sequence goes on along the minus strand of CM057451.1, from coordinate 1,056,463,732 downwards.
CTTCCATTGGTTACCAGGGCACTAGTTAGGCACTACAGTTGGAAGCCAAGGCACCTATTGAAACTGGAATGGAAAGCATATGTGCATATTCATGCTTGCTTCTTGGAGTATTTGAACTAATGATGAACGTTATGTTTTCTAAAAATAAAAATGCAAATTCCATTTTATTGTTTTACCGGGGATGGCCCTGGTTCTCCTGTCTTGGGGTGGGGGTATGGATGGCCCAGCTTCTCTTGGCTTGGGATGGATGACTTTGCTTCTCCTGGCTTGGGGAGAGGGGGAATGGCCCTGCCCCCTTCTTTCTGTAGTAGAAGAAGCTAGGCCACATGACCCAGAAGACTGGGCCACCCCCTGAGCCAGGAAAAGCAGGGCCACCCCCAAACCAGGATAAACAGGGAGATACCCTTCCCCCAAGCCCAAACAAGCAGGGCCATCCTCGTCCCACAAGCCGGGAGAGTCAGGGCACCCCCACCATGAAAAACAAAACTATTCCCCCCGGGGCAGGAGAAGTAAAGCCTTTCCCATCACCCTAACAAGAAGAAATGGCCATCCCAACCCTTTACATCAGGTATTCACATACTAATATGGTATTCAATGGATTGGCCACCCGCAGTGGCAGGCCTGGAGATTGAGAGCCATGCATTCTCTCTTTTGAGTCTCTCCCCTCCTCTCCCCACAATACTGAGACATTTTCAAATAAACCCATCCACTTACCTTAATGAAAAGGCACAAGCAGTCAGAACCCTGTCACTCTGGTTCTGCAGACAGTTTCTTTCTTGGCTGTTTTTGCTGCTGGCAGGACTTTTATTTGAGTGTATGACTCTGTGCTGCAGCTACTGGCAGGGCAGGGTGGCTAGCTGGTGCTGTACTTTCTCATTACTGACCAAACTGTGCTCTACAATTTTATGAAAAAAGCACAACATAGTATAGTTCTTTTAATGTTAGCTATACTGCTGGGTTGAAGGGGGGAGGGGCTTCTGTGCTGCAGCTTGCAAGTAATGGCAATGCAGTTCTGGTTTGGTAGGCATGGTAGGCTTGGTGACTCCTGATTCAGGCAGCTAGGCAGTCACCAGGAGCCAAGCCACAGTGCCACTCACTGCCCCAACACTGGGTGCCCAATTATGGGGTAGGGTGGTAAATTAAAATGAAAGCCAGTAGCCACTTGCTGCTCAACCCTGTTGCCACCAGACTTCCCCAATTCTGACACCAAGTCCCTAAACTTAGAGTCAGACAGTAAATGAAAAAAAGTAAGCAAACAATGACAGCCAAACCCCAGTGCTGCCAACCCTCCATTCTAACACTAGGTGCCCAGCCCTCCGGTCCAATGGTCAATGAAAAAAAGATAGCAGACAATAGGAGTCCATCTACAGTGATGTTTCAGAAAGAAATGTTAGTTGTTTTCTGCATTAATCTATTGTAGCATTGCTCCCTGTTATTCATTGTGTACTTGCCACTTGTACATCAAATAAAAAGCAATGTTATTCCATAGTCAGCAGTAAAACTTTAACCTGCTTAATAGAAAAGCATATGGGAATTCACAAGAAGAATACTAAAAACAACAAAAGTGCACTAGTGCAATGAATATCAGGGAGCAATACTATGCCATATTGGTGCAAAAACAACTAATGTTTCACTCCAGAAGCAGAGCGATATCAGAGTTAGTAACTTAATGCAAAAATGCCTGAATATTATCTGTCACTAGGTCTGAATAGCACATATATGAACAACGCTGTCAATAACAGCACCTTCCATACAGCACTGTGCAGAACAGTGGCAGGAACAAATGCAGTGCCACTGGTAGCGGCCACAAAGTACACTGATGACTTCTACCAGTCCAAATACTTATTTTAGTGGGGACTCTGTCCCCCACCCCTTTAACTAAAATAATCAAATCTGAGTTGGAGTTGGATTATGGGAGAAAAACAAAATTTTGACTACCAGGATTAGCTCCCTGATCTCCTTCACCATTGTGGCCAATCAGCTCCATGTCTCAGTTCTCTCTGCCACAAGAGCAGCTCATCCACCATTTTTGATTTCCCAGCCCTTGTCTTTTTCCTAGTACAATGGACGGTGATCTTGGTAGCGCTTACTGCACAGCAGTGCTTAATCCCCATCTCTGTATGTGGTACGCCATACGGACATCGATGTTTTTTTCTTATGCTATATTTGAAGCACTATTGTAACTGGTTATTATATTATCCACCACCAGTGATGTGCACAAATAAAAAAATCTGAAACAATGAAAATGATGCATCCTCAGGATACGAGGAGGCACTTATAAAATTACAACTGGCAATTAAGATAATGAAAAGTATATTATACCTGGTTTAAACTACCCAAAAGACATTTTCACAGTTGGTTACATAGAAACATAGAAACATAGAATTTGACGGCAGATAAGGACCGCTTGGCCCACCCAGTCTGCCCATTTCCCTACCTAATGGATAAGCTGCAGATCCTAGTTAACCAGCAGCCTACTTCTTCCTACCCCCACCCCCTAGAATTGCCTTATGACTGTCCCATGCATGCTTGAATTCCACCACTGTTTTTGACTCCACAACCTCCTCCGGAAGGCCGTTCCATGCATCCACAACCCTCTCTGTGAAAAAATACTTCCTTAAATTACCTCTGAGCCGCCCCCCCATCTTCAAATTGTGCCCCCTTGTTGTTGCACACCTCTTTTTTTGAAAGATGCTACCCTCTTGGACTTTGTTGATTCCCTTGAGGTACTTGAAAGTTTCTATCATGTCCCCTCTTCCTCCTTTCCTCGAGACTATACAAATTAAGCTCCTTAAGTCTCTCTTCATATGTCTTCCGGTGCAGACCCTGTACCATTTTAGTTGCCCTCCTCTGGACAGCTTCCATCCTGTCTATGTCTTTGCTGAGACTGGGTCTCCAGAACTGCATGCAGTACTCCAGATGGGGTCTCACCAGCTGTCTGTGCAGAGGGATAATAACTTCCTGTTTTCTACTGGTGATGCCTCTCCCTATGCATCCCAGCATCCCCCCAGCCCTCCTTGCTGCCCTCTCACATTGCTTGCCCACCTTTAGGTCATCTGATATGACTACCCCCAGGTCCCTTTCCATTTTTGTTGTTGTTAGTATCTCACCCCCATTGTGTACTCTTCCCTTGGGATTTTGTTTCCCAGGTGCATTACCTTACTTCTTAGCATTGAATCTAAGCTGCCATACATTTGACCATTCCTCTAACCTTGCCAAGTCCCTTCTCATCCTTTCCACCCCACCTTGTGCATCAACTCTGTTGCAGATCTTTGTGTCATCTGCAAAGACATACTTTTCCTTCCAGTCCCTCTGCAATGTCGCCTATATAGACATTAAAGAGGACCGGTCCTAATACTGAGCCCTGCGGTACGCCACTAGTAACCCCCCTTTCTTCAGAGTGGACTCCATTTACTATTACTCTCTGTGTCCTATTCTCCAGCCAATTCTTTACCCAGGCTGTCATCTTGGGACCCACTCCCAGGCTGGTAAACTGTAATTCTTTTTTATTGTGAACTAAATCATGTCATTATTTATCACACTTTGGTTCTGTATTTCTCTTATTGTTTTTTTTTTTCTGAGTTCCTGCCTAATCTGCTTTTTTTACATGTACCTTACATCCTCCCTGCCTCTCGTACTAACTCTTCAGCCCCACCCACCCAATTGTTTTCACACCTACTGTTTATACTACCTCACGCTCTGTTTATCTAGGCCTTTGTTCTTTTGGTTCTTCTAATTTCTTGACTTCCATGCATTTCTTAGGCATCTTCTGTCTATTCTACTCTTACAGCCACCTCTGATCTCAGATCTTTCTTTATCTGTGTGCCTTTGTTTTCCCTTTAGCTCCCTTTCATATCCTACTGACCAGTTCCTACTTAGCCCCCCTCCTCATTTCTTCTCACACATCATTTTTTCACTTTGCATCTGAGACTCATCTCTAGTCCCCTTTTATCACCTTCCTACTTCACTTCCTGATATTTTAATTGCTCTACAGTGGATATACATACTGCTTATGTTGTTCAGTTTTGCTATTCACCTGAAAAAGGGACATGTGAGGCCCCAAAAGCTTGTGTATAATTCCATCTTTGTACAAGACACTTTTTGGTCCAATAAAAGGTATCAAACCTTCCATCATCTACTGTTTTCCAAGGACCAATATGGCTGGAATCTCTTTTTACAAAACTATCCAAGTTCTGATGGATGGACTCCTGTCTTTCTGTCTTTAACAGAAGGAGGCAGTATAGCGCAGTGGTTTAAGGCTCTGAGCTGCAAACCTGGAGACCGGGGTTTGAATCTCACAGCCCCCACTTACATACTGTGTGACCCTGAGCAAGTCACTTAACTTCCTTGTGCTCCCAGGTCGCACCTGGAAACAAGCTTCGGCTTAGTGTGCCTTTCCTGGTTAAATAATTTCCCCTTCCCCTTTAACCATCTGTACACTGTATCTGTTTGAAATCAGTGCATGGTCACGTGATTACCATCTAGCAGAACTTACTCCTCCCCTCCCTGCAAGATAGGAGACTGTCTCATTGTGCCAGGCTAATGGCCAAGTTCTGGATCCAGTCCCTGCCCCCCTGTACCTCTCTGGTGTCCTATCCAGACCTCCCCCACTTTTGCACTGCCTTAGAAATACTTACTCCTGTTATTTGAGCATCCCACGTATGTCCACCACTTCAGGACAGGCAGCATTCTCACATCGCATGCCAAAACTGTGGTACTCTCTCCCACTTGCTATTCAGCAGGCCTGTTATACCAACCAACTCAACTCCCTCCTCAAAGCCTACTTCTGCTCCTCATACACATGCACCTAGACTACATACTCTAAACCATGGCTAGTCAGTGACCCTGACAGGAACGGCAGCCACCACTGTTAGTGTGTAGCTTGCTCAAGCTACATGCTGCAAATCAGGGAGGCAGCATAGTGCAGTGGTTTAAGGCTCTAAGCTGCAAATCTGGAGATCTGGGCTTGAATCCTACAGCCCCCACTTGCATACTGTGTGACCCTGAGCAAGTCACTTAACTTCCCTGTACTCCCAGCTTTCAGCTTAGTGTGTCTCACCTGGTTAAACAACTGGAAAAATAAAAAAAAAAAAATCTGGCAGTCTCACTTCTCCTGGCTAATCCTAACTGCCCATGTGTAGGCTATGGTATGGATCCACTTCCTATTTATCTCTGTGCATATGTGCTGTACCTTAACTTATGCTGTTGTGTTTATATACTGTTCTATATTCGGTGTATCTCCAATTATCCGTTTTGACAATGTATATTTTGTTTGTATCAAATTTCGCCTGTATTTCTGTACAAAATACGTTCTGTACTTACACACTGCTGTTTGTACCTTTGTAATATTGATGTATAATATTGATGTATTTAAACTCTGTGTTGACTCTCTTGCTCCCCACCCCCCAGGTTGCATCTGGAATCGAGCAGTAGTCCACTCAGTATGCTCAGCTGGTAAAACTTTTAGATAAATAAATACAACTATAGCTCTCTAAGCTAAAGTGTTACCTGTATGGGCACAGCTGTGTCTGTGCTGAGCCTTTGGTCAACTATTATTATAAAATGACATAAAAAAGGTAAAGGTCACTGGCCAAGATCAATCACATGGCCATGCACTGATTTCAAAGAGATACAGTATACAGAAAGACAAGAGTCCATCCAGTCTGCTGTGCTTTGCCTATCTAGGCTTATTTAAGGCGTTCAATGTTCCCAGTGTTCCTTTCTACTTGTTTCTAATTACTGCCCCCCCCCCCCATGCAGCTATCCAATCTGGTTTTCAATACAGACATTATACTGGTATGGATGTCTTTGGGCAGTGTGCTCCATTTATCCAAAACCAATTACTTCCTCATGTTTTTCTTGAAATTACCCCCCTCTACACAAAATTCATTTGCTTTTGTTTTTTATCTTAAATCTTGTGGTGTCTACCTATGTATTTAGTTCTTTCTGCAGTCACATGTAGGATCCAATTTTTATATTGAGAAAATGTATTTATTAATGAAATTACCATTTTATAAGCACAATAACCTACTCCAGGGTGTGTGGTGATTAAATCACTGCACGTCCCAGGGAAGTAAAGGTACTCATCATAAACGCATTGTGCCTTGTAGAAGAGAGGGCACTATAGCCTCCCACAGTGAGGCACCACAATGGAAGATAGATAGATAAGATAGATAGATAGATAGATAGATAGATAGATAGATAGATAGATTCATAATTTTTTTCCTCCCAGTTTTTGTTGACCGGGAAAGAGGATTAGACAATTTTTTGCCTGTTTTCAGCCTCACCAAGGGGGATACAGATGGATGCCAATTGAAACTGAACCAGATTTTAAGATTATATATATACATACATTCATACACACAGACACACACACACACACACACACACGCACACACGCAGTATAACTTACAAACTCACCTAAGCCTTCTCTGACAAGGAAGACAAAACAGGAAATAATTTTACAGCTGTTTTGACTGCCTTTGTGGGCAAGGACAGATACTGTATTTAGCAGGCTCATTCAGAATGGCCTGACGACCTAACACATACAATCCTAAAGCTAAACTGTACTGCCTATGGACTGAACTACTAGAGCAGAAAGCCTGCATCCCACTGCAAATTCCACAGTTGCGCATCCATGTAAAACAATCAGTGTAAGGCCACTGATTTCCCATTTTTAAAAATTGGTAATGTCATTTCTGTTTGTCACCCACTATAACCAAGTGCAAATTATGTTTTGCACTAGAAATGTGCCAAAAAATGGGGGTCATGAAGCAAATTTCATACCAAGTGTGACTAACTGTGAAGCAAATACATTTTAAAAAACTGCAAATTCCATTTTTAATCACAGTTTTTCTATTTTCACAGAAAAAAAGTGGCCCTAAATTAAGGTTCCGCTTGGCAAGCAGTAACATGTTATAGATCAGTGAACATCAGCAGTATTTACAAATAAAGAGCTTCCACCATTAAGGTTTTGCTCAAGGGATTTTTGACACCAGCAGAATCCTGCTACTGGCTATGATCATAAATAGATGGATCACCCAAAAGCCTCTGAGCCATACCTCTCAATCTAATTTAATTGATTTTATTGCAGACAAATCTACACAGGGCTCTCAGTAGTCTTCACCTCATGGTGGTCTGGGAGTCCCAAAATTCTGAAGTTACTTTGGGGTGTCCCAATACTGTGTGTGTAGGTGGGAACCAGGCCGCTGCATGTGCATCCTGATCACCCACCCAGTAATGTGTCCTGGGGACCCTCCATACTGATGGGATGCAAGTTCTAATGGGCTGTTAGCATGTCATAGACACAGGGCCCCATGTGCTTGAGTGCCCTGCTACAACTGTTCTGGTTGCAAATGTGGGCGATCAGCCAGTCTTCTAAACCACCAGATCCCACTGTTTACAGCGCTGCATGTCCTGGTGCTACTGGGAGTGCTACAAAATGTGGTAACATCCCGCTCACAAAAGTGTGTTGTCAGCTTCACAGAGTTGCTGGAAGCTTCAAGAAATATGGTTCTAGGTTTCAGAATTGCTAGAAAAAGGAGAGACCAATCGTAGGAGGTAGAAGAGTAGCCATGTAACAGAAAAAGGGAAAAAAAAGAGAAGCTTAAGGTAAGACAAGAATGCAATGAGGAAACAAGAACACAGAAAGAGGCCAAAGAGGAAACAGGATGGCAGATGGCAACCGAACAGAAAATGGGACAACAGGAAACCAATGTGAAAAGAAGGAACGTGATTGCTGGAAGGAGTCCAACAAGGTAATGTTGTTACAAATGGTGTAAAAAAAAGCTAACACAGAAGAAGACTTAAGAGGAACATCAGGGTATGCCGACCGGATGCCGACACCATTACAGCGAACATGTCGATACCAACAACATCGACAGTTCACTGTAATGGTCCCCCTGAGACCCTGGCACTCTGTCTCCCAGTCCTGCACCCCCTCCCCGAATCAACTCCAACTCAGAGTGGATAATCCTTTAGTTCAGGGGGCAGAGCCCCCAGATAGTAAAACAGCCAGGGTCTCCAGTCGGATATATGTCGACCGCAACTTGCGGTCGACATAAATCAGTCGTTGCAAGCCAGGCATGAAACAGGAAAGCAGAAATTCAGCTTTTTAATTTGAAATGGGTGCTTTATAAAATTATAGGTAAATCTTTTATTGTCCAAGCAAATTAAAGGGACACTTTCAAATTTGCTGAAACAAGTTTTTTTTTTTAAACTTATATTTTGTTTTATAAAAAAAACAGCAGCAGCATACAGTTAATACCTCCTACCAGGCATACAATCTTAAGCGTGAGGAGCCATTCAATGGATGACAGACTAACAAAGCCTTAATAGGTTAACAAGTTTTGAGATCAGTATCCTCATGCAATATAGGTTATTCTGCACCAGTGAGCACTAAGCAATTAGTTTCTCTTGTAGCGTGCATGGTTCGAAATGTCAGTACGTGTGTAGTGCATGTAGTTATAAAAAAAGCTTTACATATAAACTACAATATCAGGAAATATAAACTGTATAGAAATACATTTTGTGGATGTTGGAGTGAAGCAATGAGGATATAAAATTGACAGGTATTCATTTATATATATCACTTCTCTTGAAAGACGTTTTCTTTAGAACTGTTGAACTAATGAACTCTTCAGTACAATGATTCCAAATATCGGGATTCTATTCTAAAACATTAGATAAAAAGTAGGGCATTATTATATCAGATGCTGAGCCATAATGGATCTATATCTTAGGGGCTTGCTATAGCCCAGGTGTAAATGATTTCTATAGATTAATTTTAATTCCTGTATATAAAGATGGCATACTTTGCAACATAAGTGTGTTTTTTTATTGTATTATAGTGGTAGTTCTCTAAAACTTGCCTCCCTCAAGGTACCATTGAGGGACCACTGAGGCACCCAAGTTACAATTTGCATCGACTGTAATGTGATATTGTCTCATTCTGCCTCAGTATACCTAGGTATACCTCAGCACTGAGACACTTCTAGATTTACCTCAGTACTGAGACACTTTTCTACAGCAGCCACTGTATGATTGCCTAAATGAGCATCTGATATGATAATGTCCTGCTTTTTATTGTTTTTTAGAATATATGCCTGACATTTGTATTTTGTATCGCAGTTCATTAGATCCACAGTGCAAGAGAAAATGTCTCTCAAGAGAAGGAGTATATGTGGATGAACACCTAAACATTTTATATCCTCAGTGCTTCACTCCAACATGTGCTAAATGGACTTCGATATAAATTTATGTTTACTGTTATTGTGGTTCATATGTAAAGTTTTTTTTTAATACTTTCATCTACTAACCAACTGTTGAAAATATGCCTTGTGGGTATTTAATACCAAGTCTGATGTTCTATATTTCATTACCATTATTGCCAGTTGTAACTTTATGAGCTACCTCGTATCACAAGAATGACCCACATTTCTCTCCTACAGCCCTGTTGGCTCTGGCTAGAGTCGTTTCTTTAATCGCTTCTTTTCACTGAGGTCTTGTGGTTTTTTTTGGTTTGTTTTTTTTTTGTCATGTATCAGTATTGGTATTTCCTGAGTTGCCTTCTTTCATTTACTTTTGTAAGAATGATATTTTGACATGCACTTAGCAGTTCTGTCACCCCATTATTCTTGACAAAAGCTGCAACCTGCTCCCGCTTCAGTTCCTTATCTATAATATACCCCCAGGTCATTTTTATGTTGGCGCACTTGTGCAGCCAACATCTTGGGGTAGTGCAGATTTGGAGGCACGGTGGCTGTTGGGCAAATGCAGGGCACGCACCAGTAGGTGCTTCCCTCATTCCCCAATCAGCCTGCATGCCAGCGACACACCACCCAGGTGAGCACATCTAAGGAAAGGTCCCCTGCATTGCGAGCAAAGCTCATCACACGCAGTGGACCCTTCCTTCATGCTCGCCAGCTGGAAACATGGCGGCACAGTAGCCGCTAAACTGCAGACTTTGGGGGTGCCCAATCCCCCAGTTGGCTTACAGTGCCCAAGTATGTGCTGGTGGGGGAGCCCACTCCCCGCTGGCAGAATGTGTCTCACCCCTCGCTTTCATTGTTTGCTGACGGGGGTGCCCAATCCCCGTCGGCATCAATCCCCCCCTTCCCAGTTTACTGTGCCGACAGTGGAGCCCACTTCCCATCGGCTTGATTTCTTCCCGCCATTATTCCATACTGACGGGGGTGCTCAATCCCCCGTTGGCTACTGTACCTCCCAAAAACAAAACCACCTGTAAAAAAGGAAACCATCCGCAATGTGTTTTGTAGCCCTGTAAGCAGAAAGCGGTCCCTCGTAGTCTCCTACCCACCACGCACACCCACCCTCACGCACCCTGCCTCCCCACCCCCCTCACCCCCATACCTCCGGAGCTCAGCGTAATGATCTTCGATGTACTAGGAACACGTCTTCACTCTTCAAAGCTGACTGCGAACTGAGGAAATGCTGGTAAGTTGTATAATGGAATAAATAGGGTTTTTTCAACTTTGATGCACATCTTGGGCATTTTTTGGAATCTTTGCACCAAATTTTCAACATGGTGTTTTTGGGACCCCCCCTCATGAATTCTTTCACAGTTATGACATTAATCAGTCTCGACAGGTGACCCCTCCAGTCTGGTTTTAGTAAAAGACATACTACCGAGACAGTGCTGGTTCTGGTGCTCAATGATCTCTTGATGGCTAGAGATCGGAAGAGTCATTCCATTTTGGTTCTCCTCGACCTTTCTTCAGCTTTTGACACCAAAGATCACATGGTGATTTTTTTTAAACTTTATTTATTCCTCTCATACCCTGGGCATCCTTCAGGAGTGCCCACACGGAACTCCTCCTCTACTCCCAACCTGAACCCTCCGCATCTCCCCACCTGCCTCCCCCGATCAACTCCAGGCAGACCCGACCCCCGGTACCATCTCCGGGGCTGATTCCGCTCTCCCTTCAGTGGCGGCTCCTAAGTATGAGGGGCCTACCTGAACGTCGTCGGGTCCTCGGAGGCAGTTTGTGGGCATGTCTGGGCCAGTATTTGGGATGTGGGAAGGTCCACCGGGGCCACTGTCATCTCATCAGTGCATAGGAGGTATTTTTTTGCCTTTTTGTTCCCACCCCCTCAGATCCCAGCTAACGCAGCAGTAGCCGCAGTAGCTCCGCCCTCCCCTGGCATGCGCCACGCTGCTCAGTCGGCGAACCCCTAGCTGCCGCCAGAGGTCGCTCCATGATCGAGTGTATCCAACCCCCTCACTTGGGAAGAGAGAGCAGTCCTCAACCCTCAGCGCCACCAGGCCGGATAATCACATGGTGATGATAGAACGCCTGAGGCTGTTTTGTGGAATATCTGGAACTGTCTTAAGGTGGTTCACATCATTCCTCACTGGGAGATCACAAAGAGTTGTGTCCGGGGTTTTTTCCTCGGATTCAATGGCTTTGTCATGTGGGGTGCCTCAGGGTTCAGTACTGTCACCCATGTTATTTGCAGTGTATATGCTACCCATCGGAGACATTGTAAGGAGGTATGGGCTGAGGTTTCACTGTTACGCAGATGATACTCAGCTCTACCTTTCTTTTGTCCCCGACCAAGAGGGAGCTCTCTCGGTCATTAATAGCTGTCTAAAAGAAATCCAGAAGTGGATGAATTCTAGTTGGTTGAGGTTAAACTCTGATAAGACTGAGGTACTGGTTGTGGACCCAGGTCGACAGATGGGTGGGGGCCGGCTGCCGGTGAGTATTCCAGAATTTTTCTTGGGGGCGTTTCTTTCCTGACCTCTGAACGGGTGCGGGACCTGGGGGTAGTTCTTGGCAATGGGTTGACACTGCATTCGCAGGTGTCGGCAGTCATCAAGACTTCCTTTTACCATCTTAGCAACATTGCCAGGATTCGGCATCTTGTTCTGTCTGCCGACCTGCCAACGTTAGTCCATGCCTTCGTGTCCTCACGCTTGGATTATTGCAACTCCCTTTATCTAGGGCTTTCTGGGGTTGAAATCTGTTGCCTGCAGCTAGTGCAGAATGCTGCAGCCCAGCTTTTGAAGGGTTCTAGTAGATCCTGTCACATTACTTCGGTGCTGTGCGAACTGCACTGGCTGCCAATATGGTGGCAGATCACCTTTAAAGTTGGATTGCTGGCTTTCAAAGCTCTACACGATCTGGGCCTAGTCTATCTGAAAGAACTTCTGGTTCCTTATCACCCAAATCAATCACTCCGCTTGGCCAACAAGGGGTTGCTAGAGGTTTCAAGGGTGAATTTGAAATCTTCGGGTGCTCGGGCTTTTGCGTATGTGGCCCCCACCCTTTGGAACTCTCTACCTCGTCGGTTGCGGGAGTGCACTTCTGTGGAGGGCTTCAAGAGAGGTTTGAAGACTTTTTTATGGGAAACTGCATTTTTAGAACATTGACTGAAATGACTGCTTTGATCCAGCTGTATTTTTTAATGATTTTTATCATTTTGATCTGTTATTTATGCACGGCGCCTTGGCAATTGAAAGGCGCCCTATAAATAAAAATTATTATTATTATTATTATTATAGAAAAAGGTGAGATGGATAATGCCTTGGCAAACTATGTCAAGAAGTATACTATGTGTAAACATTGTTTCTCATCTCAAGCTACAGAAAGACCAGACTGGCCCAGTGGCACAGAGGGTTAAGGCGCTGGACACCACACCTCATGCCATGCCAGCGACCCGGGTTCGGGAATGAGCCTAGGTCGATGGGACCTGGCCTTGGCCAACGGGGGGGGACTTGGATAATCTGTTATTAAAGAGGGAAGCCTGGTGGATGTTTACTTTATATGATGGTACTGAAGCCCCAGGTCTGAATGATAGTTGTCTCTCTTTTTAAAATGAGTACGACAATATCTATACCTGGGTACCGCTTTCCCTCATTTGAAAACCACCGCCACCTCCACCGCACCAAATTTATATCTAAATTCTGGTTTGGAACACTCCCCACTTATCTTACCTCCTCACTATCCATCCTCCCCCTCCTGCCCATTCACTTTGATCTTATGACTCTCATTTAATGGTAGTTCCTCACTGTGCAACTTCAATAGACCAGATGACCTTCTCGCATCGCCTCCCCAATCTTTGGAACTCCCTCCTGCACCAGATTCACTACTCATCCTCTCCCACTCCCTCTTTTCTGCCCTACATAATTTCCTCTCAGTGAATTGTACCTGTGGCTAACCCACCTCTCCTTGCAACTATCACCTCTTATTACTTCTGGTTAGTTAGCTCTGTTTTTTTCACTAGTGGTAGTACTATCCGCTCCTGAATGTAGTTACCGTGCTATAATCATGAATGCACTTATTTTTGTACATTACCTTCAGTATCACCAGTGATATGTATACTGTCTTGCACTTTTGCTTAGTGTTCTTATTGTTATTGTTTGATTGGTGAATGTTTGTATGTATGATTTGATCTCCTTGTACCCCTTCCCCCAGGACGCACCATGAGACAAGCAACCTGTTGCTCAGTATGCCTTTCCTGGTGAAACATTTCAATAAAAAACATGATATTTGGATCTGCTCTCTTAAATCTCTATTGGGAAATTATGGAATCAAAGATGACAATTAAGAAATATATATATGATTTTGTAAAACGATGAAGTAATTTCGGTGCATGATACTCCACACAGGAGCCTTTGATTCTGACTTCTATGTTATCTTTGAAGTATAGAGACAATATTTTCTTGTTGAAGTCAGAGTCATATTTGTTTTTAATATTACGGTGTGAGTCACTATTATAAGGGTGTCTTTGCACAGTTCTGTGGTATTCAGGCAACAATTGTACTTGAGATTTGCACTTTAGTATTCCTGCCATCTCTGTCAGCAGGTTTGTTATCAGCAAGCCTGTAAAACTGTTTGTAAGCAATGACACTTTAAGAAATGGGCCTTACATAAGGAAGGGGGAAAGAATTGACTGCAGCACCTTGAAAAAGTGCCAAGTATGGGCATGAAACCTTGGTAATGGACTGTAGTGGAACACTGGGCTGTGGTATGTGGATCTGTTTTTAAAAGTTTAAAAAAAATCAGTTTTTAATATTTAACCACAGAGCCTGATGCTGGATTTTTTTGCTTGGTGTTCTCCTCAATTTCTTCCAAGATGCAGAAACCACCGACACATTTAAAAATAAGAAATAATCCAGAGTCAGGTGTGTGGCAATCTTGCAATGACCGAACATTCTGGGTGGGCTGGGTGGCACATGTGGCAGATGATGGCTTTTAATTACCTAGGAAGTGAGTGTTGATGCACACCCGGAGTGGACTATTAAATTTATAACCTTCAGAAAAGGATGAACAGTGATAGCATTTTATTAACTGCGCTTCCATGAGGCCCAGTCCAGAATGAATCCCTATAGTCTGTACTTCACAGCAGCAAACTGCAAACATCAGATCTGAGCGCAAGAGCTTGCATATTACCAAATTAAAAAAAGTTACATTTGTATCCTGGGGGTGGTTTCTGGGATCTTTTGCTTAACAACATACCTTTATCATGATTACAACAACCATGAATATAATCCTAGATCCATTAACTGTATTATAAGTGTCCTGGGACCCCTGGACATTGCTTGAGACATTTGTTCAGAGAGGTCTGAAAATACACCTTCCATTTCAGCCCAGCTTTTTTAAACTGATTTTTATGTTTGCTTGCATGCATGTGCAAGAAACATTTTGTCACAGCTTAGGAGAGAAGTGGGGTTTTGGAGGTGCGGCACTGTGGGGGACAATGTCCCCAGTGCCTTTTGAGGCCTGGCCCGCTTTCCCCAATGTGGTGGCACACTGCTGCTGACACTAGTTCAGCCAGTGTGCCACCACCTTGAAACAAATCCATCGCAACAATGAGGGAGTGACCCGTCGTTGCAGAGTGATATCTTGTCATCCCCAACCCAGTTCATTTGCCGACAGGGGAGCCCACTCCCCGTTGGCATACTGTAACCCCCTCTCCCATTTTTTGTGTGCTGAGGGGGTGCCCAATCCCACTCGGCATCATGCACCCCACAACAGTCTTTCTTTGCCGATGGAGGGCCCAATCCCTGTTGGCTTCAGTCCCCCCCCTTCCCAGTTCAATTTGCTGATGGGGGCCCAATCCCCATTGGCATAATGCCCCCAACTTGTTGTGTACCGACAGGGCTAATCCCCGTCACAAGCCCCCAAAAAAAACACTCAGGCATGCTTCGAGCACATCCCAGCATGCCAAATGTCTCTGTAAAAAAAAAAAGTCCCACGATGTGTTTTTTTTTTTGTTTAAAACCTGTAAAACAGAAAATGGTCCCTCATTGAGATCGGTGGCCCCTCCTCCAACCTGCGTGCACACTCTGTGCACCCTGCCTCCCCCACACACCCCCCGCACCCCATACTTACCTCCAGAGCCAAACGTGACAATCTTTGGTGGACCAGGAACACGTCTGCACTCTTCAAATTCGACTGCGAACTGAAGAAATGCCGTTAAGCTGTATAATCGAATAAATAGGGTTTTTGCAACTTTGGTGCATATCTCAGGCATTTTTGGGAATTTTGGCACCAAATTTTCAACATAGGGTTACTGGTAACCCTCCTCATGTATTCAGCCACTGTCATGGCGTTAACCAGTCCCGAAAGGTGATTTTGCGGTCACTGCATGGAATCACCTTTCAGGACTGAGTAATGAAATGACAGTGCCAATGTTGATGAGGTGGGCTCTCAAAATGCCTATGTTGCAAATTTGGTGGAAAAAATCCAAAAAATTACAGTTTTCCAAACGTGCATTGCACAGTTTCCACACATGCTTGTACCTTCGTGAATTTGTAATATTTTCACTCCAGATTTTCAACATTGGCATTTTTACACACCTCCTTATAAACAGTACAGCTGTCATTTTTCACATCCTGACCAAAATGTGTTTTTGCACTTTCGCACTTCCAGCGCAAAACAGCATGGTCACTGTAGGAAATCAGTGTTTGGGACAGATTAAGAAAGTCACAGTGACACTGTTCATGAGCAGAGGTCCTAAAATGCCTATGTTGAAAATTTGGTGACAAAAGTCCATAAAATGACTGGCTATGAGCATGCGTTGCGCAGTTTCCACGCAAGCTCATCACTTTGCAAATTTGTAATATTTTCACTCCAGATTTTCAACATTGGCATTTTTCCACACCTCCTTACAGTATGAACAGTACAGCTGACATTTTTCACATCCTGGCCAAAATGTGTTTTTGCAGTTCCGGCGCAGAATTGCGCGGTCGCTGTGGGAAATCAGTGTTCGGGACACATTAAGAAAATCATAGTGACATTGTTCATGAGCAGAGGACCTAAAATGCCTATGTTGAAAATTTGGTGGCAAAAGTCCATAAAATGACTGTGTTACAAGCATGTGTTGTGCAGTCTCCACATATGCTCAGAAGTATGCAACTTTGTAATATTTTCACTCCAGATTTTCAACATTGGCATTTTGCCACACCTCCTTATGAACAGCACAGCTGTCATTTTTCATATTCTGCCTGAAATATGTGTTTGCACATCTGACACACAATGGCTTAGTCACTGTGGAAAATTAATGTATCGGACAGATTAAGAAAATCATTGTAACAGTGTTCATGAGCAGAGGTCACACAATGCCTATGTTGAAAATCTGGCGAAATAATCCCATTAAATGACTGCGGTACAAGCATGTGTTGTGCAGTTTCCACATACGCTCAGAACTTCAAGCATTTTTAATATTTTCACTACAGATTTTCAACATTACCATCTCTTCACACCTCCCTATGAATGGTACAGCTGTCATTCTTCACATCCTACCTGATCTGTGTTTTGGCACATCTGGCACAGAATGGCATGGTTGCTGTGAGAACTCTAAGTTCAGGACACATTAAGAAAATCATACTGCTGCTGTTCATGAGACGAGGTCCCAAATGCTTTCATGAGGTGGGGGTCACAAAAAGGCCATGTTGAAAATTTGTAGTGCAAATAACAACACATGCCCTGGGTGTTAGGGTTTCTAACCATAATGTCACACCCTGTACAGAGTGACAGGCATCAGAGATGTAACTTTGGATCACCATCGGTAATGCTAATGCCATCCCACCTCCACCCTGAAGCCAGTGACAGGCATCAAGGTGTGCCTTGCACTCTTCAGCCCCAGATTTCACCCCATTCTCCTGTACTGCACCCATTTCAGTGTATGTCCTTATGAAATGGGGTCACTGTGAAGCCAAACACCCCAAGGCACACCTCAACACTTGTCGGTGTCTACAGGATAGGTTGAGGTGAAATGCCGTGAGAATTATGGGCAATGACCCACAGGCACACCCCAATGCCTGTCCATCTCTGCAGGGTAGAGGTGGGATTGACGTGAGTTCAGTACTTCACTGACACTCCTATTCTGCATCTGTCTAATTCCTGCACATCCAATGCTAATATCAGGAAGCAAACATTCGGCATTGACACATGCTTGTTTTTAAACTTCTTTTCTCTTATGCTTATTAGAGGTGATAAGAAACAGCATTTCACACATCTATATGGCCTTCTGTTTTCCTTTTAGTGTATGTTCAATATTCTGATATGTTTTGACCTTTTTGTTAAATTAATAACATTATTTGTTTTGCCTTTGTAACTACTCTGAATCCAGCACTGCTCAGCAGTTTCTATTCTCTTTTTTCATACTGCCTGCTTTTTCTGTGACATCAATAACATCATTCTAGGCCATTTGGATGAATAGCATGGAATGGTGTCACTGATGTCATGGCATGTCTTACAAATATGAAAAGAAAGAACAGTGCTACAACTGCTGAGGAGAGTGCAACACTATGTAGATCTTAGGGCACCCCAAAGCTAAATTATTTTTCCAAAATTGTTTAAAGCATATAAAAACACATAACTGGTGTGGAAAGGAAAATGGGATGGTAGTTAAACATGTAAAATTATAAAATGGCAAGAAAAAAATCCTCAGATCTGATTGGCCAGCTCAGCACTTCACCTGTGAAGTTATCCCAGCACAACATCATGGATGAAGACCCAACACACACATAGCTGCAAGTAAAGACAAGCATTTGTCAATGCTGAATGTTGTCTCGCTGGCATTGGCATTGGTAGTACTGGAATTAGAGATGCATAAAAGGAATAATAGTGAAGTATTAAAATGATGCCAACCCCACCCCCACCGTGTAGATGCTGACAGGCACTGGGGTGTGCCTTTGGGTCATTAGCTATAACGTTCATGCCATTTCACCTCACCCTACCCTGTAGATGCTGATAAGTGTCATGGTGTGCTTTGGGGTCTTTGGGCATTATACGTACCCCATTCCATAAGGAAATATGCTGAGGTGGGTGCAGTATAGGAGAATGGGGTGAACTTTGTGGCCGAACAGTGCAAGGCACACCATGATGCCTGTCACTGGTTGCAGGGTGGGGGTGGGGGTGGAATGGCATGAGCATTACAGCCGATGATCCCAAGTCACACCGC
Source organism: Neoceratodus forsteri (assembly GCA_016271365.2). Taxonomy (NCBI): domain Eukaryota; kingdom Metazoa; phylum Chordata; order Ceratodontiformes; family Ceratodontidae; genus Neoceratodus; species Neoceratodus forsteri. The sequence goes on along the minus strand of CM057451.1, from coordinate 1,056,445,297 downwards.
TGATGCCTGTCAGTCTCTACAGGGTGGGGGTGCTACACTTGGAAGCCCTAACACCGTAGGCGTGTGTTGGTATTTTCACTCCAAATTTTCAACATGGGCTTTTTGTGAGTCCACCTCAAGAAAAGCAACACTATCAGTTTGTTAGCTGAAAGGTGGTTTTGCAAAGCGGCTATGCCATTTGGCGACACAGTCATGAAAACACATGTTGGGCAGTATGTGGAAAATGACAACTGTATTGTTCATGAGGAGATGTAAAAAAATGGCAATGCTGAAAATCTGGAGTGAAAATACAAAAATAATTGGGGGAAGTTATGAGCATACATAGAAACTGTACAAAACACATCCGTAACTCAATTATTTTTGGGATTTTTTTAACCACGTCTTTAACATAGGCATTTTGGGGCCTTTCCTCTTGAACAGTGGCAGTGTGATTCTGTTAATGTGTCTGAAACGTTGATTTTTCATAGTGACCACTCCATTGTGCGCCACAGGTACAAAAACACATTTAGGGCAGGATATGAAAAATGGCAGCTATGCTGTTCATAAGGAGGTATAAAAAAAGGCCAGTGTTGAAAATCTGGCATGAAAATATTGCAAATTTGCGAAGTTACAAGGGTGCGTGGAAACTGCACAATGCAAGCTAGTAACACAGTCATTTTATGGAATTTTGTCACCAAAATTTCAACATAGGCATTTTAGGACTTCTGCTCATGAACAGTGTCACCATCATTTCCTGAAACTGTCCCAAAAACTAATTTTGTGCAGCAACCGCGCTATTCTGCTCTGGACGTGCGAAAAAACATTTCAGCCTTGATATGTAAAATGACAGCTGTACTGTTCATAAGGAGATATGGAAAAATGCCAATTTTGAAAACCTGAAGTGAAAATATTACAAATTCACGAAGTTACGAGTGTGCATGGAAAAAGCGCAACACATACTCATAAAACAGCCATTTTGTGGATTTTTTTCCACCAAATTTGCAATATATACTTTTTGAGAGCCCCCCTCATGAACAGTGACACTGTTGTTTCATTAATCAGTCCCAAAAGGTGATTCCATGCAGTGACTGCGAAATCACCTTTTGGGACCGAATGACACCATGACAGTGAAAGAATTCATGAGGAGGGGTTCCAATGACCCCATGTTGAAAATCTGGTGGCAAAATTCTGAACAATGCCCTAAAATTGCACCAAAAGTTGAAAAAACCCTATTTATGCCATTATACAGCTTACCGGCATTTCTTCAGTTTGCAGTAAACTTTTAAGAGTGCAGACATGTTCACGGTCCACCAAAGACCATCGCACCAGACTCCAGAGGTAAGTATGGGGTAAGGAGGGGTGTGGGGAGGTAGGGTGCGCAGAGGGTGGGCGCGGGTTTCAGGATGGGGCAGGGAGACCATGAGGGACCATTTTCTTTATTACAGGTTTAAAAAAAAAAGAAAAAACATTACAGGACTTTTTTTTTTTTTTACAGGGTATTTGGCACGCTGGGGTGGGCTCCCAGCATGCCACCTAACTGTTTTTTTTTGGGGGGATGCTGTAGCCAATGGGGGATTGGGCATCCTCGTTGGCACATTCCGAAGGGAGGAAAATCAAGCTGAGGGATATTGGGCACCCCCCTTGGAACACAATAAAAGTGGGGGGGAGACATTTTGCTGATGGGGATTGGGCCCCCTGTCAGCAAAGAAAAACTGTTTGTTGGTGTGCATGATGCCAAGGGGGATTGGGCACCCCCTCAGCATACATTGTAAATGGGAGGGGGGGTCATTATGCCGACAGGAGGCAGCGGAAATGTTGCGTGCATGTCAGGAGGCGTGTTGTGGTCATGCTGATGAGAACTCTGCTCTCATTGCAGCAGACCTTTTGTTAGATCTGGTGGTCACATTCCAAATTGCTGATGTGGCGCCTGCATGCTGCCTCATTGGGGAATGAGGGATGCACCTACTGATGCGTGTCCTGCATTTGCCCAACACTGACCGTGCCTCCAAATCTGCTACTACCACAATATGTTTGCTGCGCATGCGCGAGCCAACATAAAAAAAGAAATAACTACATTTCTCCAGACTTGTTAAAAATCGCTCCATAACTGATCAATAAAAAAGTCACACATCAAACAAATAAGGCACCATCAGTTGATTAACTCTGTGTCCATATTACAATTTAAATCTGCACAAAGTGTAAAACCACCATGGTGAGTGGCTTCACTCTACCTCACCCAGCCATACAAACACCAACAGCAGGAGTGTCACTTTCCCAACCATTACTTTCTATTAAAACCAGCACTCTATGTGGCTTTACACTTTCCCATCCCCACCGGCAGTTCACAGAAACAGTGAGAAATGCACACAGTTGTCCATTCCACTATATTTTGTAATGGGTGTTAGGTGGTGTGGGAACAGCTCCACTTACCAATCGATCACTTTTGACATCCCTTTTTCTCATTTGCCACTGTAGATCCAAGTCTCTTTTGCCAAAAAAAACCCACACACACCTTCCTGTATGGGGGGTTACTTAAAAGGGGATCCAAATCTTTGCGGAAAATACAGATCACATACCCACCTTCCAATCTGAAGGGGCTAGGGAGATGTTTACTTCAGAAAGAGGAGGTATGTGGGACAAATACTGGCCAAAATGGAAAACAGAAACTTTTTTTTTAATTTAATGTATTTGCACATTTACCAATCAGCTGCAAAACTACTTTAAAAAGTATTTTAATTTTTTTATTCTATATTTACTATACACTGTTTTACAATCAAAAAATGTCTTCCGGGTATGTGCCTTTAGGTTCAATGAGAATAGTAACAGAAGGGGAAATAGCTGTAAGATGGCAGGGGGAAGATTCAAGAAGGTTGCCAGGAAACATTTCTCCACAGAGTGAGTGGTCACAGGATGAAATAGACCACCATTTCTGGCGGTGAGGCAGGAAAAGGTTGAGGGTTTTAAGATGGGTGGAATAAGATCAAGGGGAAGGTAAGGGTGGAAAGGGAGGGGATGGAGCACCATACAGTATAGTTTTTTATAATAGGAATGAATGTTTTAGCATAGATAGGCTACACCTGAACAACAAAGGAACAAACATTATTGCAGAAAATGTTAAGCTATTCCTAAGACAAGATGGTTTAGACTAAAACATAGGGGAGAAATGGTAGAAACTGAGCCAATACACATAAAAAATAAATCTAACAAAATCAAAGAAAACATAAAGAACCATACTTAGTAAAATCAGGGCTTTGCTAATAAATGCAAGAAGCATGAATAATAAAATTGATGAACTATGGGCTCACATTTACTCTTCCCCCACAGAAATCATAGGAATAACTGAAATATAGTGGAACTCAGAAAATGTCACTTGGCGGTAGACACTGAAGGTTACAGCATATGCACAAAAAACAGAACACGCAAAAAAGGTGGCGGTGTAGCACTATATGTCTCAAATAATATCATATAGAGACATGCATAGAAATATAGACTTTGACAGCAGATAAAAATCCTCATGGCCCACCCAGTCTGCCCATTTGCCTACCCATTGGATAGGCAGCAGATCCTAGTTAACAAACAGCCTACTTCCTTCTACCCCCCCCACATAAATTGATATGACTAATAAAATCAAGTGAGGACAGATGTGGAAACACTATGGATTAAACTGACTGGGGATGTGAAAAATCAGTCATTCTGGGGCTAATATAACCAAACACCAAATGCAACAGCAAATGCAACACATAATGGGCCCTATGCACCAATGCAACAGAGTGGCAGTGCGCATGTATCTGGGGTGTATAGCCACTCGGTGCCCACTGTGCCCCCCACACAGGATGCACAATGGGGGGGGGGTGCGCAGACAGTATGCACCTGATCTCCCAGGGCCGAGGACCACACCATGCGGGAAGCATGCCAGCATTATGCACCATGCACAAAGGTGCATGTTGCTGGCTTCTGGGCTGTGTATGGGAGTGCAGGGTATGCCCAGGAGGACCCTGCTATAAAACCCCCTATGCACCCCATGCACACCTGGAAACCCGCCTGGCATCAGGGTGATGTGCCCACCTACCCTCCAGGGCCACCCCATAGAGGGTCTGCTGCTTCCCTCCCACCCTGGCACATAGACCGGTGCAGCTGCATGCCATAATCATGCCCCCCCCCACACACACACATCACCTCACATGGTCACTGGACCTAGGGTGCTTCCCATAGCACCACCCCCTGGCACCGCTAGCATATCCCACTAATGGCAGGGTATGGTATGAACCCCACCACCACCAGAAGACAACCCCCCAGCCCCAACCTGGCACTGTGCAACACTCTGATGTCATGGGAGGGCCAGCGGCATTGCCATCCTCACACCTGCTACAGCTGCCAATCCTCAGACATCTGCAGGGCACACAGCTAACATGTGTCCCACTGTGGAAGGGATCCACTGAGCCGCTTGGTCAGGGCATTTAATTGTATGCCTTGCCGGACCATCGACCCGGCCCCCAGCCACATTGCAGAGTCCTGCATGCCGGGGGTGGGGCGGCCATGAACAGGAGGCTGGCAGCCATGAATGTCACTGTAGCACACCTGTCCACAGGTGTGAAGCTCTGTGGGTAGGTAACACACCTCCAGCATGTATTACCTGCCCACTGGTGTATGATACCCTTTATCATAAAAGAAATTGATCAGGCAGGTGAACTGGGAGTCTTATTACTTATGGGAGATGTATATATCAGTGACATTAAATGGTCAGAAAATATAGCACCTAGTAGAAGTGGAAAACAACTATTAGAAGTATGTACAATAAAGCATTTAAGACAAACATGTTAAAGAACCAACAAGGGAAATCATATTTTGGACCTAGTAATATGCTCAGAGCAGATTGCAATTGAAACTTGTAATGTGGGTGCTCCCTTTGGAAACAGTGACCATAAAATGGTAAACTTTACATTATGAATTTATACCCCTCAAATGTTACACAGAAATATATATATATATATATATAGATAGATGTATATTAAAGCTGACATTTGAACAAATAAAAAATAAACTAGACATTGTTAATTGGGAAAAAATGCTCCAAAATAAAACAACAGAAGAGATATGGCAGATAATCAAAGAAAACTTTCTAAATATAGCAAATGAAACCATACCTAAGATTAAGAAAATAAGAAAAACACTAAAAACCCTACATGGTTAAATAAAAAGCTAAAGAAATCACTTAAAAGAAAGAATAGATTATATAAATTACAAAAAACCATTAGGAACACAATCTTCAAAGGAGGCATTTCAAAGGGTGCAGCATAACTGTAAAATTCGGAAAGCAAAGAAAATTATGGAAATTAACCTAGCAAAAAAGTCGTCTAAAGATAACGAAGGAATTTTACTCCTACATAAACTCATTAAAGAAGCCACAATCACAAATAGGTCCAATTAAACACCTTAATGAAACAATCACAGAAAATAAAAAACTAGCAGAGGTTTTCAATACATATTTCTTTGAAGTATACAATAAGGACCCAATTCCAAAAACAAAAACTGACAACATACCATTTAAGGATGAAATAATTGTGACTGAAGACGAAATAATGAGAAAAATTAAACAACTCAAAATAAATTCTTCCCCAGGCCCAGATATAATATCCAAAAGACTGTTACAAATAATGGCTACTCACCTTATATTACCCCTCACAATTCTATTTGAGCAGTCACTAAAACATGTACTATACCAGCTGAATGGAAATCTGCACATGTAGTGCCAATTTTCATAAAAGGGGACAAATCATATTTACAGAATTACAGACCTATAAGTTTAACCTGTACGACATGTAAAATACTTGACTCAATATTCATCAAAGATAGGCTATTCCCAGTTCTCAACAACTGCTATCAAGACCAACAAGGATTCAAAAGGGGCAGAAACTGCATCACAAATCTTTTCTGCTTTTATGAGAGGATTAGTGAGTCTCTTGACAAAAAAAAAAAAAATCACGTGATGTAATATACTTGAATTTTGCCCAAGTGTTCGACCTTACGTCACATTGGGCTATCGTTACAAAACTTCAAAATATGGAAATTGATGTTAACATTGTCTTTTGGATACCAGAATGTTTTTTTTTTTTATTTTTTTATTTTATTAAACTCTAGGATTACAAATACCTTTGAGCAAGGACTGCTCATTTACAAAGATTCCACATCAGAGGATGATGGTAACATACATACAAAGGTAGACAATGATTTAGAAGAAGAAGAAGAAGAATCAGCATTTATATAGCGCTTTTCATACATCCAAAGCACTTTACAAGCAATGCTATACTGGTAGTGAAGTGACTGAATGTGTGGTGGCGGCCATATCACACATCATCACCCACACACAGCCTGGATAATTGCATGAACCGGTTTATGGGAAGGGGAATGTTGGCCAGGACACTGGGAATGTTCCCTACTCTTTGCGAAGAGTGCCCTGGGTTCTTTTACTTCCACCTGGGCACCCACCAGGACAACACCAGGATGGGTAGAAGGGACCTCGGTTTAACGTCTCATCCGAAGGACGGCACACCCCAGCAGTACAGCACCCCCCAATACTGCACTCAGATGCCAGTGATTTTTAGGTGCAAGTCCAATCCCAGTGTGGGACGAGAGCCCATGACCTTCTGGTCCAGAGGTGGATGTGCTACCAACTGAGCCACGCTGACACCAGTCTTTACAGTCTTAACACATTTTACAGTTATAGTCATAAGTGTAGGGAGAATTCAGAGGGCAGCTTAAATGAGGTCTCAGAGTAAAAGAAAACTATACAGGAAGGACAGTTGGGTGAGCAGGGTAGGAGGGGAATGGAAGAGGTGGGCAGGCTGAGGGCCTCTGTTAGAGTGATGGGTGGGTAGAAGTAGTGTAGGCAGAGTTAGGGATAAAGGGGCAGATGTCTGAAATGTGCAGTAGTGGAGGGAGGGGGTGTGAAAGATGGGGGAAGGGCAGGAGTGATGTAGTGGGGGACGTGAAAGGTGAGGGGGGGCTGAGGGGGCAGGAACAGCAGGTGCCATGGTGCAGGTGGTTAGCTGTTAATGGTTATAGGTCACAGGTCAGAAATGAACAGGTGGACAGAGAGCCAGTCACTTTAGGAGAAGCAGTCACATTGCGTGGTTGAGGTGAGGTAGAGTTGGAGATTCCTTTTGAAGGGTCCAAGCAAAGCAGAAGAAAGTGTTTCTTTGTTGAGGATGTTGTACCACTGAGGAGCCCTGTGCGTAAATGCCTGCTGGCCCATTGGCTTATAGATAGACACCAGAGAGTGGTAGTGAATGAAGACCTATCAGAGGAGGGTACAGTTATGAGCTGGGTCCCACAGGGGTCCAACTCAGGTCTAGTATTGTTTCAGACCTTTATTTCAGACTTAACACAAACATTTAACAACTGGACATCAAAGTATGCTGACGCTACCAGAACAGGTGGTCCCTCAAACACTGTAGGCAAAATTGCAGTTATCCAACAAGCTCTAGATATAATAGTTGCTTGGACGGAAAAACAGGGAATGAAATGAAATCAGGCCAAATGCTAAGTTATGCACTTACTTAAAAATAACCCTTTAAATAAATATTACATAAATGAGCTCCCTCTTCAAGAATTGAAAGGCTGTAGCCTGAGGTTCTATGGGGGGAGAATAGCTCCTCCCCCATCTCCTATGTAAACCTTCAGGCTACGCCTGCTCTGCTTAGAGTGAGTCACGTTCACGTGTGGCATTGCAGCATGGTCCTGTGGCTGCTCTCTGTTTTTTTCTCTGTTTCTGTTGGCTCCTGTTTCATCTCTTCCCTCACCTCTTTTGCTACTCTTGCCAGCTTCTGCCCCTGTTGTTTCTCCTGCTTCATCCCCCACCTTTTCCTCCATGTCTTGCCTTCATCCCTGCTCTTTGTGTTTTTCCTTCCCCTATACCTTATTTTGCTCTGTTTCCTCTTTGTTTTTTTTCCTCAAGCAGCCGCTCGGACCTTGCTGCCATCTGCTGTTGTTGGATTCTTTCCACTCGGCACCTCTACGATCAGCCTAGCTCTGCTCCAGCCAGTTACTTCAGCTCCATATCTGCTCTGGGTATCCCGTGATATTGGCGCTGGGTGAAGGGTGCCTGAAATAATAGAGACCCCTTCCCCAGCACATTGCAGGGATGGCCACAGGATGGTAAGGTGGCTGGATGGGGGTGAGTATAGAGACAGGATGTCACTATGCACGCTGGGGTGGGAGCAGACATGTACAATGAGGGGCAGGAGGGAAGTGAGTGGTGGTGCCACAGTGGGTTGCCAAGTCAAACCACTAGCATGGTGGGTGGGTTTCCAGCATCGGTCCACAGGGTACCAGGCTTGGGTCCGGGCGCTGGTGCATTTTTGTTGCGCCCATCCCAAACCTTTTTTTCTTTAAATGTTTTCACACACCCCCTGACATGCACCCCCTGGAGCTGAAAATCCTTTAGTAGGGGGTGTTAAGGGTGAAGCCCTCCGAGGGGGTGTGGGGGCACAGCCTCCCACAGAAAACATAAAAAAACTAAATTCCTGGTGCCATTTTGCTGTGCGCCGGGGTGTCAGAGAACTTAACCTATGATTGCAAGCTGCTTAACTAGTGGCATGTTCCTTGCAATGTTAATTTGCCTTGGCCTGACACACTTACTGCCCTAGCTGCATTCTGCTCGGACAGGCTGACCTACGTGCAGATCCAGCCTGTCTTGCTACCTGGTCCAATCTCTCCTGCTCGCTACACAGAGGCCTAGCTCTACTCATTTTACTATTCCTACCTCAGGCTGACCTATGTGAAGTCCAGCCAGTCCTGCTAGCCTATGTGGAGGCCTAACTTGCCTCACTCATTTCTACACTACTATGACAGACCTGCGTGTCAGTCCTGTCTTCTCGCTAGCCCATGTGGGGGCCTAGCTTGCTATTTATTTTGCTGCTTCTGAGCATCAGCTGCAGACTGATTAGGATTAGGTTCCTGCTGCGGCTGACCTTCATCCAGGCCTGCTCTACTGCATCGTTCTGTCATGCTTCTGCATTACCAGCCATCCTCTAGTTCTTTCAGCATGTGTTTCTCTGCCGGGACATCTGAGAAGTGTACCTCATTTCTTGGACATCTCATGATGATTTTATTTCTCTACAGCCTAGTTGGTTAAATAGCACTATTGCAAGCTTCCGTTTTATTGCTGTCTCACTCACAGCTTCCTAACTCGGATTATCTTCATCCTTTGTTCATACAGCACTAGATGGATCTCCATGTGCTGAATCTTCCTTTTCAGCGCTGTCTAAGTGCTCATCACCTTGGTCATAGAAACACAGATGTTGACAGCAGACAAGGACCACAAGGCCCATCCAGTCTACCCATTTTTTCTACCTTATGAATATGCCATAGGCCTGTACACTGTCAATGGTCTATCTATTCATACTCATCTTTATTGCTCCCTTATGCCTGTCCCATGCCTGTCTGAGGCCCTGCACTGTATTCATATCCACCACTTCCTGAGGTAGGCCTTTCCATGCATCCACCATTCTTTCTGTGAAAAAGAACTTCCTCACATTACCCCTTAATCGGCCTCCCTCTAATCTCATGTTGTGTCCTCTTGTCCTGCCATTTTTCTTATATTGAAACATGTTAGACTCTTTCACCTGGTTAATGCCCTTAAGATATTTGAATGTTTGGATCATATCACCTCTCTCCCTCCTTTGCTCTAGGGTATAGATATTGAGCTCCGTTAGTCTGTCCTCATTTGTTTTCTGATGTAGTCCCTGCACAATTTTGGTTGCCCTTCTCTGGACTTCCTCCATTTTGTTAATGTCCTTGTGCAGGTGCGGCCTCCAGTACTACGTGCAGTACTCCAGATGGGGCCTAACCAGTGTCTTGTAAAGAGGGATTATTATCTCCCTCTTATGACTTGTGATACCCCTACTAATGCATCCCAACATCCCTCTAGCCTTACCTACTGCTTTCATGGTCTGATTAGATGATTTCAGGTCATCTGTGATGATGATGATGCCCAAGTCTCTTTCATCCCTTGTGATTGCCAGAAACTCCCCTCCCAACCTTTAGATAGCATCAGGGTTTCTCTTCCCTATGTGCTTGATCTTACACTTCTTTGCATTAAACTCCAGTTGCCACTTTTCTGACCATTTTGCCAGTTTATCCAGATCTCTTCTTATTCTGACAACCCCATATGGATCAACTTCTCTACTGCAGATCTTGATGTCATCTGCAAACAGACAAACCTTACCCTTCAGTTCATCTGCAATGTCACTGATGAAGATATTGAAGAGGACGGACCCCAGGATTGATCCCTGAGGTACTCCACTTGTGACTTGTAGCTCTTCTAACTGTATACCATTTACCACCACTCACTGTTTTCTGCCTGTAGACCGGTTTGCCACCCAGTTGACCAACTTCTGACCCAGCCCAAGCCTACCCAGCTTATTAATCAATCTTCTATGTCGAACAGTATCGAAAGCTTTGCTGAAGTCAAGATCATCTAGATTAAGAACTTATCAAGATTGTTTAATTTTCATCCGCTTTTCCTCTTTAACTGTGCATAGGCAGTGTTTACCTTCTCTTCAGACTGGACCTAGTTTCTGCTCCCTGCTGCTTTGCTCACTGCCCAACTGATTCTGGATTACCCATCGTACATCTCTGGACATCATCTCTACGGGATCTTCGTCTGCCATAAGTCTTCATTTCAATGTCACTTGCTCATCTCTGAAATGTATACAACAGGATTGGGAACACTAGCATGATGTCTTGCCTTCAGTTGTAGTTATCCAGTACTGGGCATTTACCAGCCGCCTACCTTCCACCTGCTTGCACCCTACTTGCATTTGTCAAGGATGTCCCTGCTTGCTTAGCTGTGGACCTTACCTCTGCTTCTATTGACAAACTTACAGGACATTCATAATCAGTTCCACTTGATGTTTCTCGCCATGCTTGCTTCAGCTCGTTCTGGGTCTTACTGCTGCTGCCTTCTCCTGTCAGGATATCTGAGTCATGCTGTATTCTATCGTGCCATTCCTAGTATTTATAAGTTCTGGCCTCGGACTTTAACCTACTCCAGTGATATGAGGCTTATTATATTTGGGCAAGTTGACAATTCATCTGACTCAGTTTCCTCTTCAATACTGTTTTCTGCCATGCCTTGACCACCAGGGACTCGACATTGTACTGGACCTTGTTATGCCTAGCTTCATAATTTCACCTTGCAGTTTTGCTCATCTGGCCCTGGTTCATGTTCAAGCATACATCTACTGTATACCGCCCTCTACAGGGCTATATTGCTCAGCAAAACAGGAGGCTTCCTCTACTTACCTGCTTATTCTACGCAAACCTGCTTTGCCTGAAAAGGGGCACAGAGGTTTCTATCCACCTCGCCCACTAAGGGCAGGCTTCTGCTTGACTGACTCCTACTTGCCCTCAATGGGCTTATATGTTTCCAAACCTGCCTGGCCCTGGAAGGGGGCATGGAGGTTTCTATCCACCTCGCCCGCAAAGGGCAGACTTCTGCTCGACTTACTTCTACTCGCCTCAATGGTCGTAAACATCTACCATACACAGACCTGCCCCGCCCTGCAAGGGGGCATGGAGGTTCTTATGTTTACTCTAAAAACCTGCCTCTCCCCACAAAGGGGGCATGGAGGTTTCTATCCACCTTGCCCGTATGGGCTGGCTTCTGCTCAACTTATTCCTACTCACCCTCTACAGGCTCATATGTTTATTCATTAGAAACCTGCCTCACCCCACCAGGGGGCATGGAGGTTTCTGTCTGCCTCACTTTAAATGACCTGGCTTATGCCCAACTCGCCCTCATTGGGCATATATTGCCTACTTTACATTTTCATACTTTGCCCACACGGCGTCTGGAGGTTTCCATTCACTCAGCCCTCTTCCAGCATAGCAGCCTGCGCTCAGCTTACTCGCACTGCCACCAAGGGCCTAGTGCTTTACAATAATTTGCAAATCAGTGCACATGGACCAACTTTCTCCCCATTCTGCCACACAAGAAAATAGCTGTTTGCTCATAGTTCCTCCTTTGGGAAAGGAGTTCTTCACCTTCTGGATTGCTCTTCAACCAGTTCTACACTCACCCTTCTAAGATGTGATTATTCTCTCGACTGTTGATTGAATTTGCCTTGTATCAGACTTCTCACCTTGTATATTTATGGTTATTGGACTGTTCAAGTTCAAGTTTATTGACACATAAATGTATAAAATTCACATAATTTATGACATTCCATTATCTAAAAATACTTGCATCCGTAAGATTTATATTGATACACAAATCTATTGCACATAGCTCAAACGAATTTAAATTTTCTAGACTCTGCATACTGCAAGGAATTTTGCAATACCAAATATTACATTCATTTTCTGTAACTTTAACATTTCCGTCTGAGTTCCATCAATAACACCTGATTTCATGACACCAAAGAGCGGGGTCAGCCATTTACTTCTCTCTCTCTCTTTCTCCCAGTTTTTACAATTGTACATATCGTGTAACATCCTTGGGAGTAACTTATCTATACAGTTACAACTGTACCTCTTATTTTGACCTTAGCTTTGCTTAATATGCATAGTGTATATACCTAACATATCCAATCTAAATTTACATAAATTATTTCTGTGCTGGCTATTTTCACAATTCATAAGGTATATTTCTGTACCCCAGTGTTGTTTAGCTGCTGAATAGAAACCAAAATTATCAATTTCATGCATTTGTTTCAAATTCCCTGGTAATTGCAATGTCTTTTAATCTCAAAATAGCACTCTCCACATAGCGTGCAACATTACCCTCTGCTGATGTGGATAGAAGCTCCTCTAGTCCCTTACTTTTTAATTTCTTACTCAGTCTTGAGAACCAATTATTTTTTTACAGCTTTTGCTTGCTTTCTATTAATAAAATCTTACAACATAATTTTGGTAACCTAACTTCATTCATACCATTGATTTTACCTCAGTATTTAACTGACCTAATTTCCAATCTTGTGTTTATTAGGAGCATGCCAGTTTCCAACTGCAGAAATGTAGAAGAGCAGTCCCTAGGTAAATTTAAAATAAGTTTAAAAAATCTGTTTTGTGCTGCCTCAATATTATGTAAATTAACAGGGTATTTCCCCAAAATTTCACCGCCATACAGAAATTGACTAACTGTCTTAGTCTCAAATGTTGTTTTTAGTGCTTTAAAACTATTTCCTGCAAACTTATTTGCAAATGCCAAAATGGCACTAGTTGTTTTATATGAATTATTTTTTATTTCCCATATATGTGCATGCCAGGAATGCTTTCTTTCAAATATAACTCCAAGATATTTATATGACTGAACTACCTAAAATTTAGTACCATTTACTGTCCAGTGATTTATTTTATCATTTGTTTGTCCCAGTAACATAATGTTGGTCTTCCCTACATTCAATTCTAAATCCAAATCTTTTAGTGTTGACATTACATTAATAATCCGTCTTTTTAAACCTAATGGAGTTCTTGGTAATAACATTGCATCATCTGCATAGAGTAATAACTTTATTTCTTCCTTCTCAGTTACAGGTGCAAAAGCATCAATATCCATTAATCTGTTTATTAAGGTTTCTATGTACAAATTAAATAAAGTTGCAGCTAACAAGCACCCTTGTTTAACACCACTAGTAATATTTATTTTTTTGGTAAGAGCTCCATCTTTAGTATAGCGTACCATTGCTGTAGCATTAATATGTACATTTTTAAGAATATCAAGAAGATGACTATATCTATATCTATATATATATATATATATATATATATATATATATATATGTTGTTTCTTTAAAATTTCCCAGAGGGTAAACCTTTTAACTGAATAGAAGGCCGCTTTTATATCAATGAAACATTATGTATATAGGGCTCTTCTTCCGTTCTACGCAAAATGTCTATAATGTAGTTCAACATAAAGATTAGATCTAAGGTACTGCATTGTTTTCTAAAACCAAATTGCCATTTGGAGATCAATTTATTCTCCTCCACCCAAATATTTAGTTTATCTAAAATTAACCTAGTGTAAATTGTTTGCACTGTTGGAAGACGTGTAATGGGTCTATAATTTTTAGGGTCTTGTTTATCTGCACTCTTTAATAATGGTATAATCACCCCTTGATTCTAATCTTTGGTAGTATCAAACATTGACTTATTATATTAAAAATCAGCACCAAGGGCCTTGCCCAAAAATTGGGGTTATGAAGAAATACTTTAGCTGACATACCATCATGCCCTGCTGCTCTATTCCTCTTTTGGTCTAAGATGGCTGTTTTAACCTCTGCGACTGAAAACACGTAAGGACAAGTTATCTTATTTTCTGAAGATTATTCACAAACTTCTACACAATCTGCTTTTGGGTTACTATTATATATATTTTCAAAGAGTTTAACTAATGTACTTTCTGTTATCACACCGTGTAAGTTATATCTCACATCCTTCTCATCACATCCACAGGCAACAAGTGTCCAAAATGATTTTGTGTCCTTATTCCATATAACTTGTTGTAATTGAGACTATAAATCATATTTATACATTTTTTCCTTTAGTTGTTAATAATTTCTTATACTCTCTTTTCAAATTTTTCAAAGCACATAATACCAGTGGTGTCATCAATTTCGGTCTCAATTTTCCAACTTTCCTGATTTCTTTTTTCATTTTCCTACATTCATTGTCGAACCAAGGTTTAACAGTTCCAACATTATTATTATAAATTTGGCACTTTCCATTACATAAGTGACTACTACAATTCTCCATAAAATGATCAAACATTCTTAAAACATTATGGCAGTTCAGCTTATTTTTCTCATTTAAATCTAATAATGTTTTTAGATATCGATTACAATCTATTATTTTATCCACTGTTGACTTGGTGTACTCATTCCATCTAATTTTTTTACTATATTTTATACATACTGTGTGGTTGATCTCCATCACATGTTTCTTATTTCTCTTGAATATTGTACATACTATCTTACTTTTACATTCTATAGGAAAGTGGTCACTGCCTCATAATCTATGAATTTTACAAAATTCTACATTATGATATAGAGAAGCATCTACTACAAAATAATCTATTACACTACCCCATTGGCTGATGGAAATTTTATTTCACCCTCCCAATCATTCCTAGAATGACCGTTTAATAACCGTAAATTATCCTTTCCTAAAAATTGTATCAAAAGCTTGCCTTTACTTGTAACCTTTTTGTCCTTTGATTGTCTAATTGGAATATTAAAAACATCATATATTCCCCTCTCATTTTTTTGTACTTCTATCAGATTTCCTGTACATGCATTTGGATCACCAGCCAGAACAAGTTCAATACCTGGATATCGTACTCTGACAGAATCAATATCACCTTCTAATATCTTAAGTATTCTCCCCAAATCTTACTGTTTTACATGTGAAGGAATGTAGACATTGAAAAGTGAAATGCATTTGGTTTTAGTCTTCAAAATTACATATATATATAAAAATCATAATACAAACTCAATTCAATACTCCCAATATCAAGTGAACTGTCAATAAAGATGGCCAACCCTCCCTTATTCTGACCAAACCTACTTTGCTTAACAGCGGGGATGTTCCACATGTTATATCCCTCAATTAAGTAATTATCCAATCTACCCACCCAAGTTTCCTGAAATATTAAGATTGGAAATTTCATTAACCATTCTAAAGTTCCATTATCCTCTGTTTTTGATATCAGGCCTGCCACATTGCAGCTTAAAATGAATGGGTAACTTCCCCCCCAGATGAGTACTGTAACTCAATTAGAACTATCTTCAAGGGGTATTGTACTTGCCTGTGGGTCACTTAATGTTGTTATATTATCTATACTTAAAGAGCCCCCCTCACTAGCAGTAGTATCTAATTCCAATAACACACTATTATTTATCTATTCCCTAGTTTTTCCTAACTTGAATATAAATTGAAACTTCTGAGTCACCTTCTATACTAATTTCAGTTTCTGTTGGTTTCATGTAAGCCATAATTCTTGCTTGTTTAACCATTTTACCTTCTTTCTTCCTTTTCTTTCTTTTCCTTCCCCTGGCACCACGTCTTGCAGATCTCTTTTTTTCTTTTAGAGCTGCGGGCAACCCCTCTTCTCTAATTGTAGAATCCAGTGTTATTCCCAATACATGAAATTCTCTTTTTTCTTCCATCAAAGACAGCCTCAGGTCTGCTGTTCTCATTACCAAGCAGACCCATCCTTTAAAAGGGCTAGATTTATATCTGTATACGGATGCAATATCTTGCGATTCAAATTTATGACCCAAAACACCTTTTACTAAATTATGTATTATTTACTTCAGAGTATACTAATTTTCATTTCTTCCCTTTGGAACACCTTTTAGAAATACTGTTGGTAACATGTCTCCAACCCTAATCAACCTGTCTTTCTCATCTTTTTCAGCAGTTACATCTGTTTTTACCATCTTTACATTACTTTCTGTATTTTTGTTAATGTAACACCATTCTATACATGTGCCTCATTACCTATGGTAACCTTTTCTGTTATCTTTGCTTTTCTATTATCTAGTAACTTTTCTTTAGGGTTCTCCATTATAAACTTTTCCTGAGGTTTACCATGTTCCCTAATGTCTTTTATGTTCCTTCCTTAATAGTTGTTTTCTCAGATTTAACTCCTGAATTAAAAGGTCTATTTCCCTTGCTTCTTTATCAGCTATTTCATTTGTTATAGTTCTAACTGATTTTGGTTCTGATCTTTTAATTATCTTTGTTCCCCCTTTTTCTTTACATCTTGGCCCAGATATTCAGACTGCTCTGGGCAATGGCACAAGTGGGTGTGCAGCGCATCTGAGATGTATCGGGGCAAAGACAGGGAGCTATTCAAAGGTGATGCACCATGGCACATCACCTTTGAATATAGCACAGAATGCGCATGGTGCAAGTACATTGCGCTGGTGCATTCCCCAGACAGGGAGGACCGGGACTGCTCCAGCCCACCTGTAGTTATGCAGGGTGCATCACCCATGATATTCAGATGTGGGCATGCAAATGGGGCCATAATATATGCATGGTGCAAATGGGGCCATTTCCATATCATTATGGTCCCATTTGCATGTTTTGCGCAGGGCGTCCTGGTGAAATGTGCCTGGCGCTCTGTCTATCTGCTGTTGTTGGGTGTGGGTCCCTGTTGGGCTACTGTAACCCCCTGCCCTCCCATATACCCAATTGTGAGCTTTCATAATAGTAAATGTTAACCTGGTGGTCTAGTGGTTCCTACCCCATTTGCCCGATCACGGGCTGTTGTAATATGAAATATGACCTGGTGGTCCAGTGGTACCCCCCTCCCCACTCACCCACAGAGGACCCCAACCACCTAGCACCCCCCCCCATCATTGGTGGGCAGCAGCACCCCACCCGCATACGTCTTTCGGATGAGACATTAAACCGAGGTCTCATCTGCCTGGATCGGTGGTAGTTCAGGTGGATGTTAAATTTCCCATGGCACTTATAGAAAAGAGTTGGGGAATTTCCCCCGGTGTCTTGGCCAAATTTCCCTCATTCACTGAAAATACTACCAACAGCTTAATCTGGTTCAAAGTCAGTTGGCATGCATCTGTATCCCCCTCCCCCGGTCGTGTCTGAAAATAGGAAGGATTTCTCTAGTTCACTTACCCGGTCAACAAAAACTAAATAAATAAAATAAAAATAAATAAATAAATAAATAAATAAATAAATAAATAAATAAAAAAAATAAAAATACCACCTGGCCGTCCACCGAATGACAGTGTACAGTATGATCTGTATGCCAGCTGGTCCACAGTGTGGACCAATGGGCTTGCAGATCATATTGTACTACAGGACCAGATATGTGAATGAATGCGCTCATCTCACATATCTGGTCCTGAGTAGTACAGTATGGTTCAGAAGCCCATTGGTCCACCACTATGGACCAATAGGCATACAGATCATACTGCACACTGTCCTTCAGCAGGTGGTATGCAGGTGGGGTGCTGTCTCTCACTGATGATGGGGGGTGCTGGGTGGCCAGGGGTCCTCTGTGGGTGGGTGGGGGGTACCACTGGGCCCTCAGGTTAATATTTCATATTACACCAGCCCATGATCAGGCATACGGGGAGGGAACCACTAGACCACCAGGTTAATATTTCATATTACAACAGCCTGTGATCGAGCATATGGGGAGGGAACCACTAGATCACCAGGTTAATATTTCATATTACAACAGCCCATGATCAGGCATACAGGGAGGAAGGGGGGTCCACTTGACTACCAGAGAGGGTCTTGGTGCTTGTGGATGGTGTTCTTGCTGTACGGGTAGCCACCCACGGCTGGCAGCTGTTGTGTTGCACCTGGCAATACAGACAACCACCTGTGGGTGGCCAGTATTTGAGCCTTTTATTTTTGGCTCAACTTTGAGCATCAGTGTGTGGCACATGTAGGGGTTGCTCCAGCACATGTGCCGTTCATCCCAGGCTGAATACCGGGATGTGCCACATATGCATGGGCATGCCCCCTGCATGTGCACTGCATACATTTCCAATGCACCCCAGCACATCGGGAGTTGTCCCTTTGAATATCACGCCAGGGTGCATTGGGAGCTGCGCATGGTGCAACCTTGTTGCACCATGCATAACCCCTTTGAATATCTGGTCCCTTGTTTACACTTATTCCCTTGTTTTATATGTTTCAAATCATCAACCTTATTTTCCCTTTTTCATGATTCTGCCAATTTCTTTGATTGTCTTTATTTACATCTTTACCATCTTTTGTGATGAAGGTTCTTTTTTCTTGTGTATTGGGAATTTCCACAAAATATTATACAAATGATTTGAACAAAACACCTACTTCCACAAGCTGTGCATTACCAAAACAAATTTCTTTCTTAATTTCGTTAAGCTTACCAATGAGGTCATTTCCCCTTCTTGTGCTTCCAAATTATCATTGCTGGCCTCATAATCACCAGTGTCTGAGCTTAATTGACTCAATTGATGCTTCCCAGCTTCAGAACACATATGCCTTAATTAATTAATTGGATTCATTAGAATTTTTTTTTGCCCATGTTTCATATATGGTGTAATAAAGGAGTTATAATCCCTCAAATAGGATTCACTATTCACTTTCAGGACCAAATCTTTCACCCTGATACTCCCCATCCCTGACATTCTGGTAAATGTCCACAGCTGCTGTAACTTGAAACAGATACATTAGATACATTCCAACTTTTATCAGCATCACCTGCATCATCACCAATATTTCCAGCAATATCATTATCATTGTTGTCCCTGGATCCCCATCCAGGAATAAATCAGACCACTACTTGTTAAAGCTGGATGCTCTCTAGCAATATTTATTTATAACAAAGGTACAGTTTATTCATACATTTCATCCACTTTTAACCAATTCCAATATCTACAATTTGTACATAACAGTCCCATATCAACATCTAGGACATACAGTCCCATATTCACTCCCATGTGGCCTCTCCTTCTAGCTCTGCTCTTTTTCAGCCATTTCTTCTTGGGGTCTGGACACCGCAATCCACACCCCCCCTTATTGCCATAACCGGGTACCACCTTATCCGGACCACTTCCCCCCCACCAGGTGTGGACACGGTGATCCACCGCACTAGTTCTATGTCCCTCCCCTCCCTGTTACTCCTCGCCTGGGTTCTTTTTTCTTTTCCCAGCACATGGTGCCCCTCGCCTCCCTCTACCTGCCCCCCTTCCCCTCTTGCTCCCACCTTCCCTACTCTTCCTTGTCCTGTTCTTCCTTGTCTCAGATCCTGCCAGTGGGGCTCCACTCTAGCCCCAGCCGCCAGCTGCCCATACTCTTGACCTCCTGGCCTTGCCAGGCCCCTTGAGCTTACCACTCATGCCCCCACTGTGCAAGTGCCTACTCCTGTGTCATTCCTCCTTCTTGCAGGGAGGATGGGTGGGAACATTACAGTGAGAAGAGAGAGCTAGCTGTGGGCTACTTGCCTCTTTAAATAGCCCTTTAGGACCCCATATCAGGACCCCCTGGCCAATAGCCAAGCAAGCCCCAGACCTAGTCGTATGTCCCCTTGGTGATGTCATGTCCCTCCCCTTGTCCTGCAGACCCCTCCCTCCCTCCCCTCCATCCCCCTTTTACTCTCATTCCTAGCTTGTTTCCAGGGCAACCTGGCCTGCCTTTTAATGGAAAGCCCCATTGTCCCTGGATCCCCACCCAGGAATAAATCAGGCCACTGCTTGTTAAAGTTGGATGCTCGCTGGCAATATTTATAACAAAGGCACAGTTTATTCATACATTTCATCCGCTTTTAACCAATTCCAGTATTTACAATTTGTACATAACTGTACCATACCAACATCTAGGACATACAGTCCCATCTTTGCTCCCATGTGATCTCTTCTTCTAGCTCTGCTCTTCTTCAGCCATTTCTTCTCGGGGTCCGGACACCACGATCTGCCCCCCCCCATTACCATAACCGGGTACCACCTTACCCAGACCACTCCCCCCCACCAGGTGTGGACACGGTGATCCACCCCTAGTTCTATGTTCCTCCCCCATCCCACGTTACTCCTGCCTGGGTTATTTTGTCCCCAGCACATGGTGCTTACCCCCTGCCCCTCTACCTGGCCCCTTCCCTCTTGCTCCACTCCTCCACTGCCCCATCTCCCACTTGATGGAAGATGGGCTCCTCTTGGTTAGCCCTCACAGCCTTTTCTGATTAATGTCCCTAACTAGGGTCACTGAAGGGCCGAAGGAACAGCCCCATGCCGAACTTGGTCAGGTGAACCCTGTTGACCCAGTACACTGCCTCCTGTTCATACAAGATGTCCCTATGCTGAATGTGCACTCCCCCCATCTCAACCACCAACTTGGCTACCTTCCTGTTCAAATGCTTCTGCGCCACCTCTATTACCTTTGGTCCTTTCTCTCCCCTCCATACCCTCCGTGAGGTGATCTCTGACCAATCTATGACCACCACCACTGGCCACCAGCTCTTCACCCTCTCCAGATCTGCTATAATGTCCTAGCCACCAAGTTCTTACCCCCCAGATGTATGATGACACAATCCGGTCAGCCCCACTGTACCCGCAACTCTTCCAGCAGTGATAGCAACTGTGGCCACCTCATGCCTCTCAGGCCCCTCCATCGGACTCTGGTGTGCTCCATTCCCAGTCACAGCTGTGTCTCTATCCTTGTTGTGGCTGCAAACCTCTCCACCCAGTATATGAATGAGTGCCCCATGATCCAGACTTGTTGCTTGGAACCTGCTGCGGGGAGAGAAAAAAGGGGGACCCATTTGTCAGTGTTAATGCCTCACATATCTCTTGTAACAATTTGACATCCATCTCCCTAGTTGCTTGATCCCAACTTCCCCTGTCCTGGCTGATGCCACTTCTGTTGCCGCCTCAATCTGGAAGGAATGGGGAGTGAACTCTTAGTGGTTTTCTCTTGCAAACACCACTGCCTTTTTTAAAACCTCCCCTACTTGATACCCTGTCACTGGCGAGCCAACCCCAATGCATGAACCAGGCTCCCTTCATGTGTCCCCGCACCCTACTGTATTCTGTCATGGTCTGGACTGCACATGTTCCCCTTTCTGTCTGCCTGTGTATCTCTACTGTTGCACCCCTCCCCTTCAAGTCCATCTTGGACCTTTGGAGCAGTATGCTGACCCTATTCTCTTCCAACTTACCCCCAAAATCCTGCAGGCCCATCCCACCTGCCCCTTTCTGGGGAGCCACAATTTCCCCAATCCAAAACGCCCCTTTTGCCATGACTGTGAATATGGCCCGGAACAAACAGGCCTTGTTTGCTGACTGACAGACCTTGTCCAGGGCCTGTACCACCTTCAGTAGCAGGGTGCCCATTATGGGTCTCCTCCCATTCTGCCTCTTCCCTTGTCCCCTGTGCCACCCCATGACCATCCGCTTGATGGCCTGGCTGTTTGTGGTATCTGTGGTGTCTCACCATCCCACTCCTGGCAAGCCTAGCTGATACCTGCCAGCTGCACTCCCATGGTTGTATAGGCCATCCCTTCTTCCCATTATCCCACGATATATCTCATGATCTGTTCCTCCCCCACTGGCTCCTCTGTTTCCCAGCCTCCATATACCAGAAAAGCCTGGAAGCTCTCCCATGCCCCTTCGTAGGCCTTAGAAACATAGAAACATAGAATTTGATGGCAGATAAGGACCGCTTGGCCCACCTAGTCTGCCCATTTCCCTACCTAACGGATAACTGCAGATCCTAGTTAACCAGCAGCCTACTTCCTCCTACACCCCACTAGAATTGCCTTATGTCTGTCGCATGCATTATTTTTTGCCAATAATTCCGCTTTATTGGAAACACATGACAAGCATATGCACTGACACAAGACAACTGATAGTTTCATTTCAAACCTAAAACAAACTACCTCTTAAAAAAAACCCTACTTAAGACATAAAAGGAAAATAAGAAAATATAATCCTTCCTCCTCCCTCCCCGCAGCTATCCGTAGTGGACAACGAACATTAAGGATGTTAATATAGCTATTGCTGAGAGCTCAAAATGTGTTTAACTTGACAGGGGAAGAAGAAAACAAATGATCAAAAGACATAATGACATACCAGATATCAGCTACTTCATTTCAACCCACAAGGGATAGCCCTAAAAGAGTTATATAACAAAGCTGTCCAAGCCTGTTAAAACCCATATTTACCCTTCAATTGTAATAAAAACTATTCCAGCACTTATCAAATTTGTGGAGGGAATACGTAGACACATATACCACTTTCTCAGCATACAATGTATCCACGAACTCCTCCCACCACTCCTTAAAAGACGGAGTCCATACTTCACACCAGTGACGGAGTATCACTAACTTAGTAACCATTGCAATTAATGCCATTTGAATCTTCATAGCCTGGCATGGAATAGCATTATAATTCCCCACAATACACACTTCTGGTGTGAAGTATTTTGCTAAATCCCAAAGGGGTCTCACTCCCTGTTTAACCAACTCCCACAGCGATTTACTTTTAGGGCAAGTCCAAAGTTTGTGAAATGTAGTAGCCATTAAGTCATTACAGTTCAAACAAGTTGCAGAAAATTGGTTGTTACATCGATGCAATTTTACTGGCGACATATACATATTATGTAATATTCTAAATTGAATATCTCTTAACCTATCCTGTTTTAAAAAGGAGTAAATATTTGACCAGGTATCCTTCCAAATTTTCTCGTGCAGTCCAAGGATAGATTGGTCTTCAATAATAGAAGCACGGGATATATTAGCTTCTAGAATCTTATTAATGTAGTGGTAACTCTTAGAGATAAATCTGCCTGAAGGACATTGTCTAGCAAGAGTATCCCAGAAAACACCCACCTGGTCTGAACGGTAGCCTTTTTCAAACCATGATTGAATACAATTTCTTATTTGTACCAATCTAAATAGTGATTTTGTATTAACATTAAATTTTTCTTCCAAACTAGAAGAAGACAATAAAGAATTACCGCTATAAAATTCCGACACTCTCACTTTGGATGGACCAAATGCGAAGAAACTAGTTATTGGCCGGTTCCCAAGTAGGAGGTTGGGGTTCCTCAATAAAGGTTGAGTAATATCCCATCGTGGGTTTACTTTTAATAATACATAAAGTTGCTGAATAGCTCTAATGTCCCACCCCAATGGAGAGTGTCTTATTTTACCCGGAACTCTAGCCCAAGGGTAAATAACAAAGTTTCAGATCAATCTTATATTCTTTAATAAAAGATCTGTCCAGGTTTAGGCCTAATGAGGACTTATCAATTTTGTCTGTCCAGCAAACAGCCCTGGCTATATGAATAGCTAAATAATATCTAAAAAATCCGGTAGTTGTCTGCCTCCTACATTCCATTGCCTACAAAGTTTAGAATAGGCTCTCGAGGGGTTTGTTATCCCAAATAAACTTAGAACATATCCCAGTCAACTCCTTGAAAAACAATTTAGGAGATATATATTCAAGGTCTATAAGGGATAAAAGATTTTAGGTAGCACCACCATTTTAATAATATTACATCTTGCCGAAAAAGATAAAGGAAGTTTGTCCATCTTTCTAAATCTACTTTGATAGATTTAATAGTAGGCTTTAAGTTAAGTGAGCCAGATCCTCCATATTTTTAGAGATTTGGATGCCTAGATAGCTTAGAGAATTAAGCTGCCACTGCAGGCCCAATTCTGCACACTACCCTTTAGTTAGCTGCATTGATAGTGGGTAGAGTCTTTGATTTGATCAAATTTAATTTGAATCCAGAAAAGTCTCCGTATGATGCAATGAGATCTAGGGCCTCGGATTGACACTGTAGCATCATATGTATATAAGGTCATCTGCAAAGGCCGATAATTTGTGTTCCTTATCACCAATCCAGAGACCTCGAATACTAATATCGGCCTTAATCGCTCTAATTAGGGGTTCCAAATATAAATTAAAAAGATAAGGAGATAGGGGGCAACCTTTCCGGGTGCCCCTAGACAAGGAGAAAGATTCCAAAATCAAATTGTTACTTTGAATTCTGGCTGATGGACAGAAATAGAGAATTTGGATTAGACGAATAATCTCACTTGGAAGGCCAAATCTGGCTAAGACTTCAAACATGAACGTCCAATCCACCCTATCGAAAGCCTTCTCTGCATCTAATGATAAAAGGGAGGCTTCCGAATCCGAGTCCGTAGTCGTAGAAATCAAATAAAATAGTTTCCTAAAGTGGTCGGCTGCTGAACGGCCTTCTACGAAGCCAGCTTGTTCTGGGCTAATCAACTCTCTCCACACCTTCCTTAATCTAATGGCTAGGATTTTATGGAAAATTTTACATCGATATTTAACAACTAAATGGGTCTATAATTACCCACCTGATCAGTTGATTTGTCTGGTTTGGGCAATACAATTATCTTGGCTTCAAAAGGGAGTTCTCTTTGACTCCATGACAAGACCAATAACTGAACAGTTGGGTTAACAGAGGTGTTATCTCCTGTTTAAATAGTTTATAAAATAGGGTGTGTATCCATCGGGCCTGGTGCTTTATCTAACTTTAAGGAGTCAATGGCTGTTAAAACCTCCTTATGGGAAATAGGTATTTGTAAATGAAGTCTAGACTCCTGAGACAACTGTGGTAATGGTATTCCATCCAGGAATGCCTTCATTTTAGAGGCACCATGACTAGAATAGGGCTGACTAGTATACAGCTCCTTATAAAAATCTGTAAAAATCTGGAGGATTTTAGCTGGGTCTGTAACTAACTCATGAGTAACATTATGTCTCAGACTTGGTACCCACCTTGCTTCTGCCCTTTGCTTTAGCTGCCAAGCCAGTAGCTTCCCGGCTTTACTCCCTAAACCAGTATAGGCAGCTTTAATTTTCCCCATAGTATGTAATGTCTTCTCTTTTAAAGTGCCTGCGTACCAGGCCCTTAAAGTAGAGAGTTCCTGTGGCTGGGCTCCCGACCTTTTCTCCTCCTGAATTCCCTCCAGTAACTTAAGTCTGTCCAAACATTGTGAAAGTTCCTGATTTTGTTTCGCCTTCTTTAGAAGCAATCCTATTAACCCTCTCCAAACCGCTTAAGAGGGCCCATGATTGGTCAATGTTAGCAATAGATGACCAATTAATTTCAATCATGGTAGCATAAAAGAGGTGAAACGGAAACTGTTTGGGTGTCCTTAAATATTTTGTTATTTAAAGACCACTAATATGATCTTCTGGCTATAAGAGATGGGCTCCAACTTATTTGGACTGGGAATGATCCGAGATTACTCTAGGCAACAATATTACTTCGTAAGCTCTGCAATACACTGTTGGCTCACCATGAAGTAGTCAATCCGGGAGTAGGTTTTATGAACCGTGAATAAAAAAATACTCCTATTTAAGGGGTTACGGTCCCACGGGTCCTTAAGCCTAGAAAAGATGTACATTCGACTAACGCTTGCTGAGCTGGAGAGAAGTGCATTCTCCTATTTATAGATCTATCCAAACTGTCTAATTGGGCTAGGTTCCAGTCTCCACCCAGAATAATTGTCCTATCCTTGAAGGGAGATAAAATTACTGCCAAATTAGCAAAAAAAGAAGGTGTTTCCGTGTTAGGTCCATAAATAGATCCCACTAAGACATTCGCTCCTCCCAGAACTCCTGCGACTAATATATATCTCCCGTTTGGGTCAGAAATTACTTCTGAATGTGAGAAAGGAACCCCCCGGGCGATCAATATTGCCACACCACGGCTGGCTGAAGAATAACCAGCACCATATACCTGGCCAACCCATTTCTTCCTAAAACAAGTCAGAAGATTCAATGGTACATGAGTTTCCTGAATAAAAACCACGGCTGGATTATATCGAGCAAGATGATTCAAGACTAAGTGTTTTTTGCAATTATCTTTCCCCCCTTTAATGTTCCACGTTATAAGTTTAAGAATCGAGGATATCTTACAAATAACTCAGCTGATTCATAAAACGGATAGCTGCCCCACCCCCCACAAGATCCCCCAACATACAGAGTATAAGCTAACCCCCCTCTGAAACAACCCCCCCAAACTACGGACTAAATACATCCACACTGGCCCGAAGCCACCACCAAACTCTATGGTTCATAGTGCGCCATAGAGGTGGGGCCCACCGTCCCCGTATAACAATAGACGAACCCAAGCCTCTCTTAACTTATTAAGAGGCTACATCGTGTCTCCCCTCGCCTGAACCATTAAAAAAAAAAAAAAAAAATACAACAGGAATCTGGGTTATGTCACTATTATTTAGGCGAAAAAGGAGAATATAGGGAAAGAAAAAGAAGAAAAACTGGTATCGATAATAGTCCCTTTGGTGCATAGTCACAGTTGTCCACCTTAATGGCAACATAAAATAAAGTATTGGTGCTTTGGATAAAGGCACTCCGACCACTGGGCTGTAGTACGAGTAATGAGCCTTATAGATCAGGCTATCAAATGTTGCTCCTGGATAAACAATCGAGCAGAGAAGGAACCATCCAGTAACCAGGGAAATGAATGGTTTAATCACTCAGCCCTTTGAGAACAGGTTGGGCTTGTCGACTTGTAGAACTCTTAGAGCTCTTTTCAGCATATCAAAACGCCTGTCCCCTTCTTTGGTGCTAACTTCCAGCCTTGGGGGTACAGGATACGGTGACGGATGCCTGCTGCCCATAATTTCGCCGTGATGGGTTGGAAGGAGTTTCTAGCTTGTCGCGACTTCAATGATAAACTGCACTAGTCTTAGCTTCTTGCCCTCCAACTCCAGTACCCGAAACCTTTCTTTTTTTTATTATATGTCTCTGTCAAGGAAGTTAAGAAGTTTAAATATGATAGGCCTTGGCGGGCCGATGACTCAGGTCTAGCTCTCAGAGCTCGGTGCTCCTCGATCACATATTCAGATCCATTGGGTGAAGGCCTGCTATCTTTACCAGCAGCTTTTGTAAAATGTAAGTATATTAGGCCTTCTTCACCTTCGGCATTCAAGGAACACTAAATTGTTCCTCCGGCTCCTATTTTCCAAGTCGTCCAGCCGGTCTTCTAATCTAGTTAGTGATTTTTTAACCTCGGCTATTGCAGGCCCGGTTTTTTCCTGCGCTCTCTCCAGGGAAACAATCCAGCTTCTGTATGTCGGCAACCCGCCGCGTTAGCTGAATCAACGCCTGACTTAAACTCAGCAACATCTTCCACTAATTTAAGAGAGCTTCTTTAATTACTGCCAGATCATTGGAGATTTTGTTGGTGAAACCTCTTCCTCGCACGCCACGGAGAGGAGCTACGTCGCGGCCGCTTCGATTCCATTTCTTGCTCGCTGTGCTGCATTTCGTGCCTGGAAGCTTCAGGTCATTGTTAAATGCACTGTAGATCAATATTTAGGTGGTGCATACAAGGTGGCTACAGTAAACTAGATTTTGTGCACCTTTTATTTCCGACGGGAACGGGAGCCCTCAGCCGATGCTGCTACTCCTCCATTAGCGTCACGTGATCCCCCTGTCCCATGCATTCTTTAATTCCTCCACTGTTTTTGACTCTATGACCTCCTCAGAGAGGCTTTTCCATGCATCTACTACCCTCTCTGTGAAGAAATATCCTTACATTACCTCTGAGCCATCCCCCATCTTCAAATTATGCCCCTTGTTCTTGCACATCTCTTTTGAAAGATGCTAGCCTCTCGGACTTTGTTGATTCCCTTGAGGTATTTGAAAGTTTCTGTCATGTCCCCTCTCTCCCTCCTTTCTTCGAGGCTATACATCTTAAGCTCCTTTAGTCTTTCTTCATATGTCTTCTGGTGCAGACCCTGCACCATTTTGGATGCCCTCCTCTGGACAACCTCCACCCTGTCTTTGCAGAGATGGGGTCTCCAGAACTGTACACAGTACTCCAGATGTGGTCTTACCAACTGTCTGTACAGGGGGCCAATAACTTCTTGTTTTCTACTGGTGATGCCTCTCCTTATGCATCCCAGTATCCCCCCAGCCCTCTTTACTGCCTTCTCACATTGCTGGCCCACCTTTAGGTCATCTGATATGACTACCCCCAGGTCCCTTTCCATTTTTGTTGTTGTCAGTATCTCACCCCCCATTGTGTACTCTTGCCCTGGATTTTTGTTTCCCAGGTGCATTACTTTGCACTTCTTTGCATTGAATCTAAGCTGCCATACTTTTGACCATTCCTCCAACCTTGCAAGTCCTTTTCATCCTTTCCACCCCACTTTTATGATCAACCCTGTTGCAGATCTTTGTGTCATCTGCAAAGAGACATACCTTCCTCCAGTCCTCTCTGCAATGTCACTTATAAAGACATTAAAAGGACTGGCCCCAGTATTGAACCCCTGCAGTGACCCCACTAGTAGCCTCCTTTCACAGTGGACTCCATTTACTATTACCCATTGTGTCCTGTTGTCCAGCCAGTGTTTTACCCTGGCTACCACCCTGGGACCCACTCCCAGGCTGGCTAATTTGTTTATTAATCTTTTGTGTGGGACGGTTTCAAATGCCTTGCTAAAGTCGAGGTAGGCCATGTCCACTGCCCCTCCCTGGTCTACTACTTTTGTCACCCAGTCAAAGAAATCAATTAGATTTGTCTGACATGACCTTCCTGCTGTGAATCCATGCTGCCTTGGGTCCAGTGCCCCACTGGCCTCTAGGTACTCAACAAGTCTTTCCTTCAGAAGTGATTCCATCATTTTCCTTACCACTGAGGTCAAACTGACAGGTCTGTAGTTTCCTGCCTCTGTCTTGCTCCCACTTTTGTGAAGGGGAATCACATCCACCCTTCTCCAGTCCTCAGGTACAAACACCATCCTCCCATGATTTATTAAAAAAGGGTAGTCAGTGGTGTTACTAGTTCTTCCCTTAGTTCTTTTAGAATTCTGGGGTGAATCCCATCAGGCCCCATTGCTTTATCCACCTTCAGTTTTAAGAGTTCTTTCAGAACCCTTTCTTCTATGAAAGGACTAATATCAACCCCCCCGTACAGAGTGCTTATATTTACTGGATTAGGTCTCTCCTCCTGCTTTTTCATTGTGAATACTGAGCAGAAATATTCATTCAGTATCCCTGCTTTTTTCACTGTCGCTATCTGCCCAACCACCTTCCTCTTTATTCAGCCTCAGTATCCCTGCTTTTGTCTTTCTTTGCTCCCTAATGTACCTAGAAAAGGTTTTATCCCCCTTCTTAACCAAGTTAGCTATCTTTTCCTCAGTTTGGGCCTTTGCTTTTCTGACTGCCTTACCCACTTCCTTCTGCTTTAACTGGAACAGTTCTCTGTCCTGCTCCTTCTGTTTCCTTATACTTCCTGAATGCTATCTTTTTCTCCCTTACCTTCCCTGCCACTTCTTTTGAGAACCATAGTGTTTTCTCCTTTCTTTTTGATTTGTTTATTTGCTTCACACAAAGGCTTGTTGCCTCTGTGATGGCAGTTTTGATGTTTCCCCATTGTTGCTCCACCCCACCTTCTTGCCTGTTTGCTAGTGTTTCTCTGAGGCACTCTCCCATTTTGACAAAATCAGCCCTTCTGAAGTCCGGTATTTTCACTTTTGTGTGGCTTTACTCTATAGCTAAGTTTATTGTGAACCACACTGTTTGGTGGTTGCTTGTTCCCAGATGGCTACCCACTTCAAGATCAGAGATCCTCTCTCCTTCCCCATTTGAGAGTACCAGGTCTAAGATTGCTCCCTCCTGAGTGGGTTCCAAAACTAGCTGTCTGAGGCATGCCCCCTGTAGGGCATTGAGAATGGCCCTGCTCTTGGATCTAGCTGCAGCAAAGGTGCTCCGTTTAACATCTGGCATATTCAGGTCCCCCTTCAGCAATATCTCACCTTTCTGTGCCATCCCTAGGATGCTTTCTATATGTCTAGGTGTTTTCCAGTCTCTGTGTGGAATGTCTGAGTATTCTCCACCTAGTAACTCATAAATCTGACCAACTTATTAGAGGTGTTCACTATGTACTTATTGTATCATGCTGTATCAACTGTGGCCACTTACTATCTCTCTCGACCCACTATTGTCTAGCAAGCAGCACTAATGTTAGTGTTATCCCTACTATGTAATTTCAACTGTTTTTATACTGTCTTCAACTGTTATCCATGTTCCCCCCTCCCCCAGGATGCATCTGGAATTGAGCAGTAATCTGCTCAGCATGCCTTCCTGGTAAAATGTTTAAATAAATAAATTTTCTTGTCCATTTCTTCCCCCTGAGATGGGGGTCTATATACAAGCCCTGTGCTAATTGTGGAGCCATTTCCAGTCTCCAGGGTGACCCATAGTGCCTCCTCTCCTCCCTGTTTACACTTTAATTCTGTTGCTTTGATCCCTTCCCTTACATAGAGAGATACTCCTCCTCTTCATCTTCCCTTCCTGTCCCTCCTGTAGATTGTGTGCCCTAGTATGTTGACATCCCAGTCATGGTTCTCTGTGTACCATGTTTCTGTGACTGCCATGATATTCAGGCATCCGTCTTTCATCAAGACTGCCATTTTGGGGAGCTTTTTACCTAGACTATGGGCATTGGTATTCATTACCCTTCATTTTTTTCTGGCTTTATTTCTTTTTGCCCCATCCCTGTCCTTACTGCCTTTGTCTTTTTCTCCATTTACCCCTGCCTTTATCCCTATCGACTGCTCTATCTTGGTGTTTACCTCACTAACTATCCTGATTTGGGGGGGCGGCTAGGATTTCCTTCTCCTTTTCAGTGCCCCCCCCCTTGGCTAGTTTAAATGCTTGCCATTGGAGCATTTAAACCTATTACCTAGGATCCTGGTTCCCCTCCAGGATAGATGCAGATCATTGCGCTTGTATAGGCCTGCATCCCTCCAGGTGGAGCCCCAGTCCCCAATGAAGCCAAATCCCTGAGCTCTGCACCAGTTTTTCAACCAGCCATTGAATTCCATGGTGCAGAGTACCCTAGCCTCATCCATGCCATAGACAGGTAGCACTTCGGAGAAAGTTATCATGTGTGCTACTTGTCTAAGGTCCCTTCCCAACTTCACAAACTCCTGTTGCACTGCTCTGATCCCATTCTCAGCCAGGTCATTCATCCCTAGGTGGATAATGACATCCAGCTCACTCCCCATTGCAGCTGCTCCCATGATCCTGAGGATTCTTTTCCTGTCCTTCCAAGCCATGGCACTGGGCAGGCACCTTCCCTCCCTTTCCCTTCCCTCCCCCAGTTCTATCCCCTAACAATCAAGTCCCCTACCAGGAGTTGTTTCCTTCCCCTGTGGGGTCCTGTGCCACCCTCCTGTGGGTCTTCTTTGTGGAGGTTCCCAGCATCCTCCTTGGTCTCCACTGCAAGTGCCTCCATAGGTGAACCATGCTCTGCCAGAGTGGCGAATGAATTGCGGAGAAGCACAACTGGAGGTATACGCCTGTGTTCCACCACCCTCATCCTCCTTGAGCCCACCATGGTCCAACCACTCCTCTTTCTTGGCAACCTCTGAGGTTGTGGCAGTGGCCTAGCTGGTCCCTGGGTGGGGGAGCAGGTTTTCCTAATCATTGCCAGGTCAGCATGGAGACAAAGAACCTCCTTCCTCAGACCAGACAGGTGCCTGCAAATAGGGCAGCAACGCAGTTTCCAGAATGTCTCCTGGAAGACTGCTACTCCACAGCCAGTACATTGAACCACTCCCCGCATGTCTGTGTCCCTTCCTGTTACAGGTGCTTTTCTTTTTTGTTTTTTTTGTTCTTGTTTTAGTGTGTGCAAGCTTGTGAGTGTCTCTACCCCTATTCAGTGTTCTGTGCCTTTAAGGATATGAACAGGTGTATGTTGTTAGCAGTTTTGGGGAAGTGATGTCAGAACCCCTGCTATAGAGGAAGTTCAAAGTGTTGGCTGCCCATGAGCTCCTATACAGTGCATTGGTTGTTCTCCTCCAATATCCCACAACTAATCCAGTACCCTGGTTCAGGTAGGGGAGGCCTGGGGTGTCAGCTCCCGGAATCGGTCTATCTGCAAATGAGAGAGAAAGTCAGCCTAATCATTTGAATTCCCTCAATGTGCTGCGCCCTAAATGACAGGTTCAAGCACAGACCCAACAATACCAACCTCCTCAGCACCTGACCTACCGACTCTGTCTGGCTACTCTGTCTGTTAATCACCTCTACCACCCCCTTGTTGTTGCACCAGAAGGCGATGCACCACCCCGTAATTCACTTACCCCAAATCTCCAAAGCCACCCATATGGGCACTATCTCTAAAAACGTGATGTCCTTAGTCCATCCCCGCTCCTTCCACTGCTCTAGCCATACTTCACGCAACCCATTTCCCTTGGAAGTAGGCTCCCAACCTGAAACCCCCTGCTACATCCATACACAGCTCAAAGTCTGTGTTCCATGCCCACTCATCCTGCGAAAACATCACCCCCTTGTAGGACTCCAAGAAAACCTCCCACACCTGTAGGTCCTCCCTCACCCCTCTACTGATGTCCACACAGTAGTGGGGCTGCTTGGCCTTGTCTGTGACCCTGCCCAGCTGTCTCATCAAGGCCTACTTGTTCTTATGGCCTTGCAAGCAAAATTAAGGTGCCCCAGTCATTGCTGAATCTGTATCAGCGGCACCTTCCTCTTCCCCCCTACCAGCACCAGCAGCCCCCTCAGGTGGGACACTTTGTCACCCGCCAAGCAAAAACATTCCAATTCTGTGTCTATTTTGATCCCCAGGAATTCTAGACTGTGGGCCAGGCCCTCCATCTTCCCCACCACTAAGGGGATCCTGATAACCCGGCACATCTCCTGGAAATCCTGTATCTTCTGCTGGGCCTTGGCCTGGCTGTCGCCTATCAACAGGAAGTCATCCAGGTAGAGTACCACCCTTTTGTGCCTGTAACATGCCCTGAACACCCATTGCACCCATGAACTGAATGTCTCAAATGTTGAGCACACCACGGAGCACCCCATGGGCATGGCTTTGTCGAAGTACAGGCTGCCCTTGAACTGGAAGCCCAGCAGGTCCCAATCCTCTGGCTGAACCGGTAGAAGCCAGAAAGCTGACTCGATGTCTGTCTTTGCCAGCCAAGCCCCTTCTGCTGCCCCTATTAACTCTACTGCTTGATCCAGGGATGAATACGAGACCATGATCAGTTCCTCCGGGATCCCCGCGTTCACCGACCCCCCCCATCAAGGTATGAGAAATGGTGAATAAGCTGGAATTCCCCAGCCTGGTTTTTGGGCACCACCCCCAAAGGGGACACCTGGAAGTGCTTGCAGGGTGGTCCGGCCAGTGGTCCCTCCACCCTGCCTGCTCGGACTTCCTTCCCATTCTTCCTTCTCACCACCTCTTCTTTGCCCCTCACCGAGTCCAAATTATTGGCCCGCATCCACACTCGTGAACCCTCAAAACCCAATGGAAAACCCTTGCTAAAACCCATCCTTAGCCACTCTGCCCCCTCCTTTCTTAGGGTAGCCCTCTGTCCAGGCCTCCACCATGTCCAACTTAATGGGGGTACAGGCCAGGGTGTATCTCCAATGCCCTTCCCTCCCTCTTGTCTTAGTTCTGTCCAAAACCGGGGGTGTGTCTGCCCCTCCCTGGGCCTCCCCGTCCCCTCTCGACTCTCCCCACCCGAAAGAGCTCCTCCTGGGGCTGGCTGGCTGCCTCCTGGCCTTTGTCCCCATGTCTGCAGCCCATGGTAGCCCCTGCACCGCATGCAAGCATGTCAAACTTGCAACCTGGCCAGTTGCATATGCCCTGTTTTACACCCAGCATGTCTTGGCCCCGGACTGGAGCTATCCTCTTCCCTTGTTCCATTCTGTGCCCCCGCCTTACCGGACAGTGTCCTGACCCACAGCTCAGCATGGGTAGTGTCCCATCTCAGGTTACCCTTCATGGCTATCCAATGCCAGAATACCTCATCGTATTTTAGCCACCAGAACCCAAGCTTCACCCAGTATGCATCCCGAATAATTGCCATGTATGTCAGCAGTGGGATTGCCATGTCCGGCTGCTTCTCCAGTACCAGTGCACTGTAGATTATAAAACCTGACTGCTACATTTCTATGCACTTCCCCTTAAAGTGGGCTTCTTCTGCCTTGTGTCCTACCACCGCCAATGTCACCGCCATCTCCGACTTGCCCACCGACTCCCTCTGCTCATACTTTTGTATGGTCTTCTCATCTACCAGCCCAAAAATATCCACATACTGATCTTTCCATATCTTCTCCTTGATTGAGACCTGGACTTGGTCACCCAGGGTGAAGCCAGGTGGCCTGTCATATAATTTTTTCCCCATGCCCGTACTGCCCATGCCCTCTGCTCCTGTC
Source organism: Neoceratodus forsteri (assembly GCA_016271365.2). NCBI lineage: Eukaryota > Metazoa > Chordata > Ceratodontiformes > Ceratodontidae > Neoceratodus > Neoceratodus forsteri. Next base: position 1,056,410,597 of record CM057451.1, on the reverse strand, counting down.
TTGCCCCTATTCTTAATGGCTTTCAGGGCCCACTCCAGCTTCAAAACCCCATCCTCCCCATGCCCCCAACAATCCTTCCACATGCTCTTTTAAGTCTGCCTGGTTGTTCATGTCCACTCCATCCTTACCCCCATCCAATATAGGTCCTTCCAGGTCTGGTGTGGGCTCGCTATCCCCTCAGGGTGCTGTGGGTGGGCAGGACCCTATCTGCTTTGGTCTCTTGGGCCCCTTCCCAGTGCCAGGCCTCTCTTCTCTCTCTCTTTCCTTTTCCTCTGGGCCTCCTCATCTGCCTCTGTCCTCTGCGTGGCCTCCACCATCTGCTTCATCTGCACCATCAACTTTGCTGCCTCTGACATGTTCGCGCTTGACAATGGGGCTCTCTTGGGTGCCATTTTCAATGGGCCTCGTCTGCATAATAAAGCATAATTGTTGTAGCATTGCCATCATAAACCTTTCCTCAGCCCCCTTCCTGGCCCTGACTGTTCTGGTGATAGGCCTCATCCCGATTCCATGGCTCCTGCCCATGGGCCATCCCCCCCATGACCACGGCTCTGGTTTGCCTCCCTGATCCTTCTTCTGTCTTTTTTTTTTGGACCTCCCATTCTGGTCTCATCCTGCTTCTGACTGGCTACGCTGCCTGTCCCCAAGATTAATAATAATAATAATAATAATTTTATTTATAAGGCACCTTTCGATTGCCAAGGCACCGTACATAAATAACAAATCAGAACAATAAAAGAAAAAAATCATTAAAACATACAATTAAAACAAAACAGTCATTACAGTCAGTGTTCTAAAAATGCAGTTTCCCATAAAAAAGTCTTCAGACCTCTCTTAAAGCCCTCCACAGAAGTGCACTCCCACAACTGATGGGGTAGAGAGTTCCAAAGGGTGGGGGCTACATACGCAAATGCCCGAGCACCCGAACATTTCAAATTTACCTTTGGAACCTCTAGCAACTCCTCATTGGCTGAGCGGAGTGATCGATTCGGGTGATAAGGAACCAGAAGTTCTTTCAGATAGCCTTGGCCCATATTGTATAGAGCTTTGAAAGTCAGCAAGCCGACTTTAAAGGTGATCCACCACTGAATTGGCAGCAAGTGCAGTTCGTGCAGCACCGGAATAATGTGACAGGATCTGCTAGAACCCGTCAAAAGCCAGGCTGCAGTGTTCTGCACTAGCTGCAGGTGATGGATTTCAACCCCAGAAAGCCCTAGGTAAAGGGAGTTGCAATAATCCAAGTGCGAGGACACGAAGGCATGAACTAACGTTGGTAGGTCGGCAGACGGAACAAGATGCCGGATCCTGGCAATGTTCCTAAGATGGTAAAAGGAAGTCTTAATGACTGCCGACACCTGCGAGTGCAGTGTCAGGCCCATCGTCAAGAACCACTCCCAGGTTCCGCACCCGTTCAGAGGTCGGGAGAGAAACGCCTCCAAGAAAAATTCCAGAAGGCGCATTGACACCCGACTCCCCTATCCGACGACACGGATCCACAACCAGTACCTCAGTCTTATCAGAATTCAACCTCAGGCAACTAGAATTCATCCACTCCTGGATTTCAGTTAGACAGCTATTAAAGACCGAGTAAGATCCAATCTGGTCGGGAGCAAAAGAAAGGTAAAGCTGGGTATCATCTGCATAACAGTGAAACCTCAGCCCATACTTTCTTACAATGTCTCCGATGGATAGTATATACACCGCAGATAACATGGGTGACAATACTGAACCCTGGGGCACCCCACAAGACAAAGCAGTTGAATCTGAGGAAAAAAACCCAGACACAACTCTTTGTGATCTTCCAGTCAGGAATGGTGAGAACCATTTTAAGACAGTTCCAGATATTCCACAGAACAGTGTCAGGTGTTCTATCAACACCATGTGATCTACGGTGTCAAAGACTGAAGAAAGGTCAAGGAGAACCAGGATGGAACAACTCTTCCAATCTCTAGCCATCAAGAGATCATTGAGCAGCCGAACCAGCTCTGTCTTGGTACTACCTGTATGTCTTTTATGAAAATCGGACTGGAGGGATTCATAGACATCATGGATGGTCAAATGGTCTTCCAGTTGTGCAGCCACTACTTTCTCAATCTCCTTCTAAATAAAGGGAAGGTTAGAAATAGGTCTGTAGTTTTCCAGACAGTCATGGTCCACGGTAGCTTTCTTCAAGAGGGGTGTTGCTCCCTGCTCAGCTTCCTTGCATCCCCTCCATTTTACTTTCAGCCCCCAGAGACCCCTTGGCTATGCCGCTCGTCTGGGTCCTTAGTCTCCCTATGGCTTTATTGCTACATTGTCTGCCCCCAACTGCCCTACCCCATCCCATCCCCCTGCACCCCTGCCTTAGGAGCTGTCTCATGCCTAAACATGGTGGCCACCTCATGAACAGGACCCCTGTGGTCCTTGCTCCACTTCCAGGCCTCGGATGTAGGCCCCCGTTCCTCTTGCCTCGTGGATTCCATATTCCCCATCAGTTGGCCACATCGTGGCCCCCAACCCTTCTTTTTTCCTTCTTGCCCTTCATGGACCCCATCCATTGCCCTGTTCCTAGGATCCTGAGCTGCAATCCACAGGACCCTCGGCCCATGTCCAGCTGTGCCAGCACGCGCTAGCCCTAGTGTCGAGCCAGCCACCATGTTGTCACCCCCTTTGATCTTGCTGCTGCACCATCCACCCTCACAGCACTGTGATCAATGGCCTTCTGTCCCACAAGACCTGCTATGGCCACTTAGGCCACCAATCCTGTGCCTACACAGCGTAGCTCCCAGCAGCCCTCTGCCAAAATCACCGTTTCTTCCAATGTGCAAATACTGCATATGGTCAGTGAACCAACCAGGTTAGGAAATACTCTTGACCTTGTGCTGGCAAATGGGGACTTTGTGAGAGAACTTGCAGTGGAGGAACCGCTGTCAGGGAGTGACCACCACTCAGTATGGCTCACATTGGATATGGCAAGGAAGGAGTGGAATCGGGCACAAGAGTGCTGGACTTCAGGAGGGCCAACTTTGAGAAGATGAGGGAAGTGGTAAAAGGGTACCTGGCCAGAATTCAATCTAGTATGAGCACTAACCAGCGGTGGGAGCTCATAAAGCTGGGGATAGTGGAGACAACCAAAACCTCCTACAAGGCCTAGAGCAAGAAGGCTAGGGCTAAGAAACCGAGCTGGTTGAGCAAGCAGGTCATGGAAAAGGTAAGGAGAAAAAGAACTGCCTTTAGGAAGTACAAGAAAACAGGAAGGGGGAGGACAGGGAGGAGTACTTGACAGAATCGAAGGAGGTGACAAGGGAGTAAGAGGAGCCAAAGCATCTATGGAACTCAAGCTGGTGCAAGGCATTAAGAAGGGGGAGAAGGACTTCTTTAGGTATGTCAGGGAGAAATGGAGCTGTAAGGACCACATAGTAAGGATTAGGAAGGAGGGGGGTTGGGTGGAATCTGGCTGCGATAAGGCAGAAGCACTAGATGAGTATTTCTGCTCACTATTTACTAAAGGGAAGAGGGAGGTGACACCCAAGGGGGGAGAAATGGCAGAAATAGGGGGAAGGGGTGACAGATGGGGAAATCATGGAGGGAAGAGTTCGGGAGGGTTTGAAGGCACTGAGGGTGGACAAGGCACCAGGACCAGATGGCATCCACCCGAGGGTACTGAAGGAGCTGGCAGAGGTCCTTTCATTACCTTTGGCAGACCTATTTAATGCCTCACTACCTTCAAGTTGTGTACCTCAGGACTGGAGGATGGCTCATGTGGTGCCCCTCCACAAGAGTGGTTCCAAGGATGATCCGGGAAACTACAGACCAGTGAGCCTCACATCCATCATGGATAAGCTAATGGAGACTATCTTGAAGAAGAGGCTGGTGGCTCTCCTAGAGGCCAAAGGACTACAGGACAGCAGACAGCATGGCTTCATATGGGACAGATCCTGCCAAACCAACCTGGTGGAGTTCTATGACTGGGTAACTAGGCAACTGGACAGGAACCATGCAGTGGATGTCCTGGATCTGGACTTCAGTAAGGCATTCGACTCGGTGCTGCATGGAAGTTGGGAAGTAAGTTAGTAGGCACAGGGGTGGGTGCAAAGCTGGTGAGATGGGTAAGAAACTTGCTTCAGGGAAAGCAACATAGGGTGGTGGTGGGTGGGGAGCTCTCACACCCAAAGGTAGTGATAAGCGGTGTTCCACAGGGCTCAGGGTTGGGACCAGTGTTGTTTGGGATATTCATTGCAGACATATCATGGGACATCAAGAGCAAGATCAGTCTGTTTGCTGATGATACCAAGGTAGGAGCGGTGGGGGATGACCTAGGGGGATGGCAGGGGTTGCAGGATGATCTGGCAAATCTTGAAACCTGGTCAGACACCTGGCAACTGGGGTTTAATGCCAAAAAGTGCAAGGTGCTGCATTTTGGGATGAAGAATCCAAGGAGGAGTTACCAGCTGGGAGAAGTGCAGCTAGCCCAGACAGAGGAGGAGGAGGAGGAGAAGGATCTGGGGGTGCTCATTACAGGGTCAGTGAACAACTCGGCACAATGTAGGAAGGCAGCTGCAAAGGCCAACAAAATGCTGGATTGTATTGCAAGGGGTATATCCTCGAGGAGGGAGGAGGTGATTCTGCCTCTGTATAGGTCATTAGTTAGACCGCACCTGGAGTACTGCGTGCAGTACCGGTGCCTGTATCTGAAGAGGGACATTAAGTTACTGGAGGGGGTGCATCGCAGGGCAACAAAGATGATCAAGGGACTGGGGGACTTATATGAGAGGAGGTTGAGGGAGTTAAACATGTACTCACTGGAGGACAGGAGGGACGGGGGGACATGACTGAAACCTTTAAATACATGAAAGGAATAAACAAGACAGGTACAGAGGGGCTGTTCAAAGTAAGGGAGGGGAGGGACACCAGGGCCATGATATGAGACTGGAGGGAGGAAGGTTCAGGAGGGAGCTGAGGAGACACTTTTTTACAGAGAGAGTGGTGGCTGGGTGGAATGCGTTACCTGTAGAAGTGGTATCCAGTAGAACAGCGGACTGCTTCAAAAGGGGATGGGACAGGACAAGGGGGAGGGTTAATGACGGGGAAGGATGGAAGGGAGGGGCAGCTGCAGAATAAGGGGTGCTAGCTGCACATTCGAGCAGACTTGATTGACCTCTAGGCCTTTATCTGCTGGCAAATTTCATATGTTCATATGTTCATAATGTCTAGACCATCCTTGTCTGCCCTGTGATGTCATAAACTCCAGCCTTGCAGTCAATGCAGACACTGATTTTGGCCACCTAGGATGTCCCCCTACCCCCTCAGCATTGTCCAATCCACAGCCTGCTGCACAAGCAACCATGCTCTCGGCAGCCTAGGCTGTCAAACCTATGCCCTTTAGCATTGCTGCCTGAGGCCCGCTGCCCCTACTCAATGTACCCCTTCACAGCATTGTGTCCTAGGGCTGCTGCCCATGAACCTCCCTCTTGACCACCTAGTCTGTCAACCTATGTCCTTATGGCATTGCATCCCTGTGCCTGCTTCACCAAACAACCTTCTTGGCCTCCTAGGCTGACACCAATCCTATGTCCTCATGGCATTGCCACACAACCTGCAGCCCCCAGCCTTCTTGGCATCTTAGGCCATCCTCCACCACCACACGGCCTTATCCAGCCTCCGCCCCTTCCTCATCTCCTCATGAGCACTGTCGCCTTCTCTATCCTGTGGCATCCCCTTCCTTTGTCTGCCCTAGCAGTCCTGCCTCATGGCCCCTCGTGGCCTCCTATGCCACTTCTCCACAGATGCTTACTCTGCCCCTTGCTCCCCTCCACCTTTACTTTCCTCTTTCGTTTCCTTTTTTTTTTTAACCAAACCTTTCGCCTGCTTCTTGGTGCCTCTACGGGCTACAAACTGACCGCCTGCTTTCCTAAATCAACTTGGGACACTTGGCTGCATTCTCTGCTTGCTTCTACCAAATCTAATTTTTTTTTGAAACACCTGGCTCCTATCTCCTGGCACCTCCACCGGCTCCAACAAACCAGTAACTGCAGTTAAGCTCTTCCCAAACCTGAGCTAACTGGGGTGGGCATCGCTTCCAACATGTGGTTCTCCACACAAACCACCTATTTCCAATGCTTCCACACAGTGCTACATTTAAAATGCCCACAGCCATTAAATAAACCAGACCTTACAGCCAACCTGACACAGTCGATCTCACGATAAAAATCCACTTCCAGTCAGAAAGCCTCACCGAATACAGCAAGGCCCCATGCCTTAGTGCCTTACCTCAAATTTGCCAGTGATGTGCTGTAATTCAAGCAAAAATTTACAGCAAGAGAAAGGGATAGCTGTGGGCTACTTGCCCTTAAATAGCCCTTTAGGACCCCAAATGAGGACCCCCTTGGCCCTTCCCCTTGGCCAATAGCCAGCAAGTCCCAGGACCTGGTCGTATGACCCCTTGGTGATGTCATGCCCCCTCCTCTTTGTCCTGCAGACCTCAACCCCTTCTCCCCCCTCCCTCCCTCACCCTCTTTTACTCTCATTCCTGGATGGTTCCCAGGACAACCTGGTCTGTCTTTTAATGGCAAGCCACATTATCACTATCGGCCTCTTCAATCATAACTAATGAATCACTCAAGGACTTTGACTTCCTATTATTTTTTCCCATATTTTTATTTTTATCCAGCTTCTCCCTCATATTCTTTTCTGTACTTTTCTCTTTTATAATCTCCTCTTTATTTGGGATTCCTGTCATTTTAGACCTGTCCAGCTCAGAATGGTGTAACTCAGGGCCAAGCTCAGGACCCACAGAATCTTCTATACTCCTTAACAAGACACCTTCTTCAAAATTTCTAATTTCTTTCAATAAAGGATGCTCAGTTAGGCACGACTCACTATTCCTTAAATTAGGATCAAGTGATGAGGTTGCTCTTGAGAAAAAAAACTCTTTTCACCTTATTACTCAACACTATCTGGTCTAGAACAGGTCTCATAAAATTAGTTATTTACAAAATATCAGAGAGAATAGTGCTCTTTGGAACTTTTTTTTGACAAGTTAAATATATGTTCTAATTTCTCTTGTTTAATGGAGTTTTTTTTTACTATAGGTTTTCATCTTTTTGGCATTTCACTGGCCATTAGAACCCCAATCTCTAATAAATTATATTCAATGCTCTAAAATACTAATTAGGCTTCTGATTACTAAGTAAAAAGCAGAACAATAAAGTGACAATTAACAGTGCAGACACAATAGACGATATATCAGTAGAAACTTGTTGTAATGTCAAATGTTCCCCAGAAATGGATAATTCAGTACACTTAATCAATCAATCAATTCAAAGTAGATGGGCCCCAGCACCTCCACATATGGAAACACCAAAATATTAACAGTTAATAATTATAACTTTTTTCCAATGCGATTCTCCACTTTCTTTATATCTTCACTTCTTCACAAAAATTTCTTCCTGACATTGCAACTTTTATGCCTTTATATATTTCACTTTTCTTCCAGGCAAAAGTTATAAATAGTTCACCATTGGAAAAGTGTCAGGAAAAATTTAGTAATGTCCATGTTTTCTCCTTATACTCCTTATTTTTCTTGTGTTCGTATCAGTTAAAAAGCAATGATTCCTTAACAAATGATAGTTCTGCACACTGATTTGTGGATACTCTCCAATCACTAGTAAAGATAAAACAAGGATAAGAATATCACAAATGCCAGTGAGTTAAATACAAAAGAACTTCAAATCATCAGCAGCCACAAAAAATAATCTCAAGAGAAAAAAACACAGGGCAAATACTGTAGCTATGATTATAAAACTAAGCTATGAATAACAATATTGTAATTTAATCCCCCCAGCAGCTATTTATATTAACAGTGAAAAACTTACTAGTCTAGCTTTGAGTTCAACTTGGTAAGGCAATATGAAGCCACTGTGCAAAAAAAGTATCCGAGGGGAAGGCCAGGAACGTGCTCAACCGATGGCAGCACACAAAAACTTGCTGCATTTTATGCAGAGGCACTACCTTTCACAAATGGGCATCCATTCACAATATACCCCTCTTGAATAAAGTAGGAATTTAAGCACAGATAATAGCTTTAATTAGCAAAAACAGACAAAATAGAGCTGAAAAAAGTCCAAGAAAAGCTGACAACAAAACAGCTTAGTGAAAATGAAGCAGACTGCTCTTTTCTACAATTTAAAAGCTAAATATAAACCAAAGAGCAGGACGAACAGCAGACATCACTGCTCGTACCAACTCACAAGCATTCTGGGCATTCTGAGCAAGCTGGAGAAGAATTTAGCACATGCAACTTTTAAGCTAAGTCACAGCTAATCACGTGACTCAGACACACATAAAACCAAATGCTTGAATAAAAAATAAATAAAAAATGGTAAAAAAATTAAGAATATCCTCACTTACAAAATATTAAAAAGACTGAAGGAAACTCAAAGCTCAACAGACGATGCTCAAACCTAAAAAACACTAAGCACTGTATGTTTAAAAACTAATCAGCTAACAGCTGAGAGCTGTTACAAACTGTTACAATCTGTAACAAATTGTAGCAAAGCATTTTACTGAACTGAACTATAAAGTGCTATAGAGGCACATAAAACACTAAAACCACAAAATTAAAGTCACTGAAGATCACAGAAAATTGGCCCCAGTCAGTTTTTTCAGCCGTGTTTAAATACACAAAGTTCTCCAGCACAACTCCTTGGCTTTTCAGTTCTCCAGCATGCTGACACTCCGGTTCTCCAGTTTTCCACTCCCCGGTACTTGGAACCATCCTGCAGACCCTCAGACACTTGGCTGCTGTTCCGTGAAGGCTAAACATTTTCCTGGGGATTTTCTTATGCTCCAGCCACCAGACTCTAGTCTCCAAATTCCATGGCAAGATAACTCACACTAGGCTTATATCATGCTGCAAGCTTTTTCATTTAGGGCTTTCCGAAGGCCCCCCCAAGCTTCAGCAATCCAACCAGGCCCACCACCTGGGTTTTCCTCCTGGTGAAACAAAGGAGACGTGGAAAGCAAAACAAAAGGACAACAATAGGATGTACTGGTAAGACTACATAACAATTCAGGCAACAGTGGTTAACCTTTTATTTCCTTTAAATACAGCTTAGTAATCCTCCTTCAGAGCACTACTCCACAATGCTCAGAGTGCAACACCAGTCCTCTCTTTCCCCTTACAGTAGAAAGTGCAAACATTGAAGCACAACACTGGGAATTCGCTAACAGGATATGCTACCATCTTCTCACCAGACACTCAACATTAGTACTTGAATCCAGGATTGCCTGCTTACAATCAAATTCAAGATCTTCAATCAACTGGGTTTTGGATTAGATGACAACTTAATATTTGTTAATTTAGAATTACTCTCCTTTAGTATGCCCAGAGGACAGGCAGGTCGGTAGCCATGGGTCCTAAGAGGTTTCCCCCAAAGGGTTTTTTTCCTCTCCTGCATGCTACTGGTCACACTCTCTGGAGTTGGAGGAGGTAATCATATCAGTAATTACATTTCTTTTTTGGAGTCTTCGATCCTACTCATTTCATTTTCATTTCATTTTTATTTTTTATGCTTGTAAATCCAAATGAGTAAACTGCCCATTTTCACTGGAGACAAGTTTAACACTAAAAAACACACAAAAAATTAACAAACAAACATAACACAAACAAAACATTCAATCAATAAAATACAATACATAAAAATACGTCATGTTTCCAAAGATAACCACTGTTTTAACCGTGTCATAAAACCCTGACAGGAGTTATTATTAACAACTTCTGAAGATTTCATGTGAACCTGAAAAGAACTATTCTGAACAATTTCTAACAGAATTCTATTAAAAAAAACTAGGTGCTCTAAATAATAAGGATCTTTGCCAAAAGCAGTCTTAAAAAATGGTATTTTAAATTTCTAATTGTGCTGGGACCTAGTAAACAACGCATTAACTAATCTAGGAAACATTAAAGAAATAGAATAAGGAAAAAAATTACTTTTAACTTTAAATAAGAAAATGCCCATCTTATAAAGTACTCGATTTTCAAAAGATAAGGAAGATGACTGATTGTACGGATCACAGCAATGGGCTAGAAAGGGTAAATTTAGCCAAAACCTCAGAGCTGAATGGTAAATTACTTTAAAAAGGACTCAAAACATTAGTACAAGAGGATGTATAAATCAGTATGCCATAATCGAGTATGGAGAACAGAAAGCTATGAACTAAGAGCTTTCTGGATTCCAAAGTCAAAAAAGATTTAACTTGATAAAGTGTACCCAACCTCTAATGAAGAATTTTCCTAAGATTCTGAATGTGAGGTTCAAAAAAAATGTGTGTCCAACGTAATACCTAAGTATTTAAAAACAGATACATTTTCAATTATGTTTCCTGTCCTATCAGAAATTGGAAGCAAATCAATTAGTACATTTTTCTTCTTAGAAAACACCATTACTTTGGTTTTCTGGGATTCAAAACAAAGTGACTTATGGATAACCAATCCTGCAGGAAATTAAAATCAGTTTGAAGATAGGAAAGGGTGACCATGGGTCTGGGATCTGAACAAAAAATAACAGTGTCATCTGCGTAAAGAATCATTTTAGTTTTTGTACATATATCAGATACGGAATTCATAAATAAGGACAATATAAGTGATCCCAGAATTGAACCCTGGGGCACACCACCAACTAAGGGAAGAGAATGGGATAAAGATTAACCAATAATAGTTCTAAGTGATCTTTCACGCAAAAAGTTTTGATACCACATATTTACTTCATCAGAAAAATGAAGACCTTGAAGCACACCGGAAGAAGATCAAATTCAACCAAACTCAAGCTTCTTGGTGATGTCCATTTAACAGTGCCGCATATGAAAGTCCACTATCAAGTGCTCCATGGACACTGCCCGGGAACCCCACCAAGGCTGTTTCAGTTATATCCTGGCTTAAAGCCATGTTGGTTCTCTGATAACAAAGAATACCTCCAAGAAAATCCAAGGTTTGGTCCATGACAATCCTTTCCAGAATTTTTGAAATAGGCGATAAAAGGAAATAGGATGATAATTAGTAACTAAAGAAGGATTTCCATCCCTTAGGATACGTTTTATAACTGCTCGTTTCTAGCTACTTGGAAAAACATTATGATATAAGGAAAAGTTAAAGATATGAACTAATGGATAAACAAAACAATCAATACCCATTCTAATTATCCTAACATCAACACCATCCTGGCCCTGAAAAGGTTTTGGATTATTTTTCAAAAAGTATTTTTTTACTGAGGAAGGGGAAAGAGACTTAAAATAATACTTTGGATTAGTGTCATTATGAATATCATTATTATCAGATACATCATCCAAATCTATTGGCATTCTATAGGGGCCTAAATTCCCAAAATGACTATTGAAAATATTAGATACCCTAAGATGATCAGTTATACTTTGTCCATTATGATGAAGAATAGGAACGGAATCTACTTTACCCTGTCCCAAAATCTTTTTAGGATTGGCCCTGAAATTCCTTTGTTCATTTATACAATAAGCAACCCTCGCTTTCCTAATTTCAGATTTACACTTATTTCTAAGTGTCTTATACTCTTGAAGAGCAATCAGGGTTCTAGAAAGAGTATAAGATTTCCAACACTTGTCACATGTTCTCATTAAGTGAATGAGGTCCCTTGTAACCCATTCTTGTTTGGATGATCTAATTCTTATTTTCTTTAAGAGAGAGATTATATTTGCAATTGCATGATAAGCTATGCAAAAAAATTCCCACATTTCATCAGTGTTAGTGCTAATTACCAAAGGGGACCAGTCAATTTTATTATATAAATCTTGGATTCCTTGGGGGATAAACATAGCCAAATTTCGACATTCAGCCTATCTGGGAGGACATTTTAATAATTTTATGGACCACTCACATTTGACAGGACAATGGTCACTCATAGTGTCGGACATAACCTCAGATTTAAAAATTCTATCAACATGAGTGACAATGATGCAATCAAGGATGGTCCCTACACCTGTTTTATAATTGAGTCTGGTAGTTTCCTTAATTAATTGTGTTACACCCAGATTAACCAAAGTCTCTCTGATTCTACCCTTCAAACTTTTATCCCAACTGCAATTAAACTCACCAAGAGTAATCCATTCTCTGTTAGGGGGAAAAACTTCACGAAAAAGGGTCAATAAATCTAAACTATTTAAAATTTTACCTGGGGGAAAATAAACAGTACTAAGAGTCAAATGTTTACTTTGTCCAAAAATCTAGTCAATAGAAATCATATTACATCCAGAATTTGTCACAGAAAAGTCAGAAATAGTGTAATCAAATTTACAAAGAATATACATTACAACTCCACCTCCTCTTTTTCCTTCTCTGTTTTGTCTAACGAGATTATAATTAGGGAGATAAATCTCAGAGTCCTTAATACCATTATGCAACCATGTCTCAGATAAAGTAATAATATCAAAAGAATGATATTGGGACCAGGCCACAAACTGAGACCATTTAGATAACAAACTCTGTATGTTCAAATGAACAATTTTAAGAGTAGGAGAGACAGAACCCTTACTCAACTAGGCATCCTGCCAAAAGGTGGGATACAAAGAAAGGCCAAAACATCAAGGTCTAACAAGTTGCTACAATATATCATCTGTTCAAGTATCTAAGCACCAATCATATCCAATCCATTTCTTATGTACTACAACCACTGACCTATGTTCATATCCATGCTGATGTATCTAAGCACTAACCATGTCGTCCAACTCATACATACTGCAGGCACTGTCCTACCTACTGTTCTAGCTGCAATGTATCTGAACATGACCTATATCCTTCAGCTGTACTGTACATGGCACAAGCACTGAGCTATGAACCACACATAGAATCAAGTAATGAAAGAGATCTGTGCATTCAAATAACTGAAGACTTTAGTTCATCCAAACAGATAACAGAAGCTATAAGAAAAGCAAATAAAATGAGCTGGGCACTTGAAAGAAACATCTCCTCAGGGGATAAAGAAGTAATCATTAGGGCATATGTTCGCCCCCATCTTGAATTCACCTCCCAATTATGGAATCCCTTAAAAAAAGGAAATTAACAAAATGGAAAGAGTCCAGCATAGATTTACTAATTCCATTAATGGACTAGAGGGAAACTCTTATGAGGAGCATCTAAAGATATTAAATCTGATGTCACTATTAGACATGTATGTGGTGATATGATATTCATGTATGATTTCATGCAAGACCCTGCATGTTAAATTAATTGAATATCACATTTAAAGAGGGAATAATGGAGACCAGAGTACACCCATTGCAAATTAATAGAATTAAGTTTAGGGGTAATGATAGTAAGTAATTTTTACATCAAGGGTGGTTAATGCATTGAATGGTCTGCTAGTTGAGGTAGTAATTAGTAAATCTAAGACTGAAATCAAAAACAGATTAAATACTTATATTTTAAAAGGAGGGACAATAATGTACTTAAGATAGGTTCTATAGGATCAACAATAGGCATATGCTTTCTAGCTCCTATCAATCCATAGTATTAACCAAAGTAAAGTTACGAGTTACATGAGCTCCTCATTGAGCAGACTTGATAGATCATAAAGCATTCTTCTGCTGGCATATTTGTATGTCGATATGTTCACGTTTGTATGTTCAAGACAGTTTTTCATGTTTTTGTTTATAAACATTTTACATTGGCTTCAGCAAGTTTTTAAGGATGGAAGCTCTAGTAAGCAGCTAGTTATGTCAATGGCTCTAGTGAGCAGCTGATAAAACTGCTAGCCCTTGTGAACAGCCATTTGACTTGTGGTTTCATCAAGCAGTTTAGAAAGAGTTCTCCGGTGAACAGCTTAGATCAGTGGATCCAGTGTGCAGCTGAAGCCAGTGGCTCTGGTGACCAGAATAGGATGTTAACACCAGTGATCAGCTTAAGTCTGTGGCTGTAGTGAGTGTCTTAGATCCAGGGATCCTACAAGTCTAGAAAGGTTTGATTTAGTTTATTTAAATACACACCATACTGTCAGTTTATAACTCAAGTATTTATTTGTATTTGGTGCTTGTAGGTTAAGAAACGTTAAGAGTAAAAAGTCATAAATTTAGCAGTGGGCCAATCTTTTGACTTGGGTGATTTGGGAAAAGCTAGATGATTCATGACCTTAAAATGAGAGCAAGGATGAGGAAATGTTCCATAATTACAAGGTTCTTCGGCAGTTCCAGGCTCATGTTGTTTAGCGTTATCTGTTGTTGAAGACATTGCCCTAATAACTTTGCTTAAATTAAAGGTTAGCAAGAAATACTGTAGGTGGCAGAAGACTAAATTAAGTAGAATAAATTACCACACATGCCAGAGTAGTATAGACAGGTAAATGCTAAATATAGGAGTATAAGCTTTCTAGTTTGAAGCTACAGATATTAAGCTGTTAGGAAAATTTGGGCCCCACTGATGTAGAAAGTTAGGTAGAGTTCAGAATGGATGCTAGAGTGGCCAGTGAGATTGAGAATTGGTTTGTTAGTACTTGGTGTTTAGGTCCTTGTTCTTGAGGCTGAGGTTCAGGAACTGATAGGAGGAGGTTTGGCCATTGAATTGTTAGGCAGAAAGTCCATTAAGAGCAAAGTCAATTTATCCAGAAGACTGGCTTGACTGTAACCAGAATTGTAGAGCAGATTAATGCTCTTGAACTTTGTGTTTTGCACCTGTCTGTTATATAGTTTATTTTACACTGTGTCTGTCACTTCATTGTTTACTGTATTGTTTCACCTTGTAATCCTCCTTCTCTGAAATTATATCTAAAATAGAACTGGGCAAAAATGTATCCTCCTCCAGCAGAATTCTGGTACAATTACGTACAATTTTGCCAAAATAGAAATTTCAGAATTTTGGTCAAAATTAAAAAAATGTTTTTATCCTCATTGCAACAATTATGGTATGGTTAATGTACCAATGACCAGGAAAAACATACTATGTTTCAGGTCTCTGTTTCGAAAGGTGGCTGATTTACATGCCTCCAAATGTTTGTAAATATGAAAATTAACATTTTTGCAAGTATGTAAACTATGGAATTTTAAGTCCTTGTAACTTTAAAACTAGAGAACAGAATATCACCACTTGTATTAGGTTCATTGACCCTAAAAATGAGGCTGTGAGCCTGGCCCAATGGTCTAGCAGCAGTACGTTTCACTGCCATGCTGATGGCCCAGGCTCAGAAGCAAGCCCTGGAGGTCAAGGTGGGAGGCAGGCAATGACTGAGAAAGCTGTTCCTTGGCAGTACATCTTGGTTGGACACAGACGGCAGTGGGTTCTGCCAAAGCAGCAACCCCTGTAACTGGAAAAGGGAGCTTGATCCTGCTGCAGGGGAAGCTATGACTGTGCCAAGCTAACCAAGGCACCACCTCCTGCTGAGGGAGGTGGGAGGGAAAACAAAAGTGGTAGAAAAAAAAACAGTAGTCGTCTGAATGATGGCCATGCCCGATCTGCTCTAGGGGTATCCCTGTGAGCAATGTGTATCCCTGAGAGATAAGCTGCTGGCCAGGAGAAAAAGCAATATGGAAAAAAGAGGCTTTGTGTGTGTCAGCTATCTATTCTGTGGCTCAAAAGCTGACCAAGATATAAGTAGCCAAAGGTTCCAAAATAGCATCAGCAATTAAGCTGAATTTCATGAGCTTTTGTGAAATTTGGTGATACTTGCGTCAAAGCACTATCTATACATTTTAGACAACCATAAACTTCAGCCACCATTGTGGAGGAAGGTAAAGGCTGGGTAGACTAGCAAAAAGATAGCATTTATAGGAGGTTGTATAACAAATGTATAGTAGTGCCAAGTGTCAGGTCACTTTCTTGAGTGAATAACCATGAAGAACAGTCATGGAAATCACTGTGCACTAGCCTGTCTTCTTGCAATATGCCAGCTAACCATTAGAGTTCACTGAATACATGGCTTGTTGAGGCATATGCACAGCCAACATTATGAGTGCAATTTCCTTTGTCCACTGTAGTATATTATTATATTTCTTATTTGGTACCTGACTCCAATTCTTTGAAAATAGGCACATACCTAAAGGTTTTTTTAGAAAATGGGCTTTAAAATATAAGATATCTGACTGGCTGCCAGAGGTACATTAGCTTCCAGTGACAGCACGGGTAAAAACAAGTACTAGCCTATAATGCCCCTTCACCAACTCAAGTATCATAGTGCCAACCCTGCTTCCTGATTGGCCACAACTACCTCAAAGAATTTAAAATTACCACCAATTTTGTCTCTCACTTAGCGAGAGATCTTGCTCCTCAACACTGTCCAATTCATGCCTTCTGACTCACTCTCATACCTGTTTAGTACCTTAAAAAATAACTCCCCAACCTCCCAACTTTAACCCCAGTTAGCATTTTTTCCATGTTTTAGTTTTCTACTTGCCAGCATGCTGCTGCCGCTCTGGCTCTCTATCTCGCACACAAATTCCATTCTGCCGGCTCGGCTATCATCATCCAAACACACCAAAACAGTAAAGACCCATTCACAAATGAGATGTCTTCTGACAAAAGTAGTTTCTGGCCCCAAATAAAAAAGAATAACAGCACTCCAGATTAATACAAAAATAAATAATTCAAAGTGCTGCTCTCTCCGATCTTCACTTTCTGGCTCAACAAGGACATGTACCGGACTGTTCACAAAGGCACTGATCTGCTTGCAAATCCAGTCTGCCATCCACCACTAAGATAGTAACTTCTCTGTATCCTCCAAATTAGACAACCCCCCAAAAAACACAGAAAACATTTTTTTTAAGAAATTATAATGACAGGGAAAACAGTACTGGTCTGGAGTTGGCAGAATGGAAGGGGAGAGCAAAACAAGTGATTGGCTCAGTAAGGGGAGGCAGCAGGAGATGAAACACTACAAAAACAGAGGGACTACTTTACAATAAAAAGGCTTAAACATTAGTTTTACTGCATTTTTTTAAATTTATTTTAATTTTTATTAAATGCCATATAAAAATGTCTCAGGATGCCTATTTTCTAAGTGCAATTATACCCTCCGGGGTGGTCATTATGGGCAATACCAGACCTTCTAGGGGCTATAAGGCCCTCTGCTGTCCCTGGGTGGTCTGGTATTACCCAGTACCACCCACCCTGTGATTTATTATTGCTTGCATGTTAAATAAAATCTAAACTAACTAAACATGCACATGCAGTAGTGTTGTTGTACAATACCTCCTGCTGACTTATTAACAACTCTGTAGATAACTATGTGATTTTTTTTACATTTGGAAGCAGTAGCACCAAGTGACACCAAACATTACAACTAGTTGCAACTGAGGCCACTGTGACCAGAGTATCTGGATCGCTTTAGTCATTATGAAGAATGACGCTAGACAACACTGTTGCAGGAGGGCTGGAGGGGCATTGCATGGCTATGATACTAATGCAGGCAAGGTAATTTGACTGCCAGTAATACAAGTCAAATGATTGTGATCAATAGCCAATCCAAGGTGGACTAACAATCTCCAATGAGGGAGGGGTTATGGTCATGTCAATGAAAAGGGAAGTCAGAGATTTAAGCTATAAGATAGGGAGGTACCTAGTGCAGGCATCACCACTGGCTGATGTTAGATGCATGGGTTCACCAAGGGAAGGGCAACTGCATTGAGCAGCAAAAGAATAGTAGACCACTAGCTTGAGCAAGAAAGTGTACAGGGACAATTCTCACTTGAAAGCAGGATGAATGAGAATCACATCCTACAATATGGGCTGGCCTGAGCACTAAATATACTTAGAATTCTATAACTTAAAGGAACTAACAGAGACCTGATGAGGAAGAAAATGACTGGAGAATGAAGAAGGAGAAATTCTGTCTATTCATAAGGGATAGCTACTGCAGGAAAAGTATGGTAGGTGGTTCTTTTATGAAGTAAGCTTGTCTAAGACAAAGAGAAAATCAATGTGACTAGCAGTACCACAGAATCCATTTGTCAAGCTCAGAGAAAACAAAATGTGTGTGTGTGTGTGTGGGGGGGTGCAAAATACTAACCCAGAAAGGAACTAGAGGACTGCAAACAGCTCAGTACAGCCAAATGGATTCAGAAGTGATAAGTGGTTTGTAAAAGTTAAATTCCACAAGCAGAATTTTAGTGGCTTTACCTATTCTTGTCCATGAATTTATGAGCATATTTTGCCAATGAGTAATATTTAACATTTTCACAACAAATTTAAACATACTAAACCACATTTATCTGAAATTATCCAGAATTATCCTTTATTATATTCTAGAACCTATTTACGTTGGGTGTGCATCTCAAATTTTTGGTGTATATCTGCAATAGCAGCGGACCTACAAACATCCAAAGATTTGAAAATGTTCACATAATTTGACAAATAATTAAATTGTGAGAGTATGAACTCCTATAACTTTTAATTTATGTAACCAACTAACTTCCCTATTCAGTAGTTTATATGCCTCCTCCAAGAAAGTATTGGTATTCATTTTCAGTTATATAGCTCTTAGGGTGGTGAAGTTGTAAGCATAGAAATAGTTTCAGAAATGTTTATGTAAATAATACATTTCCAGACCTTGAATCTCTATAAATTCCATAGCCACAGGGAGTAATTGTTGGAGTCTGTCCTTCCACATTTAACAAAAGAAAAAAAAATTAACTTCGAAATTTGAAATGCTGAAGGAGTGGGATCTTTTTCTCAAAGAGGTGGTGAGTGCCCTATTTTAAGCTTCTCTCCAAGTTCCACACTCCTCATTCAAATGTCAAGAAGCTTAGCATTGCTTTAGAGCATCTTCCCAAAAGTACAAATTCCATGTTGCAAGTCTCTAGCTGTAAGAATGATCAAGGTACAACTAATTAAACTAGCTTTGAAAATTCTGCAAAATTTCAAGACATTTGCAGAATTTTGTGAAAATTATGAAAAAGGACAATTTGCTGATTTTGCACAGCCCTGATCCTTAACTCAGATCAGTTACAATGCATCTCTCCACTGGTCATCTATTTTTAAATAAATTAGAAGCAGCTCTTCTGGTAATAGTAAAAGGCTTCAGATTAGAATGTTGCCTATGGCATGATGTGATGACTTGTGCAAGGGAGAGTTTGCCCTTTATAGGGCTTTGACAAGCACTGTGACTGTTAATGTTTTCTGTGTCCCGAAAGTTGGTAGTGCTTTACAATGGTGGTGTTACATATCCTGTTGGTAGCTTTTACCAAAAGAGGCTATGAGCATATTGTCCAAACACAGAATCTTCCAGTAACTTCAGGGTATGTGGCCCATAGTGATGACTTGGCCACAGAACTCAGCAGTGTGTTGTTTGATTAGTAATGGTATCAAGCATAGGCAGAGGAGTTGGGAGTCAGAGGGGTCAGCAGACCCCTCACTTTGTCATCTAGGGTGTCAGCCAATGTCTTTTGACCCCCCAAATTTCAATCAGTGGAGCAATATTAATTTAGGAGTAATAGGGCTGGTGTACATTCCCTGAGGACATCAGTAAATCTGCTTTTAAACTTTTTGTACTCAGTGTGTAAAGAGAATTCAGACAACAAAGCATATTTTTGAGAAAACCTTTATATTAAATTTGGGTTTACAAATGAGTGGGTGCACTGTATAGTTATTTGGACTTCATTTTTCATATTAAATCTGTCTATATTTGTAAATTCTGACCCTGTCCTTCTGTGATCATCACATATAATCTTTTTATTACTGTGAATCAACTATAGAAACATAGAAACATAGACTGTGATGGCAGATAAGGACCGCTAGGCCCATCTAGTCTGCCCATTTCCCTACCTACAGGATAGGCCGCAGATCCTAGTTAACCAACAGCCTATATCTTCCTGCACCCCACAAGAATTGCCTTATGTCTGTCCCATGCATTCTTGAATTCTCCCACAGTTTTAGACCCCACAACTTCTCAGGAAGGCTGTTCCATGCATCCACTACCCTCTCTGTGAAATAATACTTCTCTACATTGCCCCTGAACCACCTCCTTCTATCTTTTAAATTGTGTCCCCTGTTCTTGCAAGTCTCTTTTTCTGAAAGATGCTACCCTCTTGGACTTTGTTGATTCCTTGAGGTACTTGAAAGTTTCTATCATGTCCCTCCTCTCCCTTCTTTCCTCAAGGGTATACATATTAAGCTCCTTTAGTCTCTCCTCATACGGCTTCTCTGCAGACCCTGCACCATTTTACTTGCCCTCCTCTGGACTGCCTCTATCCTGTCTATGTCCTTCTGGAGATGGGGTATCCAGAACTGGACACAGTATTCCAGATGGGTCGCACCAACTGTCTGTACAGAGGATAACAACTCCTGTTTTCTGCTGCTGATGCCTCTCCCTATACATCCCAGTATACCCCCGCCCTCCTACTGCCTTCTCACATTGCTTGCCAACCTTAAGGTCATCTGATATGATTACCCCCAGGTCCTTTCCTGTTTTGTTGTTGTTACTACCTCCCACCCATTGTGTATTCTTTCCTGGGTTCTTGTTTCCCAGGTGCATTATTTTCACTTTTGCATTGAATCCTAGCTGCCATACATCTGACCATTCCTCCAACCTTGCCAAGTCCCTTTTCATCCTTTCCACACCTCCTTGTGTATCAACCCTGTTGCAGATCTTGTGTCATCTGCAAAAGGCATACTTTTCCTTCCAGTTCCTCTGCAATGTCACTGATGAAGACATTAAAAGGACTGGACCCAATACTGAACCCTGCAGTACCCCACTAGTAACCGCCTTTTCTTCAGAGTGGACTCTATTTATAATTACCTTCTGTGTCCTGTTGTCCAGCCAATGTTTTACTAGGCTACCACCCTGGGACCCACTCCCAGGCTGGTTAATTTGACTATCAATCTTTTGTGGGACTGTGTCAAATGCCTTGCTAAAGTCTAGGTAGGCCATGTCCACAGCCCCTCCCTGGTCTACTACTTTGGTCCAAAGAAATCTATTAGATTCTTCTGACATGATCTTCCCGCTGTGAACCCATGCTGCCTTGGATCCTGTGCTCCACTGACCTCTAGGTACTCAACTATTCTTTCCTTCAGAAGTCCATCACTTTCCCTACCACAGAGGTCAGACTGACAGGTCTGTAGTTTCCTGCCTCTGTCTTGGTCCCACTTTTGTGAGGGGAATCACATCCACCTTCCTCCAGTCCTCGGGTACCACACCATCCTCCCATGATTTATTAAAAGAGTAGCCAGTGGTTTCACTAGTTCCTTCCTTAATTTTTTTAGAATTCTGGGGTGAATTCCATCAGGACCCATTGCTTTGTCCACCTTCAGTTTTAGGAGTTCTTGTGAACCTTTCTTCTATGAAAGGACTGGATTGACCCTCTATCAGGAGTGCTTCTGTTAATTGGATTAGGCACTTCCCTTCTCTTTGTGAATACTGAGCAGAAATATTCGTTCAGTATTCCTGCTTTTCACTGTCCCTCTGCCCACCCACCATTCATTCTATTCAGCCTCACTATCCCTCCTTTGTCTTTCTCGTGCTGAGTGTACCTATAAAGGTTTATCCCCTTCTTAACTGGGTTGGCTATCTTTTCCTCAGTTTGGGCCTTTGCTATTCTGACTTCCCTCCCTGCTTCTTTCTGCCTTAACTGGTACAGCTCTCTGTCCTGCTCCTTCTGTGTTTCTTATACTTCCGGAATGCTATCTTTTCTTCCTGACTTTCACAGCCACCTCTTGAGAACCATAGTGGCTTTTTCTTTCATTTTGATTTGTTTATTTGCTTCACACAAAGGCTTGTTGCCTCTGTGATGGCAGTTTGATAATTCCCCATTGTTGCTCCACACCTCCTTCTAGCCTGTTTGCTAGTGCTTTTCTGAGGCACTCTCCATCTTGCCAAAGTCAGCCCTCCTAAGTCCAGTACCCTCACTTTGTAGTGGCTTGACTCTGTAGCTGAGTTTAACATGAACCACACTGTTTGATGGTCACTTGTCCCCAGATGGCAACCTACTTCTAGATCCGAGATCCTCTCACTGCCCCTGTTTGAGAGTGCAAGGTCTAAGATTGCTCCCTCATGAGTGGGTTCCGAAACTAGCTGTCTAATGCCTGCCACCTGTAGGGCGTCAAGAATGGCCCTGCTGTTGGATGTGGCTGCAGCAAATGTGCTCCAGTTAACATCTGGCATATTCAGGTCTCCCATCAACAGTACCTCTCCTTTCTCTGCCATTCTAAGAATGCCTTCCATCATATCCTTGTCCATTCCTTCCCTGACATGGGGGGTCTGTACACAACCCTGTAGCGGATTGTGGTGCCCTTTCCAGTCTCCAAGGTGACCCACAGTGCATCCTCTCCTCCTGTTTACTCTTTGTTCAGTTGCTTTTATCCCTTCCTTTACATAGAGAGCTACCTCCCCTCTTCTCCCTGCCTGTCTCTCCTGTAGGTTATGTACCCTGGTATGTTAACATCCCAGTCATGGTTCTCTGTGTACCATGTTTCTGTGACTGCTATGATATCCAGGCATCCCTCTTCCATTAAGGCCACCAGCCCAGGGAGCTTGTTGCCCAGACTACGGGCATTGGTACTCATTACCCTCCATTTCCTGATGGCCTTACCCCCTTTTGCCCCATCCCTGTCCTTCTTGCCTTTGTCACTTTCTCCATTTACCCTGCCCTTCTCCCTATCGACACCTCCATGTTAGTGTTTGCCACACTTACTACTGTGATTGTTTGGGGGCTAGGATTTTCTGCTCCTTTCAGTGCCTCCCCTTGGCTAGTTTAAAAGCTTGCCAATGAAGCATTTAAACCTATCACCTAGGATCCTGGTTCCCCTCCCGGACAGATGCAGCCCATCTTGCCAGTATAGGCTTGCATCACTCCAGGTGGACCCCCAGTCCCCAATGAAGCCAAATCCCTGAGCTCCACACCAGTTTTTCAACCACTGATTGAATCCCATGATACGGAACACCCTAGCCTCTCCTATGCCATAGATGGGTAGCACCTCCGAGAAGGTTACCATGCGTGCTGCATTTGACTAAGGCCCTCCCAATTCCACAAACCTTCCTGCACTTCTCTAATCCTTTCTTAGCCAGGTCATTTGGTCCCTAGGTGGACAATGACATCCAACTCCCTCCCTGTGCAGCTGCTCACGCAATCCTGAGATTCGCCCTGTCCTCCAAGCCGTGGCACCAGGCAGGCATCTTACCTCTCTCCCTTCCTTGCCCAGTTCTACCTTCCTAATGGAGTCCCCACCAGGAGTTGTTTCCTTCCCGCAGGGTCCCCTGCCACCTCCTGTGGGTCCTTGTGGAGGTTCCCAGCATCCTCCTTGGTCTCCATCAGGTGCCTCCATAGAGAACCACACTTTGCCAGAATGGCATAGGAATTGTGGAGAGGTACAACTGGAGGATGTGCCTCTGTTCCACCACCCTCACCCTCCCTGAACCCACTGTGGTCCAACCGCTCCTCTTTCTTGGCAACCTCTGAGGCAACGGCAGTGGCACTGGTGGTCCCTGGATGGAAGAGGAGGTCCCACAAATCCTGGCCAACTCAGCCTGGAGATGAGCAACCTCCTCCCTCAGCCCAGAGAGGTGCCTGCAGATGGGACAACACCACATCCTCCAGAATATCTCCCAGAAGACTGCTGCTCCACAGCCACTGCACTGCACCACTCCAATCATGTCTTATTTCTGACCCCTTAACTGTTTGCAATCCTTACTCTTTCGTCTGTTTTTTCTCTCTCCTTACTTTCTGCCTGTGTGCCTTTAAGCTCCTGATTGTCCTGTTCTGAGACAAGAATATCCTATATTTCTCAGTAGACCACTTACTTGTTCAGAGGCAGACCTCCAGCAGCTAGAGGGGCCGGAGAGCTACTCTTGCCCTTCTAGGATGGTGGGTCCTTGGTGGTTCTGTGATCACTCACTTCCTGCCCCTAAACAGGAAGTTCCTGTTATCAGTCAAATCATGTGCCTATAAAATAGAACTAGCTTTGGGTGGGGGCGTGGAGGGAGTGAAGAGGCAATGTAGTCCCAGTAGAGAAGTTCAGTCACACAGCAGTCCTTTCTCTTGGTGTCTTCTGCCAAGCTATTAGCAGAATCTTTCTAAGGCAGTCTTTAAATGTAGCTTCCTTCTAGCTAAGCCACTCCCCCTACTTACCAGATCATTCTACAAGTAATTTAAACCTCACAGCAGTTAAGTCCCTTCAGTCACCTGAGATTTACACCTAGATGACTTTTCAGTTACCCATTCAGTTCAGTTAACCCAAACACACACTTTTTTTTTTGTTTCGTATGTTAGTTTTTTACCCTAAATTAAAGGTCCAAATACAAAAGTTCTTCTACTTTAGTCCCAGCAGAGAAGTTCAGTCACACAGCAGTCCTTTCTCTTGGTGTCTTCTGCCAAGCTATAGATTATTCATATCAATTTGTGGATTATTCTGGATTCTAATATATCCGGTAGGTCAACAGAAGTATATTCAAGAAAGTAATTATTTTTACTGTGCCCAGGGCTGAGGTGTTGCATTGATCCATCCCCTGTCCTATACAGTTCTGCCCCCCTCCCACTTTTTTCTATGTTCCACCACCACTGGTGTCATGAAGAGATGAGTATGAAACCCTGGTAAGTTTGCTGGCAGTGTCTGCCACAGTGACAGTGGGACGTATAGCCTGTGTGTGGCAAAGGAGGCAGCCTGGCTGCTGGAAGACACATTTGATGCCTTGGAGGGCTGAATCTTTGGATCCAAACAGTAAGGAACCCATGTCCAGAGGTAGCAGGGTGTCATGGTTATGGCATAATCTTGAGAACCAAATACACTGAGAAGGCAAGTTCAAATCCCACCACAGTCACTTACATGTTGTGTGACCTAAGCAAGTCACTTTTAAAAATGTTCAGCTTTCAATTCACTCAGCAACAAAAACAAATATTAAAAAGATAGAAAGAAAACTAGATATTGCATTTCATTTGGGCTTCTCCATGCAGATAGGTTCTAATGAAAGTTGAAAGATGAAGTAGAGGAGTGGCCAATAGAATGATGAGTCATGGAGTCTGGTGGTCAAGTTGCAAGTAGGCAAATTATGATAGAGTTTAACCCTCACAATGCAAAGGAAGACCAAGGGAACATGAGATGCTGCATCATGTGAGCAGCCATAGTAAATTCAAGCAAGCAGACCAAATAGGTCTGCACTTTTGATGTTCAGGGTGGGTTGTAGTAAATTGCCCTCTGCCCCCCAAACCAAAAGCATAGGTTTCCGATTAACAAAACATTGCAAATTTCATATCTGTTTGCATGTCCAGTTCAGCACTAATGGTTTTCTTGGTTTGTGGCTTTATTCAATTATCAATCTTTTAAATATTTCATGTAACACAAAAGCAAGAAAATTCCCAGGCATCTGATTGCTCATCATTGTGTCAAGGTCCAGCACACATGTGAAAAAAAGAATCATGCCATCTTCTACATTGTGTCTAAATTGTTCTACTATTTCAGTTAAACACACACCAGACATCCTCCCATAATCTCCAAATTCATGTGGTGATGCTAGCAAATAAAATATTAAACGCATAATTTAATTATGCAACAATGCATGACAGGGTATGTGTTCTGCTGGGATAATGTCATACCTCAGGTGGTTTGACATGGGGCTGCAGGCTGAATGCACCCAACACCTGAGAAGTGATGTTGTCCCAGCACAACAGACACCCTGGAGTGCATTACTGCTATTTTGCAATGGCTAATTGAAAAAAAAAAGAGATGGAAAAGCAAATTTAAAAGGGCTTTCTTTTTAGTTATTTTTATCAATGGGCAGGTGTTTTTTTAAAAAAATAGTGCAAAATAGTGCAAATTTATTGATTTGACCAGTAGATGGAGTTTATGTGTGGCTCTGTACTCCAAACAACCTGAATGTTGTCCCCTATTATCTTGGTGTCCCTCCTCCCCCCATTTATGTCTCTCTCTCTCTCTCTCTCTCTCTGTCTCTCTCTCTACACTCCCCAGTTCATATTTCTTTCTCTCTCCCTTTGTCGTGCTGGTCATGTTACCAGTTGCCAGGAAGTCAGACATCCAATCCCACCCTGTCTGGTGATCCGAGCAGTGACAATTCTGTGCACTTTCTTCTGGTACAGTAGGCATGTGTTTGTAACGGGAGATCAAGAGACACAGAACGTCACTCTGCAAGTCAGTAAACATCAAAAGAGACAGAATGGCAGTCTGGGACTCAGTACAGTGCAGTGTGCATTTGAAAAGCACATATTCTCTCTTTTCAGGTGAAGAGTGAGAAATGGTGTGTGAGGCAGTTTAGGATTTGTAGTCATCTTCCACCCCCCATGCCCCTAATCTGTTTAGATATCCGTGTTTTGCTTCTCCTGGTACAGTTGGCGAGTTTGTACTGGGAGAAAATTTCTATAGAAACGGAGTGAATGCAGTACTCAGTGAGTAGTGTGTGATGTGCTGTTTAAAAGCATATGAGCTCACAGTATTATGGGCAGAGTGCCGACTGCCTGCAGTGAAGCCGATCACAATGAAGGCTTTGTTTGACATTGTTTTTCCTGTTTCCTTGTTGAAGAGATTATGGGAAAATGGTGTAGGGTTCTCATGGGGGGTTTATTTTGTGTAAAATGTTGGGGGTTTTAGTGAAATTGTAGACTACTGTTGGGAGGGGGTTCACAAAAAAAAAACAGTAAAGTACTGGCATATTGCACTTCAACCATGGCAAATGTGGACAATTTTTACACTGCCAGTGGAGAGATTTTTTAAACATTTGATGCGGTCATGTGTGTGCTGGGACTAGATCTGTGATGTTGTACTGGGCTAACATCATGGGTCAAGCCACACACTAACCAATCAGAGCACAGGATTATTTTTTGTCATTATATCATTTGCAATAAAGCCATCATCCTGATTGACTTCCATGTCACTTCCAGTGATAACCCACTGTGCTTGCTCTTCCCCCAGAATGCTGTTAGAGTGTATGCTTTTCAAAAGCACTTTGGTCTGAAGTTAACAGTCACTGGCTTTATTTTTAATTGGCAGACTGCAGTAATAGTTTCCTTCTCCTAATATGCAGTCGACTGTACTGGAAGAACAACAGCAACATGGAAAATAAAGTCCACAGTGAACTGTGGTTAACACATAATGGGCAGGTGGGCTGACAGAGAAAATCCTTAACAAACTGCAGGCAACACAAAACAAGTGGGTGGATGGAGAGAGGGTAGAACATCGTGAGAGAAACTTGGCAAGTGACGGGGGAACAGACTTCGTCAAAAATAGAGACAGACAGCTAAGGGGAGAGAGGCAGCAGAGTAGAAGCAGCACTTGAGCAGGCAGCATGTAATAGCAGCAGCACCACATTGTGGAGAAATAAGATAATGTGGAGTATTATTTTCATAAGTGTACCTTCACATTGCAAGATTAAGTCAAAATCTATTTCAGAAATATTTTTTAATCTTTTTTTTACGTACAGAAATGAGCCATTGTATAATAGCAATAACGCACTCCAAGGGTGTATGTCACTTCTCAGTTGTCGAATGCACTCAGCCTGTGCCCTCATGCTTCAACCACCCGAGTCGTGAAGTTATCCAAACAGGACACACACACCCCTGTCAGGCTTTATTGTTTAATTATGCAACAATCTTAAGGAATAAAGAATAAAGAAACATAATTGTCTGATGGCCTCTATAAAATCCCAGACATAATAATTCTACAAATCAGTGCCACATAGTCCACATAACATAAACAATAAATCACTACAATATCAATCTTTTCAGAGGAGCTTGCCTTAGATGACTGTAAATTTAACTGTTTAACATAAGCAATGAAGCACAGCAGGGTATGTGTTGTGTAATTACATCACACATTGGTTGGGCTGAAGCATAAGATTGCAGGGCAAGAATGTTCAGTACCTGAGAAGTGACATTATTATACAGCAAAACATATCCTTGCAGTGCCTTATCACTATTATACAATGGATCAATTTTACACAGAATTAAAAAACCTTAAAAAAATTACATTTTTTTTAATATTTTTCTTTATTTTTCACTTTGGAAGCATATTTAAAAAATCCTCTTTTATGTTTCTCCAGTAGGTGCAGCTGTCATGTAATGGTTTCTTTGTCATACTGTTAGAAAGATTTTTCTCCACTTCCCCAGCTCTATTCAACTGTCTGCCATTTGTGTGTCTAGCACCCCCCCCACCAACACTCACCTTGTACAGAACATTTTTCAGTTATTTCATTTAGCTACGTGGTTGTGACTGCTTAGTCTGTTCAGCCTGCTTCATTAGAGCCCCTGGGCTCAATTTTCAAAGGCGGATACAGGGCTTGCATCAAGCCATGCCTCAAGGCCATTTTTGGTGCAGCTGCACCAAACTCCTTCGTCACAATTGTACCTGATTTTATATTGTTGGGTGCAGTTGCGACAATTTCCTCAGTTTATGGCAGCATGTGCCAAATGTTTCGCATAAGCCCCTTAAAAAGGGTCCCCCAAATGCTGCTAGTTAGACCAAAGAAAACCTGATCTATCTTGTGGTATTTGGTACTTGGGATTGAAAATCCCAGTCGCCGGCAGGGAGAATGCCACAAGCCCCATGCACCAAACTATCAGTACATGAGGGGCTTGCGCATTCACGGGGCTTTGAAAATCTAGCCCACTGTGTTTGGATCCATGGCTGTAACAGCCTGCTCTTTACAGACCCCCGCACTCTGTGCAATTCAGTGCTGCAGATAGTTTGTTTTATTTTCTGATTTGTTGCTTGTGAGCAGAAGAAAATGGGGTATTCAGTGTCACGAACCCATTCCTATGGGACAGATCCACTAGGTTACAGTGCCCACCCCTGAGTGCAATCCATGACAGAGGACAGGGCTACCCTCCTTGTGTCTTTTTTGACTGCTCGCCAAGGTCATGACAGCACTTCTGCCATGATGACTCAGGGTATCACTCTAAACACTGGATAAGGGCCCAGTACCAGTCTTGAATCTTGTAGCCAAACATGAACCCCTCCTTGGCTATTACACAAAGGGGGAAGACCCAGCATAACATTCTCTTTCAGGGTAGCAGTGTAAAACCTGATTTAGCCTTCTCCCTACAGGACATGCAACAACATGGTTCAAAATCCTTGCAGACTCTGGTATTGTCCTTATCCTTCCAGATCCCTTACATATCCCTTTCTCAATTTGGTTGCTGATGGGGACAACCCCTTAGCAATAACAGTTTGTGACAGATTGTTACTACTTTCCCCCAACTCACACATAATTATAGAAATCACACTCAGACAGATTTGCTTTAGAAAAACAAATGTTTTTATTAAAATACTTAAATAATAATCATACAGATACAATTAAAATGAACACTAATTTGGTCACAGAATACAGAAAAAAATGGGAAAATATACATCAAAATGCACTAATACTGATAGCTGAAGTCCACCTGAAATTTGTAGAAACTTGAAGTCCAGAACAATAAATGAAAGTTCAGTTTCATTGGTCTTGCCTGCAGCTTTGTTCCTTGGGTGTCAGGCAAAGTCCAAATGAAAAGTGTGAGCAAATACCCTGAGATGGGGCTATAAATAACTTCTGTAATTTGCAGTGTCATCAGTTATCCCAATTCTGAAAAAAAAATGGCCTGTTTCCCCAGAGCAACTACTCTGTTTGGCCAGGAGATGGCACCTTTCCACTGTTTCCAAAGTCCCAACACAATTTTCTAGTGCCTGGTGATGTCACCCATCCTTACATTTATAGCACCTGTAATTAGGATCTCACACAGGTCTGCTAGAAAGAATTTTCCTGTTTTTTTTCCATATCATCAAAGGCAGTACCATGACAGTTTCCTTGGATCAAGCATCCTGCTTTTGAAGTGAAAGAGGGCTATCTCCTGAATATTTTATTTACCTCTGTTTCCCTTGGTTAGTTAGCTATTGGAAATGTCCTTTGATCAGCTATCCACAAGCTTTTTGACAGGTGCTTGTCAGTTCTCTGGCAAGCACATTGGCCTTCAGGTCAAAGGAAAGTCACACATTTTAAAAAATCCAGTCTATGTCCCCTTGAATTAACACTGGCCTTCTTGTGGCATGTAAACATGCACAGAATTACATAAAACTAATGATAATTTATATATATATATATATATATATATACTGTATATATACATATATATGTATGTGTATATGTATATACAGTATATAAGTGTATGTATATATATATATATATATATATATATATATATATATATATATATATATATATATATATATATAAACAGAATTATATCTACAAATAAGGAATGGCAGATAGGTAGCTCACCACATGCCTCTCTCCTAGACTGAATTTATGGGAACACGACCTCTAATGCATGGTAAGGTTTTCACAAATTCAGCTACTGTTCTAACTTGTGGGATAGCCCATCTGCATTGGCATTGGCTGATTCGGGCCTGTGTGTCATGGTCATATTGTAGACCTGTAGGGCAATACTCCACCTTAAGAGATGACCATTCATTTTACCCATCTGATTTAGCCATACCAGGGGGTTATGATAGGTCTGTACCTTGAAGTGCCTCCTGTAGAGTTATGGCTCTGATTTCTTTCGGTCCATACCAGCACATTGCATTCCATTTCAACTATGGAATATTCCAACTCCCGGGGAAATAACCTTTTGCTAGTGTACACCATTGGGTGACCTTTTCCCTGATTAGAGGTCTGTCTGAAGACTGCTCCAATCCCCACATCTGAAGCACCTGTCTGGACTACAAATGACTTACTGTAATCTAAACTGGCCAACAGAGTGGCACTGCACAATGTCTTCTTTAGCCGTGTGAAGGCTCGTTGACAGGCTGGCTCCCACTTTACCTTTTTGGGTGTTCTTTTCTTTAGCAAGCCAGATAGGGAAGCTGCTACTGCCAGGGTACTGTAATTCAGTACAAACTTTCGATAGTACCTGGTGGTCCCTAGAAAACTCCTAACCTGCTTCTGTGTTTTGGGCCAGGGCCATGCCTCTATCACCTCAATCTTTGCTTGATTTGGACAAAGCTGCCCCCGCCCCACTACATGTCCTAGGTAGGGGTTAGGAAGGGAAAGTATGCCTCTTTTCAGATGACACAAAGTATGATGGAAAGGATGAGAAGACACTTAGCAAAGTTGGGGGAATGGTCAAAAGTATGGCAGCTTAGATTCAATGCAAAGAAGTGCAAAGTAATGCACCTGGGAATCAAAAACCCAGTGGAAGAGTACACAATGTTGGGGGATGTTCTAACAACAACAGAAATGGAAAGGGACCTGGGGTTGTCATATCAGATGACCTAAAGGTAGGCAAGTAATTTGAGAAGACAGTAAAGGGGATACTGGGATGCAAAGGGAGACATCACAAGTAGAAAACAGGAAGTTGTTATCCCTCTGTAAAGACAGTTGGTGAGACCCCATCTGGAATACTGTGTTTAGTTCTGGAGACCCGATCTCCGCAAGGACATAGACAGGATGGAGGCAGTCCAGATGAGGGCAACTAAAATGGTGCATGGTCTGCACCAGAAGCTATATGAAGAGATACTAAATATGTATACCCTTGAGGAAAGGGGGGAGAGGGGGGGACATGATAGAAACATTTAAGTACCTCAAGGGAATCAACAAGGTCCAAGAGGGTAGCATCTTTCAGAAAAAGTGATCTGCATGAACAAGGGGGCACAATTTGAAGATGGGGGACAGCTAAGGGGCAACGTGAGGAAGTATTTTTTTCACATAGAGGGTGGTGGATGCATGGAATGGCCTTTCTGAGGAGGTTGTGGGGTCAAAAATAGTGGGTGAATTCAAGAATGCATGGGACAGACATAAAGCAATTCTAGTGGGGGGTAGAAGGAAGTAGGTTGTTGGTTAACTAGGATCTGCAGCTTATCCAATAGGTAGGGAAATGGGCAGACTGGATGGGCAAAGCGGTCCTTATCTGCCTTTATCTGTCAGTTAACATCTATGTTTCTATGTTCTATGTTTCTATGCCACCTCCACCATGGCCATCTGGCATTTGCAGCTTTGACAGTAAGCTCTGCCCTCTGTATCTTGCCCAACACTTCCTTCAGGTGGGACAGGTGTTTCTTCCAACTGGTACTGAAGATGGCAATATCATCCAGATATGCCACTGTGCACTCTTCAGTACCATGTAGCACCTGGTTGACCAACCTTTGGAAGGTGGCAGAGGTGTTCTTCATTCCAAAAGACATTATCCTGATCTTGAATAATCCTATTGGAGTGATGAAGGCTGACCTCTCCCTAGCTCTGCCAGTTAACTCCACCAGCCAGTACCCTTTTGTCAAGTCAGTGATGGTAAGGTACAGATGTGACAACCAGGATGCAATGTAGAAATGCTGTAGAATATCATAGAATGCTGCAGTTTACTGCAGGGAATATTGCAAGGCAATGGCAATTAAGCCATTAAGCTCTTTTGTCATGCAGGATTTTGTGACATGTCATTACTGCAAGTTATTGCACTTCATCATGGCTGACTCCACTGTATGTTACCCTCCCAACTTGTCCAGTAGTTCATCTATCTGTGACATTGGGTGGATGTCAGACTTCATGGCTGCACTGAGTCCATGAAAGTCCACACAAAAGCAAGTAGAGCCATCTGGCTTGGGAAAAAGGACAATGGATGAGGCCCAGGGGCTGTGGAATTTCTGTATTACCCCTGAATCCAGCATTTCCTCCACCTTCCTCCTAATGTCCTTTAGGACAGCCTGACACTCGGTAGGCTGTCCATCAGATGGGTGCTTGCATTCGGGTATCTACATTGTTTGTCACTAAGGGGTCCATCCCAGCTTTACTGTAAACAAAGGGACAAAGTCCTCTAAAACCTCCCTCACTTCCTGGGACTGTTCCGGGGGTTAACTGGGGCAACAGTTTGATTGTCTCCACAGAGGATTTCCACTTGCTTTCCTCTAGCAAGTCCAGTAGGGGGTCTTCTTCATCCATCCCCTTCCCAGGACTATACACTGCAAATACCATGTTAGCCCTATTTGCATATGGCTTCATCGTGTTGCCATGGTACATTCCATGAGTATGTGTCCTGTCAGGCAGTTCTACAATATAGTTCATGTCATGTACCTGTTGGACTGCCTTGTATGGTCCTGCCCACTCAGCCTGCAACTTGTCCTTATGGACTGGGATTAGGACCATGACTTCCTGACCTACACTGTAAGAGCGAGCTCTGGCTCTGCAGTCATATCAGACCTTTTGCTGCTGCTGGGCAGCTGACAGGTTGCTCTGTGTTGCTCCCATTAGCTGCTTCAGCTTTTCCCTAAACATTAGGACATACTCCACTATGACAGTTCACTGGGTGGCGTGCTTGCCTTTCCAGTCTTCTTGGATCAAGTCTAGGGGCCCACACACCCTATGTCCATACAAGAGTTAGAAGGAGGAGAAGCCTGTTGTCTCTTGGGGCACCACCCTGTATGCGAACAACAGGTGGGGAAGGTATTTCTCCAAGTTCCTCCCATGCTGTTCAGCAAATGTTTAGAGCATCAATTTTAAGGTACCATTAAACCTTTCCACCAACCCAATGGCTTGTGGGTGATAAGATGTTGTGCATCTCTGCACCACCCTACACTTCTAGCACAAACCTTTCATCAGGTCCGACATGAAGGCAGCCCCTTGATCAGTGACAACTCCCTGTGGAAACCCAACATGAGAGAAAATACCAAGCGAGCCATCTACCACTTTGTCTGTCCTAAGCAAGGAGGGGGAACCACCTCTGGGTATCAGGTGGCATTATTTACCACTGTCAGGATAAACCTCTTCCTGGAGGAGACTGAGGCACTCAGAGGTCCCATGATATTCATTCCTACCCTCTGGAATGGCTCCTCCACAATGAGCAAGGGAATTAGGGCAGCTTTGGTTTTACTACCTGCCTTCCCTATTTGTTGGCACCGGTGACAAGACCTGCAATATTCCTTCACCTGCTAGGTGAAGTTGGGTCAATAGATATTATGGGCCAATCACTGCATGGTGCATGTGATTCCCAGATTTCCAGACATGGGGATATTATGAGTGATCTTGAGCAACTGCTCATGGTACCCCTGGGGAATGACAAGCTGCCTGCCCATCACCCCTCCCTCTGTCCTTACATCCTGTGCATACAACAGTCCATTGTCCCAAAATACTCTATGTCTCATGTCACCTCCTTGTGTCCCATAAGATTCTGCACAAGCCCTCAGCCTCTCCAAACTAGGATTAGTCCTCTGAGCAGCTGCAAATTCCTCACACTTTCCTAAGGCATGGGATATGTCCCCTTCAATTCCTAAGCTGGTGTCCATAGCTCTAGCATCAGGGCATTCAGGGTTGCTGCCATCTCTAACCTTCTGACCATTGGTTACCCCACCTTCCTCAGAAGAACCTCCTGTAGCTGTTTTGTGAACAGCTACTTGTGGAAGTTCTACTTTCTTTTCACTACTCTCCATTTCAGGAGACACAGGATGGGGAACCAGCCTCCCATTGTTTTCCACAGGGGATTCTATGTGGTCCAAGGAACTACAGTCAGCTTTTGCCGTCTGATTGCTGGTAACTGCACACACCACCATGTCCTCTAGAGTGTGCCCTATAATCACATCCAGTGCAAGGTTGTCTGCCACTGCTACCTTTTGCACCCGCTCTCCTGTCTCACTCCAGTCCAGGAGAACACTAGCTAGTGGCAGAGTTTTCTCCTCCCCAGTGAATCCCCTCACCATTACAAACTGATTAGATTTAAGCTGTTCAGACCCAACCAAATCCCCTTTTACTAAGGTAAGAGATGCCTCCATGTCCCTTAACCCATGGGTCTGCACCCCATTTACAGTAACTGGGTGTATGTGCTCCCTCATGTTTATAGGCATGCTTTCAGGGATACACAGTGCACCCAACTCTGTTCGAGCACCACTTTTCACTTTTTCAACTCTGTGCTTTTTTTGGACACTGTCTAGCAAGATGCCCTGGCTGTTTGCAAAACCAACAATCATCATTTCTTTTATCCGATAAATCCTTTTTTTGTAACCTGGGGATTACCCCTGTCTGTGGAGGCAGTGAGGGGTTTTAGCTGCTTTGAGGGTGCTCTTTTCCCCTTCTGTGATGCCACACCAACCCCACTTCTTTTCAGAGCAAGCCTATCCCTGGCATAGTGATCTGAGAGCTCAGTAGCCTGCTGCTCTGTTTTGGTGTCTTTGTCCTCCAACCAGGTTTTTAGCTCTACTGGGCAAGCCCAAAAGAACTGCTATAGCAACATAACCTCCTCAATTTGTTTCCACAGAATTTGCTTCTACTCCATCCCACCAACATTTAAAAAAATGACATTGCTTTGTGGTGAGTTCCTAATAGCTCATGTCAAGGCTCTCTGGAGCTTACAGAACTTTTTTTTTTATTTTATTTCAGTCTTTGGTACTTAACCCTGTATGCTTCAGAAGTTAGTTCATAGTTTTAAGTTTCTCATAATTGCTGCCCTCCTGATTTTCCATTTGGCCTAGCACCTCACACCCTTTCCCAGTAAGTAGCGGGAATAGCTGTAAGCTCCAGGACTTCCTGGGAATTTTTGCCGAATACAGACCTTTACAAACAAATTCAAAAAATGCATCCATATCCTCCCCCTCTTTAAATTCAGCTAATAATTTTGAATTTAACTTATACCCCAGCCCTGGAGTTTCATATTCAACCCTGCTACTGAACCTCTTCTGGCGTTAGTCATTGGAATCATAGCCTTTCCAGTTCAAACTCCCTCTGCCACTGTT
This sequence comes from Neoceratodus forsteri, assembly GCA_016271365.2. Taxonomy (NCBI): domain Eukaryota; kingdom Metazoa; phylum Chordata; order Ceratodontiformes; family Ceratodontidae; genus Neoceratodus; species Neoceratodus forsteri. The sequence continues at coordinate 1,056,374,989 of CM057451.1, read as the reverse complement.
TTTCTCTTTCCTCTGCCTCTCTCTAAAGCTGTTTTTCTCTTCTCTTTTCTCAGCCTCTCTGAAGCTGTCTTTCTCTTTACTTTGCCTCTTGTTGGTGCTGCTTTTCCTGCAACTCCATCTGAAACTTCCTCTGCTTGAATACCAGCTCCAGTTTCCTCAACTCCAGACGCAGCCTGATCCCTTCTGGCTCCAACCCTGTGGTAACCTTCTCCTGCTGTTGTTACTCTGGGTTCTGTCTCATGATGCTGTCCACTTCCCTGGGACTAGACTCTGTGATGAAGCCTGACACCCACATGCCCAGGTTCTGCTCCTTTTCAATCATTGGCAGTGACTCAAGGTTCTGGGCAGCCACTGGCTAATTAGCTGCCACAAGAGCCTCCACAAGGTGCTTATTGGTTCACCTCTTTTACTGGACCCCTTTTCCTGACAAAACTGCCTTAGGTGGTTTGCAGTGCATTCGTTATATTTGGAAGCCATCTTCTTCCTTAACTATTACTACACTAGCTTACAACAAAAACTTGAACTCAGGTAGGGAACTTTATACTACAACCAAATTATTTTCTTTCAGATCTATGTCTTGATTGTGTGTGGATTGCCTTCAGTTTAGCAATCTGATACACTGGGCTTGAATACAGCTGTTATGCCAGTGCCACCAATGTCTCTGAAATCACAACACTATGCAACCAAATCTCTTGGATCCCAACGCTGTGCACCAGATCTGTCACAAACCCACTCATGGGGGTCTGATCCACTGAGTTCACAATGTCCACCCCTAAGTGCAATCAATGATGGGAGGAACAGGGCTACCCCCCTCATGTCTTTTTAGACTGCTTTCCAAAGTCACAACTGCACCTCTGCCATGAGGACCCAGGGCATCCCTCTAAATTCTGAATAAGGGCACAATACCAGTCTCAAGTCTTTCAGCCCAATATGAACTCCTCCTTGGCAATTACACAAAGGGGGAAGACCCAGGCATCACACTCACTTCAGGGGTAGCAGTGTAAAACCTGATTTGTCCTTTACATACAGGACATGCAACAGCCTGGTTAGAAATCCCTATAGACTCTGGTATTCTCCCTATGCTTCCAGATCCCTTACAGACTCCTTTCATGATCTGGTTGCTGGTGACAACCCTTTAGCAGTAACAGTTTCTCACAGATTATTAATACTGTCCCCCCAATTCACACACAATTATAGAAATCTCACTCAGGCTGATTTTCTTTAGAAAACCAAATGTTTTTACTAAAATACTTAAATAATAATCATACAGTTACAACTGAAAAAACACACAAATTTGGTCACAGAATACAGAAAAAAATTGGAAAATATACATGAAAACACACTATGACTGATAGCTGAAGTCTACCTGAAATTTGTAGAAACTTGAAGTCCAGAACAATAACTGAAAGTTTAGTTTTGCTGGTCCTGGCATCAGTTTTGTTCCTTGTGTGTCAGGCGATGTCCTAATGAAACGTGTGTGCAAATGCCTTGAACTGGGGCTTTAAATACCTTCTGTAACTTGTAGTGTTATAAACTATCCCAAATTCTAGAAAAAAAAATGGTCTACTTCCCCAGAGCAACTACTCTGTTTGGCCAGGAGATGTCACTGTTCCGCTGTTTCCAAAATCCCAGCACACTTTTCTAGCTGCTGGTGAGGTCACCCAGCCTTACATTTATAACACCAGTAATTAGGATCTCACACAGGTATACTAGGAAGGATGTTCCTGTTTTTTTTCTTTCATCTCAGCAAAGGCAATACCATGACAGTTTCCTTGAATGACAGCACCCTGCTTTTGAAGTGAAAGACGCCTATCTCCTGAACATTTTTTATACCCCTGTTTCCCTTGGCTAGTTAACTATGGGAAATACCCTTTGATCAGCTATCCACAAGCTTTTTGACAAGTGCCTGTCAGTTTCCTGGCAAGCAAGCTGACTTCAGGTCAAAGAAAGATCACACATTTTAAAAAATTTAGTCTATGTTCCCTTGAATTAACACTGTCCTTCTTGTGGCATGTAAATATACACAGAATTACATCATACATATATATATATATAAAAGAATTATATCTACAAATAAGGACTGGCAGTTAGCTAGCTCACCACAACCTGAATGAAAGGGTTTTAGTTTGCATTCCAGAACCAGAGAGAAGTAAGAAAGTTTCACCAGTGAGTAGCAGAGGAGCACAACAGTGTGGGACAGTGGATGGGTTTTATGAGGTTTCCTCATACTGTCTTGTCACTTGACCAGTAGTTATTGTCTGTGCAGTTTAGTAAAGTTGCTCAGTTCTGAAAAAAAATGATTACACAAACTGCAGTGTTGTATTTTACCAAAAAATTAAAAGTGACTGAATGTGGGGGAAAAATTGTGCATTTGAGGGACAAAGTGACCTTGTGGGAGGGAGGGATGTTTGTGTTATAGTTTAGGATGTACTAGTCTCTAATAGCACATTAAATGTGATAAGGTCATGTGGCTTCTGTACCTTGATACAGTGTTGTTTTTAAGAGATGACATTCATTTTAAATTACTGCATAATCTTTATTATTCACCCCAGAAGATGTCAAAATTAGGCTTGCTCTCCTCGTCTGTATGTACCAGGTGCTGGCAGAGTGAGGGTAACCTTTTTCACATCTTTTGGGAATGCTCCAAGGTAGCCTCCCTTTGGACCACCATTAAACAAAAGGTTGATCCCCTTCTGGGCCTATCAGAGCATTTAACAGTGGAAATTTGTATCCTGGGAGATCTCTCTTCAGTTACTATTACCAACAGAAAGTATCACATAACCCTTATAGCATTGTCGGTCAAGAGACTGGTTTTGCGGCATTGGAAGGATGAAATGAAAATTTCTTGTAGTGAATGGTTGCAGGGATTGTTGGCCAATCTTCATTTAGAGAAGACTATTGCTAGTTTAAATGACCAGTCGCGGAAATTTCTCAAACACTGGGGTCCTCTGGTTGCTCTATATTCACTTCAGAGTGCATAGAAGTTCTGCATCTGGTAATAGGGACTTTGTTACTAGAAAGATTCTCCCTGTGTGAACGGATGGTGGGGGGTGGGGATGGGGAGAGGGAATCCTTTTCCAAGTTTATACTGTCACTTTGTACATTGGTTATACGAATGTAATAGGAGATCCTCTCTCTGTATTTGAATAATATTGAATAAACTTTAAATTGAAAAAAAAAAGAGATGACATTCATTTAGCCAGAGTATATGAAGGACTAGACTAACTGACATGGGTGACTAAATGCTGAGACCAAAAGCCGACTTGCTTAAGTAAACACAGAAGCTGACTATTTTGAATATACTCTGGCTAATTAAATGTTATTACTATTATATGACTAGGAATTTTCAACCCAGGATTTTAAAAGTTCTCTGGTAGTTAAAGTGGAACATGCCATTTTTTTTACCCTTTTTAATGTGAAATAAATGAATAAACTTCCATGGGCATGCCTGAAATATGGATAACCTACAGTGGGTGTGTCCAAAATGAGGCTGAAGTGGTTTTTGGAGTATTAAAAGACAGTCGTTCTTTGTCACAATAGGCTTACAAGAGATACCTGTCATATAATTAAGCAATAAGATACACCAGGGTGTGGGTTGTGCTGGGTGTATAACATGCTCAGGGGCATTTTAAGGCACAAAACTTCAGGCAGTGTGCCTTCAGTCACTGGATGTGCAGTAAACCCAGCACAGTCCACACCCCGGAGTGTCTAATTGCTTATATAAAATGGGTTTGTAGTCAAATAAAAAAAAAAAAATAATACATATTATACCATATAAGACATGGCTAAAATTAATTTTAATCCTTAAAAATAAGGTAAAACAGTTCCTCCACCTGTTAGTACAAACAGAATGCCTGATTGCCTTATCTGATCCATGTGTACACTGCCAGCCCCTTCACTTTTATTTCAATCTGTGTTTCCTTAATATAAATAAAATCAAATTCATTGGCTGTTTGGAGATCATCCTCAATCAGACCTTTAATTTTTATTCACAATGCAGAGCGAGAATTGTGGCACTTGTAACTAGCTTATCATTTTATTCACTTTCTCTCCTAAGACCAGAGATGCAGTGAATTTAAATTTCTCTGATAAGTGAATTCAAGTGGACACTGGCAAGAGCACTGGGCTTACGCCGGAGTGGCACGCAAGTGCCTTACCCGCCTTGTCATTACCATTTCGCATTAAGGTGGAATGGCAATGCGGATTAAGGCAAAGTCATTGTTTTTAATGGACTTTACATTCCTCATTATGATTCTAAGTGATCCACTTGGTGTTTCAGATTTGGCGCCCCCCCCCACACATCACATTGCTTACAGTACCATAAGTCACAAGCTCTATAGCTAGGCAGGAAGAAAGTGAGTCAGACAAGCAGACACTTTTACTTTCTCCTGTGCAGACGGAGAGAGAGTAGTGTGTTTTGTAACTGCTGATACTTTGAGATCAGAGCGAGGAGGAGATTTAAACTTTGATTTAGACCCAACAGCTTTTTAAAAGCTACATTTTCTTTTTGTCTTTTCTGGAGTGCATTGCAGCATCCCTAGGAAAAGGAGGGACACAGCAGCACCCGCTGCTCCACCAGCACCCCCTCCACCACCACCACCAGCAGGTCAGCCTGTAGAACATGTGGACCCCAGAGAACTGTGTGTAACACAGGCTGACTTGGAAGTTCTCTGGAGTGCTGTCAAGGAGAACAACGAGAGGGTGAGTGCTGTGGAGCAGCAGCTGGATCACATAGAGGGACATCAGTTGCAAATTATGTCCGTGCTGGAACTGCTGCTGGATCACCATGGGATCCCACATTATTTTTTTTCTCACACCATGTGCCCCCCCACCTTTCTTGCTGTGTTATAAAATGTATTCCTCCACCATTCCCGACCCTTGTATGTAATTATACCATTTATTTGTTGTCTTCAGTATGAGTGACACTTTGTATTATGAGCAGTGCAAGTATACTGTGCTAAACTGCATGTGTGCAGTCAGTCTTCTTTCTAGTCTGAGTACATACTGCAGACACTGTCCAACTCCCTGACTTAAAAACAAACATTAATGAGTACAATGGTGGGGTGGTGAAGCAGGGAGAGATACTACAAAACAGGCTTACAATACATCCAAGTAACTATTAAAAAAAATGAATGTTGTGATTCATGACGTGATCGTAAATCATGATTTGTGACTGCATTTGTGACTGTGATAATGAAGAATGTGATTCAGTGCCGAGGGTGTGAGATAACCAGTATGAAACTGTATTGGGAATGCGAATGCCTATGGCTGTACTTCCCCAATGAGCTGTAGCTTAAAACTCTCAGACTTAAAAACACGCACCAATGACTACAATGGTGGGGTGGTGAAGCCTGGAGAGATAATACAAAACAGGATTACAATACATCCAAGTAACTAGAAAAATAATTAATGTTGTGATTCGTAACGTGAATGATCATGAATAGTGATTTGTGACTGCATTTGTGACCGTGATGATGAAGAACGTGATTTGTATCATGAGTGACTCGTGGTGATGGTCCTGACTTAAAATGCATATTAATGAGTACAATGTTCATGCAGAATTAAGCACCACACCTGTCCAGTACTCTGAATGGAAGCCAAAGAAACAACTGTGACTTAAGTTACAGATGGAGATTGGGCCCTAAAGAGATGCAAATGCACAGACAAATTAAGATTGTGCTGTGCACTGAAGAGATGCAGACACAAAGGTACATCACCTAACCAGTGCTCACCATCAGACATTCAAATCTGGAAAAGAATACCTTTGCCGGTTTGGGGCGGGCCGCGGGGTGAGCAGTAACATTCACTAGTACTAGTACAGTAAAGATACAACAAAGAAGTACAAAAATCACACAGCTGCAGTGGATAGCAGCTTCGCATTGCTGAAATTATTATGTGGCACAATAAAAGGTGTCTGATTTGATGACACGCGTCACACACATACTCACACACACTAAGTAATGCATAGCAAATTAAAAACTTCAGTAATATAACCACATATTTTAAACAAACTAAAATTATGCACTGCTGCACCACAACAATCAGCAAAAAATGGCAAGAAATATTGAAAATATTACTGTGTGTACATTAACACAGTTATACAAGAAAAATATCACCAAAACAGAAAGCACTGTCTTTTTCTGCAAGTTAATCTACCTACACCACAGATACACCCCTCCCCCAAAGCACACTTCCACTGTCTCTCAGTACACAGACTGAATGTTTTACATTAACATTCAAAATCCATACATAAACAATAAACGCTCAATGTTATGAACACAGGAGGGTTTCCTATAATCGATGAACTAAAGTTTCAGCAAAAAAAATGACTCAAAAAGACTTTTTTAACAGCTTTTTGAAGGTCTGAATCGCAGAGAGCTCTCAGACCAGATTGTCTCCTACAGTTCCTACACACACTACCCCAAACTGAGGCTGTGCAGAACAATCTAGAGCCCATGTGACCTGAAATCCCATGAATCACTGCAAAATTCACCTTTGGAGCTTAAAAACAAGGCAAAGTGAGGCGAAGTGGAAGGAGGAGTAATGCAAAGTCTTTGGTTTCAATTGACTTCACGTTACCCATTATAGTGCAAAGTACTCTGCTTCGCGTAGCAGAGCACTCCACAAATTCGCCTTCACTCCGTGAATCACTTCGTGGAGCGAATTGGGGCCACTTCACCCATCACTACCTAAGACTCCCTTACTTGCCCTCTCTCTCCAGTGGCTGACTCACTCTCTGTCTTAGAGGGTGGTAATGCTGCTGTCTTTGTGGCTCTGATTTTGGACTGGATGATAGGGAGAAAAGTGGTATTTTCTTGTGCTGTATTCCTGCATTTAGAAGCACACTGCCAACATAAATCCTCAATTACACAGGTCACATTACAGGCTTTGGCCTGTTTCACTGATGTAAGAATGAGCTAGGAGCTGTCCTCCAGCACTGTCACAAAGTTACTAAGCTATTTTTATTTAAACTTATAATTATGGAGTATTGTTTCGGTTGGGAAGTGCACAAGCGATATTCAGCGGGTGAGTGTGAGAGAGAGAAAGAGAGTGAGTGACTGGGAAGGTGGGGGAAAGAGTGAACAGGACTCCCAACTGTCAGTGTGTTGTAAGAGACAGGCAGAATGAGGCAGCAGAGAGAGGGGACAAAAAGTGTGTGTGCCAGCAGCAGGCAGCTACATAATGGAGATTTATTTTTTACAACAAATATGTACTATCTGCTGAGATTCACTGTGGATCAATCTGCATAAACTAGCAAGTAGTTAGGTAGGGTAAGGAGAACAGACCGTGGTAAACAGTGAGCGAGTGAAGCTTAAAACAGACAAAAAATGAAATACCTGTAAATGTGTGTTCATCTAATTTGCTTAGATATTAAGTGAACTGTGAGTCTGGGAATGGATTGTGTGGTGGAAGAGATAGAGAGAGCAGTTGACGAAGGTAAAATTGTTGATTCTTGAAGGCCCCTTGGTTCTCCATACAGCAATGTACACTTAGTGGAGAAAAAATAGCTACTGTTTGAAAACCTAAACGTCTAATAGGTCATTAATGTGGGACACATTGAGCCCTTCCTGGCTAGGATCTTTCCACGTATTAAGTTGATTCTAGGTCATGGCTGGACTGTGCCATTAAGCAATCTGATTGCTGGAAATTGCTAGCCCACTTTATATTGTTACATAGCTTCACTGTCTCTAGTATTCAGCAGCCAATGAGAATACTAGGATTATCCTTGTCATTGTACCATGAAGTTTCTTAACCTGTTAAAGGATACCTAAACAACATTTTGACAACAAGCTATTCAAAAATCTGACCTCAAACAGGACTGAAGGAAAGGCTGCTGAATTCATTAATGCTAAAACTACATTTACATAAGTTACTTAAATGTGGTTCCAAAGCATTTGAAAAATGTAAAATCAGCCTTCCAATTTCAAAAAAACTGCCTTACCTACTTTTTAAAATGGCCACCAAATGTGTTAAGTGATGACATCATCGGAGTCAACGTCAGAGAGCTATATGGCTCTCTATAGTGCTAACTAGTTCTTTTTTCCCTTTTGTATAGAATTGTTTCATCAAAATTGTCAAAACTATATGCATTATGTAGATCAATACGCATGTTAGGCTATGGTTCTGTTCATTTTGTATACTTTAACATGCTGAAATTGTGTTTTAAACCAACTAACTTTCTCTTTGACAAGCCACAGTACAATACAAATCTTAAATAACCTGGTGGTCTAGAGGTTATGGCAGCTACAATTGGAGGGGGGGGTGCTGGGAGTGTGTGCATACTTGATATGCACTTTTTAACATTTTTATGAAACCTTTATATTTTCTGCTATTATGCTTTTCTAGTATGTTTTTGAATAAAACTACAAATGTAATCCATAGTTTTGAATGTAAATATTTGTACAATTAATAAATCAGACTTCTTTAACAAAGTGAAATGCAGCAGCAGCACACGAGTACTTTACAATGGGATGGGTGTTACAGCTGCACCCTTCACCATCCCATAGGTTCACCACTTGTTTGTAGCAAAGTTCTTCTGTAGTCCAATGCCAGAGTTTATACTTTCTTGGAAATCAAAAATATGCTTGTCTTGTCTTCTCTTCTTTATCCATGGGAAATAAGAAGAAGAATCAGTATTTATATAGTGCTTTCATACACATTGTATCCCAAAGTGCTTTACAAGCAATGCTAGACTGGTAGTGAAGTGACTGAATGTGTAGTGGCAGCCAATTCACACATTAAAACCCACACACAGCCTTGGACAATTGCATGAACTAGTTTTATGGGAAGTAGAATGTTGGCCAGGACAATAGGGTCAGGTAGTAATCATGGTGCTGGCAGGCCTACATCTTATTTCTCACAATGATCTGCTCATATTTCTCCCCTTCTGTCTTCTCCCTTCCCTGAATATAGCAGTACCTTGCAGGAGTGGTCTTCTCAGTCCCCCCTGGTATTCATTCTCACTACTTCTCCCCACACCAAAAACTGGTGAGCTCATCACCCTTGTGCATCATGAATGTAGGTAGTACAGTCCCCAGGTTTTTTGACATATCAAAAATAAACAAATCTTTCCAATAAGTCAGGCTGGTAGCAGCAGGGAACAAGGAGAATTATAGACTTTTCTATCCTTAAAAGATTTAGGCTACCTTTGATTAGGCACTATTAAATGATGGATGTGCACATCATTATGCATGCCATTTAATAGTGCCTAATGATAGATGAATTAGATCTTATATGGGTAGGAATGCCTATGTTTCCCCCTGTACACTGCTGCTATCAGCCTGGCTTACCAGAATATCATGTTAATTATTAATATGTAAAAATGACATGGGTGACTGTACTAACCGTATTCATGATGCAGAAGGGTAGTGAGCTCACCAGTTTTTGGACTTGGGAGCAAAAGAGAAGAATAAAATCCAGAGAGGGACTGAAGAGGCCATTCCAGCAGGGTACAGCTATATTCAGGTTAGGGGAAGACAGGAAGGGGGATGTTTAGGAGATCACTGTGAGATCCAAAATGTAGGGCTACCAGCACCATGATCACTACCTGACTGTGAATGAGAGCAGCCAGTGATGACAAATACTCAGTGGCAAGGCTGCACTTAAAGTGTTACTTGAATTCAGTGTAGGGAAATTACCCTCAGGTGGGGGGGGTGTTGACATTTGTTAGAACAGGGTGGGGGTGGATGGGGAGGAGGGGAGGGCGGCCCTACAGGTGGACCTGGAGGCTCTGGAAAGGTGGTCTAGAAAGTGGAAGCTCAGGTTCAATGCAGGTAAATGCAAGGTACTGCATCTGGGAGCCAGAAACCCGGGCCAAGTGTACACCCTTGGAGGGGGGGAATGCTACAAGTCTCGATGGCTGAAAGAGACCTGGGGGTGGTGGTGGATGTCAAGATGAACAACTTTGAGACTTGTAGGAGGGCAGTGGCAAAGGCCAACAGGATGCTTGGATGCATTGCTAGGGGAATCACCTCAGAAGGAGGGAAGTGATACTCCCACTGTATAACTGCTTGGTGAGGCCGCACCTCGAGTACTACATGCAGTTTTGGAGGCCACATTTAAAGAGAGACATTGAACTCCTGGAGAGGGTCTAGAGGAGGGCAACCAAAATGCTTTGGAGCTTGGGGGATAGGACCTATGGGGAGAGGCTCAGAGAGCTAAATATGTACACATTGGAAGAGAGAAGGGACCAGGGGCACATGATAGAGGTCTTCAGGTACATGATGGGGTAAATAGGGGAGGAGCAGTCAGGGTGCTCTGAAGGAAGGAGGGGGCAACTAGAGGGCATGGGTGGAAGCTGGAGGGGAGAGATTCAGGGGAGAAAGGAGGAGGTGCTACTTCACTGAGAGGGTGGTTGAGCCATGGAATGCACTGCCAAGGGGGCTGGTGGAGGCAGAGATGGTGGAGGGGTTCAAGAGGGGGTGGGACAGGTACAGGTGAAGGGTTCTGGAAGCAAAAACCAATGCAGCAAGAATATCCGGGACTGGCAAGGGAGAAGCCAGAGAGGGAGGGGGGGGCAACAAGGTCAGCTCCCAGGGTGGGGTTGACCAAATGAGCAGACACGAAAGACTGTTAGGCCTATTCTGCAGGCATTTTAGTATGTTAGTATATTGAGGGAACTGTGTACAGATCATTCAAGATTTAGAAGGGTGGTAGCCAACCAGCTCACATTGTAGAGTAGGGCACTAAAATGTACTGGAGAAGATTTGCAGGGAACTGTCTTGTGGGGTGCTGCAGATCACAGGTAAAAGAGTAGACTGACACTGGAAGTCTGGTGGATTCGCTCAAGGCATTAGTATGCCTCTCCTACTAATAAGATTGTTATGCATAGTAAGTACAGCCCTTATGAGGGCATGAACAGCAGTTTTTCTGGTGAGTACTGAGGCTTATTGCTTGGCCTTCCATGAAGACCCAATTGTTGGTTAATGAGGTGGAACAAAAGCACAACAGGGGAACTGTACATACCACCTTCACTGTGCAGAAGGGTGATGATCCACCCAATGATTACTGTGGGACCAGAAGTCAAGCATTGAAAAAGTGGACTTAAGTGTGATTGAGAGATATTTTTGATCAGTGCCAGCTGATGATCCGTATCAGTGTAGGTATGCACAACTCTCTGAGGTATATAATTACAGTCTGAGGTGTACTAATTCTCTTCATGAGACTGCAAGCTCATATGCATCCCCAGGCAGTACTAAGGACATGGTATGGATGGTGGGGTGTTCAACAGAAGCCAGGCTAGGTGCAGGGGGTTCACTTGGAAAAAGTATACAAGAGAAGCTTTTTTTGTGGATTAACAAGAATGCATGAGCTTTGGAATTGGACCAGACTGGTACTTTGCTGTGTGACCCTAAGCAAGTCACTTAACTTCCTTGTGCTGCCAGGCCACATCTGTAAACAAGGTTTCAGCATAGTGTGTCTCTCCTGGTTAACAAAAAAATCAGGGCATCATATAACCACTAGATCATCAGGTATTTGAAGCATAATGTTCTGCAGTTTGCCAAAGAGAAAGTCAACTAGATTGCATAACATTTTCAGCAAGTTAAAGTAAATAAAATGAACAAAATCATAGCCTAACATGTGTACTGATAAAAATAATCCACATGTTAACACATGGTGTTGATCATTCTGGTAAAACAATTCAAAACAGAGGGAAAGAAGAACTAATTAGCCTATAGGAATCTATATTGGTCTCTGGCTCCGATGATGTCATCATGACTCATCACTTAACACAGTTGGCAGACATCTTAGGGAGAAGGCAAGGCTGTTTTTTGTAAGTGAAAGGCTGATGTTTACATTTTTCAAAAGCTATGAAATTGCATTTATGTTATTTATATACATGCAGTGTTAGCATAAATGTAAACAGTAGCCTTTACTTTACCTCGCTATGAAGACAGATTTTGGAGTTGGCAGTTTTAACAAACTGCTTGTTTAGGTATCCTTTAACTTAAAATTGTGACAATTTATTCTCTAATGAATTCTACTGCAAATAGCATGACTCACTCATTCAACAGCAACACTACTCTATCTTCTCACTTCCCAGGATAAAACATGAATTCACTAGTAATGCCTTTGCATTTACAACACCTGACACTGGGAACAACCACCCCCTATCCAAGGAATATTGCTTGCTTGCAAGTGTTTAAATCCAATCTTTCCAGCTATTTGAAAACTTTCTGTATTTGTTTTGTTTCAGAATCCCTATCTTCCTGACCATGATCATATTACATAACAATGTTCATGTTCATTGCTTGGTGTAACCCCACTTTGTTTGGGTGATTTGATTACTGGTTTGATATAATTACATTTACAGTTTTTCTTTCATGTGTATACTTTAACCTGTGGATTATGCTACCCAGTATCCAGAGGCAGTCACCCTATCCTCACTGAGGACAGACAAAGTGGCAGATGCCTTACATGGGATTTTCTCCCGTGTTGGGCTTTCACAGGAGGTTATCACTGATTGAGGGGATTCCTTCATGTTGGACCTGATGAAATGTTTGTGGGAGAAATGTGGGGTGGTGCAGAGATGCATGACACCTTATCACCTGCAAGCCAATGGGCTTGTGGAAAGATTTAACTTTACCCTGAAGTCAGTGCTCCAAGTTTTTGCTGAACAGCATGGGAGGGACTGGAAGAAATACCTTCCCCACCTGTTGTTTCCATACAGTGAGGTGCCACAAGAGTTGACAAGATTTTCCCCCTTCAAGCTGTTATATGGACGCCGGGTATGTGGGCCCCTAGACATGATCTGGGAGGACTGGGAAGGCAAGCACATCACCCGGGGAACTCCCATAGTGGATTATGTCCTTAGGTTTAGGGAAAGGCTGAAGGAGCTTATGGGGACAGCCCAGAGCAACCTGACAGCTGCCCAACAAAATCAAAAAGTGTGGTATGACTGCAGAGCCAGAGCTTGCTCATACACGGTGGGTCAGGAAGTCATGGTCCTTATCCTGGTCTGGAAAGACAAGCTGCAGGGCGAGTGGGCAGGACCGTACAAAGTAGTTAGAAAGGTAAATGACGTGAACTATATCATAGAGTTACCTGACAGAAGACATACAGAAAGAATGTACCATGTCAACATGATGAAGCCATATTCTTATAGGACTGACAAGGTGTTTGTAGTATGTAGTCCTAGGGAGGAGACAGATGAAGGAGACCCCCCTTCTGGACTTGCTGGAAGAAAGCAAGCAGAAGTCCTCTGTGGAAGTAGTTACGTTGTCTCCCCAGCTGGCCCTGGACAAGATCCAGGAAGTAATGAAGGTTTTAGCAGACTTTGCCCCACTGTTTAGTTCCAAGCCTGGACTAACCCCCTTAGCAACGCATGATGTAGAGACAGGGACACAGACGCCCATATGGTGGACAGCATATCGGGTGTCAGAGGCTGTCCAAAAAGACATTAGAAGGGAGGTGGAGGAAATGCTGGATTTAGGGGTAATCAAGAGAGATCCCACAGCCCCTGGGCCTCACCCGTAGTCTTTGTGCCCAAGTCAGATGGCTCTACTCATTTATATGTGGACTATCGTGGACTGAATGCAGTCACAAAGTCAGATGCCCACCCGATGCCCTGGATGGATGAACTCCTGGGCAAGTTGGGAGGGGTGACATACCTTATGACTATTGACCTGACAAAGGGGTATTGGCAGGTAGAGTTAACTGATAGAGGTAGGTAGAGGTCGGCCTTCATCACTCCGATAGGATCATTTGAATTTAAAGTAATGCCTTTCAGAATGAAGAACACCCCGGCCACTTTCCAAAGGTTGGTGAACCAGGTGTTAAATGGTGCTAAGGGTTACACCGTGGCATACCTGGATGACATTGCCATCTTTAGTGCCAGCTTGAAGGAAAACCTGTCCCACCTTAGGGAAGTGCTGGGCAGGATACAGAGGGCCAGGCTCACTGTCAAAGCTGGGAAGTGCCAGGTGGTCATGGCTGAAGTGGCATACCTCATGCATGTTGTAGGCCAGTGACAGCTCTATCCTAACCAAGTAAAACTTGAGGTGAGCAAGGCATGGCCCTGACCAGAAATGCAGAAGCAGGTCAGGAGTTTTGTAGGGACAGCAGGGTACTATAGGAAATTTGTACCCAATTACAGTGCTCTGGCTGCTCCCCTGGCTGACCTGTTAAAGAAAAGGATGCCTAAGAAATATACCTGGGAACCAGCCTGTGAAAAAGCCTTTACCAGACTGAAGGAAGCACTGTGCAGTGCTCCTGTATTGACATGTCCTGACTATAGCAGACCCTTTATAGCCCAGACTGATGCCTCAGATGTGAGTATTGGGGCAGTACTGAGTCAGACATCCAACCAAGGAAAAGATCACCCTGTGGTGTACCTGAGTAAAAAAGTTACTTCCCAGGGAGCAGGCTTTCTGTAAAGTGGAAAAAAGAGTGTCTTGCCATAGTGTGGGCCTTAAAGAAGTTACAGCCATACTTATTTGGACAGCATTTTGAGGTACAAACTGACCACAATCCCCTGGTTTGGCTGACCCAAATTGGAAAAACTAATTGTAGACTATTAAGATAGAGTCTTGCCTTGAAAGGGTATGACATGATGATCTTACATAGGGCTGGAACAACCAATCAGAACACAGATGGCCTGTCACATCTACATAATGAGTGAACTGACTTAGGGAGCTCATCCCATGCAGGGGACAGAGCCCACAAATTCAGTCTAGGTGGGAAGGATTACGACGCTTGGCCAGCTGGTTATGATTGTTGTATCATATTTGTAATATAAAAATATAATAGGTGATTGTCTCACATAAGACAGCCTGTGCTTATGGGTGCCCCAACCCCCCAGGTTTCAGTGAAGCTACAGTGACAAGTGACCTGAAACCAGGAGGTGATTAAAAGACCAGAGAGACTTAATTAAAGGTCTCCTGTTTTTTTGTCTTAATTAGAACTGACCCAGCTGCCAGGATATAGGGCTCATAAAGTTTTATGATTCCTATAGAAAGAACATTGATACCACCATGGTGCTAAGGTTGTAAAACCCTTTGATATGCCCTTGGGAATCAGAACTACACCAGATCAAAGAGAAAATGTTTAATTAAGGAGTCATATTTAGGAAGTGGAGTTTTTGCTGATGTAACATTATTTAATATATCTCCTGACAGGAAATCATTGTTTGTCTTTTTTTCATTCTAAAAAGGAGAAGCTAGATGACTCACAAAGGGGTTGGGGAGATAGAGTTGAAATGTATCCTTGTAACTGGGGAATAAGTTATATCATTTTTGGGGACTCAAGAAAGACAGATCTCTGATCTAAATATAAGCACTACAGAGGTAATGCATTAAATAGAAAAAGTCTAACTGTATTGTGGTAGGAGTTTTTGTTTTGTAATCTTCTCTTGTTCTTTTATCTGATTGTGAGCTCTTTGATATATTGGTTTGTGTTTACATTTTTCACATTTTTATCATCTTTTAGTAAAATCTTTATTTGAAAGATACTGCCTGGGTGTGTCTTCCAAGTTATTTTTTGCATGTGATGTATACATAGTTAAGTTTGACAGCTGTTCTGGAGAGCTTGATGGTGTTACTAAACTGGGAAGAGGTAAGAATATACTTAAGGTCTTTTATAGAGTTTTAAGCTTTCATTTTGGAAGCCTGGCTTGGTGACCCTGGTGAAAGATTGTACCTCAATCCCCGAAGAGGGTACATATCTGAGCCTGTGCATTGGGCATGCTAGCATAAGGTTCACAGTTTGAATTCCCCCAGAACTTGAGATTAAAGGTGATTCAGACCCAAAAGCATACAGGAGGATGACCCTGTCTGTTACCTGTTCACATTACTGCGCTCAAAGGTTGGCACTGTGGGGGCAGAGGGCCTGACCTGCTGAGTGTGTTTGTGACAATGATATCCAATTAAATATCACAACTGTTGTGTTTTAATGCTTGAGAGGTATAAATTGTAAGCCAATCAGAATAAGGAAAAACTTTCATGTAATACTCCAGAAACTACTACAACTACTTTCTTAGTCAATTATCCACATTTTAGACACACCTACAATAGCTTATCCATGTTTGGGACATGCCCACAAAAGTTTATCCACATCTTGTTCACAGAAAAAAAAAAAAAAATATCATAGTACTTGCATTCAGTTAGCCAGAGTATACTTGGAATTTATTTAATTATTTAGTTATCTGTTTGTTTACTGGGTTGGTTTACTGATCCAATCAACCTTTTTCAGGCATGACCAAAGCTGTAAAGATGGTACATAGCACTCAGGATACAGGTACAAAAGATATGTGAAATAACAAGTAAGTGCAACACAGAGGTGACACATTAAGCAATTCTATACAAGTGGAATAGTTTGTGAAAACCTGGGTATAACATGAACACAGTGACAAGAACTATAACCATCTTCTGTGGTTAACTATGTGTCCTAGCCTTCCGCCTTAGGAGTTTAATTACCCATATCAGCTGGCTATCCCCTTTGTCTGCTGTTGCTAACCAAATATAATTAACAAGTGTTTATTTCACAGACTGTCTATAAAAATAAAATCTTACTGTCCCCAACTAACTTCTGTGTAGTGTTTGTGATACCGCTGGCAGTTGTCATAGCAAGCTCTAAGAAGTCATTACAAGTGTACTCTGAAGACAGCTCTTTATGCCATCATTGATTTACATCGATAAAATTGCAAAACTACACTACAAACCCTCAGAAAGACAAATGGAAATTTACACAGGATGTTCTCTAATTCAATTACATGTCTAAATACATTGTTTATAAGATTAGGTACTGAAGTACCTACTTCCTGTTTAATGAAATAACAGCTTAGCTTACTAACCAGCCAGTGACTGAACAAGGTGTGCTAGAAATCTGTCTAGAACTCATAATAAAAAAAGTGAGCTCTCCAAGGAAACTATATATATACAATTTTCAAGTCAGGTGTATGAAGAAATACAGTATATATCTGTCAAAAGCCCTCTAAGGCACTTATAAATATTTCCCCTCCAACTGCTACCTTTGAAAACCTTTGAGTTCTATATACTAATGGTTTTTGAGCTCTGAAAGATAGAAAGTCATGCAAGGCAGAACTAAAACTATAACTACAGTGTCTTGCTTTATCAAAGAAATGACTACTATTTGGAACTAGTTAGAAATATGTACCATGAACAGTAAAGTGCATTAGGAAATACTATTCCACAATGTATAATTCCCAGTATTGATCATTTATAGTCAAACACAGCAAACAGACATCTCAAACAGCAGAACAATTTTCAGTCCCTATTCAAATCAGTTGGTAAAGGTACTGTAATTCCACAATGTATGACTCAGCACCTTGAACCAAAGTACTGTTAATTTCCTAACATTCAAAAATGTACAGAACAGAGAAAGTCAAGCAATACATAATACCCAACAAATGAATGCCTTATAATTAAACAGCAGCTAATTAAGAGTGTCTTACGGTGAGGCCCATGGTGCTTTGTGAAAAAACACAGGTCAAGACAGCTGGAATCCAAATGTTAAAAATCTTTGTCTAATAGAATGCTGATAAACAATTCAATTAAATCTGGCTACTCGTCACCCACATTATGATATCTAATGATGAACATCAGCACAATTTTGATGTATTGCCCGCTCCATCAAATTATAGCCTCTTATTCAAGATAAATTTAGTTTAAAGTAAAGTTAAAAGTTTCTGAAACTCTTAAAGATTTTTTGAGTAATATTTTTTTATCCTCCTTCTGATGTTTTCTCCCTCATGTATTGTGCTTAGCATCACTGCCCCCAAGTGAATATCAGTACTTTCTCATTTATCCATTAAATCTCAGAGAAGATATAAAGTAGAGATATCACATGTAACAACTGAAGGAGTGGAACTCATTGACCTTCCCTCAACAGTGGGCTTACATTGGCTGCCACCTCAAATGATATGTGAAGTTTAGTAGCTTCCCAGCAAATGAGGGCAAAGAGAAACCCTCATTACCAGCAGTGATAGTCTATGTTAGGAGAAGACAATGGCAATATCAGCAGTGTGATGCTGCTGCTAAGCTTCCAATGCTTTAGGGCTACCAGGGGCAGTCTACCTCCCTCTGAGGTGAACTGGGGTCACTCCTCAACTGCATGAAGCTGCTCTTATTGCCTGACCATATTTCTTAAATCCTGCTCAGAAAGACTACAGTATAGAAAGTATTTTCATTTCCAGTGTCTACATATAGTAAACTAGTTTTTAAAAAATGACCTTTACATCACATCATATAGGATTTACTGCATACTATACTACACTTATTTTTCATTGTGGTTAATACAGCCCTGAGCCTAAGTCATGTCTTAGGACACAGATGGATTTGGAGGTTATAGCTGAGTTCAGTCTGGGCATTGCTCCAAATCACTATGCACAGTCTGCTATAACATGGCTTTGTTGGATGATTTTTGTTGAAACAGGCCCTAGCCTGACACAGGATGAGTCAATGGATAAACAGCTGCTTTTTGCACAGTATCCAGCCTTCCATGAGCACAAGCATCAATAGTAAAAAAAATGTCACAATAATGAACAATTGTGTTTACTAAAATCTAATGAATATTACAATTAAATATGAAGAATTCAAACCTTAATATGAACAACCCATTGCCAAAACTGTCATGACAAAATACAGTAGTTTTGTACCATTTCAATAGAAATGATTGAGTTTGGGTGCTGATGTCAATTTCTACTTATAGGACATTAATAAAACTAAGCCTGAAATTTGGAGATTTTGTGAAGTTTTACTTCACTGGTGAAGTTCCAACGAAGTTGTGAGATTCACCCTCACAAGTAACTTCACAGCAAGAGATGTGCAAAGTTGGCAAACTTTGCTTCACGAAAAAAGTTGCAAAGTTTGCCACAATTGTGAAGCACAAAGTGCCGTCTTTGTGAAGATTTTGGCAGGTAAAGTGGCACATTTTTGAGGAAACGTTAAAGCAAAGTTGCAACTTTGCCTTAACTTTGACTCAAAAATTGCCATTTCCCAAGGACAACTCAATGCAAATTGGCAAAGTGGTGAAGTGGAGAATTCGTTAAATTATTCACCAATGTCAGTTTTGTAACATCTCTATTCATGAATTTCCCACTTCGCCACTTTGTGAAGTCAGGCAAAGTTAAGGCAAAGTTGCAACTTCACCTTAACTTTGCCTGAAGATGTGTTACTTCACCTGCCAATAACTTTATAAAGTCTTCACTTCATAATTAGTGAATTTGGCACACTTTGGGAATTATTTTGTGGAATGAAGTTTGCCAAATTCGCACATCTCTACTACTGTTGCTAGCCTTGCTTGTAGTGCAGAAAGCAGCTAACTAAAAGAAGCTACATTTTCTTATTAATTTAAAACTTATATCTCAGCAGGAGTCATTGTCTGTTAAGATAAAGTAGACAGATAACTTTATTAGAAGTAGAAGGGGTCTTATTTAGGGTTAAAAAGAAAGAAAAGAAAGAAAGTCAGTGTGTGTTCTGTGCAGGGAAGGGTACTAATCAGCTGACTTTGCTAAACCAGTAGAAGGAAAGAGAGCTTACCTGGGGTTGTGGTTTAGACACTATAAAAGCAGGTAAGTCAAATTACAACTTCCTGTTGCTAGCCTTTTTTCTTATTAACTGCCCTCCATCCCACCCACCCAAAGCCAGTTCTACTTTTATAGCCACTGGATTTGACTGTCAACAGGAACTTCCTATGCGGCAGTAGGAAGGAAAGGATCATAGAGAAACATTGGTTTTGTCAACCCTAAAGGAAAAGTAGCTCACTTCCCCCAGCTGCTGGTGGTCTGATATTGAGCAAGGAAGAAGGAGGCTACTGAAGAAGATAGGAAGTTGCTGTCCCAGAACAGGAAGGGTGAGAGTTGTAAGGAGAGGAGAGAATAAGCATCCAGAGAAACAGTAGAGAGGACACAAAATAAGACATGATAGGAGTGGTGCAGTGCAATGGCTGTGGGGCGGTAGTGTTCTGGGAGACATTCTGGAGGCTGCGATGCTGCCCTATTTGCAGGCACCTCTCTGGTCTGAGAGAGGAGGTTGCCTGTCTCCAGGCTGACCTGGCTAGGATTCGTGAAACCTCCTTCCCCACCCAGGGACCACAAGGGCCAATGCCACTACCTCAGAGGTTGCCAAGAAAGAGGAAAGGCTGGACCAGGGTGGGCTCAAGGAGGGAAAGGGTGGTGGAACAGAGTTGCATCCCTCCAGCTGTACCTCTCCACAATTCATTCGCTCTTCTGGTGGATAGTGGTTCCTCTATGGAGGCACCTGCAGTGGAGACCAAGGAGGATGCTGGGAACCTTCACAAAGGAGACCCACAGGAGGGTGGCATGGGACCCCACAGGGGAAGGAAACAACTCCTGGTGGGGGACTCAATCATTAGGGGGGTAGAAATGGGGGAGGAAGGGGAGAGGGAGTTAAGGTGCCTTCCTGGCGCCACGGCTTGGAGGGGCAGGGAGCGAATCCTCAGGATCATGGGAAGAGCTGCAAGAGGGAGGGAGCTGGATGTTATTGTCCACATAGGGACAAATGACCTGGCTAGATATGGGATCAGAGCAGTGCAAGAGGAGTTTGAAGAGTTGGGAAGGGGCCTTAGACAAGTAGCGCATACGGTAACCTTCTCGGAGGTGCTGCCTGTCTATGGCAAGGGAGATGCTAGGGCACTTCTCACCAGGGAATTCAATGAGTGGTTGAAAAACTGGTGTGGAGCTCAGGGTTTTGGCTTCATTGGGGACTGGGGAGCCACCTGGAGGGATGCAGACCTATACTGGTGCGATGGTCTGCATCTTTCGGGGGATCCAGGATCCCAAGTGAGAAGTTTAAATGCTTCATTGGCAAGCATTTAAACTAGCCAAGGGGGGAGGCACTAAAAAGGAGCAGGGAAATCCGAGCTTCCCCCCACAAAACATGGTGATTAGTGAGGTAAACACCAAGGTACAGAAGTTATTAGGGAGCAGAACAGATTTAAATGTAAAAAAAGGCAAAGGCACTAAGGACAGAAATGAGGCTTAAAGGGGTAAGGCTATCAAAAAGTGGAGGGTGATGATTACCAATGCCCGTAGTCTGTGTAACAAGCTCCCTGAACTAGTGGCCTTGATGGAAGAGGGTTGCCTGGATATTGTGGCAGTCACAGAAACATGGTACACAGAGAACCATGACTGGGATGTCAACATACCAGGATACACAATCTACAGGAGGGACAGGGAGGGTAAAAGAGGAGGAGTAGCTCTCTATGTAAAGGAAGGGATCAAAGCAACAGAACTAAAGAGTAAACAGGGAGCAGATGAGGCACTTTGGGTCACCCTGGAGACAGGAAATGGCACCACAATCCGCATGGGGGTTGTATACAGACCCCCATCTCAGGAGGAGGGAATGGACAAGGAAATGATAGAAGGCTTTCTTAGAATGGCAGAAAAAGGGGAGATATTGTTGATGGGGGATCTGAATATGCCAGATGTTAACTGGAGCACCTTTGCTGCAGGCACATCCAAGAGCAGGGTCATTCTTGATGCCCTACAGGGGCATGCCTCAGACAGCTAGCATTGGAACCCACTCGGGAGGGAGCAATCTTAGACCTGGTACTCTCAAATGGGGATGGAGAAAGAATCTCAGATTTAGAAGTGGGTAGCCATCTGGGAACAAGTGACCACCAAACAGTGTGGTTCACGATAAACACAGCCATACAATCAAGCCATACAAAAGCAAGAGTACTGGACTTTAGGAGGGCTGACTTTGGGAAAATGAGAGAGTGCCTCAGAAAAGCACCAGCAAACAGGCAAGAAGGAGGGGTAGAGGAACAATGGGGAGTGATCAAAACAGCCATCACAGAGGCAACAAGCCTTTGTGTAAAGCAAATCAATAAAACACAATGAAGGAAAAAAATGCTATGGTTCTCAAAAGAGGTGGCAGGGAAGGTTTTTTTTTTTTTAATTTAGTTGCTTAACCAGGTTAAGGAGAAAAGGACAGCATTCAGGAAATATAAGGAAACACAGAAGGAGCAGGACAGAGAACTTTATCAGTTAAAGCAGAAAGAGGCTGGGAAGGCAGTCAGAATAGCAAAGGCCCAAACCGAGGAAAGGATAGCCAATTCTGTTAAGAAGGGGGATAAGACCTTTTATAGGTACATTAGGGAGCAAAGAAAGACCAAATGAGAGATACTGAAGCTTAATAAAGGGGAGGGATTGTGGGTAGAGGGTGACAGTGAAAAAGCTGGGATACTGAACGAATATTTCTGCTCAGTATTCACAAAGGAAGAGGAGGGGGAGTTACCTAAACCAAACAAGAGAAACACTCTGAAGACAGGGGTTGATACCAGTCCATTTACAGAAGAAAGGGTTCTGAAAGAACTAATAAAATTGAAGGTGGACAAAGCAATGGGGCCTGATGGGATTCACCCAAGAATTCTAAAAGAACTAAGGGTAGAACTAGTGACACCGCTGACTACTCTCTTTAACAAATCATGGGAGGATGGGGTGGTACCTGAGGACTGGAGGAGGGAAGATGTGATTCCTCTTCACAAAAGTGAGAGCAGGACAGAGGCAGGAAACTACAGACCAGTTAGTTTGACCTCAGTGGTAGAGGAAATGATGGATCACTTCTGAAGGAAAGAATTATTAGTCACCTAGAGGCCAGTGGGGCACAAGACCCAAGGCAGCATGGTTTCACGTTGGGAAGGTCGTGTCAGATGAATCTAATAGATTTCTTTGACTGGGTGACCAAAGTAGTAGACCAGGGAGGGGCTGTGGACATGGCCTACCTAGATTTTAGTAAGGCATTTGATACAGTCCCACACAAAAGATTAATTCACAAGATAGCCAGCCTTGGAGTGGGTCCCCAGGTGGTAGCCTGGATAAAAAATTGGCTAGACAACAGGATGCAAAGGGTAGTAGTAAATGGAGTACACAGTGAAGAAAGGAGTGTTACTAGCGGGCTACCGCAGGGTTCAGTATTGGGACCGGTCCTTTAATGTCTTTATATGACATTGCAGAGGAACTGGAAGGAAAGTATTGTCTCTTTGCAGATGACACAAAGATCTGCAACAGGGTTGATACACAAGATGTAGTGGAAAGGATGAGAGGGACTTGGCAAGGTTGGAGGAATGGTCAAATGTATGGCAGCTCAGATTCAATGCAAAGAAGTGCAAGGTAATGCACATGGGAAACAAAAACCCAGGGGAAGCAAACACAATGTGGGTGAGATACTGACAACAGTAAAAATAGAAAGGGACCTGGGGGTAAATATATCAGATGACCTAAAGGTGGGCAAGCAATGTGAGAAGGCAGTAAGGAAGGCTGGGGGGATACTGGGATACATAGGAAGAGGCATCAATAGTAGTAAACAGGAAGTTGTTATCCCTCTATACAGACAGTTGGTGAGACCCCATCTGGAGTACTGTGTGCAGTTCTGGAGACCCCATCTCCGCAAAGACATAGACAGAGTGGAGGCTGTCCAGAGGAGGGCAACCAAAATGGTGCAGGGTCTGCACCAGAAGACATATGAAGAAAGACTGAAGGAGCTTAATATGTATACCCTTGAGGAAAGGAGGGAGAGAGGGGACATGATAGAAACTTTCAAGTACCTCAAGGGAATTAACAAAGTCCAAGAGGGTAGCATCTTCCAGAAAAAGAGATGTGCAAGAACAAGGGGGCACAATTTGAAGATAGAGGGGGGCCGGCTCAGAGGTAATGTGAGGAAGTATTTTTTCACTGAGAGGGTTGTGGATGCATGGAACAGCCTCCCTGAGGAGGTTGTGGAGTCAAGAACAGTGGGGGACTTCAAGAATGCATGGGACAGGCATAAGGCAGTTCTAGTGGGGGGTAGGAGGAAGTAAGCTGTTGGTTAACTAGGATTTGCAGCTTATCTGTTAGGTAGGAAAATGGGCAGGCTAGGTGGGCCAAGCAGTCCTTATCTGCCATCAAATTCTATGTTTCTATGTTTCTATGTTACTGTTGTCCAGTTCAGTGTTTTTCAAATGAATTAACAGTGGCTACATGCAGACACCAGCACAGCTGTGTGTAGCTACAGAGCTACTATGAGGAAGCAAAGCAAAGCAAATTTTATTTCTAAAACGCTATTCCAAAAGACCATGGCGTTGCACATAAACATAATTAAAAAACACAAAGTGCCATAAAAACACATACTTAAAATCAGTTATAAAATCAGCAGGAATAAAACCTCAGGCAAGGCAAAATTAAAAAGGTAGGTCTTCAAGGCAGATTTAAAGGCCTCAACAGATGGGCACTCACTGATCCGATGAGGCAGAGAATTCCACAGGGCCGGTGCTACAAAAGCAAAAGATCTAGTTCCAGAAATAGTCAGACAGACTCTGAGAATCTCTAGCAATCCCTCATCAGTGGAGCAGAGTGGACAAAGGGGGTGGTAGGGGCATAGGAGATCTTGCAAATAGCATGTTCCTTGTCCATGTAGGGCATTATAGGTCAGCAAACTGACCTTGAAGGTGATCCTCCACTGCACCGGCAGCCAGTGCAGTCCACAAAGCACAGGTGTGACATAGCAAGAGCTTGAGAAGCCAGTCAACAACCTGGCAGCCACATTTTTCACCAACTGCAGGTGGAAAAGGTCCTCCCCCAGCAGCCCTAGGTATAGGGCATTGTAGTAATTGAGGCATGAGGTCACAAAACCATGGACCAGAGTCGTAAGATTGTCAGGCAGGACTAGGTGCTTTAGCCAAGTGATGTTCCTCAGATGGTAAAAAGAGGTCTTGACAAAGGCTGACACCTGAGATATGTGTCAGTTCATCATCAAGCACAACACCCAGATTCCGCACCCAGTTGAAGGTCAATAGCTGGTTACCTCCAAGCCAAAACCCAGATGGCTGCCCAGCCAATGACCCCTCTACCCAATGACCTGGTACCACAACCAAAACCTCAGTCTCATCCAGGTTTAACCTGAGCCAGTTGGCACTCATCCACTCTTGAATCTCAGAGAAGCATTTATTGAAGACTAAGACAGCGTCATTTTGTTTGGGTACAAAGGACATGTACAGCTGAGTATCATCTGCATAGCAGTAAAAACTCAGCCTGTACCACCTTATGATGTCTTCCAAAGGCAGCATATATACTGCAAACAACATGATTGAATGCACAGAACCCTGCAGTGCTCCACATTGCAGGACATGAGAGGCTGAGGAAAAAAACAGGACTCCACTCTCTGCGTCATGCCAGTGAGAAAGGATCTAAACCATCTGAGGACTGTACCAAACAGTCCAGAGTATTTTCAGGTTCTTAAGCAACACCTCATGGTCCATGGTGTCAAATGCTGCAAAGAGATCAAGGAGGAATAAGATGGAATGACTCCTCTGATCTCTTGCTATCAGGAGATCATGAAGTACCCGAACCAATGCCTTTTCAGTACTACGCCTCTTCTTGAAACCAGACTGGAGATGATAATAGATATCATGGGTGGTAAGACGCTCTTAGAGCTGTAATGTGACTGCCTTCTCAGTAACCTTGCCCACAAAAGGCAGGTTAGAGACAGGCCTGTAGCTGGTAAAACAGTCGGGTAGAGAGAGAAGATTTCTTCAGCAGGGGGCATACCACCACCTCCCTCAGGGTGTCCGGAAACACCCCAGTCTCTAACGAACAGCCAACAATCTCGGCCAGAACTGGTCTGATGACCTCTATGCACCCCACCAGGAGGTGCAATGGACCTGGGTCCCAACTACAGTAAGTTGGTTGCAAGCCCTGGATAATCTTCACAACATCCATGATTGCCAACTGGTCAAAGTTAGGCCAGACAGACTGGGTGACTGTAATCTCCCACTGATCACAGCTCTGCCCATTTGAGTGAGTTGTACCGATCACTGATTTGATGTTGGCAATCTTATCTGTAAAAAATCGATCAAACTCATAACACTTCTTCTGTGAAAAGGCTCCCAAGTTCTGGAGACAAACTGGATTGCACAGCCTGTCCATGGTATGGAAAAGCAGAGCCGGTTGATTTTGCACAGCTGCGATATCCCTGGACAGGAACTTTGCCTTCTTATGGGAGATCATGGATTGATAGTCCTTATAATGGGACATAATCTAAGTTTGTCATTAATCAGGCTGGATTTCTGCCAGTGTCTTCCAACCTTCTCCCTGTTGTCCTCAACTCCCCCGAAGGTCCCATCAAACCAAGGAGACTGAGGGCAAAGAGTGAGGGGGTGAACCCAGACAGGAGCTACAGAATCCAGAGCAGTCAAAACAGCCTTATTATAGGCTAGCAGTAACCCCTCTGGATCCCTGCTAAGACTCATACTTCGCGATAGGTCCAAGACCACCATAACACAATCAGGGGTCAGTCCCTACAAAGGACGGCATTGGACCATCTCCGTAGAAGCAGGCCTATTGGGGGGAGGCTGCAAAACTGAACCCAATAGTGTGGTGATCCAACCATCCAACGGGTTCCAGCACCACATTGGAGAGCTCCATCACCAGCAGAAACACCACGTCCAATGAATGACCTTGTGAGTGGGTCACAGAGGTAATCACCCATGTAAAGTCCAATGATATCATCAATTGGAGGAAGCCCTGTCCAAAATGTGAGAGTTCATCATTGAGCCAGGAGTTGAAGTCACCCAGGACCAACCACGTGGGAGCCTCCAACACCATCTTGATGATGAAGTCCATGACTTCCTGTAAGAAATCCGTGTAGCTCCCAGGTGGACGGTATATGAGATGTATCCTAGAATCCAGACCTGTGCCCATGATACATTTGAAGGATCTAGTGGCTCCAACTGGCACATCTGCAAGGCCCAATTCTGACTTAAAACATATAGCTACCCCCACACCCCTATGATCCAACCTCGGGCGGTATATCACCAAGTACCCAGCCGGAACAGCTGACTCCAGAATGGGACCTGCATTCTCGTCCAGCCAGGTCTCGGTGATGCATGCCAGGTTGGATGTTCCAACAAGATCAGTGATAACCACTGTGTTGTTTCTAATTGACCTGGATTGCATAACACCACCTGAGTCAGATAAGCAGCCAAGGTCGATCACGCTACTTGCCCATATAAAGTAGAGTCCTTAGGTATGGGAACCAGGTCAGGCAGACCCCTTTCCTGGACCCATTTTGCCCCAGGGTGCCTCCTTGACCCCACAATCCCAATTCATCCACCTCTTTCCCCTCCCCCATCGTGCTTACGACCCCCACCTCCATGATGCCCTCTCACTATGCCCAAGGTGCAATAGCACCTATAAACCTCTCCTGGAAGTGGAGGGAAATCAAAAGGATGGAGGTCCCACAGGTTGGCGGAGGAGTAGTGCCCTCCTGCTGAAGCCTTCTGCCAACACATCCTGCCATTACATAATAATCAGTAGTTACTAAATCAATTCTTTATAGAACACTCATGCAATCTACCATATACTCACTCACACTCTCTTAAAAATCTTCTAATTCAACAGAAAACTACCCCCAATTATCTACCTAGGATAACCCAAATCCTAAACCCAAAAAATAGCAAACACCACCGAAAAACAACAAAAGCACAATAAATTCTTCTGGTTTATGGAGAATACCATTATATTGTCCAGTATAAACAATCTTTAGAATTGTCTAATAAGTCATGCCTTTTCTCCAGATAGCTTGCAATTGGGAGAGGGAGCTCTCACCTACTCCTCACCCACAAAATCTGTTCAATATGCAGTGGCCCTCTCACTGCCATGCCATTGTGTTAAAAAGTTATAAATCAGCAAAAAGTACCTCTCACTGCCTCCTCCACAGGTTTTGTATAAGCTACGTACCAGCCAGTACAAGAAAGTTTAAGGGAGAAATTGACCCAGATCACCAGACGCTGAAGATCTTCCTCCTAAACCGCTCCCAAGAAAATGTATCCTCCAAGGTTTA
This sequence comes from Neoceratodus forsteri, assembly GCA_016271365.2. NCBI lineage: Eukaryota > Metazoa > Chordata > Ceratodontiformes > Ceratodontidae > Neoceratodus > Neoceratodus forsteri. The sequence goes on along the minus strand of CM057451.1, from coordinate 1,056,347,192 downwards.
AACAGCTCACCCCCTGGTCTCCCCCAAAGCAGATGCCTGAAACTGGAGAAACCCACCCCTACTTAAATCACCAGAGCCACCCGACCTTAGACGGGCAGCCCACAGCGATTCCAGGGAACACATCAGATGCCCACTCTCCGGTCAGCACCCCTAATCACCATGGAGGGGATCCCCAGAACTGACACCCACCTCAGGGTCAGCTGTCCAGGCCAACAAGTCCATCAAATGGTAATGGCGATCCTTCTCAGTTCAAAACCAGCTCAGTTGCTGCATAATCCCATTCTGGCACACCAGGGCACTCACCGGCTCCAGTCAGGTAATCCCTCAGCTGCTTCTGGGCCACCAAACAGTATCTCCCAGGTGAACTGCCTCCGTTGTGGCCCAGCTCCAGCAATTCTCCAGACAATCCACTCAAATGCTCCACTGGCCGATAAGTTACTACGGTGCTAGAGGCAACAGTATGATGCACCCAATATTTCTGATACAAAATCAACAGCTGTGGCAGGTAAAGTTCACTGTTGCTTTTAAAGTGAGCAGTAAACAATTCAATAAGCAATCCAAGGGCCATCGATTGAGGAAGCAAACCCATGACCACGGCTCACTAAAAATTTGCCCTGATGTTGTGTTTGGCATAAAGCGGAGAAACTCCTGACTTTAACTTAAAGAAATAAAACACAGCACAAACTAAAAACGTAATGCAATATAAACAGTTTAAACAAATAAAATAAATAAAACAAGTAGCTACTGACCACTACTCTGACAGCTGGCACAGCATGGTTGCCATCTTTCAATCAGAGTCCTAGATAACCCTTTGAGTCCTGGATTAAAATGTGATGGTACAGAAAATGTCTTACCTAAAACAACAAATATTTCTGGATTATTATTACTATTAGACCCCCTAAGTTGGGGGAGGAATGGGTGAGGAGAGGAATGTCCTGTTAAATGTTATGGATACAGTTTGGCCTAGCAGTGGTATAGGGTAACTACTACTTATGAAGTGACAAGATCTAGTCACAGTCAGGTGTCTTTTGACAAGGGATAATAGTTTTCCTCATGGTTTGTTATCAAATATGACTCAAAGTTGTGCTGTAGTCACTGAGATGAGGGAGTACTGGAGTAGGGAGGTATAGAAGAAAAGCCCTTCCCTTCAGGTGGTGTGTTTGTTGGGAGTCAGATTTTTGTTCAGGGCCTATATTACACTAAGGTTTCTACAATGAGTGGGCATCAGTCCAAATCCTGGCCCACCTGCCTGCAATTAGAAAAACAGGAATGGTATTTTATTTTTCCACGCTAATGTAAGCAGTATCTTTCCCAAAATAGATTTAGTTAGGGTTATTGCACTAGCTTGCAGACCAGAATTTAAGATTGTCAATGAAACACGGTTAAGTGATAGACATTAGGATGCTCAATTGGCTTTCCAGGGGTCAATTTGATGAGGATAGATTGGAATAAAAAAGGGGGAGGGATTTACTTTGTTATCAAGATTGGTTCATGCCTACACAGCTTCATTAGTTGATCCTAAATATTGCGGATATCTAGAACTAGAAATTAAGTAGCAAACTGGGAAGTCACTTTTATTGTTTGGCAGCTATAGGCCACCTAGGTTTTTGATGCAGAACATGTTGTCATTAACAGACATGTTGTTTACCTTTTTCCACTCATGAGCTACTGTTGATTGGGGACTACAATGCAGACTAGTAGGATCAAGTAAAGTCTAAATATATTAGAACAGTTGTTCTAAGTCATGGTTTGAACAACTACTTGTTTAGTTTAGTTTAGTTTAGTTTATTGGTCTAGGAATTAATATCTTTGAGCCAGGGCTCTTTTACAAAGGTTCCACGTCACAGAAAAACATCAAACAATAACAATAGACATTACAGGTAATACAAAATGGAAAAGTTACATACAAAGTTTGCTATTTACAGTTTAAGGCAGAAAGTTATAGAGTTACATAATAAACATGCTTTTAACAGTTTCATGGGAGTAGACAATTTGGAAAATAAAGAAAACTTCCAGGGAGAGGGAGATCATTAGGATCCAAAGGGAGGCAAGACAGGAGGGAAAAGCGGTGGGCAGTAGAGTAAGTGAGAGGGACAGAAAAAGGGGGAGGTGAGTTGGGTGGCAGACAGGGATAGTAGTGGTACGTGAGGGCTCATTAGACAAGGAGAGTAGGCCTTGGATGTGAGGATGGTCAACGAGGAGGAGTAGTCTTTATCAAATGCAATCACAGCTGCTAGTGTTGGTGAGGTGGGCATAGAGCATGGTTTTTAAGGCTCTGAGCGAGGTTGAGGATAGAGTAGGTGGACTTAGAGCACTGAACCATGTAGGGTCCCTGAATGCGAACGATCTTTGTCCCTGTGTGGTCCGACATCTGGGAACCAGGAAAGTACAGATCTGGTGGAGGGTCGTAAGCCAGGATTCAGATGGAGTAGGTTTTGGATACAGAATGGGATCAGTCCCAAGATAGATTTTTTTGCCATTATGCAGGTGAGATATATTAGGCGATTTGATAGTTGCAACCAGCCTGTTTCTTGGTAGAGCTCGCACGTGTGAGTCAGTCTTTGAGCCCCCGTGAGGAGCCTGCAAGCCTTATTTAGAGTGATTGAGACACGCCTTAGTGCCGTGGTGGTAGCTGAGCCATATATAATAAGGCCATAGTCAATGGTAGAGATTATGAAACTCTGTATAGCTATCCTCAGTGCCGCTTGGTTTAGAAATTGACGGTTTCGAAATAGTATTCCAAGACGTTGGTTCACTGTTTTTGCCGTGTTGTCAATGTGGGTTGCAAAGGTGAGCCCTTGGTCAAAAGTGATGCCAAGGTATTTGAAAGTATTTACTTGTTCCAGTGTATTTCCAGCAGAGGTTAGTATGGTGAGTGGAGTATTTCTATTTTTGTTTTGGTGATTGGTAAAAAGCATGGCTTTTGTTTTTTTGTGGTTAAGCACAAGTTTACTATCCACGAACCACTTTCCAACACTAGAGAAGGCAATTTGCATGCTTTTACGTAGGGAGTTTGGGTCTTTGTGAGAGGAGAGAATTACAGCATCATCAGCGTATAAGATTTTGTGGACCCTACCTATACACACATGAAAAATCCTGAGGACTCTTTATTAATTGATTTGGTTTTAACTAACTGCCTATAGAATTATATGATTTGGGTGTGATGAATTACCTATCTAGTGACCATAATATGGTACACTGTGTTAGATGCAACAACAGGGCCACTGGACCACCAACATTAATTACATTTAAATCATTTAAAACTTTTGATTGTCTGGCCTTTGTATCAGACTTAGAACACCTACATTGGGAAAGACTGAAACTGATCCCAGATATTAATGAGTGTGGTCATACTTTATCTCAAAGCTAATGGCAGTATGTAGTAAACATCTTCCTGTAAAGACTAAGAAAATCTAAAATAAATCAGCTCCATGGTGCTCAGCTTTTGTAATGAAAGTGAACAGGGATAAGAACAAAGTGTTGAAGAGGGCACGGGCTTCTAGGGTACCACAGGATTGGGAACTCTATTAAAATAGGAATAAATATGTAGCTAGGGTAAGAAATAGAGAAAAAGATTCCTATTGGAAAAGAACAATGGAAGCAAGACTCCCCTTCCCCCCCCAAAAAAAAAATTCTATTTTATTATAATGGACTTAACTGGCCAATTTAACACAAATGTTCACATTTCTACTGATGAAGAATTTGGAAAACTTGTTTCACTTGTAGAAAGGTTTAGAGCATTTTTTGTGGAATCTGGGCGTGGACATTTTTTTGGGACCAGTCAACACAGCAGTTGGACACATCCATGGAACTGTTTAGAATTAGGAGGTAATACTCCCTTTATATTTAGAATGACTGAACAGCATGAAGTATTAGAACTAATGATAGATTCAAAACTAACAAAAGCTGCAGTCTGGATGGACTGACCCCTGTTGTGTTAAAATATTCAGCTCCTCAAATACCTGAATCTCTTACTTATTTGTTTAATTGGCCCCTTTCTTCTGGTTACTGTCCTCCAGTCTTGGAAGCTGGCTAGGGTTGTCCCAGTTTTTAAGGGGTTGCCCTGGCCCGCTGACTATCATCCCATTTTCCTACTTTCTTTGGTCTCCAAGTTATTAGAAAGGCTGTTAGCCAAACAGTTAACAGTCCATTTACAGAATCACTGTTTGATGATTTTCAGTTGGGGTTTCACAGGCATCGTGGTAAAGTGGTCTCTGCATCAAGGGTCTTGGATGACATCAACAAAGCACTGCACTCCAGGCAATTTACTGAGGCCATCTTTGATCACCTCTCCAATGCCGCTGACATGGTTGACCACCAAATATTATTGTATAGGTTAGCTGAGGTGGGACTAAATAGGGAAGCATTCATCTGCTTTAGTTCCTGTCTAAACCACTGATGCCAAACAACCGCAGTAAATTGGGTTGATAATTCCCCACTGGTTATCTCAAGAGGGGTACCTCAGGGCTCGATTCTGGGGCTGCTCCTTTTAATGATATTAAAAGATATTCCAGATGGCACATCACAATTAATTTGCCTTCACATAAATCACTTTTACACTGTGGACAAAGTCTGAGAGGATATGAGCAAATTTTTAAAATGTTACTATATATTGTTGCCAAGTCTGTTTAATGAGTATCCGATCTGATAGCTGTCATTTGCTTCTGACAGATATTTTTTACAACCTCAATTCCTTCCTCTATAAAGAGGCAGCAGATGTGGGACTAGTGCTCATGCTGTTAGTAGAATGACTTCAATTTACCTTTTGCAGTTACAGCAGCCTAGTTTTAATGCAAAATTTCAACCTAGTTATCTATGTATTAAAAATGATGGCCAGTAATTATTCTATTTTATTATCATGATTATTTCATATTATTCCAGTGTGTAATTATTTTTATGTGATGTGTTTTATATATTTTATCATTATAATATGATAATAATGTAATACATAAATCTTTTTTCAATCAGTATTTTGTCCTCCTATTGAGTCTGCTCTCAGCAATCCTCGAAGCCCTGTCTCCAACCTTCTCATGGACTTTTCTGGTTATCGAGCACTTGCACAGAATCCACTGGGTAGGTGGTCAGCCATGGCAGTCATGTGAGTGCCTGCAAGTGTGCTGGCTTGTACCAACTCGGCATCTTTTTGCTACAGTTTTCTCCCCTAGACTGGAATATTAGGACTTATCAGCCAGCACATCACACTCATTCCTACCCTCCTGCTGCACTGCTGCCTGGCCCCCAGCAGGTGGCAGTCCATGCAGCAGGAATTGGTGTTCCCCCTCTGCAAGGAAACAGAACTGTGGTTAGGCACTCAAGGCTCCCTAACTCTGATGGCACACTAAGTGACCCTGTTCATTTTTAAACCTGGGTAGCTGGTGTGGGGGAGGGGGCAAAACTGCAACCACTCCTCCATTGGGTCAGCCATTTAAATTGTTTTGAATGATTTGTGATAGTGAATGTTGTGTGTTAAGAAGATCTAAACCATCTTCTGTGGTTTTTATCTAAATATAATTACTGGTGACCCCTTTCATCAAATGGTTCTCAGGCCTCTGTAAAACACCATAACAACCAGAAAACTGGTTATTGCAGCATTTTAGCAAAAAAAAAAAAAAAAATTATTTCCACAGCACTGTCACTCATCTCAACCATGCCACCTTACTGGCTCACAATCTGTGCATGAGTGGGCCAAGTACATTGTCAGACGTGGTGGCAGTTTCTCCAGTTTCTGATGAAACATATAGAAACATAGAAGTTGACGGCAGATAAGGACCTCAAGGCCCATCCAGTCTGCCCATTTCTTTTTCTACCTTATAAATGTGCCATCGGCCTTTGCTCTGTCAGTGGCCTATCTATTCATAGTCATTTGTATTGCTCCCTTATGCCTATCCCATGCCTGTTTGAAGCCCTGCACTGTATTCATAACCACCACTTCTTGTGGTAAGCCATTCCATGCATCCACCACCCTTTCTGTGAAAAAGAATTTCCTCACATTCCCCCTTAATCGGCCTCCCTCTAATCTCATGCTGTGTCCTCTTGTCCTGCTATTTTTCTTATCTTTAAACATATTAGACTCTTTCACCTTGTTTATGCCCTTAAGGTGTTTGAATGCCTAGATCATATCACCTCTCTACCTCCTTTGCTCAAGGGTATACATATTGAGCTCCTTTAATCTGTCCTCATATGTCTTCTGATTCAGTCCCTGCACCATTTTGGTTGCCCTTCTCTGGACTGCCTCAATTTGGTTAATGTCCTTGTGAAGGTGTGGCCTCCAATACTGCACGCAGTACTCCAGATGGGGCCTAACCAGTGTCTTGAACAGAGGATTATTACCTCCCTCTTACGACTTGTGATACCCCTACTAATACACCCTAACACCCCCTAGCCTTACCTACTGCTTTAGAGGTCTGCTTGGATGATTTTAGGTCATCAGTGATGATGATGCCCAAGTCTCTTTCTTCCTTTGTGACTGCTAGCAACTCCCCTCCCAGCCTATAGGTGGCTTCAGGGTTTCTCTTCCCTATGTGCATGATTTTGCACTTCTTTGCATTAAATCCCAGTTGCCACTCTTCTGACCATTCTGCTAGTTTATCCAGATCTCTTCTCATTCTGCCCACCCCATCTGGATCATCTACTCTGTTGCAGATCTTGATGTCATCTGCAAACAGACAAGCCTTACCCTCTAGTCCATCTGCAAGGTCACTAATGAAGATGTTGAGAGGACTGGCCCCAGGACTGATCCAAGGGTACCCACTTGTGACTTGCATCTCTTCTGACTGTATACCATTTACCACCACTCTCTGTTTTCTGCCCGTCAACCAGTTTGCCACCCAGTTGACCAACTTCTGACCCACCCTGAGCCTACCCAGCTTATTTATCAATCCTCTATGTGGAACAGTGTCAAAAGCTTTGCTGAAGTCAAGGTAGGCGACATCAACTGCTCCCCCTTGGTCCACCACTCTGGTTACCCAGTCAAAGAAATCTATGAGATTAGTTTGACAGGACCTTCCTTTTGTAAACCCATGCTGTCTTGGATCCTGTGCCCTATGGATTCCAGGTGTTGCACTATCCTTTCCTTAAGGAGTGCCTCCATAATCTTGCCCACTACTGAGGTAAGACTGACTGGTCTGTAGTTCCTGCCTCCTCCTGCTACCACTCTTGTGGAGGCGGGATCACATGAGCCCTTCTCCAGTCTTCTGGGACCTCTCCTGTGCTCAGAGACTCACTAAACAATTCTGCTAATGGCTCTGCTAGTTCCTCCTTTAGCTCCTTAAGTACCCTGGGATGTATGCCATCAGGTCCCATTGCCTTATCCACCTAGAGCTTAGCAAGCTCTTGTAAGACCCTTTCTTTGTGAAGGAGTAGTGCTCACCTCCTCCCCTGTGTCCATGATGCTGAGCTGTGGGCCCTGCCCTACCTTCTGTTCAGTAAATACTGAGCAAAAGTATCTATTTAGGATAGATGCCTTTACAGGGTCCTCCTCCTCACATGCTCCTTTTTCTCCATTAAGCTTAGCAATACCCCCTCTGGACTTTCTCCTTTCACTAATGTATCTATAGAAAGTCTTGTCACCTTCTTTTACTGTTCGTGCTAGTGTTTCCTCAGTTTGGGACTTTGCCTGCCTTACTGCCTTACCTGCTTCCCTTAGGGCAGTTTGGTATGCCTCCCTATCTTCATCCCGCTGTGTTCCCTTATATTTCCTGAAGGCCAGCCTTTTGGCTCTGACCTTTTCTGCTACTGTATTTGAGAACCAAAGTGGTTTTCTTCTTCTTTTTGCACTTCCTTTTCTGTCTAACACAATGGGACCCACATCAAAGGTTACCCTGTCACCTCAGGTAACCTATTTTTTTTGACAGTATTTATCTGGTTGATGCTGCCTTTACATAAAAAAAATTTCAGATTGAACCTCTTGTTGCCACACTTTGGGCAGGGATTGTGGAGACAAGCACTTCTAATCAGAAACAGCCAATGCTCACTATGTGTGGCTCCACACTGAAATTTTCGGCTCCACAGTGAAACTTAAAAAAAAAAAAAAAAAGGGAGAGACAGAGAAAGAGAGAGAGTGTGTGTGTGTGTGTGTGTGTGTGTGTGTGTGTGTGATTGTGTTGAGTGTGGGACTGAACAGCATCATGGATCAAAGCATAGCTGTCTCAGTATGTTTCTGGCATTGACTCCTTGTACTAGTAATCATAAGAAATAATATATATTTTTTTACCAGGAGAGACACCCTAAGCTGAAAACTTGCTTACAGGTGCAACCTGGGAGCACAAGGAAGTTAAGTTAAATCAAATCAAATCAAACTTTATTTTTATAGCGCCTTTCAAAAATCAAGGCGCTGTACATAAAATTAAATATAATAAATATAAATATACATTAAAACAACAACAATAAATAACAGCTTAACCATAGTTAGGGAAGGCTAAGCTAAACAAATACGTGACTTTCTCAGGATCACACAGTATGCAAGTGGGGGCTGTGGGATTCAAACCCAGGTCTCCAGGTTTGCAGCTCAGAGCCTTAAACCACTACATTAAACTTCTTCCTCCTGTGGTGTGTGATGACCTAATAAACCTCTCGAGCTTCATTCTCGAGGTTTATGGGTCATCACATACCTTGGGTGTGTAAAAAAAACTTCATAACACACAGTCACCTATCCATGATTATCCATGTAATTTAATTATTACCTTGTAGCAACTTTTGTAGCAATAGGTACTCTTTTTTCATCATTTATGAAAACTAGAGTTGCAATCACTCTGAATGGCTGAGTTGCAAATATCAGCGATAGGGACTAGTGTAGGGTTGAAGACCATACAACTATTAATTGTATGTTGCAGACAATAAATCCAGTTCTGGCTGAGGCATGTGTGTGTTTAGTGCAACTTGAACAGAAAGCACTCAGACTGCAGTGCCTCCCTAAATAGATTGCTAATTACTGAACTGTATGCCACCTGTGTAGTTGCAGGGAATTTGCACTGAATAAAAAAAAATCATATACAATGGGAGGCTGGACATGCACTACAGGCTGATACACAGAAAAGAGAAGCATTGTTAAGGGACAATGTTTGCATGTATGTTGCATCAGGGAAATTGTTATGTTTAGTAAGTGAAGTAGAGTTAATTAATTAAACAAGTTTTATTAGTGAAACTGTCATGTTTAGTTACTTACCAGGTTAACTAAGAAATTCAGGTGAAGTATGTGCTGGGTTAGTAGGACTGTAAAAGCTGGGAGACTGTCAGCAGTAATATTTTCTTTTTTTCTTTTTTTTTAACAATTTATTTATTAAGGAAAACCCAGATATGTATAACAAGCCAGTAACATATCATTCCATTGGAATCTTGCTGTTACTCATTCTTACAATGCATTTACCCAGGATAGTCCATCTTACATGCAGCAGCTTATTTTCAGTAACTTGATCAGGGTCACACAGTGTTTGGCTGTAGCAGGGTTTAAACCTTAAATCCTCTGGTTCCCAACAGTGCTCCAGCCACTAAACCTTACTGCTTTGTGTGGGGGCAGGGAGACTTCTTGGCAAAAGTTGTAGGTACCTGCCATGTTTTGGTTACAACATCTATTTCCAGTAGGCCCTACTTCTACCCATTTCCATAGGTTGGTGGGTTGACTGGAGAACTGTAAGGTTAAGTGAGTAGCTCTGTGTCACACAATAACTATAAGAATGTAATGGGGTTTAAACTTACAATCTTTCAGTTCTCACCAGTGCTCTGCCTATTAAACCACACTGCATTCACTGTCTGGGGGTAGAGACTGGAGAGAGCCAGTTACTGTTGGCAATAGATATATAGGGGGATATAGGGGATATGAAGTGGTAACCTACATGATACATTATTTATCTACAACAGAGCAGTGTAACCTCAGGTAACCTCACGAGTGGCATAAGCCATGAGTGATGTACCCAAGATCAAACTGTTCAAGTGTAGATTAATAATGTATCACAGAGCTACACATTTCTTGTCCTGTTTATGCAATGGGATGGCGATTTTTTATCGGAGGGACGATTGGCAGGTACCGTTTATCCAACACAGGAGTGATAAATTTCAGGTTCTAAGGATTTTGTCCCTGCACATTGTGTGTGTGTATATATACATATAAATATACACACATATATATATTTATAAAATGGGTAAGGAAAATTAGTGAAAATCCATTATGCTCATTGGCTGAAACATGTCACATGACCGTGCATTATTCCACAATGACCACACACCTTCCAGTATGACCGCACTCCTAAACTACTTTCCAGCCCTCAAAACCTTCTCACCAGCAGTGAGATCACTCCACACCTAGTGCAGTTAGGCAGCCACATACACACACACACACACAACTGGCACCCACAGGCATAACTAAATATACCAGTAGTAGCCCCACACTGTACAAGCTGATGTGCTTGAGCATGCCATTCATTTTTAAATAAAATGTCATGTAAAAATCAAATCCTGCCTGCCATTTTCACAGTCTTAGTGTAGAGCCACTAACTTTTATTACTGTAAGCAGTGTCACCAAGCAGTCTCAATTCTACCAAAAAATATGGTGGCAGGTGTTTAACAGAAACCTGTGTACAAAAAAGCAAGACAAAGTATATTTCTTTTAGTATTGTACTCTTACTTTCTGTGAAAAAAATCTCCATTTGTAGGGAGAGTCGAGCGATCATGGAGCACTTTCACTTTTCCTTGCTGAACTACAGCGTGACCGAGCGGTGCGCATTGCAGAAAGTGACAACCTGTTAAGAGTTCAAAGTAAGTCCTTCTCTGTTTAAAAAAGATGAAAAGTGTGTCCCTCCTGTTAGGTTGTCTTAGGTTTGAGTAACAGAAGCTGCAGACTGTGTGCAGAAGGGGGCGAGGACACAGCGAGTGAGTCAGCAGCTTTAGGAAGGTGAGTCCGGAAGCCAGAGGCGGAGTGTTGCTATGGCAACATTAACTCTGACTCGACTACCTTCCTAAAGCTGCACTCAATCTCTGCTCACTCCCTTCTGCACAGTCTGCAGCTTCATTACTCAAACCTGGAACAACTAACGGAACACGCTTCATCTTTCAAACAGAAGACAGCACTGACTCAGCTGAACAGGCTGTTACTGCGCAGTACACCACCAGCTCCGATCATGTAGTTCAGCAAGAAAAACTGAAAGTGCTCCGATCGCTCAACTCTCCCTACAAATGAAGATTTTTTCACAGAAATTAAGAGCAGACTACTTAAAAAAACTAAGTTCTTACTTTTTTTTACACAGACAGGATTAGTTAAATCCTCTGCCAGCATATCATTTAGCAACTGCATTTTAGCAATTAAAGTAAAGTGCTCCCCAATCATGCTCACCTTCCTCTCCCTATAAACACCACCTTCTTTAACAGAAATGAAATACATACAAAAAAAATAGTTCTCTTATGTTTTTCAATGCAAGCTTATCTTAAACCTCTGCCAGCATATCATTTAGCAGTTAGAGAGAGGGATTACTTTTCCACCCACCCCCAAAAAATGTGTGGCCATTTTATAAGATAGATAACCCACTCTAGGGTGTGCAGTCGTGCTCTGATATATGCATGCCTTGGGTGGTTGAATGCACTTGGCCTGCGGCCTCATGCATCACAACACACACCAAGGCGTGTGTATATCAGAGCGCCGACTGCACACCCTAGTGGGTTATCTGTTACATATATATATATATATATATATATATATATATATATATATATTCATTGTAAAAAACTCAGTTAATGCATCAGCTGGTGTTCCTATTACAGTGACAAAAGTCTGGAAATTTGATGTTAGGTTCCCAAACCTACCACCCCCTCACCCTCCACACACCAACAGGTGTCAGGGTGTGCCTTGGGGTTGTCAGCCCTAGCTCTCACCCTATTCCATGTGTAAGGAAGCTGACATGGTACACAATAGGAGAATGGGGTGAGAGTTAGACCCAAAGACCTCAAGACACACCCCAACACCTTTTGGTGTATGGATGGTGGGGGGTTGGGGTGGTAGGGTTGGGAACCCTAACACCAAATTTACAGACTTTTGTTGCTGTAACGGGAACCCTAACTGTTGCATCAATGGAGTTTTTTTTGCAATGGATTTCCATACTTTTTGAGACAGTATAATAGTATCTTTATTTTACTGTGGGACTGCAGGGCCCGTTGGACCCTGAGCTCCAGCACCTCTGTAGATGTGCATATGCATGTAGGTGAGGAAGCTGCACTTCCAGGTGTGAAACAACAGTGACCAAATTGTCAGCATAGCCATTTAATTACCCTACTTCATGTACCCCGGTATAGAGAAATTGTGAAATGCAAGGCAAAACATAATTATCACAACTTCAATGCCAATCTGTGCCACAGGTGCAAAAACACATTTTGGACAGGATTTGAGAAATGACAGCAGTGAAACACATGAGATGGGGTAATAAGAAGAGTACTTTGAAAATATGGGGTAAAGATATTGAACATTTCAACAGTTGTGAGCGTACGTAGTGAGATTTCAACGAATGCCCAAGATGCAGCCATTTTCAAACTTTTGACCACAAATTTTCAATATAGCCTTCTTATGACCCCACCTCATGAACAGTATGACTGTCATTATGCAAATCCCTGCTGGAAAGGCAATTTTGCCTGCTGACAGCGAAATCATCTTTCCAGCAAGAGTTGCTTAATGATAGTCATATTGTTCATGAGGTGGGGCCCCCAAAAGGCAATGTTAAATATTTAGGTCCATAAGCCAGCCTAGTGGTGCTTAGGGTTGATGCACACCTTGCACCACACCGGCGACTCAGGTTCAGGAATGAGCCTGGGCCTCTGAGGGGATGGTAGGGGGCAAGAAGATTGAGCATCTGGAGGGCTACTCTCCTCTCGGGGGGAGGGGGACTAGTAATCCACTCACTGATTACCCTCTGGTGATGGCTGGAGGGCAGTATGAGACAGGAGCATCAAAGCTGATGTCCATGCATCAGTAGGGGGACTGGGTGAAAACAGGAAATGTGAGCCTGGCAGGCTCAATGATGGTCCACTGCTCCTAGGAGCGGTCCCCCAGACTCTGGATTAGGTCTCCAGGAGGGGGGAGAAGCCAGAAACCTCCTCTTTGCCCCACTGCAGGGGGAAATCTGCAGGGTAACATTATGGGGGGGGCCACCTAGCACGGGAGTGGTGGGACCAGAGAAAGAGTCCCTCCAATCAGAAGGCAGTAGCCACCTGCCAGGGCTCAAGAGAAAAAAATACAAATAAAAACAATTGGGGGACAAAATGTTAATAAATGGCCTAGTTATGGCCAAAAGTTCGCCTCCCATTGAAATACATAGGACCACATTTACCTTTCATCACATTTTAGTCACCAGTACAGCAGCAAGACATGTCTTCAATCGGTGGAATGGCTTCCGAACCTCAGACCTCTTGAAGCGAATGGTGGTTGTGGGTATGTAAGTGGGGTATGGGGAAGTGGGTGCACAGTGGGTGGTCGGGTGCAGGGTTTGTGAGCAAGCGGCGATGAACCATATTTCAGTCAACTACTAACAAGCAGCAAAAGACATCAAGGGACTTTTTTTCTTTACAGGGTAAAAAAATAATGAAATGGGACCTAAGGGGGGGAAATACCACTGCTACCAATGATTTCTCTGGGACAGAGGGTAGGCATCACCACTGGACACCAGGGATAAGTGGCAAGAAAGCCACCAAAAAAAAAGAAAAAATATATAAAAAAATAAAATGAATAACCACTCCCCCCCAAAAATGTATAGGGATTCAGGGTGGGGGTGCCACTTGACATCAGGGATATAAAAGATAGGGCAAAAAATGGCAAAATAGCCACCTCAAAAAAATAAAAAATGATACAGTATATATTTAAAACAAATATAAAAAAGATAACATAAACAAAATCCTTGCCCATCAGCAAAATTCCTTGCCCATGGGTCCTTGTCCACCATGGTGGGCAAGAAAAACAGCTGATGGGCAAGGAAAAACGGTCTGGCTATCTGGTCGTGAAATTTTGTCAACCAGATGGCCAGAAAGGAATCCTTGTCCACTAGCCAAATTCCTTGTCCATCAGGACAGACAAGGAAAATGACTGACGGACAAGGATTTCCAGTATGGTTTTAGTTGCCAGGTCTCCGTCTACCCCGCCAGTGTCCTCAGGTCCTGTCTCATGTCTTCAACACCCCCCGTAGAGACTACCCTAACGCAGATTTTCATATCATCTTCAAAAAGGGCCACTCGTCCCTTCAGACTGTCTGCTATATTGCTGATGTAGATATTGAAAAGGAGTGGTCCCAGTACTGACCCCTGGGGCACCCACTCATCACCCTCCCTGTCCTGGAGTGCACCCCATTCACCATCACCCTCTGGTTTCTGGCTGCCAACCAGTTTTCTATCCATCTAGCTTTTTTATCCACCACCCCCACAGTTTCCAGCTTGATGACCGGCCTCCTGTGGGGTATGGTATAGAAGACCTCGTTGAAATCCAGATAGGTAACGTCCACCACTCCCCCCTTTCTGATTACCTGCATCACCAAGTAAAAGAACTCAATTAAATTGAACTGGCATGACTTCCCTTTTGTGAAATCATCTTGTCTATCATCCAGCAGCCAATTTACCTCCAGATATTCCATCACCATTTCCCTGATGAGCACCTCTATGACCTTCCCCACCTCTGCGGTGAGGCTGACTGGGCGGTAGAATTCCCTCAACTCCCTGCTCCCCACCTTATATATTGATACTACAATCGCCCTTCTCCAGTTCTCCAGCACCTTTACAGAATCCAGAAACAGGTTGAATAGCCTCGCTAGTGGGGCAGCCAACTCCTCTCTCAGTGCCCGGATCACTCTTGGACATGGCCCATCTGGTCCCATGGCCTTGTCCACCTTCAGCCTGCCTAGTTCCTCCCTTACTCTCTCTGTGCTGAAGGGTCTCATGTTCACCCCTGTGCTCCTCCCCTTCTCTTTAACTTCTGTCCCTCTCTTCCCTCATAAATACCAAGCAAAAGTATTTAGTTCTTGAGCTTTATCTCAGACCTCCTCTAATAGCTCCCCTCCATCCTCCCACAGCCTTGCGATCCCTTGGGCAGTCTTCCTCATATCTCCCACATATCTAAAAAATGTCTTGTCACCTCTCTTGGCTTGTTTTACTATCCTTTCCTCCATGTTGGTCTTAGCCCTCCTAATTACCTTCCCTGCTATCCTCCTCATTTCCCTATAAACCTCCCCATCCTCATCCTTCTGTGTTCGTCTGTATTCCCTGAATGCCCTCCTCCTACCCTCGACCACCCTAGCCACATCCCTATTGAACCAGAGTGACCTCCTGCTTCTTGTTCCCTTCCTAACCCTCCTAATACAGGTTTGTGAGTCCTTCCTCATCAGATCTCTTATAGCTCCCCATAGCTCTTCCAAGTCATTTATTTTTCCCATGTCCTCCATTGTCTCCCTCACTATCCTTCTCATCTTGTCAAAGTCTGCACTCCTGAAGTTCAGCACCATTGTGATAGTTTGATTCACCTCCCTTCCTGCTCTTACCTTGAACCTGATGGTCCTCTGGTCACTGTTTCCTAGCTTCTCCCCCACCACCACCTACTCCACTTTCTCCCCTTTCATTAAGACCATGTCCAGCAGGTTGTTCCCCCTAGTTGGATCTCTGACCAACTGTTGAAGAAATACCCCCTGCAGTGCCTCCAGAATCCCCCTGCTTCTGGCCAAAGTCACATCTGAGATGGTCCAGTCATTGTCTTGGAGGTTTAGTTCCCCCACCAGAAATGTCTCCCCTTTGAGAGCCATCCTCTCAACAGCCTGTGACATCACCCTGTCCTGTTCTTCCCCTTGCGTAGGTGGTCTGTAAACAACTCCTAGTCTCAAGAATTCCCCTGTCCTTCTACCCAGTGTCACCCAAAGGAGTTCAGTTTCCCCATCCCCCTCGTGCCCCTCCATAACCTTTATGTCTTCCCTGATGTATAAGACCACCCTCCTCCTCTTCTTGTCTCTTTTGTCCTTCCTGAACAATCTGAAGCCAGGACTAGCTCTCTCCCAGGCATGTTATTCCATCCACCAAGTTTCTGTGACTGCAATTATGTCCAGTCTGTCATGCACAATTTATTTATTCTAGGATTACAATACCTCTGAGCACACACAGCTCATTTACAAAGATTCCACATTAATGATGGCTATCGGTTCATCCATCTTATTTGCCAGGCTCCTAGTATTAACCACCAAACCCCTCCATCATGGCCCCCCCACATCTCTGCTCTCCCCAAGGGCATGCCAGTACCTAACTCTTCATCCCTTCCCAGGGGGGGCCTAGGGCGCCTCCATCTCAGCCATAGTACGGTGTGGTTTTATTCCAAGCTGCCCCCCCTTTAGTTTAAATTAAATGCTCTTTCAAAGAACATCTCCATCCTGCATTTCAGTACAGATGCACCCTCTTTGTTCAGGTGTAGCCTGTCAAGGGGCAAAGAGCTTCTCATCATCCCATGTTGTCCCCAGTCCCCTACCAGCCCGTACCCCATCTGCTTACACCATCTCGCTAGCCAACTACTGAACTCCTTTATCCTTTGCTTTCTCTCTGTACTAGTTCTGGGTACTGGCAAAACTTCCGAAAATTTTGATTCATTTCAAAATTGGTTACTTACTAACTCTCTTGTGCTTAATTCAGTAAAAACAAAAGTAATCCTTTTTACTAATAAAAAGATTAATTTGTCTGACCTTCCACTTGTCTGCGATATTAAGGGAAATATCATTGAATTAATTGACACATTTAAATATTTGGGGCTCATTTTTGATGCCAATCTTACCTTTGAACATCATGTCATTTCTATCATTAAAAAAGTCCACCAAAGACTTGGATACCTTTATAGAGTCAAGCACTATTTAACATCTGAATCTAGGAGGCTCTTGGCAAATGGTTTCTTTTTTAGTGTCTTAGACTATGGGCTGGTGGTCTATGCTCCTATGAATTGTAAACTTTTAGGAAAGTTGACAGACTTGTACAACTCTATCCTAAGATTTTTGCTTTCTGTCCCAGCCAGAACTCACCACTGTTTAATGCTAAAATCTTCTAACTGTCTTTCTTTTATAAATAGAATTCAGTTCAAGATGTGTTAGTTTCCATTTGTGTTTTCTTTGACATCATCGTTGGTGTTACTGTAAGAGTTTGCATTTCCAATTGCATTAGTATGACCGTGCACGTTGTCATCTGCGTTTGCATATGCGCTAGCATTTAATTCTGTTTGTGTTGGTGTTCTCTTTGGTGTCATCGTTGTTGTTACCGTAACCGTTTGTGTTTCCAATTGCTTTGCCATTACTGTTTGCGTGTTCGTTACCATTTGCATTTGCATTTCGGTTGGCCTTAGTGTTTGCGTTTTCGGTAGCATTCCTGTTGTCGATTGCGTTACTGTTTCCTTCTGTGTCGCTGTTGACTTTACTGTTTGCATTTCTGTTTGCGTTTGTGTTACCGTTTGCATTTTTGTTACCGTTTGCATTTCCATTGGCGTTACTGTTTACTTACTGTTTTCGTTAACATTGGCGTTTCTGTTACCGTTAGCGTTTGCATTACCATTTGCATTACCATTTCTGTTTTCAGTAATGTTTGCGCTTGAGTTTCTCTTACCATTTGTGTTATCATTTACGTTTGCATCACCATGTGCAATACCTTTTGCGATTGCATTTGCATTACCGTTAGCTTTACTGTTTTATTTTACCTCACTGTTTCCATCACCGTTTGCATTAACATTACCATTTGTGTTTTTGCGTTTTCATAGTGCAGTGCAAAACATTATGTTTTTGCTATTTTTCTGCACTGTCTTCTGTGACACATAGCACAGCCAATGTGTGGTTGATTAGCCTGAAACTTATCAGGTAGAAAGACCTTTATTCACGGAACATGCCAGGTTTTGTTTGGTGAAAAAAATGCTGTTCTGTTCCAGAGTTATGGCCATTGAAGTGGCCTGCTTCGCAGTTACTAATTTTTCAGCCTCAAAGTCCACCATTTTAGTGCATTTTCGGCTGCAATTTCCGCCATTTTGTGGTGGAAGAATTCTTAAAGGTAGAGACACATCAAAATTGGAATATCTCTGGAATGGTTTGGTCTTTTCACATGAAATTTTGCGGGTGTTGAGTGGATTTCCTGGAGATGTGAATTATGCTGTTTACATGTTTGAGAAATAATTCACTGCTGAGATACTGCATGATGCAGTTAACGTTTTGCGCATAGCATTGTGCATGGTGCTACTGCCTTTAAATTTATAGCATAGGTAGCCCCAGTGGCACGGAGGTGCATTACAGTGGTTTTGTGTGTTAAACATTGACAGGTGCAGAATTATGCCACTTTGACGAATGAAAATTTGGTTCATTATGGTTCAACAACATCTGAACTGTTTGCCCAATTTGCCTGGCATTTGGTTTATACAAAGAATTAGAATTCATCTTTCACTGTGCCAATTTTTGGGTCACTGACACTTACAGTTGCTGAATTGTGCATGTTATGTTGTTTGCTCGTGGTGCTGTGCGACCGTTGAACTGATGTACACACAATTCTGGACACATGGAGTGCCATGGTACATGTCTTCATTTAACAATTTTCATTTCAGTCAGTAATATAGTTTTTGCCCAGTGAAGTGACAAAAAAATCACATGGAGGGAGTACGGGGCCCAAAGGGCCCCGCTCTCCTACCACCACATTCCATTCACTATTTATAGTGCACATTCTCAAAAAGAAGGGAAATTCATGGCAAAAAACTCTGTTAATGCATCAGTTAGGGTTGTTCCACAGCAAAAAAAGCAAGGAAATTCAGTGTTAGGGTTGCCACCCCTTGCAACACATGCCCACCCTCCCCCACCTACAGGCATTGGGGTGTGCGTTGGGGTCATCAGTCCTAACTCTCACCCCATTCTCCTATACTGTACCACCTCAGCTTGTTTACACATGCAATGGGGTGAAAGCAAGGGCTGCCACCTCAACGCACAACCCAATGCTGTCTGTGGTGACAGGGGTGTGGCGTAGTACAAGGGAGGACAACTCAAATACTTAATATATATATACATATATATAAATATTTATGTATATATATATATATATATACATAAACAGAATAATAGATAGGTGAGGGTCTATTACAAGGAAGTTATGCCATTGAGAGTTTCTGGGGCAAGGGAATCTCAAGAGCGAAGCTTGAGAGGTTCCTTTGTCCCCAGAATCTTGAGATGGTATTACTTCCAAGTGATAGACACTCACCTATTTTTTATTTTTTATAATATATGGATCTGAGGATTGTTTGCAGCTGTTTGCTTATCTGCTGCTGTGAGGCTAGACTCCCGCCGCAGTGAGGACTTGCTCATCACTCTCTCTGTTTCCACCCCCTGCCTTGCTCACCCACCCACCTGCTTGCTCCAGTGTCTCAAGCTTCAGTGAGTTTTGCTTGGTAGGCAGTCCCACCTTTAGCTGTTTTCTTGCCTCAGTGTATGCAGGCTCAGCCTAATAATTCAGCAGAATAAGTGGACATTAAAAAAAAGCATTGGCTGTAGAGCGAAGAGACAATTTTCTCTCGCTAAGCAAGAGACAGCTGCCGTGTTTTGTGAACTGTTCTGCCTGCCCACAGATCAAAGCCATTCCAATCAGGAGGCCCGGTTTTAGGAATGTCACCACACATGGCTAGGAGGTTGCCTTGAGGTTGTCAGGAAAAAGCCTAAGGCTTTGGAGGGTCTTGAGGTTGCACTCTTCAGTTCTGGTGATAATATTATCATTCAGAACTTGAACGATTGTATTATGAGCTCTGAGCAACAGTATTATCACTCATCAATGATGTTATTATCAGTATGGCTCCAGTGTATTACTGGAACTTTATTGTATGCTTTATGATGCTATTATTTTACAGATCCATATATTACATATATCTATCTATATGTGTGTGTATATATATATATATATATATATATATATATATATATGTATATATTACAATCCATTTACCCAGAATAGGCCAACTAACCAACTAATTTGCAATATCTTGTTACCAGTGGGATCTTTGCTTTCATCCATGTTTACAATGTATTTACCCAGGAAAACCCAGCTGAGATGACACAGCTCATTTCCAGTGTGGTCCTCCTTCCACCCATTACCAAAATCTGGTGGAATGGAGAACTTGGAGGTTAAAGGAGTCACTTAGGCCCTGTCCACATTACATGCAAATTTTTAAATGTTTTTCAAAACATTTTTATTTCAGTATTTGAGCAGTTGTCAGAGCATCCACACTGTGATCTGTCTCTGTGCTTGCTTGCTTGATTCCCCAGGCATGATTGCAGCAGTACCGCAAAGCATTGCAGGGGCTGCAATGCATATTGGGATGCTCTCAATGGGGCACAGTAACAGATCTGATGGAAAATGGTACCTTACTGTTTGGGAGCTCACTGTGAGCTCATTGATGTGAGCAAGTCCTCTCCTTTTTGTCATGGCAGCATTTTAAAAGCCACAGAAGAGCAACAGAGGATGCCTTAAACTATGTTACTGAACAGTTTGCATCCATACTACTGTTAACATGGTTTAAGGCAACCATGTTGGTCTGAAAATGTGCTAGAAACCTGCTCCATCAGGATTCCAGCATGATTTTTAAACACCGTTTGTGGCACTGTTTTACCATGCTACAGTGTGGATGGGAACCATGTTTGCCATTCTTGTAACATTACAGACTGCTGGTAACATTACAAGAATGCAAGTGTGGACAGGGCCTTAGGGTCACACAGTGAGAATGTAGTAATGAATGTTTAATCAGTGATATCTAACATGTGCTATGTAGTGCCTGCATATCTTTATATTACATCCATTACATATGTATTTTCACTTCATTTACTGTAAGTCCACTCTAGTACAAGAAATGTTAAAATGTTACTAGAAAAGAAAACTTTAAATATGGTACAGTATCATGCAATATGCCGAGTGTATGTCGATTGCAGTCCTAAGGATTTGATGGCTATAAAGGTCCATAGTTTTTTGACACACACAATTTTACCTTACTTGAAACTGCTATACAGTATTGTTAATGCTAGTACTTTGGGTACTATAAATGTTTGTCAAGTATAACTGAAGTTGTCAAAAAAAAGATCAGTTTACAAAGTCATATAATTATTGGACACATAATATCAGCAAGCAATTTGAAGATGGGGGTGTCTCAGAGGTAATGTAAGGAAGTATTTTTTCACAGAGAGGGTTGTGGATGCATGAAACTGCCTTCCGTAGGAGGTTGTGGAGTAAAAAAAAAATGGTGGAATTCAAACAAGTATGGGACAGTCATAAGGCAATTCTAGGGGGTCGGGGTAGAAAGAAGTAGGCTGTTGGTTAACTATGATCTGCAGCTTATCCAGTAGGTAGGGAAATGGGCAGACTGGGTGGGCCAAGTGGTCCTTATCTGCCATCAAATTCTATGTTTCTATGTTTCTATGTTTTTCTTAGAAACCAAACTTAACAAACATAAAATCTGCAAAAGAGAATGCTTACCAGTAATGCAGGGTTAAGCTACAAATACACCATGCAGTGGTTTGCATATAAATACAAATCAAGCTAGACAGCAATAATATGCATTTATTGTGGCAAGTGAAACAAAAGAGATTACATCAGAGTCAACTCCAGTGCTTTAAATCCACACTGCTATTCATACAGGCAGTGAACCCTAGACAGAATTTGTTGCTTTATGAATATACCTCCCAGATGACCATGCACTGTTTTGTGTGGCTCTAATGGCCATATCTGAATATGGTGGCCTCAGCATCTAGTGAATATTAAATGAGAGGCTGAGTGTTCAACTAGTGTAACTGGAAATTGAAAATATGTTTTTCAGAAACAAACTATAGTGTACTTCATAAAAAAATGGCTAAAACACTGACACAAAATGAAACCTAGGCAGTGAGGTGATCAGAAAACATGATCATGTTCTTCAGGTGTATCAGTTATCTAACTTTTCTTTCTTTTTCCTTTTTTGCTGTTCACTCCAAAGTGATCGCATTTTCCTTTAGAAGCAAATTTGAGTTGGGGGAAAAAAAGAAATACATAACAAAAATTCAACAGGGCTCTTTAGATTTCTCTAGGCTAACTGAGAGCATCCCAGTATCCCACTGTTATTTCTTAGGGTTCCATAGCCACTAATATTTGTATTTATATATTTTGTTGATTTAATCAACCGGCATTAAACCTTTGAATTGTAAGCTCGTTTACAAAAGTTCCTCATCAGACAAGGTTGTTACATAGTATATAACAAGTAGAGTACAAACAGGTAGAGTGCATTCTGCAGACCCAGTGGATCTCTTAGCATCTTTTCCCATTTCCCCAGCTATTCATCTGCTTGTCCTTGTAGTAGTGTGCTTTGGCTAGACGCAAGTCCCTAGTGCATTTATTCCCATCTGCCTTGTATTTTCGTAGGTCCCCCCTGATTCCCGGAGGCTGTGGCTCAGTGCTACAGGTTGTCACAGTGCTGCATTTGGGCCATGAGAATTGGAGTGATCCATTAGGCACTGTTGCATTGGGATTTGAGATTTGCGTCTCAGTTCTCGGACTCAAAGAACACATAAAAGAGACATTCTTCATTAGCAATCAGTATCTCCTGAGCCTCAGTTACAGATGCTAAAAATCAAGTGAGGTTTATTTTATAACACAAACTACTTCCTTTGGGGCCTGTCAGTTCTTGAGATACTTTATGTCAATTCTATTAATTTTAATGCTACCTTTTGTGTGAGTCTGTTGTGTGGTCTGTTTAGATGTGCAGTCAGTGGATCATAATAGTGGTTGGAACTTTTTACTATACTGTTACACAGCAGGGCAACAACAGGCATGTCCAGCACACCCTAAGAAGTCCCTGACATGAACACCTCTATCTTATTCTCAGATGGTTACCATACTGATCAGACTGTATATATCCATTGTTCCTGCTACCAGTGTATTTTTATGAAGGTGATGTTTTACCATCCAGGAAAATCTACAAGTAGCTGGGTGGGCCATATTTTTTGTGGAAGGGTGGCAGATTGGGTAACTATCATAGAAACATAGAAACATAGAATTTGATGACAGAGAAGGCTCACCTGGCTCACCTAGTCTGCCCATTTCCCTACCTGCATAAGCTCCAGATCCTAACTGATCTGCAGCTTACCTTCTTGTTCCTACCACTACGGTTGCCTTCTGTCTATCCAATGTGTTCCTGAATTCCCCTACTGTTTTTGCCCCTACAACCTCTGCAGGGAGACTTAGCCATGCATCTACCACCCTTTCTGTGAAAAAAACACTTTCTCAAGTTTCCTTTGAGTCCCCCCCCCAGCCTCGTACTGTGACCCCTTGTTCTTGCATTTCTTTTTCTGAAAGATGTTTTCCTCCTGGACCCTGTTTATCCCCTTGAGGTACATGAATGTTTCTATCATGTCCCCACTTTCCCTCCTTTCCTCAAGGGTATACATATTGAGATCTTTCAGTCTTTCCTCATATGTCTTCTGGTGCTTTGCTTTCACCATTTTTGTTGCCCTGCTCTATACCGCCTCCATTCTGTCTATATCCTTCCAGAGATGTGGTCTCCAGAACTGAACACACTATTCCAGATGTAGTCTTACCAATTGCCTGTACAGTGGCATCTCTACCTCTTGTTTTCTACTAGTGATGCCTCTCCCTATGCACCCCAGCATCCCTCCAGCTCTCCCCACTGCCTTTTCACATTCCTTGTCCACTTTCAGGTCATCCATTATAATTATTCTAAGGTTTCTTTCAAGTTTTGTTGTTGTTAGTATCTCCCCTCCCATCTTGTATTCTTCTCCAGGATTCCTGTGTCCCAAGTTCATGATTTTGCACTTTTTTGTCAGGGGCAGTAGATGCCACAGCTGATTACAACACTGATAAAGTTTCTTTGTGGCCAGAAGCCATGGCTGCTGGTGACGTTACCAAGAAAGCCCTCCAGGAGCAGGAGGCATCAATGTGTACTCCGACACTGATAAACCCTCTCTGGTGCAAAGCACTGCCATCACAAGCTGATGCTTGTGAGGTGACTCATCTGTTTATATATATGTGTGTGTATGCACATATGCACAAGTACTTGTGTAAGTGTATGTGTTTATGTCTGTACTGTTACTGAAACCTTGGCATTTCCCAGTTCTGTTAGATACTTTATATGGCAAACATATTTTTGTGATAGTATAATAGTATGCTTCTTTGGGTTACTAAAGAAGATCATAAATCAAGACATGAGCTAAATTATCTAGTGTGGGTGATGCATGCGTCGGAGGAGTTGGCGCTGGCGTTGACACCTATAATAAGGTGCTCTCTGACACCATCAACTCCCTCGCACCTGTCCGTGTACGACCCAGAACCACATACCGGAGGTCCCCCTGGTTCGATGGGGACCTCAGGGAGATGAAGAGGATGGGTCGGAGATTGGAGCACTGCTGGAGAGGATCCCGCCTGGAGGTGGACAGACTGGTTCTGCGTACGCACTATCGTGTGTATCAGGAGGCAATCAATCGTAAGAAGGCAGTGTTCCTGTCCAGGGAGATTGCTGCCGGGAAGAATCGACCAGCTTCACTCTTCCGGACTGTAGACAGACTTCTTCATCCTCTCTGCCTGCAGCCTAGGAGGGTTTTTTCCACTGAAGACTGTGAGGAGTTTGCTCGGTTCTTCTCGGACAGGGTGTCCACGATCCGGCGGGATGCCTCTTCAGCTAGCAATACCATAGCTAACAGCGGTTGCCAGATGTGCTCTGAGTGCACTCCGCCAAGTTGGGGGAGTTTGAGGCCGAGTGGAGCAAGTGGGCTTATTGAGGTAGCAGCAATTTGAGGCATACCTTTGTGAACTGGACCCAGTGCCAACGCGTTTCTTAATGAGATGCGTTGGCTCTGTTGGCCCGGTGTTCGCCATGATCGTACGGTGCTCCTTATCTGAGGGAGTCTTTCCGGATGCCTTGAAGGAGGCTCTGGTAAGACCCCTTTTAAAGAAACCATCTTTGGACCCGGAGATCATGGCGAATTACCGTCCGATCTCCAACCTCCCATTCTTGGGGAAGGTGGTGGAGAAGGTTGTAGCGCTTCAATTGGAACCTCGTGACTCACAGGTTGATACGATCCCTCCAGTCGGTTGGCCAGACATAATGCAGAAACTGCTCTTGTAATGGTGCAGAATGATCTCCTCAGGGCTAGAGATCGGGGGACAGGACAATTCTTGTTCTTCTCGATCTCTCTTCGGCATTTGACACTGTGGACCATAGTGTGTTGCTAGTTAGCCTTAGGGATTTATGTGGACTCACGGTACTGTCATCAACTGGTTTGAGTCCTTTCTTACAAACAGGAGGCAACGGTTATGATGGGTAATTTCTCATCTACACCCAATCTCCTTCTTGTGGAGTCCTCAGGTTCGGTACTGGCCCCCTAATGTTGTTCGCAGAGTGTACATGTTGCCTCAAGGGATCATTAGGAGGTATGGTCTGAGTTTTCATTGCTATGCTGATGATACTCAGCTATACTTTCCTTTGCCCCAGGAACATCCAATGCAGTGGATGTGCTAAACATCTGTCTGACCGAGATAAGTGACTGGATGGCCTCCAGCTGGTTGCGACTGAACCCTAACAAGACGGAGGTATTGGCAGTGGAGTCGAACAGAGTTCGTGATATGGAGGTCTCTGATTCAGCAACTGGACTTGTTCTTGGGACTGTCTCATTGAAGGCCTCCTCTAGGGTGCGTAGTCTTGGAGTGATTCTGGACAGAAACTTGACCATGGAGACTCAAGTATCTTCCGTGGTTCATACCTGTTTTTTCCATCTCAGAAACATTGCCAGGATTAGGCCCCTTGTTCCGTCTCTGGACCTCCCTACCTTGATACATGCCTTAGTCACATCTAGGCTGGACTACTGTAATGCGCTCTATCTTGGGGTCACAGGAGGGCTTCTCCACAGACTGCAGTTGGTGCAGAACGCAGCTGCCCGGTTACTGACTGGGCAGTATAAATTTTGCCATATTACACCGGTACTGCGTGAATTGCACTGGCTGCCGGTCAGGTGGAGAGTCCTCTTTAAGGTGGGTCTTCTCACCTTTAAGGCCCTACGCGGGCAGGGCCCTGGTTACCTGTCAGTCCTCCTGACACCTGTTCCATCGGTCTGCCCTCTGTGATCCTCCAGTAGTGGCCTCCTGGCCGTTCTAAGGTGAAGGCTAAGTCAGTGACCGAGCTTTTTGGCGTGCGGCTCCGCCCTATGGAACCTACTACCAGCTACGGTCAGAGAGGCCTCAACTGTAAATATCTTTAAGATCCGCCTGAAAACTTTTTTATTCTCTCAGGCTTTTGATGTTTAGACTACATGAGACCATAATGTATTTATTATCTGTTATTTCATTTATTTTATATATTATGCTCTTTTTAAAATTTGTACGGCACCCAGAGCCTCCGGGATTGGGCATCTTTTAAATAAATTTGACTTGACTTGACTTGACTTGTATTCAAGTAGAAACACAGAAGCATAGAATTTGATGGCAGATAAAGACCAAGAGGGCCATCCAGTCTGCCCTTTTTTCCCTACCTCTAAAAATGTGCCTCATATCCTACCTTATCTCTGGCTTTTACCTCCTATTTTGAATCGGTAGGGTTCCCCTGTATCTGCTGTTTTGAATTCCCCCACCAACTTTGCCCCCACTACCTCTGCTGGGAGTCTGTTCCATGCCTCCACCACCCTTTCCATGAAGAAGTACTTCCTAATGTTGCCTCTCAGTGTACCCCCTTCCAATCTCATGTCATGCCCTCTTATTCTAGAGCATCTCCTTTTTTGGAAGATGCTACGCCCTTTACCTTATTTATTCCCTTCAGTTATTTAAAGGTCTCTATCATGTCTCCCCTCTCTGTCCTGTCCTCCAGGGTACAATATTCAGCACCTCCAGTCTCCCATCATATGACCATTGGTGTAGGCTGTGCACCATTTTCATTGCCGTTCTTTGAACTGCCTCCACCCTGTTTATGTCCTTTTGGGGAGTGACCTCCAGAACTGGACACAGTTCTCCAAATGAGATCTCACCAATGATCTGTACAGTGGCATCTCCACCTCTTTTCTTCTGCTGGTGATGCCTCACCCTGTGCACCCAGCATCCCACTGGCTTTCCCCACCACCTTGACACATTGTTTGGCCACCTTTAGGTCATCAGCTCAGCTGTTCCAGACTGTTGACAAGCTGTACAATCCAACCTATCTCCAGTCCCAGAGAGCATTTTCACAGGATAAGTATGATGAGTTTGCTCGATCCTTTGCAGATAAGACTGCCACCATCAGGTCCAAGATCCACTCAGCTTCCTTCAGTGGGCCTTGTGGATGTCAACGGGAGGTTGCAAGCCTCCAGTTTATCTGGTCTGACTTTGGCAGGCTGGATATTATGGATGTCGTATGGATCATCCAGAAGCTCCACCCAATCTACTGTAGTCGGGACCTGGGCCCAATATGCCTCTTAGTGGTGTGCATTGAGATCATCGGCCCAGTCCAGGTGGAGATACTCCAGTGTTCATTGGAATCAGGGGTGTTTCCTACCCCCCTGAAGGAGGCAATAGTGATACCATTCCTGAAGAAGGCCTCCCTCGACCTGGACTGTATGTCATGCTACAGGCCAGTCTCTAACGTGCCCTTTGTGGGAAAGGTTATGAGAAGGTGGTGGTGTAGCAACTGGAGGTCCATTTAACCACCTATGACATAATGAGCCTCTCCAGTCTGGATTCAGGAAGAGGCATTGCACTGAGATGGCACTTGTTAATGACCTCTTGATGGCAAGAGATCGGGAGAGCCATTCCATTCTGGTTGTTGACTGGCTTACAGAGATCTAGTCTGTTTCTGCCGGCATATTCGTATGTTCATATGTTCGTATGGTTCTCCTTGATCTCTCCATGGTATTTGACACTGTGGACCTTGGAGTATTGTTGGAGTGCCTGCATTTATTCTGTAGACTGTCTGAAACAGTCCTCAGATGGTTTGAATCTTTCCTCATGGGTAGGACTCAAAGAGTGGTGTCTGAGATGTATTCCTTGGCCCCTCTCCCCTGCCCTGTGGTGTTCCTCAGGGCTCCATACTTTCACCCATGTTGTTTGCTGTGTATATGCTGCTGTTAGGAGACATTATAAAGCAGTATGGGCTGAGCTTCCACTGTTTTGTGGATAATACTCAGCTGTACTTGTCTTTAGTGCCTGAAAAGACTAGAGCCATCTGGGTGTTTAATAATTGCTTCTACAGGGTCTAGGACTGGATGAGGACCAGCTGGCTGAAGCTGAACCCTGATAAAACTGAGGTGTTAGTAGTGGACCCTGGCCACCAGGGGTTAGGTTTAGTGACTGGCTAACTGTCTGAGCAGTGCCTTGATGGGACCCAGCTACCTGCCTCTGGCCAGGTGTGGAACCTAGGTGTTATTCTCGACAGCGGCCTGACTTTAAAGACTCAGGTGTCTGCTGTTGTGAAAACCTCATTCTACCATCTGAGAAATATAGCTTGGGTTAAGCACCTGGTTCCCCCGGCAACCTTCATGTATTGGTCCATGCTTTTGTGACCCTAGTCTTGACTACTGCAATGCCCTTTACCTTGTGCTACTGGGGGCTGATATCTGCTGACTACAGCTGGTCCAGAATGTGGCAGCCAGGTTGTTGATTGGCTTACAGAGATCTTGTCATATCACACCTGTGCTCTGCTGTCTGCACTGGCTGCCAATCTTCTGGTGGATCACCTTCTTGATTTGATTTAGTTGTTTAACAAGGTATAGCACACTAAGCTGGAAGCTTTTTTACAGGAGCGACCTGGGAGCACAAGGAGGTTAAGTGACTTGCTCAGGGTCACACAGTATGCAAGTGGAAGCTGTGGGATTCCAACCCAGGTCTGGTCTGCTGGATGTCACCAGATTTGCAGCTCAGAGCCTTAGACCACTGTGCTATACTGCCTCCTTCAAGGTCGGTTTAGTGACCAAGAAAGCCCTGCATGGCCAGGGACTAAGTTACCTGCAAGATCTTCTTTGCCCCATCACTTCTTATGGTTTCTCCGCTTCTCTGATGAGGGAATGCTGGAGGTTCCCAGGTTTCAGCTTAAGACCTCTGGTGCTCGTTCTTTTGTCTTTGCAGCTCCTGCCCTGTGGAAATCTCTACCTCATCGGATAAGAGATTGCCAGACTGTCAACGTTATAAAACTGCCTTAAATGCTTATCTTTTTAGTCAAGCTTTCCCAAATGATTAGAATCAATAGCTTTCACTATTTGACTGTTTTTTAGTGATTTTATCTACTTTTATGTATTCTTTTTATCTTACTGTACAAGTGTTTTGATCTATCTGGAATTGCGCCTTTTAGAAATAAATAGTGATTGATTGATTGATTGATTGATCAGATATGATCACACCCAGATCTCTTTCCTATTTGGTGGTTGATAATAACTCCCCACCCATCATGTAATCCTCCCCCAGATTCCTGCACCCTAAGTGCATTATTTTGCACTTCTTCGCATTGAATCTTAGCTGCCATAATCTGGACCAATCTTACAGTTTAGCTAATTCCTTCCTCCTGGGGAGTCTACCATATTGCAGAGCTTAGTGTCATCTGCAAAGAGGCATACCTTCCACTCCAACCACTCCTCAATGTCACTAATGAAGATATTAAACAGTACTGGTCCAAGAACTGATCTCTGTGGCACCCAGCTGGTCGCCCTCCCTTCCTCAGATTTTTCTCCATTAACCACCACCCTTTTTCACAAGTCTCCTGTGCGGAACTGTGTTGAACACCTTGCTGAAGTCGAGGTAGGCCACATCCACCACGCCCCCTGATCCATCTACCTTGTCACCCAGTCAAAGAAATCAGTCAGACTTGTTTGACATGACCTTCTTGTCATGAATTCATGTTGCCTCAGATCTTACAATCCACTAGTTTTAAGGTGTTCCGCCATCCTTTTTTTAGCAGTGATTCCATAATTTTCCCCATCACCAAGGTTAGACTTACAGTTCTATAGTTTCCAGCCTTCTCCTTGCTCCCACTTTTGTGGAGAAGGACTATATTTGTTCTCCTCTAGTCCTCAGGCACCATGGTGCCCAAGTGGTCTCATCACTGAAAGGACCATGGTAAGGGTTGCTGATTGTGCAGTTTAGAGGCCTGTTCATACGGTCACAGGTGCAGAATAAGCTTTTACAGAACACACCACCACATTCACTGTTTAGTCCTGGCTGTGAATCATGATAGAAAGATTTACTTGTGCTTGAGTTCTTCATGCAAGAGTCTTTGAATGTCAATGTCTTCTACAATGGTAAATGTCTGAACAGCAAGAGCCGTCAGTGCTCCCCAGTGAGTTGTTAAATGAGTGCCAGGATATTGATTCTTGGGCTTCTGCTTGTATTGCCAAAGGAGTACAGAAGATTCTGACCTCATGATTTGAGTGACAAGGCAATCAATGTACTGGGAAAGATGATATTACTATAATATACTTTTTATACTTTAAATATATTTTTATTACTATAACAAGAAAACATGATTTCTGAATGCTCAAGTAATGAGTCATGAAGATGATAATAAATAGCACCATGTGTAGTTCCTCAAAGCAGGCAAATTAAATAAAAACACAGACAATGATGGCAGAAAAAGACCAAAGGTTTATCTGGTCTTCCTGGAGTTTCCTATCTGCCCTGGGACCTATTGTACATATATGGTTTTATTGGTCATGGTCCACTCTCCCAATCCCTTCCCAACTGATACCAACCTGAACACACCAATTGTGGAATTTTGCCTGAAATTTTGCAGCTCAGTGCCCTACTGCTAGTGCCAATCCCATTTCATGGTGTCTAGTGGACCCACCCCCTCAGGCCAATCACTGGCCCAAATTCAACAATTCCCCATCACCCCACTGCTAAGATTTACGTCCCTGGTGTTTAGTGCACCCCCCACTGATCACCAGCCCAAATTGAATAATCCCCCCACCAAGATACCAGGGATGTACATCTCAGTGGGGGAGGCAGAGGATTGTTGAATTTAGGCCGGTGATCACACATCAGACTCTTCACTCTGTCCCAGCCATGCCTGAAGCCATTTAAAGTCTTGGTGTTCACCACCTCTGCTGACAGACTGTTCCACAGCTCCACCACCTTTTCCATAAAATAGAAGTTCCTCACATCCCTCTAAAACCTTCCACCTGACAGTTTCCACTCATGAACTTAGGTTTTTGACTCTGTGCTCCTGCTAAATAGTTCTCTGCAGTTCAGCTTGTTTATTGTCTTCAGGAACTTGAAAGTCTTTATCATATCCACCTTCTCTCACCTGGTCTCCAGTGAGTATATGTTCAGTGCCCAAGATGTACCCGATTGGCCCCGAATCATCTTCATCACCCTGTGTTATACCATCTCCAGCTTGTCCCTGACCTTTCTTTGTTGAGGACTCTGGAACTGAGAACAGTATTCCAGGTGCGGCCTCACCTGTCACCTATATACTGTACATGTAGCAGCACCTCCTTTTCCCTGATGTCAATAACGCTTCCAGTGCACCCCAACATCCTATTAGCCTTACTGTTAGCCTTGCCACACTGGCTTGTTTGTTTGAGGGAGTCACTAACAATGACTCTCTGGCTCCCTTTCTTCACCGTAGTGCTCAGTTAAATCCCTCCCATCCAGTACTCTGCTCTGTTCCTCCTCCATGTGCATAACCTTTCATTTTTGGCATTGAATTTCAAATTCCAAACCTTAGACCACCTCAAGCCCATAGCATACAGGTGGCAGCAGTGGCACTGGCAGTTGGGGTCATATTTTTTATAAAAAACAAGTGATGAATCACCAAGATGATAATAAATAGAATTATATATGCTGTCGTAAGGCAGACTCTCAATTGTCCATGCTCCTGCTGTAGAGTATCACCTCCATAGTGACGAATACCAGTACTACTGTACCATTAGATATGTTGCGAAATAAAATTTTGCCTGTGAAATTGCCGTGAAATCGGCAATTTTGCCTTGCAAAATATTTTGTGAAATTGTGGAATTTTGCCTGAAATTTTGCAGCTCAGTGCCCTACTGCTGGTGCCAATCCCATTTCCTGATGTCTAGTGGACCCACCCCCTCAGGCCAATCACTGGCGCAAATTCAAAAATTCCCCATCTCCCCGCTGATAAGATTTACATCCCTGGTGTTTAGTGCCCCCCCCACTGATCACCAGCCCAAATTGAACAATCCCCCACCGAGACACCAGGGATGTACATCTCAGTGGGGGAGGCAGAGGTTTGTTGAATTTAGGCTGATGATCAGCCAGGGTGTGGGGGTGGGACCACAACAGCTAACCATAGCATGCGACACACATCTTCAGGAGCATAACATAAAACCTGACACTATTCATCCTAAAAGTCTGCCATAGGGTTTTAAAAGCCAGATCACAAAAGTGCACAGTATATTAAGACACATACTGTTACACCCTGCACAGGTAAAAACACTGATTCCAGTATCCCCACAAACGCCACAGCATCTGTGTGTGTGATTTATCATCATGGATGATTTTACAATGACAAAATTTCACCTGCAAGTGGTGAATTTCACCCTTTTGTGTGTGAAATGTGGCCTGGGGACAACATTTTGCATTTCATGCTCCGCAGAATATTTCGCAAAATGCACTGATTACAAGAAATATTTTGCGGAGTGTAATTTTTACGTTTTGCACAAAACTATGTACCATCTCTGTGCAGTGTACTGTACAGACAAGGAATGAGGTGGTCTCTCTAACGTGCTGTAATCATGCATGACAAGAAAAACGTTTGTCATGATGGAGAGAGGAGGAGAAGGATGAAGATGATGTGTTGTTTTCTGAACCAGTCGACATCTACATTTTTATTTTAATGTAATTGCAATTATTATTCTTTTCAAATTTGTCTTTATTTTTATCACGGCAGACAAATGTTGTGCACCCACCACAAGGCAAAATCCACAAAATGAATAGAAATCTTATTCATTTTAATGTAGAAAAAATGTGCAGTACATTTCATAAAAACTAGAGGTGAGAAAAAGCACACCAGAAGCCACAAACACACTGACATTTTACAAGGGAGACCCCAGCTTCTTCAGAATGAATTGTAAGTGCATAGCTACATATATTTATAGTGACACCCATTAGACCTTCTAAAGTACTTATTAAATAATTCAGTTAGTTAAAATACAACTTTGTATAACATGGGATTAATATCACCAGCCACAAACAACTAACTGTTACAAGCCACCATATTAAATCAGAGTGTCATCCTATCAGAATTGGTTATTTGTTTAAAACCATTATTTTACCCTAATGATGTGCTTGGCACCGAAGTTACCTATTTTAAAATTTATGTAAGAAAGCAGACAAATCAATTGAGTCATTTAACCCCATATCGCATTTTGCTGCCAAATTATAAATACAAAAATATTTGCGTTGACCTAACCTTTTTCTCTAAGTCACCTCCCCTTAGTTCCAAAGTAACCCCTTCTGTTCCCACAAACTGAATGTTGTGATTCAAATTGGGGTTTCTTTTAATACATTTAACCACTGCATAGTTCTCATTATCATGTTGAATAGCAGAGACGTGCTCACCCACTCTTACTTTGAACTTCCTGGTCATTCTGCCCACATAATAGTGGCCATAACTACAGTTCAAAAGATACACCACCCCCTCTGTGTTAAAATATATAAATTGTTCAATTTCCATGTCACATCCCATTACACAATTAACAAATATTTTACACTGCGTAATGTACTTATAGTATGCAAATCAATCACATTTGTAAGTTCCCGGGGGGGGGGGACAACCATGTTTGCCTCTCATTCTGTTTACATGGTAACATGCTTGGAGAAACCAAATCTTTAATGTTTTTTGGTCTTCTGAACACTACAGTGGGACCCTTATCTACTAACTGATGAAGTTTGGGCTCTAATTTTATAATGTCCCAATTTTGATAAATAATATTTATAACCTCTTCTGACCTAGTGTAAAAAAGTCATGATGAAAGGACACTGTCTCATCTTTTCATCTGTTTTAGCTCTAGGGACCAGAGTTTGCTCTCTGTTAATATTTGAAACTGAGTTCAGAGCATCCACTGTGGATGTATCACTGTAACCCTTTTGCTTAAACCTTTGGATCTGTGCTGTTCTCTTTTCTTCAGATTCATGTACTTCTGTACAATTTCTCAATGTTCTAATTAATTGACCATTGGGGATGTTATGAGTTACATGGGGTGGATGACAGCTATTAAATGTGAGAAGGCTGTCACGGTCTGTTTCTTTTTTAAATAGAGTTGTACAAACCTCACCCCTCTAATTCATGTACATTCAAAGATCCAGGAACACTATTTCTGTGGGGATAAATAGTGTATTTAAATCTTAAGCACGCACTTGAGCTTTCCAGCCAGAATACAAAATCCACAAATTGTGCCCATGCACTTTCCACACTAAAAGCATATAGGTTCATATGTTCATAGATGGGAATCAAGTTCAGGGTGACCAAGGTCCATAAATTAACTTGCCACCATTTAGATGTTAATGGTGGAACAAAAATTTTTTTTTCACCCGTAAAGTTATATGATCTATTTTTGGAAACGGTCACACTTTTACTTCCAACCACATCCCTTAGCAGTGTATTCAAAATAGTGACAGTTCTCTGAGTGAACCACTTGCTTCTTTTGACTGTTTTATTTATTTCTCCAATTAATTTGAGGTTATGTGACCTTGTATCTTTATAATGAATGGGACTTTTCATTAAACCAATTAATTCAAACAGTTCTGAGTTGTTATAAGCTCTGAAAATCAGACATAGTTCACCCCTTAATTTTCTATATTCCATAGAATACAACTGCACATGTTTTAATCTGTCAGGGTATTGTAATCTTTTAACTACTGAGATTTGTCTGGTAGCTCTTTTTTGAACACTTTCCAAACTATTTTTCCCCTGAATTGAATAGGGAACACAAAAAGGTAAACAGTACTCCATATGTGGGTGAACAAGGGCTGTATACAGAGGGAGAATGACCTCAGAGTCCCTACTGCTTATTGACCTCAAAATACAACATATAATTTGATTGCACTTCCTGGTAGTCATATTAGTATGATGATCAAATTGATCCAAACCCCAAGATCTCTTTCATTAGTACTGTCTTTTAAAAGGATTTTGTTAATTTTATATTGGAAACCTGGGTTATTTGTTCCAAATTTGGTCCACTTTGCACTTTTGTTCATTAAACATTAATGCATGTTCTTGTGCCCAATTTGCTAGATGATCTAAGCTATCTTGAAATAGTTTGGTGGATTCAATATTATAGACAATACCACCCATTTTGCAGTCATCATCACCGTACTTACAACACCAAGTGCCAAATAGAATTTGCATAGTCGATAGTAAAATATTAAACAAAATAGGACCCAGAACTGAGCCTTGTGAACCCCACTTGTCACTTCTCCCCAGGAAGATTTATAATCTCCTATTGATGCACATTGGGTTTTATTGCTTAACCATGAATTAATCTACCTGATTATATTTGGATGAAACTGTAGGTTAAACAATTCCTGTACAAGGATTTTAAGGGAGACAGAATTGAAAGCTTTTGTACATTCTAGGAACACCACATCCACTGGCATACCCTTATCCAAAGCAACACTAATTGGATCAAAGAAATTCAGTAGGTTAGTCAAACATGATCTTCCAGAAACAAAACCATGTTGCATTAAATCATAGTGTCCTATATTTATTAGACGTTTTATAATGTGTTTTTGTAGTAATCTTTTGAACATTTTACCCAAAACTGATGTCAAGCTTATAGGTCTGTAATTTTTGACATCTTGTTTCTTTCCACTGTTATGTACTGGGGTTACTAGTGCCTTATTCCAAATTTTCATGGTATTCCCACTTTTCAAGGAGGCATAAAACAGAACAGAAAGTGAACCAGCAAGTTGAAAAATCACAACATCTATATAGCGCAGCAACAAATCCAAAAACAAGCATTAGGGTTCACAACCCCAAGGCACATCCCTCACATCTATTTCTGCATGCAGGGTGGGGGTGGGGTGTTAGGGTTGAACACCCTAAGACTGCATTTCACAGCTTTTGTCACTGGAACCCTAATAGTGCATTAACAACATTTTTGCAGAGAATTTCCTTACTTTTAGAGATAGTACAATTGTAGGCTAATTAACCATCCATCATTTTTGAAAGTTGTAATTTTATCCTTATTTCTATGTGGGAGTGCGGGGCCCTCTGGGCCCCAAACTCCCATTCCGCAATGTGTAGATCCAGAGAAAAACCTGACATTGCAATGTTCTCCTGTAGAAAACACAGGAAAATTTGAAACTTGTGTAACTCAATACCTGATTAATATATTTTCACAAAACCAGCAAAAGGTACATTGATGGGGCAAGCCTTTTATACCCTGAAAATCTCAGAAGAAAATTCCTAACCATTTCTTCACAGCAGAGTGACAAAGAAATGACTGTGTACATCTCCCATTACAATGTTATCCTATGAGAGACAAACCAGAATTTTACCCTTCGAACTCCAGAGCAAAGTAATATATTTTCACCAAACCAGCAAAAGGCACATCTGTCTGGCAAGCCCTTTGTACCCTGAACATTTCAGACCAAAATAACAAACCATTGTGTAACTGTGCAGTGATAAAGAAACAGCTGTCTTAAAAATCCTTTTTGCAAATTGTGAAAATGAATCCTTTTTTCACAATTTGTGGAAAAAGAAAATCCTTTTTTGCAAATTGCGAAAAATAATTATTTTACACCATTCCTTTTTTGCAAAATTGTAGCAAAATAAAATCCTTTAAACACAATTGCTGAAAAAGAACCTGTTTTGTAACTGTGACAATGGTGATAGATTTGTTCCTTTGCAAATTCATCTAAACACTGGACAATCTATTGCAATTGTGTTGGTTTATGCCCTGAATGTAGATAACGCAGGCTTTTTCAGCCATTTTTCACTAAAAATAATGGGCTTCACAGACCCACGGGTGTTCAATGGGGACTTTAATTGTATACTGGACACAATACTTGGTAGATTATCCAGGGTGTGGGGGGGGGGTCAACCTAGTAGGAGTGCAAAGATATTGCAGAGCCTAATAAAAGATCATAGATTGGCTAATTCATAGAGGCATTTAAATCCCAGCAGGAGGGAATATTCAGTGCATTCTTCTCACATTCTGCAAAAAGTTATGCCAGGCTTGAGCTTCCTTGCACTCTCAGAATCTTCTGCAGACATTGGCTTCAGTTATGTATGGCCCTATATCAATAACAGACCACTCCTATGTATATATGCCTCTCTCTGGTCTTGGCTCATCTGGACCCCCTGAGGCCCTGTAAACTTGATTCTATATTACTTTAGTGTCAGGAGTTTAGGGATTCTGTCAAGGAGCAAATCAATGATTTTTTGACCAATAACCATCCAGGGGAAACATCTGCCATGGTACGATGGGATGCATTGAAAGTAGTACTCCGGGGGGGGGGGGCATTATCTCTTTTTCCTCTCATAAGAAAAGAACAGAGTTTCAATGTCTGGCTGACTTAGAGGAACAAATAAAAAAAAGAAGAAAAACTACATCTCGATAACTATACTTCTGAGAATTATCATACATTACAAAAACTCAAATGGGAATATAATTCCATAAAAACTACACATCTAAAGAGGACAGTTTTGCTCACCCAAGCAGGAGCATCTTTTGAAGGAGGCTTGGGGGGGGGGGAGAATGGCTGGCCCGGCAACTCTGCTGCAGACAAAGTAGTAAAAACATGTAAGAAATCAGTGATGATGTAGGAACCATTCATCACAGTGATAATGAAACAGGGTAACATTTTTGCCAATTTTATGAAGACTTATACAAATCAGAGGTTACTCCACTGGGGGCACAAATTAACTTTTTGTTTGTTAAAGCTGATCTACAAAGGATAAATGAGCAAGATAAAGACAATAATTGATAGTTTAGAATGTATTACTGGTCAGTAATACCATCGAGAGTTTCAGGACATGTAAGAACCTCAAGAGTGAAGCTAGAGAGGTTCCTACATGTCCTGAACCACGAGATGGTATTCTGACCGGTAACACACTCTAAACTATCCAATATTTTTTTTAATATATGGATCCAAGTTGTTTTAGTCTGCAGTCGGCTGCTGACATAAAGGATTGTGTCAGTTGTAGCTGACCACAGCACTGCCTCGCTCAGAGTGTTTCTCCCTCGCCCACTTGCCCACATAGAACACTGCCTCGCTCCATTTATTTGTGCTCTGCTGGCTTACACAGACACACAGGGTGGTAAAAAACCTACCTTTTTTTCTTTTTGTTGGGGGGTGCAGGATCAGCCAGATAAATCCTTTTAAAAACAAGAATGGGAACTGCAATGGACACCGCGCTCTCGCTAAGCGAGACATGACTGCCTGTTTTAAAAACTGTTTTGGCCACCCACAGACAGAGAGCCGCCAATCATTAGCTGCATTACTGAGTGTCAATGGTTGAGTGACGTTTTAAACGTTTACTGATTTGTGGAGTTGTGGGCTTGCGCTGTTTAACTTGGTTGGTAATATTATCGTTCACCTCTGAAACTATACTATTATTGGACGTGAACAATAGTATTATCACTCTTGAAGTGTGGTATTATCACTTCGGGAGTCATAATATTACAGGAAAATACTGTATGCTTTAGTAGCATATTAAATCTGCAATCCATATATTAAATAATGTTATTGGAAGTGCCTGTACAGTAGATTGGGAAGACATTAGCAAAGCAATGTTGCATCTGAAAGGGCTGGATGGATACACAATAGATTATTTTTAATCTTTAGTGGGGGAATTAAAGGAAACTTTACATAGACATAGAAACATAGACTTTGACGGCAGAAAAGGACCACTTGGCCCACCCAGTCTGCCCATTTCCCTACCTACTGGATAAGCTGCAGATTCTAGTTAACCAACAGCCTGCTTCCTGCAACCCCGCACTATAATTGCTTTGTGTCTGTCCCAATACAAGACAATTTACAAGACATTATTAAGGAAACTTTAGAAAATGGAACCATCCATCCTTCATCAATGTGCTCTGCCATCATAACTGTATTGCCAAAACCAGGTAAGGACCCCAGACAGTGCTTTCCATATTGTCCCATCTCATTATTAAATTTGGATTCTAAAATAAAAGCTTGGGTAATAGCGAACAGGTTATAGCAAATCCTGCCATCAATCATCCATCACAACCAAACTGGTACTGTGAAGGGCAAATGTGGAAGTTAAATGTTAAGCAGACCTTGAAAATTGCCTATAGGTGGTGCTCTCGAGGTAATCAGGGAGGGCCTGACATATTGGTGTTAGATGCCAAACAGGCATTTGACAGAGTAGAATGGGGATACCTATTTGAAACGCTTTAAAGATTTGGTCTTGGAGAAACCACTATTAAGTGGATTTCTGCATTGTATAATATGCCATCAGCACAGCTGTGGTAAATGGTTTGTTAATCAAGCACTTTCAGCGAGCCGACAGGTATTCCCTTTGTCACCTTTAATATATTGTATGTGATGTGCCTGGAACCTATAGCAGCAGTAATTAGAAGAGAACCAAGTATACAAGGGTATGTCTCTGGTAGTAAACATCACAACTTAGCTCTATTCACTGATGACATGTTGCTCTACCTGCAGGACCCACAAAAAAGTATTCCACTATTACATGAGATACCATCAGAATATGGGGCTCTGTCTGGACACAAAATCAACTGGACAAAAAGTGAATTGGTGCTGCTAGGGACAAAGAGTCATGGACTGTCAAAGATGAATTTCCCTTAACACTCAAAGTGGTTAAAACATTGAAATATTTAGGCATAATGAGACTTAAGAACTACTCAAATCTATATAAAGAAAATGTTGGCAATCTCCTCACAAATATTAACAAGCATTTGTCAATGCCGAATGTTGTCCTGCTGGCATTGGCATTAGTAGTGCAGGAGTTAGAGAGATGCATAGTAGGAATGGGAGTCAAATATGGAACCAACGTCAACCTCGTCCCACCCTGCAGAGACTGACAGGCATTGAGGTGTTCCTTTTGGTAGTCGGCCATAACTTTCATGCCATTTCACCTCACCCTACCCTGCAGACTCTGACAAGTGTTGCATTATGCCTTGTGGTCATCAGTCCTTACTCGTACCCCATTCCATAAGGATGTATATTGAGATCGGTGCAGTGTAGGAGAATGGGGGGGATCATTGGGGCTGAAGAGTCCAAGGCACACCTTGACAGCTGTCAGTGGCTGCAGAGTAGGGTGGGGGGGTAGAATGGCATAAGCATTACAGCCAACAATACAAAGGCACAGCCCTGACACCTGTCAATCTGTACAGGGTGGGACGTTTTGGTTAGAAACCCTAACACCCTGGGTGTTTGTTTGTATTTGTACTCCAGATTTTCAACATCGCCTTTCTCTGACCCCACCTCATGAAAGCATTTGGGACCTCTGTTCATGAACATTGGCACTGTGATTTTGTCAATCTGTCCTGAATGTTGATTTCCCAAAGCGATGCTCCATTCTTCGCCAGATGTGCAAAAACACAGTTT
The DNA here is from genome assembly GCA_016271365.2 of Neoceratodus forsteri. Classification (NCBI taxonomy): domain Eukaryota; kingdom Metazoa; phylum Chordata; order Ceratodontiformes; family Ceratodontidae; genus Neoceratodus; species Neoceratodus forsteri. The sequence continues at coordinate 1,056,306,710 of CM057451.1, read as the reverse complement.
GGGCAGGATATGAAAAATGACAGCTGTACCATTCACAAGGAGGTGTGAAGAGATGGCAATGTTGAAAATCTGGAGTGAAGATATGAAAAATTCTTAAAGTTACGAGAGTACGTGTGTGTGGAAACTGCAATGCACACTCATAACACAGTCATTTTGTGGAATTCTTTCACCAAATTTTCAACATAGACATTGCTGGACCTCTGCTTATGAACAGTGTCACTATGATTTTCTGAATCTGTCCAAAACATTGATTTCCCACAGTGACTGTGCCATTGTGCACCAGATGTATGAAACCACATTTTAGGCAAAATGTGAAAAATGACAGCTATAGTCTCTATAAGGAGGTGTGGAAAAATGGCAATGTTGAAAATGTAGAGTGAAAATATTAAAAATTTTCAAAGTTACGAGTGTGTGTGGAAACTGCTCAATGCACGCTCGTAACATAGTCGTTTTGCGGATTTTTGTCACAAAATTTTCAACATAGGTATTTTGGGACCTACATTCATGAACAGTGTCACTGTGATTTTCTTAATCTGTCCTGAACATTGATTTCCTACAACAACAGTGCCATTGTGCACTGGATGTGCGAAAACACATTTCAGGCAGTATGTGGCAAATGACAGCTGTACTGTTTATAAGGAGATGTGAAAAAATGGCAATGTTGAAAATCTGGAGTAAAAATATTAAAAGTTCTCAAACTTACAAGCGTGCATGGAAACTACACAACTTATGCTCATAACATAGCCATTTTTTGGAACTTTTTCACCAAATTTGCAACATTGGCTTTTTGGGAGACCACCTCATGAACAGTGACACTGTCATTTCATTAATCAGTCCCAAAAGGGTATTCCACATAGTGACTGAAAATCACATTTCAGGACAGAATACCAACATGACAGTGACTGAATTCATAAAGTGGGGTCTCACAAACCCCACGTTGAAAATTTGGTGCCAAAAGTTGCAAAAATGACCGAGATATCCTCCTACATTGAACCCCCCCCCCCATTGATGCCATTATACAGCCTACATGCATTTCTTCAGTTCACGGTCAGCTTTGAAGAGTGCAGATGTGTTCCTGCTCCACTGAAGATCATCACACCAGGCTTCAGAGGTAAGTATGGAGTGAAGGGGGTGCAGGGAGGTAGGGTGCGCACAGGGTTGGTGCAGGTTGGGGGAGGGGACCCGACGGTGAGGGACCGTTTTCTCTTTTGCAGGTTAAAAAAAAATGAAGAAAGGTTTTTCTTTTTCAGGTTTGTTGTGCCACACTGGGTGGGCTCCCAGTGTGCCACCAGCATTTCTTTGAAAGGGAGACTGGAGCCAACGGGGATAGGGCCTCCCATCAGCACAGAAAATGTGTCTGTGTTTGGGGGGTGCATGATGCTGAGGGGGATTGGGCACCGCCTTGGCACACAAATTAAATATATCTTGGGACATTATGCTGAAAGGGATTGGGCTCCCCCATTGGCAAATGAACTGGGGAGGGGCATGCTGACAGGAAGATTGGGCATCACTGACATTGGCTTGTTGGGGACTGTAAGAGGTGGACAGTGACAGCCGATGCAATGTTTATTGAAATGTTACACCAGGCAAGGCACGCCCTGCAAAGACGGGGAGCTCCGTCATTGCAGAGGCAAAATTGTTTCAAGTTGGTGGCATGCTTTTGCACTGCTGTCATGGACAGCATGCTGTTTCATTCGTGCCACAGAGCCCAGCCCAAAAAAGCAGTGGTACCATTGGCCACAACATGATTGCACCTCTAAAACCTGCTATTCCAAGCTACCACAATATGTTGCTTGTGCGTGCTCAAGACAACATAAAATTGAATGTGATAGATGGGAGGGGTTATCAATAATTCTAATAGGGTGAATAAACTCAATACAAATGACTATACTGCTCAAATGTATCTATCTCTTTCAGAATATACCAATTAGGGTTCCTGAATTCTTCTTTTGGAAGCTGGATAGTATGCTAAACAGATTCAAGTGGTGTAGGAAAACTGCATGGATAAAAAAGACAATACTACAGCTACCTTTAGGTAAAAGTGGACTGACACTCCATACTTTTAATTACTTTTATTGGGATACCCAGATAACCTTCTTGGAAAAAACACATGGCCCTCCAGTTCCAGCATGGAGACTCCTTGAAGTAGAATTGGAAATGGGGGGTTTACTCAGGGGTATTTTATCACCTACTTTGAAGGAGTACATGATCCCAAAGTGCAAAAATCCTTTTACTAAGACTTTATTGAGATTATGGATCGGGGTACACAAATACATCAAGCATCCAAAAGGGCTATCTCAAAATACAGTTTTGTATTAAAGTTTCATAGGAGAAAAGAGGCACAATGTTTTCTTCATCAAGTACTATTAAGATGACAGAAGCTGGGGGTGTCTACAGTAGGAGATTTGTTATATGTCTGCAGAGTAAAATATTTTCAGTAATTATAGACCCAATATGGAATCCCTTCTAGTGACCACCAGTTTTATGTAAACAATAGGCAGTATATCACTGATGCAAATATTAAATGATCCCCTATTGAGGAAATATTATATAATCCATGATCTGGAGCATCAACTCTCTCAGCACTGTATAGGCTTTTCTTGGGGCTGGCTTATATGCCAGTAGTAAAAGCCAGAGTAAAGTGGGAGGACAATTTCAATATAACAATAGAAGACTTCGTATGGTCTGCAGTGGTGAAGCATATACCACAGCAATGCATGGTATCTAATAAGTTGCGTAGAATTCAGCTCAGCCTTATATATCAAACATACTACACACCATATAGGTTGCATAAGTTCACACAGACCAGGCCCAGTACTCGTCCAAAATACCAGCAGGAAGAACAAAATTTCCTGCACATGACTATGGCATGCCCTAAGGTTGCACCTTTCGGGTTTGAGGTTCATGCCATAATGCAACAGATTTTGAAATGCGCATTGCCTAATACACCATTAGAATTCATGCTAGGAGTAGAAACATTGCCTAAAAATATAATCAAACACAGGTTATGGACCATTGCTCTGGTCAACGCCAGGGGTACTGTTGCTGAGCACTGGGCTACAAGTTCTGATCCAAATATTTCTCATTGGCTTAACAACTTGATTATGTGAGATTAGAAAGCTGCCAATTAAAGGCAAATGGTCTGTTTCCTCTTTTCCAGAAAACATGGCAACCTCTGATGGAAGCCATTAAACCAGGAATAATCTCAGGGTATGAAATGACCTGAACTGAAGTATCTTTTGAGCAATATGTTTAAATGCTTCATTGGCAAGTTTTTAAACTAGTCAAGGGGGGAGGCATTGATAAGCAGCAGGAAAATCCCAGCATCTCCCTACAAAACAGGGTACTAAATGAGAAAAAGACCGAGGTAGAAAGGTCAGTGGGGGATGCTGCAACAGAAGGTAAAGCCATCAAAAAATGGAGAGCAATGAGTACCAATGCCCGTAGTCTGAATAACAAGCTTTCTGAATTAGTGGCCTTGATGGAGAAGGAACATCTGGATATCGTGGCAGTCATAGAAACATGGTACACACAATACCATGACTGGGACGTAAACATACCAGGATACACTATCTATAGGAGGGACAGAGAGGGTAAAAGAGGAGGAGGAGTAGCTCTTTACATAAGGGAAGGAATAAAAGCAACAGTACAAAAGGGTAAACAGGGAGGAGAAGAAGCACTGTGGGTAAATTTGGAGACAGGCAATGGTACCACAATCCACACAGGGGTTGTATACAGACCCCCTTCTCAGGGGGAGGAAATGGACAAGGAATTGATAGAAAGTATACTTAGAATGGTAGAAAAAGGGGAGATATTGCTGATGGGTGATCTGAATATGCCAGATGTTAACTGGACTGCAGTTGTAGCAGCCACTTCGAAGACTGGGGTTATTCTAGATGCCCTACAGGGGGCATGCCTTAGACAACTAGTATTGGAGCCCACTCGAGAGGGAGCAATCTTAGACCTGGTTCACTCAAATGGAGATGGAGAGAGGATCACAGATGTAGAAGTGGGTAGCCATCTGGGAACTAGCAACCATCGAACAGTATGGTTCACAATAAACACAGCAATAGAGTCAAGTCATACAAAGGCAAAAGTACTGGACTTTAGGAGGGCTGACTTTGCCAAAATGGGTGAATGCCTAAGGAATGCACTAGCAAATTGGGCAGGAAGGAGGGGTGGAAGAACAATGGGGAATAATAAAAGCTGCCATCACAGAGGTAACAAGCCTTTGTGTGAAGCAAATAAACAAAACAAAATGATGTAAGAAACCACTATGGTTCTCAAAGGAAGTGGCAGTGAAGGTTCAAGAGAAAAAGAAAGATTCAGGAAGTACAAGGAATCACAGAAGAAGCAGGACAGAGAACTGTATCAGTTAAAGCAAAAGGAAGCTGGGAAGGCAGTCAGAACAGCAAAGGCCCAAACTGAGAAAAGATAACCAACTCAGTTAAGAAGGGGATAAACCTTTATAGGTACATCAGGGAGCAAAGGAAGACCAAGGGAGGGATAGTGAGCCTTAATAAAGGGAGGGAGGGTGGGACGAGGGTGACTGTGAAAAGGCAGAGATACTAAATAAATATTTTTGCTCAGTATTTACAAATGAAGCGGGGGAGGTACCTAAAACAAACAGTAGAAACACTCTGGATACAGAAGTTGATACCAGCCCATTTACAGAAGAAAGGCTTCTGAAAGAACTCTTAAAACTGAAAGTGGAGAAAGCAATGGGGCCTGATGGGATTCATCCCAGAATTCAAAAAGAACTAAGGGTAGAACTAGTGACATCACTGACTACCCTCTTTAACAAATCATGGGAGGATGGAGGTGGTACCAGAGGACTGGAGGAGGGCAGATGTGATTCCCCTTCACAAAAGTGGGAGCAAGGCAGAAGCAGGAAACTACAGACCTGTTAGTTTAACCTCAGTGATAGGGAAAATGATGGAATCACTCCTGAAGGAAAGATTGTCGAGTATCTAGAGGCCAGAGGGGCACAGGACCCAAGGCAGCATGGATTCACAGCAGGAAAGTCATGCCAGATGAATCTGATAGATTTCTTTGACTGGGTGACCAAAGCAGTAGATCAGGTAGGGGCTGTGGACATGGCCTACCTAGACTTTACCAAGGCATTTGACACAGTCCTACACAAAAGATTAATATACAACTTAGTCAGCCTGGGAGTGGATCCCAAGATGACAGCCTGGGTAAAGAATTGGCTGGAGAATAGGACACAGAGAGTAATAGTAAATAGAGTCCACTCTGAAGAAATGGAGGTTACTAGTGTGGTACCGCAGGGTTCAGTATTAGAACCGGTCCTCTTTAATGTCTTTATAAGCAACATTGCAGAGGGACTGGAAGGAAAACTAGTCTCTTTGCAGATGACACAAAGATCTGCAACAGAGTTGATCACAAGGTGGGGTGGAAAGGATAAGAAGGGACTTGGCAAGGTTAGAGGAATGGTCAAATGTATGGCAGCTTAGATTCAATGCTAAGAAGTGAAGGTAATGCACCTGGGAAACAAAACCCAGGGAAGAGTACACAATGGGGTGAGATACTAACAATAAAAATGGAAAGGGACCTGAGGTAGTCATTCAGATGACCTAAAGGTGGGCAAGAAATGTGAGAGGGCAGCAAGGAGGGTTGGGGGATACTGGGATGCATAGGGAGAGGCATCACCAGTAGAAAACAGGAAGTTATTATCCTCTGTACAGACAGCTGGTGAGACCCCATCTGAGTACTGCATGCAGTTCTGAGACCCAATCTCCGCGAAAGACATAGACAGGATGGAAGCTGTCCAGAGGAGGCAACTAAATGGTGCAGGGTCTGCAACCAGAAGACATATGAAGAGAGACTAAGGATCTTAATATGTATAGCCTCGAGGAAAGGAGGGAGAGGGGACATGATAGAAACTTTCAAGTACCTCAAGGGAATCAACAAAGTCCAAGAGGGTAGCATCTCTTTCAAAAGAAGAGTATACAGAACAAGGGGCAACAATTTGAAGATAGAGGGGGACGGCCCAGAGTAATTTAAGGAAGTATTTTCACAGAGAATGTTGTGGATGCATGGAATGGCCTTCCAGAGGAGGTTGTGGAGTCAAAAACAGTGGTGGAATTCAAGCATGCATGGGACAGTCATAAGGCAATTCTAGGGGTTGGGGGTAGGAAGAAGTAGGCTGCTGGTTAACTACGATCTGCAGCTTATCCATTAGGTAGGGAAATGGGCAGACTGGGTGGGCCAAGCAGTCCTCATCTGCCGTCAAATTCTATATTTCTATCTTAAATATTAGAATATTCTGATAATCCTGTTCCATCTTATATGTAACCCTTTTTTCAAATCTGACATGTTATAGGTAATCTTTTGTGTACTTACAGTTGCATTTATAATTTATGTTGAGCAATACAAGGACTGTGTAATGATGTATCATTTAACTGAATGACTGTGTAACTTTTGCATGAAGCCTCTTCATTAAAACTTAAAAAAAAAATCCCATTTTGCAGCATTTGTTTTCTGCAGTTTGTAAAAAAAAGGATTTATGTGAGTAAAAAAAACATATTTCTAAGTAAGTTATGAAAAAAAGTAACCCCAGAATCTGATTCTATGGGCACCAATTAGGTAAACACAATTGTTGGTCTTTACTAAACATTTTTGACAGTCTGTATCTTCGCTTCTTCATAGCGAAATGCTTGAACAGTTGCAAAGTTATTTTCAGTTTAACGTAGAAGTGAAGACTGAACCTTTATATCCGGGCACTACCATGCCCCTATCATATATACTGTATATATGTATATATTATATATATATATATATATATCAGATAATATAATCTGCAAAAATACAATATATCAGCATGTAATATAATCTGATATATGTTATGAGAAAAAATGTTCTGCTATAATATGATATGTGAGCAGATAATATAATCAGATATACTGTGATATAATACAGGAGATGATAATGCAGTCTGCTATAGTGTGATCTAATATATGATACATTATATAATCTAATATAAAATGTACAATGATGTAATATAATTGAATATCTGATCGCTTCCATTATTTTATAATTATTATTTAATTATGGTTATTTATGTACCTATAAAAATGAATCATAAAACTGAACAAATGGGGCTCAATTCTTAAAGATTAATTGCCAATGGCAGCTTACGCTGAACATCACTGTGCCTCAGACCCTATGCCTGATTCTCAAATGGCAGGGGTCTTTGTATCAAAGTCCTACAGCTTGTACCAAGCACACCCATGTGGCAAAGGGAAGGCATATGGAATAGGAATGCTGCAAGCTGTGGGACAGTCATGTGGCACTGACAGCACTAGTGGACATGTTGACCACAGAGGAGGCCTTATGTCAGCTGCAGTACTCAGGCCTCAACACTGTCACTGATGCAGTCTGCCATCACTGGGACCTTGGCTGGCATGCCAGGGTACATCTCTGCCCCTCCCCGCAGCAAGGCAGGTAGGGTGCTATGTATGCTCCACATGTGTCCCTGGCATGATAAATGGTGCACCCCCTGACAGCACGCCATGCTACCAGCAGTGCTTCTGGCCCAAAGTCCATGCCTCACAGCAGTCCACCACCAACAGTGCCAGTGGGCAGCACTGTAGGCAGTGGGCCTGGGTCTCAGTGACCCTCGCAGTGTCACCTGCATGGGCTATGGTGTGGTGCTCTATGCACCACAACTGGGGTTTCCATGCATTGCTGGATCACCTGGCTCACCACCAGCACAGCACTCAGTGCCTCTCTAAGGCTGTAGGGTAGAACCACTGCCTCTGCCTCACCCTGGGGGGGTCCACAGGTGGGACCCCTTTTGGCACAGCCAGTGTTACCCCAGCTCAGGGCTGGCTTAACTCTGGGTGGCACTGCAGAGAGTACCACCCTTTTGAAATTCCACCACAGGAGATATTGCAGCCACCTAGTGGTGCAACACCCCTCAGTGCCGTGCCGCTGCCTACAGTATGCCACAAGCCAAGAACAGGGGTGTCTGGCACACAGGATCTCCTCTGTGCTACAAGCTCCTTTTGAGAATCAGAATTGAAGAAAGGTACAACACAGTTAGCTCCTTGTATCATGTTTCTTTGATGCAAGCACCTTGCATCATTCCCGACCCTTTGAGAATATTGAATAGAGACCATGATTTGGGCTTGCTACTTTGCTCCCTTCCCACATCAGTTTCCATATACCATTAGGGATGATTGTGGGTAGACACTGAGGGATTATACAATGAATGCAAGTTGATTTTTTTTAAAGACCTAGAATTTGCATTTCTGGATTGGGCACTTCTATCTCAAGTAGGGAAAGTGGAAGCACTTTAAAAAGGAAGATGGAAGAGTTGAAATGCTGTACTTCTGGATTGCTCAGGATGGGTTCATCAGCAGATACACTGGGTAACTGGCAGGGATGGCAACTTGACCTGTAGTGTTAGTGTGGCTAGAGGACTAATGATTCATGGTTTCTTTTGATGTGCTGTCATGCACCCGGCAGCCCTTGTCCCCACAGTACCATGACCATAACTCCCAGCCTCTGTTCAACCATTACCAACTCTGATCACCACCACCACTGTGAAGGAGAGGTCATTCCAAATTAATCTGATAGATTTCTTTGACTGGGTGACCAGGGCATTAGATCAGGGGATAGAAGTGGATGTGACCTGCTTGGACTTTAACAAGTTCTACTCTGTGCTGCACAGGAGGCTGATTAGGAAGTGGACCAGCTCAGGAGTGGGGTGCAAAGTGGTGAACTGGTTTAGAAACTGGTTGATGGATAGGAGGCAGAGAGTGGTTGTAAATTCCATGCGCTAGGAGGATGTGAGAGTGACAAGCAGTACACCACAGGGCTCAGAACTGGAACTACTCATCCTCAATTTCTTCAAAGGGAACACTGCAGAAGGACAGGTTGGAAGTTATGCCTATCTGTAGATTACATCAGATTTTGTAATAGGGTGCACACTCAGGAGAGGGTGGAGAAAATGGACAGGGACTTGGAAAATGTGATAAGGGGTCAAAAACATGGCAGCTGAGTTTTAATCCCAAAGAGGACAAAGTCATGCACCTAGAGCATAGAAACCCTGGTGCGGAGTATAGGATGGAGGGAGGTAGTGACACTCAATAGACAGGAAAGGGAACTTGAGGTTATCAAATCAGAGGAACTTAAGGTGGCAGGTCATTATGACAAGGCTATAGGCAGGGAAAGTGGGATGCTGTGGTGCATAGGGAGGGGTATCACAGGCAGAAGGAGATGGGTGTTGCCACTGTGTCACTCACTGATGCAACACCACCTGGAGGATTGTTTCCAGTTGTGGAGACTGCACCTTAAAAAGGATATAGACAGGGTGGTGGCAGTAAAGAGGAACATAACTAAAATGATGCATGGTTTATATGGGAGACACTATGAGGAGAGACTGATGGATCTCAACATGTACACTCTGGAAGAAAGTAGAGAGAGATAGGTGACATGACTGAGAACCGCTAGTACCTCGAAGGAGTGAACAGGGTGTGGGGGGAGGGAGTCTCTTTCAAATGAGAATGAGCACCAAGACAAGGGGCCATGCAATGAAGCCAGAATGGGGGGATTTCAACAGAGGTGTGAGAAAGCATTTCTTCATTGAAAGGATAATAGACACTGGGAAGACTACCAGCAAATGTTGTGGAGGCCAGAACAGAGAAGGGCTCAGGAAAGTATGAGATAAATATGAAGGTATTAGAACTGTGCGGAATATAAAATTATGCCCATATAATTTCGCAGAATGTGCAAGAAAATTTTGTGAAGTTTTGCCAAATTTAAAATTTCTGTTATTTTGATCAAATTTTAAAGTACACATCCATCTGCAGAACAAACTTGCACTTAACTACAACAAAAACCAAAAAACAAAGACAATGTTATTCTCCAGCATGCATAAGAGAAATTGGGTCTGTCCACTCTACATCCACAATGTGAACAGGGTTGCACTAGATCTGGAAAACTCATTTAAGTACCTAGAAATTACCACTGACCAGTCTCTTACCTTTGCTCCCAATGTTGATCAGATCATATGTAACATCAATAAAAAACTGGGTGCACTATACAGACAGAAGCACAACCTCAACCCTGAGGCAAAATGAATTGTTTCCAGTTCCATTCTACTCCCATAATTGATTACGGTCTCATGATCTATGGAGTGGCCTTTGATATGCTACTTAGAAGAGTAAATCTAGCTCTCAACAAAGACTGTTGCTTTTTCTCTGGGGCAGACAGAACCACCCACACCTGTACACTATATGCCCTAACAAATTGGCTCCCCATGCAGGACAGGATCAGTAACCAGTCCTGTATGCTAAGTAAGAAAGTACTTTTGGGCTTCACTTCCCCAGGAATACAAAACCTCCTAAACCCTACCCAAAGCCCATAACCCTGTCTATGCCATACTGCAGAACAAATCTGGCTAAGTGCTCATTTGCAGGCAGAGCACTATAAAGGGTAAACAGTTTGCCAGGGTCTCTGATAGGACTCTCAAAAATTGTCAATTCAAAAGGGAACTACGTAAGGATCTCCTATCTGGCACTATCTGTGGCTGCATGCAGCAAGAAACCCTCTCTCCTTTTTCACACCCTGCAACTGCTCCACCGGCCACTGCAATGACTCCACTGGAAACCTCAACCATGTTGCCTACCTGATAAAGTACCGAAGGGTGTTGCCTGGATTCTACTTTTTCCCTTCTGCTGACTCCATGCCTATTCTAGCCTAATTATGACTCATGGTTGTCGACTTCCTACACATGTTTGCATAACAATGCCTCTTATGGCTGCTACCTTAATGCTCCATGTTACCATGCCTGTGTACTAGCCTAATTATGTCTAATGGTTGTTGAGTTTCTGCACATGTTTGCATGACAATGCCTCTTATGGTTGCTACCTTAATGCGCCATGTTAATTGTTATCATTGTTGTGCATGAATTTGTCTATTTTTGTATGCTGATACTGATGAAGAACCTTTGTAAATGAGCATGCTTGCTCACAGGTATTCATTGGATTGTTCAACTAAATAAAAAAAGCTGACACCACATTTGGTATGTATATAGTTAGTAATGGCTTACATAAGGGTACTGGATTTCAGAGTTGTAGGTTGAAAGGGGGCAGAGTTATGGGTGGTCAAACATTTAATAACAATTTCATTTTCGGTTATTTTGATCTAATTGTAAAAACAATGTATCCACATTTTTCCACAGTTTCAGGATTTAGAGAAACATGCAAGATGGGTATGCACACCATGTCTAAAGTTTCAAGCTTCAAAGGGGGCTGAGTTACAGGTAGCCACACATTTTGCCAAAATTTAGCTTTCGGTTATTTTAGTATAATTTTGACAGTATTCATTGAAATGTTACAACATTTGGCAGGTATAAAGGTTATCACTACATTTAGATATGTACACGGGTTAAAAGAGGAGGAGGAGTAGTTCTTTACATAAGGGAAGGAATAAAAGCAACAGAACAAAAGGGTAAACAGGGAGGAGAAGAAGCACTGTGGGTAAATTTGGAGACAGGCAATGGCACCACAATACGCACAGGGGTTGTATACAGACCCCCTTCTTAGGGGGAGGAAATGGACAGGGAAATGATAGAAAGTATACTTAGAATGGCAGAAAAAGGGGAGATATTGCTGATGGGTGATCTGAATATGCCAGATGTTAACTGGAGTGCAGTTGCAGCTGCCACTTTGAAGAGTGCAGTTATTCTATGCCCTACAGGGGGCATGCCTTAGACAACTAGTACTGGAGCCCACTCGAGAGGGAGCAATATTAGACTTGATTCTCTTAAATGGAGATGGAGAGAGGATCACAGATGTAGAAGTGGGTAGCCATCTGGGAACTAGCGACCATCGAACAGTATGGTTCACAATAAACACAGCAATATAGTCAAGCCATACAAAGACAAAAGTATTGGACTTTAGGAGGGCTGACTTTGCCAAAATGGGTGAGTGCCTAAGGAATGCACTAGCAAATGGGCAGGAAGGAGGGGTGGAAGAAGAATGGGGAATAATAAAACTGCCATCACAGAGGTAACAAGCCTTTTTGTGTAAGCAAATGAACAAAACAAGACGTGAAGAAACCACTATGGTTCTCAAAGGAAGTGGCAGGAAGGTTCAAGAGAAAAGAAAGCATTCAGGAAGTACAAGGAATCGCAGAAGGAGCAGGACAGATAACTGTATCAATTAAAGCAAAGGAGGCTGGGAAGGCAGTCAGAACAGCAAAGGCCCAAACCGAGGAAAAGATAGCCAACTCAAGTTAAGAAGGGGATAAAACCTTTATAGGTACATCAGGGAGCAAAGGAAGACCAAGGAGGGATAGTGAGGCTTAATAAAGGGAGGGAGGGTGGGCAGAGGGAGACTGTGAAAAGGCAGAGATACTAAACAAATATTTTTGCTCAGTATTTACAAATGAAGAGGGGGTGGTACCTAAAACAAACAGTAGTAACACTCTGGATACAGAAGTTGATACCAGCCCATTTACAGAAGAAAGGGTTCTGAAAGAACTCTTAAAACTGAAGGTGGACTAAGCAATGGGGCCTGATGGGATTCATCCTAGAATTCAAAAAGAGCTAAGGGTAGAACTAGTGACACCACTGACTACCCTTTTTAACAAATCATGGGAGGATGGGGTGGTATCCGAGGACTGGAGGAGGGCAGATGTGATTCCCCTTCACAAAAGTGGGAGCAAGGCAGAAGCAGGAAACTACAGGCCTGTTAGTTTAACCTCAGTGATAGGGAAAATGATGGAATCACTTCTGAAGGAAAGAATTGTCGAATATCTAGAGGCCAGAGGGGCACAGGACCCTAGGCATCATGGATTCACAGCGGGAAGGTCATGCCAGACAAATCTGATAGATTTCTTTGACTGGGTGACCAAAGTATTAGATCAGGGAGGGGCTGTGGACATGGCCTACCTAGACTTTAGCAAGGCATTTGACACAGTCCTACACAAAAGATTAATATACAAGTTAGCCAGCCTGGGAGTGGGTCCCAAGATGACAGCCTGGGTAAAGAATTGGCTGGAGAATAGGACACAGAGAGTAATAGTAAATGGAGTCCACTCAGAAGAAAGGGAGGTTACTAGTGGGGTACCGCAGGGTTCAGTATTAGGACTGGTCTTCTTCAATGTCTTTATAAGCGACATTTATTTTATTTATTTATTTAGTCTTTGTTAACCGGGTAAGTGCGCTAGTCAGCAAGTGACTGTTTTCAGGCACGACCCGGGAGGTACGATTACAATACACAAAGAGTACAGCCAGATTATTAAGACAACGAGTACAAAAAAATGCAGAGAGAAATACATATGGCAATGTAACATACATTAGTAAACAAAAATATACTTTAGCACTTGATCATGGCATGGAGTAGAATAAAGACTTACAATTGTCAACAGCTAACATTAGGCTTATAAAGAAACAGGTTAAGGCAACATTAATTACAAGGCACAAAATAAAACATTAATTACAAGGCACAGTATACATTACGTATACAGTATACAGTATACAGCACACATTGCGGAAGGACTGGAAGGAAAAGTATATCTCTTTGCAGATGACACTAAGATCTGCAACAGAGTTGATGCACAGGGTGGGGTGGAAAGGATGAGAAGGGACTTGGCAAGGTTAGAAGAATGGTCAAATGTATGGCAGCTTAGATTCAAAGCTAAGAAGTGCAAGGTAATGCACCTGGGAAACAAAAACCCAGGGGAAGAGTACACAATGGGGGGTGAGATACTAACAACAACAAAAATGGAAAGAGACCTGGGGGTAGTCATGTCAGATGACCTAAAGGTGGGCAAGCAATGTGAGAGGGCAGCAAGGAGGGCTGCTGGGTTACTGGGATCCATAGGGAGAGGCATCACCAGTAGAAAACAGGAAGTTATTATCCCTCTGTACAGACAGCTGGTGAGACCCCATCTGGAGTACTGTGTGCAGTTCTGGAGACCCAATCTCTACAAAGACATAGACAGGATGGAAGCTGTCCAGAGGAGGGCAACTAAAATGGTGCAGTGTCTGCACCGGAAGACATATGAAGAGAGACTTAAGGAGCTTAATATGTATAGCCTCGAGGAAAGGAGGGAGAGGGGGGACATGATAGAAACTTTCAAGTACCTCAAGGGAATCAACAAAGTCCAAGAGGGTAGCATCTTTCAAAAAGAGGTGTGCAAGAACAAGAGGCACAATTTGAAGATAGAGGGGCGGCTCAGAGGTAATTTAAGTAGTATTTTTTCACAGAGGTTGTGGATGCATGGAGCGCTTCGGAGGAGGTTGTGGAGTCAAAATCAGTGGTGGAATTCAAGCATGCATGGGAAAGTCATAAGGCAATTCTGGGGGGTGGGGGTAAGAAGGAGCAGGCTGCTGGTTAACTAGGATCTGCAGCTTATCCATTAGGTAGGGAAATGGGCAGACTGGGTGGGCCAAGCGGTCCTTATCTGCCGTCAAATTCTATGTTTCTATGTTTTAGATTTCTTGCTTCAAATGAGACTGAGTTATAGCCTTCCAAAGATGTTGCCAAAATTTAAATTTAAATTATTTCCCTTAAATTTTAAAACAACATGTCCAAATTTAAATAGATGTTAAACATTTAAACTACTATACCTCATAGTCATTGCTGACAAAGTTCATATTTACAACTTTAAATGGGACTGAATTAAAAGTAGTCAAACGTTTACATTTTAAAATTAAATTTTGCAGGAATGTAAACTGACAATGTATAATCCCCTGAAGCTTTAAACCTAGAGAATGCAATGGCACTAAATGTGACAGTTTCTTAGACCTTACAAGGAGACTGTGTGTGACAATTTTATTAATTGCTTGCTGCCAAAAATTGCAAAATAACTTCTGTACTAAAAGTCAAATTCCATGAGTCTTTGTGAATCAAGGATGGAAATGAGAAAGGAAACGTGTGGCCCACTGGGAACTGAACCTCAGACCTCTGGTATGCCGTTCCAGCTCTCTAACCATTAAGCTACAGGCTCACATGGTCAGAGTGCCTGAGGACTTCCATAAATCCATACATTCCTTTTCTCAAGTATGTTGCATAATCCTGCAACTAGGAACATATCAGAAATGCAAACTTCAGTGAATAGCATACCAGAGGTCTGAGGTTCAATTTCCAGTGGGCCACACTTTTCCTTTCTCATTTCCATCCTTGATTTAAAAATATGCCTTGCAGGAGCTAAACTGCACTGAGAGAAGTTTGTATTTCTGATATGAGTCTTTGTGAAAATTGTGAAATTTCATGAAAATTCCATACAATTGGAATTTGCTAATTCCAATCAGCCTGATCTGGGGGATTCAAATTAAAGGATACAGGTATGAGAGGCTGATAGCACAGGGGGTCACCAGATTCAGGAGTTAGATACATCGTTTCACCAAGAAATGGGCAGCTGATCTTGGTAGCACACCAGTGGTAGACCCCCATCCCCCACCTCCTCACCCCCCAGTTGGAGCAAGAAAGCACTGAGTGTCAACAATTACAACCTGAATGCACACTGTATAAGGATCACACTCAGTAAATTGATGATCCAGGGAGCCTGATGAATGTTCAAGTCTTGGACTTAGAGGTACCCAAAAATATTTACTGGGGAAGACATTGTCTGGGGCACCAGGAAGGAAGGAAGAATTATGACTATTCCAACAGGAAAGGTTGATAGGAAAATGAGTGGGTGACTCTTTTTAAGGGATTTTGTCATTGTAAGGAACAAAGAAGATATTAGTGAGATCAGTAGTTCTACTGAGTCAATCTGTCAAGGCTGGGGGAAGGGGCAAATAGTCAACTAGGGAGGAACAGCAGGACTGCAAAAAGCTGAGCCCAGCTTATCAAATGAAGTAGTGATACATGCATTTGAATGTTACATTACAAAAAAATAATTCTTGATGCTTCGTCTGTATGCTACCATAAATATTTGAGAAAATTTTACCAATATTTTATTTTTGTTATTTTTCTACTGCAAATTTAAAACTGCTAAATCAATTTATCCAGCTGTGTTAGACACCAGGATAACCTGAAATTGAATATGCATGTCAAATGGTAAGTCTATGCTGGCAAGAGCAGAGAAGTTACAAACATCCACATTTTTAGAGTTTTCACAAAACTTTGCAAATATTTACATAGTAAACGTTTGAACTCCTGTAACTTAAAAATCTCTAAACCAATTCTCTCCATATTTAGAAGATTCTATAACCATTACAAAATGGTTATTCATGCTGACTTACAGATGTCTAGCTCCAAAGTCTCTTTGCTAGCTCACCTGATAGGATTACTGATGTCTTGGTACTACTGGATTTGCTAAGCGACCACTCCCCTATCACCTGTCTGTGGTCCAATATATTCAAAAAAGTGCTACCTGTCTTTGTGAACAGCAGAATTCTCAGGCAATGGCAGCTCTCAGCTTTCAATGAGATGCTTTCTCAAATTGATTGGTCTCCCCTTAAGGTACTTCATGACCTTGATATAATATTCCAGTACTTTATTGATAACTTTAATAGTGTTTGTGACAGATTTGCTCTGTTCAAAAAAAGAAAAACACGCGGCCATAACAATGGGTGGATTACTAGTGACCTTCTAGATCACATGAGAGCAAGGGACAAGGTTTGGTATAGAGCCAGGGCCTCCAGTAAGCCCAGTGACCTTCAAAGATACAGGACAGTCAGAAACAAATACACACATCTCATCAGGAATGCTAAGGCTAATTTCTACAAGATCAATTGGAAAGAACCTGGGGTGATGGGAGGCGATTTTGGGACAATATAAAGGCACTCACAGGGAAGGATGACAAAACACAGCCATCACTGCTAAACATTAAAGGCACAAATACCATGGACCCCCACACCATTTCTGAAGAGTTCAACTCCACCTTCACAGATCTTTGCTCTGTTCTACCAGCTGAATACCTCAAGCCTATAAAAGCTAATAATAGACACCCACCAGACATCAACTCGCACCCTCAGTTTTACTTCAAGAGAGTCACTGTTAAAAAAGTATTGGGTTATGTTAAAAAGTTCCTGTGGAAAACCAGAATGGGGTCTGACAGCATTGATATGAAACTGCTGGCGCTGGCAATCAGTGAAGTCATCACTCCCATTACTATGATTTTCAATAAAGCCATCCAGCTCGCCAAATTCTCTTCTCCTTGGAAACAAGTGCTGGTGACCCTGGTGCATGAGGAAGGTGATAGGTCACTGACCGCAAACTACAGGCCTATCTCTATCCTCTCCCCCCTCTCTAAAGCACTGGAAAGGATTGTGGCAGACCAATTTACTGACTCTATTCACAAATACCAGCTGCAATGTCCCCAACTACATGGCATTAGGAAACTCCACAGCACAGGCACTGCACTGGTGGATTTCACTGAGTATGTCCATAAGGCATTGGATGAGGAAAAACTGGTTGGGTCCATCTTCACTGACCTAACAAAGGCATTCGACACAGTCTGCCACACACTTCTCTTGTCTCAACTGCATGCCCTTGGTGTTTCCCCAAATGCCACTCTATGGTTCCAGGACTACCTAACCTCCTAGTCTCAAAGGGTCAAGATAGGTCACTCCATATCTGCATCCAAGGAAGTCTCGCTAGGGGTGCCTCAAGGTTCCATCCTGGGCCCACTGCTCTTCAGCATGTTCCTGAATGATCTACCCAATGCCTGCACTAGTAAAGTCATTCTATATGCTGATGATGCTGTCCTACTTAGCTGTCACTCTCGCACAGAGCACCTACAGGCCAAGCTACAATCATCCTTCCAGCAACTGGAGACCTGGTTCTACTCCCAAAGGTTGCTACTAAACTACAAAAAGAAACAAAAAAAAAACAAGATGATGCTCCTCTCTAGCCCCCAACTGAAAAGGAGATGCCCAGAGCTAACAATCACAAATCACCTGACTGCCCCACTGGAACAGGTTCACTCCTTCAAGTACCTGTGTGTCATTGTGGATGACACCCTCTCATATGTTCAGCACATTGACATGGTGGTGAAAGCTGTGAACACTAAATTAAGGATCCTGTTTAGGCACAAGAAAAGCCTAACTACTGAAGTCCTCTGGCTCTCAGTCTCCAGCTCTGTCCTCTCCCTGGTTGACTACGGGCTGGTGGTTTACGGCGCTGCCACTGATACAGCCCTCAAAAGGGTTGCCACTGTCCTTAACTAGGCTTGCAGTCTATTGCTAAATGCTGACCGCTTCATGCATACTTGTACCTTATATGGTCTGGCCCACATACTACTGCTTCAGTCCAGAATAAGATACCAAACTTGCCTGCTAGGGAGAAAAGCCATGCTCTCCCTAACCCCCACCTGCATTGCAGACCTGGTAAAGGCAGCAAGCTCCAATACAACACACGTAGAACAGTGACAACATAGCTTGATGTCCAATTTCATAGAACCTCCCTAGGACAAAGATTCTTCATGTACCAAGCTCCACTATGGCTAAATGAGATCCCTGCTGCAGCTCTTAATACAACAAATGTTTGGTCCTTTAAAAGAAAACTGAAGCAATACCTGCTGAACTCACATGCCTATGAATGCCTTACCTGAATCCATATCTTCAACCTGGATATCTCCTCTTAAACACCTCTGACTCCCTTACCTGAGTCCATATCCTCAACCCAGATACCCCCCTCATCTGTCTGAGCTTTTCTTCTATTTTACCTACCCTGGACTCCCACCTGCCATCCCTTGCCCCCCCCCCAGCTCCCTCCAACTTCTTCCCCTCCGTACTCACCCCAACACCTCCCCTTTCCACTCACTCTCCCCACTAAATATTCTCCTTCTCCTTCTCCCAGTCCCTTTCTCTCTCTCTCTCTCTCTCTCTCTCTCTCTCTCTATCTCTAATCTACCCCTTGTCCGCACTCTTCCCCCCTTTCTTTCTCCTACCCTTTCCGATACTCTACCTTGACAGACCCCCTGGGGCAGCTATGTTGCACTTTGCTATTTGGGAATCTCCTCCCACTGTTCAATTTTAGCTGTCTAGGTTACTCAAACGTATTATTTATCTATTTTCTGTACTATACTGTACTGTAGCAATCGTATGTTTTGTGTTAACTGTCAGGTTTTTGTTATGTCTCTGCTGTTTTACATCCTTTGTAAAAGAGTATACTCAAAGGTTGTTTCCGAATATAAAAATAAATAAAAAATAAAATAAAAAGGTGCCTAAGTTATATTCAGATAAACTTTTTCATGAAATTTCCCATAAAAAATAAAATGACAGACTTTAAGCACATATAATTTTGAGATGATGCATCCTAACGTCAAGAAATGTGGCACATTTTTAGAACACCTGTCCTCAAGTACTCCTGCCAAATGTAAGATCTCTGGTCCAATAGATGGCTGAGGTATTTGCAGATGCAAACATTCATAAAATTTCCCACAAAAGATAAAATGACAGATTATGAGCACCGATAATTTTGATACAGTCCATCCTATTGTAATGTTTAATAATTTGTTTAATCCTTACAGTCATTTTAAGTTCTGAGTTGATATTAGAAGTGAATTTTGAGCCTTGACTGTGTAACTCCTTCTCCTGCTCTCTGGCCTGCACTCTGTGTCTACCCCAACCCCCAGTCTGCTGTGTTCTCTGTCCCTGCCCACTTCTTTTGTTCTCTTTTTTTCTGATGTAACAAGCATCATCTTCCAGCCTTTACAAAGCCTGTTTTTCTACTTTATTTCAGGGATACATTGACTTTTCCTTTAGCAAATTATATCCTCTCGCCACTAGAGGGCTATATCTCTGGTAGCAGTAACATTTTCTGTGTCTACTCCTCTGTTAGCAGGTTATATGCAGCTGCCACTTGGAGCTCCTATCCTATCTGGCACATCACACACTCTGTTCCCAGATTTTATCAGCTGAAATCTATCAACCCCAACTGCCGCAGCCCACTCCTCAGACTTATCACCTTACTTCTTCTGATCTCCGGGAACGTCCACCCCAACCCTGGTCCTGGGTCTTCTACACCCCCTCTCGCACCCTGCTGGGTGTGGCCTCTGCATTGCCTCAATGAACATCTGCAGTCTCCCAAAGAAAACTGCTGCACTCCAGTGCTGGGTTGCACAACACAGGCCCAACATCACTGCCATAGTGTAGACCTGGCTCTCTGCATTAACCCCTGACTCAGCTGTCTCCCTCCCTGGTTTCACCCTGTTCTGAGAGAATCGAGTTGGTAAGCATGGTGGCAGATTTGTAGTCTCCTTGCGTGACTCCCTCCTTAGCCATGCTCTCCCTGCCCCCAAGCTTGGTCATGGTGCCCAAGCCATCACCTTAAAAATCTCCCCTGACCTGGGCAAGGGCCCTCTCTATCTTACCACTACATACATACCTCCATGGGCCGAGGGGCCAGCAATCCACTCCCTTACTATCTCTCTACCCTGCCCCACAAAGCTGAGCAGCTGATCCTAGGTGACCTCAGTGTCAAATGGCTAGGCTCCACTGCTGCAAAACATAAAAAACTCCTTCACTGCCCTTGACTTAGCTCAATTAGTCACTCTTCCTACCAGATTTAACCAGTCAAGTGGCACCAGCTCCCTCCTTGACATAATACTTCCCAACCGCCCTAACAAAATCAAGACTGTTAATGTCCTAGCTAACTCCTTCAGCGACCATTCCCCTATCCTCTGTTTCTGATCCTCCCCCACACAAAAACCCATGCATGAAGTCATCTCCCACTGCCACTTTCACCCAGGGGGCCTCAGTAAACTGAAGGAGTACCTAGCCCAACTTGACTAGTCCCCGATCTCACTTGTGACTGATATGGACACTGTGCTAGCCTACCTCACCACAGCCTTCTGCAAGGCCTGTGACCTCGTTGCCCCCTTTACCAGTACCCACTCCAAAAGACATAATGCTGCCTGGATTTCTCCTTCCCTTATTCAACAACTGAGGCAGAGAGACAACCTCTGGCATAGAAACATAGACTTTGACAGCAGATAAGGACCGTTTGGCCCACCCAGTCTGCCCATTTCCCTTCCTATTGGATAAACTGCAGATTCTAGTTAACCAACAGCCTACTTCCTGCAAGGCATGTTGCGGTCAAGTTAGGCAGGACAGTGCACAGACAGGCCTATAATGTCACTCGTAACAATGCACCTGGGCCATAAGGCAAGCCAAGTCCAAAGACTGCCAAACCACCCTCGGCGCCTCCTGGGGCTCTGCACATGTGTTCTGGGATAATATTAAGGAGCTCAATGGAAAAACTCTTTCCCCGCTATCTCAGATGTTTGTCAACGGTGCTATTATCACTGACCCACACATATTGCTGACTGTCTCAACACGGCTTTCTCTGACCTAAGCGCAGTCCTTCCTGTCCACTTTTTTGACCCTATCCCTACCTCAACCCCCCCACCCTGAATCGCCCCCATTTCTCCTCCGCACCATATCTCCTCATAAAGCCAAACCACTCCTACTAAAAGCCCTCTCCAGCCACAACCCCAGCTGTGACCCCATTGACTCCAGGATTCTCTGTCTAACTCTAGATATCATGCTGGCCCCTCTCACCGACCTGTTAAACTGGTCTCTGTGCCTCGGTCAATTCCCGAGCACCTGGAAATCAGCTGAAATTACCCCAATTCATAAGAATGGAGATCGCACATTACCAAATAACTACAGACCGATCTCAATCCCCCCCCGCCCCCACTCTCTAAAGCCCTGGAAAAAATAGTATCCACCCAACTCATGGAATATCTAACCAAATGTCCAGAACAGCATGGCTTCTGCCCTGGACACAGCACCACTACAGCCCTCCTAGAGTTCTCACAGCAAATACTCTCTGCACTTGAATCTGGGAATGTTGCTGGAGCAGTATTCACTGACCTATCTAAGGCCTTTGACACTGTGTGTCACCTCCTATTGCTTGACTCCCTCCATTAACTAGGCTTCTCATCTGGCCCCCTTGCTTGGTTCTCCAGTTACCTCTATGCCAGATCCCAACGGGTCAAGATAAACGGTACCCTATCAGCTTCCCTAAGTGTTCACTCAGGAGTCCCCCAGGGTTCGATCCTGGGCCCCACATTGTTCAGTTTCTTTCTAAACACCCTTCCTAGCTCCTGCTCGGGCAGTATGCTCCTATATCCAGACAATGTGGTTCTTGTCGCCTCTCACCCCGACCCCATCACCCTCCAGAACTCTCTGCAACTCACCTTCATCCAAGCGGAAAAATGGTTCCTCGACCATCGTCTAGTTCTGAATCTCAAGAAGACAAAATCTATGCTTTTTGACACCACCACCAGAGTAACTCCAGAAATGCCCCCCTTCTCATCCTCCCCAGCACCCTACACCCCCTTAAACAGGTGTCTGCATACAGATATCTGGGCATCACCTTTGACTCGGCTCTCTCTTTCTACTCTCATCTTAATTCCCTGTCCACTATTGTAAACACCTGGATTGGACTCCATTACCACCACAAAGACTGCCTATCACCTCTTCCATCCTGTCATTAGTAGACTATGGGCTCCCTATCTATGCAGCTGCTGACCCCTCCACCCTCACCAAAGTCCAGACCTTGATCAACAAGGCTTGCAGACTCCTGACCTGTGCCCCCAGCAGAACGCACACATGCCAGCTCTACTCCTCCTCGAACTTACTCATCTTTGATGAGCGCCTGCACTACCACATCTGTATACTGGCAAAAACATCACTACTTGGGATCTCCCCCTTGGGGGTTCCTGCATCCCTAAAATTGGTCTCCCACTCAGTCACCACCCGAAGCGCAACCAACGCCACCTTCCAGGTCTCGAGAGCCAGGACTTCTCTCGCCCAAAGATCATTCCACCAAAGAGACCCCCTTTTGGTACAACTCCCTCCTCACTCATATCACAAACATCCCCAAAATCAGCCCCTTCAAAATCGCCCTCCAAAACCGCCTCACTGACACTCAGAGCTGTAAATGCCCCTGACTGGCCCATACCTAGAGCTCTGCCTTGCCGAATTTATAGACAAAGTCCTTCTGGACTGCCTTCTCCCCACAACCACCCCCCAGGTAGCGCCCCAGAAACCCTAGCGGTACCTTTATTTTTATGCTACTAGACTAACTGTAACTAATTGAAGCCTTTGTATTACTGGAATTGCTTTGTGTGTTCTTTTATTGTATCTCACCTGTAATGTTCTCCATTGTTGTACTCCACCACCAATTGTTGTCTAGCCTCCCTGCAACGAGTTGCCTTTGTAAATGAGTCTTTGACTCAAAGGTTGTAAATCCGAATTATGAAATAAATAAAAATGAAATTAGGCACATTGTTAGAACACCTATCATCAAGTAATCATGCAAAGTTTAAGATCTGTGACTCAATAGATGGCTGAGGTATATGCAGATAACAATTTTCATGAAATTTCACACAAAAAAATAAAATGGCAGATTTGAGTACCTATCATTTTGGGACAATCCATCCAAATTTCATGATGTTTGGAACATCATTAGAACACCTCACATAATGTCAGAATGCCACATTTCAGAGTTCTAGCTCAATAGATGGCTGATTTATGATCACAATAATACATTTAAAAAACTTTGCACAGTTCTGATGAAATTCCATGAAATTTCCTGGAATTTTGTGAAATGTCATCAACAGTCCTCAAATTCAGAATGTTTTCATTCCACACTGCTCTAAGGGGTGTATTAGAAAATATGCCAGAGGCAGGAGTGTTGCCTGAAATCTTATAGTGTGTGTAGAGGCAAAATAAGCAGGGAACACTTGGGCAGACTGGATATGCCACACAATCCCTTTCTGCTGACAAATTCTGTTTCTACTTTTCACTGCTTTCAGAACCCGTATTTGATGGAACTGACATGAAGCATGTTTACACTACCTTGTGTGCTACATTGCAGTCTCCTCTGCTCAGCTGCCCCCACTGTGCTTCTGACTTGCTTTGTCTGCACTCCATTGTGAGCTGCATTTCCAGGTTGGGGGGAGGTTAAGCAGTGCATGCTTTGATGAAGGGTGTTAAGTGCATGACTTCAAAAAGTTGCAGCTGTCTCTAATATAATATAATCAGTAGAGGTGAAGGTTTTTGAGATACAGAAATGCAAGCAGCAAATCTGTCTAGCAAGTGCTTACTCTTTATCAAGAAAAATGTTGAAATATGCAAAAGTATGTGATTACGCATAGATTGAAGTACCCTCACACTGATCTCCATGATTTGTTTTATAAGCTGCATTTAGGTGAGCAGTTGGGTTGGGGGACAGTTGGCCTGATGCAGGGTATTGTGGGGCTGTTCCAGTGCAGGTGGAGAACCATGTTTTCACACTGCCATAATGTGCCTGCAACGGTACATAATCCCAACAAAACCCTGATCACTGTAAACTGAAACAGAGAGACTTATAATGCTCTGGCTGGTGTTTCCGCACCAGGCTCTGCACCAGTGCAACTCATCTGCACCGCTTGCAGTGGTGCAGATCCGGGTATATAAATGCACCTATGGTACACCATTTATCTGCTCCTTTATATTCTCTTGCTCAGTTTCTCTTCCCGCTCTTTTTTATATATATTCTACATGCATTATCAACACATGTATGGCAGTTGATGACACAAAACAGATGCAGGACACTAACAATGACTTACACTAATCCTTTGATGACTTTTAGATGCCCACGTGACACACATGCCCATTGCGTGGACTAGCTGTGGTGCTGAATGATTTTCAAGGTGATAAAGAAGAGTGACACCACCATGCTACCCCCACTTATAGACAAGACACCACCACTCTGAGAGACCTTTTGATCTTGTCTCCACACAGTAGTGTACTTTTTACTTTACTGTTCATTCACTGACTGCCTGTAAGGCTCACTTACAGTATATATTTAAAACAATAAAAAAGATGGATTGATGTGCCCTTCCACATTATCAGGAGACACTGAAACAAAATATTTGTAAAATAAATCCTTAACAATCCCACTGCACCTTTTCCAGTTTGCGAAAATGAATCTGCCCTACTTCTGCTGCACAGGATAAAAAACAATTATAGATTACTGTGCCCTCTACACCACTAGGACTCAGTAAAAAATATTTGTCAAATAATTTTGCAAACCCCCAACACATTTAATAGTCTACTAAATAGGCTATGATCTGCTCCTGCTAGTTGCAGGGGCTGCATCTACCAGAGTATGCATACCCTGTGTATTATCTCATGTCCTTTTCAACACAATTTCACTAGCCTGCCAGCCTGAAACTACAATTACAATAAGTATAGTGAGAATTGTCTAATGGGGGATGATACTTTTATTTATTTATTTTATTTGTGAAATCAGTTTACAACCTTTGAGCCAGAGGCTCGTTTCCAAAGGTACCTCGTCACATTAAAGACATACATAGAGTTTTAGGTTACATAGCACAGGTTTGCTAAAAATAGGCATTCATCAGAGGTGCCACGTCACACTGAGGTCAGACAAAATACATTTAGGTTACAGGGTACAAGTAATTGAGACAGGTGTTACACAAGTTGGCAAGTTGGTATCAAAAATTGAGCAATCTAAGTGGCATACCATAAAACAGCAGGCACTCGCCAGGTTAGACATAGGTACGGTGTACCGGGAAGAGGTGGTGGGGTGGGCTAGGTGGAGAGCTGCCCAGTGGGCATTGTCATGAGAAGTCGAGGTGGAGGCTGCTTTCAGAGACAGGAGCAGCTACAAGTGTTGATGAGTTGGTTTCGAAGGGTGGTTTTGAACTTGGAGATGGTGGTGGCATTGGTGATGGGGACAGGGAGAGAGTTAAACCAGGATGGGGCTCTGTAGCAGAAGGACCTCTGGTCACGGCTGGTTCTTGATCTGGGGACCATTAGAGTGGTCTTGTTGGATGACCGTGTTGCAATAGTGGATGGGGTCCGGTGGATGGATGCCGTCACCCCAGGAGGGGAGAGCCCAAGTAGGGTTTTTTTTGTGAGGAGGCAGGTTTGATACTGTACTACTTGATTCTCTGATTACTTCTAATGTTTTCTTACCAAAAAGTCACTCTTTTCCCCATAAAAGGAGTTGCTTTCTGCAACAGGTTCTTCCATTGAAACATAGAAACATAGACTTTGACAGCAGATAAGGACCGCTTGGCCCACCCAGTCTGCCCATTTCCCCACCTATTGTATTAACTGCAGATCCTAGTTAACCAACAACCAATTTCCTCCTACTCCCCACTAGAATTGCCTTATGTCTGTACCATGCATTTCTGAATTCCCTCACTGTTTTTGACCCCATGACCTCCTCAGAAAGGCAGTTCCATGCGTCTACCCCACTCTCTGTGAAAATATACTTCCTCATATTGCGCCTGAGCCATCGCCTCTCTATCTTCAAATTGTGCCCCCTTGTTCTTGTATATCTCTTTTTCTGAAAGATGCTACCCTCTTGGACTTTGTTGATTCCCTTGAGGCACTTGAAAGTTTCTATCATGTTCCACCTCTCCCTCCTTTCCTCAAGGGTATACATATTAAGCTTCTTTAATCTCACTTTGTATGGCTTCTGGTGCAGACCATGCACTGTTTTAGTTGCCCTCCTCTGGACTGCCTCCATCCTGTCTATCTCCTTGCGGAGATGGGGTCTCCAGAACTGTACGCAGTACTCCAGATGGGGTCTCACCAACTGTACAGAGGGATAACAACTTCCTGCTTTCTTTTTTTTGTGTGCCTCCCTCTCCCCCCGGCTGGCCACTCCTTTGGGCCATCTGGGCCCTGCGGCCACCCTCCTCCACCAGTCACCATCCTGCTGCTCCTGCAACTGCCAATTGACCCATCAGGTGACCCAAAGTAACCCATCATCAGGTGGGTCCCCACCCTCTGGGGGAGAAATGCCCAGAGGCACAACTTAGTAAGCCCTGGTGTTGACAGTGGGGTAGTCAGCACAAGGCTATCCCAAGCTTCGTGGCATGCCCAGGACTGATGGCTGTCATCCGGTCAGCCAGGGGGTGTTTTTCATGTTTTTCTTGGCCCACCTACTGCAACCCTGATTGAACCTGTGGCAGCAGTGACCTGTGGCTGGAATGGGCAGAAGGCGTGTCAAGGCTGCACATCCCCATAGCCCATTACCAATCTGCCGGCAGGTGCTAAGGCACTGCCCACCCACACACCCCGGGAGGGAAGCGTCTAGTGGATGCTTTGGATCCCCTTCCTGCCTGTCTCCATTCTTGTTACCTGGGATCAGAGCATGAACCTGGGTCATCCAGCATGCGAAGCGAACCCCTTCACTCGGCACCACAGAGCCAGCCCAACTTCCTGTTTTCTACTGGTGATGCCTTTCCCTATGCATCCTAGTATGCCCCCAGCCCTCCTTACTGCCTTCTCATATTACTTGCCTACCTTTAGGTAATCTGATATGACTACTGCCAGGTCCTTTTCCATTTTTGTTGTTGTTAGTACCTACCCCCCAATTGTGTACTCTTCCCCAGGGTTTTTGTTTCCCAGACACACGGTGGATTCCCTGCAGGGGGAGGGACTCAAAAAACTGGTACAACAACCCACAAGAGGCAGGGCTTTACTAGATCAAGTACTGACTAATGGGGAAAGGATCACAGATTTCCAGGTAGAAGGTCACCTGGGGGCCAGTGACCATGACATGGTATGGTTCAATTTGGCCACTAGAACTAAATCATCCCATTCCAAGGCAAAAATATGGGACTTCAGAGGAGCTGACTTTGATAAGATGGGCAACAGAGTTAAGCTACGCCTGGCAAAAAGAAAGACAGGTGAGGGGGTACAGGCATTAAGGATGCAATACTTGAAGCAAAATTCCATTGTGTTAGAGAGAAAAGGAAGTGCAAAAGAAGAAGGAAACCACTTTGGTTATCAAAAACAGTAACAGAAAAGGTCAGAACCAAAAGGCTGGCCTTCAGGAAATATAAGGGAACGCAGCGGGATGAAGATAGTGAGGCAAACCAAACTTCCCTAAGGGAAGCAGGGAAGGCAGTAAGGTAGGCAAAGGCCAAAACTGAGGAAACACTAGCACAAACAGTAAAAGAAGGTGACAAGACTTTCTATAGATACATTAGTGAAAGGAGAAAGTACAGATGAGTTATTGCTAAGATCAAAGGGGATAAGGGGGCATGTGAGGAGGAGGACCATGTAAATGCATCAATCCTAGATAGGTACTTCTGCTCAGTATTTACTGAAGAGAAGGTAGGGCAGGGCCCACAGCTCAGCACCATGGACACGGGGGGGTGTGCACTAGTCCCTTCACAAAAGAAAGGGTCCTACAAGAGCTCAATAAGCTCAGGGTGGACAAGGCAATGGGACCTGATGGCATGCATCCCAGGGTACTAAAGGAGCTAAGGGTGGAACTAACAGAGCCATTATCAGAACTGTTTAGTGAGTCTCTGAGCACAGGAGAGGTCCCAGAAGACTGGAGAAGGGCTCATGTGATCCCGCTGCACAAGGATGGTAGCAGGGAGGAGGCAGGGATCTACAGACAAGTCAGTCTTACCTCAGTAGTGGGCAAGATTATGGAGACACTCCTTAAGGTAAAGATAGTGCAACACCTGCAAACCATAGGAGCACAGGATCCAAGACAGCATGAGTTTACAACAGGAAGGTCCTGTCAAACTAATCTCATAGATTTCTTTGACTGGGTAACCAGAATGGTGGACCAAGAGGGAGCAGTTGATATTGCCTACCTTGACTTCAGCAAAGCTTTCAATACTGTTCCACATAGAAAATTGATTAATAAGCTGAGTAGGCTCTGGGTGGGTCAGAAGTTGGTCAACTGGATGGCAAACTGGTTGATGGGCAGAGAACAGAGAGAGGTGGTAAACAGTATACAGTCAGAAGAGATGCAATTCACAAGTGGGATACCTCAGGGATCAGTCCTGGGGCCCGTCCTCTTCAATATCTTCATCAGTGACATTCCAGATAGACTGGAGGGTAAGGTTTGTCTGTATGCAGATGACACCAAGATCTGCAACAGATTAGATGATCCAGATGGGGTGGGCAGAATGAGAAGAGATCTGGATAAACTAGTAAAATGGTCAGAAGAGTGGCAACTGGGGTTTAATGCAAAGAAGTGCAAGATCATGCACATAGGGAAGAGAAAACCTGAAGCTACCTATAGGTTGGGAGTGGAGTTGCTGGCAGGCACAAGGGAAGAAAGAGACTTGAGCATCATCATCACTGATGACCTGAAATCATCCAAGCAGACCACTAAAGCAGTAGGTAAGGCTAGCGGGATGTTGGGGTGTATTAGTAGGGGTATCAAAAGTCCAAAGATAGAGATAATAATCCCTTTTTTGCAAGACACTGTTTAGGCCCCATATGCAGTACTCCGTGCAGTACTGGAGGCCACACCTTCACAAGGACATTAACCAAATTGAGGCAGTCCAGAGACGGGCAACCAAAATGGTGCAGGGACTGCATCAGAAAACATATGAGGACAGATTAACAGAGCTCAATATGTTTACCCTAAACCAAAGGAGGGAGAGAGGTGATATGATCGAAACATTCAAACACCTTAAGGGCATTAACAAGGTGAAAGAGTCTAACATGTTTCAATATAAGAAAAATAGCAGGACAAGAGGACACATCATGAGATTAGAGGGAGGCCGATTAAGGCGTAATGTGAGGAAGTTCTTCTTCACAGAATGGGTGGTGGATGCATAGAACAGCCTAACTCAGGAAGTGATGGATATGAATACAGTGCAGGGCTTCAAACAGGCATGGGATAGGCATAAAGGGGCAATATAGATGCGAATGAATAGACAGGCCATTGACAGAACAAATGCCGATGGCACATTCATAAGATAGAAAAAGAAATTAGCAGACTGGATGGGACTTGCGGTCCTTATCTTCCGCCAACTTCAATGTTTCTATGTTAGGTGCGTTACTTTGCATTTCTTTGCATTGAATCTAAGCTGCCATACTTTTGACCATTCCTCCAACCTTGCCAAGTACCTTCTCATCCTTTCCACCCCCCTTGTTTATCAACCTTGTTGCAGATCTTTGTGTCATCTGTAAAGAGGCATACTTTTCCTTCCAGTTCCCTGCAATATAACTGCTAAAGACATAAAAGAGGACCAGGCCCAGTACTGAACCCTGCGATATCTCGCTAGCAACCCCCCTTTCTTTGGAGTGGACTCCATTTACTATTATCCTCTGCGTCCAGTTGTCCAGTCAATATTTTACCTTCACTACCACCCTAGGACCCAATCCCAGGCTGGCGAATTAGTTTATTAATCTTTTGTGTGGGACTGTGTCAAATGCCTTGCTAAAGTCTAGGTAGGCCATGTCCACAGCCCCTACCTGGTCTACTACTTTGGTCACCCAGTCAAGGAAATCTATTAGAGTTGTCTGCCATGACCTTCCCACTGTAAATCCATGCTGCCTTAGGTCCTGTGCCACACTGGCCTCTAGGTACTCAACAATTCTTTCTTTCAGAAGTGATTCCATCATTTTGCCTACCACTGAGGTCAAACTAACAGGTCTGTAGTTTTCTGCCTCTACCTTGCTCTCACTTTTGTGAAGGGGAATCACATTTGCCCTCATCCAGTCCTCAGGTACCACATCATTCTCCCATGATTTGTTATAAAGGATAGTCAGTGGTGTCACTAGTTCTCCCCTTAGTTCTTATAGGATTCTGGAGTGAATCCAGTCAAGCCGTATTACTTTGTCCACTTTCAGTTTTAGGAGTTCTTTCAGGGACCCTTTCTTCTGTAAATGGACTTGTATCGACCCCCCTATTCAGAGTGCTTCTATTGTTTGGGTTAGGCACCTCCACATCTTCTTCTTTTGAGAATACTGAGCAGAAGTATTTGTTCAGTATCCCTGCTTTTTTACTGTCACCCACTGCCGACCCCCCTCTCCTTTATTAAGCCTCACTGTTCCTCCCTTGGTCTTTCTTTTCTCCCTAATGCACCTATACATGGTTTTATCCCCTTTCTTAACTGAGTTGGCTATCATTTCCTCAGTTTGGGCCTTTGCTCTTCTGAGTGTCTTCCCCACTTCCTTTTGCTTTAACTGGTAAAGTTCTCTGTCCTGCTCCTTCTGTGTTTCCTTATACTTCCTGAATGCCATCTTTTTCTCCCTAACCTTCCCTGCTACCTCTTTTGAGAACCATAGTATTTTATCTTTCATTGTGTTTTGTTTGTTTTCTTCACTACGAACATGCAAACATACAAAATTGCCGGCAGAGAAAGGCCCACAAGTCTATCAAGTCTGCCCGATTGTGCAGCTCTTAGTTTCATATTAATACAGCTGCCCCACCCCCAAACCCCTCTTTATCTCTTTTTTAATCCTTGCCCCCTTTGTGTTTTTATCTGTACTAACCCTGCCCTTGACTCTATCCGAACCCCACTTAAAGCTATCCACTGTTCTTTGAGTGATTAACTCCTCCAGCAGTGCGTTCCAACTTGCCACCACTCTCTGTCTGTGAAGTAGTGCCTCCTCATCTCACTTCTAAACCTTCCCCCTTCCAACTTCAGACTGTGACCCTTCTCCACTTTAAGTGGAACCATCCTCCTTCCCTGACTTTGTTTATGCCTTTCATGTACTTAAAGGTCTCTATCTTGGCCCCTCTTACCCTTCTGTCTACCAGCGAGTACATGTTGAGCTCTTTCAACCTTTCCTCGTAATGACAACTCCCTTAGTCCTGTGATCATTTTTGTAGCCCTATGCTGCACCCCCTCCAGTAATCTCACATCCTTTTTGAGGTATGGGCACCAGTACTATACACAGTATTCCAAGTGTGGCCTCACCAGTGATCTATACAATGGCAGGATGACCTC
Organism: Neoceratodus forsteri; assembly: GCA_016271365.2. NCBI lineage: Eukaryota > Metazoa > Chordata > Ceratodontiformes > Ceratodontidae > Neoceratodus > Neoceratodus forsteri. The sequence continues at coordinate 1,056,275,036 of CM057451.1, read as the reverse complement.
CCCCTTTCGAGATGTGATCCCTCTGGCAATGCACCCCAGCATCCTATTTGCCTTTGCTGCAACTCTTCTACACTGTGAAGATACCTTCATGTCCCCTGTGACTATTATCTCCTGGTCCCTTTCCTCCTCTGAAGCCATTCCCTGCACTCCTCTCAGCCAGTAGCTGTTATTGGGATTTCTGGCTCCAAGGTGCATGACCATGCACTTCTTAGCATTAAACCCCAACTGCCACTCCCTAGATGAGTGTCCGAGTTTAGCTAGATCCTCTTTGAGTGCCTGCCTCTCTTCCTCATTGTCCACTTTTGCACAAATCTTAGTGTCATCTGCGAACAGGCTGATCTTACTCTTGACCCCTTCTGCAATGTCTCCAATCAAGACATTGAACAAAGCAAGGCCCAGCATTGAACCTTGTTGCCTCTGTGATGGCAGTTTTGATTTTTCTTCATTGTTCCTCTACTCCTCTTTCTAATCCATTTGGCAAAGCTTTTCTGAGGCACTATCTCATTTTGCCAAAGTCATCCCTCCTAAATTCCAATACCCTTGTTTTTGTATGACTTGACTCTATGGCTGTGTTTATTGTGAACCCTGTGAAACTGCCCAAAATGACACTGAGATGTGTGTAGCGCATACACCTCTCAATCTCCAGCATTCTAATTGTTTGCTGCAAGCCATATGTCTTGCCAGCAACTTGGGCATGCTCAGTGTGTACTCCCTTCAATAAGTGTTCTCATGACATTGAATTTTTGAAATGCTGACTGTAAACTGAGTTCCTTAGAACCTGCTTTGTCAATGTCCAAACTGCCAGATTTCAGCATGTTCACCAAATACAAATTTGAAATTGACTTATTCTTATGGAGTCCATTATGGCACAGTTCCATTCTTAGATAACCTAGTGAAATCATATCCTATTCAAAATGTATAATGTCCCAGGATTCCCTTTGATGCGAGCACAGCCACGGTGTACACCATTCAACAGCTATCACGCTGTTTATTTTATCTGGGTTGGAAGTGAAAAATTAGTTTTACCCTGTTCCAGTTTTCATGGTCATAGTTTGAAATCAACAGGTGTTTGGGCCTGAGAAACACTGAGCTACAGAGCAATATTATAAAGAGCTACAGTGACTATTATCAGCAGTGTACTGTTATACTGCACCTGAATTATAGACTTCTATGCTGTTATCTTCAAGTAAATTAATTGGGCTGAATTCTTTTAATGGAAACTTTTAAAAACAGCTAAGACAGCAAAACATCATCAACTACCCTCCTCATACCAGCGAGAGCAATGTGGCCTTGAATCAGCCCTCCAGCAACACCAGCAGCAACAGGCTGCTCTCTTCGCACTTTTCCTCCTCACACCAGCGGGAACAATGCAGCCATGAATCAACTGCTCTCGCCACACTCCCCCTCCCCACACCAGTGGGGACAACGCAGCCATGAATCGGCCCTCCAGCAACACCAGCAGCAACAGGCTGCTCTGTCCACACTCCCCCTCCCCATACCAGCAGGAGCAATGCAGCCATGAATTGGACCTCCAGCAACACCAACAGAAACAGGTAGACTCTATTCCCAGACATTGCAACTCCTGCACTGTGCTAAATATCTTAAATGGATTCTTGTTGGCAGAGGGGTACTGATTGTAATTCCTGAAGTCTCAGCCTTGGTTTATGCAATGTAGATTACTCTATTTGCAAATGTGCTTTAACTGCTTAAGTTATAGACCTGTATTAGCCTGTGTAGCGGGTTTGGTTAATCTGTGCATGTATTTTACCTGCCTCTCATGGTGATTTCTCTCTCTTGGCCTCTGGCTCTCCATTTTGATGTCTCTTTGGTCTGCCTTTTCTTCTGTGGCTTGTGCTGTTTTGCACATGAGCAGCAGCCCCCCCCCAGTAGGCTCAGACTCCTGTCTTGACCCTCTCTCCTTTGTTTCCCTGCTCCCTTTGTGTTGCTGCCTTTTGACCTTTTAATCCTGTTACTGATCCCTTTATTCATCTGTGTTCTAGGATGCTCTCTCCACACTCTCCCTCCCCACATCAGCGGGAGTATTATGGCCATGAATCAGCCCTCCAGTAGCACCAGAAGAAACAGGTAGGGTCTACTCCCAGGCACTGCAACTCCTGCACTGTGCTAGCCCATCCCCACAACCGTGGAGACTGCCCCACCCTCTCAGCATGGGCGGAACTTACCTCTATTGGTACAACAGATCACGTGACTAGTCATGTGACTCCCCACTCATTTTACTATCTTCCCAATTTTCCTGCTGCAGGTTATACCGAAAGGCCACTAGGAGTCACTGTTTCACACTCGTTCCTTCCATTCATCCCTAATATAAAGTACTTCCATTGTGGGAATAGTCACTCCAACCTTGTTCAGCCCTCTTTATTCCACTCTATATTTCTCTAAGTTTCATGTACTCCTGCCCCTCTGATGCAGTCAGTTTCGAACAATGACCTTCTGAACCAAAGTCAGCAACCTTAACCACTAGACCATCCCAGCAGTAACAATTAGCCTAAGTTTTTAGTTCCCCAAATACTTCCCTGTGACTCCCCCATGCATCAGTCTTAGTACACCCCTGCAGCTGTGTCCAACCAGCTGACTTACACTTTTCTACCCCCCTAAGACTTCTTGGGAGTGTTTTCTTGTTTTCTCTGTGAGAGAATTCAGACATTTTGTGTTCCTCTCTACATTGTTGAGCAACAGTGTGACAGGCATCTAGTATTTTTACCATTCATCAGCACCATCCTTCTCCTTATCCTCACCTGCCTTCCAATCCTACTTACCCCTACGTCCCTCCCCCCATCTCCCTTCTGGAAACCCCTCCAACTCCTATCCTATGCCCTTCCTCCTCCTCCCGCACTCTCCCATTCTCCTGCCAATCCCCCACTTCTCCACTATCCCTGACATCCAGACATATCCATCCTCCACTCACCAGGAACTCAGTTGAAATCCCCTCTAAGTATCTAAATTGCCTTAAAGCAGCATCACAAATCAGCCCACCCACATCTCCACCCACCTGATCTCCCTAACCAGGAGACGGTTGGCCACCCTGATGAGACTGCTTATAGTACTACTGATCCTCACTGCAGATGACATTGATTCCAGCCCCAGACCGTCCCCCACCCCCACCTTCCAATCTGTCCAAAGGGTTATGTATAGTCCATCCAAACATTAGAAGCCTTCTTCCCAAAACGGACCTGTTTCAACCACTTATGTCCAATTTAAAACCCTCTGTCCTCATCATCACAGAGTCTTGGCTTAGTTCTAAAATCCTTGACTCTGCTATCTCCATCCCCAGGTACTCCGTCATCCAGCAGGACAGATCGTCCGGGGTGGAGGAGTGGCTATGTATGTTTCCACCTCTGTCCAATTCTCAGTCTGCCTCTCCACAGCCTCCTAACTTTTGTTAGTAAAGCTATCCCCCTAACCTGCTCCCTACTCATCTTTGTGGTCAGTGTCTACTGCTGCCCCAGCCTTCCTGCTTATTAATCATACTCTATCATGGACCTCCTCTCTTCTCTCACCACCCTTGCTACCTCTGGAGAACTCTACATCTAAGGGGACTTCAACATTTATTGGTTGTCCAGCACCCAATCCAAAATCTGTAATCAAATCTCATCCTTAAATCCAAAACAAAACAATAAAGATCCTACATGACTAAACCTCAAATCAGGCAAACATACCCTAATTGACTGGGTACTGACGTCTCACCCACACCGAGTCATCAGCTCAGGCATACTTCCAGATGTGCTCAGTGATCACCATATGATATACTGTTTGCTGAAAATCCATCAGGTAAAATCCCCTCCTCCAATTATTTTCAACCTGCATTCCTTCCACTCCCTCAACCTATCCTCCCACCACAATGACCTTATCAGTACTGACTGGTCACTCATTGCCACTGCTTCCTCTGTGGACTCAGCCCTGAGCTATTTCAGCTCAAAATTTCTGAATGCCTGGAACCACCATGTCCCACTTAGAAAGACAAGAGTCCATGGCAATCACCTCCCCTGGGTCTCCATCAAGCTGCTAGCATGTCAGCATGCTCGAGACCAGGCATGGGTGGTGTTTAAAGCTTCAGGAGTTCTTAAGGATCTGCAGAAGAATCACTCCCCCCACAATGCCTGTGCCATGGCTATCAGTCTTGCCAAGGTGGAGTATTTCAACTCTTCCTTTTATGAAAATCTTAACAATCCTTCAAAATTCTGGAAGGTTGTTCATACTTTATTTTGTCCCCCCTTCCCAATCCCCCAGTTCTTAAAGTAGGTGACTACACTGTCTCTGACCCCCGTGGTGGTTGAATTTTACAACTTTTTCACCAGCTATGCATCTTCCCTCCTTGCTTCCTTACCTCCCACCGCACCCTCACCATCATCCCCAGCTCAGACCCTTCATCATCTTGCTTTTCCTTCAAATCTGTCTCACCTGATGATATTCTACAAGAATTCCTAGCCCTAAATCCTTATAAGGGTAAAAGCCCTGATGGGCTCGACCCCAAGCTACTTCACATCTCAGCTTATGCCATAGGCTGCCCTCTGGCTACTATCTTGAATCTTTCCTTCTCACTAGCCACCATCCATGACACCTGAAAGGTCAACACTGTTGTCCCCTTTCCTAAGGGTGGCGACCCCTCCAATCCTGGCAACTTTCACCCTGTATATCTGCTCCCAGCCCTGGCTGCACTTCAAGATCACCTGACTTTTGTGATTCCCCCCAGGGATGGAATTCATTTGAATATTGGGGTTATTTGGTGCACAAATACTCCTCAAAGTTATTGGGATCCCTTGGTATGTACCTTCTAGGATCAGAATCCTCCCCTCAGCATCTCAACGTTCTACATACATTCCCAGTTGTAGACCCTGATGACAGAGAATGGCAACCCCCTCAATTTTGTGGTGACGGCATTGTGGTGAGCTGTGCCTACCCAGCTGCATTTAAGATTTTTAGCATCCTAGGCCAAGAGGTGAGTCTCATGGAGGAGAGCTATATTACATTTAATTTCTTTTAGTCTGAGTAGAATTCTGAGCCTCTTAAATTTACAATTCAAGCCTCTGGTGTTCCAGGTGATTATCTTCAAATTGTCAAAAGTTGGCATTGCCCCCTATAAGGACCAGACTCTGAAGTGAAACAGTATCATCTCTCAGTTACCTCACACCCACCCTCCACCCCACCCACACAATACCTGACACACTATAAACAAGAATACAATTAATAGGAACTCCATTAATCTTATGCACTATATAAACTGTTAGCTGAAAGTTAACACACACTTTACTAGTAACCTTATAACAGGCAAACTGAAAAATGTGTACAAAACTCTAACCTCAGGTGATCTGCACTAGCCCGGGCAAGATAGAAGATTCTCCTTGCAAGAATCTAGGGGGCCTTTTATGCCTTTGCCTACACGGAAACTGTGGCTGTAAGGATTGGTGGTTACCAGCCAGCCATCCTCTTGGATCTCCTTTTTATTTGATATCATGGCCTCTTCTACCCCTGGTTACAACTTGAAGTTTAGCATAGGGGAGTTATAAAGGTTGGGGGGCCTCCTTGTTTTCAGGTATTTCTTTCATTGTCAATATCACATACCTCTCAGAGGGTTTGCTTGCTAGCCAGCTGTAGCATACCTTGACAGTTAACCTTGCTCCACAATGTGGTAGCATCAGTGGTCATTATTATCGTGGCTCCAAATGGATCTGTGGTAGGGGCCAGGTTTGTTACAATGTGGTACTTTAATTCTTGAAGGTTAGTAAGTAGTGTGAGAAGGCAACATTAAAGGCCAACAGAATGCTGGGCTGCATTGGGAGGGGAATCATGACCAGGAGAAGAGAGGTGGTATTAACACTGTATAGATCGCTGGTCAGGCCTCACCTTGAATACAGAGTCCAATTCTGGAGGCCTCACTTCAGGAAGGACAATGACCAGGTGGAAGCAGTACAGAGAAAGGCAATAAAAATGATTCAGGGTCTGCAGTACATGTCCTATGAGGAAAGACTTAGGGAACTGAATATGTACCCCCTGCAGCAGAGGAGAGAGAGAGGGGACATGATTGAAACATTCAAGTACATAAAAGGCATTAACAAAGTACAGGCACAGGAACTTTTTCACTTCAAGAAGGGCTCCAGGTCCAGGGGACATGACCTCAGGCTGTAAGGAGGGAGATTGTCTACCGACACCAGGAAGTTTTTCTTCACAGAAAGAGTGGTGGACACCTGGAATGACCTGCCCCCAAGAGATTGTGGGGGGCAACATTGTGGGGGGAATCCAAAGAATGCATGGGATAGAGACAAGGGAGTCCTGACTATAAAAGGTAACTATGGTGTCAAAATAGGTCTAAAACAAATGGGCAGACTAGATGGACCTAGTGGTCTCCTTCTACCATCAACTTCTACGTTTCTATGTTTCTATGTTTTTGCCCTGTTGTATCCCTTTAAACTTACACTTACAGTATATAAATGTGGATTTAATCATTATAGGATTGCCTGGCAGTACAATGCATTCGCAATCCCTCATATACATCAACATTTTGGCTGCTATAGGCAGAGAATTATTCTCCCTCATTTAGGGGGCTCTGATTGCCTGGGGAGAGATATGACCCTGGTCTGTGAGGGATTGTATCAGTTGAATTAATAGCTTAGAGGGGCTGTACATTTAGCTAGTCACTTATATACATACAACAATGTATAGTAATATGCTGCCAAGTGATCTATTGCCTAACACCTTTTGCTGCAGAGAGAGGCTGCTCTTCTCAGTTTAGGAAAAAGGGGGTCATCCCCATGTAACAAGCAGGTAATGGAGGATCAGTATTTGCAGACCACACATATATTTGTGCTGATACGGCCGTTCCCTCATGCATTAGAATATTGCTTTTCTCCAGCATGCTACAGAGCTGTTGTCTGTACTCTGCAGTAAGGACTTTGAAAGAGAAGAAAAAAAACAAAAACAAGCTTTTTTCCCCCTTCAGACAATTGAGCTGGCTGTCAGGTCACAATGCTAGTTTGTTAGTCCATGTTGACACACTTTTAAAGAAACCAAGCTCCCACTTGAGCTGTGTGGCAATGTACTCCGAGCTGGGAGGGGGGCAGAGAAAGCTGTATGGTGCAGTTTCTCATGTAGAGGACCACCAGATGTTCTTGAAAGAAGTTGTCCACCTCATAGGGAGTGTGGCACTGTTGTAGGGTGCCCTGGTAATGTACTTGCAGGATCGCATGGTAGAGCAGAGAATATGTGAATCCCTGTATTTTTAGGCCTTGTTTCATGTTAACAAAACCCCGTCTCTTCTCCAGAATGGACCTGGGATAGTCCAGGTAGGTAGAAACATAATCTGCTGCCTGCCACTTCCACATTGTGAAGTTCCCTTGCCTTGCCCAGAATAATCTCTTTGTCTAGGAATCTGAGCAATTTAAAGATAAATGGTCTTGGCTTTGTTTTTGGCTGGTGAGGACCGGGCTCATTTTATTTTGTGGGCTTGTCCAATCTTGAATAGGTTTTGGGACAAATCCAGTTGGAGCCATAATGATAAATTTTCCTGGAGGAATCATACCGAGTTTTTCCCTTCAATACCCTCTTGTAGACCCAGGATTCAGAAATTCTTTCTGTGGCCACGTCCCTTAAGATGTTCTAATTTAGAGATGAGTAATTGTATTTGTAGTTCTGCATTTTGTATGCGCTTGTCTTTCTGTACCTCCTTATCTGTCAATGAGACGATTTGACTTTCCTTTGCAGTGATTCTGGTCATTGGGCAGGACAATCTGGCTTTTTTGTTTAGATTCTACTGGTGCCGCTATTTTAACTAATATTGAGTCCTGTGGTAGAGAGCAGCTTCTTGACATTCTGTGTACCATTGCTTTGCTGCCTCATGTAGCCGATCCATAAATGTTCAAATGTCTGGTGCTTTTAGATCCTTCTGCAGATTTCTTCAAAAGTCAGGTCAATTGTACTTCTGCTGTTCTTCAAATGAATTATCCACAAATAGGGGTTGAGAGCTACTTATTTTAAGTATTAAAAATTGAGTAATTTTCTGGGGCAGCCAGGAGCTCAAAGATTTGGCAGCCATAACCAATGGGTCCCCATGTGACCTCCAATTTTTAATATTTTGACCCCAAACGTTTGTCATTTTCTCACACCACCTCATGAACATTACAGCTGTCATTTTTCACATCCTGGCAGAAACATGTGTTTGTACCTGTGGTGTGGAATGGCATTTCGGCAGAGATTTGAACATTTTCACCTACTGGGTTCATGAGGTGGAATCATAAGAAGACTATGTTGCATGTTTGGGGTCAAAATATTAAAAAAACTAAATTTATTTAGTAACGCTGTTTGCAGAGATGTCTAGTGCACCACTGGGGAACAGGATGCCTTACCATGCCAGTGAGCTGAGTTCAGGTGTGAACTCAGTGAGACAGTTTAATGAGCCAAGGCTGATGGGGAAGTTGCTGCAGCATATAGCACCAGTCCTGGCCTGGGTAGGGATGGACCAGTATTTCAGCACAGATGATACACCCTGTGGTGGGTCAGGGAACCTCACCCACAAGGTATCGACAGGAGTGCAGGGGCCTGCTAGGCCTATGCACTGGGTCAGGACTATCTCCAATATTGTATTCGGAACCTGCACAAATGAGAATACAAGTATACTATCAGAAAAAGAAGAGAAATTAATTGCAAAAAACTGCATTAATGCAGACATTAGGTTTGTAGAACGCAAAGCGTATAATAAGGGAAATGAAAAACATTAGAGATTTGGGTCTCCAGAGTATTAGTGAATCAGTGGTAGGGTCTAACTTGGGATTGTCAACACTAATGCACATCTTCCTTCCCTGATCAGACAAGGTAAAATGTGATGTCTTACCCTTCATAGTTCAGATTAAACTAACAAAAGCAAGGAAATGTAGTGTTAGGGTTCCAAACCCTTCCACCACAACCCCACCATGCAGGCAGCAAAAGGTAAATCCCTTACAGTTGCACCTCTCCTGAATCTTTTCAAGTCAGTCCTGCAGTGTTCCTTGGTGTTGTCAACCCTAATGCTCTCCCCATTCCATCAGTAAAGAAACTGAGATGTGCAGACTATCTGAGAATGGGATTAGTGTTAGGTTTGACAACCACAAGGAACACCGCAGGCTTGATTTGCAAAGACGCAGGATAGGTTAAGCCATACTGGTTTTTCCCTTTCCTGCCTGCAAGGAGAGGGTGGGGTATTAGGGTTGGGAACCCTAACACCACATTGCACTACTTTCATCAGTTTAATCTGAACCAGAATAGGTGCATTAGCAATTTGTTTTGCAAAGAATATCCTTGCATTTTGAGGAAGTATAATTGTATCCTCATTCACGCAGGTCACTTTTGGACCTGTGTGAACATATCTATTTGCCTAAAGGCCCTGTGCTTCCATCCCTCCATAGATGCATACAACTAGGGTGCTAGGCAGTGACAAAAAAAAAACAGAACAAAACAGTAATTTTTTTACTTTTCTCACTAACTGTAACTCAGAATCTGCACATCCAACTTAAACAAAATTTGACATGTCAAGAGATGTATCCCCAAGACCATGTCTGCAAAATTTTGGGAAAATCCATTGAACTGTTGCAAAGATATTAAATTGCAAAGTTTGATGTTTAAAACAGAAACCCTTGCTCACCCCTAATTTGTGATTCTATAATATGGCAGTGTATGGTGTTTATTAAGAAATAAAGAAGACATGCTACATAGATATAAAGAAAAGATTATGTCAATTACAGAAAATGTATGTTTCACAATCTCTGAAAAGTATAGTTTTTGTTTTTCAAAATTTCTTCTGAGAGATCAGGGTCTCTTTAAACAGGACATGATGATGAAAATATAACTTACACTGGAAAATGTGAGAGTAGACCATGCTGAAGTTACTTTAATACTTGTTTGTGTAATGAGGAAGCTGTAACATTGAATTTGTTAATTTGTCTTCCTGGCCCCATTTATTTTCTCAAAAAGCATGTCTAAAGCAAGTAAACGTACTAGCACCTGAGTAAATGTAATCTTTTCATGTCAATGCCCGCCATGGTCTTTCAGTTATGTTCAAGTACTGTTTTTTCCTGTCTTATACAATTTACATGAATCCCTGCTATCAGTTCACTTTATTTATTTGGAGGCGATGTGTTCTGGTGGCTATAACATAATTTTGGAAATCAGAAGACCAAGGTTTAAGTTGCACCACAGCCATTTACTCACTGTGTGACCTAAAGTAAGTCACTTAACCTCCCAGTGTTTCATTTCACCCCAGCTGTAAAATGAGTTACAACTATTTTTTTCTGCACAGCTGAAAAACCATTGTGACAAACAGTTCACAGAAACTGATGAAGTATGAAAGCAAACATAGTATTATTTAAGTAATATTAAATGTAACATGGAGAAGAAACTATCAGAAACATTATTACAAGGAGAATGTTAAGCCTATCAATTTCTATTGTGTAAACACTGAATAACACATTGCTGGGACATTCAAGCCAGCATGTCTCTCAGTACTAAATTCATAAATTGAACAGAAATATATTGCCATTAGTACTGGTCTTGCCAGTTTTAAGCAATGCTGTATCTATTAACTTTGTATGATGGCATGGTTGCTTTAATGAGAATAACATTTAATCTAAGTGTGGAAAACAATTGACTCTTTTTTTCTATGGGTGGCAATGTTCTTGTGTTTTCCAATTCTTTCTATTTTCACCCATCTATTATTTACCCCCTTTTAAGATTCACAAAAGCTGTGTTTAGTGTCTGTCTGTGGTCTCAAGGACTTCATCAGGAGTAGTTCTTTTTTCTTACATAGGAGGAGTTGATTTTTGGCTCTGTGTGTGGCAGTTCAGCAATTGTGAAACTGCTCAGTTACAGATGTTCAAACCTGAGAGACCATTAACATGTTGTCTTGAGTTGGCTATTATAAACAGGTGAGGGTGGCCCCCCATCCCCACCTACAAGGTCACAGGCTATCGAACACCAAGGTTCATGCCACACTGTGGACAATCAGGACCCGAGCATTCAAAGCAGTGCAGATTAAAAAATCTGTAGATTTATTCAGTTTTTTCCATTCTGTCCTTTACGGCACGTATGTTTTGAAGCACTAAGGCAAAAGTGATCCATTTGGAATCTATTTGCAAAAAAAAAACATACAGTATGGCTCAATTTTAAGTTAATACTTCTCAATGATTCACATTCACAATTTCTCATTGGGATTTTATTTGATTTAATCCCCCCACACATACACACATACCCCTTCTATCATGTGTTTGGCAGACCTGTTCAATGTCTCCCTGGTCTCAGGAAGTGTACCTTAGGACTGGAGGATAGCTCACGTGGTACCCCTCCATAAGAGCAGTCCCAAAGATGAACCAGGAAACTACAGGCCAGTAAGCCTCACATCTATCATGGGAAAACTGATAGAGACAATCCTGAAGGAGAGGCTAGTGTCCCTTCTGGAGATCAATGGGCTGCAGGACATTAGGCAGCATGGGTTTGTCATGGGCAGATCCTGTCAGACCAACCTATTATATTACTATGACTGGGTAACAAGACAGTTGGACAAGGACCATGCAGTGGATGTCCTGTTTCTGGACTTCAGTAAGGCATCTGACTCAGTGTTGCATGGGAGGTTGGGTAGTAAGTTGGCAGGTACAGGTGCAGGGGTGAAAATGGTGGGATGGGTAGTAAACTGGTTACAGGGAAGGCAGCAGAGGGTGATGGTGGGAGGGGAGCTCTCATATCTGAGGGCAGTGACAAGTGGAGTTCTGCAGGGCTCACTGCTGGGACTAGTGTTGTTTGGGTTGTTCATATCAGACATGTCAATGGGCATCAAAAGCAAGATCAGTTTGTTTGCAGATGACACCAAGATGGGAGCAGTAGTGGATGACCTAGGAGGGTGGCATGGGTTGCAGGATGATCTGCCAAAACTGGAGACCAGCTTGGGCACCTGGCAGTTGGGGTTCAATGCCAAAAAGAACAAGGTGCTACATTTCGGGGCAAAAAAACCCAGAAGAATCTACCAACTGATGGATGGGTTCAGCTAACCATGACAGAGGAGGAGAAGGATCTGAGGGTGATTATAACAGGATCAATGAACAACTCAGCACAATGCAGGAAGGCAGCTACAAAGGCCAACAAAATGCTAGGTTGTATTGCCAGGGGTTTATCTTCAAGGAGAGGGGAGCTGATCCTGCCATTGTGTAGGTCACTGGTTAGGCCACACCTGGAGTACTGCATGCAGTACTGGTGCCCATACCTGAAGAGGGACATTAAGCTACTGGAGGGGGTGCAGCGCAGGGCAAAAAAGATGATCCAGGGACTAGGGGACATACCTTACATGACCAGGCTGAGGGAGTTGAACATGCACTTACTGGAGGAGAGGAGAGACAGGGGGATATGATCAAAACCTTCAAGTACATGAAGGGAGTAAACAAGACACATGGAGGTACTACTCAAGTTAAGTGGGGGTAGGGATACTCGAGGTCATGCTCTCAAATTGGTGGGGGGGATGGTTCAGGAGAGAAATGAGAAGACACTTTTTTATGGAAAGAGTGGTGTCTGGGTGGAATTCATTGCCTGCAGAAGTGGTATCCTGTAGAACAGTGGACTGCTTCAAAAGGGGATGGGATAGGGTAAGATAGAGGGTCAGGTGGGAGGAGGGTGGGGCAGCTACAGTATAAGGGTTGCTAGCTGCACACTTGAGCTGACTCGATAGACCATAAGACCTTTATCTGCTGGCAAATTTGTATGTTCGTATAACAAGCAGATGAAGTCATGCGCTTGTACTATACATATATAATGTTTTTATTCTGGTTTTTGAGCAATACACATGACAAGAAAGTGCACATACTGTACTACGCAAATGTCATGAGTAGTGTTTTGCATGGGGTGTTTGAGACAGCTAACAATTACCAAAACATCAATGTATTATAATTACAGGCTAGTAACTTTAGTATCCACCCATTACATGCCAAATTAGAAAAGCAGCATGAAACATATTTTTATATAAAAAAATAGTATATTTTTAAAACTTGCATGGTACTTTCTCAATAGGCCAGCCACACATTTTGAATTTATTGACCAGCATAAATGTGAGAAAAAACAGGTTATTAAATGCTTAATAGAATATAAATGAATGTAAATTCAGTGTTTCATAGCCTGTTGGATCTAAATTATTTGCATCCATTTTTGGTCTTAATACAAAAGATAATGTCAAACCCGACATGGGAAACAATGAATGCATATGTTACATCTCAGATTTAATGCTCAACACCAATGGAAATGAGCTTTGCTCATTGGCTTTCTTAAAATAAAAAAAAAAGCAAAACATGTATTTTTAATTAAGTAATTTTCTTAATGATGCGTCTTTACTAAAGGTATGCTGCCACAACAGCGACACCTGCACAGTGAATCCCCCACAGTGAAACTCCCACTGTGCCTAAATTGGTAGTGATGGGGGTTTTGCTTTGAGATACATTAGGGTGATGGGGGCAAATATCTAACTCCACTGTCTGTGCCACGTGGAGTTAGATATAAATAGTAGGGGGGTGCAGGGGGCACAGCACCTCCACTTTGTGCGCTGCGATGTTGCTGGTCGGTTTGGGATCGTGTTGAGTTTGGGGGGTGTTGATGAGTTCCCAGTGCTGTAGCAGACATTGGGGCTGTCATGCTAATATTCTTCAGGTGAAGCTACCTCTGGCTGGAAGCTGCAATACTGAACATAGGATTTGTAAGAAAGCAGGTTGTGCTCACAACAGAGGGAGGTGAACCTTACAATTGCCTTTGGTTTGTAGCAGATATTCTGCAAGTGAAGGCTACTTCTAACTGAAAGGTGAAATAAGGAACTTAGAATTATCAGAAAAAGACAGTCTTTCTGGCAACAGAGGAAGGTGGATCTAGCTTTACTTTTGTTCCAATTCTTAAGATTTTCAGTGCAGGAAGAGTTTAAAGCATAGCTGACTTATTTTGGGGCTGACTGCTTTCAGAGCACAAACCACCAGGCTGTTTTGGGGCTGGGGAGGTTTACCTGTGTCTGACTTGGATGTCTGGATTTTTCTCTGTTTGATTAGCAGGGTATTTTCTCTGTCAAATTGTTGTGTAGGGCATCTTACTGACAGGAAGGCACTCATCACAGCGGTGGGTCAGAGCTTTTAGCTGATTGTTTCATGAGGGCACAGTTTAGGCCCAACCCTGCCCACCCTCATCCCACCCACCCTGGAAATAGTTCCTTTATACCTGGGGTTCTGACATCATTTCCTCAAAGTGCAAGTGGCATATCACTGTCATATCCTCTCTAGCACACTGCACTGACAATATAAGCATACACATTGTATAATATATATATATATATATTTCTATATAACAAACCAATCACACACACACACACACACACACATATACACACAAAAAGTAGATAAACATGTGGGGAGTAGTGCAATGTAATGGCTGTGGGGCAGCAGTCTTCTGGGAGTCTTTCTGGAGGCTGAGATGCTGCCCTATTTGCAGAAAACTCTCTGCCCTGAGAGAGGAAGTTGCCCATCTTCAGGCCACACTGGACAGTAGTAAGGGAACCTTCACCCAGGCCACACTGGACATTAAGAAGGGAACCTCCCCCATCCAGGGAGCACCAGAGCCACCACCACTACCTCAGAGGTTGCGAAGAAAGCACAGCAGGTGGACCACAGTGGGCTCAGGGAGGGAGAGGATGGTGTAACAGAGGCACACCCAGTCAGTTGTTCCACTCCACAATCCATACACCATTCTGGGGGAGCACAGCATACACCTGCAGAGGAGACCAAGGAGGCTGAGGACAACTATCATAAGGGAGGCCCACAGGAAGGAGGCGGAGGACACCACAGGGAAAGGAAGCAGCTCCTGGAGGGGGACTCAATTATTAGGGGGATAGAACTGGGGGAGCATGGAAAACTGAAGTAAGGTGCCTACCTGGTGCCATGGCTTGGAGGGGCAGGAAGCGCATTCTCAGGATCCCGAGAACAGCTGCATGGGAGTTCGAGCTGGCGTCATTGTCCACCTAGGGACAAATGACTTGGCTCATCAAGAGATTAGAGCAGTGCAGGAGGACTTTGTAGAGTTGGGGAGGGGCCTAAGACAAGTAGCACACACAGTATCCTTCTCAGAGGTGCTGCCTGTCAGTGGCATGGGTAAGGCGAGGTACTTTGCACCATGCAGTTTAATGAATGGTTGAAAAATGGTGTGGAGCACAGGAGTTTGGCTTCATTGGGACTGGGGTTCCACCTGGAGGACACCAGCCTATACTGGCAGGATGGTCTGCATCTGTCCAGGAAGGGAACAAGTCTTTTGAGCAATCAGTTTAAATGCTTCATTGGCAAGCTTTTAAACTAGTCAAGGGGGGAGGCACTGATAAGCAGCAGGAAAATCCCAGCCTCTCCCTACAAAACAGGGTACTAAATGAGAAAAAGACCGAGGTAGAAAGGTCAGTGGGGGATGCTGCAACAGAAGGTAAAGCCATCAAAAATTGGAGAGCAATGAGTACCAATGCCCGTAGTCTGAGTAACAAGCTTCCTGAATTAGTGGCCTTGATGGAGGAGGAACATCTGGATATTGTGGCAGTCACAGAAACATGGTACATACAAAACTATGACTGGGACGTAAACATACCAGGATACATTATCTACAGGAGGGACAGGGAGGGTAAAAGAGGAGGAGTAGTAGCTCTATACATAAGGGAAGGAATCAAAGCAACAGAACAAAAGGGTAAACAGGGAGGAGAAGAAGCACTGTGGGTAAATTTGGAGACAGGCAATGGCACCACAATCCGCACAGTGGTTGTTTAAAGACCCCCTTCTCAGGGGGAGGAAATGGACAAGGAAATGATAGAAAGTATACTTAGAATGGTAGAAAAAGGGGAGATATTGCTGATGGGTGATCTGAATATGCCAGATGTTAACTGGAGTGCAGTTACAGAAGCCACTTGAAGAGTGGGGTTATTCTAGATGCCCTACAGAGCATGCTGCCAGACAACTAGCATTGGAGCCCACTCCAGAGGGAGCAATCTTAGACCTGGTTCTCTCAAATGGAGATGGAGAGAGGATCACAGATGTAGAAGTGGGTAGCCATCTGGGAACTAGCAACCATCGAACAGTATGTTTCACAATAAACACAGCAATAGAGTCAAGCCATACAAAGGCAAAAGTACTGGACTTTAGGAGGGCTGACTTTGTCAAAATGGGTGAGTGCCTAAGGAATGCACTAGCAAATGGGCAGGAAGGAGGGGTGGAAGAACAATGGGGAATAATAAAAATTGCCATCACAGAGGTAACAAGCCTTTGTATGTTTCTATGTTTCTATATGCTGGCATCATGGATCCTTTACTAAAAATGTTATGTAGCACAAGCACACATATTTTTCTTTAGAGCAGAGAGATTAGGATGATTTCTGATTAAAATGAGAGCGTCCAGTCTGAACTGCCAAACCCACAGTGTTTCCCTACTGGATTGTTGTATATTTTATAGAAATTAAAGATCTTTTTCATAAAAATGCAGTAGGTAGTGCTTTACTTATTAATGCTCAAATAAGGCATGTCAAAACAAGTCAGGTTTGAATAACTGCAAATTCTCAGCCCAGTCTTGTGCACATCTTTTTACGCAAGTCAGAACAAGAGGACTAAATAATGATCATGTGTCTTTTTTTTTCAGCATTCACTTCTGCACTTTTTACCCTGCAAGGACAATGACATTCAATAATATTAGGCTGAGTAGGCTTTGTGAAGTTATTGTACATAATGTTCAACATATGTATTGCCATATTCAATTCTAAAACATCAAATGGAACTTTTAGCAGACAATGACACATTTCTCCAGATACTATCCATGTATAATACTATAGTCCTCAGACATAAGGTGTCTGCAAAGTGATGGAGTCCCTGACATTACAAAAGAGGTGATTATTACAGTCTGGATTTAATTAATTTCACTGAACATATACTTTTAAATAGTCTCAACAGTAATGAGTTCAGTCTTCAGATATTCATTTGCGTCTTCTGGGTGCAGTTCACAGATCAGGGATAATGCAAGCAGATTAAATGACTGCTCTGCAGATATTAATTCAAAGTCATATTACAGAACAAAGGGAAAAAATAAGATTGTGGTTCATCAAGACATATACCAAATCTTTTTAATAAAGTTAAATTATTTGCAGTGTGACCATAATGATTTCAAAAAATATAACACACGTCTTGTTGTTTTCTACCACAATTCATAACCACATTAGTGAAGAAGAAAATGACTCCAACAGAAGACATTCCTCCCAAAAAGAGGATGTGGTCAAATAGCAAAATAAATCACTTACTGATAGAAAAGTTGAACTTGCTGGTCACACGGTAAAATATTTTAATTGTTGGAAAACTACATTCTATGGAAATAAGTGCAGAATAGTCAGCATTGATAAGTGATGTATCTGTCAGGCTGCCCATCTCTACATCTTTGTCTCTCTATAATATAAATGTGTGTATACTGAATACTGAATACTGTATACACCAATAATTGGTTTAATGCTTTTCAGAAGCATTAAGAAGATAATATTTGTAGCTGCTTTAGTCCTTGGAAAACTCGATTTGTTGCTGATTGTGACATTTTTATTGAAACAACACAGAAACCGGCATCTTTTTTCATATCAACCAATTCTTTTTTCAATTGCCCATACAAAAAAGAAAACTGAGTCAAAAAAAAGGATTTTTAAATGTAAAAGAAAAATAAATTATTTTCTGGGTAATTTTTCCAGAAACTAAGTGCAGAATCCACCTAACAGGGTCCTGATGACTAAGATACAGATGTTGCTGTCTATCCAGGATGTCTTTTTCATGGGTTTTGACATTGTTGTTTGGAAAACAAATGGAAACAAGATGACGGCCATACCAAAAAAGATTTTTTCCACATCAGAAAGGATTACCCCATAGGAAAAAAGATAATTTTTCGTATTGACTAAATTCTTTTTTCATTTGAAGCAGCTATCCAAAAGACTGCATTAAGCATGCTCAGAACCAACATTTTTAAATGTAATAACTTTGCAACAGATTAATATTTTTTTTCATCTAACCAGTGAAAGGTGCATTGTGGGCCAAGCCTTTTCTACCCTGAAAAGTACAGCCCAAAATTCCAAACCATGTGGGTACTAGGCAATGATAAAAAAATCAGCAAAAATCAGAGATTCGTTTTTTTAACTTTTGTCGCTATCCATATGTCAGAATCTGCACAATCAACCAGAATAAAACTTGACATGCCAAGAGATGTAACCCTGAGACCAACTCTTCAAAATTTTGTGCAAATCAGTTGAACGTTGTGAAGATATTAATGTGCAGAATTTGAAGTTTAACATAGAAACCACTGCTCAACCCTAATTATAGTGGCACTATTTCACCATTATAATACAGTACGATCCACTTAATTGGGACGTGTATAATGGGGATATTGACTTTGTTGGCAAGTCCCACTGGGGTCTAATTAAGTGGCCATATGTCCCTAAGGGCAGTGTTGCTGCTTGAAGGGGAATGTCTCTATCATGTCTACTCTTTTCCTTCTATCCTCTAGAGAGTACATATTAAATTTCCTGCGTCTTTCTTTGTAGAGCTTCTGATGCAGGCCATGTGCCATTTTGGTTGCCCTCCTCTGAACCACCTCCACCCAATGTATGTTCTTCCTGAAATGGGGCTTCCATTACTGGACACAGTACTCCAGGTGGGGCCTCACCATCAATCTATACTAGGGTAACACCACTTCCCTCTTCCTGCTGGTGATACCCCTCCCTATGCACCCTAGCATTCTACTAGCCTTTCTTACTGCCTTATCACACTGCTTTTCTACCTTCAGGTCATCAGATATAATCCCTTTCCTGTTATGCTGTTGTCAACACCTCCCCACCCCCAACTGGTATGTTGTCCTTGGGTTCCAGAGTCCCATGTACATAATTTAGCACGTTTGGCACTGATGCTAAGTTGCCTTGTCTTTGACTATTCTTCCAGCTTTTTCAGGTCCCACCTAATTTTCTCTACCCCCCCCCAGGTGTGTCCACTCTGTTGCAGATTTTTGTGTTGTCTGCGAACAGGCACACTTTCCCTTCCTGTCCTTCTTCAATGTTGCTAATGAAGACAATGAAGAGGACCAGTCTCAGAACTGACCACTGTGGCACCCCACTGGTTACCACGTCTTCTTCTGAGTGAATCCCATTTATCACCACCCTCTGGCTTCTGTTACTCAGCCAAACTTTTACCCATTTTACTACCTTTGGACCCACTCCCAGGCTGCCCAGCTTGTTTGCCAATCTTCTGTGCAGCATGGTGTTGAAGGCCTTACTGAAATCTAGGTAGTCTATGTCCACTGCCTCACCCTGATCACCCAGTCAAAGAAATCAATCAAGTTATCTGGCAAAATCCACCCCTAAGCCATGCTGCCTTGGATCCTGCAATCCTTCAGTTACAAAGTATTCCACAATCCTTTCTTTAAGTAGTGGTTCCATAACCTTGCTCGCCACTAAAGTCATCATTACAGGTCTATAGTTTCCTGCTTCTTCCCTATTCCCACTTTTGTGAAGCGGGACCACATCTGCCTTCCTCCAGTCCCCTAGAATCGCCCCAGTATCCAGTGATAGGTTGAACAGGGTCTTCAGAGGTGCAGTGAGCTCCTTCCTAAGTTCCTTCAGTATCCTGAGGTGAACCCCATCTGGCCCCATTGCCTTATCTACCTTTAGTTGCTCCAGTTCCTTGAGTACTCTCACCTCATTAAATGGGCAAGTGTCCTCCTTTCCTCTAATGCCCTTTTCCCCTATCTGTGGCCCGCCACCTACCCCTTCCTTTGTAAATACTGAACAGAAGTACTTGTCTAATACCATAGGTCTGTTTTCTTCTGGTCCTCTTCCATACACTCTCCTCCTTCTCTTTTAGTCTTACTATCCCTGCCTTGTTCTTCCTCTTTTTGCTTATATACCAAAAGAATGTTTTATCCCCCTTCTTTACTGACTTGGCAATGTTCTCCTCCGTTTGTGCCTTGGTGCTCCTAACTGCTTTTGCTGCCTCTGTTTGCTTCTCCTGA
Organism: Neoceratodus forsteri; assembly: GCA_016271365.2. Taxonomy (NCBI): domain Eukaryota; kingdom Metazoa; phylum Chordata; order Ceratodontiformes; family Ceratodontidae; genus Neoceratodus; species Neoceratodus forsteri. The sequence goes on along the minus strand of CM057451.1, from coordinate 1,056,254,994 downwards.
CAACCCTACCTTACAATCAGTCACAGAAAGCATGAAGTATATAAATACAACATTTAAAATGCCACAATATTTACATTTGGTACCCGAGTACACATCCTAAAACTATAGGGAATGCAGGATGCTGTAGAAAAAAAATATTGGATTTGAAAACGTAGATCATAAAGCAAAATCTCAATAAAAATTAACTAAATTTCTAAGCAGAGTAGCTTACCCCCGTCTGAAAAGTCATCAGGTATGGCCTACTCAAACTTGTATTACAAGTTCAGTGTCCCAGTACAACTGAGTTACTCATAGCAAAACAAGACAAAAGTACATTATTGAGGCCTGCCAACTTTTCCTGCCTCAGCAGCCATGCATCTCTGACATCACACCCTGGAACTTCATTTAATCTTGGAGCCCACCTCCATTATAGAACTTGCTTTTGGTTACATTGTTATCAGTTCCATCCATACAGCTGAAAATGTCTTCTCTTGCATGGGCTACTGTATCACTCAAAACATGCCTTTTTTATTAAAGGGACTCTGTAATCTCAAAACAAAAGCCTTTGCCAGGGAATTTCCCCACAAAATAAACCACACCACACATTTTATTGGGTGCTTAGTTGACTTTCATTTATTAAAATCACCTTTCTTCCATCTTTATTACATTCTGATTATCCTTAATTCATATTTACATACAGTATATCCATCCATTTATGTCCCTCTCTTTTATGCATTCATTATGAACATTGCTTATTACAACCGTTCTATTTATCCTTCTTCTTTCTTCCTATTCCATTTCTCTGGGCTCAGGTCAAAACCCGACACCTGGGCTCAAGTGAAAACTCGATGCCCCCTGCTTTTCCCTATGAGGTGCCAAACCTCAAACGGTCCCCAGCCATGTCTGGGTGTAAACCCAGTCCATATTCTGATTTTCTGACCCAGTATCCCCTGGTCCCCTAATATCTTGCTGCTGTGTCTCCTATTCCCCCCCTTTGCCCCTTTTCCTCCTTTCTTCCCTTCCTTCCACCTCCCCTTCATTTTGTCTTCCCTACCAGCACCGTCCCCCCAATCCTTTTTACTGCTGCCTCTTCAGCAGCCCCTTATGACTGTCATGCTTCACTTTCCCATTGCTGTCCACCTTTAGCAGCCCCAGCCTACCAACTGCTGGCCTTCTAGACAGTCTCTGTGGCCCCATATTCATATATTACTACTATTGCCCCTTCAAGCAGCCCCAACCAACTGACTGCGGTCCTCCTTTAGCAAGTCATTGTGTCACCATCTTATCACCAACTATCTGGTCACTCTGCTGTCCACCTTCAACAGCCACCCTTCCCCTCCTCACCTGCCACACCCTACCATTTAAATGGGTGGATAGGCAACCAGCTCTCTAGGAATTGAAGAAGGGAGTTTTCATTTCTGCTCATGCTTAAATAGCTTCCCCTCTGCATGCCCCCCTCTTACTATTCTCTCAGACCAATCCTACTCTTCCTTCCCTAACTCCTCCCTTTTCTGTTCCATCATTCTTCCCACAAGTCCCTGCTCAATTTCTTCCCATAATTTCTCATCCTTGCCTAGCCTCTCCCCCTTCCTTCTTCCTCTGTATTACCTAACTGACCACTTCTGCTATTTTGGTTGGGCAGTCCTTGACAATAGGGTCTGGTCTTTGAATTAGCAAGCCACCTTGTCAGGAGATCTACCCCCAAAATAAACCACACCACACACATTATTGGGTGCTCAGCTGGCTTTCATTTATTAAAATCACCAAGTTTCCATCTTTATTACATTCAGTTAATCCTGAATTTGTGACTTAGAGTTTTTTGGGGTCAGCACAACACTTAAATTTTTATTACAAAAATGCATCACACAAAATAGGGCACAAGTCATAAAACAATGGTCCAATCTCACCCAATCCTGTATGTCACCATTTGAGTAATCTCAGGATCAAATGAAAAAGTAATTCACATGGATGGCATATTAAAAGTGTAGCAAGTATCCATGCAGTGCAGGCAGGAAAACAAGTGCAACAGGTGCAACACCAAAGTGTGCTGAAAGCTTTGAAATCGACTAAAATATTGCTAAGTCAAAAAAAAAAGCGTATACACATGCTACAAAATGCCAAAGCCACCGAAGCACACTCTGAAGCATGCCAATTTAAAGCATGTCTATAAAAAGATGCCAAGTAACATCGCCATAACCGCCATAGCCGCCTCAGACCTGGATTGGTTGCTACGTAAGCGTGACGTAGTGTGACGTTTTTCTTCCGTGTGGAGACTCTGCGGTTCATGCGGCAGCTATGGTGGTTATGGTGATGTTACTTGGCCTCTTTTTTGTGTATATGCTTTTTTTTCGACTTGGCAATATTTTAGTCGATTTCAAAGCTTTCGGCACACTTTGGCGTTGCACCTGTTGCACTTGTTTTCCTGCCAGCTCTGCACAGATACTTGCTACACTCTTGATATGCCATCCATATGAATCACTTTTTCATGTGGTCCTGAGATTACTCAGATGGTGACATACGGGATTGGGTGAGATTGAACCATTGTTTTATGACTTGTGCCCTATTTTGTGTGATGCATTTTTGTAATAAAAATTAAAGTGTGCTGACCCCAAAAAACTCTAAGTCTGTAATTTGATATAATTATCAGCTCCTGGAGTAATTGTGCACTTTCTGCTGTTGAGACCCCTATATGTCCATGTCAGTTTGGACATTTTTTTGGTAGTAATCCTGAATTTGTATTTACATATATTAATCCATTTTATGTCTCTCTCTTTTATATATCTGTTATGAACATTGCTTATTATGACCATTCTCTTCATCATTCTTCTTTCTTCCTATTCCATTTCTCTGCGCTCGGGTGAAAACCTAACACCTTGGCTCAAATGAAAACCTGACACCCCCTACTTTGCCCTCTGAGATGCAAAACCCCACAAGTTCCCCAGCCACGTCTGGTGTAAACCCAGCCCATGTCCTGATTTTCTGGCCCAGTACCCCATGGTCCCCTAAAATACTGCTCCTGTGTCTCCTATTCCCCTTTTTGCCCACTTCCCCCCTTTCCTTCCTTCCTTCATTCCACTAGCCCATCTCCAGCAATTGCACCAGATGATGAGCTTCCCCACATTATGCCTCTACCTCTGCCCCTCATTCTTCCAGTGCCCCTTCCAACTGTAAATTAAATGTGTCGAGACCTATGTCACTGAGATGTACCCCATCCTGTCTGTATAAACCTGCCAATTTGTGAGAAATGTGCTTGTGTGTTATACTGAAACCTCCCATCCTCTTTACCAGCCGCACTACTAGTTTCTTTCTGGCCAATTCTGTCACTCTAATATCCCTTGCATACCTCCATACCCTACTTGGAATTATCTTTGACCATGCTATTGCTACTTTCAGCCACCATCTTTTAATTGCCTCCACATCACTCTTGATATCATTCCACAACTCTATCCAAGGCTTTGTGCCCAACTCATTCCCCCCAAATGTATAATCAATAAGTCAGTTTTTTGCATTCAGGTTTTCAACTCCTCCAGGAGTGGCTGCAGTTGCACTCATCTCATCCCCCTTAAACCCTTCCCATTTATGCTTGTTGTGTTCTCGTCCATCCTCAGTTGTCTCTCCCTTTGTCTAACTGCTGCTCATCTCTCTGCCCAGTAAATAAATGAGTGACCCACAACCCAAATGCAGCTTTTTCTGTCTGTTTCTAGAAGAAGTAACCATAGAACATGTTATTTCATCAGTTGTCTCACACATTTTTTATAGCAGTCAGATTTACACATGTCCACTCTTTTAATGTCCTTCATCGACTGCCCCCTTGCTTCTGAGACTGCCCCAATTCAATATGATTTGGATGAGAACCTTTCTTGATCCTCCCCCAAGAATCCCAACCTCTTCTTCAAGATTTCTGCCTCCTGAAATGTAGATGCATGTTCCCCATTCCCATGGATAAGCATGTGCCCCCTGCTGTCCCTCTGACCATTCTATACTCCCATAAAGCCCTCACCCTACATATCATCCATCTCCCCCTTTTTCTATCCTTACCTACATTCCTTGCCCTGCTTGATCCTTCTTTTATCTGTTTAGCCAGATCTCTATTCTTTCTTTCCCCACTGCACATTCTCCCATTGCATGCCCCCATGGCATCCTTCTTATTCCATGCTACTGCCTTGCTCATCTGGAATGCCTCTTTAAACATGACCAAGAATATGGTGCCGAAAAGTCTTGCTTATAATGAGTGTTACAGATATTTCCCATAACCCTGATTAACCTGCTCAGCAGGGCAGCCTATAAGGGCCATCTTTTATCTAAATCCTCCCCATAGGTGCAGGGTTATATGGGCCTATGGGACCCAAGCCCCAGCAATGTTTGGCAATGTGGGCTCAGCCCCACCAAAAATTATCATCACCATGATTTTTTGGGGGGCACCTTTTTGTATGTGTGCACCCTGTGACCTGCTGTGGTACATGCATGCCCCCACCAATGCTGTGAATGGCATGATCCCTCCTCCCTGTGCCTATTGGTTGGCACATTGTTCTTTAAATTGGCACCTTTTTCGCTCAGAATTCCACAGGTAAGGAGAGCAGGCCAATACCATTGGATGGCAGCAAGTGCGTGGAGTTGAATATCAAGTGTGGTGGATGTCGAGACAATAATGGCAAGAGAGGAACAGTCAATTGTAGAGTGAGGGCTGAGAGTTTGAGCCACGGTCATGGATGCCGCAGCGGGCTGTCCTGTGGTGATGATGAGTAGATGCGCTGACAGCAGGGCTCAACCACACTGATTGATAGTTGGCAGTGGGAGCATGACATGCACATTTCTTTTGTTGATACAGTTGGTGAGCTTCTCTGCTTTTGTACCATACATGCTCAGACTGTGACAGTGGTGGGCATAGTCCATTCTGCATGATATATAATGGAAAAAACTGACAGTGGCAAACTGCAGTGAATGGGTATTGGTAATAGTGTAGAAATTATAAAATTAGAAAGCGGAGATCTTTTTCCTGGTCTGCAGTCCAGTAATACTTAAGTAACAATCCTTACAACAGCTTCATTGTCTTTCCTAAAATTTCAGAGTATTTTATTTTAAAATAAGAAAAATGTAAAGGTAGGATCCTAAATCTGATGTGCATCAGTCTGAGCAAACCATTCAATAAAAAATGGCCCTGACTAGTCAATTGATTCCCATTTTAATGTTCTTCTCACTGCAGCTGTGGGTGTGCTTTTCAATTCGTGCTGTGATATTTATAAACTGGACAGTTTTGCCGTACAAGTGAAGAGTACATATTTTAGGCAGTGCAGTCTAGTATCTAAATAAACCCTTTTCTAAAGCAGGTTAAAGGTAAAGGCAGCCCTGCTCCTGATCTTGTAGGATACGAAGAAGGCCATACAATACTGCAATAAAAGTCTGGGTCATACTAACATCGGTCTTATTTTTAACTTCTTACTTTAAAGTAATGGGAAAAGTTACATAAGGCATACTTACTCACTATGAGGTATGGCAGCTGTATACCAACTTTTTTTGCTTTTTAAACTATACCTTGCAAATAAAAAAATTTAAATCTCATGTGGGCTGTGTGTAACGCAGCCTGTGGTGGCCCAGGCCCCTCAAAATAGTCATTAGCCATAAATCACCAGCAGGCCCAATATGTAAGTGACCAAGCTATGGACAGTTATGACTCATGACTTGCACAAAAGAAGGAAAGCAGTATGTCTGTTGTCAGCCTGAGCTGAGGTCAGAAGAAGAAGAAGAAGGAGCTGAGGATCAAATCGGACTGATGACGACCTAAGGGCCACCACAGTACACTGATGTTATCCTCTTAGTCAATTCATCATTATTCCAACATCCAACTTTAATATAAAGTCAATGGAAGCAAGGATTTAGTGGATTAATTAGTAGGGGCCACTAAATAAGATATTTGAAATAATGCAAAATTATCTCCTTCAACATTTCTAGTGCTCAGAGAATCATCATATATGGGTCATCTTCCATCCATCCTATAGGCCGATGCATGATTGTAAATCTTTTCTGGACTGCCAGGGGCTAATCCCCCACACCTATGACCAGAACATCCAGTTTACTTTGTGCATCCCTTGTGGCTGGTCACAATTGTTCTTGTTTCCAAATCTCTAAGGTAATTATTACTTGAACTCATTCCTGGCTTTTCTTTAAGCTATGGCACATCAACAAGCTATATGCAGTTTTCTCCACTAGGGTTTTCCTAGCTGTTCTCTGCATGCAAAAAAACAAAACAAAAAACTGTATATTATGAGCACAGTAATGGGGCACATGGAATGGGCAGGGACTCAGGTGTCCATCGAGTAGCATCTGGCTGGCACCCCTTCTCAGGTTTGGGGACCCTCAGGTAGTGTCCTCAAGACAGGCAGTAATGTTTAATGGAGCCTCTGGCAGTGTCTGCTTCATTTGGGGAATATCAGTGTGCTGGATGCCTTTTTCCACAGGCACTACAAAACCACAGGTGCAGAACTCAGATAAAGTGCAGGTTGCATGATGGGCTCTCTGGACATTACTGCTACCAAAATAACTGTGCTGACTCCCCATAAAAGTGCTAGCAAACACTAACCTGGATCCAACAGCCACAGAATACATGCAACAGAGTGCTGCCTCCCCCAGCCAGCAGGAAGCCTCCCAGTGCTGCTTGAACCTCCAACCCTCACATGTAGAAGGACAGCAAGGGCGGACATCTTTTTTCCTTTGTCTTGGCTGCTGGGGATTTTTGCACCAATGCAGAGGACAACGCTTCTTAGCTGCAACTCCCCCACAAATTATGGAGCCCGGAGTCTGGCTTAAGTCTCGAGGAAGAGAGGACAAGATGGCAACCTCTCACGAGCCTCGGGGCTCTAGATCAGCTGAGGATTACCTGGCGCCTTGCGGCAATAAAATCAGCAGGCTTCAGGGGCGGTAGTTCCCTTTTCACAATAAGTGGCTGCTGGAGCAGTTTTGAGTTTTAATTTTAAAGGGGAAATGCATCAGTCCTCGATAATGCCAAATCCCATGAAAAGGGAGATCCTGCAAGACTACAGCTGTTGGGGACACTAGTTCCCGCACATTTTTGCTGGAACGATGGCCATCTTGGTACAGTTCCGAGATGGCTGCCCATTTTGGAATGCTATTATAGCAATGGATCCTGTGAGATGTGGGAAAAGGCAAATGGTGGACAAGGACATGCAGGCAGCCATATTATGTGTGGCAAATTACTTAAAGCGGCCGGCACCAGAGCACAAGATCCAGTGTTGTTGATTTCTGCAGTCCTGTCACAGTATTCTGACTGGTTTCTTCATGGGAAAAATATGTTCCTCACACAGTTCTTTTTTTGTCTGCTTCTTCCAGATCAATCAGCACACATCGCTTCACTGCCATGCCTGCCTACATAGACTGTGGCACAGAATTCCTGGAGTCCCATAAGGAGGAGGCCTTCTGTGCAGTTTGCACAGTGTTGGGCACACCACATAGCCCAAGCCTGGATATAGTTTCTGCCCAAGAAGAGACTTCTTCCCCCACGGCACCACTGACATTGAACACTGCTCTAGCCGGTCTTCTTTTCCAGTGACTGGAGAAGTTACAAATGCAGCAGCCACAGAGTGTGCCGCAGGAAGCTTCTAAAAAGCACCCCAGGTGACCAAGACCCCGGAACTGCAGAGACAATGGCATAAGCAGGAACAAGAGGCAATACACTCATTGGAGGCAGAAGAGGCACAGCAGGATCCTGGCCAGGCTTCAGGCAAGCTGTTCCCACAGGAGGATGTGGCGGAGCTGGTACGACTGATACGAGAGGTCTTTCAGGTCCCAATGAAACCAGAAGAGACACACATCTCCACGGATCCCCTAGTCTCCTCACAATCAAAACTGGTGATGTACTATTTTCCCATCTGTACAGCCCTCAATACCATTCTGAACAAGGAACAGGAAGTGTTGGAACCTTCAAGGATTCCAGAAAAACGTGCCATGGAGAAAATGTACCCACTATCCGAGCCCTACAAGATGGTTTGGCACACAGCCCCTAAAGTGGACATACCAATCTCAGCTCCTGCCAGACACATGGTCATGCTGGTAGAAAGCGCAGCAGCTTTGAAAGAGCCTATAGATAAGAAAGTGAAATAATTACTAAAGAATATTCATGAGGTAATGGGGATGGCCTTATCAGCGGGCATGGCAGTATGCTACACCGGCAGAGCCTTGCTGTGATGGGTGGAGGTCATCGCTGATGAATTCCCAGAGGAAGCTCCACTGACAGGGCAGGCAAACTGTTCCGTGCAGGCCACATGCTATATAGTGGATGCTTCCTTGGAGATTATGAAATTTGGTGTGAGGGCCACAGTCCTGACCAACCATGCCAGACAGCCCTATGACTCAAGTTATGTCAGGTGGATGCCGAGTCCGAAGTGACAGTGATGAAGCTACCCTGTAAAGGGAGCCACCTGTTTGGGGACACCCTTTCTCAGGGATCAGGCAGGGGAAAAACAGATGGCTGAGAAGAAAGACCTTTACCTTCCATCAGGTCAGTTTTTTCGTCCAAAATTCAAAGGTACCAAAGGTCAAGCTAAATCATCACCAAACCAACCCTAGAGAGGTTGAGCCGCAAGATCTCAGTTCCAGACCAGATCATCATAATCAAAGTACAAAGAAAACTTTGGTAAATGAGGTGGTTTCAATGGCAACAGATCAAGTGGCAGCTCTGCCACAAAAAACAATGAAATAGTGGGGGCCCAAGTGGACAGTCCTCCGGTGGGGAGTCGCTTGCAACTGTTTTCCGATCAATGGGCCTAAACCACCACAGACAAGTAAGTCAGGGGAGCTCGTGTCTCACTGCTGTGCCACAGAATTCATTCAATGGATAATTCCACACAGATTAACGATGCCCCCATCGTCCCGGGACCCTTTAAGTATAGCAGCGATTCGGCAATCTCTCAACATGCTTACCAGGAACTGGACCATCGTGCCTGTGCCACCACAAGAGAGGGACACAGGGGTGTACTTAATGTTCTTTATGGTCCCAAAGAAAATCAGGGACCTACGCCTAGTCTTCGACACAAAGATTCTCAACAATTTTGTGATCTACAAGAAGTTCAAGATGAAAACTCTCCAGTCAACCATGTGATTTCCTGGCTTCCATAGACCTAAAAGATGCATATCTGTACATTCTAGTTCATCCCAGTCACCATCACATCCTCAGGTTCAAAGTCAATGGCCATCACTTACACTACACATATCTCCCGTTTGGCCTGGCATCAGTCCCCAGAGTCTTCAAAAAGACATTAATAGTGATTGCTGTGGCCCTGCACAAATGGGGGCTACACATCATTCCATATCTAGATGATTGGCTCATTCAAGCCAGGTCTTCAGCTCAAGCCCAGAGGGACTCAGAGGTTGTGGTTCAGTGCCTACAGCAACATGGCTGGGTCATCAACTTGGACAAGAGCCAACTAATCCCCACCCAAGTGATCACCCACCTAGGCACCAGGATCAACATGGTAGTGTGCCAGGTCTTCCCCATGAAGGACAAGATAACCTACATCTCCCGGGTCCTGGGATCCATACGGTTGCAGCCTCACAGGCTGGTGCACAGGTATCTTCAGCTGCTGGGGCTCATGGCATTAAAGATAATCATGGTGCTATGGGCTCGCCTGCACATGAGCCCGCTACAGTGCTATGTTCTTTATACATGGGATCAGTTGACCCAGGACTTTGAGTACATACTCAGTCCCAACCAAGACATCCTAAAAACCTTCAGTTGGTGGATTGACTAGAGTAAGCTGACCAAAGGGGTTCTGCTCTCAATGTCACCATCAGCAACAATCACAACAGATGCCAGTCTGCTAGGCTGGGGATCCATGTTAGTTCGCCATGTCACTCAAGGCAAATGGTCCCCATTGGAGGCTTGCCTCCTCATAAATATTCTGGAGATGAGGGCAGTGTACAGAGCACTGTTATTCTTCACCCCCTATGTAGCAGGTCGGCCAGTGCTTATCAGAACCAATGATCATGTCACCATGGTGTACATAAACAAACAAGGTGGAACCTATAGCAGAGTGATGCTCAGAAAGGTGTTACAGGCCTTACACTTGGCAGATAAAACATCTGCCGATGATCTCTGACACATATCTGACAGGAAAACTAAACTCGCAGGTGGACTGACTCAGTAGAGTGACTCTCGACCAGGTGGAGTGGCAGTTACACTATCAGGTGTTTCAAATCCTAGACCAGAGATGGTGGCCACTCCAGGTGGATCTAGTGGCATCCTAACCCAACAGACAGCTGCCTCATTTTCACTCTCATTTTCCCAACAACCAGACTGAAGAGATAGACACAATGGTAGAGCTGTGGGAGTTCGACAAGGCTTACACCTTTCCACCTCTCTCAATGATTGCAAAAGTGCTCCTCAGGATCAAGGCCACGAGAGTAACAGTACTGATGGTGGCTCCAGACTGGCCAAGGAGATCATGGTATTCTCTGCTCAGAGCAATGTTGATCGACGCTCCTTGACGTCCACCACAACACTCGAACTTACTTGTTCAAGGACCGATTCTTCATCACAATCCCCTTGTTCTCTGCCTGATGGCATGGATGCTGAAAGGACAAGACTGTTGAGTGAGGGATGCCCCTGCAGAGTGATTGACTGACTGTTGAGGTCCAGAAGGTACTCAAGCAATAAGACTTACCAGAGACATTGGCAAATTTTTTGTAAGTGGTGTAATACAAAGGGTTTGTCACAGTCAGTGGTGGGCCTTCCCTAAATTCTTGATTTCCTCAGTGACATGCTGAGAAAGGTTTAGCCAACTCCTCTTTGAGAGTTCAGGCATCAGCAATATCGGCAATAAGGGGATCACTTCCTATGGTGGGAAGAATAGGTTCACATCCCGATGTGGCAAGACTACTACACAGATCGCACCCCCTGGGTTCAGCCCATGTGTCTGCCCTGGCACCTCAGTTTGGTACTAGAGGGCCTACTTAAACCTTCATATGTTCCCCTGTCACCTTATTGCATAATCCTTATAATGTTTTTTCTGATGGCCATGTGCTCTGCTAGACAGGTGAGTGGTCCAAAGAGAAAACAGCACTCCACAGATTCGAATGTCCACTCACTGGCTTGCTTCTCTCAGCATTTATTGAAGTGACAATATTAATAATCACCAGTGTTGTGTCAATACTCACTGGCCACATGCTCTTTCTTGCCTGGAGCTGTTCCTTACTTTCCACAATGATAGGGTGTCCCTTACAACTATACCTTCCTTTATCCCTAAGGTGATCTTGGCTTTTCATTTTTAGCAGGCCATTCATCTGCCAGTCATGTGTGTGGACCAAGGGGGTCCTGGTGAGGACACTCATTCTCTGGACGTGGTCTTTCTGCTCAAAGAATATCTGACTATGTCTGAGTCTTTCCATAAGTCAGATAGACTGTTTGTGTTCTTTTCCAGCAGGAAGAGGGGCCAGGCAGCATCTAAGGAAGCTATTGCCCACTGGATATGGGAGGCCATTGTTGCAGCCTATAAAGGGGTGGGTCAGGATCCCCCTACAGTCATTAGGGCTCATCCACCAGAGCCCTATCAGCATCATGGATGAACAGGGGAGGCACCTCTGTGCAGGATATCTGGGTGGTGGCTACCTGGTCCTCATTTCACACTTTTATCTGCTGTTACAGGCTTGATGTGGCTTCTGCTGATCAAGCCACATTTGTCAGAGCTGTGCTTCAGGCTGCTGCAGGTTTAGACTGACCATTTTGCTTCATTTCCCTCCTGTGGATATTGATGGGTACTGCTACAAAAGTCCCATATGCGATGCTTTTCTGAGTACTAGAAACATTGTAGAAGATAATGGTATATCACCTGATAAAGGTGATTATACTTACAAACTTTATAGTGCTCAGGGTCCCTCCCAAGGTAAATGAACCAAAAAAAAAAAAACATTGCGGCATCCAGAATCACATCAAGGTTTAGTCCTAGTTCATGGTTGGTGGATAACACTCTGTGTTATGTTGGCCACTACCTAATGTATTTAGTTGGTTGTGGCCACAAGTTATCTTGTGTATCACTGATTTTTTTGTATTCACTGCATGTACTGTTGTTATCTGTCTTCATTGTTATAGCAGATATGGTGCGATATAGGTACCACATGTATTATTCTCTTTGTTATAATACTTATAAGTAAAGGACCACCTTTTCAGTATAAAACATTGTGGTTGTTGGTCAGTTTTCTTTTTTGTCCTGGCTGCCTTTGGGGTTTGCTTTGTTTTTGGTATTCTTCTCTCTGTTAGGGAAGTTTCATACTGGATTTTCTGGTTGTAGCTGGGGGGGATTGGCCTCTGGCCGTCCAGAAAAGATTAATGATTGTGCATCAGCCAATAGGATGGATAGAGGATAATCCATATTTGATGATTCTCTAAGTACTATAAAGGTTTTCAGGTATAATCACCTTTACCAGATGAGTAAATACCAGTCAACTATATAAAACTCACCACATTAGATTGCAGCATGCTATATCTACTCCTGCCCTTATTTACTTTACCAGATGCTTTCAAATACTGATTCATCAGGTTTTTATTTTGTAAATGATATTGGCATTTTTTTTAAACTTAACACTTAAACACTGCCATGAAATGATCACCAATGCCATCACACGGTGACATCAACAGAGCAGCAATTGCACTGGCTGTTTATTTTGTTGATAAATGCCCTAGTTAGCTTGTGTATTAGACTGTAAAGGACACGTTATGTTTTTTTTTTTGGGCTTATTAAACAAAATTGGGCATATGCTATAAATAATTACACTGTACCTTTGAGGGTAGTACAGTAAAACAAAACAGCCTGAGTGCTCTTGATTTCTTCACACCATCAGGCAATGTCTTGGTGGGATAAGATTAAAACATAAAATCTGTTTTGTTGACAAAGTTAAAACCTGATGAAACAGTATTTAAATGTAGCTGGTGAAGTAGGAAAGGGCAACTGCAGGAATAGGCAGAGCACACTCTGATCTTTGGTGCTATGTTTTAATATTGTTTATGTTTGCTTATTAAGTATCTTGCTTGGGTGTCCCTTAGAAAATATATTTATTTTGCTTTTAATTACATTTACAGACACTCACAAAACTATGATAATCTCTTATTCTGTGTCTGCTATAAATTGTTGGGTTTTAAGGAAGGAGGTTGCATATAAAACTAAAAGGCTGCCCACAGAATGCCTTAACAGAGTACAGTGTTATATCAATACAACAGATCACTAGAGGGTCAATTTGCATACTGGCTGTAATCAGACCCTGACAAGAATGATGTCAGCAACACTCCATACCCTCTAAGAGCCAGTCAGGGAAGTCTGAGGCTTAGAGGCAAATGTAGACAGAATAAAAACCCATAAAAAGGTAATGAAAACCTGATTAATTTTTGTAAAATGCTACAAGACATACTCAATTTCACAGGCTAAAGTATATCGCAGCAGATAAGTCGAGGAAAAAAATGCTGCAACTGATCTTCAACGTCTTATGGAGCTAGTTTCAAAACATGTTAGAAATTAAAAATTAACCAGATTTTTTTGTAATTAAAAATAATAACACAAATTCTATGTTTCCCATAATTTTTGTAAAGTGAATTGGTGCATGATGGGAAAATAATTACACAGGGTGCCAGCTTATGTAGTTGTATAACCCCCACACACACACACACACAGTTGACATGACTTCAGACTTTTTTGTAATGTCTGAGGGAACTGCTGGAAAGTAGTAGAAAGACAGAAGAAACAACTGCCATGAATGCTGCAGATTGTGGCAGATTGTTGGTTGGAAGGGGTAGTGGGTGAGTGGGCAGCCTGGGTGACTGCAGTTGGCGGCAGGATTGTTGGCTCAGACGGGACCTAGAGGTAAACCTGTGAGCTTTTAAAGATTTTCAATTTTTTCTCATAACTGCAGGGCTTAACCCCCAGATGCCCAAGTTAAGGGGGGTCTGCTCCCATAGACCCTCACTGGGGGCTTTGCATCTTGATCCTTGGACCCCACTAAATATTTTACAAACCCAGCTTCTATGGTCCTCTCTTTTAATCGCCACCATCCTTATAGCATCCTCCTGATGACTGGGGCACTACATGGCTTGCCCCACCCATTTTGGCTGCATACCAGCCATATCTTGGCCAAATGAAACCCCATGGTTGAATGCGATACCCCTTCATCCTACTTTTTAACCATAAATTGCATCACCTGTTCATCTGTTATTGGCCCACTTACCTCCATTCCAGCCCTTTCTCAAAAATCTTGGAATACAGCTAGGCTCTTACCATGCAATCCCCCATAACTGGGGTGGTACTTCTATTTTCTCATCTGTTGCCACTGGCACTAGATGCCTGAACCAGTCAAACTGGAGACAGGAAATGCTGTCAGCTACCAAATTCTTGATTCCCTTTATATGTCTAGCCTTAAGTGACACTTTCAGCTGTAATCCCTGTAATATCATCTTTTTTAATACCCTCAGCACCATCTCAGTTGTCACTATCTGCCTATTCAATACATCCACCACCCCTGTGTTATTGCACCAAAATATGACCTTTTTATTCCTCAGCTTCTCCCACCAGAGCTTCATTGCCACCCATATGGGAAAAATTTCCAATAGCGTAATGTCCCTTGTCAACCTCCTCTCTTTCCATTCCGAAGGCCATGCCTTGGATATCCACTGCCCTTTAAAGTATGCTGTCATACCCAGGGCCCCTGAAGCATCTGTGAATAATTCCAGGTCTGTGTTGAACTGCCATTCCTCCTACCAGAAAGTAACCCCATTATACCTTTCCAAAAATCACTCCCAAACTTCCAAATCCTGTCTCACCCCTTTCAATATGTCCATCCAGTGGTGGGGCAGCCAGGGCCCTTTTGTTGCTTTTGCTAGCCTAAGGGTAAAAGCCTGTCTGGGGACTCTGCTTGGCAGGCAAAATTCAGATGCCCAGCAATTGCTGCACCACTGCCAGAGGCACCTGAAACTTCTTCTTTACTGTCCCTATCAGATCTTTTAGATTTCCCACCTTGTCCTTTGGTAACCGGAAGGACCCTGCTTCTGTGTTTAATTCTGTCCCCAGGAATTCTAAGTTTTGAGGTGGTCCTTCCATCTTTTCTCCTGCTAGGGGGACCCCATGTCTTTCACACATCTCCTGGAAGTCCCTTAGCATATTCACATTCCCTTGACCCCTGGCCTATTAATAAAAAAGTCACCCAAGTAATGTACAGTACCACTGACTTGTGCCCATACTGCTCCCCAAATAGCCACTATAACCATGTGCTAAATGTCTCAAAAGCTGTGCATGCCACCAAACAACCCATGAGCATTGCCTTCTCAAAATAATACTGATCCTGGAACTTATACTCCAACATTTCCCAATCCTCTGCCCTTACAAGTAGCAACCAGAATGCTGCCTCATTATCTGTCTTTGCTAACCACACCCCATCTACCACCCTGATCATTTTGACCGCATTGTGCAATGTTGCGTATGATACCATCTGTTGCTCTTCCCCTATGAAATCATTAACTTATTCCCCTTCTGGATACGATGGATGATGTATCAATCTGTGTTCCCCCTTCTGCTTCTTAGGCACTAACCCTGAGGATGTCACCCGGAGCATCTGAAATGGAGGTTCTACAAATGGGCCCTCCACCCTTCCTGCCCTTATCCCTTTCTGTGTATTCCTCACCACTAAGTTCTCCTCCTTTCCCTGTACTGACTAGAGATTCTTAGCCCTGATTTCCTTGTGCTGGCCTTCATACTACAGATTAAACCCTTCCTGCAATGTCTTCCTTGCCCTTTTTATTTGAGTACCCTTCTACCCATTCCAAGAGTACTTCCACCCTAACCAGCATCTTAGCCATTGCAAATCCCCCTTTTCCAAGTTTCCTTACTGCCCCCTTTTATCTTCCCACGTTGCCTGTTCCGTAACCTCCACTCTACCAAAACCCCTGCCATTCCTTTTCTGCTCAATCCCCACTCCCCTAGCCCCCTCCCCAAAGGGCTACCCCCCAACTTTTGACCTCCAAACTCCCCCCTATCCTGCATAGTAACAATGGGAGGGCTCTGCCACACTTGGGGCAGACATACAGATATCTGTAGCCTGCCCAAGTGCACTGCACTCTAGTGTAACCCTAATACAGCTTTTGTTGACTGCCTGCTTCAAACTTCCTGCCCTCACTCCTAAATCCTCTCTGCACCATCATTGTTGCATAGCATATGTCAATGTGCCTGGTATCCAACCTTACATCCCCATGAGAAGCCATTCTCTGCCAAAGTTGTTCATCATACAACAGCCATCCTTGCCCTGCCTGCATTTTATGGGCAATATGTACAATTTCAGAATATGCTAACAATGGAATGGCAAAATCAAGCTGTTTTTGCAAGAGGGTGGGGCTGGAGTATGTAAAATCTTTAACCCTTACTGTGCCGTGGACTGATATATCAGTCCAGAATTCCTATACTTTCTAATTCTATCAGCAGCCTAAGGGTTAATCCAAGTCTCTATTGTCTTCCCTTTATAAGATTTCTCCTCCTGTACCTTCCCCAATAAAACTAGTGCTGCTGCAATTTTCATCTTTCCTAGCTTCTCTTTCTCTTCATATTTCTTCACCGTTTCCTTGTCTCCCAGGGCAAGGATATCCACATATTCCTTCTTCCATATCTTATCTTTCAGTGACTTTGGAATATGGTCCCCTACCATAACTCCCATTGTCACATTTTCAGTGATTGGGGTGTTGTCCCCCAATTGTTCCTTCCTCTAGCCCCTCCCCATCAATGCCCTTAAGTTCATTCAGCACCTGTTCTATCTGATCCATACAATTATCCCCAGTTTCTCAGTTACCCCCTTCATGAACTCCTGCAGGTTTCCTGCTCTGAAAAAATCAATAATATCTGTCTTATGCCTTTTCTCTTTGGATACTTTATTATTGTGACTTCCAGTGTCACATTTTCAATGATCAGGTTGTTGTCCCCCCCCCCACCATTTTTTCTGGCCCCTTGCCTTCAACGCCCTTAATTTCTTTTAGTAATTGTTCTATCCATTCCATACCATTATCCACCAGTTCCTCAATTACCCCCTCCATGAATTCCCATAGGTTATGAACATATGAATCTGCCAGTAGATACAGGCCACATAGTCTATCAAGTCTGCTTGAGTGCGCAGCTAGCAATCCATTATACTGCAGATGCCCCCTCCTCTCCCCCTCTCACAGTGACCCTCCCTCTCACATTGTCCGATCCCCTTTTAAAAGTCCCCACCATCCTACAGTATACCACCTCCTCAGGCAGTGCATTCCACAAAGACACCACCCTTTCTGTGAAAAATTGTCTCCTCATTTCTCTATTGAATCTTCCACCCTCCAATAACAGACCATGCCCCCTTGTGTCCCTCCCCTTCCTTTTAAAATCCCCTCCATTCCAGTTTTGTCTATGCCCTTCATGTATTTAAAGGTCTCAGTCATATCACCTATATCCATCCTCTCCTCCAGGAAGTACATGTTAAGCTCCCTCAGCCTCCTCTCATAGGGTTTGTCCTCCAATGCCAGGATCATCTTTGTTGCTCTGTGCTGGACTCCCTTCAGTAATCTGACATCTTTCTTTAAGTATGGGCACCAGTACTGCATGCAGTACTCCAGGTGTGGCCTCACCAATGACCTATATAGAGGCAGGATCACCTCCTTTCTCCTGCAGGTGATTCCTCTGGCAATACACCCCAGTATCTTGTTGCCTTTAGCTCCTGCTTTCCTGAACTGTGCCGAGTGGTTCATCTGCCCTGTTATTATCACCCCAAGATCCTTCTCTTCCTTAGTAGTGACTAGCTGTACCCCTCCCAAATGATAACACCTCCTTGTGTTCCTTGCTCCGAAGTGCATGACTTTGCATTTCTTAGCATTGAACCCCAACTGCCAAGTGTCTGACCAGATCATCTTGCAACCCCTGCCACCCATCTGTGTCATCCACCACTGCTCCTATTTTGGTGTCATCTGCAAAAAGACTAATGTTGTTCTTAATGCCGTTATCCTTCTTCCATATCTTAACTTTAAGTGACTTTATCTTTTCGTGTACAATTTCTGCTATATGCTCAGGACCTCCTTGTGAATGAGCCTTCTCAATGGAATATTCCTGCAATAAACTTGAAACTTGAGCTTATATTGAACTTGAGATATCTACTATGAGGATGCCAAACAACACTGGTCCCAGTACTGAGCCCTGTGGTACCCCACTTGTTACAGTCCTTGGAGCTGAGAGTTCCACCCACCACCACTCTCTGTTGCCTCCCTTGCAGCCAGTTCCTGATAACAGTTCACCATTTGTGTCCCTGCCCCCGCTACCCCAACTTACCAACCATCATCCCATGTGGCACTGAATCTAATGCCTTGCTGAAGTCCAGATACAGAACATCCACTGCATGGCCCCAGTCCACTTCCCTAGTCACCCAGTCATAACAGTCAACCAATTTGTTCTGGCAGCATTTGCCAGAGAGGAACCCATGTTGCTTTCTGTCATGGAGTCCACTACCTTCCAGAAAGGTTACCAACCTCTCCTTAAGGATTATCTCCATTAACCTTTCCATAATGGATGTGAGGCTTACTGGTCTATAGTTGCCAGGCTAATCCTTGGGACCGCTTTTGTGGAGGGGCACCAGATGAGCCATCCTCCAGTCCTTGGGTACACACCCTGTGTCCAGGGAGGTATTGAACAAGTCTGCCAATGGCTTTGACAGGACCTCCACCAGTTCCTTCAGTACCCAGGGGTGTATGCCATCCGGTCCTGGTGCCTTATCAACCCTTAGTGCCCTTAAACCTTCTAGTACCCTGCCTGTTGTGATTTCCCCATCCATTGTCCCCTCCCACACATGCTTACCTTCCCCAACCCCTGAGGCAGCAACCTGTCCTTCTTCTTAGTATATACAGAACAGAAGTATTCATTAAGTGCTTCTGCCTGCTCTGCCCCTTTCTCCACCCACCCCCAACCTTCCTGATCCTCATTATTTGATCTTTGCAGAGCCTTCTCTCCTTTATGTACTGAAAGAAGTCCTTTTCCTCATCCTTGATGCCCTGTGTCAGCCTAAGATCTCTGGATGCCTTGGCTATCCTACTGCTGTGGTCACCTCTTTTGATTTCTTCAGGTACTCTTCCCTATCCTCCCCCTGCACGGATCTCTTGAATGCCCTGAAGGCTGCCCTTTTTGCCCTCACCTTTCCCAAGACCTCCCTGCTAAACCAACTAGGTGGCTTGGCCCTAGCATTTTTGCTTTGAGTTTTGGTACAGGATCTAGTGGCCTCCACGAACCGTAACTTGACGACTTCCCATTTCCAGTTAGCATCCATGTGTGAGTGGATTACAGCCAGGTGCTTGGTCACTATTCCCCCCATCTTCATAAAGTCAGCCCTTTTGAAGTCCAACACCCTGGTCTCCATCCACACAGCCTCCTTGACCATACTGAGTGAGAACCACACTGTGTGGTAGTCACTTCCAGCCAGTGGATCCTCCACCCCCAGCTCCATGACAAACTCCCCATTAGCCAGCACAAGGTCCAGAGTGTTACCCAACCTGATTGGCTCATTAACCATCTGTACCAGGAAACTGTCCTTGAAGGCCTCCAGGAGGACCTGCTCACTTGTACACAAGGTGGCTAGGGTGCTCCAGTCAACCCCTGGTAGATTGAAGTCCCTGACAATCATGGTGTTACTCTGCCCACTGATCCTTCTTACCTGCTCTGCTAGTTCTCTGTCCAAGTCCTCTGCCTGAGACGGTGGACTATACACCACCCCCATGCTAAGTGTCCTGTTTTTGGAATCTTGGAATTGTATCCATAATGCCTCTGTCCGTCTCTCCTCCCCCTCTTCCCTGGCACACCTTATTCCCTCCATCACATAAATCACCACCCCACCTCCTTTCCCTGTGTCCCTATCCTTGCGGTATATCCTGTACACTGGGGTTACCAGGTCCTAGACCTGGTACTGGGTGGCCCATGTTTCAGTGATGGCAGCTATGTCCACTTCCCCCTCTGCCATGAGAGTCTGCATCTCAGCCACTTTATTCCCCAGGCTCCTTGTGCTCAAGGAGACTACCCTCCAATATGTGCCCTTCTCTTCCTTCCCCTTTCAAACACCATTATTATCCACTCCATATGAACTCTCCCTAATTCTATCCCTCCTGGTATGGAGGGGTAACCATGTATGATTCCCCTTTCTGGAGACCCTGCTTGCCTTCTGCCCACTTGCCTCCCCCCACACCTAATTTAAATCCACCCTGGCTGCTATGTATTCCCACAGCATCCATTTTAATATCCCTTGGCCCTTCTTGCTCAAATATAACCTGTCCTTGGCAAAAAGGGTGCTGTTTTCCCAAGTCTTACCCCATCCCCCCAGCAGCCCATACATTTTTGTCTGACTCCAGGCTCCCAGCCAAGTGCTAAACTCCTCTATTCTCGTTTTTCTTGCAACAAGCTCCCTGTTTCCTCACACCACTTTCACAGCTCCACGAACCTCTCTTGTACCTCTTTGACTGGTTTACTTTCCAAATCATTTGTGCCCAAGTGCACCACAACACGTGGTTTCTCCCTACCCCTCTTTGCATACTTTAGAATAAACTGTCCTACCCTATCTGCTGTCACTCCTGGCATGCACTCCACCCATATGCGACTATGCCTTTCTCCCTTTTACATCCCAATCTGACCCCTCTCAGAATTGAGTTTCCTAGAACTAAGACCCAATCCCAGTTATCCTGTTCTAGCCCCAGCATTTACCCATTTTCCTGTCTCCATTTCTGAATTGTTACCCCATCATGCATATCGCTGATGCCTTCTGCAACACCCGCCTCCTCTCCAGCCACTTCCCTCATCCTGACTCCCCCCACTGCATCTCTTAGCCAATTTGACTGCTCCCCTCCAATGCACTCTTTGCTGGTCAGCCCAGTGGTGCTGAAGGCTGAGGCGCTGGTCACCTGCACCTTGCGCCACACCGGTGACCAGTGTTTGGGAGCAAGCACGGGTCACCCGGGATTGGCAGGGGAGGAGAGGGATCGAGCATCTGATGAACTGCTCTCCCTCTCTGGGGTGGGGGGTTCAAGACAGTCAGCACCCAACTGCCTTCTGGTGGAGGTTGGGGGATAGGGACGCACGCTGTACATTGGGGAGGAGTCGGGGGCAGATGCCAGGAAAGGAGAACGTGCAGACGCGTGCGCACTCCCAGCCACCGGTGTCATTGCATGCCCACTGACTCAGGGGAAGAAAAAGAGAAAAACAGGGCTTCCTTGTCAGGCAGCTCGATGGCCATCCTATGGTGTGCTGGCTCAAGACTTGGCAATCTTGATCTGGACAGTAGGTGAGTTCGGGGGCTCCCCATAACCCCACTGTGGGGGTAAGTCACAGGGAATAACTGGCAGGGTTCTAGGGGTGAGATGCACACAGACAGTGGCAAAAGACCCAGAGGTTGCCTGGAAGGGGAGCAGACCAGGTAAGTAGAAGAAATCAGAAGCAAAAAAAAATAAATGCATTCTTTGCTTTAGCACGCTCTTTTACATCACCAGTTAGACCCTGCTTCACTTCTCCAGCTTCCACTTTTGCCCCCTTGCTGTCCTTTTTATCCATTTCCCTCCTCCCACTTCCCCTCAAATCCCTGTCCCCCCATCTGCCATACTGCTGCCCTCTTGGTTGTCATCCCCCCCTTCCTCCTGCCCCATCCACGAGTTCTCTGCCCTGGAAAAATCAATAACATTTGTCTTATGCCTTTTTTTCTTTGGATCCTTTGATGCTTTTCCCTGGCCCTCCTCCATTTCCTCAGGTTTCCATTTCAGGCGCCTTCCGTTTCCCCTGGGACATTTTCTGGGATCCATCCAGCCTTAGTGCAGTCTCCATCATGGTGTGCATCTGGTGCATCATTTTCATCACCTGCTGCATGAACTGTCCACTGGTACAGTACTTGCCCCAGCTGTGTTGCTGCCCTCTCCTCATGTTGCTATCTTGAACTCACAAAGAATACCAAGTTAGGTTCCCTTTTCTCCTTTTTTTATATTATAAAAATTGTTATATTGTTAATACTGGCATGCTGCCCTGCCTGTTGATGCCCCCTATGCCCACTGGCATCCCATAATCCTGGTCAGGAGCACCACCTGACCTCTTCCATAGACCATCTTGCCACTACATATCTGTTGTACTATTTTGTTTGTTTGTTTTGCTGTGTCTACCTTCTTTGTCCATGCAATTCTTGTGTAAACCCACTCCTTAACGGTATCCATCTTTTAATATATTACCAAATACTGCACCAAAATCTGGTCGATAGAAGATCATGTACACAAATGCCCACAGTCTGGGAAACACAATCCCAGACCCGGAGGCAACAATGACTGAGGCTAAACTGGACATAGAAGCCATTAGGGAGACATGGTTCACCCATAACCACATTTGGGAGACTTCAGTACCCAGCTATGTACTGTTCCGAAGAGACCAAGGTGAAAAAAGGGGGGGGGAGTGGCCCTTTATGTCAATGAAAATATCAAAGCTGCAGAAATTCAGAATGCACATAAGGAGCCAGAAGAACTGTGGGCCACTCTAGAAACAGGAAATGGGACAGCCATTCGAACTGGGGTTGTCTACAGGACTCTAGACCAGGGGGAGGACATAGGTACATTACTGTTAGGAGATATACAAAACATGACAGCTAAAGGGGAGGTGCTGATAATGGGAGACTTCAACATGCCAGATACAGATTGGTCAATACCAGCAGGAACGTCTGCCAGAACTAGGCACATAGAGGATTCCCTGCAGAGGGAGCACCTCAACGAATTGGTACAATAACCCACAAGAGGCAAGGCTATCCTGGATCTAGTACTGACTAATGGGCAAAGGATCACAGATTTCCAGGTAGAAGGTCACCTGGGGGCCAGTGACCATCACATGGTATGGTTCAGTTTGGCCACTAGAACTAAATCATCCCATTCCAAGACAAAAATATGGGACTTCAGAGGCGCTGACTTTGATAAGATGGCCAACAGAGTTAATTTAGCCCTAGCAAGAAGAAATACAGGTAAGGGGGTACAGACAAAGTGGGCAAGCAATAAGGATGCAATACTTGAAGCAATATCCCACTGTGTTAGGGAGAAAAGCAAGAGCAACAGAAGGAGGAAACCACTTTGGTTCTCAAAAAAAGTAGCAGAAAAGGTCAGCCAAAAGTTTGGCCTTCAGGAAATATAAAGGAATACAGTGGGATGAAGATAGTGAGGCATACCAAACTTCCATAAGGGAAGCAGAGAAGGCAGTAAGGCAGGAAAAGGCCCAAACCAAGGAAACACTAGCACGAACAGTAAAAGATGGAGACAAAATTTTCTATAAATACATTAGTGAAAGGAGAAAATCCAGAGGGGGTATTGCTAAGGTCAAAAGGGATAAGGGGGAGTGTGTGGCCGAAGACCAAGGAAAAGCATCAATCCTAAATAGATACTTCTGCTCAGTATTTACTGAGGAGAAGGTAGGGCAGGGCCCACAGCTCAGCACCATGGACACAGGGGAGGGAGGTGTGCACAAGTCCCTTCACAAAAGAAAGGGTCCTACAAGAGCTCGCTAAGCTCAAGGTGGACAAGGCAATGGGACCTGATGGCATACATCCCAGGGTACTAAAGGAGCGAAGGTTGGAACTAGCAGAGCCATTAGCAGAACTGTTTAGTGAGTCTCTGAGCACATGAGAGGTCCCAGAAGACTGGAGAAGGGCTAATGTGATCCAGCTCCACAAGAGTGGCAGCAGGGAGGAAGCAGGGAATTACACATCAGTCAGTCTTACCTCAGTAGTGGACAAGATTATGGAAGCACTCCTTATGGAAAGGATAGTGCAACACCTGGAATCCATAACAGCACAGGATCCAAGACAATATGGGTTTACAACAGGAAGGACCTGTCAAACTAATCTCATAGATTTCTTTGACTGGGTGTATGGGACAGAGTGGTGGACCAAGGGGGTGCAGTTGATGTTGCCTACCTTTACTCCAGCAAAGCTTTCAATACTGTTCCACATAGAAGATTGATTAACAAGCTGTGTAGGCTTGGGGTGGGTTAGAAGTTGGTCAGCTGGGTGGCAAACTGGTTGGTGGGC
Source organism: Neoceratodus forsteri (assembly GCA_016271365.2). Taxonomy (NCBI): domain Eukaryota; kingdom Metazoa; phylum Chordata; order Ceratodontiformes; family Ceratodontidae; genus Neoceratodus; species Neoceratodus forsteri. The sequence goes on along the minus strand of CM057451.1, from coordinate 1,056,230,946 downwards.
AGAAAACAGAGAGTGGTGTTAAATGGTATACAGTCAGAAGGGATTCAAGTCATAAGTTGGGTACCTCAGGGATCATTTCTGGGGCCAGTCCTCTTTAATATCTTTATCAGTGACATTGCAGATGGACTGGAGGTTAAGGTGTGCCTGTCTGCAGATGAGACTGAGATCTGCAACAGAGTAGATGATCCAGATGGGGTGGGCAGAATGAGAAAATATCTGGAAAAACTGGCAAAATGGTCTGAAGAGTGGCAACTGGGATTTAATGCAAAGAAGTGCAAGAACATGTACATAGGGAAGAGACACCCTGAAGCTACCTTTAGGTTGGGAGGAAAGTTGCTGGCAATCACCAGGAAAGAAAGGGACTGGGGCACCACCATCATCACAGATGACCTGAAATCATCCAAGCAGACCACTATAGCAATAGGTAAGGCTAGAGGGATGTTGGGGTGTATTAGTAAGGATATCACAAGTTAAATGAGGGAGGTAATAATTCCTCTTTACAAAACACTGAATAGGACCCATCTGGAGAACTGTGTGCAGTACTGGAGGCCACACCTGCACAAGGACATTAAAAAAATGGAGGCAGTCCAGAGTGGGGCACCCAAAGTGGTGCAGGGACTGCATCAGAAAACATATGAGGACAGATTAATGGAGCTCAATATGTATACTGTAGAGCAAAGGAGGGAGAGAGGTGATATGACCAAAACATTCAATTATCTTAAGGGCATTAACGAGGTAAAAGAGTCTAACATGTTTCAATATAAGAAAAATAGCAGGACAAGAGTACACAGCATGAGATTAGAGGGAGGCCAATTAAGGGGTAATGTGAAGAAGTTCTATTTCACAGAAAGGGTGGTGGATGCATGGAACAGCCTACCTCAGGAAGTGGTGGATATGAATACAGTGCAGGGCTTCAAACAAGCATGGGATAGGCATTAGGAAGCAATACAGATAAGTATGAATAAATAGGTCATTGACAAAGTAGAGGCCTATGTCACATTCATAAGGTAGAAAAAATGGGCAGACTGAATGGGCCTTGTGGTCCTTATCTGCCATCAAATTCTATGTTTCTAAGAGAGAATATGGACCCTTTCAGTATACTATAAATACATGTGGGCTGTTGACCAATGTCCTGCAATTGAGTCTCTTTCACTATCCTGAAAAAGTACGAGTATGCAAAGTGCTACTGTAGTTCTTTATTAGAATGTTCTTCAGTCTGTTAATATTTTCTGTTGTCATTTTCCTTCCAGTATCAAATGTGTTCCCGGTATGCTATATGTAACATAAAAGTGAGCTTCTCATCCCCTGTCTACCCTCTTTCTCGCATATGCACTGCAGTGCCCAAAATGGTGGTCGGCCTCTTCTGTGCATGTGCCATCCATTTCCCCCTGCACCTATGGGCTGGCCTACCATCCTACCCAACATTGTGACCCCAGTATTGTGCATGCGAAGCATTCCAGATCATGTGGTCCCCAACCTGTGGTGTTCAAATGCCACTCCACCACCCATTCCTGCGAATTCCTGAATCTGTTGACCCCAGGGTCCATCAGAAAACATTTTATATGGGTGCCCCATGAATTTTATGACTTACCCCCCAAACACTGTGAAGCATTTACATTGGCTGCAGTACGTGTTTACGAATTAATAATTAAGTTTATCAACAATCTTGCTGGAATAATAAACACACCAGCAATTAGTGTCTGGGGAGTGAGATCTGGGTTTTGGTAATCCAAAGATTTAACCATCCTCCATTAAGCCCTTCACTTTGTGCTACTGATACAACATAATTGCCCCTTAAAGAAATCCTCCAAAGTTTGTCCAGTGTAACCTGACCATGCGGTTGGTCTTCTTTTCCCCCACCCCGCGGTCCCCTTGGTTTCTGCCATACACACTGTACCCTCGGTTCTCTGTTGACCACCATCTAGTGATCCCTTGCTACTACATTTGCCCTGCATGTTTCCCAATTGCATCACTTCAGTACCTGCTTTCTCTGAATCTGGGCCACGTTGCTGCCTTTTGCCTCTGTACTCAGTGGATTTGGTGCCACACTCACTACCTACATTAAATTCAGGCACTGGCTGCCCAATGACCTGTCTACCTCCATTTCTTCTGGTGGCTGCAAATGAACTCTGTACAATAACACTGCCCTTCTATAATACAGGATCACCTTTCTCATCCTGCTGTATCGCTATGATAACTAATCATAAATCTAGTTTGTTTCAACATTATTTCCCTTTCTTCCACCTTATAATTCTTCCACCATCATACTCACAATCCCCTGCGAAGACAGACCAGACCTCTTTTCCTGGCGTCTTGTTCTGTTCCCTTGTCCCTCTGGTCTGTGTCCTTTAATAAAAGAAAACGTTGTTTCTTACTTTCTCTCAGGTCTCCAAGCTCCTACAAAATACTTGCCAACTAACTGTGATAGAGTACCAATGACAACCAACAACCAGCCAGCTCTCTAGCAATTGAAGAAGGGAGATTTCAGCTTGGCTCATTCTTAAATAGCCTCCCACCGGAATGCTCCCCTTTCTAGTCTCGCCAATCAGTCCTACTGTACCTTCCCTAATTCATTCCTTTTCTGTTCCAGACTTCTTCCCACAAGTCCCTGTTGACCTACTTCCCATAGTACCTCATCCTTGCTTAGCCTTTCCCCCCTCCCCCTGTATTACCTGACCACCTCTGCAATTTTGGTTGAGCAACCCCTGAGAATAGGGCCTACTCTTTGAGTTAGCAAGCCACCTTAGATCAAAAGACTTCTGCTACCAACACCAACTTGTTCTCACAGGGGCAGCAGATTTGAAAGAAAACATAATCTCATTTTCTACTTACCTCCCGCATGATTTATAATATTTTACAATGAAAATAGATAATAAAATTATAAAAGAAAGCTCATTTTTTGGGTGTTATATCTGTCATATACCACATATATGCTAGAGATACATATGTACTATTGTGACAAGCTGGCCTATGGGAGATGGAGAGGCAACACGCTGGGTTTAAAGTTCACAGAAGAAAATGTACTTTTATTGCTTCAAATGTAAGTTGGTACATACGAACATACAAAGAAGCCAGCAGAAGAAGGCCATTTGGTCTATCAAGTCTGCTCATATTGCAGGGTCCACAGCTTGAGCTAATGTCTTTTCCCTCCCTCCCCACTCCTCCCATCCTCCCTACCCATGATTCTTACCTTGCCCCTATGCCTATCACAGCCTCTCTTAAAGCTGCCCACCGTATTCAACGAGATGACCTCTTCTGTCAGCGCATTCCAAGTGTCCACCACCCTATCTGTGAAGAAGTGCTTCCTGACCTCCCTCCTAAACCTTCCACCCTCCATCTTAAGACTGTGCCCCCTTGTGATATGGTTGCCACCTAGCTTAAAGAGACTCTCTTTATCAACTTTATTTATCCCTTTCAAGTACTTGAATGTCCCAATCATGTCCCCTCTCTCCCTCTCCTGTCTTCCAGGGAGTACATGTTCTGTGCCCTCAGCCTCTCCTCATAAGCCTTGCCCTGCTGACCTGCTATCATCTTTGTAGCCCTCCTCTGTACCTTCTACAGCAGGTTAATGTCCTTTTTGAGGTGTGGGATCCAGTACTGCACTCCATACTCTAGATGCAGCCTTACTAGTGACCTGTACAAGGGCAGTATATCCTCCTCTCTCCTACTACTGATCCCCCTAGCTATGCATCCCAGCATCTTGTTTGCCTTTGCTGCTGCTTTCTTGCACTGTGTGGAGTGCTTCAGGTCACTAGTGAACATCACTGCCAGGTCCTTCTCCTCCTCTGATGCAGATACTCGGACTCCACCCAGGTAATACTCTGTCCTGGGATTCTTGGCTCCAATATGCATAACTTTGCATTTCTTGGCATTGAAGCTAAGTTGTCAGATCCTGGGCCACTTCCCCACCTTTGCCAGATCTTTCTGTAGGTCCCTTATCCCTTCAGCTGTGTCCGCTCTCCCACAGAGCTTGGTGTCATCTATGAATAAGCACATTTTCCCTTTAATGCCATCCCCAATGTCATTGATGAAAACATTGAACAACACTGGCTCCAGCACAGAGCCCTGTGGGACCCCACTGATTACTTCTCTGGTGCCAGATAACTCACCCCACCACCACCCTTTGGGTTCTGTCCCTCAGCCAGTTTTCCACACATCTGACCATCCTTTCCCCAACTCCAAGATCCACCAACTTCCTAATCAACATTTTGTGGGGTACAGAGTCAAAGGCCTTGCTGAAATCAAGATAGAGGAGATCTACCACTTGGCCCCTGTCTGCTGTCTTAGTGACACAGTTAAAGAAGTCAATCAGATTTGTTTGACATGATCTTCCTCCCATTAACCCATGCTGCCTCTCATCCTGGAGACCATATTCCTCTAGATATTCTACCAACCTTTTCTTTAGTATGGTCTCTATCAGCTAACCCACAATGGAGGTCAGACTGACTGGTCTGTAATTGCCTGGATCATCCTTGGGTCCACTTTTGTGAAGGGGCACTACATGTGCTGTTCTCCAATCCTGTGGTACCACGTCTGATTCTAGTGAACTATTAAATAAGTCTGCTAGTGGCCCTGCAAGCTCCTCAACAAGTTCCTTTAGTACCCCTGGATGTACTTTGTCCGGTCCTGGTGATTTGTTGCTCCAGAAAAGCATAATCAGTCATTTCAACTTCTCCAGCCTGGTCAGGTAACATAAAGGTTAACACAAAACAGTTCTGTCAGGCTGACTTGACAAAGGAATCTTTGAACCACCTATGTGGGCCAGCAGTTTGTTCAATATACATTCTAAAACAAAACAAATGGTTTGTGGGCCAGCAGTCTGTTCAATGTATAGTCTAAACAAAACAAACAGTTTGTGGGCCAGCAGTTTTGAATGCACAGTCTCAAATAAAACAGAGACAATTTTCCCAATTTGCCTTATTTGTGGTCTGTTATCAGCAGTACATTCCACTCACTGTTTTTGGCCCAGTTGGCTAGACTGATCCTTCACCTCAGGACTCTCTGCTCTAGAACTGGTCTGTTTCTCAGCAGCAGGTTTCAAGTTTTTCCAAAGGCTCTCTCCAATACTTAATCATTCTCCTTGGCTTTCTGCTCTGGTTCCTGTGTCACACTCCACTCTCCATCTTGCAGGGTTCTCTGCATAGTAGTCTTTGCTGCCTGCAACAGTTTCCAGCTTCTAACTAACTCCTTGATGGATTTTCTCTGCCTTTCAGCAATCCCTTTAATTAGCCACACCTGGGGAGGCACCCCCCCTCCTTGCCTGTTCATGTTGCATTCCCTGCATTTCCTCAGCCTCAAACAAGAGGTTAACCTCTTGCTCCCCAGTGTAGTGTTTACACTGTCACATACCTCCCCCCTTTGTGCGAAGGCACAGTTGGTCGGCTCCTGACCATTCTCCTCCCAGGACAGGAAGTCCACATTTCCATTCTGGGTCCCAGCCCAGTGGCGCACTGTAAAGGAAAATGGCTGGTGGGCCAAGTACCACCTGATGATGTGGGGGTTTTCATCCTTCATCACCTGTAACCACCTCAGAGGGGCATGATCTGTGGCCAGGATAAACTGCTAGCCATGCAGGTAGTAGCGAAGGGCATCCACAGCCCACTTGACTGCGAGACACTCTTTTTCTATCACCACATAGTTTTTCTCCCAGGGAAAGAGTTTTCAACTGAGGTAGAGGATAGGATGTTCCTCCCCCTCAAACTATTGGGAGAGCATGGCTCCTAGCTCGACTTCAGAGGCATTCATTTGCAGGATAAAGGTCCTGTTGAAGTCAGGATTGCGTAATACTGGCTCTCTGCATAGTGTCACTTTGAGTTGTGTGAATGTCTGTTCATACTCCTCTCACATTGGACCTTACTAGAGGCAGATTTCTGGGTGAGGTCTGTAAGGGGGCCGGCAAGGGTAGAGAAGTGTGGTATGAACCGGTAATACCCTGCCAATCCTAAGAAGGCCCTCACCTGGGTTTTTGTGGTGGGTACTGGACACTCGGCTACTGCTTGGACCTTACTGACCAAGGGTCTCACCTGTCCATTGCTATACAGTACCCTAAGCACTTTGTTTCAGCTTTGGCCAAAGCACACCTCGCTGGATTGGCCATCAGCCCTGCTTCTTGTAAGGACTATAGTACAGCTGCCACCTTGGATACATGGGACTCTCAATCAGTGCTGTGGATCACCCTGTCATCTAGGTAAACAGCTGCATAGTAGACATGGGGCCACAGTAAGTGATTCATGAGCCTTTCAAAGGTTGCAGGTGCCTCATGTAAGCTGAAAGGCATGGTACGGAACTGGTATAACCCAAAGGGGGTGCAAATGCTGTCTTTTCCCAAGACTCTGAGGTCAAAGGGATTTGCCAGTACCCTTTCATTAGGTCCAAAGTCATGATGTACTTGGCTTCCCCCTAGTCTATCCAACAGTTCATCTACCCAGGGCATGGGGTAAGCATCGAACTCCGAGATGGCATTGACCCTGCAAAAATCAATTCAGAGGTGGGTAGCCCCACCTTCTTTTGGTACTAACACTATGAGGCTACACCAATCACTGCTGGAGTCCTCAATCACCCCCAACTCTAGCATGTCCTGTAACTCCTTCTTAACAGTGTCTCGTATGGCTTCCAGCAAGCGATACGGTTGCTGCCACACCTTCTCCCCGGCTCTGTTTCTATATGATGAGCTATCATCTATGTTGTCCCTGGGAGGAAGGAGAAAACATCGAAAAACTGGCTTACCAACTCTCCTAGTTGCTGTTTCTGTTTCTGAGACAGCTGTTCTCCCACTGGGACTTGTATCCCTAGCTTCTCATCCAGCACTTGGGGTCCCAGATCCACTATGTCTGGTTCAGGGGGAAATCAATAGGCTATCCCTCTGATTCCAGAATTTCAGTAAATTGACGTGGTAGATCTGGATCTCTTTTCACCTCTCTGGCTGGCAAACTTCATAATCAACTGGGCCCACCCTCCGGGTAACTTCATAAGGCCCCTTCCATTTGGCTAGAAGCTTATTCTAGCTGCTCAGCAACAAGACTAGTACCTGATCCCTTGGTTTACATTCCCTCAACTGGGCTCCCTGATTATAGTAGTACTTTTGTCTTTGTTGAGCCCTCACCAGATTTTCTTTGGCAAATTTCCCCACCCGATCTAATCTTTCCTTCAGTTGCAGGACATATTGCACCACATTTTCAGTCTTGAGGTCAGGTTTATCCCACATCTCCTTTACTACATCAAGAACACCTCATGGGTGGTGTCCATAGAGGAGTTCAAAAGGAACAAACCTTGTAGAAGCTTGAGGGAACTCCCGCATTGCGAACATCAGTAAGGGAAGTAACTTGTCCCAGTCCCTGACCTCAGTGGTTATGAACTTTTGAAGCATCCTTTTAAGGGTTTTGTTGAATCGCTGCACGAGGCCATCAATCTGGGGATGGTAGATCGAGGTCCTTATGGAGATGATTCTCAATAAAGTACAAACTTCCTGAATCAGGCGGGACATGAAGTTAGTTCCCTGGTCAGTCAACATTTCCTTCGGTATTCCCATATGACGAAAGACCTTTAATAGCTTCCTGGCTACAATTTTGGCCAAAATGCTTCATAACGGGATGGCCTTGGGGTACCAGGTAGCATAGTCTGCAATCACCAGAATGTATTGGTACACCCCTGCACTCTTTTCAAGGGGTCCCACTATATCAACCCCAATCTGGTCAAAACGTGCCTCCATAACAGGAAAGGGCTCTAAAGGGGCCCTTGAATTGTTCTTTGGAGCTACTAACCGGTACTCAGGACAAGACACACAATAATCTTGAACATGTTGATAGATGCCTGGCCAAAATAATCATGGCAACAGTCGGGCTAATGTATTCTCTACCCCATAATGCCCTGCCACAGGAATTGAGTGGGCGAGGCAGAGTAATTCCCCCTGAAAGACTTGAGGGACTAGCAATTGATGCCGGGTATCCCCTGTCTGGGCCTCCTTACTCACTTGATACAGGATACCCCCTTGTAACTCAAAATGAGGATAGCGTGCTGCTCAATTCTCATCAACCACTTCCGCTTCTCTGACAGCCAACTGGGTATATACCTGACTGAGTATACCATCGGCCCGTTGTTCTTTGGTAATGTCCGGGCAGTGCTTTAACACATCTTGCTCTGATAAGGATGGCACTCTGGGACTTCAGTTAGGTGGGTAAGAGTTAGGGTCGGGCTGTGGAACTGGACCCACTTTTGCCTTTGCTTCACTTCCCTCCTGTGTACCTGCCTCTTCGGGACCCATTTCCTTTGCTGCCCTACATTCTCACTTAGATTTGTGGGTTCTTGTCTGGGCATTAAAAATCCCTGTGTCTAGGAAAGGAAAAACTTCCCCCAACTGCAGGTGGTAGGCCCCCCTCCCTTCACGACCCTGAGACCAGGTAATTATCAAAAATAAGTCTGCTCTCCATAAGTCATCAAAACATTTGCAATCTCTGCCCAGTAACACCGGGTAGAGTAACCCCAGGGCAATCCCCACCTTTATAGTCTCTGTGTGGCCCCCCAGAGTAAGCGTAACCATAGCACCAGGGTAAGCCTTTACATCCCCATGCACACATCAGATAGGGATGGGGTTCTGGTCCTGCCAGCATTAGGGGTTCACAAGGGCCACCCTGACTAGGCCCTGGCAGCTTCCTTAGTCCACCAGAGCCTCCATCTCTATCCCTTCTACCACAACAGGGATCACAATATCTCATGATTCAGAGTCCCCACCCCCATTGTACAGTGAATACACATCTGTAAACGTGCAGTCTATGAAGGTACAGTCCATGTGGGGGCAGTTCTTTGCAAAGTGACCCTTGTCCACATGAGAAACATGCCCCTATGTCTCAGCTATGGTGTGAGCCTCTGGGTTTAGGCAGCAGGCCCTCGGGAAATGCCTCCCTGGGTTGCTGGGTTGTCATCTTTCCCAGAGTCTAACCTTTATTTAGCCCATAACCCCCCTCCCTACATGCCCAAGTTCCCTTCACATTTCCAGTCAATATTCCTTCAGTCTGGCTAACGGGATGATTCCCTATCTTCCCAGGTGGCCTTGTAAGCTGGATCATGGGTTGGGAGGAAAGTTAAGCATCCAAAACTTGTTCTGAGCTCTCCATAGCCTCTGCTAGCATGGTGATCTTCTGTTTGCAGACCCAGTTCTGAATTCTCGGGGGCAGAATGTTCAGAAATTGTTCCAAGATAATTAACTCAGCCACCTCAGGGCCACTGCATCCTTCGGGTTTTAGCCAGTGCCAACACAGGTCCCGCAATTGTTGTCCCACTGTTCTAGGTCATGCCCCTGCTACACATTTCAAGCTCTGTAACCTCCATCGGTAACTTTCTGCATAGATGCCTAGGTGGTCCAGGATTGCTGCTTTCACCTCTGTGTACTCCTTGGCTGTGGTACTGTCCATAGCTCTATGGGCTGCTTGGGCTTCTCTGGTCAGACAGAGGGCAAGGTGGACAGCCTACTGGGGTCTGGGCCATCCAGTAGCTTCTGCCACTCACTCAAACGTTACCAGGAAGGCCTTGGGATCATCCTCAGACATCATTTTGGTCAGCATGGAATTCATCCTAGGAACCTCTGGTCCCAAGATAGCTGGACGAGCCTCACCAGTAGGATCTTGTTGCGGCTGTTGTACCAGGGACTGCAGGAGCTGATGTTGTTGTTGTCCCAGCTGTATAAGAAACAGCTGTTGTGCCTCCTGTTGTGCTTGTCGGGCCTGTTTTTGTGCCTCCTGCTGCTGCTGAGCCAGCTGAGTGAGAACCCATTGTGGCTGAGCCTGTTGTGCCCATTGCTGTGCCTCTTGTTGGGCTTGCTGTGCTTGTTGTGCCCACTGTTTAGCCTCCTGCTACTGCTGTGCCAGCTGCCTGAAAGCCTGTTGTTGTTGTTCAGTGAAGAACTGCTGCAATTTCTCCATATCCATTTTTCCAGAATGTAACTAGTCCTGCTCACTCCAGCAGAAGTTCAAATCTGACTTCTGACACCATGTGTGACAAGCTGGCCTAAGGTAGATGGAGAGGCAATACGCTGGGTTTAAAGTTCACAGAAGAATATGTACTTTTATTGTGTAACCCCTCACTCCTGCCTTTCTAGCAAAATGACAGGTGGCATGCTGTTGAAGCTGACAGCAGTACCTGGTGGGGACTGTGTTCGGGGAGGATGAGGTTACTCGGCACAGGGGACCTAGGTTTGGCTACTCTGCACAGGGGCACCCAAGTAAATCCAAACACAGGAAGTAATAACTGTAATGTCCAGAAGCAGGAATGGGATTCTTCAGTGTGGTTTTTATTTACATCCAAGCTGAACAAACAAAGCATAGATGGACCCCATGGGGCTACATTCCTGGTAATGCAGATTAGAGACTACAGAACACTTTATCACTATTTCCAGCCCTCAGGCTCTAAACCCATCAGGCACACAGCCCGGACTTGCATGCAGCTTTGGGTACACAGCCCAACTTGTACACTACTTGGGTTTTCCCCACTGGCCTGGCTCCCCCGCCGGCCACTTGATGCGCAGTTCATTTTGGGAATGAACCAATGATCCTGTTATGTCTCCCCAAACCACACTAGAGCCTTTGACTCCTAGAGAGAATTTTCCTTACAATCCCACATCTGGGTACTTCCCTCATCACTGGCCAAGTGTCTGAGGTAAAGTAGAAATCCACAGAGCAAATCTGTAGAGGTGGACCTGGTCACTAAAGATGGGGGATCTCCCACCTCCAGCTCCCACAGCCCATACCCGGCCATTTCTCTGGAAACTAAACAATTCCTTTACTGAAAACTTGCAAATGTAGATTCTTGGGTAGACGTCTGTCACATCTCCTCTACATATCATTTTCATCCCAACAAGCTCTGGACTTGAACCTACTTTTACTTGTTGCTTAGCCCATTACTCTAGGCTTCCCACTATTGTAGTAGTTCAATCCCCACATTGTCAAACAAGTCCCAGGGTGAAAAACATAGGCCCTTTCAGGAAGAGCAGACACTCACCCTCCGGTTGCAGGTGCCCCACAGGCAACTCACAAGTCTTCTTGTTCTCCCAAATAAACTCTGGAACAAACAGGCAGCTTCTCCTTTACAAAAAGAACTAGGAGATTGCCCCAGGAATCTGCAGGGAACGCTTTCCTGCCCCCATCCCCAGAGGGAGGGGGCACTGAGACCGGAAAACAGTGGTCTCCACCACTTCAATTATCTTCTGTGTCTCTCTTTTGGTGGAAACATACACCCTTTTTACCTTAAAAGTAGCCCTCTGTCAGGGCTGAGGCTCCAAGAGCCTTCACTGAGCTTCTGTGCTGCTTACTCAGCAAGCTCTCAACACCAACTCCACACAGAATCTGTTCAAACCTCTGAACGTTCTATTCCAACGCCCTTGCTGCAGATTCCATTGTGGCTCATGCAGCTGCGATAGTTCTGTTGGTGATGTCATCCTTCAGTCTCAGCTGAGACTGAGAACAAAGTGAGACAGTGTGAAACCCATTTAACTGGAGTTTCACAAGCTGCCTTCCCTGCCTACCACTAGGTCTTAATGGGATTCTAGTAACCCCGGGTAACAAGGGGGTTACAATTGCTTCAAATGTAAGTTGTTGCTCCAGAAAAGCATAGTCAGTCATTTCAACTTCTCCACCCTGGTCAGGTAACATAAAGGTTAACACAAAACAGTTCTTTCAGGCTGACTTGACAAAGGAATCTTTGAACCACCTATGTGGGCCAGCAGTTTGTTCAATACACAGTCTTAAGCAAAACAAACAGTTTGTGGGCCAGCAGTTTTGAATGCACAGTCTCAAATAAAACACAGACAGTTTTCCATTTTTGCCTTATTCGTAGGCCATTATCAGCAGTACATTCCACTCACTGTTTTGGGCCCAGCAGGCTAGACTGATCCTTTACCTCAGGACTCTTTGCTCTAGAACTGGATTGTTTCTCAGCAGCAGGTTTCAAGTTTTTCCAAAGGCTCTCTCTAATACTTAATCATTCTCCTTGGCTTTCTGCTCTGGTTCCTGTCTCACATTCCACTCTCCATCTTGCAGGGTTCTCTGCATAGGAGTCTCTGCTCCCTGCAACAGTTTCCAGCTTCTAACTAACTCCTTGCTGGATTCTCTCTGCCTTTCAGCAATCCCTCTAATTGGCAACACCTGGAGAGGCACCCCCCTTGCCTGTTCATGTTGCATTCCCTGCATTTCCTCAGCCTCAAACAAGAGGTTAACCTCTTGTTTCCCAGTGTAGTGTTTACATTGTCACAACCTTCCATATATACTGCATATTTAAATGTGCCTGGAGACCAGATTAAGCTAATTTGCATTCTGTATCATTAAAAAACATGCAGAAACAAAAAGGAAGCTGCCAATCTCAACTTTCTCTCCTCTAAAATAAAACTACTGTTGTTTATAGGACTTTTATTTTCATTGCCAGTATCTCAGGCAGTACAACTCTACTGACCCTAGTGCTGAAGACACTATAGGAGCAGAAATCAGGTTATTAAACGGACACTGTCAACCTTTTTTGCATCATGTTATTTCTAGGTAATAACCTATGTAATAACCCATTTTATGATTGTTTATGTTCTCTAAAATGCATTGATTTTGCTAGTTGTCTGCCTCCTTTTTCAGTAGAACTGAAATGCATGCTAATGGCGTAGTTATACCAAACCCTGTTTTATTTATTTATTTATTTATTGAATTTTGATGACCGGGTAGGTCCCTTTTTCAGGGGCGACCTGGGAATAACAGTACGTGATATTATAGACAGCTGAACATATGCATATACAGGTTATCATGGGTATACAGTATTTGGCTGTTATACACATAGCAGTCGTTACATGGGTTTCATATATCTAGTTGGTAAGTTGTTGTTCATTACATCTTCCATTTGTCATACATATTAGTGAGACAGTACTGTGGATTCATTAGGTGACATAGTTCAAGAGCATTAGGATGGTTCAGAGCGGGGGAGGAAAAAGTTAGTGCTACATTGTTAAGGGGATTAGAGATTTTAGTTTGGTAAGCAGGCTATTATTGTGGTCGTTGTTGTAGTGTCAGGTGCAGTGGCATTGGCATACGCTTGTTGATAGAAGATGGGTCTTGAGTCTTGTGCGGAAGCACGGCACCAATGGGGTTTCTCATACCTCCAAAGGGAGGTTGTTCCACAAGGAAGGGGCAGCATGCAAGAAAGATTTCTGGCCTGCCTTAGTCTTAACCTTGGGGACCTCTAGTAATGTTAGGCCTGAGGACCTAAGGCTGTGCTTGTTTCTTTTTACTGTGAGGAGTTCCCCAAGACTCAGGGAGGTGAGGGGTTAATTATCTTCTTCACCAGGCAGAGTACAGGGTAACTGAGGTGAGCTCCGAAGGATAGCCAGTTAAGCTTTGCTAACACCTCACAGTGGTGGCTCCTAGAGTGGGATAAGCTGGCAAAGCGGGCCATCTTATTGTATAGAGTCTGGAATTTACCGTACTCCAGCTTTGTTATACCCTGAATGACCGGGGCAGCATATATTAGTGTTGGAAGTAGGACACTAGTTGCAATAGAAGTCCTAGCTTCTGGGGTCAACAGTTCCTTGAGCCAATACAATAATCCAAGTTTTATATGGATTACTCTCGTGACTTAGTCCACATGTTGTTTGCACATGAGACCTTGGTTGATGGTAAGGCCGGGGTACTTTGTTGAGGAGACTACTTCCAGCTTTTTGCCCTCCAGGGACGAGAGTTGGAGTAGTTGTGATCTATCTTGTCCAAGGGCTCTTGGTCCGAACAGCATGGCTTTGGTTTTGTTGGTATTAAGAACCATTTTGTTCTTGATGAGCCACCTCTCCATGATGTGAATATCCTTTTGGAGAGATGTGCGTAGGTCATCCAAGTTGTCCGAGGTTTTGTAGATAACAGCATCATCCACATATTTGATTGCATTGCTGCTTCCACAGTGTTTGTGCAGTTCATTTACGAACAGCAAGAACATGATAGCCCCAAGTATAGACCCTTGGAGTACACCATCCTTTAGGGACTGTGGTTTGGAGAGTTTCTCCTGCCACCTGACCCTCTGTGTGCAACCAGAGAGGTAGCTTTCCACCCATTTGAGGTAGTGGGCATCGAGGCCTATGTGGAGGAGTTTTTGGAGGAGTAGTCTGTGATCCACCCGGTCGAAGGCCTTGGAAAGGTCTATAAAAACTGCCCCTGTATTGGATCCAGAGTCTAGGTCTCTGAGTACATCAGAAGAGAATTTGGTTAGAGCAGTGTCTGTCCCGTGTTTGGCTCTAAAGCCATGTTGCAATGGGGACAACAGCATGTGTGCCTCCAGGTATTCCCTAAGTTGGGCATAGTTTCTCCTGTATTTTTGCCATGGTACACAGCAGGGAGATAGGCCTGTAGTTCTCAATTGGTTCTACAGACCCTTCCTTATGAATTGGGACCACATGCGCCTGCTTCCACAGCTCTGGGACAGATCCTTCAAGTAAGGACCTATTGATCCGCCACGTGAGTGGCCGCATGAGTGCCGTGGCTCCATCATTTAGCAATCTAGCTTTGAGTCCATCCGGGCCTTCTGAACCTCTTGTTTTCAGGGGTTTTAGGATGGCCAGGACCTCTTTTATCTTTGCCAGCCTCAAGTGAAAGGGTGGGCGGTCATTTTGTTTCAGATCTCTGACTTTCTCTTCCTACATACTTTCAGAACATTAGGAAGTTCCCCCAAACTGTGCAGTCACTCATGATTCAATAGTTATCTCTCCTCCCACTGCATCATGAGTGGATACACTGTGCTGGGGTATTCCCAAATCTGGGAAAGATGCATTGAAAGTTGATCAAGGAATGTAAACAAACATGTTTTTGTGTGATAACACCAGTATGGGTGGCAGTCTATTTTTCAGTTTTATAAGAAAAAAGGAATCCAAATCAAACTACTTTTTACATAAACAATCTCTACAGACTGTGACCTATCAAAAAATGTGCTTTCTAAACTAGAAACATTTTGAGGCATAAAGAGATTGACAGTGCCCATTTAACAGGACATTTTGACCACCCCTTCCCATACACAAAAAGACCAGTTTTGTCCTTTCACTTTAAACAGCAAGCAGCTAATAAATAAATGGTAAAACCTGTGATATTTACCTCAGTACTTAAAAAGACACTGTCAGGTCTTTAGCCGATTTTAATCTCCATTTTAAAATGACACCTGAATGTATCTGCCAGGTTGCACATCGTATACTTAATGCTTGTGCAAGACACATTCAGTGCTGTTTTCTTCAAAAATTTCAACATTTACTTATCCTGACATTATCTTGAGTGGACTGTGGCTTCAGCACGTCCACCGCTGAGGTGGCGTGAACTCGTGCATGAATGAGTCTCAGTTTTAATAACTGGTGTGAGACAGACAGTTTTCCTAACAGAAGACCGTCTCCTATGCACAACAAAGTAACTCTTATGAAAAACTGAGTGCTGTAATGTATTTACTTTTTTTACTGAAATATAAAGTCATGATTCCAGGCATGTGCATTAGTGTAATGTACATGCTCAGAGTCACAGCTTTATATTTCAGAAAGAAAAGTAAATATGTTACAGCCCTTGGTTTTTAATAGCAGTTACTTTGGTACGCTTAGCAGACTGTCTTCTGTTAGGAAAACTATTTGTCTCACATGATTAACCAAACACCGAGACTCATTCATGTACAAGATCATGTCACCTCAGCAGTGCACATGCCAGCTTTATATTTCAGAAGCACAGAAGACAGATGCTGCAGAACAACACACCATACCCTGATCTGGACGTGGCACGTGGAGGGTCATTTTTTACAGATCAAAACATCAAATTAAGCATAGCAAACCTGGCCTAACAGTGAACACTTGACTCAGTCAATCTATCTGCAATAGTTGAAACTTGTATGTACTGAGATGCTGTATTTGTCTTTAATGTAGAGTTCACATATCACTGCTTGGCCTTCTTAAAGGGACAAAGTCAACCTTTTCTGCATCATATTATTTCTATTCAAAAACCTACAATTTAAAGAGCTACTGATGCCTCAAAAAAAACTTTAAAAATCAAAATAATTAGGTTCACTTCTGCCTGCATTCTATTTATATTTTATGTATTGCTCATTCTCATTATTTATTACTAAGGATATTTGTATGAATATATGATCTTTATCCCTTTGAGTTGCTTTAGAGTCCATCTGCCTCTACAACTTACTCTCTACTTTAAGTAATAATCCTCTGCTGTGACATCACAGTTTGTTGCCATGGGAGTGACTGTGATAGCACAAGCAGTACTCTGTGTCTTCAGGTAGGGAGAAAGCAACAGGAAAAGAAAACCTCTTCTGGAGCAAAGATCCTCTTTTCATACAAATAACTTCAGTAATAAATAATGGGAAGGAGGAATACAGCACTTATAAGAACTACAAGCTGGACTGTGTCTGAATATGAGGTTTTGTTAAAGTTCTCCTGAAAATGTCACCAGCTCTTTAAGATTGCCTTCCTTCTCTCAAATTTATTGATGTTTCTGGCTGTTTTATTTACTCCGCTTTCTTAGTAGAATTGAAATGCATGCAAATCATGTGATTATACCCAACCTTATTTGTTTCAAATCCTCGATCTTGTATACTTTCTGAACATTAGTGACATACCCAAACAGTGCCACCACTCATGATGCAATGGTCTACTGTACTGTCACTGCATCATGAGTGACTAGACCATTTTGGGGGTGTTTTCAAGTCCAGAAAAGATAAATGGGGGAGGTTGTCAATGACTATAAACAAACACATTTCGATTTGGTAACACTAGCATGGTGGGCAGTCTGCTTTTCACTTTTAAAGAATCAGAATCACACCGACCAGCTGTCACAACAATATCTACGGAATATAAGCAATCATAAACTATGTTTTTTAACTAGAGAAGCATTGAAAATATCTGGTGGTTACAGTATCACTTTAACCTTGTCCCTTTAAAATTAATACATTTTCACTGTATGTATATTATAGAGGATTTGATGCTTGTTCTTAGTTTCTCATTGTGCAAAGGAATATAGTCTGTCAAATGTGTTTCAGAACTCTTATACCCAGCACTCCGTTTTCCTTAATTAGTAAAATGGTTCAATAATGTGTTCTTCATACAGACAATTAATCACTCCACCCTTGTCAGTTTAAAATTGGGTGAGCATTTAAGGTTTATGAATTGTATGCTGAACCATATGACAACAATTTAGTCCACATTAACTCAAAGCTGAAATTGAAAGTTCATCTTCACTATATTTATGCAGTAAATACCTCCTTTGCACTGATTGCCCTACATTTTGTTAACGACAAGGCTTGAGTGACAAACTCTGTAATGATGAAAAATTAATGTGGCTAATTGCATTTCTACTGTAGTGTTATTCCCATATTACCAACATGAACCTTTGGAAATATGAAGTTATGGCACACAAGATACAAATCCGATTTTTCAAAAGGATCAGGTCTAGATAAAAATGTATGCTACACGTGTGACCTTCAGATTGAGTCTGAGTCGGTCCTGATTAGAGATGTGCTAAGTTGGTAAACCTTGCTCCATGAAATCATTTGCAAACTTTTCTCAGTTTGTGAAGTGTGAAGTGCTAGCTTCACAATGTTTTTGGCACGTGAAGTGGCACTTTTTCAGGACAAGTTATGCATGCTGGCTGGCAAACTTGCAACTTCACTTTATCTCCGACTAACTACACCTGAAAAAATGCCATTTACCCAACAAAATTCAATGTGACTTGGCCAAGTGGTGAAGTGGGCAATTCACAAAATTATTCATGAAGCTGAATTTTTAAAACTTTGCCTGAACATCACCAGTGAAGTAAACCTTTGCAGTATCTCTAGTCCAGGTAATACAATTGCAGCCAATATCATCAGTTGCACTAATATGCCATCCCATTTGACAGGAGAAACCTGATAGAACACACATTTTGAAAGTCCTCTGAGCCCTAGTTAGATAGGGTGCTATATAACAATAAATACATTTCACTAAGCATTTAGATTGCAATGCATTTTCCACTGCCATCATATCATGACACACTGTAGTGAATGCTAATGTTTGCTGATGGCTTTGGCTACCACTGTATTCTCAAAATACTGAAACACAGAAAGACACGAGCAGATAAAGAAACAACGTTCAGTGTGTCTGCCATGATTCCCCTGAATCCATTTGTGTTAAAAGTTTAGGATTTGCGGCAGAAAAAAATGATGCAAATAAAACTGGCATCATTCAGTCACAAGTGTGTGTATGTCTCTGTGTGTGTGTGTGTGTCTGTGTGTGTGTGTTTGACACAACTGTTGGATGTAGTTGGACCATCTAATAGATGGCCTAAAAGGTTGGATCAATTTCACTTTTGAAACTAGTAGTGGCAGATTACAGATGGGTCATTATAAAAATCCAGCCAGTTTGGTTTTGCACTTCACAAAATGTTTAAAAGTGCTAAATAATTTGAACAAAAATGGTATCATTAACTCAGTACAACAAAAAAGGTTTCTGAAGATATGAAGCATGTTGAAACCAAGGTTGTGCTGTTCAGTTCTGAATGATAATGTTCTGTATATTATCTGTGCTAAAAAGAAGTGAGAAGTAAAAAGAAGTGAAAAAGATGTTCCAGGACTAGAGGGCATGGGATGAAGTTGAAGGGAGGACGATTCAGAGGAAACATGAGAAAGAATTTCTTCACAGAACGGGTGGTGGACAAGTGGAACACCCTGCCAGAGGAAGTGGTGGGGGCTGAAACAATCACGGGATTTAAGAATGCATGGGATAGACATAAAGGAATTCTGGAGGTCAGGGGTAAGGTACAACAGACTTCTAGGAAAACAAACTGAACTTACAAGCTCAAATGGGCTGACACTGTCTATGTATCTATGTATCTATGTATGACATGCAAAGATAGGTACTGTAGGTTCAAGTCTAAACATTTATTGAAATCTGGAAACGGGGGGGTGAAGTTTGCCACTGAGCATGACAGCAGCATAATTCGATAAGTGAGAAGCAGAGAGGGGTATTTTCATCCATTGAATAAAAGTGGACCTACAAATTACTACCAACAGCAAATACCAAAGGAGCAATAAGTGAGAGCTACCGGGAGACCTTTATCTGAGGCAAAAAGCTGCTCCTGTCCTGGTGATATAGTTTGGGACAGTTGAAGGACTCAAACTCTGCCATGCTGGGTGGTTCTGCAAAGTAAGTGAACCAGGTTCCTCGTAGACTGCTGCCTAGTGGAGTTCCAGGGTTGGGAAAAGAAAAGCCAGGGGAGCACCATGTGAAAGTGGCCCTCACATATGATGACACAGCAATTTCAAGTGTGGATAGCATTATAGCAAAATTAGGTAAAATCATAATGGACACTGCAGATCTTAAACTGGCTATTGCCAAAACTAACTTTGACCAGGAAAACCTAGCTAAACAGGTAGCCTACATGAAGCAAACATCCCAAGCTCAAAGCTCCACCATCCATGACTACACTGCCATATTACGGGACCGCGATCAGCAACTCCAATATCTTATGAATAAAGTAAATGACCTGGAGAATAGGTCCAGAAGAAAGAGCATTCTAATAATAGTGGTCTCTGAAGAAGCAGAGGGCAGGGACATGCTTCATGTTCTGCAGAACATGCTGCCAATTATGATTCAACTGAATAACAGTCCAGTGCCCTAGCTGGAGTGACGTCACAGATAGAGGTGGGTGAAGTGCTTCCACTTCACTAAGCGGGGCACTTCACGTATTATCTCCAAATCCACGTAGTGCTCCGCAACATGAAGAGAATTACTATGCCTATAAATTTGAACGTGAAGTTTATTTTTTCCAATGGACTTTGCCTTACTTCACCTTGTATTACAGCCTTCCCCTTAATTTTAATGTGAAGTGCCATTGATTTTAATGGACTTTGCTTGCTTCTCCAGTTTATTGCTACTTGAGGTGAAGTTTGCATTAATGAATGGGATGGCAGGTCACATGGGCTCTATATTGTCTTGCACAGCCTCAGTTCTGCATAGTGTGTGTTGTGGAAAGCTGGAGACTGTTTGTTCTCAGAGCTCTGAGAATCAAGCCATCGAAAAAGCTTTAAAAAAATCACTTTTGATCCAAATATTTTGTTCCAAATGTAGTACATCGACTGCGGGGAAACCCTCCTGTGCTTAGGTCATCAAGTGCTGTTTGTTTTTGTGTGTGTTTTGAATGTTAATTTAGAGTATTCAGCCTATGTACTGACAGACACTGTTGAAGTGTGCTTTGGTGGAGGGGCGTATCTGTGGTGGAGTGAGATTCACATGAGAAAGGCAGTCTTTCTAATTGTTTTGTACTAGCAGTGTGTGTTAGTATTTGTTTGTTTATGTATACACAGTAATACTTGAAGTAATTTTGGATAATTATTTTCTGCTGTGGTGCAGTGCATATTTTCATTTTGTTTAAAAGATTTGTTTATATAGTGTACTGCACTGTTAAATTTTCTGTGCATTACCTGTAGTGTGTGAGTGTGTGTGTGTGTGTGTGTGTGTGTCCATCAAGTCAGACACAATTTATTGTGCTACACAGTAATCACCACACTCTGAGTCGGTTATTAATCTGCGGTATTTTTTACTGCTTTCTTCTATCTAGCTAGTGGATTGCTACTGCAGCACCCCCCCCCACCCACAAAAGGTATAATTTATTTTTCCAGTTTAGGAAATTTGTGTGACCACTGGTTAAGGTGTTTTCATACCTGTACGGTTTCATCTCTTTATGGTGTGCAGTCTGCATCTGTGCGTTTGCATCTGTTTAGTGCTCAGTCTGCATCTCTAAGCCACAGTTGTTTTTTGGCTTCCCATCCACCCTAAATTTCAGAAATCTCAATTTGTTGTGAATTTTCTGTGTAATCCCCAAAAATGCCTGCAAAGAGACGTGCATGCAAAGATGCTTCTGGCCATGGCACTGCTGCCAGTGGCAAAAGTGGCCATGGGCATGGTAGTATGCAGCAGAAGTGCATAGTTGAAGCCAGTAGAGGGATTTTCTCTCTGTTTTTCACAGTGCAGTAAGTAGCTTCAATCATGGTTGGAGATGCTGTTGTCCCCGCTGGTGGTAGTGAAGTTGATGTCATGAGTATTGCCCCAATTTCAACCCATGACAAGTTAACCAGTTTTCCAAATACTGTGGAGTCTAAAGCTTATTATGTATAACCGCAAGGGGGGAAGCATGATAGAAAGTGTCATGTACTGAAAGGGAATCAACAACATACAAGAGGGTAGCATCTTTCAGAAAAAGAGATGTGCATGAACAAGAGGGCAAAATTTGAAGATAATGGGGGAGACGGATCAGGGCCAACATCAAGAACTATTTTTTCATGGAGCGGGTGGTGGGTGCAAAGACAAACAAAAACTAATGATCAATGTTATGGTGTGAGAGTAGCAATTGAAGCATGCCCATTATTTGGAGTTGGTACACCTGCATGTGCTCCAGCCACTGCTCCACGTTGTCAATCCGATGGTTCACATGGTCCAACTCACTCCATATCAGGCCCAAATCAGCATGTGTGGCAGGTATACATGCAGGGTTGCCACCATCACCTGCAGGTTGTGGAGCAGCTGCTTGCTCCATGGCCTTCCCCCGCTTGACACCACGTGCAGGTGGAGGCTGTGCTGCCCCCTGCTACCCAGCAAGCACATTCCTGCCCTGTTCAGCAAGCTTGGCCAGCCAATCTGCACAGTGGTGGTTGTGTAGTGGTGGTTGTATAGGTGGCTATATGTGGGTATGCTGACCACCTGTGCCCAGATAACATCCCTTGGGGCCACAGCGTACCACAGCATACCACCTCACCACACAGATTGCACTTCATTACACTGGTGTCCACAGGCAGTGTAGTGAAGAACTCCCACACCAATGAGCTGCAGGGAGAACCAGGCACAGGTGAGGAGGGCCCCAGATGTTGTTGCTGGCTGCTGCTGATGCTCAGTTGGGGTTAGGGTGTGGGGTTACCTGCTGCTGCTGCAGCTGTGACTGTTGTGGCTCCTCCCTCACTTCCTGCTGAGCCGCAGGAGCAGGAGCCATGGGAGGTGGCGGCACTGGTGGGAGGGGCACTGGTAGGTGCCACTGGAGGTGGCACTTCCATGGCACCACTACCTCCTGCTTCAGGGAGGGGAAACCACTAGCCTGGAAGGCACTCCAGTTCAGACATGGGGTGTACTTTTTTTGCTATCTCTCTGTCTCCACTCAATGCAGGATTTATGTTTCTTGCTATCTCTCTGTCTCCTCTCAAACACAGCTCTTTCTCCCATACTAGGTAAGGCAAAAGTGACAGTCTTTCACTTTCTTGCATGATTAACTTCCTGCCTGAAGCATGTGACCTGCAGGCTGTGAGCCATGTGATCTGTGGGCTGTTACAGTGCTCACTCACTCTGCCTTTAAAAGAAAATAAAGCAAAGTAACACAGAGTCATCATAACGCAAAGTCATAATGATGCAAAGTGGTGAAGTACTGCATTTCAATGCGCACTTAGTGTACAGTAGCTATATGTTGAGGCAGAGTGGGCCACTTCACCCCTGCTACGCTAGCGAAGATAAACTTCACCTCATCTCTACTCACAGATCTCTTGCACCCCGGTCACAGCCTGTAGAAAAACCAAGACTGATTTTGTGCAAATTTCTGATGTATTCTGTCAAAGAAATGTAACTAAGAGTTGCACGGAAGAAAGGGGCTCTGATGTGGTAGGGAAATAAAATCCAGCTGTTTCAGGACTTTTCACAAGATTTATTCAGAAGGAGGAGAGCTTATAATGGAGTCAAACAACACTTCTACAAAATGGGTATCCAAACATCTTTAAGGTGCGACTTGTTAAGAATCCAAGTGAATGGCTGTTTTATTATGCTTAACAACCCCAGCAAGGCTGAGAATTACATTTGTGCTAACAGTCAGCCCAGCAGAATGCAGTACCAGCCACCATCCGAACCAAGGTGTGAATACCCTAGGCCTATGGAAATGGAGTACCCTGCAAACATCCACAACCAGAGTCAGAAATAAATAATTGAAACACAAAGAATGCATAGCAGCAGGTGACAAGGGGTCACCAAAAGAAAATAAATAAATCAGCTACAGCTGTGCCAGCACAGAATCAAAGGATGTGGACTCTCTCAAGCAGCTGACAGAGAAGGTACCTTCAATCAGGTGCCAGCAGCAGCTCAACCGGGAACACCCCAGTTAAAACTGATAACCATTTTGAGCCTTTGAGAGAACTGCCCCCCATTCTATTAGATTTGTCTGGAGCAGCAGCTTGGGGCAACACATCCAGACACCAGCCCAAAAATGTAAATGTGGACTGGTCTCATATCTGCACCGAATGGATGGACTATGAGGTAACCGAAGTGGATGGAGTACTGGACAATAATTGTAGCCATGAAGATCAGCAGATGAGCCAAAATGAAGAGAACAGAGTCGGATGAAGCTCTGAAGCAAGATGTTCATCTAACTGAAGCCCTGTCAGAACTGTGCGTGACCCTGTTACATAAGTAGGGTTCCAAAGGAAAAGTTGATACTGGTAGAGGGCTTAAGGTTTGTCTTTTGGGGCCCAAGACTGCACAGGGCTCAGCATAAGAGGGCACAGGATCTAAGGTGATCAAGTTTTGGTTGTTTTTACAAATTATCCTAACAAGTGTTGTTATGTTTTCATAATTAAAAAGTAGATAAAGTAGAAGAGGGGAGAGATATCCATGCACCACACCATCAGGGCAAACAGTTAATTTCATGGTCCCCTTTCCTGTAGTTTGAATTGTTGTAGCAGCCATATACGGCACAAAGGGGCGGTTACCAAGTTGTAATAGTGAGCTGGTGGCTACATGGATACATCCCCCTAGTTGGTTTAATGACGGTGGAAAAGCACAGTGTGAGGCTTAAAGCTAAGGGAGGGACAGTCTGGTGGTAATAGCACTCTGCTGCTTGGCCAGGTACCTTCCAGTCTTCTGACTTATCTTGTGTACATGAGTTGAGCCTGAACATTCACCGGCAGATGCTTTTTGAGTCCCATGAAGTGAAAAGGGAGCACAGATTGCAGGTAGTACACCTTACCATGGGAATGAGGTTAGAGGACAGGCCGAATTAGAGAGATGAATTTGAGGGGATAGGGGGATAGGTGGAGAGATTCACAGGCATGGGGGAATGGATGAAAGTCCTTCACTTAAGAGCATGTGGTCAGATGGGGGACAGAGCTTAGCAGTACTCATCAGTCACAGCACTAGCCCTCCCACCCCCCACACAACACTGTTAACCACAAGATAAAAGCAATGCACTCCACATACAGAGAAGGGATAAGACAGTGATTTGATAAGCCCAGTTTCTCTCCCCCAAACTGCTATCACTCCCCCAAAAGGCAGTGGTAATGATAGAAGCGAGAAGTCACCAGCTCAAATACCGCATACTGGCACCTTAGTGATTACTCCCTCTCAGGTAAGACTCATGATAGAAACAGTACTGAATGGGATAATGCAGATTTAAAGGGATGCAAGAGTAAGGGGATAGATCATCCTTATGGTGCATCCCCCTCAGCAGCTTCCCTGTTTTTAAAAAGTTAAGAGAACAAGGACATTTCTGTTTAGCCCTCAAAGTGTCAGGAATTGTATATGGTTCAGCTTTTCCTTATTAAAGTGCCCCAGGAGCAAGGAGAAGCTGCGCAGGATCTGTAAAGAGTTACCCCCCAGAGGGTTACCGTGGCCAGAGAATATGGCTGCCTGGCCTATTGGTTAACAGAGGATAACTAGAATCCATGAAACAAGGAGGAGAATGAATATGCCAGCTCTATGGGATTGGAACTTAATTAGGCAATAGATTTAAGTGCATATAGAGGTCCCATGGGAACATACTGGTGGAAGGATAGGATTAATTGTTTGATTATGGACTATCTGATCAGTCAAGGTGAAAAAGTTGTCAATCAGGCCAGCAGGCTCACACAAGCTGAAATAAAAATGAGAAAATCAAACACATGTATAGATTCTACACACTGTTCAGCTATTGAAGGTGATGATGTTGATGATAAGGTTACCACTGGGTGGATTAAGGTGAAGCCTTTTCCCTCTGAGGGTGACGGAAGTCCACATCATGACCAAATAGCTCAAAATACAATGCATAGATACCTGGATGTCTGGCTAGATGAGAGTCTGATTTTTGACTATCATATAGAAGATACCATAAGTAAGGTAAATAGGTGACTGGGAGCATTTAGGTGCTCAAAATCAAAATCATGCTTGAATAAGCAAATGAGACTGGCAGTTGTAAATCAACTTCTACTTCCAGTTATGGATTATGGAAGTCATGTATACAATTTTGCTCATAAGAAAAGCTGGCGAAAGTTGATACGATGTGTAATAGACTTGCAAGGTTTATATTGGGAAAAGGAAGAGCCTCACATTACTGTACTTTGTTTAGTGATCTTGGATGTTTAACCCAACTTTAAATAGGAAGTTTTATGTACAAAAAGGCCAATTTGCTTACTTGAAAAATTAGAAAAAATACAACATCAACATAATTTACGTCAGACACCTTTACGAGGATTTATTCCTCCAAAATTAATAAATAAATATAGTTCTATGTGTTTCCCAGCTATTATGTTTCAGATATGGAATTCAATAAATAAAGAATCCAAAGCTAATCAGACTGATGCTAAAATGTTTATGAAGGAGTTAAAACATGAACTGAGTGTGTGTTGTATGTGCAATAATTAAAATGTAGATACAATGTTGATGTAAATGATGTTATATGATATTTGTTATACCTGTTATTGTCTTTGTACTCTGTTATACTGAGAATGAACAGGACTTTTCCTAAAAGATGTTTTATACCAGCTTGTCCTGTATAAAAATAAAGATTTTTACTACTACTACTACTACTTTACTACTACACCCTAATTTCAATTTGCGCTCAAATCTAACTGAAAATTGATAAATTCACCCGTATAACATTCGACGCTTGGAATATAAGAGGCCTAAATTCTCCAATCAAGTGGAAAAAGGTTCTCACAAGGTTAAAGCAAACCAAAGCCGAGGTGGCATTCCTGCAAAAAAACAAAATCTCTTATGGGGAAGCTGAAAAGATGGTAAGGGAATGGGTGGGATGGGAAGTCCACAGCACAACTGGAGAGGCAAAAAATGGGTCTCCATACTGTTTCACAGACAAGATAAATGGGAATGCATAGAAAAAAAATGTGTGACAAGGAGAGTAGATGGGTTTTAGTCAAGGTGCTGACAAACCAAGGCCCAATGTTGTTTGGGAATATTTATGCCCCCAATGAAAACCAACCTGAATTCTTTAATGCTCTTTTCCAACAAACAGTGGATCTGTCAGAAGACAACCCAGATATACTCTTGGGGGGGGGGATTTTAATCTAGCTCTGTATTAGTTGATGGATAGATCCAATGTGAAACCTGAGACACATGTGAGATAAACACAACCCTTAAGACACTTACAGTCTTTACACAAACTAAATGACATCTGGAAGTTGAAAAAACACTCAGGGAGGGACTTTTCCTACTTTTCAGGCACAAAGGCCATGGCCAGTAGGCTGGATTACTGGCTTACCTCACCCAAACTTTCTGTTATTGTAGGCTGGATCTCTTACTACTGCAGGTCACAGAGTTCCAGCAGTGGCTGAAATTGACCACCTCTAACTACTTCAAAGACAACCCAGCTGGCTGTGCCTCTCCACTAAAGATATGGGAAACATACAAGGCTACCCTCTGGGAACACATTTTTGCATATGCGGACTATCATAAGAAAAGGAAAAGGGAAAGGGGGAATTGTTTAACCAGGAAAGGCACACTAAGCCAAAGCTTTTTTCCAGGTATGACCAGGGAGCACAATGAAGTTAAGTGACTTGCTCAGGGTCACACAGTATGCAAGTGGGGTTTGACAGGATTCAAACCCAGGTCTCCAGATTTACAGCTCAGTGCCATTAACCACTATGCTATACTGCCTCCAAGAAAGAGCAGACGGAGAAAGAGTTGATAGCACACTTGGCAGATAAAGAGAGTATTTACAAAAATGATCCCAAACTGATAAATAATGCCAACCTGAGGTTGGAACTGATGGCCATGCACATGCAGCTCAACACCCTAGCCACCTGAAAAGCAGACTTACAAATCACTAGGTTAATAAAACAAATTTTGGGACTGTGGGGAGGGGAGAGGACAGGCCAGCTCCTTGCTTACATGTTGCATAAGCCACAGTCCAAATGAGACATAGAGGGTCTGAAAGATGGGGCAGGGATCCTTCAGATGTCATCATTAGAGGTGAATGCTGTGATGCGGAATTTTTATAAAAAAATATACAAGTCACACACAAAGTTTGATCAAGGGGTGATAGATAATTTCCTCTCCCAAGTGGACATAACCAAACTTTCTAAAGAGCAAAGGTATGAATTAGACTCCCCCATCACTGAGAATGAATTGCATCAAGCAATAAATAGCATTGCCATTAACGAAGATCCAAGCAGTGATGGCTTCCCGGTGCATTGTTACAGGATTATTCAAGAAACCATTGCCGAGCCATTGTTGAACATGCTGAGGGAGGCCCACACAAGGGGCAACCTCCTTACAGCTCTTAAAGAAGCAGTTATAACAATCACCCACCAAAGGAGGAAAAGACCCCCTACAGCTGGCAAGTAACAGGCCTATCTCACTAACAAATTCAGATGCAAAGATCATAGCGAATGTGTTGGCAACCCGGTTAGATAAACTCCCGCCTGACATAATCCATAGATCATAAGTAGGTTTTGCAAAAGGGGGGGCCAGCTCTTACCACATCCAGGCATTGATCTCACTATTTCAAAAAGCGGCAGATGTCCCCACTCCAGCAACAGCCATAGCTACTGATTTTGAAAAAGCTTTCAACTCGGTGGGGTGGGGATACCTACATGCAGTACTGAAGCATCTGAACATTAGATCTTACTTCGGAGGGTGGGTCAATGTCCTGTACAATGATTGCACTGCAAGGGTCTTAACCAATGGCACACTATCAGCTCCCTTTGTGCTCCAGACAGGCACCAGGCAGGGGTGCCCCCTGTCCCCCCTACTATTTGCACTAGCAATGGAACCCCTAGCTGCAGTACTGAGGACCCATGAGCATATATCAGGAATAGAAATTGGGCAATCTCAGTACAAAATGAAGCTTTATACAGATGACTGTTTAATTTTAACTAGTAATATTCAAACAAGAATATCTCCAATGGTGGATTTACTGGACAAATTTGAGGGCATAGCAGGACTGAAAATAAATAAAACCAAATCAGAAATGTTACCATTTAATAAACATGTGATCTCTAACATGGTAGAGAATATGGGCATGGCCTGGGCTGCCAAGAAGATTAAATACCTGGGTGTTACCCTGTCTCCAAACCTGATCAAGCTGGTTCCAAACAACTTGAATTCCTTATTAGATAAAATACAACAAGATTTTAATAGATGGAACCACCTGAACCTATCTCTACCTGGCAAGACTGAAGCTGTCAAGATGATAGTGGCACCCACATTTTACTATGCCCTGGCTCACATGCCAATCAGTATCCCAGAAAAGTGGTTTAGAAGGCTAGACTCTCTAGTAAGTCACTTCCTATGAGGCCCTTCGATTCCGAGATACAGTAGGGCTAAGTTGAGGATGCACTGGAAGATGGGTGGGTGGGGTCTGCCAAACTTCCAACACTATAGGTGTGCCTTTAATTTGGCCAAATCCATCCAAATATTCCAGAGCTCCACCTCTGACAATCCGGCGTGGATGGATAGTGAGGCAGGTTTACTGGGTGGAGTGAATTTCGGGGTGTATTTTGGGAAAGCACTCCCCCTCAATACTCCAGATGGCTCACTATTAATGCTATACATGAGGCGTGGAGGAAAGTAGTACAGCTGACAGGCTCATACCACTCCCCAGGAGTCAGAATGCCTTATAGCATAATCCATATATATGCAGTGGAAGTGATCAGATTCAGTGACCCCACTGGGAGAAAAAAACATATAAAAAGGCATAGAAGACCTGCTTATACCAGGACAGGAGGTTTTTGATTCCTTTCAAAATCTCCAGCTAAGGCACTCACTGCATAAAGCCGAATTTTGGAGATACTTGCAGATAAGGAGTTGGTTTGAACAATGGGCCAAGGATGTATTGCAATGCCCAGGGTGCAAGAAAGGGATACTGTGTATGATAAAAAAGCTACTCTTAGGTAGATGACTATCATCCACTAAATGGAGGGCAGGGTCCATACAGACATATAAGAGAGAGGCAGCTCCAGACCCTTCTTTAAAAGCCTAAGGATAAATGACAAAAGATGTTGGGCCTTTGAATCTCAGAGGAGGAATGGCGCAGCTGCAGGAGGTGAGCACATCAGGCCTGTCTTGACAAAAAGAGTAGATTAATTCAAAAAAATTTTGCACCAGTGGTCCTGCATACCAGCACAATTGAAAAAGATGCATCTACTGCCACAGGATAACTATTGGTGGTGTGCGGCCACTGGTGCAGATATCCATCACATCATGTGGAGCTGCACAGCAAGCCAGCTCTTTTGGGAGAAAGTTATACAAAACTGCATGAAAGTGTTAGGCAGTACTCCCAAGCTAGTCACTGAATCCCTCTTATTAGACCTATTACTCCTCAACCCTGTTCTTAGAACCAGGGAGAAACAAAGGATAATGGCAGCCTCAGTGGAAACTAAAAGACTGATACTGAAGAGATGGAGGACCACAGAGACCCCAGCCATCAGAGAGTGGTTTTTGGCCATGTACACGCTGGTGGTGAACATGCAGCTGACCTTATCCAAAAAGGGGAAAATACAGCAGAATTAGGATATGTGGAACCTATACCTGAAGATTACCGCTCCTAATGTACCACCTATCTTGTGTGCTCTAACCAAGGACAGGTTAAAACCACCATGATATTCCAGCCCCCCCACCCCATGAAGTTAGGGGACCACACAGGTTGAAAGGAGCTGACAAGGTGCCTTCAGTACTTTGACTGTAGAACAAGGATAGGTTTGAATTTTTACATCCCTTCTACCTACAACTCTCCCTGCTATCACAGGTTGAAGGTAGGAGCCAATGTAAGAGCTCGATGTAAATACTATGTTAACCCAGATCTGCAATCCATCATGATCATTAAATGAAGCATGACCAATTAATCTGAGTAATTTTGTTACTGTTAGGCTGTATGTATGTGTAAAAATGTTCTAAGGTGTATAATCATTTGTAAAAGGTTCACATTTTTTTATGTATGTAAACCATTTTTTCTCAATAATAAGATTAACTGCAAAAATAAATCTGGAAAAGAGATTATAGAATGACAGAGTCTGTTAGTGCAGTTATTGTCATGAGCCTTAGAGATAAATATACAGTATAGCAGAAAAAGTAATGCAGTGGTTCATAAATATACAGTATAGTAGAAAAAGTAATACAGTGTCTAATCTCAATTGCACTTGTGCTAGGGGTTTAACCCTGTGCTTGAGAATCACAGTACAGCCCCAGTCATTGTATCCTTGCTAATGTAGTGAGCTCCTATATTTCAACAACAGTACTATGTATAAAAGTTGTATTCCTCCAGAGCAATTTCTATCATGCATGACATGGAATAAATGGAAGTGTTAAAAGAATAAGTCAGCAGAGAGTACAAATGCTTGTAAACTAGACATTTATCTTAGAGCAACTAAGTAACCATTTTGTGACTGCTGGGTTAGCTTTTGATACCTTGCCAGCAAGCAAACTTCTCACGCGACTGGAGATGTGCGAAATTACACAGTTTTTTTAAGCTAAATATTTCGTGAAATTCGTGCATTTTGAAATTTGCGCATTTTGTAAAATAATTTGAGGGTGCAAAATATGAAATTTCACCCATGGAACGCAAACCATTTTTAAAAAAACAGATCACTCTCTCTTGGATTTATCTGTCTTGATACTAAGAGTCAACTTCAGAAACACTCAGGACAGAAGGACATGGGAATTGAAATATATTAAACAATTGAAATCTAACATTTCTGAACTGAATTAGGACATCAGTTCATGAGACATTATGGTAAACTGTAATTCTTTTTTTATTGTGTACTAAATCATGTCATTATTTATCACATTTTGGTTCTGTATTTCTCTTATTATAATTTTTTTTCTCTGAGTTCTGCCTGATTTGTTTTTTTACCTATAGCTCACATCCTCCCTGCCTCTTCCACTAACTCCTTAGCTCAGTCCCACCCACTCCCTCTTGTTTTCACACCTCTGTTTATACTACGTCACACTCTTGTTTATCTAGGGCTTTAATCTTTTGTTTCTCCTAATTTCTTGATTTCCTTACATCTTTTAGGCATCTCCTGTCTATTCTACCCTAAAGCTAGCCTCTCATCTCAGATCCTATCTGCATGCTTTTGTTTTCCCTTTAGCTCCCTTTCATCTCCTTCTGACCTGTTCCATTTTAGCCCACCTCCCCATTTCTTCTCATGTTTTTATTTTGCATCTTAGACTTTCATCTCTAGTCCCCTTTGTCACCTTCCTACTTCACGTCTTGATTTTTAATTGCTCCACAGTGGATATAAATACTGCTTACATTGCTCAGTTTTGCTATTCACCTGAAGCAGGGACCTGTGTGTGGCCCTGAAAGCTTGTGTATAATTCCATCTTTGTACAAGACACTTGTCATTCCAATAAAAGGTATCAAACCTTCCATCTCACCCATGGAACATGAAATTTTGCCCAAGAAATGCAAAATTTCACTATGGAATGGTAAAATTTCACCTGCAGGTGGGTGAAATTTTGCTGTTCCAGGCAAATTCTGCATTTCACAGTGAAATTCTGCATTCTGCTGGTGAAATTTAGCAACTCACACCTGATGAAAAATTTCACGACGAAGACTTCTAAAATTTAAGTGAAATTGCCAGTTTTGCAGCAATTTCGCTTGTGAAATTTTATTTTGCAGTATATGTACACACAACCCAGTAACAAAGACTTGCCAGACCCCCCCGAAAAGACTACCAAACAATCTGCCAAGTCTAGTTTAAGTCCAATAACCTTTAAGCAGGTTGAAGATCTCTTAATAACTCTGGACACACAAAAAAGTGCAGGAGCAGATCTAATTGAACCTTTTTTCCTAAAGGTAGATCACCAACTTTTGACATTGCCCATTGTCTATCTATTTAACTTGTCTCTTTCCCAAGGGACTCTGCCCACTTAGTGGAAAGTTGTATGTGTTGTTCCACTTTTTAAATCTGGTAATTCAAGTGATCTTAACAATTACCGGCTTATATCCTTACTACCTATACTTTCTAAATCTAAAAGTTACCACCAATGAGCTGGCCTGGTGGTGCTGAGGGTTGAGGTGCAGGGCACCACACCTTGAACCATGTCGGCAACCCGAGTGTGGGAGCAAGCTCAGGTGCCTGGGGTCGGCAGGGGGGGGAGAGGATTGAGTGCCCGATGAGCTGCTCTTTCCTCCTGGGGGAAGGGCATGGGACAGTCTGGCACTCCAGTGGCCCCGGGTGGAGACCAGGGGCACTGCAGAAGCCCTGGACCACACATATACCGTGTGCCTGATGCAGGCAGGGTTACTGTGCGCCGCAGCATCAGAGCGTGCACCATGCACTGGGAGGGGGGGATGGACTGAGGGCTCTCAAGGACTACACAAAAAAAGAAAAACCCTCCCAACCTGGATAGGTGATGGCTCTTCCAGAGCAACAGTTTTGGGAGCAAAAGTTCTTTAAATTTGGTGGACTGCATCTGACTAAGGAGGGAGTCTGTGCATTGGGGCAGAAGTTTGACATATTTGCAGAATATTTAAACTAGCAAATGGGGAGAGGGGTGCAGCACTCCATACATCAAATGGGAAGAATACCCTTCCCCCCTCAGCTAGTGGTCAAACAGGAGTTCAGCATGTTTGCAGTTCATTTGCATTACCAGGTAAGGAAAAAGGTCCAGCTCCCCATATGATGCACAGGGGAAATGCCAGACCTCACGCAACAACTAACACACTGAAATCTGGCCAATGGAAAATCATGTACACAAATGCTCGTAGTCTGGGAAACAAGATCCCAGACCTGCAGGCAATAGTGACAGAGGCTAAACTGAACATAGTAGCAATTAGCGAGACATAGTTTATCAGTAACCACACTTGGGAGACTTCAGTGCCTGGCTATGTACTGTTCAGAAGAGACCAAGGTACAAAAAGGGGGGGTGGAGTGGCCTTGTATGTCAATGAAAATATCAAAGCTACAGAAATTCAGAAAACAAAAGAGACAGCCATAAGAACTGGGGTTGTATACAGGCCCCCAGACCAGGGGAAGGGCATAGACACATTACTGTTAGAAGATATAGAAAACATGACAGCTAAAGGGAAGGTTCTGATAATGGGAGACTTCAACATGCCAGATACAGATTGGTCAATACCAGCAGGAACATCTGCAAGAACTAGACACATGGTGGAATCCTTGCAGGGGGAGGGTCTCAAACAACTGGTATGGCAACCCATAAGAGACAGGGCTATCCTATATCTACTACTGACTAACAGGGAAAGGATCACAGATCTCCAGGTAGAAGGTCACCAGGGGGTCGGTGACCATCACATGGTATGGTTCAATTTGACAACTAGAACTAAATCATCCCATTCCAAGGCAAAAATATGGGACTTCAGAGGAGCTGACTTTGATAAGATGGCCAACAGAGTTAAGCTAGCCCTGGCAAAAAGAAATACAGGTGATGGGGTACAGGCAAAGTGGCAAGCATTAAGGATGCAATATTTGAAGCAACATCCCATTGTGTTAGAGAGAAAAGGAAGTGCAAAAGAAGAAGGAAACCACTTTGGTTCTCAAAAACAGTAGCAGAAAAGGTCAGTGCCAAAAGGCTGGCCTTCAGGAAATATAAGGGAATACAGCAGGATGAAGATAGGGAGGCATACCAAACTTCCCTAAGTGAAGCAGGGAAGGCAGTAAGACAGACAAAGGACCAAACCAAGGAAACACTAGCACAAACAGTAAAAGAAGGTGACAAGACTTTCTATAGATATATTAGAGAAAGGAGAAAGTCCAGAGGGGGAATTGCTAAGATCAAAGGAGATAAGAGGCGTGTGAGGAGGAGGAAAATGTAAAAGCATCTATCCTAAATGAATACTTCTCCTCAGTATTTACTGAAGAGAAAGTATGGCAGGGCCCACAGCTCAGCAGCATGAACACAGGGGTGAGGGAGGTGAGCACTAGTCCCGTCACAAAAGAAAGGGTCCTACAAGAGCTCAATAAGCTCAGGGTGGACAAGGCAATGGGACCTGATGGCATACATCCCAGGGTACTAAGGGAGCTAAGGGTGGAACTAGCAGAGCCATTATTAGAACTGTTTGGTGAGTCTCTGAGCACAGGAGAGGTTCCAGAAGACTGGAGAAGGGCTCATGTAATCCCGCTCCACAAGAGTGGTAGCAGGGAGGAGGCAGGGAACTACAGACCAGTCAGTCTTGCCTCAGTTGTGAGCAAGATTATGGAGGCATTCCTTAAGCAAAGGATAGTGCAGCACCTGGAATCCATAGGCGCTCAGGATCAAAGACAGCATGGGTTTACAAAAGGAAGGTCCTGTCAAACTAATCTCATAGATTTCTTTGACTGGGTAACCAGAGTGGTGGACCAAGGGGGAGCAGTTGAGGTTGCTTACCTTGACTTCAGCAAAGCTTTCGATAGTGTTCCACATAGAAGATTGATTAATAAGCTGGTTAAGCTTGGGGTGGGTCAGAAGTTGGTCAATTGGGAGGCAAACTGGCTGACGGACAGAAAACAGAGAGTGGTGGTAAAAGGTATACAGACAGAACAGATGCAAGTCACAAGTGGGGTACCTCAGGGATCAGTCCTGGGGCCAGTCCTCTTCAATATCTTCATCAGTGACATTGCAGATGGACTGGAGGGTAAAGTTTGTCTGTTTGCAGATGACATCAAGATCTGCAACAGAGTAGATGATCCAGATGGGGTGGACAGAATGAGAAGAGATCTGGATAAACTGGCAAAATGGTTGGAAGAGAGACAACTGGGGTTTAATGCAAAGAAGTGCAAGATCGTGCACATAGGGAAGAGAAACCCTGAAGCCACCTATAGGCTGGGAGGGGAGTTGCTGGCAGTCACAAGGGAAGAAAGAGTCTTGGGCATCATCATCACTGATTACCTGAAATCATCCAAACAGACCACTAAAGCAGTAGGTAAGGCTAGGGGGATGTTAGGGTGTATTAGTTGGGGTATCACAAGTCAGAAGACGGAGGTAATAATCCCTCTTTACAAGACACAGGTTAGGCCCCATCTGGAGTACTGCATGCAGTACTGGAGGCCACACCTTCACAGGGACATTAACCAAATTGAGGCAGTCCAGAGAAAGGCAACCAAAATGGTGCAGGGACTGCATCAGAAAACATATGAGGACAGATTAATGGAGCTCAATATGTATACCCTAGAGCAAAGGAGGGAGAGAGGTGATATGATCATAACATTCAAACACCTTAAGGGCATTAACAAGGTGAAAGAGTTTAACATGTTTTGCTATAAGAAAAATAGCAGGACAAGAGGACACAGCATGAGATTAGAGGGAGGAAAATTAAGGGGTAATGTGAGGAAGTTCTATTTCATAGAAAGGGTGGTGGATGCATGGAACGGCCTACCTCAGGAAGCGGTGGATATGAATACAGTGCTGGGCTTCAAACAGGCATGGGATAGGCATAAGGGGAGCAATACAGATGAGTATGAATAGATAGGCCATTGACAGAGCAAAGGCTGATGGCACATTTATAAGGTAGCAAAAGAAATAGGCAGACTGGATGTGCCTTGCGGTCGTTATCTGCCGTCAACTTCTATGTTTCTATGAGCCAGCACCACATGCCCAATGCCAGTTCCTTGCCACTGCCCCTTCGGTCTCCCCAGGTCACTGGCTCCCAGGCCTGAGAAGAATTCATAATGTCCTTGAAGATGGCAGGGAACACGCTGGGTGGCATAACGATATGGTGAGAGAAGAGGCCTGAGAGAGTTCTGGAGTTGGGAGTGATAAATAGAGTGGGAAAATCTGATTCAAGGTCAGTTGGTATTCAACTGTATCCCCCTCCCCCCAGGTCGTACCTGAAAATAACCAAGAATTTGTCTAGTACACTTACCCGGTTAACGAAAACTAAAGAAATAAAAACAAAAAAATTTTTTTTTGAAATAATAATTAATGTGCAATTAAGAGAACACCTAGAAACCACGAACATGCTGAACCCCCTCCAATCTGGATTCAGACCTAAACATAGTATGGTATCAGCACTGGCAAAAGTAACAAATGATCAGCAAGTTGCATTATATTCTATAAACCAGGTCAGCACACTCTTTTTGGACTTGATCAAGGTGTTTGATACCATAGATCATGAGTAATTATTACTTATGTTGCAAGATATCAGTCTGGATGACATGGCTCTGAAGTGGTTTGCTTACTATCTGATAGGTAGAAAACGTTAAAACACTACAAAGTGGCTTTCCTCAAGGGTCAATACTGGGGCCATTTTTATTTGCAATCTATATCAATCAATTTGATGCCAAAATCAGTACAGCAAGTGTTCATCTTTTTGCAGATGACACAGTTCTCTGTGCTGCTAGGCCTACCTTTGAGCTTGTGTGCATAGACTTGCAGAAGGAGTTCAACCTGCTGCAACAAAGCCTCTTGCAACTAAAGTTGCTGCTCAATGCTAAACAAAACAAAATGATGTTCATATCTCCTCAAGCCAAACCTAATAGTAACAATTCTACTAATGCTAAACTCCAGATCAAGACCCTCTTGGGAAAACCACTAGAGGTGGTGGAGAAATTCAAACACCTGGACTTCTGGTTCGATTGTAGGCTATCATTCACTACACATATAGAGGAACTCTCCAAAAAGCTGTGACAAAGGCTAGGCCTCTTCTTCAGAATCAGGCATCTGCTTAACTACCAGGCAAAAATAAGTCTGATACAGACCATATTTCTGCCCTTCATTGACTACGTTGATTTTATTTGTAACCACTGTTCCACCACCGCTCTATCCAAGCTGGATACTATTACCACACAGCATTAAAATTCATCACTGAAGCTCCATTTAATACTTACCACCGCTCCCTCTATGCACAATTAGGTTGGACTTCACTTAGCATTAGATGAATAAAAAATGCCTCTCTCTGGGTCTACAGAGCCTTTACTAACAAGCTGCCCTCCTGCATTGCTGACCTTTTTAAAATACACCTCTAGAGTTTACCTGCTCAGAAGGTACCCATATATTATACTAGATATACCCAGAATCCGTACTCTCTATGGCTCCTCATCCCTATGCTATGTCCTCCCAACCCTCTGGAATACACTGCAATGATCCTTAAAACTCACGCATATTGTTGGGATGAATGCCTTCAAAGCCGTGCTTAGACAATCACTGAAGAAAAGTTGTAACTGCTATGTCTATCCTCCACCTTAATTCTTACAAACCCTTGCACTGCCTATTAGCACTTGTTGCATTCCCTTAGCTGTTTGCAGACACTACTGTAGTTGTCTCCGTCAATTGTCCTCTGTTCCCCAATCCCCATGGGTTTCCTTCCCTCCCCTATATTACTAACTTACCAGCCATGCTATTTACTCATTGACTTGCTCAACCTTTATAGACTTTCCTAATCGTACATTCCTGTTCATTCATAGCCCTAATCGTCTATCCTTATCATACCTGTCTTGCTCCTTCATGTTTTTCTCTAAACCTGTAACCCTCCTGAACACTGCTTCCTCACCCAGGTTCCAAATCCCTTTTGAACACTTTTTCCCCACCCTCCTTCTTGTTTTTCACAAACTGACCTCCCGAATCTGGAAAGACTATCATTTCCTAACTGTATCATTCCCTTATTCTGAATAAAGAACTTTGATGTTAGTCTTATCAAATGTATAATCACCCTGTATTATTTCCTCATTGTGAATACTAGAATTAGGATGTTAGCTTTTTTCAGAAATACAGTTATTCCTGTATTGTTAATGTAATGTTAAAAATGTATTGTCCTTGTATGAAATGCTGTTTTATATCATCCCTTATGTTGTGTCCTCCCAGGACCACCTCATAAATGAACCTGATCAATGGTGTCTTTTCCTGGGAAAAACAAAAATTGAATTGAAATTGAATTTAAACTAGAGCTACTTTGCTAGAAGTCGTAGGTCATAACTGGAGAGCTGGGGTGTACAAATGTTTTGACTAGTAAATATCATATGTATTTTAAAAACAGAATAAGTTGTTATTAGTTGCTCTGTATTCCTTACTCAAACACTAAAAATGTGTTTTTATGAATACACTCTAAACCCTGTTATCTTCCATCCCTCCCTTGACTCACTGTAATTTATTCATGCATCTAGGCCCCTCACAGACTCTCTGTAGACCATCAGCTACTTTTGTGCTGACTGCTGTCCCCATTACACAATGACCCAAGTCAGGGTTCTGGAAAGCCCCAAGGAAATGTCACACCACATCGAGTCAAACCTGACCCACTGAAAACTGCTGCAGATTCATCTGCTTTCATTCTCAAAGCCATGTAGGCAGTGCACAATGCAAAAAATGCATGCACAGGCAGATGGTTGGCAATGAGCTGTTGAAGACTGGAGTCAGCTGGCTGCCCCAGGTGGTTGCACACTTACCCGAGCATGGATTAAAGATGACACAAGAAAATCACATAAAAGTGAATCAGTCCTGACCCACTTAAAACTGCAGTAGATTTATCTGCAGGTAAATATCCATGCATATAAAATGGATGCACATCTAGATTGGTCTCTGTGGGCTCCAAACTATGGGGGTCATCCAGCTGTGGTACTCAATCACACAAACCAGACCCAAGCCTGGGTTCAGGACAACACTAAAACATCACACTACAGTGAATTAAGCCTGACTCACAAAGATCTGTAACAGATTTCTGTGCTTGTGTGAACAGCGCCATGCACATACAGGGGCAGAATAACTAAAAAATATATGTGCAGGCAGGCTGAGTGCTGGGTAATGAAGGCAGTGGAAGTCACACACAAACTGAAACCTGGGTTTAGAATAACACAGTCAGAGGATAACACCTCAGTGAGTCAGGAATGGTCTCAGATTTATCTATGTGCACACAACTGTGTAGATGCTGGAGTAGTATCACCAACACACACACGCACACACACACACACACACAAGAAAAATACAAACAGGAAGGTGGTGCACTGTGAACTGCAGATGTGGAGTGTCATAGGACTGCCCTCCATGGTCACACATGGGCCTGAGAGATGTGGATCTATTTTCACCCATTCTGAACTGCAGCAGATTTATTTGTTTGCATGCACATGGTTATGCCCATGCAGGGACACTATCACAAACAAAATGTACACACAGGCAGGTGCTGAGCTATGAGTTTCACAAGCAGCGGGAGTCACTTGACTGCCATCCATGTTTGTACAGAAACCCAAGCCTAAATTCAGGCAGACACACACACACACAAAAAAAAACTGCAGTGGTTGAGTGATTCAAACCTGACCCACTCAGAACTGCATCAGTTTTAGCTGTACACACACAACCATACACATGCAGAAGCAGCTTTGTAAAAAATGCAGGCTTGAGCAGGTGGTTCTCTGAGAGCTGCAGGCTATATGAGTCAGTTGCATCAGTTGCAAAATCCTATCCCAAGATGGATGGCCAGATATAGTCAGTAAGCCGAACTTGACTCACTGTGTGGTCTGACAAATGTCTGACCATAAAAACACACTGTCAGAAAATTATAGTAGTGTATAATTTATAAGTACACAGTGGCCTAGATATTCAAAGGGGCTGTGCCTGTTGTAACTGATTTGCACCAATGCAACCCCAGAAATGCACCCCAGGGCAATATTCAATAGAGGGACTTGAACAGTGCACTGTCTAATGCACCAGGGTGCAAAGATAATGTATGCAGCGCATCTCCTGGGGGTGTGTCCATGCACATGTGGCACATCCCAATATTCAGCCTGGGATGTGCGGTGCATATGCCTGCACAACCCTGAGATGGTCCACATACCTGGCTCAAAGTTGAGCCCATAAAAATGGCTAGAGTGCCTGCCATCCACAGGCGTGCTGCTGTATTGCAATGCACAACACAGCAGCCACCAGCTGTGGGTGGCTACCCCCTCAACACCATGTACAAGTACCCACATATGTCCTTGGTGGTCCAGTGGTACCCCCTTCCCTCCCCATAGCCCCGATCACAGAGAAATCAAAGATAAATATGTCACTGGTAGTCTAGTGGAACCCTCCCATAGCTCCAATTGTTGAGAATAAAATGTTAAATAAGTCCCTGGTAGCCTAGTGGTTCTCCCAACCCCTGTTGCTCTGATTTGATTGCCGAGAAAAAAATTTTAAATGTGTCCCTGGCACTCTAGTGGAACTGCCACCCCACCCGTAAAGCCGTTTGGCCGTAATACCAATGTCAATTATTCTCTTGTGGTCCAATGGCACCCTCCACCCATGCAGGCTCCCCTGCCTACCGAGCTCCCCCCCATCATCAGTGGGCAGCATTAACCCCACCCACATACCTCCATGGCTGCATGGTGATTGACAGCATACTGTATCAGCTGTCAGCCCATTGGTCCACACTGTGAACCAATGGGCATGCAGTGCATACTGTACTAGTCATACATAAATATGTGAATGAATGACTTCATTCATATATTTTTGTATGACTAGTACAGTATGCACTGCAAGCTCATTAGTTCACAGTGTGGACCAATGGGCTGGCAGCTGATACTTTAAGCTGTCAATCAGCAGGCAGCTGCGGAGGTATGCAGGTGGATTTACTACTGCCCGCTGATGATGGGGGGAGCTGGGTGGGCAGATGGTTTGTGTAGGTTGGGGGTGGGGGGTGCCACTGGACCACCAGCGAATTATTGACATTGGGGTTACGGCTGATCAGGGTTATGGGCGGGGTGGGGGTTCCACTGCACTGTCAGGGACTTATTCAACATTGATTTCTCAGCAGTTGGAGCTACGAGGAGGAAAGGTGGTTCCACTAGACTACCAGGGACTTATTCAATATTGATTTGTCAGCAATTGGAGCTATGAGAGGAGTGAGGGGGACCACTGGACTACCAGGGACTTATTTGACATTTCGTTCTTGGCGATCAGGGATACAGGGTGGGGGGGTGCCACAGAACATCTCTAGTGGCACCACATGCTGAGCAGGATGCCATGCACACTTCTCTGGCCTGCCCTTCACAACACATGCAAATGGGGCCATAATGACATACAAATGGCCCCATTTGCACCATTCATGTATGATTGCTCATTTGCATACTGCTGGCTGAATATCAAGAATTTGCACACAGCATAACTCTCTTGCACTGGCACAGTTCCCATTCCTGGTATTCAGCCCTGTCTGGGGAGAATGCACCAGTGCATTGTATTTGCACAGTGCACATTACCTGATGTATTCAGAGGGGA
The DNA here is from genome assembly GCA_016271365.2 of Neoceratodus forsteri. NCBI lineage: Eukaryota > Metazoa > Chordata > Ceratodontiformes > Ceratodontidae > Neoceratodus > Neoceratodus forsteri. Next base: position 1,056,189,575 of record CM057451.1, on the reverse strand, counting down.
TGCGCCATGGCTCATCTCTTTTGAATATATCCCTGAGTTGCACCAGCACACCTCAGTTGTGCTGTGCCACCACATGTGCCATTGCCAGGCACAGTACTGAATATTGGGGCCATTATGTCAAGACCAAAGTTCATAGAAAGGGTTTAAAAAAAAAACTGGCTGAATCTCAGACTGTGGAGTTTAATGCTAGGCATCTGACTTCCTTCCTAATTCTTCCCCACGTGGCAGTGGCACAAGGTGGCATATGGGCTGACTTCAGAGAGTTCCCAAAATGGCCACTGACTGGCCTGGATGCTCTGTGTGATGTTACAATTTCACCAGCTATTGAATCACTGAATAGCACTGGAAAGTGTCTACTATTTTGCCCAGTGTAATTAATAGTGTATTATTTCTGGTATTTAGGAAACATTATTTGTTACTTGCACAATCCTACTGAGAAGACACTTGCCAGAATTTCCCTATGCTCACTGCCTTCATTGGGCATTGTTATGTACACCAATACCATAGCAGTATTCTGAGAGAAATGGGGTGTTGCGAGAAACATTTCTTGTAATATAGTAATTAGATACCATTTAGTTTAAAAAAAGTAATGCTAGAAAATAAAAGAGGAATAGCTTTTGTAACGTAATGACAAAACAAACCAAAATACTGTACATCACTCTTTTTCAGTGACTGAGTAAACTAACAATTTCAAACATTCTTATTGCTAATAATTTCCCCATCTAATACAGTACATTGTGTATTTTTTAAATGTTGGTATGGGAAGTAATCAGGCAAACTATGCAATTTCCCTATGCAATTTCCCATTGTAAGTTGGTATTCAGTACAGTTGGTTTCTCTTGTATTGTGGAATATTTGATTCACATATATCATGGCTGCATGGCTGATTTAGAATGGTATAATACATTAGTGAATTCCCTACTCACTCAAAAGAACAAAGGACGGAACATTATCATTATGATGAAAACTGATTAAATAGAATAGGAAATGTGAGTAGATCAGAGCAAAAGGTCTTGTTTATGGCACATGAAGGTCCATAAAAACTGATGCTTTGAAAATGAAAGCTGTTTGACAAGTTTCACAAAACCAATTTAATTCTTTCACCATCCTCTAGAGAAGCACAGTTGAGACAGACATGTCTTAATTTAAAGCATGGCTCTTCAGAAACAGCGAATGAAGACACAGCTAATACTGTCATTATAAGTCAATGCCACTTTAAGCCCACTTAGGTGACACTTAAAGGCATAGAAATAGATGCATTTTGTTAATCAGTCATTTTAATCAGTTTTCCTAGCTACAGAAAGAACACTGTTCACAAGAAGAAAAATCAACTAATGATTGTAAATGGTAAATTGTGACAAACTCTTACCTCAATGTGTATTCTACCATAACCCTAAAAATAGATGTTAGCTTCTTAAATTGTTTGTGTGGGTTATCTGTATTATTATGCACCTAGAAAAAATGTTTTGTGACACTGTAAATTGTACTCACAGAGTAGTTTTAGTTTCACAGTGTTGTATGGTAAGACAAAAATATCAAGGGGATAATATTGAGCAGCCACTGTCATTAACGTTAAAACAACATCAGTCAGTAAATTATTGCAGAAATATATAATACAAAAAATTCATACAAATACATCATATAACCAGTTTTCCAAAGACATACATGATGGGATTTGATTAACATCATAATCAGTATTCCTAATAATAAATTCAGTTCTACGTTTCACGTTTCTTTAAAATATATACAATAATAACCAACTAATAAATGCATTTTAATTGGAAAAATGCTCCATAAACAGCATGTAAACAGAGGTATAATCTATGGTAGTCACAAGTCTTAATGAATTTAGATTCAAATTGACCTAAAATGTTGAGAATTTGTGTGTCATCAAGAAATGTTATAGCACTAGCATTGGTGGTTCCCAAATGCAATACATTAGCAAATGCAAAAAACTGCATGTAATCCAGTTTAGCTGGATGTAACTTGAAAAAAAAAACAGGTAAGAAGTGTGACTCAAAACCATCCAGATGCACAATAAAAGACATGCACTCAATAATTAGTACTCAGAGACCCCCTGGCTAGGAATGAAATGTATTTGGAACTGTTACAATCCTCAATTAAATGTTGATAAAAAAAACAGTCAGACACAACAATAATTGTGACATTACTTCACTGAGCAAGTCATATATCTTTATACAAGAAAGGTTTGCTTTTCCTTCTATGTTTTATTATATGCAAATAACTAGCAAGTTGATTAAGAACGAAAGTATCCTGTACCATACATAAAATGGTTACAAGATCATCAACATAAAAGTCCCTCCAGAATTGGAGTGATCCAAGTCCTTCTCATTTTATTGAGCCATGGAAAAATCAGGAGAACATGAAGCTAGTTCTCCACACTCCAAGTAAGAAAGGAACAAGAAGTGTGTTATGGGCATCAGGGATGTGTGCAGATTTTGCGTACAGCTCATTACTAGGAAATACAAATTTACTGCATATAAAGTTAAACCTTTTATAAAAATCCCTGATAGAGTCCAAGTAAAATCTAAATCCAATCCTGACATCACTTGAAATGTACCGGGGAGAAAAACAAGACTTTCATATACTTGTTAAATCCAAGCCTTTATTATATATTTGAATCTTATTTTTGTCATATTTTCTGTATTTTGAACTCATAGTAATTCCTCACTTAACATTTTGCCTAAATATGACAAGTCATATCCTTGTAAGATTTTCAAAACATATGGTAAATATTGAGAAGTGATAAATTAACCCCTTTTGTGCCATGGACATATGTTGATGTTCTGAATTCCTGCATGTTCTAAACATTTTGACAGCCTAAGGGTTAAGCGCAACAACTGAATGAAAAAGGGCAAACTGAAGGTGCCACAAACTTATACTTTATTGCAAAGGTGCATCAAGTGACAAATAGCTTTAGCTACTTGTATGTTCTTTTTGCCTCTTCTAAATAGTCTTTCTATATCTCACCTGCTATCTAAAGCAAATAAAAATAGTTGCAGTATTAACCCTTTATGTGTTTCCCATAGCTACAGGTTAATTATGAATTATTTATTTATTTATTTATTTATTTGTACATCGGTTTACAACCTTTGAGCCAGAGGCTCATTTCCAAAGGTACCTCATCACATAGAGGACAGACAGACAGAACAAATTTAGGTTACAGCATAAAATTTAGTATACAGCATAAAAGTTACATCCTTAGAGATACACAGAGTGGTTTCATACATTTATACAATTTAGTTGCAATTACATTCATACAGCTTAGTTGCAATTACATCAATACAGCTGGGTACATGCTGGTATTAACAAAGGCAATATGCAAAGGGGGAGAAATTGGGGGGGAGTGAGTTGGAGTGCCGCCCGGTGGGCATTGTCAAGTATGGAGAGATCTAGGCCATATTAGAGACAGGAGCAGCTGTGAGTGTTAAACAGTTGGCTCCGAAGGGTGGTTTTGAAGTTGGCGATTGTGGGGGCATTGGAGATGGGAACAGGGAGAGAGTTAAACCAGGATGGAGCTCTGAAGCAGAAGGATCTCTGACCATGGGTGGTCCTGGATCTGGGAACCAGTAGAGTGGTCTTATCAGAGGTTTGGGTTGCGATAGTGGGTTGGGTGCGGCGGATGGAGGCTGTCACCCCAGGAGGGGATAGTCTGAGTAGAGTTTTTTTTGTGATGAGGCAGGTTTGATAGCGTAGCCGTTCATCTAGGTTAAGCACTTTTGCCTTGTCATAGAGTTGACAAGTGTGTGTGAGCCTGGGGGCACCAGTAATCAGCCTGCAGGCCTTATTTAGGGTGAGCCTAATTTTGTTGAGGGCGGTAGTGTCAGCAGTACCATAGACCGGCAGGCCATAGTCAACTAGGGACAGTACTGAAGATGTAAGTGCAAGTTGCAGAGCATCAAGGGGGAGGCAGTTTTTATAGCGATATAGGATGCTAAGCCTTGTGTTGATGGCGGATGCAAGGGCATCAATGTGGGTGTGGTAGGTGAGAGCTGACAATGTGATAGGAGACACTGGATTGCATGGCAGTGTAAGTAGGGATAGAGATCCCACATTTTCACAATGAGGGGAGTTCCATGGTAGCACTTACCATTTTTGTTTATTCACTGGTAACCAGGTAAGGCCCATTAGGCACAAGTGCCTGTATTCTGGAGTGACCCGGGAGCACTGGGGAGGTTAAGTGACTAGCTCAGAATCACACAATATACAGGTGGAAATTGTGGGAATCAAACCCAGGTCTGCTGGATATTTCAAGCTCATTCACAGTTCATTGTTCTTATCTCTAGGCCATACTGCCAGCTCAAAACTTCTGGTGTGACTGTTACCATTTGTGAGATGATGGTCCGCATAACTATAACACTTTCAGATATGTCCCACAAATGTTTCCTCATCTAAGGAGCACACAAGATAATGTAAGAGCTGTATATCCCATTACTGATGCCATAAACATCTTCTATAGGCTAATATTTCCAATAAAATAATGTTCTTGTTTTCAGTTTGGTAGGGTGTCCAATACTCAGGAGTGCAGGCACAGAACAGCACCCGATGTTCTAAAGCCTGAACACAGATTCATCTACCAAATGGGGCAGTTAGTGTACCTGGTTGCCTACATGTGTCTGCCAGTAAATTTATTTACTGGCTGTCCAGTATGATTAACTTTTTACTGTGTGCACTGCTTGTTTGTAGTTTTACATGTCGAGAGTTGTCAGTTCTAGCATTATCATGTACAGTAAGTGATTGCCTTGTACATGTCTCCTCCAGGCTGTGTTCCTTTAGCTACCAGATACAGTGGGTGCTATTTTCAAATCATATTTGACTACAACAATCAGATATATTTGCCGCAGCATTCATACAACTTTGGATAAATTTGCTAGTGGGACTAAATCAGAGCAGACCATTTAGAAACATAGAAACATAGAATTTGACGGCAGATTAGGACCGCTTGGCCCACCTAGTCTGCCCATTTTCCTACCTAACGGATAAACTGCAGATCCTAGTTAAAAATAATCTAGCCTGTTGTAATCTCTGGCCCTCAATCTGCACATGAATGTGCAGAGTTGTTCAGGAGGCAGTGCACTAGTCTAACCAAAATTACACTGGGGTGAATCAGGACTGATACTTCCCAAGAAAATATGCTTCGGTACAGGGCTATAACGTATATACGTATATGACAGTTTAGTGCATTTGAGGGTTTTATGTTAATTAGAAGTGCAAAAGTTACAGGAATCTAAATTTAGCTAAAGGGACTTGCCTTATATAATATCTGTTTTATGCACTGAATCCCACAGCTCTTTACAATTCACAAAGAGCGGGCAGGAGTCATTCTGTTCAAGAGCTAGTTGCACCCAATATAACAGATGTACAATGTTTATCATTTCTAAAAATAGCCAACTATTACTTTAAATATAGCAGATAAAGATGTTGTTCATTTCTAAAAAATAGCCAACTATTACTTTTTATTTCAAAAGTATGTTTTTGTTATTTCCTTTCAGCTAATTAAATGAGTTTCTCCTTGAGAGTTTTATTCATGTAAAGAGTAATATTTTAACTGGAAGATGACATACAGTAACTGTTCCACTTCATATCTCCTCAGGATTGTTACCTTATTTATTGTGACATGACAAGTTACTATGTGGCTGACAATAAGTGGCTCTTCTTAGTCAGTCATGATTGAATGATGTCACATTGAGGGTAGTCACAATGCTAATTAGTTATGAAAAGGACCAAGAACTAGATACATTAGTCTTCAGGTAGAGTACTATTCCACCAGTCACTCATAGTACTCTCGGGTAGAAAATCTGCTACATGTTATTTGTTTATTTAGAATTGGTAACAGGTAAAGACACACTGAGCTGAGGCTTGTTTCCTGATGTGACTCAGGGGGAGGAGGGAGGGGAGTACAAGCAGAACAGTACATCAATGACATATCATTGAGGAGGGGAGTATAAGCAGACCAATACATCAGTGACATATGACATATCGGCGAGCAATTCAGTAACAGCTTAGATTGTGCAATAGCACAGCAAATAGAAAATATAATCTCTTGAGTATGATGGAGACAGGAAATGGCACCACAATCCGCATGGGGGTTGTATACAGACCCCCATCTCAGGGGGAGGGAATGGACAAGGAAATGATAGAAGGCTTTCTTAGAATGGCAGAAAAAGGGGAGATATTGTTGATGGGGGACCTGAATATGCCAGATGTTAACTGGAGCACCTTTGCTGCAGGCACATCCAAGAGCAGGGTCATTCTTGATGCCCTAAAGGGGGCATGCCTCAGACAGCTAGTATCGGAACCCACTCGGGAGGAGCAATCTTAGACCTGGTACTTTCAAATGGGGATGGAGAAAGAATCTCAGATTTAGAAGTGGGTAGCCATCTGGGAACAAGTGACCACCAAACAGTGTGGTTCACGATAAACACAGCCATACAATCAAGCCATACAAAAAGTAAGAGATACTAGACTTTAGGAGGGCTGACTTTGGGAAATGTGAGAGAGTGCCTCAGAAAAGCACAAGCAAACAGGCAAGAAGGAGGGGTGGAGGAACAATGGGGAGTGATCAAAACAGCCATCACAGAGGCAACAAGCCTTTGTGTGAAGCAAATCAATAAAACACAACGAAGGAAAAAAACGCTATGGTTCACAAAAAGAGGTGGCAGGGAAGGTTAAGGAGAAAAGGACAGCATTCAGGAAATATAAGGAAACACAGAAGAAGCAGGACAGAGAACTTTGTCAGTTAAAGCAGAAAGAGGCTGGAAGGCAGTCAGAATAGCAAAGGCCCAAACCGAGGAAAGGATAGCCAATTCTGTTAAGAAGGAGGATAAGACCTTTATAGGTATATTAGGGAGCCAAGAAAGACCAAAGGAGGGATACTGAAGCTTAATAAAGGGAAGGGAATGTGGGTAGAGGGTGACAGTGAAAAAGCAGGGATACTGAATGAATATTTCTGCTCAGTATTCACAAAGGAAGAGGAGGGGGAGTTACCTAAACCAAACAAGAGAAACACTCTGAAGACGGGGGTTGATACCAGTCCATTTACAGAAGAAAGGGTTCTGAAAGAACTAATAAAATTGAAGGTGGACAAAGCAATATGGCCTGATGGGATTCACCCAAGAATTCTAAAAGAACTAAGGGTAGAACTAGTGACATCGCTGACTACTCTCTTTAACAAATCATGGGAGGATGGGGTGGTACCCAAGGACTGTAGGAGGGCAGATGTGATTCCTCTTCACAAACGTGGGAGCAGGACAGAGGCAGGAAACTACAGACCAGTTAGTTTGACCTCAGTGGTAGGGAAAATGATGGAATCACTTCTGAAGGAAAGAATTGTTGAGTACCTAGAGGCCAGTGGGCACAGGACCCAAGGCAATATAGATTCACGATGGGAAGGTCATATCAGACGAATCTAATAGATTTCTTTGACTGGGTGACCAAAGTAGTAGACCAAGGAGGGGCTGTGGACATGGCCTACCTAGATTTTAGTAAGGCATTTGATACAGTCCCACACAAAAGATTAATACACAAGATAGCCAGCCTTGGAATGGGTCCCAAGGTGGAAGCCTGGATAAATAAATTGGCTAGACAACAGGATGCAAAGGGTAGTAGTAAATAGAGTACACAGTGAAGAAAGGAGGGTTACTAGTGGGGTACCGCAGGGTTCAGTACTGGGACCAGTCCTTTTTAATGGCTTTATAAGTGACATTGCAGAGGAACTGGAAGGAAAAATATGTCTCTTTGCAGATGACACAAAGATCTGCAACAGGGTTGATACACAAGATGGAGTGGAGAGGATGAGAAGGGACTTGGCAAGGTTGGAAGAATGGTCAAATGTATGGCAGCTCAGATTCAATGCAAAGAAGTGCAAGGTAATGCACATGGGAAACAAAAACCAGAGGAAGCATACACAATGGGGGATGAGATACTGACAACAGTAAAAATAGAAAGGGACCTGGGGGTAATTATATCAGATGACCTAAAGGTGGGCAAGCAATGTGAGAAGGCAGTAAGGAAGGCTGGGGGATACTGGGATGCATAGGAAGAGGCATCAATAGTAGAAAACAGGAAGTTGTTATCCCTCTGTACAGACAGTTGGTGAGACTCCATCTGAGTACTGTGTGCAGTTCTGGAGACCCCATCTCTGCAAAGACATAGACAGAGTGGAGGCTGTCCAGGGAGGGAATCAAAATGGTGCAGAGTCTGCACCAGAAGACATACGAAGAAAGACTAAAGGAGCTTAATATGTATACTCTGAGGAAAGAAGGGAGAGAGGGACATGATAGAAACTCAAGTACCTCAAGGAATTAACAAAGTCCAAGAGGGTAGCATCTTCCAGAAAAAGAGATGTGCAAGAACAAGGGGGCACAATTTGAAGATAGAGGGGGGACGGCTCAGGGGTAATGTGAGGAAGTATTTTTTCACTGAGAGGGCTGTGGATGCATGGAACAGCCTCCCTGAGGAGGTCGTGGAGTCAAGAACAGTGGGGGACTTCAAGAATGCATGGGACAGTCATAAGGCAGTCCTAGGGGCGGGTAAGAGGAAGTAAGCTGTTGATTAACTAGGATCTGCAGCTTATCTGTTAGGTAGGAAAATGGGCAGACTAGGTGGGCCAAGCGGTCCTTATCTGCCGTCAAATTCTATGTTTCTATGCAAAGTGTATAGTGCCTGAGGAGGAGGTTGTAGTATCAGGGTGTAAATAGTACCAGGGAAAAGCAGAAAATATTTTACATATAAAAAAGTGACAGTTATCTACTTTAAAAAGTTAATATTTTTTTGATGCAGTATACTATCTCTTTAACATGAAGAGGAGTAAATACAGAAACATAGATTTTGTCAGCAGAAAGGGAATGGTAGGTCCATCCAGTCTGCCCTATTTTTCCTGCATATTCCTACACCTTGGACTCTATTTGATCACCAGCGTCCCACCCGCCTCCCTTTCCCTACTTATTATAGCTGTGTGCCTATCCCACATATGCTTGAAACTACCCACTGTTTTTGCCCCGCCACCTTTTCTGGCAGGCAGTTCTAGATGTCCACCACCCATTCTGTGAAGAAATATTTCCTCTCATCCCTCTTAATCTTCCCCCCTCCAGTTTCATTGCATACCCGTGTTCTGCTGCCTGTCCTCCTCTGAAAGAGTCTACCCACTTGCACTTATTTCACTCCTGTGAGGTACTTATTGGTCTTAATCATGCCACCTGTCACTCTCCTCTCCTCCAAGGAGTACAGGTTGAGATACCACAGCCTTTCCTTGCATGGCTTGTCATGCAAACCACTCACTATTTTGGTAGCCCTCCTCTGGACAGCTTTCACCCTGTCAATGTCCTAGTGTAGGTGCAGCCTTCAGTTGTTAGCCTCCTTCCTGCTGCCACTCTTGTGGAAAGGGACCACATCGACCCTCCTCCAGTCCTCTGTAACTACCCCCATCTCCAGTGAGATGTTGAATAGTGTTGCCAGAGGGAAGGCTAGCACCATGCTCAGTTCTTTTAGAACTCTAAAATCCTGACTGGTACCATTGTCTTCTTCTCCTTTATGACTTCCAATCCCTTTTGGACTCTCTCCTCCAAAACTGGACTTATGTCCACTCCCGCCTCTCCTGATGCCTTCTGATTCATTTTGGTCAGTCCTTCCACACTGTGAAGACCTAGCAGAAGTACTCATTTAAAATGTTAGCTTTTTCCTGATCTTTTTCTGCACAGTTTCCCCTTCTTCCTGATTCTCACTATCCTACCCCTTGCTTTCCTCTTTTCACTCATGTACCTAATGAAAGTCTTATCCCCGTTTTGACCTCCTTGGTGATCTTCTGTTTGTGCCTTAGCTGCCCTCACCCATTTTCCTGCTTTCCTTCACCTTTCCAGATGTATCTCTCTGTGCACCTCTGTCTGGGTCTCCTTGTATTTACTAAATGCAATTTTTTCCTGCTTTATTGCCTTTGCCACCTCCTTTAAAAACCATAAAAGCCACTTCCTCCTCATTCCCTTATTGATGTCCTTCAAACAGCATGCTGTTGTCTTACCTATTTTCTCTTTGATCTTTGTCTGTTAGGGCTCCACTCCCCCCAGCCATGACCCCCTTCAAGGTATTTACTGAGGCCGTCTCCAATTTCTTCAAAATCTGCCCTTCTAAAGTCCAGGACCCTAGTTTTAATGTGTTTTTCACTTGCCCAATCCATATGCCAAACTACACAGTTTGGTGATTGCTTGAACTCAAGGGACTACCCTCTATGATATAAATGCTGTCTGTGTTGGTAAATACCAGGTCAAGCACTACAGTGTCTCTAGTGGGTTCCCTAACCAGCTGCCTGAGAAATGCCCCCTGTAGGCAGTTGAGAATGGCCTTGCTACTTGTTGTATCTGTAGCCAGAATGCTCCAGTCTGCATCATTCAGATTAAAGTGCCCCCATAATCAGTACTTCCCCTTTGCTTGCCATTCTGCCAGTGGTCTCACACAAAACCATGTCTAACTCCTCCCCTATTGTTGGTGGTCTGTACATCATCCCCATTGAGACAAAGGCCTCAAAACCTGTCTCTAAGTTGAATGGTAGTATCTCCAGCCCTTTCTTATCCCTCTGGTGTCCCTGTATGTCTGTGGCCTTTATACCTTTCCTCACATATAAAAAAAATTCCCTCCACCTTTCATCCCTGTCCTGTCTTTTGGAACTTACTGTAGCCTGGTATGGCCACTTCCCAGCTGTGGATATCAGTGTACCATAACTCTGTTAGGTCACCAGATCCAGGTCTGCCTCTGCAATGATTGTGTCAAGGTCAGGAATTTTATTTTTTACGCTCCTTGCATTGGCACACATAACTCTCCACACCTTTTGTCCCATCATTCACCTCTCTTCATTCCCCTGTCCTTTCCTCCACTTTTTCACTATCTTTCTGCCTACCTTCCTTGACCCCTCTCTCAACTTTAGTTTCTCTTCCTCTCCTGCCTGTTCTGCCATCCTCATTGCCCTTATATCCCCATATCTCTGCAGAATTCATTTCTCCAGAACTTCTCCTCTCTGCTGCACTATGCTCTGGGGGACAATCTCTGCTCCTTCAGTTTTTCTGCCCCCCCCTTGGCTAGTTTAAATGCCCATCAAAGTAGCATCTGAGCCTTCCTCCCAGAACTGCCATTCCACTCCTGGATGAATGGCGGCCATCTCCTTTGTAGAGACCTCCATCCCCGGAGGTAAGGCCCCAGCCCATGATGTACTCAAAACCCTCCTCCATGTATCATGGCCACACCACTCATTAAATGCCCTGGTGTGGTGTTCCCTAGTCTTCCCCCAGTTACACAGCTATACAGGTAGCACCTCAGTGAAGGCCACAGTGTGAGCTGCCTGTTACAGGCCCCTCCTCAGTTCCCTAAACCTATCCTACACTACCACCACTGCTGTGTCCCTGACCAGGTAATTAGTCCCCAGATGGACAGTGGCATCCAGCTCTCTCCGTACTCCCTCTTCCCAGCAAACTGTATTATCTTCCATCTGGACCTCCCCACTGAAGTGCTTGGTAAGCACTTTACTACCCTATTTCTCCTTTCCCCTGCTCCCAGCACTATCCCCATGACTATGGAGTCCCCAGTCTCCTTCTTGTTTGGGGGCCTCTTTCTTCCCTTCTTCTTGGGGCCTCCTCCCTTCAGGACCCATACCTCTTCCCTTCCCACTACCTTGGATGCTTCCTCCTGTCTTCCCCATCCCACCAGAATGGATAAGAAATTAAAGAATTATGCAGTGATAAGATTTGAGGGGTGTTTGCCTTCATTCTTTCCCACCACTCTTCCCGAGTGCATCAAGATCCAGCCTCTCTGCTTCTTTTCTATCTTTCTTTGACAGAGTGTCAGCAATCACTGCAATCATGGTGGCTGCTGAGTGAGGCAGACTGCACTTTGAATTTGTGCCAGTTTTGTCCCAAGTCCAGTAACCTTTGTTTTAAGTCCAGGATGGTGCCTGCAATGTGGCAGCACCTCAGTCTTCAGAATGTCTCTGAAGACTGCAGTCCCACACCTATTACACTGTACCACTCCCATGCCCAATTACTGTTTTTTCTCTTAACTACTTATTTCCCTGCCTTTCCCTTGTTCTTAGAGCTTTCCTCTCTCTCTCTCTCTCTCTCTCTCTCTATATATATATATATATATATATATATCACCTCTTGGCTTAACTGTACGTTTTTGCTCCTTCCTGTATTTAGCCTTTCCCTCTAGCTACAACATTCCAAAGAGACAGGGAAGGCAGGAAGGGAGGAGAAGTGGTACTTTATGTGAAAAATGGCATAAAGACCACAGAGATCTGGGAGGAACAAAATGGGGGATACCGTGGGTAAAGCTGGAAAGGTAAATGGGGTCAGTCATCAGTGCAGGGGTGCTGTACAGACCACTAGCCCAAGAGGAAGAGACAGACAGGGAGTTAATGCTAGCTATCTAAAGGTTGGTGGACAAGGGGGAAGTGATGCTGGTTGGAGACTTCAATATTCCAGATGTGGACTGGAGCCTCCCAGCAGCAGCAGCATCAACTAGGAGCAGATTTATCCTGGACTTCCTTCAGAGTGCCTTCAATAAGTAACTGGTCATGGAACCAACTCGGCAGAAGGAAATACTGGACCTCATGCTCACAAATGGGGACAGCGTGATAGGGAAAACAGTGGGAGAGCACCTGGGGAACAGTGACCACCGGTCACTGTGGTTTGAAGTCACAGAAGGAGCAGAACCTATCCGTACAAAAACACGTATCCTGGATTTTAGGAGGGCAGATTTTGGGAAAAAGTGGACATGCTTGAAAGAGGCACTAATAAGAATTGAGAGGGAATTGGGGGTGGAGGAACAGTGGGCAACATTTAAAACAGGGATCACAAGAGCAACACAATTATGCATTTATTTATTTTATTTATTTATGTCTTTGATTATCAGCTAGGTGCATTGGTCCGAGGGACCATTTTCAGGCACAACCTGGGCCATAAAAGATGGCATCATTAATCAACAATTAAATCACAAGGCACAGGAATGTTACAGATTAAACAGAGATCAAGAACAATTTTACATACAGGGAATAATAAAATACAGGAACAAAAGATGGAATCATGGTACAGTAGGTGGGACAGTAAGAGGGTACAAACAAACCTTACCATTCCGCCCTGATTCAACCCATCTATGAAAGTCACATCTAGACAGATAATAGTGAGAGGAAGAGAACTGGAACTAGAATAAGCTTGGGGAGAGCATCTAACAAACTTCTGCAGGAGTCAGGTTAGTGCAGGGGAGAGATTATTAGGTGTGAGGGGGGTCTACCCCTATAGGCAGGAGCTATTTGCTCTATCCACAAGCCAGGATTTGTAGAGGGATTTGAAAGCTGAGTGGGTGTTAGAGGAGTGGAGGGGAGCAGTGATCTCATTCCACAGTGTAGGGGCAGTAACGGATAGTGCTTTCTCTCCCATACCAGTGGACACCATCAGTACATGTAGGGGAGGGACAGTAGAGGAGTGGAGATGCCTAGGTAGAGTTCTAACCTTGAGTAGGGGGAAGAGAGGGGACCCATCACCACTTCTGATGGTGCTATCCATGATACAACCAAGGGTAAAATCAAAGTGGCCTTGAAGGGGTAACCAGCCAAGGGAACTGTAGAGGTTGCAGTGGTGAGTTGAGAAAGGTGCCATGAGTGCAAAATGACAGGCACTGTTGTAAGCCAATAAGAGCCTGGTTCAGAGGGCTGAGGATATCCGAGAGTAGATGGGGGAACAGTAGTCAAAGATAGGAATTAGGTTACCCAGGACAATTGCTGTTCGAGCCTCTGGGGTTAGCAGGTGGCATAGACAATAAACTGCCCCAAGTTTTTGATTGACCCTGCGAACCACAGTGTTGATGTGGTCCAAGAAGGTTAGTAACGGATCGAGTGTCACCCCATGCATTAAGCAGGTTAGCAAGGAGAAACTGAAGAAGAGGCGATTATGGTTTTCCAAGGAGGTAGCAGAGAAAGTGAAAGCCAAAAAGAATGTATTCAGGCAATACAAAAAGACACGGGCAGAAGGGGATAGGGAGAAGTACCAGGAGAAGCAAAGGGAAGCAGGGAGGTCAGTAAGGGAGGTCAAAGCTCAGACAGACCAGCGCATCACAAATTCAGTGGTTAGAGGGGACAAAACCTTTTACAGGTACATAAGTGAAAAAATAAGGGTGAAGGGAGGGATAGTGAAACTGAAGGGGGAGGATGGGGTCAGCTTGGAGGATAACAACAGTAAAGCTGACATACTGTACTGAACAGACACTTCTGCTCAGTCTCTACTGAGGAAGGGGAGGGCAACAGGCCTGATAGGAGTACAAGGGTTGGGAAAGGCACAGAAATGGACACAAATCCCTTTACATGGGAAAGGGTCCTAAAGGACCTGGAAGGAATAAGAGTCGATAATGCAATGGGGCCAGATGGGGTGCACCCCAGGTTTCTAAAGGAACTAAGAGAGGTGGTGGATGAACCTCTGGCAATCCTGTTTAACCAATCACTGGAAAAAGGGGAGGTACCTAAAGACTGGAAGACAGAAGATGTAGTCCCCTTATATAAAAGTGGGAACAAAGAGAAAGCAGGGAACTACAGACCAGTCAGCCTGACCTCAGTAGTGGAGAAGATCATGGAAGCACTACTGAAGGAGAGATTGGTGGAACATCTGGTTGCCAAAAGACTACAGGACCCAAAGCAGCATGGTTTCACCAGGGGGAGGTCATGCCAGGCCAACCTCATGGAATTTTTTGACTAGGTGACAGGGGAGGTGGATCAGGGAAGGGCAGTGGACATGGCCTATCTGGACGTCAGCAAGACCTTTGACACTGTGCCACATAGAAGGCTGTTAAACAAACTGGGGAATATGGGAGTGGGCAGGACAGTATTGCTGTGGATGGGTAATTAGCTGTGTGGCAGGACACAGAGGGTGGTTGTTAATGGCTGTCACTCCACAGAGGGAAGAGTGACCGATGGGGTGCCACAAGGATCAGTGCTGGGACTGGTCCTATTCAACATTTTCATTGGTGACATTGCGCAGGACCTAGCAGGCAGAATTTCCCTGTTTGCTGATTACATGAAGCTCTGTAACATAGTAGACACTACAAAGGATATAAACAGAATGAGGAGGGACCTGCAGAAGCTTGAAGAATTGGCAAGGGTTTGGCAGTTGAAATTCAACACAAAAAAGTGAAAAATAATGCATATGGGGCACAAAAACCTTGGAAAAAAAGTATCAATTGGGGGATGAGGATAGCATGCACCAAGCAGGAAAGGGACCTTGGGATTATTATCTCTCTGATGACCTCAAGGTAGGGAAACAATGCAACAAGGCTGCAGGTAAAGCAAATAGGATGCTGGGATACATAGGCAGGGGCATCACCAGCAGATAAGTGAGGTTATAATTTCACTATACAAGACACTAGTGAGGCCTCACCTGGAGTACAGTGTCCATTTCTGGTGACCTTACCTACTTAAGGACATAGACAGGGTGGAGAAGGTTCAGAGAAGGGCAACACAGATTGTACAGGGAATGCATCACAAGTTCTATGAGGACAGACTGAAGAACCTGAATATGTACTCCCTGGAGGAGAGAGGGGAGAATTGGGATATGATAGAGTCATTCCAGTACCTTACAGGGAATAACAGGGTGCAGGAAAACACTATTTTTCAGCTAAAAGATGTTCCAGAACTAGAGGGCATGGGAAAAAATTGGAGGTAGGGTGATTCAGAGGAAACGTGAGGAAGAATTTCTTCACAGAAAGAGTGGTGGACAAGTGGAACACCCTGCTTGAGGAAGGGGTGGGGGCTGAAACAATCACAGGATTTAAGAATGCATGGGTTAGACATAAGGGAAGCCTGGAGTTCAGGGGTAAGGGGCAACAGACTTCTAGAAAAACTTAGAAAATCTTACGAGCTCAAATGGGCAGACTAGGTGGGTCATAGGCCCTTATCTGCCTACAGTATCTGAGTATCTATGTATCTATGTTTGTCCATATCATTACTCTAGATAGGGTTTGTCTACTATTCCCCTTTTTTTTCACCAAATCCCTTCATATCTTGATCTTAGATAGTTTGTTTTAATTTTCCCCTTTTTGGCTTCTATTACCTTCTTTTAATCCTTACCCTTGATATGGTGCTACCTGTATTCCCACACCAGAGGTGATATTTGTTTTTACCATTTAACATAACCTCTACCCCTTTGCACAGTTAGTCTAGACTGGGCATTTTCTCCATTCCCACACAGCACATGTTTCCCCTTACTTTTTTACAGTACTTCCTTACGCAGGCAGTAACAAGTAAACAGGTACTTTACCTTACCCTAGTGGACCAGCAGAGTTCCACATGTGGCTGTCGGTGCCTGCAGATGCCTGTCAATGCCTAAGAAGCCAATCCTGATCCATTCCTGCTCTGTTCCACTCATGCTGTTGGACATGAACATGTATGGGACATGTTAGGAGGGAATGCTTCAATGCTGCTCCTGGTGGCTGCTAATCAGTTTGTTCTCCTGTTTACTCTCCCGCCCACCTCTTGGCTCCTGTTTAGAACACTGACCTGTATATAGACACAACAGTAAAATTAAGCACTCAGAACACTGAAGATATAGTATTTAAGGAGAGTGCAGTGTAGCAAGTAAAGATATAGTGAGCAGTAGAGTAACAAGAGAAAGAGACAGACAGAAGGATGAGCAGGAGGTTATTTGGCTCGGTTATGATTACTCAGTGAGCAAGTGGCAGTCCTGGGATGCAAACCTGGCTTACTAGGTCATCAGCTCCACAGTCTAACTACAAGACTATTACAACTCCCAAATTTAGTAGAATTACATTTTTTTTTAAAGCGTAACTGTTTTTATATGAAATTCAAAGACAATTTTAATTACAACTAGTGCTTTGGAATTATTTTATATTAATTCAAGCTATGCCCATAAACACCATTTTTGCCTAAGGCTCAGATGTTTTGACTATGTTCAGAAGTTTTTAGAAATGCAGAAGGCACTGTCCCAGTGTTACTGATTTATAAATATTCTTTATTTAAAAGGTCCATTGGAATAAAAACGTGTTGCCAGACTATTGTGTTTTTGAAAACCAATTAAAAGCACAAATGCTTTCAGAGTTCACTTTCCTTTTTATAGTTCAATAATAAATATTGTGGTGTCTAAGTAGATTCCTAGACACATACATTCATACAGCTACCAGGTTCCTTTATAATTGGCCAGATGTCTTTAACAAATGACCAACGTGTGCTGTGACTTGCTGTCTCTATGGAGTTTTGAGGAACTCACAGTTGGTTTCCTAGTTACAGTTGTAATTGGCACACAGGTCGTTCAGTTCCTTGCTCTTTCAGTTTAAGACTGGAATGTTGTAAGGTATTTGTGTTGTTTTCCATATACCAGACATATTTGCTTTTTATAGACATTTACATTTTTAACTGCATTGTACACTATAGGTTATAAACAAATATATAAAGAAGGTGCTTTCATATCTTTCATTGAGCTAACATAAAAAGCTTATATTATATTAGCAATAAAAGATATATAATCAACCATAAAATTGCTTAATTTGTCAGTTTATTTGAACATGAATCTAAATGGCTACACACATTTCTACTGATTCAAGTCATAACTGAGTTATTTAAAAATCTAAATGAATAGTTTAGTGCTAATTAAAAGTAAGGGCAAGTTATACTGGAAATGCACTCTGTGTCTTTGTCCACAGGCCAGGTGCAGTGGGTATGTTGAGGGAGTACTCGCAAGTAATCCTTCAGGTGAGATGCTCTTATACTGTAAGGAGAGTCACACGTGCAGGTGCCCTGCAAATAGATGCATTCACAGGGAGGATTTTAAAGTGTTTAATATAGTTATATGTCTTTGGATACCTTTCTTATTATTGTGAGTGAGGTCTGTCATACATGCATAGTATATTAGAACCACTTGTCTTCAGTAGCCAGTTCTCATACTCTGAGAACTGTGTTAGACCACTGTTATAAATGTAAGAGTGGTCTCAAGGATACACACTGTGTGTGTGTGTGTATATATATATATATATATATATAATATATATATATATACAGTATAAATAAAAGAAAAACTTGTTTAATGTATAGTTAGTTGTTACCATAGTGACAAAGTGAGAATAGTTGGGTTGAAACCCTTGAACCTCAGCTCACCCCCAACCAGCATTGGGATGCGCGTTAGGGTCACCTGCCCCAACCTAACCCCATCACATGTGTCAAGAAGCAGAGGTATAGGAGAATGGGGTGAGAGTTAAGACCAACGACCCCAATGTGCACCCCGATGCCAGTTGGGGGGTTGGGCTGGGGGTCCAAGGGGGGGTTTTCAACCCTAACACCAAATTTCCTCACTTTTGTCACTGTGGAACAACCATAACTGATGCATTAAACAGTTTGTTGCCTCTAATTTCCCTTCTTTTTTGAGAATGATGACGACAAATAGTGAAAGTAATGCAGCGGTGGGAGCACGGGGCCCAACAACACAAACAGAAGTGCCAACAGTGGTTCACATGGTAATGGAAATGTAAATGGTAAAGGAAACGTTAATAGAAACGCAAGCACAAAGTGACGCCAAAGCAAACAGTGATGCAAACGGACATTGAGGCACGTATGAAAACACAACTGGTAACATGAACAGTGATGGCAGTGGTATTTTAAATGGAAATGTTAAGTGCCACAGCAAAAAGAACGCGGAAGGGAACAGAAATGGAGATGCGAACGCGAGCGCATACATAAACGCAAACCGTAATGCGCATAGCCATGGTACTGCAATAGTAAACACAAATGGTAAAGTTAACATGAAGAATAATGCCAAAGGAAACAGAAACGAAAACAGAAATGGAGGCGCGTACAGAAACACAAACCGTAATGTGCATGGTCATGGAACCGCAATTGTTAATGCAAATGGTAACGGTACCAGCAACAATAATGCCAAAGGAAAGAGAAATGCAAATGCAAGGGAGTACAGAAATGCAAACCATTATGCACACGGTCATGGTACTGCAATTGTAAACGCAAATGGTAACAGTAACAGCAAAATAACGCCAAAGGAAACAGAAATGAAACAGAAGTGCAAGCGTGTACGAAAACGCAAACCGTAACGCACGTGGATGGCACCACAATTGCAAATGAAACTGGTAATGGTAACAACAATAATAATGCCAAACTACATAGAAATGCAAACGCAAGCAAAAACACAAACTGTAATGCACACGGTGGTGCAGACG
Organism: Neoceratodus forsteri; assembly: GCA_016271365.2. Lineage (NCBI taxonomy): Eukaryota > Metazoa > Chordata > Ceratodontiformes > Ceratodontidae > Neoceratodus > Neoceratodus forsteri. The sequence continues at coordinate 1,056,170,351 of CM057451.1, read as the reverse complement.
GTAATGATGCCACAAACCTTTTACAGGTACATAAGGGAAAAAAGAAAGACAAAGGGAGGGATAGTGAGACTGAAGGGGGAGGATGGGAGTCGCGTGGAGGATGACAACAGTAAAGCTGACATATTGAACAGGTATTTCTGCTCAGTCTTTACTGAGGAAGAGGGGGGTAATGGGTCTGAAGGGAGTACAAGGGGTGAGAATGGTGCAGAAATGGACACAAGTCCCTTTACAGAGAAAGGGTCCAGAAGGAACTGGAAGTAATAAGAGTTGACAAAGCAATGGGGCCAGATGGGGTGCACCCCAGGGTCCTTAAAGAACTAAGAGAGGTGGTGGCTGAACCTCTGGCTATCCTGTTTAGCCAATCACTGGAAACAGGGAGGTACCCAAAGACTGGAGGACAGCAGATGTAGTCCCTTATACAAAAGCGGAACAAAGAGGAAGCAGGAACTACAGACCAGTCAGCCTCACTCGGTAGTGGGAAAGATCATGGAAGCACTTCTGAAGGAGAGATTGGTGGAACATCTGGTTGTCAATGGACTACAGGACCCAAGGCAGCATGGTTTCACCAGGGGGAGGTCATGTCAGACCAATCTCATTGAATTTTTTGACTGGGTGACTAGGGAGGTGGATCAGGGGAGGGCAGTGGACATGGCCTATCTGGACTTCAGCAAGGCCTTTGACACTGTGCCGCATAGAAGACTATTACACAAACTGGGGAATATGGGTGTGGGCAGGACAGTAGTGTGGTGGGTAGGTAACTGGCTGGGTGGCAGGACACAGAGGGTGGTGGTAAATGGCTGTCACTCCACAGAGGGAAGAGTGACCAGTGGGTACCACAGGATCAGTGCTAGGACCGGTCCTATTCAACATCTTCATCAGTGACATTGCACAGGACCTAGAAGGCAGAATTTCACTGTTCACTGATGACACAAAGCTCTGTAACAGAGTAGACACACCAGAGGGTGTAGACAGAATGAGAAGGACCTGCAGAAACTTGAAGAATGGTCAAGGGTTTGGCAGTTGAAATTCAATGCAAAGAAGTGCAAGATAATGCATATGGGGCACAAAAACCCTGGCACAATATATCAGTTGGGGTGAGGATATAGCATGCACCAAGCAGGAAAGGGATCTTGGGGTTGTCATCTCTGAAGACCTCAAGGTAGGAAACAGTGTGACAAGGCAGCAGGTAAAGCAAATAGGATGCTGGGATGTATAAGCAGGGCATCACCAGCAGGAAAAAGGAGGTCATAATTCCATATACAAGACACTAGTGAGGCCCCCACCTGGAGTACAGTGTACAGTTCTGGAGACCCATACCTACATAAGGACATAGACAGGGTAGAGAAGGTTCAGAGGAGGGCAACAAAGATGGTGCATGGATTGCATCACAAGTCCTATGAAGACAGGTTGAAGGAACTGAACATGTACTCCTGGAGGAGAGGAGGAGAGGGATATGATAGAGACATACAAGTATCTTACAGGGAGAAACAGAGTGCAGGAAAACACTATTTTAAGTGGAAAAGATGTTCCAGGACTAGAGGGCATGGGATGAAGTTGGAGGGAGACGATTCAGAGGAAACATGAGAAAGAATTTCTTCACAGAACGGGTGGTGGACAAGTGGAACACCCTGCCAGAGGAAGTGGTGGGGGCTGAAACAATCACAGGATTTAAGAATGCATGGGATAGACATGAAGGAATTCTAGAGGTCAGGGGTAAGGGGAAACAGACTTCTAGAAAAACAAACTGAACTTACAAGCTCAAATGGGCAGACTGGGTGGGCCATAGGCCCTTATCTGCCGACACTGTCTATGTATCTATGTATCTATGTAACGGTAATGGAAACGCAACTGGAAGTGCGAACTGGCACAGTAACAAAAGGGTACACCCTTCTTTTCCCCAAAAAATGCATTGGAAAACACAATGAAAACAAAGAATGTATACATAACAATGGGCCCTGGAGCAGAAAATGAGGACTTTGAAATATTAAATTGCTTATATCTCAGGAACCATACGACGTAGAAAAAAAAATGTAAATTTTATATGAATTATGACTTTCCTGGCTAGTTTTGTATAGGGGCTAAGCATTTTTGTGACAAAAGTCCATATCTTGCACCGTTTCTGAGATACGGGCCTCGAAAGGCACGAAGGGCACCATAATGTTATCCAATAGGAAAAAAGCGTTAACTTCAGAGTGCTGCCACTGTGCCGCCCTGTAATATTTTTTTCACCAAACCCCCAAAAGGCACATCAGTGGGATGTTGGCTTTCTTCCTTCCAAATTTCAGTCCAAAAGACCAAACTGTTATTTTGCAGCAGGGCGGCAAAGGATTCCTGTAATGCGGCAGACGCCGTAATGTTATCCTATGGAAAAAGCATCAACTTTGGAGTACCGTAACTTTGCTGCCCTGTAATATTTTTTCACCAAATACTGAAAGGCACATCTGTGAGATATTGGCTGCAATTCTTCCAAATTGCAGCCCAAAAGACCAAACCGTTCTTTTGCAGCAGGGTGGCAAAGAATTGTTGTCATTTTGCCATGGCCTGGAAAGTAGTGTTGCAATTTGCGAAAGCTTTCACAAAAATTTGCAACACTTTCATGAGTGCAACACTACTTTGTGAAAGTACTTTTTCCAGAAACTTGAAAAACATATTTCTAGGGTGTTTAACCTCAAAATAAAGACATACCTAGCATCCTCATGGTCCGACTAGGTAAACACAAAAATAATTATGTTGATAGAGGGTTCAAATTTAAATGCCAAGCATTTTTCCGATCACCAACTGAAAACAAAATGGTGGATTTGAGAAAGTAAAAGGGCAATTTGTGAAAGTCAAAACTGCATTTGTGAAAGTGTTGAACTTTTTGTTAACTTTTGCCATTGACTTAAATGGGAACTTGTTTTTTGAATAACTTTTGAACCGTTCAATATTTTTTCACAAAATCTTCAAAAGGCAGATTGGGGACCCCGGCTGCATGTTCCCTGAAGTTTTCGGACTGGTCACGCAACCCTTGCAACTTGTAGACAAGAGCAAAGAAGTTGCAAAAAAGCGTAATTGCGCAATTGCATGTCGCTTAATAACTCCACAGCCGTATATCCAACTGGTACGAAACTTGGCAGATCCCAGGAACTACCATGCCAATTGTGCATACCAAATTTCAGGCAAATCCGTTGAACGGTGGCAAAGTTATTAAGTTGCAAAATTTGACCCTTTAACCATAAAAGTGCTATTCAACCCTAACTATGGTAGCACTACCATGCTACCATAATATACTGTACATATACACACACACACACACACACACACACACACACACACACACACACACACACACACACGCACACTCACACACACACATACATACATTCACAGACATACACTGTTGTGACTGCTAATTACTAGTCATTGACAGAAACATGTGAAATCCACATCAAATTGCAACTTTAATGTTCAGTGTGAGTAACTTTAATTGTGCCTGAAATATGCACTGTGGCCAGCTCTGAGGCTATTAGATTTACCATACAGGAGTTAGGAGTCACACAAGAAAACCCTTTATCTTGCATTTTCCAGCCTAATAATTGGGCAGGAACTTCAAAGGAAAAGAAAGAGAAAGGCAGAGTGGGTGGAATTAGAAAAGATATTTAGTATTTTGGAGCTCTAATAGTTGGAGGAAAGGCAGGTTACCAAAAGACAATTCATAGCTCAGTTTTGTACACAATATGCTTGCATACTTCACAAGTGAACATAAAAATAGAAACAAAAATATTGGTCCAGGTTGACTAGTCATGATGCTTCTGGTATGTACTTTATAGCCAGGGAAAAAAACAATGCTAGTTCAACTATAGTCATACTGTATCTGGACAAGCACAGAGCAGGTTTTACTGCTCCCTTAGTGAACCTACAATGCATGGGAGTGGTGAACATTCTGTCTTTCTGGATTCACAGAGCCACACCTGTAACAGGTCAGAGGTACTGGTGAGGATTTTCAGAACTAGGCAAACAAGGCTACAAAGTAGTGACCAGAGTGGATCATCAACATAGAACTAGTTAACAGCAACAAAAAATAAATAAATTAATTAATAAATTAGCTGGTTTCCAACACTCTGCTCCAATTCACCTCAGAAATTACAGATACTTCAGATGATATATGTAAGCAATAAGACATGACAGGGTGGTGGTTGTTATGTGATAACTGCACATCTAGGTGTGTGGTGAGGCACGAGGCCGAAGACCGAGTGTCCTTCCACACCTAGGTGTGAGGTTATCACATAACTACCACCTCCCTGGAGTATCTTATTGCACTTATGAAATGGTTTATAACTATGAAAAAAAAGGACCCTGACAAGGTTTTGAATTTTGAAAACTTTTTAACATTTATTTAAATACAGAATAGAGAATTTATTGAAACAAGGGCTGGCAGTATAGCCTAGAGGTTAGAGGAATGAGGTGTGAACGATCTTGATACATCCAGCAGACCAGACCTGAGTTTGATTCTCACAATCTCCACTTGCATACTGTGTGACTCTGAGCAAGTCACTTAACCACCCAGTGCGCCCAGGTCACCCCTGAAAACAGGCACTTGTGCCTAGTGGGCCTTACCCGGTTACCAAAGACTAAAATAAAAATAAAATAAATTGAGATAAAATAGTCCCTTGGTAAACTTTTTGAATGGTCAAAAATAGAAACTAGCAATAAGATTAGTAAGCAATAGTCTACTTGTTGTAGTTTATGAATTGCACTTTACCATTCTTATTTAGTGATTGGTTGTCACGCGATCCTGTCATGTCACAAAATTTCTGTTTTTTACATTTGTTGCTTGGGTGACAGTGTATGCATTTGTATTAACATTTATATGTGGTTGCTGTTTAAGGTTCACAATTGTGTAGAATTAATGTTTTCTTTCACAGGGTTTAAATTAGCTCCCTGTTCATAGCAGTCACTGCTTCTTTAATTTTGGGTGCCTACCATCATGCAACACGCACAGCTGTCTCGGACACCACTTGACTTTTACTACTAGGGCTCTGTGCAACATTTTCACATGGGCATTTTACTATTTATTTCATGCTAGGATTGTCTTGCAACTTGATTGATGCTCTGCTGTATTTATTTATTTACTACTGGCTAATGCTACAACGGGGGTTGAGGGTAAATGCTCTAACAGTGTCTTCTGTACTATCCCATCTCAATGGGCGATTTCTTAGATATATTGCGACTTATGTCTGTGGCCTGATCAAGTATGTTTTTACAAATTATTTGTAGTGCTGTTTCGGTGATTCAACTCTCCAGTCAGACTACTACTGTGATGTGTGTGTGTGGTACTGAGGGTTGGCATCCAGTGCGACAGTAATGGAGCTGGGACTGGATTACACCGATATTTCTTATTTTTCACATTTTTGACTGATAGTGGAAATACTCGGCCACTGTGGGAGAGATGCAGCTAGACATTGTTCGTCAGTGTTTTTTGGGGGGTGAGAGAGCGTGCAGTCAGCTACTAGGACAGTTGCCCGATGCTGACACTGAATACTCAGGCAGTGCTTCTACAACGAACTGCAGGATGTGTGGCCTACTAAGACATACGCTGCAGGTGTGTTTATGAGAGGGACAGTGATGCAGCTAACATTGGGCACTAAGATTTGCTTGCTTTATATTGTGATTATTTACTTGTTTGTGTTAAGAGGTCAGGTTTATTTTTTTATTTTATGATGATGCTAATTGACAGTTTGCCTAAGTCAGATGCTTTACTAACATGGAGGTCAGGCATTCTGCAACAGAATGTGAAAAAGGCATTTATTTCAGGGTAGCCTCTGCACAGCTGGCTGAAAAATGTGCCCAACCCAGTGGTCGTTACTCCTTATAACACTGGATTCCAAACACTGTCAACCAATCAGAGACATGATATTTCTGACCCATTTTATAACATTGATTTAAGGTTGAAAAAACATTTTCAGAGCAAGGGATGTGGCACTTGCATCCGTACAGTATTTTGGATGCACACAGCATCCTGGTAAATGTGTCTGAATGGTTACAGCATATTTTCAAACATTCCAATGAATTTACTGCAGTTTACCTAATGTCAGGCAAAAAAGTGACACGTCAAAATTCTGAAGATGCATCTGTTTTGGAGTGCAAGTTGTGGCAATCATTTCCAGAAGTTATACCACCTTTTAGTTTCTCTAAATATCTGTACAGATGTCACCCAGCCACATCTGGCAAATGCAAGTGGCCCTTTTAAAATATCACTGTCTGTATAGTTCTAGTAACAATGGTGCAGTTCTGTGTAAAATGTGTTTTATATCAGTCTGGATAGTAGTACTGTGTAAAGGTATTGGTCATTAGGAAGGACAAAGCCAATTATGCCTGCACAATCAGGCAGTCATTAGACTGCAGTTTCTCATTATGTAATCGTACTTATTACTTTTTGTGGCTATTGAAGATGTGAATATGAAACCAGCAGCCAAGTTATATTTTTAGTGAAAGAGATGCATCCCTAGCTTAAATCTTGCAGTCACAAAGTGCTCAGTGATAGCTTATAGGCTACTGTAATAACCTGGAATGATTCCAGTGGAATACAACTACTAATAATCCACTTCTGGCTCACAGCAGTTTGTTGTTCTTGCTGCACAGATGCAGTTCTTGGCAGACTGACTACAGCTACCTGGACTAAGGCTTTCTTGCCACTACCTCTTCTAGCTGGATAAGTATAACTGTACTCTGCTACACAGCACAGTCTGTAAAAATACTTCTTTCCAGCCAAGACTGATGGCCTCTGTCCCCCTGGACTGATTGAAGCAAAAATGCTTTCAACAATTAGAGACGAGAAATAGGTGTTCATGTGCTTGAGCACTACAGTGTAAACGTGCTTGAAGGAAAAAAAAAACCTTTTGAAAGCTTCATAGTAGCAAAATGAAGAAGCATGACTGAATGCAATTTTTAGGGCTGTGGGCAGAGCCTACAGCACTACTGTGATCACTCAGTTGCTCTAAAAAATGACCGATCATGAAACCTTCCATTGGACTTTTGGAAGTATCCTTCTGAAAGCCCAACAGAGCTTGAACCTCTCCACCATGATTGGCCATTACGGAATAACAGCCACACTGTTTTGGCTGTTACTTCTGCATTCCAGTGGCATGAACTGTGCATGTGTAACCCACGTGCATGTGCAGTTGCATTGCTGCCGCCAGCTCCACAGCATCCTGTGGCACCCCTCAAGTCTCATGTAGCACACTGGGAGCCCACCGCAGTATGCCCAAAGTTTTTACTTTTGCCTGCCAACATCAGGGTGCCCAATCCCTGTGTCAGCTGCGTCCAGCTCCACGGCATTCTGTGCCCTCCTGTCATGCAGCAAACTACAATCCCACCCCAGTGTGCCTTTTCCTTTCTCTCCCCCACCCATCTTTGCTGACATTGGGGTGCCCAATCCCAATGTCAGCATTATTTACACCCCCTAATCATGTGGCACACTGACAGCCCACCCCAGTGTGCCCAAATTTTTTTCTGTAAAAAAAAAAAAGTCCCTTATCATGGCTCCAGGCTTTTTTTTCTGTCTGTAAAAAAGAAAATGGTCCATCATCGTCACTCCAGTCCCTTTCCCCATCACCACCTTCCCACTGAGCACCTACCTCCCCACATGCCCTGTACTTACCTCCGGAGGTCAGTGTTGTCATCTTCTCTTTACTGGGACATGTCTCTACTCTTCAAAGCCGAACAGCGAACTGACGAATCAAAGGTAAGCATTCTATACTGCCATTCAATGGGGTTTTCAACTAATGCTGTTATCTCAGCCATTTTTTGGAATTTTTGCCCCGCATTTTAAACAGGGGGTTCTTGGGATGCTAGCTCATGAAAACTATCACTGCCATTCTGTTACTCAGTTCAGAAGGTGATTTCACAGTTGCTGCATGGTATCATCTTTTGGGACTGATTCACGAAATGACAGTGCCACTGTTTATGAGGTGGGGTCCCAAAAAGCCCATGTTGCAAATTTGGTGAAAACATTGCAAACAAGCATTTGTCAGTGCCGAATGTTTGCTTGCTGGCATTGGCATTGGTAGTGTAGGAGTTAAAGAGCTGCATAATTGGAATGGCAGTGAAGTGTTGAACTGAAGCCAGCTCTACCACCACCCTGCAGAGACTGACAGGCATTGGGGTGTGCCTTTGGGTCGCCAAGCATAATGGCCATGCCATTTCACCATACCCCACCCTGCAGACACTGACAAGTGTCACAGTGTGCCTTGGGGTCTTTGGCCCTTATACTCACTCCATTCCATCAGGAAATATTGTGAGATGGGTGCTATATAGGAGAATGAGGTGAACTTTGGGGCTGAAGAGTCCAAGGCACACCTCGATGCTTCTCACTGGCTGTAAGGTGTGGAATGGTATGAGCATTACAGGCGAGAATCCCAAGTCACACCCCTGATGCCTGTCAATCTCTACAGGGTGGGGTGTTATGGTTCGAAACCCTAATGCATCAGGTGTTCATTGGCATTTTTCACTCTAAATTTTCAACATGGGTTTTTTGTGACCCCCACCTTATGAACAGTGGCAATATCAGTTCATTAGCCGAAAGCTGATTTTGCACTGCGACTACGCCATTTAGCACCACAGGTGTGAAAACACATTTCGAACAGGATATGAAAAATGACAGCTGTACTGTTCATGGACAGGTACAAAAAATGGCAATGTTGAAAATCTGCAGTGAAAATATTAAAAAAACTGGTGAAGTCACGAGCGTGTATATAAACTGTATAGTGCACACTCGTAATGCAATTAGTTTGAGGATTTTTTACAGCAGATTGTCAACACGGGCATTTTGGAACCCTCCACTCATGAACAGTGTCACTGTGATTTTCTTAATCTGTCCTGAACAGTGATTTCCCAAAGTGACCACGCATTTCTGCGCTGTAAGTGTGAAAACACATTTCAGCCAGGGTGTGAAAAATGACAGCTATACTGTTCATAAGGAAGTGTGGAAAAATGCAAGTGGTGAAAATCTGGACTGAAAATATTAGAAATCCAGGAGTTTATGAGGGTGCATGGAAACTGCGCAATGGTTGCTCGTAACACAGTCATTTTATGGACTTTTTTCACCAAATTTTTAACATAGCCATTGTAACACCTCTGCTCATGAACAGTGTCACTGTGATTTTCTTAATCTGTCCTGAACATTGGTTTTGCACACCGACAGCGCCATTGTGCGCTACATGCACGGAAACACATTTTCAGTGAGATGTGACAAATGACAGCTGTACTGCTCATAAGGAAGTGTGGTAAAATGGCAATGTTGAAAATCTGGAGTGAAAATGGTGAAAATTTGCGAACCTATGAGAGTGCGTAGGAACAGCACAACGCATGCTCATAAAACAGTTATTTTTAGATTGTGATTTTCTTCATCTGTCCCAAACACTGATTTCAGCACACCAACTGCGCCATTGTGCGTTACATGCAGAGAAACACATTTTGGGCAAATGTGAAAAATGACAGCTATACTGCTCATAAGGAGGTGTGGTAAAATGGCAATGTTGAAAATATGGAGTGAAAATATTGAAAATTCGTGAACTTACGAGCGTGCGTAGGAACAGCGCAATGCATGCTTGTAAAACAGTCATTTTTGGGAATTATTTCACCAAACTTTCAACATAAGGTTTTTGGGGGCCTACCTTATGAACTGTGACACTGTCATTTTGTAAATCAGTCCCAAAAGGTGGTTCCATGCAGTGACCGCAAAATCACTTTTCGGGGCCAATAAACAAAATGACAGTGACAGAATTCATGAGGTGGGGTCCCAAAAACCCCATGTTGAAAATTGGTGAAAAAATTCCCAAAAATGTCTGAGATATGCATCAAAGTTGAAAAAAACATATTTATTACATTATACAGCTTACCGGCATTTCGTCAGTTCACGGTCGGCTTTGAAGAGTGCAGACGTTTTCCCGGTCCACGAAGATCATCGCACTGGACTCCAGAAGTAAGTATGGGGTGAGGTGGGGGTATGGGGAGGTAGGGTGCACAGAGGGTGGAGTCTTGGTGGGGGAGGTGGGTCAGGACATTTAGCGAGGGAAGGTTTTTTCTTGCAGTTTTTTTTTCTTGGACGACGCGGGACTTGTGACACATTGAGGTGGGCTCCAAGTGTGGCAGCTGGAAGGCTGTTTGGGGGGGCAGCATTAGAGCTGATGGGGGACTGGGCACCCCCATCGGCCATACAGACTGTTGCCATGCTGGGGTGGGCTCCCAGCATGGCACCCATTTGTCTGTTGAGGGGGAAACATTGGAGCCAATGGGGGATTGTGCACCCCTGTTGGCCATGTGGACTGTTGCCAAGCTGGGGTGGGCTCCCAGTGTGGCATCTGGAACTCTGTTGGGGGGGGTGCAGCAGAGCCAATGGGGCATTGGGCACCCCCATCAGCCATACAGTGCGTGCATGGGGGGGAGCGCATTTGCATGCAATATGCATGTGTGTGTGTGGGGGGTGCATGTGCACACAATATCTTCTCACTGCTCACTGAAGCAGAGCTCTCCCTTTCAACTGTATGGCACTGCATTTTCAACTGCTGTCATAGACAGCTGCAGCATTCATTGGTGAACTATGGCCGCGCCTGCAAACACACTGACTTGCACTGGAAGACATGGTGCCACACTTAAGAAAACTCAGATGATGGCACTATGTTTCTTGCACATGCGTGCAAGCAAACATAAAAATAATTGCGTTACGAGCACGCATTGTGCAGTTTCTATGCACACTCCTAATTTCACCAATTTGTAATATTTGCACTCCACATTTTCAAAATTGCCATTTTTGCACACCTTCTTCAAACCAGTATAGCTGTCATTTTCCACAACCTGCCCAAAACATGTTTTCGCACCTGTGGCACAGAATACCACATTTGCTCTGTGAAATCACCTTTTGGGACATGTGAACAAAATGACACTGGCACTCTTCATGAGGAGGGGTCCAAAAAAGGCCATGTTGAAAATTTGGTGAAATACCTCCTAAAAATGGCCAGGTTACACCCGAGCATTGAATAATTTCTAAGCACATGTGTAACTTTGCTTACTTGGTAGCTCTTCACAGCCCTATTGGATCTGGCTACAGCTTCTTATGTCAAGTCATAGCATGAGTTTGTGTGGATGAGGATTAAGAGTATATGTCTATGTGTACATGGGTCATAACACAACTAAGTGATTTGAAAAAAATTTTCTCAAACTGTCACAAAATAAGGAAATGTTGTACCATATTTTTGCAGCTACAGTACATCCCAAACCACTACCATTCCATCAATGTGAGGACAATTACTTAAAAAAATCCTTCACAATTCAGTTTAGGTGACAAAAACCTAACCAAATTACAGTAGCTTAAGTCTGGTGGTGTCAACAATATCTTGTTTATTAGAGCTGTTCTGGCAATTTAGTGATTGATTATAGATACACAGATTGGTGTTAATATTACCTAAGTATCCAAGTAATTTCATGAACTTAGAAGGAATGGAAAATTTAAGAAAAGACTAGATAGAGTATGTGTTTAAGGGTCACAAATGTTACATGATATTACCCACCAAAATGTAGGGGGTGGTCTCAATGGGCTACAAACTGTCCACGGCCCTATTTTTTTAATGTTCATATACAAAAGTGTGAACACAGAGGAAGGGAGAAGAGAGCTAAGGGAGTATCTGCACAGGCTGGCGAGCTGTTCCACCATTTGGCAGCTGAACTTTAATGATAAAACATGTAAAGTAAAGCATATTTTATTTATTTATTTATTTATTAAGTTCTCGGATTAAAGTACCTTTGAACCAGAGGTTCTTTTACAAAGGTTCCACATTATAGAGACAAATTACATTTATAGAGCAGAGCATGAACAGTTTACAATACTGACAGTAAAACATTTGCATTAGACAGTGTGATTGGGGTGAGGGTTACAATGCTTATTGTAAGTGCATACAAGAATGGGTACAAAAACAGAACAGCCAGGAAAGTGTTGTCAAATGAAAGGGTTGGGGGAAAGTGGGAGGGTGAGATAGAGGGAGAGGTAGAGTGGGTTTGACAGTGGGAGAGGGAGGGGGAGAGAAGGGAAGAGGAGGTGCATAGGGAGAAGGAGGAGGATAAGAGTGAGAGATAGATACAGTATAGACTTAAAGGGAGGGCTATAGCAGGGTAACAAAGTAAAAGTGAGAAACCTATATTTAGGGTGACAACAGTATCGTTAAGGGAGAGGGAAAGTTTAATGAATGCAGTCACACCTGCTAGCGATGGTAAGATGATTGAAGAGATTGTGTTTGAATGGGCCAAGCTTTGACTCATCACATAGGGCTAGCGGTAGGTCATTGATCCAGAGAGGTGCCTTGATTCTGAAGTAATGTTGAGACATGGTGGTACAGCAAAAGGGAACTTGGAAGGTCTGTGTGGTAATGCCACAAGTAGTGTGGGGATAGATACCTGACTGAGGAATTTTTTAAAGTCTGATGGGATGAGGTCTAGACAGATTTTCTTTGCAAACAGGCAGATCTGGAAAATGACTTGACCCTTCAGGCTTAACCAGTCTGTCTGGGCATACACTGTAGTTCACATGTATGTATTGGAGCTCCAGTGGCTAGTCGGCATATTTTGTTAAGGGCAGTGTGAATTCTTTTTAGGGAACTATCAGATGTTGTCCCATAGATAATTATACCATATTTAATGATAGAGAGTAAGGAACTGGTGATAACTTGTTAGAAAGCATTTGGAGTAAAGCAGTGTCTGTGTTTATACGGGGGCCCCAGCCTGGTGTTTACTGTCTTTGCCACATGATCCATGTGGGTAGAAGATGACATGGAAGAGGCTAAAGTTACTCCAAGGTATTTAAACTGTAGGACTTGTTCAAGCAGTGTGTTACTATTGTTTTGGATGGTGTTCTGGAAGCATCTGTGCCTATATTGTGGGTCACCAAAAAGCATTGTTTTCATTTTTTTTGTAATTTAGGAGAAGTCTGTCATCTGTAAACCATTTTTCTATTACTGAGAAATTATTCTGTAATTGTGTCTTTAGTGATGGGGGTCAGGGTTGCTAGAGAAGATGACGGCATTATCAGCATACAGAAGTAGATTGGTGGCACTGGCTTGGGGGAGGAATTTAAGAAATAGGCTGAATAACAAGAGGCCTAGAATTGAGCCTTGGGGACTCCAGATCTTACTGGATTGCTGTCAGAGACTGTCTCACCTATTTTTACTCTCTGTGTCCAATCACTGAGGTAACTTTCAAACCATCCTGTGACCTCAGTGGAGAGACCTATGGCAAGGAGTGTATCAAGTAAGAGGGTGTGGTTTACTGTATTAAACAGTTTAGTGAGGTCAATGTACTGTACATGACCCCCACTAATTTGCCTAGGTCTAAAGTGTTATCAATAAAACTGGTGTAATCAAGTAGAGTGGTACTGGTGCTATGCGTATTCCAAAATCCATGTTGTTCTGGACACTGTATTTGGTAGTTCTCGAGGTATTCAGTCAGCTGGTTGGCAACTATACATTCCAGCACTTTTGGGGGGGATAGAAATTGGATGATAGTTAGAGGGTTGGAACCTGGCATCGCTCTTGAAGATTGGAGTGACCACGGTGGCTTCCAGTGTGTAGGAAACTGACTGTGGCAGAGAGATAGATTGAGGAGTTTTGTGAGCAGTAATATGACAGCATCAATGGTAACTTTATGAGTTTGAGGTCCAGTGAGTCATTGCTGGCTCAAGAGTTCCCAAGAGCATGATCTAGATATTATTTGGTCTCAGCAGGGGCAATTTGCTTAATGTAAGAAAGGGGGGACAGAGGGGAGCATGTGTCACTTGTCTTGGCTTTGCAGTGCAAGGTTTTAGGCAAGCAGGGGGTAGTATGCCACTGAGGTCAGAGAAGGCTAAATTAAGGGCACCCGCACTGCTTTTAGGGTCTTGGAGAGTGGCTCCACCTGGCTCTAAGATGGTGAGTGAGGATTTGTTGGGAGTGCCCATCAGTTCAATTAATCAATCAATCAATCTTTACTTAACCAGGTGAAACACCATTGAGGTAACTCATTTCAGGGTAGACCTGGACATAGGTCATGAAAATAGTAATCAAGGTAGTAAGGTACAGACACGATATGATAATAGTAGTTGATCAAAATACAATGAAATAGAGGATACAGCTGGTACAAAATAGTGCTGATACACACTGCAGCTATATACAACATATACAAGTGAAAAATACGGTGAAAATGTTCAAGAAGTACAAGACAGAGAGTAAGGAGGATGAAGGGCAAACAAGAATGGAGGAGAGGGAAGGAGTGGGGGTGAGGGGGATAGTCAGAGGTCACAGTGGGTAAAAAGACCCATAGTCTGAGATAGCAGGTAGTCAGGGAAAACAATTACAGTGCTCTTTAAAGAAGTATACTGTACAAATAGTGTTTTGAAGGTGTACAGTTTTATGGGTAATACTACATTGAAAGTTTTTTTGGAGTTTGTTCCACAGAGAAGGAAGAGCATGGCTTACAGATGATTGACCAAAGTGCATGATCACTTTAGGAATGGTGAGTGAGGGATGACCCAGTGGCACTGAGGGTTGAGGCGCTGGACACCACACCTCACTCCACGCCAGTGACCTGGGTTTGAGAATGAGCCCGGGTCATTGGGGTCGGCAGGGGAGGACTAGGATTGAGCATCCAACAACAGCTCTCCTAGTCCTGGGAAAAAGGGTGGGTTCCACACCATGCTCTGGTGGTCCCTGGGGACACCAGGAGGTACTGCAGGTGTGCAGTGTTAACAGAGGGGGGAGCACGGCAGATGTCCACATGCTTGTGCATGAATGTCATTGCACGTCCAAGATCCCATTGGGTGAAAAAGGAAAATGGGTTGGGCATGACCATGCAGCTTGATGGCCACACCCCCTGCCTTGCTGGGAGGACTGTTGTGGAATTGCGCTGGGGGGTGGGGTTCGGCACCGGTCTGACTGGCAGGGATGGTGGAGCCCTCCAGTGGGTCAACCATGGCTGTGCAAGTCCCCCTCATCATGCAAATCAGCCTGCTGCTCTCCCCACGGGCAGGGATGGCTGCTGGATGCTCCTGCTGGTAGGCACCACAGCAGGTGAAAAAATAAGGATGTGATAAAAAGGAATGGTGAGTGAGGTATATGACAGACTTCTTAATGAGTATCTACCTGCAGTGCATATAGGCAGACACTTTGCTATATACCGTGGAAGTTTCTTAGTAAGAGCACTAAAGGTCCAGCGCACAGCATTTTTTTGCCTTCTGAATTTGAGGGATGTCCAGCCTACCAGAGAGTACAGGGAACAATGGTGGATGGTGTACGGTGAATCTTATTGCCCGGTGATAGAGTGTCAAGTTTGGATAATGCTGAGCTAGTAACCTGACCATAAATGAAGTCAGCATAATCCAAAAGTGGGATAAATGTGCTTTGCACTAACCTAGTTTTTTGCATCTTGAGTTAGTAGATGACTAATCTGAAAGAAGAGACCTAGGGCCCGATTCTCAAAAGGTGCTGCATTCAACACAAGCTGTGGAAAACAGCAGCTTGTGCAAAAGCACTATGCTGCCCTGACCCTGCAATTTTGGTACAGGGAGTCCTGGTGCATAAGTCCCAATGCTTGTGGCAATCTCAGCCATGCGGCAAATGCATGCCACATGGGAGGGTTAGCCGCAAGCGCCTTGGACCGTCAGCTGCACGGTCTGTCTGAATAGGGACTGGCTGCGGAGGTGTGAGGAGGGTTGTGCCAGTCCTTTGCTCTGTCTGGGGATGGGAGGATGCTACCTGCATAGATGGGGGCATGGGGCACCAGTGGGAGGGCTGGTGGCATTTGTCCTGGTACCAACTGGGACACCGGGCTCTGGAGGGGGGCACTACCAACATGCCGAGGGGCACATTGAGGATCAGGTGGGAACTCCTGCCCTGGGTGCCCTATGGGGGCACAACATGGATGGAGAGTCCACTATGTGACACTTGTGGGGCACGGTGGGGTTGGGGAGGTGGGACACGCTGCACTACCCATAGGACAGCTCACCTAGGGGAGTGATGGCTAAGTCCCCTTAGGCCAGCCCTGGCTGGTCTAAGGGGACTTAGAATTTCTCCCACTGGGTGCTGTCTGTGAATAGCAAGCTGCAGCTTGCATTGGCGCAGTCCACGTAGTGCCATGTTCCAAGGCAGTGCAGTGTGCAGGGCTGGCACAAGCCCTGTTTTGGGTAGACAGCCTGTGGTTGATGCAGGGCAACCTCTGTGAATAGTGTGGAGGCAGCCCTGGACGCAAGGTACACCTTGCACCATATCTGTTTGGTGCAACCACCTTGTGTCAGAAGCAGGACTTTGAGAATTGGGCCCCTAGTCTCTGTTTAAGCTTTTTTGACAGTTCTTCAAATATGGTTGGCGAATGACAGTTTGTGGTTGATCCAAAACCCCAGATATTTGACTTCAGCCATGAAATCTATGAACTCCCCTAAAAGCTTAGTCATTTGGAGAACTAAGCCTAATGTCCAGGGATTAGGTGTGTTAACAGCTGGAAAGAAAAGCATTGCCTTAGTTTTTTTTATAGCATTTAATAAAGGTTTTTGATTCAGAAGATTAAGCTGCAAATGATTGACTTCCTCTTGAAGGTCTGCAATGGCCACTTCTGAAGTGGACCTTTCAATGTAGGGGGCCATATCATCAGCAAGCAGATGGATGCCTGCTAATTTAATGCCTAAGTCAATATTATTTATGTAGCGTGCGAAGAGCAAAGGCCCTAAAATGGAGCCTTGTGGCATACCTCTAAGAAGAGTTTTCAATGGAGAGAGGCCTCTGTCTGATTTTACTTGCTGATATCATTTGATAAGATATCTAGTAAACCATTATAATGTATGGTAAGTGCCTATTAACCACCATAATCAGCAGTTACACAGCTTTGTTATGCACTGTTTAGAATTTTAAAAGTTGTTAACCACACTTCGGAACTTCCAAACAGTGGCATAAGAAAAAAGAATGCACCAGAGTTCCATAATTCTCACACATAAAATGCAAACAGTGTTTTTTTGACCATACACTATAAAAGATGATGGCTGGGGAGCGGGTGACAACCACGCTGAAATCACCTCTCGTGGTTGCTAGGGCTACAGTAAACCTCTCGAACTGCGCTCTCGAGGTTTACCATGTTGCCCTAGCAACCACTCAAAGTGATTACAGTGTGGTTATCACCCAATCTCCAGTCATTATCCACTATATAATTACTGGTGACCACCTTTAATAGCCTGTTTTCAGACACAATTCAAATGCCATAACAACCCGAAATCGAGTTATTACAGCATTTCAAAACATCCACATCCACAGCCACATTTCTGGAGCATGCCTGAGCTCGAGACATTCCGAGCAGTAAAATAATTGCTTCAAACTGCAAATCCCTTCCACTTACCACCGCTACGTTCAGTGAAGCAGTCTTTGTCCTTTTTTGTCTGTCCTGCAGCACATCTCCCGTAAAAAACTAAGACATGGCACAAAGGTTTCAGTTACCAACAGGAAATGAAAAATAAATTATTATACAAGAACAAGAGAATCAAAACACAGCCCAAAAGACATGTTGTGACTTAAAGCTATTAACTACATTTCTGTCACAGAAAAAAACAAAACAAGAGAGTTAAAAGAAATGCCACTTACAGAGTTAGATCTCCTGTTAGCTGAATTCATTTTTGTGTAAAAAAAAAAAACATACGGTTCCGAATATGAACCCAGCACACTGCAAGGTATATTAGCCAGCATTGACAGGCACCTCTGAAATGAAAAGTGCCTACCTCCATATTCCAAAGCACTGACTCTGAGTTTACTCAGACAAAAGAAAAATTAAGAGCCAGGCAAAAGTTCCTAAAAAAGCAAGGCAAGGGAGACAGACCTCTAAAACCCAAGGTCTCTCAGAGGAGGACATAAACCTAATATACACATCTGGTACCATATCCATGTGAACACTAACAGCACTACTGAATTTCATATTTTTTCATATTGGCCTACATTTCACTTTGCGAACAAAGGAGCAATATGGCCTAAGGTGGGGAGATATAACTGAAAGCAAAGACTCAGATGGGCATCATTATCTTGAGTATACCAAAAGACAGCAAAGACAAGAACCAGAGAAACCCACTGTGATGTCCGACCTGTAGCTCCTAGACTATACAAGAACCCCAGCTATCCAGACAGACCCACTCAGTGCCTATAACCTAAATAAAAGCAAGCATCCAAAGTCTATATTAACAGCAGAGTCACCATTTTATCTGGCTCTTAACATAAACTATGTCCCTAGCAAATCACTGTGGTTCTGTTCCATGAAAACTGGGATGAATAAATTGCAAAAGATGATGTCCAACATGAAGCTGTCTGCTGGAATACTAGAAGACAAATGTATAACAAACCACAGTACTTGCAAAACATCAATCCAGCATCTCATAGATGCCAATGTGCCACCCACAGATTTTTAACAAGTCTCTAGACATAAAAGTTTACAGAGCATGAACAACTACTCTGTTCTCAGTGAGAAAAAGCAAAGACTTAGACTCTAAAGAAGGTACCCATTTCAGATACCACCCCAAGTACCTCTAAAAACTTCCTGGCTGCAGTATTCTTACCCCAAAGATCTCCACTGCCAGCAAAAATAGCATCCACGAGGCTCTCCATGGATGACAACACAAAAAGCCTCCACAGCATATTTGGTCCCAACTGTGTCTTCCATGAGGGAATGATGGTAAATATCATAAACCATGGTCCAGCAGCGAAAAAACACAGGCCATGGATTATCTATGATAGCAACTCTGAGTAAATGAAGCAGCATGTAAGTACCACCACTCCTACAAAGTTATTTTAAAAATAAAATATAAAAAAAAAAACTTACATTTCCACAATTCCACTTAAGAACAAAACTGCCGACTTTCAGTACTTGAACCCGATCCCTTACAGATTTTTTTCTCTCTCTTCTCAGGGTCACCACAGCAACCAGAAGTTCTTAATTGATGCAGTCACATTTCCTTCACAGTGCAGCGAGAAAACCACGATCATTGCAACTACATCAGAAGTTAAAAATACAATATTTGCATAGCAACAAATGTAATGCTTAGTTAACTGTTGCTGTTTTACCATTGTTTTACTAAAATTGCTACTGGATTCTGCACAATACCACAGTGGACTTCGAAAGGATGTTACAACTGGTATTTAAACTTTTAAAATTTCTTCATACAACATGTCATAAATTTTGCAATCTAAAGCATTTTGATAAACATTTTCATAGACATGTAAACTGTTATATGAATATAAAATAAAAAAAAATGTGATCTAAGAAAACACTACTTTGCACGTGGTTCTGCACCAAGGTTCAGGCTATTAAAGGGGGTCACCAGTAATTATAAAAACTAAAAGATAGACAAGTGTGTTCCTATGAATATTTTATTCAAACCCTCAGTGTGTGATGACTGTAAAAACCTCTTGAGCTTTGCTCTCATCACACACCTCGGGTGTGAAAAAAATATTCATGACACACACTTGCCTCTCCGTTATTCTCTATTTAATGCTACAGAATCTAGGCCAATGTTTTTAAGAGTGACTAGTAGAAGGTATGCAAACCAAAAGCTGGAGCACTCTCACCCATCTTCAAATACCACCAGGGATCTTCAAGTAAATTATAAGTTTTTATTTAAGTAAAAAAACGACACATTTCACCTGACACATTTCAGATAGAATATCCTTTCTCAAAGGCTGATGAAAAACTGAACCACTCATCTTTATATACACCATATGGTGCCTTTAAAAAAAAAAAGCCCTTAACAATAATTAAAATCACAATACACAAACAAAACATCTCTGCAAAAAACAAAATAATACTGATAACATCCTTTAATCACTCACCAAAAGCTTGGTTCCACAAGTAGGTTTTTAATGCTTGTTTAAAGCCCACTATGGTCGAGCACTCACGTAACTGACGGGTTAGAGAATTGCAAAGGGTAGGGGCAACATACATAAATATTCTCACCCCAGAAGATTTCAAACATACCCTTGGAATCTCTAGCAACTCCTCAGCAGCTGAGCAGAGCAATCACCCAGGGCAGTGAGGAAAAAGTTGCTCTTTCAGATAGTCCGGGCCCTGTCCGTGTAAGGCTTTAAAGGTCAGAAGACCGACTTTAAAGGTGATCCGCCACTGAACTGGCAGCCAGTGCAGTCCGTGCAGCACAGGTGAAATATGACAGTACCGAGATGGTCCTGTCAAAAGCCGTGCTGTAGCATTCTGCACTAGCTGCAAGTGATGGATTGCCACCCCAGGTAGCCCTAGGTATAGGGAGTTGCAGTAGTCCAAACGCGAGGTCGCAAAGGCATGAATCAAAGTAGGAAGGTTGCTGGATGGGACCAGGTGCTTAATCCTGTAGATATTCCTCAGATGGTAAAATGAGGATTTAACAACAGCCAACACCTGCGAATGTAGGGTTAGGCTCTCATAGAAGATTACCCCCATGTTCCGCACCAATTCAGAGGTCAAGAGTGGCACACCCCCAAGGTAAAAACCAGAGGGTGAACTCCCACTCAGCCCCCGTAGGGCGACCCAGATCCACAACCAACACCTCAGTCTTATCAGAGTTCAACTTTAACCAACTGGCATCCATCCACTCCTGGATTTCAGTGAGGCAGCTATTAAAGACTGAGATAGCTCTATCCTGGTCGGGTGCAAAAGAAAGGTAGAGCTGGGTATCATCTGCATAACAGTGAAACCTCATCCCATACCTTCTTACAAAGTCTCTGAGAGGCAGCATATACACTGCAAACAACATGGGGGACAGCACTGAACCCTGAGGGACCCCACATGATAGAGGGACTGGGTCTGAGGCAAAAACCCCAGACACCACCCTCTGAGATCTTCCTGTGAGGAATGATGTAAATCACTTGAGGACTGTACCCAACAGTCCACAAATGGACCTCAGGCAATCAAGCAGGACCCCATGGTCCATAGTGTCAAACACTTATGAGAGATCAAGGTGCCCCAGAATAGAACGGCTCCTCCCATCTCTAGCCATCGGGAGATCATTGAGCACCCGAACCAGCGCTGTCTTGATAATATGCTTCTTTCAAAATCCAGACTGGAGGGGTTCATAGATGGCATGGATGGCCAAATGGTCCTCCAACTGTGAGGCTACTACTTTCTCAATCACCTTCCCTGCATAGGGAAGGTTAGAGATTGGTCTGTAGTTTGCAAGGCAGTCTGGGTCCAAAGAAGCTTTCTTCAAGAGTTGTGTCACCACCAACTCTTTCAGTGAGCTTGGAAACTCACATGTCTCCAAGAAGCACTAGACTATCTGAGCTAGGACTGGAATGATAACATCAATACAACCCAAAATCAGGGAAGTAGGTCCCAGGTCCAAACTACAGCATGTAGGGCACACACTCTGAAAGTCAGTTGAACAAAGATACTCCAAGAAGACCAAGGGTAAGTGATTCCACACTGATCCACAGCAACACCCATAGAGTGTGCTGAACAGTAAGCCAATCTGATGTCAGCCACCTTATTTGCAAACAATCGAGCAAGTTCATCGCAATCTTCTTGCGAAAAGGCTTTCCAGACTTTTAGACAGGCTAGGCTGCACAGTCTGTCCACAGTTGGGAAGAGCTGAGCTGGTCGATTTTGAGCAGCTGCAATCTCCCCGGACAGGAATTCTGCCTTCTTACAGGAGACTGCAGATAGATAGACTTGATAATGGTCCATTAATCTAAGGTGGTCGGCATCAAGAGCAGATTTCCACCAGCAACGCTGTAACCTTCATCCTAATTGCCGCTATGTCCCTAAGAGAAGCTTTTAAGGGGTTGGAGAGACTGACTCACCAACTAAGGAAGATATACTGGAACGTTTCAAACCTGGAAGCTGAGAGAAGATTTGAAAAAACAAGAGCTAGAAATACTGAAATTTAAGGCATACACAGATTTTAATGCTTTTAATCAAAAGCTGCAAGATTCCATTATGAAACTGGACAGAGATTTAAAAGCCACCAAACAATTAAAAAGTTCCTAAGGGACAAAGGCGACTATGAGAATAATAGAGTCTACAGTTGGAAAAAAGAGGTTAAAAAAAGCATTTTGAAAAGAACTAGACATGTGTCTTTCGACTTTAGCATAGAGGGAAGTGAGTCTGAAAAAGAAAATGAAGAATTATGCCAAGGTCCTTTTTTAGGAAGAGGCCTGGCCGGTCAGACAGGAATAGACCCTCCAGAACAAATTGCATCAGGTCTGAGATGCAGCCCCAGGTTCAACAAACAAGAAATGGGAGGGGGCTATGGAGAAAGAGGACAAGAAGGGGGAGGAGGCGTAGGTTTCAACGGACAAAGAGGTTACAACCAATATGGGAGATAGTACAACAGGAAATGGAACAACAGGAAGAGATGGAGTTAACTGAAACACCAAATACTAATGAACAAACTATGCAAGTAATTAACATCTCTGATTACCACCTCATACAGGAAGTGATGCAATTGTTAAAGAAGGATTAAGTTTCTGTCCTACTACACCACTAAATAAGACACAAACTATTCTGGACTTACATTTGGCATGCAGGAAGTTAAACCTGAATCTTTTTTTTTTCTAGGAAATAGTCTGTTACAAAGAACAGTCCTTCAACCTGTTCTGCCAGTAATTTCAAGCCTAATTCTATGTTCAACCCACCCCTTTGTCCAGCAGTCTCAGTATTTAGAGACCTATGTAAAAGAGATCTAGAATTACTGTTTCAGGACCTGCCACATTTAAAATATAACAATCTAACGGAGAATGAAAAAGCAGCTCTACAGTCTCTGCAGGAAAACCCCAGAATAGTTATCAGAAAAGCAGATAAAGGGGGAAGCATAGTTGTTATGAATTTTCAGGACTACAAAAATGAAATCCTGAGAAAATTTAATAACACAGATTTCTACACTAAGCTGAAGACTGATCCAGTGTGGGATTACACATTTGCAGTGGATGAGACAGTAGACATAGCATTTAAAGAAGGTTGTATTACAGAGGCTACAAAAAGGTTTTTGACTACTGAACATCCTGTGAGATCCACTTTCTATATATTACCAAAAGTCCATAAGAATAGACAGAAACCTTCTGGTAGACTGATAGTGAGTGGCATCGACTATCAGACAGAGCCCTTCTCACAATATTTAGACTCCCATTTAAAGACATATGTGAGTAACCTTCCGTATTATGTGAAAGATACAAAGGACGTTTTAAATCTGATGGAACACGCACACCTAGATGACGACTGTCTCCTGGTAACATTGGACATTGAGACATTATACACTAATGTACCTCATGAGGGTGCCTTATATGCAGTGGCCCACTACCTTAATCTAAGAGGCAGTGCTGAACAACCCCCTACAGAATTTTTTTTGAAATTGTTAGAGCATATTCTTACAAAAAATGTGTTTATATTTGATAGGGAACTATATGCACAGAAAAAGGGAACAGCGGTGGGGGGCACTTGTGCCCCCTATGTTGCCAATCTTTATGTGGGCAAATAGAAATCAGATGTGATGTATAATGATGTTATCAACAAATTTAAAGACAATGTAGTGCTGTAGAAGCACTTTATTGACGATGTATTGTTGATATGGAGTGGTAATCAAGAGACTCTTGCAAAATTCATTTCATTTTTACATACCACAAATGAGCATTGAAGATTCAGTTTTTTGGCAGATCCCACTTCTGTTAACTATTTAGACTTAACTCTTACCAAGGCAACAGGTGGGAATTTAAACACAGAAGTATTTAGAAAAAATGTGGATGGTGGCACTTTATTCCATCCAAGGCATGCTGTGTGTAACATTCCTAAAGGGCAGTTCCTGAGGGTAAGAAGGAACTGCAACACACCAGAAGCCTTTCAGAAAGGAGCCACTGAGTTAGGGAACAGATTATTAGAATGAGGCTATGCACACAATTTAGTAAATACTGCCTGTCAGGAAGTAACAGCAATGGACTGAGTTGAACTCTAGAAAACACAGGAAAGGGAACAAGAAGCAGGTAACAGATTTTACTTTGTAACAGGGTACTCAGCCCATGCTGGCCTAGTTGCGAACATCATTAAAAAACATTGGAATGTTTTAGCAAGTGATAGAGGTTTGCTCAACTATACAGAGGCCCCCCCCCATCCTTTCTTACTGAAGAGCCCCAGCGTTGAAAGGTTGTCTCACATAGAGTCATTTTCAAAGTAAATCCAAATGAGACATGGCTTAATAAAACAAAGGGCTGCTTTCAGTGAAAGAATTGTGTCAATTGTAGATACATTAATCAAAACAAGGATTTTATTTGTGGTAGAAGTGGGTGGAGGTTTGAAATACGTCAGCTATTCACATGTAGTACCACAGGGGTAATTTACAAAGCAAGATTGTAGCTGCAGAACTTTCTACATAAGAAAGTCAGAAAGACAGTTGAAGACATGAGTTGGAGAACACATTAGGGCTGTAGAGAAAAAAAAGATATCACTTATGCTACAGCTCTACATGTGGCTATGTCAGAAAACCCAAGTGAGCATGTTTTCAAATTTACAGGGATAGAAAAAGTGTTCCCTAACCCCAGAGGGGGTAGTTACAGAAATAGGATTTTAAAGAAAGAAACTGAGTGGATCATTAGACTGTTGGCCAATAAAAAAACAGGTCTGAATGTTGGTATAAAGGTAAAGCCTTATTTAGAGGAAAGGTAAATAAAGGGATGTGTGTTCTGGAAAGATATATTTGAAACCTCTGTATTTACAACTTAGAGATGCTAGGAATTGAATGCCATATAGCTTGTGCATTTTGTCATATGACAGAGATTGCACTTAGTTTCATGGAGGTTCTGAAATCATGTTTTTAACTTTTTGCACTTTTCATGAAAGGATACACCTGAAACCTCTGCATTTGCAACTTAGAGATGCTAGGATTTGAGTATCATGTAACTTGAGCACTTAGTTATGATGGAGATTGCACTTAATTTCATGGAGGTCCTGAAATTCTGTTTTTAAATATTTTGCACTTTTTATGAAAAGATGCATCTGAAACCTCTGTATTTACATAGAAACATAGAACATAGAAACATAGACTTTGACAGCATATAAGGACCACTTGGCCCGCCCAGTCTGCCCATTTCCCTACCTACTGGATAAACTGCAGATTTTAGTTAACCTACAGTCTACTTCCTGCAACCCCCCACTATAATTGCCTTATGTCTGTCCCATGCATGTTTGAATTCCCCCACTGTTTTAGACCCAATGACCTCCTCAGGAAAACGGTTCCATGTATCCACCACTCTCTCCGTGAAAAAAAAATTCCTCACATTACCCCTGAGCCATCCCCCCTCTATCTTTAAATTGTGCCCCCTTGTTTTTACACATCTCTTTTTCTGAAAGATTCTACCCTCTTGGACTTTGTTGATTCCCTTTAGGTACTTGAAAGTTTCTATCATGTCCCCGTCCCTCCTTTCATCAAGAGTATACATATTAAGCTCTCTCAGTCTCTCTTCAAATGGTTTCTGATGCAGACCCTGCACCATTTTAGTTGCCCTCCTCTGGACTGCTTCCATCCTGTCTATGTCCTTACGTAGATGAGGTCTCCAAAACTGCACACAGTACTCCAGATGGGGTCTCACCAACTGTCTGTATAGAGAGATAACCACTTCCCTTTTTCTACTTGTGATGCCCCTTCCTATGCATCCCAGTATCCCCCTGGCTCTCCTTACCGACTTTTCACATTGCTTACCCACCTTTAGGTAATCTGATATGTCTACCCCCAGGTCCCTTTCCATTTTTGTTGTTGTTAGTACCTCCCCTGCTATTGTGTACTCTTCTCCTGGGTTTTTGTTTCCCAGGTGCATTACTTTTCACTTCTTTGCATTGAATCTAAGTTGCCATATGTCTGACCATTCCTCCAACCTTGCCAGGTCCCTTCTCATCTTTTCTACCCCTCTTGTGTATCAACTCTGTTACAGATTTTTGTGTCATCTGCAAAGAGTCATACCTTTCCCTCTAGATCCTCTGCAATGTCACCTATAAAGATGTTAAAGAGGACTGGACCCAGTACTGAGCCCTGAGGTACTCCACTAGTAACCCCCCTTTCTTCAGAATGTGTTCCATTAACTATTACCTTCTGTGTCCTATTGTGCAGCCAGTTTGCTACCCAGGCTACCACCCTGGGACCCACTCCCAGGCTGGCTAACTTGATTATTAATATTCTGTGTGGGACTGTGTCAAATGCCTTGCTAAAGTCTAGGTAGACCATATCCACAGCCCCTCCCTGGTCTATTACTTTGGTCACCCAGTCAAAGAAATCAATTAGATTCATCCGACATGACCTTCCTGCTGTAAATCCATGCTGCTTTGGGTCCTGTGCCCCGCTGGCCTCTAGGTACTCAACAATTCTTTCTTTCAGAAGTGATTCCATCATTTTCCCTACCACTGAGGTCAAACTTACAGGTATGTAGTTTCCTGCTTCTGCCTTGCTCCCACTTTTGTGAAGGGGAATCACATTTGCCCTCCTCCAGTCCTCAGGTACCACCCCATCCTGCCATGATTTGTTAAAAAGTGTGGTCAGTGGTGTCACTAGGTCCTCCCTTAGTTCTTTTAGGATTCTGTGGTGAATCTCATCAGGCCCCATTGCTTTGTCCACCTTGAGTTTTAGGAGTTCTATCAGGTCTCTTTCTTCTGTGAATGGACTGGTGTCAACCCCCTACCCAGAGTGCTTCTATTGTCTGATTTAGGTAACTCCTCCTCATCTTCTTTTGTGAATACTGAGCAAAAGTATTCATTCAGTATCTCTGCCTTTTCACTGTCTCCCTCTGCCCACCTCTCCTCTCCTTTATTAATCTTCACTATCCCTCCCTTAACCTTTCTATGCTCCCTACTGTACCTATAAAAGGTTTTGTCCCCCTTCTTAACTGAGTTGGCTGTTTTTTCCTCGGTCTGGGCCTTTGCTATTCTGACTGCCTTCCCCACTTCTTTCCACTTTAATTGATACAGGTCCCTGTCGTGCTTCTTCTGTGATTCCTTATACTTTTTGAATGCAGCCTTTTTCTCCTTAACCTTCCTTGCCACCTCTTTTGAGAACCGTAGTGTTTTTTTACTCCTCTTTGTTTTCTTTGTTTCACACAAAGGCTTGTTGCCTCTATGATGGCAATTTTGATTTTTCTCCATTGTTCTTCCACCCCTTCTTTTTGGCAATTTGCTAGTGCATTCCTCAGGTATTCACCCATTTTGCCAAAGTCAGCCCTTCTAAAGTCCAGTATCCTTGTATTTTTATGGCTTATCTCCATGGCTGTGCTCATTGTGAAGCACACTGTGCAGTGGTCGCTCGTTCCCAGATTTCTACTGACTTCTAAATTTGTGATCCTCTCTCCATTTGAGAGTACCAGGTCTATTATTGCTCCCTCCTGAGTGGGTTCCAGCACTAGCTGTCTAAGGCCTGCCCCCCTGCAAGGCATCGAGAATGACCTTGCTCTTGGATGTGGCTGTAGTACATGTCATCCAGTTAACATCTGGCATATTCAGGTCCCCCATCAACAGTATCTCCCCTTTTTCAGCCATTTTAAGAATGTCCTTTATCATTTTCTTGTCCATTTCCTCCCCTTGAGACGAGGGCCTGTATACAAATCCTGAGCAGATTGTGATGCCATCCCCTGTCTCCAAGGTGATCCAGAGTACCTCTTCTCCTCCCCCTTTACTTTTTAGTTCAGTAGGTAGCTTTGATCCCTTCCCTTATGTATAGAGCTACTCCACTTCCTCTTTTACCTTCCCTGTCCCTTCTGTAGTTTGTGTACCCTGGTATGTTGACATCCCAGTCATGGTTCTCTGTGTGCCACATTTGCATGACTGCCATAATATCCAATTTTTCATCTTCCATCAGGGCTACTAGCTCAGGAAGCTTGTTTCCCAGACTACGTGCATTGGTTCTCATTGCCCTCCATTTAATGTTGGCTTTATCCTTTTTTTTCCCCTCATCCCTGCTCTTATTGCCCTTGTCTATTTTTCTATTTACCCCTGTCCTGCCCTGTGTTGAGCTCTGTACCTCAGTGTTTACCTTACTACCTGTCATGTTTTGTGGGGGGAGGCTTGAAATTTCCTGCCTTTTATCAGCACCTCCCCCCTTGGCTAGTTTAAAAGCTTGCCAAGGAAGCCTTTAAACCTGTCACCTAGGAGCTTGGTTCCCTTCATGGACAGATGCAGACCATCATGAGAGTATAGACCTTTATCTCTCCAAGTGAACCCCCAGTTCACAATGAAGCCAAAGCCCTGTGCTCTGCACCAGTTTTGCAACCATTCATTAAACTGCATGGTGCGCAGTACCCTAGTCTCACTCCTGCTATGGATTGGCAGCACCTCTGAGAAGTTACCATGCTTGCTACCTATCTGAGGCCCCTCCTCAATCTCTGTCATATAATAAAATGCACAAGTTATATGGCATTACAACTTAGAGATACTAGGAACTGAATGCCACATAACTTGTGCATTTTGTTATATGACAGAGATTGCACTTAATTTCATGGAGGTCCTGAAATTCTAGTTTTAAGTGTCTTGCACCTTGCATGAAAAGCTGTGTTTGAAACCTCTGTATTTATGATTTAGAGATACTAGGAATTGAATGCCATATAACTTGTGCATTTTATATGACAGAGATTGCACTTAATATCATGGAGGTCCTGAAATTATGTTTTTAGCTTTTTGCACTTTTCATGTCTTGTTTGCACTTTATTATTGTGGGCAGTTTAAAACAATGTGTGTGTTGTTGTTTTGCACTTAAGGGGTCATTGATGGAGACCAATGATTTTCAAGTTTTTGTTAGTGATGTCATAGCTATGGTGTATATAAGGATGTGTGGTTCAGTTTTTCATCAGCCTTTGAGAAAGGATATTCTATCCAAAATACATCAGGTGATATGTGTCATTTTTTTACTTAATAAAAGTTTATAATTTACTTGAAGTGCCTTGTTGGTATTTGAAGATGGGTGAGAGTGCTCCAGTTTTGGTTTGCATATGTGATTTGTCTCAACTGTAGAGCACCATGTTTGCTTGTGCACACTTTTTGAGAAGAAATGAGTAGTAGAAGGTCATGTAGAAGGTCCACTGTGTCGAATGCCTTACTTAGGTTAAGGAATAGAAACATACATAGAAACATAGAAGTTACGGCAGATAAGGACTGCCATGCCCATCTAGTCTGCCCATTTTTTCTACCTGGTTGTTGCTGCCACATGTCTATAGGGCACACACATACTGTTTAGCATCTAAGGCAAGCTGTCAATCATTAGTGACCTTAGCAAGAGCAGAAATTGTGCTATGGCACGGTCTAAAACCTGATCGGACTGGAGTCAATAGATTGAGGGTCTGATATTAACTACTTTCTTGAATAATTTGGAGTAGATGGGAAGCAAGGATACTGACCTATAATTATTTAAGTCATTAGGATCGCCAGACTTAAATAGAGGGATAACATGGGTGGTTTTCCAAATTGAAGGGAGTACACCATGGGCCAAAGACATTAAAAAGGTATGTTATGGCAGTATAGTGCAGTGGTCTAAGGCTCTGAGCTGCTAATCTGGTGACATCCAGCAGACCAGACCTGGGTTTCAATCCCACAGCTTCCACTTGCATACTGTGTGACCCTGAGCAAGTCACTTAACCTCCTTGTGCTCCCAGATCGCTCCTGTAAAAAAGCTTTCAGCTTAGTGTGATGTACCTGGTTAAACAACTAAATAAAATGTTATGGGGCAGACAAGACATAGATTCTGAGTTTTAAGAAATAAGGATCAATCTGAGCTGAGGTTGTCCCCGAACCTCTTTCCATCGTCCCAGAAGTTGGAAAGCATGTTGTTGTAGTACTGGGATTTTGCAAGTCGAATTTCCCTAGTATAATCATTCCTAGCTGTTTTGTACTCCTGAAGGTCAGAAGGCTTGCCAGTGGCCCAAGCACAGTGCCAAAGGTTGTCCCTTGAAGCCATTCATTTAAGAAGTGTAGTGGTAATCCAGGGGTTGTTTGCTCTCTTAATGTTCCGCTTTTTTAAAGGGGCAACGATGTCACAGGCACTGTTAAAGGTACAGATAAAGTAGTCCAGCACTTGGTCAACAGTACATACTGTGTCAATGCGAGACCAGTCAGTATTTAGTAGATGAGCTTGTAGGAGCCATAGTTGCCCTTTCTTCAGGACTCGGTTCACAACTATTTTGGCAGGGGGGATCGGGGGATTTATTTGACCAGTAGTAGAGAATGGTGGACAGGTAACTGATTACATTGGGGATGACTGCAGTGCCAGAAATTCTTTCAGGGTGGTTGGAGATTATCCAATCTATGACAGAGCTCGAGCCTGACTGATGGTCATGTCTGGTGGGGGAAGTGACTAACTGGACAAAGTTTAGTGAGGAAAGAGTATCTTTGAAGAGGCAGCTCCAGTTGCCTGCCAGTTTATTGTTAAAGTCTCCTAGGGTGATCACTTCAGTTTTTTGTGGCAGTTTAGTCACATAGTCAACAAGGAGGTTGAAACTGTTTGACTGTTCATTAGGTGGGATATATACTGAGATTACACAGAGGAATTTCATGTTGTGACCTAGTAGTAGCCTGATATGAAAGAGTCAGACATTTTTCCAGAAGTCCCCAGGGAGTAGGGCATGACCTTGGAGTGATTCTTTAACATAGAGGGTGCAGCCCTCTCCCCTTTTGCCTAACCTGTCCTGTTGAAAGATTGTGTAACCTTTAAGAGATGCTGCTGAGTCTGGGACTGAAGGTGATTGCCAGGTTTCAATTGCAGATTCTAAGTTGGGTTTGTACTCATTTTTGGGTGTTAAATTATCTGAGGTATCAGGGGATGAAGAGATGATGTAAATTAGCAAAAGTGTGATAAAGGTGCAGCGTAACTTCTTACTTCTTGTAGATGGTCAGCTGGAATAAGAAAAAAGTGGTAGATAATGTGGGGAGAGTAGCTGATGGCTAGGAGGGAGAGGGGAAATTGGAGGTGAAAGGTGTAGGCTAAGAGTTGTAAAGGGTGGAGGTTGTGTTAAAGATGTGTAAAGGGAGAGGTACAAAACCACTGCAAAAACAGTGCAGTGGTGGGGGAAGTCAGAGGTGAAAGGTGTAGGTTAAGAGTTATAAAGGGTGGTGGTTGAGTTAAGGAGAGCAAATGCAGAGGTTCAAATACTGCAGAGATAGCGCAGTGGTTAGACTCTTCACCTTAGATTCAGAAGCTCAAGGATTTGAGACTTGGTTAGGGAAGGAGGAGTTGGCAGGGGTAGATACCTAGCAGGAAAGGAGAGCTAAACAAAAAAGGGTTAGGAGAGAGAGAGAGATTTGAGGAGAGGACAGGAAGGTCCCAGTAGTGACTCCCTTGAGGTGGCAGAATATAACTTGATAATAGGGAAATAGGGAGATAGATCCAGATCTGGACAGTCACGTAACCTCTGTGATCTATGGCCACATGACTTGTGTTACCTATAAAGCAAGAGCCGAGCCAGGGTTGGTGGGACAGTTGCTGCATAAGCAGCAATGGGCTAACACAATACATCTCAAGCACTGTGCTGGCTGATCTTCCATACTTTGAATCCTTTTCAGGCTTACTGCCACTGCGTGTGCTCTGGAGGAGAGGAACACTGTAGATGTGGTCCCTGGGGGTGAAAGGAGATAGAAGAGAGGGTTACATTAAAGATTATGGAACAGTGGGGAGAGTCATACAGTTCAAGAGTGGGGGGTTCAACAAAAGGTACTAATGTGAGTGGCACAGTGGGGGCAGGGAGAGCTCCAGTGCGCATGTGCAAGTCATTTCCAAAGATGGCAATTCTGGAGTGCCCTGAGGGAGAAAAAAGGCTGTAGCAGAGCCCATGAGGTAAGGCCTCAAGTGTTAGCCAGGGTGATGCATTCGGATCAAGCAGAACACTCAACAAAACAGCATTGCAAACACGGCATGAACATTCACTAACACTCTGGTAAATACCACTCCAGGTCTCAGTACAGCTGTTAATTTAGGAGACATTCAAAACTTAGCCCAGAGGTAAGAATTAGGTCAGGACCAAAAAATAATTAGCTGCACTATACTGATGGAAAACTACATGGCACACAGAATAGAATTACACAGTGAACAAATTAGGAAAAGGAATCCAAGGGTTCAATACAAGATGGAGTTGGTGCTTCTTGATAGCACTATGGAAGAAAAGAATTTAGGGGTGATGTAACTGGAGGTCTGAAAAATGTTTGTACACTGCAACAGGGTGGTGAGTAAAGCAAACAAAATGCTTGCTTGCATGGGATGGGGGATGGATAAGCAGCGGTGTGTGAAAAATGATCCTGCCACAGTACAGGTCACTATTATTGTCTCATCTGGAATACTAAGCAAGGTACTGGAGCACACTCATGAGGAAGGACTGCAACAAGATGGAGACAGGAAAGCACTGGGCAGCTTAGATTGTCCATGGCCTTGGGGATAAGATGTACAAGGAGGGGATGCAGGACTTCAACATGTATTCCCTTGAATACATGTTTAAGAGGGCATGGCCTCTCATAGCTAAAGGGATTCCATCATAGTGGTCCTCCATGCTGCAGTTTGAAGCATTAAGGAAAACATTGCTGGCATCTACCTTGGGCATCAGCCATAGGAGACAGCCAGAGGTCAGCCCCCATGGATTCTACTCTCTAATAGTTTTCATTAATGTACAGTATATCTGTTTCAGGCATTGTATTGCCCAATTGTTGTCACGTGTTGATGTTATGCTATGATAAACTGTTTTATGTCAGTTATGTTTTCTACTGTTAACTTGGACATGTATTTCTTAACATTATATAAGTTCCTTTAATATGAGTTGCAGTCCTTATATTTACATGTATTAGACTATATCAGATTATACTTTTTTCTTGTTGTTACCTTTTTAATTTTTTTTATTTATTTTATTTATTTAGTTGGATATACACCTTTGAGCAAACACTGCTCATTTACAAAGGTTTCTCGTCAAGAACAAGTATTTACAATATTATAGATTCATGAAAAAACAGCAATAAAAACAGGAGATTGGTATCAGAACTATCAGGATGAAGGAATCAAAAGTTTACATCATGTGTTGTACTCAGTGATATAGCTATACAAGGTTAGCAGCCAAGTTAGGCATTGTCTGGGGATGTATACGCACCATCTAATGTATGGCATGGGGAATCACAGATTAGTACATGAGGGAGAGGTCAAAGTGGTGTTTTGTATATTGTGATGCTGGTGTCAAGAGCCAGTATGTGGTGTGTCTTTTTGGAAGAAGCAACCACAATTGGTGCCAGATAGGTGCACCATTTTGTAGATTCAACTTTAATTGGCCCAGTTTCACAGGTGTCTATTGTTACACCTGCAGTTCATTGAGTCGTTGAGGTGCTCTGGTTGCAAAAGAGCATTTGGCTAGACTCGTTCTGCTGAAAGGTACTGCCTGGGTACCACATGCCATACTTCTGGTGTGATAGGGACTTTGGGCACGACTTTTGAGAGATTGCAGGCCTGGGGGGATCAGACCCAAGAGGACTTTCATACTTAGGAGGCAGGTCTGGTACTTTATTCTGTTGTGCAAGGGGAGCCATTTTGTGAGGGAATAGAGTGAGCATTTGTGGACGTATTTGTCTACTGCTGTTTCAAAGTGGCAGGCTTTGCTCAGGACTAAACAAACTCCTTTTAACACAGTGTTGGAGGCAATCCCATAAACTATGAAGCCGTAATCCACTATGGGGAGGATGGAACTTGTGACTGTCACATGCTTGGCATCTTGATTGAGGTTGTGTCTCTGTCTATAGAGAACCCCCAGTTTTCTGCTGATGTTGCAGACTATTTGATCCACATGTGGTGCAAATGTACAGTAAGTGTCTGGTCAATGGCTAACCCTATATATTTTAAAGTGTTTACCTGTTCTAGAGTCTCTTCCTTGATGTTATGGATGCTGAGTGGATCTAACTTAGCCCTCTTTTGTGCAGTAGAGAAGAGCATTGTCTTGGTTTTCTTATAGATGAGCACTAGCTTATTTTGCAGGAGGCAATATAGCACAGTGGTTTAGAGCACTGAGCTGTAAATCTGAAAAGCTGGGTTTTAATCCCACAGCCCCCACTTGGATACTGTGTAACCCGTGTAACCCTGAGCAAGTCATTTATTTATTTATTTCATTATTTTTATTTTAGTCTTTGTTAACCGGGTAAGGCCCACTAGGCAAAAGTGCCTATTTTCAGGGGTGACTTGGGAGCACTGGGTGCTTAAGTGACTTGCTCAGAGTCACACAGTACGCTGGTGAGGTTGTGAGAATCAAACCCAGTTCTGGTCTGCTGGATGTACCAAGCTTGTTCACAGTTCATTACACTAACCTCTAGGCTATACTGCCAGTCCAGTATAGCTTACCATTTAACTTCCATGTGCTCACAGGTTGCACCTGGAAACAAGCTTCGGCATAGTGTGGCCTTCCTGGTTAAACAATTTCCCCCTTCCCCTTTGCTGAAACCATTACTCAAGAGATGCAAAGGTGTGCTGAAGACCATGGCTAAGTGTCTCTTGGCAGTGGCTACTTGTGCATAACTTAGAGCTAGGGCAGGCTTCAGGAAGGTTATTTATGAAGAGGCTAAATAGTAGGGGTCCTAGGATGGAGCCTTGTGGTACTCCAGTTGTGACTGGTCTAGTATCAGATTGCAACCCACTGATCTTGAGACATTGGGTTCTGCTTGAGTGGTAGTTTTTAAACCATAATGTAGTGTCAGTAGAGAGGCTTAAGGTGGTGCATTTGTCTGGCAGGAATAGAAGATTGACTAAATCAAAGGCTTTGGTTAGGTCTATGTTGATTGAACGCACTGGATGTCACTTGTCAATAGACTTATGTAAAAAGCTGGCATATTCAGTCAGGGCAGTCAAGGCACAATGCAATTTATGGAATCCATATTACTTTTCACACTGAATTTTGTATTGGCTGAGGTATGTGATGAGTTGGTCTAATACAGGCCATGCTCTTCGGCTCAGCAGCCAAGACTAAAGCTGTCCCGGATTCACTACAGATTTCTGGGGCCCATGGGTCCCAGCTGCTAGTTGCATATTCTGTCAAGTTCCAGGGGTGACTCTTGACCCACAACTGGATCTGACCCTGCATATATGCAATACATGTAGGGCCTCAAACTGCAAGTTGGGACATGCATACAGAGTGAAAAGCTGTCTCACCTCAGCTGCCCGTCTCACCTTAGCCAGGGGTATCCTCCTACCTACACTCTGCTTTGGACTAGTCACCTTCACCCATGTTGCAAAAACTATTCTAGCAAAATGAGATTCAGCATACAACAGCATATGTCGCTTTGCGCTCTCAGTCCCCTGCCTCACCCACCACTGTGAGCTCTACTCCTGGCTTGAATGGCTTCCACCGGAAACTCACCGCATGTATGTTGTGGGCAACTTCATAGACAGTGTTGTCAGATCTGCCACTCCC
The DNA here is from genome assembly GCA_016271365.2 of Neoceratodus forsteri. Taxonomy (NCBI): domain Eukaryota; kingdom Metazoa; phylum Chordata; order Ceratodontiformes; family Ceratodontidae; genus Neoceratodus; species Neoceratodus forsteri. The sequence goes on along the minus strand of CM057451.1, from coordinate 1,056,134,967 downwards.
CTATCCTTGCCAAATCCCTCATTCTGGCTACTCTCTCCTACCATCTGAGATCCAGTGACTCTCATTTCCTCCTAGTACCTAAGACTCGCACCCAAATGGGAGACCGAGCCTTCACTGCATATGTGCCCAGGTTGTAGAACTCTCTTCCATTAAGCACTCGCTCCTGTCCCTCCCAACAATGCTTTAAAATCTCCCTCTGGGGCTTTCTCAAAAACAGCCTCTGTCTGCCTCTGCACTAGATAAACCCCCTCGACCTACGCCACTTCAACTAACTGAGATGCTACCTAAATAATATGACAAAGGCAGTGGCCCTCTGCACTTTATTCACTTCCTGTGCTCACAGCTTCTAGAAGGTTTTGACCACTTAGGCCCACCTGCCCAACAGGGAGCGCATTGTTACTGTACAATCTCCTTATCCTGCTCTGGGCTCCCCTCGATCCCAATTGTCTCCTCTCTGTCCACCTGTAGTCCTTGCTGCATTGCTGCCTGGCATGATGATCACTGACTTTCATAAGAGTACCATACTGTTATAGTGTATGGTGGAATGCTGTTGAGCATGGAAATCCATGCTCCCAACAGTGTTGTTCTGCTCACCTCAGTGCGTCATGATCTTGTTGTGCTGCACTGGGTATGTCACCATTGCAGCTCAACAAGATTGAATGCATTCGCGCATGCGCGATTTAAAAGCCGCTTCGGCAAGGGAGCTAGTAGCGCTGGAGCGAGTCTGAACATGGAAGCCAAGTAAGGCATTATTTTAAAAAATGCTGCTTCCATTCGCTGTTTTGAAATGAATAGACTACATACACTATAAAGATTGTCTTGGGGAGTCATTCTAAACAAGGATCTTCTCGGATCTCTAGGTATCCTTAGTAACGGAGCCAACCTCTTGAGCTTCGCCGAGAGTCGAATCAACGCTGGCTAAGGATACCTCTCAATGAATATCCTTGTTGTGAATGACTCCCCATAGACAATCCTCTATATTCTACCTGCTGCGTGCATTGTAAACCCCTGTTGTTACTTGTACTGACCCTGTGTGCTAATGCTCTTAAATGTAACCTTTCACTTGTTTTTTGCCTGATGTTCATGCATGTACCTTGTAATCTCCTGGGTCGCACCTGAAAGTAGGCAGTTGGTTGTCTAGTGTGCTTACCCAGTTAACAAAAGCAAATAATTAAATAAATACCATTCTTTCGAATGGTTTGGACAGTGGTGAGAGGATGGATATTGGCCTGTAGTTTGACTAAGGTTCGGTCTTCATTTTTATGGATGGGGATGACTATGGTGTTTTTCCATACATTAGGGAACCGTGAGTATCTTAGGGAGAGGTTCAATAGTTTGATCAAGGGGAGGGTGAGATCATCTAGGAGCAGCGCAAGTAATTTCATGTCAAGTGAGGCACTCCCCATCCTGTTTTTTCCCAGTACATGTTTAACATAGTTGACAGTGTCCTTTACTGAGACAGATTTGAAATAGAATTGTGGCCAGCTGTTGTCCTTTTGGGTACCATAGTGATAGGTAGGGGTGGCTGTGTTGCCATCCTCTGGAGGGAGAACTGCCCTGAGGTCGGTGAATGCTTCATTGAACATATTGGCTATCTCAGTTGGATCAAGTGTGACCAAACAATTTGCACTGAGCATTGTTGGGGAGGATTTATCACCCCATCCCATTACATCTTTTAGGGATTCCAAGAATTATTTTTTATTATGTGTTTCTTTATCTGCTGCAGCTTATCCTTCCAGTTGTTCTCAGCAAGGACTGATGCTTTATTTGCCACACACAATTTTAATGTAATTCAGTCCTTAGCTCTTACTTCATCATGGTCAGATTTTTCCACAGCAATTTTGTCCAACACTAGTTTTTCAGTATCACCCTTTATTTCTCTTAGAGTCTCCACCATACAGACTAGATGGTTGCACTGGTCTGAAAGAATCTCAAATATCCTATAGGTTCAGTTATTTTCTGTTTTAACTTTTTATTTCAGTTAACTACTGGAGATATAGAACTAAACCCAGGACCCATTTCAAATGGATCACTATCTATCATTCAAATATGAAAAAAGTGTGTTTTATCAAAGAAGGACCATTTGCTTGCCTAGTCATTTACTGTTCAACTCCCTGTTATTGCCCTTACTGAGACCTGGTTTCATCCCTCAGTTCATGATATTAAAAATAACTTGCCAGTCTAATCCATGTTTAGGTCAGAGTAGAACAAACATGGAGCTGAGGCTGTTCTCTTTGTCAATTCATGTACTCCTCTTCCTTAATCAAGTCTGAATTCAGTTTTTGTCTCCTTAGATTTGTTTCAGAAGAAATTCCTTGTGAATTGCCTGTACTCTCTCTGCCAGTGATTAAAACAAGTATATTTTCAGGTCTCACAATCCTGATAAACTCCTTTGGGGATTTTAGTAACTATGTTATTTTGGGCAACTTTAATGCTCAGTGGCAGGGCCACAGAGTCTTGAAATTAAAACAAGCATTATCCCCATTAGGCCTGCACAAAATAATAAATTATTTCACTCAGCTGCACCCTGTCTGCATGGCATCTACCATACTTGACATAATTTAGCATACATTGGGAATACACAATGACCAGACTCAAAATAATACAGCTGGCAGAGAACAGCAAGATAGGGAGGAGCTGTTAGAACCATACTTCTCTATTGGCACTAAAGAACTAGAACTCTGCTACTGGGACCTTCAATTTAGGGTAAAAACAAACAAACAAAAAAAGACTTAGTGAGTTTGTCTGAGTTGGCTGAAGTGAATTATTATCTGAGCAGTTATCTAGGTGCTTGTCTCAGTTGGCTGAAGTGAATTGTTATCTGTGCAGTTATCTAGGTGTAGAAAGAGTTGTAAAATAGGGAAAGTGGCTTAACCAGAAGGAATCCAGGAGTCTATGATTTAAAAACTGCCCTAGATAGCTTCTGGCAAAGAACAGGCAGAAAACAGCAAGAGGAAGGAGGTGCTGTTAGAACTATACTTCTCTTCTGGGACACAAATCTAGAACTCTACTACTGGGACCTAAAATTTAGGGTATAAACAAGCAAACAAAAAAAGAGTTAGTGTGTGTGAGTTGGCTGAAGTGAATTGTTATCTGAGCAGTTATGTAGGTGTAGAAAAAGCTGTAAATTAGGGGGAGTGGCTTAAACAGAAGGAAGCCAGGAGTTTAGGATTTAAAAACTGCCCTAGATAACTTCTGGCAGAGAACAGGCAGAGACCAACAAGAGGAAGGAGGTACTGTTAGAATTATACTTCTCTACTGGGACTAAAGAACTAGAACTCTACTACTGGGATGTTCAATTTAGGATAAAACCAAAAAAACAAAAAAGAGTTAGTGTGTTTGTCTGAGTTGGCTGAAGTGAATTGATATCTGTGCAGTTATCTAGGTGTTTAAAGAGCTGTAAATTAGGGAGTGTCTTAACCAGAGGAAGCCAGGAGTTTAGGATTTAAAACTGCACTAGATAGCTTCTGGCAGAGAACAGCAAGAGGAAGGAAGTGTTGTTAAACTATGCTCTACTGGGACTAAAGAACTAGAACTCTACTACTGGGTCCTTCAATTTAGGATAAAACAAAAGGTGTCAGTGTGTTTGTCTGAGTTGGCTGAAGTGAATTGCTATCTGTGCAGTTATCTAGGTTTAGAAAGAGCTGTAAATTAGGGGGAGTGGCTTAAACAGAAGGAAGCCAGGAGTTTAGGATTTAAAAACTGCCCTAGATAACTTCTGGCAGAGAACAGGCAGAGACCAACAAGAGGAAGGAGGTACTGTTAGAATTATACTTCTCTACTGGGACTAAAGAACTAGAACTCTACTACTGGGATGTTCAATTTAGGATAAAAACAAAAAACCAAAAAAAGAGTTAGTGTGTTTGTCTGAGTTGGCTGAAGTGAATTGATATCTGTGCAGTTATCTAGGTGTTTAAAGAGCTGTAAATTAGGGGGAGTGTCTTAACCAGAAGGAAGCCAGGAGTTTAGGATTTAAAAACTGCACTAGATAGCTTCTGGCAGAGAACAGCAAGAGGAAGGAAGTGTTGTTAAAACTATGCTCTCTACTGGGACTAAAGAACTAGAACTCTACTACTGGGTCCTTCAATTTAGGATAAAAACAAAAAGGTGTCAGTGTGTTTGTCTGAGTTGGCTGAAGTGAATTGCTATCTGTGCAGTTATCTAGGTTTAGAAAGAGCTGTAAATTAGGGGAAGTGGCTTAACCAGAAGGAAGCCGGGAGTTTAGGATTTAAAAACTGCCCTAGATAGCTTCTGGCATAGAACAGGCAGAGAACAGCAAGAGGAAGGAGATGCTGTTAGAACTATAATTCTCTACTGGGATGATATTGCCCTCCTTCCCTCCCCTCCAGCCCCCCACCCTTAGCCAGTTCTACTTTTATAGACACAGGATTTGATTGAAAACAGGAACTTCCTGTTTGGGAGCAGGAAGAGAGTAATCACAGAGCCACAGAAGACTCACCATGCTAGAAGGAAACGAGTAGCTTTCTGCCCCCCAGCTGCTGGAGGTCTGACTCTGAGCAAGTAAGGAGAGTACTGAGAAATATAGGAACTTTCTGTCTTAGAACAGGAAGATCTTGAAGGGCATGGAGGCAGTAGGAAAGCAGGGAAAAATACATATATAAAATAAATAAATAAACAGAGGAAAGAGTAAGTATTCCTAACAACAGTTAAGGGGCCAGAAATAAAAAAAAATGATGGAAGTGGTGCAATGCAGTGACTGTGGAGCAGCAGTCTTCAGGGAGACATTCTGGAGGATGCAGTGTTGTCCCATCTGCAGGCACTTCTTTGGGCTGATGGAGGAGGTTGCTCATCTCCAGGCTGAGTTTGCCAGGATTTTGGGGACCTCCTCTCCCACCCTGGGAACACCAAGGCCACCACCGCTGCCTCAGAAATTAGCAAGAAAGAGGAGTGGTTGGACCACAGTGGGCTTAGGAAGGGTGAGGGTGGTGGAACAGAGGTGCATCTCTCCAGTTGTACCTCTCCACAAGTCGTATGCCACTCTGGCAGAGTGTGGTTCCTCTATAGAGGCACCCACAGTGGAGACCAAGAAGGATGTTGGGAACTTCTACAAAGGAAACCCACAGGAGGATGGCATGGGACCACACAAGGGAAGGAAACAACTCCTTGGGGGGCACTCCATTGTTAAGAGGGTAGAACTGGGGGAGGGAGGGGAGAGGAAGGTAAGGTGCCTGCCAGGCACCATGGCTTGGAGGCACAGGGCGCGAATCCTCAGGATTGTGGGAGCAGCTGCACGGGGGAGGGAGCTGGATGTCATTGTCCATTTAGGGATAAAGGACCTGGCTGAAAAAGGGACCAGAACAGTGCAGGAGGAGTTTATGAAGTTGGAGAGGGGCCTTAGACAAGAAGCATACACAGTAACCTTCTCGGATGTGCTGATTGTCTATGGCATGGGAAAGGCTAGGATGTGTCACACCATGGGATTCAATCAGTGGTTGAAAAACTGGTGCAGAGCTCAGGGGTTTGGCTTCATTGTGGACTGGGGGTCCACCTGGAGTGATGCAGGAATATACTGGCAAGATGGTCTGCATCTGTCCAGGAAGGGAACCAGGATCCTAGGTGACAGGTTTAAATGTTTCACTGGCAAGCATTTAAACTTGCCAAAGGAGGAGGCACTGGAAAGGAGCAGGACAATCCTATCTCCCACCAAAAAAATCAGGGTAGTTATTGAGATAAACACCAAGATAGAGACGCTGATAGGGAGAAGGGCAGGGCTAGATGGAGAAAATGACAATGGCAGTGAGTACAGGGATGGGGCAAAAAGTGGTAAGACCATCTAGAAATGGAGGGTAAGGAGTACCAATGCCTGTAGTCAGGGTACTGAACTAGTGGCCTTGATGGAAGAGGGATGCCTGGATATCGTGGCAGTCACAGAAACATGGTACACAGAGAACCATGACTGGGACGTTAACATACCAGGGTACACAACCTACAGGAGAGACAGGAAGGATAGAAGAGGGGGAGGAGTAGCTCTCTCTGTAAGGGAAGGGATAAAAGCAATGGAGCAAAAGAGTAAACAGGGAGGTGAGGAGGTACTCTGGGTCACCTTAGAGACTGGAAATGGCACCACAATCCACACAGGGGTTGTATACAGACCCCCATCTCAGGGGGAGGGAATGGACAAGGTTATGATGGAATGCATCCTAAGGATGGCAGAGAAAGGGGAGGTATTGTTGATGGGGGACCTGAATATGCCAGCTGTTAACTGGAGCACCTTTGCTGCAGCCACATCCAAGAGCAGGGCCATTCTCAATGCCCTACAGGGGGCATGCCTCAGGCAGGTAGAGTTGGAACCCACTCAGGAGGGAGCATTCTTAGACCTCGTACTCTCAAATGGGGACAGTGAGAGGATCTCAGATCTAGAAGTGGGTAGCCATCTGGGAACAAGTGACCACCAAACAGTATGGCTCATGATAAACTCAGCTGCAGAGTCAAGCCACACAAAAGTGAGGGTAATGGACTTCAGGAGGGCTGACTTTGTAAAATTGGGAGAGTGCCTTATAAAAGCACTAGCAAACAGGCAAGGAGGGGTGGAGCAACAATTGGGAAACATCAAAACTGCCATAACAGAGGCAACAAGCCTATGTGAAACAAATAAACAAATCAAAACAAAAGAAAAAAACACTATGGTTCTCAAAAGAGGTGGCAGGGAAGGTTAGGGAGAAAAATATATCATTTAGGAAGTATAAGGAAACACAGAAGGAGCAGGACAGAGAACTGTACCAATTAAGGCAGAAGGAAGCAAGGAAGGCAGTCAGAATAGCAAAGGTCCAAACTGAGGAAAAGATAGCCAACTAGGTTAAAATGAGGGATAACACCTTTTATATGTACATTAGGGAGCGTAGAAAGACAACGGGAGGGATAGTGAGGCTGAACAGAATGGACAGTGGGTGGGCAGAGAGGGACAGTGAAAAAGCAAGGATACTGAACAAATACTTCTGCTCAGTATTCACAAAAGAGGAGAAGGGGGAGGTACCTAATCCAATTAACAGAAGTACTCTGGATAGAGGGGTCGATCCCAGTCCTTTCACAGAAGAAAGGGTTCTGACAGAACTCCTAAAACTGAAGGTGGACAAAGCAACGGGACCTGACAGGATTCACCCCAGAATTAAAAAAGAATTAAGGGGACAACTAGTGACACCACTGACTACCCTTTTTAATAAATCATGGGAGGATGGTGTGGTACCTGAGGACTGGAGGAGGGCGATGTGATTCCCTTTCACAAAAGTGGGAGCAAGACAGTGGCAGGAAACTATAGACCTGTCAGTTTGACCTCTGTGGTAGGGAAAATGATGGAATCACTTCTGAAGGAAAGAGTTGTTGAGTACCTAGAGGCCAGTGGGGCACAGGACCCAAGGCAGCATGGATTCACATTGTGAAGCTCACGTCAGACAAATCTAATCGATTTCTTTGACTGGGTGACCAAAGTAGTAGACCAGGGAGGGGCTGTGGACATGGCCTACCCAGACTTTAGCAAGGCATTTGACCCAGTCCCACACAAAAGATTAATAAACAAATTAGCCAGCCTGGGAGTGGGTCCCAGGGTAAAACATTGGCTGGACAACAGGACACATAAGGTAATAGTAAATGGAGTCCACTCTGAAGAAAGGGGGGTTATCAGTGAGTTACTGCAAGGTTCAGTACTGGGTCCAGTCATTCTTAAAGTTTTTATAAGTGACATTGCAGATGGACTGGAAGGAAAAGTATGCCTCTTTGCAGATGACACAGTGATCTGCAACAGGGTTGATACACAAGGGGGGTGGAAAGGATGGGAATGGACTTGGCAAGGTTGGATGAATGGTCAGAAGTATGGCAGCTAGGATTCAATGCAAAGAAGTGCAAAATAATTCACCTGGGAAACAAAAACCCAGAGGAAGAGTACACAATGGGCGGTGGGGTTAGTAACAACAACAAAAATGGAAAGGGACCTGGGGGTAATCATATCAGATGACCTTAAGGTTAGCAAGCAATGTGAGAAGGCAGTAGAGAGGGCTGGGGGATACTGGGATGTATAGGGAGAGGCAACACCAGCAGAAAACAGGAAGTTGTTATCCCTCTGTACAGACAATTGGTGAGACTCCATCTGGAGTACTGCATCCAGTTCCGGAGACCCCATCTCCTCAAGGACATAGACAGGATGGAGGCAGTTCAGAGGAGGGCAACTAAAATGGTGCAGAGTCTGCATGAGAAGCCATACAAGGAGAGACTAAAGTAGCTTAACGTGTATAATCTTGAGGAAAAGAGGGAGAAGGGGGACATGATTGAAACTTTTAAGTACCTCAGTAGAATCAACAAAGTCCAAGAGGGTAGCATCTTTTAGAAAAAGAGACGTGCAAGAACAAGCAGACATAATTTGAAGATAGAGTGGGGATGGCTGAGGGGCAATGTGAGGAAGTATTTTTTCACAGAGAGGTTGGTGGAGTAATAGAACTGCCTTCCTGAGGAGGTTGTGGGGTCTAAAACTGTGGGAGAATTCAAGAATGCATGGGACAGACATAAGGCAGTTCTTGTGGGAGGTAGGAAGAAATAGGCTGTTGGTTAACTAGGATCTGCAGCTTATCCAGTAGGTAGGGAAATGGGCAGACTAGGTGGGCCAAGCGGTCCTTATCTGCTGTCAAAGTCTATGTTTCTGTTTAATTCATCCTTATGAGTGAGGGGGTAGGACCATAACTCATGATTATATATTTCTATGGAAAACAGGTTAAAAATACATCAGTCTGATTGGCTAATTTTGTAATTATTGACACACACCATTAAAGATGGCTGCTATACTCAATTTTTAAACATCTTTTAAGCTCAGGTCACCTCTTGAATGAACATGCTAGATTAATAATAGGGATGTATTAGGATGGTGCTGTCACATGTGCCTGATGGTAAACAGAACACTGTGCCAAGATATTTAATTTTTTCATTGTGGGCTTACCACAGGAGTAGGCACTTTTAGAAATTTCATAAACCCATTTCTTGGCTGAGGAATGAAAGAAAACAAAAATAAAAATCAGCATCTAGATAGTTTTGCTATAAAAATCATTATTGCTGAAAAAACCTATGGTAACTAACTAATACTGCTGCTTAAAACAAACATTTTTGAAAGACTTTGTGCTGCAGATCCTAGTTAACATACTAACATACTAAAATGCTAGCAGAGCAGGCCTTATGGTCGTTCGTGTCTGCTCGATAGTCAGCATCCATACTGGGCACTGGTTTTGCTGTCCCCCCCACCCTCTTGGGTTTCCCAATTCCCTTTGAAAGATATTTCCCCTGTATTGGACTTACTCAGCTTCACCCTCCCCCTATTCCTGTCCCAACCTCTCTTGAACCCCTCTACAGTATCTGCCTCCACCAGTCCCTTGGGTAGCACATTCCATGGTTCCACCACCCTCTCAGTGAAGTAACACCTCTTCCTCTCCCCCCGAGTCCCCCCCCACCAGCTTCCACCATTGTCCTCTGGTTGCCCCCCTCTTTCTTTTGGAACACCCCATCTGAGCCTCCCTTATTAATCCTTTTTGTGTACTTGAAGACCTCTATCATGCCCCCCCTGTCCTCCAGAGTATACATGTTGAGCTCCTCAAGCCTTTCCATGTAGGTCTTTTACCCCATGCCCCAGATCATCATGGTTGCCCTCCTCTGAACCCTCTCCAGGAGTGCAATGTCCCTTTTTTTGTGTGGCCTTCAGAACTGCACACAGTACTTAAGGTGCGGCCTAACCAGGCAGTTATACAGAGGGAGAATCACTTCCTTCCTTCTGGAGGTAATCCCCCTAGCAATGCATCCCAGCATCCTACTGGCCTTTTCCACTGCCCTCCTACAAGTCTCAGAATTGTTCATTTTGACTTCCACCAACACCCTCAGGTCCCTCTCACCCCTCGAGACTTGTAGTGTGTCTCCCCCCCACCCCCGGTATACACTTGGCCTGGGTTTCTGGCACCCAGGTGCAGAACCCTGCATTTCCCTGCATTGAATTTCAGTTCCCACTTACTCAACCACCTCTCCAGAGCCTCCAGGTCCTCCTGCAGGGCCACTCTCCCCTCCTCCTCATCCACCACTGCTCCCAGCTTTGAGTCATGCACAAAGAGACTCATTTCACTTCTGATACCTTTCCTTATGTCAGAGAAATTGGTGTTAAATGGGAGTGGCCCCAGGATTGATCCTTGGGGGACTCCAGTAATGATCCTCCTTGGAGATGAGACTATCCCTCCAACCACCCCCTTTTGAGTATGCTCCGAAAGCCAATTTCCTATCTGTCTGATCATCTGCTTCCTTATCACCATCCCCATTTCCCCCAGCTTAGCCAGCAGGCCCCCATGAGGTACAGTATCAAATGCCTTGCTGAAGTCTAGAAAGAGGACGTCCACTGGCCTACCCTGGTCCAGGGCACTCGTCACACAGTCGTGGAACTCCACAAGGTTCGTCTGACATGATCTTCCCAGGCTGAAGCCATACTGTCTATTATTCAGGTAACCCGTTTGCTCCAGACCCCCCATGCCTTTCCATTATAATGGCCTCCATCACCTTGCCCACCATCGATGTCATGCTAACAGGCCTATAGTTCCCTGGCTCCTCTCTTGATCCACCCTTGTGGATAGGCACGATATGGGCCACCCTCCAGTCATGGAGTACTCATCCTGTCTGCAGATATATGTTGAAAAGCTCCACCAGAGGGGCTGCCAGGATATCCGCCAATTCCCTCAGCACCCTGAGATGCATTTCATCCGACCCTGGAGTTTTCTCCATCCTTAGGGACCTGAGGGCTTCCCTCACTCTATCAACCAAAATTTCAGCCTCCATGCCCCCCCTTTGTGTCCTGTTCTGCCTGCCCCCATCTGATGATGCTGGCCCACCACCCTCCCTAGACTTGGCAGGGCTCCCAGTCTCTAAGGGTCCCGCCACTTCCACAGGTTCAGGATCCCTCCTCTGAATGGCGCAGCCCTTCCCCCATCCTCCTGTTAAAAACTGAGGAAAAGTACTTGTTTAGTACCTCGGCCTGCTCCCCCACATCCTGTGCCCATCCTTCCCCTGTCCTAATCCTGTTTATCTGCCCCCTCACATTCCTTTTTTCCCCAATATATCTAAAGAACTCCTTGTTCCCCCTTCTGATTTCCCTAGCCAAGTTCTGCTCCATTCTCACCTTAGCCGATCTCACCACCCTGGTGATCCTCCTGGACATCAGTTCATGATCCCCCTGATCCTTCTCACTCCTACAACCAACAGCCTGCTTCCTCCTACCCCACACTAGAATTGCCTTATGTCTGTCCCATGCATTCTTGAATTTCCTCACTATTTTTGACCCCCCCACCTCCTCAGGAAGGCCATTCCATGCATCCACCACCTTCTGTGTGAAAAATTACTTTCTCACGTTGCCCCTGAGCTGTCCCCCTTCTATCTTCAAATTGTGCCCCCTTTTTCTTCCTCATCTCTTTTTCTGAAAGATGCTACCCTCTTGGATTCTTCTGATTCCCTTGAGGTACTTGGAAGTTTCTATCATGTTCCCTTTCTCCCTCCTCTCCTTGAGTGTATACATATTAAGCTCCTTTAGTCTTTCTTCATACGACTTCTGGTGCACACCCAGCACCATTCTGGTTGCCCTCCTCTGGACTGCCTCCATCCTGACTATGTCATTGTAGGGATGGGGTCTTCATAACTACACACAGTACTCCAGATGGGGTCTCACCAACTGCCTGTACAGAGGGATACAACTTCTTGTTTTCTACTGGTGATGCCGCTCCCTATGCATCCCATGTAAGGTACCTGACGTCGACCATTTTGTGTCTGCCTTAGAATCTTTTTGTTAATTTGAAATAGTAAAAGGAGAGTTCCTTCTAGTATGGCTCACAACACGTATTTATCTATATTCTTTGGTGTTTTTGAACACACTGGGCAAGATTTCATAAACTTGCAACTGTTTTTTGGAAATGACTATGGACTTCCATCTGACAAGTTAGATTACAAAAAAGTCGATCTAACTTTTGGGACACAAGGGACTCAATTTTCAAAAGTCAGCACTGGCACATGGGGGCTTGTGTCAAGGGAAAAATGGCACAAAGGACTCCTTGTGCCACTCCTTGCACCAGTCCCTATTTTGGAAGGGACCATGCATCACTGGGGGGCCACCTGTGCCAACCAAACTTGCCCTGTCCTTGTGATGGCTGTACCAGTGCACCATGGTGTAAGGGGGCTAGCACCATGATGGGGCTGCAGCACCCCTAATTTGTGACTTTGAAACCCCTGTCATGGACACAACTTGCAGCTTTGCTTAGACCAGCTAAGAGTTGGTTAAACAGACCTGCAGCTAACATCAGACCTGTGTGGGGGCAACAATCTGCAACTGCTGTGGGTCACTGGTCTGGGACATGTGGGAGTGCCCTAATGGGCACTATGTGTATGGATGGCTGTTCTAGGGCAAGCGGTGGCACTGGGCAGGTGTGCCCACATGCGAGTCACAGACTAGAAGATGGGGTACCTCTTAGTTGGGTGTACTGTACAGCAGGCACAGTATGCCCAACTAAGTAGTATCCCATCTGCGTGTCTGTGAGCCTGATGGGGGAATACCTGCTCGGTGCCATTGTTTGCCTTGTCACAACCATCTGTTCACACAGCACCCATTAAGGCACTCCCACAGGTCCCTGTGCAGTGTACCACCCTGGTTGTAGGGGTCCTCCATCCACAGTGCTGCAGTTCAAGTGCTGGATCTGCACCAGGTGGGGGGGCATGATGGCACCTTCTGTCAGACCCCTCTGCTGTGCCTCCTGTTTGGTGCAGCACTCTGCCTGCTGCAAATCTGGGGACTTTGGTACAGGGACCCCTGATGTTTGAAAATCCAGTGCAGTATCCCTGGCACACTCAGAGGTTGCCACAGTTGGGAGTTTAGCATAACTTGTGTCAGTTTATGGGTGCTCTGAAAATCAAGCCCAAGTACTGCAGTTGTGGCCACAATTGCTGTAATCTGTAGATAATTTTGGAAATGCATCTGGATGTATATGAATAGAATGTGTACATCCTGAGGTACCTGTGTGGATGCAGCACACATGAAAAGTTTATCATCACTGTCCGTGTGACTAAATGAACTAGCATGCAGCACACACCACTGCTGAACTTCAGGAATAGGCACACAACAGCAGCTGAGAATACTGATGAAAACCTGTACACCTATAACATTGTGTTTTTTCTTAACTGTGTATATACCCACCAATGTATAAGTGTACCTCTGTAAAAGTGTATTCTATATAATTGTGTATATATCCACCAATGTTTTATGTTCTAACTGGACACATGTGAAAATGGGCATCTTGCCCACATGTCTTTCCAGTATAAAATAAAAATAATGATGCTGATGGACCAAGTCATATTAAAAGGAGTACTTCTTCTATTATGTCAAATGTAAATAAAAGTGCTGAAGCAGACTCATAACTTGGAAAGAAGGGTACTATACAAGACAGGAGATAATGGGCAATCTGCAGTGGAGGTCAATTCCACAAAGAACAATGATGCCTGATCATGTACCACTGAATCTACTGATATTGCAACAGCCACATTCAGTTGAATTCAGGTTTGTGAGTGGTTTCAGGTAGTGGTCTGCCATTGCAAGTAATATGCTTGCATTGTGCATAGGTTACCATTACAAAACAAAATAAAAAAAGCATTGGCAAAAAATGCCACCATAACATGGACTGCTGCTTTAATTGTACTCAACACATCATTCGTATAATGCGGAACAGCACTATTGCATACTGTCTATAGTATGTATTGTATATAACACAAACATAGGGAGTGATGTGGGATAACAGGTAACATTATCAAGGGACCCAGCAAAGCATACTTGGTATACATATGACAGACTTGTACCATTTGTTCAAAATTTGTTTGACAGATATGACATGCAGTATACCCCTGCCGAATGATAGAAACATAGACTTTGACGGCGGATAAGGACCACTTGGCCCACCCAGTCTGCCCATTTCCCTTCCTATTGGATAAGCTGCAGATTCTAGTTAACCAACAGCCTACTTCCTGCAACCCCCCACTACAATTGCCTTATGTCTGTCCCATGCATGTTTGAATTCCCCCACTGTTTTAGACCCAACAACCTCCCCAAGAAGGCGGTTCCATGCATCCACCACTCTCTTCATGAAAAAAAAATTTCCTCACATTACCCTGGAGCTGTCCGCCCTCTATTTTTAAATTGAGCCCCCTTGTTCTTACACATCTCTTTTTCTGAAAGATGCTACCCTCCTGGACTTTGTTGATTCCCTTGAGGTACTTAAAAGTTTCTATCATGTCCCCCCTGTCCCTCCTTTCATCAAGGGTATACATATTAAGCTCTCTCAGTCTCTCTCCATATGCTTTCTGATGCAGACCCTGCACCATTTTAGTTGCCCTCTTCTGGACTGCTTCCATCCTATGTCCTTGCGTAGATGGGGTCTCCAAAACTGCACACAGTATTCCAGATGGGGTCTCACCAACTGCCTGTACAGAGGGATAACCACTTCCCTTTTTTTACTTGTGATGCCCCATCCTATGCATTCCAGTATCCCCCTGGCTCTCCTTACTGACTTCTCACATTGCTTACCCACCTTTAGGTCATCTGATATGACTACCCCAAGTCCTTTCCATTTTGTTGTTGTTAGTACCTCCCTGCTATTGTACTCTTCTCCTGGGTTTTGTTTCCCAGGTGCATTACTTGCACTTCTTTGCATTGAATCTAAGTTGCCATATGTCTGACCATTCCTCCAACATTGCCAAGTCCTTCTCATCCTTTCTACCCTCCCTTGTGTATCAACTCTGTTACAGATCTTTGTGTCATCTGCAAAGAGGCATACCTTTCCCTCCAGACCCTCTGCAATGTCACCTATAAAGATGTTAAAGAGGACTGGACCCAGTACTGAACCCTGAGGTACTCCACTAGTAACCCCCCTTTCTTCGGAATGTGTTCCATTCACTATTACCTTCTGTTTCCTGTTGTGCAACCAATTTGCTACCCAGGCTACCACCCTGGAACCCACTCCCAGGTTGGCTAACTTGATTACTAGTCTTTTGTGCAGGACTGTGTCAAATGCCTTGCTAAAGTCTAGGTAGGCCATATCCACAGCCCCTTCCTGGTCTATTACTTTGGTCACCCAGTCAAAGAAATCAATTAGATTTGTCTGACATGACCTTCCTGCTGTAAATCCATGCTGCTTTGGGTCCTGTGCCCTGCTGGCCTCTAGGTACTCAAGAGTTCTTTCTTTCAGAAGTGATTCCATCATTTTCCCTACCAGTGAGGTCAAACTTACAGGTCTGTAGTTTCCTGCTTCTGCCTTGCTCCCACTTTTGTGAAGGGGAATCACATCTGCCCTTCTCCAGTCCTCAGGTACCACCCCATCCTGCCATGATTTGTTATAAAGTGTGGTCAGTGGTGTCACTAGGTCCTCCCTTAGTTCTTTTAGGATTCTGGGGTTAATCCCATCAGGCCCCATTGCTTTGTCCACCTTGAGTTTTAGGAGTTCTTTTAGGACTCTTTCTTCTGTAAATGGACTGGTGTCAACTCCCCTACCCAGAGTGCTTCTATTGTCTGGTGTAGGTAACTCCTCCTCATCTTCTTTTGTGAATACTAAGCAAAAGTATTCATTCAGTATCTCTGCCTTTTCACTGTCTCCCTCTGCCCACCTCCCCCTCTCCTTTATTAATCTTCACTATTCCTCCCTTAACCTTTCTATGCTCCCTAATGTACCTATAGAAGGTTTTATCCCCCTTCTTAACTGAGATGGCTATTTTTTCCTCAGGTTGGGGCTTTGCTATTCTGACTGCCTTCCCCACTTCTTTCTGCTTTAATTGATAAGTTCCTTGTCGTGCTCCTTCTGTGATTCCTTATACTTTTTGAATGCAGCCTTTTTCTCCTTAACCTTCCCTGACACCTCTTTTGAGAACCATAGTGGTTTTTAACTCTGCTTTGTTTTCTTTATTTGTTTCACACAAAGGCTTGTTGCCTCTATGATTGCAGTTTTGATTTTTCTCCATTGTTCTTCCCACCCCTCCTTTTTGTCCATTTGCTAGTGCATTCCTCAGGTATTCACCCATTTTGCCAAAGTCGGCCCTTCTAAAGTCCAGTATCCTTGTTTTTGTATGGCTTGTCTCCATGGTTGTGCTTATTGTGAAGCATACTGTGCAGTGGTCACTTGTTCCCAGATGTCTACTGACTTCTAAATTTGTGATCCTCTCTCCATTTGAGAGTGCCAGGTCTAGTATTGCTCCCTCCCGAGTGGGTTCCAACACTAGCTGTCTAAGGCCTGCCCTTGCAGGGCATCGAGAATGACCCTGCTCTTGTATGTGGCTGCAGTACATGTCATCCAGTTAACATCTGGCATATTCAGGTCCCCCATCAACAGTATCTCCCTTTTCAGCCATTTTGAGAATGTCCTCCATCATTTTCTTGTCCGTTTCCTCCCTTGAGGCGGGGTCTGTATACAACCCTGTGCAGATTGTGATGCCATTCCCTGTCTCCAAGGTGACCCAGAGTGCCTCTTGTCCTCCCCCTTTACTTTTTAGTTCAGTAGCTTTGATCCCTTCCCTTACGTATAGAACTACTCCACCTCCTTTTTTACCCTCCCTGTCCCTTCTGTAGACTGTATACCCCGGTATGTTGACATCCCAGTCATGGTTCTCCATGTACCATGTTTCTGTGACTGCCACAATATCCAATGTTTCATCTTCCATCAGGGCTACTAGCTCAGGAAGCTTGTTTCCCAGACTACGGGCATTGGTACTCATTGCCCTCCATTTAATGTTGGCTTTATCCTTTTTCCCCATCCCTGCTCTTATTGCCCTTGTCTATTTTTCCATTTACCCCTGTCCTGCCCTCTGTTGAGCTCTGTACCTCAGTGTTTACCTTACTACCTGCCATGTTTTGTTGGGGGAGGCTTGAAATTTCCTGCCTCTTATCAGCACCTCCCCCCTTGGCTAGTTTAAAAGCTTGCCAAGGAAGCATTTTAACCTGTCACCTAGGAGCTTGGTTCCCTTCGTGGACAGATGCAGACCATCGTGCCAGTATAGACCTTCATCTCTCCAGGTGTACCCCCAGTCCCAAATGAAGCCAAAGCCCTGTGCTCTGCACCAGTTTTGCAATCATTCATTAAACTGCATGGTGTGCAGTACCATAGCATCACCCCTGCCATAGACTGGTAGCACCTCTGAGAAGGTAACCGTGCTTGCTACCTGTCTGAGGCCCCCTCCCCAACTCCACAAATTCATCCTGCAGTGCACTGATTCCATGCCTAGCTAGGTCATTTGTCCCAAGGTGGACAATGATATCTAGTTCCCTCTCCTGTGATGCTGCTGCTGCTGCAATTGTGAGGAATAGCTTCTTGTCCTTCCAAGCCATGGAACCAGGCAGGCACCTTACTTCCCTCTCCTCTCCCTTCCCCAGTTCTACCCCCTAACAATTGAGTCCACTATCAGAAGCTGTTTCCTTCCCCTGTGGTGTCCCTTGCCACCCTTTTGTGGGTCTCCCTTGTGGATGTCCTCAGCATTCTTCTTGGTCTCCACTGAGGGTGCCACCATAGAGAAACCTTGCTCTGCCAGACTGGTGTATGATTTGTGTAGAGGTACAACTAGGGGGCTTCGCCTCTGTTCCACCACCCGCACCCTCCCAGAACCCACTGTGGTCCAACTGCTCTTCATACTTGGCAACCTCTGAGGCAGTGGTTGTGGCAGTGGTGCTCTTTGGGTGGGGGTGGCCTCCTTAGTCCTTGCCAGTTCAGCCTGGAGGTGGGCAATCTCCTCCCTCAGAGCTGACAGTTGCCTGCAAATAGGACAGCAGCACAGTTTCCAGAATGTCTCCCAGAAAACTGCTGCACCACAGCCAGTGCATTGCACCACTCCCACATGTCCCTCTCCCTTATAATATACAATATGTAATATATATATATATATATATTTGGTGGTGTGTACTTACCCTTTATGCACTGTGAAGGGTTATTAAGAATATGACAGTTCTGCCCCAAGTCCTGTTGAGGAAGTGATGTCAGAACTTTGGCTATAAAGGAAATGCCATGCCTGGGGGGTTGGGGTGGGGAAGAGGAGGTGGGTAGTCCACAACCACAGGTGACTGTTAGAAACAATCAAATACACCACTGCTCCACCACCCTGGTGAGTACTGCCCTTTATAGTAATTCAGCTAACCTCCAGTAACTTATTTAAAAATAGTTTAACTGTCACAAACTCCTACGCACCAGTAAATTATTTAAAAATAGTTTCTGTCCCAAAATCCTCATACTGGGAAGGAGCTGTTATATGCTCTGCCTTCTCAGCTAAGCCACCTTCTCGGATTTAACTATCAGTGAGGAGTGTTTAAAAATTACACTCCTGGTTGTACCAGGGCAAGTTCATTTTAGGAACAATGCTATAGTATCAATCGAAACAATATTTATCATAAGTTATCTTTTTAACCTTATTTACCATTGCTGATAGGCCTTTTATTTCAATGCAACACTGGACCAATACACCAGAAAAATAGGCACAGCAAAAAAGAAAAGGAATTCACTATGGTACTCCAACGAGGTTTTAGTACTAGTAATTTATTGATCGACTTATTCAAGTCATTACAATTAAAATACATTATTAAAATTCAATCAAATACACATCTTTATAATTTCCATGTTAAAACATCCATCATATAACATTAGTCCTCAATTTTACATTCTTCTTAGTAATATCCACATTTTAAATGCATTTAAATATTAACATATTGGACAAATTATAGGCAGCTTAACCTACCCCTTAAGTTAAAGCGTTCCTCACATGCAAAATATTTTCTGCTCAATTATCTTTAAAAAGGAGGACACAGAGAGTATTTTCAGATTATGGGATTTTAACAAGAAATGTAACATAATTTCTGGATTTAACTCACGTTTTCTCAAAATTCCACCCCCCCCCCCAAAATTTTCCTTCTATCTTTCTCATATGGAGGGCATATTATTAATAAATGTCTAAGTGCATCTTTATCTGGTCCACATTTGCATAGTATATCCCCCCACTATTTTCTCTTTACTATATAAATTTAATTTTCCAATTTGATGTAATACTCTTAAATCTCGCTCAGGTTAATAATTTCCTAAACTCAGGATTGATCTTAGCTCTCAAGTAAAATTCTAGTTCATGTGATCTCTTGTTTTTAGCCATTCATTCATTCACTTTGTATTGTTTATACAGTGCCAAATCCAATTGGGTATAATAATCTCTAACCCTATCTTTAATTCTTAATTTAATTATATCTACTGGGCAAATCATACTTTCCATAATAATTTCTAACAGCCCCATTGGTTTTATTATTTTCTCCACTATTTCCATACTTGGAAATAGCCTATAGTGTTTGCTGTATCCTGTGCTATGTCCTGGCCAAATTTCCCTCATTTGCTAAAAAAAATACCACCAACAGCTTAATCTGGTTCAAAGTCAGTTGGCATTCATCTTTATCCCCCTCCCCCGGGTTGTGCCTGAAAATAGGCAGGATTTGTCTAGTGCACTTACCAGGTCAACAAAAACTAAATAAATATATAAATAAAATACTCCATTGCCTCCTACATACATAGTCTAGGAAACTTTTGATTATTCATGTTATATACTTTTAACCAATAGGTCATTTGTCTTGTTTTTATTTCACATCCCAGTTGGTATTGGCCCAGTTCTGCCCTAACCATTGCTGATGACGTCCCAACAGAAAGACCCAAAATGTTTTTATAGAATTTATTCAAAATACATTCTAATTTAGAAAAATCACCAAATCCCCAAATTTCTGCTCCATAAAATATTTGAGCTTTAACTTTTGCATTTAAGACCCTCAAGTTTCCTTTTATTGACTGCCCTCCATGTTTATATGCAAATATATTAATCACTGCCATAAATCTATTTACTTTACTATATGTTTCTTTTATATGCTTATTCCATAATCCATCCTGAGTGAAAACTATTCCTAAATAACAAAATTATTTTACCACTTCCAGTCTATATCCATCTATTTTATATTGGTATTCTTTTTTATTCCTTCCAAAGACCAGTACTTTTGTTTTCTCATAATTTAATAATAAATCTGCCTTCTTACATTATCCAACAAATTTGATTAACACCCTGTTTATGCCTATGAAGCTTGTTGATAATAAATCTACATCGTCCACAAATGCTAAATAAGCACAATACTTCTTCCCTATTCCAGTCAAATGAAAATCTGGATCATATAATTTACTTACTATTATTTGAAAATATAAATTAAATAACAATGGTGAGAGAGTACATCCCTGCTTTACCCCAATATCAGTTTGAAACCATTGTGTCAATTGTCCCTTTGTTGAATATCTTACACTTGTATAATTGTCCTGATATAATCGCTCAATCATTATCACCGTATCCCTATCCACTCCTAATCCTTTTAATCTTTCTCACATCATACTATGATTCACTCGATCAAATGCTGTTTTTAGATCAACAAATATACAATATAACTTTTGTTTTTTAATCTTAGTATACTTGTAAATTAGATGCACCAATGTCCAACATTGGTCTAATGTAGATTGACCATTTCTAAATCCTACTTGCACAGTTACAATAATATTGTTTTTCTCAACTCATGTTGTCAATCTGTTGTTTAATATTTTAGTAAATATCTTCTCCGTACTGTCTATTAAAATAATTGGTCGATAACATTCTGGACTTTTTTTTCCCCTTTTTTAAATATTGGAACAATTATATTTAATTTCCAACTAGTTGGTATTATTCCTTTATCCCAAATCTTATTAAATAGCATCGTCAAATAAGGAACCCAGAATCGAGCTGTATGAAAAATAACATCAAAAGTATCCCATCTGGACCTGGGGCTTTACGTTTTTTGAAAGAATCCAAAACCTTCCATACATCCTCTTCCATAAATGGTTTATTGTTAATCAATTCTTAATTTTTAAGGTCAAATCCATGCTTGCCATGTTGTTCGTCTATATTTTGATTATTTTTACTTGTATAAAATAAACCTTTATAATATTGTACCCATACTTCCAGCTCAATTAATGTAGTTATCCTGTTGTCATAATTTAATGTACCATTATTGACTATATTCCCAAACTTCTTAAAGTCATTTAATACTACAGCTTACTCTAATTCTGTTCATAATTTAAGTGGGTATCTTTCTTTATTTATTTTCAAAATCCTTTTATACTCTTTTCTTAATTTATTCATTACTTTGTTCTTGTTTTCTATCAAATTACCCTTTAAAACTCTCATTAACCCATTAAATTTCCTCTTTACATCCTTACATTCTTTGTTAAACCAAGCCTGTCCTTTCCTTAGTACTATAATTTGTTGCCTGGAGATGATCTGCCTGACATCGACCATAATGATATTATATTCCAGTAATGTTTCTATATAATTTTTATCATCAATATAATTATTTATTTTGTCCAATATACCTCCATCATACATTAACTGGATAAGTTTCCCTCCTTCTATAATAATCCACCCTATAATGTTCTTTCTTATCAATTTCAACATATCAGGTCCCACTTGATCAACAACAAATTTTGTCTGATGCTTTTCCAACACTAGTTCTATGGAGGCTGTTGGCTTTCCAAAGTTGTTTTTATCCTCATCTCAACACATTTTGATAACAAGTTTAGATTAACCCAAACATAATCTATTGTTGATGACCCATGACCCCCTTGATATGTATAATTACTCAGAATAGCACCTTTAATTCTCCCATTTAATAAAAGGAAATTTCTATCACATAACTTCCTATGAACAAGAATTCCCTTATTATTTACTGTATAATCCGTCACTTCCCTTTTAACCATTAGGTTATTCTTCTCCAAATGAGAACAACAAGATACAGTTTCTTCTGATATTCCTCGTAAAGTACCCAATCTTACATTAAAATCTCCTACTAATATTATTTTACTATTTGGATATTCAAATATCAATCTATCTAGTTCCCTTGATACTTTTTTCAACCAATGCTTATCATCATAGGAGCTATCAAATGGAGGTGCATAGATATTTATTAATATTAAATCATCTTCTCCTTCCTCCTGTACGTATACTATTAATATACTCTTACTATCAATCTGTATATCCTTTGTTTTCACTTTATTATTTAATTTACAAAAAGTTTGAAGACCCCCTGCATTCCTTCCATACCTTTTCAACTTCTCCACTTTTTTCTAATATATCATATATCCATCTAGATAAGCCTCATTCATCATCCATGTTTCCTGGATACATACATACTCAAATGTTTTAAAATATTTTACTAAATCTGGGTCTCCTAATCTTTCCTGTAATCCCGAGGAATTCCAAGTAAGAGTTTGTATCTTGTTCTTTGATTCTATCTTGTTCTCATTTGATTCTCTCTCATATATAATCTCATTAGTCTTTAGATTATACTCTGATGTCTGTGACCTACTTTCATTACTTTTTCCAGGCAGTCACTGATCCAAATCAGTTAATAATGTGTATCTATTTGATGTTTCTATCATAACTTCACATGTCCTTGATTCTTTATACTTTTGAACTTCTTGATCCATATCTCCTGGTTCCATACAAACATATACACCAGGATCATCCAACAATGACTGTCTCTGTATTAATAGTTCAAAAATAATCTCCTTTTTCATTTTTACCAATATTTGGCCATCTTTTTCACATCAAATAGCCTGTGTTACTTTGTGGATGCAGCCCTCAGTGCCCAACAGTATATTTAATAAATCAACCACTTTGATCTTAAGATTCTTACTATTTTCCAAATAGAATTGTTTTAAGCTATATATAATGACCTCCTTTATTTCACCTCCTTTTTCTGAAACCGCATAATATTCCAGAAATAAGTCACCCAAAGTTAACAATTCTCCAACTTGGATTCCCATTTTACCTAGCTCTTTTGCTTGTTTGTCAATAGCTTTCAGAGCATAGTATTGGTTTGTAACCACCAGGCCCAATTCTAGTTCCATAATAGGCCTTATAATACCAATACTGTTCAGTATTTGTCTGCATCCACTCAGTACACTGTCTAATAAGTTCTTAACCATTTTTGACAAACTTTCTTCTGTTTCATTAGGCAAACATGCCATTTTATACAAAGATAAAACAAAATCTCTTTTTGTTGTTTTTTTTAAATTGTTTCAATATTTCCTCATGTTTGTTGTCTATCTTTTCACCATCTAACAATGATTTTTCTAAATCATTTCTTCCTAAAACTGCTTTTTCCACCTTCTCCTCCACGTTATCATTCACTTTCCCTATATCATCTACAACTTCTCCACATCCTTTTTGTCCTTGTTGTCTTTTGTTATTCTCTACTGTACCAATCAATTTCCTTCCATCTTCTATTTCCTTATTCCTTACCTTATTTTTTCTTTCCAACACTCTCTTTCTACTTGTTTTTTTACTTATCTTCTGTTAATTTTTTTAACCTTTTTCCCTTATTCTTTGAACCTTCTATAATTACTCCAGTTTTTACCCTTTCTATCTGTCTTCCTTTAATATTTTTTCTTTTGCCCTTTATTTTAAAATCCCTTCTCTATATTATTTGAGCCCTCTATTACCTGCTCCTCCTTTATTTTATCTTTTGACCTTCTAACATCTTTACTGGTTCCTGCATCTTTATTCACATCCTCATCTTCTATCTCTTTATTTTCTTGTTGTTCTCCTTTTAACCATATATCAGGAAATCTGTTTTTTAATTCCACACATATGCTTTCTTCCCTAAATATTTTATCCAGGAGCATCACATATTCTAATGAATCCTCTCCTTCACTTACCTCTTTTTCAGCATGTTTCTTGATTTCCTCTACTTTCTCATCTAATTTAAATGCCCTCTCTTGTTGAATTCCAAAATTATTTTTATCTTGGTTTTCAACAAGATAATCTAACCTTATCTTGTTTTCAATCATTATTCCTTTTAGGAATGCCAACTCCTTTTTAATCTCAGTTAACTGTTGATAGATCAAAACATTAGATTGCAATGGGTCTCTAAGTGCTCTTCCAACTTCTTTTGTTATTCCCTCCAAATCCAAGTCCATCATAGAGGTACTAATTGAATTATGAGACCACGATAACTCTTCCTCTGCCAGGTCTGTTGATTATCCAGAGAACTCAATGTCTCATCTATTACTATTGACTTTTTGGATTTAATGTCTTCTTGTGTTTCCCTAACATTCCTAGTTAAATCATCTTCATTATTTGATTTTTTAAATTATTTTAATGTATTCCATACTTCCATATCACCATTATTTTTTCCCTTATCTTTTTGATCCCCTTCATTAGATCTTAAACTTTTCATTTCCTCCATCTTATTCATTCTTAATCCCTCTAGCCCTTGATCAATATTAGTATTTTTAGTTACCTTCAAAAATTTTGTAATAGCTCTATTTGGAGTAGAAGTACAAACTATTTCTTTGTTATTCATAATCTTTACTATTTCTTCTTTTTTTAATTTTAGGTTATCTAAACTTGTTTTATTCCTTCTTTTATTTGTCATTTTCCCAGCCAATAATCCTAGTAAGGAGCTATCTCCCCCTTTCTTCACCTCCTTCTGTTCTCTTTTATTCTTGGATTTGGCCTCTAGTAATTTAACCCCTCATTTGCTTCTGGTCATAACAGGCATTTAATCTAGGCAGTATACTGTATATATATATAAATTTACAAAAATTACTAAACTAAACAATATATATAATTTCCAGTTTCAAAACTTTCCTATATATAGTTGTTATATCACAATAAAAAAATTACCTCTTGTCTAGCTCAAAATCCTGATAATAAATTAAACTAATAAGAGAAACAAGATAAGCAAAATAATATTAATGTACACTTAAATCAATCACCTTCCAAAAATGAATCAATTACACTGGTCTTCAATTGGTCTTCAGTTGTTAATCCAATATAGATTGATATAGAATGGAAGTTCATTTAGAATTTTATATTCAGTTTAAGTGCTGAGCAAAAATCGAGAGTCCCAAATGTCCCAGATATCTTTAATCTATTTTTCCACCGGAAAATGCTTCCTTACAATCTGTCCAATATATCTGACACTTTGTTACTATATAATGGATTGACTATACAAAGAAAAAGAATCATGACAATGTCTACACATTTTTTAACCTTTATAAATATTAAATTTAAACCTTTAAACCCCTGCTTCTTGTAATATTTGATATGTGTAAATATAAAAATTCTTAATTTCCAATCCTATTGACAACTTACCAAAAATGTTCACAATTTAAACTATGTTAGATAAATTTAAAACCCACTAAAACTATATTTCAAATAACCCTATAGTAATTACTATTACACTATTGCACTTGTTGCATTTGTTACATTAACAATTCCAAATGGCTGCAGTAGTCAATATCTCTTATATATATCTTTTAAATAATAAATCATTAAACAGTAGCAATTTTAAATTTTGCAATTGGAATGTTTTTACACTCTATTTAGTTTAACTTACTTTCAAATAAAGTTGACAACCCAATATCCAAATGTACTCTTGACTGGCATCTGAAATCCCAATTGGGTAGGTTTTTTGTCTGTCCAGCAACCACTTACACTTATTGCCAGCAGTCACACCAATCTCCACTGGTAACACATGGGTACCACAATATAATTCTCACTCAGATTCAGCTGTACGCTTCTCGTTTCTTACTTCAATTATGATGAGAACAAATTTTTACTTTTATACCTCGTGCGTATAAATACAAATACCTTAAACTAATTTCACTAGCTGTAGCCCTTGTAACAGACAGTGTTGTGATTTTTATAACTTAATAAACATAGGCTGTGCATGGAATATTTAGCACACACTCCAATACGCATGCAGCTTCTTCCTCATCTCCCAGCTCATATCTGAGTGAGATTCACCAAATC
Source organism: Neoceratodus forsteri (assembly GCA_016271365.2). Classification (NCBI taxonomy): domain Eukaryota; kingdom Metazoa; phylum Chordata; order Ceratodontiformes; family Ceratodontidae; genus Neoceratodus; species Neoceratodus forsteri. The sequence goes on along the minus strand of CM057451.1, from coordinate 1,056,109,077 downwards.
CCTCTATTATATAGAGCAATGGTCAATCTGTTGACTAATTGATCTTAAACAAACATGAATATTTGAAGGGCAATTAAAGCGTTAGTAATTATTTTCACCCACCAAACACTAACACAAGCAATTGACTATTAGTAGCTTATTAAGTTTTTAACTCTAATTGGGTTTTAATTGGCACGTAAAAAGCCTGGACATCTAAATTCTTTAATTTATTTAATCATTCACTAATTCTACTCTCCGGACTATCAAATCATAACATAATTAAGACTCTTTATTATACAATTGCAATTGCAATTACAAATTACAAGGATATGTGCTATAAATTAACTACCTATTTTATAAACTCCACCTTCTCCCTAGTTAAAACAATAATCCAGTAATTACCTTAGATCAGTTTATTAGTTGTTACTTATTACTTTTCATTTATTTCGTTATATTCTTTCAAAACTTTCTAATCTGTTTTATTATAGTTTTTAAAACACTAGCACCTCCCAATCAGTAACTGTTTTAACAACCACAACTACTAAGCTACTACTATATAACACAATTATAAAAATTTCTAGCAACAAGTGTACGAAAAAATAAAAAAACAAAAAATAAAGACAAAGTTTGAAACAGCTCTTTTCTTGATGAATTTTCCTTCGAATAGCCATATCTCTTTCCACTACTCCACAATTCCACAATTGCAGCCGTCAATAGTTCCACTCATGGAAAAACTTCTCACAGTCTCCATTAAGCCATTCACCGAACTCCACTTCTTCTCTTCTAGCCAAACTCCATCCTCCAATCTCCGATCCCCAATCTCTGATTTTCTGGCCTTTTACACTTTCTGTGCCCTCTATAGTGTGCCAGGAGGGGGGTAGAAACCCCCACTCTTCTTTCACTTCTACTTTGTCTTCCCTTTCAGGCTGTTTTCTTCAAATCCTATAAAAATATAAATGGCACATCTTCTGGAGAAACTTGATACAATTCAAAAAAGATGAAAAAAGAGAACACCAAATAAAGGCAATGGTTGTTTACCTTTTCTAAATAAATAGTAGCATAAATCTCTCTGCTTTCTCTCCAGTAAAACACCGTAGTCTGTCCATCTCACTGACACTGCATCGTGGACAAGTCCAGTCAGATTTGGCAGTTGAAATTCAACAACAAAAGATGCACAGTTATGCACCTGCAGACCCCTTTTGTCTTTTTAAGGTTTTCCTTTGGTTGGTTTATACAGCAGCTCAGTGTTCCTTAACTCCAACGTCATGATCCTCTGTTTCAGTGTCCAAAACAGAGTTACCACCTGTCCTGATTTTCACAGGACAGTCCTGATTAGGGCAATGAGGTGGCAACTATAGTGAAAGAAAAAAGTCTGTACATTAAATTCAAAGCAACAAATAAAGAAGAAGAGAGGTAATCATGCAAAAAGAATCTAAACAAGGCTGGTAAATTAATAAAGAAGGCTAAAGCACAAACTGAGATGAGGATAACAGAAGATGTAAAATGAGGGGACAAGACCTTCTTTAGAAAGATAAGAGAAAAAAGAAAGACCAAGGGGAGAACAGTAAAACCACAAGCAGAAGGAGGGAGCCTACAAGAAGGGGACAGGGAGAAGGCACAAATCTTAAATAAGTATTTCTGCTCTGTATTTATGGAGGAGAGGAAGGGAAATGAACCAGCACTAAGAATGAACAGCACCCCAGGACTAGGGGTTGATACAAGCATCTTCACAGCAGATCAAGTCTTGAAGGTGCTTAACAACCTAAAAGTGGACAAGGCCATGGGACCAGATGACATGCACCCCAGAATCCTAAAAGAACTGGGGAAGGAACTTGCAGACCCCCAGCAGAATTCTTCACCACATCACTGGTGAGTGGGGAGGATTCCAAAGACTGAAAGAGGGCAAAAATGGTCCCACTTCACAAATCTAGTTGTAGAGAGGCAGCAGGAAACTATTGCCCAGTGAGCTTCACTTCTGTGGTGGGACAATTGATGGAATCATTCATCAAATAGAGGATAGTAGCACCCCTTGAAACCAGTGGACAACAGAATCATAAACAACATCGGTTCACAGCAGAGAGGTCTTGCCAAACTAACCTAATCAAATTCTTTGACTGGGTTACCAAGACAGTGGATAATGGGGGGGGCAGTGGATGTAGTCTACCTGGACTTTAGCAAAGCCTTTGACTCTATCCCACACAAAAGGCTGGTAAAGAAGTTGGACTACATGGGGGTGGGGCAGGAGGTGGTGGTGTGGGTGAACAATTGGCTGCATGGTAGAATGCAGAGTGTGCAGGTAAATTGCACATTATCAGCAGAACAGAAGGCAACCAGCAGGGTACCCCAGGGTTCTATGTTGGAGCCTCTACTATTCAATGTATTCATAGCAATCATTGCAAATGGGCTCAAGGGGAAGGTGTGTCTTTTTGCTGATGATACCAAGATATGTAACAGAGTGGACATCCCTGCAGGACAAATGAAAATGGAATCCAACCTAAAGAAACTGGATGAATGGTCTAGAGTATGGCAGCTGAATTTCAATGCCAAAAAGTGCAAGGTCATGCACATAGGAATAAGGAAATCAAAAAGGAAGTTCTACTTGGGAGGTGAAAAATTAGCAACAACCAACCAAGAGCGTGCTCTGGGGGTATAATATTGGATGTCTTGAAAGTGTATAGACAGTGTGAGAAGGCAGTACTTAAGGCCAGTGGCATGCTGGGATGCACAGGGAGGGGAATCATAAGCTGGAAGAGAGAGGTGGTACTGTTGCTATATAGGGTACTTGTCTGTCCCCACCTAGAATACTGTATCCTGTGTTGGAGACCACACCTCAGAAAGGACAATTGCAGAACAGAGACAGTAAAAAGGAAGACAACAAAAATGGTACAGGGAGTACACTAGATGTCATATGAGGATAAGCTGAAGGAATTAAACATGTACTTCCTGGAACACAGAAAGTAGAGAGGAGACATGATTGTCTTCAAGTACATTAAGGGTATAAATAAGGTACAGGTTCAGAAAATGTTTGATTCCAAGGAGGATAGCAGAACAAGGGTCATGAGCTTAGACTGAAAGGGGAAAAGTTTGTGACCAATGTTAGAAAGTTCTTCTTCACAGACAGGGTGGTGGATGCCTGAACAGCCTACCCTCTGGCTGTGGGGGCCAAAATGGTTGAGGGGTTCAAAAATGCTTAGGATAAGCACACATGAAGCAGTCAAAAGAAAGGATAACAGGGTGGGGGTAGCAATCTATCCACCATGGGAAGACTAGCTGGACCTTGAGGTCCCTTCTGCCATCACCTTCTATGTTTCTATGGATGTACAGCCTTCTACTAACAATAAGCAAATTGTGTTTATTTCTGGAATAATTCATAGTTTCAAAATCTTAGATTCAGCTGCTCAATAAAATTTAAGTACCTGACATCTGCATAACCCAATGAAATAGCATGCTCCATTAATATGAAATGCCGTCTTAAATTTTAAACGATGATTCCAGCAAGACAGACTTGTTAAGAAGCTATAGGGAATTGAGGAAGTAGGAACAACAATTAATAATTATCCATCTGCTTCAAAAGTAATTTTGGTGATTGCAGACCAATTAAAGGATTTCTAGGAACAGTCATTCATCCCGAGAATGCAAAAGTACGTAAGTGAATATGGAATAAGAAGAATCTAGTTTTTGAAGCATATAGTGTGTTAGGAATTATAGGCCAAGGGCTGAATATCAAAACTGCAGTCATCAGTAGTTGTTGATACAAAACTTTTCTAAATGTTTTTGGGTATGAAGGATTCACTAGAGAGAGTAAATAGAAATAATTGCCACTGGTACAGTACATAGACCAAGAACCGGTGTATATAACATCAATCACAGAACTCGTCATTATTGCTTCTGGCTCACAAACTTTGAGGTCTAAGTTTTCCTGTTAAGCATCATGAATCATGATTTACTGGTGCAATTACTACCAGTTTTCCTCTGTCACCAGTTACTGTGTAGAACATATTTTCCTTTTAAAACAGTTTCACTGTTTTTGCTGGTCAGGTGTGTTTTGCAAAAATAACAAGGAAAATATACTGACTAGGAAACATTTTCCATGGTCTGTTTGGCATTTTTGCATGCAGTTCAGATGGCTTTTAATTCAGACAGTACACACAGAGGATTTTTAGAAAATAACTTTATTTTATGCAGCACAAAAACAAAAAAAAAGAAGAATTAAAAGAAAGGCTATGCAAGTTTATCAAAAGAGCAACAAAAGGAGTTTGATAATGGCAGATTGTGGTGGCTGGCTGTGGTAAGACATGATGGCCCAGATATTCAAACTGCGCCAGGCTGTGGCACAAGCTTGGCTGCAGCTCAACTTGGCTGTGCAGGGGTGTGGACTGGGAGATATTCAACGGAGCTGTGCCATGGCTCAGCAGCACTGAATATCGCACCCTGGCCACCCCCAGTGTGCATGGCGCAGTGGCACTATGCCAGCACAAGTGGCCGGAGTGGAGCATGGGGATGCGCCAGCACAAGTTCCATTGCGCCATGCACAGCAACCACGATATTCAAAAGTTGACATGCAAATGAGCCATAATGTATGCAAGGCGCACATGGAGCCATTTGCATGTCATTATGGCCCCATTTGCATGCAGGTGCGCCAATCACCGACGACTTGCGCCTGGCACCCTACCAGGCAGCAGCCATCGGGGACCGACACCCCCTGCAGCTCGATCGTGGGCCTTTGTAGTAAACAAAAAACTATTTTGTCCTATATCCCTGGTGGTCCAGTGGACCATCTGCCCGATCGCAGGCATCTGTACTATGAAAGAAAAAAACTTCCTATATCCCTGGTGGTCCAGTGGACTGATATCTGCCCGATCTCAGGCATCTGTATTATGAAAGAAAATTCCATCCTATATCCCTGGTGGTCCAGTGGACTGCTATCTGCCCGATCGTGGGCATCTGTATTATGAAAGAAAAAATGTTCTATATCCCTGGTGGTCCAGTGGACCACTATCTGTCCAATCATGGGCATCTGTAAAAAAGAAAAAAAGTCCTATATCCCTGGTAGTCCAGTGGACTGCTATCTGCCTGATCGCGGGCATCTGTAAAAAAAGAAAAAAAGTCCTATGTCCCTGGTGGTCCAATGTACCGCTATCTGCCCGATCGCGGGCATCTGTAAAAAAAAGAAAAAAGTCCTATATCTCTGGTGGTCCAGTGGACTGCTATCTGCCCGATCCCGGGCATTTGTAAAAAAAAAACTTATTCCAATATCCCTGGTGGTCTAGTGGTACCCCACCCACCAATGAGCCACACCGCCCGCTCCCCGGTCAGCTGGCGGTGACAGCACCCACCCGCCTGCCACCACGCCGCCCGCCGACTGACACCTCAGTAGGGCTGCACGTCCATTGGTTCACAGCGTGAGCCAATGGGCATGCAGCCCCTACCATACTACACATTCCAGATATGTGTTGCGCACTTTTCCCTTTTGAATATGCACGGGCGCTTCAGTGGGTTGCGCATGGCGCAGCACTGTTGCGCCATGCGCAACCCTTTTGAATATCTGGGCCGATGACTTTAACCTCATTTTGACTTTTGGCTCAGTTTAGCTCTATCACAGGAGGATGTCACTGAAAATGAAAAAAATACAGTACAGTAATATTTTAGTAAAGAAGTGTGAGCAAAGTAAGATTAAATATTGTTTGCAGTGCAGAGATACCATACATTGTTAAGGCACTCAGCATGTGCCTATGTTATACCGGCATGCTGAATACCATGCTTGCAGTACTCTTTTCTCACACTCAGATGTTGAAAGCTGGTCAGTAACCACTGGGTATATCTTATTTTTGGGTCCAGGTCAAAACTGCATGGTGAAAAACGGTTTTACCTTAGTGCTTCAACAACGCTAGCACCAACATCCCCTACAGTGACAGCTACCATGCTGACCATTGGCATTATAGCCTAGGGGATGTCAGTGCATTCAATAGGGGGGCTATGCCCCCCAATCCCCTGGTCTCTAGGATTCCAACTCCCAGTCGGAGTTAGACTGGGGACTGGTGAAACACCCAGCGAGGCATTCTTGGTCACTGCACAGACCATCACAGCGACGTGCGGGCTTTGCCCAATTCCTGTCACTGTGATGGTCTTCGAGGTGTTGGAGTCACTGTGGTGATGGTATACCATGAAAAATGGCACTGTCATAAAGTGCACTGCAGGGACACCACAAAAGCACTAGTTCAAAAACCGTGCAGATATAATAAACCAACTCTGAAACTGCACATGCTTTTATGCCCGTGTGTTTCTGACCGCGCCATTTTTCACTGCATGATTTTGGCTGGATATGCTTCTTTTTCAGTGTGGACATTTGTAAGTCAATGTTTACTTTATCTACACTGCCATATACTGACTGACGTTAGAGTTGCCCTGCATGCCACCGGGTGAATTTTTGTTTTAGCTGATCTTTGAACAGCTTGTTCACCAAAATGTCTAAAGACTGCAGGAAATCAGTACAATATGGGGGCACAAATATGTGAATTGTGTGATTCTGCTCTATAAGTTTTGTGACATCTTTGGTAGTGTGGCCATGGAAAAGGTCAAGGATCAGAATCACACACTACCAATATGGTAGATCTTGCTTTTGGATCACTGACTTAACATACAGTATGATCACAACTTCAATGTAAAATTCCGTGGTCACAGAATTTGCCCAATGGTTGTTTATTTATTTATTTTATTTATTTAATAAAATTTCAGATAACACCTTTGAGCAAACAGTGCTCTTTTACAAAGGTTCCAAGTCATGGATAATGGACAAGTATAGACAAGAACAGGCAGGTAGATCACAGTTAATACCAATACAGTACATGAGCTGCCAGTGACTTTGTCCAGATAAAACAAGACAATAGAATTAATAACAGGTAAAGCATTACAGATTGCATGAGCTGCCAAAGGCTTTGTCAGGATCAACGTGGACAGAAGCAATGGTGCAATATTGCCAGACATTACACAAAGAGAGCTTGGGGCGGTTACAATTAAAATAGTGATCTGACAAGTGCATAAGAAGGCCAACGGTAGTTGGTGAGAGGACGAGGTAGTAGGGGACAGGCAAGAACCAAGGGGTGGGGGGTTGGAGGGATAAGGTAGGTGGTGAAGGAGAAGAGTAGGTGGTGATGGAGAGAAGGGGAGAAGGGTTGGGAGATATAAGCGTGGTAATAGAATGGGGGGAGGAAGGAGAGAAGAGTTAGTATGAGCAAGGAGGAGAAATGAGAGAGAAATGAGGACTAGAAGGGAGTTAAGGGGGGCTAGAGGAGAAAGGAGAGAGAATATGAGAACTAGGAGGTGCAGGGGGTAATAGGTGAAGGGATGGACAAAGATTTGAGAGGGAATGGAGAGAGGGAGGAGTGAAATCTGGGGGGGGCAAGGAAGGAGGCTGAGGTGGCTGATGTGAGATATTGGAAAGAATTAATGGGGGAAGTGGGGTGTGAGGAGAGTGCATAAGTAATGGAGAGGTCAGGAGGGCGAGTAGGGAATTTAAAGGATACCTAAACAAGCAGTTTGTTAAAATTGCAAACACCAAAATCTCTTCATAGTGAGTAAAGTAAAAGCTACTGTTTACATTTATGCCAAAACTGCATGTATATAAATAGCATAAATGCAGTTTCATAGCTTTTGAAAAATGTAAACATCAGCCTTTCACTTACAAAAAACAGCCTTGCCTTCTCCCTAAGATGTCTGCCAACTGTGTTAAGTGATGAGTCATGATGACATCATCGGAGCCAGAGACCAATATAGATTCCTATAGGCTAACTAGTACTTCTTTCCCTCTGTTTTGAATTGTTTTACCAGAATGATCAACACCATGTGTTAACATGTGGATTATTTTTATCAGTACACATGTTAGGCTATGATTTTGTTCATTTTATTTACTTTAGCTTGCTGAAAATGTTATGCAATCTAGTTAACTTTCTCTTTGGCAAACTACAGAACAGTACACTTCAAATACCTGATGATCTAGTGGTTATGTGATGCCTTGATTTCTTTTGTTAACCAGGAGAGACACACTATGCTGACAACTTGTTTACAAATGTGGCCTGGCAGCACAAGGAAGTTAAGTGACTTGCTTAGGGTCACACAGCGAAGTACCAGTCTGGACCAATTCCAAAGCTCATGCATTCTTGTTAATCCAAAAAAACACTTCTATTGTATACTTTTTCCAAGTGAACCCCCTGCACCTAGCCTGGCTTCTGTTGAACACCCCACCATCCATACCATGTCTTTAGTACTGCCTGGGGCTGCATATGAGCCTGCAGTCTCATGAAGAGAATTAGCACACCTCAGACTGTAATTGTATATGTCAGAGAGTTGTGCATACCTACACTGATACGGATCATTAGCTGGCACTGTTAAAAAATATCTCTCAAATCACACTTAAGTCCACTTTTTCAATGCTTGACTTCTGCTCCCACAGTAAACATGGAGTGGATCACCACCCTTCTGCACAGTGAAGGCGGTATATACAGTACCCCTGTTGTGTTTTTGTTCCGCCTCATTAACCAACAATTGGGTCTTCATGGAGGGCCAAGCAATAAGCCTCAGGACTCACCAGAAAAACTGCTGTTCATCCCCTCATAAGGGATGTACTTACTATGGATAACAATCTTATTAGTAGGAGAGGCATACTAATACCTTGAGTGAATCCACCAGACTTCCAGTATCAGTTTACTCCTTTACCTGTGATCTGCAGCACCCCGCAGAGCAGTTCCCTGCAAATCTTCTCCAGTACATTTTAGTGCCCTACTCCACAATGCGAGTTGGTTGGCTATCACCCTTCTAAATCTTGAATGATCTATACACAGCTCCCTCAATATACTAACATACTAAAATGCCAGCAGAATAGGCCTAATGGTCTTTCGTGTTTGGTCAGCCCCCACCCTGGGAGCTGAACTTGCTGACCCCCCTCCCTCTCTGGCCTCTCCCTTGCCAGTCCTGGATATTCTCGCTGCACTGGTTTTTGCTTCCAGAACCCTTCCCATGTACCTGTTCCACCCCCTCTTGAACCCCTCCACCATCTCTGCCTCCACCAGCCCCCTGGGCAGCACATTCCATGGCTCTACCACACTCTCAGTGAAGTAGCACCTCCTCCTTTCTCCCCTGAATCTCCCCCCCCCAGCTTCCACCCATGCCCTCTAGTTGCCCCCTCCTTCCTTCGGAGCACCCTGACTGCTCCTCCCCTATTTATCCCCTTCATGTACCTGAAGACCTCTATCATGTCCCCACGGTCCCTTCTCTCTTCCAATGTGTACATATTTAGCTCTTCGAGCCTCTCCCTATAGGTCCTATCTCCAAAGCCCCAAGTCATTTTTGTAGCCCTCCTCTAGACCCTCTCTAGGAGTTCAATGTCCCTCTTTAAATGTGGCCTCCAAAACTGCATGCAGTACTCAAGGTGAGGCCTCACCAAGCAGTTATACAGTGGGAGTATCACTTCCCTCCTTCTGGAGGTGATCCCCCTAGCGATGCATCCAAGCATCCTGTTGGCCTTTGCCGCTGCCCTCATACAAGTCTCCAAGTTGTTCATCTTGACATCCAACACCACCCCAGGTCTCTCTCAGCCATCGAGACTTGTAGCATTCCCCCCAACCCCCCTGGGTGTACACTTGGCCCAGGTTTCTGGCTGCCAGGTGCAGTACCTTGCATTTCCCTGCATTGAACCTCAGCTTCCACTTTCTAGACCACCTATCCAGAGCCTCCAGGTCCCCCTATAGAGCCAACCTCACCTCCTCCCCATCCACCACCGCCCTGTCCTAAAAAATGTCAACACCCCCCCGACCTGAGGGTAATCTCCCTACACTGAATTCAAGTAACACATTAAGTGCAGCCCTGCCACTGAGCATTTGTCATTGCTGGCTGCTCTCATTCACAGTCAGGTAGTGATCATGGTGCTGGTAGCCCTACATTTCGGATCTCACAATGATCTCCTAAACATCCCCCTTCCTGTCTTCCCCTAACCTGAATATAGCTGTACCCTGCTGGAATGGCCTCTTCAGTCCCTCTCTGCTGTTTATTCCTCTCTTTTGCTCCCAACTTCAAAAACTAATGAGCTCACTACCCTTCTGCATCATGAATGCAGTTAGTACAGTCACCCGTGTCATTTTTACATATTAATAATAAACATGATATTCTGGTAAGCCAGGCTGATAGCAGCAGGGTAAAAGGGGAAACATAGGCATTCCTACCCATATAAGATCTAATCCACCTATGATTAGGCACTGTTAAATGGCATGCATAATGGTGTGCACATCCATCATTTAATATTGCCTAATCAAAGGTAGCCTAGATCTTTTAAGGATAGAAAAGCCTATAATTCCCCTTGTTCCCTGCTGCTATCAGCCTGACTTACTGGAAATATTTGTTTATTTTTGATATGTCAAAAAACCTGGGGACTGTACTGCCTACATTCATAATGCACAAGGGTGATGAGATCACCAGTTTTTGGTATGGGGAGAAGTAGTGAGAATGAATACCAGATGGGGACTGAGAAGATCACTCCTGCAAAGTACTGCTATATTCAGGGAAGGGAGAAGATAGAAGGGGAGAAATATGAGCAGAACACTGTGAGAAATAAGATGTGGGACTGCCAGCACCATGATCGCTACCTGACCCTATTGTCCTAGCCAACATTCCCCTTCCCATAAAACTAGTTCATGCAATTGTCCAAAGCTGTGTGTAGTTATTAATGTGTGAATTGGCTGCCACTACACATTCAGTCACTTCACTACCAGTCTAGCATTGCTTGTAAAGCACTTTGTGATACAATGTGTATGAAGGCACTATATAAATACTGATTCTTCTTCTTATTTCCAATGGATAAAGAAGAAAAGACAAGACAAACATATTTTTGATTTCCAAGAAAGTATGAACTCTGGCATTGGACTACAGAAGAACTTTGCTACAAACAAGTGATGGATATATGGAGTGGTGAAGGGTGCGGCTGTAACACCCACCCCATTGTAAAGTACTCACGTGCTGCTGCTGCATTTCACTTTTGTTAAAGAATTCTGATTTATTAAGTGTACAAATATTTACATTCAAAACTATGGATTACATTTGTAGTTTGATTCAAAAACATACTAGAAAAGCAAAATAGCCGAAAATATAAAGGTTTCATAAAATGTTAAAAGTGCATATCAAGTATGCACACACTCCAACCCCCAGTTGTAGCATCCTGGATCTGCCATAACCTCTAAACCACCAGGTTATTCAAGATTTGTATTGCCCTGTGGTTTGCCAAAGAGAAAGTTGGTTGGATTGAAACACAATTTCAGCATGTTAAAGTATACAAAATGAAAAGAACCATAGCCTAACATGCGTATTGATCTACATAGTGCACATGGTTTTGACAATTTTGATGAAACAATTCTATACAAAAGGGAAAAAAGAACTAGTTAGCACTATAGAGAGCCATATAGCTCTCTGACTTTGGCTCTGATGATGTCATCACGTAACACATTTGGTGGCCATTTTAAGAAGCAGGTGAGGTGTTTTTTTTGAAATTGGAAGGCTGATTTTACATTTTTCAATGCTTTGGAACCACATTTAAGTAACTTATGTAAATGTAGTTTTAGCATTAATGAATTCAGCAGCCTTTTCCTTAGTCCTGTTTGAGGTCAGCTTTTTGAATAGTTTGTTGTCAAAATGTTGTTTAGGTATCCTTTTAGTGTAGTAGTCACAGTAGGCACTGGCCACCAAGTGCTGTCATAGTTTGGGCTTAAAGAAGCTGAGATTTGGTGCATTGGTGATATCCACTGGGAGTGTGTTGAACCAGTTAGAGGCCCTAACTTTGTAGGAATGCTGCCCTTGAGTGGTCCGACAGTGGCGAACTGCGAAGAATAGTGTTCCAGAACTCCTGGTAAGATGAGTGGCACTGTGAGGGGAAAGTATAGATTGCGCCCCTGGTGGAAGGAGGCCTAGCATTGTCTTCTTTGCAAGTAAGCAGGTCTGATACTTAATTCTGCATTGAAGCTGTAGCCAGTTAGCCTTTTCGTAGAGATCGCATGAGTGTTTGAGTCTAGAAGCTGTCGTGAGGAGCCGGCAAGCCTTGATTAGGGCTATGGCTATATGCTGGAGGGCAGTGTCAGTAGCTGATCCATAAACTATGAGGCCATAGTCAATTAAAGAGGTGATCGAGCTCTGGATGACAAGTTTTAGTGCTTTGTCTGTCAAACAGTGCCTATGCCTGTATAGCAGCCCTATGCGAGTATTCACACCTTTAGCAAGGTTATTTATATGCATGGAGTATGAAAGAGTGGAGTCGAGGGTCACTCCCAGGTATTTGAACTGGTCTACCTGTTCCAGTACAGTGCCACCACTATTGTAGATTAGCAGTTGTTGGAGTTTGTGTTTGTTGTGAGTACCATGAAACAGCATTGATTTGGTTTTTGAGTAGTTAAGGATAAGTTTACGTGACCTGAACCAGGTTTCAACTTCTGAGAAACTACGCTGTAGCTGTTGCTGGAGGTGATGGGGGTCAGAGTGGCTTGAGAAAATGACTGCATCATCTGCATAGATTGTTGGAACGCGCCATCTGCCAATTATTTGGAAATTTAAAAATTGGGTTGCAGTGATTTATTGCCCTCTTATAAATCACCTGGGGTGATGAAAAGTGTCCTGACAATGTGTAGCATAGAACCACTGACACCTGTCTCTTGCCCGCAAGACCCTCCACATGACAAAGATCCACACTGAAGCCATAGGGGGACATATGCAGCTCCCATAAACTTATAGTTTGACTGCCTGAAAGTAAATACTTACTGCTATGGAGAGCAATATAAAAAAGAAAACAATTCAGAAGCTGCGCCCCCCCCCCGCTGCCTTGGAAGAAATTGGGCTTTCAACTCCAGGAACTCTCCCGATGTTTTCCAGCTGGCTTTGGTGTCCTTACATTTTGTGATGCCCATCCTGTTAAGAAATAACCAAGTCTATGGCTCAGTTACAGGCCACAGTCGAACAAGTTGTCCAGTTATGTGACCTCACAGTAGAATGGCAAGAAGACACAGAAAATAGACATTGTCGCTGAAATCTTCAAATTTATGGGGTTCCTGAAGAGAACGAGGGGTCCAATATTCAAGAATTTACTGAAACTCTCCTGCACACCTCCTCACATTAGATGCGGACTTAACTTAAAGATTGAGAGGATCCATCGAGTGCTGGGGCCTAAACCTACCCAACAGAATGCATGCCTGAGGTCTATTATAATCAGGTTCCTACACTTTCAAACTGAAGAACCGCTTCTAAAAAAAGCATGGGCCCAAGGTAAAACTTTCTTTGACATGACCCATTGACAACGACTATGCACCTGCTATGATGCAGCGCCGGAGAGCATATATACCCCTGTTCTCATTCTTGAGACAACAACAACTTAAATTCAGAACCTCCTATCTTAGTAAACTGGTAATACAATACCCCACTGGGCAGCAGAGATATGAAACGGCAGAGGAGGCTTCACAGGACTTGAGGAAACATGGCTATTCTTTACCAGCTTAGAGTGGCCTGCTGTAGAGGGACCCCACCACTCACAGCACTTCAAGAACTTCTTCCTTTGTCCAGCGGGACCATCAAGCTGCGATAGCATCCATTAAAAAACGTCTTACCCAGTTCTCAAGACAACCTTATTGAGTTCCACAACTGAGCCCTTATTATTGATGCAGTGAGTACACCGGGGGGGGGTCTGGTCCGGTACTCCTTGGGCCTCGGGGGGGCTGAGTAGTGGGAACACTCCCACACAACTGGGCTCATTCTGGTGCCAGTCTCATTTGGGGTGGGGTGGGAACCCTGTGGAGACCCTCCCTCCTGCTGACCATCTTTATAATTGCTGACCTCCACCTGGGTGGGAAGGGGGAGCCTCTGAGATATCCACTAGCTCATGCATGCCGGGCATAGTTCTTTTAGAGGTGATGGGTGACTGGGCCTAGATTGGAAAGGTCTTAATGCTGCCTGCTGGAGGAAGGGGTTCGGCCCTTCAGTTCACCATTAGATAAGGGGATGGGGGTATTCCCCCCTCTCACTTTTCATAAAAAACTGCTGGCAGGAGGTGACCCTGTGGTGGGGAGATGACCACTGGAGCACGGGAACTGCAGATCATAGAGCCCAGTAAATAGGGCCTGGTAATACAACCCCAGCATGGTACAAAATTGTGCAGCACTGATGGCTGGCTAGGGGATAGAGAGGATGGGACAGCCCCTTCAGGGGGCTCACCACCCTTCTGTCCCCTGACATCCAAGATTCCTGTAGTAATTTCCGGATGTAAATCCAATTGTATAAAAAATAAAAATAAATAAATCCAAGCTTCCCTTTAAATAGGGAGACAAGGAGTTCATCATTGGGTTCACCAAGCCATCTGCCAGCGTATAATAATGGGTTTGACTTTTTGAATGGAGGAGGTCCCATAATTTCCCTGCCGTGGGTGGAAATCATAGGCACAGTGATACTGGAACTTCTTTAGATGGCCGAGGGGGGTCTGCTCTGGAGTGAGCCCCAGCCCCTCGCTTGGAGTGTTACTGGAGGTGGGCAGAGTCGGGTGGGTGGACATTGCACCCATGGACAGCTGTCTTAACTTTATGCTGCCTTGACTGTTGTTCCGCTTCTTGATATCCCTTGGCCTTGTGGGTGGGGGAGCTGGGCCAGGTCACTGTGGTCTCCCTGGGACTCCTAGGCAGGTATAATGTTGCTGATTTCCTGTTCTCCTAGGACTTTACTAATTTCTGAGGACACGGCTAGCCTATAGGGGGCCTCCTTGGGCTTCTGTACATGCTGTGAGAACTGTGAGAACTAGGGAGGGTTTGCAATCACCTGTTACTGGGGAGGAAATACCTTACAGATGCTGACAAACACTATTCAAATACCTTTAAGTTTCTTGGACCTATACCATGCAATAGCTTGGCTTATCCCAGGAATTGATGTGGGTTTTGGCCTCCCATACTTGAGCATTTTTCTTTTCTCCCCTTTCTTTGTTGCGGATGTGGTCTGCAACTCCCCTTGATCATAAAGAGTGGGGAAGGGGGAAAGGGTATAATTTGGGAGGATAAGGAAAGCAAGATGCACCATTTTTCCCAGCCTTTGCCAAAATTTCCCTTGTTATTTTATTTGTTTTACTTTACCTACCTAGGGTAATTTATACCCTATTCCCTTCCCTCTACCACTTTATGGGGTAATCATCCCCCCCAGGGGACACCTCCATTGGATGGGCAACTGGTCCCCAAGTAGGCAGTTGTATATACTGCCCTGGCCAGAACTGTGAATAAGCAAGTCTCTGGCTTTGGAAGTCACCACAGATCCCCTCATTGTAGTTTGTAAGCACTGTTCTTGTATTTTAGATTGCTGGCCCAGTTGGCCTTTATCACTTCAATGTTTCAGAAATTTTGGGGCAGTTCAGCCCTCTGTGTTAATTATTATCCCTGATATCCCTTTTTTAGGCAGAGGAGTCACCAAGCAATGCAAAAATGTTTATTATATACTGACTTGTACTATCTGGGAGACGAAACAAGGAAGTTTTCCTGATGTGATACAGTACATATCGGTGGGGGAGAGTCGGTTTGTTAACAATACAAGATCAAATGTCGGTACCCTTTTGCATAGTCTCACATAATGTGAGCAGGCTGACTGGTACTATTAAGAGTTATAGGATGCTTTAGGCCCTGAGGAAGCACAAGCCTGATACTCTTTTGTTGCAAGAAACCCATTTATCCTCAGCCGAGCACCAAAAGCTCTTGGGATTTGTTTTTTCACAAGTAGTAGACTCCACATACAGACATGGCAGACATTGAGGGGCAGTGATTTTGGTCCCCAAAACATCCCTTTTACAGATTACTGAGCAATATGCAGACAGAGAGGGGAGGGTGGCCATGGCTATAGGTACATTTCAAGAGCACACACTGACAATGGGTAGCACTTATATACTCCCAAATACTCCCAAAACTCTACAAACGCTACATTGATGACTGTGTGGGGGCCACCTCCTGCTCCAGGGAGACCCTCCAAGTCTTCCTTGACAAATTCACCATGGCCCATCCTTCCCTTCAGTACACTGTTGAAGTATCCTCCTCTACACTGCCTTTTCTGGATATCCAGCTCTCAGTCCAGAACACTGGTCTGAAGACATCAGTCTATTACAAACCCACTGACTCTCACAGTTTCCTCCTCCATAGCTCCTTCCATCCTAAACATGTCAAGAATGGCCTGCCTTATTCAGTTTCTTAGACTTCGCAGGTTATGCAGTGAAGAGGATGATTTTGCTGAGCAGACCCAAATAATGCATAGTTTTTTTATCAACAGGGGATACCCTAAAAGCACAGTGGACAGAGCACTCTCCCGGGTCAGTAACATGCCCCGTAACCTTGACCCCCACAGGAGGGATACTGTCACACAAGAACAACGGCGAATTCCACTAGTTCTTCCTTTCCATCAGAGCACACCTTCTCTTCACAGGATCATCACTAGTAACTTTCCCATTTTGCAAACTGACCCTAACATTGGTGCTTCCTTTACAGAACCACCTATTGCCTCCTACCGCCAGCCACCTAACCTGCGGAATCTCCTGGTTAAAAGCAGCCTACCCACTCCTAACAGTTCCTCCCCCCCAGGTACCAAACCTTGCAACAGGGCTCGCTGCTACACCTGCAAATTTATTTCCAGTGTGACTGAGATTTGGGGGCCTACAGGTGTTTTTCACATCACCAAGGAGTTCTCATGCACCTCCACTAATGTGGTGTATTGTATTCTTTGCAGGAAGTGTTCAGCTATTTACATCAGAGAAACTGGTAGGCGCCTTGCTGACCGCTTCTAGGAACATTACAGAGCAGTCAGGAATGGTGAAACTGCTAAACCCATTGTATCCCACTTTATCTCCAGGGACCACAATGTCAATGACCTTTCTGTTTGTGTTCTTCAGCAGGGCTTCTGGGATCCTGACCATAGAAAAAACATGGAAGCCAAGCTGATCATCCGCCTTGGCTCCCAGCAGCTCTCTGGTTTAAATGATAGACTTATTTTCCACTAACATCTTTCAGCCATCCCTTTTTTTCCCTAAAGTCTATTTGTTTTTGTACTCGTTTATTTTTCATTTTCACCATATGTCTCCATTTCTGTCTCCTTCCCACACATTTGTCACCTTTCAGCCTTCTTACAAGGCCCTGTTAATTAGTCTCCACCTGGGAACTTCCCCAGCTCTTTCTCTCCCATTATGCTTTATCTTTCCCATCATCACCTTTTGTTTCTAGATTCTCTCTTAATCTTACCATTTATCACTTCTTCTCCCTTAGCCTCCCCCTTCTTCTTTCTCCACATATATATCTCTCTCATTTTACCTCTCCTCTACACTAACTTGTTTTTTTTCTCTCTTAGATATTTCCTGAAGAAGACCTAAGGTCGAAATGTAGATTTTTAACTCTATTTTCTATTTTCAGCATGCATTTTATATAACCATTTTGTTTTGCTTTTAGACCACATGCTGACGCAGCGCCTTGTTTTTGTTTTTTCCCAAATAGTGATACCTCTACCATTCAGCAAATAGTAGATTTTATCCACTTGCACAAGAAGGGGATTTTGATTGTGGCTGGAGACTTAAACTGTCTCTTAAACCCCTCGTTAGACATTTCAGTTACTAAACCCCCATCCCAGATGTTGGGACAAAAATATCTCCGACGCTTGCTATGGGACATAGGCCTGATTGATTCATGGTGTTATTTGCATCCAACCCGAAGAAAATTTACTTTTTACTCACATGCCCATAGGCACTATTCCAGAATTGACTATCTGTATATAACAAGGGAACATGTAGAGCTGGTGAGAAGAGCGGATATAATGAATATCCATTTGTCAGATCCTACCCCAGTGACATTGGAATTGAACATAGGCAAACCCCAGAAAAACGACATTTGGAAATGTAATCCCTCCATATTGCGGGACCAGGAATTTTAGGACCTGGTGAATGCAAAGATCCCAAGATATTAGCAGATAATACATCCCCCCATTCATCCCCACAATTATTGTGGAACACGGTTAAAGTGGTACTTCGAGGGCACATAATTATGTATGCCACCAGGAAGAAGAAACAGAGAGAGGCATGATTAAAAGAACTTCGGGCGGAGCTTCACATGGTTCAGGACCTACACATGCAAGGGGGCCTTGGTGTCTCGGATTGGCTAACGCAGATCCAAAAAGTAATGCAATGCCTCCTGATGGCTCGAACCAAACAGGCATTGGTGTGGTTATGCCAGAACTATTATAAGGGAGGCGCTAGGGCTGCCAGGGTCCTGGCTTACCACCTTCACCATCAGATTCAGTTAACAGCAGTTCCTAAAATTAGAGGCCCACACTCTGGAAAAATTCAGCACTCCTCTGAACAAATCCTAGAGTCCTTCCGGCAGCTCTATCAGAACTTACATGCTGACTCCTCTACCCCTGACCCACACCACCTTTCTTCCTTCTTTTTTGGCTTACAATTGCCCAATCTAACTCCTACTCAGCAGGATAGATTAATAGCCCCCATTACTTCCAAAGAACTTGTCACCACAGTGCGGAACTTGAAAAATGGGAAAAGTACAGGTCCTGACAGTTCTGGTACTGAATTTTATAAGTGAACTTTAGACTTGATACATAGACCTTTAGTGGAGTCCCTTCAGGCTAGCCACGACATGGCAGATTATCCCATCTCTTGGAGACAAGCAGTTATCTCAGCTACACTGAAGCCACAGACATCCCCTCATCTATGCGAATCATGCAGGTCAATTTCAAGATTATAAGATCTATACAAGTACCTTAGCCCATAGCAATGAACCAGATCTTTCAGCCTAGGCCTTCTCCCTATTCAGAGGGGTATTCTATGTTTACTATAGCAGTACTCCAGAGCTGGAACAAATATCTGGCCCACTCAGACAACCAATTTGGAGCCAAATGTATAGGCAACCGTGGATGTAATTCTGGTTTCCTCCCCTCCAATATGGACAGCAAATCTTGGAGCTGGCAGAGACTTGGACTGATTCACAAATTCCAGTTTTGTGACAAAGGAATATTTAAGTCCTTTGGACACTTCTGGGAAGAATTTTCTCTCCCAGGTAATGACTTCTTCCAATACCTACAGGTTTGCCACTTCCTAGAAATTGAAATTGGTTTGGATGTCACTGGCCTCTTCCCCCCGTTTATCTTTTTACCTCAACTAATAGGTGAACCTGCCTCCACATTCGATATCTAGATTCTATAAAACCCTACTAAGCGCCCCTTTTCAAGAAATGGATAATGACTGGGTAAACTGGTAGGCAGAACTAATGCTAGATCTGTCACCAAGAAACTGGATCAGGATTTGGTGCCACCAACATAAAACAATGAATTGCTATACATGGCCAGGCTTTTCTTGGAAGGTAGCCATAAGGTACTTCCACAATCCCCAAGTCACAGATAAATACTCAGCCTCAGGAGTTTCTTCATGTTGGTGGGGCTGCGAGTGTGAGTTGGCAACACATTCTCACATTTTTTGGTTCTATCCAATTCTAACATGGTTCTATAGGGAGGTGGGAGAGACCCTAGGAAAACCTTTCCCTGTTTTGGACACTCTAACCCCAGAATTGGCTTTATTATTACACTTCTCAAAACAAATCTGGAGTGCCCATCAGATTTATTTGCTTTGCATACTGCTAGCATCTGCTAAGAAAGTCATACCTAGATTATGGCTAATTTCATCTCCCCCTGAAATTGCTCAGTGGGAATCAACAATCTATGATATATACAAAACAGAACACCTCAAAGCCCTATTACAGAATAAGGTCCTAAGTCTCATGAATAGGAGGACCCCTTGGTTTCTGTTGGTCTCTGAGACGCAAAAAGATTTGATACCATAAAGGTGCGGCAGGAGCGGGGTTCCCCTCTCCTCTTCTTGCCTTCCTCAAGGACTTGACCCTGTTCATTACTGATTTGATTGGAACTGGTCAGCCCTTCACAAATTACCCCTCTTGCCATGGTAGGGTATTAATTTGTTTACAGGAAGTATAATATCCTTCACTATAACTGGGGTGGGGTAGGACCTACTAATCTGTAACCCCCCATACATGTTTAGAATGTGTGGTACAATAAGTAAACTGCATATGCAAATTTGTATTGTGGCCATCCAGATTATGTAACTAGAACTATTACTACAACTGCTATTATCCATATGTTGGTGCATGTACTCCTGATGTCAGTGAAAAATACCGTAGAAATAAAAAGTGAAAAAAAAAAAAGAAATAACCAAGTCCACTGCCTTAAATAGGATATTGAGATGCTGTTGTCAGTTTGTGCCTGTGGGTTTGTGGCCTTTACAGTTCCTGTAACAATGATTATGACAACTCTGCCATTTATTACTGCTCCTTCAGAATGGAGTGAGTTTATTATTCTTTTCAGTTCATTTTCAACCTCCTGCAGCATCAAAGGAGGCTGATCACAAAGTTTTTGTGGGAGCTACAGATGCAGTTGATCTGGGTTAGGATACTCCTTCAGATTTAGAAGATCATTCTTGAATTTTCTTACAATGCTCTCATTAATGTATCCCTTTCACTGTGACTCATATAAGCTCACCACACTCATAACGCCATGTGCACTTGCATGCTGACTGATAACAAACTAGGCACTGGGGCCATAACTGGAATATTGGCCACATCTTTATTTTAACAGGAGGTGTACAAGCAGGAAGCTCTTAAACAACAGACGGTGACACAGTATCAGACACACTGGCAGTCTCAACAAGTACAGTACTTCTAGGCTCACTAAAAATACCACACACAGCTTAATCTGGTTCAATGTCAGTTGGCATCCATCTCTATCCCCCTACCCCAGGATGAGGCTGAAAATAGGCAGAATTGTCTAGTCTGCCTTTCCCGTCAATAAAAACTAAATAAATTGATCAATGCAAGTGGTATTAATGTACACCAAGTTATTTTATTGGCTTTGGGGTGAGGAGAACTGAGCCATTCACTAGAAATATGCTTATAGTGACTTTGTTGATTGGCTATGGGGCTGAGTGCAAAGTGGAGCCTCATTAGGCCTGCCCTTAAATCCTCAAATGACAAGTGTCAGCTGATCTGTAGCAGAGCACAAACATCGAAATCAGTGCGCTACAAAAATGTGGTCATGCCAAATGAAATAGTTCTACAGTATGTTATGGGAGTTCCTTAAAGCAGCAGTACTAGTTAACAAACATTTAAATAATTTGGTTGGCAGTTAGGACAAATCAAAACATTCCTATATCTGATTTTCTTTTTGCTTTATTTCATTCCTGTGGCATGATAGAGGATTCTGAAGTTCTTAAAAGTTATTGGTCCTTTGCCAGGTCCACCATCACAGATGTAAGCAGAACAGGACATTGTTGCATTGTTGGCCTTCAAGAGCATGTGCTGGTGACACCCTGTCATATCTGCATTATTAATACAGTGGGTGCAGTTTGTGTCTGATCTCTGGGAAGAAGATTTTTGAAAGTTGCTGGGGGTCACCATCTTTATTGTACATATATGCAAATTACAAAAATTGTAATGAAACACAGTCTTACAAATAGCTGACTGAATGTAATATAATTGAATGAAGAATCTAAGACTATCAGGACTACATTACTGCTAAAAAAAGGTAGGATGACATTTTTTGCTGGCTAACTAGTAGAGATGTTGCTAAATGTTATTTGCTGGTGAAATCTCAGCTAAATCATGAATTTTGTCCCCTGTAACATTTCACAAAATTAAACTCTCATGGCAAAATTTCACCTGTAAATTTCACTTTCGCTGGTAAACTTCACCTTGCAGTAGCATTAGGTGAAATTAGGGGAAAAAAGGCTTGTCATATGACTTACTTGCTGCAGCAAACTGCAGGTCACATGGGTGACTGTACTCAGGCAGGAAGCCACTAAATCTGCTTCCTTTTCATGATGTTATATAGCATCCTGCCACCACCCGGACAAACAGAATGCTGTTTTGTCCAGAGTTTTCAAAGGATTTCAGGATGAATCTTGTTGCCGCTAGTGCAGAACAGGCTGTACAAGTCCAGAAATGTTACGCAAAAAAAGTTACAGAAAACTGAGACAGAAATCTGCTCTCATGATGTTATATAGTGCCCCCCCCCCCACACCTCCTGGACTAAAAAATGCTGTTTTGGCACTGTTTACAAATGATTTCAGGCTGCACCTTGTTGCTGCTAGTGCAAAACAGACCATACAAGTCCAGAAATATTACATAAGAAAGGCTACATAAAATTGTGACAGAAATGTGGTCTCAGTCCAGAAGTTTTATAGATTCCCACCACCACCCGGACAAAACAATGCTGTTTTGTTCACTGTTTACAAAGGATTTCAGGATGAATCTGGTTGCTGCTAGCTGCTGTGCTGTGCAGAACAGGCTTTAGAAGTCCAGAAATGCTACATTACAAAACTGTGAGAGAAGGGAGATACAATTATTGTGGCAATTATGAAATAGCCAACATGGCAAGTGATGGCAGTGGGGCCATGTTGACAGAATGAATTCCTCCGACAAACTGCTGCTGCTAGTCACACTTGCTGCATCCTGCTGCTGCAGGTTTCACTCATGAGATTAATCTATAATATTCCTTTGACAATACTGTCCTGTTTTGCTGTGGTGACGCTGTGGTTTTAACGTGTATGGCGTGGAAAGAATGAGATTTTGGGTTGCTGTAGCTTGCTGCCTGCTGCTTCTCTGAGTGTTTGCCAACTTGCCACCAAGTAATGTTTTGGCTGGTGTAACATTTCATAAAATTAAGCCCTTATGGTGAAATTTCAGCATCAATTTCGCTGGTACATTTTGCTTTCACTGGTAAATTTCACCTTGTGGTAGTATCAGGCAAAATCAGGGGGGGAAAAAAAGGCTTGTCTTATGACTTACTCTCTTCAGCAGACTGCAGGTCAGATGGGTGACTGTACTTAGGCAGGAAGCCACTGAAT
This sequence comes from Neoceratodus forsteri, assembly GCA_016271365.2. Classification (NCBI taxonomy): domain Eukaryota; kingdom Metazoa; phylum Chordata; order Ceratodontiformes; family Ceratodontidae; genus Neoceratodus; species Neoceratodus forsteri. The sequence continues at coordinate 1,056,086,156 of CM057451.1, read as the reverse complement.
CTGCTTCCTTTTCATGATATTGTATAGTAACATACCACAACCCAGACAAATGAAATGTTGTTTTGTCCACCGTTTACAAAGGATTTCATGCTGAATCTTGTTGTCGCTAGTGCAGAACAGGCTGTACAAGTCCAGAAATGTTACATGAAAAATGCTACAGAAAACTGAGACATAAATCTGCTCTCAATCTTGATGTTATATAGTGCCCCCTACCCACCTCCTGGACCACAAAATGCTATTTTGGCCATTGTTTACAAAGGATTTCAGGCTGAATCTTGTTGCTGTTAGTGCAGAACAGGCAGTACATGTCCTGAAATGTTACATGAAAAATGTTACATAAAATTGAGACATAAATCTGGTCTCAGTCATGATGTAATATGGTGCCCCCCACCCCCACCTACCGGACCAAACAAATGTAGTTTTGTTCATTGTTTACAAAGGATTTCAGGCTCAATTTTGTTGCTGATAGTGCAGAACAGACCATACAAGTCCAGAAATGTTACATAAGAAATGTTACATACAAGTGAGACAGAAATCTGGTCTCAGTCATGATGTTATATAGTGCCCCCCCACCTCCTGAACCAAAATAATTCAGTTTTTTTGTCCACTGTTTACAAAGCATTTCATGCTGAATCTTCTTGCCACTACTACAGAACAGGCCATACAAGTCCAAAAATGTTCCATAAGTAATGTTACATAAAACTGAGACAGAAATGTTGTCTCAGTCCAGACATTTTATAGAGCCCAACCACCACCCTGACAAAAAATGCTGTTTTGTCCACTGTTTACAAATAATTTCAGGATAAATCTGGTTCCTGCAAGCTGCCGTGTTATGCAGAAGAGACTTTAGAAGTCCAGAAATGCTACATGACAAAATTGGGAGAGAAAGGAGGCACAATTATTGTGGCAATTATGAAATAGCCACCATGGCAAGTGGTAGCAGTGGGGCCACACTGACAAAATACTTCCTCTGACAAACTATTGCTGCTAGTCACACTTGCTGCATCATGCTGCTGCAGGTTTCACTAGTGAAATTAATCTATAATATTCCTCTGATAATGCTGTCCTGTTTTGCTGTGGTGATACTGTGGTTGTACTGTAACTTGTATGACATGGAAGGAATGAGATTTTGGGTTACTGTAACTTGCTGCCTGCTGCTCCTCTGACTGGTTGCCAACTTGCCTCCAAGAAATGTTTTAGCTGCTGCAATGTTCATCTTGGATCATCCACAAAACAAAAATGTAGTAAGGAAAGGGTAAGAGAAATTAAACAGAAAAACAGGAATGCTGCATTACAGAGGCTACAGTACAAGTCGTATTAAACTGTTGCACCAATGAGTTGGATTAGCATCGTTTTTTTTACAGTTGGCAATGCACTGGCAGCTCATATTTCATTATTTTTCAGTCCTTAAGCAGCTCAAGAGCAATGTTTGTAAAATGTTTTTGCAACTCAGTTGGACTATATCTGCAGTCCAGTCACAATACAATGCAAAACTGAGTTTTAAATCTTAAAAAACAGTTTGTGCTGGGTTTGTGCAGGATCAAACAGCACTTATGCAACTCAGTCTGAAATGCTAAAACAACTAATTGCGGGAACAGTTTAATGTGACTTGTACTGTAGCTCACACTATTAAATTCTGTGAGCAATTCATGAAAGCAGTGTATCTGGATATGGACAAGTGTGGTTCACAATAAACACAGCTGTAGAGTCAAGCCATACAAAAACAAGGGTGTTGGACTTTAAGAGGGCTGACTTTGTCAAAAATGGGAGAGTGCCTCAGAAAAGCACTAGCAAACAGGCAAGAAGGAGGGGTGGAAGAACAATGGGGAAAAATCAAAACTGCCATCACAGAGGCAACAAGCCTTTGTGTAAAACAAATCATCAAAACAAAACAAAGGAAAAAGCCACTACGGCTCTCAAAAGAGGTGGTTGGGAAGGTTATGGAGAAAGGATAGCATTCAGTAAATATAAGGAAACACAGAAGGAGCAGGACAGAGTACTATATCAGTTAAAGCAGAAGGAGGCAGGGAAGGCAGTCAGAATAGCAAATTCCAAAACTGAGGAAAAGACAGTCAACTCTGTTAGGAAGGGGGATACAATATTTTATAGGTACATTAGGGAGTGAAGAAAGACAAAAGGAGGGAAACTGAGGATTAATAAAAGGGAGGGAATGCAGGCAGAGGGTGACAGTGAAAAAGCAGGGATACTGAATGAATGAATACTTCTGCTCAGTATTCACAAAAGAAGAGGAGGGGGAGGTACCTAAACCACACAATAGAAATACTCTGGATAGGGGGTCGATACCAGTTCATTCACAGAAGAAAGGGTCCTGAAAGAACTCTTAAAACTGGAGGTGGGCAAAACAATGGGGCCTGATGGGATTCACCCAAGAATTCTAAAAGAACTAAGGGTTGAACTAGTGACACCACTGACTACACTCTTTAACAAATCATGGGAGGATGGGGTGTTACCCGAGGACTGGAGGAGAATGGATGTGATTCCACTTCACAAAAGTGGGAGCAAGGCAGAAGCAGGAAACTACAGACCTGTTAGTTTAACCTCAGTGGTGGGGAAAATGATGAAATCCTTTCGGAAGGAAAGAATTGTTGAGCACCTAGAGGCCAGCAGGTCTCAGGAACCAAGGCAGCATGGATTCACAGTGGAAAGGTCAAGTCAGATGAATCATAGATTTCTTTGACTGGGTGACCAAAGTAGTACACCAGGCAGGGGCTGTGGGCATGGTCTACCTAGACTTTAGCAAGGCATTTGACACAGTCCCACACAAAAGATTAATATACAAGTTAGCCAGTCTGGGAGTGGGTCCCAAGGTGGTAGCCTGGGTAAAAAAATGGGTAGACAACAGGATGCAGAAGGTAATAGTAAACAGAGTCCACTCTGAAGAAAGGGGGGGTTACTAGTGGAGTACCGCAGGGTTCAGTATTGGGACTGGTCCTCTAATGTCTTTATAAGTGACATTGCAGAGGGACTGGAAGGAAAAGTATGTCTCTTTGCAGATGACACAAAGATCTGCAACAGGGTCGATACAGAAGGTGGGGTGGAAAGGATGAGAAGGGACTTGACAATGTTGGAGGAATGGTCAAATGTATGGCAGCTTAGATTCACCACAAAGAAGTGCAAAGTAATGCACCTGGGAAACAAAAACCCAAGGGAAGAGTACACAATGAGGGGTTGAGATACTAACAACAACAAAAATTGAAAGGGACCCGGGGTAGTCATATCAGGCGACCTAAAGGTGGGCAAGCAATGTGAGAAGGCAGTAAGGAGGGCTGGCTGCATACTTGGATGAATAGGAGGAGGCATCATCAGTAAAAAACAAAAAGTTGTTATCCCTCTGTATAGACAATTGGTGAGACCCCATCTGGAGTACTGTGTGCAGTTCTGGAGACCCCATCTCCTCAAGGACATAGACAAGGTAGAGGCTGTCCAGGGTAGGGTAACTAAAATGGTGCAGGGTCTACACCAGAAGACATACAAAAAGATTAAAGGAGTTTAATATGTATACCCTTGAGGAAAGGGGGGGGGGGCATGATAGAAACTTTCAAATATCTCAAGGGAATTAACAAAGTCCAAGAGGGTAGCATCTTTCAGAAAAAGAGATGTGCAAGAACAAGGGGGAACAATGTGAAGATATGGGGGGACATTTCAGAGGTAATGTGAGTAAGTATTTTTTCATGGAGATGGCTGTGGATATATGGAATTGCCTTCCTGAGGAGGTAGTGGGGTCAAAAACAGTGGGGGAGTTCAAGAATTCATGGCACAAACATAAAGCAATTCTAGTTGGGGAGGGGTAGGAGGAAGTAGGCTGTTGGTTAACTAGGATCTGCAGCCTATCCATTAGGTAGGGAAATGGACAAAGTAGGTGGGCCAAGCAGTCCTTATTTGCCATCAAATTTTATGTTTCTATGTTTCTATGTTACTACAAGTATTTTCAATACAAAATAAAGCACAAGATTGATTAAACAAAGGGTAAGAGGACAACTCAATCAGAATGAGTAACTGTTCAGATAAAGTTACAAAAAAATTGGTCAATATGTAAGAAACATATTATAAATAAGTAGCACACAAACAAACATATAAAGGTTTAAAAGAAATGACAGAAACTCAGTCAAAACTTGTGAAAAATGTGTTTGTCAAATTAAATATTAGGAACTAGCCTGCTCAGCTTTCTCACACACACACACAAAAACACACACACCCATACACATACACCACACAGTGTACCCTCCCCACTCAACTCCTTCACAGACACAGTGAAAACTGAAAGCTCTGCCTCAGTTAAACTACGTATTACCCAAAGATTCACAAAACAAGAAAATGTTCGCTAGCAGCACTAGAGAACAAACTTCAGATTTTGGAAGCAATTAGCTCTCAAAAATCAGATATTAAAAGGTTTTTGAAGAGTTTATCGGCTGTGATGCATCAGACTGAACTGTTCTCAGACTCAGCAGACAATACACTGTGCTGGAAACAGTCTGCAAGTGGTATTTTCAACCATTTACCCACAATGCATTGCACACATCACCTTCTGAGTATAATTTCTCAGGCAAAATTGAAAAACAGCTGTGAAATTGGTGAAATTTCTCAGTTATATGAAACTGCCATCCTCAGCGAAATTACATTTTGCCTTTGTGAAAAATTTCACTTAATGTGGGAATTACACGAAATATTTCACTTAGTGAAATTTTCGCATTTCGCACAATACTACTAACTAGTACTGCTGCTTTAACGACCTCACTGTGATAGACTACTGAGGAAAATCTCCTATCATGTTAGGCAGAAGCAAAATGGAGACCAGCACTAAGGCCAAGGCAAACAGAGACAGGGGACGAGTCTTCCGTTTAAACAGTCAAAATGTAAATGATAAGGACTCACCACATATCTTTAATAAAGTGCTTATTTCTTTATTTTGAATGTGCAAAGTAGCAAAAGAGGGTGGTAATATATATATAAAAAAATCCTCTGCTTCCTCTCAGGTTACTTCCTCATACTGCGTCTTGCATCATCCATCACCAGAGGTGTTCCGCACGACGTGCTTTCTCAAAGGTGTCATGTTAGATGATAAAACAAGACTGTGGCCTGCATTGACAAAAATATATGATTCAAGAATACCTTAACGGTTTAGCACAATAATCATTAAGAAGGGTTCAAATCTTGTTAAAAGAAAAACAGAAATATTTTCTTCTTTCTGTATAGCCCATGTTGCATTGCATACTGTGTACAGCATCTGTAATGTTGTGCTTACCTGACTTTAGCTAAGAATCCTTTTCCTGCTTCTGTCATTGTAATTGATAATCAGAATATCAATTTATCACAGTAGAGAACACAATGAGATTAAAATTTCTTTTATGAAGTTTACATATCTGAGATGTGATTGCACAATTAAACGTATATATAACATACAGTGTATTTCATGATGGTCAAAGACTCAGAGACATGCAGTACATACATTTGGTACCTTTCCTAATTTCCGAAATGCATACCTGCAAGAAAATATATTTCTAAAGTTTCTTTTCTATCTAAGAATTACATTTCTGCTTTAATGTCAATCTGCAGTATGACATATATTCATCCTTCTTCATTTCTTCTATGAGCCGCTGATTGAGCATTGTCACGTAAGCTGCTGTGATATAATGATGCGTAAGTATCCTTCATTGCCTTGTATAGTGCTTCTTTGGCTGCTCATAAGTAGCAGGCCAAGGTCAGAGTCTAAATAACAAAACCCATGTTACTGATAGCAGAATTTTAAAAGCTGGAGCAAAGCCCCCTGCTGGTAAACAAAGCTGCCTGACATGCACTTATAGTATAATAGTACGGGTGCAGAAACAAGTCTACCCACGTTAAAACTATTCCATTACCCTCTACATGAAAGCACAGGGCAATGAGGGAGCAAAGTGCATCAAAGCCCTCTGCTGGCCTAGGAAGGCGGGTCAGCTGCTGAAAAGGCATAGGCAGGTCACACAGTCACAGAAGAAATAAATTGTTTTCAAAATGCAAAGCTGTGTCCTCCCTGGGCACACAACCCACATTGGAACCCTGATATGCAAATGACCACTTTGCCCACGAATGGTGCAAAAAGGACATTTGCATGTCAGGATAGCCTCATCCCAATATAAGGAGCAATCATTTGCTTCAAACTGGTACCGACTGAATGCTCTACACTGCAGCCTGTGGTTGACAGTGGTGCTGGCCCAACAAAGGACACAACATCCAGCACAGGAGCCCCCTAAATCTGCAGACAGCCCTGGCATTAAGTGGTCTCCCCTCCTTTACCCAATCTGCAAAACACTGTTAAACATTTATCTTTGGCTCCAAGTAGACCACCACCCTCACTGATCCCCAAAGCACTGTTAAACATTGATCTCTGGCATCCAGTGGTCCCTCGCTACATCACCCGATCCCTGAGATCATCTCTGACCTCAGTAATATTCAGTCCCTCCTGTATTCTGTATACAGTACCCCTTCCATAGTCCTGACATTGCCAACTATAAACCCACACCATGTTTACTCACTGGATCCCTGCCCTCACTCGTCAACCCCCTCAGCACCCAAAGCATAACACTAATGTTCAATGATGAAGACCTATAAGAATGAAAACCATCTCCTTCTGCAGCCACTGACCAGCCTGTTGATTCACTGATTTATTCTGCATTGAATGAAGCGGTGTTGCCATGGTAGTGGTAACAGTTGATTGATAAGTGTGTCATCACCAATGGGCTGTTGCTACTACCACAACATCACAGATTCATTCTCTGTAACATATTCAGGAGCTGAATCTCATTCCCTCCAAATAAAAAAATACTTAGAGCCACTTTATGAGTGTAATAAGCCCCCCCCAGAGTGTGCCTCATAGGATTTTAATGCATTTCCCAAGACATAAGACAGCCCATCTGCGGGCTTCCTAAGCTGATCCTGTGGCCCTGGCTCTGTCCGAGCAGGCCACAGCAAATAGACCACCCAACTGACCCCTGGACAGATTCAGGTATGCACCAGACCTCCGAAACTCGTGGTTTTGAATGCCGCTGTTTTGACTGGATGCCCAGTGGAGGAGCCAAGCACTTATTGGCAGCTTTGCTCCTTGGCTGATTTTCCAATGCCTGGCACTTCCTGATCTCAGGGAAATCTCTTTCTGTGCTGTGTTCTGGACTGAATTTTTGTTCATGTAATTTACATATGTTATGCATCAATTGGTCTTACTTTACCTGCAATCTTAGCTAGTCTATTACAAGAACATGAAGAAATCCACAGCAGTCACAATAGAGCTCCGTTGAGCTCACTCACTACTGCTCCGTCACTCACGCGTTCTGTTTTTCTTGGTGCTGCAGACTGCGTTTTCGTACGGGGCTCCTGGCTGTGTTGGCACCTTTGTCTATCCACAAAGAAATCCGCAGGTGTCCTGACACAGCTTCATTGAGGTCGCTCAGTCTCCCTCTCTCATGTGCTCATTCAGGTTGTCCTGGCACTGCAAGCTGCCCTTTTGTACGGGGCTCCTGCCTGCATTGGTGCCTTTTTCTGCCCACAAACAAATCCACAGCAGTCCTGATAGAGCTCCATTGAGCTCACTCAGTCTCCCTGTCACATGCGCTCATACTGTTTCTGCCACCGCTGCAAGCTGGTCTTTTGTACTGGGTGCCTGCCTGCAGTGATGCCTTTTCCTGCCCACAAAGAAATCCGCAGCAGTCCTGACAGCACTCCGGTGAGCTCGCTCACTCCCCCTCCCTCACTCGCTCTCTCATTCTGTTTCTCCCAGTGCTGCAGGCTGCCCTTTTGTACTGGGCACTTGCGTTGGGGCCTTTGCCTGCCCACAAACAAATCCACAGCAGTCCCGACACAGCTCGGTTGCGCTCGGTCACTTCCCCCCATCACTCGTTCAATCTTAATCTGTCCCAAACACTGATTTCCCACAGCAATCGTGCTATTCTCCGGCAGGAGTGCAAAAACATATTTTAGCCAGGATGTGAAAAATGACAGCTGTACTGCTCATAATGAGGTGTGAAAAATGCCACTGTTGGAAATGTGGTGTGAAAATATTACAAATTTGCGAAGTTACAATGGTGCGTGGAAACAGTTCAATGCACGCTTGTAACACAGTCATGTTACGGAGTTTTGGCACCAAATTTTCAACATAGGGATTTTAGGACCTCTGCTCATGAACAGTGCCACTGTCATTTTATTAATGTGTCCCGAACAGTGATTTCCCACAGTGACTGCGTTATTCTGCGCCGCAACTGTGAACACACATGTCAGTCAGGATGTGAAAAATGATAGCTGCACTGCTCATAAGGAGGTGTGAAAAAATGCCACTGTTGAAAATCTGGTGTGACAATATTACAAATCTGCAAAGTTACAAGGGTGCATGGAAAGTGCGCAACACACACTTGTAACACAGTCATTTGATGGGCTATCATCACCAAATTTTCAACATAGGCATTCTAGGACCTCCACTCATAAACAATATCACTGTCATTTTCTTAAACTGACCCAGACAGTGATTTCCCACAGCGACCGCTCTATTCTGTGCTGGAAGTGCGAAAATACATTTTGGCCAGGATGGGAAAAATGACAGCTGTACTTTTCATAAGTTGGTGTGGGAAAATGGCAATGTTGAAAATCTGGAGTGAAAATATAAATTTGCAAAGTTAGGAGTGTGCGTGCAAACTGCGCAATGCACACTCGTAACACAGTCATTTTATGGAGTATCGTTGCCAAATTTTCAACATAGGCATTTTAGGACCTCTACTCATGAACAGTGTCATTGTCATTTTCTTAATCTGTCCCGAACACTGACTTCCCACAGTGACCATGCTATTCTGTGACGGAAGTGTGAAAACACATTTCCACCAGGATGTGAACAATGACAGCTGTACAGTTCACAAGGAGGTGTGGAAAAATACCAATGTTGAAAATGTGGCTTGAAAATATTTCACATTCATGAACTTATAAGCGTGTGTAGCAACTGCGCAACGCACACTCGTAAAACAGTCATTTTGTGAATTTTTTCCACCAAATGTGCAACATAGGCTTTTTGAGAGCCCACCTCCTGAACACTGGCACTGTTGTTGCTTTAGTCAGCCCTGAAAGAGGATTCCATGTAGTGACCATGAAATCACCTTTCAGGGCCGAGTAACGCCATGACAGTTCAAGAATTCATGAGGAGGGGTCCCAAAAACCCCATGTTGAAAATGTGGTGCCAAAATTAAAACAATGCCCGAGATATGCATCAAAGGTGAAAAAAACCCATTCATTCCATTATACAGCTTACCGGCATTTCCTCAGTTTGTGGTTGGCTTTGAAGAGTGCAGACGTGTTCCCGGTCCACCAAAGATCATCGCGCCGGACTCTGGAAGTAAGTATGGGGTGAGGGCAGGTGGGGGGAGGCAGGGTGCACAGTGGGTGGGTGCGGGTTGTGGGTAGGGACCACAGAGACCGCTGAGGGACAGTTTCCTTTTTTTACAGGATAAGAAAAAAAAAGACATTGCGGGACCGTTTTGCATTTTCCAGGGTCATGTGGCACTCTGGGGTGGGCTCCCAGCATGCCACCGGAATCTTTCATTGTGGGAGGCAAGCAGTAGCCGACGGGGATTGGGCACCCCATTGGCAGACAATAACAGCAAGGGGTTGACATAATGCAGGCGGGAGTGGGCTTCCCGTGGCACAATCAACATTGGGCCACACAAGCCAACGGGGATTGGGGCCCCTGTCGGCAACTAAACATGGTGGAGGGGTTATATTGTTTGTGAACGTGGTGGCAAGCCACCACCATGTTCTCAAACAATATCAGAATTTTAACATCCTGCGCTGCAATGATGGGTCGCTCCCTCATTGCAGCGGATGGCTGAGCTGCAATGACGAGGTGGCCCCTGATTGCATCAGCTACTTTTTTTGAAGGTTGTGGCATGCTGGCTGAATTAGTGTCAGCAGTAGCATGCCACGGCATTGGGGGAAGTGGGACTAGCCTTTGCAGGCTGTGGGGGCATTGGCCACAACAGTGCCACACCTCCACAACCTGCTTGTGGAGAAAGCTGCAGCAACATGTTTCTTGCGCATGCACGCAATCAATGTAAAAAGTGGGATCGCAGTCACACGTGCTGCACAAAGTGAGATGAGCACACAGTTGAGACCTGAAAGGGCCAATCTTTGGTTTGGAAATGAGGGTAGTGCTACTGTAAGAGAATTTAGTCAGAGAGGTGCTCTATACACAAGGGACCACTGCCCTTGTATAGTGAGATGAAACAGGACTTGGAAGGTTGCTTTACTTGTGCTCCTGGTTTGTCTAGAGTTGGCAGAAGTGCTGAGGAGAGTTTGCACACCCAAGGGTGTAAAGTCAAGGATGGCTTTTTTTGCAAACAAGCACACCTGGAATTGGATCCTATTGCTTAAACTGTGCCATCCATTGTTAGAGTAGAGCTTGCATGTATGAGTTAGGTGGTGCTCCCCAAGAACAAGCCTGCAGGCTTTGTTTAGGGCAACTTTTATTCTCCTGAGTGCAGTGTCTGTTGCAGCCCAATAGACTACAAGTCCATAGTTTATGACTGACAGGACTGAGGCATTAGCTGCTAATTTGATGGAACTTTCAGTGAGGCAGTGTCTGTATCAGTAAAGTTGTTCTAACCTTTCATTGGCTGCCTTACCAACATGGTCAATATGCAGCCCATACAAAACAGAGTAGTAAAGAGTGACCCCAAGATATCTGAAATTGCTGACTGAATTGAGGAAGTCCTAGCTGTGGTTGTGTATTTTGATGAGATATGCCTCATGGTGGTTATGAGGGGAGGTGAACAACATTGTCTTAGTTTTTTTATAGTTCAGTAGAAGCTTGGCTCTATGGAACCAAGACTCAACTGCAGTAAAGTCAGCCAGCAACTGTTTTTCAAGCAGGTCAGGTGCAGAGTGACGTGTGTACAGCACAGCATCATCTGCATATAGAAGAGTACCTTGTTCTGGCATGCTTTTGGGGAGTTCATTCAGGAACACACTGAATAGCAGGGGTTCCAGGATACAGCCTTGGGGTCTCACTGTGGAAACAATTTGACAGTCAGATAGAGCACCATGTATTTTGACCTGCTGTGTTCTCATGTAGAGGTAGCCACCCCTGAACCAACTCAAGGATACAGAGGATATCCTAGGGTGGGCCAGCTGGCTGAGAAGTAGTTCATGATTAACTGTATCAAAGGCCTTGGTGAGGTCAGTTGTAATGGCCTCCACCAAGAGCCCCTGGTCCTGTGCCTCATGAATGTAGCCAGTATATTCCACCAGGGCCGTAGTTATACTATGTGCCTTGCAGAAACTTTATTTATTTATTTATTTATTTATTTATTTATTTATTTATTTTATTTTATTTTATTTTATTTATTGAGTTCTTTGATAATACCTGTTAGTGGATGCTTGTTGAAAGGTTCCACGTCAGATACATTAGACAACAAGGTACAATACTGTGCATAAATATACAAATACTGAGAAAAATATACTCAGAGGTCACAGAATTCAAACATAATGCACTAGGTATGCTGAGGCATTGTACAATGTATGCCCATATCAAGAAGATAAGTAAACAAGTATAGGGAAGGATACATTTGGAGTGTGAAGACTAGGTGAGCAGCGCACAGAGGGCAGCGATGGAGAAGGGTAGGAAGAGGTCAAGGGAGCAAGGAGCAGAGCCAGGGAAGGATAGGGAGGTGGGCAAAGTACTGCAGTTTGACTATCCTTTCATGACAGAGGCAAAGCTAAGTGTTAGAGGCAGATTGTTGCTTTATGCTGAGCCTTAGCGGGGGCACATGCTGCTATTTGTATCAAAGAGGTGCTGGCACAATCTATGTTTAAAAGAGCCAATTGTTGAGGAGCCAGAGATATCTAGGGCAATGCATTTACCCAGAGAGGTACGCGGTGTGAGAATGCATGCTGTGCCATGGTAGTGCAGCATCTGAGCACTTGGAAAATTTGACTGGCGCGAAACTGTGTTGCTGCTGATACTGAAGCTTGTATGTGCAAGATAGTCAACTAACTGGTCGTATACTATCCTTTCAAGGGCTTTAGAGAGAGAGGTGGAAGAATTGATATTGGTCAGTAGTTGGATGGATTAGATTAGATATGTCTCCGCTTTTGAATACTGGAATGATAACTGCCGATTTCCATATTTGAGGGAATTTGCTTCTGTTGAGCAATAAATTAAGGATCCTAGTTAGAGGGGAGAGTAGGACATCCAGGGTTACTGCAACCATCTTGAGGACTAGCGAGTCACTGCTGAAACTTTTTCTTGAGAGCTTGCTTTATGTACTTGTTTGCCTCTGTTAAAGTTACTGCCTTAAGGTGGGGGGGGGGGGCGGTGACGTTCTAGCAGGCAAGGAGATTTTGTTTTCTATGTTAGTTCCTGTTTGGGCTTCCAAGAAGTCAGGGGGGAAGCACATTGCTGAGGTCTGTAAAGGCCTTATTGAAGGTATTGGCAATGTCTTTAGGGTCTCAGGTGACAGTACCAGTGGTGTTGATTATTGTGGGAGGAGCTTTACTAGCTTTTCCTGTTAGATATTTGATGTTTTCCCAGAACATATGACTGTCACCGTTGGAATTGTTTAGTTTGTTGTTGAAATGTGTACTCTTGGCCAAAATGATGGCACTAGCACATTTGTTCCAATCTGCTTTATAGTTTTGAATGTCTATAAGAGACCCAGTACTTTTGGCCTTGTTTGACATATTGTCCCTAGTCCTCATTTGTTCAAGGAGAAGGGGTGTGACCCAGGACTTGCTGGACCCTTTGATTTTTCTCTTTCTAATTGATGTAAATATGTTGCAGGATGTGTTAAAGATCATTACTAGGCAGCAGCGTGCCATTGCCCTCCAGAGACACTGACAGGTCAAAAATCCTCGACTCCTTGCAAAGATGTGATACTTACCCAGGTATAACCAGATAGTAGCTGGAAATCAAAGGTACAGAGTGTACACTACCCATGTTCCAGAAGGCACAAAGAGATCTGAATATTTGACTTCTACCTACTCTTAACCTGTCTAGTTAGTTATTGTGCTATCAGGATACAGGAAAATTCCCCTGTAATACATAGGAGTGGAGCCTCCTGCAGAAAAAATCACTACAGCTGTTCGTTGCTTTTTTGACCATTCTGTAGTGCTCCTCACTGTTTTCCTTGTGGCTGTTATTTGTTCGGATTTTTTTCAGCACTGTTTTGTAGGCACTTTTTTGAAATTGAACCCTCCTACAACATTCCCACTCTTCTGTAAGAGCATGGCCAAGCATTCTCTCCCATCTTTCATTTAATTCCATAGTAGAAGGAGTATAGTCCTGTAAGAAAGCTCAACATATAAGCCCTATCTTGGAGGAGACTCCCATAAACTGCCACCCCCAGTGAATCCAATGATATCCTCTCAGATGCCTTGGAAGACAGCTGAAGCTGGGTACCAGCTAAGGAAGTTAGCAGGTAGTGAAGCTGTACATACCTCCATAGGTGAGTTTGTGGGAGGGCAGCTTGGGACTTAATTGCTGAAAACTCCTTGAAAGTTCTGGAGACAGGGACAAATAAGTCCCCCACTCACTGCAGGCTCCCTATGGCCCATTGATGCCACACCAATGGATAACTTTCCACCTGCAGCTTGAGGTTATGCCACAGGGGCCATAGACAGATATAGACATTCCATGGGGATTTAACCAGCTTCCTAATGTCTTTCCAAACACCCAAGGTAAATTCATGTATAGGGTAATTCTTCCTGACCCTCCAGAGATCCCACAATACCAGCTCTGGAGGAGCACACCCAGACAAAAGTATTTCCAGAGTAAGCCACCTGACTGTTTCCCTTCACTTATCAGCATGCAACCACATCCAGACCAGTCTGATCCCTGATGTCAGATAATAACCTTTAAACCAGGGTGCCCTAAGGCCTCCTTTAGCCCAAGGGGCAATCATTATGAGCATCAAAAGCCAGGGCCTACCCCTCCCATAGGAAATCAAGGACTAAGGTGGAGAGATTCTTCCAAATTATGTCCAAAATAGGCAGAAACAGATAGTGGAATAGATACAGGATTCTAGGGAGAACCATCATTTGCAAGGATTGGGTCTTCACTCAAAGGGAGTGGCACAGAGGTGCCTCCATCTAGCAGTCTCCTCTTGTGAAGTTTTGAGTAGGGGTCCAAAGTTTACATGGACCCAGTCCATCCAATGAGGGGTGATTAGAATTCCTAAGTATTTTATCATCTCTAAGGCCCATTGCAACCTAATCCTATAGAGACTGATAGTGGCACACGTTGGATTTAGGTCTAGGATGTCCATCTTTCCCCAGTTGTGACAGAGGACAGATAGCTCTACAAAATGATTAAGGAAAGTAATAAAGCTGAGAGAGATCTACTAAGGTTTTTCAGAATTATAAGAATATCATCTGCAAAGAGCATAGGTTTATACATGTCACCTCCTAACTCAATGCCTTGAATGTCTTTGGCCTTCCTCAGTTTCTGAGTAAGAGGGCCGATTGTTGAACAAACAGTGTGGACAAGAGGGAACAACCCTGCTGGGTTGGTGTCCCCAATGCACATTTGGAAGACAGGCACCCATTTTTAAGAACTGATGCCTGAGGTGATGTATATATGGTTTGGACCCACTGAATAAAAAAGTTACCCAGCCCAAAGACCCACAGGAGTTCTATTAAGTAAGGCCATCCAATGGAGTCAAATGTCTTCTTTGTGTTCAATACATTAAAAGCTACGGGGTCTGGCAAGGATTCAGTGTCCCACTATATTTTGACCAGGTGCCTAATATGGTCATCCCCATCCCTGCCTGCCACAAACCCAACTTGGTCTGAGTGGACCACAAGTGGCAGCATTTTACTGAGCCTAATCATCAAACCCTTGGCTAGGATTTTGTAGTCCACATTTAAAAGAGAGATGGGGTGGTAGCTGGAGCATTGATAAGTTCTTTCCGTTTTTTAGGTAAGACTGTGATAGTGGTTTCATTCATAGTTTCTGACAGGAAACATGTCTATCCATGCATCTTGAAAAGTGGCAGCCAACAACATGCTGATCAGATCTCCCACAGTTTTTTAAACCTCAACTGGAAAACCATCCGGCTCATGGGCTTTTCCCTCTGCCATTTTGCCAATAGCAGCCAGAATCTCCTGTGAGTGATAGGCCTCTCCAGCACTTGCCGTTGCTCAACACTCAGTTGAGGAGGCATAAAGGACCCCAAGAAGTCCCTGACTAAAGCGTTGTTAGGATCCCTCCTTCCTCCTAGAGTAATATAATGCAGAATAACACTCATGGAAGGCCGTACTGATGGTATCCGAAGCCACTAACAGATCAGCCCCCTTCCTGATACTGGGAATCTTCTCCTTAGCTGACACCTTCTTCAGGTGGTAGGCTACCATCTGGCCCACTTGTCCCCCCCCCCCCATAGACTTATCTGATGTGGTAGAGGTCAAATTCTGCCTTCTGTGTGTTAAGGGTATTGAGTTTATATTGTGACGCTCATGTCCTATAAGAAATTAAGGGATGAACCACCATCCTTGTGCCACTTTTGCAATTCAGCTAACTATTTCTTAAATATCTGTACTTCCTGTGTTCTCTCTTTTCTTTTAATAGAAATATAAGCAATAATGTAACTTTGCAGGTGAGCCTTCAACCCCTCCCACACCCACTTATCTGCTGTCTGTCTACCCATATTCGGTAACAGGTAATCTTTGACTTCTTCCTGAAGCCAGAGCTTTGAAGTTAGCATCCCCTAGGAGACTAACATTATCATGCCAGCATTTATCATCCAACACCAAGCCCTCCCTGCTGAAAGGTGAAGGTGATAGCAGAGTAGTCCGAAATGAGCTTGGGCTCGATAGTAGTGTCTAGGGCATCCCAGACCACAGTGCCCAATGCCAAAAACATATCTATATTACGATAAGTGCCATGAAGTGGGAAATATGTATAGTCCCCAAATGTCAGGTGCCCCAGTCTTCAGGTGTCCTAAAGATTGTGGTCCACCATTAAGGTTAGAAGCACCCTGGACCCCAACATTACCAGTTTAGGACCACTACCACTCCTGTCACACAGAGGGTCAAGGACCTGATTCACATCACCCCTAACATAACATCTTTTACTCCCATGTCGAGAATCACCTGGTCTAGATTATGAAAAAAGTGTGCATCATCAGTATTCAGTGCATAAACCATGCCCAAGATCATCAGTCAGCCATCTACCCTACCTTTTACCAGGAGCCACCTCCCCTCCTTATGCTTCTTGGTGTACTCAAGGATACAGTTCACACACCTGCTGCACAAAATGGCAACCACCTGTTTTTTTGAAGGGCATCAGACCTCAAACACCTGAGCCCCCCTCACAATTTACCCAACTTCTCCACCTCCTTCTTCACCAAGTGTGTTTCTTGTAAAAACACTATTTGCCCTCCCAGCTTTTTCAGGTGCGTGAGGAATCTTTTCCATTTCACAGGGCTGTTGAGCTAATGAATGTTCCATGAAATGGTCCTATATACCATGAACACTGCTTAGGACACCCCCGCCTGCCCCCACCAGTGCATTAACTCATTGACCATACTGTAGCACAGGCTAGAGACAACAGCAAGGTGAAGAACAGCAAAAGGGCTCCCTCATGTGTTAACAGAGCTTAAGGAGGGTACATAACTGATAAGGGGCCTTGTTTGAACAGGGTATGCTCCAGCCTCCCATTTAGACTAGTGGAACTGCTGGACTGCAGAAACCTGACAAAGGCATAGGAAGAGGGCTGCCACAGTAAATTCTGTGAATGGGGAACCTCTGTAATACCATCCTACCAGCCATCCTCCATGCAGTAAGACAGCCCAGACAGTCCCATCATCAAGCAGGGCCACCCTCCCTGAGTAGCACCACCAAAGACCCTTAAGTATATAGTCAGATCCACACCATGGAGAGTCCATGGAGTCCCCCAAACCCATAAAAGGCTACCATACCCATAAAGGAGACTAGGGGTAGGCACCAGGGAGTAACCACACAAGGACAACCCTACACCTTGAAAAAGCCACATCTACAGAGACCCCCCTACTCCCCCCAAGGAAAGAAGAGCAAAATGAGAACAAAGCCTGTCAAAACATGCAATGTTTGACTAGACATGCATATGGCCTAGACAGAGAGGGAAAAGGCTAGGTGATTAAGGGCTCCAGCAGGAGTGAGAGCCATCAAAAGGGAACACTGCTGCAAAGAAAGCAGCAAACATGTGTAACCTCCTATCAACTCCCCATTTCTGGAGTCCAACATCAGTGCAAACAGGGAAGGAAAGAAAAGGTGTCCAGTGCCAAAACAGGAGTTTATGTAAACAAGGCAGGGTAACAGTCTCTTCAGCCAGTTGGGTCCAGACACAGCTCCATTTGCTCTGTTCCATTCCCAGCAGGTCGATGGTGTCCCAAGGTCTGGTCCTGCTCCTGCTGCCCAGATCTTCTCAGCTTAGCTGCACTTGGTATATGCTTAGATTTTGGGTCCATATTCTGGCCAGGTCCCTTTGATACAGTTGGGGGCTGTGGATTCATGTGTTGTAAAATAAAATGCCTCACCGTCATAGGGTACGTGAAAACCACTGTTGATCTTCCTATGGTAAGATGCAGAATGGCTGATGGATTCTAGAGAGCATTTGAGGCCCCGTCCCCAAGAAAGGTCCCTCACCCAGTGAAAAGATTTCCACTGATAAATTGCTCATATAGGAAAGTCTGGCTGCAGAGACAGCTTAACTCCCTGCCAGACCATGAATTTTATTTGGTGTGCTCTGGAGAGGATCTTTTCATGATCTTGGTAGTTCAACAAATGAAAAATCACCAGTCGGGGACAAGCATTCTAGTTAGCTGGTGGCACTCCCTAGGGAACCCTTTGGGCCCATTCAATTTCTATGGGACTGTCCTGATAACAGTTGAAAAGCTGTAGGAAAAGCCACTGGAGAAAGTCAATTATGTCAGTCCCTTCAGATTTCTCATGTAAGCTGAATAGCCAAATATTGAGGTAATTCCATGTTTCTTGATCATCTAGCTTTTCCCACAGTAGCTTTATATCCTCCCTCACACAAGTCACATGCCACTCCATCAGGTAGGCCCAATCTTCCAGTTTCCCCACCTGATCTTCACTCTCTGCTGCATGACCACTGAGGCCATCTACTCTCCCTTAATGACATCCAAGACTAGCGTCACCTTGGCCAGTCCTCTAGTGATCATACTTGTAAAGTTTTTAATTTCACAAAGCTCTCAGCTAATGCAGCCCAGCTCTGTGTATTGCTGCAGGTTGGCCATCTTTAAGACAGGCTTCTCAGTGTCAGTGGATGAATCAGATAATTTTTGCTTGTTAGGGAGCACAATATCAGGCTTCCTCACATCTAGGGCTGCCAGCTGATGAGTCATAATCAGTTCAAATTTCAAGTCTGGGGTGGGTGCAGATTGCAAAGGATGCAATTCCTTCTGGCAGAGCCAATCTAGCTAAGCTGCATTCTACTCAGCTGTATCATGTGACCCCCCTTGTCCAGTGCTGCTTAGTGAAAAAAATCAGTGCACAGCACAGTCATTGAGAAATGTTGCTGATGTAAACACCACAACCACACTAACAAAAATTCTATAACCCCTTTTATTATTTTTTATTATTTTTAGATTACTTTATTAAAGAATGCATTGCAGTCATACATGTAGGGAAAGAAAGCAATCACTGCAGGTGGTAATTAACAAAAAATGATCTGAATCACAATATTTTACTCTACGATACAGAACAATATCCCTTAAAAAACATTTCACAAGAATTGAAATAGCAATACTAAAATCACTTTTATGTTGAAGTAAAAAGTGATGTATGTAATATAATAAACACTGATTAATTGTGAAACTTTGATTTATGGTATGTATAATATTAGACACAATAGAGAGTGTTATGAATATATGGGCACATGGAGAAATGGAAATGGTATTACACCATCTGATGCTTGTGATATTGATGGCATTACATATAACAAGATTATTTGCAAGAATATTTAATGTATGTTATTATATTTCTGGTATTGGTTAAGTAAAATTAATTGACATTTATCAGTATAATTATATGATTGGGCTATAATGAGAATCTGATATTTAAGTTTGATACTGAAGTGTTTTAATGAGAATGTAAAATGCATGAAGAGTATTTAGTTATTATATGTATTTTATCCTTGAAATGCAGATCCCTTCCCCTGAAGAAGACTACTTTGGGGGCAAAACCTTGGAGGTGGTCTGGGGCATTTTGCTTTATGAAAATAAAATAAAAATAAAATGGAACCTGAAGTTTGTGCTAGTGTGGCTGGTGTTTACTATTTGCTTGTTTACTGTCCCTTAAACAGCTCCAAGATCACTAGAACTATTATCACACAGAAGGGAACCCACACAAAATCTGTTTTGAACTCAAGTTAAAATACACATAGATTACAATATATGTGCTTTTTTATTTAACTTTTTATGCATTACTTCCTTAAGAGTCACTGTATAGTACAGCGATATTATGTTCTGATATTGTGCAGCTGACACTACAATTAGCTCAAGTTTAAGAAATGTACCTATATTTGCAAAGTCAGATTTAATTTTGTTTTATAGTTATATAATATATGGATGATCATTTTTCCAATAAAGAAAGTGTGACATTCAAATCCCATAATACCATTGTTGTGAAATCAGAATTGTATAATGCCATTGGTTTGACATCAGATCAATGATATAAAAAGATGGACGCTCAGATAATTCCTTTTATCACCAACAGTTACAACTATGAAACCATCTGTAATAGGCACTGTAATTCCATCTTGAAATTCTGGTACTATCACAGGCCACTCTCATAGTTTATGATGTCATGAGACCCCTCAATGGAATTACAGACATGGTCCTAATGGTTTATCTACTATTCTATTGATACCCATGAAAATGAGCACAGACTTATATGAGAAATAAATCCTCTTATCATTGCGTTTTTCACTGTGGTTTATACTCACAGCTCCTTTCATGAAAAGACATATTAAGGTCAAAACAGTAAGGTGAGGATGTACTAGGTTCATTTAAAACACTGTAAATTAACAGCTATATTCATTAAGAACCAATAACACAACCTACATAAAATGTGCATGAGTCCTTTATATGAAATGTATCACTTGACTATCTAGTGGATTCACAGGTAATAGTACTAAAACTCTTACACTTCAGCTGTAATGGGTGGGGGTTAGAGCTCCTCACAATATGGCATTATTGTAGTTGTTCAGTTAATTCATGTAATGCTTATTTTGGCCTATACTTGTCTTATTGAAGGTTCCATGGTTTCCTGTGTATGTACCAACAGGTTCAGTCCTTATGAATGGTATGATGCTCACCCTTGCAACCCTGGATCAGACATAGTAGAAAATAACTTCACCTTGCTAAACAGCTTTTGGTTCGGAATGGGATCCCTTATGCAACAAGGTACAGCTGTCTTTTTCTTTTTACCATTGCTGTAACCAGGCATCTTTTGTTTGTGTTTGACAGGAACAAGATAAAGCATAGATGTGGCTGTCAAGAAAAGCAGCTACTGCTAGAAGAATAATGTTGTCACCATCCTTTTCATACAGCACAGGAGCAGTAGAGAGGATATTTGTCATTGAGCTTTGTCAGGAACTGACATGCGTTGTGAGATTTTCCAGTCTGTCTCTAGCAGTCATAAACAATGCTTATCAAGACAAACCTTTGTCTTGCAGCTGCAGAAGCACTGAGGTGAAATAATTCTGAGTGAACTGTGCATTGTTAGCAATATCTGTATTGCTGTATACTGCATTATTTCTTGCATTTTGTTCACTACCCATATGATAAATGCCTTTTAAGTTAGAATCCATTCTCCTTGACTTCTAAGGAAGCCTACATATCAATTAAGATTAAAAGGCAGTGAGAAAATAAAAGCAAATCACTTCAAAGTAAGATTGTGTGACTTTTATAAAATAATTTGTTTACCTGATTCAAGTTATTTTCAAAAACGTGGTGAAGCAATGAGCTAAGAGACATTGTAACAACATAACTCCCACACATCAGACATCCAGGGTGGTTAATTAAGCAGCAAGCCCACAGTAGTATCTGTTGTTTGAGGGAATAAACATATCCCCACACTCATAAACATTAAGATCAAAGGCCAAGTTGCTTATGTAGTGGGAATTATTTATTCTCAGGTAGTCTACAAATACTGTGCATGTTATCAATATTTTTATTACAAGTGTGTTTTTAAAAGGTTTAGCTACCTCATTTTATTCATTTACAAGTATATTGAGTGTGTTGCTGTGTTCTGTAAATCTTCTAGGATGTGCACCTGTAGTGCAATATGAGAAACAGTTAGTATGGCCGGCCAATCAAAATGCTACACAGCTTACTATGTGGTTAATGCTGTAGGTCTACTGTGTGTTTATGGGGAAAACTTCAGTATAGTTGCTTTGCACTATAACTGTCTGAGAAGTTGCTCTTCCTGAATAATTGAAGGACATGAGTTTCCTATTTGCTCTGTAGAGAACAGGATTTGCTGCTTGTTTCATGTGAGCAGATGCCCTTCTTCTCCTTCCCCCTTCCTTGTTTGCCAGTGCTACTGTGCAACAGCTGTAGCATGATTCCCAGTGCAGAGGATGGTCAAGAGGTTAACTTTGAAGCCAATATCACTTCTGCCCTGCAGACTAGAGGTGAGCAAAAGCTGCAAATTCCACTTTTGCTGAACTTTCGTGAAAATTCGGAAATTTCTCAGAACTGTCCGAACTTCCGCCATTGGAGAGATCGGAATCTTCAAGATGTGTCTGGTGGATATTAACCCTGTTCTGAGGAATTGTTGGCCTGAACTTTGGAATAATACACACGAACTGTGGAATAACACTTCTTAGAATTTTGTTTTTCTGCAGTGAATGAAATATTCTGCAATACATGTAATTATTCAGCAGTTCAGTTATTAGTTGTGCTGACTTGTTTTTCCACAGTTTAATAGAATATTCCACAATAAATATATTTATTCTACCATTCTAAGTTAGAATTTCTGTGAAACTTGCTAATTTAATTTCTGCACTTTCGCAGAAGTGAAAATTCCACCAGCGGAAATTTTTTTCTCATACCGGTATTACAGACCCCACATTTCTTCAGGAACTCTTTTTCTCTTCTAATATGCAATTTAACTTCCAAAAGTCCAAATGTGCAGTATTTGAGTCTAGTAGTGAAACTGGATTTCTCAGCAGCATGCAAAGAGAACTGCCACACCACTGTGTCAATCAGGATGTCTTTTTTTTAAATTAGCTAATTATGAAAATATAAAAATAATATAGGAGTTAGGATAACAGCTGGCTGATTCCTAATATTTAAAACTAGCAGCATAATACACCCACACAGCCTACTGATGTCATTTTATTTATTTATTTAGTTAGTTAGTTTTTGTTGACCGGGTAAGTGCACTAGACAAATCCTGCCTATTTTCAGGCATGATCCGGGGTAGGGGGATACAGATGAATGCCACTGACCTTGAACCAGATGAAGCAGTGAACAACTATGGCACTTAGCCCAGTTTATGACAAGCATTATTACTGGTAGTAACTGCTGAAATATGTATTTGTTAGGAAGAGTCTAATTACCAAAGGAGTGCCCATTATATTTCTTTGTGAGTCATAAAGCACTCTTACATGGTCTGCTGTGGATAACATCCCAGTTTATGCTAGGGATCAGTGATACAGCTGTGACCTGGTTCATATCCCAGTACAGAGCACTGGAAATTTCACCCAGATGATGTAAGTTAATGCAAGACATCTTGCCTTGTGTGTGTATGTGTATGTGTATGGGGGGGGGGGGGGTAGGTCCATATCTGAATTTTAGCCAGGCCAAATACTACGATATTAGGCATTCATTTAGTAGCTCAAATAGTTTTTTATACCTGGATCTATAAGACTCTGACTCAGATGGTCTAAGACAATACTGAACAGCCTGACTTATGGAGCAGGATGGGGTGGGATAAAATCTGAATGCAAAATGGTGTTCTATGTCATAATGGCGATTGCCAAAAGGCGACCTTCATTATGGTGAGGGGTACATTGCCAAAAATCAATTTTGGTGATGTACACCCCTGGCACACAGGAAAACAGCACCAGGGACTTAGATTTTAAATGTTAATACAGGGGGCTATGCACCCCCATACTAAATGATTCTTAACTCCGGGGGGGTGCATATCAGGGGAGTGTAAATTTGGAACCCTCACAGCTTGAGGCTGCCACCCACCCATCAAGCTATGGGGTAGGCTCAGCAGCCCCACAACAACCACAACAGGCTAACCCTCCCTCCCTTCCATCATGATAGCTACCCTCCATGCGTGCACATACATATAGCGATGTCCTGTCATTATATGCGTAAACATCCCACATCCAGGCACCTTCCTCACCCTCTCACCCTGTCCTTCCTGCACCACAAGTGGGTCACTGTTTTGGTAGGCACCCACATGTAGCTAGCTCACATCACAGGATACCATAAAAGGGATCACCCATTTCTAATTCCTAAATTAAACTTTACTGGTTGTTCTTTGCTGGTGAAAGTTCAGCTTTCCAGTGAAACTAAGGTCTTCAGATTTTTTTTTTCTAATAATGACTCAGATATAATGAAACTAGAATTTTGGTTGATGTCCTTGTCAACTGGGAGTTGGAAGTCAACTTCGTCAGATAGAACTTTATAAAGTAAGTACAGTAGTTTCAGTCTTTGAAAGGAACTGTTGTACTGTGCTAGGGTTATGTGCTGAATGAAATTTATTTATTTAGCTTTTGTTTACCAGGTAATGTGCACTAGGCATACATTTGCCTATTTTCAGGCATGACCTGGGAGAGAACAAACAATGCTGACAAGAATAACACAATGACTTTTACAATGCTGACAGGGTTAATACAAGCATTAATATAACAACCAAAGGAGTATATCTATATATGCAATACAGAAATTGATGAGGAAAATTCTCTTTCGACAAACACAGATACAAAGTGATTCCTTACAATGAACTATGATAATGGCTGTAAACATAGAGTGACGAGTAAAGAAAATTGCAACAAGGCACATACCTGAAAGTGGGGGAGTATAAAGAATGAGTAAATTGACAGAAGCATAAAAGTGCAGACAACAGAGTTATTAAGTGCAACTAGCTGATGCATGCAGAAAGAGTAGTGCTGTAGGTAGAGATTAGGGACAGGAACAGAAGCATGTATGTTCGGTATTGGTGCCAGAAGGTGTGGAGAACCAGGCATCGATGTATATGGGCAGGTATAGTGTTCCATAGTTTTGGAGCAGTGACAGTGAAGGCCCTCTCACTATGCTTATTCCTACTCCTAGGGATGGATAATGAGTTAAGATCAGAGGATCTGAAGGAGTAGGTATTTTTACAGGGCACCAGGAGGGAGGCTGAGGATTAAGGCACTTGGTTCAGCAGTGTAGTATGGAAAGGTCCTGAAGAGCAGAAGGGAAGGGCCAGACAATTTTGGAATAAATGGTGCAGTGATGAGTAAGTCAGTTACTTGCAAGGGCAAAACTATATATATTGTTCTATGCCATGTCCCCCATGTCCCACTTACTGAACGTAGGAGGGAGGTTGAAGCATTAGCAAAGATTGGTGGGCCATAGGATAATTTGGGGAGTGGTAGTCCAAGTGCTACAGCAATGAGACTGGACAAGGAAAGATCTGGACAGTCTCAATAGGCTAGTGCTAAACAGGTCACACCTGGAAACAAGCTTCTACTTAGTGTGCCTTTCCTGGTTAAACAATTTCCCCTTTTTCTTTGGTAACTGGGTAAGGCCAACTAGACACAGGCGCCTGTTTTCAGGGGCAACACGAGAGCATTGGGGAGGTTAAGTGACCTGCTCAGAGTCACACAGTATACAAGTGGAGGTTGTAGGAATCAAACCCAGGTCTGTGTGCTGGATGTACCAAGCTCATTCACAGCTCCTTACTCTAACCTCTAGGATATACTGCCAGCCAGACTGATGTTAACAGCCTTGTTAACAGAAGTTAAATGTAATGAGAAGTCGAGAGCAGGATCAAGTGTCACACCAAGGTATATGAAGGAATTTACAGAGTCCAGGGGCAAGCCATTATCACAAATCACACTTAGCAGAGTGCAATTCTTTTTCAGTCAGTGGGAAGTTTCTGAAAAGCATAGCTTGATATCAGAATAATAGAATCATAGAATTGTCTTTCATTATCCACCTGGGAACAGAAGTAGGAGGTTGTTCAGGAAAGAACTTTGGTTTTATCTTCTGTTTTAACTGAAATATTTGAATAGTTTTGTACTTGAAATTAGTTCTGTGTGTTAAAAATTACTACTTTGAGTTAGAACTGTTACTTGGGCTGTGATATTGTAACTTTTGGGGCTTGTGTGCTGGGCATGGGAACACTTGTTTGGCAGTGATAATTAGAGTGAAATTTAAATGTGATGTTTGCCTGGTGGTGGGAGAGCCCTCCCACACACCCTGTTTTGTCGGCTTTCTTAAATACTGAAAAGCCAGTGGGGGTTGGGATTGAAGGGCTGTGCATTTCTGTTTGTGACTGAAATTTGAAGCAACAACATCATATGGTACCTGATGTCTACATACACACACTGTTAGTGGGACTGGACACACACTGGAGTGTATGTGTTTGTGAGACTTGGGAACTTTATTGGTGGGGTTGAAATTGGGTTCATAAATAACTGCACTCAGCATAGAGAGAAACTGTATTCCAGGGGGAAGGGACTGAGAAAAGGGGTGTGTGCCATTATGAACAGAGAGGGACAAACAGGGTGGCCACATTCCACCATGACAGGCATCTTCGGAAGGGTTGTAGGCTGCACAGGCTGTGAGATGGCAATAATTCTCAACTGGGACTGGAGGGAGGGAGGCGACCCACTCTGTAGACAGCTATCTTGTATCAGGAGTGAAGTATATTGGTTAAGGAGTAAGCTGGGGGAGTGTCCAAGGATAAGGGGTGTGGATATGGGTGGCAGAAGGGTGGGGCTGAGGAGAGGCTGGGGCAATGGTCAGAAATTACAGGACATTATGTTACAGCAAGTAGGAGGGGGGATATTAGGGACAGAGGACCCTTAGATAGGGATGCTGACGCTAAGGGTAAAACGTACAGGGTAAACTTTCCGAATATAAAGAGAGTGGAGGGGGAAGAGTCAGGAGGAGCTGTTGTGGGGAAGCCTAAAATAGCAGACTGTGGGAAGGGAGCTTCTAAGGAGAACAGGGCAGAGGGGAGGAAGAGGGCAGTTTAGAGGGGCAGTCGGGGGAAACTCAGGTTACTTGATGGAGGCTGGCATAGAGTGTTACAATAAATTTGAGCTACTAAGCAACCTAGAGGGGAAGAAAGGGGTTGGTGCAAATGAGGAAACTGATACAGAGGTCGGGGGGAGGGAGTCGGATACCCATAGGGCATCACAGACCGGCAATGGAAAGGATAAAAATAGTCCCAGAAGGAGAAGGGGAAACATAAATGTTAAGCAGCTGGGGAAGATGCAACATACTGCAGACATGAGGGAGGAGAGCACGACTGGAGAGAAACTGGAAGACAAGGAGGTGGGGGAGGGGCCCCCTTCAGCAGGGGAGTCTGTACCAAGGATGGAGCCCTAGGTAAAAGGGACTCACAGAGGGCCTCTGGAGGTAGGGGTACTATTACACGGGGGGAGGATGGCGGTGTGGGGGAAGGGGAAACTGATAGGGCCAGGATAAATGGTTTGGATAAGAGATGGTTAAAAGGGACACCTATTCGGGGGGGTCTGAGTTAAGTGGGCAAAATAACAAGGGAGCCAGAAAGGGGAGGGTGACAAGGGGGTCTCTAATAAGGCAGGAAGATTCCCATGGAATTGAGATCATGAATAAAGGGGAGGATGGGGGGTTGAGAGCACATAGTGGAGGTAACCATAAGGATGATGGTGGTGTTAAGGTTCTGTCATTGGGAGACTCGATGATTAGGGGTATCCAGTGGGAGGAACAGGGGGGTGGATGCCATAGCCAGGTGAAGGTAGTGAGTATCTCTGGGTTGACAGTGCACAAAGCAAAGTTCATGATGTACGAACTGGTTAGGGATTGTGGAGGGAAACTGGATTTTCTGGTGCATTTGGGAACTAAAGATCTGGAGGGAAATAGAGTTTTGGAAATCCATGCAAGGTTCCAAGAACTTGCCAGAGTCTGTCGGGATAATGGATGCAACATTTCCTTTTCAGAGATATTGCCAGTACCAAAGGCCTCAGTGGAGAAAAAAATGAAGATCGCAGAGGTTAATGACTGGCTCAGGAAGTAGAGTGAAGAGAGTGGGTTGGGGGTGTTAGGGAACTGGAAAGGAGTTTGGGAGGATAAGGGACTATATGCCAAGGACAGGCTTCATCTTATGATAGAGACATACAAGTATCTTACAGGGAGGAACAGGGTGCAGGAATACACTATTTGTAAGCGAAAAAGATGTTCCAGAACTAGAGGGCATGGGATGAAGTTGGAAGGAGGACAATTCAGAGGAAACGTGAGGAAGAATTTCTTCACAGAACGGGTGGTGGACAAGTGGAACACCCTGCCAGAGGAAGTGGTGGGGGCTAAAACAATCACAGGATTTAAGAATGCATGGGATAGACATAAAGGAATTCTGGAGGTCAGGGGTAAGGGGCAACAGACTTCTTGGAAAACATAAACTGAACTTACAAGCTCAAATGGGCAGACTGGGTGGGCCATAGGCCCTTATCTGCTGACACTGTCTATGTATCTATGTATCTTGGCCCATTAGGGAAGGAAGTCCTTAAACAGGGGGTGGATGACTATATTCGAGAAAGGTGGGATTTAAACTTGTGAGGGGGGAGGGATAAGGGAGGGGCTGACCAGAAGCCCTCTCCTCCAGATGAGGGAAGTAGCCTTCAAACCCAAGGGGAGAGGGGGGAAATAGACTGGGGGAGGAGGTTTCAGGAGGAGCAGAGGGAGGATGGAAGTATAAGGAACCTGGGTGGGGTTCAACAAAGGGGATCAGGGATAAGGGGTGGGGGGTGTTAGTAAATGCCAGAAGCTTGGGAAAAAAGTTGGCAGAGTTCCAGGCCATGCTGTTCGGTGGGAGGGGTGGATGTGGTGCCGGTCACTGAAATGTGGGCCAATAAAAGCCATGACTGGGACCTAAACATGCGGGGGTACACTATGCTTATGAAGGATAGAAAGGAGGGCAGAGGGGGTGGAGTGGCTATGTTCATTAGAGATGAAATAGAAATTGCTATGGTAGAAGAGGCAGAGGGAAATGTGGAGGCATTATGGGTCAGTTTACGAACCCCAGCAGGAGGTAAGGTCAAGCTGGGTATAGTATATAGGCCCCCTGGGATGGGTAATGTTCTGGAGGACGGTTTGCTGGACAACATCATTGCCCAGTGTGGACCAAAAGGGGAAGGAGTGGTGTTGATGGGGGACCTTAATATGCCAGGTACAAACTGGGGAACCATGTCCTCTAAGGTGGCCAAGGAGCAGAGGCTGCTGGAAGGCTTCCAGGATGTGTTCTTAACACAGCATGCGATGGAGCCCACAAAGGAGTGGCATGTCCTGGATGTGGTTCTGGCAGATGGGGATATGGTAAGGGATCTGGTTGTAGAGGATCCCCAGACTGGGAGCGACCACAATACTGTCTGGTATCAAATAAGCATTGGGGAAGGGGGGAGAGATCTAGGACACTGGCAGTGGACTACAGGGGGGCAGACTTTGTGGGCATGGGAAATATTCTCAAGGATCACTTGAAGGGGATTACATCAATGACAAATATGGAAAAGAGATGGGAGGTCATAAAAAGGGGACTTCATGAGGCAGTCAGGACCTGCGCTAAGATGAAACGTAAAGGAGCAAGGTCACATAAACCATGCTGGTGTTCCAATGAGGTTCAGGTAGCAGTCAGAGAAAAGAAGGCAGCCTACAAAAAATATAAAACAACAAGAGGGGATAGGGAAAAGGAAATGTACCATCTTGCATCTAGAAAAGTCACCCGGATGGTGAGGGGGGCAAAGTCCAGTAAAGAGCAGCGGCTGGCAGAGGGGATACAAGATGGGGAAAAGGGGTTCTTCCAGTACTTTGGGGAGTGGAGAAAAACTAAGGGCCATCTCGGCAGATTGAGATCAGAAGGAGGGTGGGTGGAAGAGGTGAGGGACCAGGCAAAGGTATTAAATGAGTACTTCACCTCTGTGTTCACTAGGGAGGGGGATGTGATATCTACAAAGCAAGGCATGATGGGGATAGAAGCAGTAGTGAGTGGGATCAGGGGAGCAACATAAATGGAGCAAGAGGGAGGGAGAGGTACCCCAGAGGTGTCACATCAAGATAAGGATAAAAAGGCCAGTAAGATGGAGGGGATAGATGATGCTATCTCCACTGAAAGGGTGTAGTTAGCCCTCAAGGCCCTAAAGAAAGATAAATCTCCTGGGCTGGATGGCATTCATCTGAAAGTACTATGGGAATTGGTGAACATATTGGCTGCACCCCTGGTGGAGCTCTTTAACAGGTCGCTTGAGACAGGGAGGGTACCTATGGATTGGCGAGAGGCACATGTGGTGCCAATCCATAAAGGGGGGTCGAGGGAAGTACCAGGTAAATATAGATCCATCAGTTTGACCTCAGTGGTGGGAAAATTAATGGAGAGTATACTAAAGGAATGACTGGGGGTGTACTAGGAGGAGGTGGGAGGTCTGGATAGTCAGCAACATGGGTTTTTGCCAGGTAGATCATGTCAAACCAATCTTGTGGAGTTCTACGAATGGGTAACATCAGAACTGGACAGTGGAAAGCCTGTGGATGTATTATTCTTGGACTTCAGCAAGGTGTTTGACTCTGTCCCCCACAATGGTCTGGTGGAGAAACTGACAGGGTTGGGAGTAGGCCCTTTTATGGTCAGATGAATTGAAAACTGGCTAGCTGGACGCACCCAGAGAGTAGTGGTCGGTGGGGAGCTCTCGAACTCTAGAGAGGTCGGTAGTGGGGTACCGCAGGGCTCGGCCCTGGGTCCGATCCTGTTTAATGCATACATATTTGACATCAGGGAGGGTAAAGGGTGTGAAATGAGTCTCTTTGCTGATGACTCCAAGATGGGAACAGTAGTTGAGGGGGAAGAGGGGAGGTTTGCCCTGCAAGGGGACCTGGACACCCTGGAAAGCAGGGCTCACACATGGAAATTAAATTTCAATATCACCAAGTGCAAGGTGTTACATCTTGGGCGGGGAAACCCTAAACACAGGTACACCCTGGGAGGTGAGGTGCCGGAGGCCTCAACAGGGGAAAGAGACCTAGGGGTCATGGTGGATGCATGTATGAATAACTCTGAGCAGTGCAGGAGGGCAGCTAGCAAGGCAAACAGGATGTTGGGATGCATCGTAAGGGGGATTACCTCTAGGAGCAGGGAAGTGATTCAGCCGCTGTACAATGGACTGGTTAGACCACACATTGAGTACTGTGTACAGTACTGGAGACCACACTTGAAAAGGGACATACAGCTCCTGGAGAGGGTACAGAGGAGGGCAACTAAGATGCTACAAGGACTAGGGGATTTGACGTATGAGGACAGACTTGAGGAGCTCTGCCTATTTTCATTGGAGGAGAGGAGAGACAGTGGCGACATGATTGAGGTCTTCAAGTACCTCAAGGGAATAAATAGGGTAAACATGGAGGGGATCTTTAGACTAAAGCAGGGAGGTATCACCAGAGGGCATGGTTTGATGTTGGAAGGTGGAAGGGTGAGGGGGAAGAGGAGGAGGTTTTTCACTGAGAGGGTGGTGGACTCTTAGAATGCGCTGCCTGGCAAGCTGGTTCAGAGATCCACAGTGGAGGGCTTCAAGAAAGGGTGGGACAGACACAGAAAGCGAATGTATCAGATGATGGCCTGGCTCAGGGGAATGGAGATGGATGATAGGGGTTTCTGGAACACAAGGGTGCGGAGGGTCTTGGCACCCAACTAGGGATCTGAGGTTCAAGCAGACTCGATAGACTATAAGGCCTAATCTGCTGGCAATTAGTATGTTAGTATGTTAGAATCCTGTTGGCAGAAAAAGACCCTCAGGCCCATCTAGTCTACCCTTCCCACCCCTTTCTTTATTCTGCCCCCCCTTTCCTGTTGCCCTTTCCCATTCACACACAGCCCCTTATGTCTGTCCCATGCTATCTTAAACTCAGTCACTGTTCTGGCCCCTACCACGGTCTCCAGAAGCCTGTTCCATGCCTCCACCTCTGTGAAGATCTGTCCTCTCATGTCGCCCCGAATCTTCCCCCCAGTCTCAAACTATGCCCCCTAGTTACTGCACCATCCTTCCTATGGAATAGACTCCTTGCCTTTACCTTGCTGATCCCCTTGACATATTTGAACATTTCAGTCATGTCCCCTCTTTCCCTTCTAGTATACAAGGAGTACAGCCCCAGTTCCCTGCATCTCTGCTCGTACGAGTTATCCTGCATACCATGCACCATCTTAGTAGCCCTCCTCTGAACCCCCTCCAACATGTCTTTGTCCCTACACAGATGTGGCCTCAGCCTCACCATGGCTTTGTAAAGGGGCATCAGTACCTTACTTCACCTGCTAGGATGCCCCTGACAAGACAAGCCAACATCCCATTTGCTTTTACCACTGCCCTGCTGCATTGGTTGCAGCCTTGCGGTTACTAGATACTATTACTCCTAAATCCTTCTCCTGGTCTGTAACCCTAATGTCCTCCCCCAAGTGTGTATCTTGCTTGCAGGTTATTGTGCCCCAGCTACATAACTGCACACTTTTTTTTTACCTACTTTTTTCTTCCATTCCCCAGGTCGGCATTGATCTTGTCCTGGCAACCTCTTTGTCTGGCCGCCGTCTGCCCTCATCCATCCTCCACTCCAGGGCATCTCTTTGCAACTCCCATGACTTACACCCCATGGCATGGTGGTGGGGAGCACCCTACTAGCTCACCAGGACTGGATCCAGTACAGGTGATGCTCCCCTGGAGAGATGGCGTGGTATGCCAGATGGCCATCAGGCCACTCGACCCTGGCCATTTTTCCAAGTTTTTCTTATGATGGCAGAGCATGCAATGATGACAGTGAGCATGCCATGTGTGTGTTCACACACAGCATACCCGCCAGCTGCTTCACCTCCATACCCCACTGTACTTGGGCCAGGCATGCCAACACCTAGCCTCCACTAGGTGTCAGGCACATGCTGGCCTGTGTTCCCTTCCCTCCCTCCTTCGGAGAGGAGAGCTGTCCTCTGGACACTTGATCCATTCCCACCCTGGTCAACCACTGATGATCCACTTGCACCACAAACATGGGTAGCCGGCATGGTAGAAGGAAAGGCATCACTGCCTCAGCCCTCCATGCCACTGGGCCAGCTAAATCACTGCACACTTTTTGACACTGAACTTTAGCCGCCAAGTCTCTGCCCATCCTTCTAAAGTCCTCAAGTCCTGTCTCATGTCCTCCACCCCCCTGCTGAGTCCACCCGATTGCAGATCTTTGTATCCTCTGCAAAAAGGCCCACCCATCCTCTCAGTCCTTCAGCTATGTCCCTAATGTAGATGTTAAAAAGGAGGGGACCCAGTACTGATCCCTGATGTACCCTGCTCATCACCCACCTTGTCCCCAAGTCAGCACCTTTTACCATCACTCTTTGGCTTCTACCTGCCATCCAGTTTTCTACACACCTGGTTATTTTATCACCCATCCCTATGCTTTCCAACTTGTTAACTAACCTCATGTGGGGAACAGTGTCAAAGGCCTTGCTGAAATCCAGGTAGGCCATGTCCACTGCCCCTCCTTGGTCAATTATCAGTGTCAACCAGTCAATTAATTCAATTAGGTTTGTCTGTCATGACTTCCCTTTTGTAAATCTATGCTGTCTGTCATCTAGAAGCCCATTGTCCTCTAGGTGTTCTATCACCCTCTCCTTAATGAGTGCCTCCATGACCTTCCCCACCAATGAAGTGAGGCTGAGTGGGCAGTAGTTCTCTTTCAACTCCCTGCAGCTCCCCATATGCAATGGAAACCACATTCACTCTCCTCCAGTCCTTCAGCACCCTTCCTGAATCCAGAGAAGTTGAACAGCCTCATCAATGAGGGTGCCAGCTCTTTCCCCAACTCCCAGATCACCCAAGGGTGCAGACCATTCAGCCCCATGGCATTATTCACCCACAGCCCACCTAATTCTGTCAACCTCCCCCTCCTGCTAAGCTTAGGCCTCCTGCCTCCCTTCCACTGAGAAAACTGAGCAAAAGTACTTTTTTAGTTCTTCTGCTTATTACTGTCCTCTTCAATTTGAGTTCCACCCTCTCCCCTCAGTTTTTCAATCCACTGCTTAGCCTTCTTCCTGTCCCACAAATGTCTAAAAAATGTTTTATTCCTCTTTTGGCGTGTTTTGCTATTCTCTCCTCGGCCTTCACCATAGCCCTCCTTATTTATGTCCCTGCTAGCCTCATCTTCTCCCTATAGGCTTCCCTGTCCTCTTCTTTTTGCATTCACTTATATTTCCTGAAGGCCCTCCTCCTGTCCCCTACTACCCTCTCCACCTACCTTGTGAACCAGAGTGGTCTCCTCCTTCTTGTACCCTTCCTTACCTGCCTTATGCACAAGTCCATTGCTTTCTGCACCCAGTTCTTTATAAAGCACCATAGTTCCTCCACGTCATCTATACCCTCCATTTCTATCATTTCTTCCCTCACTAGCCATCTCATCCTGTCAACGTCTGCTCTCTCAAAATCCAGAACTGTTGTCATTGTGTGTCTTACCTCCCTCCCCACTCTAACCCTAAACCTAACCATTTTGAGGTCATTGTTGCTCAGTGCCTCTCCCACCTCTGCCTCATCCACACTCTCCCAATTTGTTGGGACCACATCCAGCAGATTGTTGCCCCTTGTTGAGTCCTTGACCAATTGCTGCAGGAATGCTCCCTGTAGCATTTCCAGAAATCCCTTGCTCCTCGCCGAAGTGGTCTCTGGGATGGACCAGTCTGCATCCGGCAGATTTAAGTCCCCCACCAACAGTGTTTCTCCTTTGAGGGCCATCCTTTCTATTACTTGCACCATTTGCCTGTCCTCTTCCTCCCCCCCCATGAAGATGGTCTGTACACCATCTCTTGCATTAGAGATTCCCCTGTCCCTTTGCTCAGCATGACCCATAGGAGTTCAGTCACCCCTACCCCCTCTTTCCCCTCCATAGCCTTAATATCATCTCTAATATGTAGAGCCATCCCTCTCCCCTTCCTGTCCCCACCTGTCCTTCCTAAACAGTCTATACCCAGGGATTGTTTTCTCCCATGTGTGATATTCCATCCACAACATTTCAGTGACTGCAATTAATTCCAGGTCTTGAACCAAGATTGAACAGCCTTTAGGTTTGCATTAAGGGCACTATTGATGTCAGCAACTTTTTGTGCACTAGTAAAGAAGACCACATTGTCTGCATAGAGAAGAGGGGCACTGTTTACAAAGCAGTGGTGAATTGAGTTAATATGTGGGGAGAAAAGTAGGAGCCCAAGTATGGCTCTGGGAGACACCAATAGTGGAGGTTAGGTTGTCTGAGGAAGTAGGGCTAACTCTGACATGTTACTGTCTATTGTTAAGGTAGGTCTTGAACAATTGTAGTGCATGCTCATCCCCAGGGAACTCAACCTGCTGCAAAGGAGAGAGTGGTTCACCTTGTCAAAAGCCTTTGTGAGGTCAATGAAAACTGCTCCAGAAAACTTGCTCTGATCAAGAGAGGTGGAGACAGGGGCGGACTGGCCCAGGATGCCTGGGATGCTAATTGCATCCTGGCCTGTGTAAGTAATGGCCTGCTGCCTGTGCACTTCTGGCGTTAATTTTCTATTTTTATTTTTTTTTCTCCACTGCCCCGAGCCCCCGACCGTCAGGTTTGGTCACTAATTTTTTTCCAGGGGGCCGGGGGGGTCAGGTGACGACGTGACGGTCTGTAGACTGTAACCCCTTACCCGCTGCCCCACAGATTAGGAGGGAGAGGAGAAGTGCCGTTTTCTGACAGTCTTTCATTTCAATGAGCCCGCGTCGTGGCGTGCCCCCCGCCTGAGAGAGACTGCAGGGACGCCGGCGTGAAGACAGGCAGGAATGGAGCGCACACGCCGCTGTTTGATTGGCGGAAAACAAGGCAGAGGGACTTCTGCGACGGTGAGCGCCATTGCCCAGGGCCAGCCACATCGATCATCGGATCATTCGCAACGGTCGGTCCTTTTGAGTGAATGAATGATCGCGGTTCGCGCCAGAGCTTGACACACATCTGGATAGGTAAGGGTTGCCCCGCAGCCACTCTCTGAAGTTGCGTGACTGGAGAAGGTATTAGATGGGACTCGGCACAGTTAAGGGGGATAATGGGACTTGGGACATAAAAAGGGACGCAGGGTTTTTTGTGGGTGTGATCAAGATACATTACAAACTGGACAGAAATATGCTGAAATCTGACTGTCTGAGAGCATTCTCTTCCTGTGATGATATTGAAGCATAAAACCATGGGTAGAAACTTGCCTGTCAACAGGTTTTTTACTAACATAGAATTTGTCCACCAATCCTTCATTCTGAGTTGCCACAGTGCACTTCCTGACTCCTCCTTGATCCAGACTTACAGCGCACTTCAGCATCACTGTAATACTGCCAGCTTCATCAGTACTATTAGTATTGCCGAACAAACCTTTAGTCGGTGTCATCAACAGTGCTAATGACTGTGGGGTTTAAAACAAAGCCCATCACTGCTCAAGTCTACAAAACCTACTGGCAGCCCTCGCTCGCATAGACACCAGTGGGGATTCTCTTTTGCTGACTGTGTGGTGCAGAACTCATGCTGTCTACTGCAAAGTACGTCTTGGCCAGTATATCTTCAATTCTATTAGATGTTACTGCTGTCAACCACTTCAGCCCCAAATCATGTGCCCTGATGGTCAGAAGTGTAACCCGACCTGTGCAAACAGTGGTACTGCTGACTTAACATTACTTGAGCAACTGTAACCTCACCCTGCCACCTCATTGGATATCACAGGGAGACCTATTCTCCATTATCACTACTAGCACCCACTACTGTAGCTCTGCCCACTGACCACAGTCCACAGAGTATAAAACATTTTTTAACTGTTCTCATCCACATAAAAAAAAAAACATTATAGTTAATACAGATGGATCCAGTTGCAGTTATACACTTCAGGGCATGTTTTATCACAGGATATTGTCACTTCTCAGGTGTGTACGGCACTTAGCTTCACCTTGTGCCTCACACGCACCCACAGCATGATATCCTATGACAAAACATGCCCTGTCATGTATTTTTGCTTAGTTCTGACATTCTGAACCAGCCTTCTTGGGCAGATGGCAGAAGGACTATTTATTAAAGAGTCCCCTTCAATTATTAACACATTGAAAAGGTACACTTTAGAAATGTGTATTTTACCCTTCTCGACATGGCTTCTCCATCCATGGTGGGCCTTGACTGCAGCCAGGCATCATTCCCCACCACACCAGCTAACGTGATGGGAGACACCCTCTGTGGGTTTGGAGTGGTTGGTAGTGGATAGTGGTGCCCTGGCACACTGGCTGTCATGCATTGCTCCAAGGATTTATTTTTGTTTTAGGCCCTCCTAGCTCCCCAACTGGGAGCCAGTGAGCACCCCCTGCAACAAACCGAAAGTGAAAAGCTGGCAGTGCTGCACGATTAACCACAGAACCACAGCAGTCCCACTTTCCACCTGCAGGTGGTGCTCGGACAGCAGGATACTCAGCATCCTCCCCCCAGGGTCAGTGCACAGTACCACCACTTTACACCACAAAGCCTACCAGCCAGGGCAAGGAAGTTGGGTCTGAGGATCAATCCTGGGTATCCCACATAGAGGAACAGTGCTCCACCACCCAGTGCCACTGGGCTGGGCAAAAGGAACACTTTAAAATTTTTTTTTTTTATTTACATTTATTTTACAATTTTTAGCCAGGAAAGGCATGCTAAGCCAAGGCTTGTTTCAGGTGTGTCCAGGGAGTATAGGGAAGTTAAGTGACTTGCTCATGGTCATACAATACGTAAGTGGTGACTGTGGGATTCAAACCCAGTTCTTCAGGTTTACAACTCCATGCTCTGGACCATTACCCTGTCTGCCTTTTTCATAATAGCAATAAGGCACTCAGGGGTTCGATTGACAGTCAGATAATCTACCCTGGGGAAATGGGGGCACACACTACACCCTGGGAGATGATTAATTGGCAGGCTACCCCTGGTCATGCCTTATTGCTTATTTATCTCTTACCTCTCAGGTGCGGTGGCTGCATTGCACCATTCAGTGAGCAACACCTGGAGGAAATATGGTGCACTAGGCGAGCTGGGGCCATGTGTTGTCAGGCACCTGCCCTAGGTCTGTTGCATGCATGCTTGCACAGTGAGAGGGCAGGGGCAGGTTGATAACCAGGGAAGGCCTCCTGGTTGGCAGCAACCTGATTGGGCAGGTCCAGTTATGGCCCATGCCTATCAAGCATGTGGAACAGCTGTCTTCTCCCACAGCCGCTAATAAACATGAGGTGATCCATGTTCGCACCTGATATGCTGAGCCTCACTGTAAAGCGGAATCCTGTCTCTGGGTGTAAGTTGAGGACTGACACATTGATCAAAGCCAGCAGCAGATCTGGAATGAAAGAAGTTCTAGCAAAGTATCTTAAGACTTTGGGAGTGTCAGTGTGTGGGACTCCAGCTCCTGCTGTGAACAGAGCCAGAAACAATAAAGAGAGAACTTAAAAAAAAAAAAAATCACATTTTGTGTTTTGTTTGACCCTCTCTCTCGACATGTTTACATACTTCCATTGGGATCTTGATCCATTTTTTCTAATTTATACTTACCCCCACTGGCTGTTTGTAGAAGGCTGCTAAGCCCTGTCCCAGCCCTCCCCCACCAGCACTTGTCTCCTGGTCCCCAAACGCCAGATCCCCACGGATTGCCCCCATGTGGTGGGGCCAGGAAGGGAGGGCTGTCCTCCCCCTGGTGACTCTCATACAGATTGTGGCTGGTGAACCAGTGGAGGCAGGTAGGCAGGATTCAAATAGCCTGCGACAGCCATTTTCAAATTTTTCTGCTGCTGTCGCCTCGCCACAGTGGCATGTAAGTGTGTGTACATGGAGGTGCACATATGCTATGGAACTGCAATCCTCCCTTCGTGGACGCATGAGCTGCCGGCGCACCTCTGGGCCTCACTGGGCAGCCAAGGGCCGAGTCAGCAAGACTCCTCTCCCCAGCAACTAGGATCTGTCCATCAGATGCTCAGTCCTCTTCCTCCTGGCTAAGCCCTGGTGACCCAAGCTCTTTCCTGAACCCAGGTGAGAGGTAAGGCACACGGCGCCTTAGCCCTTTGTGCCACTGGGCTGACCTTGGCCTTGATCATCTTTTACTACCCAAACCAACTCAACAAGTTAAAACATGTCTGCCTTGGACCCCATAAGGGCAGCCACTCTCAATACCCACCACCTCTTCAGCAGGGCCCAACCAACACTCCTTCAGTGGGACCCTCCCCTTAACAGGATCCTGGCACCTCCGTCTCTAGCAGGTCTCCTTTAGTCCATTAACATGAGACCTCAGCTCTGGTAATGAGGTCTAGGAGTCCCCACCTTACAATCATGGTTCCTGTCCTTGTGAGAGGCACCACCCATGACAGTATGTGTACTATGAGGACTACGACAGGGCAGGCAGTTTACGAGTGCACTACTTTATAGCAGCAAGCCGATGGAGTCTGCACTCCAACATCTTGGTAGAGTGCAGTTTAGTCCCTCACATCAGGGTTGCAATGGTTTTTATTTCCTCCCCACCCCTGTGGGAAGGTGGATGTGCCAGCCTTCTTACGCCTGTGGTTGAGAGTGTCTACAGTTGCTTTTTGGTGGTCTCATGGTTAATTTACATTATGGAGCACATAGCATGGTGGTGTAGTTCTCCATTAGTGAAGACCTAAATGAGGGCGTCATCCCCCCAGCTAACATTCATTTATTGTTTATTTCGCAAGCTGCTTAGCGGCCATACCATCAGAGCCAATTGGACACAGGCTGGGTAAACTGAGCTACAGGTCTCTTTCAGGCTCGGAGGTAAGTGGCAATGCCTTCACTTTCTCATGTCTGTTACCTATGGCTAATCCTTATTTTGACCCAGCAGTTAAAATTATGTCATGGGACATGAAGGGCTTGACTCACCCTGTTAAAAGGTCACCAGTCTTAGCTCACCTGAGAAGCCTAAAGCTGAAATTGACCTCCAAGTGCATCTAACCCTCTTGAACAATATGGTGACTTAAAAAAGGGTGTGTGGGGCAGATAGCACACAGTTCCAGTTCTTCAAAATCTAAATGGTGTATCTATTTTGTTCCTCAAGAAAAACTGCAATGGACAATAGATAAAGTCCGTACAGATCCAGAGGTTGCTGGGTACTGGCAATGTTGTCTACCCCTAAGGACTGTCTCTACTTGGGGTGTATATGTCTCAGATCAAGACTCTTTCCTCTTTTTCCTGGTCCTCAGCCAGGCACATTTGTGTAACATGGTGGGCAAGATCCCCATCCT
The DNA here is from genome assembly GCA_016271365.2 of Neoceratodus forsteri. Lineage (NCBI taxonomy): Eukaryota > Metazoa > Chordata > Ceratodontiformes > Ceratodontidae > Neoceratodus > Neoceratodus forsteri. The sequence continues at coordinate 1,056,046,660 of CM057451.1, read as the reverse complement.
GTTGGAGGTGAGCTGAACATTGCAATGGGTAATTTTCTGGACAGATCATGGGCGGATGTGGATACCCATCCATGGGCCAGGCTACCCTCCAGCATATGAGTCTGAGTGGGGCTTGCAAGACATGTGGCGTAAAGGATCAGCCCCTGGGCCATGATTAATTACACATTCTTTTCACATGTACACAATTTTTATAGTCGCATAGACTACTTTTTGGCAGATGCCCTCTGGCACTGGACCTAGCTGACTCTGCCATTACCACTGTTCTCATTTCTGACCACAAGCCAGTCACGGTTAACATCTGCTCCTTTTTTTTTAATCATCATAAGTTTTTATTAAAATTTCCAAATGCAAACAAAACAACAGAAAATGTAACATGAAGTTTCCAGATAATAATTGTAGTTAATAATAAATACAATAAAAAATAAGCACTTAGCTTCCCAAAGCCATACCCACAATATCTGCACAAGATAAGAAAATAAACTTAATTCATCATCTGCCAACAGGTATAAAGGAGACAGTAAGACCACATAACCTTTTAAACCAAATTGTGGATTAGTCTGTAGTTAATTTCTCTGCTGAGGCTTGCCATGGGCTCTCCTATTGGAGGCTTAACCCCCTTAACGAAGGACCCAGATTTTCAAACGTGGAGGCCAAAAAGGGAAGGGACCTTCAATTTTGAAGCCAACTGTATCCCAGCCAAGGGTCTCTACAAGATCATTTACTGAGGCTTTCAAAGCCATTATGAGAGGCAAAATCATCCCATATATGGCAGGGAAAATGAAACAGAAGGATAAGGAGCAAACATAACTCGAGCAAGATCGGACAGAACTAGAAAATACCAACAAGCAGAACCCCAACATTCACTCCCATCTAAGATTACTAATAGCGGGATGCAAATACAAAATTAACCTACTACTTCAAAGGAAATCAGAGTGCCTCCTGCAGAGAGCAAAACATATATATAATTACTACTACTGTTAAAACAAAAGTCACGTTTCATGCAGACATGTTCCGCCGACTGGCAGCTCATGCAAATGTGGCCTGTCCTCCTTTTGTAGCATCCTGGCCTGTGACCTGGCCAGTCCGCCCCTGGGTGGAGATGCTATTAATAAGAGTGAGCAGTGCAGTGATAGTGCTGTGGCTCAGGCAAAAACCATGCTGATCAGGGCAGAGGAGATTGTACTTAGAGAGGTAGAAGAGTTGGGCAGTGATGATTTTCTCAAGTAACTTTGCCAGAACATGGAGGATGGTAGTAGCTCTATAGTTAATGATTATCTTGCAGTTCCCATTCTTGAACACTGGCACTATGTTAGCCACTTTCAGACAGTCAGTACAGAGTTAGAGGTAAGAGAAGGATTAAGGATTCTATTAAGAGGAGATGCAAGTTAACGAGCAGCAAGTTTAAGGAATTTAGGCACAATACCATCCGCACCAGCCAATTTGGATGCAGGGATCTGATTCAAGGGTTTGTAGACCTTAGGGATATTAACTTGTTGGAAGAGGAAGGGGGATGTTGTCCTGCAAGTTTTCAATATAATTTATTATCATTTATTAGGCTAATCAAAATACTTTACACATAAAGCATCTGAGACCCCAAAAGTTTGTTCTTCAGGTGTAGCATCTCACAATTTCTATATATGAGTTTTATTGATAAAACATCAATAAAAAACTGCATAAAGTTGAAGAACAGAATCAAAGCACATAAGAAAAGAACGTTTTTGTCAGACATAGCTATTGGTTCTTTAAAAAGGGATACCTGGCATGTACAGTAGATAGAATCTTTATAAGACTCAGTTGCTATGTGACAGACTGGCTATTTATTGCTGATAATTAAGTGCAGAGAAACCTATTAAGGTGCAGACTAGAAGCACTTCAGAATGTTCTTTTTTAAAAAATATGTCTTACATATACATAAAATGTAGGAACCTCTTCTGAAGAAATTGAATAGAATGAATATCTATTTAAAAAATAAAGTTAGAATTTGGTTGTGGGTAAGGATGTATATTTTTGCTGTTGAGTTTCATTAGTTCCAAAGAGCCGTACAATTTTGATCCTCCAGAGTAAGCATTTGTGAAGTCCCCATAGGTGCCTTCTAGAGATGTAGTTTTAAGATCCCCAAGAGAATGGCCTCCCTGGCAGAAATGTTCACCTATAAGAGTTTGTTTGGGTGCATACTGAATTGTGAAACAGTAAACATTTCTAATTGCTTTTCCTGTGTGTATAAGAAGCTTCACTCACAGTGTCTGCAGTGCATATAAGATTTGTTTTTTTCTAGTTTTGAGTTGGGGATAGTTTTAGTGTTAAAGATCGAAATAAAAATGTCAAATTATTATTTCTATTATATTCATCTTAACAGAAATTGGGAGATCTAAGGTAGGGATAGAAATGATTATCTGGATGTCAAATTGCCTGGGGAGGACACAGAGGGTGGTTGTAAATGGTGAACACTCGGGCATGAGGGATGTCATGAGCCTGCTGCTGCAGGGATTGATGCTGGCACCATTGCTGTTTAATTTATTAAGTAAGTATATTGGTGGTGGCATCAGGGTAAAATTTACCTTTTTCAGATGACACAAAACTCTGTGGCATATTTAATAGTTAGGAGGGAGTTTGGAACTTCACAAAGATCTTGGAAAATGAGAGATGTTCTAGGATGTGGCAGCTTGGCTTCAATGCCAAAAAGTCAAGGGCTGAGTACAGCTTCAGTTGATAGCTATAACAGTGATGGAGGCGCAAAAGGATTTTGTAGTAGCAATTACAAGTAGATTCAAGTCATTCGTGTAGTGTAGCAAAGCAATGCTGAAAGCTAACAGAATGCTGAGATGCATCAGTAGCAAGAGAAAGGAGGTTCTACTGCCTTGTTTGGATACATTTATTTGTACAAGCTTGTATAGATCTCTGGTGCATCCATACCTCAAAAATGTGTTCAGTTCTCGAGTCCCCATCTGATGAAGGTCATAAACAAACTAGATGCTGTGAGGAAGTACTTCACAGAAATGGTGAAGGATGCCTGGAACCATCTTCCAGTGGAGGTAGTGGGGCTGAAAACAGTGGTGGGGTCCTGGGAGAGAAAAAAGGGAATCGTAGGGGTAAGAAAGGGAGGGGAAGAGAATGCACTGTAGAAAAAGTAAAGTGTGTAGCAAAAAATGTAGGTTGCAAATAATGTGCATCACTGGCTGGCCCTGTGGCCCATATCAGCCATCACATTTTATGTTTCTACGCATATTTCTGAGATGAACCGCTAAAATTATACAGAGGCAGAGACAGAACTCATATGAGCATAGTTTGGAGAGCCTGAACATATACCCACTGGAAACAAGGTGAGAAAGGAACACTGTTAGAAACCTTCGAGTACATGATAGGCATAAATAGGGTAGAAGCTAGTGAATTCTTTAGGCTCCGCAAGATCATGAGCACAAGATGGAATGGAAGCAAGTTGGTAGGAGGAAGTAGACCAAGAAGTACTACTGCAAAAAGGGCTACAGGCTGATCTCTTCTAATGATAAAATCACACTTACTTGCTTTGCTTGAATGGGAAGAAGTACAGGTATGCTGCTGAATGTGATTGGTTGTTTGCTGGCTCTTTTCCTACCGCTCTGTCCACTGTTTCACCACTGCTTTGCCTCGCGGTGTTTTAGCTCCTACCAAAGTCATTGCTGCTCCAATTTCCTTTGTTCAACACACTAGGGAAGTAACAGCATTAGCTGTTGTTTCCTATTCAGGATACGGAGGTGCAAGAAGCAGGGGTCATTATCGGGGGATTACTGTAGGTTTGTGGGGGATTTAAAACTTCGGGAAGGAGTTTAAAACAAAGGGGCTACAGGATTCTGCCACAGAGGGACATATCCTGTAAAGGGGGTGTTTTGATTCACACCCTTTAAAAGTCATGGCTACAAATCGGGGGCAGCTTCTATTAATACATTTTTTTTTTACTGTGTCTTTTATTCGGGGGCATGTTCTAAATGGGGGTGGCTTCAAAAAATGGTGAAATATGATATCTCATGGAAAGACAGGTAGAGCGTGGAATGTGCTGCCAGATGAAGTGATAAATGCAGTGGCATTAGGGGGCATGATAGGGTGGGATAGGTATAATGGAAAGATCAAGTGGGAAAGAGGGTTGGGACTTAAACTTATGATAGGCACATTCCTATCAAACTCAGGGAGGCCCAAAAGAACATAAGGCCTTCTGCTGTAATTTTTCTTTGTTTCTATGTTCCATTTCAGCTGTTATTTTAATCCAAGTATGTACACAGACTTCACAGTGCTACACCTCTGTTATCATCTCTCTAATCCTGACTGGGGTATTCTAGTTGCTTTAACACTTTAAAGCTATGCAGCCCATGATGCTTTGCATTGTGGGGGCATGTGTAATTTTGTATTTCTTTGAAACTTGGTTTCCCAGCCAAATGCCCTTTGGGGTAACCATTGCCTCAGTGCTTGCACACAGAGGTTCTTTGTCTTTTTTACTTGCTCATGTCCAACAATTAAAGGAGCAACAAAAAAAATGTTGATTTTAAACATAAATACACACAAACATGACAAAACAAACAGTATTTAGAGGGTTCCAGAAAATTCATGCCTTAATTTCAAATCAAGGGCAGTAATCCAACAAATGTGCCAGAAATGGGAATTAGTTACATTCTATGAATGAGTAATTTGCTAGGCAGATATGTTACTGCCCACATAATGTGGCCTTTCACACAGACCATGGTATGTTTTCATTTAGGAATTAAGAAGAAGAATGGGGAACATTATCATATATTTGTTATTAGCAAACTCATTGAATCATGAAGTGTTCTGTATATAAATATGGGAGTCTTTGATTATAAAGTTCTAGAGGAGCTAAACCAGGCATGCAGGAAAATAATACAGATTTTAAGAAGTAGTCAGTTGTAACTTTTTATTTCTGAAGTATTTTCCTTTTTCCTTTTGCTTATTAGAAAGTCTTTAATGTGATACTACTGTGCTGTATGTGTGGAACAGCTCTTAGCCTGGCAGCTGATATATATATATACATATACATATGACTATCCCCCACTACATCATCAGTATTGTGAGCTCACTGATAGTGGCATCACAGTTGGCTAACCTGGCAGACCCTGAGGGTCTATTCCTAAGCAGCAGTGATGTCACAGTTAGTGAGGTCACAATTGTGATGATGTAGTGAGGGGAATAGAGATAGCTATGTCAGCTGCAAGACAGAGTGCTCTTCCACACACCATACCCACTAACATCAGCTAAAAAATCTTCAAATTAACCAAAGAGAAAAGAAAAAATACATTACATATAAAAGATGGCTGACTGCTTTTAAAACTAATATTCATTTTATGCAGTACAACAGCTCTTTAATATTTGTCTTAGCTCAACAGAATGTATCTATGAATGGCACTGTGAACAGCTACTGCTTGCCATTACAGTATTGACAATACCAGTGAATTGCCAGCATTGTTTATTCAGGCACTGTTTGCATTAACTATATTAACAGTACCAGCCCTCAATACCAAATTAAATACATGTGTTATTTGTATAATTAATTTCAAAAATAAGCAAGGTAAAGTAAGAAATCATTGAAAAAACAACATTAGTGAATCAGTTAGGGTTCAATCACAAAGCACCAAAATCAGGCCATGTGATGGTAGAATAAACAGTCCACTGAGCCTTGGTGAATCTGTGGCATGGTGATCCACAGGATTTGAATGGTCACTTTGCCTTAAGCTTTGGCTCCCTGTCTGCATGCCTTACTGTGCGAGTAATTTTATCCACCTGGACAGACAGTGCTGAGGTTATGTTATTGCCAATGTTGAGTTGTGCAATCTTTCAAATGTTGAGCAATACCTGTGGCCAGGTGTGGGTAAGGATAACACAACAACAGCAGATTAGTGCAACACACCACAGTGTGGCTTTATTTTCTTTCAAAGTCAGGATAAAATAATTAACTCCAAAACAAGTAAAGTAAAATTCTTTACAAAACTGCAACTATTTCACTTTCCTTAGTGACCACAGGGGATAACCATAAGCAATGGTATATCCCTTCTTCGGTACATCAGTGTGCAGCAACAGACTATGCATGTCCTTCCTCAGCACTTGGTTAGCACCTGCTAACTCACTGATCGGCTGATCTATCTTTCCTGTGGAAATGAACTATCCCCATATGTTGGTCTTGTGTGTTTGGGTGATGGGGAGACAAAAATTAAAAAAAAACAAGCTAAAAACAAAGAACATCAGTGCACAAGCATTGAAGCAAGTGTTACCCCAAAGGGCATTGGCAAAAAAGCCAATTTTCAAAGAAACACAATATCACACATACTCCCATAATGCAAAGCATCATGGGATGTATGTGCAAATCACCATGACATTTTAGGCTGGTTCAGCTTAAATCAGGAATGCATGGTGCCAAAGAGTCTCTCAAACAATCTGTAATTTACATGCATTTTAAATAACACAACAGGGGTTTTCTGAAATGGCAACCTTAGAAGTGTGCACTGGGGTGTGGTGCTCAAGAAACTCACCATACATTCGAAAAAATAGCTTCTGGCACACATTAACCTCAATAGAGGGACACAAACTTCAAAAGAAGTTAAAATAATATTTTATTACCACAGAAAAAAGATACAAGCTGGCAGACTATCGCCTGACATGTTTCGGACTAATTGTGCTAATTTGAAAAAGGACATTTAGTCAGAAACATATCAGCTCTTTCCTCACCTTGGCCGATCTCACCACCCTGGTTACCTTTTTGAATATCATATCATACTCCCCCCTGTCCATGACCCTCCATGAGTGCTTGTATCATCTATAAGCAGCTCTTTTCTCCCTTACCACCTCCTGGACCTCCCTTGTCCACAAGCTTGGCTTTCTGGCTCTACCATATTTGCACTGGATCTTTGTGCAGGCCTTGGTAGCTTCCAGAAACCCTCTTTTAATAATTTCCCAGCTGCTCTCAGTGTCCATGTCCAGTCTGATCTCCTCCAAATGCCCCTTGAGGATCCCCTCCAGGATCCCCTCCATACCCTTAATGCCATCACCCCTAAAGTCAACCACCACCATTTTAGTGTGATTTTCCCTTCCCCCAGGTGTAGGAAAAACCAAACGCTGGCATGCTCACTCCCCGCCAGTGGGAACCCTGCTACTAGGTTCCCAACCAGATTGCCATCTGATAGGACCACATCCAGGATAAAATCACCCCTAGCCAGTGGTAGCTCTGAGGAGGGGTTTTTAAGCCCCATACACATTGGCTTGCTTACTGCTAGTGCTGCTGGAGTGCACTTCTTCTCTCCTTACATGCTAATGTATATATTTTGAATGCACATTAGCCTATTAAAAGTGTAGTACAGTGGAGCCCAGATATCAGCACATCAGATAAAGGAACACCCCTGATGTGAGAACAAATTGACTATGTCCTGATTTTTTTTTTCATTAATTTCTATGTACTCAAATGCAGGTTATTGGAACTATCAGCCTGGTTAAAGTAACATATGTTTTTTCTCAGAGACCACTGTCTGAATAGTTATTTCACTGATATTCGCACTGACTCATGTCTTACCTCACAAATACTGCACTGTTACAGTCTGACTACTACTCGATTAGGGCATGAGACAAGTGTTACTGGTGTTCATTATACACATTCCAGCATGGTTTTGATGTGTAAATGCACATTCCAGCATGGTTTATTTGCATATATTGCACTGTTTTTTCTGACCTACAGTCTTTACCCCCAGTCATGGAAAAAGTCAACAAACAGCATTCCTCTTTCTCAGAAGCTGCAGGCCTTAACGACATTGCAGTAGCCCAGCTGTCAAACATAGCGGAATTGCAACAGAGTTTATCATAAATGTCTGTACCATTTCCAAACTGAAACAATTTTTCATTCTGTTCTTTTATTATTTGTGCCATCACTTCAACACAGTGCTCTTCTAATTGGTGAGCATGCTGAATGGGCCTAAGGCCCCACACTGAGGGATCCCACTGGACTGAGTGGGAAGGTAGCCAGTGGGCCAGTTGCCTCACTCCGTCCCATTCTGACGGTGTTATGTAATGTGAGGTCAGAGAAGAACAAGACTGCCATTATGGCAGATCTAATTTCAGGTTCCTCAGTTAATGTGGCTTGTCTCACACAGATCAGGCTGGATGAAAACCCCTGTCCAGTGTTGGAAGTGATGATCCCAACTGGATTCTCCATGGTACACTGCCCACAGAGGGATTGTAGGGTGGGTGGCCATCTGTTTTAGATCCAGGTTGAACTTCACTGTGATGTCGGTGGGAGAAGCCTTGTCATTTGAATGTGTGTCTTTGCACAGGGTTCCTGGTGCAGGAGACAGGATCCTCCTGTGTACTAGTCTTTGGGGCATGAGGGGGGCTTCCTGCAGGAAATCACAGACTTCATCACTGAGAAGATATTAGAGTGGTCCAGATGTCTTATTCTGGGTGACTTCAATGCCTTGTTTGACAATGAATTCTCATATTTTGGAAGGGATTTCCTCCAGTTGTTGGAATCAGTGGGCCTACCACTAGTTACTACTTCTGTGACTCACCTACATGGATGCTCCATAGACTTAGATTTCTCCCTGGTGTTGAGGGGAGTAACCTCGAGACTGACACGGTTAGTTGGCGAGATCATTATACATTGACGTTCTCCTTCAGGGCCCCCTCCTGTGTTCCTCCACTGATGGAGATTATGCAGTACTGTCCTTTAAGAGGACTTGGCTCAGAGGGACTATTAACGGTGCTAATCATCTCAAAGTGGTGGTGGCTTGTGAGATGGGATTAGAGAATGCAGTTTCAACCTATGATAGGGTTGTTATTGAGGCCTTTGATTTCATTGCACCTATCCATATATGACACAAGTGTCATGCTTAGATTTCTGTGATTTGATAGCAAAAAAATGTTGTAGGTGCCGTATTGGTCCTTTCAAGAACAGATCCAGAAACAAATGATTTGATACCTTTTATTGGACCAACATGGATGTTACAGAAAAGAACAAGGATGGCTCCTCAGTATGCTAATCTTTTTATGGCGAATTTGGAGGAGGATTTTCTAAGGCACTGTACACATAAACCACTCGCTTATTTCCGTTACATTGATGATTTGTTTATAATTTGGACAGAGGGCACTGACACACTTAAAGATTTTCACCAAGAACTTAATAACCTCCACCCAACTATAAAGCTTTCCCTAGAATATTCTGCCACAAGTGTACATTTTCTGGATACCACTGTCACTGTTAAGGATGGTACCCTACATACCTGTCTTTACAGGAAACCAACAGACAGACAGAGATACTTACACAAGAAAAGTAATCACCGAGTCACGCAAAGAAATCTGTTATATATAGTCAAGCATTTCGGTATCACCACCTCTGTTCAAATGAGGAAGACAGAGACACACATCTGGCGATGTTGAAAAACACCTTTGTTGAGCAGGGACACTTGTTCAGGGAAACTGACAGAGCAGTGGAACGTGCAACACAGGTCCCAAGAGAACAGCTACTGCAATATAAGGAACGGATGACTACCAACAGAATACCCTTAGTAGTCACATACCATCCTGACCTTAAACTCCTACGTAAGATTATTAAGGATCTCCATCCAATAATTAGTGAGGATGAAACCCTTAACTGTATTTTTCAAGAACTACCACTACTATCTTTTAAACAACCACCTAATTTAGCCAACCTCATTATGAGGAGTCAACTTGAACCAGAACAGAATACCATGACATCATATGGTACACGACCCTGTCATCAATGCACATGTAAGACATGTAACCTTATTTCCACTTCAGACTGTGTGGTTACATCACAAAACAGACTACTCAGGATACAGGGGAATTATACATGTACATCAAGTAATGTGGTCTACTTTATCCAATGCAAGAAATGTCCTTGCACAGGTTATGTGGGGGAGACAAGCCAACAACTCCACACTAGAATGAATTCACACAGACATTCTATTAATCACAAGATGATTGAGAAACCAGTAGCCCAGCACTTCTCCCAGGATGACCACTCAATCTCAGATATGTCTGTGATGGTCTTAAAAGGACATTGCAACAGTACACAACAGAGACAGGCTTCTGAAATTAGACTTATTTTACTTCTCAATATGGTGTCGGATGGATTGAACATTGATGTTGGGTACATGACACATTATTCCACTTAAACTTACACAGACCTTTACTTCAAAAGATGGACATAAACAGTTTAGTTCTTCAGCGGGCATTTGACTTTGTAAGTTTATGGTTATCTACATTGTTGACTTCTCACCTTAATGCTGTGGTGAGTGTGTTTGAGTGTGTGTGTGTGTATACTGATGTATGTATGTATGTGTGTGTTTTGTGTGTGTTTGGTGTGTGTTGTGTTTTTGTGTGTTGTGGGTATGGTGTGTGTGTGTGTTTTGTTTGTTGTGCGTGGTGTGGTGTGTGTGGAATGTGTTTGCTATATTTGTTGTGTGTTGTGGTTGTGTGGGGTCTGCAGGTGTGTGTGTGTGGGGTGTGGTGTGGTGTATGTACACATATATGTGTGGGTGGAACATGGCATGGGGCAATTGTTATGTGGCTAGAACACTTAGTTTTCACATATACTATGCATTTATTTCCTTCTATTAGTTGTCAGTAGTTGGATTACACACTGTCACATTTTTAACTGCTCATATTAAGATGCATATCTCATTTACTTGGGGGTTCATAAAAGGTGTAATTCCTTTGGGTTTTCATTTAGATTGCTTAGACTGATTCTGTGCATTTTTGTTATACACAGACTCTGTGTTGAAATCTGCACTTATCAGGCTCATGGTCTCGTTTTCTTGGGGGTCCTTGACAAGTATTTTTTTTTTGGCACTTTCACTTACAAGTGATACTTTCATGCATCATGTTTATATGTGTAGGTTAATTTGAGGCTTGATTTCAACTTGCAGTTATACCTAATTTCAGGATTTTGTCTCTCATTATCTGTCCTTTAATATACCAGGACAATTGGAATGTAAGTTGTAAGCTCATCTTACATGTATTAGAGAGAATGCCACTCCAAGGGTTTTTTATCACTAGAATGCTTTCTTGGCATACTGAGACATTTTAAAATTTATGTGACAAGAACTCTCTGGCTGTAGAGAATTCTTGATAACCTTTGCCCTTCTGAGGCTCCTCAGTTAAAGGCATACTGGTGTTAATTAGCTTCTCTGCCGTAATCTTCTATTATGTTTTAAATGTATATGTTAAACCAATGAGAATTATTTCTGCTTTTTCTATATAATCTGGTGTTAATAGTATGGGATATTTGAAAAAACTGCCACAAAGCTTCTGAAGAAGGACCTGGTTGGTTCGAAAGCTAAAGCATTTTGTTCTTTTCTGTAACATCCATGTTGGTCCAATAAAAGGTATCAAATCATTTGTTTCTGGATCTGTGATTTGATAGGGAACATAAGAAGTTGGAAACTAGAGATTGGAGGTTAGAGCACTACTGGAGAAGGTCTGGGACTGAGGAGGACAAAGGGCAGACTCCTATAAGAAGGAAGCATTTATGTCCAGAAGATTGCAGCTGGGAGGCATAGACCAGCTCATCTCTTCCATACTGTGGTCAAATTATAAAATCCAGTCTGTCTCCAGTTAGTAAGACCAGTGCCAGCAGCTAAGTGTGAACAGTTTGCATGATTCTTCTCAGACAGAGTGTCCTCTATTTGGGCTAGCATCTCTCCAGATGGACTGTTATGGCCTGGCAGAGTTGGGCAAGGAACTCATGGATACACTCAGTTGTCCTGGGTGGAGTTCTTGCCAGTCTCAATGGATGAATGTCTGTGAGGTGATTTTGTAGCTGTGGCCCACTTATTGTGAACTAAATCCAGGCCACATGCTTCTACTAGTTTGATGTGTGTGGTCTTTGGAGTCAGTGTTCACTGGAATAGTTCTGTGAAGTCTTTCCAGTGGCATTGAAGGATGTGCTTGGCCTAAAGTGGACATCTCTGGACCCAGATTTTGAAGTGAATTATCATCCTTCCTCTAACCTACCTTTTTTCTTGTAAGGTTATTGAGAAAGTTCAGCTGCAGCTTGAGGTGCACATCTCAGCTCATGACATCTCTGAGCCCCTCCAATCTGGTTTTAAATCTGGGCATAGCACTGAGACAGCATTGGTCAGGGTGTATAATTACCTTCTTAGGGCAAAAGACAGGGGTGGACAGTCAATTCTTGAGCTCCTTGATATCTTTTTAGCACTTGACACTGTGGACTATGGGTTGTTGTTGGATTGTCTGTGGGAGTATATTGGACTCACGAGGTCTGTCATCTGCTGGTTCAAGTTATATCTCAGGGACAGGATGCTGATGGTGGTGATGGGTACCTTCTCATCACCCCAATGTTCCTGCCCTGTGGTGTGACCCAAGGTTTGGTCCTCTCACCTATGTTGTTCACAGGGTAAATGCTGCCTCTGGAAGGGATCATTTGACAGTACAATCTGGGTTTCCACTACTATGCAGATGACACTTGGTTGTCATTTGCACCTCAGATGATTGACGCTGTCGAGGTGCTATAATCTGTGCCTATCTGAAATCCAGAAATGGATGGAATCTAGTTGTCTAAGCCTAAAACCAAATAAGACTGAGGTCCTGGTGATTGAGCCGGGTCAGAAGGGGGAGCAGGGATAGTCACGGGAGAGGTGGTGCTTTGGCTAGGGTCATCCAGGCTGTTGGGCTATGCTAAGGTGAAACATCTGGGAGTCATTCTTGATGAATGGTTGACACTGGAGGCTCAGGTTTTGGCTGTAGTCAGAAGTGGCTTTTACCATGTGAGGAATATCAACCAGATTATTTCTCCTGAAGACCTGCTGACCCTAGTGCATGTGTTCATGCTATCTAGGCTTGACTACTGTAATGCTCTGTACCTCAGGGTAAGTGGAGTACCATACGATGCCTGCAGCTTGTGCAGCATGCAGTTGCCAGGTTGCTGACTGGTCTTTCGAGGTCTAGACATGTGACCCTAGTACCATGGGATCTGCACTGGCTGCCAGTGAAGTGGCAAGTTACCTTCAAGGTTGGTCTTCTAACTTCTAAAGCCCTACACGGGTTGGGCCCTGACTACCTGGCAGACTTCTTACACCCTCTCCATTCCTTGTGCCCCCTCCACTCCTCCAAGGAAGGCCTCTTTTCAGTCCCAACAGCCTGGCTAAAGTCACCATGAGAACATACATTTAAGTAGCCGCCCTTCTTCTGTGGAATGCTTCGCCCAGGGAACTGAGGGAGGCACCCTAAGTGGAGGCCTTCAAAAATGGACTAAAACTCTATTTATTTAGCCAAGCATTTGGGAATGAAGAAGAAGAAAAAAATGAAGAAGAAAATCAGCTTCCCTTTCTCAGTTATGGTATTTATGTTTTAAAGGATCATTTACAATTGTTTTTAATTTATTTATTGCCAGTCATTTATGTACAGTTCCGTGAGCCTGTGGCACCCTGCTGGCAACTCCTCCATCATTCAAGTGAGTGCCATGTACAACCACACAACACCTTCTGTTTCCTGTCTGTTAACCAGTTTCTAACTAAATTCACCACTTTGGATCCAACTGCAAGCTGCTCAATTTCTTTATCAGCCTCCTGTGCTGCATGGTGTTGAAAGCCTTGCTGAAGTGCAGATCAGCCATGTTCACTGCTTTCCTCTGATCTATTTCCCTAGTTATTCAGTCAATGAAATTTATTTGATTCTTTTGACATGACCCCTCCCCCCCTCAATTCAGTCCATGCTGCCTGTGGTCTTGAAGCCCATTGGATCCAAGGTACTCAACCAGTCATTCTTTTAACAGGGTTAAACCAAAATTAAATCAAATAAACCAAACCCTTAATGGCATTGGTCCAGACCAACATGGATTTAAAAAGGGGAGGAGCTGTCTCAGTAATTTGATGTGTTTTTATGAAAACGTCAGCAATAAATTAGACAATAAAATTCCATTTGAAATTGTATATATTTATTTCAGCAAAGCTTTGAATGTGATGTCTCATCATGCATTAGTGACAAAACTTCATCAAACTAACATTAACAAACACATTATTAAATGGATTGAAAACTGGTTAACACATAGAACTCAGTGGGTACAAATCACTGGACATTTATCAGACATTGGTTTAGTTACAAGTGGCATTCCACAGGGGTCAGTTTTAGGACCCTGTTTATTTCAAGTATTCATAGCTGACCTAACCAAAAACTGTGTTTCATCTACAATTAAATATGCAGATGATGTCAAAATCAGTGGTCCAAGTAATACATCAAAAATATTTCCATAATTCAACATGATTTAGATAAAATAACACAGTGGATTGCAGACTGGGGAATGAAATTAAATGCATCAAAATGCAAAGTGATGCATCTAGGCTACACTAATCCACCTTTAGTGCATTTATTAAATGGAACACCCTTACAAACCACTAGTAAGAAAGAGACTTAGGAGTATATATTCCTATTGACCTAGGAAACAACAAACAAATAAATGAAGCAATCAACAAAACAAACCTTGTTATTTGGTCCATTAAGAGAAATATTAAATCCAGAAACCCTGAGGTTATGCTTCCCCTATTTAGGGCATATACCAGACACCACCTGTAAAACTACTCCCAGTTGTGGTGCCCATATAAGAAAAGTGAAAATACAGCCATGGAGAAAATTCAGAGAAACTATACAAAACATATATTAGGCCTTTATCATGTTGCATAGGAAAACAGATTTAAAGAATTAAATCTCATACCTTTGGCAACTAGGCACCTTAGGGGTGATCTTATTTTTATGTACAACATAATACAGGACCCAAATTTATTTGCAGAGTTAGGTTTTGAGTTTAAAAATGACACACATAACACTAGTGGACATCCTTTTCAGATTTCTAGACATTGGTTTCAGTATACCTCTCTCAAATTCTTTTACACACAAAGAATAGTTAATCCCTGGAATAAACTGCCCATTGAAGTTATTGCCGGTAAAACTAAATCAGGTTTTAGAAACAGTTTGGATAAATTCATTTTAACTGGGTCTGGAATTTGACGTTATAATTAACATAGGTGCTGTCATGGGCTCTCCAGTCCCCTTGCACCTAAGCCACCATAGTATGAACCTTAGTAGGGCTTCCATTGCTTGTTTCTCCCCTTGCTGATATTAGACTAACCAGCCTATAGTTGCTAACCTCCTCCCTTCTGCCATTCTTATGTAGAGGGACCACATCAGCTTTTCTCCTGGCCTCTGTATCAATGCCTGTTTCTAGTGAACTGTTAAACAGGGATGCCAGTGGGGCACCTATCACCTCCCTGAATTCCTTTGGAACCCTAGAATATATCCTGTCTGGTCTCACAACTTTGTGCACTTTGTGAGTGGCAAGTCCCTTCTAGACTTTATTTTCTGAACATGGATTTCTGTCACCTCCCCTCCCCTCTGTTCTTGCTACTCCCTGGTGGTCTGCCCCTCCCCACACACACACTTTAAAGGCTGAGCAGAAGTACCAGTTCAGAATGTCTGCTTTCTTGTGGTCCTCTTCTGTGCAGTACCCCCCCCCCCACCGGCCTTCTAATCCTCACTATCCCACCCCTTAATTTTCACTTCTCACTTATGTATCTGATGAAAGTCTTATCCCACTTAGTGATGACACTGGCAATTTTTTTCTCCATTTGCACCCTTGCTACCCTCACCTTACATACTTCTCTCTTCTTTACTAGGTATACCACACTGTTCTTCTTCCTCAGTGTTTCCTTATACTTCCTGAATGCCACCCTTTTTCCTTTACCACTTTTGTCACTTTCTTAGAGAACACAAACAGTTGCTTTTTATGGCTTTGGGAGGAGCCTACAGCCATCCTGCATTCACTTGAAAAAAGGTGTTTCCATGCAACACATCTTTTTGGAGTTTTCAGTGTATGCTTCCATTCTACAAATCTCTATGGCAGCTAAAAAAATACTCCCTTCTTTTTGTTTAATTAGAATAATGGGCACAGAACTCCAAGCTGCTTTTCTCATTTGAACAGTCATTTAGTCCTGAACAACCTCCATACTGATGGTTTATGCATAACTTGTATACTTTTAGAGATATTCATATTTGTTCGGCATAAATCCTATGAAAAATGAAAATTGAGATAATCAGATGGCCATAGTCTAAAAAATATTATTCTTGCTTCTTAATGAATAGGCTCATTTGAAAGGTCTTATAGTCCTGAACAACTTTCATTAAGGTTTATTATCTGTTAGTTGTATACTTTTAGAGATATTTACATTTGTTTAGCACAACTCCCTTTATACTTCTAAACAGCTTCAGCTTTGCAAATTACTACACCAAGACACGATTAGTTCCATTAAAAGAAAGCTATCCCAAGGTCAAATTTCACTGACTTGAAAGTTCACTCCCTGACACAAGCTATAAACCAAGTGAAGCTTCATTTTACAACCCTCTGTGTGTGTCTATGCTAGCATTAGTAAATGACAATGATTAAAAACACAAGGAAATATAAACTTAAAGAGCAGCTGACACCTTCAAGAGAACTTTACCAAAACATAATATTTAAATGAAGTTCAACTTGTATTTCACACTAGTTCTTTATTCCTCCTCCCCATTATTTATTGCTGAGGTCATTTGCATGAACACAGGATTTTTGCTCCTGAATAGTTCACTTATTTCTGTTACTGTCTCCCTACCTGAGGTCATAATCCACTGCTTGTGACATCACAGTTACTCTTCGTGGCAACAGATTGTGATGTCTCACAGAGCATTATGACTTGAAGTAGGCAGTGAGCGATAGAGGCAGATTAACTTTAAAGTAACTGCAAGGAATGAAAATCATGGATTCATGCACATTTTCTCAGTAATAAATAATGTGCAGGAGAAATCTAGAATATGTATTGAATACAAGCAGAATTTTACTAATTATTATGTTTTTCAAAGTTTTCTTTGTGGGGTCAGTAGCTCTTTAAGCAATACATAGTAAATAATGTTAAAAGTCTTACGAATATAAAAATATATAGGTTAGAAGACAACTTGCCCTACTGTAAATTAAGCATTCACCAGCTGTTTCACACAATGGTGTCAATCAAATTTTATACAGTGTACTGTTCAGATACATTTTTCTTAAACCCTGTGTACAATAAGTCCATATTACCCATGAATAGTCAAACGTATACTACCTTAAACATGATATATCTGCAATTCTGTAACAAGTGACACGTACATGTGTGCGTTCAAAACCCAAAACCTAACACAGACCCTCTTGTAACTGAGATACTGTTACCCTAATATGTCCATGTATCAACATGTGTACATATGAATCTAATCTGCTGCTGCATTAAATAACAGTTCTATAAATCTGAAACCAAAACAAAACACAACTCACAGCTTCAGCTTTCATTGAGGCATACTTAAAATAGAGATGCTTTCAAGGTATAAATATAATTTGTAAAACTAGAGACATTTCAAACAGCTGCACATAAGTAATCAATTCCTGTTCCCTTTAACTCAAGGGGTAATTTCTAAACTGTACAGACATGCATGGAGACGCCTTTTTTCAGAGCATGCCACCAATGGCAGCAACCACTTCAAGACTGCTACTACCTTCTCCTAATGCAATCAGGGGAAAACCAGAAGTAGTCTACCAGCACTGAGATCAATATGGTTAAGGCACATTTACCAGAAATTAGTGCTTAGAAAAGAATAAGAAAGTGACTTTGATAACAAACATCTCTGAAACCAGATCTCTAGTTTGTTAATAGTCTCCTCCTGAGTCTGTTTTTAATGGTTGTGTGGGCCGTTCTGGACAGATGTTATGCCATCATCAGATTTGTAAAAGAGCACTGTGGAAGCACTTTACTGGGCCACTGTCTGATGTTCTGCCCCAGTGCTCCAGCATAGTTTCCAGTGATTCTATTTCTGCAGTTCTTACCTTCTGTGGGCCGCATAAACATATACACTTCCTGGTGTACTACTTTTCCTTTCTGCAACTGTGGACATGATGGCTGCCATGTGCAGCATGGTGGTGCAGACTTAAACTGTGCATGCATGTATCGTGCATATGTATGTAACCCCCACACCACCTTTGTGCTAGCTGGCACCCCCTTAAAAGAACTACTGACAACTACATGGCATACCCCTGGCATTGGAGTGTGTACCAGGCTTATTATCTAGAGGATGAAGGGTGAGGGTACATATTAAAATGGACCTTTTTTATTTACAACCAGGTCCAGGGGAGAGGATGCTAGGCATATACTAGACCTAACTGCTGAGGAGCCCCAATAACATTCACGCTAGAAGCAATAAGTGGAATGTCCGAAGCAGTAACTGGGATTTTGCAGTATGGCTTTATTTACAGATGTTACTTAAAGCAAGGGTGGTCCCCCAACTGTTTATCAATGCAATGCAGACATGCTTTCTTTTGCATGACACTTTGCTAGGCAGCACTGCTTTCCACAAAAACATCTCTATCTCTCTTCCAAAGTGTATATCTGTGGGATGTGCCGCACACTTTAGTAATTTTCCATGCATTTCCATTTCCAAAGTGAATATCTATGAAATGTGTCACACACTTTAAAAATCCTCATGGTGCATGGTAGTTGCCAAGGGAACTCTGGTGCCCATCCACGAACCACTTGGCCCTGCCTGAAACTCCAGATGGTGTTCCTCATCCTTTGCCTCAAACAGCCTCTGACATTCCTTCAGGGTTACACCAAATGATTCTCCAATCCCCAATGAATTGCTAAAGACTTCCAATGTTAACTTTATATTCAGCACAGTTGTGTTGAAAGGGGTCCCAACCAGTGTGATCTAGCCTTATCTAGGGCACACACACACACCTCAGACAACTCCCTCAGAGAACAGTCTCAAATTCTATACTCATAGATTAGTTGTTCCTTCCTCCCAGTCATGAAAAGAACAAAAGGCACCTTTCTTTCTATGGTAGCTATCAGATTCTACTCATTGTTCTTCCTTAAGGCAGTTGTGAACTTCAGGAACCTCAGGGGATTGCCCCTTTGATCCATAAGAACTGCATTCCCTCTCATCCCCCCTGGAGTGAAACTAAAGAGTCCTGCAGGCAAACTGAAGATTTTACCAAGCTAGGGTGAGAAATACCAAAGCTCCCTTTGATAGAGCCCCAATGACAGACCTCCTGCCAGTCTAACTGCCACACTTGAACTTATTGATGAACATTCTAAGCTCCCCAAGAGCAGCTGACTCTAAAATAGTTATGTTGCTGTGAGAGTTCTAAATGACATGATCATCCTTCTCTCAGGCCAGCTGAGTAAACAATTTTGTCATTATGCAGAAAGCCCCTAATGATCTCCCCACCAGCTGCTTTTTCCTTCCTTCCTAAGACTAGTACTAATGGTATTCTAGTAACGCAAGGGGACTGGGTTGCTACACGTAGTTATGTCAGCACCACCATGTTGCGCAAGGCTGACTCTGGGGCAAACTGCACATGTGCGAGTATCACATGTGCAGTACTGTAATCGCTGCGGTATTACGGCTGACTCCTGTGCAATGAAAGCACAGCATATTCTGTTCACCACTGTTGCCACTCTTAAAAACTCTCCACAGCCATATTGGCTCTGACCAGAGTTTATTACTTTTGCTTTTACTCACTTCTTTCACACAGAGGTTAGTTGCTTTAGTTATGCCATTCCTGATTTTTGCTCACTGTGCCTCCACTGGTTTCTGACTCTTTCCCCTTTAGAAGCAGTTTCTGAGGCAGTCCCCAATTTTTTTTTTTAATCCACCCTCCTAAAGTCCAGGACCCTAATCCTCATGTGATTAGCCTCATTTTCTGTCTAAATGATAAACCACAATGTACAGTGATCACTTGTACCCAGGGAACTTCCCACTGTGATGTCTGTGACATTGTCTCTGTTTGTAAGCACCAAGACCAGCACTCTCCTGTCTCTAGTGGGTTCATTTACTAGCCACCTGATAAAGGCCCACTGTAGAGAGCCAAAAATGGCCATACTCCTTGCAGAAGCAGCTTTTGGAAGGTACTACTCCACATCCATCAAACTGAATTCACCAACTAGCAGCACCTCCCCATTACTCTCCATTCTGATAATAATTTCTCAAAGTGTCATATCCAGCTCCTCTCCTCTCCTTGTGCTGTAGATCTGTACACTACCCAGAACTCAAGGGTGCACAGGTACAAGTTGGGAGAGGGAAGTTTCAAGAAGGAAGTCAGAAGAAATGTCTTTATGCAGAGGGTGGTATAAGAGTGGAAAGAGCTTCCAATAGAGGTTGTCAGTCAGAAGATGATAAGTGGCTTCAAAAGGAAGATGTCCATGGGGTAGCATGTCAATTGAGCAATGTTATTTGTGTGACGTTATTTCAGCAATGGAATAAGAACAAATACAAAATGAGTGAAGACCACATTTCACCAAATGGCACATTATTGTAACTCCTCATTTGTAGCTTACACCAGTGTCAGCGGACATCATTGAGTTATAATCCTAGAGCTGGGGTGGTCCAGGGGCACAGCCTCCCTGTTATAAATATGCAAAACAGGTGCCAGGGAGAGTTGTGTGGAGGGCTGGAAATCTCTACCCTCGTGACCTTAGTTCCATGGGTTTGCATCTCAGTGAGCCAGCAGTTGGGGAGGGAAGAGGAGAAACAAGGTAAGTGGGCGTCCAAAGGAAAAACTAACTAAGAATGATTCTGACACCTGTGGCCAGCCACCTTTATGCAGGGTTGCTTTTATATATGAACATAAAAGCTTACAAAGTTGCAGGCAGAAAAAGGCCATGATGAGGTCTGACTTGATGAGAAGCCCCATGTATGGTTCTATGTTAATTGAGCAATGTTATTATAGTGGCCGATAATGTGAGTGAATACATAACAGTGACCAAATTATAAGCCACGCTACATTTCAGTGATTCACAATACAGCAACAAAATTAGACTTATCTGGTATGCTCTATCCCACTCAGCCAGCTAAAATAGTTCAGCCTGCCACTCCTGCTTTCCCTCTGTCAGAAAGGTTGTTTTCTGTGCTCTCCCATGTACAATTTGTTTTGCTCATTGCTTGACTGCATATTTTAGTGACTGGGCTCATCTAGAAGGCAACAGCTTTTGTTATATTAATCCTTTGACTGTCCCAACTCTAGGACACACTCCTCTCAATGTGGGGGTGCCTTGTTTACAGTCACTTGGCATCGCCTGGGGAAATACCTTCTGGTATCTTATGTCCTTACATATGAAACCAGATTGCCTAGGCAAAGGGACACAATAACAAAAGGTATTCATAAATATTCTTTCACAGGAGTTCTTTATTACCCATGGACACCTCGAGTCAATTAAAATTTTCTTGAATGGGTGATGTGTTGATTTTCTATGACTTCTGTGTCAGCAAACTCAACAGTTTCACCATTGTTCACTTGTGGAGAAAATGGGCCTAGACATAGCCACAACCCCGATATTTAGGCATCCAGAACAAATAGTGGAGAGACTGGCTAAATTTATTTTTATTTTATTTTATATATTTAGTGATTCAGAAAAGACCTTTGAGCACAAGCTCTTTTACAAAGGTTCCACATCATAGATTGTAAAACAAAGTACAATAGGAGAAAGCAAGGATACATTACAATGAACGATTCAGCTTGGATTTAAAACTTACAGAATAACTCAAAACATAGGTACAACTTAAAATAACAAGAAAAGCACTTTATGAAGGTGAGTGGGGGTGAACAAGCAGCCACAAAGTGCCTAGTCAGTAGTACAGAGGGACGGGGTTAACTGGCAGTGGTGTGAAGAAAGGAGGTACGAGGGAGAGGTATGTACTGCGGTGGAGTTAAAAGGTGGGGGAAGAAGGGCGATAAGGTATAGGGAGAAATGGTGGGGTGAGGGGAGGCTGAATGGAGAAGACATGCTAGAGTAAATGGTGGGGTATAAGCAGGCATGGTCAGGCAGCCTGCATTAGTAGTGACTGTAAGGAAAAGTCATGGGACTGTGAAAATTACCCATATCCTCTAGGATAAAGTTATGTTGTAAAATTCATATTGCTTGCTATAGTATGTTATCGATACATGTAAAAATAACTTACCAAATCCAATCTTTGACAGCTATGAAGGGCTTCTGACAAAGGTTTTCAGGTGATGGCATATGTCCAGGTTTTGTCTATAAACACTATGCATCCCAGTGATTTGGGAAGGGGGATGTTTGTTACCAAATCAATTTTACTTTGCGTATCATTCAATGATTTGAAAGGTTAGCTGGAGGACAATCTCTGACAAAAAAAAAAAAATCTGCTCCAGCAATTTTCCATAGACCTCATAATTAGGCAGTTCATCCCTGGCAAAGATTAATGATTTTCCTGTTTTTGAATTTTCTGAATTGTCAGGGAAAGTTTGCCTAATGCAGAAAGGACAGCTTATATTTTTTTTCGGGTACAGATACGGTGCATTCTAATATGACTGCTGACATCTGAAGTGCACTTTCTCACCAACTCTGTCTTAGTCATCGATAGGCAATGTATTTCATGAATAAAAGAACTGTTAATAGAGGTTTGACAAAATGCTGATCTTACGGCACTTCATCTGTGTCACCACGGGGTCTGTTTTAAGTTGCTGTTCTTAGAACTGAATTTAAATGACAATCAATAGTGAGAAAATCTCTAAAAACACTAGTTACTCAGTATTGTCAAATCTGCCAAATGAGGAGTGATATGACTAAAGTAGATGGTTTGTTACAGGATGCATTCTTCTCTCACATTATTATAATCAACAAAATGAGCCAGTCTCAAGGCTGCCTGTAGGTTTCTTACACCATCTAGAAAAGGAATTTAGACCCAAATGGGAATAACCTACCTGATTTGAGAATTACTGTGAACCTTTTTGTGCCGTAAGTTAAATATATTCAACTGGGAGAAGAATAGATGGGAGAAGATTGGGGAGGGCTAGGACCCCAGAGGGACAGTAGGTCCCAAGGCTAAATAGGAAACTCTAGCAGGCTCAAGTGGACCATGGGTCTTTGTCTGCCATTGTTGTCTATGTTTCTATGTTTCAGTTAAGGCTGATGCCATATGCAATTGTATGTAATTTTTACTGACCTTACAAGGCTATATGATCTTTAATTTATTGTCAGATGGCAGATGCTGGTGAGCTAAGCAAAGGGAGACATTGTCAATATGCTTTTTGACTGCCCCAAGGAAGGGAAGGAAGGGAAAGTGAACATTGTTTAACCAGGAGTAGCACTCTAAGCAGGAGCTTGTTTCCAGGTGCAACCTGGAAGCACAAGGAAGTTAAGTGACTTGCTCAGGATCACACAGTATGCACCTAGGTGACTGTGGGATTCAAACCCAGGTTTCCAGATCTACAGCTCAGAGCCTTAACCCACTGTGCTATACTGCCTCTACTAAACAGAAGCTGAGGAAACCAAAAGCAATATAGGTAGGCAGGCAGTCTTAGCAATATATGCTTTATACACATAAGAACATTAAACATAATTTATGAAGCAGCAGCAGATTATATATATATATATAGTATATATTTATTGTACCGATAGACCTGCTCCATAATGGTTAATTTAGCAGTCACCTCCATGCTTTCTCTGTTAAAGACAGTATACACAGCCACATTTGTACCACAGCAATCCAAGCAAATGCAGCACAATGGAAAAATACCCAATCATGGTAAACAGATTTTCGACACCCCAAGCTACAGCACACTTGGGGATACATTCTGGAGTGAAAGGTGTAAACTGCCATTTGGACAGGCTGCACTGCTCGCTTCAATGCAAGACAGATGTTTGCAACATCCTCCTCTGCCCTCACATGATGCTTACTGCCTTAACCCTCAAGTTCAGCAGTGTTCTATGATGAGTGTATTTCTATTTGATTATTACAAAAAATTGCACATTTTAGTCTGACTGTATGTGAAACACATCTGGGGCAATATAACAAATAATCTATTTTTTTTTCAAAGAAATCATAGTTATACAGAATTTGTGGGCACTTAAAGTTGCAAGAAGGGTTATGATAAGCTGTCCCGGTGGTGCTGAGGGCTGAGGCACTGGACGTCTTATCTCACACTATGCTGGCGGCCCGTGTTCGGGATTGAGTATGGGTTGCTGGGGGTCAGCAAGAGCAGAGAAGAACTGAGCGTCTGATGGACTGCTTTCCTTGTTCAGGAAGGGGAGTTCTCAGTGGTTGGCACCTGCCTTCTCCCTAGCAGAGGCTGGGGGACAGGGCGCTGTGCTGCAGAAGGAGGAAGAGTTGGGGCAGACACTTGGAGGGTGCGCATTCAGACTCGTGAACACTTCTCTCCACAGGCGTCATTGCATGCCTTGACTCCAGGGGAAGAGAAAACCAGGAAGCAAGATGCCACAGCAGAATGGTGGAGGGCGTCTCGCAGGCTCCTCTTCTGGCTAGCCGTGGTGCTGGCCTCGCTGAATCCGGTCTCCAGTGGGGGTTGGGGAACCCCGCTGACCCCACCGGGGGAGGTCAAGCCCTGGGAGTTTGGGCCAATGCTGGATGGTGGACTCTGGGGGATGGGGCTGGGGGCTCCCTCCAGAGGATAGCCAGCAAGTAGAAAGGTACAGCAAAAAAAAGATGGGTTGTGATGGACAAATATAAGCTGCAGCTGGATTTCTTTAAGGAATCCAGACCACACCAATTAACTAAAAATGAAAGTTTTAATTTTAATTATTTGAGTAAGGGTACAGTGTGCCTTTCCTGATAGGAGCAAATCTTGCTGTTACTGGTCTTGATACAAAGCTGTGCACAGCGATTGCTGAGGACAGGTTGATGACAGTAATCCACACATCATTCATCACATCACTGCAGACATCATCAAACACCCAACCACCCCTGGACTCGTGGTGCTTGTTCAGCATGGCTTACATTGGCACTGAAAGGAGTCATGCAAACCTGCTCCAGCATTGGCACAGGAAGAGGAGGAGGTGGAGGCAGGACAGGAGCAGAGTACTGCAGCCTTCGGTGTGGCTGTGTAAACAGGCCTTTAATGAGCAGTCATTGTGTTCTTTGTGAAGTAATCACTTTGAAGCATTAGGGAGAGGTAAGAGCAGGAATACAACTCACAATTTTTAGCTTAAGCAATGCTGGGTTGGGGTAATATTTTAGCTCTATGGAGACAGCAGACTGTTCCCTTCCATTATTCTAGTTGGTGCCATTCTCCTGCTTTCAGAAACTTTGTGACAGATCTAAGTATGGAGAGTGCTACAGAGCTCTTCATAGAAATCAATGGAAATTTTTTTCTTAGGTTTTTTTTATTATTATTCTTGTTTCCCTACTGTCCCTGGTCCCAGCAGCATTCCTCAAGCCCACCACCAACCCATCTAGTGGACTTATAGTTTAACAATGACTTACTTAGAGCTATGTTTTGGTGGATGGCCTGCCATGTAGGATCCAATGGAGCCTGCAGGAGATGCTAATCAAGCCAAGGCAGTTTCCTCCATTTTTCAACCACCAGGAACTGCATATGTAAGCCCCGCACCTACATGCGGAGTTAACCTGTTTGGGCTATAGTCCCCATTGACCCACAGTCTGACATCTGCCTCCAGTCCCCTGGACTGTGGAATTGGGAGCCGAAGGCTTGTTCAGGAGCCCCTAGTAGGATTTGTACCAGGGCTCCCACTTGATCTTCGTGGCAGCTGCTGCTAAATGTATCTGTTGCTTGGCCCTGTAAGGAAAGCAGGGCCAAGGTCCAAGTGTACTTTTTGTACCTTCAGTCACCCCAGAAGACTTCTGCCTTATCTGGTAGTAGTGGGATCCAGACTGGGAAATAAACAATAATGGCAGCATATGCGGAAGACTGCCCATGCTCAGCCAAAGCCTTAAAGGAGCTGTGTATCCTGTAAATAAGTCTGGCCATACAACCATAAGTAAAAACCTTTTCCAGCTCTAGGGCAGGCAGTGAAGCCATGATACAAGTGTAAAATGCCTTCCAGCATGGCATTAGTGTTTTTGTTTGTTCCCAAAAAGGCAGTGGGCCCAGGAACAGTATAGGTGAGGTGCACATGTACACTTGTAGCTCAGAAAGGTGCAAATTGGGTGCTGCTTGTTTCTGGAGCCCCAACAGCCAAATGGGGCTCCCTCCAAACCATTTAAGGGTTTCCCTGGCTCCCTCAGATCAAGCAGGACCAGGGCACATGATTATCTGCCCCATAATGGACCTAGTCTTAAAATGGGAGACTGGCAAAGAATTGCAGCCACAAGTAAACAAATCGGGTGACCCCTAGTCATTCTGCCTGCATCCAGGGCTACAGGGAAACGGTAAATGGCACCCCGTTCATGCCTGGGAAAATGTGGGCCACTCAGATGGGTAGCTGAGGGAGACTATAAAATGGGTTGTGCCCTGAGAGCTGGGAGGAGTCCAGTGGAGGAAAGAGAAGTGGAGACTGCTTTAAGAGGGCTGCATGAGCCATGAAGCTATTCCTGGTGCCGATAGGCCCCTCTGAGTACTAAAACTTCTAGGCAGATTTCCTGCTCACCTATGTTTTCTGAGCAGGGAAGTGATCTGGACTGCTAACCTGTTTTTCCCATTGGGGAATTTATTTAAACTGCTACTATCCTGGTTTCAAGCCTGTAACCTTAATTGAGCTATTGAGTCATTTCCCAGACTGGAAAGAAAAGTTCCTTGGGCTGGCCAGAGACTGTGAAGAAGCCCACCTGAACTTCTGTTCCATTGGAACCTGTGTGCCCTAAAGCATTCTGGAAGACCACATGCATGGGTGGTCCCCTTATGAGATGACTCTCATCAGAGACAGTGGCTATCCTCCCCTTAACACCAGGGTGGGGGTATCTGATCTATCCTCCAGAGGGGTCTGGAGCACTCTCTCAAAAGGTGATGATGACAAAAGGCCCAAGGGGCAAAGATGATGAAAAGCCCATTACGGGGGAAGTATTTATACTAAATTTTGCTTTCATTGCTGGAATATTATATATTAATGTTTAACATTATGTTGTTTTGTATTTATCATGACTGTTATATGAAGTTTTGATATGTTCGGTGCCCAGAGCCTCTGGGATGGGTATCTCTTAAATAAAATTTGCCTTGCTTTGCCTGAAGGGTCCTGCACCTGTTTAAAATCTCCAGCCTGCAAATGTTGTTCCTTAAGAGAATGCATGCTGATTTCATTGTGGTACCACTAACCTCATTCTTTCACAGCACCTCCCTGAAGTCTTCAAAGAACTGTGAGTTCCTCTGGGCATCGACCCAAATTAGTTATTTTTTAAATGTTAGTCAGTTTATCTAGATATTTAAAGGGGTGAAGTCTTGGGCAGGAAGGACTTTGAAGGAAAACCCAGGAAGAAGAGTTCAAAAAACATTTGTTTACTCTAGTTGCAACCCAATTTGGGCTCCTTACCAAGTTCTTCCAGTTCAAGTTCAAAAGATTGTTGCTCCCACTGCATCCCAAATTGCCTTCAACCTTACATCATTTGGTTGGCCACCAGCAACCCACTGAGGTACCCACCACATTGGATAGTAACAATTTCTACAGCCATTGGGGCAAAGCTGGGTGCACCTGTGGGGTGGTATGGGGACTGTGTGGGGACAACTGTTGAAACATTTGTTTCTATGTGTTTTTGATTCCCATTTACCCCTCCCCAACAATAACTCAGAGGCTAGTTCATTTTACAAACAGTGTTCATGATTATTGCTTTGTGTGTATTGCTACTGTGTGGGGAAACAGTATCTATGTGTGGGAGGGAAACTAATATTTGTTCTGGGGGGAGGTTAGGGCCACATTGGGTAGCATTTATATACCCCTGACCCAGGTGGAGGTACCAAAACCTGTTCCTGGTGGTTTATTTGTGTATCACTCCCAAAAGAACCCAAATCGACCTAAAGATAGGTCTTTGTGTGAGGGAGCACAAGTGGCACACAGCAGAAAGACCTGCCCTTACCCATATGATGCAACTGAGTGCAGGCATCTTGATGCACATGCAATGACATCATCATGCCTCCTCTCCACATCTGCTGGTCCTGCTGTGCTGCTTTTCAGCCTCCGCTGGGTGTCAGAAAAATAGTAGGACTCACTGTCTACCATCACCAAGGGAGGAGAGCTGCCTTTGGGGTACTCAATCCTCCCTTCCTCACCCAGCCCTTGTGTGACCCTAGTCCATTCTGAAATATGTGTCGTTGGCATGGGTGTAAGTAAGGTGTCTTGCACACCAGCTCTACACTTCTCTGGGCTGGCATTTTTCTTAGGTGTATTAATATTTTAAAAGTCTTATTGTTCAAAATAATACTGCTGCTCAATAAAGAAAGTCTTGTTGTACTCCAGTGACCTGAGAAAGGTGAATCAAGCTCAATCATAAAACAGAGCTCACCAAACAGGAATCAAGAGTGCTGCCCCACCCCCGCCCCCATTGGTACAGCTCAGGTTTAGAAACATTTTCATGTTTGCTAGCCAATTTGTTTAAGTCTTGTTCAATAGTAGTTGTTATTGTTTGTGTATTTTATTGTCACATCTCAGAATTGTCAACTAAAGCCTTGCCTTGTAAGTGACATTGTTACTAAACAGTGCAGATATTTTATTTATAACTTACCCTGAATAGAAAATCCTACAATAGGCCTTCTGCATGGTATCAGTTTACAGGTCAGCTGCTGGGTATTTTAATCACAGAGCACTTTTAAATTATGCTGATGAAAAATAATGAAAACTATCATAATGCATTATAAATGTATTTTCTGTCATAACTGATGCTGAAGCAAAACTGAGAACATGCAATCCCACAGGCAATGTAATTCTTTTGCGACAGAATCTGAAATGCAAACATTCAAATTGACTTCAGATTATTTTGCCAGGACATCCCAATTAAGACATGACATCTCATTGACAAATGTGACAGTGAGCTTCTGGGGAAATTGGCAAACATGAATACTATTTACATATTACAAAAAAGAATACATAAACAAGGAAAGCCTGAATGTCTGCAAAGCGTATCTTGCCTGGGAGCTTCTAGTTGTCTATCTCTGTCTGTCTGTCTTTCTACAGGT
The DNA here is from genome assembly GCA_016271365.2 of Neoceratodus forsteri. Taxonomy (NCBI): domain Eukaryota; kingdom Metazoa; phylum Chordata; order Ceratodontiformes; family Ceratodontidae; genus Neoceratodus; species Neoceratodus forsteri. The sequence goes on along the minus strand of CM057451.1, from coordinate 1,056,017,733 downwards.
TGGTTGTGACATTTCTGATTCCAGGTTGGTTGCGGCTTGTTATATTAGATTGTCTCTGGTGCTGCTTTAATCAGAGTCTGCCTGCGTTAGTCACATGAGTGAAATAAGGCTCCTGGTTTTTTTAAGTCAACATAGGTAAGGGTATGTTGTGGTGAAACTTGTTTAAATTGATGTAATCATTACTGGTTGAAGGGGAGATCTGAGACCTGCCATAGTAGCCTACATCTGGGGGGCATACTAACAGATCTGTGTCTTGTTACGTGATTGGGGGTGGGGTGATAATTGTCTGGCCTGTGATTTCAGCAAGTTGATAAGGAGGTGAGATTGTCACATTTCTGATTGAAGGTTGGTTGTGGCTTGTTATACAAATTCTGGCTAGAGCCAATATTGCTGCAGCTGAGCTGATGGAGGAACACGGCACTGTCCGCTGTGTTCAAGATGGCTACAGAAGCTCAGTGCACATACAAGAGTTGTCACGCATGCAATGAAAACTCTGATGGCCATCTTGGACATGGCTGACAGTGTCATGTTCTATTGACCAGTCTTTTAAACAGTGCAGTGAACACGCAGTGATTGCCATTCACCTCCACTATTTAAAAGTCTGGTCAGTGTCTGGTAAGCACCCTTCTCTACTGTGCCCCGCAAGATGGGTGCAGGGTTAGGCCCACTGTAACCATAATAAGTCTCAGGGAAAAACAATAAGAAAGGTAAAGCAAGGGAGGGAAGACACTGATAAGAAAGGAAACCCTCTCCAGGTAAAATATGCTGGGTGAATTACGAAGGAAAGTTATGAAAGGAAGCTTAGAAACACCTTATATATGTTAAGTGTACAAACACACTAAAGGGATGGGCTAAATACAGGAAGGAAGGAAGGAAAAGTACAGATAAGTCAAGAGGGGATATACATACAATAGCATTCCCCAGGATGAAACCCACATTTAAAGCACTCCGCAGTATGCTGCAGCAGACCTACTGAATAAGCAATGTAATTTCAGTGGCAATTAGTCCCTTTTGTCATGCAGGAAACTAGCATTCACTTTATCCTGGCAGTGTCACATTTTCCTGAATGACACAAGGAACTAATTGCCATTGAAATTACATTGCTTTATTCAGTAAGTCTACTGCAGCATTCTGCAGAGTACTGCAAAATGCTGCAGAATTGGGTTTCATCCTGGAGGGTGCCACTGTAGGAGAGGTATAGGAAAGGGAAAGGCAGGGAAGTAATTACGGAAAGAAAGCCAGTCATCGGGTACAGGAGTGGTGCAGTGTAATAGATGTGGGGCTGCAATCTTCACAGACATGTTCTGGAGCCTGAGGTGCTGCCCCTTATGCAGGCACCTCTTAGCAGTAAGAGCAGAGGTTACTGGACTGATGGTCAAACTGGTATGATTACAGTGTACCATCTGCCTCACCCAGAGGCCACCAAGATTGCTGACACTCCCTAAAAGGGGTTCCAAGTCAATACAATGAAATATTTAAGAGTGGAGACCGTGCTGACACCAATAACTACTGGCCCATCTCTATCCTCCCCCCATCCAAAGCTCTCAAACGCATTGTCTATGATCAGTTCACTGACCACTTAAACAAACATGATCTTTTCTGTAAACAGCAACATGACTTCTGCAAAGGGCACAGTACTACTACAGCCCTCCTGGAATTTACTGCGCACGTCCACTCTGATTTAGACAAAGGGCACACCACTGACGCTGTTTTTGTTGACCTTACTAAGACATTCAACACCGTCAATCACTCCCTTTTGCTAGTCACGCTCTCCAACATTGGCTTCTCACAGGATGCCCTACACTGGTTCACTAACTACTTATTGAGCAGGTGTCAACAGTTCAAAATCGGCACTACCCTATCCAATAGTCTCCCAGTTCTCTCAAGGGTCCCCAAGGGGTTCATCCTTGGTCCCCTTCTTTTCAGTCTTTACCTTAACTCCCTCCCTAGCACCTGCTCTAGCAGTCTACTGCTATATGCGTATGATGCTGTCCTTTATGCCTCCAGCCATGACCCTCTGCAACTCCACCAAACCCTCCAGTCCTCCTTTAACGAAGCTAAACAGTGGTTCACTGCTCAACGCCTCATATTGAGCTACAAGAAGACCAAGTTCATGATTTTCACCCACCCCCAGAACACTAAGCAGAAACTATGCCCCCAGATTCTAACTGCTGATCTAACCCCTCTCAAGCAAGTGAATTCCTTCAAATATCTAGGCATCACACTGGACCCGGCTCTCAATTTTCACCAGCACATACACCACCTGTCCACGGCCCTCAATGTTCACCTGGGCCTGCTATACCACTTTAAACACTGCCTTACCCAAGATGCCCTCCAACTTGTCCTCTATCCTCTCCCTCCTCAACTACAGTATACTCATCTATAGTGCTGCCACCACCTCGGCCCTAAACAGGCTCTGCCTCTCCCTCAAAAAAACCTGTTGCCTTGTTCTGGACTGCAACCACCTCACACATATCTACTCACTATATAACTCCACTAACTGGCTTAACCTAGACAATAGGATCAAATTCCACACCTGTCTTATGGCCAAAAAAAATCACCCTAGGTCTTGCCCCTCTGGGTCTCACCCCTTTGATATATCTGTCTACAACCCCAAAAGTAACTCATATCTCCAGCAAGCAACTTCTCACAGTTCCCCAGTGTCAAACCTCTGAATTTCAAAGGTTCTTCAACTTTAAGGCCCACTCCTGGATAAATGGCCTACCCAGCTTCATCGCAACCCAAAACTCTATTGGCCTCTTCAAAACCCACCTTAAGAGTCATCTCCAGTTCTCAAACTGCTGTGACTGTTACTGAATCTGTCACTCGTTCCTCCCCCCACAATGACAATGGCCTATGACTGGCTTGCCCCCCCTTTTTTCTTCTTACTAGATCTTATCTGTGCCACCATAAGTTTGTTAGGTCCTGACTGCGAGCCTTACTTTTTTTTTTTACCTTTACCATGTATCAAGCTTGTTCTGTTCCCTGCTCTGTATATTACCTTAACTCTGTATTGTACAATATATGTGACATGGAACCTTTCTAAATGAGTCTTTGACTCAAAGGTACTTTTCGAACTCTGAATGAATAAATTAATAAACAGTGAAAATCAAATGGGTAATGTCATTAGAGCGACCACAAATTTAGTGCTACCAAATTACAGCAACGCACAATATAGCTACAATACAGGATCATACCTGGAGCTGTAATTGCATTGCTTCGAGTTGCCTAATCCTTTCTTTTTCATGTGGGGAGCTCTTTCTCCACCCTCTGTTTCTATTATTCTAACTCCACAGTGCACATTGATATATTCTAGCATACCCACATTCAACCATTTTGCCCAGTGGCCATTATTTGACAGTCACTGTAATTACCGTGGCTCTTATTGAGTCTCCCTTTTGTGTTTGCTATTTTGTACTCTCTGTTATTATGTGATACCCTCAAAGGAAGCCTGAAAAGAGCAGAGCATCTAGACCTTGGTGGGTGAGGGAGAGAGGAATAAAGGAGAGCACCCCTCAGTTCTTACAACTGCATAATTTCTTTGCCATTCTAGTGCGACTGTGAAGCCAGAAGGAGGAATCTGAGACAGTAGGAAAGAAAAAGATGGGGTTCCTCAAGGGATGAGGATCCAGAAAGGAAGAAAATGCTGTTGGTGAATGCCTAGTCAGGAGAACAGAGTTGAGAGCAGGGGAAGAGAAAGACAGGGTAGTAGAGCACCTACCAAGTTCTTTGGTGGGAGGACTGGAGGGCAGACTATAGAGCTTACCAGGGAAGAGAGTGAAGGGAGGGGGGATGTCATTGTCCATCTAAGGACTAGCCAGGGACACAGCAGGGGTAGTGCAGGATAGGTTTTGGGAGCTGATGAGTGGCCTAAAGTAGATAGCATGCATGGTGATCTTCACTGAATCACAGAAACATAGAACTTGTAGGAAGATAAGGACTGCTTGGCCCACTAGTAGAGCTGTGCAAATTGAGAAAATTCTGAATTTATGGAAATTTCATGGAATTCTGTGAAATTTCATGAAATGTTGTGGAATTTCATGAGAATTTGGCAGAATGTTTGAAAATTATTAATTCGGTCATACCTCAATTTGTCAATTCAGCTAGAGATCTGAAATGTAGCATGGTTTCTTATTGATAGGAGTACTAATGATGTGCCAAACATCTTGACATTAGACATCATCTCAAAATTATGGGTGATCAAATTCAGTTAATTTATTTTTTGTGGGGAATTCCATGAACATTTGTATCTGCATGTAAATCAGCCACTTTTAGAGCTAGAAATCTGAAACTGGGTACACATATAAATGTTGTAATACCCTTCTACCTAAAAGATTTTATAATGTTTCAATGAATGCTTTCAAAATTATACTAAAACAACTGATATAGAAATGTTGGCAAAATGTTTGGCTACCTATAGCACAGCCCCCTTTAAAGCTTGATACTTAAAACTTGGTGCACATACCCATGTTGCATGATTCTCTAAATCCTGACACTGTGGAGAAATTTGGATCATATTTTTTTAAATTAAATGGAAATAACTGAGAATTACGTTTTGATTAAATAGTTAGCCACCCAAAAGACAGTTACCTTTCAATCTGGGACTTAGAATTTTGGGATGTATATGAAGGCCATTAGTACCTGTACACCTGCCAAATGTGGTATCATTTTGAAATGTACTTTTAAAACTAGACCACAATAACTGAAATTTAAAATGTGATGAAATTAAGTGGAATTTAGATATTTATTCATTTTATCTTAAGTCCGCCATCTATTGAGCTAGAGATCTGAACTTTGGCATGATTGCTTGTTGATAGGATTTCCAATGGTGTTCCAAATACCATGACACTAGGCTGCGTCATCTCAAAATAATAGGTGCTCAAATTCTGTCATTTTATTTTTTTGTGGGAAATTTCACAAAAAGTTTTCATCTGCAAATAACACATGCACCTTTGGAATGAGAATTGTTAACTGGGAAGATATATAAATGTAGTAATAACCCGTACACCCACACAGTTTTATAACATTTAGATGAATGCTTTCAAATCTATACTAAACTGAAATTAAAACTTTGGCAGCATTTTTCTCTACCTACAGTATATCAAAGCCCCTTTTAAAGCTTGAGACCTAAGACTTGGTGGACATAACAATGTTGCATGTTCATCTAAATCCTGAAGCTGTGAAGAAATTTTGATAAGAAGTTTTAAAATCAGATGGAAAAAACTGAAAATGTAATTTTGATTATATCATTGGCCACCCATAACTTATCTCCCTTTGAATATAGTACTCTGAAGTTTGGTACACTTATGCATGACATCAGTACCTGTATACCTGCCTAAGTTGGTATAATCTGTATATGTACATTAAAAAGTAGACAAAAATAACTGAAATTAAAAATTTGGTGAAATTAAGTGGAACGTTCATATAAATTCAACAAAATTCGGTGGAATCAAACTGGTAATTCCATGGGCATTCTGCTGGTGAAATTTTATATTCTACACAGCTCTACCCACCAAGTCTGCCTGTTTCTTACTAGAGTATCACTGCAGACCCGGCATGATCTCTGGCCCATTCATCCACCCCCTTCCCTTTCCCTAAGATTCCCTTTTACCTGCCTCATGCATTCTTGAACCCCATTATGTTTTTGGCCCCCTGCACCTCTGCTGGAAGACTATTCAAGGAATCCGCCACTCCTGCTGTGAAGAAGTACTTTTTTTTATTTTATTTATTGAGAAATCAGAATTACATCCTTTGCACTAAGAGCTCTTTTCCAAAGGATCCTCATCAGGATAAGGGCAGGGGTGCACATACCGTACATGAGTAGGTGAGACAGCAGCAGCAGCCAGAAGGCAATGTCAGTAAGCAACAGGAAATAGCAAACAGTAATCAATAAAAGGCATAGCATAATATAAATATAGTGTGGGTATAGAGTACAATGGGTTACTGTTCCCACAGTAGCATAGGTAATAGGTGCACTAGTCTACATAAGCATAAGCATGAATGATCAGAGGTGGTTGCTAAGCAACTGTGTCAGTATCCTAACAGATACATGTAGAATCAACTTGAGGAGTCAGTACAGCTGGTGGGAGCATGGGCTACATGCCAGGGGAGAGTGTCAGGTAGCAGACAGAACTAGAAGGAGAGGGAACTGCAGCAGGACACATTGGGGGTGAGAAGGGGAGGTTTCGAGTATGACAGTAGAGGGCACATCTGGGGGTGGCATTGGGAGCAGGGGAGGTACAAGGTAGGTAAGCTTGGTCAGGTGGAGGTAGCAAGTTTCATGGCTTAGTAGAGCAGTGGAAGGTTGATCCAGGGCATTGCCCAAGTGTACCGGGGGCTGGTGCCAGCTGGGTTAAGTGTGACAGTAGCAGCGTATTGGAGGGAAGATAGTATTCCAAAGCTTGGATTTAAAGGGATCAAGTTGAGAGAGGCTTGTGGTGGAGAGACGGAGCTCATTTAAACTTGTTAGGATACTGACACAGTTGCTCAGCAGCCACCTCTGATCATTCATGCTTATGCTTATGCTTATGTAGACTGGCGCACCTATTACTTGCACTGCTGTGGGAACTGTATCCCATTATAAGCCAGTAGATCTGAATTACATGCCAGTAAAGGGTTTAAGTACTTTCCTACATCTCTCCTGAATCTACCCCCCCTCAGCTTCTTATTGTGCCCCTTGTCCTGAGTACCTTTTTTTCTGAAAAATGCTTTCCTCCAATACCTTATTTACCCCCATGAAGCCTTTAAAGGTCTCTATCATATCCCCACTCTCTCTCTCCTCTCTTTCTGTGTGTACATATTTAGGTCCTTTAGCCTCTCCACATAGAGCTTCTGATACAGACCCCGTACCATTTTAGTTGCCCTCCTCTGGACTGCCTCAACTCTGTCTATGTCCTTCTGCATCTGGGGTCTAACTAGTGATATACAATAACACCTCGTTATAATGAAGCCAGCCTTCCCCAATGCTCGGTTATAGAGAACAGTCCTTTTGGCTCGCTACTGTAAACATGAACTCAATAGCTGTTTATCTGTTTCCTTTTTGCGCTTTAATTTCCTGAATCAGGTATTGGTGCTTTAAGTACCTGACTGGATCACAGTTTGTGGTGTTGCAGGACGCTATCATTAAACGTCACTCTGACAAATTAGACAGATGGTGACAGCTGAGAGACATGACTATGAAGCAGTCCCGATACTGTGTGCAAACTAAGCTATCTATTCTTGATCATTGAAAGCTGGTAAGAAGTGTGGCGAAGCTAGCAGCAGAAGCTGGGTACAGTAAATCCACCATCTGTACCTGGCAGAAGCAAGAGCAATGCTTGAGAGGGTTCATATTGGAGGCAGACAAGTCGGAAGAGCTTTAAAGAAAGAAAACTATGCCAGGCTGATGAAATTGAGATAGACCAGGCTATACAGCTCTGATTCTCACAGCAAAGGGCAAGTGGCATCCCAGTCTCCGGGAGCATAATGTGTGAAAAGCATTGCATTTTGCAAGAGAAATCTATGGTGAGACTTCTAAGTTTAAATTCTCCACTGATTAGTTGTGGAGGTTTCAATGTAGTCACAGCATTCGGCGGGGATGTGTCATGGGTGAGCAATGCTCCTGTGACAATGCTGCAGCCACTGGGTTTCTCCCATGACTAAAGCAAATTTTGGCAGATGGCTCCTATACACCAGATCAAGTTTTCAATTCCAATGAAACCAGCTTGTTTTGGTGTTGCCTGCCAGATGTGACCCTAGCCAGTAGATCTGAATGAAATGCCAGTAAAGGGTTTAATGTCTACAAGTACAGGGTCGCCTTTTTGTTCTGCTGCAATGCCACTGGCACACAGAAATATGGGCCACTGTGCATTGGTAAGTTTCAGAACCCAAGGTGCTTCCACCACGTAATCATGAAATCACTGCCCATCCATTACAGCAACAGCAGGAATGCATGGATGACATCCACAATTTTCCACACTTGGTTTTTTAAGTCTTTTGCGCCCTCAGTCTGTGCATATCTAAGGAGAAAGAACTGCATCTGAAAGCTGTCATTCTGCTGGATCAATGTACTGCACATCCCACAGAAGCAGAACTCCGCTAGGGGGATGAAAAGATAAGGGCACTTTTCTTGCCTAAAAATATAACTTCACGAATCCAGCCATTGGACGAGGGCATAATCACCAGCTTTAAGATGGACTACATGAAATGGCTGCTTGGTGATCTTGTGACAGTTAGTGCAGGAATACAGGTCACTGAATTCATAAAGAAACTGAATCTAAAAATAATGATTGACTTGGCAGGTGATGCATGGGAAAATGTCAGTAAGAATACAACTGCACACAGTTGATCTGCCACACTTTGTCCTGCCTTTGAGTTTGATCTGGCAGCAGATGAAGGCACTGACACTGATGACACCCCTGAAATAATTCAGATGGCTAATGAACTTCATTTGTTGGAAGCCACTGATTGTGAGACTGCGATCAATGAATGGCTGCTCACTGATGATTCTACGCAGACTACAGATGTGCTGTCTGATGCTGACATTTTGTCAACTGTTCTTAATGAAGGAAAGGCAGATGAGGAGGAGCAATGTGAAGTGGATGATGAAGAAGACTGTGAGGCACTACCTCCTCCACCGACTAACATCAATGCTATCCAGGGGCTAGAGATGGGGTTGACATGGCTATCAAGCCAAGATGTTGGCATGATTAGGATAATTCAGCTATGCCAGCTCGTATCATTTGCCAAAGATTTTGCCACAGAAAAAAAAAAACCAAGCAGATGAGAATGACAGATTTCTTTCAAAGTGAGCAAGACACGAGCTGAACAGCAACATTTACTGCACACTTTACTGTACTTCACCCTTTGAATAAACGTGTCACACTAACCACTAAGCAAAGTAAAACAAAATAAAAAAGCTGATCCACGTATTGATCCACATATAAAAGCACACAGTACCTTTAAACCCAAAGTACTAAGCACTATAACTGAAAATCGCACAATCGCGAGTAACATCAGCACCGCACATGCCTGAAATAGTGTCCCTCGCTGTAATGAATGGGGAGCTATAATGAACACATACTCTGAAACATAGAAACATAAACTTTGATGGCAGATAAGGACCGCTTGGCCCACCTAGTCTGCCCAATTCCCTACCTATTGCATAAGCTGCAGATCCTAGTTGACCAACAGCCTACTTCTTCCTAGCTCCAAACACGTTCGTTATAGTGAGGGGTTACTGTAACCACTTCCCTCATTTGCGCTGCTGATACCCATCATTATGCACCCCAGTATCCTACTACTAGCCCTCCCAAATGCCTTGTTCGCTGCCTGGACACCTTTAGGTCATCCAATATGATCACCCTTGGATCTCTTTCATGCTTGGTGGTCATCAATACCACTCCGCCTATTTTGTACTCTGCACTTGGGTTTCTCTGCCACAAGTGCATTACTTTGCACTTTTCACATTGAAACCCAGCTGCCATACCCTTGGCCATGCCTCACATTTTCTCAGGTCTCTGTTCATCCTTTCTAACCCCTGGAGTGTCCCCCCATTGCATATTTTGATGTCATCTCAAGAAGGCAGACCTTCTCATCCAGCTCCTATGCAATGTCACTAATAAAGATATTAAAGAGGAACAGTCCCAGCATTGATCCATAAGGCACCCCATGGATCACACTCCTTTCCTCTGAGTGATCTCTGTTTATCAGCACCCCCTGTCACCTATCCCTTAACCAATTTCATTTTTTTTTCATGGTACTGTATCCGCCACTTACAGCACCCGCACTTACCATGGGCAGTCATTTTTATTGGGCAGAATGCAAAATCCATTTGCCTTTTCAAGCAACCGCGGTGAAAAATCATATCTGTGATATGGATGTTGCCCACCTGCTATTTCATCCATTTTCTGTCTGCTCCCCCTGTCCATTTCCCCCATTTCCTCCAAATTTCATGCTAATTTAATACACTATGTGTATGTGTGACATACTGTATTAAAAAGATGTTAAGAAGAAAAAAGCCTTACCCCATGAGTCAGCAGTGTGTCATGCTGTGTTGTCGACAGGTTCGACTGGGGAGTGAGCATCTGCGGCTATGTACTCTAACGGTCTCTCACAGCAACTCAACAAATTTGGCTCTAGAAGGCAAAAATACTGTACCTGGAAGGAAAGAGTCTTGAGATTGAAAACTGATTCCCGAGCAATGAAACAAGGTACAAGTACAGGTCAGCTGCAGAATTAAACTAGTGTGGAGTCAGTGCATGAGTGACATTTTCACCGCAAATCCCCACAAAGCATGCATTTTTGATAAACCAGCTGCTTTCTATATTGGGCAGAATGACATGCCACGAACGCGCCCGCTTTAAGTGGCTTTAACTGTATTCCTTTCCCTGTCCTGGCCAGCACTTCTATTGTCCTAGGCTGTCCCCCTCGGTGCCATCCCCCAAGGATCAGGCCCCTTCCCTTATGCTCCCATGACTTACCCTTTGTGGCACGGTGCTGGGAAATGTCTCAACCAACCCAAAATGGATCCAGCCAGGGAGGTGCCTTCTTGGGGGTGGTGTTGCAGGGGGCAGTGTTATGCTGCAGAGCAAGAACTTTTTTCATTTTTCTGCTTGAGGTGAGGCATGCAACGATGCCTGCGGAGATAGCATGCATGCGCCTGCATGCGCTTCTCCTAGCATCTGTCCCATCTCCTCCCCTTACTGTAGCATTGGAGTACTACCCCTAGCAGGGGCCAGTAGAAAGCTGATCACTGGCGACCCCCCTCCTAGGAAAAGGAGAGTAGTCCATCGGATGCTCGATCCTTCTCCTCCCCTGCTGACTCTCAGTGGCCTGTGCTTCTTCTTGAACACAGGTCGCTGGCGTGGAGTGAGGTAAGGCATCTAGCGCATCGGCCCTCAGTGCCACTGGACTGGCATCCTTAACCAAATTCTTATCCAGTTTACCACCTCTGGACCCATTCCTAAGCCACCCATCTTGCTTACTAGCCTCCTGTGTGGAATTGTATTGAAAGCCTTACTGAAATCTAGGTAAACCACATCCACTGCTCCACCCTGATTTAATTCCTTGGTCACCCAGTCAAAAACGTTTATCATATTTTTTTTACATGGACTCCACCCAGTCAATCCATGCTGCATCAGGTCTGGTAACCTACTGGATTCAGGATTCTCCACAATCCTTTCCTTCAGCGGTGACTTCATTTATTTTCCCACCACCAAAGTCAGGCTGACAGGCCTATAATTGCCAGCCTCTCCCTTGCTGCCACTTTTGTAAAGTGGGAATACATCTGCCCTCCAGAACCAATCTTTTTCAATGAGCTGTTAGGGATGCGTAGATTACCACCAGGTTCTTTTCAGTATAAATTTGCTCAACGCAAGGACCTTCATAAAGGCCCTTGCATGGAACAAATGTTTTGTGAATGGGATTGCAGGGCTATGCAGGTCCCCACCCCCTCATTTGAATTGTGGTCCCCCTCACTACTTTGCCTGGGCGCAAACCCATTTTGCTGGGGAAAACTGGGCTTTGTGAATACCAGCTATTCACAAAGTTCAGTTTTCCCCATGCAAACTGGGTTTGCGTCTGGGCAAAGCTTTCTGAATCCTACCCCAGATGTTTGTTGTTTATATTACATTCAGTTTTACATTTTTTATTTATTTTGTATCTCTCACTAAGAGAAAAAATAAGATGGCAGAAAACACAGAACTCTACAAAAATACACCAGGCTCCCTGTGATACTATGTGACCCTGTCTACGAAAACAAGACACCTCCTGTAAAAACAAAAGTATTTTCATGTAGGACATCTAACTTTTTCCATAGGAAATAATAGGATAATGGAAAATAGAATAACTTTTAAATGGATTAATATTTTTTCACCAAACCTTCAAAAGGCACATCTGTGAGGAAAAGACTTTCCACTCTGAAAATTTCAGGCCACAAGTTAAAACCATTTCTGAGAAACAGGTGGACAAAGAAACAGCAACAAACATATAAATTTAAGAATTTATTAACTTTAGTAACTTTATAACCATTCAACGGATTCGCACAATATTTGCAAAGGTGAGAGACCTACCCCTAGATATTACACTTGCCAAACGTTCCAATCTGTTGAACATTTTCAAAGTTATTTAAGTTTAAATATCTGGCTTTAACATAGAAGCTTGCACTGAACTCTAACTATACTAGTGCTACCATGCCAGTATTTATATATATATATATATATATATATATATATATATGACAAAGAACCTCTGTGTGTAAACACTGAGGCAAGGGTTACCCCAAAGGGCATTTGGCTGGGAAGCCAAGTTTCAAGAAAATACAAAATCACACATGCCCACACAATGCAAAGCATCATGGGCTGCATATGCAAATCACCACAGAATTGTATATATATATATATATATATATATGGGGGAGAGAGAGAGAGATCTATAGCTATATACTGTATATACTTTGTAAAACACTGCATTAATGTAACATTTATGGTTCAGGCTAAAACAAAAAAAGTAGAGAAATTTGGTTTTAGGGTTTCAACTAAAACCCCACTACTCTAAAACAAATTGGGGTTACAGTCTTCCTAGGGTTGTCAGCCGTAAAGCTCACCCCATTAGGTGTGTATGCTTCTGGAGTGCATAGATGGGGTGCTCTTTAGGGTTGACAACCGAAAGAAGACTGCACCTCTACTTGTAGGCATGGGAGTGAGGGTTTGGGGTTGGAAACCCTAAACCAGAAATTTCTCTTCACTTTGCCTGTACCTAAATGTTGCGATGTCTGATATTTAAAGAATGTCCTACTTTTTCAGATAGTATAATTGCATCCTTATTTGCCTGTGGAAGTAAAGGGCCCTCTGGGCTCTGCCCTCACATCCCTCCTTAGATGTATATATGTATGTTGCTGTAGAAGCACAGGGCCCTCTAAAGCACAAAAGGAGCTGCAGATAGCTGATAGAATTAAGAAGGTTGGAGAAGGATTTCTTTCATTTTAAACGTGAGAAAATGGACAAGAAGGGCAGGATTGTTGGGCTTAAGAAAGGAGAGGAGTGGGTAGAGGATAATGGGGGAAAGCAGAGATACTAAATGAATACTTCTGTTCCATCTTCACCAGGGAGAAAGACATACCAGTGCCTTCAGGAGGGAGAAGTAGAGCTGGGGGAGGGGAACACAAATGTAGTTATAGAGGAGGATAGATTGAGGGAGGGGCTGCTAGTATTGAAGGTGAACAAATCACCAGGCCTGAATAGAGTGCATCCAAGGGTACCAAGGAAACTGTCTGAGGAAGTGGTATGGCCACTGGCAGGCCTATTTAATAGTTCACTAGGGTCAGGCGTGGTACCACAGGACTGGAAAACAGCTCATGTGGTGCCTCTCCACAAAAGTCCCAAGGATGATCCAGGGAATTACAGACCAGTAAGTCTGACCTCAATTGTGTTCAAGCTCCGGGAGACCGTACTTAAGGAAAGGTTAGTAGAATACCTAGAAGAGTATGGTCTCCAGGATGCAAGATACCACAGGTTCATGGGGAAGGGGAAGATCATGTCAAATGAATTTAATTGACTACTTTGACTGGGTTACTATGACAGGTGACAGGTGGCAAGTGGTAGACATCCTCTGTCTGAATTTCAGCAAAGCCTTGACTCTGTGCCCCACAAAAGATTAATCAGGAAATTGGTGGAGCACGGGGTTGGGGATAAGATGTCCAAATGGGTGGAAAACTGGTTGAGAGCCACACCCCAGGGGGTGGTTCTGGGAAGAGAGTTATCTGGCACCAGACAGGTCACCTATAGGGTTCTGAAGGGCTCAGTGCTGGGGCTGGTGTTGTTCAATGTCTTCCTCAGTGACACTGGGGATGGCATTAAGGGGAAAATGTGTGTATTTGTGGATGAAATTAAGTTCTGCAGGAGACTAGAAACAGCTACAGGGATGCAGAACCTACAGGATGATCTGGAAAAGCTGGAAAGGTTATCCAGGATCTGGCAGCTTGGCTTCAATGCAAGAAATGCAAAGTTATGCACATTAGAGCCAAGAATCCCAGGACAGAGTACTACCTGGGTTGAGTTCAGGTATCTGCATCAGAGGAAGAGAAGGGGCTGGGAGAGATAATCACTAGTGATCTGAATCACTCCATGCAGTGCAAGAAAGCAGCAGCAAGGGCAAACAAGATGCTGGGATGCATATCTAGGGGGCTCAGTAGTAGGAGAGAGGTGCTTATTCTACCCTGGTACAGGTCACTGATGAGGCAACATTTAGAGTACAGAGTTCAGTACAGGTGCCCACATCTCAAAAAGGACATTAACCTGCTGGAGAAGGTTCAGAGTAAGGCTACAAAGATGATAGGGGGTCAGCAAGGTAAGGCAGATGAGGAGAGGGTGAAGGCACTGAACATGTACTCCCTGGAGGAAAGGAGAGAGAGAGGGGACATGATTGGGACCTTCAAGTACTTGAAAGGAATAAATTATGTGGATAAGGAGGGTCTATTTAATCTGAATGGCAACCATAACACGAGGGGACATAGTCTTAAGGTGGAGGGGGGAGATTTAAGAGGGAGCTCAGGAAGCACTTCTTCACAGAGAAGACAATGGACACTTGGAATGTGCTGCCAGAAGAGGTGATTTCATTGAAGACAGTGAGCAGCTTCAAGAGAGGCTGGCATAGGCATAGGGAGAAGGTAAGGATCATACTGTATGTAAGGAGGATGGGAGGGGTAGGCAGAGGGGCAGGGAAAGTAACTCAGGATGTGGACCCTGCAATATGAGCAGACTAGATAGACCAAATGGCATTCTTCAGCTGGCTTCTTTGTATGTTTGTATGTATGAAAACAGCAACCAAATTGTCAGCATTGCTTTTTATTTTAGCCCACCTCATGTACATGGCACTGAAAATGTTCAAATCCCAGCCAAAGAAAGGTTATTTTTACATGACCTTTTCATATGAATGAAAGATTTCATATGAAGTTTTCATTCATAGAAAACTTTTCAGATTCAATTTTCATCCCCATATGATCTTTTCCTACAGCTATTTTGAAGTGCTTACTGAGCGTGCTCAGGACCAACATTTTCAGAATTTAATAATTTTGGAATGGATTAATATTTTTTCACCAAACTAGTGAAAGGTACATCTGTGGGCCAGCCCCTTTCTAATCTGAAAATTTCAGACCTGAATTCCAAACCACATGGGCATAAGGCAGTCTGCACCGGGGAATCTGCACATCCGACGGGAACAAAACTTGGAACTTCAAGAGATCTACCTCCACAAGATCACACATGCAAAATTTCATGCAAATCTATTGAACAGTTATGAAGATATTATAAACATTTTCATAGGAATGAAAATGTTTGTATGAAATTTTCATATGAACAAAAATTTTCATATGGAATTTCCATAAGAACGAAAATTGTCAAATGTAATATTCATTGAAATTAAAATTTTTTTATTCAAAGGGAGACATGAAAAAGGCTTTAAATGTAAGAAAACAACCTTTTTAGGGTAAATTTTCTGATGGCTAAGTGCAGAATCCACTTAACAGAACCCCAATGACCAAATGTAATATGTTGATTTGTCTGCAGGATGTCATTTTTGTGGGGTTTTAATTATTTTTTTTTTTTACAAGAAAACGGAAAACAAGATGGTGATAAATGAAAAAAGGATTTTCCCCTCATGAAAAAGGATTGGCCCCATACAAAAAAATGATTATTTTTTTTATTTTATCATTTCATACAGCTACTGTATTTTGAAGTGCTTACTGAACATGCTCGGAAACTAACATTTTAAAATTGCAGAACTTTGGACTGGATTAATATTTTTTCACCAAACAGCAAAAGGCACATCTATGGGCTAGTCCCCTTCTGCTCTGAAAATTTCAGACCAGAATGCCAAACCGTCTGACTGTTACAGGTGTCAGACAAAGTGCACAACATAATAGGTGTTTGCACAAGGATAGGGTGCTATGGATAAATATTAAACATATAAAAACACAAAATCCAGCACTCACCAAAAGATGTCTTTTGAGAAAGGAATGTTGTCCGAAATGTGTCAAGGCATGTTTTTACTTGTCACCTGACATAGCATTCTGGCACTTGTATGATATATGTCCTTGTGAGTAGTGCTTTTTCATACTTGTAGGTGAATGCTGGATTTTGTGTTTTTGTTATATTTAGTTTTTGTTGACTGGGTAAGTGCACTAGACAAATTCTGGCTATTGTCAGGCATGACCCGGGGGTGGAGGATACAGAAGAATGCCAACTGACCTTGAAGCAGAATAAGCTGTTGGTGGTATTTTTAGTGAATGGAGGAAAATTTGGCCAGGGCACCAGGGAAATTCCCTTACTCTTTTTCAAGATGTGCCATGAGATCTTTAACATCCACCTGAACTACCACCAGGACAGGTAGATGGGACCTCAGTTTACTGTACTTGTCAGAAAAAAAACAGCAAAAAAACTGAAAAATTCACTTTTTTAACTATCTGTATTTTGGAATCTGCCCATCTGACCAGAACAAAACTTGGCACATCCAGAGACCTACCCCACAAGACTGCGCATGCAAAAGTTCATGCATATCCGTTGAACAATTGCAAAGTTATTAAAGTACAAAAATTGGCATTTAACATTAAAGAGCTATTGAGCCATAACAGGCAGACAGGAAAATAATATACATTTTTAGTAGTAGTGAATTGTAACTTTTTATTTCTGAAGTATTTTTCTTTTTCCTTTTGTTGTTTTGAAAGACTTCTATGTGATAGTATTGTGCTGGATGTGTGGAACAGCTCTTAGACTGGCAGCTGACATTTAACTCTGTTGCCCCACACTAGAAACATAGAAACATAGAATTTGACGGCAGATAAGGACCGCTTGGCCCACCTAGTCTGCCCATTTTCCTACCTAACAGATAAGCTGCAGATCCTAGTTAACCAACAGCTTACTTCCTCCTACCCCCCACTAGGACTGCCTTATGTCTGTCCCATGCATTCTTGAATTCCCCCACTGTTCTTGACTCCACGACCTCCTCAAGGAGGCTGTTCCATGCATCCACAACCCTCTCTGTGAAAAATTACTTCCTCACATTACCTCTGAGCCGTCCCCCCTCTGTCTTCAAATTGTGCCCCCTTGTTCTTAGAAACATAGACTTTGACAGCAGATAAGGACCACTTGGCCCACCCAGTATGCCCATTTCCCTACCTACTGGATAAGCTGCAGATCCTAGTTAACCAACAGCCTACTTCCTGCCACCCCCCACTACAATTGCCTTGTGTCTGTCCCATGCATGTTTGAATTCCACCACTGTTTTAGCCCCAACAACCTCCCCAGGAAGGCAGTTCCACGCATCCACCACTCTCTCCGTGAAAAAAGATTTCCTCACATTTCCCCTGAGCCGTCCCCCCTCTATCTTTAAATTGTGTCCCCTTGTTCTTACACATCTCTTTTTCTGAAAGATGCTGCCCTCCTGATCTTTGTTGATTCCCTTGAGGTACTTGAACATTTCTATCATGTCCCTCCTGTCCCTCCTTTCATCAAGGGTATATATATTAAACTCTCTCAGTCTCTCTTCATATGATTTCTGATGCAGACCCTGCACCATTTTAGTTGCCCTCCTCTGGACTGCTTCCATCCTATCTATGTCCTTGCAGAGATGAGGTCTCCAAAACTTCACACAGTACTCCAGATGGGGTCTCACCAACTGTCTGTACAGAGGGATAACCACTTCCCTTTTTCTACTTGTGATGCCCCTTCCTATGCTTCTCAGTATCCCTCTGGTTCTCCTTACTGACTTCTTACATTGCTTACCACCTTTAGATCATCTGATATGACTACCCCCAAGTCCCGTTCCATTTTTGTTGTTGTTAGTACCTCCCCTGCTATTGTGTACTCTTCTCCTGGGTTTTTGTTTCCCAGGTGCATTACTTTGCACTTCTTGGCATTGAATCTAAGTTGCCATATGTCTGACCATTCCTCCAACCTTGCCAAGTCCCTTCTCATTCTTTCTACCCTCCTTGTGTATCAACTCTGTTACAGATCTTTGTGTCATCTGCAAAGAGGCATACCTTTCCCTCCAGACCCTCTGCAATGTCACCTATAAAGATGTTAAAGAGGACTGGACCCAGTACTGAGCCCTGAGGTACTCCACTAGTGACCCCCCTTTCTTCGGAATGTGTTCCACTCACTATTACCTTTTGTGTCCTGTTGTGCAGCCAGTTTGCAACCCAGGCTACCACCCTGGGACCCACTCCCAGGCTGGCTAACTTGATTATTAATCTTTTGTGTGGGACTGCGTCAAATGCCTTGCCAAAGTCTAGGTAGGCCATATCCACAGCCCCTCCCTGGTCTATTACTTTGATCACCCAGTCAAATAAATCTATTAGATTCATCTGACATGACCTTCCTGCTGTAAATCCATGCTGCTTTGGGTCCTGTGCCCTGCTGGCCTCTAGGTACTCAACAATTCTTTCTTTCAGAAGTGATTCCCTCATTTTCCCTATCACTGAGGTCAAACTTACAGGTCTGTAGTTTCCTGCTTCTGCCTTGCTCCCACTTTTGTGAAGGGGAATCACATCTGCCCTCCTCCAGTCCTCAGGTACCACCCCATCCTCCCATGATTTGTTAAAAAGTGTGGTCAGTGGTGTCACTAGGTCCTCCCTTAGTTCTTTTAGGATTCTGGGGTGAATCCCATCAGGCCCCATTGCTTTGTCCACCTTGAGTTTTAGGAGTTCTTTCAGGACTCTTTCTTCTGTAAATGGACTGGTGTCAACCCCCCTACCCAGAGTGCTTCTACTGTCTGGTTTAGGTAACTCCTCTTCATCTTCTTTTGTGAATACTGAACAAAAGTATTCATTCAGTATCTCTGCCTTTTCACTGTCTCCCTCTGCCCACCTTCCCTCTCCCTTATTAATCTTCACTATTCCTCCCTTAACCTTTCTATGCTCCCTAACTACATATTCATCATTATGATCTCACTGACATTGACATCACAGGTGAATGACCTTGCAGTCACTCACTTGTTGTTCCTAAGTAGCAGTGATGTAATAGTCAGTGACATCACAATCCTGATTATGTAGTGTGGAGCAGTAGTGCAAGATATGTCAGCTGCCAGGCTAACAGCTGTTCCACACATCCCACCTATTAACATCAGATAAACAATCTTCTAATTAAATAAAGGGAAAAGAAAAGTACCTCAGATATAAAAGGCAATGGTTGGCTGTTTTTAAAATCTAATATTAGTTTTAGGCAGTACACTAGCTTTTTAAACTGCCTATTCAACCCTAAATAAAGTGGCACTACCACACCACTATAATATGTATTGACCTGATTTGAGTAATTTAGTGTGAAACCCTTGACTCCTAGGAATGAGCTATTGCTTGACAATTGATATAGTGTCTGAATCCAGCTTTGTGACCTATTGCCCAGTACTATTGACCAGTTTTGAGAACTATTGCCCAGTTGTTCTTGCCAAACTGGTTAATAGTTTAAAAACTTTCAGTGTCATGTGACTGGCTCTGGACCAATCACAGATCCAAATTTTTTCAAGGTAATATAGATATAGATATAGATATAGATATAGATATAGATATAGCCACGTATGGTGGAAATGAGTAAAACATAGACAGTTAGAAACATACAGACAATGAAGACATAATTTCACCATTGTCCCATCCAGCCTGCCTGTAATACACTGTTACCCCAAGACCTGTTGTCTGTATGCTTTTTGTCTACACTACATGTCCCATGTTCTCTGCCTTTCTGCTACCCCCTGAGTAACTACTAAGCACTTCATCCCAGCTGTGCTTGAAACAATTGGCACCCACCACCCTGACCAACAGACTGTTTCATGACTCAGCCTGTCTCTGTAAAATAAAACATCTTCACATCCCTCCTAAATGCCAAACACCAAAAAGTTCCACTAATGTCCCCGTGTTCTAGATTCACTATTCCTATTACATAGTTTGTGGTTATGTACCTTATTCATTCCTTTCAGGAAGCCGAAGGTCTCAATTATAGTCACTTCTCTCTTGTCTGGACTCCAATGAGCACATGTTCAGTACCCTAAGCAAATTCTCCTAGGATCTACTCTGCTTGCCCCGATTCATTTTGGGTACCATTATCTGCACTGTCTCTAACCTGTTTTTGTCATTCCACAGTTGAAGACTCTAGAACCGAGCACAGTACTCCAGGTGTGGCTTCAGCAATTGCAATACTTCTTTCCTCCACCTGTTATCAAAACACCACAAATACACCACAAAATCCTGAATTCCTTACTGTAATCTTTGTTACATTGGCTAGATTGCTTAAGGGTGTCACTTATGATGACTCCTAGGTCCCTTTAATCAGAAGTAGTGTTCAGCTGAACTCCTCCCATCCAATACTCCATTCTGGGTACTTGTTCCCTATGAGCATCACCTTGCCATATTTGGCATTACACTTTAATAGCAAGATCTTACCCCCCCCTCCCCTTCAGCCTTTACAGGTCCTTCTAGAAAAACTTTACCCACTCCTTGCTTTCTATCCTACCACAGAGTGCAGTGTTATCTGTATAGAGACATATCTTGCCCTTAATTCCTTCTTCTACATCACTGATCAAGCTATTGAAAATGTCTGGATTCTGCACTGATCCCTGTGGCACCCCACTAGTAAATGCTCTCTCCACATAATTGACTTGGTTTACACTTCCCTCTACTGTCTTCCCTCCATCCAACTTCCCACCCATCTAACTATGCCTTTCACTGCACCGAGATCCTTTAGCTTCTTCAGCAACAGGGTTGACCTTAACCTTTTTTGCACTAACATACGAACATACAAAACTGCCAGCAGGTATAAGCCATACTGTCTATCAAGTCTGCCCATGTGTGTAGCTAGTCATCCCCTTACACAGCAGCTACCCCTCCCTTCCCAACCTGCATAATGCTGACCCTCCCCCTCACTTTATCCCACCCCCTTTTAAAAGTGTCCACTGACTTACAGGAAACCACCTCTTCAAGCAGTGTGTTCCACCATTCCGTGAAAAAGTGCCTCCTCATTTCTCTCCTGAATCTTCCTCCCTCCAATCTCAGACCATGCCCCCTAGTGTCCCTTCCTTCCTTTAACTTAAAAGTCCCCTCTGTACCAGTCTTGTTAGTACCCTTCATAGATTTAAAGGTCTCTATCATATCCCCCCATCCTGCCTCTCCTCCCGGGTATACATGTTCAGTTCCCTCAGCCTTTCCTTATAGGGTTTATTTTCCAATCCCAGGATCATCATTGTTGCTCTGCACTGAACCCCCTCCAGTAATTTAACATCCTTCCCCAAGTATGGGCACCAGTACTGTATGCGGTACTCCAGGTGTGGCCTCACCAACAATCTGTACAGTGGCAGGATTATCTCCCCTCTCCTGGAGGACATACCTCTAGCAATACACCCCAGCATCTTATTAGCTTTAGCGTCCGCTTTCCTGCACTGTGTGGAGTGGTTCATTTGCCCTGTTATTACCCCAAGATCTTTCTCCTCCTCCGTAGTGCCTATCTGAACCTCTCCCAACTGGTAACACCTCCTCAGGTTCCTTGCTTCCAGGTGCATGACTAACCAGCACTAACTAGCAGTGCAAGTTGTTTTAAATTTGCTCTAGTCCACAAATGGTTTTACTTGACCATAGTTACAATAGAGAATTTTGTGCACCTGCTGTATACAATAAAACAATTCAAACCAAGAAATATTCTAAGATTGTGCATTTATCCTGCTGCTACATTGCTTCCCACCTCAGCATAAAAAAGATTTATCATGTAATGATACACAGTCTGCCCCACATTGTTTTTTACCATGGCCCCCTCTCATCCTCTTTCTGCTCCCCATCACCCAAACCAGACAATTTCACAACAGTAGATATTCTATCAAGAAGATATGGCCCTGCAAACAAATTTGATGCCATCATCATGCACCTCACCACATTCCTTTTTTTTTTGTTGTTATTAATTATTTAGCCAGGAGTGGCACACTAAACTGAAAGCTTGTTTATAGGTGCGACCTGGGAGCACAGGGAAGTTAAGTGATTTGCTTAGGGTCACACAGTATGTAAGAGGGGGCCTGTAGGATTCAAACCCAGGTCTCCAGATTTGCAGCTCAGAGCGTTAACCCACTGTGCCATACCGCCTCCCCAGTTCTAGCATTCTAACATTCTAGCACCCCCACCCACCAACCAGACAATCAGCAATCAGGCAGAGAAAGACACACTTAGCCTGTGAACTGTGAACATCAAGAAACTTGCATTTTCCAAAGTCTTCAAGCTGCATCAAGTGAAACAGGGGCATATTTAGGAATACCTCTCATCCGCCCAACATTAAAATTCATAGCACTAGCATTCAAAATTCAGAACAAATTGCCAGAATGCATAGCAGTTTCTTTTTATAAAGAATTATATGTCTACAAATAATGGGCCCCATGTATTTAGTGTTATATAATGTTTCTATCAAGTTAGTTTAAATATTTAATAGTTTGTGTGTCCAGAAATAGCTCTAACATTATTAAGAAGTTCAGCAAACCTTTGCAGAGCAAGGGTAAATTTCAGTGTAAAAGTAATAGAGCTATGCCAAATTCATAGCAGTTGAGAAGTGTGGATCTAGGATTTTTTTTTTGGGGGGGGAAGGAGACAATCCTAGGGGGCTTGGAGAATACAAAATGTTAAAGTATTTGAATTTATATATACCAGGCACAAGACTGTTGATTCCAATATGCTCTGCTTCAGTGATAAAAGTATTTATTGTGAATATGTCCTTTTCATCACCAAATTAAAAAAAACAGTCCCAATGTATGATGCTCTGCCTCCACTATTTAGGAGGATCTATGCACCCCAGGATCTTTCAAATTATCTATTTTAGTAAGATATACTTTGTACCAACCATGCACTAAAACACCACTTTCAGGATGAAATTACATACTAGGTGGAATAAGGGTGGTAGTAGTGCATAGGTGGCATTGACTAGTGTGATGTCAGAAACTATATTGCCCGAAACCTTTGATTCCATGTAGAAAAAATATTTTTTATTGGTGAAAAACAGTGACCATGGTAGTACCTCAGGTGGGCGACATTAGGAGTGTTACCGCAGTCACTATTTTTAACCAAATAAAATACTTTTCTACAGCAGATCAAAGGTTTTTGTTATTACAGTTTCTAGCATCAGAAGCCTGGCTCTTTTACAGTTCTGTAACTGATTTTCTTCACTTGTGGCTCATCACTGCACCTGCTGGTAGCCGCTATTTGCAGTTTGGCGTTTCTATTAGTGTGACGTAATGGGAAACGTTGGGGACACCTACACTTGCTAGTAACAGCAGCTAAAAACCTACAGTATGGATTGTCATTTCATGGTCACTCTCTCATCAACCTGCAGCGGTGGCCAGGGAAAGTAAAGAACTGGGAGACTGGGAAGAGTAGAGTAGCCATGGCAAAGCTAGGATACACCCTACCACATGAAGGGCAGACCCTGTATATGTCTTATGTAATTTGTGCTGTTAAAGAGCTGTTAATCATGCCATGCTGTCTGGAGCAGTAAGGGAGATTAGCATGAGAACCAGAGTCTGTTAAAGTAATTTTAACTTCAGTCACAGTCATACTTGACATGCACTAGTGAAGATGTGCAAATAGAGGGTTAGTACTACTTGCCCTGATCAGTTTGCACTATGCTCTTGACTAGTAAAACATTGTTTTTTTTTAACAAGTAAGCTTTATTTCATTTTTTAAAAACAGAACAACAAAAACATACAAACATCTAAAAGTCAAAATAGGCCTTGCTGAGTGATTCTAGTTCCTCATCAGCATTCAGATGAGGGCCAGGTGAAAACAGCAATCAAACAATTTCAGTCTTACAAGTAACAGAAAAATAACTGTTATAATATCAGTGTTGCTTGCATAACCCTGTCATATTTACTCTGGTAGTAGCAGTAGGGTGTGTAACATCTCCCACTGCTCTTCTTAAGACCTCAGCCCATGCTGCCAACTGTCTTTAATTTATTCTCAGACCTCAGTCACATCCTCCCACATAACTTCTTCAACCCAATTCCAAATTGCCCTGAGGCCACCTCAGCTACCATGGTCCTCCCACCCTTCTGGCTAAGAATAGTCTCGTACAGTGAGGCAAAGCGCTACCTCACCAAAGAGTTGATGAACGTGTGCTATAGTAGTGACACTATTGACCTCAAAATTCTCAGACTATCTCTGGATGTGACCATGCCACATCTCACCAAAACACTAATCTGGTCACTACGCCTCAGGCAGTTTCCCACTCTATGGAAAAGTGGCATCATTACCCCCATCCTCAAGAGCGGTGACCCCACTTCCACCAGTAATTACTGACCCATCTCGATCCCCCCCATCAAAGGCACTTGAAAAAATAGTCTCAGACCAGCTTACTGACTACTTGACCAAACACTCACTGCTCTGCCAAGAACAACATGGGTTCGGAAGGGGGCACAGCACCACAACAGCCCTCCTGGAATTTACCTCATATGTCCATGAGGCCCTCGACCAGGGGTCCTTAGCTGGAGCCATCTATGCTTACTTGACTAAAGCCTTCGATACTGTCAGTCACGCACTTCTTCTGCACTCCCTTCCATCCCAACATTTCTTCCATGAAGCAACCTTCTGGTTCAAAGACTATCTCACTGGCAGGACACAACAGGTCAAAATTAACACTACCCTTTCCTCCAAAAGGTCAAGTCCAAATAGGTGTCCCACAAGGGTCCATACTTGGCCCATCACTCTTCAATCTTTACCTAAATTCCCTCCCTCAATCATGCAATGGAAATTCCTGCTCTATGCAGATGATGCGTAGTGCTATGGAAACACCCCCACCCTAACTCCCTCCAATCTGCCCTACAAGGCTTTTTCAGGGAAATAGAAACCTGGTTATTTGAGCATCACCTAGTACTCAACTACAACAAGACAAAATCAATGATCTTTGCCCACTGCCAAAGCCCACTCAGTAGTGTCCCGCTTCTCATCACTAACTCCCAGAGTCTCAGTCTTGAACAGGCCAATAGCTTCAAATACCTTGGTGTCACCCTGGACACCTCCCTCACCTACCACGCACACATCCAACACCTTTCCTCTGCTATAAATACAGATTAGGGATCCTATACAGACATAATCATTGTCTACCACCTCAGGCCCTACATCTCGCTGTAACTTCTTATGTCCTATCTCTGGTGGACTACGGCATTGTGATTTATGGATCTGCAGACCAAACGGCCATATGCAGTATCAACATAGCACTCAAGAAAGCCTGCAGACTGGTTACTGGATGCAACAGAGACACCCACATGTGCAAGCTTTACAAACTCGCAGACTGGCTCACCTTCGAAGAGAGGCTTAAGTATCACACCTCCCTCCAAGCCAAAAAATACTCCTCAGTCTAGCAGCCAAAGGCCTCCTCCCCCTCATCCAGACTGTCCCACACAGAAGGGCCCCTAGATACCCAACTAACACTTCTCTCCTGGTACCCCACTACAGGATCTCCCTAGGACAAAGGTCTTTCTGATACTGGTCTCCCCTCTGGCTAAACAACCTACTAGCCTCTATCTCCCTGGCCCCTAGTCTTGGTCAACTTAAAACTGGTCTTAAAAAACTCCTTCTTGAATCAGCTACCTGTGATTGCAACTGTTGCAGTCTAAAATCCACAATGGTAGGGTTAAATGCCTAACCTTAATCCATGACTGCATCCTCAAGTCCCACAATTACACTGCATATAAACTCTGACTCAAGATACATTTAGGACCCTCCAAAACTGTAATTTACCTTGTATCACAGCTTAGACCAAAGGACTACTTAGGATACTTGATGCAGTGTTTATACACTGTACTATGTGACCTATGTATAAACACTAGCAAATGTTGTGTTTGTTCTTTTTGTACTGACATGGAGCCTTTGCAAAGGAGTCTATGACTGTAAGGATTGTAATTCCGATTCTCTTCAATAAATAAATAAATAACATTTATTTATTTATTTAGTTATGTATTTCATTATTCAGAAAACATCTTTGAGCGAAAGCTCTTTTGTTAAGGTTCCACATCAACTACACGGCATATACAGTACAGCAGAAGGGTAATTGCCCCCCCTGCAGTTCACACTTCATGGGAAGGAGTGTACACAATAAGAACAACTCAGGGAACATTCAAACAAACAGTACAATGGTAAAGCAAACAGAGAGACCTAATGAGGAATATAAGTACAGAATAACAAGTAACCAGCTACTGAAGCTACAGGCAAAAACCTTAAACGGAGTATGACTATGAGCTTATGGGGGGACACAGAGACAAGGACTTCAGCAGCCCATAGTACAGGCTTTGTCCTGGTAACGGGGATGGGGACTGAAAAAAGCCAACTTGGGGGGTGGCTATGGGGGGTGGGTGGGAGTCAGCTAGTATCAAGCATGTCCTCCAGTAGGACAGTAAGTGCTAAATCAGAGCAGAGTGCATGCCTGTAGAGGAGAGATCCATGCCAGGTCCACCTAATTGCAGGGGCAGTTAGTGTGGAGTGCAGCTGAGGAAACTCTGCCCATTGCTAATGCCAGCTAGGACAGATATGATGTGGGGCAGCTAAGGGAGGGGGCCGGGGTATCAACACTTACACATATTAGGAGATGGGTAGAGAGGGACTGGTAGTTCACCATCTGTTTGCAACAACAGGCCCTGGATGCATGAAGGTGCCATTTCAACTTAAATGTGGGGAGGCTGTCAGTAAATAATAGGGAAAGGGAAGGAAGGGAAAGGGAACATTGTTTAACCAGGAGTAACACACTAAGCTGAAGCTTGTTTTCAGATGTGGCCTAGGAGCAAAAGAAAGTTAAGTGACTTGCTTAGCATCACACAGTATGCACCTAGGCAGCTGTATGATTCAAACCCAGGTCACCAGATCTGCAGCTCAGAACCTTAACCCACTGCGCTATACTGCCTCCTAATAGGTGAGCAGGGATCTTGTTTAGTCACAAGGGAGCCCTGTAAGCAAAGGACCACTGTCCAAGAGATGTTTTCCTAAATGGGACAGCCAATGAGCCCCGAGTCTGACCCCTGATCTGGTATCCTGAAGAACAGTTATGGAGCAATTCGCTGAGACAGGGAGGAGCTTTGCTGATTAGTGATTTCTTGCCTTACAGGCATGTCTGGAAGTTAATCCTATGGAGAGCGGTATACTGTGATGTGCGCAACTGCGATTGAGCAACCCCGCGAAAGGGCAACTCAGTCATGGCACATGGCACAGTGGCAACCGGGCAGCTACAACAACAGGATGATTTGGGTTGTCAGCCATAGCAACAGAGAGTTGCTACAGATATGCACGCGGGGGGGGGTGGGAGTAGTGGGTGAGTTGGTCAGCTCCAAGAGTCAGCCTATAGGCCTTATTGAGGGCTGAGACCACATGTTTGAGTGCTGTGTCCAAGGCTGCTCTGCACACTACAAGGCCATAGTCTATAACTGACAGGATGGAGGAGGAAACAGAGTTATAGGACAGCAGGTGTGAGATAATGCCTATGCCTATAGAGGACTCCCAGCTTAGTATGAACCACCTTTATGACCAGGTCAATATGCTGCACAAAGGAGAGGGTGTCATCAATGATGACCCCAAGGTACTTGAATGATTGAACCTGCTCTAGCGTGTCATCCATTTTATTGGTGATGGTCAAGGCCAGGATGCATTTCTTTAGCTGACAACTGGAAAACAGCATTGTCTTCATCTTTTTATAATTAAGTAACAGTTTATGGGTGCTGAACCAGTCCTCCAGGTGATGGAAGGTGCACTGTATCTCATCCTGCAGAAGATGTAACCGGGCGCTTCTACTAAGGATAACCACATTATCGGAGTAAAAGATGACTTTGCTATTGCAGGCTTCAGGGAGATGGTTAATAACACACTGAAAAGGAGAGGCCCCAATATGGACCCTTGTGGGACCCTGAGCTTAATTTCCCTAGAGGAAGAAATTGCTGTCCCAATTTTTACACTCTGGACTCTGCTGGATAGATAGTCCTTAAACCAGAGGACAGATTTGGGGGCAAGACCCATATCAAGAAGCTGATCCAGCAAGATGGGGTGGTTGACAGTGTTAAAGGCTTTAGTGAGAGCTATGAAAATAGATCCCACTAAATTACCACCATCCAAGGCCTAGTCGATGAAGTTTGTGAATTCGACTAGGTCTGTCACAGTGTTGTGGCACATACAGAAACCATGCTGCTGTGGGCACTGGAAGCCATACTTGAAGAGGTACTCAGATAGCTGGTCAGCCACAATTATCTCAAGTGCCTTATAGAGGGAGGAGAGGATTGACATCGGTCTGTAGTTGGATGTGATAGATCGGTCCCCACTTTTTAGCACAGGATTGACAACTGCCAACTTCCAAACAGCTAGGAACTTTGCAAGAGTGAGTGATTTATTAAAGAGCTTAGTTATAGAAATGATGAGCTCATCCAGTGTAACTGCCACCTTCTTCATATCGATGATGTCACTACCAAGACTAGTTTTTCTGAGCACTTTATATAGGTTCTGGCTTCCTTGGTCATGACAAGCTTAAAATAGAAGTTTGGGTGGGAGGGACTGGCACTAGGTCTTGACTGGGGAAGTCCCAGAGAGTTAAGATAGTCAGGAGGGAGTATGGAGCTGAGGTCATAAAATGCCAGGTTAAAGGATTGAGCAATTGAGAGAGGATCAAGGGTAGGGGAGCCATTGTAAGCATAGTTGGGTGCATTCAGTCCTCCTTGCCAAACAGGTCCTTAATATTATGCCAGAAGCGTTTCCCATTGCCTCAGCTATTCTCAAGTTGTTCTTTATAGAATTTCGCTTTGGCTAATCTTGTTAGTTTGGTGCATTTGTTCCTAGCAGTCCGGTACTTTTGAAGGTCTGCAGGGTTACCAGAGTTTCTGGCCAAACTCCATAGATTGTCATGCTCCCTGATTCAGTTCAGAAGGTCATGGGTGATCCAACCATTTTTGGCAGCTCTGATCTTTCTTTTCCTCAGAGGGGAAAAAATATTGGAAATATCATTAGATGTATTAGAGAAAAATTGCAGTGCCTGATCAACGTCAGAGAAGCTATCAAGGGGGGAGCTGTCAACACTGGCCAAGGCAGTTTTAAAGACTCATGTGGCATCTCATTTGGGGACCCAACTAAGTATTTTCCTTATTAACCCAAGTGCAGGTAACAGGCGAGTGATTGCTGAGGCAATCAGGTAGCGCAGAGACATTTTTTACCCTATAGAGGCAGTTGGTAAGTATCCAATCTGTCACAGAGCCTCTGCCAGTGCCACAATTGAGTCTGGTAAGCTTAGTGACCATCTGCATGAAATGCAGATCAGCCACCTGGTCCTTATAGGGGGCAGTTTCATTACAGGTCTAGTTTAGGTTTAAGTCCCCTTTTATTTATTTTATTTATTTATTCAATTTTGGTGACCAGGTAGGCCCACTGGGCTCCAAAGGTCAGTTTTTCAGGGGCACCCGGGAGTTACAAGGACAATAGGATATACATCAGTACTACAGGGAGTAGGTCATTACATGTGCAGGTCATCTCGTAGCAATAACATATTACATAACAGGTTACAGTGATTAGCAAATATAAACATTGATAGGGAAAGCCAGAGCATCTCACAATGGTTGCTGTTACCCGCAATGAGCATTTGTTAAGTGGAAGGCCCAATTAGGAAAGGTTTGGGCTCCCAGCTTTGGGTAGGATGAGGTATGTGCTCGGGCAGGAGGGATGAGGGGAGGTGTTAGGTCACATAGCATTGACATTGGCTTTGATAATAAGCTCAGAGTTCTTCTTTAACTTGGAGATAGCCTCCAGGACAGAATGGAGACTCAGCTCAGCTTTGCTCAGTGGCAGATACACAGAGGCAATAGTAAGTGTCTTGTTCTGCCTTCCTATGAATTGTTTCACAGCAAGTATTTCATACTCACTGGTAATCTCAGAGATCGGCAACATGATCCCTTTCAGTCCTTCCTTAGAATAAATAAGGCATCCTCCACCTTGTTTCACAGATCTATCAAGCCTAAAGGTTTCAAACTCCTGTAGTGCAATAGAGTTATCCTTTACTGATGGTTTGTGCCAGGACTCAGTCAAGCAGATGACATCGGAGTTGTGTAATCAGGTTTATACTTGAAACTGTGCCGTCTTCGGGAGTAAGCTGCAGATATTCATAGCAACTATTTTTATGCCGCAGCTGATCTTACCTTTAGGGGGGTTGGCAGCAGGAGGCCCAGGGTTAGAATGGACATCCCCAGAGAGTATCAGCAGTAGGAGGAGGGAAATCCTAGCCGCTGACCATAGTAACAGTTTTGCCTTATGCCTTTTGCCATTCAGGCTAAACTTAGAAG
This sequence comes from Neoceratodus forsteri, assembly GCA_016271365.2. Lineage (NCBI taxonomy): Eukaryota > Metazoa > Chordata > Ceratodontiformes > Ceratodontidae > Neoceratodus > Neoceratodus forsteri. The sequence continues at coordinate 1,055,987,451 of CM057451.1, read as the reverse complement.
GGTTCATCCTTCACCTGCTAAGAGGAGCAGCCAACTGTGACAGTACAAGGGTGCTGCTGCAGATTGAGAACTAGACCTCGTGAGGTGGATGGGAGGTCAGCTGTACAGCCCAGTGTATGTGTGCGCTGGTGCCATGATGCAAAATATCTGGGAAGAGGAAGGGAACACTATGTCCAGGTGCCACTGGCCTACCCAATAGCAAAGTTCTGACTCACTAGCTGGATGAGGATGATCACAAATGTGAATGAAATATAAGTAGCCCAGGCCATTATAACTACACTGAGGAGCAGTATAGAAAGACAGCAGAGAAGGGCACCAAAGAATGGTAGGCCAAGAGACACAGGGAAAAGTGAAGTGCAGGGCTAAAACTGTTAGCAGCAAGTTAAAAATCAAGCAATGCTCCCTAGATGCAGCCTGGGCCTATAAAATACATGACAAAGTTGCACGGAGCCTTAGTGGAGGAGTCCTTAGGTGATCAGCAGGTTAGCTGCCACAAGATACCTGCCCACAAATTTACAACAACTCTACAAGCAGGCGCACTTTAGAAGGCAGACAGCCTGAATTGTTGCTGTAACTTTAGAAGGCATATAGCTAGTAAAGTTGCTGTGACTTTAAGAGAGCAGACTTCCTTTAAATAAAAGAACAAGTTCCCTTTAGTGGGGTAAATCCATGTCTAATATTTCTATATGCCATTCTTTGAATGTGGGAATGTTGTCATCTAACCAGTGTCTTAAAAAGGCTGTCTCGGCTATGGTAGAGATAAGCATGATGTGGTATCATCTTGATTAAAGCAGTTGTTTCAGATTCACATGAAGAAAACCACTTTGAGAGGAGAAGACTAATTCCTGCTTTATCACAAGGTTCAATTAGGACAGTATAGATTCCCACAGTGGCTTGGATTTGGTACAGTCCCACAATATGTGCTTGATGGTACCTCTGTGGGATTGGCATCTTGTGCGAGGTGAAATGTTTTGTTTATTTATTTGGTTCCCAATCAGGACAGCATCAGAAACACAGCATGGAGAAAAACACATGGTAAACACAGTGCCAGCAGCATCAGCAACTGGGAAAGTGCAGTGCCCCAGCAGAACCATGTGTGATGGAAACAAAAGAAAACCAGGACCCAGGACCTCAGGACCGACACTGTCAACCACACAACAACTGGTCAGAGACAAGATGAAATAAAGTTGTAACTCCGGATCCCAGTTCCACACATAGTAACCTCCAGTGATTCACAACATACACCTTCTAAATGCAAACAATAGGGCAGTCCCAACAGCTCCAATACCCATCCCCATTGGTACATGCTGCCCTTCACTGTTTTAAAGCAAATATTGTCATTCAAATTAACCAACCTCGGTGGTCCATTGAAACTGTGAGTTAGTAATCACGTTTCCACTATGGAGAAGTGACTACTTTCTCAACTGCAAATGACAATATAAAGTGGGACCAACGCATCTAGCCACACAGCAACCATGCAGAGACAAGCCAACTGACATCCAAATATTCCTGGCAGAGAAATGCAGGGGAGGAAGAGCAAACATGTATGTGCCAAGGGAAATCAACTTCCCAAACACCACACCACGGGTACAGCACACTGACATAGGTGGTCCACCGGCCAGCCAAATACAGATGATGTGGCCTTGGCTATAAATAGGGCCATCATAGAGTCCATGTTGAGGGCATTTCTCAGGAAAATAGACAGACCACTTGAGAAGGACAGCAGTAGTATCAGACCACATAAGGATGGAGGTCCTGGACTTCAGCTGGGCAGATTTTAAAAGAAATGGGTGAATGTATCAGAGATGACCTAGCAGGGGGGATTGCCTGGCTATGGGTGAGGAACAGTTGGCAAAATTAAGGGACTGCATAGTGAAGGCAACAAACCTCTTCAAGAAAGAAGTGAGCAAAAACAGGAGGAAAAAGAAACTACCATAATTTTCAGGGATAGTGGCTGTGAAAGTAAAGACTAAAGGGGTAGCATTCAGGAGGTCCAAGGAGATGCATAAGAAAGAAGATAGGGAGTTTTACTAGGAAAATTAGAAGGAAGCAGGGAAGGCAGTGAGGAGCATAATAGCACAAACTGAGGAAATGGTAGCCAAAGGGCCAACAAAAGGGGAACTGCCAAAACCAAAAAGGGTTCGGCATGCTGTTACTATAGCAAGAATGGCACTTACAATTCAAACTCAATTGCACATTCTTTTATTAATGTGCCAAGTAGCTACGGTCTGTTCTTACAGGTACAAAATATATCCTCACCTTGGCACTTCACTTGCTAGAGTACTCAGGAGGTACAAGGAGATGCAGACAGAAGAAGATAGGAAGGTTTACCAGGAAAATAAGATGGAAGCAGGAAAGGCAGTTAGGAATGTAAAGGCACAAACTGAGGAAAGGATAGTCAAAATGGTAACTAAAGGGAACACGATTTTTGTTTGATAACTAAGCCAAAACAGGAAAACAAGGGAGGGATTGTGAGATTAAGAAGGGTGGGGCTGTGTAGAGGAAGATCAGAAAAATGTATATATCCTGAGCAGATACTTCTGCTCAGTCTTGTCAGTGGAGGGAAAGGGGGACGGTGACATAAAAGCTGCAGGAGCACTTGTGGATGGAAGTTGACACAAGTCCATTCACAGAGGAAAGGATCCTGAGAGGACTTGTGATTCTCAAAGTGGATAAGGCTACAGAACTGGATAGGGTACACACAAGAATTCTGAGGGAGCTCCGGGAGGTACTGGCAGCACCACTGACAGCCCTATTCAATAACTCTTTGGTAGCAGGTGCAACTTTCATTGTTTATCATCATTTACAAATTGGTCAACAATCAAACCCTTACTACTGATCTGAAATATTAATTGTTCCTGTTCATAAATAGAGATTTGTAGACATGCCACAACATGGCTTTTCTTTACCAAACTTTCAAACACATTTTTGGCAAAGAATGTTTCTAATCTGAGGCCCCTTTCTTCTGGAACAACTTGCCCCCTCAGCTCAGAAACTACCCTACTCTTGGATCTTTTAAACATTATTTGAAAGTATTGCTGTTGCATGAATGATCTGCATTTAACTATTTTGTTAAATGATTTGTGTTTGTTCGTTATTTGATTTATAACCTTTGCCTTGTTTTAGTTTTTACTTGGGACATTCTGTAAACAAGATTTGCTTCTCATGAAACCCATCCTGTATATTTTTGCAACTTTTAAATAAAAAAGTAATAAACACTGGAGGAGAGCAGATGTAGTCCTTCTTCACAAAAGTGGCAGCAGGGAGGAAGTTGACAACTATAAGTCAGTCAGTTTAATGTCAGTGGTAGGAGTGACAGGAAGTTCCTGCCATTCTTGATGACTGACCTTTTCTTAAATCTGTTGTAACTGTTTTTCTGTTTCTTAGCCTAATCCATTCTTTACAATTTCTAGTCCATAATGTTGGCCACCTATGGGCACCCCCTTCCCTTTCCTGACTATGCTATAGTGTCCTCTTAATTTTCCTTTTCCCTCTCAGGTTCTCATACAGGGCGGTTATTTCTGTGACATACAAGCTGATATAAAACAACAATTTGTGTTCCTCATTGTTGGATTTAGTATACAATGATACTATGTCATTAAATACTTTAATGTATATACCTTATGTGTATAAAACCTGTAATGTTGAAAATACCATGGCACTACGTGTTGTTGAGAAAGGTAAAAAGTTACTAGGGGATTGTATGATAAAAATTAAGTTAGTTGTGCTATTTAAAATGCATGTAAATTGCTGTAAACTGAACAAGTCTGAAATTTCATGGTGATTTGCATATATTCAATAATGCTTTGCATTATGGATATATGTGTGATATTGTGTTTTTTGAAACTTGTCTTATTGTCAATGCCCTTTGGGGTAACCCTTGTTTCAGTGCTACTGCACTGAGGTTCTTTGTCTTTAGCTTGTTTTGTATTTTATTTGAGCCCCCACCACCTAAGCAAATAAGGCCCGCATAGGAAAGGCTAAATCTTAACAGATAAGTTAGATCAGAGATCAGTTAGTTAGTAGGTGCTGGCTAAGTGTAGAGGAAAGACTTGCATAGTCTGTTGCTACAAACTGATGTACTGAAGAAGGGATATGCCATTGCTGAAGGTTATCCTCTGCATTTTGAATAAATATCACACAAAGAGCATGCACTGAACTTGAAGTTCAGTGTCTGCTTCATATATTATCCCACAACCCCTCCACATACTTGGTGTCAGAGTGGGATAACTTGTTGGAAGCATCTGTAATGGTTGAAGAGGGATGTTTTTTGGTGGATATTGCCCAGATATCCCAGGTGGACTGATGCCAGAGGAGAACCCGGAGAGGAAAGTCCATGAATTTCTGACCAGAACCATGGCCGACAGACTGTGAGAGAAGCTACAGCCTGGACTGGAGCTGGGAGCTCAGAGGAAGGCCAAGCCTGAAGATGATGAAGAAATGCAAGAAGACGTGGAAGAATCGAGGGAACTGCCTCCTCTTGAAGACGCTCCACCTGAGGACGTAGGGGAGTTATTGAAATGGCTCTGCATAAAACAAGTGGAGATGGAAAGAGATAGAGACATTGAGTGGAGAAGTCAAGATGCCAAATGGGCAGATACCTTGAGGGTCTTGTATGCCATCAATGCAGAGCAAACAGAAAGAGCCAGTAGTCCAAAAGACATACAACTGTCTAAATGTTAGGACAGTGATGACATTGAGGCCTACCTCACAATGTTTGAGAGGCTCTCTTGAACATGCTCATGGCCAAGAGAACTATCACCAGAGGTTTAGGTTTCTTAAAATGCAGTAACTGGAAATCCCCCCCCCAAAGATTTATGCCCATCTCAAGGAGCTCTGTTACAAATGGTTACAACTGGAGAACAAGAGCAAGGACCAACTTCTGGAGGAGTTGATTATTTAACAGTACATTATAGTTTTACCCCAGGATGTACAACTTTGGGTTTGGAAGCATAAGCCAGATTCCGCTGATAAAACCATCAAGTTGGCAGAAGACTTCCTGGCAGCCTGACCATCCAGACTCAGAGGGTTCCAAGGGACATCAGCAGCTGCTACCACTGGCAATCCGGTAAGGAACCCTTTTACTTATAAACTGTCAAATCCAGCCACAAAGAAACAAGACTGGAGAGCAGAGAGAGGGGTGCGCATTCCAGTTACTTAGATTGTATGTCATGGGTGCCAAAAGAAGGGACATTATGTAAGAAACTGTCCTAATATAAAGAAAGAGGCAGCTCATGTAGCCTTAGTGAACTTGGATCACTTTATGGCTACTTTGCAGATTGGATCTCAGAAGATGATGGGACTAATTGATTCAGGGAGCGGCCAGACTCTTATGCAAGCAGATCTGGTGACTGGGAATAATAAAGGACCGAATACAGCAGTCATCTGTGTGCAGTGATACCCATCACTACCCTACAGCCACCATACAAAAGACTGTTTAAGAAAAGACACATGAGGTAGAAGTGGGGTTGGTACCTTGCCTATCTGTGCCAGTTGTTATTGGGCATGACCACCCAAATTTTGCTTCATTTATACATTGTCATGCCACCCAAGCTCTGCTGTAGTTGTTGTAACCACCAGAGCTCAAGTGAAGAAGGGACATTTACCATCTGTGTTCCCATTTGATGATGATGTTTTTGAGGATCCTGGCAAGGACCATAAAACTAAGGTGAAAAAGAGAAAGCTAAAGAAGGACTGGATTGATACTCATGCTGGTGTATAGCCAGACTTGGGACATACTTTTAAATGTGATATGCAGCATAAGCAAAAAGCTGACCCTTCGCTTAACCCTTTTTTTCACAGGTGGGGAAGGGAGTAGAAAAAGGTGCCCCACCATTTGATTTAAAATAGGGAATACTGTATTGAGAATACACTAACCCCAGAACTGGAGAGGTAGAAGACCAACTAATGGTTCCAGAAAAATTCCACTCCCAAATCATGTATCTGGTGCATGAAATCCCTTTAGCAGGCCATGAAGGCAGAAATAGCACCCTGGATAGGATATTGCCCAGGTTTTTTGGCCCTCTATCCATGAGAATATAGCTGAGTATTGTAAAGCATGTGCTGAGTGTCAGAAGGTAGCTCAGGCAGGAAAAATAAATACAGTACCACTACAACCCATCCCCATTGTGACTAACCCTTTTGACAGGGTAGCCATGAATGTAGTCGGCCCCCTGGAAAAGAGCTCCAAAGGTAACAGATTTGTACTGGTCATATGTGATTATACTACCCGCTACCAGAAGCTATCCCCATGAGAACTGTCACCACCCTGAAGATAGCAGAGGAGCTAGCAAAGGTATTTAGCTGCATGGGAATCCCCCAGGAAATACTTGTTGATCAGGGGAGTAATTGTAATGCACACCTGCTAAAAGAATTGTACCATCTACTAGGCATGGTAGCAGTGTATACTTCACCACACCACCCAGATACTGATGGCTTCATAGAGAGAGGTTTAATCAGACATTAAAGAGAATGTTGAGGAAATATGTAAAAGAAGAAGGTAAAGACTGGGATAGGTACCACCCTATTTACTTTTCACTTACAGAGAAATCCTCAAGCATCCACTGGTTTTCCCCTTTTTCATTATTGTATGGGAGGAACCTGAGGGGGCCAATGGATGTGGTTAAAGAACACTGGGAAGAAGGGAAGAAGGTGAGACATCTTAATGCTGTAGAGTACATGACTCAGTTATGCAAATGCCTGGTGAGATATATCAACTTGGCACACCAGAGCTTAGAACAGAAGCAACACTTGCAGAAAGAAAGATACAACCAGGGTTTGAAGACTAAAACATTTCAGTCAGGGGATAAAGTGTTGTTACTCCTTTCCCCCCCACAGAGAACAAACTACTCATGAAATGGCAGGGCCTCTTCACCATTTTGAGGCAAATAGGAGCAGTGAACTATGAGCTTAGCATGCCTGGAAAGAAACCCGCCCAGAAAATGTACCATGTGAACCTCTTTAGGAAATGGCTTGAGAAGTCTAATCCCTCTCTTTATATCCATCCTGAAGTTAGGGAGTCAGAACTGGAGGTTGCTATAAAAGGCTAGAGCAGTCAGAATCATTGGAGGAGATTCAGATAAATCCTGAATTGGAGCCTCAACAACAGAAAGATTTGCAGAGGGTATTACAAGAATTTGAGCCCATGTTCACAAACGTCCCAGGACAGGTCAAAGGAATTGTACACACCAAAACTGCCATGTAAGACAAGCCCATACACCAAAAACCCTACAGACTGCCCATGAAGGTGAGGGATGAGGTGATTCAGGAAGTCCAAAAAATGGAGCAGTTAGGCATAATTGTGTCCTCAAAGAGTTCATGGTCTTCATCCATGGTCTTAGTGTACAAGAAAGAGGGTGGGATACGTCTATGCCTAGATTTTAGAAAGCTTGACAATGTGTCACTATTTGATGGCTACCGAATGCCCCAAATAGATGACATCACTGAAAGGCTAGGCAATGCACAGTATATCTCCACCCTGGACCTTACTAAGGGATATTGGCAGATCCCTTTGTCGCAAGATTCATAAGATAAAACTGCATTTAGCACCCCAATTGGTTTATACAAGTCTGTTACAATGCCATTTGGACTACATGGGGCCCCAGCCATTTTTCCATGTTTTATGGACCACATACTAAGAACACACACTGAGTACTGTGTGGCTTATTTGGACTATGTGGTTATATTCAGTCCTGCCTGGAAAACTCATGTTAGACACTTGTCTCAGTTATTGCAAGCAATAAAGGAGTCAGGAGTGACCATTAACCCTGGTAAGTGTGCCTTAGCAAAGACCAAGACAAGATACCTAGGGTTCATTTTAAGAAACAGAAAAGTGAACCCTGAGGTAGAGAAGGTTACAGCAGTAGAAAACAGCCCAATACCTGCCACAAAAACAGAATGTGAGATCTTTCCTAGGCTTGGCTGGTTATTACCCGAGATTTATTCCTAATTTGTCAACCATTGCTAGTCCTTTGACTTATCTCACTAAAAAGTGGTGCCCAAATAAGGTTCAGTGGACCCCTATTTGTGATGAGACATTTAGGAATATAAAGGCAATTCTCTGTGCAGTTCCTGTATTGAAAAGCTCTGACTTCAACCAATTGTTTGAGGTTCAAACTAATGCATCAGAGAATGGTATTTGGGCAGTCTTATCTCAGAAAATTGATGGGGAAGAACATCTAAGCATGTTTATCAGCAGGAAGCTACATGAGATGGAGAGAAGATATGCTACCAAGGAGAAAGAATGCTTAACTCTGAAGTGGGCTATTGAGTCTCTGAAATATTACTTGTGGGGGGCTGAATTAAAGGTTGTAACCGATCACAACCCCCGCTGCTGGTGGCACTACATGAGAGAAAAAAAAAAATCCATGTGTTATGCTGTGGTACTTGACTCTTCAACCTTATCAATTTACTGTATCCCACAGGGCAGGGAAAAACATGTAAATGTTAATTTCATGTCTAGATATGGTGCAGGAATTGATGTCTGTGAAATATTGCATACTTGCCCTAAAAGGAGATAGTTCTGGGAAGGTACCATGGGTCCAGGTTGAGAAACGTGTTAATGCCTCATGGTAAAGAATGATGATCATCACTATGTTTATGATATAATGTTTATCATTAATAGGGACCCTGATACAGAGCTTCTGAAGATGGATGGGTGGAAGTTGCATCCTTTCCTGGGTCAGGAAGGCGATTAGCAGTCTGCAATAACTGCTTCCCTCTTAATGCAGAGGATATGTGACAGGGAGCTCCTGCTGCTCTTGAGGACTGACCTTTTCTTTAATCTGTTGCAACAGTTCTTCTATTTCTTAGCCTAATCTATTTTTTACAATTTCTAGTCCATAAGGTTGGCCACCTATGGGCACCCCCTGCCATTTCTTGACTATGCTATAGTGTCCTCTTTAATTCTCCTTTTCCCTCTCAGGTCCTCTTACAAGGAGGTTATTGTTGTGACCTCTGAGCTGATATGTCAGTGTCAGTGGCTCAGTAGGTTGCACACTCACCTCTGAGGTTGGGAGATCAGTGGGCTGTGGGTTCAGTTCCCACATCTGGCACTTGGGTTAATATCCCAGTGCTGACACTGTAGTGCAGCATGAGAGGGATGCTACACTTCTGAGGTGCCATCTTTTGGATGAGACATTAAACCGAGGTCCCATCTGCCTGGATTGGTGGTAGTTCAGGTGGATGTTAAAGATCCCATGGCACTTACCAAAAAGAGTAGGGGAATTTCCCCGGTGTCATGGCCACATTTCCCTCATTCACTAATAATACCACCTCCAAAAGCTTAATCTGGTTCAAGGTCAGTTGGCATTCATCTGTATGCCCCTCCCCTGGGTTGCGCCTGAAAATAGGCAGGATTTGTCTAGTGCACTTACCCGATCAACAAAAACTAAATAAATAAATATAAAACAACAGGCTGTGTTCCTCCTTGTTGAATTTAGTATGCAATGGCACTATGTCATAACATACTTTAATGTATATACTTTATGTGTATAAAACCTGTAAATGCTGAAAATACCATGCCACTAGGTGCTTTTGATAAAGTTAAAGAGTTACTAGGGGGCTGTATGATAAATAATTAAGTTGCTGTAAACTTAACAAGTCTGAAATGTCATGGTGATTTGCACATATCCCATGATGCTTTGCATTATGGAAGTATGTGTAATGTTGTGTTCTTTGAAACTTGGCTCATTGTCAATGCCCTTTGGGGTAACCCTTGTTTCAGTGCTTCTGCACTGAGGTTCTTTGTCTTTAGTTTTTTTTTTTTTTTATTTGAGCCCCTGCCACCCAATCAAACAAGGCCCACATAGGGTAGGATAAATCTCAACAGATAAGTTAGATCAGAAATCAGTGAGTCAGTAGGTGCTGGCTAAATGTAGATAAAAGACTTGCAAAGTCTGTTGCTACAAACTGATGTGCTGAAGAAGGGATATGCCATTGCTGAAGGTTATCCTCTGCATTTCGAATAAACATCACACAGAGATTGTGTGTTGAACTTGAAGTTTGGAGTCTGATCCATCTGTTATTCCACTACCCCTCAACAGTTGGGAAGTTGATGGAGACACTTTTAAGACAAAGGCTAGTGAGGTATCTTGAATCCAGTGGGTTACAAGGCCCAAGGCAGTGGAGATTCACGGTGAATGGAGAGTCATGTCAGATGAATCTGATTGACTTCTTTGACTTAGTAACCAGGGAAATAGATTGGGGTAGGGCAGTGGACATGGCCTTCTTAGACTTCAGCAAGGCCTTCAACACTGTACCATAAGGACAGGATTTGAATGTATAATGTAATGTATGATTGGGTCTATGTACATGTGTGCCAGCCTCTATATATGTGTGTGCTGAGGTGGGCAGTGGACCGTGCATAAGGCATTGAGCTTATATGCAGTACTGTGCAATTAAAGAACATAATAAGTCCACTCACTGAGTTTGTGAGTATCATTACATAGTGTCAGAATGGAAAACCATTCACCTCCCACCATCCTCAGACTGCAGGGGAATTTGGCCAAAAAGTGGTGGAGACTCAACAGCAATTTGAAATATTCTTTGTTGCCAGTGGAGTTGCAGAAAAATTGCAGAGTGCAGGCTATGATTTTTTTACATGCGGCCTGCTCAGCAGTGCTTAAAGTTTATAATACATTTGTAGAAAAGGGAGGAATATAGAGAGAAATTGTCCCAGATAATGGACCAATTTGAGAGGTATTGTAACCCCAGAAAAAATGTGATGTACGACAGGAATTTGTTCAACATCAGAAATCAGAACCCTGGTGAATCAGTCGATGCATATATGTAACTAATTTAAGGATAAAAGCTAAATCATGTGAATTTGAAGATTTGTGTGATTCCCTAATTAGAGGCAAGATTGTTTGTGGGATCTAAAGTGAGCACATGAGATGCAGATTGTTAAGAGAAGTGCATCCAATGCTAGCTAATGTGATAGACATTTGTAGAGCAGCTGAAATTAGTGAAAGCAAGATTAAAAATTTAAGTGAGATAATTCAAGAAGAGCAATGTGTGCATTCAGCGTCTTTTAAAGAGGAGAGAGCAAGAAATGGTGTGAACAGAAATGGAGAGAGAGAGAGAGAGAGAGAGAGAGAGCCAATAGCTCGAGTGAAGTGGCCTAAATGTGGAAAGTGCAGTGTGAACATCAGCCAAATAAATGTCCAGCATACGGACAAATTTGCAAGCAGTGTAACAGAAAAAAATCATTTTTCAAAAATGTGTTGCATAGTTCAAGTCCACATAGTCGAGCAACAATCTGGTAGTGAGAGTGAAAGTACCTTCAATGTTGAAACATTAACTGCTTACAGGATTGATACTGACTGGAACGTGAGTTTGAACATACTGTAAATGCCGAAGTTGTGACTTTTATCTTGGCTGTAGGAGCACAATGCAATGTTATGCCATTGAAAATGTATAAAACATTGTATTGAGAGCCCGTGCAAAAACTGAAAGCAAGATTGATTCCCTATTCAGGAAATTAACTAAATGTGAGAGGCAAAGTTGTTTTATTAGCCTGTTTTAAGTCTCAGTATTACCTCTTTCCATTTCAAGTGTCTGATGCAAATGTGACCCATGTTTTGGACTTGCCTACCTGACCAGAAATTAAACCAATAAAGAAATTGTTTTCAGTGAATACTGAAAGTGAGAGGTCAGGAAACACCCCTGAAGAATTATTGTCTGAGTTTGCAGATGTCTTTAAGGAACTAGGCTGCTTGGAGGGAGAACATCACATTAAAATAGATAAATCAGTGAATCATGCGATCCACCCTCCTCAAAAAATACCTTTTGCCTTGAGAGATAAAGTGAAAGCTGAATTAGAGAAAATGGAAATTATGATAGTCCTTAAGAAAGTTGAGAAGCCCACGAGCTGGGTTAATTCAATGGTTGTCATAGAAAAGCCAAATAAAGTAAGAATTTGTATAGACCCCTGAGACTTAAAGAGCTACTGATGTCTCAAAGAAAATCTTTAAAAACAAATAATAATTAGGTACAATTCTGCTTGCATTCCATTTATAGTCTGTATACTTCTCCTCCCCATTATTTATTACTGAGGAATTTGCATGAATACAAGCACTTTATCCCTTAAAGTTCCTTTAGATTTCATTTGTTTCAGTAGCTTACTCCCTACTTTAAGTCATAACCCTCTGTTGTAACCTCACAATCTGTTGCCATGGGAGTAACTGTGATGTCACAAGCAGTGCATTATGATTTCAGTTAGAGAAAGCAACAGGAATATATTAATTTTTCAGGGGCAAAGATCCTGTTTTCATGCAGATGACCTCAGTAATAAATAATGGGGAGGAGGAATATAGAACTAATGTGAAATAAAAGCTGGACTGAGTCTGAATATTATGTTTTGTTAAAGTTCTGCTGAAGGTGTCAGCCACTCTTTAAACAAGGCTATTAAAAGAGAACATTATCTAATGAAAACAGTTGAGGCTGTTGCTGCTAAGCTGGCTGGAGCTAAAGTGTTCTCGGCGCTTGTTGCAGGACATGCCTTTTGGTAAATTAAGCTGGATGAGTCAAGTTCAGAACTGATGACTTTTAATACTTCATTTGGATTCTATAAGTTCAAATACCTTCCATTTGGTATTTGTTCTAGGCCAGAGGTTTTCCAGAGAAAGCTTTCCCAGATCTTTGAGGGGTTTAAGGACACAGTAGTCATTATGGATGACAGTTTAATTTGGGGCTCCAACATACAAGGGCACAATGAGAGACTGAGAAAGGTTTTACAGAGAGCATGGGACAAACATATATCTTTAAATATGAAAAAATCTAAAATCAGACTGAGTGAGAGCCAATATATAGGCCATAAACTAAACAAGAAAGGACTTTTGGCAGATCCAGAAAAGATTAAAGCAATTGTGCAGATGTCCCTGATCTGATCTACAAAGATTTATGGACATGGTTTACTACCTAGCAAAGTTTATCCTGAATTTGTCTACTGTAAATGAACCACTGAGAGAACTGTTATAGATATAGCCTGACATTGGGAAGATCACCACCAAAAGTGTTTCAAGAATTAAAAAACTGTTATCACCAACCCTCCAGTTGTGGCATATTATGATTTAAGCAAACCAGTGGAGCTTTCAGCAGATTCATCATCAGAAGGGCTCAGTGCATGCTTAATACAAGAGGGGCAGTCAGTTGCTTTTGCTTCTAGGTCTCTTAACAAATAAAGAAATAAATGCTGTCTTTGGGTGCTAAAAAGTACATCACTATAGTTATGGGAGACCTTAAGTCCATGTGGAATCAGATCATGAATCAGTATAAAATCTCTTCAGGAAGTCATTGGCCTCTGCACCATCAAAAATTCAACTTATAATACCAAATTACTAAAAATATGACCTGAGAGTACAGTATAAAGCAGGGAAAGAGCTGCATATCATGGATACCGTCAGCTGAGCAGTTAGTGACTAACCTACTCTAGAAAGTAATATTGATGAATATGAAGTTCATACCATTGATTATACGCCAATTAGTGATGAGAAATTGCAAGTATTTCAACAGGAAACAAATAAAGACTCTGCCCTTGTGAAGTTGAGAGGTATTGTTCTGAAAGGATGGCCCTTTGAGAAAGGCTCAGCTAGACCCTGAAATTAGACAATACTGGCTGTTTTGAGAGGAAGTTTATTTAGAAAATGGACTATTATTAAAGGGAGAAAGACTGATAGTCCTCACATCATTAAGAAAGGAAATGCTAACAAAACTGCATAATAGCCATCTGGGAGTAGAGAAATGTAAGTGAAGGGCAATGAACCTTTTGTTCTGGCCAGGTATGAATAGCCAAGTAAGTGACATATAGGCCCAGATATTCAAACTGCGGTCAAAAGTAGTGCAACAGCAGGAGCAAGCACAAACCAGTTGCGCAAATGCGCAACAGGTGCGATATTCAAACATGGAGCAGAGCAAATTGCGCAAGCAACCAACGTCTGTATATCGCACATACTGCGCCATTGCGCAACCAGGAAGGAGAAGCTGAGCCAAAATTTTGCACCATGGTGCAACCAGGGAAGGTCAGCTGAGCATTCCAGAGCTGCCATAGCGCAAGCACAGCCCCCCCCCAGAGCAATGGAACTGCACATCCAGGGAGGCAGGCTGGGGCCCACCACCAGCCATGCCACACATGGGCACAGGAACACACTGCAGAACCCACACCACACCTGCACACCCCAAGCACAGCATCACTGGGGGTGGGACGGATGATCCACGTGCCCATGGGGACAAGCCAACAAAGCATAGCAGAGCCCTGACACCCCAGCACAACCACTGGCAGGCGGAGAGTGCCACACACAGGGTGTTGACAACCACAGTGCACATCAGCCCCCCATGCACAGCACACCCTGCACTGTGACCCCAAGACACCACCCATGTGCAGTGACTGGCACTGCAGGAAACCATGCAGTCCCCCAAGCACACGTCAGCCCCGTGCAGCACAGAAGCATACAAGCCAGACACACCCTGTGCACCCAGCAGTGGGTGGCAGCAGACGGCAAGACCAACAGAAAGTCACTGCCATGCCGGAGATACCTCCCCAAGCACACGCGCACGCACACACACACACACACACACACACACACACCAGGACCATACCACCCCAGATGGCATGGACACCACTGCAACTGAGCACCCATAGCCAGCTGCAAATCAGAGACCAACACAGTATTCATATCAAAATATAAATGTATTTTTAACATTTCAAATAGTAAATACAACAATAAACAACAACTATTTACAAGGGAGGGGACGGGTACAAGGTAGGGGTGTTCAAGGGGTAGGGATGAACAACTTGGAGAGGGAAGGCAGGGTGGTAGGGATGGGAGAAGTGGGAAAGGTATTGTGTCCTAAGGCCCAGCTGGCTGGTTATCCTGCGCCTGGTTTGCTCTCCTGTGACCTTCTCCGTGCAGGCCATGTCACCTAATGGACTCCAGGATGGCCTGGGTTTCAAGGGACACCTGTGTCAGGCCCCGAATGCCTCGATCTATCCTCCAGAGAACTTCGAGGCCTAGGAAAATGGGAACACAGTCAATGGCTGTGACTGACCACAACCCTGAACACCACCCAACCTGCAAGCCATATAGCCCAATGTCCCGCACCTGTGATGGCATGCACCCACACACAGTGAACATGCACATGGCCATCACAAACAGGCGGCACCAGCTATGTGCACCACTGCACACACACACTGCCCATGTCCATCACAGCACAAACAAGGCTGGCAAGTGATGAGGCAACGTGGTGCGATGTGCCAGTTAACAGCTATGTGCCCAGTGCATGCCTGGACCACCAGTGACGCATACACAGATGTGCTGTGATACTGCACAGTGATGCATGTCACCTGTGTTGTGCATACATACATGGATACATAGACAGTGTCGGCAGATAAGGGCCTATGTGCCACCCAGTCTGGCTATTTGACCTTGTAAGTTCACTCTGTTTTCCTATAAGTCTGTTGCACCTTACCCCTGACCTCCAGAATTCCTTTATAGCTATCCCATGCATTCTTAAATCCCGTGACCAAGTCAGCCCCCACCACTTCCTCTGGCAGCGTGTTCCACTTGTCCACCACCCGTTCTGTGAAGAAATTCTTTCTCATGTTCCCTCTGAATCGTCCCCCCTCCAACTTCATCCCATGCCCTCTAGTCCTGGAACATCTTTTACACTTAAAAATAGTGTTTTCCTGCACTGTGTCTCCCTGTAAGATACTTGTATGTCCCCATCATATACCCCTCTCCTCCTCTCCTCCAGGGAGTACATGTTCAGTTCCTCCAACCTGTCTTCATAGGACTTGTGATGCAATCCATGCACCATCCGTGTTGCCCTCCTCTGAACCCTCTCTACCCAGTCCATGTCCATACGTAGGTATGGTCTCCAGAACTACACTGTACTCCAGGTGGGGCCTCACCAGTGTCTTGTATAGTGGAATTATGACCTCCCTTTCCTGCATGGTTGTGTTGTGCATGGCTGGTGGTCTTGCCCCCAGCATGCAATAGCATCCATGAAGTAATGATACTCACTTCCTCCAGCAGCTGGCTCTGCGCGCTGCTGCTGCTGCTGCTGCTGGGGTACAACACCCCCGCACTGGGGCCCTGGCACGCCCACGCCACTGCCGCCCTAAGCGCCCCCAGATTCCGGCCTGTGGGAGACATATGTTGAGACAAACATCAGTGTGACTCAAAGCAGAGTGCCCCTGCCCCAGTGAGAGTGCCTGCCCACAGCCATAACCATCCATCGCACAGCTGCACACACTGACACAGCCAACCGTGTCCGAGCCGGCACCTATGCACAGCCACCCAAGCACACACACACCCCTACAGAGAATATAGGTGCATAGATGGTACACTCACCTGGCCTAGGCACTATGCCCAGCCTGGTACGCCACTGCAACCGCGACAAGAGTTATGGCTCCCTCCGGCAGAGGTCACTGTACCGTGCCGCACTGCTCAGCAGACCGGCCCGCCCAGTGACCTCCACCAGGTCAGTGGCCACTTGCTGCCACAGATGAGTCATGGCACTGGTGAGGCGCCTCACCACAGGCCATCATGGTGTGGCTCAACTAGGGCCACCAGGTTGGCCACTTCAATCTGGCTCCAGGACACCCCTCCTCCTAGCCATGGCACCAACTTTACAGCAGGCAATATGGCGCCCGCTGCGCCAAGACACGCGGAGTTGTTGCGCGCACAGACCACCACAGGCTCCAATCGCGCTGTTCGAACAGCGCCGTCACTTCACATGGTGCTGTCACCAGACAGCGCAATAGGGACGTACACATGGCATGCCAACAGCGCCAGGGGTCAGAGGGCATACACAAGGTCACGGCAATAACGCAAGGCTACGCACAGCACCATCGGACGTATAGGCATCCTGCGCGACTGCCAAGCTGCGCACCAGTGCCACAGTGGACTATCGCGCAGTAGTGCCACAGCGCCATATAGTGCCCAGTGCTGTAGCGCCACTGGCACAATGGTGGCCATGGCCTGAATCGCCTATCGCACTCAGCAGGTCTGCAGCATGATAGAAGCATGCGTAAGCTGTCTGGGCATGTGCAATGCAGTGTAGCACGCAGCCACAAACCTGCGCCATTGGCTCTGCCGGACCTTCCGTATTGAGCAAAGCGCAAATACGCGATATTCAGCCGACATATGCAAATCATTCGATCAGCCATTCATAGGCGCAGTGGCGCGATTAGCATGTCATTATAGTTGTGCCACACCTCATTTGCATGTGTTGCACTATAAAAATGCGACAGTGGGTTGTGCTGGCCAGATTTGGTTACTGCAGGTGAGAGGTGAGTTACATGCTGTGTGATGCTCAGGACAATGCTCATGGGTGGAGGATGATAAAGGCTGAGGGGGCTGAGCATGAAAAGGGCACTTAGAAATGGACAAAGAGCACCCTTTCTATCAGTATCTGCCATGCGGAGAGGAAACGTGGGGGCTTCTGCCCCCCCGGGCCGGCAGCTATGCTCATGGGGAAATGCTGTCGACTGCACAGTGACAGGTGTCCACTTCCACCCATACAGATCACCATGACTGACCAGAGCCAAGCTGAGGGTGTGGACGGCGGGCGTAGGAGGAGGCCGAACTTCACCGCAGCAGAGACGGAGGCCCTCTTCCAGGCCTACCTGGAGGATGAGCCACTATTGAGTGGACGGAGGGGCACCCCTCAGGAACGTGCAGCTGCATGAGGTAGCTCGGGCCGTCAACCTGCATGGAAGCCACCAGCCAGTGCAGGAATGCAAAGAAGATGGGGACTGACCGCAGGAGGCTGAAGGAGACGGTGGCAGCCTTCCAGGGCGGCATGCTGGCACTGGTGGGGCCCACCAGTGGTGTGTGCAGCTGACCCCTACAGAGGAGACACTGGTCACGGCCATGCAGCCGAGTGCCATTGTGGGCGCATTTCAGGCGGAGGATTCCAGACAGGTGGAAGCCCATCACTGCACGGTATGACATGGTGGTGTTGTTGGGGGGCTGTTGTCCACATGCACTCACATGTACTCTTTTCTGTGACAGATCCTGTTCGTCTTCAGGAGACGGTGGTGGGGGGGGTCCAGACAGTGATGCAGACCTGCTGGACGTGAGGAGGGACCATCCACCTCCACCACCAGCCTGCAGGCACTGCAGCAGCATGCACGCTGGGCCAACAACTCCGGTGTCAGTGATACGGGTGCAGGGGTGCACAGCCTGTGTCTCAGCAGTCTGGCATGCAGGTATGCCAGCATGCTGTGCCTATGGCAGTGGCACGCACCTGCACCATTGATGATAGCAGGCCTGCAATGGGCAGTGATAGGTGTGTGTCCCATGACGGACACATGGCAGGCCAGCACGTGCCCTGGGCCTTCCTGGTTCACACCTGTGTACCAGCATGCTGGCACAGTCCCAGGCTGTGCCTGTCAGCACTGGTGGGGCAGCACCAGTGGCTGTGCAGGTGTCTGGCACTGTTGTCAGCATGGAGGTGGAACAGGTGGACCTGGGGCTCAGCAGTTGGAGGGGCGGCAGCAGCAGTCGCACACCAGGTCTGGGGGTACAGTGTCAAGCAGTGGCACATGTCCCTGCCCTTTGATCTGCCCATGCCTGGTCCTGGTACAGCGGCCACCCCTCAAGGGGTGCTGTGCACCAGGACCGCTCCACACTCTGGGGGTCACGATGCCATTGGGGCACAGTACCCATTGGACACACACACCCGCCTGCTGCAGGACTTGGTACAGCTGCAGGGGCGGGTTGCAAGGTCCGTGGAGGCACTGTCTGTGTCCGTGGAGCGGCATAGCAGGGAGTGTGCTCGGGACCGAGCCGAGCTGATCCTTATGCGGACGGATGTGACCGCTGCCATTGACAGGCTGACCCAGGCAGTGGTCTCTGTCATGGATGCATTGGCCACACTGTCAGGTGCCCCTGTACCACACACCCCACACAGTCCGCTCTCCACTCCCCATTCCCGGCGTCGTGCGACACCAGGCCTGTCAACGCTGGGTTCTGCTGTGGGCATCCCGAGCACCCCTGGTGCAAGTTTGTTTGGCAGGATGCAGACCCCTGTGTGGGCAAGGTCGCGTTCGCACAGTGGGACCCCTGGTGGTGCAACAGCGCCACCCCATGTGGCCCCTGCTCAGCCTGCCAGGGCTGCTGGGCCACGGCAGGGCCGCCCACGCATCCGTGGTGGCCATGGGACAGTGCTACCTGACTGAGCTGTCTCCCAGTGCGGGCCCTGTCTGGTGCTGCCCTGTGTGCAATGTGTGTCATGGTGGGCAGTGCACTGCTGGGTGCTCTGCTCACCATGCTGACACACGGACCACCTGCACACTCTCCAACTGCTGTCCACAGGTGCATGTGCATGATGATGCCTGCATTGCACTGTACACCAAGGTGCAAGGGTGCCCAGGTCCTGACACACACACTTGTACGGTACAGGTGGTGGGGTGTGGTGGTGCTGTGTGTTGTCAATGTCATTTCTGCAGTGCTGTGCTGCTGCCCATGTACGCTGCCTGGTGTGTGTGTGTGTGTCCATATGAGTGCTCACCCCTCTCTGATGGTGTGTTGGTATGCCTGGAACCTTCAACTCCCCTGACCTTCATGCACGGTGTGTTCCCCTGTGTGCCTGTGGTTTGCGCATGGACAGTGTTGCCTGCACATGTCCAATTGACTTACCTGTGTTGGGCGTAGTGCTCTTCTGCAATGGTGTCCCGGTGCAGCTGGGCCTGCCAGGTCAGTCGGGGTCCCTCCGTCCTTGGTGGGGCTGCTCATCACCAACATCACGCGGCCACTGGCGTCCCCATCGCTGTCCCCTCTTGGACCTGTACGGCTATCCATGGTCTTTGGCCATGTGCAGGATGCAACAGGCCAGGAATATCCCACAGGCCTTTTGGGGCTGTACTGTAGGGCTCGCTGAGGTGTCCAGGCATTGGAAGCGTGTCTTGAGCATCCCAAACACCCGCCTATGATGTTACGTGTTGCGGCATGTGCCTCATTGAAGCATAGCTGCGCTGGGGTCGTGGGGCACCGGTACGGTGTGAGCAGCCAGGGATGGAGTGAGTATCCACAGTCACCTGTGTGGAGATAGTGGAGATCAGTGTCATGTCAGGTCCATATTGCCCACATCCTTGTGTGCCACTACCATGGCACCTGTGTCATTCCCACCCTTGCCCAGAGTTTGCATTCCATTCATGTGTACTCACCCACTAGATGACCCATGGGGATGTCCCCACTCTCGAATCGATGGCACAGTGCAGACTGGTGCCATATGAAGGCATCATGTGCTCCACCAGGGTGTGTGGCACAGACATTGATAATGCGCCCAGTGGCATCACACACCACCTGGCAGTTGACACTGGAAAACCCCTTTCGGTTCCAATATGCCTGGCTGTCAGGGCCAGGTGGCGTGCGAATGGCCACATGGGTGCAGTCTATGGCCCCTAGCACGCCAGGCATATGTGCTACCCTGTGGAACTCCTGCATGTTTGTTGTACGCTCTGCCACGGTGCTGGGGAAATGGATGTACTCCGCAGCATGAGGCAGCAGTGCGCTGAGGAATTGGGTGAGGATGCATGACGTGGCCGACTGTGTAATGCCTGTGGTGTCCCCTGTTGGCCTCTGGAAGGTGCCCGTGGCGAGCAGGCACATGCAGGCTGTCACCTTGGTCTCCACGGACAGAGCGTGACTGTGAGGGTGCCTGCATCATATCACCGCATTAACTGCAGAGCCGGCTCTCAGTATTGCCCTGTTCAGCTGAACCGCCCACAATCTGACGCCTGTGTACAGCCTCAAAGCTGATGCTGGCACGATACTGCCTGTTGGGGCATACCACGACGGGCCCCTCCGCTGCCACGCCCCCTGCAGCATGGTGTCTCACCCCTCATTACAGCTTCCATGAGGAAGCTGGCACTGTCCATCTCCCTGGCTTCTGCCCCTGCTGCTGTTCCTGTGTTACCCCCGCTGCCCCCACTGCTACTTCCACTGCACCGGGCACCCCCCACTGGCCTCTCTGTCCTCCTGGACCCACTGTCCCTCTCTGCCCTTCCAGCTCCTGTCTCTCTCTCTCTCTCTCTCTCTCTCTGTCTCTCTCCCCCAGTTTGCGGCCTGCTAGGGTTCTTGCGCCTCTTCCTTGAGCCTTTTTATTTTGGCTCAATTCTGCTACTGCTCAACTTCCGGCTGAGCCACTCTTGCGCATTGCGCAAGTGTTTGAATATCGCATTGCGCACTTTATGCGTGGACCCGCCCCCTTCGGTTGCGCATGCCTTCATTTCCATTGCTCTGTTGCTCAGCATGTTTTTGGTGGCGCAACTGGCCCTTTCTGAATATCGCAGAATGGTGCATTTTTGGAGTTGCGCATGCGCAACCCTGTTGCGCATGGCGCAACCCTTTTGAATATCTGGGCCATAGTGTTTAGTAGAATGTTGTTGATCATGGAAATCCATGCTCAGAACAGCATTGTTGTGCTTCACTGAGTATGTCACTGGTGCTGCACAACAAGATCGAGCGCATTCGTGCATGTGCGATTTTGGGCTATAGCACTGACAGCAGATGAGGAAACAAGCAACACTTGAATGAACCATGCCAAAAAGGTAAAATGCTGCTTAAAAATGGTATAGCCTCACCATACACTATAAAAGGTTGTCTATGGTAAGTCATTCACAAACAAGGAAATTCTCAGATCTCGAGGTCTCCTTGGCAACTGATGACCTCTCAAGCTGCAGTCTCGAGGTCTAGGATTGCCAAGGTGACCACACGATCAAGAATATCCTTGTTGTGAATAACTCCCCATAGACAATCCTCTATATAGCCAAAACTGGTATAGACTGATGTGCACTTTGAGAAAACCAAAAGAAAAAGCAGTTTTATTATAACAAACATGCCACCGCTCTCTGTTTTGCAACCAGGACAGCCTGTATACCTGAGAACACCAGAAAATATGTGGACCGCTGCGGTAGTCAGAGGCCATGAGGGGGAACCTCACTCATATATTCTAGGCTAATGGGAAACATTACCAGAGAAACAGGAGAGATTTGCTGCAGACCCCTGAGTCAAGGGTCAGTTCACCACAGAGGGAGTCACCTAGCCAGAAGGGGAGAGAGAGAGAGAGAGAGAGAGAGAGAGAGAAATAACAGGACGACATGCTGGTGAACAAAGCATGTTCCAATGAGCCAGTGATGGAGGACCCACCACAGAGGAAGCAAGCCATGCCCTTTAATGATCAGATGATGCAAGCTAAACTTCTTGTTGTTTGGCAGCCACGGAACAGTCACCAAGAGTGAGCCGAGTCAGCGAGTGTGAAATAAGAAGGCTTTCTAGATATCATGACTTACAGACTGAAATTCTGTCTAAGGACAGTATGCTTACAAGTAACATGATTCAATTTTTGATATAGCTGGGTGAGTCTTAAGCTAACGGGGAGAGACGTAAGGACAGGATTTGAATGTATGACTTAATATATGAATGGTGCTGTGTGAATGTGCTTCAGTTCCTTTATATATACAATATGTGTGTTTAGGTGGGTAGTGGCCCATGCGTTAGCCACTGAGCTTGTTTGCAGTACTGTGTAATTAAAGTGCATAACAAGTCCACTTACTGACTCTGTGAGTATCATTACACTTATCACTTAGGAGGCTTATAAGGAAACTGGGCAGTTTGGGGGTGGGACCCAAGCTGGTTAGCTGGGTATTGAATTAATTGATGAATAGGTGACAGTGGGTGGTGATAAATGGCACTCACTCTAATAAGGGGAGAATCACAAGCGGGGTACCACAGGGATCAGTAGGGGGACCAGTCCTCTTCAATGTCTGTACAAGTAAAATTAAACAAGAAATGGAAGGTATGCCTCCTTGCCGATGGCACCAAAATCTGAAATAGGATAGACACTCAAGAGAAGTTGGAAAGAATGAGTAGGGACCTGAGAAAACTTGAGGAATGGTCAATGGTATGACAGCTGGGTTTCAATGCATTAACATGCAAAATCATGCACTATGGCACAGAAACCCAGATGCAATGTATAATATGGGGAATAAGGTATTGACGGTTACTAAACAGGAAAGGGACTTTAGGGTAATCATATCTGATAAATTCAAGATGGCAAGGCAGTGGAACAAGGTTGTAGGCAGAACCTGCAAGATGATGTGGTGCATAGGAAGGGGTATCACCAATAGAAGGAGAGAAGTGTCATTACCACTGTACTGATCATTGGTTAGACCCCACATGGAGTACTGTGTCCAGTTCTGAAGACCACACCTCAGGAAGGACATAGACATGGTACAGGTGTCCACAGGAAGGCAACCAAAATGATGCAGTGGCTGCATTATAAGCCCAATGAAGAGAGATTGAGAGATCTCAGTTTGTACATTCTGGAAGAGAGGAGGGAGAAGGGGACATGACTGAGACCTATAAATACCTCATGGATGTGAATAAGTTACAGGATGGGATCATTTTTTTAGAAGAGAATGCGCATGAGATCAAGGGAGCATGCAATGAAGCTGGAAGTGGAGAATTTGGGAGAGATGTGCGGAAGTACTTCTTTGCTGAAAGAGTGGTAGATTCCTGAAACAGTCTTCCAGCAGAGGTGGTGAGTGTGAAAACAGTGGTGGGCTTCAAGCATGCATGGGAAAGGCACAAAGGAATCTTGGTAGAAAAGTAGCCAGAGATCAGGTAGGGTCAGCAGTGACAGTATAGCCAAGAAAGAAATTTGCAGATTGGATGGACTAAGTGGTCCTTATCTGCCAACAAATTCTATGTTTCTGTGTTTCTGTATGGCAACTATATATAAATTATGAACTTTTTTTGTTTTGTTTTGTTTTGTTTTTGCAGTGAAATTCTTGACTTTCACTTATTGAGTTCTTGCAAAAGGAGGAGAAAAACACAAATGACTGACAGTCCCAGCATCAATGTTTGTAAAAATTAAAACAAAAAAACAGCTATACAGCTGTTGGGTAATAGTACTGTCTTCCAGTCTATGTTCTTTGCATAACAAAGGCTGCTATATTTTCTGGTGGCACCAGTAGAAGATGATGTATAGGTCACATTTCAGTGTTTGCCATTTTCTCTTGTCTTCTTTCACCATCTCTTCCATTGTCCCTCTGTAACTAGTGCCTAACTGGTCATCATGACAGCTGACAAATAAATGTACAACTACTTACTGTGGTGCCTTACTGACGCCAGGCTGGATTTAGTGGGGTAGCATCAACTTCAATGGTGCTTAAATTGCTCTTAATTGCAGGCACTTTGTCCTTTTCTCTCCATAGAATGAGCTGCTCTGTGTGCCACAGCCGCTTCCCCCAGTGTGGCTGAGATCTCAGAACACACATCATTGATTTTGCTTTTTGTTTATATTCAGAACATAGGTCACTGCTATGGCTTGAAATGTTATTCCCATTGTAGAACTAGCAATAGGGAGCTGGATCACTCTGCCAGCTGAATAATAGCATGTTCAGTAAGTACATCTCTACATTCTACTTTATTTTTCATTATGTAACTTATGTGAGTTTGAAAGATATCATCAAACTTATTAGCAGAACTTTTTTTTTTACTGTTGGCAACATTGATTCATTTCAAGCTGTTTATAACATTCCTTCAAAGCTCCTTGAATTATGTGCAACATCTCATCAGATCAATAATCCTGAAAGCAAGGTTTTTTAGTCAATACTTAAATATTGCACATTTATAGGAGTCAAGAGAAATTATAGGCTTCTGTATAGAACAGATGTGCCCTTAAGTGGCAATAAGACAATGCTTATTTTATCATTTATATAAAAAAGGAACCAAGCAAAGAAAAGAAAAAGGATGGGAAACAATAGTTGAGGTACTGTAGTCCAAATAGCTTATAGTAGAATTCTATTATTTTAAATGTTTAATTAATGGAGTTATGATATGTAAATGACCTTGACCTGCCCACATCCTTATTAAAAACATATTGCAAACAAGATGCATACAATACTCTGGACTTTAGCCAGACCCTTTCTAATTACCATTTCTGCAGGAAGGATAGGGGAAAAGTGAAGAAGGCATTGCCATCTATGTCTGCAAGAGCCTCTCATTTAGTATGGCCTTCAGGGAGACCTTAATCTCTTCCCAAAAATGTTTCCTAGTAAGGCTCTCAGTCCACTCTTGTGTACCTATATTCATTGGGGTTTGATATGTCTCTCATAAGATCTCACACTCATCCCTGGTTGACTTCCCATTCTCCATCACCTCACATTCCTCCACAAGTGAACTCATTCTCCTTTGGGGATTTCAACATGAATTGCTGTCCCCTTGTTCCAAATCTACCATTCTTAGGACTGAATTTGTTAACTTGACCCAAGTTATTTCAGAATCCATCTGGCTCAATCCCCACTCCATGAACCATACACTTTGGGCTGGGTTCTAACATCCCATCCCCACAGTACCATTGCAGTAGGTATATTGCTGGATTCATTTAGTGATCACTGCATGACATTCTGTGCCAGGAAAATCCAGCGTCCCCCCATCAATCAATCAATCAATCAAACAATCAATCAAAATCTTTATTTAATCAGGCGGACACCACGGAGCAAGCTCCTTTTCAAGGTGGAACTGGGAGGGCACAAATACAAAATAACAGGGTAATACACAAAAATAGAATACACAGACTTGGTCAACAACAGCATGGTTAATAAACTGTAAGCAAATACAGGATAAGTAACACAATATTTTACAGATAATAAACTGAGCTAGTAACACTAATACAGATAAGGTCAGCAGTTGTAAGAAGATGGGGTGACAAGGGCCATGATGACTTGACTGGAACCCTGGGGCACCGAGACGAATCGACTGGGCCCTGTAACACCATGATAATTCGACTGGGCCCTAGGCACAAGAAGGCATCTTTGCCAAAATATATCTGGTCCAGGTCTCTCTGCTCATTAAACATCAATGCTCTACTGAGTGACCTCGCTGCAACAGACTACTTAGCCATCCACTCAAACTCTGATATTGATATGGACCTCACTGCTTTACTCCAAATTCTCCTCCATTTGGGACCAGCATGCCCTCCTGAGGAAATGCAAAGTCAAGTCTTCCTCGCAGCCCGGCTTACCTCAGAAGTCATTGACCTGTGCAAGTCCCATGATCTTGCCTTGCCTAGCTATAATTTGTCCCACTTTTCACTCCCTGGATCGGACAAAGCTTGAGGGCTGCTCCTCCTTTATGTACCTTGGGTCTGGCTCAACCAGCACCTCAAATTTTCTGTGCATATTGATGCCATCCAAAAGAAACTGCACCCCAAAGCGGAAGTCCTGTATCACAACTGTGGGTGCATCCTGCTACCTGCCACAGAGCAATAGTACAGAAAATGATTCCCACTATTTTTGACTATGCGGATGTAGTCTACGGTGCCGCTCCCAAATCCTCCCAAACCAGACTGGACACCCTTTACCACTCCTTCTGCCATTTCATCCTAAACTGCCCACTCTGTACCCACCATTGTCTCCTCTACCAGTCCCTGTCCCTCCCAGCCCTACAGGACAAGAGGCAGAAGCACTGCACTAGTCTCATGACTACTCCCTCTCCTGGACTACTGCTCCCCCGTCTACTCCCTCATGTCTCTAAAGCAACACTCCCACCTAAACATGGCATATAATGCTATCTGTCACTTTATTCTCAAAGCCCCCTCATTAACCCACCACTGCATGCTCTACCAATCCCTAGGATGGCTTCCTCTCCAGGCACACCTTAACTATGCTGCTGGCTGCCTGGTGGACAGTGCTCTCAGGAGTAACCAACTATCCCCCATGCTCCCCTACTTATTACCAGAGCAGCCACTAGACCACTGAGAGCCTCCTTCTTTCCTACCCTTGAAGTTCCTCGTATCTCCATGGCAATGAGCAGCAAGGCTTTCTCTGCAGTTGCCCCCTCACTCTGGAACAGTTTTCTCATTTCCATTCATACATCTCCATCCCATGTGACTTTCAAATCTAACCTTAAGGCCTGGCTACTGATAGAGTCCATCTACAAATGCTCGCTAGGCAGCATGGAAGCCTACAAGCCACCTTAAACCTATCTTTACTGTGGCCACTTGCCCCCTTCTCTCCTGAGCACTACCAACATGCATGACTCTCATGATGACTAGCACAGACTACCTGACAGGCTCCCCCTCACCCTATCTGCTCCGGCAACCTGACAGGACAGGTGTGTCTACTTTGGCTATATCAATAGTGGAATGCCAGTTTAAATCTGCTCCTTTGTCTAGCTTTTGTGCAAATATTTAACTAGGCTGTGCATATGCTAACCACTTCCCCTCTAAGCTCTGCCTGTTTTCCCTATCTAATGTTACCCCCATGCCTATATACATCATGTAAAATGACTTTCTCACTGACCTAAAATGTTGCTTAATCTGTATAATATAATGTAAACTGTGTCCATTGTTGATTTCCCTGTACTGCCACTCTGCGGCATGGGTCATGACTGAAAATGGTCCACTAGATCAGTGCACCTACCTGGTAATCAAAAACATATATAAAATAAATTAATAGTGGTCTCAGTCCCCGCCTTCTTATCTCTCTTCCACTCTCTCCCCCTCACTCCCACTCCATCAGACACTTCAACTCCTGGTCCTTGTTGGTCCCTCCTCACATGTCCACCTCTGCAGGCCAGGGTGCCTTCTCCTATCTGTTGCCTAAATTGTGAAATTCTCTCCCCTCTGCCTTTCACCATGCTCCTTCCCCCTATTATCTCAAATCTCTCCTCAAAAACCACTTCCGCACCTCCTGTTCCTGCTCCTAACCTTCTCGTTACTGAACTATGTTTCCAGCACTTGCATACCTGCTTAACCTGGGCTAACAGACACTGTGTCACTTCAGCAGCTTAATGTTAAATCCTGCTGCACTACTTAGTTGTTGTAATGCATCTCTTATTGAATTATATTTATGCATTGTATTGTATTGAATTGTACTGTATGGTATTGTATGGTAACACTTTTCAGTATTACTTGCTGATCATGTTTTACTTGCACAAATTCTATATACAAATGTAACTTCCCAATGTTCCCCACACCCCAGGACACATCTGGAAACGAGCAATTGTCTCTGCTCAGTATGCTTTCCTGGTAAATTTTTAAATAAATAAATAATCCCACTCCTGTCCTGACCTCATCTCATACAGGGCTGTGAGGAACAACTGTACCAAGGCTGTCAAGGCTACTAAATTACACTGTTTCAAGGCCAACCTCCAGAAAACCTTAATTCTCTGCTTCATTCTGGATGGTTATCCACTCCCTTTTCGACCCAACCCCTGTCCGCTCCCCAGTCTTTGAGGTAAATTGTTCACCTGTGTCTGACCCTACTGTTGCTGCACACGTCAATGAGTTCTTCATAACCTGTGCCTTCCAAATGTATTCCCCTCCTAGTCACTCTTCTTCCCCCCCTCCTGGATATACCATTGCTTCTATGAAAAATTTCTGACGAAGACCATTACAGTGACAACAATGACAGTTCACTGTAATGGTCCTGAGGGACCCTGACATGGCTTCTATGGGTCTTTCACCCCTTCCCTGAAAAAAACTCTGACCTGGAGTTGATTATATTAAAGTCCAGGGGGTGCTGGGTGCACCATCTCCTGCTAAAAACACATTTTTTGTCTGACTGCACCGTGTCAACTGCAATTGTGATCGATGTAGTGCCATTGCTGTAAAACCGGTCAACAGATTTTCTGTCTAAATGGCTTGGTGGAACCCCCCTCCTGTTCCCTTCCCCCCATCACCAGTTTTCCTCTTTCCCCATCACCATCCAGGTAATCCTGCTTGATCTCTTCTATCTCAACCTGTCAAAGTCCAACCCTGATGATCTGGATCCTGAACTTCTCCACATCTCAGCTCCTGCCATTGCAGCTCCCCTTACTCACCTACACAGCCTTTCATTCTCCCTCTGCACTGTTCCTCAGTCCTGGAAGCTGGCCAAGGTTTACCACTTTACAAAGGTGGTAACCCCTTCTCTACTGGAAATGTCTCTCCCATCTCCTTCTTCCCCTCTCTTTCTAAGTTGCAACAGAAACTAGTCCACTTCAGACTCCTTGACTTCCATTTATCTTTCAACTTTCTCTCACCCTTCCATTCTGGTTTCTGGACAACCACTCCACCATCTCCTCTCTGCTGAGTGTCACTGATTCCATCTTTTCTGGGATGGAGCAGCAGCACATAACAACCATCATTTTTTTTTTATCTGGTCAAAGCCTTTAATTCAGTGTCCCATCGTCTCCTTTTGGACAAGCTGAGCTCTGCTGGCCTCTCAGCTCCCACTGTTGATGGATTCCATTCCTACCTCATGGACTGTCAACAGTTAGTACAGATTAATTGTCCTGTCACCGCCACTAACCTTCCAGGCTGGTGTCCCACTGGGCTCCATCTTGGGTTCCATCCTCTTCTACATTTTCCTTAGTTACCTCCCCTCTTCTTATACCAACTTGTATATACACATGTGTGCTCCAGTCCTTCCTCCACTGCTGTGGAAGACTGGCTCCTGTGGGACTTGGACAAGCATTCTGCACTGGTTCCAATCCAAACCAACTCAGAGTCAATCCTAAAAAAAAAAAACAGTGTACTTGACCTTTGGTACATATCAGAAACTGGCCAGACTCACTGCTCTCCCAGTTTTCACCACTCTGGACAGCACACCTCTTGAAGCAGTTCAGTCCTTCAGGTACCTTGGTGTGTGACTAGACAGTAAGCTGAACTTCTCAAGCCCACATTGATTCCATCAATGCAAAACTCCATCTCAAGATTGGTGCCCTGTACCACAACAAAACTGCTCATCTCTGCATGTTCACAGGGAGCTTGCTATCAAAATGGTTCTCCCTGTCTTTGAGTAGGTGGATGTGCTCTATTGCACCGCCCCATTCCACTTCTTTTGCCGGATTGGATGCCCTCAATAACCCCTTCTGTTGCTTTGCTACTAACTCACCCTCTACGTACCCACCATTGCTCCCTCCATTCCTACCTATCCATCCTCCCTCTGCCCTCATGTTGCTAGGCTCACTGTACCTCTTTCATATCCAAATATGGATTTTTCTTGCTATCCCTCCTACATCTCATCTCTCTGGTCTCTTCTGCTCCCAGCATCCTGGTTCCTCCATTAGAGGGACCATTACACTTTCAACATTCCTCACTCCAATCCTCTGCTGGACAATATGCATTCTCCTATCAATTACTGTCACTTTGGAACCACTTTCTTTCCTCCCTCTGCCTATCCTTATCTTCCACCTCCCTCAAGCACTGGTTCAAACTTCCACCCCAGCCCACCTGTTCTTGTTATTCTTCTTCCTGATACTTCACTGGCCTGAGCTTCTTCCATGCTAGGTATGACAGCCGCTTGGGTCCCCTCCACCTGCCTTCTCATCTCACAATGATGCTACCTCTGTTTCTCCATCCATTATGAGGCAGTAACTCACTCTACAGGTCACTCATCTGTTATCAAAATGTTTTGCTGCCGCTTTCAGTTTGCACTTATTTTATGTGATTATTATTGAGCTGTAACTGCACTTTATTTCCTATACCTACTACTAAATATTTATATAATTTGTACCAACCTTTCAAATGTGATTAGACTGACTTGTTATTATCTATTGTGCTGCTATTCTTCTGCTCTTCCTCGCTCCTGAGTCACACCTGGAAATGAGCCTTGGCTCAGAGTGCCTCTCCTGGTTTCCAATTTTGAAATAAATAAATACATAAACTATGTATTGGTGGAAATAGCTTGATACTCTTAATATTCCATCTGATGTTTGGACTTGTGATTCAGCAAAGCTGTTTTTAACTGCAGAAAGCTTAAATCTGTAGGATAAGCAAATTAATACTCTAGTTATTGTAACTCATGACCAGGGCCACTGGAAAATTGCAGAAAAAGTTATCCAAAATTATGAAGATTTTTCAAACATTGTGGGGAAATTGTGGGAATTCTACTATAGACCCTGAGTACTTCACAGTAAATCTTTTACTGTTTTCTGCAGCATGTATTAGTCATTATATAATGGCAAGGAAATTCCCTGAATTCTGATTGGTCAGTGTGTGCCTGAGACAGTGATGATATTGCAGTATAACATCACTGTCATTGATTAGCATTAGGTCTGCTTGCTCCTCAGCATGACCACCGCCTTTTTTTTCCCTCTTCTCTTTCACTAAAAATCTACTAAAAACATTTTTATTTTTATTTTTGTTTTGTATAACATCGAGCCATTGTATAATTGTAATATGGCACTTCCAAGATGTGTGTTATCTTGTGATAACTCCTGGGGTGGGAAGCACTCTTGCCGCTTGTGCTTCTAACCCACCCCAGGAGGACGTTATTACACGATAACACACACCTTGTTGTGCCTTATTGCTTAAGTATAAACTGCTAAAGGAATACACTGCAGGTTGAATATGTTTTAAACATAAAGAGCAGCTTATGTTCCTAAAATGAATACCAAACTGATAAATGTGTTGCCTGTCTTCTAAATTTTAAAAGCATCTGATTCATGCAATGCTAAATATGATCTATTTAGTGAGCCTCAGCAAATCAGTATTAAATAAATCCAGAATAAACACATTTTTCAGTTTCTGGATGTAGAATAATGAAGTCTGATCAACAGCTGTTTACTGTGCTCTGTCAGCTTATTCACACACTTTGGTGCAAGGGAAAAAAGGAGACAGAGTGGCAAATAATTGAGTTTTAGTAACATGTTGTTAAAGAGTTTACTGTTCATAATTCATACTGTAGGTACTGTACACCATTTTTTAAATGATTTATTAAAAAATTATACAATGGCAAGAAAAAATCTAGTATGCTGATTGGCTAATGAGCCCCAGACACAGTAATGATATTACAGTATAACATCACTGTAGCTAGGTCAGGCACAAAGGTAACCGTACTGCAAAAAGGATCCCTCCCTCTGTCACTATCCTGTAGCCCTCACACCTCGCGTTTGCGTGTACAAATATCCAGCCTCCTACTGAACATTTCAAAGTGAAATCACTATCCCGTCGCCAAATGCCACTTTTCAGAATCCAACTTTATAAAATCAGAACTTTTTCCTTAACAGACTGCAAGTTCTTCCAAAAAGAGACTGTCTTTTTGAAATAACTTGCAGTCTGTTTAGGAAGAGTAGTCATCTACTTGTGGCTTTTACCTTCAGCTCCCGCTGCATATGACTCCTTTGTTCAGAGGGCACATTTCAGAACACTCGCACTCAGCCGTCCACCCCCCGAAAAAACACATATTCCAAGTAAAAAAAAAAAAAAGCTATCAGTAACGGCTTTATTTCTTCTGTTTATTAACAAGTATGTCACAGGCGAGCGAGTACACATTCATGCTGCATAGTTCTCAAACGCTTGACAGCTACAGAAGAAACACATACATTTCAAATCACAAAAAGAAAAAAAAACTGAAACGCTGTCCCCTTCACACACTGCCTGTTCCAACTTTATATAAATGATCAGAAATGGCAGAGGGGAACGCTGTCACAGATCACTATATAAACAAGAAAAGGCATATAGAACTCAGTAGGCAAGATCGATGTGGCAGCAGCGCCACCATGTGTTGGAAGATATATTCTGGACTTTTTTCTTAAAACATATACCTACACTCACAGAAATCATAGAAAAAATGGATAAAAACAGCATTTTTGATTTCTATTTTTTTTAAATTAACAAATAAGCCATTGTATAATAGCAATAAGGCACTCCCGAGATGTGTTATTGTGTAATAGCGATCACTCTGGGGTGGAGGAAAGCACTCGGCTTCGCCTCGTGCTTCGACCCACCCCAGGAGTGACGTTATTACACAATAATACATACCCTGTCGTGCCTTATTGCTTAAATATTCTGGGGGTCATTGGTGCTGGCAGTGTAGCCTAGAGGTTAAAGTAACACACTGTGAATGAGCTGGGTACATCTAGCACACCTGGATTTGATTCCCTCAACCTCCACTTGCATACTGTGTGACTCTGAACAAGTCACTTAATCTCTTCAGTGCTCCTGGGTTGCCCATGAAAACTGGCACTTATGCTTAGTGGGCCTTATTGGGTTACCAAAAATATATATATATAAATAATACCAATATATTTTTACTACATCATACAGTAGTATGTAGTACTGTGTAGTAGTATGTAATAGTAGTAGTAGCAACACTACAGCTAATTGGCTGCTATAGGCCCCCCTCAGCTGACCTCAAGCTACTATCTCACTTGGGCGATCTAATTATTAAGGGAACAGAAGAAACTATTATTTTAGGTGACCTAAACCTAAACTGGCTTTCCAAGGCAGCGGCACCCTTAATATCATTCTGCGACACTTATGGACTTACACAGCTCATTGATGAACCCACCAGAGTCAATAAAAAAAACCAGAGCAATAGTACCTTGCTAGATGTTATACTAGTGAGTAAACCTCACCTCTCTCGCATGCCGGAGTTTTATTCAGTGATATCAGTGACCATTGCCGTATAGCAGGAATAAGATCAGTCGAGCCATCTTCCCTGCTAAGTTTATACCAAGGAGGTCGAAGAAAAATTCAACGTTGAGGCATACCTGCATGATTTAAATCTCTCAACACTCTGGCAAGAATACTACCTAGCTATCACAGTGGAAAAGCGCATGAAGTATTGAACGACATAATTACAGATGCACTTAATATCCATGCCCCAATTTCTATGGTACGCACAAAAAACAAATCCTGTCGATGGTTCACATCTGAGCTCGAACTGTTCTTCTTGACAGAGATATATTATGGAAAAGGCACGTGAAACTAAGAGTCCGACTGACTGGATCCTGTTCAAAAGAGCTAGAAATAGCTGTACCAGGAAAGTGGATGCTAAAGCTGCATATTATATGTCCGAACTTAACTCCTCCTTCCATAATCCTGCCAAATTCTGGAATACCATAAAGGACATAACAGGTCAAGACCCTAGCACTACACTCCCAGTCAAAATTCACTATAATAATGGACCAGTCTCTGATAGATTGGAACTATTGGAATCGTGTAATAATCATTTCAGAACTGCTGGCCTAGCATTCGACATCTCTCCGCTAGCCATCTACGCCTCAGCTAGGCATGAAGAGTCCTGATGCTCAGATGACTGAATCTACTTCTCCTTCAAATCAGCCACCTTGAAACAAGTCAAGACCCACTTCCCAACTGGACATCAAAAAGTGCAGGTGCAGACTCCTTGATCCTTATTTTTAAAAGTTGCCATGCAAGCACTAGCAGTTCCAATAACACACCTATTTAATCTCTCATTAAAACAGGCTCTATTCCCTCAATCTGGAAAACAGCTCAAGTCATCCCCTATTGAAAGCAGGGGACCCTATGGACCTTAATAACTACAGACCAATTTCTATCCTACCGTGTTATCCAAGCTGCTTGAAAAATAGTGAGTACTCAATTGAGAGGATATCTCAAGAGGTTAATCTACAAACCCTGCACAATCAGGATTTAGAACCAACATAGCACTATCTCAGCGCTGACCAAAGTAACAAATGATTGGCAAAGTGAATTGGATAAGAAAACTGTGTATGTGCTGTATTCCTAGACCTGAGTAAGGCTTTGACATGGTCGA
This sequence comes from Neoceratodus forsteri, assembly GCA_016271365.2. NCBI lineage: Eukaryota > Metazoa > Chordata > Ceratodontiformes > Ceratodontidae > Neoceratodus > Neoceratodus forsteri. The sequence continues at coordinate 1,055,952,932 of CM057451.1, read as the reverse complement.
CTCATGATCTACTCCTTCTTCCTTGTATTCCATAGGCCTAGATGCATCTTCCTTAAATGGTTTAATAGCTACCTTTTGGGAAGGACCCAGCAAGTGAAATCTGAAGGAGACCTATCTCCACTTAAGCCTCTGCAAAGAGGAGTTCCTCAAGGATCCATCCTAGGCCCAATCCGATTTGCCATCTACATTAATAACATCGATATTAATCTCACCAAAGCCACTGTACATCTGTTTGCAGATGACACCATCTTATACGTCAGTAACCCCTCTCCTGTCTCAGCATGTGAAGAGCTACAAGCAGAATTCCATATACTTCAACATCAGTTACTGGAAAAAAAACTTCTCCTAAACGCAAAAAAAATAAAGGCAATGTTGTTCTTCCCCCTAAATCAAACTGGCAACTCCTCTCTAAGCATTCTCCCCCAACGCTCCACTGTGATGGGTGAAAATCTTGAATTCGTCAAAAAGTTCAAATATTTGGGGGTGTGGCTAGACTACAGACTTGACTATCTAACTCACCTGGAAGAACTACTGAAAAAGTTCCGGCAGAGGCGTGGCCTCTTTCACAGAATAAATCATTTTTTAAATAGGGATGCAAAAAAGAAGTTGGTCCAGGCCACATTTCTTTCAGTTTTGGACTATGGAGACTTCCTATACGGTCGCTGCCCTAACTCTTATCTGCATAAACTGGACACACTTTACCACACAGCATTAAGGTTCATCACAGATCTTCCCTTCAGCACTCACCACTGCTTGCTCTATGCTGCAGTTGGATGGTCTTCACTCCATTTCAGAAGAAATAAGAATGCCATACTTTGGACATACAGAGCCTTATCTAAAAAGCTCCCAAACTATATCTCAGATTGCTTCACACAGGTCACAGCAAGTAAATATGCCTTAAGAAGCCTCAATTTCATCATGCTTAAAGTGCCCAATTTCAACACTCGGTATGGGAGAACCTCTATCAGCTACATACTATCTACTTTATGGAATATGACACAGAAGACCCTGAAATTGAGCAGTCATATTACAGTTACATCCTTCAAACATCTGTATACAAGACTCATCAAAGAAAATGCAACTGTTTCACTAATACTAGAGTAATTTATTACTAGTGCTAATCTTATCCTTCCCCTCCCCAGTCAGCCAGTCTATGGAATGATCCCACACTATTCAAGTGCCTCTACCCCATAGATGTATTGTACCCCACCCTTCATCTAGCTCCCATCTCTTCCTTAACCTCTTCATAGCCCTATACCCCTGTCATTCTACTGCCATTACAGGCCCCAGCCCATCCATCCACCTTATAATTAATATCATCTTCCACGTTCCCCGCCAACTTTCATCCCACCCCTGCTCCCCCCTCCCCTTGTCCCCACTATCTATGTTACTTTATCGATTTATTGAACATTTTGCTTGAATGTATGTTAGACAATGTGAGTTATTTTCAAATTTTGTATATAATTGACCTTTGCAAGTGTTGTCATCTGTTATATCATGTAATTTGAACCTTGACCTTACCAGGCCCATCTTGCAAATGAGCTGTGCTCAATGATGTTCACCTGGATAAATAAAGATTTGATTGATTGATTGAGTAGTCAGGGTACCCCATAATTTACTTTTGTTTTACTCTGGCTCCAATGATTTTGTTTAGTTAAGGATAACATTTCAGATACATTATATGTGTTTTATAAGCTTGTTTTCAGGCTTTAGTCAGGTTTTTATTGCAGTCTTTACATGTGAGCATCTAGGTGGTAGATTGCTAAGAGTGAGATCATTGTTACCAACTAGCTTATTCAAGTTTATAATCAGCAGAGCCATCCAAAATATTCAGCTGTTTGAATCAAAACTAGTCTGAATGAAAGTATGCTCACAAGGAAAAACCTGCCCTACAACTTACAAAAAGGCTTCATAGTTAGAACCATTTCCCCCATCTTTTGTTTCAGTCTGTGTGGCAACAAAAAGTTTTCTGCTAGACTGCTTCAACATAAATCAAATGTTAAGTGTTTAAATGTACTTATGCTTGGCCAGTGAATTTTGAAACCAAACAAGACAAGGGTTAAAGAGAAAACAGTGTCACATAACTCCTTTCCCCCACCTTGCACTGCATTGTTTCAGCCAAACCCAAGTCTACATGCAAAATTGTCAATATACTGAATTTGAGAGTATTTTATTAAAAATGTTAATACTTTTTACACAGTTCTAAGTAAACACTCAAAAATTGCAAGAAATTATGGAACATGTCAGTTTTTGCAGTGTATGGTGAAAATTGTGGATTCTGCAAAAAAATTGCGGATGCAATTTTCCAGTGGCCCTGCTCATTACTGCTGGTGTGCTGATTGTGTTTAGTGATGTGCAAATTTAGAAAATGTTGCTTTGTGAATTAATTCCCAAATTCACCTAATTTTGCAAAGTTAATCCACCTTGCAAGTTCTAAATTCACATTAAACTGATAATTCACGGAATGCAAAGTTGGTAACTACACAGGTACACTTTGATAACTTCACCAGCACAGTCTGGTACAGAGGTGAAGTTTACAATATACTATAGGACTGGTCATCACATGTTGCTGAACAAGCTGTATGCCAGGAGGAGGACATCTTCAGAAGACAGAGTAGGAGAGAAGTCTGTGTGTGCTTGTCTGAGAAAATAAAACTTAAAAAATATGTCTCAAAACCGAGCGCTCTGAATCTAATTTGCTCACAAATTGTTCAAAAGAACCTTATACTGCTAGATTTTTTTTATTTTTTCACTGATTATTTACTTTAAAGTAATGGTTTCTGTTTTATCAGTCTGTGAAGCAGTGGTGTGGGGAAGGGGAGGTGTACTGTAAAGCAAGGCAGCCCGGAAACAGCCAGAGTTTTTTTTTTGTCTGAGTAGGAGACTGGTGTTATATTTTGGTTTTCTCACTCTTTCGTGTTCATAATTTTTGGTGATTAATTTCTCATTTTTATTTCTGTAGTTTAGTTTGGTGTGTTTAAGAGAAGTATTTTGTCAGTCTCTTTCTATAGCAGTTATAGTTGTTGTTAGTTAGATTTTTCTGAAAGTGATGGTGTTCTGTCTTGTTTTATTATACTTAATATTAAATGACCCTGCTACCCCTGTCATTTTCATCCCTGTCATGTTTAAAAAAATCAACAACTTTTTTGGTTGTTTTTAGTAGTAGTTTTTCAGATCAGACTGCTGATCCCTAATTCTCCAGGGGCAGGTGTTGGCTGCTTTAGCTGATAGTTAATAATGTGTTTACCCTTGTTACACCCCAGTACCCATGTGGGTCCTCTGCTTGCCCCATGTGACATGTTTATTTCATAGGTTGCAAGTGACCACACTAACCCTAACCCTAATGTCCCATAGGATAACACCTCAACTTATCAAGCCATAACACCACCAGCCACTGAAGTTAAGACATACTCTGTACATCCAAACAAGGGTCTCAATATGTACTACAGTAGTAACACATAAAATCCCTGGAAAAAATCATGGGGTGTGCACAACACCCCAAAATCACCGCCCAGATTGACCATGGTGCCAGATCCACAATTTAAGTCTTTTAAATATTGACAATGTACCAAATATGAATCTCATCTTGGCTATGACCATACTAAGTTTCAGACAAATTCAATAAAAGTCTACCAAGTTATGCCTGAGAAACCCAAAAGGAGTAGTTGTTGTAAATCATTTTGACCCGACTTCGCCTTTGTGTACCCCGAGGAGAAGTTACAGGTGAAGCTGCAAGGTGAAGTTACCAATGATGAATTTTCTATTAAACAGAAAATCTTTGTGAAATGAGCCACATAGGAGAATTTGGCAACTTCACCTTAACTTCGCCTGCTAATTAAAACTTGCAACATCTCTAATTGTGTTATAATGGTGTATTCATTTATTTAGTTGTTTATTGGGAAGGTCCATGAGCATCAAGTGCTCATTTTCAAGGAAAGTCACCCAAGTGCAGATTAAACAAATTTATGGAACACTGCATAATAGTACACTGAATTTCATAAGTTAATACATGCAAAAACTACACCACCACAAAATGTCCAGATGAATAAAACTGCATCTTATGACTGAAGAAACAATTCATTGCCCAAGTTCACGTTTGTGTTCTATATTTATGCAACACAATACAAATATTTCATTAAAAAAAACAAATATAAATATTTTATGTGAAAGTAGTGGTACTATATAAGGGATTGTGTTACCTAATTTATTATAAATGTAGAGAATTATATGCCAGCTGGTATTTATTTTTTTTTTGTCATTTGGAGTTGTGCCATTGGTATTGCATTAAAATAATGATATGTTGACCAGCATTTTTAAAGATAATTGCACTGGACAGCGTTTCAAGAAATAGAAATGCACTAATGACATTCATTTTTAAATGCTGTGTTTCAGGCAGTGCATTCATTTAAACCAGCACTTGCTGATCATTTTAAAACATGTGCCATATGAGCATCATTTTACTATTCATTGATGTGCCAAGTGGTATGCATTCTACAAAGGCTGACAGATAAGATATTAATGTGCAGATGTGACTTTTTTACATTTAAGATAATGAAATCTGGTACAGGCAGATGGGAGAAACATATCAAAATGATAAAAAGTGTAGACATATGAAGATAGATTAACCTTGAAAGAGCAAACCACAATATCTCGAAAGGGGAGAGTTTTGGATATATTCAAAAATTGAATATTACTAGTCTAATAGTATGCATGTACTACAGTGGTTCTCAGTGTCACATACTGACACGGCATGTTATGTCAATCAGTAACTCTCAGAAGCTCCAGTTAGCAATGATTAATTCTATCATTTTGACTCTTGTTTAATATATAGTTATTATTAGTGTTATACCTGATTATAGCTGTTCAGTGGGAAACTGGTTATTGAGAACCCCACGCTCCCTTGCTATTTTGTGTTTTTTGCCTAAAGTAATTCCTCTTCATCCACAAACCACCTGCTTTCTCTCCCCTACACCCCATCTTTTGTCCTTCTTAGTGCTAATTCTTATAACCTTCCACTCGCTGCCCTCCTTCTTCCCCCGCTCCTTCTTTTTGTGACCTCAATCATCTATTCTGAATAATCTGCATTTTTTATTTTCACTACCATCTTCACTGATGCTGTTCCCATCCTTAGCTACTGAAACACCTCTGTCTCGCCTGCCCCTCCCCCCCTTTATGCCTACTTTAATTTTCTTTGTCCTCACACACTGAAACCACTTCCTGATTCTAGGTGGGTGTCTCAACCTGCAGTAAAAACCCTCTCCTAAACTACTTCTCTCCCCTTTCTTTCTGCAGCCAACAGACACCTCTCGAGTCCCGACTTGGGGCTACAGCACTGGCCAAGAACCGTGGCCAGCCGCCTGCACCTCTTAGTCCACCTGGCCCCAGAGCAAGGTATTTTGAAAAGCTGTGGCTGAGTGCCACCCATGGATTGGATCCTTCCCTGGCATTCACTCCCATGATTGGCTCAAACCACATGCTGAGAACATGCCATTGGACAGCACACTCAGCCTGACTCCATCCTCTCTGTACCTGGAGCTGGCTGTCCCTCATGCTAATTTGTTCTATTGTACTGTATTTTTTCCCCACCCACTCACCCCAACCCTGGCTGCTATTAAATATGCATTCCCCCCCACTTCTCAACACACCACTCCCCCTTCCTCTGACACTCACGCTACCTCCATTTGCAGGTCATTGAACCTTAATTCAACTTGCTCTAGCCCTGCCTGTCACCTATAGGGCTCAAAATCCTTAAAGCTTCACAGCTATTTGACTGTCTCTCCATGTTTTTCTCTAACCAATCACAATACTCCTATATACCTACCTTCCAGGCCAAAGTCCCTAATGCCCCCCTCCCCTTTCAGTGCCTTCATTGCCTGGCTTTCTACCTCTCTGTAGCTTTCTACTAGCACTCAGTATGCCTACCAGGCTGCCCCAAGGGAACCATCTCCTGCATGCTCCTCATATCTTAGACACCACCCACCTCAATCCTTACTGCACAGGCACCTCAGTGGATGACTACAATCAACCTGGCTCTCACACCCATGATGGCACACCCAGACATATCTGGCCCTTGCCACTGAGCCCCAAGCAATGGTTTACACCACCAACATTTACTGTCACATTTGTGACCTACTCAGACAGGCCCTCAGCTAGGAACAACCCAAAAAGGCAGCGCAAAATCAGCTGCAATTTTTTTGGAGCAACCTGGTTCATCTAGCCATGCTCCTGCTCATCCTGTCTGATAACATTCATCCCAACCCAGGCCTCCCTCACATTTTGGGTGCTGACACAATAAAATCAGGCACATTAACTTTTGCATCCCTCAATATCCAAAGTTTAATAGCCAAGTTTGATAATCTTCTGGCTTGGGTAGCCCTCCCTAACCCAGATGTGTTGTCCATAGCTGAAATTTAGCTCACCCCTAAAATTCCTGATGCTGCCCTCACTCTCCAGGGCTACAGGATCTTTAGGCAAGGTTGGCCATCTAAACAACGGGGGTGGCTGCGTCATCTACCCCAGGGATAACTTACACAGATTCATGCTGCAGCTACCCAGCATAGGACAGAACACCCAGACCCTAGTCATAAAAATCCTCCTGGGTGCTCTCAACAAATCTATCACCCTACTATCCATATACATCCCTCCCAAGCACTCTGACAGTGGCCTCCAAACAATCATCGACTGCCTTGGTAACCTAAGTCTCACCACAGAAGTCATACTTCTAGGTGATTTTAATATCAACTGGCTTGCACCTGAAGCCAACTGCTTCAAAGATGCAATTCTTGCTGCCCATTTCACGCAACTCATCGATGCCCTCACAAGGACCAACTAAAGGATAGGTACTGGTACTCTGCTTGACTGGGTACTCACAAACCAGCCTGAGCATACATCCAATGCCATGGTTCTCCCAGATGATATCAGCGACCACTCCACTGTCTGGTTCTGATGGTCTAACAAGTACTTCAAACCCCCACCAAAAACTGTTACAAATAGGGTCCTAAAGCAGGGCCGCTCTGGCTGGTTGAAAGCAGAACTCCATAGCATGGACTGGTCTTCTGTTTATGGGGCCAGTGATGTTGACTCTACATTTGACCACTTAATCCTTCTTTTTAACCTGGTCTGTAACAAATATTCCCCAAACAAGAAGCATAAAATCAAAGGTTTTTGCAACCCCTGGCTGAGCTATGACATAATTGAGCTCATTCATAACAGGGACCATCTCTGGCATGTAGCCAGGGCCACAGGGAAACTGGCCGATCTCAGCTACAAAAGGGCAAGGAACAGCTGCACTAGGGTGATCTGAGTAGCAAAAAACAACTACTTTAAAGAAGCCCTAGCATCAAACTGGAGCAATGGCAAAAAATTCTGGGCAAACCTAAAAGAGGTCACTGGTCAGAAGCCAAAATCCAACCCCACCATGCTAAGCATTGATGGGACCCCTATTCTTGAACCTTTGTCCATAGCCAATACACTCAACCATACTTTTACAGATCTCAGCGGTGTGCTCCCTGATGGCTTCTTCACCCATACCAGCTCTAGTGAGCCTACACAGCATTTCAAGCATCCCCCATTTTATTTCAAGGCTATCACTCTGGGGGAAGCCAGAAAATATATTTATATAGTGCTTGGTAAAGAACAATATATACCCTTGACCTTAAACTATTCTCCCTCATGTTGGAAGAAATCCTAACTCCTCTCACACATATCCTCAGTCTTTCACTTCAGCTTGCAAAATTCCCACCAAGAAGGAAAGCAGTAGTAGTTGTGCCAGTGTTCAAGAATGGTGATCCAGCCCAGCCTGGGAACTATAGACCTATTTCAATCCTACTGCTCCCTCAAAGACCCTTGAGTGTATCATGGCTGACCAGCTTGTAGAATACTTGGAAAAATACCAACTGCTTTGCAAGGAGCAACATGGCTTTGGGTCTGGGCACAGCACTACTACAGAACTTCTTGAGTTCACTGGCTCCATCCACAAGTATCTTGACATTGGACAATTGGTGGGTGCTATTTATATCGATCTGATGAAAGCCTTCGATACAGTAAACCACGCCCTTCTTTCCAACCAACTAACTGCCCTTGGACTCTCTCAGGACACCACCGCATGGTTCCGTAGTTACTTAGAATGTCACTTTCAATGAGTAAGGATAAACACTGTCCTCTCAGACAGCAAACCTGTGCTCAGGTGTCCCTCAAAGATCAATCCTGGACCCACTACTATTCAGGTTTTTTCTGAATAGCTTCTCCCAAGCCTGTCAGAACCACATCCTCCTCTATGCAGACAATGTTATAATCTTCCACAATGGCCCAGATCCATGCACCCTTGAACGGCAACTGCAAGATGATTTCTCCCTTGCCAAAAAATGGTTCAGTGACCACAAACTAGTAATGAACTACAAAAAGATTAAAACCATGCTGTTTTCCAGCCCTCACAAGAAACACTGAAAGCACCCCCTCTCCATAACCAATAGCTCTGAGTCCTCCCTGGAACTAGTCCAACACTTCAAATACCATATTACAATAGACAACATGCTCGCCTATGCCCTCCATATTGGTAATACCTTCAAAGCTATAAATACGTGCATCGGGCTACTGTATAGACATAAAATCAGTCTGACACCTGAAGCTCTAAGCATAGCTGTCACAGCTCTGTCATCTCATTCATGGACTACGGTCTCGCCATATATTGATTCTCTATAAACACTACTCTCCTGCGCCTAAAAATTGCGCTCAACTGAGCCTGCTGTCTCACTGCAGGTGTGGCTGACACATACCTGTGATCTCTATGCCAGTGCAAACTGGCTGTCACTTAGCAGCAGTTTAAAATACCAAACCTGCCTCCTAGCCCCAAAAAAATCTGCCTTGGCCACATGCTTCCTGGGGTCACACAACTCCTTGACCCATGCATTAAACCACATCCTACTCATAACTCTGAACACCAGTTCTTCCTAACCCCCAAATGCAGAACGTCCCAAGGACAAAGGTCCTTTGCTTACTGAGCACCACTGTGCTTTAACTCACTACACGATAACATTACTAACCTGCCTACATTTAGTGCCTTTAAACATTTCCCCTGAGCACTTGACTTTCAAGTGTTTATCTTCCTATTACTGTCCATGCTCTGGATTGACAAGTACAAAGTACCCTTCATAACCTTGTTTATATTTCCCTTGATGTGCTATTATGCTCTCTTATCTTGTTATTTTATCCTATATTAACTTTATCTCCCTGTGTAACTGTTCGCATTACTCAAATTGTTTTCTGTTTTTTTTCTTTATTTGTACATGACATGGAACCTATGTAAAGGGATTCCAGCTCAAATGGTATTCCAAGACTGTAAAAAATAAATAAATAGCTAAGGGAGTCTATCAGGCTATCTTCAGTAATGTTTTTTCAAAAAATATGTACTTTATTGAAGTTTCAATATTACACATGACAAACAAAGTCCACAACAAAGACATACAATTACCAAAGAATTAAAAAAGTGTCTCCTCTCTGGCCTCTCTTCCCCAACAGGTGATCATTCGGTAACAGGTTAATCGATCAGAAAAGTGCATTTGCATATACTGAGGTTCACTTACACCAATTCAGTATGCTGTGTACAATCTATTGTGTTCAGTTGGGCATCAAGGGCATCTCATCTCTTCTGAACTGCCTGAAATCTGTGTCTAATGGAGGCTGTCATTCTCTCTAGCCTTAAGATTAGAAATGTTTATTGATGTCACTCGGTTGATGTGGGAGTTTCTTGATCTAGACAGTGTCTGAAGATAGTCTCCTTAAACTACCATTGAAATGAATGTTAAGTGGTATTTCCTATTGCCCACAAGTGTTTGGAGATTGGTACCTAAGTGGCATCTGTCTCTGGTAAAGGCACCTTCCAGTCCCAACACTGGGTCTGATGCATTTCGGACAGCTTGCCATAAAGGTTGTACTTAAGGGCACTATCAAAAAATGTACATCAATGTGCCCTCTTCACCACCACATCTAGTGCACGAGCAAGCCCCACTTGTGCAAAGTTGAAGGGATGTGGTATATATTTTGCAATACTTTGAATTGCATAAGGCTGTAGCTGTCTACATTTATGTATTTATGCACATTCATCCACACTTCATCCATTGCTCCTGGGTTGGTACCCAGTGAAGGGCTGTCAACCAATATTCTGATGTACTGTAGAGCTAAATCTGTGTGGCATCAATTGTCTTAAGGTTTGGTAAATGCCATGTATGGCATGTCTTTGGTGGACTAGATCTCCCAAGGTCTGTAATCAAAAGGGTTGTTCAGGTTTCTCTTTTGGTTTGCCTAAGGCAGTTGCTTCCGTGTGCTGGATTTGTAGAAATGGGAACACTTCCTTCCTATTATTGTTGGAATCACTGGATCTCAAACAGGTACCCCCATGCAGGGGATGCTTAACTTGCATAATGCCTTTACCTTTCCAGGGTTGTTTTAGTGCTGTTTCACGTTCTATTTTTTATGGTTCTACCAAATCAGTTCGTCATGCATCTTTGCTGAGGAGTATTTGAGAACTCTACACAGCTCTCTGCAAATAGCTACTGAAGCTCCAACTAGAAATTGATTGTGTTTCTGGGTAATTTAGTTCTAATTTTATAAAGTAGGACCTCCAGAGCTATGCCCTGGGCTGAACAGATATGCTGCTCTATTTAATATCATTATGGGTGTAGTGGGCTGTTTCTGTCTCTGCATGCACTTGCCACCTGAAATATGTTTCCCCTTGTACTGCATGATAATAAGTGAAAAAGTCAGGCAGACTAAGGCCTCCTTTAGTTTTATCTACCACATTTTTTAGGTAAGTTCTTCTGGGTACCCCCGCCAAAGGAAAATGGATGTTATGGATTAGAAAATTGGCTTTTAATTTCCTGGCATTTGATCAGTTGGTACCCATTCCAAAGGGGTACATTAACTTATAGATGCCAAGGAAATAAAAAGTTCCAGACTGCCATGCCCCAATGTCAAACTGGTATCCCTGTGCCAATTTGAAATTTAAAACTCACTAGCCCCCATTTTTTTTCACTTGGTAAGCAGACAACCGAGCGAACCTTCCGCCACAGCCATGTATAGCTAAAGAGATTAGTGGTGGGCGAGGGTCTCCAATTCACTCAGCGTAAGTGATTCACGGAGGAAGGTGGACTTGCAGAGTGTCTGCACGTAAGTGAGTACTTCGCTATAATGAGTAACGCGATGCCCATTGAAAACAATGACTTTGTGTTACTCCGCCTTCCAAAACCACTACTCCACTAATTTTTAAGGCAAAGTACATTGAAAACAATGTACTCCGCTTCACTTTGCCTTGTTTTTAAGGTCCAAAGGCAAACTTTGCAGTGATTCATGGGATTTCAGGTCACATGAGCTCTAGATTGTTCTGCACAGCCTCAGTTTGGGGTAGTGTATGTATGAAACTGTAGGAGACAGTCTGCTCTGAGAGCTCTCTGTGATTCAAACCTTCTAAAAGCTGTTAAAAAAGCCTTTTTGGGTCATTTGTTTTGCTGAAACTTTAGTTCATTGATTATAGGAAACCCTCCTGTGCTCATATCATCGAGAGTTTATTGTTTGTGTGTGGACTAATGTACAATATTCAGTCAGTGTACTGAGACACAGTGGAAGTGTGCTTTGGGGAAGGGGCATATCTGTGGTGTAGGTAGAGTAACTTGGAGAAAAAGACAGTGCTTTCTGTTTTGGTGATATTTTTCCTGTACTACTGTGTAAATGTACACACAGTAATATTTTCAATAATTCTTGCCATTTTTTTGCAGATTGTTGTGGTGCAGCAGTGCATAATTTTAGTTTGTTTAAAATATGTGGTTATATTATTGAAGTTTTCAATTTGCTATGCATTACTTATTGTGTGTGTGAGTATGTGTGTGATGCGTGTCATCAAATCAGACACCTTTTATTGTGCCACATAATTTCAGCAATGTGAACCTGTTACCTACTGCAGCTGTGTAATTTTTGTGTTTCTTTGAGGTATCTTTACTAGTACTAGTACTAATGACTGTTACTGCAGCAGTGCAGTATACTGCCCCCCACCATGGCCCGCTCCAACCGGCAAAGGAATTATTTTCCAGATTTGAATTTCTGATGGTGAGCACTGGTTAGGTGTTGTGCCTTTGCATCTGCATCTCTTCAGTGCGCAGCGCAATCTTAATCTGTCTGTGCATTTGCATCTCTTTAGGGCCCAATCTCCATCTCTAACTTAAGTCACAGTTGTTTCTTTGGCTTCCCTTTAGAGTACTGGACAGGTATGGTGCACAATTCTGCATGAACATTTTACTCATTAATATGCATTTTTAAGTCAGGACCATCATCACGAGTCACAAATGCAGTCACAAATCATGATTTATGATCACGTCACGAATCACAACATTAATCTTTTTTAATAGTTACATGGATGTATTGTAAGCCTGTTTTGTAGTATCTCTCCATGCTTCACCACCCCATCATTATACTTATTAATGAGTGTTTTTAAGTTGGGGAGTTTTGTGCCACACCTCATCGGGGCCCGTTGAAGTAGAGCCATAGGCATTCACGTTCTTCATCATCATGGTAACAAATGCAGTCACAAATCATGATATACGATCATGTCACGAATCACAACATTCATTTTTTTTAATAGTTACTTGGATGTATTTTAAGCCTGTTTTGTAGTATCTGTCCATGCTTCACCACTCCACCATCGTACTCATTAATGACTGTTTTTAAGTTGGAGAGTTTTGTGCCACACCTCATCAGGGCTTGGGGAAGTAAAGCCATAGGCATTCGCGTTTCTTCATCATCACAGTCACAGATACAGTCACAAATCATGATTTACGATTACATCACGAATTACAACATGTATTGTTTTACTAGTTACTTGGATGTATTGTAAGCCTGTTTTGTAGTATCTCTCCAGGATTCACTGTCTCAGCATTGTACTCATTAATAAGTGTTTTTAAGTCAGGGATTTAGACAATGTCTGCAGTACATACACAGACTGGAAAGAAGACTGATTGCAGACATGCAGTTTAGCACAGTATACTTGCACTGCTCAGAATACAAAGTGTCACGCATATGGAAGACAACAAAAAAGGGCATAATTACATACAAGGGTCAGGGATGGTGGAGGAATACATTTTATAACACAACAAGGAAGGTGTGGGGGGGCACATAATGTGAGGAACAAGGAACTAATATGGGATCCCATGGTGATCTAGCAGCAGTTCCAGCATGGACATCATTTGCAACTGATGTCCCTCTATGCTATTCAGCTGCTGCTTCACAGCAGTCACCCTCTCATTGTTCTCCTCAACAGCACTCCTGAGAACTGCCAAGTCAACCTGTGTTACATGCAGTTCTCTGGGGTCCACATGTTCTACAGGCTGACCTGCTGGTGGTGGTGGGGGTGCTGGTGGAGCAGCAGGTGCTGCTGTGGTTCTCCTCTTTTAAGGGATGCCACCATGCACAGCTGCACCATCTGCCACAGAACAGCCAGGAGGTGCAGGCATGGTTAGTTCTGTGGCAGCCTGCCACTCCAACTGGTGGTGATTAAGCATATGGGTGTGCTGGCTCCCCAGTCCCCAGGTGAGTCCCCCAGGGGCCACAGTGCACCTCCACCTCACATAGGCAGCACTTGACCACACTGCTGTCCCTTCCAACACAGTCAAAAAACTGCCAAACAACAGAGGTGCGGGAAGGACCAGGCATAGGCAGGGGAGGGCCAGATGAACTGGCAGCCGACTGGTCATGGTGCTGAACAGGGAATGGATCCACACCTGGGCCCGGGGGAACAGGCACATCCTGCTCCAGAGGACCTGGTGCTGGACTTTGTGGGGGTGGTTGTGGTTCAACTGCCTCAGAGTCAGGACAGGAGGCGGTGCTGGTCCTGCTTCCGGGGTGGGGGGGGGACAAATAACTAACTACTTATAAAGGTAAGAAAAATAAAATTTACAGAAAGAACAAATTAAGTAAAAAAGAGTACAGAAAAGACAAAAAAATGTAGCTTTTAAAAAAGCTGTTGGGTCTAAATCAAAGTTTAAATCTCCTCCTCGCTTTGATCTCAAAGTATCAGCAGTCACAAAACACACTCCTCTCTCTCTGTCTGCACAGGAGAAAGTAAAAGTGTCTGCTTGTATGACTCACTTCCTTCCTGTCTAGCTAAAGAGCATGTGACTTACAGTACTGTAAGCCATGTGATGTGTGGTGGGGCTGCCAAATCTGAAACACCAAGTGGATCACTTAGAATCATAATGCGGAACTCAAAGTCCATTAAAAACAATGACTTCACCTTTCTTCGCATTGCCATTCCTCCTTAACGCAAAGTGGTAATGACAAGTCAGAGTGAGCACTTTGCATTGTCCACTCCGCTTAGTGGAGTGGCAACACAAAGTGCCCACTTTGCGTTCACATCGCTGGTGGAATTTAAATTAGCTGCATCTCTAAAATAGATGCAGAGCAAATACAAACACCGAAGAAGTACAGTCATTTTTCCATTAAAAAAAAAATTTCTATTTCAAACAAGCCATAGCACTAGTATATCAGTCACGTGCTCAGTGCTACTGTACAGCAGGTCAGATCACATTCAGAAAGAGAAACCTTTTTTTTGTCTCATGTCTTTTTTTTTTGATGGCAAAAAAAAAAATAAATAAAAATACACATAGCAGCTCTCCCCTACCCAGTACTTTTGATCCCAATCCACCTGGCCTCTCTCTCAATTTAACTTCTTTTTGCAAACAAAATCATACTACCTCCTTTTTATTTCTCAATTGCAAACTTCGTCAACAAACTTCCTTTCTATATTCCCTGAATGATGCGCCATTATTGCTCTTCCACTGAGCTGCGCGCTCCCCCCTCACATTCTAACAACAACAAACATTTTTTTTCCTTTATAAATCAACATCTAATGCTAGCACAATGAGAAAATTCTTTGGGGAGGTGACTGAAAGGTAATCAATAACAACGTGTAGCACTAGTGCTATTATAAAGAGCAACCCCCACCCCGAAAAAAAAAGATCTCATAAGCAGCACCACTCTCTAGTGGCAACTACTAGGAATGAAACCATTAAAGGGACTATTTTACAGAAGTTGCCATTTCTGCTCATTTTTATAAATATTTGACCTTGTTTTTCCTTATGAAATGAGTATTATAAAACAAAATATTGTAAGCCCATTTTATAAGCACAATAATACCCTTCTGGGTGGGTAGTATGGGCAATATTGGATCTTCCAGAGGCGTCAGGCCTCATTATGCTCCTGGGTGGTCTGGCATTGCCCAATACTGCATACCCTTTTGGATATTATTTCATGCATGTATTTTGTAAAACCATGTTCTACGGAGGACCATAGTGAGCATATTTAGTGGATATAGAATTTTTGGCAAGATATTCATCTTTGCAGTGCTAATACTCCCCCATACAGATAGTGTGAGCTTAGACTATCATTATAAGTCCTGCTTGGCTGGCTTAACAATATCTGTTAGGTTGTCTTTTATCATTTGTGAGTTGAACATAGATAGTTTGATTCCCAGCTAGACTAGGCTCTTGTTAGTTCAAGATAGTCTCAGGTTTTGAGGGGTGTCACTGTTGTTTTTCCTATGCTCAGTTTGTACAGTGTGATGCTGCAAAATTCCTCAATTTCACTTAGGGCTGCTGGTAGTGATGTCGGGGTTGGGGGTCATTGGATGCAGTAGGATGTTACCTTACCTGCATGCAGTGACATTTTATATTGTTTTTCCTCAAATGTGACCCCTTTAATATTTGGGTTTCAGTAGAGGTGGAGTTCCAAGGATTCCAAATGTAGATTAAGTACAGATGGGGATATCACTCATCCCTGACATGCATCTTTTGCCGGGGGGAGTCATATGACAGTACCTTGTTACATCTCACCTGTGTATGTGATCAGAATAAAGCAACTTTACCCAGTGATGAATTCTGCTGGTATTTTCTAATGTTCTATGACTTGAAAGAGATGTCTCCGTGAGACTGTCAATAGCTTTCACCATGTCCCGGGAAAGAACAACACAGGCGTACGGGCCTCCTGTGATGTGGATACAGTATGAGAGAGTTTGCATAGGTGGTCTGATGACACCCTAACTCCCATAAATCCCACTTGTTCTGCCCCCATCAGGGATGTCCATGCGTGTTGCAACCTTAGGGCCATTACCTTTTCCAATAGTTGTGGGTCAGTATTCAGTAGGGATATAGGCCTGTAACTAGAAAAGAACAGTTCTGTAAGAACTTAACGAAACAGTAGATCTTTGAGAGAGTCTCTTTCACCAGGCCACACCTTTGCAACTATACCTATGTCGGTGCTAGGACCACAAAGAAACTTTGCAAGCAAGATGCCACTCACAGCGATGTCATGCACCACCGTGTACATTAACATGGGTGGCCTCTCCACTCCTCATTTCTCAACTGGGGATCATGCTTGGAGGACCTCCCTGTAGGAAACCAGGAGAGGCCCAGCACTCCACTTACCAGGTTAAACAAAAGTGCAGACAAAAACAACAATGGAAACAGCAAGACAAAAATCCCATGTTGCAATCCTGAAAGGGGAAGGGGAGTAGTATTGCATTTCCTGATGAAAGAGATTCTCTTGAAGATCTACTGTTACAGTAAGTTTTTACACAAATTTTCTATCTTTTATGAGGATATCTCTTTTATTTTATGACTTTGATAACCATGTAGGTGCCCTGATTCCAGGGACCATTTTCAGGCATGACCCGGGCCACTTACAGTGGCACACAGTAAAACACAAACAATAATGCATAGAACAGTAGACAGTCTGACAAATAATAAAAGGTTACAATAGTACACAAGATATAAGGTAGCAAAATACATAAATCCACATGATACAAGGTAATCTAGTACATAAATCTGATGTGCATGTACATAAAGAAAAAAAAATATATATATATATATATATATATATATATATATATATATATATATATATATACATAAAACTGATATACAGCAAGTTGGATAGAAGACAATCAATGTTCCTCAGGAGTAGCATAAAAAGGATAACGTGGGGCTAGTAGAAGGAAGGCAAGGGGAAGGGGTGTTAGAGGAAGGGGAATTGGAGGATTTACAAAGGAAGTTCTGTAAACCTTACCTTATATGTGCTGCTACCTTATATCTTGTGTACTCATCAGGCCACACCTTTGGAAAGAGTCCCAAGCAGAACCAAAAGGTAAGAGTCTGGGCAGCTGGAGCCTATTGGCTTATGATACTAGGCCTTGTAGCACAGCTAGACCAAACTCAGCTCATATACAAGAGACAACATCCAGACCGTAATGCTTATTAAATGTGTGGACAGTACTCTATTTGGCAGCTGCCCAGATTTCTACAGCAGAAACATTCTGAAAACAAGCTACAGAAGTGTGCATTCCTCTTGTGGAATGACCATGAACCACACCAGCAAGTTTCTTACCATACTTCCTGTAAAAGAACATAATACACTGTGTTAGCCATTTGGCTAAGCTCTGTTTAGAGATGGGTGTGCCCTCTTTGCCGGGGCGAACAAAACAAAAAGCTGTGAGGACTTTCTGCAGTCCTTTGTATGGTGTGCATAGTACCTGAGAATTCTATGCACATCTAAAGTATGGAACAATGTTTTCTCTGGATTGGAATGCTCTGGATAATACAATACTAAGTGGATAGTTTGATTTAAAGTAATCTCAGACACCACCTTTGGTAGAAACGAAAGATTAGTATGCAAACACACCCTGTCTTTGTAAAAAAAATAATGAGGAAGCTCACACAATAGAGTCTGCAGCTCTGAAATTCTTCAAGCTGAAGCGAAGGCAACTAAAAATAATGTTTTCCAAGAAAGAAAGCATAAGCCACAACTCACGGGTAGCTCAAATGGAGCCAAAGTTAGCTTTTCCAACACAAAATTCAGATCCCAATCAAGGACTGGGTTTTGAACAGGAGGTTTTATGTGTAAAATGCCTCTTACGAATATATGGTCTATGGGCAGCTGTACCTCCAGCTGAACAACCATAAGGCCCTCCACAGGCACATGGAAAGCTGATATAGCAGTCAACTGCAGTTTGATTTAGGAACATTGCAGATCTGAATCAAATAAGGATAGCAGATATTCTAGAACCTGATTTACCGGGCAGATAAATGGATCCAGGTTATGTGAAGGGTCCCACAAAGCAAACCACTTGCACTTCATTGAACATGTAAATTTGTGTGATTTTGGTACCAAACCCTTATCATGGATTTCTACTGAGTGGGCAATGACATTTCAAAGACACAGTTACAGCATAAGCACTTTATTAACAGCTATGCCAAAATACAGGAAAAGTATACATACCACCCTGGAAGTGAGGTTAGACCACTATCTGCAGTCTGGACTCTACTCAATTGACCCCAGAATGATCCTGTATTATTACAGTATTTCATGTCTGGGGCTATTGTTTCTGCTTTCCTTGTATACAAACAAAATAAGCACTTTCTCAGTACATCTTCTGCTTGGCAGCTGTAACCGTGGGAAGCCACAGTCTTCTGAGTCTTCTGCACATGCACACCTCCTGACAATACTTTTCCACATTTAGCATGGTCAGTAAAATTCTATTAGTATTTTATTTATTTATTTATTTAGTGATTCAGAAAAGACATTTAAGCACAAGCTCTTTTACAAAGGATCCACATCATAGATTGCAAAACAAAGTACAATAGGAGAAACCAAGGATTCATCACAATGAATGATACAGCTTTGAACTTACAGAATAACTCAAAACATAGGTACAAGTTAAAATAACAAGAAAAACACTTTATGAAGGTGGAGGGGGGAATAAGCAGCCACAAATTGCCTTGTCAGTAGTTCAGAGGGATGGGGATAGCTGGCAGTGGGGTGAAGAAAGGAGGTACGAGAGAGGTAGGTACTATGGTGGAGGTGAAGGGCGAGGGAAGAAGGGCAATAAGGTATAGGGAGAAATGAGGGTGGGGAGGCTGAACAGAGAAGATGTGCTAGAGTAAATGGTGGGGGTACAAGGGGCATGGTCAGGCAGCTTGCATTATTAGTGACTGTTAGGGAAACTCACAGGACTGGAAGTTGGGGGAGGGGGAAGGGGGGTGGCGGGTGCCGAAGGAGCATGACACAAACTTATTGATGAGGAAAGTCATGAGAAGGGACAGAGGTCGGGGGTACCCGAGTCCTGCCTAGTACTTGCTGGGGGGGAGAGAGAGTGGGTGTGGCTGGACATAGGGACAAGTGCACTTAGAGAGTGTTATTAGGTGCTGTTTGAGGTCAGTTTTGAATTGGGCCAGACAATTTATGGCCAAGAGGTGCCCGGGGAGTTCATCCATCCACAGAGAGGCCATGTAGGCAAATGCACACTGCCCAAGTGAGGTGCAATGGAATTGGTGACCTGTAACAAGTTGGCCACCTTGATCAAATTGCCTACACAAGGTGGTGCTTTACTCAATAGAGCCTTCTTCCCTAGGATGCAAGTCTGGAATTTGACCCTGTTTCTTAATGACAGCCAGTTTGTGCATATGTAAAGAGAACAGGTGCTCGCGCCATGCTCTGCATCCAGGGTGAGTCCGCAGGCTTTGTTGAGTTCAGTCTGAACCCTCTTGAGCACTGTATCCATTGCTGCCTCATAGACCACTAGTCCATAGTCAAAAGTAGGTACTATATGATGGAGCTGTGGACTGAGAGGCGGAGGGCCCCAGAGAGAGGTATTGCCTGTGCCTGTACAGAACACTAATCTTGTATCAGCTGTCTTGACCAGAGAGTCAATATGGTGCACAAACATGAGGGTATCATCTATTATGACCCCCAGATACTTGAACAATTGGACTTGTTCCAGCAGCTCACTGCATAAGTTGGAGATAATGAGGGGGTGGTGCTTATTTTTGTTGTGAGGGCTGGATATGAGCACAGCCTTGGTCTTCTAGTAGTTCAGTAGCAATTTATGACTACAGAACCAGTCCTTGAGTTTGGAGAAGGAGTTCTGCAGCTCAGATTGTAGGGTGGCCTGAGACATGCTGCTGCTCAGGAGCACAGAATCATCTGCATATAGTATGAGTTTGGAGTCGCAGGCTTTTGGAAGGTCATATAAGAAGAGGCTAAAGAGTAGGGGCCCCAGTATTGATCCCTGGGGTACCCCTGATGATACCTCTCTTGCAATGCATACTGTTTGCCCAATTTTTACACACTGATTTCCCTGTATCTGGTAGTTTTGGAACCAGCAAAGGGCATTGGGTGCCACACTTATGTTTAGCAGTTGGGTCAGTAACAGGGAGTGGTTGACTGTATTGAGTGCTGTGGTGAGGTCAATAAAGACATACCTCACCAGTTTGCCTTCATCCAGGCCTTATGTGCATAGTCCATGTAGTCCAGCAGGGCAGTGGTGGTACTGTGATTTTGTCTGAAGCCACGCTGGTTGGGGCATAGCAGATTATACTTATTGAAGTAGTCAGTGAGTTGACCAGCCACAATCTTTTCCAGTGCCTTGGACAGAGGTAAGAGGATCGAGATGGGTCTATAGTTGGCTACCAGAGACTTGTCTCCTCCTTTATGCACTGGAGTAACTAGGGAATGCTTCCAAACCTCTATGAATTGGGCAAGGGCCAGGGACTTATTGCATATCTCACTAAAAATAATAAAATAATAGCATGTACATGATGAACCTGGGTTGTCTGGATGCTGGTCACAGTTTCTTTTTTACAGTTATTACTTTTTTCCCTACTGCTAGCTTACATCTGGAAGGAGCCCCCAGCCCCATTCCCCAACATCCATCATCTGGCACTGACCCGGCCCCAGGGCTTACCCCCCTGGTGGAGCTGGTGGAGTTCTCCAACCCACACACCAGAGACCGGATTCAAGGGGCCAGTGCCGTTTCTGTCCGGGAGTGAAGCCTGTGAGGCACCCTCCATCACTCTGCTGTGGCAGTAGTTCTTTTTGCTGCATGCAATGACACCTGAGGAGTGAAGCACTCGCGTGTCCGCACGTGCTCCCTCCAGTGTCTGCCCCGACTCCTCCCCTGTCTTCAGTATGGCAGCCGTGTCCTCCAGCCTCTGCTAGGGGGAAGACAGGTGCCAACAACTGGAAACCCCCCTCTCTGGAGAAGGAGAGCAGTCCATCGGATGCTCAATCCTTCTCCATCCCTGCCGACCCCCGGCTACCCGTGCTCGTTCCCAAACATGGGTCACCGGTGTTGCACGGGTTAAAGCATCCAGCGCCCTAGGTGCTCATTACAGGGTCAATGAACAACTCGGCACAATGTAGGAAGGCAGCTGCAAAGGCCAACAAAATGATGGGTTGCATTTCAAGGGGTAGTTCCTCGAGGAGGGGGGAGGTGATTCTGCCACTGTATAGGTCATTAGTTAGGTCACACCTGGAGTACTGCGTGCAGTACTGGTGCCTGTATCTGAAGAATGACTTAAAGTTACAGGAGGGGGTACAGCGCAGGGTGACAAAAATGATCAAGGGGCTGGGGGACTTACCATACAAGAGGAGGCTGAGGGAGCTGAACATGTACTCACTGGAGGACAGGAGGGACGGGGGGGGACATGAATGAAACCTTTAAGTACATGAAAGGAATAAACAAGACAGGTACAGAGGGGCTGTTCAAAGTAAGGAAGGGGAGGGATACCTGGGGCCATGATATGAGACTTGATGGAGGAAGGTTCAGGAGGGAGATGAGGAGACACTTTTTTACAGAGAGGGTGATAGCTGGGTGGACTGCATTACTGGCAGAAGTGGTATCCAGTAGAACAGTAGACTGCTTCAAAAGGGGATGGGACAGGGCAAGGGGGAGAGTCAATAGAGGGGAAGGGTTGGAGGGAAGGGCAGCTGCAGAATATGGGGTGCTAGCTGCACATTCAAGCGAACTTGATAGACCCTAGGCCTTTATCTGCTGGCAAATTTTGTATGTTCGTACATCCATATCTTGCACATCTGACCAAAACAGCAGTCACAGTTCCCTTAAGGTGATGCATTGGCAAGTGAACCCCCAGGACTGTGGTCTATTCTTTCAGAAAGTGCTCTAGGGCTTTATCTTCTTTTTGCATTCAGAGGACCCTTATATGTAGATTGTGCAACCACTCGGTCATGCCATCATCAAGGCCTGATAGGTCTGTGTGTTGGTCCTCTCCCTGTGTCATACTGACTTTTTCTTTTGCAAAGTTCAATAACTTTTAATATACTCATCTCCTACCTTGTGCACACTAGAGGTTGGGCACAGTTACTTACAAAGTTAATTTTATTGCTTTTTAGCTGGTGTCCCTGGTCTGTCTCCTTTTACAGCTTTAACAAGTACCTGGTTTGAATCCCCAGAGTGTAGATTCCAGGTGGGAGTCTGTTGTCATGGAGCCATAGCAAAGATAGGCAGAGGTCGTCAGTTGGCTAAACCTGTTCTGGACTAGTATCAGTGAGTGTAAGGAGTGATTCAGGAGGCCACTGACTCCTGGGGCACAGTTGCCGCCAGTGCTGGATTCTTGCTGTCCTAAGGTGTCAGTCAGAAGAGTCGGCATGTACTGTATACTTAGGGTCTGAGGGTATACATATGTTCTGTCATCTTGCTGCTTTTTCTTGCTCCTTCCGCCAATTTGCTGGGGCCTTTCTCCTTGATCAATGTCTCGCTGCTGGAATTGTCATGATGCATCACCAATGTTCAAGCTGCTTGTCATACATATAAGCAGCATGCAGGCCCTCTTTTAGCCCTGTTTATTTACATAGCAGGGTGGGTTTATAGACGGCAGGCTCCAGTCACTTAATGGCTTGCAAATTGTCTTACTTGTTCAGGCATGCTTCTCTTGCAACAAAAAAAGTGCAGGCAATCAGCTGGGAAAATAAACCATACAAAAACAAACCATTTTTTTTTCAAAGGCATCAAAATGTTTGGAGAGCATATCATAGCAGTTTCTTAACCAATTTGCATCAAATAAACTCCAAAATGTGCGGAGGGTCTTGGTGTACCCAAGGCATGATGAACCCAGCTGCTTGTGGGGCTATTTGCCCACCCCATGACTACATTTGTATCAGGTCTACCCACTGAGCTAAAGGGGCGTGATTACAGGTTGAATAGATACCAGGCCTTTATCAATCCTACAAAACCCTAACCTCCATTATGGGGTCCCTGGAGTCCAGTGCTCCCAAGAATATTTGTGCAGTGGCAAACTTCTTAGCCATGGCTAGCATTTATCTGAAGGGCAAGCTGTGCCAGCAAATGTCTCCATGTGTCCAGCAGGACAACAATTATGCAAAGCATATCAGCACTTGATATTACTAGAAAGTGCATAAAACATGGTTTGTCCAACCACGCATGCCTCCCTTTGACACTACATAGATAGCCCTAGTGGCCCCAAAAAAACAGACTCCCTTGTCTGGCCCCTCACATGGTGATTTAGCAACTACATCCCTTGTCAGGCCTCCTCCTATCTGATGCCATTTATGTGGCTACTTGCAAGGGGTTTCATAGCAAACTGCCTGCAGGACTGCCAGGAGGAAGCACCTGTCATAGTGGCCAGGGAGGATGTGGGGGTCCTCAGTAATGAAAACCCCAAGGAGGGTGAGAAAGGATCCCAGAGAAGGAGGAGGAAGCATCTTCCAGTGGGGGACTCAGTTGTAAGGGGCTTCAATTTGGGAATATCTGGGAAGGCAGAGAGGGAAGCCAAGTACCTACGTGACACCACAGTATTGAGGGATGGGAAGTTGATCCTGGACACCATTAAGGCAGCAGAATGGAAGGGGTAGCTGGATGTTATTGTCCACCTGGGAACCAATTACCTTACTAGGGAATGGGGCTGAGATAATGCAGTTGAAGTTCAGGGAGTTGAGGTCTTAGATGGGTAGCATGCTGGAAGGCTTTATTTGTGGTGCTGCCTGTTTATGACAGGGGGCAGGAGAGGGATCTTAGCACCAGGAGTTTCAACTCATGGTTGAGGAAATGGTGCAGAGAAGAGGGGTTGGCTTCACTGGGGTTTGGGGATCCACCTGGATGAATAAGGGCCTATACAGGGGTGATGGGTTGCATCCATCTGGGAGGGGAACTACAGTCCTCAGTGGACAGTTTAAATGTTACTTTGATTATTCAAACTAGCCAAGGGGGAGGCAGAAGTAATCTAGAAGGTAGAAACTGCCCCCTCACAGGTTGAGGTAGACAGTAGGAAGAATACAAGGGGAGAGGAATACCAAAGGTTACAAAATAAGAAAGGAAGCAGGGTGATAGAGACAAAGGGAGATGGGGACAGGAGCATTAAAAAGAGAGTGGGAAGGGGTGATAAAAATTAAAAAATGGTGGTAACAAGCAGAGCACTAACAGAATAGGGAAGGCCAAGTATACAAATGCTACAAGTCTAGAAAATAAGATTCTGGACCTAGAGGACATCATGGCAGTAGCCAACCTGGATACTGTGGCCATAGCTCTGTACATAAGGGAAGAGAGCAAAGCTACAGAACTAAAAAGTAAAGGGGGAGGACAAGAGGCACTCTGGGTCACCTTGGAGACAGGGAATGGCATCACAATCCGCAAAGTGGTTGTATACAGACCCCCATCTCAAGGGGAGGAATTGGACAAGAAAATGATAGAGGACATTCTCAAAATGGCTGAAAAAGGGGAGATAATGTTGATGGGGGACCTGATAATGCCAGATGTTAACTGGATGACATGTACTGCAGGTACATCCAAGAGCAGGGTCATTCTTGATGCCCTGCAGGGGGCAGGCCTTAGACAGCTAGTGTTGGAACCCACTCAGGAGGGAACAATACTAGACCTGGTACTCTCAAATGGAGAGAGGATCACAAATTTAGAAGTCAGTAGACATCTGGGAACAAGCGACACTACACAGTGTACTTCACAATAATCACAACCATGGAGATGAGCCATACAAAAACAAGCATACTGGACTTTAGAAGGGCTGACTTTGGCAAAATGGGTGAATACCTGAGGAATACACTAGCAAGTGGCCAAAAAGGAGGGGTGGAAGAACAAAGGAGAAAAATCAAAACTGCCATCATACAGGCAACGAGCATTTGTGTGAAACAGATAAAGAAAACAAAGCAGAGTGAAAAAACACTATGGTTCTCAAAAGAGGTGGCAGGGAAGGTTAATGAGAAAAAGGTTGCATTCAAAAAGTATAAGGAATCACAGAAAGAGCACGACAGGGAACTGTATCAATTAAAGCAGAAAGAAGTGGGGAAGGCAGTCAGAATAGCAAAAGCCCAAAAAGAGGACAAAATAGCCAATTAAGTTAAGAAGGGGGATAAAACCTTTTATAGGTACATTAGGGAGCATAAAAAGGTTAAGGGAGGAATAGTGAAGATTAATAAGGGAGAGGGGAGGTGGGCAGAGGGAGGCAGGGAAAAGGCAGAGATACTGAATAAATACTTTTGCTCAGTATTCACAAAAGAAGATAAGGAGGAGTTACTTAAACCAGACAATAGAAGCACTCTGGGTAGGGGGGTTGACACCAGTCCATTTACAGAAGAAAGAGTCCTGAAAGAACTCCTAAAACTCAAGGTGGACAAAGCAAAGGGGCCTGATGGGATTCACCCCTGAATCCTAAAAAATTTAAGGGAAGACTTAGTGACACCACTGACCACACTTTTTAACAAATCATGGGAGGATGGGGTGGTACCTGAGGACTGGAGGAGGGCAGATGTGATTCTCCTTCACAAAAGTGGGAGCAAGGCAGAAGCAGGAAACCACAGACCTATAAGTTTGACCTCAGTGGTAGGGAAAATGATGGAATCACTTCTGAAAGAAAGAATTGTTGAGTACCTAGAGGCCAGCAGGGCACAGGACCCAAAGAAGCATGGATTTACAGCAGGAAGGTCATGTCAGATGAATCTAATAGATTTGTTTGACTGGGTGACCAAAGTAATAGACCAGGGAGGGGCTGTGGATATGGCCTACCTAGACTTTAGCAAGGCATCTGACACAGTCCATAACACAAAAGATTAATAATTAAGTTAGCCAGCTTGGGAGTGGGTCCCAGGGTGGTAGCCTGGGTAGCAAACTGGCTGCAAAACAGAACACAGAAGGTAATAGTGAATGGAACACATTCCGAAGAAAGGGGGTTCACTAATGGAGTACCTCAGGGCTCAGTACTGGGTCGAGTCCTCTTTAACATCTTTATAGGTGACATTGCAGAGGGTCTGGAGGGAAAGATATGCCTCTTTGCAGATGACACAAAGATCTGTAACAGAATTGATACACAAGGGGGGTAGAAATGATGAGAAGGGACTTGGCAAGGTTGGGGGAATGGTCAGACATATGGCAACATAGATTCAATGCAAAGAAGTGCAAAGTAATGCACCTGGGAAACAAAAACCCAGTAGAAAAGTACACAATAGCAGGGGAGGTACTAACAACAACAAAAATGGAAAGGGACCTGAGGTAGTCATATCAGATGATCTAAAGGTTGACATCAATGTGAGAAGTCAGTAAAGAGAGCCAAGGGGATACTGGGATGCATAGGAAGGGGCATCACTAGAAAAAGGGAAGTGGTTATCCTCTGTACAGACAGTTGGTGAGACCCCTTCTGGAGTACAGTGTGCAGTTTTGGAGACCTCATCTATGCAAGGACATAGACAGGATGGAAGCAGTCCAGAGGAAGGCAACTAAAATGGTGCCGGGTCTGCATCAGAAGCCATATGAAGAGAGACTGAGAGAGCTTAATATGTATACCTTTGATGAAAGGAGGGACAGTGGGGATATGATAGAAACGTTCAAGTACCTGAAGGGAATCAACCAAGTCCAGGAGGGTAGCATCTTTCAGAAAAAGATAGAGGGGGGACAGCTCAGGGGTAATGTGAGGAAATTTTTTTTCATGGAGAGAGTGGTGAATGCATGGAACCGCCTTCCTGGGGAGGTTGTTGGGTCTAAAACAGTGGGGGAATTCAAACATGCATGGGACAGACATAAAGCAATTGTAATGGGGGGTGGCAGGAAGCAGGCTGTTGGTTAACTAGAATCTGCAGCTTATCCAGTAGGTAGCGAAATGGGTAGACTGGGTGGGCCAAGTGGTCCTTATCTGCCGTCAAAGTCTATGTTTCTATTACCAAGTCATGGTGCACTAAAAACCATGACTGGGAGATGGCCATTTCCATAACAGGTCATAATCTGTTTCAGAAAGACAGGGTAGGTAGGTAGGAAAAGAGAGGATGTGGTGCTTTATGTCAGGGAAAGCAAAACAATAACAGAGATACAGGGAATTTGGGGGGGGGAGGTGCTGTATATCTCCTTGTCGACAAGGAACAGAGTCAGTATTTGCATGGGTGTGATTTACAAACCTCTGGCACAAAGGGAGGAGTTAGATAAAGTACTGATTTAAGCTACTGGCAAAATGGCAGAAAGAGGAGGTACTACATTTGGGAAACTTGAATCTGTTGGATGCAGATTGAAGCCGCCTAGCTGTAGTGTCAGCTAGGAGGAGGGACATCCAGTACTCTTTGCAAGGGGTGTTCCTCAGGCAGCTAGTCAGTGATGCATTCATGACGACGCAATACTGGACCTGGCAAACATGAAAAAGAACAGTGTTGCATAAGTCAAACTGGGAGGCCACCTGAGAACTAACAATCACCATAGTGTGGTTGAATGTATGGACATTTGCAGAATTAAACCACACAAGGATGATGCCAGCCTGGTGGCGCTGAGGGCAGAGGCACTGGTCGCTGCACCTCTCTCCATGCTGGTGACCTGGGTTCAGGAGTGAGCATGGGTCATCAGGGGCTGGCAGGGCAGGAGAAGGATTGAGCGTCCAATGGATTGCTCTCCCTCTCCTGGGAGGGGGGTTCAAGATGGTCAGTGCCTGACTGCCCCCTGGTTGAGGCTGGGGGTCGGGGATGCACACCGTACACTGGGGAGGAGTCAGGGGCAGACACCATGATGGGGGCACGTGTGGACTCAAGCGTGCTCCCGGCTGCCGCTGGCATTGCACGCCCACTGACTCAGGGGAAATTGTGAACAGTGGAAAGTGGCACCTCTCACGTGGCTTGATGGCAGTCCATGAGTGTTCATCGGACGCTGGCACCCAAGTTGGATCCGTGAAGGGTGGGGAGTTAGGGGGTTTCCCACTGCCCCACTGCAGGGGGAAGCCACAAGAGTTGTAGGGTACCTGCAGTCCCGGTTGAGATGGATTGCAGCTGGATCCCTGGAAGGATGCGAGGAAAATAATGGGGTGCAGAGAGGTGGCCAAAGGAGGATAAATACTAATCTAAAAAAAAAAAAAAACACAAGGATGGGGGCCCTGCACATCAGGAGGGCAAACTTTAAAAAGCTGAGTGAATGCCTCAGGAATGACCTGGCAAAGGATGACCTGGGTGTGTTGGAGGAATAATGGGTGAAGATAAAAAGGCCATAGTTAGTGCAACAAACCCCTGTGTCATACAAGTGAGCAAAAGCAAGAGGAAAAAGAGACTGGTATGGTTCTTAAAAAAGGTGGGATATGACAGAGATCTTTAAATACCTAAACACTGTAAATAAGGTGCAGGAGGGAAGTATTTTTCAAAATGAAAAAGTGCTCAAGAACAAGGGGACATGTTATGATGGACCCATCCATAGCACTACCTGGCCTCACCACCTATTGAGCAGACAGACTTGGCAAACGGGAAGGGGGTTGTGCCTTTTACGTGTGAGACTCCCTGCCTTGCCAAAGCCTACCAGCTCCCTCTCTGTGCCATGGAGCACAAGCTCTAACCATGAAAATCACACCTGACACTACCAAAGCCCCTATTACCATTACTGTGGTGTACATCCCACCGCGTCACCTAACCTTAGCGTTTCAATCTCTGGCAGACTATATCTCCAGCTTCCTACCCAAAACAGAACACATTATAATGGGTGATTTTAATGTGAGCTGGCTGTCAAGCTCGGCTTCCCCAATAAAGGACACCATCTCAGTGCTAGACCTGACCCAATTAGTCACCCAGCCAACTAGGATTAACCCCAAAAATGGTACTAGCACCCTCATTGACCTCTTATTCACCAATCACCCTAACAAAATCACAAATGTGGCGGTAATGCCTGACATATTAAGTGACCATTCCCCTATCCTCTTTGCCTGGTCATGCCTGCTGAAACTTCCCAGGCCAAGCAGTTTCCTTCGACGATGTCTCCAACCTGGAGGCCCCACTAAATTAAGAAGATACCACAACCAGTGTGACTGGTCCCCCATCACACATACCCACTCCATAGATGCTGCCCTTGAATACTTCATCCACACATTCAACAAGGCCTGTGATGCATTTGCCCCCACTCCAGAACATGAAAACCAAAAAACAAAATGCCCCCTGGGTCACATCTGCTCTGCTAAATCAGCTGAAGAGACATGACGATCTCTGGTACAAAGCAACCACCATCGGGGAACACATGGATAGACTGGCCTATAAAATGGCTCGCAACAAGTGCACCTGGGTTATTAGAATGGAGAAATACTCCTATTACAAGTCTACCCTGGCCTCTTCCTGGGGGAAATACTAGATTGTTCTGAGACAACCTAAAGGAACTTAACAGGAAGTCCAGGATGCCTCCCCCTGCCCAGCTGTCTGTCAGCAGTATTATTACTACGGACCCACTCGCTATCACCAACGGTCTAAATGCAGCATTCTCTGATCTGAGCGCAGTCTTGCCAAGCAACTTTTTTGACCCCAACCCTAACCACCCTGAACCCATCAACGCCTACCCCCATTTCTACCTCAAGGTGATTACTATGAATGAATCAAGCTTTTACCTTAAAAAAGCACTAGGGGGCTCAAACTACTGCACAGACTCCTTTGACATGAGAATCCTTAATTTGGTTCTTGACTCAGTGCTAGCCCCCCTGACTGATCTACTCAACCTCTCCCTGTGTCTAGGGCAGTTCCCAAGTGACTGGAAGGTGGCCACCATCACTCCAATATTGAAGAGTGGGGACCCCACACTGCCCAGCAAATACAGACCCATCTCAATACTCCCACCACTCTCAAAAGCCCTGGAAAAAATCATTGCAATCCAACTCACCAACTACCTACATGCACACGACATCTATTGCAGGGAACAGCACGGGCTTGGAGCCGGACACAGCACAACCACTGCCCTCATAGAGTCTCCAACTCTCTGCACAGTGTGCTAGATAAAAAACTGCTAACAGGTGCTGTATTCATAGACCTGTCAAAAGCTTTCGACACAGTCTCCCACACCATCCTCATAAATACTCTTCACAGCACAGGACTGTCCCCCGGACCCATCACGTGGTTCACAAGTTACCTTACAGATAGGTCACAACATGTGAAAATAAACAGCACCCTCTCACCCGCACTACCAGTCTGCTCTGGGGTGCCCCAGGGCTCCATCCTTGGCCCACTGCTATTCAGCACCTTCTTGAATACCCTGCCCAAATCCTGTCCCTGTAACCTTCTACTCTATGCAGATGATGTGGTTATGTATGCCTCTCATTCAGATCCCACAATCCTTCAGTCCTCCATACAACTTGCCTTAGGCCAAGTTGAACACTGGTTTGCTGACCACAGACTCATGGTCAATGTCAATAAGACTAAATCAGTGCTCTTCTCCCACAGACAGAGTAAGGACCACAATGCCCAGCTAACAATCTTCTCCAAAATCCTCCTCCCACTGGAACAGATCTACACCTATAAATACCTGTCCATAACCTTTGATCCTAATCTCTCATTCCACCTGCATATAAGTAATCTTTCCTCCACCATAAATATACCTACCGGGCTGCAGTATCGACACAAAGCTAGCCTAACCCAGGAGGCACTAAACGTTGCTGTTACCTCCTCTGTTCTCTCTCTGGTAGACTATGGGCTAACTGTCTACTCAGCTGCTGACCACACTACACTAAACAAAATCCACCTATCCATTAACAAAGCCTGTAGACTCATTGCTGGAGTGGATAAGCATACCCACAGCTGCTCCCTATATACACTAACAAAGATCCTCACCCTAGACGAAAGAATACATTATCAGACATATCTCCTTACTAAGGAGATCCAACTAGGCCTTACCCCCACTGGAGTCTCCACCTCCCTCTGTGCTGCACAAACTACAACAAAAACCCGCACAACAGGCAAATTAATATGGGCAGTTGCCAGAGTCTCAACCTCAATGGCACAATGGTCCTTCTCCTATAGAGCACCTACCTGGTACAATGAACTCCCTCGTACCATCACCTCCATCCCCAGACTAGGCCCCTTCAAAACAGCCCTCAAGAACCACATTATCTCCACCCGCCCCACCACTGCCTCCACTAACATATAGATATCGGCCACAGGTGGTAAATCTCTGGACTAAAGATATCCCTGACCCACTTCTGCCACCATGTATTTTGACAATGTTGGTTTTCCGACTGCTCTAACCACCTACCAGCATTTTAGGCCTTGCATATATTTGTTGATTGTACTACTCACTGAATTGCTTAAGCTCCCTACAAGACTGTATAGCTACCAAATCTGTATAGGTCTTCTAGTACTCTGCCTATATGCAACACATAATGTATATACCCTGTTGTCTGAGTCTGCCTCCACCCATATGTAACTATGTATAATGTCTGCCTCTTGTTATGTTTTGTTTCTGACGTGCAGCCTTTGGAAATGAGTCTCTGACTCAAAGGTTGTAATCAGATTGTTTCAATAAATAAAATAAATAAACATGTGAACTGGGGGTGGGGTGGTATATTCAGGAAAGATTTGAGGAAGTACAGCACTTCTCAGAAAGAGTGGTGGATTCAGGAAACAGCCTTCCAGAGGAGGTTGTGCGGCCAAAAACATTGGTGAGGTACAAGAATGCATGGAATTGGCCCAAGAGAATCTTAGGGAAAAGGATGAAAAGGAGGTATAATGGACCAGAGATCAAGAAAGATGTGTGGTGATACTGTAGGCAGGGAAAATGTGCAGACTAGGTGAGCCAAGCAGTCCTTCTCTGCAAAGATAATTCTGTTTCTGTGTTTAAACAATGAGTATTCTATTAAGCAACGTGAACT
The DNA here is from genome assembly GCA_016271365.2 of Neoceratodus forsteri. Taxonomy (NCBI): domain Eukaryota; kingdom Metazoa; phylum Chordata; order Ceratodontiformes; family Ceratodontidae; genus Neoceratodus; species Neoceratodus forsteri. The sequence goes on along the minus strand of CM057451.1, from coordinate 1,055,921,001 downwards.
TACAGTTTGCGCCAAATTGAGACTTCTCCCATCTCTCTCTCCTCCAGTACCAGTAGCGAAACTGAAAGGGTTCTGGCCCACCACTTTCCCAATTGTGCTTTTCAGTGCTGAAGCCCACTCCTCTTGAAGTGAATCCCTGGGGTCTCCACCCCTCCAGTGGATCCTGATGCTCTTCTCTTAAGACCAGGCACAAGGGGGCCAGTGCCACCAGGTCCTAAGGACCCTTCCAGCATCCTTGGGACCACAGGCCCCAGAGGCCCAAACTCAGCTAGTGAGGCTGGACTGCTTCTCTTTCTCTCTCTTTCTAGCCCCAATCAAGCCAGCCCTGACTGTTCAAGTGTCTGCCCCCTCTATAAGGTATTGTGGGAAGCCAGAACTATGCATACTCATGCTCTGTTTTCCTACTCTCAGCTACATCAGGCCACTCACTGCTTAAACATTCGTACATTGTGTCTCCTGAAATTTCTATCCAGTGAACAGCTCTTGGGGTGGTCTGGCTTAACCCTTCAAGTTCTCTTTGGTAACCTGCCTCAAGCCATCTGAAAAGAGAAGCTGGTTACAGCTGATTGTTTATCTAAAATTCCATCCCTGATATTATCATGTGGTTCTAAGCTCAAACCGTATCATCACCCCAGTATATATTTTCATGTTCTAATCTTGACCTGAATTGACAGATCCAGAAGGCCTGAGATCTCATTGGTTAAACCCTACCTCCTACTTTATCAGCATAACAAACTGTTTGATACCCATGCACCACAGTCTGTACCGTCCATAGCTTGCAATATACTATACCATTTATGTTTGGTGATGAACTGATTTTAAGAGTCTATTTCTTTCTCTAAGAATATGACTTTTATCACATCATGGTTAGATAGTATTTATATAACATGATGTCACTTACACAATTAGAAAAATGAAATGTCATCCATCTTAACCTCACCTGCAACAGCAATTAAACTTTACCATCATAGTGTTTTGTAATTATAACCCAAGCAATCTACAGATTGATGTCCTTTAACTTTCAACATCCTTCACTGCCTTATAAAACTTTTATGTCAACTGTAGAACTTCCATTCTAGAGTCTAATGACGTTAATCTAATTTGCATTTTTTTAAGATCAGAACATCTACAGAAGAATCATCTATTTAATGTAGATGACTTTTTTATGTTTCAGACCCTTTCAAGAAACTCTAGACCAGTGATCCTGATATATGAAAAGAGAGGACTGTGCAGAATTTTGAAATTCCCACAGAACAGAAATCTGTGGGATTTCAGAAAATTCCACGAAATTCTTCCTTCACATACAAAGTGGTTTTCACAGATTAAATAATCTTCCATTTACATAAACTGCAGATTCTTTTTCTGCAGTCTGTGGATAATCCTCAGTTTATGTGATCCATGGGAAATTTTTCTTTGATTTACACAGAAGTGCTTTCTGGAATTCCATGGAATTTAAAACAAAAGTCTGAAAAGCAGACCAGAAGCAGAATTGCCATTCTGACACTAACTGTGATAGTGGACTTCCACATTCTGTACAGCACTACTCTAAGACCAATTGCAAGATTTTCCGTTCACTCTCTTTGCAGATTCAGACATTTGTCTAGTAACTAAAAAGCTATGCCTACAGGTTGGGGGGGGGGTGCACTTCACATCCTGTCACCATAATCACTAATTAAAGAGCAGGTTCCAGAGCTGGTCAGTCAGCTCAGTGCAGTGGAAGAGCTACTGCTCATGGTACCAGTGAAATTATTTCAGAAAGTAGTTAGGGTTGTCAGGATCGGACTTGGGATAAAGAGGATCAGGCACCACAGAATGCTCTTCTCTGGGAAGTGAGGGCTGCTGAATCCACTACTGTACTGACCTGGGTGACCACACATGGTAATGCAGCAGATTTACTGAAGAGGAAGGAGGACACTGGCCAGGCTCTACACAAGCCACCACTGTTGCTGTATCCCATCCCCAACCCTCATCCATACCTCTCCCCCTCCAACCCTCTCTGCTGATCCCCACTTGTCCCCTCTCTTCTACTTCTTCCCCCTGATACGTGCCCTGCCTATCCCCACCTGCCTTGTAAAATCCTTCACCTCCTGCCCTGCCTCTGCCAGCCTCCGTTGACAGCGGTGCCTTGATCTGCTCCGAATACTCTCTCTCCGCCTTCTGTTGTCTGGAAATATGCATTCTAATCCCAGTCCCTGCCTGGTGCCTCCCAAATCCCGCTCCACCTCCACTGTGCTGTGCATTGCAACTCTAAATGTCTGTAGTCTACTGAAGAAGTTTGATGTCCTCCAGTGCTGGATAGCTCAGCACCAGCCTGATATCCTGTCTCTTGATGAAACCTGGCTCTCAAAGTCCACCCCTGACTCAGCCATCTCTATTCTCAGGTACACCCTGTTCCGTGAGGATAGGCTTGGGAAACGTGATGGAAGGTGTGCTATTTACCTCTGGGACCCCTGCCAGGGCCTTGCTCTTCCCTCCCCCTAGTTTGAGGCTGGAGCCCAAGCCTTATTCTAGAAAGTCTGCCCTGATAACTCCAGGGCTCCCTTGATTGTCACATCTGTCTACATCCCCCCACGTAACCAGAAACTTGTCTTCCAGTCTATCATGGATCACCTCTCCAATTTTTCTACCAAAATCAAGCAAATAATCCTTGGGGATTTCAACATTAATTGGCTCTCGAACTCAGCTTCACCCTACAAAGATGCAACTATAGCCCTAGACCTCACCCTGCTTGTCACCTCCCCCACCTGTGCCAGTCACATTAACAATACCTCTCCCCTTCTGGATCTAGTCTTCTCTTACTGCCCTCAGAAGATCTTACCCACTACGGTACTCACTGATGTAATAAGTGACCATTCCCCTGTGCTCTGCATCTGGACATACAAACATAAGAAACCGGCTCCCATCACAGTTGAACTGCACCTGCTCATACCAAGCAAACTGGGTCTCCTAAAGGATTATCTTGCCCACTGGGACTGGTCCCTTATCTACCTCACCTCCAATATTGACTCCACCCTTGACTATTTCAGTAAGTCTTTCAACCTGGCCTGCGATAGGTTTGCTCCTTTCACCAAGTGTACTATCAAATGCACTGATACCCCCTGGATCACACAGATGCTTCTGGACCAGATGCACCATTGGGACCAGCTCTGGAAAAAGGCACTAGAATCTGGTTTGCCCTCTCACAGGAAATGCTACCAGGCAGCACACAACAAGTGCACCTGGGCTGTCTGCAAAGCCAAAGCTGAATACTATTGGGCATATCTTACCTCTACCCGGGGACCTGGGTGAAACTTCTGGGACAACCTGAAGGAAATTAATGGCAAGCCCTTGTCATCTCCTCCAACTCAGCTGAACATCAATGGCTCCATTTCTACTGATCCACAACTTATCACCAATGCCCCAAATAACTAATTCTCTGACCTTAGCTCAGTTATCCTGCCAAATTTCTTCTATCTCCCTAATCCCTCCTCCTCTTCCACTCATCCACCTTTCTACTTCCACACCATCTCAGCTCAGGAAGCAAAGCCTTACCTCCTTAAAGCCCTTAGAGGCACCAGTTACAGTAGGGATTCCCTGGACCTCCAACTCCTCCGCCTAGTCCTAGATGTGGTCCTCTCCCCCCTCACCAGCATTCTAAATCACTCTCTCAATCTCAGTAAGTTCCCCTCATTCTGGAAAATGGCTACTGTCACCCCTATTCATAAATGTGGAGACTGTGCCTCCACTGGAACTACCACCCTATCTCTATCTTCCCCAACTCTCTAAAGCATTGGAAAAAATGGTCTCAGATCAACTTATGCACTACCTTAACAAGTACAACCTTCTATGTGGTGAACAACACGGGTTCAGGAGAGTCATAGTACCACTACAGCCCTGCTGGAGTTTACTAACTCTATCCACTCTGACCTGGACAAAGGACACCTGGCCAGCTCATTTTTCATCAATCTGTCAAAAGCTTTTGACACTGTTAATCACCCCATCCTCCTATCCACCCTCTCCCAGCTCGACCTCTCCAATGAAGCCACCTCCTGGTTTGAGGACTACCTCTCCACTAGATCCCAATGGGTTAAAATAAATGTGACCCTTTCTAATTGCCTCCCTGTCCACTCTGGTGTACCACAGGGCTCCATATTAGGGCCCACACTGTTCAGTATTTTTGTTAATAATCTACCCAAGGCCTGCCCTGGGAATATCATTATGTGTGCAGATGATGCCGTACTCTTCTTCATTCACTCCAACCCAACTTCCTTTCAACTATTCCTATGAGAATCATTCAGTAAGGTGGAGGCCTGGTTCTCCGATCACAGGTTGGTACTAAACCACAAAAAAAAACAAGGTCATGCTCTTCTCCTACTACTAAAACAAATCCAAAAATTCCCCTTCCTAATTCATACCAAGCATCTTCACCCTCTAGAACAAGTCCATAACTTTAAATACCTTGGGATCACCCTAGACCCAGCTCTAACCTTCCAAGAGCACATTCACCTCTTTGGTGTGGCTGTTAATGCTAGACTTGGCCAGCTCTACTGCCATCACCACTGTCTACCTCATGAGGTCCTGCAACTTGCTGTATTCTCCTCCGTATTGTCACTCATAGGTTATGGTATACTGGTCTATGGCTCTGCAGGTAATACCACTCTACACAGAATAAGGATCTTCCTGAACAAAGCATGCAGTATAGTCACTGGTTGTAACAGACTCTCCCATACTTGCACTCTTTACAATATCGCAAATTTGCTCAACTTTGATGTAAGGTTAAAGTACCAGACCTGTCTTTTCACCAGCAAAATTCTTAGTGGACTCGCCCCCCTGGGTGTCTCCTTCCTCCTTCACCCATCTCCAATGATGCTAGCTACCTGCAGCTCCTCCAAACCCTCCCTCCAAGTACCATGCTTCAGAACAGCTTTAGGGCAGCGATCCTTCTGCTACCGTGCCCCTACCTGGCTAAACTCTCTCCCCTACCCTATTGCTGCTAGGTATAAACTTAGGAGTTTCAAGACCCTCCTCAGGGACCATATCCTCAATTCTCGCACCTGTAACTGCCACTATCAAACTCCTATTCCTACTAGTTCTGTCCCTCTTTGCACACTTTGACAAGGGACCTTGTCCTGCCTTCTCCTTCCCTCCTACTCTCTCCTCCCCCCGACAAGAGACTCCTGTCCCGCCTTACCTGCTGTTTTCCTTTCTTTCTTTTTATTGAATTGCATAATGAGTACTGTATTCTGTTTTTAACCTTATTAAATGCTTATTGTCTGACTTGTAACCTGTTTCTCCTTGACATGGAGCCTTTGTAAATGATTCTCTGACTCAAAGCATTGTAATTTTGATACTATGTAACATATAAATAAAATAAATAAAAAAAATAAAAGCATGCAGTGATGCATGCCTGCTTGATGCCCCAAGTGCACCAGGCATCTGTTGGATAGGGATCCAGAAAGGAGGAAAGACTGTCATGCATGGAGAATGAGCTATGCTACAGTATGCTTGGAAACAACTTCTTACCACCTTCCTCTCCTACTCCATTGCATCTCCTGCCCCCAAACTCAGGAGGGGCAGGCAATACTGCATTTCTTGGGCCACACCCTACCTCATGGGTAAATTGGGGGAAAGAGGTACATAAATGCTTTGGATGCAGAAAAATGTGTCTGGGTCTCACAATGTGGATGGGGTAAGCACCAGTGCAAAGGGGGAATAAAGAATACATTTAAAAAAAGACCATGCATCACCTTCCCTTTGACTCACATTTCCTTGCTCTATGATTAGAGATGGGGGAAGTGGATAAAATTCACTCCATGAATTAATTCGTGAAGTTGGTGAAATTTGCCAAGTGCGAAATGCCATCTTCACAAAGTTTTTACTTGGCTTAACTTCTAACTTCACCTAACTTTGTCACCTTTACAGGCAAAGTTAGGCAAAGTTGTGAAGTGGGAACTTCATGAATTAATTTGTGAAGTTGAATTTTGAAACTTCACTTGAACTTTGCAAGTGATGTATAACATTGCAACATCTCTATCTACCATGCATGCCTACTCCTCCGGCAGCTTTCTCCTTATGGGAGATCATTATTACACACCCTAAGGTTCCTTTAGTCAATGGTGACCTTCTCCCAGTGGTAATTCTAGCAATTTCCTTTAGCCAGATAGGCTGAGTCATTCTGATATCTCTTTGTGAGGGTGGAAATGTTTCAGCCATATGATCCTGAGAAATAAGTCAGTCTTTAGTTAGAGGTGAATGGGAAAAGAAGCTTCTAGCTGGAAGCTGTGAGTAACTAGACTTGAAAGATCTTCTTAGTTGGTTTTCTGTGTGTTTCCAGCAGACAATTTGGTGTTTGTGTGTGTTTAAAAGCAGGAGGCTGTATTACTTACTTTACTTGGTATTACTTGGTATGAAAGAACAGAAGAAGGCCAGAGCCCATCGAGACTGTTCCTCACACTATGTGGAACATTATTTATCTATTATCCCTCAACCAAACATCTAATTTGTTTTTAAAGACAGTGGCACTAGTTGCCTCTACCAACTCTTGTGGCAATCTGTTCCATACAATGGATGCTCTTATTGGAAAAATGTTTCCCCTTTTGCTGGTTTTATAAGTTTTTACTTCAAGCTGTTTATTATGCAGTCTCGGAACATGTCTCCTTTTGGAGAGTGTTACACCACATTTTTCCATTAGATCTGGTGAATTTATTAAATTAAAAAACATAAGCATATCACCTCTTAATCTTCTAGTTTGAAGACAGAAGAGACCAGTAGCTTTTCTGTTCTGATAACCCAAGTTTGTTAATCTTGGAATCATTCTAGTTACTCTCCTTTGAACCTGTTCAAGAATTGCTATATCTTTTTTTTTGGTTTGGATTCCAGAAAGGGGAGCCATAGTCTATATACCGTCTAATGTATGCCCTATACAATGGAATAAGGCATTGCTCAATGCGATCAACAAAAGTGCATTTTATTTGCCTCAAAAGTCTGTTGGTCATGCAAGCAGTTCTAACACAGTGATCATTTGATATAAGTTTATTATTAACATATATCCCTAAATCTTTTTCTCAATTTGATGAGTGAAGTGGTAGTCCGTTTATATAATATATCGTTTTTGGATTATTTACACTGAAATGCACTACTAAACATTTGTCTTGATTAAACTGCATATGATTTTCATTTGCCCAAAGTGTTAATTTTTCCAAATCCTTCTTTAATGCAGAACTATTTTCTTGATTATTAACCTTGCCCCCAAATTTAGTATCATCTGCAAATTTAACCATGAAGTTATTTGGCCCTGTTTGTAAATCACTGATAAAGAGATTAAACAATGTTGGTCCCAAGACCGACACCTGTGGTACACCACTTGTCACACTACCCGAATCAGACAAGATATCATTAATTCTGACTCTCTGAGAATGATTTGTCAACCAGTTTAAAGTCCAGTTGACAATATCAGGTGACAAACCTAGATTGTGCATTTTAGTAATGAGTTTTTCATGTGAGACTTTATCGAAAGCTCTACTAAAGTCCAAAAGAATTACATCAGTAGGGATACTCACATCTAGTAGAGTACTTATATTATTGTAAAAAGATATCAGATTGGTGGTGCAGGAATACTTGGGAGTAAAAACATGATGATTTGAATCATAAATTCCAAATCTTTTACAATCTTGATCTATTAGAGACTTCATTACTCGTTCCATTAATTTACCAGCCACTGAGGTCAAGCTAATTGGACGATAATTTTGCACAGAACCTCTATTGCCTTTTTTAAATATGGGAGTAACTATTGCTGAATGCCAATCATTTGGTACAGTGCTTTCTTGTAAGGATTTGTTGAAGATAATTGACAAAGGTATAGAAATATTTTTAGAGGTTTCGATCAGAAACCATGGATGAATACCATCTGGGCCCAGACCAGTATTTTCTTTTAGTTTTTTGATAGCCTGTATAATGTCAGTTGGATAGAACCTATGATAATCTATGTGGTGAACTTTAAATGCACTAATAGGTGATTTTTGAGAGAAGACAGAGCAAAAGTACTTATTAAAGAGATTCAAGGTTTCTGATTAGATAGAGAAGAGCCATTGGTTATAATGGGACCAATGGTCCTTGATACACCTTTTTTACTATTTATATAGGAGAAAAGAGATTTGTGACAGTCTTTTGTGTGAGCTAGTTTAAATTCTAGCTTATTTTTTGCCAATTTAATAGAATTTTTTTAAGTTTTTCACAGGTAGTCTGTATGTATGTATGTAACAGAGTAGTTTTAAATGGACCAGAACTATTCTTAAATTTCCTAAAAAGTTTCATTTTTAATTTAATCTGATTTTTAATTGTCTTGTCGAACCAAGGGGGAATTTTTCCTTTATTATTAAATTTCCTCTTAGATGGAATAAAGGTATTTTCCAAATAATGTACAATGTTTTTAAAAAACGTTCCAAGCTTGATGTGTTGTACAATTAAGAAGCTTAGATTCCCAGTTTATGTTTTGTAAGTATTCATTGATTTTAGAAAAATGTGATTTATTATAATTTTTTGTACAGTATAACTTCCTTTGTGTAGTTTTAAACTGTTGAATTTCAAAAAGAATAGATGAATGATCACTGGTCCCCAGTGGATCCCAAATTTGTAAATTGCTAATTTGTTGCTCTATGTTAGTAAATAATAGATCCAAAATATTAGGATCTCGAGTGGGTTCAGTAGCAAGTTGTTGTAATCCAGTACTAACTACCACATCTATTAGTCCTTTCTCGGCATAGGACTGTCCTGAGAATGAGGTCCAGTTAATATGAGGGAGGTTAAAGTCACCAAATATTACAGTATCTTGAGATTCTGAAAAATGTGTAATTTCTTTAAACATATCAGTTGCGTAATCTGAATTTACAGATGGAGTTCAATAGATGTTACCAATAGTTATATAGGACTACTCCTTCAATAAGATTTTAACCCATATACTTTCCAAAGGAAAGGGAAAATACACTTCAAAAGAAGGAATATCATTTCGTATGTATATACAAACTCCACCGCCTTTCTTATCTAATCTGTTTTTATGATATAACTTGTAACCTGAAATTTCTCTGGACCAAAATGAGGATGCATCCCACCAAGTTTCAGTTACTCCCACCACACCTATATTTAAAGTTTTACATTTGGCTTTGAGTTCTGCTAATTTCAGCTGGTTTAAAGATCTTGCATTCGAAGCTAGGAATTTACATGTAGTTGTAACAATATTTTGGTAAGTATTCAGAGACTTGGGAATAGACCCATTCTTCCCCATTGTTTTTAGTTTAAACAATGATTTATGATTTTAGTGATACTTTTCCCTATAAGTGTACTACCCCTATGACTGAGATGTAAACCGTCCCAGCAAAACAAGGAAGAATGATCTGAAAATGATTCCCAGTGGGTAATACAGGATATATCCTGCTTAAAACACCACTTTCTCAGCCATTCATTTAGGGCTTTGATTTTCTGCATCATGGTAGATGTTGCTCTCGGGGCAGGTAGAATTTCAGATATACATAAACAGCATCCCCTATCAAGTAACAGGTTACATAACGCCACATAGTCCTGTTGTAACTGATTAAATGGGGTATTGTTTATATCATTAACACCAGCATGTATGATGACCTGTGGATTTTCCCCCACACTATGTAAAATTTTAGGCATCATGGAGGTAATGTCAGATACCCTGGCCCCACGGAAGCTAGAACAAGTGCGGTTGCTCTTGTCACTATTGCATACTGCCCTGTCAATGTGCTTAATTATTGAATATCCCTGGACTAACCCTTGTTTTGAGACAGTAGGGGTACAAGAATCAGAAACAGGTGATTGTTTAACATACTCTGGAGTGATTAACTTAATAGGTATTGATTTGGTAGCTTGAGACTTACTAGGACAAATATTCATGGGCATTAACTCCTGATTGAAAAATGTTTTTAAACCATTATTATCAACAGAGGGTGATGCAGAGGATAAATCATGTAGCACTTCATTATTTGATACAGTCAATTGCTCAAACCTATTACAAGTTTCAGTAGGGGCACTATTGTGTATTTGACCACCCCTCCTTTTTTTAAGAGGCTTTGTGACAATGGTCCAGTCATCATTATCATGAGAAGAGGTCGGATAATCATCCACCTGATAAGAGGGGGCAGAGGCAATAGGTATACTAGTACCAGTCATTCCAATTGTCTCCTCATCAGGAGGCATAGAAATGCTACCTAAATGTGAAGGAAATTGTTCATTAGAATGAAGTTGTTTATCCATAAGATCAATGTAACTTTCCAATTCCCTAATATCAGTAGAAACTGGTTTAATATTAAGCAGAAATGCTATCTCTACTTCAAGAGTAGTAATCAGATGGCAATTAGCACATACATACTCGCTCCCATACTTTCCTTCACTATACATCAAACTTTGCTTACACTTACTAAGTTCTTTTTCCATTATTAAAGGTGTATATTTACTAAGTAGAGGATATGCTAAAATTATCTTATCCAAGTTTGTCTAATGGCAGCAGTTTCAGCGTGCCCAGCAGACACAGCAGACATGCGCAAACGGGTGTGTCTCTGCGTGTCTCCGTGCACGGCCCCGCACACGCTCACTAGAGGGGCAGGTTTTAAGCCGAAAAACCAGAAGTAAACGTCCGTTCACTTCCAGTTTCAGCGCAAAGTAAAAATAACAATATTTACTTAAATTCAGCAAGATTCTGTGAGTTGAAGGTTTACAAGCCCTTAAAAGGGCAAGGGAACCACCAGGCAACAGTGCTTTTAACAGAGAGATGTTGTTTTGGGGTAGGAGGTATACTAGCCCATTGCTAATCCTCCAGCTTCCCACAGTGCTCTGCTATTCACTGAAGAGTCAGTTACAAGCAAATGGTACCACACAGGATTGACAAAACTAATGTTTCTCTATGATTCTTCCATTCCTACTGCCAAACAGGAAGTTCCTGTGTGTGTTTAAAAGCAGGAGGCTGTGAGAGTAAGTGAACCTGAGAGATTTTCTTAGCTGGTTTTCTGTGTGTTTCTAGCAGACTATTTGGTGTGTGTGTGTGTGTGTGTGTTTGTTTAAAAGCTGCTGTCTGGCCTGTAAGTGCAGGCATCATATTACAGGGGATTAGTGCTGTCTGAAAGTAAGGTGGGACTCTCAACTCAGTCAGTCTTCAGTTAGAGGTGAATGGGGAAAGAAGCTTCTAGCTGGATGCTGTGAGTAAGTAGACTTGAAAGATTTTCTTAGCTGGTTTTCTGTGTGTTTCTAGCAGACAATTTGGTGTTTGTATGTGTTTAAAAGCAGGAGGCTATGAGAGTAAGTGGACTTGAAAGATTTTCTTAGCTGGTTTTCTGTGTGCTTCTAGCAGACTATTTGGTGTGTGTGTGTGTGTGTGTGTATGTGTGTGTGTTTAAAAGCTGCTATCTGGCCTGTAAGTGCAGGCATCATATTACAGGGGATTAGTGCTGTTTGAAAGTAAGGTGGGACTCTCAGCTCAGTCAGTCTTAAGTTAGAGGTGAATGGGGAAAGAAGCTTCTAGTTAGATGCTGTGAGTAAGTAGACTTGAAAGATTTTCTTAGATGGTAATGCTTGGAGGTGCAGTGAGGGGCAGTCACAGGGCTGATACACTCTCGTGAGAGTCAGGTGTAGGCCCTAGTTCCACTCTCCCCAGAGCTCAGCTCATTTATAGGGGAACACCTGCCCTGCACCTGCAATTGGAGGAAAAGGCTTCAGGTGTAGTTCATGTAGTTCTAGCCACTGGGGGCTGGGTTTAAGGGCTGGGAGAGAGGAGCTTAGGGAGTTATACACTTCCCCTATAAGTTTCTGTGTAGTACTGCACCTAGTAATGGGGGTACCTGGTTACTGTGGGACTGTATCTAGGATTAGTGGGTGACCTGATTAGTGGGTAGGGGTGTATCTTGGACTAGTGGGGAACCTGGTGGTTCACCCAAGGAAACCTACTTGTAGGTGGATGGGACCACACGTCATTAGGGCCGACATCTTTGGGAGGGTGGTGGGCTGCATAGGGTGTGGGTTGGCCATAATACTGGACTGGGCTTGAAGTTCAGTGGTTGCCCAGTGTGCAACCAGCTGGCACAGCTTAAGGAGGGAGTTGAGGGGATTAGGAGACAACTGGAGGGAGGGGGGGTATGGTTGGGGAATAGGGAAGGGTCTCTTCCATGGGGTTGCACCAATCACTGGGGGTGGGGGCATAGGGAAAGGAGTGCTGGAGAGTACTCTGGGGTCACATAGGGACCCTGACAGAGGGGGCCCAAAATGAGGACACTACCAAGGAAGCAGGCAGGTATCTGGGGACCCTCACAGAGTGGGGCCAAAGGGAGGACATTCTCAGGGAAGTAGGCAGATGGCTGGAGCAGGACAGAAGGAAGCAAGGTGGAGGTGGATCAGACCTTAAACTCAGTAACCACTTCAATTATCTTCTTCTGCTTGAGGATGGGGGAGGGTGATGCAGCAATAACAGGGTGGTTGGAGATGGAAAGGGAGTGGAGGGCAGGAGGCAGGGGCCAGATAGCAGGAAAATGGGGGAACTTGGAACATGGGAAAATGGGGGAGCGTGGATCAGAGCAGGAGGAGGGGGGGTTAGAGAGAGGAAAGCGCAAGGAGAAGGACCAGTTGGGAGGAAAGGGCAAGGAGAGGAACCAGAAGTACAAGGAGGATACAGTAAAGGCAGCTGAGGGTTTATGCTAGGGCAACATGACAGGCAAGGAGGGACTGAACAGAGATGGGAAGGAAGGGAGGGAGGACGAGCCAGGCAAGCTTTGCAGATGGGGAAGGACCAGTCGTGAGCAGCGATGGGAGGGTAGCAGGATACAAAAGAATACTTGGGAGGAGGAGAGGCATAGGATCAGAAGGGAGGGGTGGCAGGGTAAATAAGGAGGGGCGGTAGGGGGCACCTAGATAGGGGAGGAGCAATGAGCCGACTGGGGAGGGGCCGGTAGAAAGGATGAGGGACATAGAAGGGGGGAATGGAGGAAAAGGAGTAGTCAGAGTGATCCTATTGGGTGATTCCATGATCAGAGGTATCAAATGGGATAGGCAGGGGGAAGCCTGCCCAGTTAGAACAAAATGCTTCCCTGGACTAACGGTGCACAGGGCCAAGCATGAGGTATATCAGCTGACAAAGGATTGTGGAGGTTCCCCGGATATACTGGTCTACCTGGGTACCAATGACATTGAGGGAAATTGTGAGCTAGAGGTACAGGCAAAGTTCAGGGAGCTTGCCAGGGTCTGTCATCACATAGGATGTGCAATTTCCTTCTCGGAAATCCTGCCGGTGCCAAGGTCTATTGGGTAACACAACAGGAAGATTAGGGAGATAAACCAGTGGCTCAGGGAGTGGTGTGGGGCCAGAATGTATGGGTTGATGGGGGATTGGGGGGAGACCTGGGAGGATAAGGGGCTATATGCTAGAGATAGGCTCCATCTCAATTTGGAAGGGAGGGAAATCTTTAAGTTGAAAATAGAGGGGTTTGTTGGTGAAAGGTAGGGTTTAAACTTGTGAAGGGGGGAGGGATGAGAGAAAAGGCTGTCGAGGGGGGTCCGATAAAGGAGGGATTCGGTCTCCACCCCTCTGGGGATCTGCAGGAATGCTGGAAAAAGCCGACTGGTAAGGTGCTGACCGGGGGAAGACGGAATCCCCATGGGAATGCGAGCAGGGGAAATGGAAATATACGGAAAGTGTGGAAGGTAGTCCTGCTAAATGCCAGGAGCTTGGTAAATAAAATGCCTGAGCTCCAGGTGATGCTAACTGAGGGAGAGGTGGAGGTGTCAGAGGATACTGAGACATGGGCCACCACAGGGCACGACTGGGACCTGAACCTGGAGGGTTACACCATGTTCAGGAAGGACAGGGGGAAGGGAAGGGTAGGAGGGGTAGCAATAATAGTCAAAAACTGCATTGGCATAGGAGGAGTGAAGGAGGCGGAGGGACTGTGGAGGCAATTTGGGTCACCTTGATAACAAATCGGGGCAAGAGAGTAAAAATAGGAGTGGTGTATAGACCCCCCTGCACTGGTGGAGGAGCTGGAGGAGAGTCTGGTGGCAGATGTTGGGAGACACTGCAAATTGGGCAGGGGAAGGGTGGTGGTGTTGGGGGACTTAAACGTGCCAGGAACGGACTGGGAGACTATGACATCCTCAGTGGCCAGGGAACAGAGGTTGTTGGATGTCTTTCAGGATTCATTCCTAACTCAGCAGGTGGGGGAACCGACCAGGGAGTCACAGATACTGGATGTGATCCTGGCAGACAGTGACCAGATTGGAGGCCTGGAGGTAAGGAACCCATTGGCAGGGAGTGACCTTGCCATGGTCTGGTTCTGCCTGAACCTAGGAGGGGTAGAAGGCTGCACAAAGGCAGAGGTAACTGACTTCAGGGGGGCGGATTTCAAGGAAATGGGAAGGATCCTTAAGAAGCATTTGGATGGGATTGGGCCAGACATGGATGCTGACAGTAGGTGGGAAATCATCAGAAGGGGTGTGCAGGATGCTACCAGCACCTGTGCAAGAGTAAGATGAAAATATGGTAGGGACTGTAAACCCTGCTGGTGGTCCAGGGAGGTTCAGGTAATGGTGAGGGGAAAGAAGGCGGCCTATAGGCATTTCAAGTGCTCAAGGAGTGAAAGGGATAGAGGGGAGCACGAGCTGATGGCCAGAAGGCCCACTAGGGTGGTGAGGGCAGCTAAGGCAAGGAAGGAGCAGAACCTGGCCAGGGAAATTAGCTGAGGGAATAAGGGGTTCTTTAGATACATTGGGGAAAAACAAAGAGTGAAGGGGCAGATTAGCAGGATTGAAACAGGGGAGGGATGGGCACAAGATCTGGGGGAGCAGGCTGAGGTACTAAATGAGTACTTCGCCTCAGTTTTCACCAAGGAAAATGGGGGGCTGCATCATACATGGGAGGAGATGGTGAACCGGGGAGGACCCTTGTCGATTGTCAGGTCAGGGGAGAGGGTGGGCCATCACTGGCAGGAGGGGGGGAAGACAAATCAGGGGGATGAGGTAGCGGAGGTGGAAATCAAGGCAGAGAGAGTGAGGGAAGCCCTCAGTCCCTTAAGATAGAGAAAGCACCGGGGCCAGATAAATTACATCCCAGAGTGCTGAATGAACTGGCGGATGTCCTGGTGAAACCCCTGGCAGAGATTTTCAGCATCTCTCTGAGGACAGGGTGGGTGCCCCAGGACTGGAAGGTGGTGCATATAGTGTCTATTCACAAAGGGGATCAAGGGAGGTGGCAGGAAACTACAGGCCCATCAGCCTGACATCGGTGGTGGGCAAGGTGATGGAGGGCATTGTCAAGGAGAGGCTAGGGAGGAACCTGGAAAAGTCAGGGTGCCTGGACAATAAACATCATGGATTCGTCCAGGGGAAATTGTGTCAGACAAACCTTGTGGAGTTCTATGACTGGGTGATGAGAGCTTTGGACCTGGGTAGACCGGTGGACGTCCTCTATCTTGACTTCAGCAAAGCGTTTGACTCTGTTCCTCATGGGGGCCTGTTAAATAAGGTGGGAGAAATGGGGGTGGGGAACCAGATGATCAGATGGATAGGCAATTGGATCCAAGACTGGATGGTTGGCAGGATAGTCTCATCCCCAAGAAGGGTCATTAGTGCGGTCCCGCAGGGATCAGTCCTTGGGCCCCTCCTGTTCAATGCCTACATCTCTGACATAAGGAAGGGTATCAGGAGTAAGATGAGTCTCTTTTCGGATTACTCAAAACTGGGGGTGGTGGTGGATGGGGAGGATGGGAGGGTGGCCCTACAGGGGGACCTGGAGGCTCTAGAAAGGTGGTCTAGAAAGTGGAAGCTGTGGTTTAATGCAGGGAAATGCAAGGTACTGCATCTGGGAGCCAGAAACCCGGGCCAAGAGTACACCCTGGGAGGGGAAATGCTACAAGTCTCAATGGCTGAGAGGGACCTGGGGGTGGTGGTGAATGTCAAGATGAACAACTCTGAGACTTATAGAAGGGCAGCAGCCAAGGCCAACAGGATGCTGGGATGCATCGCTAGGGGGGGATCACCTCCAGAAGGAGGGAAGTGATACTCACCCTGTATAACTGCTTGGTGAGGCCACACCTTGAGTACTGCGTGCAGTTTTGGAAGCCACACTTAAAGAGGGACATTGAACTCCTGGAGAGGGTCCAGAGGAGGGCAACCAAAATGATCTGGGACTTGGGGACAGGACCTATGGGGAGAGGCTCGAAGAGCTAAATATGTACACATTGGAAGACAGAAGGGACTGGGGAGAAATGATAGAGGCTTTTAAGTACATGAAGGGGTTAAATAGGGGAGGAGCAGTCAAGGTGCTCTGAAGGAAGGAGGGGGGTCAACTAGAGGGTGTGGGTGATTTGCAAGAGAAAGGAGAAGGTGCTACTTCACTGAGAGGGTGGTGGAGCCATGGAATGAGCTGCCCAGGGGGCTGGTGGAGGCAGAGACAGTGGAGGGGTTCAAAAGGGGGTGGGACAGGTACAGGGGAAGGGTTTTGGATGCAAAGTCCTGTGCAGTGGGAATATCCAGGACTGGGAAAGGGAGAAGCCAGAGAGGGCGAGGGGGGCAGCAAGGTCAGCTCCCAGGGTGGGGGCTGACCAAATGAGCAGATGTGAAAGACCATTAGGCCTAGTCTGCTGGCATTTTAGTATGTTAGTATGTTAGTAATAACAGCCAAAATGTCATATATACATAAACACTCAAATGTACTCAGTTTGCCTTCTGTGCCATGACATGAAATTAGGAGTGAGCAAATTTTTAAATTCACCTGCAAAGTTAGCATGGCGAGGACCACTATTGTCTTTGCATTTTGTTGGTGAATTGACAGTTTCTCGCTGCACCAGAATTCGTATAGTAATTTGCCAAAACTGCCACAAAGTATGGGAATTACTGCACTTTCCATAGCTTTCCACTATGCAAAGTGTAAACTTTGTGCTCCACATAGGCATGTAGTGCAAACTTCACAAAGCGTATCACTATGCAAAGCTAGGCACTACATGTAGCCCTACATGAAGTTCAACATTTTTTAATTTCTACTACAGCTACTTGAAATGTACCACCTTTGGCAGATGGGCAGTAGTTAACTCCTCTTTTCTATCAAGGGTCAGAAAGGACATACATCTGATGAGTAATGCTCATGTTTTTAAATATGCTGCACTCGTCCTCTAGCAAATTTCTGTCCTAGTGGGTTAGTGGTGCACTGCATCTGCTTTGAGTTCATTAAGCCTGAGCAGCCAGGTCACTGTGGTACATCTCCATTAGAGTAAAAAGTCTTAGCTACTTGAACAACAGAGATTATTGTCCTATAAAATTTGTTTGCCCAAGCACTCAGACATTTCCAGTTTCCCCATTGATCTCACTCTCTCACTCTCTCTAGTGCCTCTGACCAGAATAAAACACTTAATATACTCTTATTAAACTCTTATTACATTTTGTGCCAGTGATATCTTGCAAGTTAGTGCAGGAACACATTGTTCAGTACAATAATCCAATGGCATTTACTCCAATTATGTATGCTGTAAAGTGTGATTTTATCAGAGTACTTCTTCGTGTTGGGTGTCACTGTATCTCTCTCACTTTCTCTATCATTCCATCTCTCTCTAAATATGTGCATAGATATACATAGAAATTTAGACAGTGATGGCAGAAAAATATCATTGGTCCATCCAGTTTGCCTATAAAACCCTAATGAACAAATACAGGGTTCTAACCCCCACTGTCCACACCCATGCTCCATTCCCCACCATTACCACCATAAACAACCTCGAGGCTCTTCACTTTGTCCCAGCTGTGTTTGAAACCGTTGACAGTTTTGGCACCCACCACATCATCTGACACATTGTTCCATGGCTCCACCATTCTTTCTGTAAAATTAAATGTTCTCACTTCCGTCTTAAACCTCCCTCTGTCAGTTTCCATTCATATCCCCTTGTTCTTGATCCTTTACATATGCTAAATAGTTCCTTGCAGTTTTCCTTCTTCATTCCTTCCAAGAACTTGAAGGTCTCTATCATATCCCCCTCTCCTTTCTAGCCTCCAGTGAGTACATGTTCAGTGACTTGAGTCAATGCTTGTAAGATATATTCTATTTGACCTGAATCATTTAATATCATCAAACCATATATAATATGCAATGCATGGTTGGGCCTTCATCCCCATAGAAAAATCCATGATCCATTTCCCCATATATATGACGTTAGCTAATTAGTGTATTATGATGCAAATTAGCTATTTACACTGTATTAATTTATTTACACCTTAATAACACATGAATACTTAACAATCACTATATGTACTACCTATTAGTACAATACCACTCTATAAATGTGTTATTAACACGGTAATAACATATTAGTCCAACAAGCACTCTATAGCAACACTGTCTATATCTACTACCACTATAGTAATGTGCTCTTAACATGATAATAATAACACATTACTACACAACGTAAAAAAAAAAAACAACACACGTAGTAAGCTTCTTAATAACACATGCAAAAGACATAACACATGCAACAGCCACACTCCCCCAGAAACACAGAAACCTAGAATGTGATGGCAGATAAGGTCCACGTGGCCCTTCCAGTCTGCCTATTTCTTTCTACCAACGCTATTACTGCAGACCATGCCAGATCTAAAGCTCTTTCTCCATCCCCTTTCCTTAGCACTATGATTTCTTGTGCTTATTCAATGCATTATTGTACCCCACCACTGTTTTCTTTCCCACCACCTCCCCTGGAAGGCTGCTCTAAAAATACATCTCTCTTTCTGTGAAGAAATACTTCCTCACATCTCCCCTGAATCTAACCCCCTTCCAGCTTCACAGCATATCCCATTGTTTTTGAGCACCTTTTCTTCTGAAAAATACTTCCCTACTGTACCTCATTTACCCCTATGAGGTATTTAAAGATTGCTATCATATCCCTCCTCTCCTTCCTCTCTTCCAGGTTGTACATATTAAGTTCCTTTAGTCTCTCTTCATAGAGCTTTTGATGCAGACACTGCACCATTTTAGTTGCCCTCTTTGATACCACCTCCACTCTATCTATATCTTTCCAGAGATGTGGTTTCCAGAACTGGACACAGTACTCTAGGTGGGATCTTATGAGTGATCTATATAGAGGCAACACTACTTCCATCTTTTTACAAGTGATACCCATCCCTATGCACCCCAGCATCCCATTAGCCCTCCCTAAGGCCTTTTCTCACTGCCTGGCCAGCTTTAAGTCATTCAATATAATAACCCCAGATCTTGTTCCTGCTTGGTGGACATCAATACCATTTTATTTCTTTAACTCTCCACTGATGGGTTTCTGTGCCCTAAGTGCATTATTTTGCAGTTTTGCACATTGAAACCCAGCTGCCACACCCTTGACCACTCCTCTAGTTTTTCTCTGCTCTGCTAATCCTGTCCATCCCCCCGGAGTGTCCACCATTTTTCAAATACTGGTGCCATCCACAAAGAGGCAGACCTTCCCTTCTAACTCTTCTGCAATGTCAAAGACATTAAAGGGGACTGGTCCCAATACTGATCCCTGAGGCACCCTGCTGGTCACCCTCCCTTCCTTTAAGTGAATTCCATTTACCACCACCATCTGCTCCCTATCCCCTAACCATTTTCATATCCTGTTTATCATTTCTGGACCTACTTCTAAGCTACCCAGCTTGCTTACTAGTTTCCTGTATGGAGCGGTGCCAAAATTCTTACTGAAATGTAAAATAGGCCACATCTACTGATCTACCCTGATCAAGTTCCTTGGTCACCCAATCAAAGAAACCTATCAAATTTGTTTGACATTGCCTCTCGTCTGTAAAACCATGCTGCCTCTGGTCATTTAACCCACTGGATTCAAGATAGTTCACATTCCTTTCTTTCAGTTGTGATTCCATTAACAGCAATATTGTCCAACCTAATGCATTATATAAAATAAAAGATGTCAATGTCTTACATACTTGTGAATTATTTTTATTTTTATTTATTGTAACATTCAGAATGACCTTTGAGTCAGAAACTCATTTACAAAGGTGCCACATCATACATAAACAGATAATACATCAAGAGGTACAGGGACAGTACTTAAAATACAGATTACATGAACATTACAAAATAAATTAATACCATCTCTGGGTTGAACAAGCTCATAAAGGCCACTTGCACTTCAGGCTTGTGGCTTGTGACTTTTCAACCCCTCAATGGTATAATTTCCTTGTATACCACACTTTGCTGCTCTTTATTCTACCATCTTTCTATCTACAGTAAGTACCAACCTATATGGTTAGGCAAAATTAGTCAGTACCACTACCATGAATTGTTGTGAATTTGATTATTTTTAACTGAGTTATCCTTTGAATGACTGATTTAAAAATTAGCAGGCTTACTTTTTTTATGGGTAACTACCACTAAGCATAAGTACCTGTTTTCAGGAGTGACCTAGGAGCATGGGGGAGGTTAAGGGACTTGCCCAGAGTCAAAAAGTATGAATCTGGTTGTTGTGGGAATCAAATGAAAGTCTGCTGTATGTACCAAGATCATGCACAGCTTGTTACACTAACTTCTAAGCTTTGCTGCCAGCCCCAAATAGACAATGGAAATGAATCTAAAGATCTGATAAATGCCATAGCATTCAAAATGAGCAGTTACAATTTATAGGACCTCAAATTCTGGTGTGTAGTTTATTTGTGAAATATATGAAATTGTTTTGCTGAGTTTATCCTGGCCATTTTGGAGCTTGGTACCCGAACATTAACATGCATAACCTTTTTGGAAAGGTTGTAGAAGCTGCTAAAAGTGACAGGATTTGGTTGAATAATTTGTAAGTTACAGGGGCTCAGAATTTCACAGTTTAATTATTATTTATGCTCCTTTGGGAAAATTTCTGAAAATGTTGATGCTTAGATTCCACTGCCATTGCAGGCATGGTATAGACCTACGATTTTATGTTTATAACCAGTGTCAGTGGGTCATGGAAAATACCAAAGCTGCTGAAATTTGATTTAGTAATTTTAAAATTACAGTGGAAACACTGCAGATTACTAATTGGAAAAATCTTTTCAAGCATTCATTAATCCAGACTAGGTAAGACCGCAAGTATTTCTG
Source organism: Neoceratodus forsteri (assembly GCA_016271365.2). Classification (NCBI taxonomy): domain Eukaryota; kingdom Metazoa; phylum Chordata; order Ceratodontiformes; family Ceratodontidae; genus Neoceratodus; species Neoceratodus forsteri. The sequence goes on along the minus strand of CM057451.1, from coordinate 1,055,899,928 downwards.
GCTGTATTCTCCTAGATCATTTCAGAAAAAATGCATTTTATTGTCTAATGCACCTATCCAGTAAACAAAAACATAATAAATAAACATTTATTTATTAACAAATTTACCAGGAAAGACATACTAAGCTGGTAACATAATTTCCAGGTGCATCCAAAGGGGAGGGTGTGGGAAAGAACAATCCAATATACTGTAACAAGCTACAATAAGTACAATAAATTACCAAACAGTGCAAAAGACAAATACCAAGTGCAGAGAAATACAATAAGGTTCAGTAGTTACATAGGTTTGCAAAAGTACAACAGCATTGCAAGTTCAGAGTAGGTAGACTACTTTATGTTAAGGAGGGGGGGATGATGGGGAGGAACTAGTGCAAAAACTGGGAAAGAAGAGCAATGGGTGGATGGTGGTGGATGGCAGCATGTGTCATAGGATCAGTGCAATTGCAGGAGTATGTTATGAAGTCACGGAGAAGATACTTGATAGAGATGGTGAAGGAGGCAGAGTAGAAGGTTGAAGGAAGAGATTACCAGAATTTAGGGAAGTAAATGGAGAAGGCAGCTAGACCTGGAGTAGATTCCCTTGGAGGAAGGGAAATGGACTAAGAGTTAGCGCTGCAAAGTGAGTATGATGAGGTAGGAGGGAGGTGGGAGAGAGGCATGGTATTTATTTATTTATTTATTTACGAGATTTACCAGGAAAGCATACTGAGCTAAAAGCTCAATTCCAGATGCGACCTGGGGGCCGAGACCCAATAACAGTACATAGAATATATACAATAGCAGAGCAGTTAGGGAAGCCAAGACTTGCATATAAACATTTGATTTAGAGGACAGACAGGGGTTCAATAACATTGTACATAACGGCAAGGACAATATACATAACTTATACTCTTGTATTACAACAAGCATAATTATTTGAGAAATTGGTCATAACATAACATTAGTCATAAGTATGATGGAAGGGAGACAAGGTTCTATTTAGAGACAAATGAAGAACAGTGAGCAAGGTGCCTGGCACCAAGGGAGGGACTGGAAAGAGAGAACTGCAGGAAGCAGTTGTAGGTGCAAGGGTGAAGTCCAGGGAAATACAATAGAAATGAGTGAAAGAAGGGAGTTCTTTCAGGCTAGTGTTGACTTGGGAAAGATGCTTCAAACAATGTCACCATAGTCAATGATGGCAGGATCATCTTCAAGACAATCGTGCAGTAGGCAGTAAGTGCAAAACACTTTTTTTCCTATAGATCACACCAAATTTGGGGTGTAGCTTATGGTGGATGGCATTTACATATGCAGAGAAATTAAGATTGCAGTCCAATCAGACCCCAGGATACTTAATGGAAGAGACATCCTCAATCGCATTGCCACCAAGTGTAATGAGGGAGGGAAGAGAGGTGAGCCTGACAAGTCTCAACCCAGTACTAAAAGTCATGGAGCCCATTTTCTTGCCTTTGAGGGACAGCTGATGAAACCAGTGCTGAATATTGTAATAGTCTAGTTTGAGTCAGTCAGTGAGGTCAGAGTCAGAGGTATCAGAGGCATAGAGAATCATATCGGCTGCATACAAGTGGATGGATGCAAAAGAACATACAGTGGGAGGTCATCAAGGAAAACAGAAAAGAGAATTTGGCCACAGACAGACTCTTGAGGCATGTGTAAACAGATAGGGAGTGAGGGGATGGAGCTTCTCCAATGTGGACAGCTTGAGACCTGCCCTCAAGGTACTGATGGAACCAACTGACTGAAGAAGCAGAGAGCCCCAACACTGTGAGCTTATCCAGGAGCAGGGGTTGGTCAACAGTGTTCAAGGCTTTGACCAGGTCAACAAAGATGGGGCAGGGGTGAGTTGGCCCTGGTCAAAGTCAGATAGAAAGGAATCAGTGAGCCAGATGAAGGAGCTAGAGGTGGAGCCAAACTGGTTAGCAGTGGTGAAGAAGAAGGAGTATTCAAGAAAGAGGGAGTAATTAGCACAAGGTGTTCCTTGAGTTTAGCCAGGGTGGGGAGGAAAGAGATTGGATGGTAATTACCAGGGCAGAAGGGATCTCTCCCTTTGGGGAGGTGGATGACAGTTGTCTATTTCCAGGTATTTGGGACAGTAGCTAAGGAGAAGGAGAGGGTGAGGAGGTAGGTACAAGGGGTTACAATGGCTTAAGTAGAAAGATGTATTAACTTGGAGCTGAGAATGTCAGGGTTTCCACCCTTCTGAGTATTAAGTGCTAGGAGAGACCTGAGGGAGGCAGCAGAAAGGGTGGGAGAAGAGGAAGTGTTGGGGGAGGCAGTGTAGAGGAAGGAGGGGGAAGTTGAAGGGAAGAGGAGAAGGAGATGAGGGAGTGAGCACAAGCCATGAAAAAGGACTTGAAGGTTGAGGAAATGATAGCATGGTCAGTAATGATGGAGTTAACCACCTTGAGGACTGGGGAGGGATTGGGTCAGAGGGAAGGAAAGAGATTGCGTAACCTTCCAGAACTTGAAGAAGTGGTTAAGTTTGCTCTAGCATGTGAACACAAAATATTCAGAATCCACATGCCTGGTAGCTTTGGTACAAGCATTGCAAATGGTCCAGTATTTTTTGTCATGGGAGCCAGTGGACTTGTAGGTCCGCCAGGCTACATCTGTCATGTATAGGCAGACCAACAATTCTTCAGAGATCCAAGGGAAGGTGAGAACCCCTGAACCTGGTTTTCCTAAGAGGAGATGGTAATCCCAGACTGCCATGATTTTGGAATGTTAGAAATGGAGGGCATGGGAAATAAATAAGTTCCATTTGTAGAAATGTTTCCATAAAGTGTCTTCTCCACTGCTGCCATTCAACCGACACTTGGATCTGGATGTTAACCCATCTCCCTGTTGCAACCACCCCAGCTCCATGCATTGCTATAATCACCATTTGCACTGCATGAGGCCTGAAGGAGCCATCACCATCATCACGATGTCAGTGGTGGTTTTATTTCCATTTTCTTCCCTTACTACCCTCCAACCACAAAATGGTTCTACCAGCCTACCTAGTGGCCTTAGACACCATAGCTAGCCGTGGTGGATGCCAGGCCCTCCAGAGGGGTCACTGTGGCACTGGCTATAGTGTCATCTCCTCACTGGCTGGGAAGCACTGCCAGCAGCAGTGTTTCCCAACTTGGCTGGCCACCTGTGCAGAATACCTCAAGTCAATTCCTGAACTCTGATATACAGCCTGGAAGTACAGTGCACTTCCAATGGGCCAGAAAGTGGCCTCATGTGTGGAATTTCAGTTTCATGAAGTACTTATCCTCATTGCAGCATCCAATTTGGCTTCTCCTAAATTTCCCAGCTGAGCTGAACTATCCAGTGATAGTCTCTGTGTGGCTATTTTCTCTCCCCCAGCTCTGATCTCTATGTTTGACCAAATGGACTGATTGGAACATTCAGATATCATACTTGTACAGTGGAACCATCCCTCAAAAAGAAAATCACCTATTCCTGTTCCCATCAGTTGTTTCCCTCCAAAATACCTGAAATCCTCTCTGTCATTTTCTTCCTCCCTACCAGGTCTCAGTGACTGCCTCTATGTCCTAGTCTCCTAAGTGGATCAGGCTCTCAGGCACTTCCATTTTGAGGGGTGTGATTCACAAGATCTTCATTAGAATGGTTGCCCCTCAATACTTCTGTACTCAAACTGGGACAACGGTCTGCTGTTTTTGTGCTACTCAGCTCTGCTGTCCTTTCCTAGGTCTACCCATGCATCTGAACCTTACCACTTGTGATTTCCTGACTAGCTACCTCCCTATCCTCTGATTAAATCCCACTGACATCCCAGTCCATTCTCCTGACCAGTACCCCCTCCCTCCTGGCACAACTACAGCCCATCTAGGGCAGGAAGGCATTTTCTGACAAAGAATTTCCTCTAGCTGGCCACAGATTTAGTCTTTGCCATATTGGTCCTTGTAAGAATGGATCCAGAGGCAAACAATGTGATACCTTTTATTGGACCAACATAGATGTAACAAAAAGAACAAAGTGCTTTAGCTTTCGGATCAACCAAGTCCTTCTTTGGAAGCTTAAACATCCAAGTAAGAACTTGGTTGATCCGAAAGCTAAAGCACTTTTTTCTTTTTGTTACATCTATGTTGGTCTAATAAAAGGTATCAAATCATTTGCTTCTGGATCTGCTCTAGCTGGCCAGAAATAGAAGACCTGCCCTCTTTCAACAGACTTTTAGCAATAGTTGGCTTGCTCAATAGTCCTCAGTCTTCTCTCACAGGTCCCTGGACTATAAAAATCTCAGAGAAATCACTCTGGTTAACATTCCCTTTAAAGGGACAGTGAGCATTTCAGGGGTCACTCAAATTGTGAAAGCTCACAAAAAGATCTTTCAAATGAGGTGTTGGGCTTACTTTTAGGTGTCAGGAGTCCTGAGTTATGAATATACAAATCATCTGTAAATTAAAACAAGGCAGCAGCCATTTCATTGAATCATGAGACCAACAGTGATGTCACTGAGGGACAAACTGTAATTAACAACATGCAGCTTGACCCTCAGTGACATCACTTCCTGTTTTAAAATGGCTGCTGCCTTGTTTTGATTTACAGATTAATTAGATAGTCATATCTCAGGACTTCTAACACCTACTAGGTAGTCCAGTGCCTAGTATGAAATATCTTTTCATGGGTTTTCACAATTTGAGTGACCCTTGCAATGTTTACTGTCCCTTTAAGAAAGTCCCTATTTCTGAAAATGATCTCCTTGTGTCCTCAGGACTTGTCCCCACTTATATAATGTATGCCATTGTGGAGACCAACATCCAGCTTTTCCCTTAAGCTGTAATGCAGGGCTATGGACTGAGCTAATTTGATCTATACTAGAAGCTGTCAAATCTCCTTACCTGCACTAGCATCATTATCGTCCCAGTGGAACAGTCTCCAAGCAGAAGTGGTGGGTGCTAAAATGGTAACAGCATTCAAGCATGCATGAAATCGACACAATGAGACCTTAGAAGTAAGGCATGGGGGAGTGGAGAAAAGACTAGCATTCAAGTGGGGTTTACAGTGGCACAGTAGGTAGGGAATGTAGACCAGTAGGTTCTTGTCTGCCAGTAACTTCTATGTTTCTGTTTCTATCCTGCAATGTCTCTCCAACTCTCCTGATAACTAATTTGTAGAGTGCCATGTGAATGCTACCTTACTGCCATTCAGCCCATCCTTTCTTTCCTCCACTGTTGCAGGTCAGAAATATGGCTAGGCAGACGTTATTAATATGGTTTACCACAGAATATTCACAATATGAAACAATTTTCACTAAAACTCATGAAATTTGACCTTAAGTTGGGGATGAGTGAGTCAGTTGTGACCCGATTCTGATTCCAAGTCTGATTTTTTTCTAAAAGGTTCTGATTAACTCTGATGGATTGTAGACCTATTTTTTTTCAGTTGTTTAACCAGGTATAGCACACTAAGCTGAAAGCTTTTTTACAGGAGCGACCTGGGAGCACAAGGAGGTTAAGTGACTTGCTCAGGGTCACACAGTACGCAAGTGGCAGCTGTGGGATTCAAACCCAGGTCTGGTCTTTAGTCTTTTTTAGTCTATTTGAGTATGAGAAATGCATCAGTATTAGACGTTTATATCCCTCTGTTAAAAAAAATAAAATTTAACCTTTTTAAAAAAAAAAAACCTTGTGTCTGTATTTTTGTGTCGTTTTTCAAGATCAGCAAGCAGCCAACAGCAATAAAATAAACTGACTGTTGTTCTTGCCAGTCCTGTGTGTCAGCCACCACATAACATTTATAGAAAACAGTGGTCCTCATTCAAAAAACTATTGAAAATCCCACAGTTGCGGGAAAAACTCGGTGCAAGTAGGTTGCCACTTTCAGAACCACGAATTCTCCCACACCTACAGTATTCTCAAAAGTGGAGTCGGTTTACAACCAGATCCATGACTTATGGCAGCTTGCAGGTGGTGTTGCCATGGAAATCCCTGCAGCTGTGGAAAAATGCTATGGCTGGTGTGGCCAGATGTAACATCTTCCGCAGCTCCTATGGATGTGAATAGTAATCTCCACATCCTGGGAGATTTCAGTTCACAACTGGAGTTGCAGCATGGGACTTAATCCCAAAAAACTTTTGTAAATCCAGCCCTCTGTATGCAGGACATTTGGGGCTTTGCAGTGAAAGGAGGTAGTGTGTCAAATGCTGGAAAAAGAGAAAGAGAGAGAGACCAACAAATTCAACAGCAGACAGACCTGCAGACCTTCACTGAGTCTGGCATGCTTTATGGTGGGAGAGAGAGGCAGCATGAGCAGGATATATCATGGGGCCCCAGCAATCCCTCCCACCCTTTTGACTTGACATGTTATTTTTAATTTTTTTGTAGTTATTTTGCTTGCCTGCTTAGTGTTATAGCAAGCATCATGGTCTTCAACCCATCCCACACACTCCTGCCTGACTGTCCAATTATTTTTTTATCACTTGTGCTTTCTAACTTACTTTTTTTTATCTGGTTGACCTTGCCCCCCTCACCCCAGCATTGAATGCCCCCCAGCATTGCAGTTTTTTTTAATAGAGCATTTTGGCCCCAACCGCTACCTCCTCCTGCCATCCTGCCATGAAGCCCACGTGCCTATCTGCAGCCTCATCACTGTCCCCCCCCCCATTGTCAAGCTGGCGGGGATCCACATGGTACACTCCACCTGGGTTCCCAAATCAGAACTGCACCAGAGCTGTTTGTTCATCCCTACTTTAAGTACACATATTATTTTAGAGTTTTTGTATGCTTCTATCTTGATCATCAATTAAGCAAGAGATCAGAAAATTGAAAAACATAGCCTCCTTTTTACAGTCCATGAACCTGCCAAAACTGGTGACATCATGCTATCTAATTTTAAAGTTGCATAGACTTAAAATCTCACAGTCTACTTACAGTACTTGTAAAGTTCCAAAAAATGTTAAATATAGAGTATTTCTCTTATAACATAGCCACTTTAAAGCTGAAGGTCTGAAACATGGTACAAATATTTATTTGGCACAGGAGGCATGTATTACTTATATATATTTATATAGGTGTCAGTGTGGCTCAGTTGGTAGCACATCCGCCTCTGGACCAGAAGGTCATGGGTTCTCGTCCCACACCGGGATTAGACTTCACCTAAAAATCGCTGGCATCTGAGTGCAGTATTGGGGGGTGCTGTACTGCTGGGGTGTGCTGTCCTTCGGATGAGACGTTAAACCGAGGTCCCTTCTGCCCATCCTGGTGTTGTCCTGGTGGGTGTCCAGGTGGAAGTAAAAGAACCCAGGGCACTCTTCGCAAAAGAGTAGGGAACATTCCCGGTGTCCTGGTCAACATTCCCCTTCCCATAAAACTGGTTCATGCAATTATCCAGGCTGCGTGTGGGTGATGATGTGCGATATGGCTGCCACCACACATTCAGTCACTTCACTACCAGTCTAGCATTGCTTGTAAAGCGCTTTGGATGTATGAAAAGCGCTATATAAATACTGATTCTTCTTCTTCTTCTATTTGGGAGCAAAGACAACCACAGGTTCACTGAGTTTCTTCCTCCCTCTAGCTAAGAGGAAATACCTTGTAATCACATTTTCTTCAGAGTATTGTATGTGTTGAGTCTGAATTACAATAAACTATGATGTAGATTAACTATTCTTAAACATTGTTACCACACATCTCCACTCTAGTGAAATTTGAATGAAATGTACAGTTTTAAAATTGGTATTATCTTCCTGGAATTCAAACACAGATTTTTAGGCTCACAGTTACATGTTCTATTCACTAGAGCTTTGCAGGGGCAGAATATTATTTTCTGAATACCACAAATATTAGGGCTCCCAAGTATTTAGAAACCCTTTCCAAATAGAGGACTATTCATATTTGAGAAAGAATGTTCAGCTAGCTACACACACACACACACACACAAAGCCCCTTCCTTCCCAACCTCAAACCCAGTAAAATAAATGTAACCCCTGTCCCTCCACCCTTTCAACATCTCAGTGCCACCCTCCTTCCCTCAAGCAAAAACAATTTTATTATATTTTAATTACGTCTTTTCTGCATTTGGAAATAATATATTCCCCAAAGGATAACTAGCACTATCTGCCCCGCTCCACAGCAGTCTGCTGTCTTTCTTTGGATGTCTAGCACAGCCTGCCCACCCCTATGGTGGGCCACCACTTATCTTAGTGCCCCTTTCCTCATAAAACTATGTGCCTCCACCCCCTACTCCGGCTGCACCCCAGCAACAGCACCCAATTCTTAATACAGAGAGAGAAGGTGACTGGCATAGAACAAGCACATGAGTGCTTTAATTCATCAGAAGGTGGATGACCATAGAGAAGGGTGGGTCTGTGCCTGTTGTTTAATTATTTTTTTTTATTCATTATTTCTTGGATTGCAATACCTTTGAGCTACAAGCTCATTTACAGAGGTTCCACATGATTAGGATACAAAAAATTTAGATGACATACAATTCTTTACAAGCATAACTTACAAATCTTTGGTAATTGTAAGCAGTATTAAAACAAAGGGACAAGCAAAGATGTAAAAGAACAGAGACATTGTTGCTTATGGTGGTGAACAGTGCTTTAGATACAATCGAGAGGAGGGGGAACATGGTGAAAATGATGGGATAACAATGTGAAGAATATCTGCTGCACAGGCTTTGTCCTAGGCAAGTGAGATAGAGGTGAGGTGATGGAGGAGGGACATGGTTGACAGGATGTGGGAAGCAGGGAGGGAGGGAGGAAGAGGGGGTCCAGTTACGTGGGCTAGGGTGCAAGTGCATGGGCTGTCCGAATTTCCAGTGGTACACTGTGACTATTAAGGAATTGCAGTTACAACTACTGAGTGCTATAACATGAGAGCGTAGTATTGTTTTGAAGGGACCAAGCTTTGTTTCAGCCATTTTGTCACCTTGAAGAGAGTTGAGCCAGTACCTGAAGGACTGGTGACCTTGTGAGATGCATCAAAAGGGAACTTTAAAGGCTTGAAATTAAACCGTCTTGTTTTGTCTAGTGTTAGTGTTTGGGCACAGAAAGCTGTGGACACCTCTGTGTGTTAGTCCCAAGGTAGACTTTTTGGCGAGCAGGCACACTTGGTATTGAAGTCTGCTATGCAGATTGAGCCACCCAGCTTGAGTATATAGGTTGCAGGTGTGAGTTAGATGATGTACCCCTGAGACAAGCCTACAGGCTTTATTTACAGCTATTTTTAACCTTTTAAGTGTGGAGTGTGATGCTGTGCCATATACTACTAGCTCATAATCTATTACTGATAAGACAGTGGTTATTGCATTTTTGCCTTGTTGCCTTCTCTCTCAGTATTATAAATTGGGTGCTGGCTCTGGGGTGCTGCCATGGTAGGAGATGGTGGGGGCACATAACTTTATGATCAAAATGAGCACTAAGAAAGATGATTAACAGCCATGGAGATAGATGGGTTGTGCCAATTGTCCATTGGGGGGTTATATTATTTACAAATGCAGAAAATTAAGCATAGAATTATAGAATCATAGAAACTTGATGGCAGAAAAGGACCTCTTGACCCATCTAGTCTACCCCTTTCCCCTCCCACTATTTTTCCCTCCCCTATGCAAGTCCCTTCCCCCCACACTGTAACCCCATGTGCCTCTCCCATGCTTTCTTGAAGTCTGACACTGTTTCAAACCCTACAATCTCCTCTGGGAGCTCATTCCATGCCTCCACCACCCTCTCAGTGAAGAACTGTCCCTTCACATTGCCTCTGTTGTTTCCTCCCTACAGTCTCAGCCCATGCCTTCTCATTTTAGTGCCTTCCTTCCTGTGAAATAAGTGTCCTGAACACACTCTGTTTATCCTTTTGACATATTTAAAGGTCTCTATCATGTCTTCCTCTCCCTTCTAGTCTCCAGTGTGTGGAGTTCCAACTCCCTGCACCTCTGTTTGTACAATTTGCCCTTGATGCCCTGAATCATATTTGACACTCTTCTCTGTACCCTTTCAGTCATATCTATGTCTTTGTGCAGGTATGGCCTCCAGAATTGGATTCTATACTCGAGGTGCAGCCTCACCATGGCTTGGTACAGGGGTATCAGGACCACCCTCCTTCTGCTAGTAATTCCCCTGCCTATACATGCCAGCATCCCATAAGCTGTCCCCACCACCCTGCTACACTGATTTCCCACCTTGATGTTATTAGTCACCACTCTATCCAGATCCCTCTCCTGCTCCATAACTCTGACTCCTTCACAACTGAGTACCCTGCCTTAAGGTTCCTGTGCCCCAGGTGCATGACTGCACACTTTTTAACATTGAATTTAAGTTGCCAGGTCACTGTCCACACCTCTAGTGCCCTCCTGTCCCACCTCATGTCCTCAACACCCTCTGAGGAGTTCACCCTGTTGCAGATTTTCATATCATTTGCAAAGAGGGCCACCCTTCCCTTCAGTCCTTCTGCTACATCACTGATATAGATATTGAAAAGGAGCAATCTAAGACTGACCCTTGGGGGACCCCGCTCATCACCCTCCCTGTCCTGGAGTGCACCCCATTTATGACCACCCTTTGGGTTCTGTCCAACAACCAGTTATCTAACTATTTTGTCCCTTACCCCATACTATCCAGCTTGTTGACCAGTGTTCTATGGGGTACGGTGTCAAAAGCCTTGCTGAAGTCCAAGTAGGCTACGTCCATCCCCCCTGGGTCGATTGCATCACCCAGTAAATGAACTCAATCAAATTGATCTGTCATGATTTCCATTTTGAGAACCCATTCTGTCTGTTGTTCATCAGCTGATTTTCCTCCAGGTAGTCTGTCACCCTCTCCCTGATGAGTGCCTCCATGACCTTTCTCCCTTTCCCTGTGAGACTGACCAAGTGGTAGCTTTCCCTCAACTCCCTGCCCCCCCTTGTGTATTGGTACCATGGTAACCTCCTTCCAGTCCTGTGGCACCCTTCCTGAATCTAGAGACAGGTTGAACAGCCTCTCTAATGGAGCAGCCAGTTCCTCTCTCAGTTCCTGGATCACTCTCGGATGCAACCCATCTGGTCCATGGCCTTGTCCACCTTCAGTTTGCCAAGCTTCTCCCATTACCTCTCTGCACTGAAGGGACCCATGTCCACCCCATGCTACCTCCCCTCCTCCTTACCTCAGGTCCCCTGCCCTCTTCCTCATCCGTAAATACTGAGCAAAAGTACCTGTTTAGTTCTGATTCTTCTCTGTCCTCTTCCAATGGCTTCCTATCCTCACCCCACAGCCTTGCAACCCCCTGTCCAGTCTTCTTCCTTTCTCCTACATATCTAAGGAATGTTTTGTCCTCTCTTTTGGTCTGTTTTGCTATTTTGCTCTCGGTATTGGCCTTCACCCTCCTTATTACCTTCCCTGCTAGCCTCCTCATTTCCCCTATAGACCTCTTTGTCTCCTTTCTTTTGTGTTCTCTTGTATTCTTTGAAAGCCCATGGGGACAGCTCAGGGGCAACATGAGGAAGTATTTTTTCATGAAGAGGGTGCTGTATGAATGGAACAGCCTTCCTGGGGAGGTAGTGGGGTCAAACACAGTGGGGGAATTCAAGAATGCATGGGACTGACATAAGGCAATTATATTGGGGATAGGAGGAAGTAGGCTGCTGGTTAACTAGTATCTGCAGCTTATCCAATAGGTAGGGAAATGGACAGACCAGGTGGGCCAAGTGGTCTTTATCTGCCATCAAAGTCTATGTTTCTATATGTCTACTGTATGTAGCCCACCTCCTGACCCCAACCACTCTGGCAACTTTCCTAGTGAACCAGAGTGGTCTACTGCACCATGTACCCTCCCTAACCTTCCTAATACACATATGCACCTCCCTCACCTGGTCCCTAATAGCTCCCAATAACTCTTCCACATCATTCATCTTTTCTATACCCTCCATCTCCTCCCTCACTATCCTTCTCAACATGTTGAAGTCTGAGTACATGAAGTCCAACACTGTTGTGTTTGTATGGTTTGCCTACCTCCCCACTGTCACCTTGAACCTGACAGTTCTGTGGTCACTGTTTCCCAGCTTCTCCCCACCACCACCACCTCCTCCACACTTTCCCCATTCGTTAAGACCATGTCCAGTAGGTTGTTTCTCCTGGTTGGCTCTTTGACCAACTGCTGCAGGAACACCTCCTATAGTGTCTCCAGAATCCCTCTGCTTCTGGCCAAGACTGCCTTTGGGATGGACCAGTCTTTCAGGAAGGTTCAGGTCTCCAACCAGAAGCATTTCCCCTTGACAGTCATCCACTCGATTGCCTATGACATCATCCTGTCCTGTTCTTCCCCTTGTGTCGGTGGCCTGTAGACTACCTCTGGTCTCGAGATTTCCCCTGTCCTTCTGCTCAGTATTACCCAAACCAGTTCCATTTCCCCATCTCCCTCCTGACCCTCTGTAACCTTTATTCCCTCCCTGATGTATAGTGCCACCCCCTGTCCTGTCTCTCTGTTCCTCCTGAATAATCTGTAGCCAGGGATAGCCATCTCTCATGTGTGATAGTTTGTCCACCATGTTTCCATGATCACAAATAATTAAAATATAACACATTGTGGGTGCTTGGGGGAAACAGGGTGGCATTGGACAGCTGCTAGAGGGTGGGGGCACAGGTTACATTTATTTTACTGGGTTTTGGGCTGGAGGGGCTTTTTTAAAGTTTTTTTAATGGAATGCCAAATACCCAAATATTTGTCTGTCAAATACAAATATTCGGGCTGAATATTCAGAAAAATGTAGTCACACAGCCCTGCTATTCACTATGCTACACATAGAATTTGACGGCAGATAAGGACTGCTTGGCCCACCCAGTCTGCCCATTTCCCTACCTAATGGATAAGCTGCAGATCCTAGTTAACCAGCAGCCTACTTATTCCTACCCCCCCCAGAATTGCCTTATGACTGTCCCATGCATGCTTGAATTTCACCACTGTTTTTGACTCCACAACCTCCTCCAGAAGGCCGTTCCATGCTACACTGGTAGCTGCTTTGTAATCTTGCAGTTAGAAACAAGTATGATATAGACTGATCCTAGATCATTTTGGCCTGAAAGCTCATACCAGATCATTTTAAATGGAGAACTGATCTGGGATCCGTTTGGCTAGGAAAGTGATACTGGATCAGTTACCAGAGGTACACTCCATCTAGACTGATATTTGGAGGGCTATAAAAATTGAGCCTTCTGTGTTTAATGGTTGATTCAACCTCTACAATATGTATCAATTACCTTTTGGTTCTTAAATGGGGATGATGGCATCTCATTAACCTGAAATAAGCAAATGCAGTGTATTAACACTCTTCCTGTTTCCTTTCAAAATTGTTCCACACTTGGAGGTTTTAAAAAAAGGCCTCATGCTGTATTTACTTGAACATAGCCTGTGCCCTGCAATTGCTGACCTATAGTTGTTGTCTTTCCTCAGTGCCCCTGGTTTGTACATGATAATGCTACACCTCTTTATTGTACTACACTATCTGTATCCTGAGCCTTGGCTCACCTCCATTGTACCAGCCTTGTAGATATTATACTATGCTCTTGCTTTGACCAGTAATTCATTATGCTTGTGTACTAATCTTCTGTACCACTGTGAACACTGTATCCACATCTGGAATGTATTTGGCTTAGCATACTGTACTTGGGTAATGTATTCATGCATTTGCTGACTTTGTATAATCTATGTTATATTTATTCTATATAATTAATCACAGGTCACCCCTGAAAAAAGGACTCTTTGTTCTAGTGGGCCTACCTGGTTAACAACATTGAATAACTAACTAATTAATTTACTAAATAAAAAATAAAATAATGTAACTAAGCATGGCCTTTTGGTAATGAGAGTATTAGTAGTTTGTTTTTCTCATCCACATGGAATATACTGTATGCATTTAATTATTAGTAACATTTTCCTTTTTAGTAGGTCATTATGAGGTACTTACATCTATTTCTTTGTCATTCACTGTCTAATGTTAGTCAACCCCAGCTATTGTTCAAAGGCTCATGATTTTTCATTTCTCTTTGCATTCATCAAACATTTCTATCTGAGGGTCTTCTCCCTGAGTGATATCTTTGAAAAATACTGCATAGAAAATAGAGAGCTTGTCTTCATTGCAGAACAAATGCTGATAAAAATACATGAATCAAATCTGCTCTGTTCGTTATCCTTTGAAAACAACTTTTTTTAATTGCCTAACTACAGTTTTCTGTATTATGTGTTGTGTGCTGAAGGTCAAATGTAACTTTCCAGAACTGGGCAAATGCATTACTCCATTCTTTTAGCTAGACACTTATGGGGGACGATATCCAGGAGAAAATGTTGGCTCTCTTTTAAGTATGACACAAAAAGCATAGAGTCATAGCTATTTCTGCCCATAAAATGAAATTCTTTTTTGTTTTTGTTCAGGATCCGAACTCATGCCTAGAGCTCTATCTACAAGAATCATTGGTGGCATATGGTGGTTCTTTACGCTCATCATTATTTCATCATACACTGCCAACTTAGCTGCCTTCCTCACAGTGGAAAGGATGGAAACAGCTATTGACTCACCAGATGACTTGGCTAAGCAAACAAAAGTAGAATATGGAGCTGTAAAGGATGGTGCTACAATGACTTACTTCAAGGTAAACTAATTCAAACAAATTGTGCATGGTTTGCTTTTTGCTAGCACTCCAGAAACTATTTTAAAGAGTAAGAGAGTAAATAATTTATAATAAAGTGTTCATTTTCTGTAGCTTTTTGGGGAGGAAAATATGTACAGTACCTGTAATTAAGACCTCATGGCTTATGGTTCATCATAAGTGATATAGATAAAAGAAGTGTACAAATAATCAAGACTGCACATAGAAGCATTCATCATGGTATTACAAAATGAAAACCACATTAATGCATTAGCAGGATGAGTGGTAAACACTTGGAATAGACTGCAAGAACATGTAGTATTTGATGATACTATCATGACTTTTAGATTCTGATTTGACAAGTACTTTAAAGATAAAGGGGTGGCAGGGTATTCCTGCACAGTTGGTAGGAGAGAGGAATTGGACAGACCGATGGCCTATTTTTCTCAATAAATATGTACTAAGTATGTATGTATGAAGGGTCATATGACAGAAACATAGAAAAAGGGATGGCAGAAGGAGACCAAGGGTCCATTTAGTCTGCCCATGTGTTCCTTGGACTTACTCAGATCCCAGGATCTAACTCCCCTTCTGCCTAATGCGTCCCACTTCTCCTGTTGCTTTTGATCTCGCATCAGCCCTGTCCCACCCCAGTTTGAATGATGTCATGGACTTTGCTTCCACTAACTCAGATGGTAGTTTATTCCATGGTTCCTCGACTCTTTCTTTAAAATAATGTCTCCTAAGCTCCCTCTTGAAGCTTCCCCATCTCAACTTCCACTCATGCACTCTAGTATTAGAGTTAGAGACTCTGTTGGACAATTCAGAGGATGGCACCTTATTAATTCCTTTCAGGAAATTGTATGTTTTAATCATGTCCCCACCATCCCTCCTTGTCTCCACTGAGAACATATTTAATGATTCCAGATGCTTCTCATATGAATGCCCTTGAAGGCCCTGACTCATTTTGGTTGCTCTTCTCTTGACAGCCTCCAACCTGATTGTATTCTTTTTCAAATGTGAGCTCCAAAACTGGACACTGTACTCCAAATAGATCTGTAGAGTGTCGGTATTACCTCCCTTTTCTTGCTGTTGAATCACCTCCCTATGTACCTTAGCATTTTGTTGGCCTTGCTATAAACCGTGTTGCCTTGGCTGGTCTGTTTAAGACAGTTGCTTATGATTTTCAATTTCAATTTCAACTTTATTTTTAAAAGGCGCTTTTCTTAAATCAAAGCGCCTGTACAGATAAATATGACAATAAATATAATAAATCAAATCAACAGAAATCCTTAAAAGCAATATTAAAAAGGTGGGTCTTCAACTCCCTTTTAAAACTAAGGACGGTCGGGCAGTCTCGCACCTGACGAAGTAGAGAATTCCACAGGGTAGGTGCCATAAAACTAATGATCTAGCACCAGATGTTTTCAAACGTACTCTGGGAATCTCCAGCAATCCCTCATCAGTGGATCGAAGGGGGCGAGAGGGACTATAGGGGCACAGGAGCTCTTTCAGGTAGGCAGGTCCCAGATCATGTAGGGCTTTATAGGTCAGCAAACCGACCTTGAAGGTGATTCGCCAGAACACCGGCAGCCAGTGCAGTCCGTGGAGCACAGGCATTATGTGACTGGATCTAGAAACTCCAGTCAACAGCCTGGCTGCCGCATTCTGCACCAGCTGCAGATGGCGAAGTTCAACCCCTGATAGCCCTAGGTATAGGGAGTTACAGTAGTCAAGTCGGGAGGTAACAAAGGCGTGGATTAATGTTGGAAGGTCCTCTGGAGGAACCAAGTGCTTCACCCTGGCAATATTCCTCAGATGAAAAAAGGAAGTCTTCACAACCGCTGATACCTGGGATTTGAGTGTCAAATGGTCGTCAAGTATTATGCAAGTTCATGCCTCTAGGTCTGAGGTGATCAGCTGGACACCTCAAGCCACAGGCCTGAAGGTGATCCTTCTGGCAGACCCGCCTCACAGCGACCTAAATCCACAACCAACACCTCAGTTTTCTCCGGATTTAACCTCAGCCAACTCCATTCATCCATTCTTGGATTTCTTCAAGAGCAGTTATTAAATACCGACAAGGCGCGTCCTGGCGGGCACAAAAGACATATACAGCTGGGTATCATCAGCATAGCAGTGAAAACCCAGACCGTACCATCTAATAATCGCCCCTAATGGTAGCATATATACCGAAAACAACATGGGTGCTAAAATGGAGCCCTGCGGTACCCAACAGGGCAGGGAGAATGATGTTGAGGAAAAAATTCCCGACACCACTCTCTGAGTCCTACCCTCAAGGTAAGATTGGAACCATCTGAGGACCGTACCAGACAGTCCACAGACTAACCTCAAGCGCTCCAATAACACACCATGGTCAATGGTGTCAAATGCTGCCGAGAGATCAAGTAGTACCAAGATGGATCGGGTCCTACGATCTCTAGCCATTAGGAGGTCATTTAGTACCCGTACGAGCGCTGTCTCGGTACTATGCCTTTTCCTAAATCCAGACTGGAGCGAATCGTAGATATTGTTGTTGGCAGTGCTTGAATGATCATCACAACATCCTTGATTATGGGAAGGCTGAAGTCAGACCATTCCAACTGGGTGCTTGACATCTCCTGACGACCACCGCTGATCCCATTAGGAGGGGAAGAGTGAATGTCCGATCTGATTTTGGCAACCTTATCTGCAAAGAAGAGAGCGAGCTCCTCACACCATTCTTGAGATAAGGCTCTTCTGGGCTGAAGACAGACTGGATTGCACAGTCTGTCCACAGTCGAAAAGAGCTGAGCTGGTCTATTCTGTGCAGCCACTATCTCTCTGGACAGGAATTCTGCCTTCTTACGAGATTGCGGTTGATAGACCAAATAATGGTCCATCAAACTAAGCTTATCATCATCACGACCGGACTTTCATGCGCCTCTCAGCCTTACGCCCAACTCTCCTCAATTCCCTCATGGTCTCATCAAACCAAGGAGACCTGGGGCGGGAGTAAGAGGACGAACAGAAATGGTGCAATAGAATCCAAGGCCCCTGCTACCGCCTCATTATAGGCATGTAGCAGAACACCTGGATCCATGCAATCTATCTGTAGGCTCGATGGGTCCAATACTGCCATTAGGTCCTCTGGGGATACACCCTCAAAGGGCGTGTATCAGACCATCTCCGTGGGGCAGACCTAACAGGGGTGGCCTCAAAACTGAATCTAATGGAGTGATGGTCTGACCATCCAACGGTTCCACCACCAAGTCAGATATCCCCATCCTCAGAAGGAACACCAGGTCCAATGAGTGTCCACCCACATGGGTCGAGGAGGAAACCACCTGTGTGAAGCCCAGTGATATCATCAACTGGAAATCTTGACCAAACCGAGAGAATTCATCGTCGACCCAAGCATTGAAGTCCCCAGTACCAACCATCTGGGGACTCCAATGTTAGGTCGACAGTGAAGTCTAGAATTTCCTGCAGAAAAACATTCTCGTCACACATTGGACGGTATAGTATCCTGCACCCACACCTAAGCACAATGTACTCAAAGGATCTGGTGACTCCGCTGGCACCTCCACCAGACCCAATTCTGACCTAAAACACATGGCAACACCCCGCCTTATTTATTCGCCTCAGCGGTGTATCACCGAGCACCCAGCCGGAATTGCTGCGGCTAATACAGGCCCAGCATTTTCATCCAGCCAGGTCTCGTGATGCATGCCAGGTCAGATGACTCGACAAGATCAGCTTTAATAGCTGTCTTGTTTTTTAATGAACCTGGCATTGCATAACACACAGCAGTGGTACAAGCCTCGATAGTGACGGCCTACCTGCTGGTCAATCCAGGGCCCTTGGTATGGGCACAAGACAGGAAGGCCCTCTCCCTTGCCCATTTCACCCCAGGGCGTCTCCCTTGACCCTACAATCCCAATCCGCCCACTCCTTCCATTCCCCTCAGCATGGGCCTCCGTCTCCTTCTCACAATCCCCAAAGCCCTACACTTCCTATAAACTTCAGCTGGCAGCGGGGGCAGGAGAAAGGGGAGGTCCCTAAGCATAGAGGGGAATAATAACCAATCTGACAGTCACTCCAGCACATCTCTTCACTAAAATAAAAGCGCTCACAATAAAATAAAATCTAACAAATTCTAGTGCTGTAAAATCATCTATTCAAATTCTGGTACTAGAAAATTATTTATTATGAACCTAGTTCCACCCCCACAGTACTCTCACCACTGCAGGAAGAGGTACCCACCTAAAACTACTAAAACATATGATTAAATAGCTTTAATCAAACAACACATTTTCTTTTAAAAGTTCAAGAAAGAGTTTGCAGGTCTTTTATTGTCCACAGCCGTGTACTCTCCACCACTCTAGACTATGAAGGGTTTTCTTTTTTTTTTTTTTTAAAGTATGCCAGCCTCCTCTCAGCGGCAACAACCCATCGACCCAGTTCTGACTTTTTATAAAAGATAAATTACAAACGCTGGCCCAAAATAAAGTTCAATTTACTTCACCAAAACAAATGGTCCAAGGAGCCCCAGTTTCCTCCTATGTTGTGGTTTCCTTCCTTATAAATCTTTCGCTGATAGTGCAATGTAGACAGCATATCTTTTCACCTTGGGTTAGGCTCAACCGATCCTTCACCATGGTGGAGCAAGCAAGATCACCCTTCGGTGGTCCCCCTACTCCCCCTAAGGAACTAGGTTTGCACCAACACCCTCCAGTGTCAGTGATCACCTTCCCTCCGTCCAGACCGAGGAGCCCAACCTTTCGTTTGTCCAACACTTTGCCGAAATCCTTGCTGTACTCCAAGCGCACCCCTCTCAGGGGCTTCCACTTCCTCAAGCCGGTCCTCTCTCACAGGCATCCGGCCACTTCCTCATGCACAGTCCAGCCGTATCCCGTCCCGTACGGAAACAGCCACCTCCATCTCACTGTTCCTCCAATTCCACAGCCCCGACAACTCCAGTGGACCACCGAGTGTAAAGTTCCTCAATGGGTCGAGCCAGCGACCAGACGCCAATGACTAGATACCCAGAAAAATGACCTCCCACGGCTCCGACACGCCAATCTCCGCAGTTTTGGGTAACCCATGCAGCAGTCCTCTGATTATTGGGAGAGAAACCCAAAAGAGTTCACAATCATCATGGGCCAAAAAGTTCTTATTGTTATCCCCAGAAATTTGTCCAAAGTCTGAGGCACCGTTCCCTCCTGATGGCACTTCAGTCCCTTTCTTCCTGTGTGGCGCTGATCTGCACTCCGTTGAGGAAGTATTCTGTCCGTGGGTTCCCTTTACCCAAATGCATAACCTTGCATTTCTTTGCATTGAACCTCAGCTGCCAGACATTAGACAATCTTTCTAGCCTGTGTAGGTCTTTTTGTAAGTCCCTAACTGCCTCATCACTGCCTACCCTTCCTCCTAGCTTGGTATTGTCCATGAATAGGGAAAGTGTGCCCAGAAAACCTATGCTGATGTCACTGATAAAGGCATTAAACAGACCTGGCCCCAACATTGAGCCTTGGGGCACACCACTAGTGACCACGCCTTCATAAGACCTTACTCCGTTGACCACTACTTTCTGCTTTCTGTCCCTAAGCCAGTTTCTACTTTCAGAAAAAAAGATGTGTAAGAACAAGGGGGCACAATTTAAAGTTAGAGGGGGGACGGCACAGGGGTAATGTGAGGAAATTCTTTTTCACGGAGAGAGTGGTGGACGCATGGAACCGCCTTCCTGGAGAGGTTGTGGGGTCTAAAACAGTGGGGGAATTCAAACATGCATGGGACAGACATAAAGCAATTATAGTGGTGGGTTGCAAGAAGTAGGCTATTGGTTAGCTAGAATCTGCAGCTTATCCAATAGGTAGGGAAATGGGCAGACTGGGTGGGCCAAGTGGTCCTTATCTGCTGTCAAAGTCTATGTTTCTATGTTTCTACCCAGCTGATTATGCTCTTGGCTCCTGAGAGAACAGGAGAAAAAGTTACTGCCATGCAGGATGGTAGAGGGTGCCTCGCAGGCTCTGCCCCCAGCTAACCACAGTGCTGGCTACCTAATCTGGTCCTCGGTGGGGGAGTTCGACTCCTCACTGACCCTGCTAGGTCAGCGTCGGCTGGTGGACGCCGGGGGGATGGGCCTGGGGCGCCCTTCTAAAAGCAAGCCTGTAGGAGGAGAGAAAGTAAGAACTGCAAAAAAAAAAAAATGTGATTAGGTTAGTTTGGCATGACCTTCCTGCCACAAACCCAAGCTGCCTGCCATCCAGCTGACCATTCTTATCTAGGTACTCTACCAAGTCCTATTTTATTAAGGTTTCTATATGTTTCCCCAGTACCGACGCACAATAAGACTAATTGGTCAGTAGTTGCCTGTTTCCTCTAAGCTTCTCCCTTGTGGAAAGGCACCATATCAGCATTTTTCCAGTCCTCAGTATTGCCCCCCATCTGAAGTGATCTGCTGAATAAATATGCTAATGGAATCTGTCAATTCTCTTGCTAGTTCCTTTAACATCCTCAGGTGTATTCCATCAGGCCTTGGTGACTTGTATTCTTTGAGTTGATCCAGGATCTTCCTAACCCTACAGCTGGTGACTGGTGGTGTTTCCATTTGTGGGACACCTTTGTCAGCAGCCTTCATGACACTGCCTGGTAAAGGGCCTACATATTCCATGGTGAACATTGAGCAAACAAAGTTATTCAGAACACTGGCCTTCTGACCATCCTTCTCCACTAACCTGTCACCATCTTTGAGCCTAATTATTCCTTCCCTTTTCTTTTTTTTCTTGCATATATAAAAAAAATGTATGTTCCCATCTTTAACCCCTTCTGCCAGCTGAAGCTCCATTTGGGCCTTATCTGATTTCACCGTACTCTTTTCTTCTTTGTTCTTCTGAACATAAGCTTCCCATGCATTGTCTTCCTGAGTTCTTTTATAATTCCTATAGGCCTCCCTTTTAGCCATACTGTAATTGCAGACTTTACCTGGCTTCTGAACCATTCTGTTTTTTTTTAATTTGTTTTTATTGGTCACTGTTCTTATGCACATCCTGGTAGCCTCTAAAATGGCTAGCTTAACCAGCCTCCATATTTCTTCCACATCTAACTGCTCCTGTATCCTTAACAGCCTTCTTCTAACTACTGCCTCATTTTGTCAAAATTGGCTCCTCTAAAGTTTAAAACCTCAGTCTTTGATTGCGATTCTTCTACTTCTAAAGCTAACTCAAACCACACAGAGCTGTGGTCACTGCTGGCCAGTGGATCTGCAACCCCTGTTAACACTTACTCCCTCCAAATTAATAATGAGGACTTCATCCAGGATGGTACCCAGCCTACTCGGGGCACTAACTAGTTGTGTAAATAGACAGTCTTGAAGAGTATCAATCATTTTTTTTACTCCAGTTAGAACCTGCCATTAGGATTCTCCAATTAACATCAGACATATTCATGTCACCTACCACCAGCATATCCCCTTCTTGTTCTACGTCCTCGATCTCCTCTAGGAGCTCCTTGTCCCTGTTCTCTGCCTGCCCAGGATGCTGGTATACCACTCCTATGTGGATCCTTTCTCCCTTTGCTGAGCTAAGTACTGTAGCATCCACTGGGATTCCACACAATCCTTTTTGATGCTATCTATTATGATGGCCTTTATCCTGTGCTTTGAATATAACCCAGAGCTTGCTCCCTGCCTTAACTTCTTTCCTGTCTGAAGAGGTCATAACCCAGGACTGAAAGGTTCCAGTCATTCTTCTCTGAGGCCCAAGTCTCTGTGACAGCCACCAGGTCTACTTGGGAATCTGCCACCATTGCCCGCAGGGTCACTTATTTTGATTCCCAGGCTTCTGGTGTTGATGCATACTCCTTTCCAAAGCCTGGTGCTCTTACTGTTATTTGCTACTCTTGGTTCTTCCCTTGGGTCTGAGGATGTGTGACCCTGTGTTTGGTTCCAAATAGCTTCCAACTACTTTCTGCTTGAATTCTTAGGTCGTGGGAGAGGAATTCCTGCTTGTGGAGGAGTGATGATTAAGATGCTATCAGAAGTGTGCTTTATGAAAGGTTCCCTAGCGTTAGACTCCCCCTTTCTTAGTTTAAATGGTAGATGTGAATGTCACATTTCTGCCCAAGTGCACTCACTCCTTCCTTTGTTAGCTGAATCTGTCAAACCTGAATAACTTCCTTTCCCAGAAACTCCACCATGAGCTTATGACGTGATATTCTTTTTCATGACACCATCTGTGTTGCCAAGCATTCAATTCCTCAATGTCCTTATTCCTGATTTTGTTTTTGCAATCTCCTTTGCCCCACACTGGGAGGACCTTTGAGAATGTCAGGGTGGTCTTGCTGGCCTCCAGCTATTCCCCCATCTTAATGAAATTATGCTCAGTTTTTTCCACCATTTGAGCAGACAGGTCATTCTTACCTACACGAATTACAACATTAGTTCCTTCCTCTGCTTTATCAACCAACCTACTGATGCATTCAATGTCTTACTGTGCTGATGCTACAAGGAGGTATTTTACTGTCACATTAGGTTGCGTACCTTTTCTCAGGTGAGACTTGACTCTTCTGATCATTGAGTCTCCCAGAACAATAAATTGTTTACTCCTTGCTCCACCTGTTGTTTCCTTGCCTTCACTGGATGCCATCTCTCTGTTCCACCTGGTCCCTTTGTTAAGCTCAGGGTCACCTCTTGATAAGTCAGGATACTTCAACTTTTCCAGTGATGAAAAGCAGTTCTTCATCAGTATAGTATTGGTCTGTATAGGTTCTGTGGTGTCCATCCTTGAAATCATCCTCTTCCCCTGACCCAATACCCTCCAACCCCCAGGACCAGTGGGTCTCTGGGGGAAAGGATGTGGTTGGCTTGAACTCTGCTATAGCTGGCGAATTAGGCTGGCAATCCCCCTCCATGCTGAATCTAGCTGGGCTCAAGGTCATACTGATTCCTGCATGTAGAACATTGACCCATCCTCCAGAACTGATGCCTGAAGATGAATGCCCTGAAGCCATTGCAACTTACCACCTCCATCCTGAAAACCAAGGTTTTTTTTTTACTCCCCCATTTCCTGTTCCTGCCCAGAAACTACCTGCTGTCAGTCACTCTTGTTGTCTATAAAAACAGGATTTCTTCCTGGTGGGTGGGTGGGAAGTATGAGTAGCTTGGGTATTGAAGCTGCTATGTAACTTTCGTAAAGGTCACTCCACAGACACAGCACTCACCTACCTAGTGGATAACATCACTACCCATATAAATGGAGGCAGGTCAGTGGTCATGGTGTTCATGGACCTCTCCAAGGCCTTCAGCACCATGGACCATGCAATTCTTCTTGTTAGAATGTCGGGGATAGGGATGGATGAGGAAACCCTTCCATGGCTTTGATCATACCTGACCCAAAGATTACAGCAATTGCAGCTGGGAGACTTCCTATTGAGACCAGCTTTGGTTAAGAGTGGAGTCCCACAGGGCTCAATTTTAGGGACACTGTTATTTATCATTTACATAAATGAACTGGCTATGGTATCAGATCACTCGCAGTTAGAATGTATGCAGATGACACAGTTTTACTAGCCTATGGAGATACCATCCAGGAAATGGAGTCTTGTCTCCAAAAAGATTTCACTAAGCTGGAGAGCTGGCTATACCAGTCTAAACTTGTACTTAATAGTAAAAAAAAAAATGAAATTGATGACTTTTTTTCCAAAGCAAAAGAAAAAAATCATATCCCCAATGTAACATTCAAATAAAAACATCAAGTAATGAAATTCTGCATCAGGTGGAAACTGATAAGTACCTGGATGAAAATCTAAAATTGATTCACACGCAAATGAGCTGCTAATAAAGACAAACAAAAAACTAGGTGCTTTCCAGCAATCTGGCTACTGTATAAATCAGAAAATAAGATTGGATATAGTAAATCAATTAATGTCACCTTGTATAGACTATGAGAGTCATATTTATGGTATGGCTAGTAAAACAAACTTAAAAGCAATACAAGTATTATATAATAATGTGGCTAGCTTAATTTTGAAATGTGAATATCACACTTACCATTGTGATATATTAACTGTATTACAATGGCCATCTTTGGAACAAAAAAGGGACTTGAAATGGTTAAATCAGATACATGGGGTGGAACACTACAACAAATCCAAGTACCTTACAGCTATAATGAAATTGGCTAAATATAGATATAATTACAACCTCAGGGACAACAAAAGCAATAAGTATGTGAACCCTAAAGTGTATAACAGATTTGGAGATATGACCTTTGTTGCCAAAGTCACTCAACTATGGGACTCAATAAAAAATGAGTCATAACAGAAACAACAAACTAAACAGTTTATGAAGTCTATTAGCTATGATTTAAACATGAAATGTCTGTGTAGTGATTAGTGATTAAGTTGTGGCAGTCAGTCTTGTATGCTGAAATTTCTATCTTGGGTATATGTAAGCTGCTGTTGTTGGGGTATTCAGTCTTGTATGCTGAAATTTGTACCTTGGGTATATGCAAGCTGTTATTGACAGAATGTTTGTCTGTAACTTATTTACAATTTTAAACATTTCTAAAATGTAATCGGTCCATCTTGAAAATGGGTCCTTGACCCAAAGATGTGTTTTGTAAAATCTACATGTATAAAAATAAAGTTTTTACTTACTTATTATGATCATAGCTTGGATCAAATATGGTACCCATTTGTGATGGCTTAAAGTCCAGCTCCCTTATCTTCTCTATAGAAGTCACTGCCATTCATAAGTCTAATGGCTGATTAAAGAAAAGAGGCTTCTACAAAGAAGTACTGGAAATGGTGCTTAAAAGACATTTCATTTCCAATAGAAACAATATGCCATGCCAAAGTAGGTTCATCCAATGCAGCACATGCATGTAACATCTAATTCCCAATTAGTTTTTGCATTTCGGGAGTAACAGCGGAACAAATGGAATTTGAAAAGATACCACTAATGAACATATTTTCTTCAAACTGATACTGTAAATGCCAGTAAAAGAAATATATAATAGTAAGGTGTTCCAGTGTTCCTCTATTTTTTCATCAATTCCTTGTACATGGCAGTCCTTTAGCCATCTGCAATTCACTCACTACAGCCTCCCTGAGGAGGGTTAGACTGTGGTGCAGACCATCCACTGTTTTTTGACTTGTTTAATCTACATCCTTCAGAGATTATCCCATCTTTGGGGACCTTTACTTCAATTCTTTTTGAAAGAACATAGAAAATTAGATGGCTATAGAGAGCAGGAGACAATGGGCTAAGACGCTCTCAACTACCCAAATATGGTGATAGGTTCTGTGCAGAGGCACCATCTACATAGCCTCATGTAATTTTTCCTTTATTCTCTCTGCCCACCCCACACCCCACTGTGAGGTGTAGTATCATATGGGATGATATAAGACTGTGATTAGAGCTGTGTGGAATGTGGAATGTTGCTGGTGAAACTATGGTGTAATCCAAATTATGCTACCAAAAAGCTTTGTATAATTTTATGGTGAATACCGTGGAATTGCATCAAGTGAACCATGATTTTTTTTGTAAAGTAAATTGACTTTCTAATCTGAATTATGTTTCTGTTGGCAAATTACAGAAACGTTCTGTGAATAAACTGTAAAAATTAAAGGATTTTGATATGTTCTGCAGAATTTTACATCAGGTGTAACTATTACTCATGTTATGCAATCTGTTGTAGTGCAAATGACATAGTCTACCTCAGATGGAATTCTGCCAATTTCTGGCAGAAGCAGAAGTAGGCAACTGCGTACTAAACAGTAACTGCAATACATTCCTCTGTAAAAGGAGGAGAGCATCTGCAGGGACAGTTCAGTACTCTTCCTGTTGGTCCTTAATGTGTCCTCTATTTGGCAAGCAGTACCCGTCTGCACTGCACAACATTATCAATCTAATATTATTTTTAACATTTTTAGACATTTTATCTCCTCAGGATAACCCTGCTGAAATGCCATATCTCATTTTTAAAGGGTTCTGCTTTTAGCAGGGTGAACTGTAGTGCTGACTTGTGAGAAGTTAAGTGACTTGCTTAAACTCTTACATTGTGCATTTGGATCTGGTTGGATTTGAACAAGGGTGTTCTTTGTTCTTGATTCCCAAGCCTGTGTTCTAGTCAATACACCATTTTGCCATCATTATAGTCATTGTTTCTGTTACTTACATCAGTGTACAACTGGTGTCCAAATGATATCTTTCAGATTAAATATGCTTTATTTGTTTTCAACAGGGCATGTACGTACAGAGATTGATATACAGCATATCTCACACAGTCAATCCCTACACAACTATAGGGGAAGACCTATCAAGAACATCCCCTTTACATGTTGAGATGTGAACATGAGCCTGGTAATATACATTAACAAATCGTACATCTGAGTTAACTTAAGCTTTATCCGCCAGGCTGTCTAATGTTTACAACAAAGTAATAACACAGGTAGATAGTGATGCCTTGGCCCACCCTCAATCCTCCCCACCCCATGCCACTACAATATATTGATTGGGAAAGTTCCTTCTAACGAGGAAAGAAATAAAAAAAGAAGAAAACAAGACCACCTGGTCCAATGAGAAAACAACCAGAATAGGAGGCAAGGACTAGCCTCAGCACTAATCTATAACTGAATCCAACTATATTAAGTTCAGGAGGCAGCCGAGCCTGCTAAGTGGATAGTAACATATGCAGGGAGCCCAAATCTTTTGATATTTGTTAATGTTTTTGGACATATTTGCTATAAAGTACTCATACCACAAAGCAAATAAAATTTCTTTATGCCACTCTGTGTATGTGGGGATTTGTTGATCTACCCAGTGACGTAATATTACTTTCTTAGCACAAAGGGATATCAGGGACATGTGTTTTCTTTGAGTGCCTGTCAGGATCTGCCCCACATCACCCAAAATGCAAATTTCTGGTGAAAAGGTGACTTGCAGACCTAGTACAGGTTCCAATTTAACTCGAATAGACTCCCAAAATGGGGTTAATGTGAAGTAGCGTATCCCTCTGAGATCCACACCTAGTACACAGTTCCAATGAATGCTGACCCATTCTGTTACGCCTAACCAGTGTGTAGTATAGATCATGCAGAATGTAAAATTGAAGCAGTCTATATTGGTCCCATCTAACATCTTTGTACAGCCTTTTCCATATTTGGTGCCATTGGCGGGGCGCGGAAGAGGCGGATGGGAGAAGTCTGTCCCATGTATAATGGGGGGTGCCTTCTAGCATACTAATTCGCTTCTGGATTTCCTTATAATAGAAGGCAAGGAGATGAGTTGAGGGTCTCCTGGACAATGAACCAAGTATGGGGCCTGACATACACAGGTCCCAGAGGCCATTGCTGAAGTGCTGAGTTAAAACATGAAATATTTGAAGATATTTGAAACAGTAGGAAGGAGGTAGGTTGTATTTAGCTCTGATATCTGAGAAATCCAAAAGCCTTTGATTCTTTGTTAAGTCTACTACTGCTTCCCCTCAACTAGCAGGCCAAAAAGCCTTGGTGATATTAGCATTCCCTATTTTAAAGTTGGGATTTCTAATAAAGGATTGGGATATGTCCTTTGTAAACAAATGCCCAAGAGTTTGATTCATCTGCATATCGCCCGGACAGAGACCATAATAAGGGAGCTCGCACTGTTTAGGATTTTCTTAATAGTCAAATACGGAAGATTTTAATATCCACTCCAGCAGCATCACAGATTGATTTTTCAATTTGTAGCCACAATGGAGAGTCCTCCAAAGGTTTAAACCATTGCAAACACTAGCGCAATTAATAGCCAGGTAATAGTAATAGATATTGGGGACTTGTAAACCGCCCCTCTTTGGGTCTTTGTAGTTTAGTTATGCTCTTGAGGGAGTTTATTTTTCCAGATGAATTTAGAATTATACTATGTACCTGAAGAAACCAAGATTGAGGAGGTTGAGATTTAACATTTGGAGATGATATAGCAAGCGAGGTTGAACATTCATTTTATAATATTGATGCCCCCAGAGTGAGATTGGGAGCAGAACCCAGCGGTTTAAGTCTAACTTAATATTTGCAATTAACGATCCAGGTTATGCTGCTTCATTTAGTATTTGACTGCGACAGATAAATACCTAAATATTTAATCTTATCCCTTATCCAAGTAAGCCCAAGCTGCACAATATCTGCCTTTGTGGTATAACAATTTAGGGCATTACCTCTGTTTTAGCAACATTTAACTTATAGTTGGAGAAATCCCCAAATTCCGTATATGATATTAAGGGTGGCAGGAATAGAGGTAGACGGGTATGTAATATGAAGCATAATGTCATCGGCATACACCGACAATTTATATTGGGTGTGATTGACTGCGATGCCAGACACCGTTGCAGATTGATTAATTTTCCTGATGAGTGGTTCCAAAAACAAATTAAACAGGGAAGGGGAGAGAGGGCAGCCCTGTCTCGTGCCCTGTTGGAGAAGAAAGGGTGAAGACAGGACTCCATTACATAATACCCTCGCAGACAGGTATGAGTAAAGAGTTTGAATCCATTTAATAAATTGTTTGGGAATCCGATATCTCGGAAGCAGGTCAAATAAATACTCCCATGAGACTCGGTCAAAAGCTTTTTCCACATCCAGGGACACCAGAGCCGCAGGGGTCTGGGAGTCCCTGGACGCAGAAATGAGATGAGAGATTTTCCGTAGGTGATCTGATGAGAGGCGTCCGGCCACAAAACCCACCTGTTCAGGACTTATTAGTGTATGCCAAACCTTGGCCAGCCTACGAGCAAGGATTTTAGCCAAAATTTTCATGTCACATTTATTATACGATATCGATGATAACTCGACAACAGTGTCGTGTCCTTATCCGCTTAGGTAGGACCACCACAGTTGCCTCAGTAAGAGTAAGGTCTGTGAGGCCATGTTTATAGATATAGTTATACATATCAAGTAGATTTGAGCTCAATTGAGGTTTAAAAGCTTTATAGAAATTGGATGAGTAACCGTCTGGTCCGGTGCTTTATCCATGGGGGAGCATCAATGGCTTCGTGTATTTCTTCCACAGTCAAGGAGACTGTAGAAAAGTTATTTGGTCATGGGACAAGTGTGGAAGGTCTAAATCTTGAAGGAAAAGATATAATGCAGAACACTGAAAGGGTTGTGAAGAGGCGATACAGTGTCTGGTAATACTTTTAAAACATTCAGCAATCTCCCTAGGCGTGGTATGAAGCCTACCTTCTGAGTCCTGAACGTTGCCACTATCCTATCTGTGACTTGAGACCTAAGCCTCAAGGCCAGAAACTTACCTGCTTTGTCCCCCTGGTCAAAGTAATTAATTTAGTCCTCAAATGAAGGTATTCGACCCTATCACTCAGAAGGGTATTATATTGAAATAGTAGATTTTCTAGTCTTTCTACAGTCTGCAGATTGCGATTGGGAAGATAGAGATTTTTCAGGGCTCTAATTTGTTGTAGAAGTGATGAGGATTTAGCTGAAATTTTCTTTTTCCTAACAGATGCCAATCTAAAGATTTCACCCCTTAATGAACATTTTAGGGCACCCCAAAGCACGTCTAACTTAGGCATGGATATAGCATTCAATTTATAGAAATCCATTATAAATTTTGAGAAAAGGTTGGCTACCTCCTGAGACTTTAGCAGTTGGGGATTAAATCTCCAAATTTTGTCCCGATCAACAGAAGAGGACATAGACCACTGCAAGAGGGTTGGATGGTGATCCAAGATCACTTTAGAAAGATAAACACAACTCTGGACCCCGCCCAGGTGCTCAACCCCAACAAAAAAGTCAATTCTAGAAAATGTATTGTAGGGTCAGAATGAAATGAAAATTCTTTGAACAATGGGAAAATGGTCCTCCATGGGTCTACAAACCCAGATTACTCATAAAATCTTAAGAGCCAATTGTTGCAGGTGTATGGGAGTATTTTTACCTCTGGACCTATCCAATGTATTGCAGAGGACTAAGTTCCAATCCCCTCCAAGTATAATAGGGAATTGGGCCCAAGGTGCTAAATTGGCTGCTAGACTCATAAAAAATTGTGGGTCATCGCTTACAGGTCCGTAAATTGATCCTAATATTATTTCAGTGTGACAAGAAGGGCTCTCAGTAATATATATCTGCCTTAGGGGTCACCTATTGATTGAAGCAATCAGAAAGGGTATATGACATGTCGATTAATACCATAACCCCATTTTACGAGGTATCTAGACCTGCCCCAAATGTATGTCCTACCCAGGATCTCCTTAAGCTAGGGATCTTAATTGGGTAGATGAGTCTCCTGAATAAAAGCAATGTCAGCATTGAGCTTGTTAAGATATAGCAAAATCTTGGCCCTCTTTGTGGGATTGAGCACCCTTAACATTCCAGGAACAGAACTTTAATGTAGATACCATAGCGATCAAATACGGTAATATCTCTGTGCAGAGTATTCCCTCGAGCAGGATGCATACCCTGTAGTAGTCCCTGATTATATAGTGGCATTCCATAGCTATCCCTCCCGCCCCACTAAACCCTTCAATATATACAAAGTCCCCCAAATCCCTTGTACCAATACCCTACCCCATGATAGAACACAAAACCCAGAGTTTGATAAAGAAATTACTACCCCCATAAACACACCCATCAAATTGCCCCATCCCTAAACCCATCAATCCCTCCCACATTCCCAGCAACCCCGTCGAGGTAACCTAGATACCAACAAGAAGGAACAAAACATAGGCCATTGTCACCCACAGCCATAACTTCAAAACTCTAATTAAAAGTGATATTCTCTCATGGCCCCAAACACCCCTGAGTTTATCTCCACCCTGTGCCAGTCTGTGACCTACTGGAGTAGACTGCAAATTTACCTAGGACCTCTCCCTCCGCCCTCATCCCCATTATGTTATAGCCACTTTTACAAAAAAAAAGGGGGAAGGAAAGTTCAAGATCGTATTGTCCATCGATGATTTGATTCAGCTGATACTGTAACAAAAATCAGTCTTCTTTAACATGAAGAAACAGGAAGGCAAGAGAGAAAAAAAAAAAAGGGGAGAAGAGGCATTTAGCACAAATGTATCAATGGTGCCGGTCATCCTCTTGCTGTGCAACAGAACTGTGCTTTCTGTTAGGCCAAGAACAGGATTCACTATGGCAGTCTCCCAATTACTCCAATATTATGTACCAGTTCCACCTTATAATGAGTCCGTATAACATTTGCAGATCATCAACGAACTGGGAACATTGTGTTCAACGCAGAGGCAGCTGCATGGGCTGTATTGAAGGAATGCCAGGATTCGGAATGTAGAACCATCAGCTTGGAGGGGTACTGAACCCTGTACTTAATCCCAGCCGCGATCAACTTAGTCACCAGGGGGTGGTATTCCGCTCGGCGTGACTGCACAGAAGCCTGGATATCTTGTGCCAGACGGATCTGTTTCCCCTCCCAAAACACTTTCTGTAGGCCTCTGACTTGCTCCAAGATATGGGTTCTGTCCAGGTAATTTAGAAGCTTGATTATTACTGGCCTCGGGGGTTTACCATTCCCTGGCTTGGGCCGAAGTGAACGATGTGCCCTCTCTATAATATATGTCGGGCTGTTCGGGGAGGGCCCAGCTATCTTGGCCAAAAACTTCTGGAAAAACAAAATGGGTGATGTGCCCTCCGCTTCTTCTGGAAGGCCGAGTATGACAATGTTATTCCTCCTGCTACGGCCTTCTAGATCCTCTAGTTTAGCTTCCATTTTATGTAAACGTTGCCTTAAGGTCACCACTTCTGGTTCCAACTTATTTTTCCAACTCTCTAAAGAGGTAGTCCGAGCCGAAACATCAGAGATTGCCCAGTTTGTATCAGAAAGCTCCTCTCTTAAGGATTTTATCTCCTTGGTTATTCCCTGCAAGGCCATCTTAAATGGCTGCATTTCCTCGAGAAATTTTTGCTCCGACAACGGAGCCGACCCTGGTTGCGATGTAGCAGGCAATGACATTTTTAAAGCATTGCCAGGCTGCCCTTTGGGCCTCTTTGGGCCCCTCTCTAGAGTTTGCGGGGGCGTGTGCCACGGGGGAGCCCGGCGCATTTCCGCCTCCATACCTTGCTAGGCCCAACTCTCTCGCTCGCTGTACTGCTGATGGCCACCTCAGTCACCGAGATCCTGCAGGTATACGGAGCTGGCAGTCCTTACCAGCCCCTTCTGCCCAAAAACAAATAAAGAAACCACACCAATGTCGAATTCCAAAACGCGAAGTGGAGGGGTGAGACGGGAGCCGGTCTCAAGTGATGCTAGCCCGACAGCTGCATCACGTGATCTCCCAAATGATATCTTTCAACAGACTGCAATCTCCATTACCAGCCTGAGGACTGAACACCTACAGTGTGTAAGTTTCACCTCCATTAGCCAAAACAAAACTGCTAACATTGTTCCTAACGATTGTGCCACATTGCAGGACGCCGAAGCTTGGCCCCATGCCTGGAGAACAAATCTACTGAGTGTGGCAACTGGCTTAGGAGCTCTAAAAATGTAAATACAATTTTGGAGGATTCTGTATAAATGCAGCACTGCAAGCTACCAAAATGAAAATTAATCATTAATCACACTTCTAGAGACTGTTCCTCTGGCCTTGGACCCTGTCCTATCGCTGGTCCACTCCTACATTGCCATGCCAACATTGCACCCATCTTGCCTCCTGTCAGATCCCACTCTGCCTGCTGTTTAATCACTTCTGCTCATGTTTCTCCTAAAATACTTTGTCATTACTTGCCTTCCTCCCCACCCTACTCATATCCCTCCATCCCTCCACACCCAATTTTATTTGATCATCCATCCCCTTCCCATATGCAGGCCCAGTAACCTGTACCCCCCCCCACCTTCACCCCGCAGCATGAAACCAACTGCCAGAGGAACTGGTCTCCTTCTGTCAGATGTAGCCCACTGGGCTTATCCTTTTGACTTTCCCTCCTCTTTCCCTAGTTCATG
Organism: Neoceratodus forsteri; assembly: GCA_016271365.2. NCBI lineage: Eukaryota > Metazoa > Chordata > Ceratodontiformes > Ceratodontidae > Neoceratodus > Neoceratodus forsteri. The sequence goes on along the minus strand of CM057451.1, from coordinate 1,055,866,423 downwards.
GCCTATCTGTTTTCTGTTCCACATCCTTCATTATAATTGCCTATGTTTCATAACTGATTTTGTCTATTTGCACATAGCCTGTGTAATACGGCCTTAGTTATCTTAACTGACTCTGGCTATTTGTACATAGCCCATGACTATGACTTTACCTGTTACAACCATTCCTGTACAATTGTGTTGCTATTTGCTTCTCCTTAATCTGTACTACATTCTTATTGTTTGTTTGCCCTGACGTGGAACCTATGTAATGAGCCTGTTCTCAAAGGTGTTAATCCAAAATTTTCAAGTAAATAAATGAATAATGCAGTCCTGCCCTATGGAGCCGAAGTTTGGGGTACTGACCATTTTCCCTCCCTGGAGTCCACTCTTAAATCACTTTTGATAATGCCCTTATCAACCTCTTCCACAATGATTAGGGCTGAATTTGGGAGAATCCCAATCAGTGCTATTGTTGAACTTAGAGACATCATTTACTGGTTAAAAGTAATCAACAACAAACACAATACCCTTCCCCTCGCTTGTTTGCTAGAGAAGATGAAATGGTTCTAGATGGGTCTAAAATCATAATAATTCTCCTTTCTACTGTCTATATTCAATAGATGCAATCACCTGCATTTTTGGATTGACTTCCAAAGGGCCATTTCTAACGCTCCCTAATATAAATCAGCCATACAGAAAAAGCTTTATACAGTTGCACAAAAAAGGTTCATGGAAGCAATCAGATAACAGGAATGTGCCCCCATGGTTTGGAATCAATAAAACAGACCACAATGTGAAACTCCTTATACCCTTTACTCCCATTCATAGAAAATACCTCACCTGGCCAAGGTGTGGTATAATAAATTCCAAATACTCCCATTTAAAAAAGAGAGATAGAGTAGGAAATGTCCCAAAGGAACTTAATTGCTTGTGTAATCCTGAGATTCCTGAAATTATACCTCATTTAATTGTTCTGTGTGTACAATATTCTCTGATCTTCGGTCAAAATATCTGAAGGATATCTTAACATGTTACAACTCCAATTCCAGAGTAACTCTAAGGAATTATCAACTATTCTCAAGAAAATGTTTATTTTTTATTTTTGAACTTATTACTGTATAGTCTGTTTTATAAATGGAATTGTTCTTAAACATTTTTCTGAACTATTGGAACATGTTTATTCTTTTATTCTTTTGTAATAACCTTGGTGTATGTCTATCCCAGTTGATCAAATAAACAATTGACATTAAAATTGATAGTGGCATGGATGGGGTCCTGACCAAGCAGTCTGATATCATTTAGGGGACATGAGGGTCAGGGCCATTATCTACCAGAGGTTGAATATGTCTTTCTCATTGTATTCCAAGCCCTGCATTGCCAGTGGATGTGCCCATTAATGGCACTTCCAATATCTGGATGATTCAGCTATGACCATCTCACACTTATTTTTTTTGAAACCTTAGTTCATTAAAAGCTTCCAGTCAATATAATGCAAGTTGCTAGCATTATACAACATTAAAAGTGAGAGAACACATTTTATGGAAATAAAAACAGCTTGTTTTACAGCCATTTCCACTACATCTGCTTTTCACACAATTTGCTTCATTACATGTGGTGTTTTACAGACTTCAAAGGTTATCAGATACTGTAGCAAAATACCCTGGCCTTGTTTTTCAATGGCCAATGAATGCTGCAAGCCCCTGGTGTGCCAGTCATTTGGTACATGTGGTTTGCGACATTCTCCCAACCGGTGATCAGAATTATCAATCCCATGCACCAAATGCTGCAAATTAGACCAGCTTTGCCTTGGCCTAACTTGTGGCATTAAGGGGACCCTTTTTATGAGGCTTGCACCAAATATTTGGTGCAAGCTGCTCTAAACTGAGGAAAGTCTCACAACTACACCTGACAGTAGAAAATGGGGTGCAGTTGCAGCAAAAGAGCATTGTGCAGCTGGCCAGAAAATGGCTTTGAGACAGAGCTCAACACAAGACCTGCATCAGCCTTTGAAATTTAAGCTCCCTGTCTTTCTACAGGGGAGTGGTAGGTTTGTTTACCCAGGGAACATCCCTCGCTCGAGTGCCTGCTCTAGAAAGGACCAAAGTTTGCTATATCTGTCTGGATCTTTGAACATCTGGTAGTGCATTTTTTTTCTATTTTGAAGCAGTCCAGCATGGAGTTTCCCCATTGTGCCAGTGTTGGGGGGCTATCTGTCATCCAGTGTCATGCTAACACAACTTTACCCACTGCTATGCCTAGCTGCTAGAGTGGGTGGAAATAGTTTACATGTTTAGTATCTTGTAGTTGGCAGCCCAAAATCACTGTTCTGACAGACTTCATAGTCAAAGTCCAGACACTTTGATGGGAAATCCACCACCCATAGAGATGTGCAAAGTTGATAAAGCATGATTCAACAGAACTTTGCTAAGTTCAGAATGCTGACTTGCAACATTTTTTGCCAGGTGAAATTGCACTTTTTCCCCCCCAAGTGACCAAACTTTGCTTGTGAAGTTGCAGCTTCAAGGGAAAAAATACAACTTTGTTTGAAAAAAGGTTGCAAAGCCAACAAAACTGAACTTGGTGATTACAGTGGGAAGTTCGTGAAAATTCACCAAAGTTGATGATGACAATGGGAAGTTTGTGAAGTTTCACCAAGTCAAAGTTTTGCAACTTTGCAGCAACTTCGTCAATGAAGTTTAACATCACTGCATCTCTAACCAGTACCTCACCACCACAGGACACTTCTATCTCAGATGTTGGAAGGTGCCTTCTGCAATATGGCATTTAAGACATCTATCCAACTTTGAGTTGTCATATCTATGGGCCAGTTTGGAAGTGCAGAACATCCTGTGTAGAAAATTGTACTGCATCTACATAATTCTGTTATCATTGGAGCAGGACTTAGTGTATTTTATTACCTCCTTCCAAACAGGGTCTGGGTACTTTCCAGCTCCAGATCTTCTGGCCACCTATTCAAGGCTCTGTGTTGCTGTTGAGGTGTTTGGCAATAAAGGATCCATGGAAGAGTTTGGGAGGTTTGTCCCTACATTGAATGGCCTTAAATGAATTTTCTTTGGGGGAGTCCTCAGAATGTTGGAGACCTCCAGTCTGTATCTTTGTTTTATGCCTGACTTGTAGATATGTAAAAATGTTTCTGGCTGTGAGGCAGAATTTTTTATTCTAGATTTTTTAAAAGAAAAGAGGATTCCCTGCTCACATAACTGTGATATTTGTCCAAGTCCTTTGGATCTCTAAGCCTCCAGAACCTTGGCCATGGGTTCAGGGTGGAGCTGTAGCCCCACAGCCCCCCTAAAATATCTGCATTAGGGAATATTCCTGGGGAGAGCAATATGAGTTTGTGTGGTATAAGCCAAGCTCTGACTAAAGCTCTGGTGTAGGGGCTGGCAATTTATTTTTTCACTATCCCTGTTTGTAAGACTGGGAACAGACACTTTTCACCTCCCTGGGACCTCAAATCTTGTGCCTCTATTTCTACCCATGCAAGCCTGTGAGTACCGGGGCAGTAGGTCTTTTATATACACCAATTGGGTGGTAAAGTAATAGTGTCTGAAATATGGCAAATCTAATCTTCCCTCAGAACCAGGTCTGCACAGAACATCTAGCTTGATCCTTGCTCTCTTACCCTGCCATAGGAAGTTGGTGATGTGGCCCCTTATACTGGTAGACAGGTGCAGTCATACCTGGACCAGTAGCATTTGAAACATGTTTTAGAACAGGTTGTATATGCTGTAAAATAATTCTAGCTATAATCGCTCAAGTGATAATTGTGTGAAAATAAAATGGTGTTAATTATCCAAAATTGAACCTTTGCAATAGGCATGAATTAGGCACTCATGGCGGAGTGTGAAATAAAATTTTTACAGTTGCAGTCAAATAGTGCCATACACTAAATATAACTTGTATGAGAATAAACAGTTCTGCAGTATACATGAATTAAGGAAGCAGGCACAGCTTAATCCTTAGACTGCCAGATGATTTAGAAGATATAGGTTTTAAGGCCATGTATACATGTCAGCAGCACAGCAAGGGTTAACTGTGTTGACCTCTCAAATAAGGTAAGATGGAGTCCCCTCCATATTTCACAATCAGACTTGAGTTATGCCAGGAGAGGTTTATACTTTATGGCCCATTCTGTAGACAATTTCCTAGGCAGGTATACCCCCCAGGTATTTCAATTAGAGGGACAAGGTAAGTGTATATCCTACCACTTGCAAGGGATCCCTCCATGGGAATCCATTTCATTTCAGCCAGTTTATTTTACGTCCTGATATTTATTTATTTTTTATTGTCAAAAGTTTAATCCAGAAAAGCATACTGAGCTGATAACAGCTAATTTCTAGATGCGTCCTGGGGGAAAGGGGATGGGGAGACAATGCAAAACAGCCCTAAACAATAAATTACATGGCATGTGGAAGGAAGCAACAAACACTAAGCTACAATCATAAAGCAAAATTACACAATATGTTTTTTGTGCAGTTTAGGCAAGGATGTGGAGGTGTATTTAACTATAGGGGCATAGTTTTGACAGAATAGGTAGAACTTACCGACTACTAACTTCCTGAATAAAAAACATCCCATATTCATTCTCCAAACAGTCAGTGTCAGTGGCTCAGTAGGTAGCACACTCGCCTCTGAAGCCGGGAGATCAGAGGGCTGTGGGTTCAGTTCCCACATCTGGCACTTGGGTTAATATCCCAGTACTGACACTGTAGTGCAGCATGAGAGGGGTGCTGCACTTCTGAGGTGCCGTCTTCGGATGAGACGTTAAACCGATGTCCCATCTGCCTGGATTGGTGGTAGTTCAGGTGGATGTTAAAGATCCCATGGCACTTATCGAAAAGAATAGGGGAATTTCCCCGGTGTCCTGGCCAAATTTCCCTCATTCACTAAAAATACCACCAACAGCTTAATCTGGTTCAAGGGCAGTTGGCATTCATCTGTATCCCCTTCCCCCGGGTCGTGCCTGAAAATAGGCAGGATTTGTCTAGTGCACTTACCCGGTCAACAAAAGCTAAATAATAAATAAAATAAATAAACTGTGCATCCTCCTGACAGTAATTTTTTCTGATTAACAAATCACCAACATTTAATTGCGCCTTGTACTATTGTCAAGGTTTGTACAATATTTTGTACCTTGAGATGTGCAGTGATCAATAACGGACATTAGCAGGTTGTAAAAATATTGTTTCAGTGTGCAGGAAGAGCACTCACTGTTACCAGATGAGCAATGTTTCTAAAAAGGTTTTTAACGTGGTTGTTAAAGTGGTGTTTCAATTGGTAGATGTGCAGGAATCAAGGAAACAAGAATGCTCACATTTAACTCATCAGCTGTGTTTAATTTCAAACAAGGGAATTGCAGTGAAAGTTTTAATTTGTGCTGCCTTCAGCTGTGTTTAATTGTTTATTCGGTAGCTCATTTATAGTCAGCACCTATTTGCCTCACCCTCCCTTGTACTCACAGTGCAAACATGGCAGAAGTGTGCAGTATTGTCCCGTCCCAGCGAGGTAATGATAAGCTCTGTGTTGGCGGTTACCTGCTTGTCAAAGAATGGAACTGCGGTGATAATTTTTATTAGTGCTGCCAAAGTCAGAATTCTCTGATTTGTCTTGGTCGGGCCACCACCATTCTTGTGGGTGGCCAGCAGCACCTTAGAAATCACCGCAAGCACAATCATGCTCCCAATGCAATGGATGCACCAATTGCTTGTGCTGTTGCATCAATGAAGCGTAGACCGCTGGACACCCATGACACCCCAGCCCAACTTATTCAGGCTATCACAACAAGTTTGCCTGAGGAAGACAGACAAAGCATGCTCTGTAAGCAGTCGCTGCAGCAGGTAGTCAAAAGGACAAGATGGCTCAACCTGCCAGCAGAGTCGTGTACACTGGAGGAAATTAGAGTCCCTGCTGAGCTCAGGCTAGTAAACGGGCAGTTGTGGCTAGCTCGTGAGTCTACATGTGGTGAAGACAAAATGATAATTTTTGCAACCAAGACAAACATATGTCATCTCCCACAAAGCACAATACTGGCTGATGGATGGTACCTTCAGAACTGTGCCTAGTATGTTTCTGCAGCTCTATTCAATCCATGCTCCTGTTGGCACTGCAGAAAACAGCCATATTGTGCCCCTAGTCTATGCCATAATGTCACCCAAATCCCAGCAGTGTTACCAAAGGCTTTTTTGGGACTTACAAGACCTGGCTGATGAAGAAAGTCTTGTGCTTTCTCCAGAGTTTACAATGACCCACTTCAAGCAAGTGGAAGTCAATGCTTGCAAGTCAGAATTTCTGGAAAGCACTAACAAAGAATGTTTCTTTCCCCTGGGCCAAATAGTGTGGTGCAAAATTCAACATTTAGAACTTGTCACACAGCATGGTGCAGACCCAGAATTTACCCTGAAATTAAGGCATCTTGTGGCTCTTGCCTTCTTAGACCCGGCGGAGATCAAAACAGTTTTTACAGGTAAGGTGAAAGCATGGAACAGACGGCTTGGGGCACTTGTTGGTGCATCACATGTAGGATTCAATTGTTTTGTGTCTGAGCTCTGAAAAGAGCAGATGACAACAGAGTTCACAATTGAAAAAGTTACTAGAGGACTGCCAAAATCTCCTCTGAAACGTAAATAATCATTGCGAGAGGAAAAGCTTAACATTGTGGTGAGCAAGAGAGAACAGACGTCTAGCATGGATTTCCTTCATGGAAACCTCACAACCTGGTCATTTAGGAGAAAGATTTAAAATGTTGTTTTTTATATTGGTTTTGATAAAGACTACTGGTGGATTTTAATCATGTGGATTACTGATGCTGCATTTTTATCTTGTGTGGATTACTGACCCAATGTACCCAACACTGCATTTTTAATCTGTGCCCCCTCTTGATTCCTGCACATCAGACACAACGCTGCACATCTCCAGTTAACAAACATACTGGATAATATTTATTAAAATGCTGACTTGCTACTGTGATTGCTAATGTGTTCACTTGCTCACTTGGTAATGTCTGCTAATCTTTATTAAAATGTGGTACTACACTGCACACCGACATGTGGTCTATGTTGGGAAATGGTATGTCGGGAGTATATTGTTATGGGCAATGTGAGAGTAGGGATTTCGATGTCGGCAAATTGTTTGTCGGGAAATAATATGTCGGGAAGTAGTATGGATCCCGTTTTAACATATGCTGTTAAGGCCTGTGAAGTTTTCTCTGGTTCTGCAAGGAAAAGAAAGACGTCATACATAAAGAGTGAAATTACATGGTTTCAATGTCCCATGTTGCATGTGGGTTACCTCTAATTGCAATAGCCAAAGGTTATATTGTCAGGATACAGAGAAAAGGGGATAGGGGGCCCCCCTGCCTAGTGCCTCTGGTCAGGGAAAAACTGTCTGAGAGAGGCTCATTGGTTAACACCTAAGCCTGTGGTTTATTGTAGAGTGTTTGAATCCAGGCTCTAATTTTAGGCTCAAAGCCAAATTTGGTTAGGATGGCAAACATGAAGGGCCACTCATCCTGGACAAAGGCATTTATTAGCATTAAGGGTTAAGAGACCAGACTGAGGCCCCCCTCACTCATTTGCACATTACGTTGAGGGGACACCTGATGTTGGATTTGGCCTGTCTCCCTTTTACTAAGTTTGCCTAGTCACTACAGGAGAACCTCCTCTACTCTGGCAGCTATCACTTTTGCTATGACTCAACTGTCTTCCTTCAGCAATCAGATAGAACAGTAAGAGCCATACAGTGTGGGGCTTCTCATGTTTAGGGAGCATTTTAATGGTAGCCATGTTTAGAGATTCAGGTAGCTTGCCCTCTCAAGGGACTCCCTTACTATGCCTTCCATACACTACCCTAGAGAACAACATTTTCTATAAAACTCACCTGGGAGTCCATCTAGTTCCAGAGCCTTCCCCTGCACCAATAAATACAATGCTCATCTGAGTTCAGTGCTCGAAGCTCTTGGTTCATGTTATCATTGTCTTCACCAGATACTTCAGGTATGGGCATGTGTCCTAGGAGAGAATCTGGAAGAAAGATTACTGAGTTAATTTCAGAGGTAAAGGTTTTGATAGAATTCTTTAAAGAATGCCCTATTTTTTTCAGTCCCATAAACTACCGTTTGGTAGGGCGATAACACTAATTGTTTTTTCAGCCTCTTTCTTTTTCATTTGCCATGAGAGCCATTGCCTTACCCTATCTGCCTTTGTGTGTGTTAGGAAGAAGTTTTCATTCTAGTCTACCTGAGCAGAGTCTGGAGTGTGGCTTGTTCATTGGTCTGTGAGTGTTGTTTTTCTATTGTGGCTGTTTCCTCTGTCAGGGCTTTCTTTTGCTGGGCCTCTGCTCATTTTTCCTTCTGCACCTTATATGACCACCCACCAAATATATGCCTTTAGACCATCCCACCGAATTCTCTCCGAAGTGTCCCCTGTTTTATTGTGTGCTAGAAGATCATCTATTGCATTGTCCATCTGTTGGACAAAGGTTTAGTTGGTAAGGAACTTTGGATTCAGCCTCCACTGCCTGTTTTTTGGTGCATTCCCTCCTCCTTCCAACTTACAGAAAATGGGGCATGGTTAGACAGCAGCTTAGGGGCATACTCTGTCACTGATACCCTGTGAACCAAGGCTGTTGACAGCAGAATGTAGTCTAGCCAGGTGGAAATCTTGTGGTCATGAAAGCAGAATGAATACTCACAGTTTGAGGGGATGAAGGTGTATCCAAACCTACCCTAGAGCCTCTTCTGTTGTCATGTGTCTTAAGGCTACTGAATCTTTGGGTAGGGAACTTCTCTGAGGGACTGATCTGTCTAGAATCGGTTCCCAGGGTGTGTTATGTAAAATCACCCCCTGCCACGAGTGGTGCTGAGTATTCAGCTAAGAACAGGACTAATTTTTGCAAACAATTCAGGGCAGTCAAAAGTCAGGCCATAAATTGGGGATAAGATATATTTATCATGGCCTATTTGTACTTCTTAGACCACATATCTATCATGAGGAGAATTAGTTAATCATAGTACCTTTGCTTCCACCCCGGGTGAATCCAGATTGCCACTTCTCTCACTTTGGAGGTAAAATTAGCAGTCACAAGTGTTCTTGCCAATCCATTACCTAATGGATTACCTAACTCTGTGCCATCTTGTCAGTACACAATTACCCTGTGCTTTTTTCTCCTTTATCTTCCCCTCCCCCCAGAGCTCAACATACTAACCTTTATCATGTCCCCTCTCGCCATCGCTACCAGTCATTATAGACCCCTACCACTTCTCCTACTTTTCATCACAGGCTGGATAGATGCCCCTCAGACCTGCTGCATATCTGGGCTCTGCCTGCTCACACCGGGGTCTTACTCGAGGGACCTTATCCTCCACCTGTGGATGTCCCCCACTCCTCCACCATGGCCTATAGGACCCCTTTGATCCTTCTGCCTATCCCCATACACTGTGGACTGGCCCCTACAACCCCTTGGTAACTGCTCTGTTTTGCCTTTCCCTACTTAAGGGACTTGCCCATCCCTGCCTGTGCTCTGCACCCTGCTCCTCCTGCCCGTAAGTGATCTCGGACATTTAAAACTCTGAAGCTCGCCTCCCTTTGGGTACTTCTACTACCCATCCTGATGTCCAGCAACATCCATCCTAACCCTGGTCCTACCCACTCCCTTGCGTCCAATCAGGCTGCACCTGGGGAACTCCATATAGCTTCCCTTAACATATGTAGTTTACTAAAGAAATTTGACAATTTTCAGGGGTGGGTTGCCCAATAACAGCCAGAAATTATCTCAGTGGTGGAAACCTGGCTCAATGGCTGCACCCCTGACTTCCACCATAGTTTTCCCTGGGTACACTATATTTCGTGCTGACAGGCTAACTAAAAAAGGGGGAGGGTGTGCAATTTACCTTCGTGACACCCTCCAAGATCTCACTCTGCCATCCCCAGCTCTTGACTATGGCACCCAGATCCTCTCTCTTCAAGTCAGTGTCTCCACCTCCAGGGCCCCTCTTTACATCTCCTCTGTTTACATCCCACCCAGAAATCAAAAATGTGCTTTTCAATCAGTTCTGACCCACCTCCAGCAACAACCAGACAAGGCAGAAATTATTGTACTTGGTGATTTTAATATCAGTTGGCTAGCAGACATTGCTGCTCCACACAGGGATGCTGCGGCTTGCCCTCAATCTGTCACAAATTGTGCCCTGTACCACATGTTACAGCCTAAGAACTGGTACCTCAATTCTCATCAATCCGATTCTTACAAATCGCCCCCACAAATTCATCCAGGTCTCAGTGCTATCTGACACATTGAATGACCACTCACCAGTACTCTGTTGCTGGTCCTATTTGGCTAAAAAGGCACCCCCAAAGTTATCCTACAGTGACACCTCAGGCTGGGCAAACCACAGTCCCTGAAACACCACCTCATTAGATGGGACTGGTCACCCATTGCTGCCTCGCCTGATATTGACTCGGCTCTGGAGTACTTTGTCAACTCTTTCAATGCTGCCTGTGACCTCCTTGCACCCTACTTCAGATGGGTTATTTAAGGAGCTGACACCCCCTGGATGTCGCAATCCCTGCTGGACCTAATGCGTGACCATGACAACCTCTGGCACATAGCACTGGAGACGGGGAGGCCCACAGATAGGCAATGCTAACGTGAGGTCAAGAACCGATGCACCTGGAAGGTCCGACAAGCAAAGGCTGAGTACTATCGAGCTGCTCTCACTGTCTCCTGGGTAAGGGATGCAAATTCTGGGACTCCCTTAAAGAACTCAGTAACAAAACCTCTACTGCCCCCCCTCCCAAATGTCTGTCAATGGTGGTATCTCCAAGGACCCCAAAATAATAGCAAATGCACTGAATTCCTCATTTTCATACCTCAGCAGCATGCTCCCTGCCAATCTCTTTGCACCCACCTCCAATACTACCCCTGCACCCACCCAAGTGCCCCCTTTTCGTTTCAGAGTTTTCTCCCAGCGTGATGCTGCCCCCCTCCTGCTTAGGGCACTCAGCAAATCCAGGTTCAGTAATGACTCCCTCAATCTCAAACTATTAAGGTTGACCCTCTCAGAAGTACTCTACTCCCTCACTGCCCTATTGAACCGTTCCCTTGCCTTAGGTCAATTCCCATCCATACGGAAAATTGCCCTCATCACTCCCATCCTGAAGAGTGATGACCGTACCATGCCTGGAAATTATCGACCCATTTCAAGTCTACCCCCCCTCTCTCTAAGGTCCTTGAAAAGATAGTTGCCACCCAAGCCACGGACTACTTTACCCAACACAACCTTCTCTGCTCTGAGCAGCACAGCTTCCTAAGAGCCACAGCACCACAAACGTGCTCTTGAAATATACCAACATTATTCATGCGACCCTTGAAGCAGGTCAGATTGCTGGTGCTGTCTATATAGATCTCTCTAAAGCATTTGACATTGTCTATCACTCACTTCTCCTTGCCTCACTAACCCAAATAGGTTTCTCACAGGATGCCACAGCCTGGTTCTCAAACTATCTATCTGACAGAACCCAGACAGTCAGACTAGCACAAACCCAGTTGTCTCCCTTCCAAGTTACATCTGGGGTCCTGCAGGGGTCAATCCTTGGCCCCTTGCTATTTACTCTTTTCCTTAACTCCCTGCCCAAGGCCTGCTCAGGGAATATCCTCTTATATGCAGATGATGCGGTGTTATTTAGCACCTACACCAACCCTGCCACCCTCCAATCAGCCCTCCAAAGGTCGTTTAGTGAGGCCAAATCCTGGTTTGCTGGCCATAGACTTGTCCTAAACTATAAAGAAACAAAGTCTATGTTGTTTGACCATGCCCAAAATAAGTTCAGCGACCACTCCCTGCTCATCCATAACTCCCGTAATGAAACCCTGGAACAAGTTTCTACTTTTAAATACCTAGGTGTTACTCTAGACTCTGGCCTCACCTACCACGAGCATATCCTGCGACTTAGTACGGCTGTCAATGTATGTATTGGTCTGCTCCACTGTTACAAGCACTGTCTCCCCCCTGAAGCCCTACAACTAGCCATCTCCTCCTCTGTCTTGTCTCTCATAGATTATGGGATCATCATCTATGGTGCTGCCCTCAACACATCCCTCAACAAAATTAGGGTTGCCCTGAATAAAGCCTGCAGGCTCGCTACTGGCTGTGACCGGCTTACACACACCTGCACACTCTATGCCAGTACTAATTGGCTAAACTTTGATGATTGCCTAAAGTACCAGACCTGTCTTCTTGCCAAGAAATCACAGCTGGCCTCATGCCCACTGCCCTTATGGCACTGCTCCCCCCACCTAATAACACCAGACGAACCCGACACTCAGAGGAAATGTCCTACCAGGTCCCCCTCTGTCAAACCTCCATGGGTCAAAGAACCTTCAGGTACCATGCTCCCCTTTGCCTGAATTCACTTCCCAAGCCAATCCTCATGGCACCTACACTGGGACTGTTCAAATCCCTTCTCTGTAACCACATCTTGCAGGACTCAGCCTGTGACTGTACATGATCCCCAGCCACTACTGTGATATAACAATGGACCCCTCTTGGTCCTGCCTGCTGAGTACTTGCACCTGGCCTCTGTCTCTGACCCAGGCCACAATCAAACTGTTACTCACTGGATTGTGCTGTTTGCGCATGTCTGTCGTAAATACTTATCTATAACAACTGCTGTATTGTATGTCACCCTGTAACTACTGTACATTGTATACGCTTCCTGTGCCACTGTACTGCATTACTTCTGACTGTTGTAAACATCCTGTACCACATTTGCCTGTATGTACTATACTCTGTACCAATTGTAAGTTGTGATATTTGCTTGCAGTGTTTGCACCGTAATGTCTGACACTGTATGCCTTTGTATTGTAGTCTATGATGTGGAACCTTTGTAAAGGAGTCTCTCGCTCAAAGGCATTAATTCTGATGTGTTTCAATAAATAAAAAAATAAATAAATAATTTTAGAGCCTCGTCTTCTGACATATGGATCTCCTGTAGGAGAAGTTTGGCTGTTTTGCCTTTTTTTTCCTGAGACCATATTTAATTTTTTTTATCACTGCCCTTAGCCCATTTATTATGTTTGCTTGCACGCATGTGCAAAAAACATAGTAAGACGATCCAAAATGCAGTGACGTACAGTTGAAGGAGAGAGCACCGCTTGAGTGAGCAGAGCTCCTCCTCCCCACACACACACGCACGCATACATATTGCGTGCTCATGTGTTCCTCCCCCCCACGCATGCAATGTATGGCTGATGGAGGTGCCCAATCTCCAGTGGGCTTCATGGCCCCCCCAAAACAAGCTTTCCAGTTGCCACGCTGGAAGTCCACCCCAGTGTGGAAAAAATTGTTATTGCCAACGGGGGTGCCCAATCCCCCGTCAGCTCCAGCCCCCCCCATTCCAGCTGCCACACTGGGAGCCCACCCTAGCATGGCAATTGTCCCGCGTCATCTTGGAAAAAACCTTTAAACAAGAAAACAGTCCCTTGTAGTCTTCCTGCCTCCACCCACACCCACCCACTGTGCACCCTGCCTCCCCACACCCCCCTCACCCCATACTTACCTCCAGAGTCCAGTGTGATGATCTTCAGTGGTCCAGGAAAATGTCTGCACTCTTCAAAACCGACCGCAAACTGAGGAAATGCCGGTAAGCTGTATAATGTAACAAATAAGGTTTTTTTCAACTTTGATGCATATCTCAGGCATTTTTTTTAATTTTAGCACCAAATATTCAACATGGGGTTTTTGGGACCCCCCTTCATGAATTTTTGAACTGTCATGGCGTTAATGGGGCCCAAAGGGTGATTTTGCTGTCACTGTGCGAAATCACCTTTCAGGACCAATTAAGTAAACGACAGTGCCACTGTTCATAAGGTGGGCTCTTAGAAAGTCTATGTTGCAAATTTGGTGAATAAATTCCTAAAAATGTCTGTTTTACGGGCGTGCGTTGCGCAGTTCCTACGCACACTAGTAAGTTTGCAAATTTTTAATATTTGCACTCTGGATTTTCAACATTGCCATTTTACCACACCTCCTTATGAGCAGTACAGCTGTCATTTTTCACATCTCACCCACAATGTGTTTCCGTGCATGTAGCACACAATGACGCAGTTGGTGTGAGAAATCAATGTCTGGGAGAGATTAAGAAAATCACAGTGACACTGGTCATGAGCAGAGGTCTTAAAATGGCTATGTTGACAAATTTGGTGAAAAAATTCCCCAAAATGACTGTTTTAGGAGTGCACATTGCACAGTTCCTATGCACGCTTGCAAGTTTGCAAATTTTTAATATTTGCACGCCAGATTTTCAACATTGCTATTTTACCACACTTTCTTATGAGCAGTACAGGTGCCATTTTTCACATCTCGCCCAAAATGTGTTTCCGCACATGTAGCAAACAATGGTACAGTCGGTGTGTGTAAGCAATGATTGGGAAAGATTAAGAAAATCACAGTGACACTGGTCATGAGCAGAGGTCTTAAAATGGCTATGTTGAAAATTTGGTGACAAAAGTCCATAAAATGACTGTTACGAGTGAGCATTGCACAGTTTCCACGCACCCTCATAAGTTCATGAATTTGTAATATTTTCAGTCCAGATTTTCACCAGTGGCATTTTTCCACACTTCCTTATGAACAGTATAGCTGTCATTTTTCACAACATGGCTGAAATGTGTTTTCACACTTTCAGCACAGAAATGTGTTGTCATTGTGGGAAATCATTGTTTGGGACAGATAAAGAAAATCACAGTGACTCTGTTCATGACCGGAGGTCCCAAAATGCCTGTATTGACAATCTGCTGTAAAAAAATCTCCAAACTAATTACATCACGGGTGCGCTTTGCACAGTTTCTACACACGCTCGTGACTGCACCAGTTTTTTTACTATTTTTACTGCAGATTTTCAACATTGTCATTTTTTACACCTTCCCATGAACAGTACAGCTGTAATTTTTCACATCCTGTTCAGAATGTATTTTTGCACCTGTGGTGACAAATGCCGTAGTCGCTGTGCAAAAGCAGCTTTCAGCTAACAAACTGATATTGCCACTGTTCATGAGGTGGGGGTCACAAAAAAACCATGTTGAAAATTTGGAGTGAA
Source organism: Neoceratodus forsteri (assembly GCA_016271365.2). NCBI lineage: Eukaryota > Metazoa > Chordata > Ceratodontiformes > Ceratodontidae > Neoceratodus > Neoceratodus forsteri. Next base: position 1,055,851,331 of record CM057451.1, on the reverse strand, counting down.
AATACCAACGAATGCCTGAGGTGTCAGGGTTTCTGATCAAAATGCCCCACCCTGTAGAGAATGACAGGCATCAGGGCTGTGACTTGGGATTGTCACCTGCAATGCTCATACCATTCCACCCCCCACCCACACTCTGCAGCTACTTAGAGGCATCGAGGTGTGCTTTGGATTCTTCAGCCCCAAAGTTCACCCCATTCTCCTATACCGCACCCATCTCACCATATTTCCTGATGGAATGGGGTGAACATAAGAGCCAAAGATCCCAAGGCACACTGTGACACTTGTCAGTGTCTGCAGGGTAGGGTGTGGTGAAATGGTGGGGTTGTATTGCCTGATGACCCAAAGACACACCCCCGATGCCTGTCACTATCTGCAGGGTGGTGATAGGGTTGGCTTCAGTTCAATACTTCACTGCCATTCCTATTATGCAGCTCTGTAACTCCTACACTACCAATGTCGGCAAGCAAACATTCGGCATTGACAAATGCTTGTTGTTTTAAAAATTGCATTTTTATTGAGTTTTTCATCTAAACATACAATAACAGCAACTCGTCTAACTAACTTAACTTACACAAATGCATCATAACATTAAATCTAATCGAACAATTTATCTCTATAAAAATGTAATGTTAAAAAAAATATATTACAACCCCCTCCCAGAGCTTCTATTACTTAAAACATTTTTTATAGTTTGTGAGACAGACTATTAATGCACCTTTGCAGTTTGTTATCTCCTCGTGACATTAATTGCTTCATAGCATTCCCTGTCTTCCCATACCTTTTTGGCTCAGCACCTCCCTGGCCAGTACCTCCAGTAGTGAAACCCCCTCTCTTACACTTTGATATTTGAAATAAGGGTGCCATCTCACCTTGAAATTTTCACCCTGCAGGCGGAGGTGGACTGCGAGCATCTCCAGGGGGCTGATTCTAAGATTACTGGTGTTACTTGCACGCAGTTGCAAGTTACGCCAGTTGCCCCTACGCAAGGAACCCTAAGCCACATTCCAAAAGCAGCAAGGTTCCGCATTTATGAGCATGTGGGATGCACTATGCGCAGTGGCGGTAGCTCATACGGCATATCGCAGCTGCATGGTGCAACCTGCAGATGGTGACAGGTGGCCTCCCCAAGGTCTCCCCTCCCTGGACCACTGCAGCACACATCAGGGGGCATGGGGTGGGCCAAGACAGATGGGACAGGTGTCTGGAGGGATGCAACTGAAATGGACCCCCGAGGGTCCCACACAAATGGGGGATTAGGGGCAGGGATGAGTCTGTGGGTGCATGGGGGACAGCATGCTGCCATTGGCGCGGCGCTCCATTGCAGCATCTGACAGTGCCAGTCATCAGATACCACTTAGGATAGCTCCAAGCTGTTGGCAATTCCCTATGCCACTGCAGCTCTGGGAATTGCAACTGTGGGTTTGGATAGCCACCCACCTGGAATTGGGTGAGGTTGCTGTCATAACCCGCAGTTGCGCCAGGTGTATGTGGGCTGCATGTAAGTGGTGTCGTATCCTGAGATTGTCGCAGCCTGCAGACGCACTAGCACAAGTCAGATCCTGGAATGGCTCTGGGTGTATTGCATAGCATAAGTCATGGGATACGCTATGGAGAGTGGCATATCCTGCCTTACGCCAGTGTAGCCTGACTTGGAATCAGGTCCCATGTCTTTAGTATAGTGGCAGCAGGTTTCCCATTGTGCTAGTGTTGGGGGCTACTCCGAGAGCCATCCTTTGGTAATAGCCTTACACCTGCCATAATTAGAATATTAAACAAATATTTTTGCCTGTGGGTGTGGACTCCTGGTGATATAGCCCCCAACACCAACGCTGTGCATCCATCCAGGGTCTGTATCAGCAGTATCTCCGCTATGGCCTGGTTGACCTCCCTCCAGTACTTCTTGATCTTTGGGCATTCCCAGAAAATGTTTTCATGAGTACCTGTTCAGCCACAACCTCTCCAGCATTAATCTGTTGGGTATTTACCTGAATGTTTAGTTATAACAGAGGTCCTAAAGAAGCGAACCAGTGTTTGACATCTAAATTCTCTCCATGAAGGAGATGATGTTCTGTGGGCTTGTTCTCAGAATCATTCCCATCTAAAGGCAGAGATGGCTTCCCCTACTTCCCCTTCCCATTTAAGTTGAATCACCTGTCTGTCTAATGTATCATCTCTTCTGCCCATTTTATATAGGTTAGAAATGAGCTGCTCCACCTTACCTCCCTCCATCAGCTTGACACAGTAATTGACCATTGGGTGTCGGTTCGCCTCTTCACATGTTCTCATTTTGTTTCCCCTGGTAAGATAATGTCTCACCTGCAGTAAACAAAATAAGTCTCTGTGTGACAGATTTAACTCCTCTTGCAATTGTTGGTAACTTTTGATCTGGTTAGCTGTACATCGTTGGCCCAATCTGCAAAGATCCATTATACAATGTCAAGAAAGAATGCTGGGATCTGACTGGTCAGACTGGGACTGGACCCATGATGTTATCCTAGCATAACATCATGGATCTAGTCCCAGCACACAAAAGACCATATTAAATGTTATAAGAAACATTCCATAGCCCATGTCCAAGTTGCCCACACTTGGCATGGCTACTGTGGCTTTTGCCAGTACTTGCTCATATTTTTTTTAAGTAAATAGCTTCTTCTCGCAGTCACAAAAATGTCCAACACACCCTCCATAAATTTATCGTGTCCACAGTAGCAATAGTACAGTACAGTTTTCCTAACATTGCATTTTCAGTCACTTTTAAACAAAGTAACCTGCCATTACTACGATCGCCTTCAACAGTCCTCGCTCATTTCCCAACCTAAAGACAGTAAGCGCATGACACACTGCTTTGCTAAAATTCAAAATATAGAGATCAGTTTCTTCACTTTTTCCTTCTCCCGGTAGCACTACAAACACAGCATGACTGTACTAGGAGAATGAAACACACCAGAAACAGAGCAATGCGGGAGTGCAAAACTGCGCTCGTAATTTTAAACATATGTGTGTGTGGGGGGGGGGCAGGAGCACACAGTACAGCGATCTTCAAACAGCAAAATTCACTCTCGGACAGAGATTCGCACCTCAGTCGGTGGCTGGCAATGCCATGCTTTTCACACAATATATATTCACATTCCAGCAGAGACTCTCACCTCGATCAGTGGCTGCCGGCTCTATTCTGCTCTTGATCTGATCTGAGATCCCTTGCTGCTGCCACCCACTTTCTGCACACAGGAAGCCTGCTAAACAGTAGTCAATTTTGAGTGTATCCAGCATAATGGGGTCTTTTTTCTTCCTTACTTGCCTCTATCTCATACTGTTCTGCACCCTGAATGCCCATGTTAGTCCACACTGGTCTCCCTGCAGCATGGACAGTTACAGCTCTACTTTGGATTGTCTAGTTTCTTTCAGCACTTCAGATTCTCATATAATGGTTTTTATATTACCTAATTTAGATCCTCCTTTCCAACCCCATGGCAAGTTGGTACTTCTTCCAAGAGGGTAACAGTGTAGAATCCCACTTACCTCTGCATTGTTCACCCAGCACGCCTTGCTTTTTACAGCCAGTGTTCTTCTTTCTACATTACTTGGCCCCCTAGGCATGCAGCTCAGGGACCCCCGAAGATATGTAATAGGAACCCTAAGTGAGTTTTACCTAAAGCTCACAGACTTCTTCCTGATGCTATCAAGAAAATCTTGCTGCTCTTATTGTTATGTTCTGGTAATGTCGAAGTCAACCCTGGTCCACCTGCAGCAATCTCTTCGCTTGCTAACCTAGCCAGTATCAAAGGATTGAGCTTTATGCATATTAATATGTGTAGCCTACTAAAAAAGTTTGCCTCTATTCAATCATTGATTTCCCATACAATGCCTGATATTCTCATGGTCACCGAAACTTGGCTCAGAAGTGGTACCCCAGATAGTGAGGTGAATATGCCATCTTATACCTTGTTCAGAACTGGTAGGCTCACCAGAGGACAAGGAGTTGCCATCTATGTCAAGGAGAAATTGTTTGCATCAGTTATAGATTCATCCTCACTCCCAAAGGAATTTGAGGGCCTGCCACTCTCAATGTCAAGCTATCTTCCTTTGTCTCAATATGCATCCTAGGCTGTTATAGACCTCCATCTGCGAGGCTACAATTTCTGGACCATATAACTAATACAATGGGATCCTTTCAGTCTAGAGGACCTCGGTATGGACTGATACTCCAATAGTTCCTTACCCCTAAAGACTATTTGCAAGTCCTTTGGTCTTTCTCAACTCATTTCTGAAGCAACACGTCCAAACAAAAAGTGCCCTAAAAATAGCACACTTCTAGATCTTATTTTAGTAAGCAAACCCCATCTGTTTTCTCATGCAGGAGTGTTCTTCTCAGATTTCAGCGACCACTGTATTATAGCAGGTGTAAGATCCGCCCCAAACCTACCATCCCTTTCCAAATTCTCACTCAAGAGGAAACTGCATAATTTTGACACCTCTGCATTCCTCTCCAATTTGCGAGATTCCTTGAGATGGCAGGGTTTTTACTTGGCCAACTCCGTGCCTGTCGCCTGTGATATCTTCCAGGAAATCATCTTAGGGCTCTGTATAAACATGCATCATTTGTCCAGATTTGTTCTAAAAATAAATCATGTCTTTGGTTTATGGCCTAATTAAAGGCCTTCCTGTTGCACAGAGACTGGCTTTGGAAAAAAGCTTGGAAATTAAAACTTCCAGATGACTGGACATCATTCAGGAAGGCTAGAAACCACTGTACCAATCTGGTTAGGGAGGCTAAGGCTAGCTATTTCTGTAAAGAACTGGACACTTCCAACAAGTGCTCGGCAAACTTCTGGAAAACCATCAAGGATATTCAAGGGCATGTGGCTATGAGCAATTTACCCACAAAAATCACCATTGGTGCAACTCCGGTGTCAGATAAATTAACTATCCTCAACACTTTTAATAACCATTTTGCTACTGCAGGTCTCACTTTCGATTCCTCCCCTGCCAATAACCTCCGCTCTAGTCTTGGAGCACTGGGCTTAACAGATCCAGTCACAAGCGTGGCCTTCTCATACCAGGCTACCACCCTGAGATAAGTTGAGGATCTCCTCCTACAATTGGATACCAGGAAGAGTGCAGGGGCAGACCAATTGGACCGATTCTTCCTGAAGCTTAGTCTTCGCATCCTGGATGTGCCCATAATGCACCTTTTTAACCTCTCCCTTTCGCAGGGCGCTATTCCTCCAATATAGAAAACAGCTCTTGTAATCACCCTTTTTAAATCTGGAGACCCCAGTGACCTGAATAACTATAGACCAACCTCCCTACTTCCCACTGTTTCCAAACTGTTGGAGGAAAATAGTGGGTGTGCAGCTCAGAAACTACCTCAAAAGTGGAAACCTGCTCAAACCTCATCAGTCGGGATTTAGGCCTCATCACAGTACTATTTAAGACCTTGCAAAGGTCACCAATGACTGGCAGTGTGCCTTGGATTCGAAGAACTTCATGTGCGCAGTATTTCTAGACTTAAGCAAGGCATTCGATATGGTTGATCATGAGCTGCTCCTTGTCTGCCTCAGAAACATCGGCTGTGACCCTGCATCGCTGAGGTGGTTCTTGAACTATCTAACAAGGCAACAGCAGCAGATCAAGGCTGAAGGGGAATTCTCATCCCTGAAACCTCTACTGAGGGGCATACTGCAAGGCTTGATACTGGGTCCATTGCTTTTTGCAATTTACTTTAACAATATTGACACTGACATCACATCTGCTAACATCCACCTATTTGCCAATGACATGGTACTTTATATCAGAAGACCCTCTCAGGAAGCAGCTTGTAGGGCTCTGTAATGGGAATTTAATCTTCTACTGCACCAGAAACTGCTCCTGAATGCCAAAAAACAAAGGCGATCCTTTTTTCTCCCTTTTCATATGTCAATAACACCACAACTCAAGGTAATATTCTCCAGATCCACACTCGTGTTGGCGAATCGCTGGAATATGTTACTAAATTCAGATACTTGGGAGTGTGGATAGACCAAAAGCTTTCCTTTTGCAATCACATTGAGGCTCTCTTAGAGAAGCTTAGGCAGAGGCTTGACCTCTTCTATAGGATCAAAAATGTTCTTAACACTGGATGCCAGGAAGAGACTGGTCCAAACTACATTCATTACCTTATTGGGCTACGCAGATTTCCTTTACAGCCAAGGCCCCATGTCTGCCCTAGCTAAATTAGACACACTCTACCATTGGGACTTGACGTTCATAACTTGTTTCCCATACTCCACACATCACTGTTCCCATTATGCCCCAGTAGATTGGTCATCCCTTAACTACAGAAGACAGAGGAATGCAACTCTCTTGACATATAAGGCATCACAAAGATACTGCCTCAGTACATCTCAGATTGTCTTCCTCTAGGTGTGATAGGTAAATATGCCTTAAGGAGTTCCTCCATTATCTCCCTTGCAGTACTGAAGTTCAAGTCATGCTTCAACAGGTCTGCCATATTTCACGCTTTACTATCTCTCTGGAACAACTTGCAAAAAACCCTGAAGTTGCCTTACCCAATCAAACTATCAGCCTTCAAAACACGTTATTCTCGCTCTATCAAGGAATCCTGTAACTGCTTCCCTTGATGTCACCTTCCCCTAGCCTCAACTCCATCTGTTTCAGTGCATCCCTTTACTGGTACTTCTTTCCCACCCCTCTTGGGCAATGTTACAGCCTATAAGAACTTTTTATTTATTTATTTAGTTTTTGTTAACCGAGTAGGTGCACTAGCCATAAAATGACTATTTTCAGGCACGACCTGAGAGAGTACAACAAAAAGAGAGCAATTGAACAACAGCAACATGGGTACACTAATACAAATAGAGGAACAGTACAGCAGTGCTACAAAAATACAATGGGTAGAAACAACAAAAAATAATGGCAAGCACTGTACAAATAATGGCAGTAAGATACATAATAAGTGCAGAAATCATGGACCCAATCTGTGGAGTGAAAGGGTTAATAAGATAGTAAGGTTATATAGAGAGAAATGTGAGGAATGTTCAAACATAACAAGAAAGACTGACAGAAGGAAGGTCGGGGTGGCAACTGGCAAACAACAGTGGATGGTCAGCAACAAGGTTCGAGAAGGAAGAGAGCTAGTAGTCAAGAAGTTATTTACAAAGAGAAGGAAACATATGGGGAGGGGAAGAGGAGACAGTCTTGGAGCTGGATTAAAGCAGAGCTGACATTACTGGTAAGTCTCAGGAGCTTCAGGTTGGGTCAAAGCATGTACAAGCATCAGCTAAGGATAGATAATGACGATATTCACTTTTAAATCCAAAGTGAGACTAAGACAGAGGTTGAGTGGAAGAGCAGTCCATAGCCTGGGAGCAGAGAATTGGAAGGCCGCTGTGCCTTTAGTCGTCTGACATCTCGGAACATAGAGCAAGGATTTGTCAGCTGATCGCAGGCCATGGGAGGATGGTTGAAGGACCAGCAACGCAGCCAGCTGGGATGGGTTTTTTTCCCAGATGATCGAGTCCATTAGTGATCCAAGGTAGTATTGTCTACTGGCAGAGGGTGACAGCCAATTCAGATCCTTATAAAGAAGGCAGTGATGTTTGAGTCAAGGCGATGAAGAGGCAAATCAGCATATATTGTTTTAAGTTATGTCCCATTTCAGTAAGGAGGTTTTATGGGCAGAGGTAAGAATAGAGGCACCATAAGTAAGGGTTTGAAGCAAAATACCTTAGGCAATTGCTAATTTGGCCGAGGGTCTAAGCATGTAGCTCATTTTGTAAGCTACTTCCAGTTTTGAGTTTACAGCTTTTCACTAGGACTGAATGTGAAGATTAAAATCCAGGGATTAGTCCAGCAGGATCCCAAGGTACTTGAAGGAAGTAACATTTTCAAGTAGAAATCCCCCTGGGTGAAGAACCTCCAGCAAACTAGAACAGGCCTTAATCTTCGGTGTGGAACCTAGGAGCATGGCTTTCATTTTCTTTTCATTTAGTACAAGCATACGGTCTAGTAGCCAGTCCAAGACCTAATTGAAGTCTGAAGTAAGTGATGTGTTTATGCAGGAAATACTAGAAGAACTAGTATAGATGATCAGGTCATCAGAGTAGAGAATAGCTGAGCAGGATTCCAGAACCTCAGCTGCACTGTTGATAAAAATTGAGAACAGAAAGGGCCCAAGGATAGAGCCCTGGGGGACCCCAAGGTTGATAGTAGATGTGTTGGACAGGGAGGAGTTAAATTTGACAGCTTGCGACCTGTTTGACAGTCAGCTACAGAACCAGTCCACAACAGGGGTAGAGAAATGGAATTTATGGAGAGTGGAGAGAAGCAGGGGATGGTCTACAAGTTCAAAGCCTTAGCGAGGTCAATGAAGATGGCACCTGTGAGTTTTCCAGACTCCATGTTGGACAGAATATCAGTAGTTAGTTGAAGAAGAGCCGTGGTTATGCTATGACCTTTTCTGAAACCATGCTGGGTGTCTGAGAGGAGACTGTAGCATGTAAAGTAGTCAATGGTCTGTGATGCATCTATTTTCTCTAGGATCTTGCGAAGGACAGAGAGAATTGCTATAGGTCTGTAATAGGCCATGTCCTTTGGGTCACCTTTTTTAAAGACAGGAGTTACTCTTGCAGATTTCCATAGGTCCGGCATCTTACCTTAACTTAACTTACCTGACTACTCCTTCTATCCTGACCCTCTGCTTTTTTTCCTTATCATTAGTTCCTTTTTCTTGCCCCACTGGCTCCCACCTACACCCCATGCTTACCCCCGTTGACACCGTCATGGTGTTTTACTTTACACTCCCTAACAGTTGCCACCCTCCTCCCTGCAATCACTACATGCCTTCGCAGGCATATACCATGTATCCCTCCTTACTCACCCTCTTGCGTCCCCCTCTCCACCCCTCCCATGCCCCACCAAGCTCCTTCAATCAATAATTGTGTTCTAGGATGCTTCAAATACACAGTGTAAGTATAGCTGCGTATGTTTAACCTGTATATACTATACTACTATTGCTATACTTTTTAGCTGGATACTCTTCATGGTATTAGCTTAATGGCTTTTTTTAATACTCTATTTTGTACGTATTATAAACCTCCTGTATATAATTACTGCTCTATGCAAATACTATATAAGTATGAATTCATTTTGTATATATTGTTTGCCCAATTATGATACAACTGAGTATTTCTTTGTATGTATTATTAACCTCTCCTTTCCAGGTCCATCTTGAAAATGAGCTTGCTCAACGATGTTTGCCTGGTTAAATAAATATTTTGATTGATTGATTGATTGAAACAAAAGAGGTGATAATGGGCATCCATGCCTGGTCTCCCTTCTGATGTAGAATACCTGGGAGGTAACCCAAGTTAACTGATTTGGGCAGTGGGTCTAGTTTATAATGCACCTTCCCATGCTCTGAACATGTCTCGAAATTAAACTTGTTAAGCACAGAATCTAGGAATTTCCAGTTCAGGTGGTAGAATGCCTTCTTGGCATCCAGGGCCACTACCAACTTCTGATTTGTCACTAGATCTGACCTTGTCCTGACAATTGCAATCAGAAGTCTTCTAACATGGTCATGTAGGTGTCTTCTGGATATAAACCCAATTTGGTCTGGAAGGACTAGTTTGGCTACTACCTGCTGCAGTCTGTTTGCTATCATTTTTGCGAAACTTTTAATGTCTAAGTGCAGCAGGGAGATTGGGTGGAAACCTCCACATGTGGTGTGGTCCTTTCCCAGTTTTGGCAGGACCAATATCAGTGTACTTCCCCATGAGCCTGGGCTTGCTGTCTGAATGTGACTTTCATTACAGGCACTCATTAGGACTGGTGCTACTTCTGTTTGGAATTTTTTGTAGAATTCCACCACAAATCTGTCTGGTCCTGGGGATTTATTATGCTTTAGAGCCTTGATCACCATCTGGACTTCTGTTTTGGTAAATGGACTTTCCAGGCCCTTCGCCAGTTCTAACATTAATTTAGGTAAAGTTAGCTTATCCAGGAAACCCTGTATCTACTTTTTTTTTTATCTACATTGGTTTCAGGAGTGTATAACTTGGAGTAAAATTCTTTAAAGATTTTGGCTATTCTGCCAGGTGTCATTTCCAGGCTTAAGTCACCTTTGTTTTTCCTTATAGCAGGGATATACCTATCTGCTGCCTGTTTCCATAACCAGTAAGCCAAAAGCCTTCCAGCTCTGTTACCTCCATCATAATATTTCTGGGATAAAAACCTCAACGCCTTCTGGGTTTAAGTTTTTTTTTTGCTGTTAAATTGTTTATTAACATTTTCCTTTTTACAATAATCAATACCAACACAGACCACTCTCTCCCAGCACCCATCTCCAATGCCCCCACAATCTCCAACTTCAAAACTGCCATCCAGAGCCAACTCTTTAACACTCGCAGCTGCTCCTGTCCCTAAATATGGCCTCAATACTCCTCACTTGACAACCATATTGCACTTTCCACGCCACCCCCACCCTCTCCCACTGTGATACATACCTCTGCTATAGTCAGCTAGTGCCAACTGTGTTAATGTAATTACCACAAAATTGTAAATGTATGAAACCAATATGTGTAATGCTATTTCAGCTACTTGTACACTGTAACCTAGAATTGTAATGTTTGTAATGCTGTTTCAGCTACTTGTACTATATAACCTAGAATTGTAATGTTTGTCCTCAATGTGACGAGGTACGTTTGGAAACGAGCCTCTGGCTCAAAGGTTGTAAACTGATTTACAATAAATGAAAAAAAAACAAAAAACAAGAGACTGGAAAGAGCTGTTGGTTACAGTGACAACTCAGACATCAAAGCAAGAGAAAGAGAACTGTTACCAATTAACAGGTACTTACCCCTGTACATGAGGTGTCTAACTTAAGGTGTCGGAGGGGCAAGGCTTCCAAATTCGATAAAATAACATTGCAGTTCTCTTTACGGATTTGGGTGCTGTCTAGGCTTCTGACACCCTGAGTAATAGCAACCACAAAGAATCACTATTCTATATACTATGCAACAAAACTATTTACACATGGAGATAACAGTGCAGCACATCACAGGTACATAGACTCAGAAAAGTAAGTAGGGAGAAAACCATAACTATATTTTAGATACCAGGCAGTAGTCCTAAGTATTGAATTCTCAACCCACCCCTGTCTTGGGGGTGGCATATCTTGTAAAGGGGGTCCAACATTTTTTATAAGTTTCCGGGGAGTTGTGGGCCAGGTGGGAGATTTTGTCCATAGTGGCTATTTGCACCATATAGGACAGGAGCTCTTGAACACTGGGAATTTCTGCAGTTCTCCATCTACAAATTAGGAGTCACTTGGCCTGCATAGCCCATAGGGCCAGCCAACAATGTTCCAGGTCTCGGAGATGGGGGGCTTCTGATCTCATACCTAGGAGAAGGAGGGGAGGGGACCGGGGAACATATTTCTGTAATACTTTAGCCCCTATCTCACAGACCTGATCCCATATCCATTGTATCAAGGGACAAGACCAGAGAATATGGAGCAAGTCTCCAGGTTGGGAGTTACACCTCCAACATAAATTGGAGCTCAACACCCCTGCCTTATGTAGTACCACCGGTGTACGGTACCAAGAATGAAGGATCTTATTTTGTATTAATCTACTTCTTGTATCTGTAAAATACTTTTGGGCCCCTTTCTTGCATTCTTTCCACTGTAAATCTGTAATCTCCTAATGCAAGGTCTTCTTCCATTTCTGCTTGGATTTCTCAGTTTGACTGGGTGGAATGTCTCAGAGAGCAGCATATATTGAACTCGCCAGATCTTTTTCTTTTTTTAACCAGGAAGGAATAATCTGCACATCTCCTTTTGGTATGTGGGACATATACTTCTGGGTTGAACTGAGCATTTTCAGGTATCTCCAGAAATCTGAGGTAGGGAGTGACCAGCAGACTTGCAAATTAGCAAAATAATCTATTATCAAAAAGGATGGGGCCAGTATATCTCCTATCATAGTAATTCCCCTATCTACCCACCGCTTCCAACATACAGGTCTTTTATCAATACACAGTTTCTCATTTCCCCACAATGGGGTCACCTTAATTGGTGCAATAGTCATTTTCAGCTTCCTCATTAGCTTGGCCCAGCATTGCAGGGAGGCTGCAATAGTAGGATGTGCTTTAAGGCTTGCAGGAGGAGTATTGTACACCAGAAGTGCCAGGGAGCTCTTCTGACTGACAGCTAGCTCTATGTTCACCCATTGAGGCTGAGGGTTGGTACCTACACCCAGTCAGCGTAATGATTGTGCCATATGGAAGGCCCATTTGTAGCCTTCAACCCACCACAGGCACCACCCTCCTACACTCCAGTATGCTCTAAGCTTATTCCTGCTGTACCCCCCCGGCCCTTAACACAAAAAGCCACCTATGGCCTTGTCCAACTTCTGGGTCCAGCTCTGAGGGAGGGATAGGGGGATATGTGCCAGAAGATAAAAATTGTTGGTGCCAAGATCATTTTGATCGCAGCTATCTTGTCTGCTAAGGTTAAATGGAGTTTAGTCCATCTGGACATATCCTGTTTCATGTCCAGTAGGAGGGGTTGGAGACTGTAATCCCATAGTTTGGAAATTGTAGTGGAGAAGTGGATACCAAGATATGTAATACTGTCCCCTGCCCATTTCATATTGGAGTTCCCCAAAACTGATGGTTGACACCTAGGGTTAAGAGGGAGTACTTCAGTCTTGGTGGGATTAAGCTGAAGGACTGACAGTCCTCTGAAATGGCAGAAGGTGTTAAGTAATGAAGGTAGTGCTTCTGATGCATCTGCCAGAAGGACCAGAAGGTCATCTGCATAAAGAAGAGTGGTATACTCTGTGCTACCCGCAGGGATCCCCTGGATCCTTTCATTAGCTCTAATGGTGACAGCCAAAGGCTCCACAGCCAACACAAATAACAGAGGAGAAAGAGGGCACACTTGTCTAGTACCACGGACTAACTCGAAGGGAGGGGACAAAGTATAGTTAGCTAATAATCGGGCTAAGGGAGAATTATATATAGCTGTTACTCATGATCGAAAATGAGGACCAAACCCCAGCTTTTCCAAAACGGCATGCAGATAGTCCCATTCCAGGGAGTCAAAAGCCTTCTCAAAATCTATGGCTACCACAGCTGCTGGGGTCTGAAGTTGAGAGGTAACTTGAGACAAATTAATCAGAGTTCTGATATGATCTGCACTGTACCTGCCAGGGACAAAGCCTACTTGGGAGGGATGTATGAGTTGCAGCAGTAAGGGTCCTAATCTTAGGGCCATGGCTTTAGTAAATACCTTACTGTCCACATTGAGGAGGGATATTTGGCGGTAGCTACTCAGGGAGGTAGGATCTTTTCCCTTCTTTGGCAGCACTCTAATCACAGCCTCTCTCATAGTGGGGGGTAAAGTTCCTTGTATTTCTGCTTCGCCATAAGTTTGCTGGCGATCAGGGGCAATAATATCAATCAGGGCCTGCCAAAATTCCACTAAGTAGCCATCCCCACCTGGGGTCTTCCCTGGTTTAAGGGAAAGTAGGGCCTTCTTCACTTCATCTACCGTAAGCAGGGTGTCAAGTTGTTCAGCCTGTTGTGGAGTTATAGTGGGAAGATGTAGTGAGTGTAGGAAAGAGTGGATCGCTTGGGGGTCAGTAGCCCTGGAAGAGGCATACAATGAAGTGTAATATTCTGCCATAACTGTATTCAGTTCAGTATTTTTGGTATGTATTGTCCCTAAAGTGTCCCTCAATCCAGCTGTATGACTCTCCATCTGCTGCTTCCGCAACCTATAGGCCAATACTTTCCTCCCTTTCTCACCTCCGTCCCAGTGTTTATGCTTCAGTCTCAGTATAGAGAGTTCAGCTCGCCATGATATGAGAGAGTTTATCTCCACCTGGAGACCCAGTATTTTCCTTCTAAGGGGGTCCCGCAAAGCTTTCCCTTTCTGCTCTTTATGCTGCTGCTCCTCTATTTTAAGCTCCTCTTCAGGTACCTTCAGTCTTTGCTCCCTACTCCTCCATCTAGCCCCTGCATAAGCAATAATCTTGCCCCTCATAGTGGCTTTGAATGACTCCCACCTTATCCCCACTGTGGTGTCCTGAGCTGGATTTTCCTGAAAAAATAGCTGTGCCTCAGCCTTGGCCCAGACTAGAAACTCTTCATCTTTAACTAACAAAGGTCCCAACCTCCAAGAGGTAGAGGTGGGGGTAGGGGCCCCATAAAATGTTCAGTCAAACTGGGGCATGATCAGAGATTATTATAGGGAGAATACTAGACACTGTTGCTGCCGTGTAATCTGAGGGGCAGTCAACAGGAAATCAATACGGCTCTATGAGCCATGTATTGGGGAGTAAAAGGAATAATCCCACACTCTGGAGTTCAGTACCCTCCACACATCAGTCAGTCCTTGGTCACTCATCCACTTTAACAGAGCTCTCCTTCCATTCCCATGCATATTGCCTCCCTTGGTTGTGGTTTTATCTAGCAGGGGGGGTCAGGTGCCAAATTGAAGTCCCAACCCACAATAGTGGATATATCACCTTTATTCATATTAAGGAGAGTATGAGAGGCCTTGTGGAAGAAAACCAGGTGGGCTTCGTTAGGTCCATAAATATTTCCCAAAATAATAGGGCCGGTAGGGGTCAGAAAAATTCCAAACACACACCTGCCCTGTGGGTCAGCCTTGGACATACTGAGAGACCAATGTAGTTGTTTGTGTATTAAAATAGCCACCCACGCTTCTTTGTTGGAGCTGAAAGCGTGAACCTCCACTCCCACCCAGTCCCTCCTAAGGAGCTTGTGGTCTTTATTAGTAAGTACGTTTCCTGCAAGAAGGCCACCTGGGCCTGGGTCCGCTTCATATATGACAGTACCTTCTTCCTCTTCACTGGTGTATTCAACCCTCTCACATTCCAAGTAATGCATGTCAGGCCAGCCAGAGTCAATTGTTTGGAGATAATGGGAAGTAGAATAAATATTAACCACCTGTGAAGGGGAGTAGGCCTCGCCCTGAGAATGATGAATGAAAATGACTGGTGTCACTCTCTTGCTCCAAGCAAAAGGAGCCTTCTGTGAGTATGGTAGTAATGGGGTCTGACAACCCACTAGTGTTAACAGAGGAAGCCACATGAGATGGTGTGAAGATTTTTGGACCAACTTGAGAATTGGGGACCTTGTCAGTTAATAACAATCCAGACATTTTGGAGTGGCTATTTAATGTTGCCCTGAGAAGAATGCATATATGCGATCTAACTGTGGTCGAAATCTTACCCCAACATACACTAGCAGTGGGGTTTCTTCACATTCAGCTTTAGATATACAGGTATGTATCCCCTTTATCCAGTACCAACACAAAAACAAATACAAAACCAAAAACCAACCTTTAAACATATTTACAAAATGCACTATTGTGCTCAGTTGGAGTCATTCTGCCTGTAAGGTCCCTTGCAAGACTTGGAAGGGCAGGATCTGCAGAGTGGCTCCTGTGGACATGGTGCCTAAAATTAGGTCCAGCTGGACTTCCCTTTGGTTTCCCATTAACTTAAGGGGAGGGAGTTTGCAGCTTACAAGTAACTTATGCAACTACCAGCACCGCTGTTATGTATATTATGGACTGTGTGGTGATCTCTATTTCGTACCATAGTAGTCAATATAGGGGGTTATTATATATGGGGGGGGGGTGGTAAGCCATAGGCTGCATTTCCTGGGGAACCTCCAGATTGGGGGATGCAAAAGATGTGGGAAGGGGTGGGAGAGGGTTCATAATTCAGCTGCTCCAAGGCAGAGAGAAAGTACGTTTGCCACAGGGATGTCTAGCCCACATCAGCCATGATCTGGGGGAACTCAAGATTACCATAAACAGTGACACAAACTCCAGGGGCCTCCCTTCACGCTGAAAACACTCATACCAGGATCAAATTAAGGCATACCCCAAATCCACAGCATCCCCCCCCCCCGCATCACACCTCCCCACACATTAATTACAGAGGGCTTAAAATGTGGCCTGGAGATCAGCATTCCTGAGGGGTTAAAAGTCTCAATGTCTCGTGATCTCTTGACTGGAATAACTAAGCAGTTAAACTCAACTGTGCCAACACACCCCTTACAATTATAATAGAACACAGTAACAGAATACTTATCGAAAATGAATTTCAGGGGTCTTTTCCAATAATCATGGGGCTCTGGGATCTCGCTGTCGTGTCTGTAGCAACCTGGGTTTCTTCACGATCTTCAGTTGCTGTGCCAGGGGGACACTGCACCACCATTAGGCTCACGGCTTCTTCCCGATGTAGCCCACTGTCAGGCAGAGTGCTTGTGGCAGTCTGGAAGGGCACTTCAGTCGGGAGGTCTTCGTCTTGTAGGAGATCTCTAGATGAAGGTGAGGGAGAATGCAGGGCTTCATAAGGATTGCTGGTCATGTACCTCACCAAGGCTGTGCTTGCATCCCATTGTTGTTCCCTGACCCCAATTTCTGGGTGGGAACTCGTTCTGAGAAGGGGATGGTCTCTACGCTTGTGGCTGTCTCTCGACATTCTCTTCCTGCTACGCCTTGGGAGCCCACCATGGACCTCAGGTTGAGTGTCAGTGTCCTTGGGCATTTCTTCGGAGTCCTGGAGACCTATATGACTGGTAAGCCTTGGAGGGGTACATGTAGGAATTCTCCAATTGATCTCTGACTTGACATACCAGAAAGTCCTCCAGAGCAGCCGGTGTCTCGAAAAAGAGTGGGGCCCTGTTGTGCGCTATTTGCATAGTGGATGGATAACAGAGAGAATATTGGATGCCCAGTTTCTGCATTTTATATTGGACTTGTGTATATTCTCTCCTTTTGTTTGCAAGTTCTTTTGAAAAGTCTTGATAAATAGAGATTGGGTGCCCTGCCACTTCAAGCGACCCACTTCCCTGGACCGCTGTAACAATGCTTGTTGCGTATTGAATGTCAACAATTTAATTAGGATTGCCCTAGGCTTCCCCCCTTTCTCTGGCATCGGAGTGAGAGATCAATGTGCGTGCTCTGTTTCTAGCTGAAAATCTGACTGGAGGCCCAGGATTTCAGGAAGGGCCTGCTGGAGGAACTGGACCGTGTCCGGTTTTTCTACTCCCTCTGGAAAGCCAAGCAGCCGCAAATTGTTCCTTCTGCTGCGATTCTCAAGATCATCTACTTTAGCCAGAAGTTGATTAATTTTAGATTGCTGGTCCCTTTGAATGCCCTTGATCTCGTTGATTGCCGAGTCGTGTTGTAGTACCTGGTGTTCTAATTCTGTTAAATGTCCGGATATACTTTGAATAGCCATTGTAGTATGATGATAAGCTTCTGTTACCTCATCCATTCTCTGCAGAAGCTTCTCAAATATTGCTTTAATATGGCTAAGGTCGAGCGTTGAGCCAGGCGCCTCCACCATGGTGTAGGCCGAAATCGTTGAGGGAGCACGATGGGCAGAATATCGGCCAATTTGCACTGAAGAGGTTGACCAGAAAGCCACAGTCCTAGCGATTCTGAATTTTGTATAATCAGTAGTCAGCAGTCGGTTATAATGTAAAAATTGCCGGATTTAGCCATACGCATGCTGCAGCTCACAATTCAGGCTGCCATCCTGCTTGCCGGTTAAGCCACGCTCCCACCATGTTTAAGTTTTTAGAATATTTTCCAACTATGATCTGAGTTTCTTTAGCTCTGTTAATATTCCTGGATTTTGCCCTGCTTTATGCTGTAGTTCTTGTTCTCTTATTTTTAAATGTACGCCAGCTTGTTTTTATACGATGCCTGGGATATGGCTTCCCTTCTTAGCACTGCTTTTTGACCATCCCAGAAGAACTTAATTTTAGAGGTCAATATTGTGTTTCATTTTATATAGTTAGTGATTGTATCTTTTGTCTTTTGACCAAACATCTCATCTTTGAACAGCCCTGCATTCAGATGCCATATTGACTGTTTTCCCAGGGTCCCCAAATCAATAGTGACACTGACTTTTGCATGATCTGATAGGTATATTGGGTAAATATCCACCTCCTTAATTGTGTGCCCCATGTTTTTGGGGTGTAAATTTGGTCCATACATAAGTATCCGCTTTGAGCATGTGAATAAAAGGTATAAGTTCTGCCTGTTGGGTAGTGGTCTCTCCATGTGTCTACCAGTTCGGCTGCCTCTGTTAGATCTTTAAGCAATTTGTCTTTAACACTGATAGCCTTTTTAGACTCTGGGGATTGATCCATGACTGGATATTCCACTCCATTCCAGTCAACACCCACCACCAGCTGTCTGTGGACAGGGCCGTAACCTTCCCAAACACATGCCTAAAAAACTGCGGCACCTGTGGCGTGGGACCATACACATTTACCACATGAATCATACGTCCTGCTATTTTCCCTGAGAAAATTACCAGCCTCCCTTCCTGGTCTGTAAATACATCTGTTTTTTTCCAAAGGCCAATCATTTCTTGACTAGGATAGCTACCCATGCTTTCTTGGCTTTTGGCTGTGAAGACACTATTACCTCTCCCACTCAGTTCCTACATAGTTTCTTGTGTTTTTCTGGGGAAAGATGCAACTCCTGGAGCAAATCAATATCACATTGAGCCTTAGCTAGATCCCTTAGCACACTGAATCTTTTAACAACAGAACTGATCCCTCTGATATTGAGAGATATCATTTTAAGAGATCCCATAGTTTCTGTTTAAAATCATCCTTTTGACCCTCAGTCGTGCCTTCCTTTTACACCTTCTCATATGGTATAATGTTGCCTTGGTGCTTTCTCAATGCTTCTGTATCTGCCCTGGTGATGCAGCCTTCTGTCCTAGGCCAGGCAGTACCACATTGTTCTCACTGTACCTTGTTTTGCAGCCTGTAAATGCTCCTCTCCCCCCAAACCCCCATTCATCAATCTTCACCATAGATAACATATTTAAACCTATAACATTAACAGCTAAAAATAGTTCAGCTGCCATAAACACTCAGAAAAAAAACAAAAGAGAAAAAAAAGTGGGAGTACTTTACGAAATTTGATACAAAGGGATTTTCCCTCCATCTTGGAGCTAAGGTTCTGACTTAAGGACCAGACACACCAGCCTGCTAAGTGGCTGTCTTGCAGTCACTGCAAAGTGGTGAGCTCTCCAAGGTGAACCATGCACTTCCTAGATAACAGGAGTAGGCTATCCCCTTTCTCTGTCTACTGAGAGAAACCTCCCCCTGGTCCTGACCTCCGGTGCAGTGATATAAGCATCCTTCTTTGGTAATAAGCTTATGTTAAACATCTATTTTATGTAACTGCATATTGTATCTTAATGATGATTAGAGAGAAACCACACAACATCAGGCCCATGATCGTGAAAGGATTCATTTGTCTATCCTCCCCCCCCCCGCCTGCACACTCCCCAGACCTCCCCCATAAACAGCCAGCATGTATTGTAACTAGTACTTATCATTTTACGTGTTTTTGCAGGCCCATATCCTTCTGACCACTGAAGGAATCCAGTTGTGGGGGCATGCCATTCTCCGATCATATCCTCCCCAGGCTGCCATGCTTTTCTACCCCTTATTTTGTGTTTGACCACAGTACAAATAACATTATTCTGGCTTTTCCTACAGGCTTACCCTCCCGTACTTACTCAGGTATATCTCCTTCCCCCCCAAAGCCCCTCAGCTGTGCCTGAGGTATTCTCTGTGCCCAACTGCAGCCACATTCGTGCCTCCTTGTAGCCCTTCCCTCCCTTTCTTCTGACTGTATAGAAACATAGAAACATAGACTATGACGGCACATAAGGACTGCTTAGCCCACCTAGTCTGCCCATTTCCCTATCCATTGGATAAGCTGCAGATCATAGTCAACCAGCATCCTGCATCCCTCTTACTCCCTCCTACACCTCACTATAATTGCCTTATGTCGGCCCCATGTGTTCTTCAATTCCCCCACTGTTTTGACCCCACAACCTCCTCAGGAAGGCTGTTCCATGCATCCACCACCCTCTCCGTAAAAAGTATTTCCCCACGTTGCCACTGAGCCGTCCCCCCTCTATCTTCAAATTGTGCCCCCTTGTGCACATCTCTTTTTCTGAAAGATGCTACCCTCTTGGACTTTTGTTGATATCCTTGAGGTACTTGAAGGTGTCTATCATGTCCCCCCTCTCCCTCTTTTCCTCAAGGGTATACATATTAAGCTCTTTTAGTCTTTCTTCGTATAGCTTCTGGTGCAGACCCTGCACCATTTTGGTTGCCCTCCTCTGGACTACATCCACCCTGCCTATGTCATTGCAGAGATAGGATCTCCAGAACTGCATGTGATACTCCATATGGGGTCTCACCAACAGTCTGTACAGAGGGATAACAACTTCCTGCTTTCTACTGGTAATGCCCCTCCTTATGCATCCAAGAATCCCCCCAGTCATCCTTACTGCCTTCTCACATTGCTTGCCTACCTTGGGTCATCTGATATGATACCCCAGTCCCTTTCCATTTTGGCTGCTGTTAATACCCCCCCATTGTGTACACTTCCTCTGGGATTTTGTTTCCCAGGTACATTACTGTGCATTGAAACTAAGCTGCCATACTCTTGACCATTGCTCCAACTTACCAAGTCCCTTTTCATCCTTTCCACCCCTCCTTGTGTATCAATCCTGTTGCAGATCTTTGTGCCGTCTGCAAAGAAGCATACTTTTCCTTCCAGCCCCTCTGCAATGTCACCTATTAAGACATTAAAGAGTACCAGTCCCAGTACTGAACCCTGTGGTACCCCACTAGTAATTCCCTTTTCACCAGAGTGTGCTCCATTTACTATTACCCTCTGCATCCTATTGTCCAGTCAGTTTGTTACCCAGGCTACCTCCCTGGGACCCACTCCCAGGCTGGCTATTAATCTTTTGTGTGGTACTGTGTCAAATGCCTTGCTAAAGTCTAAGTAAACAATTTCCACAGCCCCTCCCTGTTCTAGTACTTTGATCACACAGTCAAAGAAATCTATTAGATTTGTCTGACATGACCTTCCCTCTGTGAATCCATGCTGTCTTGTGTTCTGTGCCCCTCTGGCCTCTAGGTACTTGATAATTCTTTCTTTCAGAAGTGATTCCATCATTTGCCCTACCACTGAGGTCAAACTAACAGGTCTGTAGTTTCCTGCCTCTGCCTTGCTCCCACACTTGTGAAGGGGAATCACATCTGCTTTCCTCCAGTCCTCAGGTACCACACCATCCTCCCATGATTCATTAAAAAGGGTAGCCAGTAGTGTTACTAGGTCTCCCCTTGATTCTTTTAGAATTCTGGGATGAATCCCATCCGGTACCATTGCTTTGTCCACCTTTAGTTTTAAGAGTTCTTTCAGGACCCTTTCTTCTGTGAATGGACTGATATCGACCCACCTGCCCAGAGTGCTTCTATTGTTTGGCTTAAGTAACTCACCCTCTTTTTCTTTTGTGAACACTGAGCAAAAGTATTCATTCAGTATCTCTGCCTTTTCACTGTCGCTCTTCCCACCTCCCCTTCCCTTTATTAGGCCTCACTATCCCTTCCCTCTTCTTTCTGCACTCCCTAATGTATCTATAAAAGGTTTTATCCTCCTTCTTATTTGAGCCGACTATCTTTTCCTCAGTTGTGGCCTTTGCTATCCTGCCTTCCCCACTTCCCTCTGCTTTAACAGATATAGTTATCTGTCCTGCTCCTTCTGTGATTCCTTATACTTCCTGAATGATATATTTTTCTCCCTAACCTTCCTTGCAACCTCTTTTGAGAACCATAGTGGTTTTTACTTCATTTTGTTTTCTTTATTTGCATCACACAAAGGCTTGTTGCCTCTATGATGGCAGTTTTAATTTTTCCCAATTGTTCTTCCACCCCTCCTTCCTGCCTATTTGCTACTGCATTCCCTAGGCACTCCCCCATTTTACTAAAGTCAGCCCATCTAAAGTCCAGTACCCTTGCTTTTGTATGGCTTGACTCCACAGTTGTGTTTATCATAAACCACACTGTGTGGTGGTCGCATGTTCCCTGATGACTACCCACTTCTAAATCTGTGATCCTCTCTCCATCCCCATTTGAGAGTACCAGGTCCAAGATTGCTCCCTCCCGGGAGGGTTCCAGCACTAACTGTCTGAGGCATGCCCCCTGTAGGGCATTGAGAATGATCCTACCTTTGGATGTGGCTACAGTAAATGTGCTCCAGTTAACATCCGACATATTCAGGTCCCCCATCAGCAATATCTCCCCTTTTGCTGCTATTCTGAGGATGCCTTCTGTCATTTTCTTGTCCATATCATCCCCCTGAGACAAGGGTCTGTGTACAACTCCTGTGCAGATTGTGGTGCCACTACCTGCCTCCAAGGTGGCCCACAGTGCCTCCTCTCCTCCCCTTTTACCTTTTAGTTCCGTTGCTTTGTTCCCTTCCCTTACATAGAAAGCTACTCCTTCTTCTTGCTTACCCTCCCTGTCCCTCCTGTAGATTGTGTACCCTGGTATGTTGACATCCCAGTCATGGTTCTCTGTGTACCATGTTTCTGTGACTGCCACGATATTCAGGTGTCCCTCTTCCATCAAGGCCACTAGCTCAGGAAGCTTATTACCCAGACTACTGGCATTGGGACTCATTGCCCTCCATTTTATGATGGCCTTACTCTTTTTTACCCCATCCCTGCCCTTACTGCCTTTGCTTTTTTCTCCATTTACCTCTGTCCTGCTCCCTACTGACCTCTGTACCTTAGTGTTTACCTTGCTAACTAACCTGTTTTGTGGGGGCAGGCTTCTCATTTCCTGCTTTATATCAGCACCTCCCCCCTTGGCTAATTTAAAAGCTTGCAAATGAAGCATTTAAACCTATCACCTGGGAGCCTGGTTCCCCTCCTGGACAGATGCAGAGCATCATGCCATTACAGGCCTGCATCCCTGCAGGTGGACCCCCATTCCCCATCTAAGCCACAACCCTGTGGTCTGCACCACTCTTTCAACCATTCATTGAACTGCATGGTGCGGAGGACCCTTGTCTCACCCATGCCATAGACAGGCAGCACCTCAGAGAAGGTTACCATGCATGCTACCTCTCTAAAGGCCCCTTCCCAACTAGACAAACTCCTACTGCACTGCTTTGATCCCATGCCCAGCTAGGTCATTTGTTCCAAGGTGGGCAGTGATGTCTAGCTACCTCTCCCGTGATGCTGTTCCCACAATCCTGAGGATTCCTTTCTTGTCCCTCCAAGCCATGGCACCAGGCAGGCACCTTACCTCCCTCTCCCCTCCCTCACCTAGTTCTAGCCCCCCAACAACTGAGTCCCCCACCAGCAGCTGCTTCCTTCCCCATTTGAGTCCCTTGCCACCCTCCTGTGGGTCTCCCTTGTGGAGGTTCCCCGCATCCTCCTTGGTCTCCACTGTGGGTGCCTCCATAGAGAAACCACACTCCTCTAGAATGGCAAATGAATTGTGAAGAGGTGCAGCAGGAAGAATGCACCTCTGTTCAACCATCCTCATCCTCCCTGAGCCCACTGTGGTCCAACCACACCTCTTTTTTGGCAACCTCTGAGGCAGCAGTGGTGGCATTGGTATTCCTTGGGTGGGGTAGGCTTCCCTACTCCTTGCCATTTCAGCCTGGAGACGGGCAGCCTCCTCCTTCAGCCCAGACAGCTGCCTGCCAATAGGGCAGCAACACAGCCTCCAGAATGTCTCCCGGAAAACTGCTGATCTACAGCCAGTGCATTGCACCAGTCCCCACATGTCTCTCTCCCTTCCTGCTTAATATAGCTAAAAAAAAATTGCTGTGCCTTTCTTTGTTCATGTGTACATGTGCTTACTCTCTATGTACTGTGCTGGGTTGTTAAGGTTATGACAGATCTATACCCCTTGCCTTCTTGGGAAGTGATGTCAGAACCTTGTGTATAAAGGAAATGACACACCTGGGGTGGGTGGTTCCAAGCCCATGGCCTTCAGAAAGCAATCAACTATACCTCTGACCACCACCCCAGTGAGTGCTACCCTTCTTTTATTAAGACAACCAGCAGAACAATTTACCACACCACTCTACTTACACAAACCACTCCACTGAACAAAGGAATTAAAATTAAATGAATCCTCAGCCACCAGTACAATCCTAAATGTTTTTTGCAAAAATGTGACTAAAAATACTAGTTCACTACACCAGTCAGCAATCTACAGGAAAAAGCAATTTCAGTAGTACGTCACTCCCTTTGGATATATAAAATTAACAACCTTCAAATGGATACCCAGTCCTGCAAGCCCCTTCTTGATTCAAACAGGCAAATAAAAGTGACAATATAAAAGTATGGTTAACCTTCCTCACAGGTCCCAAGCAATATTGTGTCTTTTTTAAGGCTCTCAGTTCCCAAGTATGAGTATGCATTCTTCCCAGCAGTACAGCAAATTTTAGCAGCCTTTCACCTTCAACAGTTAAGGCCAATCTGTCTGAATTCTGTTTGTGTGGCTTCAACAACCAGCTCAATTCTGAAAAACTCCACCCAAAACAATTGGCTGACAACACCTGTGCTGTAAGCAGACCTTTCTGTGAGGACAGACTACTTTGTTTGAGGTGAATACACAAACCACTCCACTGAACCCATGAATTAAAATTAAATCAGTCCTCAGCCACCAGTACAATCCTAAATGTTTGTTGCAAAAATGTCACTAAAAATACAAGTTCACTACACCAGCTAGCAGTCCACAGGAATAATCAATTTCAGTAGTATATCACTCCCTCTGGATAATTTATAGTCCTGTACACTTTACAAAACTTTTCCTCTAGGGAGGAAGGAGTCCAAGTCTTAAGATTCCGAGGGTGAGATCCACTTCAGGGTCGGCACATATTCAATCCAGCTTTTGGTCAACACCTGCTGCCCTTAGCGATCATCTGGGTCACAGTTAAAATTTATTCCCATGTCAGCCTCCAAGTCCACTTCTAGGTGCTTACTGTTCTCAATATTTGAAGTGGTGGTCAAACCCTGGCCGGTCAATATTCCAAATGCACTGTTAGTTTAACAAAAGGGATCAGATCAACCCCTTGAAGGGGGCCTTCAGACAGTGTAGTAGGGGGGCATCCCTGGAAGCCGTGGGTTCTCCATGTCTTGTGTTTTGGAGCTAAACTGTGGAGGAACGGGGGGAGCAATGGATTCTTTCTGTAGAAAAGAGAAAAGTCTTGACCATCACTGAAATACTTCAAACTATGGCAGAGTCAAAACTGCTGATAAAGCAATTATTTCTGTGTTCAGGGATGCCCCAATCAAAGTCCTGGCTTACCTTGTGCTATTTTGTCAATACTGGCTATGTCTTGAAACAGCTTTTCATCTGCTCCTCATCACCTGCACTAGGGATTCATAAGATTTATGCCCTTTTGCCCACTTAATGATTAATCTCGTTGGGTAAAGTAACTGTGCTCGAATGTTTTTTTCCTTCAGCTGTTTGATGGCTGCCAGCACTTGTTTCCTCTTCTGTATGATGGAACTCAGATAGTCTTGATCAACATAAACAACCCCCTTTCCTTTAAGGTTTAAGTCCTTCTTCCCCCATGCTTTCCTCAGAATTTGCTCTTTCACGGGGAATCTGTTGAATTTTACAAGTAGCAACTGTGGGGGAGCACCATTTTGTGGCTTGAGCCCCAAGGCCCGATGAATGCGTTACAACTCCAGGGGCTCCAAATCCAGTATTTCTATTTCTGTATGCATCCATGACTGGAGGAAGGCCACTGGATTGTCCTGCTCACACTCTTTAGGGAATCCAAACATACAGAAGTTCTTCCTCCTGCCTTGGGCTTCCAAACCCTCAGCCTGCCTTGTGAGTTCTCTTTCTCACCTCATTAGATATAGCACCATGTGGCCCAGCCTCAAGTTTTTGTCTCGCACCTCATGTTTTTGTCTCGCACCTCATTAAGATCGGATTTCACCTTATCTGATCTCCTCTCTAGGCATTTCATATCTTTTTTAATGTCCACTACATTTGAGTTGTTTCTCTGTAGCATCTTCATAATGTTAGCAGATGTCACCCTGCTCTTCTTGGAGCTGCTGCGCGTCGGTATATCTTCCTCACTGGCCAAGCCTGTAATTGACTCCAAGGCCCTTGATGGTGAGAGGCTGAGCTTCGGTCCGGCTTTGATATGATTTGATCATGATCTTGTGCTCCCCTTCTGCCTCTAGATCTCATTCATTGACTCATTATGCTTTATAGTTCTGTATTCATTATAAAAAAATTCTGCCGTTTTCTATCAGATGTTTTATTTTTAGTTTAGCGTCAGTCTGCATGCACTGTTCAGGCAACCATTCCTGTTGGTGATGTCACCGGAATTCCCTTAGCCCATTTATGTTCCATGACTGTACTGTAACTCACTCACCAGTTATAAAGTATTTTCCAGCAGTGACTCAGTCCATTCCCCTTCTCCCAATGCAGCTTTGCTGTCCATACTCCTGGCATAGAAGTGGAAACAGCTATGAACTGAAACATAGTCATGGAAACAAGAATTTGGCGACAGATAAGGACCACTTGGCCCATAGTCTGCCCATTTTTCACTTCCTATAGTACCATTACAGATCCGACTTGCCCATTCACCCCCTTCCATTCTCTTAGAATTCCCTTATGACTATCTCATGCATTCCTGAACCCTATCACCGTTTTCACCCCCAACACCTCTGTTGGAAGAGTGTTCCAGAAATCACCACTCATTCTGTGAAGAAGAACTTCCTCAAATCTTTCCAGCTTCTTATCATGGTCCCTTATCCTTGAGCACCTTTTATTCTGAAAAAAATACTTCCATTTTGTACCTTATTCACCCCGTGAGGTATTTAAATGTCTCTATCATATCCCCCTCATCTTCCAGGGTATATATATATTTAGGTCCTTTAATCTCTTCTTGTAGGACTTCTGAAGCAGACCCTGCACCATTTTAGTTACCCTCCTCTGGATTGTTTCCACTCTGTCTATGTCCTTTTTGAGTTGTGGTCTCCAGAACTGGACATAGTACTCTAGGCGAGATCTTACCAGTGCTCTATACGGGGGCAACATCACCTCCCTCTTTCTGCTGGTGATAACCCTCCCTATGCACCCCAGCATCCCACTTGCCCTCCCAACTGTCTTGTCTCACTGCCTGGACACTTTTAGGTCATTTGATATGATCACCCACAGGTCTCCTTTCAGGTTGATGGTCGTCAGTGCCACTCCCCCATTTTGTACTCCACCAATTGATTATTGTGCCCCAAGTGCATTATTTTGTGCTTTTTTTGCATTGAAACCCAGCTGCCATACCCTTGACCACTGCTCAAGTTTTCTTACATCACTGCTCATACTTTCCACCCTCCAGAGTGTCCACCCTATTGCAGAGTTTGGTGTCATCCACAAAGAGGAAGACCCTCCCTTCCAGCTCCTCTGCAATGTCATTTATAAAGCCACTAAAATGTACTTGTCCCAGCACTGATCCCCAGGGCACCTCACTGGTTATCCATCCTTCTTTTGAGTGAACTCTGTTAACCATCACCCCTCTGCTACCTATCCCTTAACCAATTTCTTACCCGTATTACCACCTTTGTTCTCCTCCTAAGCTGCCCAGCTGCTATGAATTGACTGAAGTAGTTTCTCGTTTACCATACCATTGCATTCAAACGATAAAACCTCACCAAAAACAGGGCCTCCCTCCTCCATCTCAAGTGAACATTCCCCCTCCCACTCCACTAGTGAGCTGGCTGCATACCCCTGCTGTACCAGCTTCTCCAAAACAATTTTCCTTCATCACCATATGCCTCTTCCCTCCTCTGCTGTTTCTTGTCCCCCGTGCAACTTTGAGAAATAGAAACCCTTCCCTTTTGTTTTCCTGTAGTTGAGAACTGTGATCTCTTCCATTTTCATGGTGGGAGCCAATGAGGAGCAGGCTTTCCCCCTAGACGTTATCAAATTACAGCAGCTAAACTATCATCACTTTTTGTGATCCATTCCGGGAACATAAACCAAAAGAAGGAAACTGCTATAACCTTTGGCAAGGTACTATCCCTCCCCCCACCAATTCCCTCCAAGTTTAAAATTGTAAGAGTCGTGTGGTTATAGCCCTCTTGGGAATGATCATGAGACAGTACCATGGAAAATAGTCTGTGGTTTTGCAACAGCCAATATTGCTGGTCACCATTCTTCCTGATGCACTGCATGAAACCTTGTTGGTAGCAAGTCCTTCTGCCAAAGCAGGTATCAGCCATCATGACAGTGCACTGGAGGGATCATGATTAAAATGGCATTCAGTGGAAGTTTTGATGTAGAGGTGGAGAGAGGACTGAGCCCACATTACAGTCTTAACTGTTCAGTTCTACTCAGTCAGGGGAAAGGGTCAGCTGGAGTAAGGAAGGGATCGAGAATGCCACAGCTTATTCAGCCATTTAATTCTGAAGGCAGCATGGCTAACCACCATTTTATTTTTTTCACACCATGACAAGATTGGATCCTATGGCTGCTCAACATATAGGCATAGGTTTTGAAATTGAGCTGCTTGGTCTCATGACTGAGACAAGCATTTTTACCTGACCCATACCATTGCATTATACATTTTAATATCTCTGCCTGCTTAACTTGCCATCTGTTTAGACACCTGCTTATAATCTGTGGCTTTCGACAATAAACTGCCATCAAGTTGTCTTAGTACCGGCTGTGATTGTAAAACCTAGCAGCACCGTGACTTTCATGCACTCAGACTGTTTTACCAATGAACTGCTGTTTGTTTCCACTGAGCTAGTACCAGTTTGAGCTGTGAGCCTGCCTCAGAGCCATCTGCTCCCTGTCAACAGATCCATTGCTCCAGTAAGCAGAAGGTGCTGCTGGAGGGCAGAAGGGCTACTTGGACAGCTTAGAAAGGGGGTGGGGTTCTGTTGCGCAGTATAACAGTGCAGTTGTTGTAAGCTGTAATTCAAGCAGCATTTTAACATCTCTGCCTTCTCAACTTGCCACCTGTATAGACACCTGCTTGCAAACTGTGACTTTTAACAACAAAGTGCCATACATTTGCTTAAGTACTGGCTGTGTTTGTAACACCTAGCAGCACACAGACTGCTTTTGCCAATGAACTGCAACTTGTGTCCAATAAACCCGTACCAATTTGAGCTGTGAACCTGCACCAGAGCTATCTGCTCCTGGTCCACAGGTCCATTGCTCCAGTAAGTGTGTGGGGGGGGGGCTGCCAGAGTTCTGGAGGAGTGCCTGGGGAGTTTAAAAAAGTGACAGGGCCCTGTTTTGCAGTATATAAGTGCCACTGCTCCAAGCAGCTGCCCACACAGCGTGGCTCACACAGGACACAGGAGTGGTATAAGCCTCCAGTGGGAGGCTTATGCAGGCAGGCTATATATTTTATTGTTATGTTTTTAAATTTAGTATTTGCCTTGTAACTGGCAGCTAATATTGGATTATTTAGCAAATCATTGCTTGATATTAATTTTTTATCATGGTTTTCTTCCTTTTTTTACTTAATTTTATTTTATTTGGGAGTTGTACTTGGACATGATAGGTAATATGAGAAGAGGGGAATATGTTTGAACTCGTACTGATTCTAGTAGGGATTAGTTCAGTACTTTATTGTATGCCTACTGTAGTGCAAAGGGAAACGTTGTGAGAGCAGGTAGATTTTAGATATGGATCTCCAGGAAATGTAAATGGCCTGAATTTACTTATTTCACCTAATTTCATGCCATTCGCCTTAAATAGAGACTTAATTAAATTAGTAGCTAATTCAACATGCAAGCAATAATACCCGGCAGGGTGGATGGTATTGGCCAATACCAGACCACCCAGAGGCATAAGCTGAGGTCCTTACAGCCCTTGGAAGGTCCAGTATTGCCCATATCGCCCACCCTGGAGGGTATTATTGCACTTAGAAAATCGGCTACATGTTTCAGTTTTTATGGGATTACAAAACAACAAAAGTAATTCTATAAAAAAATTGCTGTAAATGTATTGTTGCCCTTTTTTTGGTAAAGAAGTCCCTGTATCTACTGTATTCGCCAGTACAGGGTGCTGCATATTTCTGTCTGGTTGTACCCCTACCCCCACAGACTCACACACTTTTAGATCACAAAATAAATGACATCCAGTATTTATTTTTGCTGTTACGGAGAGAAAATTAACTTCTCACAGCCCCAGTTATTTCTTAAGACAGCACTGTCCCACCCATGCTTTCATGCTGGTTTGCTGCATATTTTTGTCTGGTCATACCCCTACACACACACTTTTAGATGACGATCAGTTTGACTCAGAAATAAGGACATGATAAGTGGCACAATGAGAAAGTTACTTTATTACCTTTTTTCTGTTTTTTTAAAAGCAGAAAAGATATTTCTGTTGAGGTATTCCGTTCTGGACCAGGAAACCATTGTAACGGTTGCCTGAAGCATCGAGAAGTAAGCACAGTTGCCGCTGAGGTTAGAGTTTACAGCATGGTAGCTGTGCAGCACTTAGTGTAACAGTATTTCTTTTATAATTGAAATCTTCAACCCACAGCTGGAGGATGACAGGGTTAGTGGACATTGGGGGAAACAGTTTTAAAAGGGCAGAGATTGTTACACAGTGCAAGACAGCTGTCGGGAGAGTGCTGTCTTTGGAAATGACTTCGGCTGTGAGAAATGATGAATTGTCTCTCTTCTTGACTGTAATAACAATGATAACACCCTGTATAGATGAATATTATTGAGCAGTTCAATATGAGCGACTCAGTAATACCGCTCACCTGTAGATCGAGAGGAGAAAAAAGAGCACTGAATGATTATAGCTAGTGTAACACTGAGGGATATGCACTACACTCATGAGAAAGGATATAAATAGATCAATTTGGCCAAGCCTTGCTGAGCTAACCATGTGGTGTAGTGACTTGAGCCACTGCCCCTGGAGTCTGTGGTGCCGGGTTCAGATCCCAGTGAAGGAAGCTGTTTTGCTTCCTGGGTGAGTTGTTATTTTCTTCTACAGTATGTCCGCTCTCCCTGGAGTTGATAATCTCTATTTTGGGAGGTGTGCGGGGCTTGCTCCCTGCATAAGAAATATATTTTTCTTTTATTTTTTTTGTTACGTAAGTGACCGTCGCTGTTTGTGACATTCGGTGCTGTGCGGTTCACCCTTATGATGTCAGGTGGTTGTTTAGTCATGTTATGTGATTGGCAGTCATATAGACTCACTCTTATCACATAAATCCATAATAAATACTGGATTGTGTTTCTTTCTACATAAACAGCAGCCAGCTTTGAGAGAATGGGGTAGCAAGTGGGTGTATGAGTTATGTGTTTAAGTGACAGACAACAAGGTGGCGGCAAGTAAGTTTAAAATTGCAAAGGCACAAGGCTATCTGAGTGGGAAACTGGAGAGCCATGGGAGAGAGAGTAATTTAAATAAAGAGGAAAAAAATGTAGCAAAAAATAAGCAACATAGACTTGTAGTTTTGTCAGGCAGCTGGCACTGAAGTAAGGAGTTTTGGGGGACAGTATCTCTCGCTAAGTGAGACAAAAAATGGTGGTGATTTGATATTCAAATGAGGTGGTGTCATCCAATCAGGAAGCAGGGTGGGCACTATGATACTTCAGTGGGTGAAGGGGCACTATAGGCTAGTACTTTTTATTTCCTGGACATCTATAGAAAGTTAAAGTAACCCCCTGGCAAGGGTACTAGCCAGTCAGATGCCAGGAAATAAAAAGCCCAATTTCTGAGCTAGAATATGATCCCCCCCTGGTCAGAGCAAATACAAAAAGCTTTGTAGGGAATGTACTCCTAAATTCATTACAACAATTAAAACTGGACAAATATACATGTATAAAATCAACTATAACTTTTGTTTTATCGTTATGTGGGGATGTGCATTTAAAGTGGAACTGTCAGCACTAACAGCCTAACACCCAAGTGTAAAGCTGGTCTCAATCTGCACTTGGGACAGGATATTCAGACTGCACCAGGCAGTAGCACAAGCCTGAGTGCAGCGCAACTGGGATGCGCCAGTGCCAGAGCCAGGTGATATTCAACAGTGATGCACCATGGCGCAGCACTGTTGAATATGGCAAGGTCAGTGCACATACTGTACATGGCACAGTGGCACTGTGCCGGCACAAGCCACGGACAGGGTGCATGGGGATGCGCCAGCACAAGTGCAGTTGTGCTAGGTGCATCACCCGCGATATTCAGCAGGGGGCTCGAAAATGAGGTCATAATATATGCAAGGTGCAAATTGGGCCATTTGCATGTCATTATGGCCCCATTTGCATGCCGTGTGCAGGGCGGCCCAGCGACTTGCACCTTGTACCCCTCACAGCGTGACGTGTGCAGTGGGGATCCTGGGTCATCCCTACCCCATCACCGTGATCGCATAACTGTAAATCACACAAGTCCTGGTATGGGCTGTAAGCCATTGGTCCCCAGTGTGGACCAATGGGCATGCAGGGCATACTGTACCAAACAGTTCCAAATATGTGAATGACTTCATTTACATATTTGGGACCATCTAGTAGAGTATGCCCTGCAACCCCATTGGTCCACACACTGGGGACCAATGGGCTTACAGCCCATACTGTACCTGGCTTTGGTGGCAGGCAGGCAGTTTGCGGGTGGTTGCTGATGCCCACCGTGATGGGGGAGGGGTAGGCAAGGGTTTGGTGTGGGTGGAGGTGGAGGGTGCCACTGGATCGCCGGGGTATTTATTTTCGGAGGATCACCATGATCACAGCAAAAGGCGGGGGGGTGCCACTAGACTACCAGGGATGTATATCACTGTTGGATACCCGCGATCGGGGACATGGGTGGGAGGGGGGTGCCACTTGGCCACCAGGGTTTTGTAGGTGCTTGGTGACGGTGTTCTGGTTGGGCGGATGGCCACCCACAGCTGGTGGCTGCTGTGTTGCGCCATGCAATACAGTAACCTGCCTGTGGGTGGCCAGGAGTTGTTCCCACTCTTCATGGGCTCAACTTTGAGCCCCTCATGTGGCACAATGCAGGGCTGCGTCAGCATATGCGGCACATATCCCGGGGCTGAATATCGGTATGTGCCGCATATGCATGGACACGCCCCCTGCATCTGCACTGCATACAATTATATTTCACCCCAGCGCATCGGGATTTGCACTGCACCAGGCAGCCTTCTCAATATCCCACTAGGGTGCAATGTGGGGTTGCGCCATTGCATCTCTGTTGCGCCAGGTACAACCCCTTTGAATATCCGGGCCTTTGTGTACAAAACTATTTTTTATACTTATTGTTTACTGCAGTATAGTAGAACGTATTACGCTAATTTTGCTGACTTTTAAGATTACATTTTCTTTAACCAGGAATCACAGAATCTCTTGCATAAGGGCTGCAGAACTAGAGATTCACATAGTCCCAGGAGAACAGCAGGCCATCAAATAAGAGATCACAGCTTATAAAAAGTCTAACACTCACTATAGGCTATTGAATGTCCCTCTGCTGCAGCTCTCCTCTGATGTCAGCTGAAGCGGAGTCTGGCATTTCTGGTTATAGGAAATGTCAGCTTACTTTAGCATGATACAATCTACTACACTGCAGTTAACAGTAAGTAAAAAAAGGGGGGGTTTTGCACACAGAGTGCTAATTGGGACTGCCCCCACATTTAGGTCTGATGCTGTAGGTGCTGACATTTCCCCTTTAAATCCTGGTCCAATTGATACAGAATTTCTAAATATGGATATTTGAAAGGCAAAGAGTTTGAAATAGTTCATTTTAATGTAAGACATTTAATGAAGAAGATAGATGTGGTATGGGAATGGGCTCTGGAACATAAGCCAGATGTTCTTATGTTCACAGAGTCTTGGCTGAATGCAAAAACATTGGAAATGTATATCAGAATACCAGGCTTTCAAATGTGGAGGAAAGATAAGAATAAGAAGGGTGGGGGTTTGTTCATTTATGGAAAACAACACCATGGGGTTAATAAAACAGATTTGAATATCAGATTAGAATCAATTGGATTTTACCACTTGAG
Source organism: Neoceratodus forsteri (assembly GCA_016271365.2). NCBI lineage: Eukaryota > Metazoa > Chordata > Ceratodontiformes > Ceratodontidae > Neoceratodus > Neoceratodus forsteri. The sequence continues at coordinate 1,055,817,433 of CM057451.1, read as the reverse complement.
ATAAAAATTCCCTTTGCTCAGCCAGTTTTGCTGGTGGGGACCTATAGACCCCAAAGGAGCAAAACTGACTGTTTTAATTTATTACATGATCTACTGGTACATTATAAAAAGACCCACAAATTACTGTTGGTGTGAGATCTTAATGTTAATTGGGAGCAAATTAGAATAGAGCACGAGTTATATGATTTAAGTACTAGTCTATGTTTGACCTAATTAATCAAAGGTCACACTAGACTGAATACTAAGGATCTGTCAGCCTCACCAATGTTGTGTTTAATTTTTACTTCTAAAAGTGAGAATTATAAAGTCAGTGGAGTTTTAGCTCATAGCTTCAATGACTGTCAGGGTATTGTTTGTGTGAGGAGTAGGGACAAAAGCATAGGGTTAACTAAGATAAATTATAGGAGGGTGTTTAAAGGATCTGATTACATTTCTTTTATGCAAGGTGTAGAAGCTATTAAGTGGGAGCGAATTTAACTTATCCCCACTGTAAAAGAAGCCTGGTCTTACTTTAAAACAGAGTTTTTAAATGTGTGTGATTATCATGCCCCAATAAAGAAACAAGGGTCCCAGTTCTGAAAGATCCCTTGGAGCGATGCAAATTTGCTTTGCTCCAGGGATATGGCAAATTCTGGGTGCATGAGGGACCCTGCATCAGATTCTGCAAAAATCATAGTTCCAGCACCAAAATCCCTGGGATTGCCACAGGTGTACAACAGTGCCAAACCATCGGCACAGCTGCGGCAAATGCCTCAGGGATCTGGCCCCCTCCACTGGTGCAACACAAGAAGGTACAGCATTGTTGGTAGGGGTCATCCACTTGCCAGGAGGGATTCAGGGGGAAGGAGTGACATGGGAGGCGTAGGGTGAGTTGGAGAGATAGTGGGGAAGTAAGAGATTGCTTTAGCACTCAGTGTGGTGCATATGCCTCTGTATAATAAATACAGAGGCATATGCATCCCATCAAGTGCCAAAGCAATCCCTTAGTTCCCCATTGTCTCTCCATCTCACCTTATTTCCCCCTGTACCCCTCTTGCCCCCTGACCCACATGTAGCTCTCCCCTTAACCCACTGCAGCGTGTGGCTCTGGCACAAACAGCTTAGACCACCTCCTGGTTCTTTTACATTTAGCCACTTGCTATGCCCATGGCAAGGCTTTTAGAATCCTCAAATAGGTGATGTTGTAGCACCCGCAGTGGCACAAGCCCCCTTGTAACCTGGCATACCCTGATATAGGTCGCAAGGGTGGTGCAGTGTTCATTTGCTGCAGCAGCTTCCCATTCTGACACAGACTGCATTTCAGAATTGGGATTGCCGCAGTTTACGATGCAAGGTGGAAATTGCATCATTGATATTTGATGTAAGAACCCTGTGTCCATACCTCTCAACCTTTTGTCACTGAAATGAGGGACATGAACATTTTTGGACACTCAAAATGAGGGGCAATGAGGGACACAGACACTAAAAATGAGGGACACATCCTCAAGCATGGAGATACAAGCTCAGAACACTGTAAAAACCATACTGTTTACTTATACAAAGTTTATTTTTGATTTAGTATTTTAGAATATTAAGAATTTCTTCTTTAAAGTCTGAATTTACAGCACATTCTCTGTGCGGGCAGCATCTTTTCCATGAGAGACGGATGAGGGACAGAATAATTTTAAGGGGTAAAATGAGGGATGTCCCTCATAATGAGGGACAGTTGAGAGGTATGCTTGTGTCAGCCTATTTACTTTCAGAATTGTGCCCAATATGTTAAATATAATAATGCACCATGGTGCAAAGGAAGGCTACAAAATGAAAAGACAAAGAAATAAATTGTGGAAGAAGGCTAAACAAACTAATTTACAAAGGGACTGGACATTGTATAGGAAATGTAGAAATAGATATTTGGAAGAAGTTAGAAATGCAAAAATCTTATACTTTGGGCAAACATTCACTAATAAAAAATATTGAGTTGTAGAAACTTTTGGAGGCTCGTGCATAAATTATACAAACCTGGTGTGAGGGAACTTCCAAAAAGTTTTGGGATAGAAGGGGAAAATCCAGTTACTGGGTATAAGCAGCCAAGAGCTTTAATAAATCTTTCATATACATGGGTACTGACATCAGTAAAACTGTTACTTCAGCAAACCAGCTTCATACAGACTTTTTTTGTACAATACAAGATAGTCAAAAAAGAATGCTTAACTTTCAGGATGCAACAGGAAGGGAAATAGTGGGGGAATTGAAAAAAATAAATGAAACTAGAGTGATGGGATTGGATAATATACCCAGTAAATTATTAAAATACGCTGCACCTGTCATAGTGAATGCAGTTACAGTCATCTTTAATTTGTCTTTAAAAATAGAAGACTTTCCTGCTAAATGGAAACACACAAAAGTGATCCTTATTTTTTAATCTGGGGCAAAAAAAATATATTTTAAATTACAGGCCTATTTCATTGCTTCCAATAATTCCAAAGATATTTGAAAGATTGGTCACAACACAGTTGAAGGCCTTTCTGAACTAAAGCAATTTAATTAACCCAAACCAATCAGGTTTTAGGGACAAGCACAGCACTCAAACAGCCTTATTAAAAGTAGTTATTGAAGCCAAATTGAAGATGGGTGTGTTATTTATCAATTTATTTAAGGTGTTTGGTACAAACTAGATCACAGAATATTATTAAAGAAATGATCTACTATGGGTATTTCAACAGATGTTGTAAACTGGTTCCAGAGTTATTTAATAGGTTGAATGCAAAAAGTAACAATTACAGCTTGAATTCATGTGCATCGAAGAATGGTTCAAGTCACACAAACTGGTCATGAACTACAGAAAAACAAAGGTTATGAACTTCTACAACACCAGGAGCAAGTACAAATCCCATGACCTCACCATCCTAAACCAAACAGGGACCTTACTTGAACACGTTCCTGATTTTAAATACCTAGGTGTCACATTGGGCAGCTCACTCTCCTACCATCGGCACATAGATTCTGTTGCCAAAGCCACCAACATCCATATAGGCCTGCTCTACAGGCACAAACACTGCATGACTCTTGATACTATCAACAGCTCTGTCACCTCCATCATCGATTATGGGTTAGCAATTTATGGCTCTGCCTCCGCCTCTGCCTTCCGCAGAATTACAGTTGCACTCAACAAAGCATGCAGGCAGCTAACTGGGGCTGACCGACTTACATACACTTGTTACCTGTAAACTCAGGCAGGATGGCTTCCTCTCATTAGCCGGATACAGTATCTAACCTGCCTCTTAGCCAAAAAAGTCCCGGCATTGAAAAGCTCCTCATTGACCACTACAGCACCCAGCAAACTAGAAGTTCACAACTAACCTTTCTTGTCCCCAGATGCCGGACTACCATGGGCCAGAGGGCCTTTGCCACAGAGCACCACAGTGGTACAATACTCTCAACAAAGAAACTCTTACTGCTGCTGCTCTTGGCCCTTTTAAGAGACAACTCCAACTTCATCTCATTTCAACTAGTTGTTGTGACTGCCTCATCTAATCAGGGGCCCACTGCTCACTGCCCTCCACTTTGATCTTGACAGCTACCTCTCCCCACCTTGCCCCCTTCTACCTGCCTACCCCTTGCCCCCTCTCCCTTTCCTACCCCCGGGCATTTCCTGACTTTTATCCCTCCTCTCCCTCCCCTTTAGAGCTCTTACCCTCACCCACTACCCTCCGACAATGGCCTTCCTGCCTGCATACGCCCTTCCCTCTCACCTGCAGTGCTTTATTTCTAAGATTGCCCTTGGCTGGTGTGTCATGCTACCTAACATTTGGCACATTTTGAATTACTGGAATTTCCTAACCCTCAGTCTCTTACTTCTTTTGATTGTGTAACTATGTATTATTATGTTGACCTTTGAATGTATGTATACCCCCCATTCCTTCGATGTGGAACCTTTGTAAACAAGCAGTTCCTTCTCAAAGGTATTTGTAATCCTAGATTTCAATAAAATAAATAAAATAAAAATCCTTGGGTTACTATCATTCAAAACCAAAAGAAATACTATCTGGGGTTCCACAGGGATCCATATTCTACTCTGCTTCTTTTTAATATTGATATGAATGATCTTACTGTCAGAAGTCCTAATTTAAATATACATTATACATAGATGAAACTGTGATTTATACTAGTGGAACATGTATTCAGCGTATACTGTACAGACCACACTTGAGGATGCTTTTGATGATTTGCAGCTCTTTTTTGTAAATAACAAGTTGGTTCTGAACACAAATAATTCAAAAGTAGTGTTGTTTGGTCAGAAGAAAATTGACAGGTTTTATCGGCATTATCTGAAAATAGTTTCAATGAATGTAACCAATTTGCAACAGGTAGAAATGTACAAATATTTAGGAATCTAAATCAATGATAAATATAAAAGGAATGCCCACATAAATGTCTTAACTCATTCTCTTCCGGTGGCCATTTTGGGTCGGGCTCAGCAATGGATGGTTCCAATGCCATATGGCAGCTTTAGCCCCAAAATTATTTATTTATTAATTTATTTTATTTATTTATTTGTACATCAGTTTACAACCTTTAAGCCAGAGAGGCGCATTTCCAAAGGTACCTCATCACATAGAGGACAGACAGAACAAATTTAGCATACAACATAAGATTTAGGTTACAGCATAAAAAGTCACATCCTTAGAGATACATAGAGTGGTTTCATACATTTATACAATTTCAGTTGCAATTACATTGATACAATTTAGATAGAAATACATTGATACAGCTGAGCACATGCTGGTATTAGCGGTGGGAGAAGTTGGGGTGAGGTGGAGTGCCGCCCAGTGGGCGTTGTCAAGTGTGTAGAGATCAAGGCCATGTTAGAGACAGGAGCAGCTGCGAGTCTTAAACAGTTGGCTCTGAAGGGCGGTTTTGAAGTTGGAGATTGTGGGGGCATTGGAGATGGGGGCAGGGAGGGAGTTAAACCAGGATGGGGCTCTGTAGCAGAAGGATCACTGACCATGGGTGGTCCTGGATCTGGGAACAAGTAGAGTGGTCTTGTCAGAGGTTCATGTTGCAATAGTGGGTTGGGAGTGGCAGATGGAGGCTGTCACTCTTGGAGGGGATAGCCCGAGTATAGTTTTTTTTGTGATGAGGCAGGTTTGATAACAGAGCTGTTCTTCTAGGTTCAGCAGTTTTGCCTTATCATACAGTTGACAAGTGTGTGTGAGCCTGGGGGCACCAGTAATCAGTCTGCAGGCCTTATTTAGGGTGAGCCTAATTTTGTTGAGGGCGGTCGTGTCAGCAGTACCATAGACTGGCAGGCCATAGTCAACTAGGGACAGTACTGAGGATGTAACTGCAAGTCGGAGAGCATCAGGAGGGAGGCAGTTTTTATAGCGGTAGAGGATGCCAAGCCTTGTGTTGGTGGCGGATGCAACGGCATCAATGTGGGCATGGTAGATGAGGGCTGAGTCGAAGGATACCTGAAGGTATTTGTATGAGCAGACTTGTTCAAGTGGCTGTTTGGTATTGGGGAGGATATGGAGTGGGAAGTTGCAGACTTTGTTTTGTGGGTGTGCATAAAGCATTGTTTTGTTTCTTTTGAGGTTAATGACAAGTCTGTGCTCTTTAAACCAGGCTTCGGCATCATTGTATGATTGCTGTAGGGTGTCCTGGAGGGAGGTGGGATTGTGGTGTGTGGCAAAAATAACAGCATCATCCGCACATAAGAGAATTTGGCCAGAGCATGACCTGGGCAGGGTGTTTAGATAGAGTGAGAAGAGTAGGGAGCCCAGGATGGAGCCCTGGGGTACCCCTGAGTGGACGGGATGAGTTTCGGAGAGTGTCCCACTGATTTTTCACATTGGGAGTGAGCAGATAGATAGCTTGTGCACCAGGTGAGAGGGTCAGCAGAGAAACCAGTGTGGCAGAGTGCATCCAGCAGAAGAGGGTGGGACACAGTGTCGAAGGCCTTTGAGAGGTCAACAAACACTGCACCAGCTAGGGAGCTGGCATCCAGGGAGGAGTGTGGGAAGTTAGAGAACTCAACTAGTGCAGGACAAAAACTGGGAATGTTGTACAAAACAAGAAAGGAGCTGCCATTACATTCAAGAGTAAAAGAGGTTAAACCTATGATTATCCCTGTTATACATTATGGGGATGTTGTGTATGGGTGTGGGGGGGGGGCGACTTAGTGACGAACCTTGTAAGGTTAGATGTAATATATAATCACCTTGCCAGGTTTGTTTTTGACACCTCTCAGCATACACATCATTGTAAATTATACAGGTAGTTGAACTGGTTACATTTAGACCAAATAAGACAATTACATATGGTAAGATTGATGCTTAAAGTTTATAAAACAGCTTCCAGATTATATCTGTGAAAAAATGAAAGTGAAAGTGTCCAAAGTGGGGCTAAGGTCAGAAACCAGCACTGAATTGGAAATACCTTTTAGGAAATCTAGACTAGGATGTTCTTTCTAATACCATGGTCCCCAGTCTTGGACGTCACTAGGTGCTGACCCATTATCTTTACAGTGGTTCAGCAACTACCTCTCTGATCATTTCCAGCAGGTGAAAACAGAAGGAGATCTCTCAACTCTTAAACCTCTCCTAAGAGGTGTTCCCCAGGGTTCTATCTTAGGACCAATTTTATTTGCAATATACATCAACAATATTCATGAAAGCATAACTAAGGCCAACATTCATCTGTTTGCAGATGACACAGTTCTTTACGTAAGCCACCTGTCATTACAATCTGCATGTAATGACCTTCAATCTGAGTTCAACTTGCTGCAACACCAACTCCTAAACAAAAAACTATTACTTAACGCCAAGAAAACAAAAGCAATGTTCTTTTCTCCCTCTGCCCAAATGGTAAATTCAGCCCTATCAAATCCTGTGCTGCAGATTACTACAGTTCTTGGTGAGAAGTTAGAATTTGTCCCTAAATTCAAATACCTGGGAGTATGGCTAGACCATAGGCTCTCCTTTATAGAGCACGTTGAAGAATTATTCAAAAAATTACGACAGAGACTTGGCCTGTTCTTTAGTATAGCCAGCTTCTTAACTAGAGATACCAAACTACAGCTGGTACAATCAACCTTTCTGTCCTTGATAGATTATGCTGACATCCTCTACAGTCACTGTCCCATTTCCTAACTCACCAAACTTGACACATTATATCATAGAGCTTTGAATTTCATCACAGGCCTGCCTTATTCCACTCACCACTGCTCCCTGTATCAATCAGTGGGGTGGAGTTCTCTTCAATTCAGGCATGATAAAAATGCAACCTAATGGACCCTGACAGCCATCTCCAAAAAACTGCCCTAATACATTACAGACTGTCTTCCTATAAAACCAATAGGCAATTATGCCCTGAGAAGTTGCAAATCTCTCCTACTGATGGTTCCCGAAGTTAACTCTCGCTTTGGCAGGGCTGCTATAAGATTTACACTGTCCTCTTTGTGGAATAAATTGCAAAAAAAACTGAAACTGAGGTCACACATCGGCATCTCATCTTTCAAGTTCTTATATTCACATCTCAGAAATGATCAGTGCAATTGTTTCCCATGACCATGAATTGTCATCATGCTAACCTGTACCATTTAACCATGAATGAATTGCTTCTAGTGCTTGTCTCTTCCTTGGCCCTGGTCTGTCATCATGTTTTCATGTAACACCTTGATGCCTCTGTCCTCCCTTTGATACTGGTCTATCTTCCCACTTTCTCCAGCCTTCTTTTCACAACTCTATACTGCACTCATCCACAATCTACACGCAATCATGCTATAAAAGTCCTAACTCCCCTTTCCCTCTCCATGTAGGCCCCCACCTCTGCATCAGTTCTACTGACATATCCTTGGGACTTCACTTCTCACAATGTTTATCCTTCACTTACATATTACATACCCCTCCTGGTACCCCATCTGCCATTAGTTGGTGGTTCTCCAAGCCATTTTCATGGCTAGTACTAGTGACTGCCCCTGGTAAATGAACTAACTGGTACTTCTATACAGAGAACATGGTTTATATACAGTTGCATGGTTCAATGGTGGACCTGTCCCCTTGTATTTGAATCCTCCTTTGTTATGGCTTGCCTTGTCCTCCTTTTATCATTTGACTCCCCTATTACTGCACCATTGTTTTTGTGTTTATACACTTATTTACAAGTATTTATGTGGTTTTATAATGAATGTTACCCAACCCTGTTCTAACCAGGTCCATCTTGCAAAAGAGCTCTGCTCAATGATGTTCGCCTGGATAAATAAATATTTTGATTGATTGATTGATTGATTGAGGATGTGAAGCAGCATGAGTTCATATTGGAGAAGTCCTGTCAAACTAACTTAATACAATATTATGACTGGGTAACAAGAGAGGTGGATAGGGGCCATATAGTGGGTGTCCTCTACTTGGATTTCAGCAGTGCCTTATGGGTGGCTTGGGGGGAAGCTAACTGGTGTGGGAGTCAGGACGAAAAAGATGGCAAACTGGATTACAAACTGGCTGCATGGTAGGCTACAACGGGTGGTGGTGGTGGGAATTCTCCACACCTAAACCAGTGATGAGTGGGGTGCCACAGGGCTCGGTGCTGGGGCCCGGTGCTTTTTGGGCTCTTCATCTCTGATATCATGCACAGAGTGGTGAGCAGGGTGAGTCTGTTCTCAGAAGATACCAAAATGGGTGCAGTAGTGGACAAGGAGGAGGGATGGAAGCAACTGTAGGGGGTCCTAACCAAACTGGAGGAGTGGTCAGAGAGATGGCAGCTGGGTTCAAAATTTGAAGAAGTGTAAGGTTATGCACTTTGGGGCAAAGAACCCAAGGAGAGAATATTGGTTGGGGGATGAAGCTGGGGATCACTGAGGAGGAGAAGGACCTAGGGGTAATGATAACAGGGAGAATGAACAATTCTGCCCAATGCAGGAAAGCAGCAGCAAAGGCAAACAAGATGCTGGGGTATATAGTGACAGGGTTCTTATCTAGGCAGAGGGAGGTAATCTTGCCCCTCTACAGGTCAGTTGTCAGGCTGCACTTGGAGTACTGTGTGCAGTTCTGGAGACTATACCTGAGGTGGGATATCAAGCTACAGGAGAGAGTGCAGCGGAGGGCAATAAGGATGCTACAAGAAATGGAGGGAGAGACTATGAGAACAGGTTGAGGGAATTGAATATGTACACCCTGGAAGAGAGGAGGGATGGGGGGACAAGATCCCAACTTTCAAGTTTGTGAGGGGAATCAACAAGGATAGAGCCGACAAAGTTTTTAAACTGAGGAAGGGAAGAGACACTAGAGGGCATGGGCTAAGATTAGAGGAGAGAAGATTTAAGAGGGAGGTGAGGAGGCATTACTTCACAGACAGAGTGGTGTCGGAGTGGAATGCCTTACCCGAGAGGGTGATATCATGCAAAACTGTGGGTAGCTTTAAAAGGGTATGGGACACAGAACAGGGGAGAGTACAAGTGGGGGAGGCTGAGAATGGCTGAGGGCGGACAAGAGGGGAGAGAGTGGGACAGCTGCAACTTAGGGGACCTAGCTGCACACTCGAGGAGATGTTGATAGACCAGGAGGTCTGTTTCTAGTGGCACATTCATATGTTCATATGTTCGTAGGACCTTCCTGTTGTAAACCCATTCTGTCTTAGATCCTTTGTTTCTATGGATTCCAGGTGTTGCAGTATCCTTTCCGTAAGGAGTGCCTCCATAAGCTTGCCCACTACTGAGGTAAGACTGACTGGTCTGTAGTTCCCTGCCTCCTTTCTGCTGCCACTGTTGTGGAGCGGGATCACGTGAGCCCTTCTCCAGTCTTCTGGGAAATCTCCTCTACATACAAACAGTGAATGGCAGCCAAGAAAAGTAATGTCCAGTGGCTGGAGAAGTGTATTGTGAAACAAGAAATCATAGGTCCCAAGAACCAAATCCTGCTCTAACTCAGGTGAATATTGTATACCCACAGCATTTGTCTAGGATTTGTTAGACGCTGCTTGTATGTGATTTTTTTTCATTTGCTGTCATAATAAAGTTGAGTTAAAAAAAAATCATATGGGTAGATGCCATCATTGACTCATTGTGTGACTTTCAGAATTGGAAGGTGGAAGGGTGAGGGGGGAAAAGAGGAGGAGGTTTTTCACTGAGAGGGTGGTGGACCCTTGGAATGCTTTGCCTGGTGAGCTGGTTCAGAGATCCACAGTGGAGAGCTTTAAGAGAGGGTGGGACAGACACAGAAAGTGGATGTATCAGATGATGGCCTGTCCCGGGGGGGTGGGGATGGATGATAGGGGTTTCTGGAGCACAAGGGATGGGAGGGTCTCGGCACCCAACTAAGGATCTAGGTTCGAGCAGACTTGATAGACCATAAGGCCTAATCTGCTGGCAAATAGTATGTTAGTATGTTAGTAATATGACCTCACTGTTATCAGTCCCTGATCAGGGCAGATATTTTTCTTGGATATGACTATGCATTCATATGCCAGTAGAGACATACTGCGTGATAGAATAGTTCACTGTCTGTCTAGAAAACTATACAATGGAAGCAAGCTTCTGCTGGATAGTGTCCACACGCTCCACACTTGCCTATCCCAAAGTGCTAATTTACAATATTTCACTTTTCATTCCCCTCTTCTAGCCACACTGTTGATGTAAATAAGGCTACACAATTAAGCAATACCATTTTGTTATGTATCAATTATCATGTGTCCTAAATAGCACTGCAGCAGTCGCTACAGGAGGTGAGTGAAAGTTTAGTAATTTACCAAATAGTCCCTTGAACCTGAAAAATATGATACATCCAAAAGATTCAACCTGAGAAACAACTTAGACCTTTTTGTTATTTTCTTCTGTGGTCTTCTATTTTTGCCATGGAATACTAGATAGATCATATCATGTATCTAAGAAACTCCTCTTTTTCTCAAAAATCAGTCATCTTTCAAAAACTGTATGCAGAATGTTAAAAAAATCTCCAGGAGACATGACAGTTTCAGAGATTTCTTCATGTAAAACAGGATTAAACTGGACGTGTAACCATTGTGCAGGGGAAATGAACAATGTCTTGTCATTTGCAGTTTTTTTTATATAGTATGATGATTATAATTACTTCTGAGATGAGGGTTGAAATACTTCAGTGACCTTGAAGTTTGTAGTCACATGGTTACTGTACCCACATTTACTTGAGACACATCTGACTGAATGAAATGCTATAATTAAAAATAATATATACTGTATGAGTGGCAGCACCTTGCTGAAAGGTTCATATCAGCAGAGTTCATATCTATTAATTCTGGTGGATAGAAGCACAAGATGAAATATCTTTAGTGAGCACATTCAGATGTTGGATTTTCATTTTCTGTCAGACAGCCATGATAAATTGCATTAACAGAAAAGGAGAAGCTGATGTACAAAACTGAAAATACAAAGAAATGTGGGCAGGAAATGTAGAGGATTCTTTGGAAAAAAAACACAAATAGTACAACAATAATTACAAAAGAGATGTGAGTGAATATGCATACAGTAATTCATATTCTCATATATACATGTCTTATCTCAAATTTTGCATTATTTTTCTTAAAATCCTACTGTCAATATATCAGGTTTCTTTTTTTTTTGTATGTGTTATTTGTTTATCTCCCCTGCACCCCCAACTACCACTCCTTCAGGCCAATTGCTAAGGACACTCTCCCCCATGGCTTTGACGCCGATCCCCGACCTCACATCCCAGTCACCTCAGGGTAACCCGACGTGACACTTCATCGGATGGGTCCTCCTCTTCCAAGGATGAATGGCCTGGTGGCCTACGCATTGGCCCTGGGTGCTACTGAGGTCAGGTCAGCTTATCGGAGTTCCGGAGGCACTGGTCCGGGCGGCCGTTATCCAGCAGTTTGGAGGTGCCATTTTCTGTGTTTTTCCTCCCTCGGTTCCCTGTGCGTCACACCTGTGCTGCCCCTGGTCTCCACCGGGGGCTGCTACAGAGCAGTGCCTCTCCCTAACCCACCCTAGGAGAGGAGAACAGTCCTCCAGATGCTTGATCCTGGTCCTTCCCCTGCTGACCCTCCGGTGCCAGAGTCCGTTCCTGACCCCGGGTCGCTGGTCTGGTATCAGGTACATTTTAGAACATACTTTTTTTTTCATTATTTATATTTTATTCAAGTTTCATAAGACTATAAAAAAACAAGACAATGTTACAGTAACCATACCAGAAAGGTTGCCTAGCCAGAGTAAAACACTCCATTAAAAGCCAATCTAGGAGCATCATCCATGTAAGAGAAAATATAATAACACAGAACATATATGAACATTAACAGTGATAACAACTAGAACAAAACACAAACGTGGCTTCATAAAGTTTAACCTACTGTAGTATAATCAAACTTTGTGCAGCAATGATAGTCAATTTAACCTATCCATAGAAACATAGATTTTGTCGGCAGATAAGGACCGCTTGGCCCACCCAGTCTGCCCATTTCCCTACCTAATGGATAAGCTGCAGATCCTAGTTAACCAGCAGCCTACTTCTTCCTACCCCCACCCCCTAGAATTGCCTTATGACTGTCCCATGCATGCTTGAATTCCACCACTGTTTTTGACTCCACAACCTCCTCCAGAAGGCCGTTCCATGCATCCACAACCCTCTCTGTGAAAAAATACTTCCTTAAATTACCTCTGAGCCGCCCCTTCTATCTTCAAATTGTGCCCCCTTCTTCTTGCACACCTCTTTTTTTGAAAGATGCTACCCTCTTGGACTTTGTTGATTCCCTTGAGGTACTTGAAAGTTTCTATCATGTCCCCCCTCTCCCTCCTTTCCTCGAGGCTATACATATTAAGCTCCTTAAGTCTCTCTTCATATGTCTTCGGTGCAGACCCTGCACCATTTTAGTGCCCTCCTCTGAACAGCCTCCATCCTGTCTATGTCTTTGGGAGATTGGGTCTCCAGAACTGCACGCAGTACTCCAGATGGGGTCTCACCAACTGTCTGTACAGAGGAAAATAACTTCCTGTTTTCTACTGGTGATGCCTCTCCCTATGCATCCAAGTATCCCCCAGCCCTCCTTGCTGCCCTCTCACATTGCTTGCCCACCTTTAGGTCATCTGATATGACTACCCCCAGGTCCCTTTCCATTTTTGTTGTTGTTAGTATCTCACCCCCCCATTGTGTACTCTTCCCCTGGGTTTTTGTTTCCCAGGTGCATTACCTTGCACTTCTTAGCATTGAATCTAAGCTGCCATACATTTGACCATTCCTCTAACCGTGCCAAGTCCCTTCTCACCCTTTCCTTCCCACCTTGTGCATCAACTCTGTTGCAGATCTTTGTGTCATCTGCAAAGAGACATACTTTTCCTTCCAGTCCCTCTGCAATGTCACTTATAAAGACATTGAAGAGGACCGGTCCTAATGCTGAACCCTGCGGTACCCCACTAGTAACCCCCCTTTCTTCAGAGTGGACTCCATTTACTATTACTCTCTGTGTCCTATGCTCCAGCCAATTCTTTACCCAGGATGTCATCTTGGGACCCACTCCCAGGCTGGCTAACTTGTATATTAATCTTTTGTGTGGGACTGTGTCAAATGCCTTGCTAAAGTCTAGGTAGGCCATGTCCACAGCCCCTCTCTGATCTACTACTTTGGTCACCCAGTCAAAGAAATCTGTCAGATTTTTCTGGCATGACCTTCCCGCAGTGAATCCATGCTGCCTTGGGTCCTGAGCCCCTCTGGCCTCTAGATACTCAACAATTCTTTCCTTCAGAAGTGATTCCATCATTTTCCCTACCACTGAGGTTAAACTAACAGGTCTGTAGTTTTCTGCTTCTGCCTTGCTCCCACTTTTGTGAAGGGGAATCACATCTGCCCTTCTCCAGTCCTCGGGTACCACCCCATCCTCCCATGATTTGTTAAAGAGGGTAGTCCAACTTAACTTATCTTATCTTAACCTAGGTATCTGCCTGGGAAAGAACCTAATACCTTATTCCACGAACCACCAGCACTGAACATCAAAAGAAGCATAGTGAAATTATCACGTAACCCAAAATGTCCCATCACTGGGGAGAAGAAAGGGGAGGAGAGACAAGAGGAGAGGCAACTAGATGTGATCAGTTTGCAGGACTCCCATAGAACTGATCTAGAAGCCCTGAAGTTAAAGGAATTCCCGTGCCCATTATTCATCAGTGCAATTCTGTCCCTGGCTTGTGAGAGGTGGAAGCCATAATCACCCTTCAAGGATAGGTATCCCAAAAAATTCTAAAAAGGGAAGCCAAGTATGCGCAAATTTGCCATACTGGCCTACTGCTATATAGGACATATGTTTATAGCCTGCTACTCTAAGAATACCCTCAATCTATTGCTCTGTAGTAGGCACCTCAATTGTGCACTAACAGCACAAAAATAATCTGTTGGTCTCTGTGATTGCCATCTTGAACCATGCCCACTGGTAACTGTTGGAAGGGGGCAATTTGTGCATGTTTCCCAATACTATGAGGGATGCATCCAAGACCAACCAGAGTCCCAACCCTTGCTCTATGACATGCAGTACATCCATCCACTAATATGCTATCTTAGGGCACTCCCACAATATATGGAGTAGAGTACCTTTCCCATTGTCACATCTCCAGCATATAAAATGTGGAAGTCACTTCATGGGCTACAGGGACACAGGGGTATGATATCACAGCAACAGAGTTTTTAATTGCATAAAGTGTCTGGCTGTATCTCTGCAAAAACTGTGCCCATTGGCTCACAAAATTTCCCACTTAACCTCTTGCAGTGTAAAGCCCAGCAAACGCTCTCACCTTTGCTGAAGTCTACCTACATCAGGGGCCATCACAGTCTGCAATGCCTTATAGATGGTCCCTAGCTTGGGAAGTATCCGTGGCCCTGAATTGGTACCAAACCCCCTAAACACTTTATCCCAAAACTCCGAGTATGGCAATATCAGTGAGCAGCCTATCTGAGAGTGCAAAAGATGCCACAACTGAAGATATTCCCAATGGTGAAATGTGCAGAGAGAATGTTGAATTTTCATAAACGGACCTATGATGGCCACTCAGAGAAGAAAACAAGTCTCCTACTCTCCGAATCACCCTTTTCACCTATGACATCCAGAAAATTGCAGAGCCATCCTGTTAAAGCTAATAATGGTGCCAAATAGGCCACAGGTACAGGGAAACCTGTCAGCCTAACCCTAAAAATTTCCTAGCCAACCACCAGACATGGGCCGCATAGTCCAGAGCGGGTAAATACTGCGATGGTGTGCCCCACCCCCACAAAATAAGCTTGGGGGCACAATTAGAGTTCCATTCTGACTCCAGTTCCAACCACCCAATTGTAGATTTCCATTTTTCAGAGTGTAGCCACAGCCAAATCTAGCAGAGTCCCACTCTGATATAATAACCCAAGAACCAATGGGAAAAAAAACACACCTTTTTTATATGGCACCATTAATCTTGCCATGGAAATCAAGGGCTTTGACTCTTCCCAATAAAAAGAGGGCAGAGTAGCCTGAAGTTGACACCACCAGACTTCAGGAATTCGCAAAGGGAGGTAGTGACTAACCTACAGAATGCGAGGTTAGAACATCATGTGGATTGCCTGCACTTTTCCCCACAGCAACAAATGAAGATGTTTCCATCGAGGATATCCTCCTTCAGTTTCACCAAAAGGGGGTGGAGATTCAAAGAAGGCCATTCAGGGAGGGAAGAGGAAATACGGATCCCAAGTGCCTAATAGGGCCAGAAGACCATTAGATGCCAGGAATAGACAACGGTTCTCTCTCCCATTGGAGTTCATGGGAGGAGCTCAGTTTTTTCCCCAATGATTGCACAAATCAGATAATGAGGCAAAGATATCCAGCAACTGGACCAAACTGGGCAATGATATTTCCAAGCTCTGCAACATCAGTAAGATGTTAACAGCAAACAGCATTGTTTTGCAGACACTCAAGCCTATCTGAACACATCACTATATCAGGAGACTCCCCAATTTTCTGGGCCAGTGGTTCTAGCAATAACAAAAACAAAGCAGAAGAAAGGGGGCAGCCCTGCCAAGTTCCTCAGCACAACTGAAAGGAGGGAGACAATTTTCCATTTGTCAAAACAGATGCCTTTGGAGTCAAATAAAGGACCTTAATACAATGTATGAAGTGGGGACCGAATCCAAACCTCTGCAATACAGCCAACAAACAGGACCATTCTACAGAGTCAAATGCCTTTTCTGTATCCAGGGCCACCACAGCCAGATTGTCCAAAGTGGCTTCTGCAACACAGAAAAGATCCACTAGTCATTGGTTATGATCCAACCCCCCCCCCCACAAAGCCAGCTTAGTCTGGATGAATCAGCATTGATACTACCTTGGCCAATCAGTTAGCCAGGACCTTAGCTAACAGCTTGTAGTCAACATTAAGGAGGGAGACCAGGCAATAGCTTCTGCATTGATAAGGATAATTGCCCTTCTTGGATAGGACCAAAATCATGGCTTCACACACAGTAGGTGGCAGCTCCCCCCCCCCATTTCCAGGCTGAATCTGCCACTTCAGCCAACAAAGGGCATACCAAATCCCCTATCACTATGTAAAATTCCACAGGGAAGCCATTCGGCCCTGGACTCTTCCCTGCCTGTAACTGGCCAACCATTGTCTTAATTTTGTCAGATGTAATAGGAGCCTCCAGAGTTGTTTTCAGATCCTCTGTCAAGTTTGGAAGAGAAAAGGAATCTAGAAAGGCATTGATGTCCGAGTCCCTCTTACCCTTCTCCTTTTTAGATGTGTATAGCTGAAAGTAGAAATCAAGAAAGGCCTTATTAATCTCCTCTGGGTCCAAAGTTAACTCCCCCTTATATTACCTTTGAAATCTCCATCTTTTTAAGCATGTAGGCTAAAAGTCACCCATTCTTTTCTTCCCTCTACCAGTAGTCCTGCTTCAATCTATATAATTGCAACTCTGCTTTTTTGGTGTACAAAACATTGAGCTGGAATCACATGTCCCTAATACTCCATAATAAAAGGGGAGTCAGAGAGGATGGCCTCATGCTGTTTCTCTACAGCCTCCAGCCATGACTCCAGGGTCTGAATTTGAGCTTGCCATGACCTTTTATTTGCTGTTGAATAAGCAATCAATGTGTCCCTTGTATAGGCTTTCAGTCCCTCTCAAATCCATTGTGGTGCAGTACCATCCGCAGAATTCAAGGATAAGTATTACTTAACCTCCCTCCTAAGCCAGACCTAAAATGACTGGTCTGTCAAAAAACTAGCACTACAGAACCAATGAAATGAAACTTCACCCACTTGGTCCTTCTCAACTGACCAAGTAGGAGGGTCATGGTCGGAAATCACAATAGGCTCTATGGAAGCATGAAGAGTGCATCACATAAGACCTTGTGAAGCTAAAATTAGATCTATATGGCTATATGTCTGGTGAATGGGAAAAAAAAAGAATCATCTCATACATCTGAATAAAGCAGGTCCCACACATCACTTAGGCCATGGTCCACTCACAATTTAAATAATGCCCTGGAGCCCAGTGTGGCCAGTTGGGTGGGGGAGCCACTGCGATCACACACCGGGTCCAACAGTTAGTTCATTTCCCCACGTACCACCAAAGTACCCTCACATTTATCCTGCAGCATTTGGGAAAGCCCATGAAAGAAGGATGCACCATCTTCATTGGGACCATACACAGAGGCCAATGAGTACATTTCACCATCTAACATACCAGTCACAAGAACCCAGCGACCTCGGGGGTCTCTCCATACTTGTTTTGTAACCCAGTTGATCCCCTAACTAATCAGAATCATTATCCCACACCTTTTGGAAGTAGATGAGGAGGAATACATCTGGCTCCCTAGGTCAATTTAAGGCACTCCATTTCCTTTACCAATAGATAGGTATCTTGTAAAAGCACCAATTGACCCCCCCAGTTTCCTGATATGGGAGAAAACTTGCTTCCATTTTACTGGACCATTCATACCCTGCACATTCCAGGATACCACTTTATAAGTCAGCATTCATACTAATACAGTTTCCAGTGACCCCCCTCCTCACAGCCACAGCATAACCCCTACCAGGCAGACACAACATAAGTCTTACTATAAACCACAACAATAAACCCCAGAGATTCCTTTAAACTAAATACAAAACAGTTGAAATCAAGGTCTATGCACTTATTTTTTCTTTTTATTGAAATAGTCACCAAGAAAGCACACTGAACCACAAGTCGCTCATCTCCCAGTGTGATCTGGGGAAGGGGTACAATAAGAATGAGACATTAAGCATTCAAGTTACAAGATCAATATTAACATACAGTTGTAAGGCAGGTGTTATAAACAGTGTTACAACAGTGTTGCTCATTATATGTAGAAGGAGTGGACAATAATAAGTGCCTGGTTAATAAGTAAACAAGTGGTTATGTGAAAGAAAAGTGGGAAAGGGGAGGGAAGGGAGAGGTGAGGGGAGGGGGAAAAGTTGTGTCCCTGGAGATCATCTCATGATGTGAGGAACCCTGCAAGGGGACTGGGGAGACCAGAGAGAAGGGGCTAAAGCAGTGTTCCAGAGAGACACCTTTAATATAGTGGTGGTAGGGAGTAGATGAGAGATACAAGCCCCTTGGGGGGGGTAGAAGAGTGACCCATGGAGAGAATTCAGGGTCCTTTACATTCTGAGAGAGATCAAGGGAGGCCAGTGAGGGGGAGCAATTTGGGGGGAAGCGGAGGAGAGCTAGAAATTTTGGGGGTGGGTGTACACAGGGTAAAATGAAGGTGACGGTAGAGTAGTAGGGTTTGTCCAGGGCTTAGAGGAGGGAATTAGGGAGGGACATGGCAGGATCAGCTAGGTGCAAGGTAATTATTGAGGGCAGAGCTGATGGAGTAGGTGGATAATGATTGCCAGATTCAAGGGGAGAGGGAATTCTACATTTTTGGGAGGTGGTGAGAGTAACCAGATTAGCTGATTTGGGTGGATCTGCGGGGGACAACCAGGGTAGAGGAGTCAGTTGATCTAAAGGAATGAGACGATGGAGGGTATTATAAAGGAGGAGGTGAGGTTGGAAAGGAGCTCACCCAACCAGTGTTTGGAGGTGAATTTAGCACAGTGGGAGAGTCACCTATTTGTAATAGACAGGAAGGATAGGGCATGATAAAGATCGCAGTGATGGGTGCGAGGGGGGCATCCAGGCAAAGCGGCAGAAAGAATTGAAAAGTGTTCTAGTCTGGCCAGGGAAGACTTAGTGGCAGCACCATAGACTACATCACGGTAGTCGAAAATGGTCAGTATCATCTTCTGAACAAGTTCACGCCTAGCCGTAGGAGGGATGCAACTACGGTTCCTGAACAGGCACCAAGCCTGGGGAGCATTTTTTTTCTGGATGGCTTCAATATGTCCAGAGAAGTTTAGGTGTTGGTTCAACCAAACACCTAAGTACCTGAAGGTGGATGTGTCCTCAAGTAAAGTCCCATCAAGGGTGTAGAAAGTGGATAGGGAGGGAACCCTAGAAAGTCTCTCTCTTGTGCCAAAGGTCATGGAGACTGTCTTCTTGGCACGGAGAAAAAGTTGATGGTTAACAAACCAGAGCTGAACCTTGTCAAAGTCATGCTGTAAGCTGGTTGTAACCTCTTCAGTACAGGAGCCAGATGCATACAGGACTGTATCATTGGCATACATATGTATAGCGAAGGATAGGGAGCAAAGAGAGGGAAGATCATTTAAGAAGATGGAGAATAGGATGGGCCCTAATACAGAGCTAATCGGGATGGGAGGGGAAGTGGCATCCAAGATTTTAACTGATTGGTTTCTGCCAATAAGATTGGCCTTGAACCAGCTTGTGGTAGAGGGAGATAGGCCAGCTGCCGGGAGTGAGTCTAGGAGAAGGTAGTGGAGACGGTGTTGAAGGCCTTGGCCAAGTTAAAAAAATGGCAGAGGTAATTTGGCCATTGTCCATCCCAGTTAGAATGGATTCTGTGAGCCGATGGAGAGAGGTGGTGGTTGAGTGATTTTTCCTGAAACCAGACTGGAAAGGGGTGAAAAAGGAGGTGGCAGATAGAAAAGAGGTGAGTTGGGAGAGGGCAATGTGTTCTTGAAGCTTGTCAAGGGTAGGGAAGAGAAAAATGGGGTGATAGTTGCTAAAGGATGAGGGGTCACCCCCTTTGTATAGAGGGAGAACCACAGCATGTTTCCATGAAGAGAGGACAGAGGCAGTAGAAAATGAGAGATTTTAGATTATTGAGAGGGAGAAGGCAATGGCCAAGGTGGAGAGGGAGAGGAGTTTTGGGTCAAGGCTGTCAGGAGAGGCACCTTTAGAGGGACTGATGGTGCAGAGAGGGCACTTAGGGCAACATTTGGGGTTACAGTAGCGAAAGAGAAGGGAAGATGGGAGGTTGGTAGAGAGTGCACACTGGTAGAAGGTGGGGAGGGAGAAGGGTAGAAAGGGAGGGATTTTAGTAGCTCAGTGGTGCAGGAGGTATTGTAGAAGTTACATTCCGCAGCTACAGCTGGGGGGCCAGAAACTAGTGAGCTATTTACTTTAAATACCAGTGGGGGTGAGATGAGGGGGTAAATAGGGTGTGGACCACCTTCCAGAACTTTGATGGGGAATTTATGTTGGTTATGAAGGCAGGTTTGAGATATTCAGACTTGACTAACCTTGTAGCCCTGGTGGAAGTGTTCGATCTCTAGCCCTGACGCAGGCCAGAAGTTCAGGGGTTATCAAAGGTAAGTGGTTACCTCTGACTCTGGTTTGTTTTAGTGTAGCAAAGGCATTCCAATTTACAAGAAAGATTTCTTTGAAGTAAGCAAGGGCCTTATCAGCTGAGGGGAAGGAGGTTGGGGAGGGGACCAGTCAGAAGTGACAAGGTTACTCAAGAGAGATTCAAAGTCAAGAGACTTGAAAAAGCATAGTTGTACAGTTTTGTGTGGTGATTTAGTTTTGTGGACTCTCCTAACTATGAATATTGGGTTATGATCACTGAGAGCATTGGGCAGGATGCCAGAGGTGATGACACAGTGGGGGTGGGAGGTAAGGGCTCAGTTAAGTAAGGAGTGTTGTTGTGTCTTGTGGTTTGGGTGGATGGGTTCAGAGATCAGTTGGGAGAGGTTTAGGGCTCCAATTTCATTTTTAGTTTTGGTAGTTTAAGGTGACAACCAATTTATATTGAAGTTGCCTAGGATGAACAATTCCCCAGAGCGAGCAAGGGAAGTGATGGAGGTTAGGAGGTTTAACGCGACAGAAAGATGGACATTTGGGTGGCAGTATATGCCGGCTACTAATATTGGGAGAGTGAAGGGAAGGGCCACATGGATAGCTAGGGCATCATGGGTCTCAGGATTGGAGGATGAGTATATGATGGAATATTGGATGGAGGCTAGGACATAAATGGCCACACCACCACCCCTGACAGCATGGTCTTGCTTTAGCAGTGAGTAGCCAGGAATGGAGACCGAGTGGTCAGGGTTAGTGCTCTTTAGCCAAGTTTCTGAGATGATTAGAATGTCTGGTTTTAGAGTGCACACCATGGTCTGAATTTGGTCTATTTTTTGCAACAAGCTGTGGGTGTTTAGATGTAGGATCTTTAAGCCCTTTGGGAGGGCTGAGAGAAGAGAGTGGGGGAGGTAGTAGAAGAGAAAGCACCAGAGGAGCGAGGGGAAATAGGGTCTGGGTTGGGGTGTATTTCTCTGGTGGTGAACAAGAGGAGGGCTAGTATGAGAAAGTGGAGCTCAGGTGATTATGAAGGGGCTGGAGAAGAGGTTGGTAGTTTTGAGGAGAAGGGAGTGAATGAGTGAGGAAGAAGAAGGTGGAGAACTGCAGTGAAAGTGGACACCGTTATCAAAGCCACATGAAGAACAGTGGTAGAGTGAGACCATATTTCAAATGGTGGGAAGGGCGTGATAGCATGGATGTGGGTAGGGGACTGGAGATAGTAACTGATGGGGTTGGGAGAGTTATTAGGAATAGGTGTGTAAAGAGCAAGTGGAGGTGGTAATGAGAAGGATATAAGCAGAGCAAGGGGAGAGAGGAGAGTAGGGGATGCATTGTTCATAAAGGCAGAGAAATTAGTGAATAATTGATATAGGAACGGGAAGAATCTGTAAGCAGTGAGTGCAGAGAAGGGGCTTTAGATAAGTTCGGGAAGTAGGGACTTCAATTCGGTGGTAGCTTGGTCTGTCAATTCGTAGGAGAGCCATTTATCTCTGTGCTGGATCTGTAACACATCTGGATTCCTCATTCTAAATGGTTTGCCAGCTGCAATCAGTCTGGAGACGATTGGGTGGAAATCTCATCTTTTCCCTCAGACTGACTGAGGTAGATCCTAGGTGAGTCTAATTTTATGCCCTTCCCACTGCAGCTTGCTGTTCTCCTTGACTTTATTGAGGCTGTGTTGCTTATCCTGATAATTCAACATTTTAAAGATTAGGAGTCTTGGGGGGGGCACCAGGTGGTGGAGGATGGCATAGGGATCTATGAGCCCGCTTGATAATGTAGGAGGCAATATTAGAAGAGGGCCCTGTGATCCTAGCACACAATTTCTGGACAAAGATTATCGGATTATTGCCCTCTTCTGCTTCAGGTAAACCAATAATAAGCAGACTGTTGCGCCAGCTGCGCCCCTCAAGATCTTCAAGTTTGTCTTCCAGTTTTTTCAGTCTGTGTCTAACATTAGTATTGTCCTTTTCTACTCTCCCCTGCCAATTTTCCACAGATGTAAGTATAGTTCGGTGCCACAGATCCTCACTGAGAGAGAATCCATTGCCGAATTAATTTGTCAGAGATCCACTGACATGGTGGAAATTGTCTCCTGAATTGGGTTCATGATGGCAAGGAATCATTCCTCAGTGGTGCGGCGCTGCCCGCTGCACTTTTGCAAGAGCTGGAGGCTTGCTGTTTGGACCTTTTCATGGGCTTGACTTTTTCAGGGGTAGGCAGCAGAGAATGCCTCGGGGGAGATTTTTCATATAAATCTCCATTTCCAACTTACCAATCTGCTTCCCACAATGTTCCACTTGCTAAATCTATGATGCACTGCTGATAGTCTGATGCTAGGTGAGCAGTAGATGAATTTACTAGTAGATGAGTCGAGGAGTGAGGTAGAAGGCACTGTTCACTCTTAGCCAGCCATCACGGACCCCCTTTGTCTGGACATCTTGTAGGGGAATTAATTATGTGTTCAAGTCCCAGTATTTCTAAATTATTTTTGTTAATTTCTCCCCTCTTGTTTGGGACCAATCTGCATTAAAATCACCAGTTAAAATTGTTTTCCTATCTTTGAGTTTGTCCACCAGAATATTTGCCAAGATATCAAACTGTTAGTGCAATAAGTACAATTTGTTACCAGCTCAGTATGCATTTTCTGGTAAAACTTTTGAAAACAAAACCTGAAAGCAGTTTTACAATTACATGGAAATACTGTAAACATGCAATTCACTTATAGCAAAATGTTTTGCTTATTATCACTCATCACCTTTGAGCTAGGGATATGAAATGTGGTGTACATGCTCAAGTTATATAGTATTTCAAACTTTAATAATTTGAATTCATACAGTAGATTTTAAAATTAGATGGAAAAACTAAAACATAAATTTAGATTTAAAATGTTTGAAGACTTTTAACTCATTTTCCATTAATACTAAATACTTAAAACTGGGGCATTTGTTCATATTGTACAGTAGTGGATATATGCAAGTTGTAGTGACATTTAGATAGGTGAATTTAAAATTACATGGAAATATTTGAAAATGAAATTTTAATGAAGACTTTGTATGTTATAACCCTTAGAGACAGAGACCTGAAGCTTCGGACACATACAGCAGGGAGGCAGTATAGCACAGTGGTTTAAGGCTCTGAACTACAAACCTGGAGACCTAGATTTGAATCCCACAGCCCCCATTTGTATACTGTGTGACCCTGAGCAAGTCACTTAATTTCCCTGTGCTACCAGGTCGCACCTGTAAACAAGTTTTCAGCTTAGTGTGTCTCTCTTGGTAAAAAAAAACAACAAACATAGACACTTGGTCCTAGTGGGCTTCACTGTACCTCTGTGGTTCAATTCATTAAATGTATCACATTTTGTGAAATTTGAATATGTAGTATTCCATTTAGATGAAAAAAAACTGAAAATTACCTTATGGCAAAATGTATCAAAAAAATGTAAAACTTTTCATGACACTTTGTGACATTTTCATGGAAATGAAATTGGCAATTTTGCCTTTTTTTGGAAGATAAATCATTTAGCCCAGCAGTTGAAGGCACACTAAACTGATGACTGTTTATATCCTGTTGTGTCCTGTGTGAAGGAAACATGGATAGGATAGCGAAGGAACAATGTGTTTTGCTCCATGATGACAGGAACAGCATATGAAAGAATATATCGAGTTCCCCTATCATAATTTAGGAAGTTGGAGAGAAAGCAGGGCCTCTCAGGTGATATTTTCAGCAATAATTCCCATGCATTTATCTGTTAAGTGGATGGTCATTAAGTTGGGCAGGTTATCTCAACAGAGCTATTTCTTTCTTTAAGATAATGGTTCCGATTTTCAAAATATGTTGGAACACTGCAAGGGACATGTGGCAGCGAATTTGACACAAGGAGTTTGGCATAGTTGCCGCTGACATTGCAAATGATGCACGGTGGGAAGCAAGCCCTGCATCCCCCTTTGAAAACCAGGCCCAATGTCTCTCAAATTGTTCAGTCTTGCTGTAATACTGGCAGCTTTTAGTTTAGATTTAAACCAATAGTTTTATGTGCAAATTACTGCTTACTACATTTTTTACAGTTAATTCTTTTTACTAAAGATTTTTCAGCAAAAAACATTACGGTACCATAGCATACTGTATGCACATTTACATTGCATACATTGTCAAACATGAATACAAAGTCAAAAGATATACAGTATACTGATACAGTGAATATGACCTTTCTTGGTGTAGCAAGTGGGGAAGGAATAGGTATGAACCCATGTGGGTTCGACTTTACAAATGGGGGAAGAAATATAAGGGGTCCACATATCGTAATAATGATAAAAAAGTGTCCATTGCTACATGAGACATTCTGGAGAGTGTTGCCACTTGTTGAAGTGAGTGGAGCCACTCCTGTATTTGAGGCATGTCTGTAGATCACCATCTCTTGAGAAGAAAACATTTGCTTCCATCCCTGCCTGAATGTTCTAACATACCAGAGGATCTGTATAGGGGATGTGATAGGGGGATATACAGAGCATTAACGTTTGAGGTGTTAATCAGATGGAATTTCCCTCTACTGCTTTTCAGGCTGCTAATATCTGTTTCCAGTAAATGTGAGTGGATGAGTAGTTCCAGAGTATATGAAAAAGATCACCACTCGGGGAATTACAATGGCAGTATGTGTCATGAGGGAGGAGACCAATGGCACAGTTTAACTTTAGTTTAATATAGTATACCCTGTGAAGGATCTTGTTTTGTATTAGAATGCTTCTGCTATCAGTTCAAGAAATGTGAGCCACCCGCCAGGAGGTTCCCCAATTCTGTGATGTGATGGGGAAACCTATGGTAGATGCCTAATAACTACAAGCTTTTTGAGTATGATCGGGAATAGATTCGCAAATCTGGGAGAAGATTGCACTTGCCCAAGCTTTGTTTTTTTGTCAGCCAGGCTTGAATGTCTAGTTAGGGTGTTTGTATATCCCACTGGTGGGAAGCTTTGAGAAGGTGAGACAGTGCACTTCTCAATTATAAGAATCTCCAAAAATCAGGTTTAGTGAAAGAGTGACATAATTGGAGATTACTGAAGGAGTCAAGCAATAATGTGCCAGGAATCAAGAGGTCCTTCATGTGTGTGGCACCTTTGTTTATCCAGGTAGACCAATGCATAGTCTGACAGTCTATGTGGACCATTGGATTGTCCCAAAGTGGGACCCAGGCCTTCTGAG
This sequence comes from Neoceratodus forsteri, assembly GCA_016271365.2. NCBI lineage: Eukaryota > Metazoa > Chordata > Ceratodontiformes > Ceratodontidae > Neoceratodus > Neoceratodus forsteri. The sequence goes on along the minus strand of CM057451.1, from coordinate 1,055,791,590 downwards.
TTATGGAGAATGTTATGGTTCTCGACAGCCAGTACCATGCCTGAATCAACACCAAAATAGTGTTCCATTGATGTAGAGGGGGAGATAGGGAAGTGTACATATAGGGTAACAGTGAGGTGAGAGAACATAGTAGAATCTCTGTGTTGAGCCATACTGGGGTGTAGGGGAGAAGAACCAGTGACAGGTCTGAGCCCCTAGGAAAGCTTTGTGATACCCTTGGAACCAGGGGAGATTCCAGACCCCTTTTGTCCAATGAGACCGTAGTTTGGCTCTACTAAGTCTTGGGACAGTCCCGTCACAAAAACAGGACCCTACTAATTTGTCAATTTTGGCAAATCAGGTTGGAGATAAATTGAGATGGAGGTGGTGGAAGCAAAGAAATATTTTGGGAGCCACCATCATTTTAACTGCAGAAATCTTACCGGCTAGTGAGAGATGTAGCCTTTACCGTTGGTCAGATTCCTCTCTTAATTCTGAAGCAGTGGCATAAGGTTTAGAGTTGGGCGCTCTGAAAGGTCTGCTGAAAGGGATCATTTGAGGCCTGCCTGTACATATAGAGTTGGAGTGCATTTGCCATTCAGAGACATGACCTTCATTTTTCCCCAGTTAATGTTTAAGCGCAAAATTGAGGAAATGGTGTTAAGGAGAGAAAGAAGGTGCGGCAGTCCCAAAGGGGCTGCAGATAGTAATACCTGGAGATAATCTGCATATAAACTATTGCAGAGATCTAATTCTACAATAAGAATATCATGTAGGGCTGCGTGTTCTCAGATGGCAATAGCCAGGGGTTCGACGGCCAGAACAAGTAGCATCGGGGATAAGGGGCATCCTTCCCAAGTACCCTTCTGTAATAAAAAAAGGAGCTAAGAGAATGGAGGTTATAAGGACCCAAGCCATAGGGGCTTGCTGTAAGGTTTGCACCCAAGTAGAGAAACAGGGCCCAAAACTAAGGTAATGAAGGACCATGAGAAGGTACCCCCATCCCACAGAATCAAAAGCCTTTTCAAAGTCAATTGCAATGGCAGCCACGGGAGTTGGGGGTTGATTGGCAGCTGTGATACTGGAGATAAGAGAGTGAATGTGGTCAGAAACTAGTCTACCTTTTGTAAATCCCACTTGGGATGGGTGTATAAGTGCAGGGAGAATCTGGTCCATATGGAGTGCCAAAGGCTTTGCTACAATTTTACATTCATGTTAATTAGAGAGATGGGATGGTAGTTGGCTGGAAAATGAGGGTCCATACCCGCTTTGAGTAAAGCCATAATTATGGCTTCTCTGAGAGCTGGGGGGAGGGATTTGGACATATGTGATTCCAGAAACATATTGTGTAGGATTGGGCTAACAATAGGGTTGAGGCATGCATGTATGTCTGTGGGAATTCCATCCTTCCCCCCGAGATTTATTTTTATTCATGGAATGAATGGCCTTCTGAATTTCTGATATTGTAAATGGGGTTTCTAGAAGCTCTCTGTGTTGGGGTCAGAGCTGTGGGAGAGGGAGTTTGGACAGAAAGATGTCAATCTCATGATTTTGTCCTGTTACCTAGAAACTGCCTCATGTTTTGTAGAATTGGGTCATTATATTGTTAATAGATAGTGGTTTGTGGTGGGGGTACCCATAGTATCATAGAGCATGGATATGTGGCGAGCAGCTTGTTGCTTTTTCAACCAGTAGGATATGAGGCTCCCCGTTCCCCCCCTCCTCCCAATATCTACATCTGGTATAGAGTAGAACTAATTCTTCTTGACGAGCAAGCAAAGAGTTCAATTGAAGGTGGGTATCTGTCAAATCTGCTAAAAGGATTTTTGCTTGTCTTGGGGTGGGAGTGGTTTTGTATTCTTGGTCTTTTTGGATTAGAACTGCCTCTCACGATTTAAGTGGAAATTCCCTTTCTCGTTCTAATTTAACCACATACAGTAACCCATAATTCTACCCCAATGTGTAGTATTAAAAGCTTCCAAGAGGGTAGCTGTAGATACCTCTCCTGTATCATTCTCTTGAAATTATCTGGTAGCCTATTCAGCGATCCGTGTACAAAAGGATTTGTCTTTCAAAAGTAGGGATCTAGTCTCCATTATGAAGATCTAGGGGATTCTGGATTGCATATCACCATTGAGGAGACCAAGGCATGATCTGATATGATCAGTAGTTCGATGTCACAAGGTAATACCTTTGGAACAAGAGGTAGAGATCCCAGGAGTAGATCTGGTCTTCTGGACAAACCACTGATGGGGGAGATATACATGAAATCTTAGGCCATAGGGTTGAGGGATCTCTGTATGTCAGTAAGAAAGAGTTCCCTCATCATACTGCACAGGGCTTTAGCCACTCTGGGGTGCGGTTCAGTGGTATGCATGGACCTGTCAAGATCCAGAGAGATGGTTTTGTTGATGTCCCCTCCCATCAAACAAGGTGTTGATGGGGAAGGGGGAGTTATTCCTGGAGTGATTAACAAAATGTATGGAAAAATTTGGGAAGTCAGTGTTGGGCCCATAGCTGGAGCCCAGAATTAAGGGACACTGTGGTGTAGCCATATATATAAGTATCCATTGCCCTTTGACATCCTGCTCCTGCTTCTATATTTTCCAATTTAAGGATTTATGGGTTAGTATGAAGATCCTCTTTTTGGTCATTGGGGCACAGCTGTATGCTTCAAGGCCTATTCCCGTCTCTGCATAGTTTAGTAGCTTCTAGGGGGACCAGTTTGGTCTCCTGTAGAAAGGCTACATTTGTACACAGTTTTCTGAGATGTGATAGGACCTGTTTTCATTTGACAGGGGAGTTCAGCCCTTGTACATTCTAGGTCACACATTTCAATTCAGCCATGTAGATGGAAGTATAAAATTATGGAAGCATGCAGGTACTGTATGTATAATCATGTCTGCTACCTAATGAGGGCATAAGGACTGAGAATCTAGGAGCAAAATGTCGAGGGGGCCATAGATCTGGTAAACAGTATGTGGTAATACATGTATATTGCCAGCTGGTCACAAAGCAGTTCACTGAGTACATTGTGATAGGTAAAAGAAACATAACTCCCAGACATGGTCTGCTATTTAATAATAAAGACAAGACAATGAAAATACAACAGCAAATAGAATCAAAAATCTCATAGTCACATTCTTATCCATCTCTAAGCAAAGAAATAGAGATGTGGTTGGGTCTAATAAATCACTGTGGGAATCGAACCCTGTAAGGCCAGCTATCATCAAATAGCCAGTAGGCCAGGGGTTCAAATCTGGGATGCTTGACATAGTTGAACTTTAAGTATAGTAGTGTAAAAAACAGAGAACAGTCTGCTATCATCCACATTTTTGTAGGTGTGGGAAGCTGAACTGTAAAATGTGTGTGTGATAACACAGCAGTAAGGTCATAAAAATAAGATCCACTGAATATCAGTATCTGGTGGGGGGGGGGGGGGGGGTATTATCCCACAGTGGTGGGTGTTGGTTCCTCTTTGAGGGCGGAGATATGTAACAGAAAGAATTTTGCAGACAAAAGTGCAAAAGGTAGGGGTGGAGGGGGTAGTATCCTCCAAACTATGTGAGTAATAATAGGGGTCTCAATAGGAGGGGGGAGGAGGGGTTTCTGTTAAGCACTGGGCTGTAGCCCAGTAATTGTTAGTTATAACACATTGGAACAGAAGAGATGAGGGGGTGATGGGAGAACCAGTGGATGAATTAGAGATTAAGTACTTGGGAATGAGAGTCTATTAAAGAACCAATTATAACATATAACATATAACATATAATGCATGCTCTCCTTTAAGTATCAGGGGTATTATACACATGGATTTCAGCTAAACCATAGAAAATGCTTCCACAACTGGTAGGTACACAAAATGTTTGCTGTGGTGGAGGGGGTGTATTAATGGAGATAACCGTACAATGTGTGTTTCTGATATTAATAACATAGCAACAGGATTACTAGTTGTTTTTTTTTCACTACCTCCCCCTCTATTCCTTCCTTAACACCTACCACCTCCTGACAAAGTCAATCTTTGACTGCCCTGTTTAGTTCTATATATATACACAGATGTAACTTTAATTTCTACAGTATTCCTATCTTGATGTCACTCTATTTGCAATTTTGTATTCTTTAGTACATGCAATTACAGTATGTATTCCCCTTTTTATTATATTCAGTGTTCTTTGTTTACACTGATGTCCTGTTGTATGCATATATTGTATTTGTCATGATGTGGAACCTTTGTAAATTAGCTTTTAGCTCAAAGATTGCAACTCTGAGATGAATAATAAATAAATAAATAAACAAGTAAGTAATAAGACAGATAAGGCCCCCCCAAATAGAGCTGGTAAACCATTCCAGCAAATCAAAAGTGAGGTTTTCTATTAGGTGCTGGTAGAAAACAACAGGAGTAGGTGTTGGGTCTCCTTTGTTCAGAACCCATTATAAGATTCTCTGGTTCACATCAAAAATCCTGTCACTGCAAGAGAATTTTGTAGGGAGAAACAAGCAGGTGATCGGAGATATCGAGTAAATATAGAGGAAGAATACTCAATACAATACAGGTTTCCCAAAATGTACTGCACCCATGTCAAAGTGCAGGTGTTTCTCCTGTATGTGTGGGAGCCAGGGGTTGTGGTGCTCTGTCACCAAGAAGGTGAAAACTCCCAGGGGATATATACTTCCAGAGAAATGACTAGCACTGAATGCAGAATTTTGGCTAGGAGCACTCTGACAATGCAGTGCTGGTCATGCCGGCAAAGATAAACAATGGCGGATCGGTGTCTTATCCTGTGGCAGAGAGTCAAACAGGGCTTCAAAATCATGCTGCATCAGTTAATATTGAACAGTGAACAACAAGAGTATTTTTGCAGCAAATAACAAACTGAGCCCTGTGATTTTCAGACCGAGGATGGGGCAGTTTCAAAATGCAGGTGATCTCCTTATACATAAGATAGTCCTGGATGGTAGTATACAGTCACAAAGAGGGAGTTAGCCTCTGTGGGTTATGCCACACCAGAAGGATGGCCAGCTTTGAAGCTGTTATTCTGGCTGTGAGCATCTGAGTAGGAAAGTGCTGGCCAAGTAAGTAAGAACAAAAAGCTCAAGGCTGGTGCTTTCTCCTGTGTCAAAATCCAAGTAAGGCCAAAACCATGCTGTGTCAAGTAACATTAAACAGTAACAGGTAAAACTGTGTATGCAGCAAATAACAAAACTGGGCCCTATGGTATCTGGTCCAAGGAAGAGGCCATAAAAACTGGGCTGTCAGTGCAAGGGAAGATCAAAATGTGCAGAGATTTTAATCACTCTGAGTAGATGGGTGGGCTCAGTGATTAGGAACCTTTTTTCTGGGAGAATCCGCATCTTCAGTGCCTGAGGAGGTGAGTTGAGGGAGAAGAGCAGTAGCTGCTCGATCAGCCCAGGAATGAGCTGTGGAAGGGAATGGAGAGAGATCCTGAGGTGTCAGTGGATCTTTTCCCCTTCAGTGTGGGCTTCAGCTTCTGTTGCAAGGGCTGCAAAGTGATGTGATGCAGAGGGAATTCTCAGGCTTACTGATGAAGTTGGGGACCCTGAACTACTGCAGCTGTGGAACATGGCCAATCCCTTGAGTGTCTTTCCTGTTGGGGTATCATTTCCTCTGCCTATCCCATTGTTTTTTGATGAGTTGCCAAGGGGGGAGGGTCTTCTGAAGTTGGAGGACTTGATTCTCTTTTTGATGTAGACTGGGCTTTCCTCTGAGCATCTGAATCTTGTGCTGGTTGAGTGTCCATCAGAACCAGGTCTGCTGTCAGGGGATTCAGGGTAGTCAGAAAGTCCTCTACAGCTTCAGGGGATGAGAAGGATTATTGCACCCCATAAAGATAGACATACAGGGTGGTGGGATATCACATACTGTATTGGTATCAGAACTGGGCTATTTTTTTCTAGGTGGTGATGAATTCCCGGCATCTGTGAGGAAGCTCCGCTGAGAAGTCTTGAAATATCCAGATGGTATGGACCTGTCATACTAGTGGGCCCCATTCTTGGGCCAGACAGAGGATGTTCTCCTTAACCGGGAAATAGAGCAATTTGACAGTGATAGGCTGGAGAGGTTGTACAGGCTTGGATTTCGAGGCCAGTCTCCTGTGTGCTCTCTTGAACTCAATAGAAGGGCAGTCTGTTGCATTCAGATGTTAAGGCAAGGTGGTTTGTAAAAAAAGAAATCATGTCCGAGTTTTGTTCCACCTCGGGGAACCTGACAATATGAATATCATTACACCTTACTCAAGTTTCTAAGTCATCCACTTTTTCGAGCAAGTAGAGTATTGTAAAGGCTTGTTCACAGAGTTGGGCTTGGGTGTAATCCATGTTTTCCTCCATGGATCCAAGGCACTGCTCTGCCAATGAAATCCTTTCTGCCCAACTGTGTGAGCTCTCAGATTGTGTTGGCTGCAGACAAATTAAGTTCAGTTGTATCTTGAAGTACTTTGTCCAGCAGTTTTGCATTTGTTGTAAATCCGCTGGGCTCCAGATTGGGAGCCCATTGTCGCTCCAAACAAATGCTGCATAGTTAGCACAATGGTGCTCTGCATCTATGTTGGTCACACATGAAAATAGGCACTTGGCTGTCTAGTGTGCTTACCCGGTAAACAAAAGCAAATAAATTAATATGGTCGATTTGTAGCTGTTCATTCAGTGGTTCAGATCCTGTTGTTTGTTTTCAGGTAGGATGAGCTCTAACAGATGATGGAGGATTTAGTCGAGTTAGGCAGCAGTGAAGATTTAGGTGTCCATCTTTCTTGGTGGCTAGCCACACCCCCTTACTATGTTAAAACAGCTATGATCAGTGTTTGTATTTTGTTGGGAGTGAGGTTGTCTTTTGTTGTGTGGGAGGCTGACTTTTGGTATGCTACATGCAAATTGCACATTTTACTTACAAGCCCTAAAATTCAGACATTGCAAATAATCTGTTTCTGCTATTGTTTTGTTACTAATCAGAATGTTGGAGTGGTGTTATTTCTTGAAAGTCAGGTCTGGACCTAGTTGCTGATTTCCAGTTCAAGTTAGAACATGTTCTGACTGGATCAGGAGTCAGTGTCAATGAGAGGGCCATCTGGGAACTGTTTGTTGTCTGTGTAGCTGAGCAGAAGTGAGAGAAAGTTGCTTTGGGCTGTGCTGGTCAAACACCAGTTGTGAGGTGAATCCCTTGTATGAACATGTTCAGCTCCACTACACTCTGTTGGCATACAGTTAACAAATTTATTGCTTGAGGTACTTTAGTTCAACATCACCAAGTGGCCCAAACCTGCGAAAAGCATTGTGAGGGACTTGACTATCTAAGACAGGGTTCTGTTAATTACATTTTTACTTTGTAATTTCTAAAAAGCTGTATTTGCTCTGGAAGGGCCCTGTAATAGAGAGCTTTAAGAAATTGCACAGTTGTTACGCTTGGACTCATCCACATATTTTGAGGAGAAAGAACATTAACATGTTTAACCACTATATGACTTTAGTATTTATAGTTATTACATATCCCAGAGAAAGTGGGAGTGACTTTTTGTTAATTTCCAATAATGTTTTTCCATGCTGCTGAGACCAGGGGGACTATCCATTTGGACTTTGTACTCTAGCAGAATTCCTATTCTATTACCATGACACTTTTTTTTACCTGGAGAGATGCACTAAGCTGAACGCTTGTTTGCTGGTGCAACCTGGAAGCACAAGGACTTTAAGTGACTTGCTCAGGGTCACACAGTATACAAGTGGGAGCTGTGGAATTCAAACCCCAGGTCTCCAGGTTTGCAGCTCAGAGCCTTTAACCACTGTGCTATACTACCTCCTATGAAACTCTTTGCACTGAAAGACATTCTGTTCTTCATTTTTCTTTCATTTGGTAGTACATCAGGGTATGATTGGATAGAATATTTGAATTTATACTGTTTATAGTAGTGTGAATAATGTGTGAGTAAATGGTTGGGGTGGAAAATGATTTGCCATCCCCCCTCCCACCCGTCTTCCTATAGGCTTGAAAATTACGCATCTTAATATCAGAAGCCTCCTTCCCAAAATAAACCTCCCCCAGCCACTCATGCTCAATCTGCAACCTGACATACAGTGCTGATCATTTCTGAGTCTTTGCTCTCCTCAGAAATCCCTGATAATAGCATCTCCATCCCCAGCTACTCCCTTATTGACAAGAAAGGCCCAGCAGGGGTGGTGGAGTGGCCATGCCCTTACAAAAATAATTTTATGAAATGTTTGCATGCTGCACACATAAAACTACTCATGTGATATACATGCTGCAAGCATGATTTAGACATTAAACTGGAACATATTGCATGTATGCATGTGGCATGCGTGCAGCAAGCAAGTGTGGAACACATGCTTTTTATATGTTAAATTGAAACAGACTGCATGCATGCCTCATGTGTGCAAAAAGCAAGTGGTCACTGATAAGTGCACACATAAAAGTTAAGTGACTTGCTCAGGAGCACACCATATACTGTACAAGTGGGGGTTGATGAGATTCAAACACGGATCTTCAGATCTCCAAGTCTCCAGTTCAGTGTCTTTAACCACTATGCTACACTGCCGGCACACATATGGCTCACTTGTAATTCAATACAAATCTGCATACTGTACATCTGCATGCATGCAGTATGCTTGTAGCCACTGTTATACTTTTTAGTTTTCTTGTCCTGCCTCAGCTGCACAGCTGAACTGCAGCATACATACCAATGGAAACACAGCTGGTTCTTCCAACCCCCAATACACATACTTACCCACAGAACTACCTAATTACTTCTCTTTGCCCTGTATTCCTACTATTTTCTCTCTATAGTTTTGAATGCTTCCACGCAAACAGATTTTATGGGGCAAACATAAAAGTAGCAATACCTCGACACCCACCTACATGGCCAGTGCCCCCCCCCATGCACACACACACTCTGCAGCAGGTGTGGCCATACTGCTACAGACAGCTCACCAAGTAAAGATATAAGTCAAGAGTCTCTTACCTAAGTACTAGGGAGCCAGGGGCAGGAGTCTTTAAGAGATGATGTCCATGGGTCAGAGTGCTGGGGCATAGTCGTAACCCTTTAAAATGAATGGAGTTATTTTTTATTACTATTTTATACATCATGACGGTGAGTTGGAGAATAATGAAGACTACTGCTCTACTAACAATGCCCTTGTTAGTCCAGTAGTGGCCTTCATTACTCTTCAACTCTCCATCAATAATGTATAGAATAGTGATAAAAAAAATACCCTCATTCTTTTCAATGGTTCACACCCCTGCAGTCTCCCTTGCTCTATGTCATAATGTGCCTGAGTGTGGTGATGTGGAGGTCAACTTCACTGGGAGGGGCATAAGCTTGATCATAGTGGGACTTCAATGGTCTGTGCATACCATACTGCTCAACTGTCCCCGACTGCAAGGGACATCCCTCATTTTACCCCTGAAAACTGCTCTGCTTCTCATCCATCCCTCATGGGAAACATGCTGCTCACAAATTAGATGTCCTGTAAATTTAGACTTTATGGCATAGGCACCATTTTCAATTTCAGCATGGGGCTGCCAACAACCAGTGGAGGCCTAATGCTAGTTTGCCCCTAGGTGGCAAGCTATGAATGTCTAGAACCTCTCTAAAAGGTAAAATCTATTTGTTGTTACTGAAAGTGATATGCAAACCAGGAAAAATTAAAATGCGTATGATTCATCTGTCTATACCCTGGAGCAGTTTTCATCAGATTTGGGCTTAAACCCACCTAGTTATTAATCAATTTTTTTCTTGGCTGATGTTCTGACCCCCAAAAAAACAACATTGTCTCAATTTCTGTCCCTGACTTCATTCCATTCAATACCTATCCCATATGGGTCATAAAGCCACCCAAATGCACAGACAAGTGAAACACATCAATATAGCAGTCCTTCCTCTTTTCCTAGTCCCCCTTCAAAAAATAATTTACTTTTTCTTACCCAGCCATCTGTCCAGAACCTGCAGCTTGGCCCAGTGTGCCACCAACCCAATTATCAGTCTGCTCCTCCTCCATCATTCTGCCAGAAGCTGGATGCTAGAAACGACCATCCCAGGTCCCCAGAGTGGTCCATGATCAGGTCATCTCACTAACTGAACCCACCCAGCCTATGTTGCTAGCTTCTTGCTTGGCTGCTACCTTGGCTGCTGCTGCACAGCACTGATCCAGACCTATGCAGGCAAGGCAACCCATACCACTGTCATCATTACTGCTAGGCCTAGCTTGTTGCCAAGGGGGCCTGTGCTGTTTTTTTTTTGCAAGGTGAGCCTAGTAGATTAAATAGGTAACCTAGTCTCAGGTTAGCTTCCAGCTCACCCCCTGTCCCTTCAGCCAGGAGCTCCTCCATGTCATGTGTGATGGTGCCACCGCTAATAGGTGGAGAGAGTGAACAACACAATACAGACATAGTTGAGTCAGGAATGCACCTGTAGTGTGAGCACAAACAGGCTAGGGAGGCACTTATAGTGCAAAAGATTAAATCCAAATTTAATGTCATTATTGTCACACCATAAGTACAACCTAGGCACAAATGTGCCCCCCCCCCCGCACATCTTAAATGGCACCCCTGCTTTATGATAGAAATTCATTCTCATGTATTGGTACAAGTAAATACAACAGCATCCACTGTGTTCTGAGGAACTGTATCTCCATGTTTCAGGATGCGTCCTGATCATCGTGAGGGTTAGTGTCCCTTATTGTACCTCATTTTGAGTGTCCATGTCCTTCATTTCGGTGACAAAATGTGAGGTTTGGTGCATGCTTCCAAGACCCTACTCAGCACAAAGAGTACTTAGCATGGCCATAGTGTATATACTCCATACAGAATGACAAAGGGAAAGTAAGTGAGCAGAATCAGTCATGGAGAAACACATTTGTAGCATTAAATATTAGCATGGCACAAAACAAAAAGGTCAAGCTTCACAACACAGAGGACCCTCTTCGCAGATCTGGAATTTGAGATGTTGGCTGACTATGTCCTTAGCATTTAATGCATTAAGCAAACAATTCAAATTAATGGAAATTCAATGGCAAAAATCAAAAGCCATTAAACAAGTTGCAAAAGGATCAGAATTATTGAGTTTTCCTAATTTTAATGAAAAAAAAACTATTAAAAATATATTTTAATGGCTCTAATTCCTAGCAATAGTATGCGAAATAGAAACCGTGTTTTTTAGATGAGATTTGTACCAGCTTAATTGCTGCACACATGGCAGGCATGCAACATGTGAACCTAGTAAGATTTTTAAATGATATTAACACCAGCTTAACTGATGTACTCATGTCTAGTGTGCAACATGTGAACTTGATGTGATTTTTAGATGATGTTCACACCAGCTCACCTGCTGCACACATGTCAAGCTTGCAGCATGCAAACCTGAATTTCTTTTTAGACCTGGTTCGCTTAGGTTCACTTCATGTATGCGAACCGCATGCACACATTGCACAATTAAGCATGTGGCAAGCATTCTACATGTACACAGCACACATATTTCTGTAAGGGTGTATCTCTTCTCCCATATCCAGTTCTCACCTGTACTTTCTATCTCCTCCCCTTCTGCCATTGAACGTTTACTCTTAAAACTTTCCCTCCATTTCTTCATTCCCATCATTGTGGCCAGTGTCTGTTACTGCCCTGGCCTTCTCCCCTTATCAATTGCTAACCTGTTTACTACCATCACAACACATGCCTCCACTGGTGAATTCTACATCCTAGGTTACTTTAACTTAAATTGGCTCTCCCCTTCACATGACAAAACTTTCAATGACATTGCATCCCTCAATTAGACCCAATTAATTACTAGACCCACACTTTTAAACCTTAAATCCCACAACCACACACTCTTAGATTGGGTTCTCACCTCCTATCCACACCATATAATTAATGCCAGTATTCTTCCTGATGCTCTTAGTAACCATCACATCATCTATTGTATTCATAAAATTCTCTATCTCAAAGCTCCGTCTAAACTCCTATTGATCTGCTCCTTCAGATTCTTGGATCTGGCTCACTCCTAAAGGACCTGGCGAATATTGACTGGTCACCCATCTCCTCCACCTCCTCTATAGACTCCGCCCTCAGCTATTTCAAGTCCAAATTCCAGGACATCTGGAATCAGCATGCTCCACTCAGGAGAACCAGGGAAAGAGGGTCCCACCTCCCCTTGGTCATAGCTGAACTGCTGGCCTGCCTGTGTGCACATGATCAAGTGCAGAAAATGCATAAGACCACCATTTCCTCTGCAGACTTCCACAATTACTAATCCCTTTAGAACACATGTACCTGGGCTATCATACTCACCAAAGCCAAGTACTTTTCATCATCCTTTCAAACAAACATCAACCATCCTTTCAAGTTCTGGAAGATCATATGAGCCCTCTTCTCCCCACCTGCTCAGCACTTCATTCCGGTCCTCAGGGTGGGTGGCAACCCCTTTTATGACCCTCTGTCTGTGGCTACTGAATTCAATACCTTCTTCACCTCCTGCGCTTCTTCTCTTCTCTGCTCTCTCCTCCCTTCCCCCTACCTCCTTCTTCAGACCATCCCCCTCTACCACCCTCCATCCCTCTCTTTCTCTTTCTCGCTCGTATCCCTATCAGATGCTCTCAAGGCCCTCCTAGCCCTAAACCCTGGCAAGGGCAAGAGCCCAGAGGGGCTCAACTCTAAACTTCTTCATCTCTCTGCCCTCGCTGTCGCCTCCCTACTTGCCTTTCTACTAAGCCTCTCATTGTCTGTAGCCTCTGTCCCCCTGGCCTGGAATCATGCAATGGTAATACCCTCCCCAAAGGTGATGACCCCTCAAATCCAGGCAACTACCCTCCTATCTCTTTACTCCCCATTCTCATAAAACTTCAGAAGCACATAGTACTGTCCAAGCTCTCTCCTTTCCTTGACTCCTCTTCCTTTTTCACCCATTCCCAGTCTTGTTTTCAGAAATTCCACTCAGCCTCTGCCTCCCTCCTTCAGCTTAGCTTACTTTTTTCAAATTGAATAAGCTTTATTAAGACAAAAAAATAACAATACAAGCAGGAATCATCAAATCCTGGAGATACATATTAAGAAAAAGAAAAGCCATAGTTAAGTCCAGGAACACAACTTAGCTTACTGACTCCATACTCTCACGTATGAATCAGGGTCTTATCACCATGGTAATATTTGTTGATCTGGCCAAGGACTTTGACATAGTATCCCACCCCATCCCCCTTAATAAACTAGCGGCCACAGGAATCTCAGCCCCTGCCACTAACTGGTTCTGCTCCTACCTGGAGGTTACGTCTCAATCAGTTAGGATAGGTTATTCCCTATCCCCCCATCAGTACAGATGTCCCAAAAGGCTTTGTCCTGGCCTGCTTCTTTTTTCTGTTTTCCTAAATGACTTCCCTGCTGTCTGTACCTCTATTTCCATTCACAAGTATGCAGATGGCACTGTCCTGTATACCATGGTCCCTTCCACTTCTGATGTGGCAACCGGACTCCATTTGGACTTTAACAAAATTCATCTCTGATTCTGCTCCAGTCAGGTGTTCCTAAATGCTAAGAAGATGGTCTCTGTGGCCTTTGGCACTAGGCAGAGACTCTCTAGGCTTTCCCCCCTCCCTTCCTTCGATCCACATCCTGGATGGGACTACAATAAAGGATGTTATCTCCTTTAGGTTATCTTTGGTTCTGGCTCAATCAGCACCTAGACTGTTCTGGAGATGTGGATGCCATTCATTAGAAGCTGTGCCCCAAGCTTGTGTACTATATAGGAAATGTGGGTGTATTCCCTTTCTGGCCTGCTGTGTGCTTGTCCAGAAAATCATCCTCCCTTACCTTTGACTATGGAGATACAGTCTATAGTACTGCTCTCAGGTCCTCCCTTGTCAGACTGCATATCCTTTATAACTCATTCTGTCACTTCACTCGAGACTGCCCACCCCAGACTCACCACTTTGTCCTCTATAAATCTCTCTCCTTTCCCTTTCTTGATGACAAATGCCTCACCCATTGTGCTAGCTTTTTAGCTAAATACTGGTTCAGGTCCCTTCCCTATTAACTCACCCCTACTTTTTTCCTCCCCCCACCCGCCATCCTTCTACTCTCTTCATAACTTTGGTCATCGGACCTTTGCTCTCCCTTCTAAGTCTTCAACTGCTGGCCAGGCCTCCTTCTCATATAATTTCCCTAAACTTTGGAATACCCTCCCCTGCCCAGCCACAGTGCCCACACCCTCCATTCCCTTTTCTCCCTTCTCCATAACTTTATCTTCTCCTCCTGCAGCTGTTCCTAACTTCTTCTGCCCATGTCCCGAAAAACTTATTTTGTGCAACACTTGCTGTGTTTGCTGCTTGCCTCATGTTTCATCCACTTACTCAAGGTGTAACCTTAGCAATTAGTTGAATGTAACATGTTCCTACTTGCATCATTTAATCTTTCAATCTGCTTTGACCTGAATGTAACATACTATTGCCTAAATGCATTTGAATTTGCACAGTGTTGTATGCATTTGAACTTGTAATCTGTATTATTATAGCGGGACCCCCACCCCCACTGGATGCCTCTGGAAATGAGCAGTTCTTCTCCGTATGCCTTTCCTGATGAAACTTTTAAATAAATAAATAAAGTTATGTATTTTGGGGGGGGGGGGTGCTTGCTTGTGTTTATTCTGCAGAGGACCTTAGAAGGCTTTTCCCCTTTAAGGAGTATTTCACAGCTCTAGAAATGAATTCTGAGAACATTGCAATGGTTTGTATATTAGTAAAAATTATAAAAGTTGTAGGAGGGGTAAGAGGGAGCCAACTAAAAGAAGATGAAGAGCTGAAGATGTGAATTGTAGAAAGGATTTGCTCTCTCACTAATGACCCTATCTCAGCAGATGTTGATCTGCAGTTGGTTTGTGGTGGCTTGGCCACATCAGTAAGCATAGAAGTAATCAATATCTGTTCGGTTGCAAATAAAGCAGCTATTTTGAGAGACTTTATTTTTGACTCCCACTCTGATCTGTTTCATGTCACTAAGACCTGGTATGATGAGAACTCTGGCAATGTTTTTGCCAAAATGATTACCCCAGTTTCTCAGGGGCACATTGCCTTTGACTAAAGCATTGGGGGGTCTTTATATTTAAATCTGAGATGAAGATTCAAGTTTGCCCTGATGAGCAACATTAATTTTCAAAGCTAATGATCATAAATGTGCTGCTGATTTTAAACACAGAGTGCCATTAACTGCTCTCCAGTTAGGAGCTGGGATATTTAGGGTGAGTTGTTCGAGTCAGTGTCCACCCTTGCACTGAGATCAACAGGGTCACTTGCCTTCTGGGATTTTACTGTATGGGCAGACATCCATTTCAATAACTTGGCTCAGGGCCTTCTCCAGGGGATGGAGACCCTGGGATTTGATCAATTAATCTATTCAGAGATCCAGATTTGAACAGTGCTCTCTGTCTTGTGTTATCTTAGGGTATGGTGATTATCGACCAGCTACTAATATGTCCAGTAGCCTGTTTTGATTAGTATCTCATTTCCTTTCATGTTTAAGACCACACAGGTTTCTGGTCAGTGTATAAATTGTCTGTTATTGATCCTGGTTTAATCTGGCCTCTGTGGTTATTTTGAGATTGTGGAGACTTCTAGCATTAATATCACTCCATCCAGAGGTGTCAATTAGGAAGTCCTTACAGTGGCTTACTCTTTTATTCCAGCCAGTCTGTTCTCATGCTGTGCATGCATGATGAGTGTGGTCATGGTAAATGGTGATCTTCATGATTCAGATACAGGGAAGGAGGTTGGAGTACATTTCTGGTCAGGATATTGAATTATCTTTTCTTGGCTAGAGCTCTGCATCATATGGAAATCAGCTAAAGGAATTTGTGTATAATGGTAATTCTCCTTCTGAAATGCTTCTTTAAATATATTTTATTCCACACATTTCTGAGAAGCATTTTTATGTAATCTGCAGAATAATATTCCTTGGATTATCTAATTCTGTTCCACAGTTAATGGAACATTAATCCGTAGTTTATGCAAATTGCGTCTCACTAATGCACAGTTAAAAAAATTCTGCTTTTGGAAATTTGAAATTACACTTCTGATTGAATTCCATGGCATTACACAAAATTCCTGAAATTCTGCACAATTCCATCAAAAGCAGAACTTAAAAATTCTGCACAGCTCTTCTGGTGAGGAACAGAAGAGAACATTCTAATGTGGCTTTCCTTAATCAGTCCTTCACTTTTGATACTGTTGAGCATGGAGTATTGGTCAGTTGCCCAAGGAAGGTAGTTGGTGTATCAGGAGCAACCATAAAATCTTTTTCCCCTTCCTCAGATTGCATCAACAGTTGGTGACCATTTACCTTTGATGTTGATTGCAGAGTCTCCCCATAGTTTGTGTTTGTTTTACTATTTGCAATGTTTATTCTTCCTCTCAAAGAAGTAATCCTGAAGTGCAGCTTGAGTTGTCATTGATATGCAGATGATTCATGGCTACATTTAGGACTGCATGTACCTGACCAGGATTGTTTGGTAGCTGTTTTGGAAGGAGGTCTTGCCAATGTTTAAGCAGTGCAGTCTCAAAATACCAGCATTCTCTCACAAGAAGGCACAGTAACAGGAATACCACAAAGTAAAGTGAAAATGCAAAATCTTATTGTAACTGTGCACTGCTCAAGCTGTAGCCAAAACCATAGGGCTTTGGCGACACAGTCTTCATCAGGAGACCTCTCCGACTAATGCTGGGAAGCCAAATAATTGGGGTTTTGGCTATAGCTTCAGCTGCAAACAGTTACAATAAATGTTGGCACTTGCACTTTATTTTGTGGTATTTCTGTGTTATTGCACCTTCTTTTCTAAGAATGCTGGCATTTTGGGACTATTCTTGTATTCAGGGCTGGTTGCCCTGTTTCCACCACCTAGCCTGCACCGTCGGTTTGCAGCAATAAATTGTTGGCTGCTGTTCAATATTTATAGGGCAGATGTGTCTCAGTATTTAACCAACTTCATACTGCCTTCTATTAGAGCTGTGTGGCATGAGAAAAATCTAAATCTGTGGAATTCAGATGGAATTCCTTGAAATTCTGTGAAGTTCTACATCATTTTTGAAATGTATTCATTTGGTCATAACTCAGCTATTTATTGAGCTAGAGATCTGTCTGACCTTTGACATTATTTCTTGATGATAGGTGCTCTAATGGTGTGCCAACTATTATAAATATTAGGATGCATATTCTCAAAATCAAAGGTGCTCAAAGTCTGCCATTTTACTTTTTGTGGGAGATTTCATGAAAAAAAATGTTTGCATATAACTCAGGCACCTTTGGAGCTAGAAATATAAAATGAGGCATATATATATATATATATATATATATATATATATATATGGTAGTAACGGTAGTGCTACCATAGTTAGGGTTGAGGAGCCATTTACATGTTAAACCTAAAATTTTGCACATTAATAACTTTGCAACCATTCAATGGATTTGCCTGAAATGTGGAATACATGATCAAGAAACATAAATCTTGGGATCTACCAACTTTTGTACTGTTCAGATAGATGGCTGCTGAGTTATTAACCGTGATCTGAGCGCATTTACGCTTTTTTGAATTCTTTGCTTGTCCCTACAGGTTGTGCGGTTTGCGTGACCAGTCCAAAACCTTCAGGGAACATGCGGTCAGGGTCCCCAATGTGCCTTTTGAAGATTTCGTGAAAAAATATTAAACTCTTCAAAAGATATTCAAACAACAATTTCCCATTATAAGTCAATGGGAAAAGTTAAGTTCAACACTTTCGCAAATGCAGTTTTTACTTTTGCAAATGGCCCTTTTACTTTCACAAATCCACCATTTTGTTTTCAGTTGGTGATGAGAAAAATGCTTGCCATTTAAATTTGGGACTCTCTAGCAACACAATTCTTTTTGTGTTTACCTAGTCGGACCCTAAGGATGCTAGGCATGTCTTTATTTTGAGGTTAAACACCCTAGAAATATGTTTTTCAAGTTTCTGGAAAAAGTACTTTCACAAAGTAGTGTCACACTCACGAAAGTGTTGCAAATGTTTGCAAAAGCTTTTGCAAATTGTGACACTACTTTTCCAGGCTATGGCAAAATGGCAGCAATTCTTTGCCACCCTGCTGCAAAAGAACAGTTTGGTATTTTGGGTTGAAATTTGGAGGGAATGCAGCCAGCATCTCACAGATGTGCCTTTCAGTATTTTGGTGAAAAAAAAATATTAGAGGGTGGCAAAATTATGGAAACTCCAAAACTGATACTTTTTCCCATAGGATAACATTATGGCGTCCACCGCATTACAGGACTCCTTCGTTGCCCTGCTGCAAAATAATGGTTTGGTCTTTTGGGCTGAAATTTGAAGGGAAGAAAGCCAACATCACACTGATGTGCCTTTTGATGGTTTGGTGAAAACATATTACAGGGCAGCACAGTGATGGCACTCCAAAATTAATGCTTTTTCCCATTGGATAACATTACAGCACCCTTCATAACTGGACCCCATATCCTAGGAAGCTTGTTGCAAAGATACGGAATTTTCGTTGCAAAATGTAGCCCCTTACTAAGGGCTAAGAACAAAACAAGTCAGGAAAGTCATAATTCATATGAAATTTAAATTTATTTTCTACATCATACGGTTCCTGAGATATAAGCAATTTAATATTCCAAGTCCTCATTTTCTATTCCAAGGCACATTGTTATGTATACATTCTTTGTTTTCACTGTGTTTTCCAATGCATTTTTTGGGGAAAAGAAGGTGTGCTCTTTCATTACTGTGCCAGTTAGCACTTCCAGTTGCGTTTCCGTTACCGTTTGTGGCACCATTACAGTCTACATCACCGTGTGTGATACGGTTTGCATTTTCGTTTGCGTTTCTGTGTTGTTTGGCATTATTGTTGCTGTTACCATTACCAGTTTCATTTGCAATTGTGGTACCACCCACATGCGTTACAGTTTTCATTTTCATATGCGCTTGCATTTCTGTCTCGTTTCCATTTCCTTTGGCGTTATTTTTGCTGTTACTGTTACCATTTGCATTCTGCTGTTACTGTTACCATTTGTGTTTACAATTGTGGTACCATGACCATGCACATAACGGTTTGTGTTTCTGTTTTCACTTGCATTTGCATTTCTCTTTCCTTTGGTGTTATTGTTGCTGTTACCATTACCATTTGCGTTAATTACGGTTCCATGACCATGCACGTTACGGGTTGCGTTTCTGTATGTGCCTCCATTCCCATTTCTGTTTCTGTTTCATTTGGCATTATTCTTCATGTTAACTTTACCATTTGCATTTACTATTGCAATACCGTGGCTGTGCACATTACGGTTTGCGTTTATGTGTGCGCTTGCGTTTGCGTTTTTGTTTCTGTTCCCTTTTGGGTTCTTTTTGCTGTGACACTTAACATTTCCATTTAAAATACTGCTGCCATAACTGTTCACATTACCAGTTGTGTTTTCGTATGCACTTCATTGTTCGTTTGAGTTACTGTTCGCTTTGGCGTCACTTTGCACTTGCATTTCTATTAACGTTTCCTTTACCATTTACATTTCCGTTACCAAGTGCGCCACTGTTGGCACTTCTGTTTGTGTTGCTGTTCCTGTTACTATGTCAAAAGACATCACGTGGTGGGAGCGTGGGGCCGGAAGGTCCCCCTGCTCCCGCCACTGCATTACTTTCATAATTTGTCATCATCATTCTCAAAAAGAAGGAAAATTAGAGGCAAAAAACTCAGTTTAATGCATCAGTTAGGGTTGTTCCACAGCGACAAAAGTGAAGAAATTTGGAGTTAGGATTGAAAACCCCCCTTGGACCCCCCAGCCCACCCTCCCAACCATCATCGGGGTGCACGTTGGGGTCGTCAGTCCTAACTCTCACCCCATTCTCCTATACCTCTGCTTCTTTACACATGTGATGGGGTGAAAGTTAGGGCCGATGACCCCAATGTGCACCCTGATGCCGGTTGGGGGGGTGGACTGGGGGTTCAAAGGGGAATTTTTAACTTAAACACCGAATTTCCTCACTTTTGTCGCTGTGGAACAACCCTAACTGATGCATTAGACAGAGTTTTTTGCCGGTAATATATATCTAGGGGATACATGATGGGCATGCGTGTGTTATGGCAAATATTGTCACTCCTGCAGAGTGAGATATCCAGAGCTCACGATGCAGGAGTGACAATATTTGCCATATCACACAATCTGCCCATCACGTATTCTATATATACAATAGGGCCAAGAGTTTTAGAAGTTTTGTTATGCTGTCTTGTGTTCTGTTCCTGTTTATGTGTTTGCTCATTCTGTGTGTGAGCTTTTCTGAATGGGCTGGCAGTGTTATAAACTCTGGGAAACACATGAGTGTGTTTTGCTATGCTAAATCAGTTAGTTTTAGGTAGGAGTGAGAAACATACTTTTGTGAGGCTATATTGTTTAGAAGTCTGGCTGCAGTGAAGCTGAGAGCATCACAGTAATTGTAATGGGCTGAGAGGCAGAGTGTCAGAACAGCTGATACTGTTTTCAGTGGTAATTAAATTATCTGCAGGCAGAGTGCAGAGTGTTTTGTGAAATTGTGCTCTTTAGGATTCTGGCTGCAGTAAAGCTGAAAGCATCACAGTAATTCTAATGGATGAGAATCAGAGTTTGAGGAACAAGTGAGAGTGTTTTTCAGCGGTAGTTGAGTTAGCTGCAGACAGTAGTTCAGACTGCTCTGTGAAGCTTTGCTGTTTAGAATTCTGGCTGCAGTCAAGCTGTCAGTATCACAGTAATGAGCTGGAAGTTGGGGGGGTAGGTGTGTTTTGTAATGCTCATTGAGTTAGCTGTAGGCAGCAATGAGACCTCTTAAGTAGTACTGCATTTGTGTCTATGGTAACAGCACAGGTGTTTCTTGCATGCTAAGAGGAAAGCTGCCTAGAGTGATGAACTTTTGTGACCTGTGTGTGTAAATGGTTGATGTCATCACAGTAGAGCAGAGGGTAAAAATATCACACTGCAGTGGATGATACACTGTTTTATTTCACTCATTTACCACTCACCCTTATTGTGTATATAAATAACTTGTATACCTAGAAAATGTTATAACATTTTGATTAACGTTTTCAAAATTATACTAAAACAACTAAAATCTAAATGTTGGCAAAATGTTTGGCTACCTATAGCACAGCCACCTTTACAACTTGAGACTTACAACTTGGTGCACACATCCAAGTTGCATATCTCCCTAAATCCTGAAAGTGTGGAGACATTTGGATAATGCAATTTTAAAATTAGAGGGAAATAACTGAAAATGAAATTTTAATTAAATGTATGACCATGCACAACTCTCCCCATCAGTTTAGGACTCTGTAAATTGGTACTCCTAAGAAATACATGAATACCCGTTTATCTGTCAGATTTGGTATCATTTGGATGCATACTTTGAAAATTAGATTAAACTGAAATTTAAAATTTGGGAAAATTATGTGGAATTTTGAAATTATTAATTTGATAATAGCTCAGCCTTCTATTGCTCTACAGAGCTGAAATATGGCATGTTTGCTTGTTGAGAGGAATTATAATGTTGTGGCAAACATCATGACATTAGGATGCATTTTCTCAAAATGACAGGAGTTCAGATTCTGCCAGTTTATATTTTGGTGGACTCTCATGAACATTTATTTTTTATCGACATATAACTCAAGTACCTTCGGAGATACAAATCTGAATGTATCTACAAATCTGACTATATTAATAACCCATATACTTACAAATGTTTGTAACTTTTAAATTAATGCTTTCAAAATTATACTAAAGTAACTAAAACATAAATTTTGGCAAAACAAGTGACTGCCTTTATTTATTTATTTAGTTTTTGTTTACCGGGTAAGTGCACTAGACAAATTCTGCCTATTTTCAGGCACTGTCCGGGGAAGGGGGATACAGATGAATGCCAACTGACTTTGAACCAGATTAAGCTGTTGGTGGTATTTTTAGTGAATGAGGGAAATTTGGCCAGGGCACCGGGGAAATTCCTCTACTCTTTGGTAGGGGGAGCTGCTAGACCATGGCTTCATCCTCGGAGTCTGTTCAGTGTGCTGGTGTACCTGCAGGAGAACAGAGCTCCGCTGTTGCAGGTCCAGCTGTGCAGCCTATCTTGCTTGGTATGTCTGCGTTTTCAGATGCTATGGACATGGACTTGCCTCTTGCTCTTACACTAGGCAGTTCAGATTCTGGATTTTTGCCTGCGGATGAGTTATGGCTCAGAACACTGCTTGCTACTAACCGGCAGCATGTTATGGCTGTGCTTGCAGCAGGTGATGGTTCTCGAAAACATTTTGCTGCTGCTACTCCCGAGAGTGCTGGACCCCATGTTGTCCTGTGCCTGCATTGTGCAATCGACCTGCAATTCCATCTACATCTCCTACGGATCTGACAACTCCTTCAGCAGTGAGTCAAACACCTGATGTTCACCCCTATGATGCACTTGCATCAAAGGAATGCTGCTCGCATGACTCGTTGGCCATTGAGTCTCTGACTTTACCCTCTGTTATTCCCCCACCTACCTGTTTGACTGCTGCTGCTGTGCCTTTAGATGCTGTACTTACGGTTTCTCTGCCTTTGTCTTCCTGCTTGATTCAGCCTGCAGTTGAGCCTATATTTCCCCTTGCAAGAACAGAGATTACTTCGCCGGCTTCACACCAGGTGGAAGGCCTTTCTCATTCATTGGAAGAATCTCTTCGGGGTGCTGCCTGGAACGGAAGGCCATTGGGTGCCAGATCCTGCTCATAGTCCAATCCCTGGCCTACAGCAACACTCTGAATCTTCACTGGGACATAATAAGGGGGAGACTACCTCACCACCAGTTGCTTTCACTACTGATTCTGATTTGGATCTACACACTGCTGCTATTGTGCAGCCTCCGGTTTTGGAGCTGCATTCATCGGACAAGGTGCCACTCCTAACGTCCTCTTCCTCAGCTGATGAAGGTACTAGTAAAAAGCTTTCTACCTGGGGGGAACATATGGAGACTGTCTCTCCAGTTCCTGACTTGCTTCCTGACCCCAGGGATCGTGCTAAGACCCGCTGGGAGGACTTTCAGAAGAAGGACACTTTTAGTGGACAACCTCCTCCACTGCAGAGGAGAAATTCTGTCCGCCTACAGTATTTAGGTGGCTTGCCTCTTGCTCCTGGCTGCATTTATGTTGTGAAGATCCTTATAAAGGGTTGTCTTTTTTTTTTTTTTTACTAATGAAGTCCATTCCCTTATTCATGCTTAAGGTAACAGCTTATTCAACATCAGCTTTAAGACTCCTCAGGGTCTGGATCAGTTTTGGACCAAATATGAGACTCTGAGATATACTGCTCTCTGGTTACCTTTTCTGGCTATCCCCCTTACATGTTCTGCCATTAAAGTTGTTACTATCTTATTTAGAAATGAGAATGTGGCTGTCCACGATATCTCTCATTGGTTACATCAGAGGTGTGAGATATTGGGGGCTCCGCAACCTATCTTTCACTCTGAGCATTTCTGGATGGGTGGTTGAAAATTCAGGGTGAGGCTGTGGCATAACAATGTAGGCCCCATTCATTTGCTGAATAGCCTGTTTTGGGCCCATAGCGGGGTAATTATTTCTATGTGGGGCAACCTAGGACCTGCTTTAAATGCAGGTCTTATTTACATTTCAGTGCTGCATGTGACAGGTTGCATTGCTCACTCTGTGTTTTTTATGGGCATGCTACTGTGGATTGTACCAACGAGCTAAAATGTAATTTGTGTGATGAGCCTGGGCATGGGTTTTGCATGTGCACTTGGGCCACGCATAACAGGACGGATCGTCCTAATCAGGATTCTATCCTTACTGAGGCCCAAAAGAAGGATATTGCTGCTAGTACGCCTTCTCCTGATCCTAAAGTGATTGTCCCTGACCCCCCCTACACTGCTCCTGCTATGGTGCTTGTTGAGCCTCCTGGGCCTCCCCCGCCTGGAGCGTCTGTCATGGACATCGCACCAGATGTTCCAATGGACCTTAAGTCAGGTCTTCCTCCCCTGGTACCTGCTACTATTGAAATGGCTGTTGCTGGGACTTCTGAGGTGGCTGTGGACAAAATGGTCATGCCACCACCTGACTTGGGTATACAGGCTAAGAAGAGTGCACAGAAACAAACTAAAACCAGGTCTAAGCTGGCTAATGCTTCTTCCCCTGGTACTGGGGTGCCCCTTAGTAATAAAGTTGCTGTCCTTACTAGTAAATATCAGTCTTCGGATTTGGTGGGTGATTCTGATACCTCTTCTCAGACTATCCTGTCCTCTGATTCAGAGGGTGATAAATCTAGGGAGGCTGATCCCTCACTCAGACCTCAAAGACTTGGAGTTTGACTTCATCACAACATCAGGTTTGGGAAGATTACCTGATAGCTCCCCTTTACCCATTTTTTTTTTGTGTGCTTTAATCTTTACACATGACACCTGCTGTTAGACTGAGCATTGCTACTTTAAATGCTAATAGTGTGAAGAATGCTCATCGTCGACTGCTGACATTTACTTTGCTGCAGGACTTGTCATGTGATATATGTTTTCTCCTGGATACCCAATTGAACACCCTTTCTTTGGTGTCCTTGGCTAAAAAGCTTTGGCGTTGGGGCCCTTCTGTTTTTTATTTTGGGGTAGACACTTGTGATGGGGTTGGAGTTTTGTTTTGAGGTGATGGTTTCCACATTACTACATTAGTTGAGATTGTTTCTGGGAGGGCCCTTCTTTTGGATTTTGCCTATCTACACACTTCCTGGAGATTGTTTGATGTTTATGTACCAGTAACTAAAAGGGGCAGGGTTGACCTCTTCACTACTATCAAACCGTATTTGTTTACGTCTAAACACATCATCTGGGTGGGGTGATTTTAATTGTGTGGTGGCTCAGCAAGACAGAGAGGCCCCTACTGAGAAGGACTTCTGTGATACCACCTGTCTTAATCGTATTCTCACTGTTAGTGGTCTTCAGGATGCCTATCAGGTGTGTCACTAACAGGGTGGGCATACTTTCTTTAAGGGCTGTCCTTCTACTAAAATAGACTTTCTTTTTGCTAATGCAGTTGTCCAAGTTGTTAATGCCAGAACTGTCCCTGCTGAAACTTCTGATCATGTTGTGCTGATGACTGCTTTGGAAGTGGGACCCCATGCTTCTACTGGGAGGGATTATTGGAAATTTAATATTACCTTACTGGATAATGCCCTTTTTGCTCGTCAGGTTCATGACCTCTTTAAAGCACATATGACAGTGGGTGGGCTTACGGATGGTTTAAGCACATGGTGGGTGTACACTAAACGAGAACTGCAGTCCCTTGCTATCTCCTTCTCCAAGTCGACTACATATGCACAGTATAAGAAATATTTGGCCTTCAGGACCCATTTAGACTCATTGTATTCCACCATTAATACAAGACATCTTAATCTCACTTTCCAAGTCCAAGTCATGAAAAAGGACATGGAGGCTCTGCAGTACTCTAGAGCAGCTTCTCTCTTACATGCACATAGGGATTGTTCCCCTGGTAAAAAGGTGGTTGGGGATGCTTTCACCTGTAGTAGTAAGAGAACTTCTGATCGAGTTTTGACTGAGGTAATGGGCTGTGATGGCAGTATCTGTACTACTGTGCCTGACATTTTGTGGGCATTGCTGACTATTTTACTGACATGTATTCTACCTCTTCATTGGATGACCACAGTATTCAGCACTTTTTATGTCCTTTTCCCTTCCAGATTGTGCTGATACACCCCTTCATCCCCTGCTCTCCCCAATATGTAGTGAATAGGTAGCCTGAGAAATTTCTCGTTTGAAGAATGACACTGCACCTGGTATTGATAGTTTGCCTTCGGAATTTTATAAATCTTGCAGTTGTCTTCTCTGTGACATTCTTGTGACTGTCTTTAACTGGTGTTTACAGAATCAGGTTATAGATTTTCATTGATGTGTTTCCATACAAGTACTGCTATTTAAGAAGGTTGAACAACATGACCTTCCTAATTGGAGACCATTGAGTCTCTTGAATACTGATCTGAAAATATTAATGAAGATTTTGAACACTAGATTAGTGCAAGTTGCCCCTACCCTGATTTTTCTTAACCAGACTTGTTCTATTCCTGGTAGAACCATTGACCATAATCTCTTACTGATTAGGGAACTGGTGGAACAGGGGAAGGATGATGATGTGTCTGGGTTTTTCATGTCCTTTGATCAGGAGAAGGCATTTGATTGGGTCCCCCATCAATTTATATTTCAGGTATTGCACTCCTATGGCATTCCTGCTACATTTGTCTCCTGGATTACTTAGTTGTATAGGCATGCCTCTGCCCTACCCCTAGTAAATGGTTATTTGGGTTCTTATATCTCTATTCATAGGTGGATCTGGTAAGGATACCCCATGAGCCCCCTTCTTTATGTTTTTTGTTTGGACCCCTAGTTGAGGGCCATTGATCAGGATGCTCTCATTTTTGGGATTCATCCTAAACAAGGCTCAGTATGTGCTAAAGTTTCAGCTTATGCTGATGATGTGTGTGTTTTTGTTGCAGATACTACCTCAGTACACAGGGTATTGCAGCATTTTGATACCTATTCGCTTGTTGCTGGGGCATCATTGAATAAATTGAAGAGTTTTTTTTGTATTTTTTAGGTGCCACTCCTACTGACATTGCAAATTTACAGGGTATTGCTGTTCTACATGGTCCAATTAAGGTTTTGGGAATTCAGTTTGGGAAGGGGGATAATGCTGTTCTGAACTGGAATGAGAAGCTTGAGATTGCTAACCGCTGTGTTGCTGTATGGAAAGTCTGGCAACAGTCAAAGAAGGCTAAGGTCACACTTGTTAATACATTTTTACTTCCCATTTTTTTATATCTCAGTGTAGTATAAGCTTTACCTCTCAATTTGAAAATTGCTCTTCTTAGTCTATTTTTCCAGGTTATATGGGGCAATCGGCTGAACCTGATTAAAAGGGATGTGTTATATCTCCCTATTGCACAGGGTGGCTTAAACTATATTAACCCCATTACATTTTATTACAGTATGTTCTTTCATAGAAATTTGGTTGACTTGACTAGGCTGCACATGCTGTATGGGTCATTTATGTAGATCTTTGGCTTGGATCATTGCATAGGCTGTGGCATTTGCCAGTGGGAAAGCCTTTACTGGTTTCTTTCTTTCCTGCCTATTTGAGGCCCGCTATTAAAAAGTTGAATAAATGGAAGTTAAGCCCAATGCAGGTTTTGTCCAAACCTAGTAAATCTATTTATTTGTGTTTACAAACTCAAGCACATTCCATTTCTCCTGTTTTTAAAGGTATACCTGATCTTCATCATGACCAAGTGCTTCACTGTTTAACTGACAAACTGATCCCTCCTAGATTGTGGGATGTCCTGTGGCTTAGTAGCCATGGTATGCTTACTGTTAAGGGAAATGCCAAACACAAAATGGTTTCTGATAGGATGTATCCTCGGCAGACTTGTGTGGCTCAGGAAGAATCCACAGACCATTTTTTCATTCAGTGTCCTTTTGTACAGACTTTTTGTCATGATTTCTCTGTTCAGTGGACTAATGTTTGTTGGCAAGCTGTTACTTATGCTGAGGTGGTGGGTGGTTTCTTCCTGTGCCATACTGCCTTTTATTATGGGGTGGTAAGGCTTCTCTTTGCTATCATTAAATTTCATTTATGGCAAGCAAGATGTAAATTTGTATTGCAGCAGGTATGTCAGCCACCTTCAAGTGTGATTGACAAGACTGAACATGATTTATATCACCACTGTTTTTTTGAACAAAAACATATGTTTTATGATGTGTGGTTTGCTCGCTGGAAGACAGCTCCTTTTCTGAAGGATAAAATAGGATGATTTGATTTATCTTCCTCTGGTTGAGGGACATTGTGTATGTTTTTGCTCTTCATAATTCTGAGAGTTCTTTTTATTTGTTTCCCTTCCATGTAATTTTGGCTGTTTCTTTCTTTTGTATTGTTTAAGATCCTTTTTATTTTTCTACCTTGTACTTTATTTTGTACTGTTTTGATTTTTTTTATTGTTCTGTTCGATTAATAAAACCTTCCCCTACTGTTTTCAAGAAGTGCCATGGGATCTTGACCATCCACCTGAACTACCACCAGAACTGGCAGATGGGACCTCGGTTTAATGTCTCATCCGAAAGACGGCACCTCAAAGGCACACCCCAATGCCTGTCACTATCTGTTGGGTGGTGATGGGGTTGGCTTCAGTTCAATACTTCACTGTCATTCCTATTATGCAGCTCGGTAACTCCTACACTACTAATGCCAATGCCAGCAAGCAAACATTCTGCATTGACAAATGCTTGTTTTTGTATCTTATGCTGTGTTGATATGTTCCTTGCTCAATGTATTGTATTGTACTGTACTGTACTGTATTGTATTGTATTGCATTGCATTGTATTGTTCTGCTTGTTTTGTAATCTCCTGGGATTGTATTGCTCTGCTTGTAGTCTAACTTGTCCTATGAGTACTGGGTGCAACTATGGCTCAATGCACTTGACATAGACATTATGAAAGAAGTAAAGCTAGGACCTTTTAAATCATAACTCTGTACAGCCCTAACCTCTAACAATAACCTCAGCTGTGAGACCTGATCCCCCTCCCATCTACTCTCCTCTTATCAGCCTTCCACCTTCCTACTTTCCCTCTAATCTTACTCCTCTCCCCTCCCTGTTTTCTGTTTTACCTTCCTGGCTCTCCTCCTCCTTTTCCTCTCATTTCCACCCTTTTTCCCCTCCATCCCTGCTGTCCTGTGTCCCAGTGATATTGCTATTCCCTCATCCCCTCTCCACTTTCTCCCCTGTGTACCATCTCCCTGTTTCCTTCCCTTTGTTCCCATCTTCCTCCTACCCCCACCCCCTGTCTCCCCATGGTCATATCTTTGCCCCCTCTGCCCTCTCCACCCCCCCTCTTCCCTCCCCTTTTTCTTGTTCCCTCAACCCTCCCCATCTCCCTGATTTTTCTTTTGTTCACTATCTCCGTCATTTTACTTTTGTTCCCTTCCCCCTTCCACCCTGGTAAATCACTCCCCCTATAGGCTTCAGGGTCTCTGTCTTGTCACTTCTCACCCTGGTAACATGGGCCTCCCTGCTGTCTGTTCTTATTAGCACTTCAGACAATAGAACTGATGCTTTACATGTTCTGGAAACCTAGATAAGTGTTTTCATAGCTTACCTAATTTTAGTTCTGATGCACACCGTGCTTCCCAAAATATCCTAGATTGCTAGCTGCCTTATTTTCTTAACTGGACCAAGTGATATTGTCCTGGTTATACTACTACTGCATTCATCCCAAAGCAACT
The DNA here is from genome assembly GCA_016271365.2 of Neoceratodus forsteri. Classification (NCBI taxonomy): domain Eukaryota; kingdom Metazoa; phylum Chordata; order Ceratodontiformes; family Ceratodontidae; genus Neoceratodus; species Neoceratodus forsteri. The sequence continues at coordinate 1,055,762,308 of CM057451.1, read as the reverse complement.
GTCTATATCTGCAAAACTGCATAACTTTACTAACTGCACCTGTTCCAGCATTTTCTGCTCAGTATTTTGTACTCCTCCTTTGATACATTTACTGGTTGTAACATTGCCTTACTGTAAACTGAACAATTGATGATTGTGTATATGTAACCTCTGTATTTTGAATTTGTACATACTGTTTGTGATTGCTATGATGTGGAACCTCTGTAAAAGAGGCTTTGGCTCACAGGTGCTTGCCAAAATAACTTACTAACTAACAAACTAACATCCCAGATCTTACCTGAAAATAGCCGTAATCTGTGTCAGGTGTACTAACTGGGTCAATGCAAGCTTGTAAATGTGTGTGTATATACATCAAGTTAGCCAGCCTGGGAGTGGGTCCCAGGGTGGTAGCCTGGGTAGCAAACTGGTTACACAACAGGACACAGAAGGTAATAGTCAATGGAACACATTCTGAAGAAAGGGGGGTTAATAGTGGAGTACCTCAGGGCTCAGTACTGGGTACAGTCCTCTTTAATGTCTTTATAGGTGACATTGCAAAGGGTCTGGAAGGAAAGGTATTCCTCTTTGAAGATGACACAAAGATCTGTAACAGAGTTGATACACAAGGGGGGGTAGAAAGGATGAGAAGGGATTGGCAAGGTTGGAGGAATGGTCAGACATATGGCAACTTAGATTAAATGCAAAGAAGTGCAAAGTAATGCACCTGGGAAATAAAAATCCAGGAGAAGAGTACACAATAGCAGAGGAGGTACTAACAATAATAATGGAAAGGGATCTGGGTGTAGTCATATCAGATGACCTAAAGGTGGGTAAGCAATGTGAGAAGTCAATGAGAAGAGCCAGGGGGATACTGGGATGCATAGGGAGGGGCATCACATGTAGAAAATGGGAAGTGGTTATCCCTCTGTACAGACAGTTGGTGAGACCCCATCTGGAGTACTGCGTGCAGTTTATGCAAGGACATAGACAGGATGGAAGCAGTCCAGAGGAGGGCAACTAAAATGGTGCAGGGTCTACATCAGAAACCATATGAAGAGAGACTGAGAGAGCTTAATATGTATACCCTTGATGAAAGGAGGGATGGGGGGGACATGATAGAAACTTTTAAGTACCTCAAGGGAATCAACAAAGTCCAGGAGGGTAGCATCTTTCAGAAAAAGAGATGTGTAAGAACAAGGGGGCACAATTTAAAGTTAGAGGGAAGGCACAGGGGTAATGTGAGGAAATTCTTTTTCATGGAGAGAGTGGTGGATGCATGGAACCACCTTCCTGGAGAGGTTGTGGTGTCTAAAACAGTGGAGGAATTCAAACATGCATGGGACAGACATAAGGCCATTATAGTGGGGAGTTGCAGGAAGTAGGCTGTTGGTTAACTAGAATCTGCAGCTTATCCAGTAGGTAGGGAAATGGGCAGACTGGGTGAGCCAAGTGCTCTTTATCTGCCATCAAAGTCTATCGTCTATGTTTTTATATATATATATATATATATATATATATATATATATACTGTATATATATAGATAGATAGATGAGATACACACACACTGTTGATTCCATCATTAATCAATAAGGTTTCTAGTCATTAACACAACCTTTTAGAATTCTACTAGCCTATCTGAATGCTCCATTTGCTATCGTTTTAGAATTAATTTTCTTTCTTTCTTTCTTTCTTTCTTTCTTTCTTTCTTTCTTCTCTCTCTGTATTTTTCTTTCTTTCTCCCCTTCCTCCCCCTTACTTGTTCTTTCTTAGAAAGCTTGGATAATTTAGCATTAAGACATTCTACATTGCATTTCGAGTCCCTTGTTCATTTCTGTCTCTCTCTCTCTCTCACTCTGTCTCCACTTCCCCACTCCCTCACTGCCTCCCTCCTCATCCTCCTTGATATCAGTTCTGATAGTGACTCTATTGACCATCCATTGTCTTGAGGTACATGTTGATATTTCTTGTACCCTTTTGCTTTGTTTTGCTTCAATAATTTTAGCCATTATTTCATTGCATGTAGAAGCTGCCCCCCCCCCAGCACACACACTACATGGTGTATTACAGTGCTCTGTGCTTGGCCCTCTCTTTTGTTTTCTACTTATTGTCTTCATCATGGTTGTCTAATTGCTCATTATGATCTGATCCATAAATTCTAAGTTGGTAAAACCCAGTTATATATCTCTTTTAAATCTAAATAGTCTACTTTCTCTCTACCCTCCCCCTTTTCTCTCTCAGCACAAGTGAAATTCTTGCTATACTCTGATTTGGAAATGTATCTAAGTCTATAGTTCTCTTTTTGGGTAAGGTATGCTCTGTTAGTTAGTTATCTTCCTCTTCAGTCTTGCGTCTTTTCTAAACAATAATGTTAATTAAATACTCTCCTTTTATCTTGCTCCTCCCTTCCCCACTTTCTGTTCTACCTCCCTGGCTCTCCTCTTCCTTTCCCTTTCATTTCCACCCTTTTTCCCCTCCACCCCCGCTGTCCTGTGTCCCAGTGATACTCTTACTCCCTCATCCCCTCTCCACTCCCTCCCCTATGTACCACCTCAAGCAGCACAATTGCAAACAGTACAGTGCAACATAGGTATCTACAGTCTCCCTTCTTGAATGCAACTTCACTTGTCCATCTTCTGTCTATAACATTTGTGTTTGTTTTCATCCTGAACTCTTCCATCATATCTCTGATAGTGTATCTGCAAAACCACTTTTTCATTCCTGAAGCTTTGACAATGTCTACTACTTTCTGGACTACCGTTCTTCAGATAACCTGTTGACTGCAATTTTCTCCTTTTGTCTTTATGGATGTAAATGTCAAAAAATGCATCTGCCTGAATTTTTACCCATACTAATAAATGCAGCATATCTCATCTGCTCTCCATCACCTTCAGTGGCTCTTTATCTCTAGCTAGATTAAATTTAAAATCACCATCCTATACTGTAAGATCTGTAATGATCTTGCCCCCAAAGTGTCTCTCACAAGTAAGATTTTTCCTGTACGTGTATGTGCCTCAGGACCTCCATGTAAATGAGCTTGCTCAACAGAGTCTTTCCTGCAATAAACTTGAACTTGAACTTTTCCCATTCACGCCTTAGTGTCCATCACTTCAGAATATGTAGTCTATTCTTAGCACCATCAGCTAACCTGAATCCTATATTTTCTCGGTTGCCTTTCATTTCTAATGCTCTCTCTCTCTCTCATTCTCATTTTAGTATCATCATATTGATTTGATTTGCTGTCTAACTGCTGAAATCCTGTGTTGTTAAAATAGCCTATTACACATATACTAATTTCTTTTTATGTTTAGAATAAATTGTGTTCCCTAGATTTCTTTTCATTGTACTGTATTTCTCATTTTCAAACAACAAGCTTGAGTTCACACTCAGGACAGTGGTGCTTCCAGACTAAAAAATAATCATACATAAGAGAAAAAGTTGAGCACTCAGGTTGTGAGTGCTCGATGTTTTCTCTTATGTACTGCTCATTTTAATTGCATTCATTTTGAAGTAACTTGTATGGCACATACTTTATGAAAAGGATTGTACTGTATTCTTTATACAAGCCTGTGGATTCAGCCTTGGAAATTCCCTGGATTTGCAAACAGATTGACCAAACAAACTGATTTGGAATCTGTCATATATTTTAATGGATTAGCTTCAGTCAGCCTAATAAAGGCTAATTCCCAGACATTCATATTTAGTGCCAAAATGCATAATATAAATGTATCATGAACTCTTATTTTAATGAAGAAAATCACACTAAGCATCTTATGTATGCTAAAAGCATTAAACATGCCAGATTAGTGATATACATTTGTGAAGTATGCTAGACATTTCAGAAATGATAGAGTCTATTGACAGCTAGAGATAAAAATAGACACCTTGATTATGTAGAATTAAATGGCATCTGAGTAGAGAAACCTGCTCTGGTGATCTGAAAGTAATTAGAGAAGCAGCATCTCTGGAGTGAAGTAAATTTTCAGGGGACATACTATTGAACTCTGTTATGTAACACATGTTCAGTAAGGTTGAATATATACATTTGGGTTTTACAGAAAAGGGCAATATTGAGTAATTAAAGTTAACCAATTCCCTTTTCAAAAATCACTTTATTGAGAGTGGCCACTTTATGACTGGAGTATAAATGAATGGATTCAACAATCAGATTGTGCCCCTCAATGAAAAGCAAGTATTGCTTGAAATGCTGGGGCATCTGATCGGTGAGCACATTAGCTGATTTTTTATTGTTCACTGATGCCCTTTAACTTTGGCAACTAGGACACCTTTCTTTATAATAGATCATATTTTGTTTGAACATGTAGACATGTTTTCAAGTTGTTTGCAGCTTTGCATAAGATTCTTAATACATGATATCATGTGTGATATTCTATTTTTAAGCAAAATCCCCTGAAATCTACAGTTTAAAATTACATGTTACAGTACAAAAAGAACACTTCAGAATTTTTATGATTTACAGTTTTCTTTAGTGAGCCAGCCTCTGGGCATGAGAAATATTTTCCTATCCAACTCATGCAGCAAAAATCATACATCATTAAACAAAACCATTAACTACCACAATTTGCACCAATGAGGTAGATCAGTAACGTTCTTAATAAAGAGTCTCACAATGTAGGGTTGAAATATACATTCTACCACCACTACTGACATCAAAACAGAGTTTCTATCCTAATGATTTTATAAGTGCATGCAAACCAACATTCAAAATAAAACATCTCATTATGTTGGGCAGGCTATCATTCATTTTATACTGACAGCTCTTCAGAGCAATAATAAGCCTCAGTTATTTGTGTCTTAAAATCATTCAGAATGGTTTCTTCACTTCTCACAGACATAGATGTTGGCCATCTTTCATGACCTTTGTTTGTTCTTTTTAATGATTTGGGGAAGGGGTTATTTTTTTTTTTAATCACATCCCTATTTATGTGCCTCTGCAGCACCACCAGTGGGAGTATCCAGCCTCCGACCCCCATTGCTGTGGACAGCAGCAGGCTCACTTGCATGATGGTGGTCCGGCATGGCCACCCCAACCCACCAGAGGGCCTCTCCATGCCTCTCTGAGCTGGGCTGGACCAGACTCCCCAGCACAATTCCTTGACAGTCCTCTGGGTCAGCAGGAGTGCGGCTATCAAGCTGCCTTGGTCGCACCCAGCCATTTCCTTCATTTTTCTGCCTAGTAGCCGACAGTGCAGTGATGTACGGTGCATAAGCAGACATCTTGCTGTGTTCCTGCCCTAATGTACACTGCAACTGTGCTGCCCCTAGTCATCACCAGGGGCCACCACTGCAGCATGATGTGCTTCACCTTACCCACACCAGGGGGTATCATTAACCCTTTGTTGAAGTATAAAACACTTAATAATGAAGAACAAAGGCCTTCCATTTATGCAGTCAACAGTGACGCTAAAATTGTATCTGTTTTGTAAATATAAAACAAACTAAAATGAACTGCTTTTGAGAAAAAGACTAAGAAGATGGTGTTAAAGATGTTTTATTATGAGTTAAAAACTTGTCATTGGCATATAAAACAGTTTGCTTGCTGTTATACATTTATGGAACTTCTTTTTGTCAGTTTTTGCAGTTTCTTTTTATAAGTTATGGTTGGGACTACTCTAGCATTGCTCATTACTACATAAGTGGTGTGGTGACTATCTAAACAAACATTTGTTAATGCCAAATATGTTTGTTTTCATGCTGTTACAAGTTAGAACAACTATATCTCATTTTCAGTTTTGCCCTTCTTTTGCACTTTTTACGATATACTTACCCAGGACAGCACAAGTAAGATGCAATATTGTTTTTTTTCAGTGGTGTTCTGCTTTTTTGTTTCTTATCATCCACAAAGCTGCTTCTTCTTCTTTTTTTTTAATCAGCCACAAAGCTGTTTCACATTCTGGTCTCATCTGTCAGAACCCCACCATCCCCATCACAGACCTTCTTATGGACTTGCAGGTTATCCACCACTAACACAGGATGACAATTTGGTAGGTGTCTAGCTGTTTCAGTTGCGTAACAGCTTGCATGGTGGGGGAGCTACTGGTTTGCATGGCCAGGAAATTCCTCCTGCCACCTGTTGTTCTCCCTAGGGTGGCAGCATGCAATGATGTAACTGTGCATGAACTTTTAGGCACTTAGTGGTAAACTTTCCCTTTCTGGTACTCCTAACTGTGCTGCTGACCAGAATCTACCAATTGGAAGTTGTACAACAGGAACAGGAACAGCATCCTCCTCTCCTTAAGGAAGGAGAGCAGCCTCTAGGACACTCAATCCTTCATCCCCTAACCAGCCCCTACTAGCCTGCACTTGTTCCCAAATGTTTGTGGACAGCATAGCAAGTGGTAGCACTTCCACAGTGCTTCTGGGTCAGGTTGGAGTCCTGCTTTTATCGACTTTAAAAATGTATTTTCACATACTAGGTAAGTTGTGATTCAATATTTAATTTTCAATGAGGTCCTAATTGTACACATTTTTATACTGTATTTACCTAGAATAGCAACATCTTGTTTTCAGTGAATTCCCAGTTTTTACCTATTTTTTACAATGTGTTCAATCAGGCTAGGCCAGTTGATGGGTATTTCACCTGGAAATTACAGATCAATATCTCTTCTCCCCTCCCAGGCCTATTACAAGACTCCTTAGTATTCTCCTGCCTATCTGATTTTCTTAACTCTACAGATCTGCTCTCCCAATATCAATCTGGCTTCAGAAGAAACCACTCTGCTATTACTTGCCTGCTCCATGTCACTGATGTCTTTCTCACTGGTATGAACCATGGACATATGACAGCTACCATATTTATTGACCTGGCTAGGACTTTTGATTCTGTGTCCCATCCTTTCCTGCTATCCAAGTTTCTCTCTACTGTTGTCTCTACTCATATGGTAGATTGGTTTAGGTCATATCTCATGAGCTGCACACAGGGTGTTCAGACAGGACATGCCCTATCCCAACCTTTCCATTCAAGCTGGCATCCCTCAGGGCTCAATCTAATGCCCTGTTCTGTTTTTAGCCTTCCTTAGTGACTTTCCTTCTGTCACTGTCTCCTCTCAAATCCACCTGTATGCTGATGAGACTGTCTTCTTTGCTTCCAGGTGTTTCTCCTCCTAGGTGGTGAGTCAACTACAGTCTGACTTTGTGAGGGTTCTTCCTTGATTCAAGGCAAATCAGCTAAAGGTTAATGACAAAAAAAGTGTCTATGACCTTTGATACTGCTCAAAGCTATCCAACCTCTCCTCCTCCCTCCTTCACAACCCTTGATGATATCACCATAGGTATAGTCCCTGCCTTCACATATCTAGGTGTCTGGTTGGACAGTCACTTTGACTATTCCTACCACATTGATTACATCCACTCTAAACTCCATCCCAAGCTATCCACCCTTTATTGAAACAAAGATTCCCTCTCTTCTATTGTCCATCATGAGCTACTCACCAAAATGTTACTCCCTGTCTTTGATTATGCTGAAGTGGTCTTTGGATCCACCTTTCCAACTTCCCTTTCATGAGTAGACACCCTCTTTAATGCATTTTGCTGCTTTGTCTAGAATGCCCTGCCCAGCAAACGTCACTGCTCCCTCTACTGCTTCCCACTCTGCACATAGAACAACAGCACTATGTCACCACCTTCATCTCCAAATTCTGGATTGAATTCTTCCCCTTCTACTTCTCCTCCCTCATTTACCTTTTATCCCCTTCTTCCTATTTGCTGTGCTCCAGAGAATCTCATATCTTCTCTCTTCCCCATCCTACTTCTTATTTTGGGTTGGCAGCATTCTCCTACTGTTTTCACTCCCTCTAGAACTCTTTTCCAAGCACTCTTCATCTAGCCCCCTCTCTGCATAATCTAAAGAGTCTTCTCTCCCAATCTCCCCCTCCTCCTCCTTGTACCTGTCCATCCTCCTCCTTGTAATTAGTTTGTTTCTCTATTCTTATCCCCTCTCCCGCTCTATCTTCCTCCATGAATACCTCTTTTTAGCTTCTATTCCTTCCATTTTTTGCTGAATAATATCTATGGATTAGGTCTCACCTTTCTTAGCATTGTATTTTCATATATCACACATTCTTAAATACTGTGTAATGTTACTGCTGTAATCTAAATCTTACTCTCACTATTCAGTTTTACTTTCAGTTGTGTACTCTGTAATTTGTACTTATATTGTTTGGTTTTACATCTGCAATTTTTCCCCTTCCCCTGGGTCGCACCTGGAAATTAACCTTGGCTCAGTGTGCCTTTCCGTCATCAAATTTTTAAATAAATATATTTAAAAAAATCTAATTTTCAGTGGGCTTTGACATTTTTACCCAAAATTCCCAACATAGTATTTAATATCACCTCATATAGGGCAGGTGGAATTTAAAAAAAAAATATCATTCAAAAGATGATTTGTGGAGTGACTGCAAAAACATGTTTTACAAGGAATTTGATAAATGTCACCTGTCATGTTCACAGGGGTTGGGGGATGTAACATGAGAGATATGTTGAAAATTTAGGGTCAAAATTTGCAAAATTAAAACTATGAGTAAATGTTCAAGAAGTTCAACATTTCTTCTGAACTTTGCTGTTTTTTTCACAGTTTCACATCAAATATTCAGTTCTTCTTATGACTGCTTGTTATGCTCAAGACAGGTAAAAGTTTATATATCTCATTCAAATTTGAAAAATGACACTTGTCACATTCATTAAATGTGGTAAAAAGATAGCTATGTTGAACATTTGGAGCCAGCATCTGCAAATATGACCTAGATATGAGCAAACATTGAAAAATTCAATGTTTCTTCATAACTTCTTTGTTTTTTGACATTGTAATCCTATATTTTCAACAAAGTCTTTCTTCATCTTTTCCTTATGAACAGGGCAGGTGGAATTTTTTAAATCCTGTCCAAAAGTTGATTTCATGGAGCAATTGAGGAAACATGTTTTGCAGTGATTTGAAAATGTTCAATTACCTTGTACATTAGGTAGTGCCCCAAAAGGCTATGTTGAAAATTTGGTATGCAAATGCTAAAAAATGACAAAGTTATGGGTAAAAATTTAAAATGCAGTAAGTAAGCAATAAAACATGACAGGGTGTGTGTTAGACAGTTCTAACACACAGCTAGGGGGCATAGTGAGGCATAAGGCCACAGGCTGAGAGCATTCAGCCTCATAACCATAAATTAGAACTGTTTAATGCACACCCCAGAGTGACTTATTGCACTTGTGAAATGGTGAAGAAAAATAGAGACATTAGTAATGGCATTACAATTGTTAAAATTGAAGAATTATTAATTCATTATCAGAAATACAAACAGACCACTTCTCAGTGCAGCTGAGCCTCTGCCAGGCATATTTTAAATCAAGGATGTAAATGAGAAAGGAAAAGTGTTGCCTACTGGGAATTGAACCTCAGACCCTTGGTATGCTATTTCAGTGCTCCATCCATTAAGCTATAGGTTCATAGAGTTAGCAGGCCTGAGTCTTTCCTTAATATGGGAGATAACATTACGCAGAGTAAAATAGTCCCTTTTATTAATAGGAGGGCAGCAAAATGGAGTGAGACTTCTGAAGAATTTAATCAGGAGATAACAGTGTCTCTGACTTGTGCTGCATTCAAACACAATAACACTGTTAAGAATAAAAGATTGCTGATAGTGTTAGAAATCACTTTAAAACAGTCTGTGGAACTTGTGTTGAAATTACACAAAATGAAGTGCAATATCGGATGTAGGATTATCCAACAGAGGGATTCAAAACAAAGTGCAATATTTGGTGAAGGATTTTTCAATCAGAGGGATTCAAGTTATAACATGTTTTCATTCATTTATCAAAGTACACTGGAGCATTGAAATTCATGGTACAGTTCTGCATTGTGACTCCCGTGAACTGCTGCTGTGGGAAATGCTGCGGAAGGTGACCTCCGAGTGTCAGTGTGGTGCTTAGTTGCTTCTTCGGTTGCTTTGAGGATTCAGTGCTGCTTCTGGCTTTATCTTCAGTTGTTGACTGCTCCTGTTTGCCAGGATTTGACACCATCTCTGCTGATAGTCTGGCTTTGCACACCAGTAGCTTTGAAGGCTGAACTCATTGTCATGTCCCCTGATGCATATTATTTCTTGGCTCTCTAAACTGGAATCAGAGAGCAGTTGCACTGCTGTAGCTTGCAGCCACTGATTAGTGTAGTGCTGCATGAGTCCAGCTTCATCACTTAAAAGGACATCAGGGTTGACAGAAAATTTAAGACCATCAGTTCACAGGACTACCAGACTGGAAGAGCATCAAGTTGAGTTTGTGGCAAACTTCAGGGATGTACAGAGCCTTTGGGTCAGCTTGAAGCTTGCTCTGATATAGTTTAAAGCTTTGTACTGGGCAAAGTGGGTTAGAAGGCTGCCTATTCATAAAACCCCTGTGTCCTTGTTTACCATTCTCTAAGGGGTTATTGTGGTTTTTCATGTGTTCCTTAAGATTCAGCGTTACAAATTCAGCCCCCGTTCTCATCAATTTTTATTGTAAAATGCTCAGGCTTCAGTTGTTGGAGCCCTTACTGGCCATGCCTGGCCATATACAATTGTACATCTACCAATTATTTTCGTACTAAGCCAGGCATGCTCTGGGGAGACAAAACTTCTGAATTTTGAAGTTTATTAAGGTCTGCTGTGGAAAGCAGCTCTAGGTGTTGAGCCTTATCCTGTTGTGCTCTATGGTATGCTTTCATTTCTACCATGAAAATGGCATTGCTGGAATTGAATTCTGGATCTCAGATTAAGTTCATGGGCTGACCTACAGCTGGGGACCCCATCTAATATGGGCTATAACACAGTTTCCCAAAAGGTGTCAGAGATAACACAATCAATTACTACTTCTTTAGTAGTAAATAGAGCGATTGCTGAAATGAAGAATAAATTGACTTTCATACCCCATCATAATCAGGTCATGTCAATATCTGAAAAAATTATGCAAGAAAGAGATTGAGGGCTTTGTTAAAAAGCAACAACAGCCTAGATGTAACAACTGCTTTTGGGGAGGAATGCCAGGTCTGGTCACCTTTCAACAAAACCCAGACATTGTCCATCAAACTGGTGGATAAAGAGGGGTCCACTGTTGTGATGGAGAGATTGAGATATGAAAAGGAGATGTTGACACAATTATCAGATCTGAACTTTTTTAAACCACTGAACCATAATCCAGCATTGGACTTTAAAGCTGAAATAGATGTTTTTCTGTACGCCACCTTGTATGATGGCATCTTTTCTCAAAATACAAACAATTTCTTAAAAAGCTGCTGACCCCTGAAAGAAAACTTTGAAAAACATAATATTTAGGTACAGTTCAGCTTGCATTGCATATGTATTCAATAGACGTCACCTCCCCATTACTTATTACTAAGAAATTTGCATGGAAACATGCTCCACATCCCTTATAGTTCATCTGCCTCTTCTGCTTACTCCCTACTTCTTGTCATAGTCTTCTGTTGTGACATTGCAATCTGTTACCATGGGAGTAATTGTGATGTTTCAAGTATAGCATTATGACCTCAAGTAGGGAGAAAGCAATATGAATAGATGAACTCTTCAGGAGCAAAGATCCTATTTTCATGCAGATGGCCTCAGTAATAAATAACGATGATGAGAAATACAAAACTAATGTGAAATACAAGCTGAACTGTATCTAAATAATATGTTTTGTTAAAGTTGTCGTAATGGTGTCAGCTGCTCTTTAAGGGTGCAGAAATCAATGAGAGATACTATTTATGAGCTGCCAAAAATTCATTAAAATATACAGAGTCCTCTAGTCAGACCACTGATGCAAGCATTAGCTATTGTGGTTAGCTGGGAGGCCTAACAGTACAGAAAAAACACACAGGACCTTGTGTGTGAGGGCCAAGAGGGCCTGTGAGACATCTCTGAGGTGGGGCCTGATGCAATCAGAGACAGTTGGTGAAGGTGCTTAGCACTGCTAATTGATATTCCTGGTTATCTACCAGATCATTAGTAAAAGTGTTTATTTGTCTTATTGCCCTTCCCTTTCAGGACCCAGTCCTATTAATAAAGTACTGTTTGTTTCTTTCTTTTTGTGTGTGAGCACAATATTAGTGATCTCCTTTAAATGTGGTACAAAGTATATTTTTGCAAAAGTTAATGTGTGGGCACTTGTTGGTCTCAGGGAGGTGTCCTATAGTATAACCACAGGGTAACTGAGTTGGGATTGTATCCCAGGGGGCTTTGTTATTCATTTTACCTGCCTCACTATTTCTTTCTCTGGGCAAAGGCACTGCACTATTTCCTTATTCCCCTTCCAAACCAAATCCCCTGAGTTGAGGAGTTTAACAAGCACAGCCCTGCTGGCATTCTATGGGAGCAAGGCAGTAATAGTAACTGTGAACAACACCTTAACGGTGACCCACTAAGCAAACCTATCTACCACTTGATACATCATAATAATAAATTTAGTATAGTTACATCTTTAATAAAAAGTAGTTAAAACATCATTTTTCAGCAAAGGATTCTGCATATAATAGTTTTTTTACTGAATATGTAGCTGTTTTAAAAGAAATACTAACTTATCTGCCATGAGGTCATTGTTCACATTTCTTCTAAATTCCATTAATCCTATTCTGTTGTCATAGTTTGTAGAAATTAAGAGATAATCTCCTTATGTGTACTCTAGTAGAGTCCAGATGTAGGTACAATGTTTTCTAAACAATTCAGTGATGGAATTATCTTTGGGAAGTAAAGGTTGTTTTTGCAAAACTGAACTTGGAGCTAGGAGGGACACACAGTCTTGAACTATGAACTAGGAAACTGGAGGAAGGCACAATCTTGCTTCAATTCTGAGGGAAGTGGGCCTTACTTTTAATTTTGAACTGTTTTTTGCTTGCTTGAATACGGAAGGGGTTTGCAGTATTGCTAATCTTGTTTTAGATTGCTACTTTACATACAGTATAGAGGGATTAAAATACTGCTGATGTTTTTTTCTCTTTTCCTGGAAATCTGGTGCCTTATTTGTAGCTTGATAGTATTTTGGTTACTTTATGCAAAAGACATTTAAGTTTTCACTGGTGTATTCTTTCATTCCTGTAGTCAGTAGAGTTGTGTAATACAGCCAAACAAAGCCTCAGAAGGTTCACACTGGATTGCTCTGATCATCCTCACTGCACAGAACAGGTGTGCGACTCCACAGTTCTTATTTTATTTATTTATTTGGTTTTTGTTCACCGGGTAAGTACACTAGACAACAATGTTGTCTTTATTCAGGCATGACCCGGGCAAGTACAGACAGGGGAGATCAGAGTCAACATTAAAGAGTATTTCATGATGCAGCATGAGGTGAGAGCAAACATTTGAACAGTATACAGCCAGGTACAGTCATTATCAGTGATGACAAAGAGAAACAGATAACATTACATTAATTATTTTCGTCTGATGATACATCAATGACTAAATTGAAATGAAAAACAGCAAACAAAACTTAAATGAAGTAGCATTATAACAATAGGATTTCTGCTGGGTGTGGGAAAATTTCAGATTTTGGAGACCAGCAGGAAATCAGTAAGTGCCATAGGGAGGAGAAAATGCTAGGAGAGAGGCTCAAGTTACTGCACAAGAGCAGCAGTCAGATTCTAATAGGTGTGCCTGAAGACCAAGTTTAAAGGCCTCGTGGGATTTGAAGAGTTTGATGTGGGAGGGAATGGAGTTCCAGGACCAGGGGGCAGATATGGCGAAGGATCATTCTCCTTTTTTTGTGAGATATCTGGGAATTTCAAGTTGGGTTTGAGCAGATGCCCTGAGGAGATATGCTTGGGAGGGCTGAGTTAATAGTTCGGCAAGGTAATTAGGGGACCCCATTCTGATCATATTATCAATTGTACAGCCCACAGAAAAGTGTCTGAGTGAGTCTGGGGAGAGCCAATTTAGTTTCGAGTAGAGGAGGCAATGATGGGTAAGTCTGTGAGTAGACAGAGTAAATCTACATATACTGTTATAGCAGGTGCTCCATTTCTGGAGTGCTCCTTTGCTAACTTTAAGGTAAACCTGAGAGCAATATGTCAGAGCAGGGAGGAGAAATCCTTGTGCAAAACCAAGTTTTGAGTAAACTGTCTTACATGTAGCTGCAATGTGGAGGTTAAAGTCAAGAGATGAGTCGTTATGCCTTTCTGATGAAGCGTTCTTCCTCTATGGAGGCACTCGCAGTGGAGACCAAGAAAAATGCTGGAAACCTCTACAAAGGAGACCCACAGGAGGGTGGCATGGGATCCCACAGGGGAAGAAAAGAATGCCAGTTGGGGGACTCAGTCGTTAGGGGACTAGAATTTGGGGAGGGGGGAGAGGACGGTAAGGTGCCTGCCTGGCATCATGGCATGGAGGGATGGGAAGTGAATCCTCAGGATTGCAGGAGCAGCTGCATGGAAGAGTGACTTGGATGTCATTGTCCACCTAGGGACAAATGACCAAGCTGGTAATGGGATCAGAGTGGTACAGGAGGAGTTTTTGGAGTTGGGAAGGGGCCTTAGACAAGTAGCATGCATGGTAACCTTCTTGGAGGTGCTGCCTGTCTATGGCATGGGTGAGGCTAGGGTACTCTGCACCCTGGTCTTCAATGAATGGTTAAAAAACTGGTTCACAGCATAGGGTTTTGGCTTCACTGGGGACTGGTGGTCCACCTGGAGGAATACAGAGCTATATGGTATAATGATCTGCATCCATCTGTGAAGGGAACCAGGATCCTAGGTGATAGGTTTAAATCCTTCATTGGCAAGCTTTTAAACTAGCCAAGTAGGAAGGCACTGAAAAGGAGCAGGGAATTCCCAACCTCCCCCCATAAAACAGGGTAGTTAGTGAGGTTAACACCAAGGTAGAAAGGTCAATGGGGGCAGGGCAGGTTTAAGTGGAGAAAAAGGCAAAGGCAGAAAGTACAGGGATGGGGCTAAAAGGGGTAAGGCCATTAAAAATGTAGGGTGATAAGTACCAATGCCCATAGTCTGGGTAACAAGCTTCCTGAACTAGTGGCATTGTTGGAAAAGGGATACTGAGATATTGTGGCAGTCACAGAAAACTGGTACACAGGAAACCATGACTGGGATGTCAACATACTAGGGTACACAATCTACAGGAGGGACAGGGAGGGTAACAGAGGAAGAGGAATAGCTCTTTACATAAGGGAAGAGATCAAAGCAGTATAATTAAAAGGTAAACAAGGAGGAGAGGAGGCACTGTTGGTCACTTGGGAGATGGGAAATGGCACCACAATCTGCACAGGGGTTGTATACAGACACCCATCTCAGGGGAAGGAAATGGACAAGGAAATGACAGGAGGCATCCTTAGAAAGGCAGAAAAAGGGGAGATATTGTTGATGGGGGACCTGAATATGCCAGATGTTAAGTGGATCACATTTGCTGCAGCCACATCCAAGAGCAGAGTTATTCTTGATGCCCTACAGGGGCCATGCCTCAGAAAGCTAGTTTTGGAACCCACTCAGAGGGAGCAGTCTTAGACCTGATGCTCTCAAACAGGGACAGTGAGAGGATCTCAGATTTAGAAGTGGGTAGCCATCTGGGAACAAGCGATCACCAGACAGTGTGGTTCACAATAAACACAGCCATAGAGTCAAGCCATACAGACACAAGGGTACTGGACTTTCAGAGGGCTGACTTTTGGAGAATGGGAGAGTGCCTAAGGAATGCACTAGCAAAAGGGCAGGAAGGATGGGTGGAGGAACAATGGGGAAAAATCAAAACTGCCATTACAGAGGCAGCATGCCTTTGTGTGAAGCAAATATACAAAACAAAGGGGAAAAAAAAAACACTAGGATTCTCAAAAGAGGTGGCGGGGAAGGTTAGGGAGAAAAAGATAACATTTAGAAAGTATAAGGAACTACAGAAGAAGCAGGACAGAGAACTCTAGCAGTTAAAGCAGAAGGAAGCAGGGAAGGCAGTCAGAATAGCAAAGACCCAAACTGAGGAAAAGATAGCCAACTCAGTTAAGAAGAGGAATAAAACCTTTTACAGGTACATAAGTGAGTGAAGAAAGACCAAGGGAGGGACAGTGAGGCTTAATAAAGGGGAGGGTGGTGGGCAGAGGGTAACAGTGAAAAGGCAGAGATACTTTTGTCAGTATTGACAAAAGAAGAGGAAAGGGATGTACCTAAACCAAACAATAGAAACACTCTGGACTGGGGGGTTGATACCAGTCCATTCACAGTAGAAAGGGTCCTGAAAGAACTCCTAAAACACAGAGTGGACAAAGCAATGGGGCCTGATGGGATTCATCCCATAATTCTAAAAGAACTAAGGTGAGAACTAGTGACACCACTGACTATTCTTTTTAACAAATCATGGGAGGATGGAGTGGTTCCTGAGGGCTGGAGGAAGGAGGAGGATGTGATTCCCCTTCACAATAGTGGGAGCAAGGAAGAGGCAGAAAACTACAGTCCTGTTAGTTTAACCTCAGTGGTAGGGAAAATTATGGAATCATTTCTGAAAGAAAGAATTGTTGAGTACCTAGAAGCCAGTGGGGCACAGGACCCAAGGCAACATGGATTCACAGCAGGAAGGTCATGTCAGATGAATCTAATAGATTTCTTTGATTGGGTGACCAAAGTAGTAACCCAGGCAGGGGCTGCGGACATGGCCTACCTAGACTTTAGCAAGGTATTTGACACTGTTCCACATAAAAGATTTATAAACAAGTTAGCCAGTCTCTGAGTGGGTCCCAGTCTGGTAGCTTGGGTAAAAAATTGGCTGGACAACAGGACGTAGAGGGTAATAGTAAATGGAGTCCACTCCAAGGAAAGGGGGGTTACTAGCGGGTTCAGTACTGGGGCTGGTCCTCTTTAATGTCTTTATAACTGACATTGCAGAGGGACTGAAAGGAAAGTATGCCCCTTTGCAGATGACACAAAGATTTGAAACAGGATTGATATACAAGAGGGGGTGGAAAGGATAAGTAAGCAATAAGACATGACAGGGTGTGCATGAAACACATTTTACCACATGGCCAAGGGCGTAATAAGGCACAAGGCCTTGGCCGGGTGCCTTTAGCGCATGGCTTGTGGTAAAATCTGTTCCATGCACACACCTGGAGTATTTTATTGCACTTATAAAATGGGCTAATTTAAAAACAAAACCATTTACAGTTAGAATAATCATTTTTATATGTAGCAAAACAGATGTCCTTATGTGAATTTATGAATAAAATAGTCCTTCCGCCTACTACAAATTACATCAAAAGAAAATTTCTCACATCCGGAGCAGTATCTAATCTCAGATAGAGGCTACCAGATAAGCCTGAAGGCCTGGGTGAATTTCAGCCTCTAGTGTCTCTCAGGCAGCGAGAACTATTACAGGCAGGCAGCATGAACTTTCCGACCTGAAAATCAAAACAAATCCCCACCTATTTAGAACATGTAAACTTAAAAGGAGATGTTTTTCGGCTTTGCAGCAGCACTTGCCCAACCAGCTTAACACAACCCTTTCGACCTCCTTTGCTGCCCATGTAAGACTGTGAGGGTTTCTCAGTTTACGGTTAACAATCTCCCCTTCCCCCCGTAACGGAACAAAAAATTCCGGAGAAGATGGCCTCCTCCATCACTCGAGCCACCATTGTGAGTCTGAAACACACCAGCAAGTGCTAGGCTCGTGCACCCAAACTTCCCCGGAGTGTGAGGAAAGAGGGTTGGGGGCTCTTTCACAAACTGATGGGAGTAGAAAAATGTGACTAAATTAAGTGACGCTGCATGGTTATACCGGGTTTCACACTCGTACTGAAAGGCAGTGTTTGAAAAGGTGCAGGTTTTTCTCGATGTTGTGCTTTGGGGACACAATGGAAAATAAACGTAAACTACTGTTTTTCATTATTATAAAATGAATAGGCTCAACACTCTCACATTAGGTAAAAAAAAGATGGCTGCTAGTGAAAATGCTAACATTCTATGGCACCAGAATCTTGGCCTTTTCACTGCCAGTTCTATTTTTTACCCATGTGTGGAACATATTTCATGCATGGACAGATTGTCTTCTGATTGGCTGGTTTAGCCTACCCATTTTATAAGAAGGGACTTAGCAAGGTTGGAGGAATGGTCAAGCGTATGGCAGCCTAGATTCAATGCAAAGAAGTGCAAAATAATGTACCTGGGAAACAAAAACCCGGGGGAAGAGTACACAATGGAAAGCGGGCACTAACAACAACAAAAATTGAAAGGGACCTGGGGGTAGTCATATCAGATGACCTAAAGGTAGGCAGGCAATGTGAGAAGGCAGTAAGGAGGGCTGGGGGATACCAGGATACATAAGGAGAGGCATCACCAGTAGAGAATAAGAAAATACTTGATACAACCCAGCATGGATTTAAGACTGGATTTTCTTGCACTACAAATCTGCTTTTGTTTTATAATTATATTAGTATGAATCTCGATTGAAATATACCAACTGATGTCATTTTATTGAACTACAACAAAGCATTTGACAAAGTGTCACACGACATTATGATTAAAAACTCATTCATTTAGGATTTTCATTAACATTAGTTTCATGGATTAACAGCTGGCTGAGTAACCGCACCCAGAGGGTTCAGGTAAATGGTAGCTTGTCAGACTTGGGAAGGGTGACAAGCGGAGTTCCTCAGGGTTCCGTTTTGGGACCCACTCTGTTTAATGTTTTCATCAGTGATATGAAAATTTGTTCTCCTAATATACTCATGAAATTTGCTGATGACACCAAATTGGGTGGCACTGTGAACAATGCTGATAATATACAAACTTTACTAGCAGACCTTGCATCTATTGAACATTGGGCTACCGAAAACAAAATGCACTTTAATGTAACAAAATGTGCAGTCTTACACATAGGCAAAAACAACCCTAGACAGGTATACACCTTAAATAATATATCTATTAGAGAATCTTCTTTAGAAAAAGATCTCGGGGTACTAGTAAATAACAAACTTTCCTCATCTTCCCATTGCAACAAAATAGCTAATCAAGCCAATGCTCTTCTTCGTAGGATAAATAATACATTTGTTTCTAAGTCAGAACAGTGTATTATGACCCTGTATTGATCTCATGTCAGACCTTACATGGATTATGGCTCCTTCTTTTGGAGTCTTTATCTAGTATCAGACATTAATAGAATTGAACAAATTCAAGGCAGGGCCACAAACATTATTCCATATTATGCTCATTTGGATTATGACACTAGATTACAGAAGACTGGCTTGTATTCACTCAAACAGAGACGAATAAGAGGTGGTCTTTTACAGTTGTTTAAAATTATGAAATCTCCTATTCTAATGGAGCAATGTGGCTTAACATTATCCAACAGAAAAATTGTTGTCAGGTTACATAATAAACAAATTGACATCAAAAAATGCAATACAAATAAAAGACAAAACTTTTTTACTATTAGAACTCCTACAATATGGAATACTTTGCCACAAGATATTGTTGATTCACCTACTATTACGATTTTCAAAAACAAAATAGACAAATGGTTATTAGAATAGTACCGCATACAATGATCCACAAATGTGGAGGACAATCTCGATGGGATATGGCCTTCTTTTGTCCAACGAAACAAGTTACCAAGTTGTCATCCCTCTGTACATACAGTTGATAAGACCCCATCTGGAGTACTGCATGCAGCTCCATCTCTGCAAGTACATAGACAGGATGGAGGCAGTCCAGAGGAGGGCAACTAAAATGGTGCAGGACCTGCATCAAAAACCATATAAAGAGAGGCTAAAGAAGCTTAATATGTATACCCTCGACGACTGGAGGAAGAGGGGGGGCATGATAGAAACTTTCAAGTACCTCAATCAGCAAAGTCCAGAAATGTGCAAGAACGAGGGGGCATAGTTTGAAGATAGAGGGGGTATGGCTCAGGGGTAACGTAATGAAGCATTTTTTCACAGAGAGTGTGGTGAAAGCATGGAATGACCTTCCTGAGGAGGTCATGGAGTCAAAAACAGTGGGGGAATTCAAGAATGCATGGAACAGACATAAGGCAATTTTAATGGGGGGTAGGAGGAAGTAGGCTGTTGGTTAACTTGGATCTGTAGCTTATCCAATAGGTAGGGAAATGGGCTGACTGGGTGGGCCAAGTGGTCCTTATCTGCCATCAAAGTCTATGTTTCTATGTAATTACATCAACATTTAGGGTTTAGCTACATACTGTAGATACATACAAGGTGATGTCAGAAAAAGATTGGAAGACCATCTCGTTGGCACTTAAGTTGCTAACTGTAGCACCACTGGTATATGAATCTAATTTTTCACCCTACCGACCTACCTATTTGGTATTACCAGATCGCTAATTATGTCCCACCTAATCTTAAATCCAGCCACAGTCCTTTCCTCCAGTATTCCTTTCTGAAGCCTATTACACTGATCCACCACTCTGTCTGTGAAGAACTTCCTAACATCCTTGTTAACCTCTTGACCCTCAGTCTTTAAGCATAACCCCTTGCTACTGAATTTCCATTCCTTGTGAACATGTCCTCATTATCCAACTTTTTTATATCACTCAAACTCTTGTATGTCACTATATTGTAATCCCCTCTCTCTCTTGTCTGGCCTCCAACCAGAGCATGTTGCAGTCTGCCAGCTTCTCCTAATATGTCTGACTTGCTGCTTCTGGATCATCCTGGTTCCCTACTCTACACCATCCCCAATTTATCCATGTCCTTCTTCAGGTGTGGTTTCTAGAACTGAGCACAGTACTCGAGATGTGGCATAAATAGGGTCCTGTATAAGCCAAAATCACCTCTCTCTCTTCAGTTGATGAAACCCCTGCCTATACACCTCGACATCCTATTCACCTTCCTGTATGCCCTATTGTGGTGCATTATGACTTCGAGATGGTTATTTATAATAACCCTGTGATCCATTTCCTCCCCCTTGTTTAATATCCTATCCCCCCAAATCCAGTTCTCTCCGTGTTCTTCTTTCCATTGTGCATTACCTATTACATGATGCAAAAAAAAAGTGACTAACTTTGCTTCTTTTCTTTTTTTCTCTGTTCTATAATTCCTGAAGAAGACCTATGGTTGAAACATCAGCTCTAACTCTATTTTCTATTTGCAGCACATTTAATATTACCATTTTGTTTTGTTACCTATTACCTTACTCATCTTGGCATTGAACTTTAACAGATATATTTTGGATCATATTTCCAGATTTATCAGTATTAAATCCCTGACACCCTTTTCACTCTCCACCCTGCCGCATACCTTTGTGTCATCCTCAAAAATACATATCTTGTCCTGTATACCATATTTTATGTCACTGATGAAAATGCTGAACAGCACTGCATCTCTCTAGTGACCCCCTAGTCACTGCTCCATCCCATTTATCATCACATACTGATATCCCCCTAACAGGTTTCCTATCTACTTAAATCTGTCCTCCCCAACCCCGAACACAGAAGCTTCAGGATCCACTGAGGGTCCCAGAACAGGTTGCAAGGGCTGTGCTGAATCTGCCCTCCCCCACCCCCAAACACAGAAGCTTCAGGATCCACTGAGGGTCCCAGGACAAGTCGAAAGGGCTGTGCAGAATCTGCCCTCCCCAATCCCCTGAACACAGAAGCTTCAGGATCCACTGAGGTTCCAAGGACAGGTCATGAGGGCCGTGATAAATCTGCCTTCCCCCACCCCCAAACACAGAAGCTTCAGGATCCACCAAGGGTCCCAGGACAGGACACGAGGACCATGCTGAATCTGCCCTCCCCAACCCCCCAAACACAGATGCTTCAGGATCCACTGAGGGTCCTAGGACAGGATGCAAGGGCTGTGCTGAATCTGCCCTCCCCAACCCCCAAACACAGAAGGTATGCCAGAGCTCTGGCAGCTGTTCCTGCACACTTGTCGAATGCAGCTGAAGCTGATGGAGCCTTTTTTAATTCGAATTGTGTCACCATAACAGTGGAGATAGTTTTTCTACAAGGACTTTTCTATAAACTCTACATAATTTTAAATGCCTTTCGTAGGGAGCTTTAAGGGGTCACATGGGCTTGGGGCATTTTAACAAATTTAAACATTGCTTTAAGAACCTCTTGCTTTAAGAACCTCTGTACTGGGCTTAGCTGACTAGGATTTTATATGCACCTTGCATAGCTTTAAATGCTTTCCTGGGGAGCCTTAATAATTAATTAAATAAATTTATGTTAAACATTGCTTTACTTATGATACTCTCCTTATGGGCATTTAAATGATTGTAAACACTGCTCTTTATAAACCTCTGTCCTGGGCATGCAATAAATTTAAAAAATGCTGCTTAGGTGAAAATAGGAGACTGCTTCAGTGCTTTCAGGAAGTGCTTTCAGGAAAGCTAGTCCTGGAGTTAGATCCACAAGCACTGTAGCCCACAAGATTTGTCCTTGCATTTTAGTTTTCTGCATCCTACTTGCCTGGATATATGAGGTGCTTACCTCGTATGCTAATAGTTTAAGCCATTTCCTGCTGGTCTGTATAAAACTCTCTCACCTCCCTTCTATCCCCTCAGCTTCAGGATCCACAGAGGGTCCCAGGACAGGTTGCGAGGGCCATGCTGAATCTGCCCCCCACCACCCCGAACACAGAAGGTATGCAAGAGCTCTGGCAGCTGTTCCTGCATGCTGGTTGAACGCAGCTGTAGCTGATCTCCGCAGTCACTTTTCCGACTGCTCCCCACCAGCCCCCAATACCCTCCCACCCTTTGTTGGTATTACTTTTATAGTGACTGCTCTCTGTCTCCTCTTTCGAGATGTAATTTACTGTCTCCCTGGTTTCCCATTTGCTCCTTATATTAATTGTCCACCAGAGGTCACCGGTAAGCTCCTGGTTCACTATCTTTCAGCCTCAGTGCTGCCAAGACTCTATCACCCTCTCCCTCCTCCAGCAATTTAGCTCACTTGATACAGGTACAATTTGAACTGCTAGTGTTCTGCCCCCTATGTGCCTCTAGCCATGTCCCTACTACTAAGTTACCTGCCTCTATTTGCTATCTTAATCATCTGCCACCCACCACACCTCTCCAACTTACCACAAATATCCAATAAACCGCAACCCCCTATCTTGCCTGATCTAATAGGGTCCCACTCCCACTACCCACCATGCGCTGCGACCACCACTTCCCTCAGCCAAAAGTAGGTCCACTCAAACGTGCACCCCTGCTCCTTCTTTTTCCCTCCCTCACATAATTGGATAATTCTCCAACTTCTTACCTCCCATCAAACCTATTACAGCCACAGGCACATACAAGACAGTGATCAACCGCTTATAGGTGGCTACACCTTATAGGGCACTACCATACTATTGCCCTCCTGCTCCTTGCAGATGAGGACATACATTTGAAGCCAGATCCCCTCCACACCCTTACCCTGCAAAATTCTTCTGGACCCTCTCCTAACATGCCTACTGCCACAATCCCCTGTGGCAGCCCCCTCCCACGTGGCCTGGGCATCTTACTCCTAAACATAAGACGCGTGGCCCAAAAACTCAACTCCCTACAGGTAATAGCAGCCCATTATGCCCCCAACATCATTGTCCTGTCCGAGACTTGTCTAAACAAAAATATCTCTGAGCTCTCGGTCTCAATGCCAGGCTATGTCGTGACTCACCAGAACAGGGCTACACGAGGCAGCAGTATTGCCATTTACATAAATTCCAAACTACACTACTCAGTAGTCATAGCCAAGTCTGAACCTAAAGCCCATGAACTTATACTGGTTCAACTGGAACTACCCTTCTCACTCCCTATTTACATCGCCAGGGTATACTGCTGGCCGGGCACTCCAGCATCATCTGTCACCGACCTAGTCACACAAATTTCCTCCCTAATCTCAATGGGGGAATTGTATATTTTGGGGGATTTTAACCACAACTGGTTATCTCTGTCTCTCAGCAAAATCTGTGCTGACATTTCGTCACTAAACCTGTCACAATCCATTTCCGCGCCCATGCGCCTAAACCTCAAATCAGGAAATCACTCACTAATAGGCTGGGCACTCCCCACCCACACTCACCAGGTCATCCAAGCTGGTCTGGTTCCTGACTCCCTGAGTGACCACCACATTATATACCTAGTCAGAAAAATCCACCGCCTCACATCTGCCCCAAAGTTTCTCATCCAACGGTCCTATAAATCCCTCAACCTAGCCACTGTGCTCGAAGACCTAGCCCTCGCTAACTGCACCACACCATCTACTGTCTGTTTCATAGATGATGCCCTCATACACTTTCAAGACACATTCCTCAATGTCTGGAATATGCATGCCCCATTGCGTCACTCCAGGGTACCTGGTAACCACCTGCCTTGGATTACTCAAGAACTTATAGCCTGCCAACATGCCCATGACAAAGCATGGCAAGCGCATAAATCTTCAAGCCTCCCACAACATTTTACCACGTACCATATGCTGCGTAACAAGTGCACCAGATCAACTCGGTCCGCTGAAGCAGAATATTTCAACTCCTCCCTCCAGTCAAACTTAAATAGCCCCTCCAAATTCTGGAAGGTCATCCACTCCCTCTTCTCTGCTTTGGCTGCAAATCCCACACCTCTCCTAAAAGTAAACAACTCACTCCTCTCTAACCCAGGGGTAGTGGCTGCTGAGTTCAACACATACTTTACCTCTAGTGTCTCAACTCTCCTCTCCTCACTGCCCCCCACTGCTCCTCCTGACCCTGCTGTGGGATCCTCAAACTCACTAGGGCCATGCTCCTTCCCCTTCAAAGCTATCACACAAACTGAAGTCCTTGAGGACCTACTGGCCCTTAAACCCATCTAAAGGCAATTCCCCTGATGGGCTGGACACCAAACTCCTCCACCTATCTGTGCCAGCTATAGCGTCACCTCTTGCCAATCTCGTAAACCTCTCCTTTACCACTGCTGTTGTCCCACAGGCCTGGAAACATGCCATTGTCATTCCCCTCCCTAAAGGGTTCCCCCCTCCTCCACTTCAAACTACCACCCTATCTCTCTCCTCCCAGTCCTTGCTAAACTACAAGAACACCTGGTGCTCACCCAACTTACCTCCTTTCTCTCCGACTCTTATCTTCTTCACACCATTTCAGTCTGAGTTCAGAAAGGGTCACTCTACTGCATCCTCTTTAAGACTCACTGACACCATCCTCTCTGGAATGGATAGTAGGCAGATCTCCTCGGCAATATTTGTCGACCTTGTAAAAGCATTCAACACTGTCTCCAACCCCTTACTGTTAACAAGCCTCTTGGATGCAGGCCTCACCATCTAAGCCACTAACTGGTTCAGTGCCTACCTCTCAGGAAGAACACAATCAGAAAAAAATTGCAGATGCCACTCCCCCCCCAATTACTAGTGTCCCCCAAGGGTCAGAACTTGGCCCCATCCTGTTCTCCATTTTCCTGAACAACCTGCCACAAATCTGCACAACCAGATCTGTACACATGTACGCGGATGACACCATCCTATTCACCACCGGCTCCTCACTGGAAGAAGTAGCATTCAATCTCCAGTCCAATTTCAATAAAGTTCAGCTATGGTTCAGTTCGCATCTGCTCTTTCTCAACACTAAAAAACTGTCACCATGACCTTCGGTACAAGACAGCGGCTATCCCAATTCCCCTCCTTCCCCTCCTTCCACACTCTGGATGGGACAACTCTGGAGCATGTCACTTCCTTCTGCTTTCTAGGGGTATGGCTCGACTATCACCTTACCTTCTCTAACCACATTGATGCAATCATACAAAAACTGTGTCCGAAGCTATGTGCCTTGTACAGGAACCGCTCTTGCCTCCCCTTTCCAGTTAGGCAGGAACTAGTGCAGAAGATGATCCTTCCCTCCTTAGACTACTGTGATATAGTCTACAGCGCTGCACCTAAATCCACCTTTTCTAAAGTAGAGCCCCTTTTCAATGTCTTCTGCGGTTTCGCTCTCAATGCCCCCCTTCCCACCACTGTGACCTCTACCGCTCCCTCACCATCCCATCTCTCAAAAATCACTGACAACTGCACTGCTCCAATTTTGTCTCATAATTCTGGCTTGGTGCCCTCCCTTCCTACGTCTCCACCATTCTGTTGTCAGCTCCCACCACCCATGCCCTCAGGTCCCTTGACACCTGAGTACTATATATCCCCAGATGAAAGACCTCTGTTGGACAGTCAGCCTTCTCACACCAATTCCCAAAAATCTGGCATGCTCCCTCCCTCAGATTAGCCAATCTTCCTCCACCTATTTCCTATCAATCATGTTGGCTAACTACCTCATGGTAAACTGTACCTGCACTCATTAACTCTGATTGTCCCATCCCTCAAAATTCCCATTGCCTGACCAGCGGCTATGCCCTACCCTTGGAAGCTGGCTTATATTAAATAAGCTGCAGCTATCTGCCACAGCAATCTGTTCTCTATGTATGTATGTATGTATGTATGCATGCACGTATGTATGTAAATATGTATGCCTGTGGTATACGCTTTTAGCTGACTGTTAACCTATGTGGCAAAATTGCTACATTTTCCTCTATATATCTGATATTAGCTGTCTGTTAACCTATGTGACAGTTGTTACATTTTTCTCTGTATATCTGATTAATTGTTACGATGACAGCCTGCATGTTATCCTCCCCTTGTAACACTTCCCCCCAGGTCGCACTGGGAGACGAGCATCTTTTTGCTCAGTGTGCCTTTCCTGGAGAATCAATTCAATAAATAAAATAAATAAAATAAAAAATGAGTCTTCCTCCTAGTCCCAGATCCTCTAGCTAACAGTCTTCGTGTGGCACAGAATCAAAAGCTTTTCTGAATTCAAGAAGCAATACATTGACAACCTCTCCCATGTTCCTTGCCATGGTGATGCCCGCAAGCAAAACTATAAGGTTAGTCTGGCATGCTCTTTCTACAACTGGTGTTTGCCATCCTGTAAATTACTTGGTTTCAGGAACTCCGCTGTTTGTTCTATGATTATGGTCTCCATGAGCGTACACTTAATTGAGGTAATCTGACTGGCCTATAGTTTTCTGTGTTCTCTGTGGTGCCACTCTTGGAGAATGGTAGTATTGCTACTGTCCTCCAGTTTACCTGGTGCACCCCCAGTTGCAATGGAGTGCTTGAAGAGATCCATGGGGGGGGGGGGCAGCCAGTTCTGGTCCTAGCTCTTTCATGATCCTTTGGTTTAAGCCATCAATGTCTCATACCTTATCTGTCCTGACTGCTGCAAGCCTTTTTCTTACCCTATCATTTGTGATCATAACAGACTTCATTCATCTTTCTCCTCCTATGCATGCTTTTACAATACTTTCCAGTAAGTTTCACTCCCACTACAGTAATTACAAAAAAGAAATGCTGTAGCTTTTCAGTAACTCTGCCTTCTGCCCATCTTTTTCTGCCCACCCTACTCCTTCATCAGCCTGATAATCTCCCTATGTCTTCTTTTTTCTATGATGCATCTTAAGAATTATTCTTCCCACTTTTTAATCCCCGTTATTTTTTATATAATAACTGGGTTTGCCTTTTTCCCCATAGGGAAACTGCAGCATAATTTGCCATTATAAAGGAGGGTTTATAATGACAAACACACGCCTGGTTTCCCTGGCTCTGTGCATACACCAGTGGCAGCTCTTTCATTCTGACTGTTGGCCTCTTGGAACTCGGCAGTAAGTGATTTGTAAAAAACAAAACTACCAAAAAAGAGAGAGAGAGAGAGAGAAAAAAATATTGCTTTCAGCTGCTGACAGAAACAATAAAAAAAAGTTTAAATAAACAAATAAAGGCAACCGCTGACTGCATGCTGAAACCTAACCTGTGGTCTCACAGAAATTACTTTTTACTTTATATATTTTCTGTGGCGAAAAAGGCAACTCAGCAATTATATAAAATAAAATATGGGGTGGAGTGTTCAGACTCAAAGTTTACACACTACCTTGGTGTTAGATGTCTTTCACAAACCCCTAGAGCTTTGATCTCAGGGTTTATGTAGCATCTAACACCTTGTGCGTGTGTAAACTTTTCATTACACATACCACCCTATACTTTGTTCTATATTTTGTATCTGCCCTGGATCTCCTAACTGTACTCCTTGCTTCTTTTAATTTTTTTTGATAGCCCTCACAATTTGTTGAATTCTGCCTACCTTTGCATTTCTTGAAGGACATGCTTTTCGCTCACACTGCTACCACCTCCATGGAAAACCAGAGTGGTTTTCAGTGCTTGAATTTCTTAACAACCTTCCTCATGCTACTTCATTTTACTTCCAGGATGTCACTTTTAATACCCTCCCTCTTTTCTTCTGCTCCCAATGTCTTCATTGTGCCATCAGGTTTCTTATATGTGCCTTCTTCATCTTCTTGAAGTCAGCCCTCCTAAGGTCCAGGACTACAACCTTTGATGTAGAGTGACTGCTTTTCATGTTTGTTTCAAACCACACTGAGCTGTGGTTGCTTGACCCTATTGGGCCTTTGCCTCCACCACTCCCACCATTTCCATAGTGGCTAGTACCAGATCAGTGGTGGCCTTTATCCCTTGTTGGTTTACTTAACCATTACAACAGGAAACAGTCCTGTAGGACATCTGGTAATGACTGACTTCTTGCACTCCTAGCAATTCAAGCCTTCTATATCAGTCTACATCAGGCATTTTTACGTGCCCTGTTTTCACCCACCCCAGTGGTAGACACTTTTTAGATTTCTTCTCCCTAATGCCAATCAACCTCCTATTTCTGACTTAGTGGCTTGTATATCACCCACTCTGATCATCCTTCCCACCTCTGGTGTTAACAGAACCTAAATTGATTACACCTCACTCTCTCCAGAAACAGTTGAGTCCTCTGTGTCCTTTATACTCTCATTCACATATACAATACCCCCCCCCACTTGTTCTTTTGTCCTTCATGAACAGCACCTTACTGTATATAATGTTAATATTCCTACAGTGCTCTACATTTTCTGGGCAACAACATTCTCAACTTCAGCAATGAGGCAAACTGTATATTTTTTTTACAATAAAAGGTCACAAATTGGCTACCTGCCATTTCCTATCAGACACCAGTGCACTTTCAATTGCAGGCCCTCTCATCTGGCAAATTAACTCTGGTCAGGTTAGTTCATAAAATATACTCTTGGGGTCCAGTTTTCAAAACAGTTTTGCCTGAACAACTATTTCAAATCAGGCTCCTGGAACCTGGGATGACAGGCTCAAAAGAGACTTGAATTATTTGTACATGCATATGTCACACCAATGCTGACATATACAGAAAAATCCTTAAAGAAGGGTTTTTCTTTAAAAAAAAACTTTCTCTGCCCCCCTTCTATGTTGCTGTTTCAAAAGAAAACACACTTTTAGAAATGGACTGTTCTCCAACCACAATGGGATTAGTATTGTTCCATGGTTGTTTTGTTTTTTTCTTGTTTGTTTTTCTGATGCTACAGTGTTACTGCTTTGTCTTGCTCAAGTGAGTCCCAGCCAAATATGAGATCATTAAGGTCACAGCTTACAGTGTCATTTAAATTCCACTCCAAAGTGCTTAAAACTCCGGCTGGTTGATGCTCTGACATTATGCTTTGTAGGCACTGTTTGTTCAGCTAAAAAGGAACCTACTAGGTAGACATCAAAATCTGAAATGTCACAAAGGCTGCTGTTCACAGGCAGAGGTAGCAGCAACCAGACTGCAAAATCTAATGGGCAGGAGTTTCAAAGGCCCC
Organism: Neoceratodus forsteri; assembly: GCA_016271365.2. Taxonomy (NCBI): domain Eukaryota; kingdom Metazoa; phylum Chordata; order Ceratodontiformes; family Ceratodontidae; genus Neoceratodus; species Neoceratodus forsteri. Next base: position 1,055,732,693 of record CM057451.1, on the reverse strand, counting down.
TAACATGGATACCCCTCCCACACTACTTATGTCAACATCAGGGAATTGACTGGTGTGTCTAGACTAGCCCCTATCTTACTGGAGTTATTTTCAAATGTTAGTCTGCAGTCTTTCAACCTGATTTGTGATAGTTTACATCCAATGTTGGATGTTTCATAGTTTCATAGTCTAGTACAAGTTTTGGAGGCCTTGGCCTTTTATGAACTCGCCACCTTATGCTATCGGCGAAAGCAATATTTGATATCACCCATGTGAACATCTATTTTTTTTTTAATGTATTTATATATTTGCTTTCCACTACATGGTTTGATAATGTGATCCATGTTGTGATTATTCTTTGGGTGTATCAATTACTTCTCTTATGTGTTCTATTTGTGTCACCCTTTAATTTTTGTTTGTGTGTCCTTGTATTGGTTGTAGCATTATGTTTTTCTAGATCTATAGTTTCCATTAATAGTTTATTTGGATAGCACTAAAGGTCAGGCAAAGGTCACCCCTAAGGTTTCTATATTGAATAAAATACATTCCTAATTGTTTCAGCCTATTCTCATATTCTAAATGCTTCATGTTAGTGATTGCCTTTGTGACACGTCTTTGAACTCCTTCAGTCATTTTCTTTCACCTTATTGTAGTTGGAGCACACAATGGGGCACAATAGTCTAAATGCGGCCTTACCAGACTTGTGTATAATGGAACTATTATGCTTGGTTCATGACTTTTAATATTTTTAAAAATGCAAGATGTAATATTATTGCATTTCTTTACTATAACCTGTGTATGCATATCAAAAGTTAAGTTGTTGTCTATCAGTACTCCCAAATCCTTTTCACTGATCGTTTCTTTTTTTTTTTAGTTAACTTTATTTCTGCTCCGCCTGTGGGGAACTCTCTCCGGCAGTCACTTACCCAGAGCTCTACCTCCTGCCTGAAGCACTCTACTCCCCCCCATACCAACCTGGCAGACCCCCTGGCTGTGCTCTGAGGTAGGGCCACCCTATCCACACAGGGCACTCTATCTAGAATCCAGTGTGCCAGTTGGATGGAGATCCAGAGTGAGGAAAGGTGCCTGGCATTTGAAGTGTGGCTCTTGGGTTCGTGGTGACATCGCCTATCCCCACCAGCAGGGATTTTCCTTCATTACGCCCTGGAGCGCAGACGTGCAATGGTGTCTGTGCATGCTGACTCCTGCTGCTGCCCCTCCCCTCTACTGGAACCAATATCTACAGTGCCCCCAATCTCCATTGGGGGCCGCTGATGAGTATCATGAAACCCGTTACCCTGCCCTTGAGAGGAGAGGAGAGCAGTCCATCAGACGCTCAATCCTGTCCCTCTCCTGCCGACCCACAGCAGCCAGAGTCCATTCCCAAACCCAGATCACCGGCATGGCACAAGGTGTGGTGTCCAGTGTCTCATCCCTCAGTGCCACTGGGCCAGCCTCAATGGTTGTTTCTTGTAGGATTACATTGGTTAATTTGTATATTTTACCGGAATTATTTTTTCCTGGGTGCACAACCTTGCATTTTGTTTCATTTAAGGTAATTTTTTTTCTTGTGACAACTTCTCAAGTTTATAAATATTCTCCTGAAAGTCAATTGCAGCTTGTGAGTTATTTACAATACATCCAATCTTGCAATCATTGGCATACTTTAACATCCATGCATTATTGTATGTCTGCATGGTGGAGATTAGGATGTTAAAAAGTGTGGGTCCCAGCACCAAATTCTAAGGAACCCCACTTGTCACTGGGCTCCAGGCAGACTTGTTTCCTTTTATTTTGGCTCTCTGTCTTCTATTGTCAAGCCATGAAGTAACCCAGCACATTATGTTACTTTGTAGTTTTGAGTTTATTCAGCTGTTGAATCAGAATGGTAAGTGACACAGTGTCGAACACTTTGGAAAAATCCAAAAATACTTTATCTATGGGAAGGCTACTGTCCAACGCTGCACTCACAAGTTCAAAGAAGTTAATAAGATTTGTCAGACATGATCTACCAGCTATGAATCCATGTTGTGTTAAATCCTGGTGCTTACCTTCTGAATAATTTTTTTAAGCAGTTTACATACAACTGAGGTCAAGCTGATAGGATGTGAATTCCTAAATGCACTGTAGATGTAAATACAGTAATGGATCTGTTTTAACTGGGAATGTTAACTGTGCTCAGATGCAACTATAGCTGAACTTTGGAAACTAGACCTAAGTCAAAGTTTTCAAAAATGGACTTAGCTATATCCTAGCTTCGAAAATTGGATGTACTGTAGATGTAAGTTGCTCTATTTGCAAGACTTTTAGACAAAATTACAGCTATGCAATAGCTTTGAAATCCCCCTGATATTTCATGCTTCACCATGATGTCAGCAAACAGGTTTTCAAGAAGCTGTACCATTGATCAATTATATGAGTTTTACTGTTTCTTGTCCATTTAGCCAGCTCTGACAAGCATTGGGACCAATTCTAGAAATGTTATGCATGGTGCAAAGTGACTTGCACCAGTGAGAATGGTGCAAGTAGCACTTTGCACCATGAGTTTCAAGATTTGGGATCCTGCAAAATAGTCTGCAACATGTTGCAGGGTGCTTGCATGCCAAAATTCCCCTGCAACATGGTGCAAGTGGTGTTACAGCAGCAACTGCTCCCTATTCTGTAAAGGCAGCTGCAAAGTCCCCAATTTTGGTATTCTACAACAACCCTCAGAGGACATCTGTCAAAGTACATTTACACAAACTATTAGCTGGAGTAAGTGTACTTTGCATCCACCATGGGTTGCGCCAATGTGCTGCCAGCCCATCCCTCAGTACATGAAGTTCCCCAGACCTGAACCCTCAAGATAGTTAGAAACAGCACACCCCCCCAGCACCGATCCTGAGTAATATTTATAAAATCCCCCCTCTCAGCCCCAATCCCCTGTAATATTTATAATATTCCCTATCTCAGCCCCGAGCACCCATAATATTATTACAGTCCCCCTCCCAGCCCTAAGCCGCTCCCCACAGGAGTTGTATGGCAGCTGTACAAGAAGAAATAATAAACACATCCCATAGATCCTGTTATCCCTGGTAGTCTAGAGGCCCCCCACCCAGCAGTGCCAGACCACCCTGCTCCCCTCAACCTGTACCCAGCCAGTGACTGGTACAACCCACCTCTCACCATCACAACCAGCCACCAACTAAGCTCTGCTATAAGTGCATACTGTAAATAGTACATGCTCAGTGAATGACAGCAGCTGTCATTCACTGAGTGCGTACTATTTACAGTAGTATGCACTCATACATTCGATCGATGGCTGGCACAGTGGTGAAAGGTTGGTGTGCCAGTCACCAACTGAGTACAGGTCAAGGGAGCATGATTGGACTGGCACCGCTGGGTGGGGGGACACTGAGCCTACCAGGGCTAGTGGGAAATGAGGGAATGTTATTTAGTAGTGTCATGGTCAGAGGAGACATTGGGGTTCAGGATCAGGGCATGGAGGGGTGTTTGGATAGCCCTGCAGGGCTTTGATACATATTACTTGGGGATCAGGACTTGGGGGAGGAGTGCTTGTGCTGACATTGCTGCAGGCTTGTGGCAACCTGTACAGATCCGCCATCCATTTGGCGTACCATTCAGACTGGTGCAAGTCACAGGACTTAGCCGCAGGGACCCTGCCCAACAGAGAATCAGGCCAGGGTCCTTGGCACAATGGTGTTTGGTGCAAGTTGCTGTTGATGTGACTTGTGCCAGCCCTTCTAGAATTGGGCCCATAATCTTTATTGTTATGTGTAGAACAAACACAGCAACTCCCTGTATTATTTTTTAATCTTTGCAGAAACTTTCATGTAATACATTTGTATTGATTTCAAACTGTGATCCCTCATGTGGTTAGAAATAGGAGTGTGTATTGGGTGGGGCTGGCATGAACTAGCTGATGAGTCATTTGGAAAGCAGGGCACCATCATATGTCATCCACTAAAAATGTAAACATTTTTTAAAATGGTTTTAAATAGAGCATATACTAATTGCTAGGTGTTTTGAGGTGAAACACACTGTATACATGTGGTATGGAATGGTATGGTATGGTTAGGCTGCATGGTATGGTACAGTACAGTAGTACAACTCACAGTTAATGCTAACCAGAAATTAACTGGGTCCCTCTCTTAAAGCAAATTAATAGAGTATGCATCAGCACATCCTGCTTTTCTGTTTCTTTGAAACTATCTGCAGGGACAGTGGGGTGCTGGAAGTATCTCCACAGGAAAAAGGAGGTGGTATTGCCACTGTATCGCTCACTTGTAAGACCCTACTTGCTGAATTGTGTCCAGTTCTGGAGGCTGCAACTCAGAAAGAACATAGACAGGGTGGAGGCTGTTCAGAGGAAGGCAACTAAAATGGTGTAGGGGTTGTGTCAAAATCACTACAAGGAGAAACTGGGGGATATTAATATGTACACCATGGAAGAGAGGAGAGTGAGAAAGGTCATGACAGAGACCTACAAGTACCTCATGGTGGTGAACACAGTGCTGCGGGGCATTTCTTTCAAATAAGTAAGGGCACCAGAATCAAAGAGTATGTGAAGAAGCTGGAAGGAGGGGGATAAAGAGGAATGTGAGGAAATACTGCTTCACCAAAAATGTGGTGGATGCTTGGACAGACTGCATCAGAAGTTGTGGAAGTGAAAATAGTAGGGGTCTTGAAGCATGCATGGGATAGACACAGAGGAAAATTAGTTAATAGGCAGGGAAGAAGGTGGAGGGAGTGTCACCAGAAACCAGTTAGGGTCTGCAGTGACAAGCTAGTCAGGGACAATTTGGACAAACAGATGGGACAAGAGGTCCTTTTCTGCTAGTAAATTCTGTTTCTATGTTTCTAATTTAAGACTTAAGCAGAATTGTAATATACCTGATCCAAACACTACCAGCAGGAGTAGTAATATTTCATTTGAGTAACACATTTTGTCATAACAATTTACAAAATATAAAAGAAGAATAGTTAAAAAATACATACTAAGAAAGAATAAAGAAGTGTAGTGTACATCTATTTGGCTTTTAATGGATATAGTACACAATCGCAGAGCACATAAGAAGAATGTAAGTGCCTCATTCTAATTCAAAAATTATGAAGCCCTCCTTATCTTTTGTAAGACTTTTAGGGTAAAAAAAAGACACTTTATTGATCACATGTGGATCCTCTGATGTAAGTAAAATGATTTAGTATTGTAAATTTCATTGTTAAGGGTAAGGGGATTACACCACAAAAACTAAGCACATCAGCTATCCTTAAAAAAAAATCTTCATTATATTTTGAAGTGCAAAAGTTAACATATTATTAAATAACAAATATAGTCCAATTGCCAGCCATACCAAGTGGAGTAAAAAATAGGCTCTACGTTTCATGCTTGACCACGATGCTTTATCAAGAGATATATTGTGCAGAAATAAACACTGACATTTTCTAGGCTATATATAACTAAATAACATGTGCAAGCATATCTAATTAATTAAGTGCCTGTTAGTGAACAAGTTAAAAACAATCTGTATGATATTAAAACTATGGATTTACATTAATGAACTTGTGCCAGGCTGTTGTTTGAGATATTCCTGTGAAACTGTGTTTAAAAAATTTGTTTAATTGCAACAGGCCTTTTGAAGGAGTGCAGACCCCTATGCTGGTCTGCAGCTTGTGTCTCTATGCTACATATTACTCTGGTAAATGCACCCTGAGCTATGGCAGTGTCAGTGGCTCAGAAGGTAGCACACTCACCTCTGATGCTGGGAGCTCAGAGGGCTGTGGGTTTAGTTCCCACATCTGGCACTTGGGTTAATATCCCAGTACTGACACCGTAGTGCAGCATGAGAGGGGTGCTGCACTTCTGAGGTGCCATCTTTCAGATGAGATGTTTAACCGAGGTCTCATCTGCCTGGATTGGTGGTAGTTCAGGTGTATGTTAAAGATCCCATGGCAATTATCGAAAAGAGTATGGGAATTTTTTATTCAGTACTAAAGGAAACCATATCACAGCACAAACACATATTACATCATAGAAACATGAACAAAAAAAACTTAAAACACCCACTGTATACACTCTCTTGAATCCCCACACCCTCTCATAAAACAGGTATTAACAGCACACCATAACATTTGATTAAATGCTGAAACAAAAAGGAGGGAAAATGAAGAGGGACAGAACAAAGTAGAATGAAAAAGAAAAGGGAAAGAAAAAACAGAAAAGCGCACACACTTTACACTCATATTTACACTTTTTGAAATCCTGCATTAATTTCGTGCCTTATATAGAAAGGTACAAAAATCATTTAAACAAAATGCATCCAAGTCTTTAGTAAGATATTCTTTCCACCAGACTTCATGCATCTGCAGTGGGAATGTCAACCTTTCCTTTTTGTAAATTCCTTTCACTTCTGTATTTATTCTCCCAATCAACCCTGCCACATCTATATTTTTTTGCTGCACTACATATTGGCATCTGACTTGCCATATGACCCATTTAAATGTTGCCATAACCACTTGAAATGTCCCTTTATGTAACTTCTTCCACTCTCACCCTATTGCCCGATAAATCTGGGTATCATAATTCATTTTCTTTAGTTGTGGCATTTCCCTTTCTAATGCCAAAGAGTCCCATATTTTATCTATATCTATATCTATATATATAGATATAGATATATATACTATATATATATATATATATATATATATATATATATATATATATCTATATCTATATATATATAGATATATATATATATATATATATATATATATATATAGATATAGATATATATATATATTATATATATATATATATAGATATATATAGATATATATATATATATATACACACACATACATACACACACACACACACTCAAAGTTGATTTATACAACTGTCCTTCAGGCATACTCTATCTGCTACCGCTTTATGGTGGTGATTACCTCTAACATTGAGTCGGTCATGGCAGCACATCCACAGTGTGTCCCACATTTTGGGGGGAACCCTAACCTCTGTGAGCTGAGATGTGACCTCTAAGGCTGAAATATTACTTGGGAGAGTAAAACAAGGAACTTTATCTACCTCTTTTGCCAAGATATTTTTATAAGTAACTTTCCTTGTAGTATACCTCATGTCCTGTGTTGTTAAGTTCCTTTACTTCAATTTTTTGAATACCTCCTTTGAATATACAGCCTCCCCTACCATAGGGGTTCTACAAGGACCCCACTTCTGGGTCTCCCATTTATGAAAAAATGGATCACATCTATCCTTAAAAAAATTTACCCACTCCATTGTTTTACCAACTATCAAAGGAAGAAGGTTGGAGTATACATATATTGAAAAGAAAAAAATAATACAGTGCAACATATCTAACCCCTCCCCACCAAATTGACCTATAAGTTATTTGGCGTTTAACCAGGTTTAACCTACTACCCCACAGGAGTCTAAAAGCAATACTATAAATTTTGGTTCCCAGCTTAACTGGTAAAGGAAATATACTACTTACACTTAGTAAGAGAGGAATAATGAAGGTTTTATACATGAAAACCCTTTTTTTTCTTGACATGGGAAAGGCTTTCCATCGGTTTATTTTTTTCCTCCAATTTCTCAATACAGTTTTCCCAATTTAACACAGCAGAATCCCTGGTACCATAGGAAATCCCCAATATTTTTATTGGAGGTTCTGATAACTGAATACCACCTATTACTGCTCTATCCATGTCCCTGGCTCACTGAGCACCACTCCCCCACTTTTGGTCTTTTTAATTTGAGAACCTGATACATTGCTGAATGCCTCTACAATTTCAAATACTCTCTCCCCTGATGTCTTGTTCACCACCAACAGTGTGACATCATCTGCATATGCCATTACTACTGGGAACAAATACCGACTTGACCCCTCAATATGCGGTATCTCCCCATCAAATTCTAATTTTCTCAAGAGGGGTTCAATAGCCAGTACATATAACAGGGGGCTCAATCGGCACCCCTGTCTTACCCCTCTTAAAATTTTAATGTGCCTCCCCATTCTGTCATTCACTACTGGCTAGTACAGGCATGTTCATACAGAATTTCCACCCACTTCACAAACAGCTCAAGAATGCCATATTTCTTTAATACCGTAAAAAGGTATTCAGGGGAACAACATCAAATGCCTGTGACTGATCGAGGGTAAGAAGGATGCCTCAGGCTCCTTGTTGATTGAACAACTCCCTAATTAACTTTAAATTGTCCATCATTGCACGCTGGGGTATACCACAAGTCTGAGCTTTAGAAACTACATATTGTGCAACTTTAGCTAGCCTGGCACATAAGATCTTACTTAACATTTTCCAATCAGAATTCATTAAGCAGATTGGTCTCCAATTTGAGATGTGGGCCCTTTCCCCTTTTTTATAAATAAAAATCAAGAGACTGTCAGCTAATGCTTTAGGAAAGGGTGCTTCCCCCCCTAAAATGTTGTTAAATATCAATAGTAGATGGTCTCCTAAAAGTTCTACTTCTTTTTTTGTAAAACTCGTGCAGGAGACCATCAGGCCAAGGGGATGTGTCCAGTTTTGCCACAGAAATTGCCATTAGCAACTCTGCTTTTGTAATTGGGGTAGCCAAAAATCTTGCTTCACCTCTAGGAATTTTTGGAACCCCAATGTTATTCAAGAAGCATTATCATGGCTGTTGTGTGCCACCCATGGGCAATTTCTAAAGGAATGATTTGTTTCATTGCAGAGATTGCAGTGCAAAGGGGAAGAACAGTTGATTGAGACATGTCCTATGCCATTACATAATGTACACTTCATTGGTGAAAGGCACTGCTAAGGTGTGTGTATGCCCCACACCAAAAACAGGATCTTGGCTGTCCTGCATAGAACACAAATCCACAGTCACAACCTAGATAAAAACAACTTGGGAGGTGTTGAATTACTCCATGTGCCTGATTTAATCAAACTTTAATCCACCAACCACCTGTCCATATGTCCTCAGAGTCTATGATTGGGTCATGAAGTCCCAACACATTACATTTTGTCTTCAGCCAGTATAGAATATCCCCAATAGGCACACACTCATTCTTAAATAACACTGTTATGGTGTGGTAAGTAGGTCTAGATAGTAGGATAACCATGAATGGTTTCCACTCAGGTGTTTGTCTCAGACCCTGGTATCTCTGCCAGAAATGTTCCAATCCTTCAGCAGTTTTAAAACTAACATCAAATATGGGGACAACAGATGTGTGGATGAGTGCATTTATTGTGCTGAGAACCCCATATTATCTTTTATTAGAGTTTTCCCAACAGATAATTTATTTGGGTAAACCTTTAGGTCTCCTTTATATTTGATCCATGCTGCATTTTTCCATTTAGCCGGCTCAGGTGGAGTATGAAATAGCCCAGCAAATGTTCTTTGTTTTGAGCCCTGTGGGCATGCTTCTGGCCTTGCGTTATCTGAAGGCTCATTTCTGGAGTGGCCCCTCTTCTTGAAGTTGGGCCTGTGAAACTGTAAGAGCAATATTTGGCTGGTGTGAGGCAGCCCTGGTGTGGGGGGCTGGGGGCTGGTTTCGGGGGGGTCTGATCTTCAATCGCAATCTCAGACATCTGTTGCTGTATGGCATCTTCTGTGTTTCTAGTAGCTTGGACAAGGTGATTAATAAATGGTGCATGCGGGTGGGGAGAATCTCTTAATTCAAAATTGGAGGGGACCTCCAAAGGATCATTTGATACATCAAGCATTCTTTCTGGCGAGGTCCATGGTTGGTCCTTAGAGTATCGAACCCAACCCACCTGCCTAAGTGCCTCTTCTACTGTCAGTCCAGTAACCAAGATATTATTATCATAATCTAGTGCCATGTCCCCATTTTCTAGGGTGGTGCTTTGTGTATGTTCCTGATGTTGTGTTGCAACTTCACTCATTTCATTTATCTGTCCAAACTCAATGCTGACCATATGCATTTACCCCTTGTCCTTATCTGTTGCCCCTTCATCTTTTGATATTGCACTCTCGTGGTTTTGTTCAGGTATGCAATTAGAATCACAGTGTATCTCAGTAACTTTTTCCCCCACACCACTCTCCTGGACCTGATTACTCTGTTCCTTTTCAAGTACATTTATTGCTGTGTCTTCCATATATACAACCTTATCTTTTGTCTGCACACTGTTTTTTAGTACTATATTGTGTACTCACTTTATCATCAACCTCCTGTTGAAGCGCTTCTCTGTTTGGATCTCTTGCCACAGTAACCCTCTGTTTCACACACAGACCTGCAGGTATGCTTCTGTCTGCCTTTCTGGCTTAAAAAGTTCTTGTTTTTTGCATTCTTTCAACTCTTGTTTGTTTGTCACCTTTAACAGCTCCATTTGCAAGGCTTTCCTTTGCATTTTATATTTCTCCTCTGCCAATAACAATTCTGAGTTTTTCTTTCTTTTGCAACAGTTCTGAACCAGGTATTAAAGGGGACTGTACCTTAGCTGAGTTTGTAGCTTCTTCCACAGTTTGTGACCAATACATGTCAGATTCTGGGAAGCAAACAGGAACATCATTTTCATTTTCCTTATCTGCAGCAAATTGCAAGTCCACATTGTCCACAAAAGATATTGAAACAGAAAGGGATTCCTTGGCTTCTGTCTCTCCAGTATACAGTCCTCCTCCTTCTCCTGTATCCACAGGGGCAGCCATCTTGGCCAAAGACAAGGATGTCAAAGGTTCCCCTAGAGGAGAGTAGGGAAATTTCCCCGGTGTTCTGGCTAAATTTCCCTCATTTACTAAAAAAAATACCATCAACAGCTTAATCTGGTTCAAGGTCAGTTGGCATTCATCTGTATCCCCTTCCCCTGGGTTGTGCCTTAAAATAGGCATGATTTGTCTAGTGCACTTACCAGGTCAACAAAAAATAAATAAACAGAAGATTTGAATTATTATCGTTGAGCTACTGCCTCTGTGTTTTTTCTGTTGGTTCTTGTTTTGGTGTATCGGTAGTACACTGACAGTTTTAACTCCTAGCATGGCTTCAGCAGCACCAGGTATCATGGTTGATAACTCTGACTATTCCTGACACTGAGGGAGAACAAATAGTATTCTCTCTTGAACAAATAAATGACATATTTAGAGATGTGCAAAACAAAGATACTCATACTAATGACACAGTTAAACTGGAAGATTTGAGAAAGAAATATATTCACTACCAGATGCATGCCATTTCCCTTTCACAATACTGGCTGGATAAACATATCCTGAGGGGACTGCACCTGCAACAGGCACCATCTTTTGGATTAGAAGATATAGAATTCATAGCAGATTGGGAGCAAGTATTAAATAAAGGAAGCCTGGATTTAATTCTTCTAGTTATTAAAAAAGTCAAAAAATAATGCAACAATCTTAACATCCAAATACAAGACTTGGAAAACAAAATAAAAGTTCTGTATACAGCAGATCAACTACAAGATTTAAAAAGTAAAACAGACTAGCAAATAGAAAAATTCACAAAAGAACTAAAAGCATACAAGCAAAGTAAACATGATAGAGACTCTAGAGATTATGCAGAAGGAACAATATATAAATGGCAAGGGAAGATGAAAACATTTTTATGCAAAACCTATTTTACAAGATTTAAGTGATGATAATATTTCTTTAGGCATGGAAAGTGATTCAGATAACAAACATAATAGACAATAAATAAACAGAAATAACGGTCCTTTTTTAGAACAAGTGTGAGACTGGAAGGTGGAGTTCATGGAATGGCATAAGGTCAAGGTGGACAAATAGGAAGAGGATGAGGAGGGGGAAGGGGAAGAAGAAACAGGAGAGGGAACAGAGGACAAAGAGAGAGACAATAATGGAACATGGGATTCCAGGCCTGGAGATCCCTGAGGAATCGCAATATGAACTGGAGGTTGTAAACCTCACCACAAAGGTATTCACAGCTACACAGATTTCAGTGTTGAAAAAAGGTTTATCCTTCATTCCTACAAATATCTCCAACCCATTTAACATAAACGTGGATCTGCAAACCTTCTGCCGTACTCTGCTGCTTAAAGATTTCTATATATCAACAAGCAAATGAATTTACATCTAATACTGTTGCTTCCTCCCATAATTCTTCCAATTTACGCAATAAATCTAATTTCTGCCCAATTACTACTAATCCAGCACTCCATACATATATTAAAATGGTGTAGAATGAAGTTGATTTTTTAAAGAAACCATACAAAAATAAAAGACGCAGTATTACAAGTATTGAATGAAAAGCACTGCAAGAGTTAAAAGAAATGACAGATTTGCTAATTAGACTTGCTGACAAGGGAGGTGCGGTGGTGGTTTTGCGCTATACTGATTATGCGACTGAAGCTACCAGACAGTTGAATAATGCACAATTTTATTCAAGATTAGAAAGGTAGGTAGGTAAAACTTTATTTTTATACAGGATAATTCATATAATTTGGACTTTGCAGTCTAGTTTACAAGACAGTCCTGTAGTAAAATTATCTATTGTTACAATAAATAAAACATTAATGACTAAAAAGGTTACATATATCAAAATAAACAGACATAGTATTTAACTATACAAATACAATCGCTATCAACAAATATGAGCAATATGTACAAAATCTAAATGAGATCAATAGCATTGGAAGGTATACAAAAACATATCTTTAATAGCCTGTGAGAAAATTTCATATTCACAAGTTGCACGAATGGAGGGAGGCAGTGCATTCCATACAGTGGCTGCCCTAAAGTTTAAGGTTGAAAGGTAGAAAATCACCCAACAATGCTGATACAGCAATGTATCTGCCATTTAATTGCAGACGCAGAAGAAAATGATTGGATTTTAACTTAAGAAGCAGAATTTCTTATTGTGAAAAAAACTCGTAAACCAGCCTTATATTTGTTGCCAAAAATACATAAGAAACAAAAACCAGTTCCAGGCAGACCAATTGTCTCTTCTATTGGGTCTGCGACTGAACGTCTATCAACATTTGTTAACACACACATTATGAAATATGTACCTGACCTTAGAACTTATGTTAAAGACACAAATCATATGTGCACCCTTTTAAAAGACAAAGTGGTGGAAGCAAATGACATTTTAGTGTGTATAGTTATCGAAAGTCTATACACCAACATTCCACATGAAGGAAGACTAGGGGCCATTGAAAAAGCACTATCTGGGAGATCAAGTGAAGTGACTGCTCCTTCAGAATTCATTGTTGAGTGTGCTAAATTGGTTTTGGAATGTAATTATTTCACCTTCAATAAAACATCCTATACTTAACATAAATGTACCAGTATGAGGACAACTTTTGTCCTGAATTTGTTCAATTTATATGTTGGACTTTGTGAAGATAAATAGATCTATGATGAAAGATTCAACCCATTCTTCAGATTCCTCTCCACTTGGAAGAGCTATATTAATGATTGCTTTTTAGTGTGGAAAGGAGGGGAAGAAATGCTTTCTGAATTCTGTGATTTTATCAATAGCACAAATCCCCATCTAAAATTCGCAATAGAATGGAATCGAACAGAAGTGAATTTTTTAGATCTGACTGTACAAATCACATGACAGCTTGGAAACAAAATTGTTTTGGAAAGAAACTGCAAGAAATACAGTTCTGCTTGGAAATAGTTGTCACCCCAAAAACTTATTAACAACATTTCAAAAAGTCATTTTTTGAGAGTACGAAGGACATGTTCTGAAGTTACAGATTTTGAACAACAAAGTGCTTCGATGGCAGGCATATTTCTTGCATGACAGCATGGTGACAGAAATGCGTACGCTGCATATCAATATGCCATACACATTAATAGAGATTCACTGCCACAAGGGAATGCTAATAATTCTGATGAGCCCCCCCCCCACCCACCAACATTTATTACTCAATCCATCCCTGGAGCTGAAGCCATTGGAGAAATAATAATAAAACACTTGGGCATTCTGAGGAGTAATAAGAAATTTGAGAGTATCACCATGATTCCAGCATGTATCTCAAGCCTCACTGAACAGGAGTGGCTCACTCCCCCCGCCAGCAGTCTCATCCACTCTCTCCATCCACCCTTCACCCCCTCCTTCCTCTTGCATTTCACCCTCTCCATTCCAACCCCCTGTTCTGCCAAAATACCCTCCCCTTCAGAAGTCCCACACACCAAAATACAAACTTGCTAAAGCAGCCTTTCTGTGGCATGCCCTCCTCCTCCTATCAAACATTCACCCTAATCCTGGGCTGACTCTCCCATGTTTCCCAGATAGCAACAGGACATATGGGCTCCAGCTCACTGCAATTAACATATATAGCCTGCAAAAAATGTTCACCTTGGCAGAAGACACCAGGAGAAAGGACTGCTGTGTGACTGGACTTCTCTGCTGGGACTAAAGTAGAACTTTTGTACTTGGACCTTTAATTTAGGGTAAAAAAAACTAACATACAAAACAAAAAAAAAAGTGTGTGTTTGTCTGGGTTAACTGAACTGAATGGGTATCTGAACAGTTATCTAGGTGTAAATCTCAGGTGACTGAAAGGACTTAACTGCTGTGAGGTTTAAATTACTTGTAGAAAGATCTAGTAAGTAGGGGAGTGGCTTAGCTAGAAGGAAGCTACATTTAAAGACTGCCTTAGAAAGATTTTGCTAATAGCTTGGCAGAAGACACCAGGAGAAAGGACTTCTGTGTGACTGGACTTCTCTGCTGGGACTATATTGTCCTCCTTCCCTCCTCCACCCCCACCCAAAGCTAGTTCTATTTTTATAGGAACAGGATTTGACTGACAACAGGAACTTCCTGTTTGGGAGCAAGAAGTCAGTGATCACAGAACCACCAAAGACCCACCATCCTAGATGGGCAAGAGTAGCTCTCCAGCCCCCTCTAGCTGCTGGAGGTCTGCCTCTGAGCAAGTAAGTGGTCTACTGAGAAATATAGGATATTCTTGTCTCAAAACAGGACAATCAGGAGCTTAAAGGGCACACAGGCAGAAAGTAAGGAGAGAGAGAAAAACAAAACAGAGGAAAAAGTAAGGATTGCAAACAGTTAAGGGGCCAGAAATAAGACATGATTGGAGTGGTGCAGTGCAGTGGCTGTGAAGCAGCAGTCTTCCGGGAGACATTCTGGAGGATGCAGTGTTGACCCATCTGCAGGCACCTCTCTGGGCTGAGAGAGGAGGTTGCTCATCTCCAGGCTGAGTTGGCCAGAATTTGTGGGACCTCCTCTTCCATCCAGGGACCACCAGTGCCACTGCTGTTGCCTCAGAGGTTGCCAAGAAAGAGGAGTGGTTGGACCACAGTGGGCTCAGGGAGGGTGAGGGTGATGGAACAGAGGTGCATCCCTCCAGTTGTACCTCTCCACAATTCCTATGCCATTCTGGCAAAGTGTGGTTCCTCTATGGAGGCACCACAGTGGAGACCAAGGAGGATGCTGGGAACCTCCACAAAGGAGACCCACAGGAGGGTGGCAGGGGACCCTGCAGGGGAAGGAAACAACTCCTGGTGGGGGACTCCATTGCTAGGAAGGTAGAACTGGGGGAGGAAAGGGAGAGGGAGGTAAGGTGCCTGCCTGGTGCCATGGCTTGGAGGGACAGGGAGTGAATCCTCAGGATTGCCAGAGCAGCTGCACAGGGAGGAGCTGGATGTCATTGTCCACCTAGGGACAAATGACCTGGCTAATAAAGGGATTAGAGAAGTGCAGGAAGAGTTTGTGGAATTGGGGAGGGGCCTTAGTCAAGTAGCACGCACGGTAACCTTCTCGGAGGTGCTGCCCATCTATGGCATAGGAGAGGCTAGGGTGTTCCACACCATGGGATTCAATCAGTGGTTGAAAGACTGGTGTGGATCTCAGGGACTTGGCTTCATTAGGACTGGGGTCCACTGGAGTGATGCAAGCCTATACTGGGCATGATGGGCTGCATCTGTCCGGGAGGGAAACCAGGATCCTAGGTGATAGGTTTAAATGCTTCATTGGCAAGCTTTAAACTAGCCAAGGGGGGAGGTACTGGAAAGGAGCAGGGAAATCCTAGCCCCCCCAAATAATCATGGTAGTAAGTGCGGCAAACACCAACATAGAGGTGTCGATAGGGAGAAGGGCAGGGGTAAATGGAGAAAGTGACAAAGGCAAGAAGGACAGGGATGGGGCAAAAGTGAGTAAGTCCATCAGGAAATGGAGGGTAATGAGTACCAATGCCCGTAGTCTGGGCAACAAGCTCCCTAAGCTGGTGGCCTTGATGGAATTGGGATACCTGGATATCGTAGCAGTCACAGAAACATGGTACACAGAGAACCATGACTGGGATGTTAACATACCAGGGTACATAACCTACAGGAGAGACAGGCAGGGGAGAAGAGGGGGAGTAGTAGCTCTCTATGTAAAGGAAGGGATAAAAGCAACTGAACAAAAGAGTAAACAGGGAGGAGAGGAGGCACTGTGGGTCACCTTGGAGATTGGAAAGGGCACTACAATCTGCACGGGGGTTGTGTACAGACCCCCATGTCAGGGTGAGGGAATGGACAAGGATATGATAGAAGGCATTCTTAGAATGGCAGAGAAAGGAGAGATACTGTTGATGGGAGACCTGAATATGCCAGATGTTAACTGGAGCACATTTACTGCAGCCACATCCAAGAGCAGGGCCATTCTTGATGCCCTACTGGTGGCAGGCATTAGACAGCTAGTTTCGGAACCCACTTGTGAGGGTGCAATCTTAGACCTCATACTCTCAAACGGGGGCAGTGAGAGGATCTCAGATCTAGAAGTGGGTTGCCATCTGGGGACAAGTGATCATCAAACAGTGTGGTTCACATTAAAATCTGTCTGTGACAAGGTACCTTTGAAAATGAGCCTGTGGCTCAAAGGTTTTCCAAACTGCTGTTTAAATAAAATAAAATAAAAATAAAATAAATCAGCTACAGAGTCAAGCCATACAAAAGTGAGGGTACTGGACTTTAGGAGGGCTGACTTTGGCAAGATGGAAGAGTGCCTCAGAAAAGCACTAGCAAACAGGATAGAAGGAGGTGTGGAGCAACAATGGGGAATCATCAAAACTGCCATCACAGAGGCAACAAGCCTTTGTGTGAAGCAAATAAACAAATCAAAATGAAAGAAAAAGCCACTATGGTTCTCAAAAGAGGTGGCTATGAAAGTCAGGAAGAAAAAGATTGCATTCCGGAAGTATAAGGAAACAGAAGGAGCAGGACAGAAAGCTGTACCAGTTCAGGCAGAAGGAAGCAGGGAGGGAAGTCAGAATAGCAAAGGCCCAAACTGAGGAAAAGATAGCCAACTCAGTTAAGAAGCGGGATAAAACCTTTTATAGGTACATCAGCGACCGTAGAAAGACAAATGGAGGGATAGTGAGGCTGAACAGAATGAACGGTGGGTGGGCAGAGGGGGACAGTGAAAAAGCAGGGATACTGAATGAATATTTCTGCTCAGTATTCACAAAAGAGGAGGGGGAAGTGCCTAATCCAATTAACAGAAGCACTCTTGATAGGGGGGTCGATCCCAGTCCTTTCACAGAAGAAAGGGTTCTGCAAGAACTCCTAAAACTGAAGGCGGACAAAGCAATGGGTCAGGATGGAATTCACCCCAGAATTCTAAAAGAATTAAGGGAGGACCTAGTGAAACCACTGGCTACTCTTTTTAATAAATCATGGGAGGATGGTGTGGTACCCGAGTACTGGAGGAAGGCGGATGTGATTCCCCTTCACAAAAGTGGGACCAAGACAGAGGCGGAAACTACAGACCTGTCAGTCTGACCTCTGTGGTAGAGAAAGTGATGGAGTCACTTCTGAAGGAAAAGAATTGTTGAGTACCTAGAGGTCAGTGGAGCACAGGACCCAAGGCAGCATGGGTTCACAGTGGGAAGGTCATGTCAGATGAACCTAATAGATTTCTTTGACTGGGTGACCAAAGTAGTAGACCAGGGAGGGGCTGTGGACATGGCCTACCTAGACTTTAGCAAGGCATTTGACACAGTCCCACACAAAAGATTAATAGTCAAATTAACCAGCCTGGGACTGGGTCCCAGGTTGGTAGCCTGGGTAAAACATTGGCTGCACAACAGGTCACAGAAGGTAATTGTAAATGGAGTCCACTCTGAAGAAAGAGGGGTTACTAGTGGGGTACCGCAGGGTTCAGTATTGGGTCCAGTCCTTTTTAATGTCTTTATCAGTGATATTGCAGAGGGACTGGAAGGAAAAGTATGCCTTTTTGCAGATGACACAAAGATCTGCAACAGGGTTGATCACAAGGAGGCATGGAAAGGATGAAAAGGGACTTGGCAAGGTTGGAGGAATGGTCAGAAGTATGGCAGCTAGGATTCAATGCAAAGAAGTAAAATAATGCACCTGGAAACAAGAACCCAGGGAAGAATACACAATGGGTGGGGAGGTAGTAACAACAACAAAAAGGAAAGGGACCTGGGGTAATCATAGCAGATGACCTTAAGGTTAGCAAGCAATGTGAGAAGGCAGTAGGGAGGGCTGGGTGTATACTGGGATGTATAGGGAGAGGCATCAGCAGCAGAAAACAGGAAGTTGTTATCCCTCTGTACATACAGTTGGTGAGACCCCATCTGGAGTACTGTGTCCAGTTCTGGAGACCTCATCTCCGCAAGGACATAGACAGCATAGAGGTAGTCCAGAGGAGGGCAACTAAAATGGTGCAGGGTCTGCAAGAGAAGCCGTATGAGGAGAGACTAAAGGAGCTTAATATGTATACCCTTGAGGAAAGAAGGGAGAGGGGGGACATGATAGAAACTTTTAAGTACCTCAGTGGAATCAACAAAGTCCAAGAGGGTAGCATCTTTCAGAAAAAGAGACTTGCAAGAACAAGGGGACACAATTTAAAGATAGAAGGAGGGGTTCAGGGGCAATGTGAGGAAGTATTTCACAGAGAGGGTAGTAGATACATGGAACAGCCTTCTTGAGGAGGTTGTGGGGTCTAAAACTGTGGGAGAATTCAAGAATGCATGGGACAGACATAAGGCAATTCTTGTGGGGGGTAGGAAGAAATAGGCTGTTGGTTAACTAGGATCTGCGGCCTATCCTGTAGGTAGGGAAATGGGCAGACTAGATGGGCCTAGCGGTCCTTATCTGCCATCAAAATCTATGTTTCTATGTTTACTCCAAGGCTGGCTAGCCCAGCATTCCCCAGATGTACTGGCCCTATCAAAGACATTACTTTCCCATGGCACCCCAGAGTCGGCTGTGAGCCTACCTGGCTACTCCCTTTTCCGTGCTGACAGATTGGGTAAGCGAGGCAGAGGCTGCACCCTCTACATTAGGAATACCCTCAGATCATTACCAGTTCACCTCCCCCCACCGAGCACAGTGCCCAAAACACTCACAGCCAAGATATTCCTTAGCGACACTGGCAAAACACTATATGTCATGGCTGTATACATCCTACCGCAAAATCAGAGACTTGCCTTCCCCTCAGTCATGTCATGTATCTCTCAACTCCCATCCAACAGCAAAGTTATCACCATGGGGGACATTAATGTCATTTGGCAGTCCCCATCCACCATTCCCATAAGGACTCGGCTGCTGCGCTCAACCTCACTCAGGTCATACAATCTCCTACCAGGCCAAATGACAAATCAGACACCTCTTCATTGCTGGACCTTATCTTCACCAATCACCCCAACAACATCACTAATGTCTCAGTACACCCTGATGCCCTTAGTGACCATTGCCAAGTAACCTGTGTATGGTCCAATAAAAACTCCCACTGCTCCCCTACTGTCTCCTACCATAGACGCCTAAAAAGGTATGCTTCACCAATTCAAAACCTACCTAATTCTGACTGGTCCCCCATGTATAGCACCCAATCAATTGATACCTCCCTCTCCCACTTTATAAGTATCTTCAGTGCTGCTTGTCACATCTTTGTCCCTTTCTTGAAGCAAATCACTAAAAACCCTAACACTCCCTAGATATCGCAAGAGTTGCTTGACCAAATGAAATACCATGATAATCTCTGGCATAAGGCCTTAGACTCACAGCTCCCACAGGATAGACAATGATATCGTGAGGCCAGAAACAAATGCACCTGGGCATTTCATCATGCCAAGGCAACCCATTATCAGCAGGCACTGTCCTCCACCAGGGGCTCAGGAAGACATTTCTGGAAAAACATAAAGGAACTTAATAGGAAATATGCCACTCCCTCCCGCCTGCCCAGCTCTTGGTTAATGGTAACTTAACACAGGACCCCAGTCCATTGCAGACACCTTAAACACCATATTCTTGGATCTTAGTGGTGTCCTACCCCTCAACTTATTCACCTCACTAGATTCTACCCCCTGGCTGCAGCCCACCTTCCAACATCCCACACTTTTGCCTCCGAATCATCTCAACGCGGGAGGCTAGGAGATACCTCTCCAAAGCCCTTGCCAAGTCCCATATTAGCAGTCACTCCATTGACCTGAAGCTCCTCCAGCCAGCCCTCAAGGAGGTCCTACAACCCCTCACCAAACTTTTGAACCTGTCCCTCAGCTTAGGGCAATTCCCTGCCCACTGTAAATGAGCTATCATCACCTGTATTTTCAAGAGCGGTGACTGCCTGTACCCCAATAACTATCGTCCCCTCTCCCATCTACCTCCCCTCTCCAAGGCCCTCAAAAAAATAGTGGCTGATCAGTTGATGGACCATCTGTCTAAATATAACTTACTGTGCCCTGAAGAGCATGGTTTCTGCCAGGGCCACAGCACCACCACTGCCCTCTTAGAACACTCCTCCTACATCCACGGTGCCCTCAAATGTGGTCATCTAGTGGGGTCAGTGTACATTGATCTCACAAAGGCATTTGATACCATTAATCATGCTATGCTTCTGGTCTCCCTGCCCTCCCCAGGGCTTTCAGACGAAACAATAACTTGGTTCAAAGGTTACCTCTCTGACAGATCCCAGCAGGTGAAAATTAACTCCACTCTATCAACCAGCCTCCCATTCAATTCAGGAGTACCCCAAGGCTCCATCTTGGGACCCCTCATCTTCAGCCTCTTCCTAAACTCCCTCGCCAGCTTATGCACTGTAAAAATTCTGCTCTATGTGGATGACGCAGTAATTTTCTGGAGCCAGCCTAGCCCTGATTCTCTCCAGCATGCCCTGCAGGTTTTTTTCACTGAAGCTGAGACATGGTTCAGTTCCCACCGCTTAGTTCTAAACTATAAGAAAACAAAATCAATGATCTTTGCCCACCAACAGAGTCCTCATCTTGACTTTCCACTGACCATCACCAACTCACTAGGATCCTCACTTGAGCTCGTTGATTCATTCAAATATCTAGGAGCCACCCCTGACACATCTCTTACCTACCATGCACATATCAAACAACTGTCTTCTGCTATTAACTCCAGACTTTGGCTTCTGTACCACCATAAACACTTCCTTCCTTCAATGGCTATCCACCTGGCCATTACCTCTTCAGTTACATAGATACATAGATACATAGACAGTGTCGGCAGATAAGGGCCTATGGCCCACCTAGTCTGCCCATTTGAGCTTGTAAGTTCAGTTTGTTCTCTGCCTGGTAGATTATGGCCTTGTCATCTATGTCACTGCTGACTCCACAGCATTGTGCTGCATCAAAGTTGCCCTAAACAAAGCATGCAGACTGGTCATGGGTTGTGACAGATGGACACACTCCTGTGATCTCTAAAAGTCTGCTTAATGGTTGCCATTTGACGACCATCTCAGGTACCATATCTGCCTCCTGGCCATGAAAATCCACCTTGGCCAAGCCCCACCCGGTCTGCATAGCCTCATCCAACCTGCCCTGTTGATCAGAACTTCCTGTAGCTCTACTGGGACCTCCCTACTAGTACCCCACTTCTGAACTTCCCTTGGGCAAAAAGCATTTTTTCTACAGAGTCCTCGTTGGCTCAACAGCCTCCCCCCATCTCCCTGGAGCCCAGGACTGGTCCCTTCAAGACCAGTCTTAAAGCCCATCTGCTAGAATCTTCAGCCTGTGACTGTTCATAACCCTCTCTTCCTCCTGCCCCCCTGTCTTGGTGGGGCTCTATAGTATAAATCTACCTCATAAATGTAATTATATACAGTATATGGAAAACAAAATGTGTATTCGTGCATTCCCTAAATATTATGCATATTATGGATGACGCTGGGTCCTCCTCTCCCAAAGATTGTTGTTTCAATATCCCCCATCTGTGTGATTTTACGCAGTGTCTTCCATCCATGATCACTTTACTTACAATATTGTATAATTTCTTGCATGCATAACTTCAATTACATGTTTTCCCTCAAGTTTCTATTACCTGAACACTGTACTGCTTAATACTATATGTATGTCCTTATTGTTGATTGATGTGGAGCCTTTGTAAAGGAGTCTATGACTCAAATAGGTTGTAATTCTGAATGTTATTTAACAAAATAAAAAAAATAAAGTATCAGTTATTGCAGAGGTACCAACCTAAGAGATAATTTAGTTCACACTATTCTTTATGATCAACTAAATCTGAACTTGTGGATACCAAAGCCACCAACAGGAAACTATAAATGCAGACATTGTGTGCACTGCAATAATACAAATAACACTCAGTCATTTAATCATCCTAGAAGTGGTAGAAAATTTCTGATAAAATATTTCATAAATTGAAGCATGGAAGGCATTGTTTATGCTCTTTTCTGTCCCTGCAGTCAGATGTATGTGGGGCAAACTAAGAGGGCACTGAAATTTAGAATAGCTGCACATAAAATGGCTATTAGAACAAACAACAAACCTTATGCAATGGCTAGACACTTTTGTGAAGCCGGACATAGTTCAGTTGCAGCACTTAATCATCTAGGTATAGAGAAAGTGTAGTTGGACTGTCAAGGTGGTAGTTTGAAACAGAAATTATTAAGAAGGGAAGCATATTGGATAATTACATTAGAGCATTAGTTCTCAAACTTTGTCATGGTGAGCCTCCCCAAAGCCATGGAAAAGATCTTGAGCCTCCACCAAACATTGAAATAGTCTTGGGCCTCCCCATAAAAAAATAATATATTAGCACAGTACCTCAGGAATAAAGTGAAACTCCTTTAAATAGTTAGCTCTCATTCTATACAGCTTATTGTACCCCTCCTTGTAACCCTCCCTCCCCAGGCCAGCCTACCTGTTCCACAGTTTTGACTCTCAAACCATTGTTACTTCTTGCTGCAGTGCCTGCATTGGTCAGACTGCTTTCCCTGTTTGTTTCCCCTCTATTTGGAATAACATTCCAACCCACCTCTCTCCCTCTTCCATTGCTCTTAAGCATCCTCTCAGAGATCCTTTTGCTTCCTCCTGCTCTTGCTCCTACAACGTCTCTGCTTAAGCCTTGTATTTGGGTTGTTCTGCCACCAGTCTAAATTGGTCAATTGTTACCTCTCATTATTTGCTTGCACTATTATTCATTTTGTATTGCTTTGTTTTGTAGTTACCTTTTGAATTTTATTCACTCTCTACACTTCCCAAGGTACACTTGAAATGAGCCTTGGCTCAGACTGTCTTTCCTGGTCACCAATTTGTAAATAAATACATACATTCACCTACTATTATCCTTTTTCAGATTGCCTCATTCCTTCACATAAACACCTAAAACTCAAAATTTAAATATAGTTCTTTTTCAGACTTGGTTTAGTCTCCCCTGGAACAGGTTGGGGCCTCCCCAGTGAGACTGGCCTCACCATTTGAGAAACCCTGCATTAGAGACACTTGCACCACTTGATACTAATGATAAAATTACTTTACATGCACTTTGAACTTCCTTTCATGTTCAGTGTAAATATGCAGTTTGCCCAATTTGAATTTCTAAGAGCTGCCATGTGCCTGATTTATTGATGTATTTAATCTTGCATTTACTGATGATTTGCTGATGCTTTACAGATTTTATGTTGATTTTCTGATAATTTATGCTGAATCTTGCTGTTTTTGCTGTACACAGGCTATACTTTATCCCTATTTTAACACCTCTTGTTCGTTTTTATATTTCTTTATATTTATCTTTATGTATTTTGATCTATTTATCACATTGTGGTAGTCAGGAGAATTTAAATTATATTTAGATATGTATATATTGTATTAAATACTAGATATGCTATAGTAGTTTAGCATTTCACTTTAGGTAGCGATGGTATTTTACTAAAGGTCACTTTAAATGGGTTGCTTTAAGTATTGCTAGGTTACAAGGACAAGCTAACTCTGATGAAAATGTCATAGTGATGTTGAAACGCTAGTTGCATGCCAGCTGTGGAGTTCAGGTGTGCTAGGAGTGTAGCCAGAGAAAACTTTGTGCCGCAATTTATTTGTAAACAACATGGATGCTGAGAAAGAATTCACAACTCTGAAAATATCTATTTACTTCCTGCAGTGCTCCGTCTGATTTACCTGCTTGCTTGCATATGTACTACTGCACTTTTTATGGGATTAGAACTATGGATTTACATGAATGCACTTGTGCCAGGCTGTTGTTTGAGATATTCCTGCAGAACTTTGTTTAACAAATCTCTTTAATTGCAACTGGCCTTTTGAAGGAGTGCTGACCCCTGCGATGGTCTCCAGCTTGTGTCTCTGTGCCACAATCCGTATGATATGTCAGAACTAGATGGTAGACTAATTACAAGAACATGTGCAGCTCATTCTACATTTGGAATAAATAACTTTTTTTCATTGCTCATAAACAGGCTAATTACAGTATCATAAAATATCCTTATGATATAATAAAAAAAAATATATATTTTTCTCTCTTCAATACTGTCTCCAGAGGACTGACTCATGTTATTTTTCAAGTAGTTTACTTTATTGTTGCCACAAGCAGTTTATACCAGACATCTCCGATTTCAAGATCACATCACCTATTTAAATAAAACATTTGAAGAAGGAAAGACAAAAAGAAACAAGCATTTGTCAATGCTGAGTGTTCACCACTTGTATTGCTGTTGTACCGTGTCTTGCTTGTGCACATATTTACAGTATACCTACCAAGGGTAGGCCAGATGAGATGCACTTTTTCATTTTCAGTGGTGTCTGGCTTTTATACATTTATAGATTGTGTTTACCCAGGATAAGCCATCTGAGAGGCAATATCTAATCTTCAGTGGGTTCCCCCATTTTGACCCCAGATTTCTAACTGTCGTTTTATTACCTGATGTTATGATCAAGACAGGCGGAATTTTTTAAATCCAATCTGAAAGGTCTTTTCACAGTGCCACTGTAAAAACATCTTTGAAGGGGATCTGAAAAATTACACTGGTCATGTTCAGAAAGTGGGGTAACACAAGGGATATAGTAAACATTAGGGGTGGGATATTCAGACTGCTCCAGGCTGTGGTGCAAGCCTGGGCGCAGCGCAACTGGGATGTGCCAGGATGCTGACAGGGTGATATTTAATGGTGCTGCACCGTGGCTCAGCACTGTTGAATATTGCGCTGTGGCTACTTGCAATGTGCATGGTTCAGTGGCACTGCACCAGTGCAAGCAGCCAGAGAGGGGCAGGGGGATGCGCTAGCACAAGTGCCATTGCGCTAGGTGCATCACCCATGATATTCAGAAGTGCACATGCAAATGGGGCCATAATGCATGCAAGGTGCCAATGGGGCCATTTGCATGTCATTATGGCCCCATTTGCATGCAGGTGCGCCGATCCCGGTGACTTGTGCCTGGTGCCCTGCCAGGCTGCAGCCGTCGGGGACCGACACTCCCTACACAAGCGGCAAAGTGCCCCACTGCTCGATCGTGGGCATATGTATTAAATTAAAGGTCCAATATCCCCTGGTGGTCCAGTGGACAGTGTCCAGCTTGATTGCGAAAATTATTATTGAAATAAAGGTCCAATTTCCCTGGTGGTCCAGTGGACTGCATCCAGCCCAATCACCAGCATCAGTTATAAAATATTTAAAAAATCCATCCCTGGTGGTCCCATGGTACCCCCCTCCCCACCTAGCCACTGAGCCCCACCACCCCGCTCCCCCCAGTCAGCAGCGGGCAGTAGCTCCCCACCTGCAAGCCACTCTGCCACCCACCAACTGACTGTGTACACTAGGGCTGTACACCCATTGGTCCACAGCATGGGCCAATGGCATTCAGCCCATACCATACTACACAGTCCAGAAATGTGAATGGATCCCATTCACATTTCTGGACTGTGTAGTACAGTACAGGCTGCACATCCATTGGCCCATGCTGTCGACCAATGGGCATACAGCCCTACTGTACATAGTCAGTTGGCTGGTGGCAGAGCGGCTTGTGGGTGGGGAGCTGCCACCCACCGCTGACCGGGAAGGGAGCGGGGTGGTGGGGCTCAGTGGATGGTTGGGAAGGGGGGTACCCCTGGACCACCAGGGATGGATTGGTTTTTAATATTTTGTAACTGACGCCTGCAGTTAGGCTGGATGTGGTCCACTGGACCACCAGGGATATTGGACCTTTATTTCAATACTAATGCCCGTGATCGGGCATGGGAGGGCACTACCATGAAGGTGCCACTGGAGCTCGGGTGGCCACCCACAGCTGGCAGCTGCCGTGTCATGCCTTGCAATATGGCAGCTCACCTGTGGGTGGCCAGCTGTTACTCCTTTAATTTTTTGCTCAACTGTGTGTGGCACAGGTATGGGTTGCACCTGCATCTGCTCAGTACATCCCGGGCTGAATACCGGAATGTGCGGAGTATGCATGGGCATGCCCCCCTACTTGCGCTGCATACATTACTGATGCGCTCCAGCGCTTCGGGATTTGTGCCACGCACATTCCCCTTTTGAATATCATGCCGAGGTGCATCAGTGGGTTGTGCATGGTGCAACTGTGTTGCGCCATGCACAAACTTCTGAATATCCCACCCTAGGTGCCAACATCTGAAAAAAATGAAGTTATGAGTAAATGTTGGAACAATTCAATGTTTCTTCATAACTTTTTGTTCACATTTTGACCCCAAATGTTCAACAGTCTCTTTATGACCACTCCTTCTGAACATGAATTGTGTCATTTATAAAATAGTTGCATACAAAAAAAATGGCACTGATGCCGTAATGGATGAATATCATATTTACATTTTTCTGTTTTCCACTGTTGACAGCACCATGTGGGGATAGAAAACAAATGCTACTTTGGGCTATCAGGCCCTCAGTAGCATTTGTCTTCCATCCCCATATGGTGCTGGGAATAGTGGAAAATGGAAAAAGAAAACTATGATATTCACCTGTTACAGTGTCGCTGTTGTTATTTTTTTCCTTTGTGCATGACAGTAAGTGGAGTTGCTTCTTTTGTTATGGATTTATAAAATAGTGGTGGAAACATCATTTTACACAACAAATGTAAAAACACATTTTGGCCAGGATTTGAAAACTGGCGGCTGTCACACTGATTAGGTGATGTGAAAAAAAATGACAATGTTGAAAATATGGGTCAGATACTGAAAATTACAAATTTTGCAAGAGTGTGTTGAAATATTTGAATGCACACTCCTAACTTTAGTGTTTTTTTTATATTTTACCCCACATTTTCAATGTAGCCTTCTTATGACCCCAGCTCATGAACAAGGGTAGAGAATGTTTTTAAATCCTGACAGAAAGGTGATTTTGTGCCACAAGTATGAAAACACAGTTTGGCCAGGATTTGAAAAATGACAACTGTCAGGTTCATGAGGTGGCTTGAAAAAATGGCTATGTTGAAAATTTGGGGTCAAAATATTGAGAATTACCAAAGTTTTGAGTGTGTGTTAAAAATGTCAATGTACACACATAACAATGTTGTTTTAATATTTTAACCCCACATTTTCAAAATAACCTTCTTATCACCCCAACTCGTGAACAAGAGCAGACAACATTTTCAAATCCTTCCAGAAAAGTGATTTCATGCAGTGACCATAAAAATCATCTTTTGGGACAGATTTGCATGGTTTCACCACATTTGTTAATGAGACAGGGTCTTAAAAAAGCCCTTTGTTAAAAACTTTGGAAAATATTAAAAAATGACCAAGTTATGAGGACAAGTTCAGAACCCCTTGAAATAAATTGAATAGCATGCCTGATTTCCTCAGTTCCTGGTCTGGCATTAAAGAGTGAAGATGTGTCTCTGGTCCAGAATGTATTACAGCATTGAACTTCTGATAGGTAAGTAAGGTGTGGGTTGGGCATGTAGAGGCAGGTGCTGAGTAGGAGAGTTGGCTGAGGAGAGGGTAACAGTGTGCTGGTGGTGGCAACAGACATTGATAGACCATTTTAATTTTTACAAGATATATATAAAAGATTACAAGGGACAGTTTTCCCTTATTTCAGATGCTGACACTGGGGATTGGGCACTTCAGTGTCAGTGTTATGTTTGGCAGCATCATGAGTGGGCTTCCTGGTACGACACAATAAAAATGGGCAGGGTAGGGGTACTAGCTGGCACTGGAGTTTGGGCACCCCAGTACTGGAAAATTAAAAGTAATGGGTGGTGGGGTGTGTGGTGGTGGGTGGTGAGTGGGAGAGTTGGGCAGGGGGAGGTTAACAGCAGCAGCAGTGTGACAACATTGACAACAGAGACCAATGGCTAGATTTCTTCTTTATGAGGTATAAAAAATAAAAAGCAACTATGAGGGATGATTTTCTTTATTTCAAGTACCAACACTGGGAATTAGGCATCCCAGTGTTGGTGTTATGTTTGGTGGCACAGAGGGTGGGGTCCCTGGTGTTGCAGAGTAAAAATGAGTAGGGTGTGGGTACTAGCTGTCACCAGGGATTGGGCTACCTGGTGGTATAAAAATAAAAAAGGGGGAAGCAATGGGAGGTGGAAGGGATACTTGGCAGAGGGTGGTAGGGATTGTTTTTACATTGATGGGGGAGGATCACAGTAGGCTGATTACATCCCTGATCAGCTGTGCTTACTGGGTGCTTTATGCAGATCAAAGGAAGGAGCTGCCCTGTGATTCAGGCAGCTCTCTTGTTTGAACTACAAGATGTTTCTACTCAGCAAGATGCAAAGAGTGTCATGGTTCAGCCTGCTGATGATTTGTCTGACACTGTTGAGCCCCTTGAAGACTACCCTGCATTGGAATGACAGTGACACACCTCTCAAAACCCATTATCATACAAATATGTTTGCTTTGTGCAAGAGCAACCATGAACATAAAAAGCATCATTTAATCGTGGTCCAAAAATTCATATGATCTTACAAAACGGCATGTTTACCTTCTTCAAAATTACGTTTTTCATACAAAAGTCACCCACAGCAAGGTTACAAAAAGGATTCCCAGTCATATGTCAATTAATGCTTCATCCCTAGTGGGTGTCAGTTTCTGTGTCCAAAAAGCTTCTTGCTGCATAATTGTTATTCTTAGATCCCTAATCCTAAAACTGATTCTTACTTGAAAAGATTGAAAAATCTCCATAAATGCAAACTTGTGCTCCACCTCGCTAGTTATCACATGTACTACTAAGGCATTTGAAACATCTTTACAAGTGATACAGATCAAGTGTTTGCCAATTAATTTCATAAACGTTCATTCTGTTTTTCTATATAATAGCTGTTATAAGAACATACTACCAAATAGATCAAGTTTGCTAGAATTAAAACTGAAGAAATCCCTTACAACAAAGCTCTGCCCTTTTTATCACTGCTCAATTCATTTGATTTTTATATTGATGGACAGACGTGGCAGTGCTCGTGACTAAAATTTCCCTTTGCTGGTGTGAAATGACAATTTGGCCTGTTTTGAATGTCTTTTGGCTTGTACAAACAGTGCACAAATCTACTTTTAAGGTTTTCACCTGTACAGTAGACAGAACTGGGAGGAACCACTGTACATTTTTCCAAATTTGGATCCATTCATGATTCTTGCCAAAGAGAATGGATTTTTTTCCCCATTTCCTTAGGCTGAATACTACAAGTTGTTACAAACTATTACCTATTTGCATGTAATCATTCCTCCTGGGTTTTATTCTCCATTTTGGATATAACCTTTTGAAGGCATCTCTCAGAATAACTCCTTTACAGGAAATTGTTAGTTTGTTCATCCCTTCATGAAAGACAAAATTTGTTTTACTGTTGCAGTCACATTTAGGTTAGTAATACTCACTGTTAGATACGTTCTCCACTATATGGCAAGAAAGACAGCTAGTATTGTGGAGAACTGAGTTGCTATCTGTGCTTTTACAGAACTGGTCAGTATGAATCCTTGCCACTGCCTTCTTTAATCTAAGTCAAATCCAAAAAGTTAATTTTCTGTAGATCACTGCCAACAGAGGATTTCAGGTGGGGACTTGTGTTCTTCAAATATGCTATAAACTTGGCTAACTGTGCTTGCATACCTTTCCAAATTGTTAGTTGTTGCCTATGTAATGATGGTGCAACTCAATATAGAAATTAAAGAGGTTACTTTCAGCAAATCTAATGTGGTTATCTTCCCATATTCCTAGATAGAGTGTTGTGTAACTGGGGGTGAATGATGACCCCATCTCAATCCCTTAGACTTGATGGTATATAGTACCTAGGAAAGTGAAAGTCAGCATAATGGGGGGGGGTGTATGATATAAACTGCTTGTGGCAGCAATACATTAAATGACTAGAAAAAGAACATGAATCTGCCCCCTGGAGTTATAGTTTTAAAAATAAAATAAATTATTGGTGTGTTATCTTCTCGATAATATTACAATTGTTCCAAACTGCTCAGTTACCACAGTCTCCAACACTGAAAGAAACAAAAACATTGTGTTCAGGTTAACACAATTTTATTGTTAAAGGGCCTGCATTCAGGTACTAGACAACCCCTTCCATAGCAGCCAGACATTTTTGAACTCTCCCAGTGTTTTGTCAAGGCATTTGTGGGGTTTTTTTGGATGTTAGAGACTAGTAGCTGAGCTGTTTGAAACAATTCTGTATGCACTGTTTTGCTGTGGCACAGTCCTGAGTTGTTCTTTCTGCTCATTATCGATATTATTAGGATATTTTGTAATATAGAAATTAACCTGTTTATGAGCAAATTTGAAAAAAAAAAATGTTATTTGTACTGTACAATGTTGGTGTTGTCACAGTATATTACAGTTCTTGATAAAGTGTCATGATCAGGCATGAAAAGTTGAACTTTTTTACTCCACTTGGTAAGGTTGGCTTTTAACTATGCTTGTTATTTAATAAAATGTTCACAGTTGCACTTTAAAATACAGTAGAGTTTTTTTTCTTAGATGGCTGATGTGCTTGTTTTTGTTTTTTTGTTCTGGTGTTAACTGTTGGGTTACCCTACACCAGCTGACTTACTAGCACATTTTGTTTTATGCAGGACAGGAAAACAGTAAGGTGACCTGGTAATATACTTTCCAGCAACGATTTTCTAAGCTTTGAGTGAAGAGGACAAACACTAATATGGTAGATTTAAGACTGAAACAGAATTTAAATATACCTAATTCAACACTAATAATATAAGTTTAAAGCAGCAGTTCAACAAAACTGAGCAAAAAATATAACCCTACCCTTTCCACTATCAAAGATTCTAGATGTATTCCTGTTTTCTTTGGTAGTAAACTGTTCTTGTTGCACCATGATCTAAGTGCCTTAACAATTTTTAATTAATTTTTTTTTCTTAAGAAAAAGAGATGGCCACCACACTTTGCTTAGAAATAGCATTATAGACCTGGCAAATGTTAAGATCAAGAAAATAGTAAGAAGAAAACTCAAGTTGCGCAGCATGATAAATACATAGAAAAGTATATTTGACAGGTATACTAATACATTTATTAATTTCTGCTGACTCTAACATTCTGAAAAAAAAAAAACATTTCCTTGCACTGCTGCTTTAAAACTTAAACAGTATTTTAGTAAAGAATGAGCAGACTCGGTTGGCCAAGTGGCTCTCATTTGCCATTGCATTCTGTGTTTTTATGTTTCTGAACCTAATTCAAATAGTAATAGTGTAAATTTAAGACTTAAACAGAATTTTAATATAACTAATTAAAACACTAAGGGCCAGATATTCAAAACTTTGCCTCAGAGCTAAATTAGCACTGCCCAGTGTGCAAACATTACCAGGACCTAAGAGGCAGCCATATTCAAAAGGAATAGCCCGATGCTAATCCTGCTGTATATAGCATGTGAAGGATTCTGGACAATCTGGGCTGGGAGTGTAGGGCAAAAATAGCCCAGGAATAAGACAGCACTGAATATAGCAACAGGGAAGTGCAAACTGCAACAGAAGTTCAGTAGACATTGGAACAAGCCAGTATTTCAGGTGGAGAACATTGTGTGTGATTGAACATGGATGTCCCACATCTACTGCACACAACAATGCAAGCCACACACTGCAGAACTGTGCTATGCTTAAGTGAGGTTTGCCCGGGCCTAACCTGATTGCACAGTGATAACATATTATTCCTGTGCAAACTGGTTAGCCTGGGGCAAACGGGAGCTATATTCAAAGCTCCCATGCAAATGAGCCTACTTAGATAATCCATGGGCAAACATGCACATTTGTATCTCATTATGTGCTGCTTAGCATACATTACCATGCAGTTAGCCCAGTGCTACTGCATGGTGCACACAGCTCCACCTTTTGGTCAAAATGGCACTACAGGCTGGATGCTGCAGGCCAAGGCATGCCCACAGCATCCCCTGTTGGTTGGCATGGAAGTACAGGCTAGAAGCAACAGGAACTGTGTGCTGGCAGGCGCAGTCAGTGCATACACACACATGCATCTGTGCAAGCAGGACCTGTATAACTACATATATATATATATATATATATATATATATATATATATACACACACACACACACATACACAGAGCTTGCTAGCTAAACACAGACACACTGCCCCATGGCCATACATGCCCTGGAGGATGCCCCCCAACAACATAGGTATCCCACTGCAGTAGTGGGTGAAACACAGTGGTGGGACTTAATGCATAGGAGGAGGCCATAGGCTGTAGGTTTACTAGGATATGCAGCATATCCCTTAGATAGGGAACAGGGCAGACTAGCTGGGCCAGGAAGTCCTTCTCTGCCAACATGGTCCCTGTTCCCATGTGTGTCTGTTACACCCTGGTAGACTACTGTATCTCTCCCCCCGCATGATCCCCAACCTCCAGTAGCACTGAAACACACTGAAATCCCTGTTGTTCTAGTGGTCCCCCCATCCCCAGCATGTTCCCTGACCCCCGGTAGCCTTGCAATGCACTGTAAATCTTGGTATTCTAGTGGTCCCCCCCATCTCCTCCAGCATGAATCCCAACCCCCGTTGACCATAAAACAAAGACTTCTCTGGTAGTCTAGTGGTCCCCCCAACCCCCAGCATGATTCCCGACCCCCTTTGAATGTAAAATAAAAGACTTTTCCCATGTAGTCTAGTGGTTCCCCGACCTCCAACACAACTCCCGACCCCTGTTGAATGTAAAATAACCCTCCACCCAGTTTAAATGAAATTTTATTATGTCGTTCACTTTTTTACTTAAGATCCTTGTATCTGAGTGACTTAAATGTAGACCGTCAGGTTTAAAAAGTACCTTTCTGCTAAAAGTCACTGAATTATCCATAAATCCTATTTTTTCAGTTTTACAGAATTGCCTCAACCGCAAATTAATATCAGAAATTAACCCATTTTTGTATGACTGATGCTCATAAATTGGTAAAATGCTAGAGATTATCTCCCAATTTTTTTCTTTAATCTTGTTAATTATAGTTTTATATTCAACCTGAATATTCTCCATGCTACTTCTACCCACATCACTACCCATGTGTAAAATCACAAGAGGACCTTCTGTATTTTCAAGAAGTCCCTCCATCATTATAGAGACATCCTGAAGTTTAGCTCCTGGTAATGTACTAACCGTGGTACATTCTTTGCGTCCCCAACATACTGCTGTATCTTTCCCCCGATAATGGAGTCGCCAAATATCACTATGTCCCTATTAACAGTCTCCTTTATTTTAGTGAGCTTGGCACTTGTCTGTCTATGAACTTCTACATTTGGGGCAATATCCTCAGTTTGTAGTTGTAAGTCATTTGCTCCCAGTATGTCCTCATTTTTAACAAGCAAGCAACCAAATTTATTGGTTAACTGGAGGGGTGAGTTCAATATATAATCTTGATTAAGGTCCTTCACAGATGCACATAATCCCCTAGTAGCAACCCTATTGCCACCATCATCCATTCTATTAGCTATATCAATCTGTTCTTTATCATTTGTTTACTGAATGCTCTGACTAATATTGCGGACCATTTCATCTATATAAGTCTCCAACTTCTCAATCTCCTTCTGGGTTTCTAGTCTTTTAAGTAATTACTGAATCTCCCTCTGAAGGGTAGCAACTAGGAGGCATTTATTGCAAGTAAACTCATGGGATACTACATCCTCTGTAAACATTCTACATTCTATACATGATTTCTTACTCTTACCCCATTTAGATCTTCCTTATGCCATTTTGCACTTCAGTTAAGTATAGATCCTTTCCAGCCTACATGGTTTAATGCCATAAGTGCTTCCCCACCAGTCCACCACCATCCACAGCAGACACAGCAGACATGCGACAAGCGTGTGTCTGCGAGCATCTCTGTGCATGAGACACGGTCCACTTGGCTCACTCTGCTCGTTGACTGGAGCAGATTTTATGGTCGGTAAACCAGGAAGCCTACCCCAAGACCGCTCTCTCACTTCAAACTAAATGTTAATTTTAAAAGAATCAAACTAGGCTACAAATAGGCCAATGCTCCAGGTCCTATAAGTAAGCCCTCCCAAACTGTTTAAAATATAAAATTAAACACTTGCTGCAGAACTGTAGTTCAGTCACTCATGGACTGTACTACAGAATCTCTCTTCTGGTTCTGGATGATACCAGGGCTCCCACAATATAATATGAGTTTAAAATATATAAACCAAGTCCTAAAATCACTGTATTCTCATTGCATTTAGTATCATGGGGTCAGTTTTACAGGTATACAGGTTAATAATGCTGTGCATCCAACAAAACAAATCATCAGCTAGTATACTCACTCCACGAGCTGACTGGAGCAGATTTTACGTGCGATAAACCCAGAAGAAAGGAAAATGGATGTTAGTTCATCATCATAAGTCATTCAAGAAATGTTTTCTCTCTCAAAACTCCTGGTTCTTTCCTTTCAACACAATATTTGTAATCCGTGTGGAAACCTTCACACTACTCCTTACTGTGGTCAGTCACCTACTGAGCCACCCACCTATCTGGGTCTATGCTCCTTGTGGTGAGCTTATATACTGAGCCTGGGAAAGACCTCATCATCAGGTGGCCCCTCGTTATCCCAGGTAACCTTTTATTGCAACCCTAGCCCACACAGGTATATTAAACAGGCTGCACCACTGTGCAGAATACCAAGCACAACAGTATTCTGTCTCTATACATCAGACAGCTTAGCTATAAACCACTGTTATAGCATTAACTGTTGCATAGCTAATGTGGACTAAGCTCCTCCCATCTGACGAATGACATCATAGTAGGAGGACCATATAAGCAGCCAGTTTGTGGGCTGCAACCCCTATGTAAGGAGTTTGGTATTAACAGAGCTTTCCACAGGTAATTACATTTTAATATATCATAAAACTTATAATGTACAGGTATCCCTGAGTTGGCAAGGGGAAAAGATGATTTAGGGCATGCTCATATCATCGTTCTCCTGCCAACACAGGAGACCTCGTAACTGTTTATTTTTCATAACATTTTCCATGCTTTACTCTGGATAGTTCACTTTAAAACTCCTTGTGAAAACTCTGGTCCCTTTTTGTACCTTATGCAGCCACATCTTAGCATATACAGGGGCTCTGTGCACTTTTCTAGAGCCCCTGCTACAACCAGCATTCTTTGTGTACTGACCCAATGGCTGAAATAGCAACCCGTTGGGTTACATTTTCATTCTGGCCCTTTTTAAATTTTATTTCTATTTATACAGTTTTCTTTTGTTTGGATGCAGGACACTATGGAGCTTATTAGCATCGTGCCCATAGTGTTCTTTTTATTTTATTACTCAGGAACTGTTTCCAGTTTAAACAGCACACCATTCACTAATATATTTCTCCCAGTTGGGAGAAAATGGCAAAGTGCTACTCAGTGCACTGTAATGCACCTTGGGGAGGAGGTTAAGAGACAGGGAACAGTAAATGGGAAGGTGTAGATTGTGAGGTTGGCCACCCTGGCAAGAAATAAAGGAAAGGCAGAAAAAGAAGGGGAAAAGGAAATGGTGAGAGAAACATAATTCTCAGGGGACTTTTGCTAGATAATAAGGGCACCCTGTCACACTCCTTCCCACACATGAAGGCAACAAAACCTTTGTTGTCTTGGACCCTTCACCCTTCGAAGGGTTGGAACTTCCACCCACCCTCTCCAGAAGTTCCCCTCAGGGACCCTTAATATTGTTTGAATTGTAATTTAGACTGATGTAATAACATCTTACACCAGTTCACATACTGTTCTTTTCCCTGGTGTTATGTGCTTCTTTTCCCTGACGCATAAATTTCATAACAATCCTGACAAGTCATACGTTATGGATAACAATTCAAACAGCAATGACTGATGTGCTGTCTGCACCATACCTAGATAAGAAATCAGGATTGAGGTGCTGGCTACCCACACAGTGTTTGATTGTGAATTTATAGGGTTGCAGAGCAAGGTACCATCTCATTATTCTCATGTTTTTCTCTTTCATTTGATTTAACAAGCAAAGGGTGTTGTGATCTGTCACTATTACAAATTCATTCCCCCAAAGGTAATATTTAAGTGCTTCAAGTGCCTATTTCAACACTAAACATTCATTCTCTATCGTAGTATACTTATTTTCCCTTTCATGTAGTTTTCTACTAATGAAAAGCACTGGGTGTTCTCCTTTGCTGTTGTGCTGCATCAGTTCTGCTCCAATGCCTGTTTCAGAGGCATCAGTATGGACCTCAAATGGTTTTGTAAAGTTGAGACTGATTAGCACTCGGTCGGAACTTAACACTGCCTTTATACTCCTAAAAGCAGACTCACACTCTGGTGTCCACTTAACTCTATTGGGGTAGTTTTTCTGTGTCAGTTCTGTAAGGGGTGTGCCACTGATAGCAAAATCTGCTATAAACCATCTATAGTAACTTGCAAGGCCCAAAAAAGATCTACCCTGTTGATTTGTGATGGGTGTGGGGCTATTGACGACTGCCTCTACTTTGTTCAGCTCAGGTTTTACTGTTCCATTGCCAATAATAAACCCTAGGTACTGTGTCTGTGTCTTTGCTATGGCACACTTTGCTGGGTTTATATTCAGGCCTGCATCATGGATGGTATGAATGATGGCACTGAGATGCACTAAATGTGTGGACCGGTCTGGACTAAAAATGATGACGTCATCTAGGCAGGCAGCATTATATTTGGTGTTGTCTCTCAGTATGTGGTCCATGTACCTTTGAAAGGTGGCTGGTGCACCATGAAGACCGAAGGGCATGGTTGTAAATTTGTACAGCCCAATTGGTGTGCTAAATGCTGTCAGTTCTTGTGCATATGGAGCCAAAGGTATTTGCCAAGAATCATTGGTCAAATCCAATGTACTTATATATTGGGCATTGCCTATCTTATCTAATAGGTTGTCAATGCGGGGCTTATGATAACCATCAAACTCCGAAATCATATTCACCCTCTGAAAATCAAGGCATAGTCTAAGTACACCCTCCTTATTCACCACTACCAATGTGGAGGAATAGGCACTTCATGAGGGAACAATAACCCCTAACCATTCCATCTTCCTCACTTCCTCAGTCACCTCCTGTCTAACTTTCTCAGGTAGCCTATACACCTTCTGGTAGATGAGCTTGCTTTGTGTAATCCTGATATCATGTATAACTCCTTTTGGTCTCCCTAGGGTTCTGGTAAATGTTTCTTTATAGTGGTGTAAGAGTTGGTCAATCTCTGTTTTCTGGGTCGGGGCCAGTTTGGGGTTTATCTGAATGTCTATCCTTTCTGTGGGTGTCTCCAAGCTCTCATAAGCCACATCTAGCTCAGTGGTTTGCTTTTATGGCTGAATGTATAATGTCTGAGGTATACTCTCATCTACTCACTTTCTAAGGATGTTAGCATGATATAACCTCTTGCTAGGTCTACGCCCAGGCATTTCATTTTCAAAATTGACAGTTCCTGTCTGTCTAACAACCAAATAGGGCCCTCTCCACCTCATCAACAATTTATTTTCTGTAGAAGGCAAAAGAAAGAGCACTTTTTCACCAGGCAGAAACTCTTTTTCTTTCAACCCTTTGTCATAATTCACTTTCTGGTCTTGCTGTTTCTGGGTTACATTTATGTGAGTCAATGTTACATATCTGACTAACCTTTCCCTCAAAGAAGTCATATAATCCAGTATGCTACTGTAACCCACAGTTTGTTCCTCTCCCCAAAGTACTTTCACCACATCCAACGGGCCTTGTGGATTTCTTCTGTACAATAAAGTAGATGGGGAGAACCCAGTAGATGTTTGGGGTACTTCACGATAGGCAAATAGGAGGCAAGGAGATACTTGTCCTAATCTCTACCTTCTTCCTGAACATATTTCTGGAGCATTTTCTTCAAGGTTTTATTGAAGCACTCCACCAAGTCATCTGGGGTGGTAGGGTGAGGTGCAAACAGCTGATACCCCCAAAAGTCTATACAATTCTTTCAACATCACTAAGGTGAAGTTACTGCCCCTATCCATAATGATTTCCAGTGCAATCCCCATTCTGCTGAATATTTTTGCCAGTGTTTCAGCTATATGGGGGGCCATGACAATGCGCATTGGGATAGCCTCCAGGTAACAAGTGGCATAGTCACACACTACTGAAATAAAATGATTACCCTTAGAGCATTTGTGTAGAGGCCCCACAACATCCATAGCAATCCTCTCAAAGGGTGTGGTTACATAAAGGAGTGGCTGAATGGGCAGCTGGTCATTTTTACCACCTTGGGCTACTAGTTGGCATGCTCTGCAAGCCCGACAGTTCTCCGCCACATCCTAATGAATATCTGGCCAACAAAATCTGGATAATATTCTAGTTAATGTCCTATCCCTCCCTTCATGTCGAGTCATAGGTATATCATGTGCCAGCTTGATTATCTGCTCCCCGTAACACTTTGGTACCATTAATTGTTCACATGATTCAGCATTTGTATTCACAGTTATCCTGTATCAAATACCATCTTTAACTGTAAACCGTGATTGCCCTTCTTTAGGTTTTTGATGAGTCTGCAAAAAAAAAAGTTTAAGTGTCTCATCTGCCAACTGTTCATGTTGAATGTCACATTTTGGCATACCAGGTACAACATTACATTTCCAAAGCTATTGCCAATTCCCATTACAGCAATGATTCTCTAGATCTTAAACTCATTCGGCTGACACTGGATGTCATACTACCCCACCTTACTAAAATTCTCAACCTCTCTCTCTGCCTCGGTCACTTCCCATCAACCTGGAAGAGTGCATTAATCACTCCCATTCTGAAGAGTGGCGACCCCACTATCTCAAGCAACTATTGACCGATTTCTATACTTCCACCTCTCTCTAAAGCACTGGAAAAAATAGTCTCTGACCAGATAACTGAACACCTAACTAAATACAACCTACTAAGCCATGCTCAGCATGGCTTCCGGACAGGCCATAGCACTGTCACCGCACTTTCCGAGCTCACCTCGTTCATCCATGAGGCCCTAGACCAAGGATCTATTGCAGGTGCAATTCTATGTGATCTAACCAAAGCATTTGACACGGTCAGTCACGATCTTCTGCTTCGTGTCCTACCACAGCTAAATGTGGTCCCCGAGACAACTGCCTGGTGCAAGGACTACCTCTCAGGCCGGTCACAGCAAGTCAGGTTAAATACCACCATCTCCTCTCGCAAAGCAGTGTGCCTATGGGGTCCCACAGAGGTCTATT
Organism: Neoceratodus forsteri; assembly: GCA_016271365.2. Taxonomy (NCBI): domain Eukaryota; kingdom Metazoa; phylum Chordata; order Ceratodontiformes; family Ceratodontidae; genus Neoceratodus; species Neoceratodus forsteri. The sequence continues at coordinate 1,055,692,904 of CM057451.1, read as the reverse complement.
CTCGGCCCTCTTCTCTTTTCCCTCTTTTTAAACTCACTTCCCAAGGCATGCAGTGGTCATATGCTTCTGTATGCGGATGATGCGGTACTTTTTTGGAAACACCCTCAACCTAGCACCCTACAGCAAGCCCTACAGGGTTTCTTCAGAGAGCTAGTGACATGGTTCGATGAGCACCGTCTGATCATCAACTATAAAAAAACTAAATCCATGATCTTTGGGCACCATCAAAGCCCACACAGCCAATCGGCACTCCTAATTAAAAACACACAAGGTACCCCCCTTGAACACGTTACTAACTTCAAATACCTAGGTATCACATTAGATACCTCCCTCTCTCACCATAGTCACATTCAACATCCTTCCTCAGCTGTCAACGCTAGTGGGAATCCTCTATAGAGTTAAACACTGTTTACCCACACAGGCCTTGCATCTGGCAGTCTCCTCCTCAGTTCTCTCCCTAATTGACTATGGGATAGCGATATATGGATCAGCAGAAACCACTGCACTACACAGTATTAACACTGCCCTGAATAAAGCCTGCTGACTAGTCACCGGTAGAGACCGTCTAACTCATAACTGTGACCTTTACGCCCTGACTGGTTGGCTAAACTTCCAACAAAGACTTAAGGACCACACCTGCATCCTGGCAAAAAAATACAACTCCAGATAGCCCCCATTGGCCTTCTCCCCATAATCAGCCCAGCCCCCTTCAGGCTAATACTTGACTCGCTGCAAATTTCTCATTCCAGGTCCCCCACTGTAAAACATCACTGGGTCAAAGATCATTTCGGTACCGTGCTCCCCTTTGGCTCAATGCTCTACCTCCTCGGCTCTCGCAGACCCTCAGCATCTCCCTATTCAAAGCAGGCCTCAAAACTCTCCTAACTAAGTCTGCAACCTGTGACTGTGGCTAGCTCTGCCCACCTAGTATGCTCCCTAACCCCATCAATAACCGACTCAGGGTCTCCATAGACCCCATGTATCCGCTTTCCTCCCATCTCTAACAAATGATACCCAGAAAGCTAACTACCACTGTCTCTGGTGAATTAAGTTAAAGCCTGGACTGCACTGTCAGTACTGTTTGTGTTTATTACTTGAGTGTGTATGTTTTCTAGTATACTGCTTTATTACGTATGTATCCTTGTATTTTGTTCTCCCTCCACCTCCTGTAACCGACGTGGAGCCTTTGCAAAAGAGACTGTGACTCAAAGGATTTTAATTCCGATTATATGCAATAAATAAAATAAAATAAAATAAAATAAATCTCCCATAATACCCTCCTTATGGGTCTCTGTCCACTCCTTTTTATACCTTTTCCTCCCCGAAGGCCTCCTCCTTCTTTAACATCTTAGGTCTGGTTCTAAGTTCCAATCCAGACAAGGGTTGTACTCCAGTCCTCTCAGTTACTGACCTCATCAGGTGGAATGCACTCTGCTCTGTCTCTCCCATTCTCTGCATCTAATAGGGCATTTATGGTACAATACCCCCTGATAACACCCCCAGGCAGCCTCGATGTACTAGGTTATCCCACTGCTACCACCAGTGTGGTAGAATGGATATGATCACAGACACAGAGGCAGCAGTTTTAGTGCATAAAAAATTCAAACTTTGCATTTGTCAATTTATTTTGGCAATGAATGTAAACAAAAGTGATAATGAAACAGAAAGGAAAATGGGTGATAGTGTATCACATCATAAGTCATTCAGGAAATGTTTTCTCTCTCAAAACCTCTGGTTCTTTCCTTTCAACACAATATTTATAATCCATGTGGAACCCTTCACACTACTCCTTACTGTGGACAGTCACCTACTGAGCCACCCACCTATCTGGTTCTATGGTCCTTGTGGTGAGCTTATATACTGAGCCTGGGAATGACATCATCAGGTGAGCCCTGGTCATCCTATGTAACCTTTTATTGCAGCCCTAGCCCACAGAGGTTTATTAAACAGGCTGCAACACTGTGCAGAATACCAATCACAACAGTAATCTGTCTCTATACATCAGACAGCTTAGCTATAAACCCCTGTTATAGCATTAATTTACTGTTGCATAACTAATGAGGACTAAACTCCTCCCATCTGAAGAATGATATCATAGTAGGAGGACCATATAAGCAGCCATTTTGTGAGCTCCAAACCCTATGTAAGGAGTTTGGTATTAACAGAGGCTTTCCACAGGCAATTACATTTTAATTTATCATTCAATTTATAATGTACAGGAGTCCCTGAGTTGGCAAGGAGAAAAGATGATTAAGGACATGCTGCTATCATCTTTCTCTTGCCAACACAGGAGACCTGGTTACTCTTTGTTTTTCATAACATTTCCCATGCTTTACTCTGGGTAATTCACTTTAAATCCCCTTGTAAAAACTCTGGTCCCTTTTTGTATCTTATGCAGCCTCATCTTAGCATATACAGGGGCTCTGTGCACTTTTCTAGAGCCCTGCCACAACCAGCATTCTTTGTGTACTGACCCAACAGCTGAAATAGCAACCCGTCATGTTACATTTTCATTATGGCCCTTTTTTTTATTTTATTTTTGTTTAAACAGTTTTCCTTTGTTTGGATGCAGGACACTATGGGGCTTGTTAACTTCATGCCCGTAGTTTCCTTCTTTTTGTTTTATTACTCAGGCACCGTTTCCACTTTAAACAGCATGCCATGAGCTGATATAGTTCTTCTGGTTGGGAGAAAAAACCGGCAAAGCACTATTCAGTGCACTGTAATGCATCACGGGGTGGGGGGGGGCAGTAAATGGAAAAGTGTAGATTGCCAGATTGGCCACCCTGGCAGAAATAAAGGAAAGGCAGAAAAAGAAGGGAAAGGAATGCGTGAGAGAAATGGGGGGTGCATATCTATAATTCTCTGGGGACTTTTGCTATATGACAGGACACCCTATCACAGTATGTCTGCACTTCCTGACTCACTGTACCACAAACCTGCAATCTCCCATTACTGATTGGTAATCCTAAAAAATTCCCAGTTCCCAAGCTGGTGCTCCAACTATTAGACCCCTGGAGCACATTACCTCTGGTGGCCATTTATGGAGGTTCCTCAAAGACAGAAAAGTACTAAAGTGTCACCTTTAAATCAGCAGTATTTGTCAGGTTGCAGTCATATCATTGTATGTTTTTCTTAGCAAAAATATACCTCTGACATCCTTTTATTCATAATTATTATCTTTTTAATGTTCCCAGATGTTGAAAATTAAGTTTTTGTAAATATTTTAATTAATGACTAAAATCTTTAAATATGGCTGACACAGCTTCTTGAAATCTATTCTGCTGAAATTACCTTTGGACTGTTTATATTAAATTCATAGTGTTGATGCATCATGATGGTCATAGTGTAGTTCTGAAAGAAGGCAGCACGCACCACACAAAGATGTTTAATTTTTTCACGGGGGTATCGCAAAGGAGTAGGACATTTTAAAAACTTCAGAATAACATATCTCAGTTTAGGAAATAAAAAGAAAAGTGGTAGGTATACTAAAGTTTTTCCCAGAAATGCAAAACTGCTAAAAGACTGCCTGTTGAATAACAATCACAGAGTGCCTTGAACAATGTTGGGGGTGGGGAAGGTGAAAGTTTAACCTAGAGGTTAAAGTAAGGAGCTGTGAATAAGCTTGGTACTGTACATCTAGCAGATCTAAGGTTGATTCCCACAACCTCCACTTGCATACTATGTGAACCTGAACAAGTCACTTACCCTCCCTAGTGCTCTGAAGTCACCTCTGGAAACAGGTCTCAGGCCTAGTGGGCCTTGCCTGGTTACCAAAGGAATAAAAACAAAATACTGGTGCTTTAAGTAGATCTAGTTGAACCAATTTCATTTTTATATTTAATGAAATGCAATAGATCTGCAAAAAATTTCAAGAAATGTAATCTGTACAACCAGTTTCATTTATAAAAAAAAAGAGCACATATTTCTTGGCACCATGCCTTATATATCAGCTTTTGTAAACTATTATATTAATTTATATTTTATGACTGGGCTTTAGTTTTTTCTTGGCTAAATGTTTGAAGAATAGATTTTGGTTCATTAGAAGTTACTTTCTATATCCAGTATAAATGTTTAAAACTGTTCTCAAAAATGTTCTCTGCAGAGGACAGAAGTCTTCATTTCTATGTTTGCTTAAATAGTATTGCTGTAGAATTGCAAATATGGTGGAATATTTCTATCATACTCATTACAGGTCAGAAGGGATTGTACTGTAGGAACAGCATACTGGCCCCCACCTCATTTCAAAAGCAGAGAGGAATAAATATTTTGTGCAAACATACTACTTTATAGAGATTTCCCTACCAACCCCATTACTCAGGGTTCTTTGTGTTTTCCTTGATTAACAGAAATTCATCCAGGCTTACCTCGACTGCCTGTACTTCCTGTTCTCTGTCTTTACTGGTAGGCTTTTATGATGCATATCATATTATATATGCCTAAACAGTGCATACTGTATGTACTGTATGATACAGGATGTGTGAAGTGAGCTCTGCCCTGCTGATACAGGGTAAAGACATGGGTTTTGGGTTAGAGTTTTTAATACGCATGCTGCCAGTGTTTGCTTGTTTGTCTTTTCTTTATAATGTAGTAGTTATTCTCTTGGTATCTGCATTGCACGTTCCACCGCTCTGTCAATTTCTCTAGAGGAATGCCTTTGCCCAATAAATGTTTTTAGACATTTAGACAGGCAGACAGACTGACAAAGGTACCTATATATAAACAGCAATCACCCTAGGCAAACCAAAAAATCTGTAATGTACAGTCAAGTGTTTTGATACCACCGTATCTGTTTGAGTGAGAAGGACAAGGATAAATACTTGGCAACACTGAAAAACATTTATTGTGCATGGGCATTCCCTCAGAGAAATTGGCAGATGTGGAACATACTAAACAGATACTGAGAAACAACTACTACAATATAAGGAAAACATTACCACCAACCAGATACCTTGGGTTGTCACATACAACCCTGATCTGGAGCCCCTACATCAAATTATTAAATACCTCCAACCAATATTCAGTGAGGATGACACCTTGAAATAGATCTTCCAAACTCTACCTCCACTGCAGGGTTTCTCAAATGGTGAGGCCAGCCTCCTAGGGGAGGCCCCAACCTGTTCCAGCGGAGGCTCAGGCAAGCCTTAAAATGTGCTATATTTAAATGTCAAGTTTTGCATGCTTTGTGTGAAAGGATGCAGCAAACTGAAAGCAAATAATGGCAGGAGAATTTATTTACAAAATGGTTACCAGGAAAACACACTCAACAAATACTTGTTTCCTGGTATGACATGGGGGAAAGCTGAATGGAGGAAATACAATTCTTGGAAACTGTGCAAAACAAAATGCAAAATAATACAAATGAATAGGAATAAGGTAACAATTGACCCATTATACTGGCTGCAGAAAAGCACAAATACAAAGGCTAAGCAGAGAGATACTAGGAGCAAGGCCAGGAGGGAGCAAAATGGTCCCAGAGAAGGTGTTTAAAAGCAGGGTAAAACTGACAAAGAAAACAGTCTGACCCATGGAGGGTATTGCAATGAGGGGTAAATAGGGCCAAAACTCAGAAGTGTGGAGCGAGTAGGCTGACCTAGGGAGGGGGGTTATAGAGAGGGAGAAAAATAGCGTCAATAAAATGATAATAAACTCAACTACTCAAATGCACTTCATTGTATTCTTCCTTTAATGTGCAAAGTATGGTAGTTGTTCTAACTATGGGGAGGCCCAAAATTATTTCTATATTAGGGGGGCTCAATATCTTTTCCAATGCTTGGGGGAGGCTCACTATGACAAAGTGTGAGAACTCCTGCTCTACTGTCTTTCAAACAACTACCTAATTTATGCAGCCTGATAGTCAGGAGTAAACATATACCCGACCAAAACAACAGAACACTAGGTGGCATGAGACCCTGCAATCATTCTGGATGTGTGGCATGTGAGCACATTTCCACTTCATATTTTATCAACAGCTCCCAAAACAAACAATTCAACATACAGGTGAATTATACATGTGCATCTCAGAACATTGTTTATTACATCCAATGCAAGAAATGACCACAAACAGGTTATGTGACCAGACAACCTCTTTGAATCTGAATGAATTCACACAGAGCTTCATGTCATAACGATGATGAAATATCGGCAAAATCCTGAAAGGCGAATCCCAAATAGAGCAAATATTAACAGCGCACAGAAATTTTGGTGACATGCATTTTTTGGTGAATTTTACACAACCTCTACATGTGCAGTGCAATATACATCACCCCTTAGCTCATGTATACTGTACAGCTGCTTGAATTTCATTCAGTCATAAACATCAGAAAACTGTCAGTCCCAGTAGAACAGTAACAAAACATAAAATTCTCACCAGCAAGAGTAACCTTATGCTGCTGTGGTATCACAAGCTCCTCAATGTTGGTGGGAAGCACAGGACACACTGTCTTCTGTGCGAGTTGAGGCTCCGCCCCCACATCTCCATGGGGGGATGCACGCCTTGGACCCCCCACTATCTCTAGGATTATTACTCCAAGGTGCACCAGGATACAGGGGCAGTTTAGCACCTCAGAGTTGCCATTTAATCCCTATCACCATTTATTCAGGGTCATGGTAATCACTTTCACCATTCTTTAGTTGCCATTATTGATTCGCCAAACACCCTTAGATTGACAGAAGGTGCCTGCATCAAACATAATGATGTAAGTGGCACCTTATGTCAAAAATTAGACCCTAAGCTATTCTGAAATGCAGTCTGCATGACACACAAGCTGCTTGCACCAAAGGGGGTGTGCAGTAGCCTTGCATCTCAAAATGAGCTGAGGCATGGTGCATGGGGACTTGCAGCAGATGCAGGCTGCCATATACTTCAAGTTGCTATTCTTAAAACCCTCCCAGAGGACAAAGGTCTAAGTACTGTTAGATGTAACATTACTTAGAAATCTTCTGGGAGGGTGCAGCTTTCCCCCAGCCCTGATCTCCCATCATAAGTATTATAATATTCCAGGTACTCTAGTGACCCCAGAGTCAATCTCCCATCATTATTGTCAGAATCTCCCTGGTAGTCTAGTGGCCCCCAAGCCCTGATCTTCCATTATAAACATTAAAATATACCTGGTGGTCTAGTGGACCCCTCCAGCCCCAGCCTCCAATTAAGTGACAGTCCAAAATTCCTGGTGGTCTAGTGGACCCCTACCTTGCAGTACCCTACCACTCGCTTTCCCTATCCCATAACCAAGCTGGCTACTGGCACAGCCCACTGCTCACCACAATGGCCAGCCACTGACTAACCTCTGAACGAGCACGTACTATATATAGTATGCGTCAGTGACTGACAACAGTTGTCAGTCACTGAGCATGTACTGTATAGAGTACATTCTCATTCAGAGATCAGTCGATGGCTGGCAGTGGTGGTGAGCAGCGGGCTGTGCCAGTCGCTGGCTTGGTTATGGTTTGGGGGGAGCATAGTGGTAGGGCACTGCAGGGTGTGGGGTCCACTGGATCATCAGGAATTTTGGACTGTCACTTGATGGGGGATCAGGGCTGAAGGGGTCCACTAGACCACCAGTAATATTTTAATGTTTATAACAGTTGAGCAGGGCTTGGGGGGGGCTACTAGACTACCATGAAGTTTTTAATAATAATGACAGGTGATCTGGGCTTGGGGAGCCACTAGACTACCAGGGAGTTTTTAATAATAATGACCAGTGTTCTGGGCTTGGTGAGGGGGGGCACTAGACTACCAGGGAGTTTTTAACAATAATGATTGATGTGCGATCAGGGCTTGGGGGGGGCACTACAGACACTGCTCTGGAACATTGCTGCAGGGCTGCCTATGGCTTGTGGCAACCTGTCTAGCTGTGCCCTGTGTTTGGCGCACTGCTGTGGTTGCCACAAGCTGTGGGACTTTGCTGCAGGGACCCTGCCTGATAGAGAATTGGGTGCAGGGTCCATGACTCACAGGCAATCGGTGCAAGCCACCTTTGTTGCGCCTTGTGACAAGTTTTAGGATTCGGGCTCACAGAGTCTCCAGTTTCTCTTTAGAAAGACATTTAACATCAGATAATATATAGATCTACATCTACATAACTTTTCTTCTGTGACATTTGACCTACACAGTACACGAGTTTCAAGGATGTTTATCTCTGGCAGTGTTTCTCATTTAATTACTTCCATAATCTGTCACATTCATGTGTAAATTTGTTTTTTCTAATATTGTTCTGGGAACTTAAAAAGTGAGCTCTTTATAACAAATCTGCCATTTTCCTTCTGAAGAAGAACTATGTAGATTTAAAGGCTTTAGACTTTTCTGTAAATCTCTGTTGGTCTAATAAAATACATCAAATCACCTATTTTGCTCATCATGTTGTACAAGGATCAATACTGCAACAAACAATTTTATGAAAAATCATTTTAGACAAACTACAATTCAGGTCACCAGTAGGAATTCTAGGACATGGTACTGGGGCTATAAATTGGGTATTAAATTCATGTTTATTATCTACTATGTTATTAATAATGCATATATAGCATGGCTGGGAGGTGGGCATAAATAAAGGATGGGTGGGCATGCAGCAGGGCGCTGCGTGTATAGCGGAGGTGAACAGTGTTAGGGTGGTCAGGAATAGGAGGCACCCTGGGATTAAATAGAGCCTTGAGAGAGGTCTGACATGGTTGGTTCCAGTCCCCAGGGCTCCCACTGGACTGCATGGATAGGTAGCTAGAGGGCCTGCAATCTCCACTAGTCCACTTCAGGCTGTATTGTGCAATGAAAGGTTGATGAGGAAAAAGACTGAAATTATGGCAGACTTGATTTCCTCCATTGACCTGGCTTGAATTACAGAGACCTGGTTGGGGCATGATGCCGGTCCAATATTGGAGGAATCAGTCCCCACTGGGTGCTCAGTGGTGCATTGCCCAAGGAGGGAAGGGAAGGAAAGGGTGGAGGAGTGGCCATTTGGTAAAGATCCAGCCTGAACTTATCTGTGCCTCTGGTGGGTTCTACCTCATCATTTGAATGTGTGGCAGTGCATGGGGGCCCAGGTGCAGGTTGGAGGATTCTCCTTATTTGCCATCCTCCTGGAACGGGGGAGAATTCCTTTAGGAGGTAGCAGACTTTGTCACCAACAGGTTGGTGGAGTCACCTAGATGGTTGATTCTGGGGGACTTCAATGCCTGGATTGCTAAAGAATCCACACATTTTGTTTATGACCTCCAGGCAATGACATCTCTTAGCCTAGCAGAGGCTGTTGCCCCTCTGACCCATCAACATGGCCACACCTTGAACTTGGTATTCTCGCTGGATCTTGAGGTCACAGACCTCAGGACTGATCAAGTCACTTGGTCCAATGATTGCATGGTGGAGTTCTTGTTTGGGTTCCCCCCAACAGTCCCTCCTCGGTTGAGATGGTCAGCTAACACCCTTTAGGGGGACTGTCCCCAGAGGTAATCTTGGTAGTAGTAGACTTTTTTGGCATGAGTACTGCATGTGCAATCCGTATGGGCGATGTGGTGGCGGCCTATATTGGGGCCATTTCCAAGGTGCTCGATGCCACTGAACCAGTCAGTATAGAACCCAGGTCTTCTCACTTGAAACCCCCATGGTTTAACGGGACTTTCAAGAGATGAATACCAGGGGTTGGAGATTGGAGCATTATTGGCAGAGAATCAGATCTGTGGAGGACAGACTGGCCTTGAGAAATCATTATAATGACTATCAAGGGGCAATCAACTGTATGAAGACAGAGTTCCTATCCAGAGAGACTGCTGCTGGGAGGAACACACCAGTTCAACTATTTTGGACTGTAGACAATGTTACACCCAGTCTGTCTACAGTCGAAAAGGGCATTTTCAATCGCATTGTGTGAAGAGTTGCTCTGTTTTTCTCAGACAGGGTGTCCTCTGTTCAGGTCAGGGCCTCCCCAGCAGGACAAGATTTCTCCCACAGTGGTCGGCCTAGTTGTAGCAGTGGCACTTCTGTTGTCTGGGGGAGTTTTGGCTGGTAGAGGTGACTGAGGTCATTGAGGTGATTTTGAAGATGCAGCTCACATGTTGTGAACTGGACCCTGAGCCAGGTGCTCACTCTCAGTGGATTTTTTTCCCAGTGCCTTGAAGGAGGCATTGTTGAGGCCTCTTCTGAAGAAACATAGCTCGACCCTGACATCCTGGTAAATTATTGACCTGTCTCCAACCTCCCATTCTTAGGGAAAGTCATTGAGAAATGTGTGGCCCTGCAGCTCAAGGTGCACCCCTCAGCCTCTGACATCTATGACTCATTCCAGTCCTGTTTCAGAGCTCGGCACAGCATGAAGACGGCGCTAGTTCAGGTGCAAAAGACATTCTCAGGGTGAAGGAGAAAGAATGGTCAGTTCTTGTCCTCCTCGATCTCTCATCAGCATTTGAAACAGTGGACCACATCATGCTTTTGTATTGCCTTAGAGTATATGGTGGACTGACGACAATTGTCATTCAGTGGTTTAAGTTCTATCTTTGAAAGGAGGCAACAAGTGGTAATGGGGAATTTCTCCTCCTCCTTGAAGCGCCTGTTGTGTGGAGTTCCTCAAGGTTTAATCTTTTCACAGATGCTGTCCGTAATGTACATGTTGTCCCTGGGTGATCTCAATTGACTGTAACATCTGAGTTTCCACTACTATGCAGACCATACCAAGCTGCACATGTCCTTTGCCCTTGGAACAGATGGCACCGTTGAAGTACTAAATAAATGCCTAGCCAGAATTTAGACCTGGATGTCATCTAACTGTCTGAGGCCAAATCCCAACAAGACAGAGGTGCTGGTGACTGAGGCTGGTCACCGATGTGATGGGGGTGCTTCCAGAGTGGTGACAGGTTTGGTCTTCAGATCTACTCTATTGATGGCATCCCCCAAGGTGAAAATTCTGGGCACCATCCTTGACGACAGGCTGACACATGAAGCTCAGGTATTGTCTAAAGTGGTTTCTACCATTTCAGCAATGTCATCCTAATTAAATCCTTGATTCCACCAGAATAGCTGCCCTCACTGATACATGCTTTGTGAATACCAGGCTGGACTACTGTAATGCTTTGTACTTCAGGGTCAGTGGAGGGATCCTCCACTGTCTGCAGCTGGAGCATAATGCTGTGACAAAATTGCTGATGGACTTGCCCAGGTCCTGTCTTGTATCCTGAGTCCTGTGAAATCTGCACTGGCTTCCTGTCAGGTAGAGGATCATCCTCAAGGTGGACTTGCTCATCTATAAGGCTCTGTATTGCTTGAGCCGTGGTTACCCTTCTGATCTTACTCCAAACCTCTCAGTACTTTCCCTCTACTCCTCCACCAAGTGTCTCCTGGCTTTTCTGAAGGCCAGGCTAAAAACTTTCAGAGATCGCTCTTTGAGGTGGTCAGCCCTGCCCTCTGGAACTCGGTGCCAGTATCTTTGAGGATGCCCTTACTGTGAAATCATTAAAATGGGCCTGAAGACCTATCTTTTTATGAAAGGATTCTCAGAAAGCTTTAGTTGATTTTAAATATCATTCAATTATTTAAATGTATATATTGTATATCCGTATGGTGCCTGTGAACCCTGCTTTTAATATCTTTAATGGTGCCCCCAGAGCTTCCAGGATTGGGTGCCATATATAAATAAAATATTACATATACATATTATATATATATATATATAGTTGGTTACACGTCAGCACTGTATGAGGCCTCTGTACACATTTGTACCTCTGCTGGTTAGGTATACTAATAGTATGCTGATGGTTACATTAGATATACTCACTGCATAGTTTGGCATGTAGACAATATCCTACAACTTCTATCTGCCCTTCCAGGAGTGCCACCAACTGTGCCTGCAGCTTGTGGCAAACCTCTCAAGTGCACTGTCAGTCCGGCATGTGGCAATATTTGCCAAAAGCTGTTGGACTTTGGCACCAGGACCCTAATCGATAGTGAATCTGGTGAAGGGTCCCTGGCACATTTGCAATTGGCACAAGTCGCTGCTGGTGCAACTTGTACCGGGCTTTGAGAATCAAGCCCCTGGTGTCCAAGCCAGTGCTCTAACCAGTATTCTACACTGCCTCCAGAAAAATAGAATACCATTTGAAAAGAAATTAGTACAAATGTTTCCCTAACATAACTTTTAAATGCCATTATAATTTTTAAGGTACAAAAATATATATGATACATACCAGCAGGCTAAGTTATTCTGGTCACAACAAAAAAATGCACTTCTAATGTTGGTTTATAAAAGTAAGACTCTCACAGTGAAGATGTATATGCTGCAGCCCTTGTGAACTCTCTGAATATTGTGGACCATGCATCATATTCCTTACATTTGAAACTGGATGATAAACGGGAGTATATACTGCTGGAAAGCACAGCAGAGAGTTCAAATGTTTTCTACTTATGCACCAGGTTGCTTGTAATTTAGTCATAAATAATGGTTAATTATCCTGCTTGTCTCTGAAGATATGTCTAAATAGATAGGTTTTCTAGCTGATAAACTTTAAACAGTCACCTATGACATGACGAAAGTATGTCTATTTAAATATATTAGTTTTCTGTCTGATAACATTTAAACAAACAAACAAACAAACAAAGTTAGCTATGACATGACAGGTTATCAGTTTCCTCCTACAAATAGTTTAGTCTCCACCTGAACCAGCACCTTTACTACTTGTGACACATTACCCAGGTAGTAACCAAGTCATACACAAAGCTATGTGCCCTATATTGAGTAAAGGGAATCCTTCATCGAATGATCAGCAACAGACTGCGGAACTATCAATCCTTCACCTTATAGACTTTGGGGGTGTAGTCGACAAGGTGATACCTCCACCTCCCATGAAATAATCAACACCCTCTTCAATGCACTGCGTAGAATTACCCAGGGCTGCCCCTGCTCCCACTGATGCAGCTTGTACAATGAGCTAACATAGCCCCCTCCTCCCACAAGACAAATAATGCATTCTTCCTTCCTGGATGCCAAGTATTGGTATGTCAAACTGCCCGGATAGCTGCCTGACCTCTTCTTTCCAGCAGGGAACCCTTTCTATCTGCTCAGATCTGAGGTAGGTCACCCCCCCCATGTCCCAATGAGACAAGCACTGTGTAGGCCAAGCCTCCATCAGCTACAGGCTCCCGAACACCTGGAGCAATTTCCCAGTCAATGTCACTGCAACCTCCCCCGCATCAAGCTAGGCTCTAATCAAGTTCCACTACAAATTACCAACATCGTGTACTCAATGCCAAGACCCCCTCCTAGACCCCCTCCTTGAGATTATCTACCTTATCTAGTTAATGCATACCATATTAACCCTGTGATGTACACTGTGCTAACTACTGGGATCCTCTCTGGGACAGTCATGGTTATACCCTTTATTTTCTTTCCCCACCCTGTCAGGTTGCTATAATTTATTGCACCAGGATATGCTGCTTACCATGTATGTGTTTCATTTGTTTTTGGAATATGTAATGTGTGTAATTTATGAATGCTGTAAGATTCCTCACTGTCTTGTTCCTCCCCTCTCCCCACCTCATAACTGGAAATGAGCCCTGGGATCTGTGTGCTTAACTGGTAAAACACATATAAAATAAAATACATGTACATTAATAAATTGGAACCTATAGCAGGAAAATAGGAAATAATAGACTAAAACAAGAAGACCAAGGGTCCATCATACTCATCTTCTATCATCCAGGCAGTTGCAAAATTCAATTAAAAAAATGGTAACCTCAGGGATCCTTCAATCCCCAGTTCTCAGTAATGTTGTACTGTACTTCACTTAGACTTGATCCAGCATAAGTTTAAAAGATCGAAGAATTTCTGTCAAACATACCGTAATTTATTTAAGCACTATACCACGAGAGGGTGAGGGTGATGACAGGATTTACCCACACCTGGTGTGGTGGTTTGCTCATGAAGCCACAGGCCAAGTGAGGAAACCACACCAGGTGTGGATAAATCCTGTCATCGCCCACACCCTCGATGGGTATATTGCGATTATACAATCTACCCTTTTAGTTTCAGTGAAATAAAACAATAAAGAGAAATATTTATTTTGTATTTTATATAATTTCTATTGATTTTTGTTGCTGCACCAGATAAAATAATTCCTTGTTTCTAGGTTGAATCAGAGATGCAGACAATCTCTAAAAGATTTTGGTTGCCGTTTTCTTTATTTTTTCTTTAATTGCATAAGGTTTTTGTTTTTTAAAACATGTGTAGCATATTTATTAGTGTGTGGACCTTTCAATGTGGGGGGTTAGCTTGTGGAGACAACATGGTATGAGTAATCTGAGCTGTTAAGGCACTTGAGAATTGGGAGCAAGAGAGAGTGAAGGGGGAGAGTGAGAGAGTAAACATGCATAGTATCATCGATGGTAATGCACATTCTCAGAGTTGCAACTTTAGTTTTTAAACTTCGTTTTGGTGCTTGTTTTAATGCTGCACTAATTTTCTGCTGCTTGGGAGAGAAGAAGATTTTATTAGTTTTTAGTGTGTATATTTGAAGACTGACGAGTTTGGAAGCAGTTTGTGCCCCATTTTTAGGTTTCTGCTGTTAATGTGGTTTTGCTGTCGGGAGGTAGTAATGCTCCTACTCACTGTTTTTTTTTTTTTGTTTCTTTTTTAGGTCGGGGGGATTATAGAAAGCTGTGGAGATCACAGGGATGGAGTTGACCCTGTGGTGCTCCTTTCTGAACAGTTGTGGAGATTGTGGGGACTACGACAGTGCAGTGAGGTGGTGCTGTTCAGTAGGGAGTATAGTTGCAAGCAGTTTTCATTTTAAAGGGGTTGTAGTGATATTTAATGGGCAATAGATGAGGCTGGCTGGCACTTTTTACCATGAAGTGATAACACAATTTATAACATGTAAATTGTGCCAGGCAGCCAATCAGGAGCTGGTATTTTTGATGCCATTGTATAATTTTTCTTTTCATTGCAACATTGTCCAGAACAACACTAAATATGGGTGTGTGAAAAATGATAAAAGGTCGGGGTAATTACTAATAATATACAAGAAGTACTGCCTCACATCCCTCCTGAATTTACCCCATCCAGCTTCATAGCATTTGCCCTTGTTCTACAGCTCATTTTCTCTGACAAAAATACCCCCTCATGTACTTTATTACCCCCATGAGGTATTTAACAGTCTCTATCATATCCCCCCTCTCTCTCCTGTCCTCCAGGGTGTACATATTTAGCTTCTTTGGCCTCTCCTTGTAGGGTTTTTGATTCAGACCCTGCACCATTTTGGTAGCCCTCCTCTGGACCTCCTCCACTCTGTCTATGTCCTTCCTGAGATGTGGTCTCCACAGCTAGACAGAATACTCAAAGGTGGGTCTTACCATCAATCTATAGGGGCAGCACCACCTTCTTCCTGCTGGTGATACCCCTCCTATGAACCCCAGCATCCCACTAGTCCTTCTGACTGCCCTGTCACACTGCCTGGTTACCTTTAGACCACCTGATATTATTACCCCAGGTCTCTTTACTGCTTGGTCTTTGTTAGTATCACTCCACCCATTTTGTACTCTGTTCCTGGGTTTCTATGGTCCATTTTGCCTTAAAATACAGCTGCCATACTCTTGACCACACTTCCAGCCTTTTCAGGTCCTGCCCATCCTTTCCACCTCCACTGGATTGTCCAGACTGTTGGAGATCTTGCTATCATCCACAAAAAGGCAGACCTTTCCTTCCATTTCCTCAATTATGTCACTTATAAAGACATTGGAGAGGACAGGCCCCACCACTGATCCCTAAGATACCCTGCTGGTCACCTTCCCTTCCTTGGATTGAACTCCATTTACCACCACCATCTCTGTGTCATATCCCCTAACCTGTTCCTTACCCAGGTTACTACCTTATTACCCACCACAAATGATCTAACTTGCTTACCAGTCTCCTATGTGGAAAGACATCAAAAGACTTGCTGAAATCCAGGTAAACCATGTCCACCGCTCCTCCCCGATCCAGCTCCTTGGTCACCAAGTCACTTAAACCTATCAGATATGTTTGGCATGACCAATCTCACAGTCTCCACCATCTGCAGCTGGTCCAGTGCCTGACTTCATTATCTGCTGTCCATCTTCAGCATTTCTCAATGGAATCCCTATGTCCTCCCCTAACTATTCACCTATAAATCTGTACCTCACTCTTGTTAATTCCAGTTACTTGGATGACTGCCTATAGTAGCACCTCTCATTTGCAGACTAATGATCCACACTGTATTGCTACTGGAGAATAAACCCACTTATTAGCAATACTGGTTGAATGCTCATAGAATTATGTGACTCCCACCAGGAGAAAGCACCACCACCATGTGATGTATTGTCCTCAGAACTGGCACTCACTCCACCAATGACTGTGGACAAACACATGTAGCATTCTTCACCTTTCACCGAGGGGCAGCTCTTCCAGACATTCACCAGTTGGTGAGTGCTACTTTCTCATCATGAATATTTATTGCCTGCCTGACATATCATGGACAGATTTCCCTGCGTGTGACCTACTTTTGACCTGCCTGGATTACATTTTCCTTGCCTATATTCACAGTAAGGAAGCTACAATTTCCACATAATGATTGTAGTTGCCTTATTATACACAGTCACTTGAAAATTCTGAGTGATACTGCCATCGAGCCACCTTACCTGTTTTTTGTCTTTTTCCCAGTGTGCATAGCATTGTGCTCCACGTTTCTCAGCTACTTTATTTACTTAATTAAAAGTTTTATCAGGAGAAAACAACTAAATTGAACCCCTCATTTACAGAGGTGTCCTGCAGAAATGGGTATTGGGTATGGGAAGGGGGCAATACAATTATACAAAACAGTACAGTAAATTAAAATAAAACAACTGTAAAATAAAATGTGAGCAGTAGGTAAACAGCAGTTTGTCTAATTCTTTAAAAGACTCTGAAAGCACAGAACTGAGACTCATGATCATGGCTTCAATTACTCCCCTAAAAGACCCTGTGATAAAATGAAAAAAATAAGCAACCACGTACCTCCTAACCAAAGTACAAAGTCCAGATGTTCCTAAACTGATACCTGTTCTTCTTGCCATTCATATTTACCAATGTCACCCCTTTTTTGCTCATTCCTTGACATGCCATAAGCCTAGCACTGGCTGGGTTTACACTGAGCAGTGTGGAATCCATTCCTGAGGGAAATGGTTTGCCTACCACTCCTCCCTCCCATGCCCTCTCTCTCCTATTCAATTTTTACACAACACCATCGGCATCATGTAGTTGTTTCATCACAAGGCTGTCTGTTCTAGTTTGTTATGGTCCACCTTTCTTTTATTTTAGGTGCTAGTACCAGCTTTTCTGTCCTCCATCTACCCCTAACCCAACCCAGTGTACCTCCCCTGTTTGCTGTCAAATCCCCTTGTGGGGTGTGCATCCTGGAGGGGTGAAGAGGTGACAGTGCTCTTTAATGCCACAATCTCCCTCTCACTTATCCCCCCAGTCTAGCAATGCCCCCACTTACTACTCAAGAGCAAATCCATCAAATTGTATCACTGGTAATGTGTTTGTTTGTGCATATGATTTATGTCTATGAGTATGTTGTAGGTAAGTGTTCATTTATTTATTTATTTTTATTAATTTTATTTTACGTGTGTTGTATGTAATTGCATATATGTACTTAGTCTTTATCTGTTTGACATGTGCTGTCTTTCTATACCACAAAATGTTTGGATAGTTTTTAAATGTATTAGGTTGCATGGCCAAGCTTTGCTGTATGTATATGTACTTTGATTTTTTTATTCAAATGTATCTCCGTTCTCCTTCCCCCAGTACGCATCTGGAAATGAGCTATTGTAGCTCGGTATGTCTTTCCTGGTGAAACCTTTTCAAACAAATGAATAAATATGATATTTTTGTTTGCATTTGCAAAGTATAACTAGTTTTTTTTCCAATTATACATACAGTATCTGCTTTGCAAGTCAGTGACACAGTCTCACTTGATCATCATTGTGTCATCCATTCTAACCTGAAGGACGGCAACTTTGACTGGATAATATCTGTCCAGACTGCTATCTTCAACCTCCAAAACAAAATAACTACTTTGGAATTCAAAAGGCCTCCTATACAACCATATCACCTTTTTCTGGTTGCTTCTGATCCTGGGCCTTTGAATCCTATGCTTATATTCCTTACATCAAACCCTATTAATGCCACACCTACTCCATCTTTAAAAGAGACTAGACTATAATACCTGTTCCTGGCCTATGTAACCCAGTGGGTGCTCCTTCCCGTTCTGCCTTCACCTTCTGAAAACCGCACCCAGTTACTTCATTTTCCAGATAATGTTCCTCCTTTCTCCCCATTTGTGTATGTTTTTAAACTTATCTACTTCAGTTCCTATATCAGACTACCAAACTCATATCAGTGTTGTTTCTCAACCTGTAAGTTTCTATATATTTCCAGCTACTATGGTGATGATCACTCCTGATGATCTGTCACAGCCATTTCTCTACAAATGCAAATTTCATAAACATGCTTCTATGGCTCAAGAAGTGAAAAATTTAATTAGCATCCTGTCTAGCCACCAGACAAACCCTTCATTTCCTTTGCTGAGCAATCACTAAGTACTTAATTCCATCCAGGAATACAAGCCCTTCTACCCACGTCTTTGAATACCATGATTTACTATCCACAATCAATGATCTTTACGCATTCCAGAAAAGCCTAAAGACGGAGATCAAGTAAGGGAATGTTCAACCCCTTCATTAGACTTCTTTTCCTCAGTTTTTGTATCAGTTTGCTTGGCATAGCAACCTCCAAGTATTCAGTCAAAACTGGTTCAGTAATTAATTTGTCAGTTTCACATTCCTCTTCATTGCTAAGCATTAATTTCCTCATACCATCAAATGCTCACATGTTTGTGCCAGAATTGATTATGCCATTAAATGTATTAAACTGGGCAGACTAGGAGCCTGGCCTGCAAAGGTGGACATTTCCATAGTGATCTATTGATCTGTGCAGTATTTATATGGAATTCAGCTGAATAGCAATTACTACATTTCAAATCATTCCACACTAAGCGCCAACCTCAGGATTCCTGCTGCTTCTCTCTTTTTACCTTTAAACAAGTCAAGGACTTGCTTATACATCTCGACACATCTCGATGTAAAGAAAAGTGCAGGAGCAGATGGCTTAGACCCCCAATTCCTAAAAGTGGACTTTCAATATCTAACAACATCAATATTGCATTTATTTAACTTGTCCAATTCAAATAGTGAAGTCCCTTCTGTACGGAAAATTGCTCATATATTACCACTTTTCAAATCTGGAGACCCTTGGGACCTCAGTAACTATAGGCCTATATTCATTCTACCCATTCTATCAAAACTATTAAAGAAATTAATCAGCAATTAGAGATGGGTGATTCCATGTCAACTCCACCGAATACATTTCACAGCAGTCAATTACCGCTTGAATATTTTAGCATGAGTAGTCTCAGCGTACTATATTTACAGTGCTTGCCAGTCTAGCGTAATATTCAGCGCAATATTCAGCATGATGTGCGATGTGAACCCAAATGCCAAACCCTTTGTCAGCACAGACTAAATAATTCAAACAAGTGTCATAGCCATGGTTGCTGCAGAGATTGAACCAACCCACAGCTACATACATAACCACCAACAGCATCACCCCCCCTGCAACCCCTGCACACTGTCTCTGATACGGCCACTCAGTCTGCTATCCAGCCACTAATTGACTGACTCCAGGTAGCCTTCTGGTCCATTTAATCCAGTCGCTTCTTTCTCTTGGTGGTCAGAACTCCCTGTTTTCAGTCCTGCCCTGGAGGCAATTGCCTCTCTCTCACACCCCAAATGCACAATGGCAGCTTCCCGAGGCAGGTTTGTTACACACTGAGCCACCTTGTACAACTGGTGAACTTTCCTTGTGACAGTTTCAAGGCCATGTGCACTATCCATGGATTTATCTGCCCATATTAAAAAAGAATGCTGTACATTTAAAGTCAACCATGCTCTCCAGTACCGACCTACCCAATTACTGAACTGATCATGGATTCTGTATTCTAGCTTGAGCCATTGGATTCAGAAGCAATGGGCTGCTGCCTTAGATCCAGATCCAAGTGCTGCTTCACAGTACTTGTCACTGACAGCCCTGCTAGTGCAACCAGCATCAGATCCTGAGTGATTCCAGGATGCCCCATCTGTTGCCCCCAGCTACCTTCATCAGGAAAAGAAAAGGAGAAAAGGTACCTTAAATTACATCCTAGTATCAGTGCAGTCATCAGTATGTTTTCTGGTCTGATGCAACTTGCATCCCTCGGGTCTCTGTTTCAGCTTCATTTTAACTGCTCCTGGCCTCCCTTTTCCTGTGAAGGATGTTCTGGCTCCCCTGCAATCTCTGGGAGACAGTTAGCCCACTCTTGACATAGTTGGTGTCTGCATTAGTGTCTTTGCATTTTAAATGGTGGCCAGGTTGCTACTAGGCCTTGGTTGGCAAATGAAAAGTACATGGAATGTCCCCAAAATATGTGTCATTGCATTTTTAAAAGGGTGGCATTTTTACTTCCACTGCTTGGTTGCTGAACTGGTTGCTGTTTTTGACATGTACTGTACTGTGCCACTCGCGGTAATTGTTTACGCTGAGCTGAATGCACTGTAAAGTTTGCACTGAAAAGTTTGTACTGAAATGGTGTGATACCTAGCAGGGCCTACCTAGACAATTTACACCTTATTAACCCACTACAATCTGTCCACTTCATAGCATCACAACTGCCCATGTGAAAGTGTTGGATGAGTTGCTTCTCACCATACACAGTAAACATACCACACAAGCAGTCTTCCTTGACCTGAGCAAAGTTTTTGATACAGTAGGCCATATGATACTGCTAGACAAACTCAAGGAGCATGGCATGAATGGATTCACTATAAAATGGTTCTCCAGCTATCTGTCTGGCAAACAGCCGCAAGTCAAGGTAGATGGGACCTTCTCACCACTTCTTCTGCTTTCTATAGGGGTACCCCAAGGCTCAATTTATGGTTCCCTCCACTTCATGATATACATCAATATCCTAAGTAATACTATATTTTATTTTATTTAGTTGTTTAACCAGGTATAGCACACTAAGCTGAAAGCTTTTCTACAGGAGCGACCTGGGAGCACAAGGAGGTTAAGTGACTTGCTCAGGGTCACACAGTATGTACGTGGAAGCTGTGCGATTCAAACCCAGGTCTGGTCTGCTGGATGTCACCAGATTTGCAGCTCAGAGCCTTAGACTACTGTGCTATACTGCCTCCCATCAAAGGTCCAGCTCCATTTCTTTGTTGATGATACTCTTCTCTATAATTCAAAACCTTCAGTTATGGATATCTGCCCTGAACTCCAATCTGAATTTGACCTTTTGGAACACAACCTTCTTCCAACCCAATACTCATTCTACTATGTCCAAAAATTCCACTTACCTGTTGCCTATTGTAACCCTGTTATGTAACACCCTGAAGGTTGTGGATAAGTTTAAATACCATGGCTTCCTGCTGGACTATAACCTTTCCTCCTCTTCCCACATTGAGTGTCTTACAAAGAAGCTAAATCTAAGGCTTTGTTTCCTTTAAAGGAATAAAGGTTTATTCTCCAAAGAGTCCAGGACAGAGCTGGTCCAAACCACTTTTCTTCCACTGTTAGACTATACTGACATCCTATACTGCCATTGCTCGACTACTAGACTACATAAGTTGGATGTCCTTTACCATTGGACCATCCATTTTATCACTAATGCACAGCTTGGGACACAATACTATGACATCTATGCTTCAATTGGGTGGACCGCCCTTAAAACTGAAGATTATTAAATACTTATGTTTGGGCATACAAAGCTTTGTTTTGTAAGCTACCACCATATATCTTAAGCCTGCTTCACTGCACCTCGTGCTCCTATGCCCTTAGAAAAAATTCATACATTACTCCTTAAGTCCCTAAATTGTGCACCAATTGCAGTAAATCTGCCATCAGTCATGCTATCCCCCTTGCATGGAATAAGTTGCAATCATCCCTCAAATTAGCCAACCTAGTCCCCTTAAATGCATTTAAAAGCCTTGCTGCCAAGTATACCAATGACATTTGCTACTGTTTCTCAGCTTAGACCATCTATCCTTGCTCTCCTTTTCATCCTCCTGCTGATCCTATCATGTAACATCTCCCTATTGCTCTTCAAATCCCTCAAATCCCTGCCTGCATGCATGCCTCTTATACCTACATTACATCCCCCTGACCCAAATTGCCTTTTTGCTTTCAGTTATCAGCTTTGAATACATCATTACTATAAGTTACTTAGTTTAGCATTATCATCACATTATATACTATTGTCTGTCATTATGTTCTTACCTGTAACTATTGCACTTTGCTTTTTAATTGTTCCTGCTCTGTTCATTATATATTTACATTGTATTTTTAAGTACATTGTCCACATGGAGCCTCCTTGTGAATGAGCTTGCTCAATGGAGTCCTCCGGTGAAATAAACTTGAACTTGAACTTGATGCCAAGTTGCAAGAGTAGTCTAAAAATATAGTATTAGACTATGGGGAAGGGAGAGATAGTCATATGAAGAGAGACTAAAGAAGCCTAATATATATAACCTTGAGGAAAGGAGGGAGGGGGAGGGACATCATAGAAACTTTCAAGTACCTCAAGGGAATTAACAAAGTCCAAGAGGGTAGCACCTCTCAGAAAGGGATGTGCAAGAACAAGGGAGCACAATTTGAAGATAGAGGGGGGATGGCTCAGGGGCAATGTGAGGAAGTATGTTTTCAAAGAGAGGGTGGTGGACACATGGAACATCCTTTCTAAGGAGGTTGTGGAGTCAGAAACAGTGGGGGAATTCAAGAATGCATGGGACAGACATAAGGCAAATATTGTGGGAGTTAGGAAGAAGTAGGCTGTTGGGTAACTGGGATTTGTAGCTTATGCAATATGTAGGGAAATAGGCAGACTGGGTGGGCCAATCACTCCTTGTCTGCCATCAAAGTCTATGTTTCTGTTTCTATGACTTTTTTTAGTCGCTGCTGGATTTTATTGAATATCTTCTGTTGTCCTTTTATCCCACACCTTCTAAATGATTTCATACCGAACAATGATGTGGAGCCTTTGGAAATGAGTCCCTGACTTAAAGGGTTGTAATTCCATTGTTTGCAATAAATAAAATAAATATTAAATCCCACCCTTCTGCTTACAGCAGTGTTTTGCTCTAATCTGTGTAACTTGTTTTCTCACCTCAGAATCCCTCTACCACAACATCCTTGATTTTAAATATGCCTGGCAGAGGCTGAGCTGCACTGAGAAGTGGTCTGTTTGTATTTCTACCACAAGATAAAATCATAGGTCCATCATACAAAAATGAATTCCTACCTTAACTATCGAACTCCACATTCATTGACATCCAACTTGCACTTCACCTGCATAGTATATGCCATATCATTTTCACTTCCAGGACATCCTGCATTGTGGTTCTTCTTTTCTTAGCAACTTAGATTATTATGTTTCATACTGAGTTCACTCAACAACATCTCAGTGTGTTGTCATTCAGAGATATGAATATGTAGTCATATTTTCAATTTACAGAAATTACTATGTCCCATTTGTACTCTCGTGACCCACTAGAACTCTTACCTGACACTAACAGATTCCACACCTTTTAATGGATTCACTACCAACTATGATATGCACTGGTTCTCTGTGTCTTACCCAAATGCAGCAGAAGTCATTTTATGGAGACCTTGGATATTCAAACAAGTAACTTTCTAATGCAATAACCAAATGGTGCTAGGATTCCTCAACAAAAGCAGATCTCTTTCTCTTTTCCCTCCAACATGAAAATCTTAAGAAACATCAACAAATACATTCTACATCATCATCATTTCATTTTGAAAGCTTTTAACTATTGGGAACCTCTTTTATTGCTGTTGAACTTCCATTTTCATTATGAGACTTTCTGGGTTTGCTATGAATGCACATCCAAGGCAAACTACTATGTATAATTATATTTTGCTAAAGCTAAGCAACACGTCCTCCAAGCCATATTATGTACAACCATTTCCTCTTACAATATGACATAGTACAAAAAAAGGTTTGTACACAACCCAGAAAAAAATCCTTAATATCATAAATTGTTCAACAGCTCAGTTCCTGGGCTTTGCTTCTTTCTATAAGGAAACTAAACTTTTTTTTATTATTCTATAAAACAGTATTTGTTGGGAATCCAGTTTCACCTACATCTAATAAATATTCCCTCAAATATTACCTCAACCAACAATCAAATGTGTTTTACTGAGCCTATGAAAAACAACTCAAAAATGTTCAAAACCATTGACCTTTTAACAGCAACAAACCTTCTTCTCCAAGTAGGCATATTCAGGCTGCTCCTTGACCAACAATGGCAGCCAGTTATGCTATTATTATAATATGAATGTCTATGCACAGAAGAATTTTACACATCTGCATTCCAATTCAATTGTAAAAGGCACTGAATGATTTCATATTTGAAAGAACATACAGTATATACTGCATTTAAAATCAATTAAAATTGATCACCTCTTCAAAATGGTAACCCATAACTATATTGCTCCACAACATTCTTTGTCTAATCACCATCTTTCAAAAATTATTAATTTACAAAAAAACATGATCATCATCACCCATTTTCTTCTCACACAAATACCCTTCTCAGGGTCCATCAACATGGCTTCAGAAAACACCATGAAACTGACACAGCCCTTGTTAGCCTAACTTCTGATATCTTCTCTGCCCTAGACTCTGGTCTGCTGACTGGAACAATATTCATCCACCTTACAAAGGCATTCCATTTGGTGACTCACCAGATCCTTATATCAAAACTGAAGTCTCTAGGCCTAGATGATATGGCACTGCATTGGTTCTCTAATTATCTCTCAAATAGGACATAAAAAGTAAAATGGAAAGGTGCAATATCAGACTCACACCCATTGGGGATGGTGTCCTCCAGAGCTCAGTCTTAAGGCCCCAGCTCTTCTCCCTGTATAGGAATGATTTGCCCATGAACTGTAAGGACACAAATCTGATACTGTATGTGGATGATGTAGTCATGTATTGGAGTTATCATGATCCCTTTCAGCTAGCCAACCTACTCACAAGTGACATAAAGTCTTTGGGTCCCATCAGAGCATACATCTTTACTCCCTCACTCTCAGATGGGACTCAAATTAAGGTAGTTGAATCCATGAAATACCTAGGGTTATATCTTGTCCAATACTGCACACTCAAAGCTCATACCGACAGCTTAAATTAATCCCTAAACCAAAAACTATGTCTCTTGTACTGCCTTGCTCACCTCCTTACTATGGATTCATGACATTGTATTGCAAATAGCATCCTACTCCCATCCTCATCTATGGGTCTACAGTTCTCTGCTCCCTTAGGAGTACTGAGCTGCACAAAGTCAAATCTCTGTACTACAGAATTGTTCACTTCACTGTAGCTGCTGCTCCCAAGGACCACCACTGAAATGTCCCAGACTCACTTTGACCAACATTTGAAAGGAAACTAACCTGCCATCCCCTTTGCCTAGCATAGAAGCTCCAGTCTGACAATGCTCCCCCATCCTCAAAGATCTGCTACTAACCAAACCAAGCAGGCAGACCCACAGATCCTCCTCCCACCCCCAGTTATTAGTTCCACATACAAAGACTGCAGCTGGTGCTAGGTCTTTTACTTCTGTCATTCAACTTTGGAATGCCCTCCCTACTAGTCTAAAAGAATGCCTATCTCTAGACAGCTTCAAGAAAGGCCTGAAAACCCACCTACTTGAACTAAATATCTGAAATTGTTATCGCTGAAGAATGTCTATCTGAGCCTCATAATGAATCTTCCTGACCTTACTAGTTTCAAGGTTTTAATTACCATGTGAATAGATGTTTTAAATACCCTGTGATCTTATTCACATGTAAGTGTCACCGTATGTAAACATTTACTCTGTAATTGTACATGTATAGTGTGAACAAGCATCTTTGTAGTCTGTCAGTCATCTCCATGTAATTAATTATATTCTGCCAAGCATCTCCATGTAATTAACACTGGGTCACCCTTGAAAAAAGGGACTCCTCAGCCTTAGTGGATGCACCTGGTTAACAAAATTTAAATAAATAAATCGGTGGAGTCTTGAGAACCACTTGATTTGTCAGTCCTTTATGAATACAGGTTCACATTTAGTTTATTGTAATGTATATAATCCATGCAGATTAAAAACATTTGAATCACAGCAAATTATTTTGCACATGAAATATAAAAATTGATACACAATATCCAGCATATAATTTACATTTTACCTTTTCTGTAAAATTTGTAACAGCATATAAATAATTCTCAAAAAAAACAGAATATTGCACAATGATAACAATCAAGAACTGGATCAGCACCTCTGAATAATACTTACAAAAGAGTCTGATACATTTTGTAATAGTGGCAAATGACTTTCTTACTTTTTCAATAAATTTTAAAGAAAAAAAAATGCTCACGGACCAGCCATGCTGACCACTGTATGCCACTAAGCCTTGATTTTTCAATGTCACAATGATGTTTTCTTCAAGATGGTCTGTGATTGTTTTGCTAGCAAATTCTGCATATTGAGCTGCAAAGCATATAAAGCATATAGGTTATTTAATTAATGGCATTCTGTGAATTTTGTACTGTGGGTTTTATGAATGAGATACTGTTAGATACCTGCCTGCAGAATTTGAAAAACAATGTGAGACACACCAGCTGTGGTATTTTCCTGTTTGGTATGCCTCTTTAAAATTTGTTGAAAAGTAAAAAAGTTTTTGGGCACTATTACAAAATGTTTCAGACTCTTTTGTAAATATTATCTAGATGTGCTGACCCAGTTCTTGGTTATTGCCACTGTGTATCACTCTTGTTTTTTGATTTTTTTTTAGATTTATTCTTTGCCCCTGGGTAGATGCTTTCTAGCAGGATGTTAAGCCCCTGGTTTGTGTTTTCAGCAAATCAATAATCAGTTTCAGTTCAGTTTCAGTTTGTTGTCATTTGGTTGCAAACCATTACAACATTTAAAGCATTTAAGACATTGCAGTACTTCATTAGGATATTAAAATTATGCTATATACTAAAATATGCCTTTCTGCAGTATATAGAACATTTAAAGTAAAAAAAACATGCAACACTTCTAGGGAATTAGGCTGTGAATAGAAAGACAGTATTTAAATAATCATTCTCTTAAATGTTAATTAAGTTATTAAATTCCGGAACATAGTCTTATTAAATCATCAAGCTATTTCAGTTGAGGAGTTGTTGATCCATCCCCCTTTGGCCTACAATTTTAGTACAATAATTAGAAATAAAATGTTTCATGACACTGTTGAAAACAATGTATTTGAATGTGTATGATCATTTAAAATTTATTAAACAAACATGTAAGTGTAAATATTCAGTATGATTCCTGCAGCATATAACATACAGCCTTAATAAGTTTCTGCTTATCAGGTTTATTGCACTCTTTTACTCAGGAGTCTATTTTTAGCTCAGGTAGTCAAAGCTCCATTGATTCAGGAGTCCACATATTACTATATAAAGTATCTCCATTCATATTCTGGAGTCCGTCATATTTGTAAGTCAGTGTAAAAAGGCCAGGAAACATTATTTAAAAATCCTTCCTTCCAGCAGTGAGATAGTGATGATGAATCAATTTGTTTGTAAAGTTCTTTCTCCTTGCTCGACCTTCACACTTCAAATCATAACAAATTCTACAATTTTTTGTGTTATTGAGTTCAGCTTTTACAAGCCCCAACATTACTTTTAGAAAGTGTTCAGCTTCCCTAAGGATAAGTAAAATCTTTAAAGAGAATTTTTTCTTTTCCTTTTCCACCTCACACTATAGATCAGCACCCTTGTGGTAGTCAATGGAATTAACAGAATAAGAACCACCGAGAAATACTGCTTGGAAGACATTAAATAATTAGATACATATCGCCTCAGAAATGTGAACTAGTTGGGATTATCGATTTGGATTTTATTTCATTGGGGTTGTTTTTTTTGGTATAAGTAGGGGTGGGAATCTTATGTTTGTCTCTGAATACTTTTGAGTATTGAAGTGTTTGATGGGAGGGAGATTTTTCATTTTATTGGTATTTTAATGTTAAACTGGAGGTTGATTTTGGGTTGTTGGAGAACATGTGCCAGCAAACAGCTCTCCTGGTCAGGTGCTGCTCCTCCTCATAGCTCCAGTGCCTTTGGTCCTTCAACTGTCTCCCCCACCAGCTGATGTTTATAATCATTGCCAGACTTTGGATGTCAGCAAGGGGTGTAGGGGCATAGGGAAATGAGCCATGGACCTCGAGGATGGGAGGACCGTGGTGACTGGAATGGGGTGGTGGGAGCAAGAAGACACTCTGTTCAAAATGGAGACTGGAGAGGGGTTCTCTCTGCTTAGTCCCTATATCCAATGATTCCACTCTGAGTGGGCAGATTTCTCAGTTGGCCTCAGATTCTCATCATACTCAGACAGTGTTGAGTAACGTCAAGTCTATTAAAAACAAGATTGCTGATTTTGTTTGTTCATCTGACCTGGCATGCATCACTGAGACCTGGCTGGATGCCAACACTAGCCCAATTATGGAAGCAGCAGTTCCTGCTGGTTTCTTAGTGATACACCATCTGAGGTTGGACCGTAGGGGTGGTGGTGTTGCCATTTGTTTTAGAACAGAGTTGGGTCTGGTAGCAAGGGTGTGGACAGGCATACTCACTGTACACATTTGTGTACAGTTTTGTTGAGTGCCTGTCACAAACCATAAGCCACTCAGTTAATATTATCATTCTAATCTGCAGTATTTGGGTTAGTGTAGGCCACTGAGGAGGGTCTGATACATGTATAACCTCTTTAGAGAGTAGAGGAATCATCTGACAACAATCTGACTTGTTTGGAAGGGGGTGCCATTTGGAAGGGATGTGTACATTTTTTAATTGGGGGGGTGTAACTGTTGGAGATTGTGTACAAAATGGAAATTTCTGGCTACACTCCTGCGGTTGGTAGCTTTGCTGGTGGGGGAGACCTGGTCCTTTGAGTGTATCTTCGTTGCAGGTGTGGGGTGCAAAATTCTTCTCATCTACCATCCACCTGGGGATGGGAAGCAATTTTTGCAGGAAGTCACAGACTTCATCATCGACATAGTGTTGGAGTCCCCCAGAGTGATGGCACTGGGTGACTTCAACACTTGGATCGATGACAGACTCACATTTTGAACAAGACATCCTCCAGTTGATGACTTCACTGGGCTTCACACAGGTAGTTTCCGCTGCTACCCACATTTTGGGTCACTCACTGGATCTGGTCTTCCTATTGGGTATGGAGGGCACTGACTTGGTGGTGGAGCCAGTTGTATAGTCTGAGCATTGCACTATCAGATTCAATCTCCAGGCACCTCCCCCATAGACCTATCACTTTTGAGATGGTCTGGTACTCACCATAAGGGGTGTGACCCCAGAAGGCCTAACTGCAGTGCTTTACCTATAGGGAGTTCTGAGTGCTAGCATGGGACCAGAGAATCTACTTCAGGCCTATAATATGGCCATGGTGACAGCTCTGGATTCCATTGCTACTGTCCAGGTTTGCCCCCTCTACCTTCACCCTCAGTCACCATGGTTTGGCAAGACCTTGAGGGAGATGAGGAGAGTTGTGTGAAGGCTGGAGCATTGCTGGCAGAAAACTGACCTTAATACTAACAAGCTTAGGTTGATGTCACATTACATGGACTATCAATCAGTGATCTGCAGTAAGAAAGCAGAGTTCCTGTCCAGGGAGATTACTGCTGGATGGAATTAACCTGCTAAGCTCTTCTGAACTGTGGATATACTGTACAGTCCAGTCTGTCTACAGCTGTTGAGAGCTTTGTCACAAGAGAAGTGTTATGAGTTTGCTTGCTTCTTTACAGATAAGATTGCTGACATCAGGTCAGAGATCAGTTCAGCCTTCTCCATTGGGTCTTTTCATTATCAGGGTGAGGTCACGGTGCCTCGGTCCTGTTGGTCGGCATTTGACCAAGTGGCGATCTCCAATGTCATGATGATCATCTGGAGTTTCCGAACGACCTACTGTAGTCTGGACCTGGGCCCAACCCACCTCCTCATGGCGTGCATTGAGGACATCAGCCTGGTCCTGGATGAGATTGTCCAGTGTTAGTTAGAGACCAGGTAGTTTTCAGACTCCCTGAGGGAGGCAATGGTGACACCCCTCCTTAAGAAATTGTCTCACCAACTACAGGCTTGTCTCTAATCTTACCTTTGTGGGGAAGGTTATTGAGAAAGCAGTTGCGCTACAGATGGAGGGTCTTCTTGCAATTCATGACATCTTTGATCCCTTTCAGTCAGGATTTAGGAAGAGGCATAGTGCTGAGATTGCCCTTGTTTGGGTGCTCAATCACTTCTTCTTAGTGAGAGATTGGAGGAGTTGCGCAATCTCAGTCCTCCTTGACCTCTCCGTGGCATCTGACACCATGGATGATCGTGTGCTGCAGGAATTATCTGTGGACTGTCAGGTACAGTCCTCAGATGGTTCCAGCATTCCTCACTGGCAGGTCTCAGAGAGTGGTGTCTGGGATCTATTCCTCTGATGTATTGTCTCTGTCATGTGGGGTACCGCAGGGTTCTGTGCTGTCACCCATGTTGTTTGAGGTATACATGTTGCCACTGGGGAACACTGTAAGGTGGTACAGTCTGAGTTTTCACTGCTATACAGATGACACTCACCTGTACATGTCCTATGAACCCGGACAGGATGCAGCGGTTTTGGTATTTAATTACTGCCTATCCAAGATCCAGGACTGGATGTGTGCCAGTTGTTTGAAGCTGAATCCTGAAAAGATTGAGGTTCTGGTCGTGGACCCAGGTTGTTGAGTAGAGCGGTCTTTGATAGGGGAAATATTCCAGACTTATACTCAGGGGCTGCTAGCTAAGGACCTCTGAACAGGTGCAGAATCTGGACATTATTCTTGATGAGGGACTAACCCTGAAATCTCAGGTGTCATCCATCGTCAAGTCCTTATTTTACCATCTGAGGAATGTCAGTCAGATAAAACATCTGGTTCCACTTGAAGAACTTCCGACTCTGGTCCATGCTTTCATTACCTCCCATCTACACTACTGCAATGCCCTGTAACTTGGGCTACCGGGGGTTGACATCCACCATCTGCAGCTGGTGCAGAATGCGACAGCCAGGTTACTAACTGGGCTTCCTCAATCTAGCCATTTAACACCTTTGCTGTGTGAGCTGCACTGGCTGCCAGTCCAATGGTGGATCACCTTCAAGATCAGCTTGCTGACCTATAAAGCCCTACACAGACAGGGACAAAGTTACCTGCAAGAGAGTCTTTTCCCCCACTGCTCCCTCCTACCACTCCTTTTGGCTAGTGAGGGATTTCTAGAGATTCCCAAGGTCCAGTTGCAGACATCAGGGGCTCAAGCATTTGTATATGTGGCCCCCACCTTGTGGAATTCTCTACCTCGTCGGGTTCATGAGTGCTTGACTGTGGAGAGCTTATAATTGGAACTAAAGACCTTTTTATTCAGTCTTGCATTTTCTATTACCTGACCATGATTTGATTGTGTTGTTGCTGAAATTTTAACATATTTATAGATTTAATATCATTAGTCCAAGTACTGTAAAGCATTTTGATAGTCTGACTTGCGCTATATAAATAAAGATGATTATTATTATTATTATTATTATTATTAATCCACTCTTCTCTGCATTTAAATATATGTTGAAGCTTATGAAGTTAAAGGAATTGTAGTTTCTCTATAGTCTCTTCTCTGGTTCCCTTATTCCATGACCACTTGCTGTCACCCCTTTTCTCTTATGTAGTGCTGAAAGAGAAAAAGGGAAAAGCCTCTCCTCTAAGCACAGTATTTCAATTCGGTATAATAAAATAAAGCAACCCAGCCCCAGCCAACATTAGCATACCTTTCCATGAAAGGTTTTGTCAAATTGTATTTCATGATATTCCATTTGGGTCTCTCCCAATTTCTTCAGGTCCAGTGCATTATACACATCCACCTGGATTCATTGGCCTCCAGCTGCAGCCTCAGAAATCCATGGCACCAGTCACTAGGCTCATTACACCTTCTAAGAGCCAAAAAATGTATTTCTTTCTCTCTCTCCCTCATTTCAATATAATTTGGCAAATATCTGACAGAACGCTGAAGTACCTAGGGCAGCCAAAACAACCCACTCAGGAGAAGCACCGCTCTATATCTATTTGTGGCTTCCAAATTTACAAGGAAGTATGTATCCAATAGGCCCACATTAAGACAAAATGGGTTTAAGTCGTAAAAACCCAGAATATACCTTTTTTATGAGCAGCTAACAAGGTGCACGCCATGCCACCAAAATTCGATGGGGTTCCACGGACAGCCAGTACACCCCTGGGGCAGGAATAAAATGTTCTATGACTTCCAAGTTACAAAAGTAGCACATTTCTAAAAGCTGCAAATGAAAACAGAGTTGGTTTCATTCACAGAAACTTACTTAGGAACCCTTTTTATGATCCTAAAGTGGGGGACATAAACCATCCCGCCAGGAGTGGAGCAGCACCGTGACCATCTTGTTGCTCTGCCCCCCAAGCCATAGCTCAATACTCCCCACTTAGACATGTGTGGTTATAACCACACAGAGGGGGTGTGGTGAGTGTCAATAAATCAATAATCATTGAATACATCTTTCAATACTCTGCCTTGACCTACATACCTAAATCACAAAAAAACAAAATCCATGCTTTTCTCCAGTCCACAAAACAGAAAAAGACAAATTCCACTTACTATTAAAACATACCCAGGAAATACCCTTGAACAAGTGTCAACATTTAAATACCTTGGAATCACCTTTGATCAAGGTTTTACCTTTGCGACCCACATTGATAACACAGTGAAAATGGTGAACCAGCGCATTGGTATCCTGTCACTCAAACTGGCAATTCCTTACCTAAGCTGCGCTTGAGGATTGCTGGCCAAAGCTCTGTCATCTCAATCATAGACTATGGCTTAATTATCTATGGCTCTGCCACTACCACCGCACTAAGGCGCATCACAACCACCCTAAACAAGGCCTGTCGGCTGCTCACTGGAGTGCAAAGACATAGTCATACATGTGTGCTCTACACTGAAACAGGATGGTTGCAACTCTCAAATCGCATAAGGTACCTCGCATACTTGATGGCAAAAAAATCCATCTTGGGCTGCACTCCGCTGTGTATCCAAGACCTGCTTTGCCCGAATACCAGCATACGTCCCACCAGAAGATTGGAACACCAGCCTCTCCAGGTCCCCAGATGCCGGACCACACAGGGCCAAAGATCTTTTGCCTATCGTGCCCACAGCTGGTACAATGTCCTGAGCTCGCTTATTACATCCTCCACGTCACTAGGAGCTTTCAAATCTATGCTTTACTCTCACCTCTCAGCCTCTAGCTCCTTTGATTGCCTTGACTAATGATACTTCCCTCATGATTGTTTTTACTGTTTTTCATCATCCTCCTCCTCCTCCTCTGCTCCTTTCTTGATAAAGGCATCTGAGTACCTCTAACTACTCTAAGTCTGCGCCCCTCCCCATATCTCCTCCTACCCTTCCCACCTTGACCATTCCTCCAATGTTTTGCTTTTTCCTGTGATGTACTGTATTATACTGGCTTATTGAAACCTTTATAATTTGCTGACCATTCTATGTAACATGTCTTGTTTGTTTGTACATTGATGACATGGAACCTTTGTAAAAGTGCCATTGGCTCAAAGGTAATAATTCCTAGAACAATAAACTAAACTAAACTAAACTAAACATTTGTATTAACTTAATTCATTTTGTACTGAGTAGGAACCACAGTATTTATAAATAAGAATTGACTGCAGCTGTTAACTGCTTCTACAGTTTTACAGCTGCATGGCTAGCCATGGATGTATTACTATTACATAATAGAAGAAGTGACTGTGGAAACACGTGACCAGATACTTAGATTGTGTCCTTCCACAGTGGAGATGATGCACATCCAGTCCTCTCCATTCTCCACAGTGCTGTTCCTTTGTTTCTCCCCCTTCCCTTGCCATCACACTATTTCCTTGTTCCTTGCTCACTTGCAGTTGCAATCATTGTGATTAGGGTACCTTTTCAAAGTGGTTAATCACTATTTTAACTTATAATAATAGGATCCTACATCCTACTAGCTCTGCTTAGCATAATCAAAAGGTGTTTTTTCTGGTTGAGGCTGTGGTGGGTGGGTGGGTGACAGCTTCAGAGCTAGCAGGACATAGGATTGCAACTATTCCAAATAAAAATACTTCACCCAATTGCAATGTTATGTTCAAACTGGAGCCACATCAGATACCAACCAGTTTAAGGAATACTCACACTGGAAATCTGCTTTTCTACATTGTGGCTTCTGCTGAAAATGATAAACAAAAAACACATTCATTTTCAGGTGACCTTTTCCTGTGTACCATGTAACAAATGTCATATACCAATACAGTATTAGCAACACACTGAAAATCTGCTTTTCTACATCTGGGATAGCTGTAAATTAAAACAGTCAGGCAGCAGGATTCAATAAATGGGTATCAGGTTTCATCAGAATCACCAGTCATAATGAACATGCTACTGACTTTTGTTTTGCCTTATAGCCCTCTCATATGAAAGCACTGTGTTTGTTATGACTGATAACTCTGATGAAACTGGATACCCTTTTATTAAAACCTGCTGCCTGAAAAAATTAATTTACAGTTATCCTAGAAGCAGAAAAACAGATTTTCAGTGTGAGTGTCTCTAATACTGTATTGGTATATGACATGTGTTACTTGGTACACAGGACAAGGCCATGTGAGAGTGAATGTGTTTTTTGTTTAATTGTAATCATTTTCAGCAGAAGAAGAAGAAGAAGAAGAATCAGCATTTATATAGCGCTTTTCATACATCCAAAGCGCTTTACAAGCAATGCTAGACTGGTAGTGAAGTGACTGAATGTGAAGTAGTGAAGTGACAGAATCCACGACTCTCATTCAGCACGACTTTGGGGTAGCAGGTTGCATTGTTGCTAACAGTGGTTCCAGTCTCAACAGTGCTGTCAGGCAGAAAAGATCTGCATAAATATGTTTGTTGTATTTTAATATATATATATTTTTTTTGGGGGGGGTTAAGAAAAGTATTTCCAGGCAGCATCTCTGTTCCTGCAAGTGTGATGAGATAGAACTGGGGTTGGAGGCAATCAGGGAATAAGCTGAGTGGATGGGGCTAACAAGCAAGCACCAGTATCCTGGTCAATGAAGGTACGTGACTTAGAGCTGTGTTTGGAGAGGGTCAGGACATACGGGGGGGGGGAGGCAGGGGACTTCATGACCGCCTGTAGTTGGTCCTACTGATTGGACAGTAACAGGATCTAAGTGGAGCCGGATGGAAGCAGACCTGGGATTTTCTATGTGGGAATGTTGTTTATTCAATTAGGCAAAGTCTTCATAGCAGTGCTTAATAGTTTTAAACTTTCAATTGATCTGGGTGCTTAAATGGAGCAATCTCACTCATGTTATGTTGGTCTGAAACAATGCATCAGAGTGCTTTGGATAATGGAGGGAGGATGGATCTAGGCCTGTAGTTGGTGTGTAGTGCCCTGTCTCCATTCTTATGCACCAGAGTTATGATTGTCTGTTTCCAAAGTGTGTGTGTGGGGGGGGCTGTGCAGTCTTAGTGAAAGCTTCAGGATCTTTGTGATAGGCACCAGGACTTCTTCGAGGATGAGTGTCACCAGCTTCAGGTCGAAGGAATTGCCACTGAATCCTGGTTTACAGATGGTCTTGCAAATGTAGGTTCTGGCCAGGTGCAGTGGGATCTCTTTAAAGTAGAACTGTGGGGTGGGTTAACCAGAGGATACTGCCTCCTGGGGAGTACTAGCAGAGGGGGTGTCAAAGAAATCAGGTGTAAGAACACTGCCCAGATCCGAGAATGCTTCATTGAAGGTGTTGGTTATAGTATCAAGGTCAAACGTCGGTGTGCCATTGATGGTGAGCATGGTGGGTGGTAGCTTGGGATCTTTCCCAGTCAGGTTTTTCAGGTTACTCCAAATTTTTTACCGTCACCCCAGGAGTTAGTGAGAGTTTCCCTAAAATATTTGCTTTTTGCATTAAAAATGGCTCACATGCATTCATTTGTGGCTGCGTTGTATTTTTGCACATCTTCTGACATACATGAGGCTCTTGCACATTGCCAGAGGTTATCCCTAAGTTTCAGACGAGTAATGAGCTCAGTTGTTATCCATGGGTTGATATTCCCTTTGACCTTCTTTTTTCTTACAGGTGCATAGATATCGCAGGCTGCCGTAAATTGTGTGATGAAACAGTACAGTGCTATGATAATGTTAGTAGCTGAGTGGGCCCAATCCAGTCTTCAAAGATGTGATTTAAGTGGTTCAATGAGGTCCCATTTTAACACCCTGGCATACAGTAACTTAGGAGGGGGCTTGTTGAACTTGTTAGACCAGACACAGATGACGGGCGAGTGGTTGCTTAAGGTGTTGGGGAGCACAGCTGCCTGGAGAATATGTTACGGGCAATTAGGCAGTATCCAGTCAAGTAAGGTGTTTGAGCCTGTTTTGTAGTTACATATGGTGGGGGTGGGGACAAGTTGAGTAAGGCGCTGTGCAGTGAGAGAGTCCACATAAGTACAGGCATCAGGCGAGAGCCAGTTTATGTTAAAATCTCCCAGAATTATTATTTCTGAGGTAAGACTCAGGCCCCTCAGATATTCCATGATGTTATTGAAGCCTGTGGCCTGATCCTTAGGGGGTAAGTACACAGAAGCTATGGTCAGAACTTTGTTTTGAGCCCGAAGGAGAACTTTGATAGCAAGCATAGCTTCAAAGGGAGTTGTGTTATAGGCTTCCAATTATTTTGCCAAAATGTAATTGTTAGTTATTTCAGTATACTTTTGAAAGCACTCATCAAAATGTTATATTTTGCAAGTATTACATATCCACACTGCATATATATGTCTACTTACTGTACTTTTAGAGTTCTTCTTTCAAAGCGGACTGAGTTATAGGCCATCAAACATGTTGCCAAAATTTAAATTTCAGTTATTTCCATCTAATTTTCAAACAGCATGTCAAAATGTAACCAAATTTGAAATATTTAAATTACAGTACCATAAGGTCATGTTTGACATAGTTAACATTTGAAGTTTTATTAGCAACTGAACTGTAAGTAGTCAAAACTTTCACAACAATTTACATTTTGCAAGTATGTAAACTGCAAATATCTAAATCCCTGAAACTTTAAAACAAGAGAAATCAATGCCATTAAATCAGGCAGTTTCTTGGGCCTTAAAAGGAGACTGTGTGTCAATTTTATTAACCACTTACTTAAAGGATGTCCATGCTATAAGCTGCCAAAAACTGCAAAATAACATCAGTAGTTAAAGATAAATTGCATGTGTCTTTAAGAAAATTGTTGAATTTTATAAAAAGTACACAAAAGCCGTATCCATGAATATTTCTCAGTGCAATTGTGGAGTTTCATCAGGAGATGTCTGACCAGCTGTCCCTTACCTGCCGCTAAGGTCCCTAGAATTCTGCGGCCACAGAATTTTGCACAGAACTTGTAACCTACCACAGAATATCTGCAGTGCTGCAGAAGTCACTGTTTTTGGTGGTTCTTTAACAATATTTCCAGTTTATCCATAGCACCTGGTTCCCTTCCCCTCCTTTTATATCTAAAACCCCTCTATGCTCAGCAGGTGATGTTATTAGTGCTATCATATCATACATTAGCTAATGACAGGGTGGCTGCATTCTGCCACAGAAATGAATAGTGACTTATCTACAACAGCCCCCACTCCCAGAGGAAGTGCAATGGCATCAGGCACTGTGATATTTGCTCAACCTGTACTATAGCCTAATAAAATGTTCAGTCTTAAGTTATTACACTAGGGCAAACTTAAACAAATACTTGACAATAGCATAGATCTGTTAACTCCATACATTATTTTATACAGATTTATTTGTGCTTTTATGGCATAGGGATGCTGTCCGAAATGAATACCTGTTAAAATGAATCAACCTGTCATTTTTAAGAAAAATAAAGTAATTATGCCCAAAAAAGTGGAATATAATAATTTGTAGACCTGTTGGCAGAACAGATCTAGTAAATGAATAATTGTGCTGTACACATTTTTGCCAGGGGTATTGACTACATGTTATCACAGGCTGATAGAATTATCTAAAAGTTATGGAGAAATGTTGTATGCAGGGCCAGCCATTGGGCCAGTTCAGTAGCATGTTGTGTTCCTGTGCCGGCAACTCAGGTTTGGGGACGAGCTCTGGTGGCTGGATGGGCAGCATGAGG
Organism: Neoceratodus forsteri; assembly: GCA_016271365.2. Lineage (NCBI taxonomy): Eukaryota > Metazoa > Chordata > Ceratodontiformes > Ceratodontidae > Neoceratodus > Neoceratodus forsteri. Next base: position 1,055,654,538 of record CM057451.1, on the reverse strand, counting down.
AAGGGGAAGGGGCAACCCTGTTGCACACCACCTCTCTGAGCCTTGCAAGATATGGTGCAGTGTTCTGTCACATGGGCAACACCTTGTGATGGGCTGGGAAACTTTCTCTCACAAGGGGTTCACATGCATGTCATGGCCTGATGGGGTTATGTAGTTTGTCAGGAGAAGTGGTTCGGCATTAAAAAAGTCTTGCAATACCTCCTTATTTTACTTCCAAAGGGACCTGTATGATTGAGGATACATTTTCATGGTCACAAAAAGGGAAATTTATTAAAAAAAATATATATATTAGAGATTGCATATAAATATATGAGCGTATACAGTGGGGACCTCACAAGTGGTGTAAACAGCATGAGTATATAGATAACTTATTTATCACATAAACATTCTTCACTTATGTAATTGTATAGTACCTTAAGTGATAGATATTTTTAGCTTTTTCAGAAATAAAATGATTTCTAAAAGTCTGTTTTTTTTTAACTAGTGCTACTGTGTGTTCCCCCATCCTGATTGCCATAGCCATTTCCATGGGCATGAAGTCAGGCTGGCAAGCTGACGCTGTGATGTGGCAGTTCATTGGTGCCATAGAACATCTACAGAAATTACAAAATATCACAGCAGAAGTTCTGTGGCAAGTAGTGATCTTGCTGCAGAACTTGGTCCCAAAGTGCCGCAGCAAAGGAGGGGCATTGCCTGCCACAGCCCTGCCACTAATGTCTGGTAACTGGCAATCAGAATATCTCCCTGCTTTGCTCCAGCCCACTCACTTACAAACAGACCAGTGGCCCAACCTCTACCTCAGACACCTCTCTCACGTCTCCACACTCCATGCAGCATGGCTTCACACTTGGCTATGCGTTGATAGCAAGCAATTCGTTATTTATGAAATGCTATTCCAGCAGAACGTAGCATTGTACAAATATCATAAAAACAGTTATCAATCAACCCATATTAATAAAAACAGAAAATAAAACAGTAGAACTTTTAATATTAGGAAAAGCTGAATCAAATCAGTAGGATTTTATGGCAACTTTAAAGGCCTCAACGGATGGGCACTGTCTAATCTGTCGCGGTAGAGAATTCCACAGGGTCGGTGCTGCAAAAGCAAAAGATCTGGCTCCTGAGGTTGTCAAATGGATCCTGGGAATCCTAGCAATCCCTCATAGGTGGATCAGAAAGGGTGAAGAGGGCGATAGGGACAAAGGAGAAATTGCAGATACCATAGTCCCTGTCTGTATAGGGCTTTATAGGTCAGTAACCCACCTTGAAAGTGATCCTCCACCACACCAGCAGCCAGTGCAGGATGCAGAGCACAAGCAAGATATGGTAAGATCTCGATAAGCCAGTCAACAACCTGACAGCCACATTCTGCACCAGCTGTAGGTGGCGAAGGTCCACCCCCGGAAGCCCTAGGTGTAGTGCATTGCAGTAATCAAGGCGTGAGGTCACAAAGGTGTGGTCCAATTGCGGAAAATTTTCCAGTGGGACCAGGTGTTTTATCCAGATGACATTCCTCAGATGGCAGAATGAGGTCTTGGCAATGGCCGACACTTGTGATTTAAGTGTCAGCTCCCTATCAAGCATAATGCCCAGATTCCACACCAGATCAGAGGCCATTATCTGGTTGCCACTTAGCCAGAGCCCAGATGACTGCCCAGCCAATGAGCCCTCTCCTTGATGACCTAGGTCCATAACCAACACTTCAGTCTTATCTGGAATCAGCTGAAGCCAGTTGGCACTTATCCAGTGCTGAATCTCAGAGAGGCAGTTGTTAAAGACTGAAACAGCATCATGTTCGGGCACAAAGGACATATACAGTTCAGTATCATCTGCATAACAGTGAAACTCAACCACCTAATAATGTCTTCCAATGGCAGCATATACACCAATAACAACACGAGAGAAAGCACAGAGCCCTGTGGCACCCCACAAGGCAATGGGAGAGGATGTGAAGAAAACTTCTCAGACTCCACTCACTGTATCCTGCCCATGTGGAACCATCTGAGGACTGTACCAGACAGCCCACAGAGTAACCGCAGGAGCTCTAGCAACAACTCATGGTCTATGGTGTCAAATACTGAAGAGAGATCAAGGAGAACCAAGATGGAATGGCTCCTCTGATCTCTAGTTGTCGGGACATCATTAAGTACCTGAAGTAATGTGGTGTCTGTACTATGCCTCATCCTGAAACCGGACTGGAGAGGATTATAGACACCTTGGGTGGTCAGATGCTCCTTGAGCTGTGACATGACTACCTTCTCAATAGCCTTGCCTACAAAGGGCAGGATAGAGGCAGGTCTGTAGTTTGTAAGGCAGTCAGGGTCCAGACAAGGTTTTCTTAAGAGGGGGGTAAACAACTGCATCCTTCAGGGTGTCAGGAAACACCCTAGTCTCTAACAAGCACCTGACTCTCTCAGTCAAGACCGGTTCGATTACCTACACTCACCCCACCAGGAGGGTTCAAACTACAGTAAGTCAGCCACAAGCCCTGGATTATCTTCACGACATCCTCGATCATCAACTGGCCAAAGTCTGTCCAGACAAACTGGGTGCTTGTAATATTTTATTTTATTTATTTTTTATTTATTTAGCTTTTGTTGACCGGGTAAGTGCACTAGACAAATCCTGCCTATTTTCAGGCACGACCCGGGGGAGGGGGATACAGATGAATGCCAACTGACTTTGAAACCAGATTAAGCTGTTGGTGGTATTTATAGTGAATGAGGGAAATTTGGCCAGGACATCGGGGAAATTCCCCTGCTCTTTTCGATAAGTGCCATGGGATCTTTAACATCCACCTGAACTACCACCAATCCAGGCAGATGGGACCTCGGTTTAACGTCTCATCTGAAAGACGGGAATATATCTATCTCTGCTCTGCCCATTTGAATGGGCTATGCAGATCTCAGACCTGATGGTACCAATATTATCTGTGAAAAATCAAGCAAACTCATCACACACTTCTGTGCAAAGGCTCCCCAATTCTGGAGACTGGCTGGATTTGCACAGCCTGTCCACAGTCCAGAAAAGCTGAGCCAGTCGATTTCGCACAGCTGCAGTCTCCCTGGAAAGGAACTCTGCCTTCTTATGGGGGACCACAGATTGATAGTCCTTCTAATAGTGGGACATCAAATAAGTTTGTCATCACTCAGGCCTGATTTCTCCAGGCAATGCTTCAACTTTCTTCTCACTCTCCTCAGGGCCGTCAAGGTCCTGTCAAACCAAGGGGATTGAGGGCAAAGGATGAGGTGGCGAACCCAGACAGGAGCTATGGAAAATCCAGAGCAACCTCTACCACCTTTCCATGCAGATACCACTTGGCATTGTTCTGTACAGTACATGGCACCATAAGGCCACCACTGCCTCCCTCAAGGCCAGTATTTTTGCAACAGCCCTACTGTACCCACCCATAATCTACACACTGTCCACAGGAGATGATGGATTTTGGCTGGTGCCACAACCCCGTGCCAGTCTGTTACCTGTGCTGTCACTCATGTAGCAGAATACCTGATGTGGCAGTAGTTAGGGAGTACACAGGCAGCACTCATTGGTCTGCAACAGCACCAGCCTGAGGGGCAGTGGTAGCTCAGTGGTGACACCCACACAGAGTGTCTGCATGACAAGTAGACTGCCATGACTCAGTGGGGCATCACATTTCCTCTACGCCCTGATGATTTGTGATGATAGGGCAGTACTGCAACTGTTGACCAGTACCTGTGTCATGTGCCATGACACATGTTGCAGAGAATGCTGCAGAATGTCTCCTCATCAGGTGGGACTGCCAGCTCCATTGCTATGGCACTCTTCTACTGGCAGGTGTGCTAACAGTGTATGGAAGTGTCCTGGTTGTCATTGTCATGTAGGAAAGTATGTCTTTTCTACATGCTCCTCGCACTCACCTTTCACTGATGCTACTGTCCTGTGAAGGACACTGCCTGTTATTGGAATGGGTCCCTCAATACCAATGCTGGCAGTGTTGGGGGTCTCCCTGGTACTGTGTTTGCAGCCAACATGCCACTGATGGTGGTGGGCTGTGGGCATTATCCTCTGCTCTTAGTGACCCACCACCTGCTGAACAGCTGTGGCACTGGGCTTTATTCTGTGGGGCTGCATGTTCACCCTACCAGTGATAGATAGCAGCTAACTCAAACATTTCTAAAAACAAATCTCTCCACATTTACTCATTTTCAGAACTCTTACAAAAATGTTGTGCTCTCTAATTTTCACATGTATAGCGCCAAAGGGACTGAGAAATATATAATTACATATTTTCATGACATATTCCACAAAAAAATAAAATGACACATTTTGAACACCTGTAATTTTGAGACAATTCAACCAAATGTCATGATGTTTTGCACATCTTTATGATACTTATCATCACATAATGGTGCCAAATGTCAGATGTGTAGTTCAACAGATGGCTGATGTATGACCAGATTCTGAAAATTCAGAATGTTCTCATCCTACACAACTGTAACTGTTATATAACATGATCATTGACACAGAGGGGATTCTGGAATAAAATACAGAGAATTCTAAGGTGGATAAATAGACTGGACATGAACACTGGCAAGCCAGATGCACGCTTCAGCTAAAAAAGAAGTGTGTTCCATGTGTCTGGTGCTGCAAATGCAAATGCCTTTCTATCAAATTTGTGCTACATCTTGAGAATTAAGGTCAGTGCTATTGTTGAATGGAGTGAGTAGGTCCTGCTTGATTGTGGAGAATGCGCAAGGAGAAAATCAGGGGGTGTTCCTTGCGCAGTTATAAAACAAAGAAAGCCACTTGTACTCATGCCTGCTTTATGGGCTTGTCTAGTTAATCTGATCTCAGAGCAGACAGTAGTGGTCAGTGGTCAGACCATCCACAGGATATGAAGATCCTGTGCAACATGTAATACAAACAATCCTGGTGCAGCAGAGTGGCTTTGTTTAATCAGCAGTATATGATGACTCAATAGCAGTTGAAGGGAATAGGAAGTGGGATGCTACCTGCTTCCCCAAGCTGCATGGAAGCAGCATTTAAACCTGAAGATAAAGCAGAGCTTGGGCCCCTCCAGTTGCTAAGATATTATCAAAGGGCCTACTGTATATAAGTGATACTTAAGTCAAAATTCCTATATAACTGAATATGGTAACTTGCTCAATAGTGTTGCCATCCAATGTTATGACTATAAGTTGATCAGCTGAACAAGTTAGCAAGTTCTGAGATACAAAAACCTGATATTTTCTTTTGGTTGAATTAAGGAACAGGCAGTTGTTGACAACCCAAGAGGAGGTTGTGTTGTGTATAATGTCATCTGCATACATATGTATATGATAACTCCTCCTGTGCTTCAGAGGTCATTAACAAAAATCAGGAAAAGCAGAAGTTCAAGGATTGAGCCTTGAGGAACCCAAGGCAGTAGGGAGGGCTGGGGGGGATACTGGGATGTATAGAGAGAGAGGCATCACCAGCAGAAAACAGGAAGTTCTTATCCCTTTTATACACACAGTTGGTGAGACCCCATCTGGAGTACTGCATCCAGTTCTGGAGAACTCATCTCTGCAAGGACATAGACAGGATGGAGGTAGTCCACAGGAGGACAACTAAAATGGTGCAGGGTCTGCAAGAGAAGCCATATGAGGAGAGACTAAAAGAGCTTAATATGTATACCCTTGAGGAAAGGAGGGAGAAGGGGGACATGATAGAAATTTTTAAGTACCTCAGTGGAATCAAAAAAGTCCAAGAGGGTGGCATCTTTCAGAAAAAGAGATGCACAAGAACAAGGGGTCACAATTTGAAAATAGAGGGAGGACGGCTCAGGAGCAAAGTGAGGAAGTATTTTTTCACAGAGAGGGTGATGGATGCATGGAACAGCCTTCCTGAGGAGGTTGTGGTGTCTAAAACTGTGGGAGAATTCAAGAATGCATGGGACAGACACAAGGCAATTCTTGTGGGGGATAGGAATAAATAGGCTGTTGGTTAACTAGGATCTGCAGCTTATCCAGTAGGTAGGGAAATGGGCAGACTGGGTGGGCCAAGCAGTCCTTATCTGCTGTCAAAGTCTATGTTTCTGTGTTTCTATGTTTTAAGAAAGCTGGGTCTAAATTAATGTCTTGAATGAAAATTGTCTTAGGTTTAGTCATACAAGTATTTATCAGACCATTTGATGGCTGGTTAGCTACAACATAGGATACTGAGCTTAAGCAGGAGTATTGCCTGGTCTACCAGGTTAAAAGCCTTTGAAAGTTTCATGAAGATGGTCCTAGTAAGAAGACCATTATCCATGACTTTGTGGAGATCATTGGTGACTTTGAACAATGCAGAGATGGTAGAATACACCTTCCTTATGCCATGGGAGAGAGCAGACCATGAAACTTGTGATCCTTAATCAGGTCAGCTGTGAGTGAATGTGCTTTCTGAGAAACTTGAAGAGGGCTGGAAGGACACAAATTGGGTCTGTATTGATTTAAATCCTTTGTGGAAGAGTACAACTGTGGCATATTTCAGGAATGTATGTATCTCACCACAGGTGAGGGAGAAGTTTAACAGCATGGTAACTGAGATGAAAATATGATGCTCCACAAAGTGGAGAAGGTTTGGATCAGGAGAATCAGCACTAGCACTCTTGTTTGGACTGAGGCTGTTTAGTACTTTGAGAATCTGTGCTGTGGTGAATTGTTGCAAGGTAAAGCTTGGCATATCTTAAGGGTCATTCTCTTGGCTGCTTGATAAGAGGTCAACCATGGATGGCACCAATGAGTTTGATATCTTGGTGGAGTTGCCAAGGTTAGTGAAATGAGTGCTGAAGGCATTGACAATACCTATAGAATTGATAAGGTCTCCAGTGGGGTTCCTGGTTTTCTTTATTTTGCTTTTGAAAATCCATTTCAAATAGGCTTTTATTTCCTGTGCAAAATTTTATGAAATTAAGTTTGTTTTCCTCCAAATAGTTGTGGTAGTAGTCTGCTTTTGCTTTAGCTACTGATTCATCCATGTGCCTATTTCAAGTGGTGGTTCTCATGCTTTGGAGCACGCTACCTGCAGCCAACATAGAGTTTTTAAAGCTAATAATTTTGTAGATTGTAACACTTCTGCAGTAGTATATTTAGCTACATGCACATGCAAGAAATTATATGTGGGAAAAACATGATATTAATGTATACAAAGAATTGGTGAACACATAAGAATTATTAATAATAATGATCAGGATAATGCCTTGGCTGTTCATGTGTATAATTGTGAGGGAAACCATAAATACATTTTTATATATATATTATTTCTATTTTATTCCTTCCAGTATAGCCCCCATCTGACCGGCTATCCCAGCTCCATCCCCCGGAATTACCGGAGCTTACCATACTCCTGGTCCAGGATCGGTGCCTGCGGAGAGTCAGTCGCCATCATGCCACCAGTTTCTTTTTCTTCTATTTTCTCCCAATTTTTCCCCAAAGGCCCCAGGAGAAGGTTGCATGCATGTGGAGGCATGCATGCACCTTACAGCCCCAGTAACGACCCACTTCCACCTGCCCCATTGGCCTATCACTGGCACCCTACTTGTGCAACCCCTCGGCCTCCTCCAGGGGGCAGCCATGAGCGAGTGATGCCATCCCACCTCCCCGGAGAAGAGAGCTGCTTGTCTGCCACTCAGTCCAGCTCCACCCTCCCCCCCATGCAGACCTCCGGTGACCCAGGCTCACTCCCAAACCTGGGTCACTGGCATACCATGAGGAGAGATGTCCAGTGCCTCAGCCCTCTGCACCACCGGGCCAGCTCAATTCATTTTTTTTTAATGGAAAAAGTGGACTTGTGGTCCAAGGCATGGAGATTTGGACAATCTTCTATTGCAGAGGGAAGCCTTTTGGCAGTTTGAATTAATGGCTTGGACTGGTATTGGATTAAAATAAGATTGTCAATTAGGACCATTCTTAAATAAATGTTGATGTTTGGGTCAGATTGTAAATAATGTATATATGCTGTAAATATTTATATGTTCATACTGTTATATCTGTGTTAGTTATTTTATGGCCTCCTCCCTCCCTTCCTTTATTTACCAGTTTCCTTCCCCCTCCCTTCCCATGTCTCTGCCTTCACTTTTCCTTTTAGGAATATATGATTGGGTGTTCTTATTACATCATATTTAACAACCAATGAAATGAGAGCTTATCTCTTCAAGGACTGGGTTTTAATAAATGATTTTAGTTTTTACTACAGTACACCTTGATAAAGTGCTATTTGTTGGTGTGAGACATCGGTGGTGCCAGGAGGTCACCTCTACTGTATGTTTTTATTAAAATGTTTTAACTATGCTCCAAACCTAGGAGTTTGCCTTTTTTAATGAGACTGGCTCCTTTCAGAAATTGCAGTACCTGCAGAATGTCCACTCTGCCTGTGCAGTGGAGGCCTTTACAGCGTGTTTAGAAATGTAACTGTTTACTTATGCATTTCCCACTTAGTCAGGTTTAATATATAATGCTTATTATTTATTGGATGTTATTTATATAAAGTTTTATATTTGTTGTTTGCTTGGGCAGCATCCAGAGCCTATGGAAAAGGGCTCATTGAAAATAAAATTTGCCTCATCTTACCTTGCCTCATTACTTAGAGTCTGACATTTTCTGGTGTTTCTTAATCTGGACCATGCAATATCCCTTTGTGCGAAAAACTCAATAGTTTCTTTAGAGATCCATGGGTAATGGTACCATTTGACCATGCACTGTATGTTCGGAATGGTGTATGGTTGCTGCAAACATTGAGAAATTCACTGGCAAAAATTTTTCCGGCAGCAGTCATTGAGGGAATACAGTTGAGTTGGTCCCATCTTATTGCAGACCAAGTCTGCGTAGAGGTCCTGCAGTATGAAATGCCTGTGTGAGCAAGCAGTGATCATTTTCTGAGGGAATTTTTTGTTAAAAAATGTTCAAACACAGAAAGCAATGGAATAATCTGTGAAGCAATCTAAAAGTATACCAGAAGCTGAGATTCTATCAGAATGGTTAGTGAGACTCATGTCTAGAAGGTTGTGGTTGATGGTTAACTTTCATTTGGTATTGTGATAATTTGGGAGAGGTTTACTTTGGAAAATACATGTCTGCATTTGGGCGAGTTCCTTCTCCACCACCTTATTTCCCAACATATTGACATAGTCATTAATCAGCCATGAAGATTTGGCACAAGGGGGAAACAACTATTAAAGTATCATCATGCCCTACCATGTCATGGAACAATCCCCAAAACTGTCACCATTCTTGCAAGTCAATGGTCAGGCAGCCTATGTGCTACCAGTAATAGCTGGACAAGCAATCCACACAAGTGAAGCTGTGCTACTGTGGAAGGGGAGAATACATCTCCTGCGGATAATAGCACCAATTTATGTATAGCAGTTTTAGTGATAAGCAATTAACAGACTGTTGTGTTCCCAAAATTAAGAGCACCCACTGCTGCTATTTTGTTAGCATTTCAGCCACAGGAGAGGACAAAACCTGTGTAGTGATCTCATTTATTTGAATCATGGTGTGCCCAATGTTTAAAAAGAGACATTTTAAAGACAACATCAATGTGAAGGCATTAAAACAAAGTCTAGCCAGAGTCAATAGGGCTGTAAAAATCTACCAAGTGACCAAAGTTATATGTGTGTAGAAATTATTCAATGCCCGGGTGTAACTTGACCATTTTTTGGAGGTGTTGCACCAAATTTTCAATGTGGTCTTTTTTTGAACTCCTACTCATGAACAGTGCCAGTGTCATTTTGTTCACTTGTCCCAAAAGGTGATATCACAGAGCAAACCTGCTATTCTGTGCCGCAGGTGCAAAAACACATTTTGGGCAGTCTGTGAAAAATGACAGCTATATTGTTTTGAAAGAAGTGTGCAAAAATGGCAATGTTAAAGATGTAGAGTGAAAATATTGAAAATTGGTGATGTTAGGAGCGTACATAGAAACTGCGCAATGCACACTTTTAACGCAGTCATTTTTTGGAATTGTTTCACCAAATTTGCAACTTGGGCTTTGTGGGACCCCACCTCATGAACAGTGGCACTGTCCTTTCATGAACTGGTCCTGAAAAGTGATTCTGTGCAGCTACCACAAAATCACCTTTAGGGACTGAGTAACAAAATGACAGTGACAGTTTTCATGAGCTGAGGTCCCAAGAACTCCATTTTGAAAATCTGGGGCAAAAATTCAAAAAAATGGCTGAGATAGCAGCATAAGTTGGAAACCTCACTGAATGGCAGTATAGCACACTTACCTTTGATTCTTCTGTTCACGGTTGGGCTTTAAAGAGTGCAGATGTGTCCCAGTCCAGAGAAGATGACAGCACCAATCTACAGAGGTAAGTATGGGAAAAGGGTGGGTGTAGGGAGGTGGATGCTCAGTGGGAGGGTGGAGGAGGGCTGCAGTGATGACTGGGACTGTTTTCTGTTTTACCAGGAAAAAAAGACAATGACAAGGCACTGTTTTCTATTTTACAGAAAAACAAAGAAACAAACATTTTGGCACACTGGGGTGGGCTCTCAATGTGCCACATGAATGGGGGGGTTGTACAGGATGCTGACATGGGGATTGGGCACCCTGATGATGGGAACATCTTTACGCACACTGGAGTGGGCAGCCAGTGTGCTGCATGACTTGGGGAAGGGGGCACAGAATAATCTTTGTACACACTCGGGTGGGCTCACAGTGTACAAGTTGATTTGGGGGGGCACAGAATGCCATGGAGCTGGCAGCTGATGTTGGGAACATCTTTATGGTGAATGGCATTTTGCCATTTGCAACATGGTGGCACCCGCAGAACTGCACATGTGCACGAGTCACACGCATGTGCAGTCCATGCACCAAACTGCAGAAGTAGCAGCTGAAATAGTGTGGCTGTTATTCCGTAGCAGCCGATCATCCCGGAAGGGTTCAAGCTCCGTTGGGCTTTCTGAAGGATACTTCCAAAAGTCCAACAGAAGGTTCCATGATCAGCTGTTTTTAAGAAGTACTGAGTGATTTCAATAGTGCTGTAGGCTCCATCCACAGCCCTAACTGACTCTGAAAGGGCACTGACAACATAGCCAAATTTCAAAGAAACAGAAAATTCAACACACTTCACTAAGGCAAAACATAATGAGAAGTATTTGCATGGTGATTTGCACATGCTTCCCATTATGTTTTCCATTTGTGGGTTATGTAGAATTTGATATACTGTTCAATTCCTTGTTTGCAAACTCTATCAGGATATATTTGGGCAGTCAGGATCAGGCTGAGGCACACACAAATGTATTACACAATACATTGGGTAATTTTACAACTTCATTTCTGTAGACTTACTCTGAAATGCTCACAAGGTTTAGGTGACCTAACTCATATTTTGGGAGGATAGTGAGGGTTCCAACATATGTGTCCGGGGGGGTTGATATATATGATACCTGCCAAGGTTGGTGCCATTCCTGCATATGGTACTGAAGTTATGTCCAGTATATTGGTGAACAGCAGTACTGTACATTCATGTATATGCATGGGATGTCTGATTTCAGTCTTAATTCTTATTATGTTGACAATGTGCAGCAGATTGCATACAATAGTGGGGTTAAGCAGTAGGTAATTTCCAGTTGGTATCACAGTGCCACACTGGAGAGAGCATTAATATGCTGGCATTGGATCAGGGGTCACTAGGTTATGTGGCTGGCACAGCAGAAGCACATTATTGGAAACAGGATAGTGCTACATTACTGGGCATGTGGATGGGGGCCACAAGATCACCAGGGAATACAGTATGTGTCTATTGTCAACAACACTGGGACTGAGTTGAAAGGAGACCCACAAGACTACTGAGTCATGTATATTTTTGTTTGCTGACATCAGAATCAGGTGGTCCACTAGTCTACCTGTGAGTTTGTATTTAAGTATGTTGGAACTAAGATCTGGCAGAAAGGAGGACCACCATTGTACCACTTAGATGACACTGACGGTCTGTACAAAGTACAGATACCACATCTACACCTGTTACAGTACTGGACATGCAGTTGCTGCTTGCAAGGGTGGTGCACCACCATGCACACAGTTTGCATTAAGTTTGTGAAGGTGTTAGCTATTGCATCAGTAATGGCTGGTTATAGTGCTGCCACAAACCTTTGAGTATACCAGACTGCTTGTATACAAGCTGCATTCATTTGATTGGCATAGGTGCTCTGCAAGCTTAAAAACTGAGGAGCTAACGGGTCAGTACCTCACTAACTGTGGCATGCAACATGGCACATTTTGCAATTCCCCTACTTCCCATGTGCAAACTACAATTAGTGTGGCACTAACCCTGTTAGTGTGGTGCTAATTCATAGTTTTTTATTACCTGTACATGTCCAGAAATAATTAATATTTATTTTAATTTTGCATAAAAATGTAATTTTCCATAACTGTATTTTGTTCATGGAATTATTTATGCTCCTATACACTTTGTGTACAAAGTTATTTTCAGCAAAAATGCTTTTTGTCTACAGCACAGTTGAATCAAATGCTAGCATTAATGTTAACACAAAGGATGCATCATTTTTTCATGCAATACATATTACTTATGCATGTATTTGGCGAATTGCATTTCCTCATCTGTTTTTATTTCTATTTAATAAAAAACTATTTGTTTATAGAATGATGTTTCTCAATTTATTGATATATATTTCAGAACTCAAATGGTTCTCACTTTTAACAAATACAATTTGGTCAGAGGAACATTTTCATACTTTAGTAAATGATGGAAATTCTTTAAATTTTACCAAAGGGGTTTTCATTTTGTAGCAAAATGCAGTTTATTTAATGGAAATTTAAGTTGGACAGTTAATCCATTTATTCACTTCATTGAAACTAGTCAATATAACTAAATGCAAACTACTCTGCAAATGTACAATTTTCTAAAGGAATGAAAACCATTGAAACCTCAGGATCCTTTCTTTCCAGCTTAGAGGAACTACTGTTACCTCATCTCAAAGTACTTCTCTTGTCTAATTTGAAAATAATTACATTATCAGCAGATACCACATAATATGGGAATCTGTAGCAACAATCTACAACTCATTATGTAAAGTAATTGTCCAATACACTTCCCTTGAAAGGTTTCCTGTATGACACTGTACGGTAGGATCCCTTGCTCTCTCACCCTTGAACATTCTGAAGAGTTTTATTTGATCTGCTAGTGTTACCCATTTCAGAATTTTGATAACAGTGATCATATTCCTCTGGAGTCTTCTACTCCCCCCCATGCAATGAAACAGTCTGGCAGTCATCAAAACACATGTTTCTGAATCCATCAATAACCTGGCTCTCCTTTGGATCTGTTTTTGACCAAGTCAATATCTTCCATCAGATATACAGGAAGTAACTAAGTCAAGTATTAAACATATCTGATTAAAATATAGTTTATCAAAGTGGGATCACTCACCATTATCATGTATTCACAAAATCATTGAATTTTAAGCATAGCGCGTGTCCATCTAGTATTTGCCAGCACTAGATTCTTTCCTCATAGAGGGAAGTATTACACCAGTCCCATTTTCCAAATGTTTTTTTGCAATTTCACAAACCATTTTCTGCTCTTTTTAAAGTAATTGCCTTGTACTTTTCTGAATCTAGCAATCAATTTAAGATTTTCAGGCTCCTGCAGCTACGTATTCCATATCTGAATGACCCTCTGGATAAAAACAGTTTTTCTCTTCTTGCCACTTATCTAGAGAATATGGGTCCATCATTTTGATTCCCACACTAGTGGAAATATTCCAGCTACATTTGTTCTGTCTTGTTCTTCTGTCATTTTAAATAATTCTGTCAAAATTCTCCTCCAAACCTTTCAGTTCAAAAGAGTGCAGCCCTATGTTCTCCCTCCTTTCTGCATAACATACTCCCTTTATAACTGCTATCATCATGAGAAATCTGACTTGCACTTTCTGCAACATGATTGTATTATCTTTTAAGTGGACAGCTTGACACTGAACAAATTATTTCATTTATGGGCTTACCACAATTTTATTGACATTATCATAACTTATTTGCTTTTATATTAAATGTTTCTAATAAAACAGGGAGGGTATAGGGTGTGGCAGGGAGGGTATAGGGTGTGAAATGAGTCTTTTCGCGGATGACTCCAAGATGGGAGCAGTAGTGGAGGGAGAAGAGGGGAGGTTGGCCCTACAAGGGGACCTGGACACCCTGGAAAGCTGGGCTCACACATGGAAATTAAATTTCAATATCACCAAGTGCAAGGTGTTGAATCTTGGTTGGGTTTCACAGGTACACCCTGGGAGGAGAGGCACTGGAGGCCTCAATAGGGGAAAAAGACCTAGGGGTCATGGTGGATGCATGTATGAATAACTCTGAGCAGTGCAGGAGAGCGGCTAGCAAGGCAAACAGGATGTTGGGATGCATCGTAAGGGGGATCACCTCTAGGAGCAAGGAAGTGATTCTGCCGCTGTACAATGGACTGGTTAGACCACACCTTGAGTACTGTGTATAGTACTGGAGACCACACTTGAAGAGGGACATACAGCTCCTGGAGAGGGTACAGAGGAGGGCAACTAAGATGATACGAGGGCTAGGGGATTTGATTCGAAGATTAATATTTAACCCCAGCTGGGGACCCAACCCATGAGATCTCATCATCAGAAGCCATCCATGCCAGAAATTCATTTACTTGTTGGCAGGAGTAAGTCCAAGGGATGAGAACAGGTGTTGAATAAGTGGTCATCATTGTTTAGTACTGTTGTTTCACTTAGAAAATTAACAAAACCTATATGATTTAATGTTTTCATAAGGCTTGATTAAATTGTTTTTAGAAAATCAAAAATTCAGATTCTGTTAAGTTTTAGCCATTAGCCCTTGAATATGAATAATAGGTTTACCGTTCATGTAGATATGTGGTAGCAATTGCAGCATACTCTCCATTTATGAGTCATATAGATATAATAGGTAGAACTTTCAAATAGATCTGTCAGAGATTCACCTGTTATTGTTTTCAAAAGGGAAAGCCACCCACATGGTTTGGCCATCTACAAGGTGGAATAACTGTCTGTATTTTGCATTACAAAGTCACAACTGCAATAACAAATACAGACATTATGTTTATATCAATTTGTTTAACAAAAATTATTTTTAATGAACGAATGCAATAGACTGGGCACAGATGCAGGTGCAGCATACGTTTTGATCCACATCTGCTCTTTTCAAAAATCTTGCTCCATAAAATTTAACACTATTTTACCACTACAGGTATTTTATATGTTGAAAGTAGACTATAAACTGGCCAATGTTGTACATTGAAAACATATACTTGCCATATATGCAAATTATATTGTTGTCAGTATAGGATAATCTATGATTATGAATTAGCATGCTTAGGGCCAGATATTCAAAACTTTGCCCCAGGGCTAAATTAACACTGCCCAGTGGGCAAATTTAGCCTGGAGCACAAAGCAAGCTATATTCAAAAGGAATAGCTCGGGACAAACAGCTTCTGAATATAGCATGGGAATGAGGCCAGCCAAACTGGGACTGGGAGTGCAGGGCAAACTTAGCCCTGGAATGAGACAGCTCTGAATATAGCAACCAAGAAGTGCAAACCACAACAGCAACACAGTGCACAGTGATGTGAAGGTAGGTAGAGGTGAACTATGTGTCCAATGTGTGTGTCAGCAAATGTGTGGACCCAGTACAGCTGCAGGCAGCAGCGCATGTGAAAGTACAGTGTTCAAACTGTATAATACTCCCAGAACTGTTTGTGCAGCACTAACACATTTGCGCAGGTTTAGCAAGGAGTTAAACTGTTAGCCCATTGCAAACATGTTTGCCCGGTGCTAAACTTTGCTATATTCAAAAGTAACATGCAAATGAGCCTACTTAGGTAGTCTCTGGGCAAACATCCAGATTAGCATCTCATTATACCCTGATTTGCATGCAGTTTGCCCAGCATTACTGCAGGGTCCCACAGCTCCATCGGTTTGTCAGTCTGGAAGTACATGGGCTGGCCAGGTCTGACCACAGCTCCACCTGTAGGTCAGTCTGGCAGTACATGATGACAACTGCAGGCTACATGTGAACAGTACAGCATAGCATACAATATTGTACCCCAGGGGACAACACAACATAGGTACAGATGGTGGTGGTGCTGCATGCAACTGTCACACTGTAGGTCATGCTACAGTGCACAGCAGACACTACAGTAGCAAGGGGGCCAGTAGTGTGTGGACACAGCACTGCCTATGGTGTGTAGGGCAGTGCTGATGACTGCGCTATACACAGTGACAGGCCCAACATGCAGGTGTTTACTGACAGTGGACATTACTGTTATGCTGTTGTGTGACCCACAGATACTGCACCTCTGGCATGGGATGCTCACAGTGACATATACATGTCCAGCTTTGTGTGCTGCGGCAGTTGTACAACTGTGTAGTATGTGGTCAGAGGGGGCATATATTATCAGAAAGGCACACTGGTGTTGGGGTATTCCCAGTACTGGCCCATGTGCACTGCATGATGTGTCCCAGCCTTGTGGCCACACCTGGTCTGTGGCACAGCCTGGCCACCCATTTACTCTCCCCTCAACATCCTCCATGTCCACAGTGCTGCATGTGTGTGCTGGCATCTGTTGGTGTCCACAGAAGAGTGGTCCGCAGGTGTGTGCTGTATTGCCACACTGCCATGCTGTCCACTGGTGGCAGGGTCACCACTTACTACCTGGCATGACTGGGACTGGTGGCAGATGATGGCATCATTGTGATGCCATCAGTGAGCAGCATGTTTCCTCTATATGTCATATTTATTTGTTAGGGTCATGCAAAGCCATGCTAAAATGACACAAACACCATGCAAAGCCAACATGTCATGCAAAGCTGATTGCCTAGGGTTAAGACTAACTTTTCCTGGGTGGTAATTTGCACCGTGCTAAGTCACACAAAACCACTTTGCTCAGCGCTAGTCACTGAATATAGCATTGCGCCTGTATTCACGTACACACACCCTCAGTTTGCCCCTTGCATACATTATGATTTTGCCCCGTGCTAATGCAGTTTGCATGTGCTACTTGGCCTTTTGAATATATCAAACCTGCGCTAATCCTGATAAACCTGAGCAAACGTGCAAAGTTTTGCATATCTGGCCCTTAGAATGTTATACATGAAACATATAAGTATACCTTCCTATAAAGCAGATTATGAAAATGGTGATTGTTTACATTACATGGAAAAGAACATTTTCTATAGTAGCTCATTTTCACAGTGCAAACATTACCCTTAATGCTAAGCTAATGGCAACTTAGAGATCAGTACAATCAGTGTTACAGAAAAATGAATGGTTGCAATAATTGCAAAAGAAGGTATTCAAGACTTAATTATGATAAAATACAGAGACCAAGTAATGATCATTTACATATTTCAGTGCATTTCTGTTCTGTAATGGTCTTCTATCAAGAAAAAGTAGGTATTTTAGCCCTTTATCAGTATTTTATTCTTCCAAATTCTGTTAGGTAAAAGACAGGAATATAAACTGTTGCTAATGGGCTCTTCTGATAGATGAGATAGTTATAAAGTAACGACCTGCAGCTTTTCTTGGGATTTATTTGCTATAAAAATAGATTAATGTATAGACCTACTCTACAAGCAGCTTCAGGTGTTTTGTGGACAGATGTCTGAAAGTGAAAGTAGTTGCACAAATCATTCAAGAAATCTACATTCCCGGGCTGTGGGTAGCGACTGCAATTTTCAAAAGGTTCTGCTTCAAATGAAGCATGTAAGAGTTTTATACTTTTTTCAGATACATTGGGCTAGATTTATGAAGATGGAAGTAGCACATGGAAAATAAAGAGATCATTTCATCTTCTACAGTGCCACAATTTTCAAGAACCAATAGAAAGGCTTTTAATGGGCACAGCAGTTGTGTGCATGAATCATGTGGTGCAGTTTTGCAAATAGCATATTGATATTCATGAGGTCATTGGCTAGTTATTTGGGCTGCAGAAGATGGCATCACAGGGACTACTACATAGGAGCCTGCAGTAGTGCAAACATCATGTGATTCAGAGTGAGCAAAGAGCACACACTATCTGCCATTAAAAGTAAAGTCATCCAGTATGCCATAGTCAGTCTGTTTCTTAGACACCTAGGGCTGTAATATCTTATCTGGTCTCTTGACCTGTTGACTTGGTAACCAGAAAAACAGATTTTCAAATTTAGCTTGAGCCAGATTATCACTATGTGACCTTGGGCAAGTCATTTAATCTCTCAGTGCTCTAGATCAGCAAGTTGTAGAAATAGGTAGAGGCAGGACCACTGTTAAAACTATGTTGCCTCTTAGCTGGGCAATTTCTGGCAAATAATTTCTACAGGTCACAAGTAGAAATGAGCCTCAGCTCAGTGTGCCTTTCCCAGTTACAAATTTTTGAATAAATAAATAATTTCTAAATAAAAAAAAATAAAATAAAACACAGCTATCCTTTCCTCTTCATCATGGACTGCTGCCAGTATGTAGGCAGCTGTGCAGATGCTGTTTTGTGGCAATATTGTATCCTGGTGCAGTTCTGTGTTATTTAAAGGGTGCAGAAGAACCCACTTATTTAGTAAAGTAGGAGCAGTGTATTATTTACTACCTGAATGCTGTGATACAGTGCTCTGGGTATGTGGCTGATATGTTAACTATGGCCACAAAAGTGAAGACAGCTCCATATACAGCAGATCTGTGGACTACAGTGCCTGAACTGCTCATAAATTGCACCCTGTGTGCATGTTTTGTTACTGTGCCAGCATTGCTGACTGTGTTTTTGTTCTCAGTGGCAGTGGTGTCCTGCCCTGTTATCCTTCAGTTGATGGATCCCTGCAGTTAGTGTGTGCTGCTTCCAAGTGTTGTGCTAGACAGCTGTTGTGTTCTGACAAATTGTTGTTTTCTTCTGGAGCTATTTCCTGAATCAGGTGGAAGGAAACAGCATAATCTTCTTGAAGAAGTGTGCATTTATCATGTTATATTTCTTTCATGAATCTAACACACCGAATTTTAATGGGTGTATGTGCGTGTATAAGGAAGCAATAGCTCATGACAAAGTGTTATTTGTGCTATAACCTTCCATGACCCTGGGTGCATTGTGAGGTACAAAAGGAAGTTTGCCTTTAATCAACCACACATGGATCATCTTAGAAAAATCCACACACCCCTCAGATTTTTGCAAAATATGTTCTTTCTTTATGAGATAGTGGACTCGTATCCTTATTCATGTAGTTCCCTTTGGGACCTGCAGGAAAAGATGTAGATGTGCAGGGCCATCTGCCCATGAAAGTGCAGCAATGCATGTCAAGAATTTGTGGGTCTGTCTGGTGGACTGTGGAAGCATATGGCCCTCTGAGCCCTGAACTTCTTGGGGCTACAGCTGTGGACACACAGGACAAAGAGTCTATGTGTCAGCTGAAACACAAAGTCCTCTGGTGGCCATGGGTGCAGAGGTGCATCATCCTAGGCTGAGAGATTTCACTTCACTATATGGTACTTGAGCCCATGTGAGTAACCCTGCACATTCTCTTCCCAGGCTGAGGTGTAGTTCAACATGACATTGACTTCCTCCTAGCCTCTGCCCATCCATCTGGCTCACTGAGCTCAGCAGTCAACTCAGCTCACCACCATGGGATCACAATACACTACCCACTGAGGTAAAGGTTGGTACTATGTACATTTCTTTCTTTTTTTTTTTCATTTTGGCCCCAACGTTTTCAGATAGTCATTTTATGACTCCTTATAACACATGATATGGCATTTATAGAATAGTGGCCAAAATGTCATTTCACACCACAGATTTGAAAACACTTTTCATCAGGGATTTTAAAAACCACTCCTGTCACATGTATAAGGTGGTGTGAAACAAATGGCTACATTGAAAGTTCAAAGTCAAAATATTGATAATTACCAAAGTCATGTGAACATGGAAAAATGTCAATGTGCTTTCATAACCTCATAGTTTCTCAATATTGAAACCCCTAATTTTAATTTATGACACCGTAGTCTGGTAGGTGAAAAATTTCAAATCCCCCAAAATGTGATTTAATGGAGTGACCACAAAATCATCTTCAGCCTGGATCTGAAAAAGATTCACCTGCAGTGTTCATGAGGTGGGGTCCTAAAAATGTCATTTTGACACTTTTGAAAAAATATTGAAAATTATTGAAGTTGTCCCTTAAAGAAATAATTATATGAAATCTTTTCATGTTGCACACATAAAACTACCTATGTGATATGCATATTGCAAGCATGATTTAAATGTTAAATTGGAACTGATTGCATGCATGTGCATGCATGCAGCAAGGAAGTGTGGAAAGCATGCTTTTTATGTGAAATAGGGACAGGCTGCATGCATGTGGCATGTGTGCAAAATGCAAGTGGTCACTGATAACTTTTATGTGTGCAGTCAAGTGACTTGCTCAGGATCACACCATATACTGTACACATCAGGGTTGATGAAATTCAAACCCAGGTCCTCAGGTCTCCTGTTTTGCAATTCAGTGCCTTTAACCACTAAGCCATACTGCCTGTACACATATGGCTCACTTGTACTTTAATAAAAATCTGAATTCATCTGTATGCATGCAGCATGCATATAGCCACTGTTACACTTTTTTGTTTTCTTGTATCCCCTTGTCTCAGCTACACAGCTAAACTGTAGCAAACATACTAATGGAAACACATGTGGTATTTCCCATTCCCAATACACATACTTATCCACAAAACTACTTATTTATTTTTGTCTGGCCTGTACTCCCACTATTTTCTCTCCATAGTTTTGAATGCTTCCATGCAAACAGACTTTAAGGGGCAAACACAAAAGCAGCAATAACTCAACACCCACCCACATTGCCAGTCCCCCCCCATGCACACACACTGTAGCAGGTGTGGCCATGCTGCTACAAACAACCCACTAAGTATTGATATAAGTCAAGAGTTTCTTACTTGACTAGTAGAGGAGGAACCTTTAAGAGATGATGTCCATGGGTCAAGGTGCTGAGGCGTACCCCTTGAAATGAATGAAGTTCTTTGTTACTATTTTATAAATTATTATGATGAGTTGGAGAATAATGAAGGCCACTGTTTACTAACAAGGACCTTGTTAGTCGAACGGCAGCCTTTATTATTCTCCAACTCTCCATCAATAATGTATAAAATAGTAATTAAAAAATACCCCCATTCATTTCAATGGCAAATGCCTCTGCAGCCTTCTTTGCCCTGTGCCATAATGTGCCTGAGCATGGGGATGCAAAGGTCAGCTTCACTGGGGGGGGTAGTATAAGCCTGACTATAGTGGGGCTCCAATAATCTGTGCATACCATACTGCTCAACTGTTGCTAAATGAAAAGGACAGTCCTCACTTTACCCCTGAAAACTGCTCTGTTCCTAATCCATCCCTCATGGAAAACATGCTGCTCACACAGAGGATGTCCTGTAAATCTGGACTTTATGGCAGGGGCACCGTTTCAGATTTCAGCAAGGGGGATCCAACAGTCAGTGGAGGCCAAGTGTTAGTCTGTAGGTGGAAAGCTCTAGATTGTCTGGAACATCTCTAAAATGTAAAATGTATTTGTTGTGACTAAAAAGCGATATGCAAATCAGAAAAAATTAAAATGTATAAGATAAATCTGTTTATACCCCGGAGCAATGCATCAGATTTGGGCTTAAAACCATCTAGTTACTTACCATTTTTTTCCTGACTGAAGTTCTGAGCTCCCCCTCAAAACTTCTTTGCCCTGATTTCTCTCCCTGACTCCATTCCATTCATTACCCATCCCATATGGGTTGTGAAGTCACCCAAAGGTGCATAAATGTGAAAAAAAAATCAACATTTCAGTCCCTCCTCCTTCCCCAATCCCCCTGTAAAAAAAATATTTATTTTTACTTACCCGGCCATCTGACCAGATCCTGCAGCCTGTCCCAGTGTGCTATCAGCCCAGTTTTCAGTCTGCTCCTCCTCTGTCTTTCTGCCAGAAGCTGGATGCTAGAACCGACCATCCCAGGTAACCACTGTGGTCTGTGACCAAGTCACCTTACTAACCAAACCCACCCAAACTGTGTCGCTTGCTTCTTGCTTGGCTGCTGCCAAGGATTCTGCCACACTGCACTGATCAAGGCCTACAAAGGCTGCCCACACTGCTGTCACCACTGTTGCTAGGCCTAGCTTGCTGCCGAGGGGGTCTGTTCCATTTTTTTGTTTTTTTTTTTGTGTGAGGTGTGCCTAGTAGAGTAAGTAGGTAGTCTATTCTCAAGTTAGCTTCTAATTCTCCCTCTGCCCCTTCAGCCACCAGGGCATCAGAGACTCACTAAGAGTAGACCAACAAAAATATATTGCCACATCACTGCTATTGAGAGTTCATTGCTCACTGACTCCTTCAAGGTGGAATGTGCAGCCTGTCTAGTCTGTGGCAGGAAAGACAGTACTGCACTCATGTGACTCATGTGCTTGTGCTTGGCTGGAGCTCCTCCATGTCACATGTGATGGTGCTGCCACTAATAGGTGGAGAGAGTGGACAACACAACACAGACACAGCCATGTCAGGAGTGCACCAACTGTGTGAGTGCACAAAGGCCGTGGGGGGGGGGCATTTAATGTGCAAAAGATTAAATCCAAATTTAATGTCATTATTGCCACATCATAAAAACAACCTAGGCACAAATGGGGGGCAACTGCCCCTCTGCTGCACCTAAATTGCACTCATGCTTTATGATAGAAATTTATTCTCAGATGCTAATATTGGTCCAAGTAAATATAATGGTTTCCACTGTGTTCTGAAGTACTGTATCTCTATGTTTCAGGATGTGTCCTGATCATCATGAGGGTAAGTGTCCCTCATTGTCCCTTATTTTGGGTGTCCATGCCCCTCCTTTCAGTAACAGAATGTCAGGTATGGTGCATGATTCCTAGACCCTACTCAGCAGAAAGAGTGCTGAGCATGGCCACTGTGTATATGCTCCATACAGAATGAGAAAGGAAAAGTAAGTGAGCCAAAGCAGTCAATGAGAAACACATTTGTGGCATTAAATATATTTATTTATTTTATTTATTTAGTTTTTGTTGACCAGGTAAGTGAATTAGACAAATTCTGCCTATTTTCAGGCATGACCCGGGGGAGGGGGGATACAGATGAATGCCAACTGACCTTGAACCAGATTAAGCTGTTGGTGGTATTTTTCGTGAATGGAGGAAATTTGGCCATTTTATCGGGGAAATTCCCCTGCTCTTTTTGAGAAGTGTCATGGGATCTTTAACATCCACCTAAACTACGACCAGAATAGGCAGAAGGGACCTCGGTTTAACGTCTCATCCAAAAGATGGCATCTCAGGAGTGCAGCACCCTCCTCATGCTGCACTACAGTGTCAGTATTGGGATATTAACCCAAGTGCCTGGTGTGGGGATAGAACCCTCAGCCTACTGATCTCCCAGCATCAGAGGCAAGTGTGCTACCTGCTGAGCCACCGACACTGGCATATACATAAGGGAACGTGCATGGCCAAAAACAAAAAGGTCAGACTTCACATCACAGAGGCCCCTCTTAGCACATTTGAAATGGGGGATGTTTGCTGGCTATATCCTAGGCATTTAATGCAGTAAGCAAATAATACTTTTCATATTAATGGTAATTTAATGACAAAAATTAAAAGCCATTAAACAGCTTGCAAAAGGATCAGAATTAAGAGTTTATCTAATTTTAATGGGAACTCAATGAAACATGTGTTTTAATGGCTCTAATTGCTAGCAGTAGTATGAGAAATAGAAACATGTTTTTTTTAGATTAGATTTGTACCAGCTTAATTGCTGCACACATGGCAAGTGTGCAACCTGTGAACCTGATGTAATTTGTAAATGATGTTCACATCAGCTGAACTGCTGCACTCATGTCAAGAATACAATGTGCGAACCTGAAGGGATGTTTAGAAGATATTTGCACCAGCTTACCTGCTGCACACATGTCAAACATTTTTAGGAAATGGCACCACAATCAGCTCTCCCTTTGGACTGGTGCAGTAGCACAGGTGCGGCCAGCCCCAAACAAACAGACAAACACATAACTGCTGCTGCACTCCAGATCTAATAGAGCAAGTGCAACCAGGAGGTTGTAAGCAAGTAAAATGATTTATTCAATAACCTGGTGTGGTCCACGGTGTCATATTGTGTGTTTGCACATGTCAAGCTTGCAGCATGCTAACCTGATTTGTGTTTTAGACCTGGTTCGCTTAGGTTCACTTTGTGTATGTGAACCACATGCACACATTGCATAATTACGTATGTGGCATACATTTTGAATGTGTGCATCACACTTATATTTCTGTAAAGGAATATCTTGAAAAATTCAGTATTTTTTCTTCCATTCAATCAGGTTTTTACACAAAACATAGTATTTCAACAGCCTTAGTTAAAGTTATTATTGACTGGTATAAAGCCCTAGATCAAAAACTTACCAATGCAGCAGTTTTTCTGGACCTCTGTAAAGTGTTTGATACTGTAGTGCATAATATTCTCCAGAACAAACTTAAGAATATTGTTTTAGGTCAAAATGCAGTAACATGGTTTAATGAGTATCTTACTAGCAGACAACAACAATTAAAGATGTAAGGGTTATCACTATCATGCATCTGCATTTGCAGAGGGGTACCACAAGTGTCCTTTCTAGGACCACTTTTATTTACAATTTATACTAATGATCTCAGCCCCAACACTGAAAAGCCAAAACTACACCCTCCATGCTGATGACACAGTTATGTATGTCTCTATTCCTACCCATACTACAGCTTTAAACATATTGAAGGAGGAGTTTATAATTCAGTACAAAGACATGCAAAACCGTGTTTCTGGGGCACAAAATCCCTGCAGTGAGTTATAGGATGGGGGGGGGGGTGAGTTGCTAATGGTCACCAGGGAAGAAAGGAATTAAGAGATAATCATCTCAGATGACTTAAAGGTAGCCAAACAATGTAACATGTCTGTGGGGAGGGCCAGTGGGATGTTAGGGTGCATTGGAAGGGGTATTACTAGCAAACAAATGGAGGTGGTGATGCCACTGTACAAAATACTGGTGAGACCTCATCTAGAGTACAAAGTACAGTTCTGGGGACCGCATCTTTACAAGGCATGGACAGGTTGGAGGTGGTCCAGAGAAGGGCAACTAGGATGGTAAGGGGCTTGAACCATAAGACATAAGGAGACACTGAAAGACCTCAGCATGCATACACTGGAGGAGAGGCTTGAGTGGGGAGATATGATTGAAACTTTCAAGTATCTTAAGAGCTTAAACAATGTCCAGATGGAGGACATCTTTCAGTATAGGAGAAGTACACAGACAAGGAGGCATGATATGAGATTATAGGGGGCAGTGAAAGGGAGAAATCACCCCTATCTTAAGGATTACAAGGCATTTTAACCCCATATTTGATAAAATACAGGAAACTAGGCCCACACCCCAGAAGTCAAGAAGTCAAGAAGAAGCATGACTCTGGTCAAAGCAAGAACTTGAAATGAAAGCAGAGGAAGAAATATCTGAGGTGATCTATTCTCATTTTTTAGAATTCAAACTCACCTTTGAGAAAGAACTTAAAGATGTATAAATGGCTTTTATTCAGAATAATTTCCTGTTAAAGGAAATGTTACTAGTTCTAAGGGAAATGAATGAAAGAGAACCCATGTGACCCGGGGAAGGGGGAGATGGGACATACAGCCACAGACAAAGCAAATCAACATCAGCAGTGTGATACAAAAATAGAAGAAATAAAGAACAATTTCATGTAATGCAACTAAAAAGAAGTGCAGTAAATTTTAATGGTGGACACAACCATGAGAAAACACATTCTGACCAAAATAAATTCTTCAACGGTAACCGGAAGAAAAGTAGCAGGAGCAAGTTGGGGGATGGGATTTGAAACTGACTTTCTCCTGCACCCTTTTCACCCCATGAGGTAATTGTAGATCTGTATCATGTTACATCTCACTCTCTTCTCTTCATGGATGTACATGTTGCATGCCCTCAGTCTCTCCTTTTTGGGCTTTTTGTGCAACCCCTGTACTATTTTAGTGATCTCCTCTGGACTGCCTCCACCCTGCTTATCTAATTTCTGAGGTATGTCATCCAAAACCGGACATGGTACTCTGAGTGGAGACTCACCAGTAAGCAATACAGTGGCAAAACCACCTCCACTTCTGCAGGGGATACCCCTCCCTATGCAACCCAGCATCCCACTAGTCCCACCTACTAATTTGTCAAACTGCCCTGCCACTTTGAGGTCATCAAGTTATAATACCCCAAGGTCTCTTTCCTGCTTGATGACTGTCAGTACTCCACTATTGGGTTTAATTTATTTATTTGAAAACTGATGACTAGGAGAGGCACTCTGAGCTAAGGCTCATTTCCAGGTGTGACCTGTGGGAAAGGAAATCACAGTTACAAATAAATACAAATTAGGCTGATAATGATAATTACAAAGCAATGAATATAAATTGCAGAAGTGGAAGTGCAATACAGCCAGTGATGCCAAAAATTGCAACATGATGTTTATTAAATAGCATTCTGAAACAAAAAAATGGGCAAATTAGGTAAATTCAAAAGTGTGGAGGAAACTGTTCAATGGGATGCTGAACCAGTACTCATAAGTGGGGTTGTAAAAGGTAAGGAAGGGTTTAAGAAGAGGCTATACAGAAAGAAGTGGGAGGAGGGAAAAAATGTAGATGACGTCTAAGGGAGGGAAGAGAGGGAGAGAGATAGATGGGTGATGTTAGCTGATTCCAGAATGAGGGGAGATGGTATGAAAAAGCAGATTTTCAGGCTGAGAAGTTTGAGTGGGAAGGGAGAACATGTACACATCCCTGGAGTGCAAGGAGTAGGAAGAGGAGTGGATGGGGGAGATAAGATGGAATAGGTAGAAAGGGTGGGACCCAAACTAGTATTTAGAGATTGAGGGAGGCACAGTGGAGCTGGTGACATGTGGGGAGTGGAAGGATGGATAGGCCTGGCAGTATAGCCTAAAGGTTAGAGTAATGAGCTGTGAATAAGCTTGGCACATCCAGCAGACCTGGGTTTGATTCCCACAACCTCCATCTGCATACTGTATGACTCTGAGCAAATAACTTAACCTCCCCAGTGCTCCCAGGTCACCCCTGAAAACAGGCACTTATGCCTAGTGGGCCTTACCCAATTACCAAAAGACTGAAAAAAAATGAGGAACAATAGTAGGTGTAAGAGGGAAAGTTAGTATCAAAGTGGCAGAAGGAGTTGCAGAGGGTGTCTAGCCTGGCAATGTAAGTAGAGAGGCCAGTGCCATAGACCACATCTCCACAGTCAAAAAAATAGAGAAGGCCATTTTGATGAGTAACTCCTGGACGACCAGCGGAGAGGGGACTTCCTTTTTGTGATACAGGGTAACAAGTTTGGGCAGTGTTTGGCATGGATGGCATTGATGTGAACAAAGAAGTCCAGCTTGATATCTAACTACACACTGAGGTACTTGATGCTTGGTACAGCTACATGTGGGGAGCCATCTAGCATAGAGAAAATCTATTGTGAATGCATAATTTTGTATTTTTTGGCATTTCATCCAAACAGCAATGCTTTTGACCTCTCCTTGAGTTTTCCAAGATCCCAGGTCATTCTCTCTCTACTCTTCCTAAGTGTTCAGCCTATTACAGATTTCAGTAGCATCTGCAAAAAGGCATAACTTCCCTTCCAGTGCATCTGCAATGTCACTCATGAAGACAGTGAAGAAGATCAGTCTCGATACTACTGAGCCATGCAGCACCCTGCTGGTCACTATCATTTGAATGAGTGCCATTTCCAACCAACCTTTGTCACCTATGTTAACCAGGATCTAAGCCAATTCAGTACTTTGGATCTCACTCATAGGTTGCTCAGTTTCATTATCTGTCTCCTGTGTGGCACAGTGCTGAAGGCCTAGCCATAGTTGAGATTGGCCATATCAGTGGCAGCTAGTCAGTGAATCCACTTGTGAACACCAAAATATGAAACAGGGTGGACAACCAGGAAGGGATGGAAATAATTTGTAGGGATGTTAGGAAAGTCAAGGGGTGATCAAGAACATGGTACTTGGGGTTCCATGCCAAAAAGGAAAGAATCATGAACCTAGACCATAGAAAACCAAAAACTGAGTATAGAATGGGGGGAGGTCCTGTCATTAAGCAATAAAGGGACCCTGGGGTTATATCTGATGATCTCAAGTCAGCAGGGCAGTGCGATAAAGCAGCAGCAAGGGCAAGTGAGACTGTGTGATGCATAGGCAGAGGGAAATGGATACCGAAACATAGCACTGGATGGCAGATTGGAATATTGTGTCTAGTTCTGGAGGCTTCACCTCAGAAAGAATATAAACAGGGTGGAGGCAGTCCAGACAAGGACAAATAAAATGGTGCAGAGGTTGCACCAAAAGCCCTAAGAGAAGAAACTGAGGGATCTCAACATGAATACCTTGGATGACAAAAGAGTAAGAGGGGACATGATAGAGACCTACAAGTACTTAACAGGGGTGAACATGAGGAAAAGCACCAGAACAAGTGGGTGTACTATGACGCTGTGGGGTAATGAGGGATGTGAGTAAGTACTACTTCACTGAAAGAGGGTGGATGCCTGGAAAAGACTGACAGAGGAAGTGGTGGAGGTGAAATCAGTAAGAGTTTTCAAGCATGCATGAGATGGACATAGAGGAATATTAGAAAATGGCAAGGAAGGAGGTAGGGTCACTGGAGACCAGCTAGTATCTAAAGAGACAGGGTAGGCAGGGGGCATCTAGGGAACTGGGAGGGCCAAGCAGTTCTTTTCTGCCAATGAATTCTATGTTTCATTGGTAATTAGCTAGCAGAACAATGTAAGAGAGTACACATGATCTTCTCGATTGCAACTCAAGCCTCTGCCCTCACTTTTTGATTCCCCTTAGCTCATGGATCCCTATTTTTTTTTTCATTTTCATTACTTTGTCAGCTTTGTGTTTTCAACCCTAATGCACACAGAAACATTATTATTTTTTTGTTACTGAATCTATATTCACTAAAAATACCACCAACAGCTTAATCTGGTTCAAAGTCAGCTGGTATTCATCTGTATCCTACTCCCCTAGGTTGTGCCTGGAAATAGGCAGAATTTGTCTAGTGGACTTACCCAGTCAACAGAAGTTAAATAAATAAAATAAATAAATACATGTATATGTCATATGAATCAGAGTACCCTCATTCATCAGAAGGCTTCTGGCCATGGAGGAGGGTGGGTTGTGCCCATTGCATTGCAAATTTAGAATGGGGATCTTGGGAGAGAAGGGTGCAGGGTGGTGCCTTGGTGGGGCAATGGGAAGGACATTAGGCAATTATTTTTTAGCACAAACAAACCATTTTATAAACTTCATTTTTATTGAATTTTTATCAGTTTTTGCAAACAAAATGCCACCAAAGAACAGGCTGAAGCAACAAATAACATCACAATGTACACAACTTCAATACAAGAATAAAGCTGCACTGTTCGTTGTATTAACACTGTGAGGGCTATGCACTTTTAATATTAACCAATTTTTTACACTTAGTGAGCATTAAAGCAGCCAATGCAATGTATGGTATGTCTTAAATTAATATGGATTAATTAACTGGGCTATCTACAGCCTATCTCTAAACTTAAAAAATAATGAACAATCATTTATTGCCTTTCACGAGCTCAGGTTAGTTATTGCAATTAGTTTAAACAACATGTTGAATCAATGATCTAACTAGTGTAAAACAAACATTTTGTGAGCAAATTATCTCAGTTCACAATATACTGATGTGCAACTGTCAATTCCCAGCTTTTGGAAACATGAAGAGATTGCAAGAGCTGAGGCTTGGCAGGCTGAGAGCCATCACATGCACACAATAAAGACAATGTATCACTTTGGCAGCATGCCCCTCATGGGCTATCCAGGCTTCCATAGGTCATGAGAAGGAGAGTTTGAGCACTAAATATAAACCCAAGATGTCATCTTTGTGTTACAGTACAGTTACATCTCCACCTAACCATTCACCAACTTTCCAACAAAAAGATGGCTGACCCCAACAAACCCATATCTTTTAATTTAACAGCAAAGTAGCCTTATAAAGATATAATAATATAAGCAGTTAATTTTAGAAAGTCAGAAACATGAATGACTACCAAGGAACATTATTGTCCAAGAAATAGTAAATACAATGCCCTCCACCAGGAAACTATAGATGCAGTATAGATCAGTCTTCAACAGTTATGTATAAGGATCCATCTTAGGCAAAGAGTGAAAAAAAAGTTCAGAGTCCCAGTGCACATGGCTCAATTACAGCAGCAGTAGCACATTCTACTTACAGTTCGGTCTCTACATTATTCCACTTCGTTATCAGAACCATGTCCATCCAAGGTAGACTCTCCCGTGGTTATCTGAAGTTTAGCAATACATGCTGCCACTACTCTAGGGTCAGTAAATGCATATAGTTTATCCAGCAATGCAAAATGAATCCTTTGCTAGAAAACTGAGTCTGTATGAAATGTCCATGGCTCGCAGCATCTGGGTGACTCCCTTAAAGGCTTTACATTGCTTTCTTGTAGAAAATGAGTACTCTGGAAAAAGCAAAAGTCTGGCACCCTTGAACTCAATCTGTCCATGGTCCCTTGCCAACCTTAATATTCTATCCTGCATGCTGGAATACTATGTAACAATTAGGCTGGCATGAGGACCTTCTTTAGTTTTACAGGCTTGTCTAAGGGTGATATGGTATGCCTTCACAATTACTGGAGGAAACACCATACACAGTGCCTCTGAAATTCAGGATTCCAAAACACTAACAGGTTCATTCCCTTCTGTGCCTCTGGCATACCTAATAATCTGATGTTTGGAGCAGGGACTGAATTTTCTAAGTGTACTATTTTGGCTTTACGGATGCCCTGTTCCTTTATTGAGGTTGCCACAACTGATAGGGCTTTACCAGCTGTGTGATTTGAGTCTGCTATGGATGTGCCCTTGGCCTCCATGATGGACTCCACTTTAATCAGTTGTTTTGAGTAGGAGTTGAATTTTTTATCCAGCAAGTGAATGAAGTTTATTAACCCATTTACTGCTGCTTGTAAGGACTCCAGAGTTGTAGGCGATCTTCCGAGTACAGTCAATAGTAAAACAGGCCCGGAGTTTTCAGTCCTGCTGTCTGATAATTTTTTTTGTGTGTTTCAATGTCATTCCATTATCAGAAAGCTCACTAATTTGATGCAGAACATCAATATTCATGTTATTATAGAAAACAATTGCAATAGTACCACTAGAAACTACTAAATTAATAGAGTTTAAAGTAGATGAAGAGGACTGCTCAAAAACATGATTCTTCTGCTGGGCTGCTAGCTCCACCCCAAACAAGCACTGTCCATTTATAAAAATGGCAGCCAGTCATATATATTAAATTACACCTCACTGCATATAACAAATTGTGGTAGCTAGGTGAGAAAGGTGGGATTGGGCTACTGAAAGAGATTGGGAGGATGAAAAGTTGCAATGATTACTGGATTTGGGTGAGGGGGGTGGGTTTGACATTTGAAAAATGCAAAGGTGAGCCGAGAATCTCTTTTTATATTACATAAATCAGGATTATCTGAATATCAGCCACCTGAATATTTAGCTGTCAAATGCCATAATTCAGCTGAATATTCGTATTCAGAAAAATGTATTTGCAGCACCCTACTAAAAATGTATCTAAAGAGTCATTATATGGATATTGATGAAAGGGATTGGTGGGTGAGGTTCTATGATTGGGTGGGGTGAGATCTTCTGAATCAGGGAATGTATGTTGTAGGCCACAGCCTGTGATATGGTAGAGTGATAAGCTTGCATACTGGGAACTGGACAAATACAAGGTTGGGGACCTGTAATAGGGATGGGGGTTGTTTTTATAATTTGTGCTGGAGGTATAACCCCATAGTATACTGTACACATATTTTTCAAAATTATGACAGTAGACTAGGATTGGATAATTTCATTTGATATAGTGCATCTGTGCAGATGGATAATTCAAATATAAAGTGTACACTGAACTGAACAAGACAGCGAGATACTGTGCGAATAGGGCACTATTCACTGACAGGCAAAGAATGCATACCCCTCTGCACTGCTCCCCGCCCCAGCACAGATGAGTGCAGCCCAGCATCATGCATGACCACCAGCTTCCTGTCCATGCCCCTACCCCTTGGCATACAGCTGCATGGTGGAAGATTATGGCAGCACAGATGTGGAGTGCAGGACACTGGTAGGCATCCAGTAGGATGCCTGGTCCAGGACCCATAATGAATCCCCATCTGCATGTGGACAAGGGGTCCTGAGACAGCATGCACCATCCTTACAATAAACAGTGAGCTTTTGCCTGAATGGCCACCCGACCCTCCCAGGTGGCCAGCGGGTTGAGGCTGCTCTGTGCATGGGGTCCCATTGCTGCTGCGCCCAACCCATAGCCTGTGATGGGGTGCATAAATGTTTGTGGCAGTTTCCCCCTCACACACATTTCAGCCCCCTAAAACAAGTGCAGTGCTGTTGTACATGGGTGCACTGCATGCACTCTTCCTGGCATGCCCACATCTAGCTCCCACATGGTATCATGTTGCCAGTCAAGGGATCCAACATACAGGGCACTAGCATGCCTGTGGTAAATGCTGCTGATGGTGCACAGGTCCCCGCTGTGTGGCATCAGATGTGGGAATGTCTGCGCACTGCCCTTACATGAAACACAAGCATTCGTACA
Organism: Neoceratodus forsteri; assembly: GCA_016271365.2. NCBI lineage: Eukaryota > Metazoa > Chordata > Ceratodontiformes > Ceratodontidae > Neoceratodus > Neoceratodus forsteri. The sequence goes on along the minus strand of CM057451.1, from coordinate 1,055,621,809 downwards.
TAGACCCCAGCGTGCATAGATTTGATATCTACAGAACTCTATAGCAGATTGTAGCATCTATCCAATGTCCAAAAGGGAAATGATCAGATACAAAAGTCCTGAACTGTTGAGTAATGCTAAGAAAATGATATGGACAGCTCTGTGATAAGTAAATATATCTAAATTATACACTGTAATTTAAATAGATGGAAGCATATTGAATTTATTATTATTAGTAACATTCACAATGAATTAAAGTACCATATGGTAGAAATGCTAAAGAAAGCAACAATAAGCAATGCACTTAAGACCAAATATAATAAACTGTAAGCTGCTAGATGTTTAGTAAAAAGAATAAAAGTAAAAGAGAGTACATGATAAGGAAGAAAGTATTTTTCAGCTAGAGCTCTTTTTTAATTCAGATTTGAGAAGTTTTGATACCAAGAATAATAGAAAGATGCCACCAAACATTTTGCCCAGACCAGACACAATCGCAGGCAAATATGTACAAGTACAAGCCTTCATATTACTGTTAGTACCTCTGAGTGCCCTTGGAGTCACTCCTTTTTGTTGTGTGGAAGATTAATTAGATTTCACATCCATTTACTCCTTGAACTCATTAAAGGTAAAGATTGCCATCTGTGCTAAAATATGTCAAAATGCCCACAGTAGCTGTGTGATGTGGACTGTTGTAAACCTAAGACCCATTTCACCAGAAGTCATTATAGTTACAGTATAAAATGGGGCAGAAATCAAATCCACTTCTCCAGTGGGGAAAAGCTACTAATTTATCTTGTAAGCCTTTAAAGCAGCAGTACTTGTTGGTACCCATATTTCATTTTCAGCAATAATGTTTGTCTGGCAAACATAAAATGTACATTTCTCTTCTAGTTTTCTTTCATTCATGAACCATGACACAGGATTTTGAAAAGTTCCCACACACCTGTCATGCCCCCATAACATATATAAATGAATATCTTGGTACAGTGTAGTGCTGTTTACCTTCAAAAACATGTAGTCACACCGTCCTAATACATCCACAGTATGAATCTAGCATGTACATTCAACAGGTAACCTATGTGGAGGAGATCTTTGCAACTGGTGGCCATCTTTAATAACATTAGTAATTATTTACTGAATTAGCTGTAAAAGCTGTTTTAACAATGTCTGTAAAAACTAAAAATACACTCAACAAGAATCTTAGGATGTTGGAAATACATTTTTGCTGAAAAACAATACAATTACATTTTTGCAGATTAGCAATACTTCTGCTTTAAATTCTTATTTTTAATATGTAATAAACAAAACTGAAAACACTAGAGCATGCTGGGTAATGTCGCTATAGTTATACCCATGCATGTCTGTGCTAGTTGAATATATTGTACAGGGATATATACAGTATGTGCATGTATACACATCTATAGCTGCCTCTTTCTCTCTCTCTCCCTCTCTCTCAACTCCATATATGTTCTTTGCAAAAAGGAACTGTAAATGCACAAGTTAAGGTTCAACTTAATGCAACAAAAGTATAGAAATGTGGTGTCAGGGTTTCCAGCCCTAACTCCCTTCCTCAACCCCTCAGCAGCAAAAGCAAAAAAAATATGGTTTGGGGCCTCCTATTTTTGGCAAATCTGTGGTGGGCTCTTCCATGGGGGTTGTCAATCCTAATGCTCACCCATTCCCCCCAGCCTATAGTCTCCAGTCTGAAGCACAAGGTACAGCTCCAATCCAGTGTCTCGTACTGATACAATCTTCAAAGTTAGAGAAGTATGTCTCACCACATGTTGCCAACAAAATCTGTTGTAGCTTTCTACATGCAGAGCCCTGCAGGTTCTGTGTAAAGAAAAGAGATTACATCTGACTTTGTTTGCACAGGGAAGGGGATGAACATGAGGGTTGATAACCCCAAGGAAGACCTCACCACTGATTCGACAAGACTCAGTAGACCCCAAACATTTGTGACTTTTCCTTTTGCTGCTTGAGGGGTGGAGATGGAGGGTTAAAATTGGAAATTAAATAACTCACGAAAGAAGAATTTTGGATCATGGAATAACATGGTGAGACTTCATTTTTTTCTTGGTTCTTTTCTGAGCCAACAGTTTTTCTTTTGTGACTCACAAAAGGAAATGTTTGGCTCATGAAAGAATTATAAAAAGAAAAACTAAGTCCCACCATCTTCTTTCTGTAGTCAAGATTCTTCTTTCAAGAGTTTTTCCATGATCACAAAAGAAAAATGTTGGCTCACAAAACATCTCCCACCATCCTCTTTCATGAGCTGATATTCTTCTTTCTTGAGATAGAAATCTTCATTTGTGAGACTCATGAAACAAGACAGTGCTCCTATGTGAACTGTTTCTGACAATGCTCTAATGGAACTGCATTCTTCTGTATGATCTTTTGCAATTTCTAAGTACTCAATGATATGGAACTTTTTTTTTGGTGATCTGACCGACCTCCCTTGATCAGTAGCCTGACCTCACCACCACCACCACCACTACAAAGCACCCCCCAGCCTCCTGGCCCCCCCAAGCACCTGGCTTACCCCCAGGACAGAGTCACTGGCTTCTTGACAGATTCTAACAGTGCTGGGGGAACAGGGTTTCTTGTATCCCAGATTACCACCCAGGGTGGGGCAGCCAGCTTCCCAGCTTCCCAGTGATTCTAGAGCAGATCTGGGTGGAGAGAGGATCCAATTGGCAATGTGGGCCCAGCACTGATGTCATGTTGGCAGGCCTATTTTTCAAGTATTGGATGGGGAAGGGGATGTGCAATGATGGCCAGCGTTCACCCCCCAAAGATATTGTGCCAGTCACAGTGGTACCCACAGCCTCTGCCAGGGAACCATGAAGTGCTGAACACTCTGCCCCTCCACCCCAGAGAAGGAGAGTTGTCCTCAGGATGCTCGATCCTTCTCCCCCCTGGCCAGTCCTTTGACTCTAGGGTCTATTTCTGAATCCGAGTCATCAGCATCGCAAGCGGAAAACCAAACGCTGCGTCAGTGATCTGGAACTTTGTAAAAGAGCGCTTGTGCTCAAAGGTATATTTCCAATTAAATACATAAATAAATCAATTCATGCATAAATAAATAAATTTGGCTCACAAATTAAGCCTCAGTAAAGGTTTTTGGAATGTTGAAAAACACTTTTCTGGGCCATTTTCCAAAAAACAAACTCCAGTACCAAGCTAAATTGGTCTATGTGAGCTAGATTCACTTGCTTGTTTTTCTGCAAGGCATGATTTGTATGGGTTTCATTTTTTTTTTTGCAAAACAAAAATACAAACAGAAACAAGACTCAGCTTTTCATCAAGAAAAAAATGGAGTTGGGTGCATGAAATTCTTCTTTTGTATTAAACATCTATCTAAAAGACCCCACTGAGCATGCTCAGACCCAAATTTCCAAGTCCTTATAACTCTGGAATAGATTATTATTTTCTCACCAAATCATTGAAAGTCATTGTTCAAGGGCAATCCCATTCTACTCTGAAAATTTCAGAACACAATTTCAAATCATCTGGGCTGCAGGTGAGAGCAAGAAAAAAAATTGATTTTTCCTCTTTTTTGTACTATCCAGACCTCAGAATCTCCACATCCAACTGGAACAAACTTGGTAAATCAAGAGTCCTTGCTTCACAAACTGTGCACGCAAACAGTTGTGCAATTCCATTGAATTGGGGGTGAGGCTATTAAATTGCAAAGTTAAGAGTTTAACAGTAAACAGCCTACTCGACCCTAACTATAGGACAACTACTGTGGCACTATCATAGCTGCCACAAAAGTGTGGTGTACAAGGAAATAATTCCACTGGAGGGGCTAAAGAGCTCATAAAGCCACAAGCCCGATGTTATTTCACAAGTACAGGGAATGTTTCTAGTAGCTGGTTCATACAGCACATTACTTTTAGATTGTAATCTTTTTCCTCTTTACTTTTATTTGATCATAGTCATGATCCTGGTGGTGTGCATACCTACATTTGTGTGCTTACTTACAATGTGGAGCATACATGCATTTGTGCTGCAGTGGATGCATGCACACTTGCATGTGCGATGCTATATATGCATACCCATGTGCATGGATGCTACCATGTGTTTATGTGCATTAGCATTTACAAACAGTGTCATTGAGGTTATTGAGAGTTTTCCCTTAAAAGACAAAGGAGTTTTGGACATTCCATTAGGTCAGGGACTAGAGTGGTGAGAGTGTTTGACTGTAAGTATGTGTGCTAATTTAGCAGTTTTTTGTAGGACTCTGACATTTTCTTCAGTGATCTGGAGATATTCAAATTGCAGCAATGTGTTGTATAGTGTGCTTTAAAGTAAATGTTGAAGATTCCCATAGCAAATGGAAGTAGTAACCTGTTGGTGTTGTGAATCAGTCACCTACCATTCAAACTGCCAAACAGTGCTGTTTTCCATGAAAAAAAATCATTTTATTTTGGTGCTCTGCTTCATTTGCATAACCCGTCCCTTTTGTTCTCAGTGCTGGGACATCATACCAGGAAAACAAAGTTACTGTACCCACAATGCCTTAGTATGTAAATTAGTATGTAGGATATTATATTTCTGTGCTCACTGAAGAAATAGGAGCCAGCATCTCAGTATAGACATCTTGTAACTAGATACGGTATGTACAATGCATTGTTTTGACAAAAAACAAAAGCTTACATTGTTGACACCACCACACAAATATGGGACAGCATCTCAGAGTAAGGAAATTGCAAAACAGGTTTGTATTTTACCCACAATGCCTTGCTACATTTATTTACATATTACTGCTCACCACCAGCAACATACGGGACTGTATGTCTGAATAAGGCACATTTAAATAATTATAAATTACCCAGAATTCCTTGTTGCTGTATGTAAAACAATGACACCTCCCTGGTATGACATCATTTTGGGGTGTGGCCACACACAGGAAATTGGAGGACAAAACACTGATGAAACATAATATAAAATGACTATGACAGATTTCTTTATAAAACAAATTGTAGCTTCAACATCTGAAGCATGTCTGGCAATGGTGTACTATGTGTAAAAGGCATTTGGGAACCTTACACATTTACTTTTAGGCTGAATGCCCTGTGGTATTATTGTTTGGGGTATGTCATGCTTTTTGGCTTTACTTGGTGGTGTCTTTTGTGGTTTACAAGCATTTTAAGTGGTGCTGTCTATTTGGGAGACTCAAACATGAGTAGATGGTTGTGTATTTTTTGGTGTTTTTCATTTTGCATACTTACTTTGTGTAAGGCTTAATTGATTAATGCTGTGTTTTTCATTTGATTTTTTTTTGCTTGTTTTAATATGATGCTTAATGTTATGGTATTACTAAGAGGTTTGATACATGTATCAATACAGCAATGTATTATTAAGAACATACCAAAAATTGGTTATGAAAAGGCTTGTTTCCCTTTGGGACCTCACCCATATTTCACTTGCAGAACCTTGTTACATTTGTTTCCCTAAAATATAAGTCTCTACTCAGGGACGTTCTGATGGGCTCCTTATAGCACAATGGGCTGCAGGACCCCAGACTGCATGGGTTTACAAGGAAGTTCTTGCCAGACATATCTGCTTGAGTTCTTCAATTGAGTAACCACAGCAGTAGACAAGGTGCAGACAGTTGATATAGTATATCTAAATTTCAGCAAGGCTTTTGACTCAGGCCCCCACAGGAGGCTAATCTAAGAGATTAGGGTCCTTGTGGTAGAGAAGCAAAAAATTGGAAATTAGGTAGGTATGTGGCTGAGGAGTAGAACACAGAGCATGACAGTCAATGGGATGTTTTTCAAAAGTAATGGAGGTGACAAGTGGGGTACCTCAGGAGTCGATTCTAGAATGATCCTTTTCAATATTCATTTTTGACACAGGTGAAGGTATCATGTGTAAGATCTGCCTCTTCACAGATGACTCAAGATCTGTGCAAGGTTAGACACGTAGGAAGAGAGAAGGACACAAATGGAGGATCTGGATAGACTGGAGAGCTGCTCAAAGATTTGGCAGCTGACTGGCAATGTTAAAAAATATAAAGTAATGCACACTTGAAAAAGGAACCCAAGGATGCAATATAAAATGGGTAGTTTCATACTGGATAGTGGTACAGAAGAAAATAGTTTTGTATGTAATTATTTACTGGTGATACTGGTGATGCTGTGATGTCCCTAAAATCTTCTGCACACAGCAACAGGGAAGGGAAGAGAGATCGACATGGATTGGACCACCCAGGCAGCTGCTTCATCCAGAAGTGCAGCCATCCTGGAATTCATGCAGAAGGTTGGACTCAAACAGATGGTACATGAGCTAATCAGGGACAAATTGATTCTAGACTTGGTATGGACCAATGGGAACAGAGTCAGAGGAAGCCAGAAGAAAGGGAAGCTGGGATCCAGTAACCACAACATGGTATGGTTAGGCATGGAGACAGGGACTCAAACAAGCCACAGAAGGGCAAATGTATTACATTTCAGGAGGGCAGATTTCAATGAAAATGGTAGATGTTTAAGAGCAGCCCTGGAGAAGGGGGAGGTAATGAAGGGGGTGGAGGAACAGTGAAGAAGGCTAAAAGAATCCATTGTGGAGGTAACTAACCAATGCATTAGGATAGTGGCCAAAGGGAAAAGAAGAAAGAAACCACTATGGTTCTCTAAAGAGGTGGCAGACAAAGTAGGGCTAAAAGAGCAAGTTTCAGGAAATATAAAGGGTCCCAAAGGGATGAGAACAGGGAAGTGTACCTTGAATGTCTAAGGGAAACAGGGAAGGCTGTCAGGAGAGCTGAGGCACAGACAGAAGAGGGTTTAGCATGAACTGTGAAAAAAAGGGTACAATACATTCTATATGTACATCAGCGATAGAAGAAAAACTGGGGGGATTGTGATGCTCAAAGGTGAGGAGGGAGAGTGTAAGGATGGGGATCTGAACAAGGCAGAAATACTGAACAAGTACTTCTGCTCAGTATTCACTGAGGAGGGAGAGGGCCAGGAACCACAGCTGGGGAGCAAAGACAATGGGATGGGGAGGGGGGAGACATGGACACCAGTCCATTCACAGGGGAGAGAGTTCTGGAGGAACACACAGAGCTGAAGGTGGATAAAGCCATGGAGTCAGATGACATACACCTAAGGCTAATAAAGGACATGTGAAGGGAACTAGCAGCACCTCTGGCTGCCCTGTTCACAGAGTCACTCAACACAGGCATAGTTCCAGAGGACTGGAGGAGGAGGAAGCATGTAGTCCCACTGCACAAAAGTAGTAGTAGGTAGGAAGGTCATGGAGACACTTCTTAAGACAGGATAGTAGCACACCTTAAATAAAATGGTGCCCAGGAACTGAGGCAACATGGATTCAAATTAAGAAGGTCTTGTCAAATGAATCTGATAGATTTTTTTGATTGAATGACTAGGGAAGTGAATCAGGAAGGGGCGGTAGCTGTTGCCTTCCTAGATTTCAGCAAAGCCTTCCATCCTGTCCTGCAGAGAAGGCTGGTTAACAAGATGAGTAGTCTGGGCATGGGACATAAAGTGATACAATCATTAGCAGTGTCAGTGACTCACTAGGTAGCACACTCACCTCTGAGTCTGGGAGATCAGAGGGTTGTGGGTTTTAGCCCCACACCAGGCACTTGGGTTAATATCCCAATACTGACACTGCAGTGCAGCATGAAGGGGGTGATGCACTCCTGAGGTGCCATCCTTTGAATGAGATGTTAAACCAAGGTCCCATATGCATGTTCTGGTGGTAGTTAAGATGGATGTTAAAGATCCCATGGCACTTCTTAAAAACAGTATGGGAGTTTTTATTGTAATAACATCAAAACATAAATTCATAAACAGTGTTAAAGGCAAACAAAACAAAAATAAAAACTTAGTGTTAAATCACACAAAAATAGATTTGAGTAAGAAAAATTATGACATACAGATACAAATCACTGATACCAATACAAATATATTCATTTATACATTTAAAGAGCTAAACCCACATAATAGCAAATCATAGCTATATTATCTAGGCAGTATTAAGAAGTCAAGATATGGTATAATGTTGGCCAATTATTTATATTTAATAAACATTTGGAATCCCTTCCACCAAATTATGATCTTAGACGTGTGTACATCCAAATCTGAAGTGTACACTTTCTCCACAGCTGACTATATAAGATTCCCCACTGTCTCTAAAGGCATTAGCCTTTGATATAGAACCCATTGACATCTGGCCTGCCATAAATGAAATTTCAAACAAACAAAAACAAAAACAACAGTGTCTCCTTATGATAAGATTTCCCCAAATTATGAAAGTGCCCTAAAACCAAGTTATCATAATGTAACCTCTGTAACCACTCCATATTCCATTTAGTGGCAAGGAAATCACATAAGGACTTTGCATATGAGCAATGAAATAAAAAATATTTCATGGTTTCCTCTTGGTTAATATAAGCCTCATAGGGACAATTCATTTCATCCTTAGCTTTGTACTTCGCATTCCCTCATACATTTATCCTCCCATAAACCACCAGCCAAAGGAATTCCCATATCAGGAGAGGGATTCTTGTATTGGTCAACTGTGACAAAACACCTGGAATTAGAGAGGATGGACAATTTTTGAAACAAGGTTCTTTGGGATAAATAGAAGACATAACCTCTTGACATAACTGTGGCCCTGAAATTTGAATGATTTGCTGTGTTGATAAACCCCATTTATACAATTTTTGAGCAGCAGGTTTACAAAAGTATGGTATATGAAGGTGACCAGACAGTTTTGGAGGAGATGCTTGCCATGCTGCAAAATATTGGGAAATGTTCAATTTAATCCAATGATAATGGACCGTGTCTGTGGGTATCAAGCCACATTTGATGGTTTGTGAAAAAATTAAAGTATGGAAAAAGACCACTGGGTAGACCATACCGAAATCCCCTTTTTCTTTTTGTAAGTATGTATACTGTCGCTTGATGAGGTTAAGTCTGTTTCCCCACAGCATCTGTAAAAAGAGACTATAAAATTTAATTTCAAACTGAAGGGGAGTGGGAAGATCATGGCAGTATAAAGTATCATAGGGATAATAAACTGCTTAATGATTCGTATGCATTTAAATTTAGTCATTGTCCGATGTCTCCACCTCTGAACTTTAAGTTCAACTATAGCTACTGTGGAATCCCATTTTAGTGAGGGAATGTTTTGTGCTACATAGTAAATACCCAGATGCTTTAAAGATTCTGAGGAGATCAAAATCCCATCTATAGTTACTGGAGCAGGGTAGCCTGAGCCAATAAAGAGGCCTTAACTTGTTGTCTTATTTAATTCGGAGTTAGAGAGAGAGAGGAATATACCTTCATAAAGTCCATGAAGGAGGGGACTTGGGTATAATCAGACAGGAATAACCAAATGTCATCTGCATAGGCTAGTAAATGGAGTGCTCTCTTTATCTGCCCCAGACACCCTTACCACTGTGGAGTGTCCATCAAGGAACAGATTAAAGGATCGATTGTAAAAATGTAAAGGAGAGGACTTGGGGACAACCCTGTATGACCTCTGTCATTATCCGAAACCCTTCCATAACCAGGTGTCTAATTAATGGATGCACCACTGCCCTAAGATATAAAGATTATATCCACTTTACAATTTGTAGTGGTATACCATATGCCTCTAAGGTTAAAAAAAGAAATGGGTGCTGCACCCTATCAAAGGCTTTATACTGATCCACAGAGATGAAACACCCAGTCTCCCCATGCAAAAAGACATAATCTATAAGATCTCTGATGATTAGGGATGTAAGTTTGTCATGGCAGTCATACTGTACATGTCATTGATTCCATGATGTTTGATCTTTATTCAGGACTTACATGACTTTCACTAGTGTCATCAGAATGTAGCAATGATGACAGTGCCACAACATTTACTACTGTTTACTAATGATTTCATGAATAAACAATGAGTCATTAAAACCTCATCCATGACAAACTTACATCCCTACTGATGATCATCAGGGTATGTTGAATCTTCCTATTTGGTAAACAGCAAAATTGCAAAAGGGAAAGTACCAAATCTGCATAGTTTTTAAGACTAGTGTTAATAATTGAAGTCAATATTTTATAACCAGAATTTAAGATTGTGATTGGTCTTCAATCATCAATAGAGGTTTTTTCCTCAGATTTAAACAAAAAGATAAAAAATCTTTCAGTAAACTAAAATGGAGTACAGAATGTGAACAAAAAAAAAAAGGACTGTTTCCAAGCAAAATGACAGTGGCGCCAAAAAAGTTTTGTAAAATGTGTTCATCAACCCATTTGAACCTGGGGACGTACCATTCTTTAAAGTTTTAATGGCCTGTTCAATTTCTAGAGCAGTAATGGGTCTTGTCATACCTGGGTTCTGTCAAAGATAGCCAGAATGGTTATCGTATTTAAGAATTGCTTTATTGCGTCATCCAAGGGGGGGGGGCTGAAAAATTATGAGAAGAAATTAAATCATTTATAATGCCATGTAATTCCTCTGTTGAAGTCATATTGACCCATTTATTTGTCAAGGATTCTAAAAAGGTAGAATCCTTAAATTTCTAAAAGGCTTCAAAGGGGTCTCCTTGGGGGATTTCTTTGTCCCATTCTGGAGCAAAGCTTTCATAGTATGTGCTCTGTCATATTGGTAATCTGTCATTTTCTTTTTAAGAATTGTGATTTGAGCCGTGTAATCCTGTCTAGAAGTATTAACGATAGAATACAAATTCTGCAACTGTTGTCTAATTTTTAAATATTTAAGGAATTTGTCATTTTCAATATATTTCCCATGCTTCAAAAAACAAGATTTAAAGTCTGCTTTTGAATCGGCCCACCAGTCCCCCAGGTCATCATACAAAAAACTAACAGACAGATGGGCCCTCAATATACCTGATTTTTGACAGATGATCTGTTGATCAGAAAGGATGGAGGAGTTTAACTTCCATCATGGCTTAAAATGTTACCATTCTGGGGAACTGAGAAAGGAACAGAATAATAATAAATGATCCAAAAAATCAATTGGTATAATCTGAAATCGGAATTTTGGTAAATTTTTGGTAATAAACATGTAGTCAATAGTAGAAGTATATTTGTTTCTTTCATAAGTAAACTTAGGTCCAGAACTTTGATATGTGCTACAGTTTGGAAGGTCTGCTCTATCTACAAGTTTCCTCAGGGCATCTGTATCACAATATATCTTCTTTCCTTGGCTTGGTGGGCCACCAGAAGTAGATTTTGTATTGCAATTAAAACCTCCAAGTAAAAACATTGTGTAAGTAGTAATTAAAAAAGGACGTAAACTGTCCAGAAGTGCCACACATTCAGACTTCACCTGTGAACTGAAAGCATTTATCAGCCTGCAACGTATCTACTTCCATAAGCCATCTAAGATCAAAACACTGCCTGGGATTAAATCTATTAATTTAATAAGGGTAAAATCTTACGAATTAAACAGAAAACCAACACCATCCACAGTTGCCTCTCCAAATGACCAGTAAGAGGTTCCCCAGAACCATTCCCTTTGAAAAAACCTTGCCTGATCACTACTAAACATCCACATTTCCTGTAAAAAAAACAAATATCAATAGCATTACTATGAATGTAGTTATACAGCACTTGTCTCCTCCAGGAATTTAAAAGGCTGTGGACATTTAAAGATCCTATACCTAAAGGAGCCACACTTTAAATGGTACCAGGCTCAAATCCTTTTTCTTTTTTTTTTCCTCTTTTTCCCTTTGTACTCAGGTTGGCGCAGTAGCTGAATACTGTGTTCTGTTTTAGTGGGCTGGGAGTCTGAATCCCTCATATCCATCTCAGAGTCCCCCATTGTATAGCCAAACCAGCAAAGGGGTTCCTAGATTCCAATTACGTTGGAGACTGGACAGGGCCCATCTTAAGCTTCCTGGATGATCTTTTCACTGGCATGGTGGTAGAAGATGATTGACTGGAAGAAGCAGAATCATTTCCATTGGGGTCAGTATAACACACTGGCACCAGAGAGGCAGGAGGCAGAGGTAAAGGAGAGGGGGGGAGGAAAGGGGTTCTTGAGGGGGTCACACTCAACTCTTGGAGGAAGGATGGGGGGGAGCCTCATGAGGAACTAATCGTTGTATTGGAAACTTGGGAAGTGGAGTTCAGAGCTGAAAGAGAATCCTGTGCTTGTTGGATGGGGAGCTCTGGACTCAGGCAGGTGGCCTTATTCTTTGCGGCTCAGGAACACTCAGAAAAGACATGGCCAGTATCTTTGCAATGATCACACCTAGTATGATTTGCACACTGAAAAGCAATGTGTCCAATCTCCCCACAGTTATTACACTGAGGTCTGTCACAAGAGCTAGAAAGGTGGTTTCTAGACCCACATTTGTAACAGGCCCTTGGTTGGCCAGCATAAAAACTAACACCCCTATCATGCCCGAACAAAAAAGGAATTATGGATGTGATCTATGCCAGACTCGGTTTGCCTTAGTTTAACTTTTTAACACCATCCTCCCTGTCCAAAACATCTCTGTATCCAAGATAGCCTCACAAGGACTCATAACATCACATTTCTGGGTTAGCCAGTAAGTTATATCCTCCAAATGGACCCCGTCATTCTGAAACATTATGGTAACATATTTAGTTAGGGGCTTGGTTAAAAGGATAGCCAGAAAGGGGGTCCATGTGGGGGAAAACTGAACTTCGCTGTATCTCTCCCAAAATAAATCAAGATCATAGGCAGAATGGAAGCTAATATAGAAATTATCTTTCCCTGAAATGTTAACAAACAGACTTCTCTTGGACAGAAGTGCAGAACATCCTTTAGTAACAATTTGCCCACATGGTGCCTGTCCAGTCGAACTTCTAGGGCCCCTTTATATTGGATTCATACTGCGTTCTTCCATGGTGCTCCTTCCTTCCTGATTTTGGAAAATAAATCTGATGAGAGGTTTCTGTTTCTCTGGGGAACCTTGAGGTGCCTCCCCCACAGATATAGGTGTCTCTAAATCCACAGGAGCTGTGGGAGTCCTTGGGGCCTAAGTGTCTGGCTGCAAGCTTAATAAAGTCTCAGTATGTGAGTCCATATTCCCAGGTGGCTTTGGAGGTCAATTAGCTGGAGTTTGGGTCTGTAAACCTAAATTCAGGTCTAGGCATGGGATATTTGGATGCCATTCGGGTGTGTTTTGTGTAAAATTGAGTGTAGGGTCCCAATCGGGTATGTGAAGCCAGGTGCCTTGAGTATTCTGTGACCATCCAGCCTCACTGAGTGCTTTCTGAGGGGACCAAGGCTCACCTGGGGTTGCTATAGATAACTGGACAGCCATGTCTTTTCCCTTGCCAGTAAATAGCAGGGTCTCAGGTTTTTGATGCACTGAGCTAGGACCCAGCACCACAACAGGTGCAGCTACAGGGGAGATATGTCTATTCCCAATAGTCGATGCTGTGCATTTTTCTTTGTACTCATCCTGAACCCCAATCCTAGACAGAGTCCCAAGTAGAAAAAGTGAACACAGTCGCTCTGTCTTGAGTGTAAGGGAATTTTTGATAAATCAAGTCATTCCTGTCTCCTTCATGGTCTGTAGCCGTCAGGGTGCTATGAAAAACAATAGTAGATTTAGAAAGTTTCAGGGCATGGGGCCCTATAGTTTCAACTTCACCAATTGTAGCATTTGAAAGCACATCTTTTCCCACCATCCTGCCTTTCCCCCAAGCCCTTTTTCAACACTGGAAACTGCAAGAGGTGTTTCGGAAAAAAACATTCTGGATAGTCTGTTCTACCAGCTTTTGGCACAAATCAACATGCACTCCTATACTGCCACCCTCAGGTTTGTGCTTCTCAAGTAATGCAGGTAACAATTTGGGGAAAATAATAGTGTCAGAATCACCCGACCCCATGGCTTTCTCTGATGCCGGCCCGATGACAAGTGGGCCTGGAGGTTTGACAGATAATGCATCAGTCTGTAGTCTGGTGAGCTGCTCTACTAAACACCCTTTCTCATAGAAATGTCTCATTTTCTTGATTAAACTTCGATTGAAGAGATTTTTGTACCATCAAATCAACTTCCAGACCGCTAGCTGGAACAGCCACGATTTTATCTCTCTTGCACTTAAATCCTCTGTAGAAATTAATATCTCCTGGTCACCAGTATCTTTTAAATCTGAAGCAACATCCATAAATGCCTCAGATTCTTCAAGCAAATTACCAGAATGAAGGATCTGCTTCCCTTCATGTAGGACCTCCTGCTCCACTGGAGCTCCACTCAAAGTGGCCATGGTTCTCAGTCAATGAGTCCCCCTACAGTCGAATAGGGGAATTTCCCTGGTGCCCTTGCCAAATTTCCCCCATTCACTAAAAATGCCACCAACAGCTTAATCTGGTTCAAGGTCAGTTGGCTTTCATCTGTATCCCCCTCCTCCTGGGTCATGCCTGACAATAGGCAAGAATTTGTCTAGTGCACTTACCCGATCAACAAAAACTAAATAAAATATACTGGGAGAGAAACTTGCTGACAGAGAGAAGGCAGAGGGTGGCGGTAAATAAGATCCAATCAGGGGAAAGAAAGGTAAATAGTGGAGTGCCACAGGGATCAGTACTGGGACCAGTCCTGTTCAATGTCTTCATTAGTGACATTGGAGACAGTCTGGAAGGAAAGGTCTGCCTATCTGCAGATGATACCAAGATCTGCAACAGGGTAGAAACTCCAGAAGGGGTGCATGCAATGAAGAGGGACCTGGAAGAGCTTGAAAGATAGTCAGAGGTGTGGCAACTGAGGTACAATGCAAAAAAGTGTAGGGTCATGCACCTGGATAGGAGCAACCCTGGGGAGAGCTACAGGATGGGGGTAGAGGTGTTGACTGTCACCAAAGAAGAAAGGCACCTGGGGTTATTATATCTGATGACATTAAGGAATCAAAGCAGTGTGCAAAGGCTGCTGGGTGGGCAAGTGGCATGCATAGCCAGAGGTATCACTAGCAGGAGGCAGGAGTTAGTGATGTCCATTATATAAAATACTGGTACAGCCTCACCTGAAGTATTGCATGCAGTACTGGAGACCACACATGCATAAGGAAATAAACAAGGTGGAGGCAATCCAGAGAAAGGTGACAAAGATGGTACATGGTTTGCACCATAAAACATATGAGGAGAGGCTAAGACCTCACTATGTACTCACTGGAGGACAGGAAAGGAGAGAAAGGGGTGACATGATAGAAACTTTTTAGTACCTCAAGGGCATAAACAAGGTGCAGGTGGGAGATCTTGTCCAGTGGAGAAAGAACAGCAGAATGAGGGGGCACGATATGAAATTGGAGGAGGACAAATTGAGAGGGACTATGAGGAAGTTTTTCTACACAGAGAGGGTGTTGGATGCTTGGAATAATCTGCGGTTGTGGGGGCAAGCACAGTGTAGGGTTTTAAACATGCCTGGGACAGGCATAAGGGATCATTGGGCAGGAAGGAAGTGATGAAAAGCCATTGATCACTTAAGATCCATGGACACATACAGGTATAGGGCCTACAGGCAGGCTGAATGGGCCTAGCGGTGCTTATCTGCTGACACTTTCTGTGTTTCTATGTTTCTGTGAGAGAAAAGCAAACAGAATACTGGTATGCATAGGAAGTGGGATAACCAAAGGACATTGGGATTTGTTTCTCCCACTGTAGAGATCAAAGGTGCAGACACCTGAAATTCTGCCCAAGGTACTGGTGCCCACATTGAAGAAAGACTCCAACAAGGTGGAGGGAATAACACAGGACAACTAAATGGTCCATGGCCTAAAGGAAATATTGATGTGGAGAGGCTGCAAGACTTAAACATGTACACTCTTGAGGAGAGGAGGGAAAGGGCTCACATGATTGAGACATAAAGTAAGTGCATGGGATTAATGGAGTTGATGCCAATTAACTCTTCTCCCTGAGTTCAGACACAGGAATGAAAGGAAACTCACTAAAGCTGGCAGATGATTCATCATGGGATGCTTCAAAAAAGAATGCCTGTGAGCACTTCTTCGCAGAAACAGTGGTGTACAAGTGGGATAAAGCTGCCGGACAAAGTGGTATAGGCCAAATAATTCAGCAGCTTCAAGCAGGGATTGGATAGGCATGTGGGTTTTATTAGACAAGGTGGGGACAGTAGCAGAGGGGGAGATTGCAACTAGGGCAAGGCAGAATAGTTAAGTAGTCTGGACACAATGGATGGACCAAGAGCCTTTATCTGCCATTGACGTGATATACCTATATATTTACAACCCTTTCTAAAATATTTATATTCTTTCTGAATTTACTGCATCACTTGGGAGTGAGTTCTAAATTCCCACACTCTGCATAAAACAGTATTTCCTCCTCTCCTCTGAATATTCCCACTTTTAAATATTTGTAAGAACTCTTAGTTGTCAATAAATTTGCCTTTTTTTAAAACTAGCACCAACTCTTTAAATAATCTTGGTTCTAGAAACCAAGAAGAGCAATTATAGTACAGCAAATTATCTTTACTTCTCTTCTTTTCTGCACTGCACATGATCAGAATAAGTCTGTCTCCATATTCCATGTTAGTATCTCCCAGTATTATTCTTAATATGGTGCTTTGCATTGTGTTTATGTGGTGTTACTGTGTTGTTAAGGTGATCATAGGGTGTAAATACAGTATGAAGGACTGAATGGTTAAAAGGTTAGTTTATGACATTTTCAGTACCATCATGTATGGGAAAATATACAGTGCTTGGTACAGTAAAGTTGATCAGTACCAAGCCACCATGCAAATTGCATGGTAGCAGTATACATGTTATTCTATGGGTACCACAATTGCGCAACGCTGGTTATACCATACAACTTTACTGAAGCAAGCACTGTATGATGGCTTCTTTTATGGGGAAAAGGATTATATAGGCTATGGCAAACTGGCTGTGCCCTGCAGAATAAGCAGCTTGGACCAGGGCTGTTACCTGGAGAGTGGTCAAAGCCTGGCACTCATGAACACTAATGGTGACCACAGCCTTTACTTTCAATTTCTTCACATTGCAGATGGCAACTCTTTTCTCCCTGTATCTCATGTGCAACTTCCCATAGCGTTAATCCCAGACTCTTGGTTATGCTGGAAACTAAGTCCCTCTTACAGCACTAACCTTACTATGTTATTACATAATTGGCTTCACCGCTTACTCTGCACTGATGTACCCTACTCTTCCACCTATGCCTAATTATGGATATCTCATGTCTGGTAAATGTATTTTCATTCTGGTATTATGTACTTGTCTTTCCTGTGCTTAATGTTTTGTATCATTTTTTGTGATGTTTTCTCTGACTTGGGCACTTTGGACAAAGGGTCTTTCAGCTCACGTCTTCAGAAAACAAATAAATAAAACAAAATAAAATAAAATAAATAAATATATACATAAATAAATACAATAAAACACATATTTTCTAGTGCCTGTGAAACATTCGTGTTTTTTTTTGCTTTCATTTGGGGACCACATTCTACCCTCCATCATGCCTGAATTAAGCATTCTCTGTTATTCGGTGGCCTCCCTCACCCTGACCCTGTCTGTGCCAGGCATTCCCTGGTGTCCATTAGTAACTCCTCACTCTGTCCCATGTAAGTCACTCCCTAATTTCTAGTGCCCCATATGCCTTTATCTCAACCCATGTCAGGCATTCCTTGCTGTCTAGTAGCAACCCCCAATGATACCCTGTGAATGGAACACATTCTAAAGAAAGGGGGGTTACCAGTAGAGTACTTCGGGGCTCAGTACTGGGTCCAGTCCACTTTAACGTCTTTATAGGTGACATTGCAGAGGGTCTGGAAGGAAAGGTATGCCTCTTTGCAGATGACACAAAGATCTGTAACAGAGTTGATACACAAGGGGGGTAGAAAGGATGAGAAGGGACTTGGCAAGGTTGGAGAAATGGTCAGACATATGGCAACTTAGATTCAATGCAAAGAAGTGCAAAGTAATGCACCTGGGAAATAAAAATCCAGGAGAAGAGTACACAATAGCAGAGGAGGTACTAACGATAACAATAATGGAAAGGGATCTGGGTGTAGTCATATCAGATGACCTAAAGGTGGGTAAGCAATGTGAGAAATCAGTAAGGAGAGCTAGTGGGATACTGGGATGCATAGGAGGCATCACAAGTAGAAAAAGGAAGTGGTTATCCCTCTATACAGACGTTGGTGAGACCCCATCTGGAGTACTACGTGCAGTTTGGAGACCTCATCTACGCAAGGACATAGACAGGATGGAAGCAGTCCAAAGGAGGGCAACTAAAATGGTGCAGGGTCTACATCAGAAACCATATGAAGAGAGACTGAGAGAGCTTAATATGTATACCCTTGATGAAAGGAGGGATGGGGGGGACATGATAGAAACTTTTAAGTACCTCAAGGGAATCAACAAAGTCCAGGAGGGTAGCATCTTTCAGAAAAAGAGATGTGTAAGAACAAGGGAGCACAATTTTAAGTTAGAGGGGGGATGGCTCAGGGGTAATGTGAGGAAATTCTTTTTCACGGAGAGAGTGGTGGACACATGGAACCACCTTCCTGGAGAGGTTGTGGGGTCTAAAACAGTGGGGGAATTCAAACATGCATGGGACAGACATAAAGGCAATTATAGTGGGGGATTGCAGGAAGTAGGCTGTTGGTTAACTAGAATCTGCAGCTTATCCAATAGGTAGGGAAATGGGCAGACTGGGTGGGCCAAGTGGTCCTTATCTGCTGTCAAAGTCAATGTTTCTATGTTTCTGTGTCAAGTATTCACTTTTGTTCAGTGGCACCAGCTGTCCTCACTGTATGCATTTTTCCCTGGTGTCCAGTGGGATCCCATCTTCACCCAATCTCATGTCAAGCATTCCCAAATGTACAGTGGCTGTTTCACCATGTCCATGCCATGCACTCCCTGGTACTAAGTGGCCCTCTACCGCTCTCCTTGTCTCATGTCAAGCATTCCCTGCTGTCCAGCGCATCCTCCACATTCACCCCATCCACCCCATTTAAGTAAAAACATTTGTGGTGTACTGAAGCACCCCATCTCACTCCATCCAGAGTCAAGAACGCCCCTGTGTTCAGTAACATCCTAGCCCTAACATCATCCTTGCCAGGCATTCTTCAGTATTCAGTGGTGCCCCACATCCTTACTCCATTTATTTAAAGTCCTTCTTTGTGTTCAGTGGCACTCTCCACCCTCACATTATCCATATGAAGCCTTCCATAGTGTCCAATGACTTCAGTCTTCAAACCATCAACATTAATCTCTACCTGTCATCTGGTGACACCAGACAACCTCACACCATCCCATGCTACTCATTTCTTGGTGTCCAGTCATAGCCCCTGCCCACACACCATTTCATGTCAAGTATTCTTTGGTGTCAATTAGTAATGCCCTCACCCCATCTGTGACAGACATTTTCTAGTGTTCAGAAGCATCCCTTTACCTCAACTCCTTCAGTGGTGTATACTATTTGGCATAGTGTGGCACCAAAGATGATTCTAAATTTGAGCTCAGTTACAGTGATGAAACCTGACACATCTGACGCTGACAAACCCAGTCTGAACATTACAGGCTTCTCTTTGGCATTATGATACTTTGGAAATTTGATAAAACAAAATGTATGTCTTCCTAGGTTCCAGGGCTAGGCCTATGGCCACCCACTCCCCAAATGCAGTCATTTACTGTCCTGATATTCCCCAAGGCATTTTTTTAGAAATGGAAAATGACTGTTCCGAGCACTGTGACAGGATCCAGTACTGCCATTTTTCAGAATTCCCCTTCACTGATCTGACCCCCCCAGTCCTCCAAATCACCATTTTACATAGGTGTCCCCTCCTAAACCCTATTCCTTGATTTCTGGGCCAGTAATACATTGTTTTAGCTAACTGAGAGGACCCACCTCCCACTGCACTTTTCTTCGTAGGGCTATACACTCTGAGACTTACAATAGGTAGTATTGTCTAGCCCCCATTTTCCAATCAATGATAGATAGGTATATAGGTAGATTGGTAGAGACAGGTAGATAGGTAGATAGATAGATAGATAGATAGATAGATAGATAGATAGATAGATAGATAGATAGATAGATATAAAACTATTGTGTTCACCAAGTTGCAAATCAGTGGCCAGAATAGGACAGAAGGTGGGCTACTAAACAAAAAAGATATGTGGTGGGGCACAATCAGCTAGGAAATGTGATGCTAGGTTTGTGGCTGTGTAAGTCTAGGTTTCTTGATTTGTATTAGGGTTTGACCTACACTGCCATCATGGACAGACACAGATGGAAACCTAGGCTATTAAAATGCTTCATTTATATGACATCAGATTACTAGTGATACATTCTAAATCTGCTGTGTGTGTGGAGATTTAATTGTTTCTCTTATTTCAATTGCAGCCTTCAGTACTTCACAAGGCTATTGTAATATTGCTGGAAATGTGAAACCTGCCCTATGATTTGCTCAGCATTCCAATACTGGTTATCACCAGCAATGATATCACTTGCAATCTTGCAATTATGATCTTTTCTGGTTTTGTATGTACTGTATATACAGTAGATTAATTGTTTTTATAACATGGATTGCATGATGGGGAGCAGCCAGTTGGTCAAACAGCATCAGGTGACCGTGGATTAAATTTCCTTTTTTAATCCACACTTGGGAGATCTACACTTCTTCCCTCAAAGCAAGTAATGTGATTATACCCCAAAAATTATATCCCTACCCACAGATGCAGTATAGTGGTGATACAGAAAATGCTGCTGATAACTAATATGTGCAGAAATGAAAAGATTTTCAGCAAGTAATTCTATACATATTTACATGTGATCATTAGCATTAGGTAATGGCTAAACTCAAACTTCCATCCTGATTGGCTAAAACAGTGCGTCAGCCGGGCTGTTCTATCTTAACAATGCCCAGCAAAAAACAAGTGCCACAACTACCCAACATAATAACACTTACATTTCAAATGGCCCACCTTTTTTTCTTGCTAACCAAGACAGCAAGCTACAGGTCTCATCACTATTAACCCTCCGAAACAGTCACACCAACAAAAAGTACATATAGTCCACACTTAAACAAATTGAACAACATATTTTCTTCATTCCTCCCCAACCTGGAAATTTTGCACTACTAAATAGCTGAGACACCTTCCGATGTACTATCGCCGCCCAGTCCCATAGACATCCCAGCCCAGCTGCTGCAGTCCATCTGCGGCACGAATTTCACAAAACTCCCACTCTTCTTTTCATGCTGCACTTCTTCGTGATCCCCACAAGCTTGCTCACTCTCACTGGTGCCCTCGCTGGCTCTTTGACAATAACCCAACCTACCAGCACCACTGTATCTTTACAGTGAACATTGTCTCTTCTCTTTAGCTCTACAAACTGTTAAAAATCTTTCATTTTTTTAAAAAACATTTTTTTACTCTCCCTTTCATGACCTCTGATAACAGAACTACAGCTCCCATAAATCCGTGCAACAAAAAGATCCAGATCACTCCACAGCCTCTCCTAAACAGCAACACCCAGGGCCTACTTTGCAAAACATATATAGTTTTATGGTATATATCTTATTTATTCAGCTTCCTATTGATTTAATTCCATTTTATTAACAATGCAACATATAAGACATTATCTAAGTGTAATAATACCCTCCAGGTTAGGCATTATGGGATATAACGGACCTTCCAGGGGCTATAAGGCCCTCCGCCTGTGACGTCGGGCCTCATTACGCCCCTCGATAGTCTGTTATATTCCAATAATGCCCATCCTGTCAAGTATTATTACTTACATATGTAATGTGTCTACAATTTTTTTGTGTTTACCTTGTATTTTGCCTACTGCTAGTTGAAAACAATCCAATTGAATCCTTGCATTATGAAGTCAGAAACTATCTACTGGCAAGACTATTTACATACCCATAATGCAGTGCTTGCAACTAATGGAAGTGATGTATTCTCATACATTGTAAAAAGCAGATAAAACACATGTTCTAACATGTTGCATTGATTACTTTAGGAAACGAGCTGTGTTACTTTGCTGTCCTGTGTTTTGAACACTAAAAAGTAGTAATAAAGTATCTATGTCGTAATATAAATAGTCTACTCATATACTCTAGGAAACAAATGACTCTGTAAGAAAAAGTATTACCCTGGTATTTTGCTGCTAACTAAATTGGAACAAATTCCCACAGAATTTTGCATTCCATAGCAAGTTTGACAATGCTCAATTTTATTTTCCATATGTTGTGTTTTACTTAGTTTAGATGTGATCTTTAGCAGTAATGCGTTTACAATGATTTTATACTTCATAGAAATGTTAAGTAATTCTATACATATTGGCTTTACATTTACTAATATAGTACTTTTTTCCTAACTTGTCATCAACATCAACTGTTCAAAAGCGCATTTCTCAGAGAATGACAGAGCTACTGCATAATGCATATCATTTACATACCCATAATACAGTGCTTGCTACTCATGGAAGTAATGTATTCTCATACATGGTAAAAATCAAGTAAAACAGATATTGTACCATGTTTCTATTGATTACTTTAGGAAAGGAGCTGTGTTACTTTGTAGTCCTTTGTTTTGAACACAAAAAAAGTATTAAAATATGTAGGTTATTACAATATAAATAAACACACTATTCACATACTCTAGCACAGAAGTTAATATTTCAGGAAAAGTGTTATAAACAGTAAGTATGCTATTGATTAAAAATAGAATAAATTTCCACAGAATTGTGCAGTCTACAGCAAGTTTGCTAGTGTATTTTCCACATGTAGTGTTTCACTTAGTTTACATCTAAGCAATAGTATTAATGTGTCGGCAATGCTTTTGTACAGTACTTTACAGAAAGATCTAACTGAACCACTAAATGTTTATCCTCAGTCTATATGTAGGACTAATTTTTCAGATGGAAGGATACACACTGCACCCCAGACATGGATTAAATGCCCAAAACACCACACTCTGACATGGGCTATTGCTAACTCATCATAGGAATCACTGCAAGACCGTGAACTTAAAAAAATAGCCACTTTAAATCCAGATCGGGACTGCAGTCAAAAATCGCCAACTCTCATTTCACTAGCCTTTCTGTTACTACTCAAGGCACCCAATATGAAAATATTTTTTAGAGAAAGCAATTTCACTGTTGGTCCTAAGCATGCACAGGACAGTATGGGTTAAATTTTGATGGCTGCTAATTGCCTGCACAATAGTCCCTGCTGCCCATTACAAATGAAAAAAAGTAAAACAAAGAAACTCACAGGACCCCTAAATCTTTTTCTCTGTTCTTGGCCTATAATGACTGTCAACTGTGCATAGGAGCTCTGAGTCAATTTGAAGAATCCCAGTTGCACACATGCCACATGCCCCAAGTTTTGGACCAGTTAGCATGTGTGAGTGGGCCATTTTCAAAACTGTGGATCATTTTAAAAAAAAAAGAGTTTTGTGTTGCTTCCTGCAACCAGGATTTATTTATTTATTTAGCTTTTGTTGACCAGATAAGCATGCTAGACAAATATATGCTTATTTTGAGCTACGGCCTGGGAGGTTACAGAGAATATGCAGACAATGTAAAGGCTTAACAATAAGGATGCAGCAGTACAATAAAAGGTAAAAATGGATAAGGACATAGCAAGGTTTAACAGCATAAGACATTCATGACATAACTTTACTCAAGCATGAATCTGAACAGGAGCCAGGTTGAACAATAAAGTGCACCATTTCAAAGGGGAGGACACAAGAAATTAAGTACAGTTACAGTAAGAGTTAGATTTCAGATGATCCCATAGGGCCTTCTAAAACTGTGGTGAGAGGTGGCACAACAAACATGTACTGGAGGAGATTATGTACTGAAAGAGTTCTACAACCTATGTGCACAGATAGCAAAAGCCTGGTCACCCATCAATGTATGGGATTTAGGAAAAAGGAGCACAGATGAGTCATTGGACCCGAGTGGGTATGTTGGGTTGACTGGTTTAAGTAGTTCTGCCAAAACTGGAGGGGTGGCAGCTCTGACTACTTTAGCAATGAAGAAGCCCAAAGCAAAAGTACAATAGTTTCCTGGACATAGCCAGTTAAGCTTATTATATAATTCACAAAGACGAGTGAGTCAAGAGGCAGAGGTGGAAAAACAACATATGTTATTGCAAGCAACATCCCATTTGGAGAGACTGGACAGGATGGTATGGGTGAAGGTAATGAGCCCATAACTAAGAATAGGGAGGAGCATTCCTTTCGCTGGGGCAAGGTGGTCGAAGTGAGAATGCATTTGGCCCTATAGGCCAGGCCCAGTTCACTGTTTGCTGACTTACACACATAATGGATATGCTGGGAGAACTCTAGCTGTTGATGAGTGGTGACTCGCTAACATTTGAAAGAGTCAGCAACCAACACAAGGCACCCATCGGCACTAGTGACATTCAGGTGCTCAGGACACTTTCTGATGTTATCCGGAGAGCCAAAGAGCAGAGCCTGCATTTTTCTGAGGTTAAGAACTAACTTGTTGGACAGGAGCCAAGACTATATTTTGGAAAATCCAGTCTTTAGATGAGAGTTAATGATGCTGATGTCCTGTGAGCTGGTTAGAAACACCAGGTCATCAGCATATAGGGTAGCACTACTACGGACTGGTACCTGAGGTAAGTCATTAACAAATAACAAATAGGGACAATAAGATGGATCCAAGAATAGACCCCTGTGGGACCCCAGTCTTAACAGAATTAGGCTTAGAGAACACCCTGTTAAACTTAACAAGCTGCTTCCTTCTTTTTAGGTTAGTGCAGGGGCTGACACACCAAGAGAATGAAGCTTGGAGCACAGTAGTGCATAGTCTACCAGATCAAAAGCCTTTAAGAGATCTACAAAGATCGTTCCACTCAGCTTGCTTTGATACACAGCTATCCTAATCTTTGATGTGAACTTGTCGAGGGCAGTGGACGTGCTATATCTCTTGCAGAAGTAGTGCTGCTCCAAGGATAATAGTTCATGTCTCTGAATGTGATCCATCAAACTGGGACTCAACCACTTTCTCTAATAGTTTGCTAATTGCAGATGGGATAGCTATACTTTGATAGTTTACATGATTTTTCAGATCACCTTGCTTTAATACCAGTACAACCCTGGCAACCTTCCATAAGTTGGGGATAGACCCAGTAATAGAGGATGTGTTAAAATATGGGTGATTGGCAGGGTGAGGAAAGGGCACCCACGTGGATTGGTTTAGGTTCCATGTTGTCCTGCCCAGCACTAGCAAAGGTGGAGAGGCTGGCCAGGAGCCTACAAGTCTCACTGACACAGCGTTGCGGTAGAAAGGTGGGTGGGATGCATCTGCAAGTGGGGGGTGGGCTGTCAGATGAATCCTGTAAATTGGAGACAGTAAGCAAGGAGTTGAAAGCCGACAGGTCAGAAAACTGAGTGATGAAGGCTTTAGCAATTGAAACATAGAAACATAGGCTTTGACGGCAGATAAGAACCGCTTGGCCCACCTAGTCTGCCCATTTCCCTACCTACAGGATAAGCTGCAGATCCTAGTTAAGCAACTGCCTATTTCTTTCTAACCCCCACAAGAATTGCCTTATGTACATCCCATGAATTCTTAAATTCTCCCAGTTTTAGACCCTGCAACCTCCTCAGGAAGGCAATTCCATGCATCCACCACCCTCTCTGTGAAAAAATACTTCCTCACATTGCCTCTGAGCCGTCCCCCCCTCTATCTTCAAATTGTGTCTCCTTGTTCTTGCACATCTCTTTTTCTGAAAAATGCTACCCTCTTGGACTTTGTTGATTCCACTGAGGTACTTAAAAGTTTCTATCATGTCCCTTCCCCCCTCCTTTCCTCAAGGGTATACATATTAAGCACCTTTAGTGTCTCCTCGTATGGCTTCTCTTTCAGACCCTGCACCATTTTTGTTGCCCTCTTCTGGACTGCCTCCATCCTGTCTATGTCCTTGCAGAGGTGGGGTCTCCAGAACTGGATGCAGTACTCCAGATGGGGTCTCACCAACTGTCTGTACAGGGGGATAACAACTTCCTGTTTTCTGCTGGTGATGCCTCTCCCTATACATCCCAGTATCCCCCCAGCCCTCCCTACTGACTTCTCACATTGCTTGCTAGCCTTAAGGTCATCTGATTTGATTACCCCAGATCTCTTTCCATTTTTGCTGTTGTTACTACCTCCCCACCATTGTGTAATATTTCCCTGGGTTTTGTTTCCCAGGTGCAATATTTTACACTTCTTTGCATTGAATCCAAGCTGCCATAATTCTGACAATTCCTCCAAACTTGCAAAGTCCCTTCTCATCCTTTCCACCCCTCCTTGTGTATCAACCTTGTTAGTGCATTGCTACAGTTTACACTGCCAATAAGCATGTCAACAGTATGAGACTTAGTAGCACCACTGACTACATATTTAATGTTGTGCCAGAAACACCTAGAATCCTTAGCAGAGGTCAGCATAGCAGATTTACAGATTTAACTCTTGGTCACACATATATTTTTTTTGCAGGCATTTCAGAGGTGTTGATATTCACATAAGTCAGACAGGTCTTGGGTAGCTTTACACCTCAACCAACTTTTGTCCCTAGACTTCATAAATGATAACCAACCACTATGCAGAAATTTTATGACAGTGCCCCTTACTCTCTTCTTTATAAGTAGGACATGTTTTTCTTGAAGGGAGGAGAAGATGTTAAGGAAGTTATTTAGAGCAACAGAAACATCAGCAGCAGATAGGACAGAGGACCAGCTCATGAGTGCAAGATCTCCAAGAAGGAATTCTAGGTTAAAATTGTGAAGTCTATGATATGGATGACATTGTGGGATATTTTAGTTGAATAGACTTTCCAGATACAGTATGTAGGGATCTGGGCAGAAATCAAGTCAGGGAGGGTCCTGGATTCTCTAATCCTCTCAGTCCTGTTGGTCAAGATCCAGTCATGGAGGGAATTCTGACCCCTGATATAGATAGCCTAGTAGGCTCATTCATAAGCTGATTGAGGCCAAGACCAGCCAGCAAAGGTTCATATTGCTTGGCATTTCTTCCAATCCGATTTAGGTTAACGTCACCAAATAGCAATAGCTCATTTGAACTGACCTTATGATTAATGCTGTCACAAAGATAATTCATCCCATCCACACCACCTTTAGGAGGGCTGTAGACACAGACACAGTGAATCTTTTTAGTATTACCCCACAGGAGTAAGGCATAGAGGAATTCACAGACAAGGGATGATGGGTACGTTTAAGGTATAAGAGACACAGTAAGGTGACTTTTATAGTATAACAGCTGACCAACACCACCATGTTTTTTGCCAGCACAATCAAGCTTAATAAAACTGAAGCCAGGAAGGGCACATGCAGAGTCAGGAATAGGGGAGTTTAACCAGGTTTCCGTAATGCCCACAGTGTCAGGATTATAATGAGTTACCCAAGCAGTAAGTTCTGCATGGTTAGGCATAAGGCTTTGGATCATTAGGTGAGCTAATTTAAGGCCTTTGGCAGATGGCCTGGTGGAGGAATCAATGAACTGAGGGGCATTTGGCCCAGGGTAAGGTCTGATATCACTGGAAAGGACAATGAGCAGGAAAGAGAGCCAGAAAAGTCATTGCACTACAGTTTGTCTCAAAGGTTTTTGGATAGCAGATTTAAAAGTAGATTTTTTTCTTTCTGCTTTCAGAAGCAGAGTACTAGAGAGAGCAAAGAGGTAGGGCTAGCTAGAGATCATGAGGTTTAGTGGGAGAAAGCCCATTGCAGAGACTGTGGGACACTTCTTTAGGCTTACACTCTGGAGGAGGGCTCACTGTCCCTTCTGCAAGATCTTTGCAGAGCTCAATGCTCAGTTGGTAGCTAAGCTCAATGCTGAGTTGGTAGCAGTGAGAGAAATTATAACTCTCCTGCTGCATCAGCTCAGCTGGATGCCATAGCCCACACCCCCATTTCCTCAGAGGCCCACTGGTCCAGTGGGGTGGAAAGTATTACAGAGGGGGATGGGGAAGAGATGCAAGAGAAGACACAAGAAGATCAACCAGCCTCACATCATCTCAATGGAAAATTGCTTTGCACCTCTGGAGGGGACTCAGGTACCTCCTGACTCCACCAGTGGTGACATTGGGTTGTCAGGGGAGATGGAAGTGATGACCTGGTATCTACCAGGGGTGAGTGCAAGAAAAAGGCAGCTAGTAGAGTCTTAGTGGTTGGGAATTCTATGATCAGATGAGTAGATAGGGTTGTGGATAGGGAGGAGAAGGGTGGGGGGTGGTAAGGTACCTTCCTGGGGAATCCATCATCCAGGACATAGACAGACTAGGGACAATAGCAGGGAAGGTGCTGGAACACTTGTGTTCCAATGATTTGGCTAGCCAGCTTGTTGAGCAGGTGAAGCAGAACTTTCAGAGGCTTGACCTCCCTGGACTTTTCTGAGGTCCTCCCTATGTGAAGTGGGGGAGAGAAAGCTAGAATAAAGAGGGTCTTGATGGAAGAATTGAATGGGTGGCTTAAGGGATTGTGTCAAGAGAAAGGGTAACAGTTTTAGGGGGAGTGAGAGGATTTCAGGGACAGGATGCTCTTCAAAGCTGCTGGCCTTCACCGGACAAGAGAGGGCCAGTGCACAGGGGCAGAATTTTACATCTACATTAGACAGTTAAACTGACTGTGGGGGACGTCAAGCTACGTGACCCAAAGTAAAGGGAGTGAGGGAGGGGAACCTAGCTTGTTCTCCACCTATACTAGGAACAGGTATCACTAAGGCAGACAAAAATAAGGATGAGATTTAAAAAAAAGAAATGGATGAAGAGGCAGACATAAAGGCTCTTGATGTCTGCAAGTAATAGGAAAAATAAGAAGGTAAGGAGATTGGGAAGGAAAGCATGTGTAGGATCATAAAACTGCAATACAAGAACCAGAGCTAGTTGGAAGGGGGTCTGATTTAATATCAGGATTCTGGATCATAAAATCAATCAGCTCCAGGCATTGGTGGCAGATAAGGCAGAACTCACAGCCATCACAGAAACTTGGGCCTCAGAAAATAATGACTGGGACTTGACAGTCCCACGGTTACACAATGTTTAGACAGGCTATAGGGAAAGTCATGGGGGGCATAACCCTATACTGTATGTCAGGTAGGGCATAGCAGCTATGGAGGACAGACACATCAGGGGAAGCAAAGGTGAAATAGAGTCACTGTGGGTTCACATCATGGTGCCCTCTAGCAAGAACGTATGGATGGGGTGTTCTATGGACCACCAGGATGAGGGGAAGAGAGAGAGAGAGAGAGAGAGGAGGGTGGGGAAGAGCTGGCAAGAGGAGGGAAGAAGTGGGGAGTGGTGGTGGGTGACGAGTAGTGCTGTGTGAAATTTTCAAATTCTGGTGAATGAAATTCAGCAGAATATTTAAAATTCTGCCAAATTCCGCAGGAAACGGAATGGTGGAATTC
This sequence comes from Neoceratodus forsteri, assembly GCA_016271365.2. Classification (NCBI taxonomy): domain Eukaryota; kingdom Metazoa; phylum Chordata; order Ceratodontiformes; family Ceratodontidae; genus Neoceratodus; species Neoceratodus forsteri. The sequence goes on along the minus strand of CM057451.1, from coordinate 1,055,592,451 downwards.
CCAGCATTAAATAGTTGTGGAATGATTTTCCATGCAAAAATCACTGTTCCACAGAATATTATTTCGTGGATCTCAATATTTTCTGAGGAAATTGTTGCAGAATAATTTTCAGTGGAAAAAATTACTGTTCTGTAGAATATTATGCAAATCACAGTAGGTGGAATTTCGCAGGTGAACAAGTGAAATTCCAGCGGAAATTCCGCCAGTGAAATGATCACTCCAAACTAATTCTGCTTGTGGAATTACACATTCCACACAGCACTAGTGACGAGAAGCTGACAGATATCTAACTGGGACATTCCAGTGGCCAGGAGCACCAGAAGTCAGCCACTGCTGAATACATTGAAGGACTGCCTGTTGGTGCAACTGGTTAAGGAATCCATAAGACAGCATCCATTCTTGATTAGTTGCTCACTGACTCAGAGATGGTTTGTGGAGTGAGGTTAGGGGAGGTACTGGGGTCCAGTGACCATAACTCCATTTGGTTCAGGCTTATCCTTGGGACTAGAATGCCCCTTTAAAAAACTGAAGTCCTAGATTTCAGATTGCTCTTCAACTGGATGAGGGAGTTGGTTCCAGACAAAGTGACCAAGGTGGACAGCATCGGAGCTGTAGAGGAAAGATGGGGACAGTCAAAGGGACCATTCTTCTCAAAGTCATGCACAAGAATTGTTATAAAATGAAACATTCAAAAAGGGTCAAAGTAGCCATGGAGGCAAGGAGAAAACATTTTACCTGGTATAAGGAAAAGCAGAAGGAGGCAGAATGGGGAGAGTACCACATAACATGTAGGGAAGCAAAGAGAATGGTCAGGGAGGCAAAGGCAGACTTGGAGCTGTATTTTGCATTGTGGTCAAGGGGGGGACAATTCTTCAGATATATAAAACACAAAGGAAGCAGGTAGGGATCATGTTAGGCTATAAGCAGGGGGAGGATACTAGAAGATAAACAAAGCTGTTGTCTTTAATGATTACTTCTGCTCTGTCTTCACAAGGGAATACAATGGGCATCTGCCAGAAAGTGGCATCAAGGTGGCGGTCAGGAACATTCCTGTAATAAGACAACCAGTGTTTGCCACAGAAACTGTTCTGAAGATGACTTCATGTCCTAAAGTTAGATAAAATCCCAGGGCTGGATGTGATGCACTCAAGGGGGCTCAAAGAATTGGCTGTGGAACTTGCTGAACCCCTAATAGGGCTATTTAGTAGCTCAAGTCAGACTAGGGTAATTTAGACAGACTGCAAGGTATCAGATACAGTCCTATTACACAAGGCTGGGGGACAAGGAGCATCCAGGAAATTACAGACCTGTCAGCCTTACCTCTGTATTGAGCAAACTGATGAAGTCACTGATCAAACAGGACCTTGTGGACTACTTAGAGAGCAATGATTTACAGGATAGTACACTGCATAACTTTTGACAGGGAGATCTTGTCAGACCAGCTTAAGATATTTAACACATAATTTATAGAGAATGACTTTTATATATATATATCTCCCTATGATATATATATATATATATATATATATATATATATATATATATCCCTATGATATAGATATAGATATAGCTATAGCTATAGCTATCTATCTATATATCAAACTCCCTAAGGGTCTAAAACTACTCCACCTAAATATCTGCAGCCTCCTTCACAAACTAACACTGCTATAACCAATTGCTCTATCCCTACGTTTTGGTAACCTTCGAGACCTGGCTAAAACCCCACATAAAGGACACTGAAATCACTGTTTTTGGCTACACTGTCATCTGTCATGTTCATCCTGGTGACAAAAGAGGTGGCAGCATAGCCATGTATGTTGCATTCATGCTTACATTCACCCAAGTCTCAAACCCAGCACCCACACAGTCCATCAATGTCTTATTGCTCAAACTATCCGTCCCCCACACTGTACCCATATATATGGCAGGATCCTACTGCTCACTAGATGCCTCCATCCCTGATATCATGGAACACCTCGGCAACCTAAAGTCTCTGACATCGGAGGGGGAGCTATACATCCTTGGGGACTTCAATTGGAATTAGTTCGCCAGTGCTAGCTCCAAGCTGTGCAGCTAGGTGGCCACTCTCAGTCTGTCCCAAATGGTCGCTAAACCCATACATCTGAACCCCAAATCACTAAACCACTCTGTCCTTGACTGGTCACTCACCACCATCCCACACGGAATACTAGCCTCTGGCCTATTACCAGACTCCCTTAGTAATCATCACATGATCTACGCAGTAAGAAAAATATTCAGGCCAAAGGCATCTCCCTCTAAAACCCTCCTGACCAGGTCCTATAAATCCTTGGACCTCACCTCACTTCTAAACAACCTGGCCAACACAGACTGGACAGACATCCCCCAGGCTACCTCCATTGACTCTGCCTTGGGTTACTTTAAGACCAGATGCATTGAGGTCTGGGACCACTATGTCACCCTCAGATGGGCTCATGTGAAAGGTGCTCACTTGTCTTGGATCACTTAATGGCCAACCTTTGAGTTATGGATAATGCTTGGAAGTCTTTCAAGGTCTCAGCTTTTCCACAGAGCAGCAGTATCGTGCCCTGCGCAACACCTGCACGTGACTAATACGTCAGGCAAAAGCCCATTATTTCAAATCCACCTTCCTCATGAACCTAAACCACCCAGCTAAATTTTGGAAGGTGGTCAAATCACTTTTCTCCCCACCCTCCCAGCCTCCAACCCCTACCTTAAACAGAGGTGGCTCCACTGCCACTGACTCTCTTGCAGTGGCCTCTGAATTCAACTCATATTTCACAAGCTGTACATCACCCTGTTGTCATCTCTCCCATTGGCCCCCAGATCCCCCTCACCCCCCACAGCCCAAACCTCTACACACACTTCTTCCTTCCCCTTCCACTAGGTTACCCCACAAAAAGTATTAAATGTGCTGCTCACCTTAAACCCTTCAAGGTAAATGACCCTCTGGGCTGGACTCCAAAATGCTATACCTGTCAGCTCCTGCCATCACCTCCCCTCTAGCCACACTTTTCAACCTCTCCTTCTCTCTAGCTTCTGTCCCTCCTGAGTGAAAGCATGCTACTGTCCTCCCTCTTCCTAAAGGTGGAAACCCATCTGTCCCTGGGAACTACCACCCCATCTCACTCCTCCCTATACTGTCTAAGCTTCAGGAATGCCTAGTCCTCTCACAACTCTCCTCCTTTCTTGACTCTTCTTCCTTTTTCACACCTTACCAGTTTGGTTTTAAGAAGACACACTCCACCACCACCGCACTGCTAAGGCTCATTGATTCTATCCATACTGGTATGGACAAAGGCCACATCACCTCAGCAATTTTTGTCGACCTGGCAAAGGTGTTACACTGTGTCCCACTCTCTCCTCTTGTCCAAGCTCTCTCCAGTGTGGCAACCAACTGGTTCCACTCCTACCTGGTTGGCAGATTCCAGTCAGTCTGAATTGGCTTTGCTATCTCTGCCTCCCTCCCTGTCATTACTGGTGTGCCCCAGGGCTCCATCCTTGGATCACTTTTGTTTTCAATCTTCCTAAATGTCCTGCCTTCTGCTTGTCCTCACACATCCATTCACATGTACATGTACCCAACAGTACTGTATATGTCCAGCCCCACATCCACTGATGTGGCAATCAGACTCCAGCAGGACTTGAATAATGTTCAGCTCTGGCTTTGCATGAATCAGCTTTCCCTCAATGCCAAGAAAACAGTCTTGATGACCCTCGGCACTAGTAAGAGACTCTCATGGTTCCCCTCCATCCCCATCTTCCACACCCTAGATAGGACTCCTCTGGAGGATTGTACCTCTTTTAGATACCTCGGGGTCTGGCTAGACCAACATCTTGATGTTTCTGTACACATCAATGCCATCCACAGCAAGCTCCACCTCAGGTTGGGTGCTGTATACCGAAATCATGGTTTCATCCCCCTGCCAGCTCGCCATGCCATTGTACAGAAAATGATCCTCCCTATCTTTGACTATGGGGACATAGTCTACAGTGCCACACCAAGGTCCACCCTAGACAGACTGGACCCTTTATTCCACTCTGTCACTTCACCCTTGACTGTCCCCCCCACCATCCACCACTTTACCAGACCCTGGGCTTCCCGGCAAATCAGGACTGAAGACTGTCCCACTGCACTCTGATCACAGCTAAGTTCTGGACTAAAGTCCTTGTCCACTTACCTCTCCTCTGAACTATCCATCCATATACTTACTATCTACTCAATGTGGAACAATGATGGCAGGCTCCAATCTGTACCTCACAATGCCACGTTGCTGGCCAGGCAGTATTTAAATATTGCATGCCTAAACTGTGGAACTCCCTCCCTGTCCAAGTTTGGCATGTCTCCTCCACCCAGTACCTCAGCTCCCTCCTCAGAGCCCACTTCCCCCCATCTGCACATGCGACTAATACACAGTCAGCCCAGGGCCAATTCCTCCAAGTTCCTCCTATTCATTTGCAATTAAGTGATGATTCTGATGTGTTCTGAAGCATGTGCTCATCCTAGTTGACTACCTGCAACTTTGCTGTATCTTGCTCTGTATTTTTATTGCATCTAGTATTTGTATTTGTATGCACTCTATTTCACTTTTGGACAGTATCTGTGTGTGTCCATTTTGTATTCTCCCTATCCTCACTCCCCCAGGATGCATTTGGAATCAAGCAGTAGTCTGCGCAGCATGCCTTCCTGGTAAAATACATATACATATACACAGACACACACACACACACACACACACACACACACACATATATAGGGGTTACATTATGGGCATATAATGTATGGTAGAAAGTTGTTATAGGTAGAAATCTACCTTTTTATAACAACGTTTTACCATCGATGTGACATCACAATGTTGTTAACCCATCTATGGTACGTCACATCGATTGGTTAACAACCGGGAACAGTCAGGGCACGCTCGCAGCTGGATTGGACGGCCTTGTAATGGCCACGGCAGTGAGGGCAGAGCAGTGGGGACATGCAAAAGCAGCAGTATGGAACTGCTTTCTTTTCTAAAACAAATGAACTGGTACCATACACTATAAAAGCTAATGTATGGTACATTGATGGTTAACGGTTTTGTTAACCAATCTCGAGGTTGCCATGGTGACGTAAACCTCTCGAGCTTCACTGTCAAGGTTTACATGGTCGCCCTGGTAACCTCTCGATGGTTAACAAACCAGTTAACCATCGATTACCATACATTAACCTCTATGAGTGTGATATGGCAAATATTGTCATTCCTGCAGAGTGAGCTCTAGATATCTCATGAATGCTGAAGGCATGAGTGAGATATCCAGAGCTCACAATGCAGGAGTGACAATATTTGCCATAGCACATGATCTACACATCATTTATTCAATTTATACAGTAGGGCTAGGAGTTTCAGAAGTATTATTATGTTGTCTTGTGTTCTGTTCCTGTTTATGTGTTTGTTCATTCTGTGTGTGAGTTTTTCTGCATGGACTGGCAGTGTTTTAAACTATGGGAAACAGATGAGTGTGTTTTATAATGCTAAATGAGTTAGTTTTAGGTAGGAGTGAGAAACAGACTATTTTGTGAAGCTGTATTCTTTAGAAGTTTGGCTGCAGTCAAGCTGAGAGTATCACAGTAATGGCAATGGTCTAAGAGAGTGTTAGGAACTGCTGAGACTTTTCAGTGATAATTGAGTTAGAGCAGGCATCAGTGAGGAACAGAGTGTTCTGTGAAGCTGTGCTCTTTAGAATTCTGGCTGCAGTCAAGCTGAGAGTATCACAGTAATTGTAATGGGCTGAGAGTCTGAGTTTGAGGAACAAGTGAGAGTGTTTTCAGTGGTAGAGTTAGCTGGAGGCAGCAGTGAGGAACAGACTGTTCTGTGAAACTGTGAACTTTAGACTTCTGGCTGCAGTCAAGCTGAGGGTATCACAGTAATGAGCTGGAAGTTAGAGTGGGGGATATGTGTGAGTGTTTTGTAATGCTGAGTTAGCTGCAGGCAGCAGTGAAACCTCTCTTGTAGTTCTGCATTTGTGTCTATGGTAACAGCACAGGTGTTTCTTGCATGCTGAGGGGAAAGCTGCCTAGAGTGATTATATCAGTGACCTTTGTGTAACCTGTGTGTGTAAATGGCTGATATCACCACAGTAGAGCAGGGAGTAAAAATATCACACTGCAGTGGATGATACACTTATCTCACTCACTTATCACTCACCCTGATTGTGCACACACACACACACACACACATATATACACACACACACACACACACACACACACACACACACACATGGGCATGAGAGCTTTCTCAATACAATATCCTGTGTTATTTCTACTGGAGTGAGGATAAATTCTGATGACATCAGCAGAGTGAGGATAAATTACATTTATCCACACTCTGCTGATGTCACTGGAGTGAGCATATATTCACTGCAGCCTGCTTCTAAATGAAACTGCTTCAGAAAAAAAGTTTCTCTTTCTCACTGAAGCCTGCAAACTTACTCAATTAGCATTGCAAAAGACACTCACCTGTGTCTCAGTGTTTCTGAAAGTCCTAGCCCATTACTGTGCTGATCTCAGCTTCAAAACAACCTAAATTCTAAATGGAACTCCTTCACAAAGTAATTTCTCTTTCTCAGTGCTACCTGCAACAGCTTCTCTTTCTCACGGAAACCTACAACTTATTCAATTAGGTTTGCAAAATACACTAACCTGTGTCCCATTGTGTTTCTGACTCAGTCCATTCAGAACACACACGCACTCACACACACACACACAAACTCACACCACACACAAAAAGAGCAGAAAATGCAAAGAAACAGATAAAGAACACAGAAAAAAATATTCCTAATGCTCTCACCTCCATGGTATAAATCACACACATGATGTGCAGATCATGGGATATGGAAAATATTCTCAGTCCTGCAGAGTGAGCTGTGCATTCTCACTCTGCAGGAGTGAGAATATTTTCCATATCCCACTCCTGCCATCATGTATATGTGTGTATATATCTCTTTCCCCTCCCCCACCTCTTCCCTCTCCCTCCCCTATATATTATGGTAGCACAGTAGTGCTACCATAGTTAGGGTTGAAGAGTCATTTACATGTTAAACCTAAAATTTTGCACCTTAATAACTTTGCAACCATTCAATGGAGTTGCCTAAAATTTCGAATACACGATCAAGAACCAAACCATACATCTTGGGATCTGCCAACTTTAGTACTGTTTGGATATACGTCTGCGGAGTTATTAAGCATGCTCTGCGCACACGTTTATGCTTTTTTGGAATTCTTTGGTCATCTCTAGAGGTCACACAGTTGGCGCAACAGGTCCAAAATCTTTAGGGAATGTGTGGCCGGGGTCCCCGATGTGCCTTTTGAAGATTTCATGAAAATATATTAAACGGTTCAAAAGTTATTCAAAACACAATTTCCCATTATAAGTCAATGGGAAAAGTTAACAAAAAGTTCAACAGTGTCACAAGTTCAGTTTTTACTTTCACAAATGGCCCTTTTACTGTCACAAATCTGCCATTTTGTTTTCAGTTGGTCATCAGAAAAATGGTTGGCATTTAAATTTGGGACCCTCTAGCAACCTAATTCTTTTTGTATTCACCTAGTCAGACCCCGAGGATGCTAGGCATGCCTTTACTTTGGGGTAAAAGACCCCAGAAATATATGTTTTTCAGATTTCTGGAAAAAGTACTTTTGCTAAGTACTTTCACACTTGCAACAGTGTCGAATGAATTTGCGAAAGCTTTCGCAAAGTTCGACAGTACTTTTCCAGGCTGTGTGAAAATGACAGCAATCTTTGGCACCCTGCTGCAAAAGAATGGTTTGGTCTTTTGGACTGAAATTTTGAGAGAACACAGCCAACATCTCACAAATGTGCCTTTTAGTATTTTGGTGAAAAAATATTATATGGCAGCAAAGTTATGGCACTCCAAAGTTGATGCTTTTTCCCATAGGATAACATTACTGTGTCCGACGCATTACAGGAATCTTTTGCCACCCTGTTGCAAAATAACGGTTTGGTCTTTAGGGCTGAAATTTGGAGAGATGAAAGTCAACATCCCACAGATGTGCCTTTTACTGGTTTGGTGAAAAAATATTATAGGAAGCAAAAGTTATGGCACTTTGAACTTCTCTTTTTTTCCCCTAGGATAACATTGTGGCGTTCGCCGCGCCTTTCAGGGCCTGTATCTCGGAAACGGTGCGAGATACGGACTTTGTCAGAAAAATGTAATGTACAAAACTAGCCAGGAGAGTCATAAATCATATGACTTTTGCATTTTTTTCTACGTCGTACGGTTCCTGAGATATAAGCAATTTACTATTCCAACTCCTCATTTTCTGCTCTGAGACCTATTATTATGCATACATTCTTTGCACTCACTGTCTTTCTCTATGCAGCTTTTGGGGAAAACTAGCCTGTGTGCTTACATTACTGTTACCCTTACCACTTCTGCTTGCAGTTCTGTAACCGTTTCACTTACTGTTCCCGTCTATGGCACGATGTGCGCTACTCTTCGCGTTTCCATTTATGCTTGCATTTGCGTTATTTTAACCATTTCTGTCTACAATACTGTTTATCTTTGTTTCACTTTGTGTCACCATGCGCATTACGATTTGCATTTGTGGGTCACGTGTTTCGGGCCCTGCACTCTCACTGCAGCATTACATTCACCATTTCTCATTATACTTCTCAAAAAGAAGGGAAATTAGAGGAAAAAAAATCAATTTAATGTATTAGTTAGGGTTGTTCCACAGTGACAAAAGTGAGGAAATTCGGTGTTAGGGTTAAAGGCCCCCCTTTGGACCCCCCGCCCACACCCCACACTGGCATCAGGGTGCGCATTGGGGTTGTCGGTCCTAACTCTCACCCTATTCTCCTATACCTCTGCTTCTTCACACATCTGATGGGGTGAGAGTTGGGGCTAGCAATCACAATGTACACCCTGATGCGGTTGAGGCAATGAGTGGGGAAAGTCAGAGGACTCAGCCTAACTGCAGGCCTAACGCTTTCACTAACAGGCTAACTAACGATAAATGAGTTGTTCCTCTAATATCTATATCTATATCTATATCTATATCTATATCTATATCTATATCTATATCTATATCTATATATGGCAAACATTTCTGTCAGAGCATCAGTTAGGTTCATAGAACAGCGACAAAAGCATGGAAATGTGATGTTAGCGTTACCACATCTGCCTCCTACTCCCCCATCTTCCACACAACAGGCATCGGGGTCCTCAGCCTAACTTTCACCCCATTCTATATGTAAAGAAGCTGATGTGGTACAGTATAGGAGAATGGGGTGAGAGTTAGGCACGACAACCCCAAAGCACACCCTGATGCCTGTTGGTGTGTGGGGGGTGGAAGTTGGAGTTGAGTGGTATGGGTGGTATCTCTAACACCACATTTCCTTGCTTTTGTCACTGTGCTATGAACCCTAACTGATGCATTAATGGAGTATTTTGCCATGAAGTTCCCATCTTTTTGAGAAAGTGTAATGTAACTGGTAAGTGGTATGTGTTAGTGGGAGTGCAGGGCCTTTCATGTTGCCAATTTTTTACATAACGACATATGTATGTGGGAGTGTGGACCCTCCAGGCCATGCTCTCCCACTTATACAGAGCTATGGAGTCATACAGCAGCTCTACAAGGCAAGGAACCCTTGTAACACTAATTGGCTAATATGTCAACAACCATAGCAGCTAGGAAAACATTTCCAGTGTTGTTGTAATCATGATATTGAGTACTCCATGCAAGATAAATCAACCAAATCAGTATCTCACACTGTTTACAAGATATGGGCACCAAAATATGCTGAAAAGGCACCCGTGGAACTCTTGTGACACTAATATGCCAATGTCTCTGTAACCGTAGCAAGTAGGAAAACAGTTCCACTGCTGGTGTAATCTATGATTTCCAAATTTGTTTCAACAAGTCAGCTCACCTAAAAGTGAGCTAAGCTGTGGATAGTGAAAAATCCGTATCTCGTTTCGTTTTCAAGATACAGGTGCGGAAAGGTGGCACAGGCTCTGTAATGTTATCCTATGGGATATTTCTCAACTTTGGAATGCTGCAACTTTGGTTCCCTTGAATGTTTTGGCACCAAATCACTAAAAGGCATATCTGTGGGACCAGGGCTTGGCACACTGCAAATGTCAGCCCAAAAGACCCTACAGTTTTGTTGCAGGTTGATGGCAAAGATTTGCATCTTTTTTCACAAAATACTTTCGTAAAAAATACCACAAAACTTTTCCATTTGTGAAAGTCTCATGACCGTTTCTTTAGCAATTTGCAAAAGTGCCATGGGTCTGATTTTAAAAATGGCATTTCTAGGGGGTTTTACCCCCCAAAAAAGATAAGGCTGGCATCCTCAGGATTCAACTAGATAAACACAACAGCCAGTGTTTACCTAGAGGATCCCAAATTTAAATGGCAGGCATTTTTCTCTCTTGCTAACTGAAAACAAGATGGCAGCAGCATGAAAATAAAAGGGCCATTTCAGAAAGGAAAACTGTACTTGTGACACATTCATGAGACACATATACTTTTCCCCATTGACTGTAATAAAATTTTTTTGTTTAATAACTTTTGAATGGTTTAATATTTTTACACCAAATCTTTAAAAGGCACATCAGTGATTCAGACTGCATCTTCCCTGAAGATGTCAGACCAAACGGATAAATCATGAGGGCTCGGGGCTCGGACAAAGAAACATGCAAAAAGTCAGTTTTTTTGCGTTTTTGGGCTTTCTGCAGCTCTGCAAACATTCATCCGACTGTAAAGCAACTTGCCAGATGCAGATATCTATGGTACCAGACCATGCATGCAAATTTCAGGCAAATCCTTCATACAGTGGCAAAGTTATTAAAGTGCAAAATTTGAGGTTGAGCATTAAAGTGCTAACTCAACCCTAACTATAGTGCCACTACTGTGGCACTATAATATATCTATATATATATCTATATATATCTATATACAGGTATCTATATATATCTATATATCTATAGCTATCTCTCTCTCTCGCTCACTCTCTCTCTCTCTCTCTCTTATATATATATATATATATATATATATATTTTATCTTTTGCAGTTTTTATTTGAAACACTATTTAATAAGTGTGTATGCATGGGACCTCATTAAACATTAGCTTTGATCAACTTGAGTATCAGATTCATATAATGAATAAAATATTTTACTACTAATAATAACCTGTTAGTTTTATTTGCCTGGGTAAAAAAGTAGAAGACAAGGGCCACACTGTGAATTTGCTCTACTTTGATTTCAGTAAGGCTTTCAGCTTGCTGCTTACCAAAAGATTACTGAAGAAGGTGGAGGACCTGATTGCAGCTAAGGACATAGTTAGATGGGTAGGAAACTGGTTAAAGGAGAGAGAGGAGAGGGTAGCAGTAAATGGGTTCAAGTTGGAAGGAAGGGAGGCCATGTGTGGGGTACTGCAGGGATCTGTCCCAGTCTTGTCTTATTAAATATGTTCAGTGACCTTGGAGAAGGTAGCTGTGGTAAGTTGTGTCTCTCTGCAACTAACATGATGCTCTGCAGTAGGGATGATAGCAATGAAGGGACCAGGGAGAAGAAAAGGAACATACAAAGGCTAGAGAGGTGGTCTAATGTTTTGCAGTTAAATTCAACACCAAAAAGTGCAAGGTTATGCACCTAGGGAGAAAAAAAAACTAAGGAGTACTGGATAGGAGGAGTTAAACTGAGCACTATAGCAGAGAAAAGTGACCTGGGATTCATCATTAGTGACTCTTTCAAACAATCAAGCTAGTGCAACAGGGCTTATACTAAGGCTAATATGAGACTGGAATGCAATGTACACAAAGGGGATTGACAGTGAGAAAAACGAGACACTACTGACTCTGTGTCTGTCTTTGGTAAGAGCATTCTTGGAATACTGTGCTCAGTTCTACTGTTTTTACCTAAGGTAGGGGAAGAACAAGCTGGAGACTGTGCAACTGAGGGTGAAAATGATTGAAGGGCCAACAGGACAGATCTTAGGAAAATAGTCTCATGGTACTGACCATGTTCTCACTAGAAATTGGGCAACAGAAGAAAGATATGGCAGGGACCTTCAAGTTCCTAAATGGAATAGACAAGCCAAGGTGAACTGCAGAGAACTATTTTGTAGGAATACTGAGTAAAGAACCCAAGTCAGGAGTGAAAAGTGGAGGGGGGCAGGTTTTAGAGGAATGAAAGTAAGTTATGTTTTACAGAAAGGGTAGTGGAGCTATGGAACAGTCTGCCAGTGAGGTGGTGTGCACCAAGACTGCTAAAGGTTTCAAGCATGACTGGAACAGAGTGAAGGGTTTGGTGGTTGCTTAGTTTGGTCGCAGTATTAAAGGGAGGGGGTGGGGGACCAGAAGAGATTAAGCCCCATTTGGACTATAAGGCAGACACTGAACTCTGGGCAAACTAGATGGGTCTTTCATCCTTTTCTGCCATCATTGTCTATTTTTATAGAACCAAACTTCCCATCCTGTTAATGGCAGGAGACTGCATTGTGAAAATTAACACCTGTTCACCCTTCACTGGCCTATCACAGAACAGCATTGCCCACACCTATGGAAAAAGACACTTAGCTTCCCTCCTTAGCAAGACAAAGTGTGATGGCTACAGCTCCAGTGATCCAGGCGAGGGTCATAGGGGGAACCTGCATAGAAAATAATGTTCCACTCATACAATCAGGAAAAAACTGTGTCTTAAATTTGCTACCTATCAAAACCAGTGATTTTTTCTATAGAGAAGGTCAGAAACAAAAAGGGGTGGCTGAGTAGCCCTGCTTGAAAGTTTTTTTTTCTTTTAAATGCGAATCTTAAAGTTCAGTTTTATATGTTTTGATTGGAATTATCTCTATTTTTTGCAGGACCAAATCTGCTTCAATCCTTTGTAATATGAGTGTTTTTAAGTTTGTCACTTCAGACAGCTAATATACTGGTTTTATTTTTGGTTCCAGAAATCCAAAATCTCTACTTTTGAGAAAATGTGGGCCTTTATGAGCAGCAGGCCATCAGCACTTGTTAAAAATAATGAGGAAGGAATCCAGCGAGTCCTCACAGCTGATTATGCATTGTTAATGGAGTCAACCACTGTTGAATACATCACACAAAGGAACTGCAACTTGACTCAAATTGGAGGTGTCATAGATTCTAAAGCATATGGAATTGGAACTCCCATTGGTGAGTGACATTAGTATAACTTGTAAATAGAGAACCACTAACTGCAGCAATTTAGATGTTTAAAATTATTCCTTTTTTTTTCTCCACCTTCTATAATGAGCATACCACTCCTTTGGGTTCTGCAACTGACCCTGAACCCACCACTCCACTCCATGCAGTCACTGGACACTAGCCTGGCCTCTAGTTTTCCTGGCAGCCTATGCAACCAACTTACTTCTGTCAATGACCTTTTGTTGCCTAGAGGAAGAGAATCTATTAAACTTTGGTCTAGCTGGAGGAGCCCTGGCAGTGCACTGGGGAATGCTGATGTGAGGATGATGACGGCCACCATCCAGCACACTAGTGTAGTATTTTTGTTGCTTTCTTCCCTGCCCCTCCTCACTATGTTCATGTTTGTTTGTAACTGGCCAGGGGGTACCCAACAGTTTGGGGATCACCCATGCCATCAATTGCACCTACACCACACCACACCACCATCAGAAGCAGCTATAAGAGCAGTGCTGCATCCCCCCCACTCCAGGAGGATGGCATCCATGGCCTGTTGGATTCTCTGAGCACACGTTGCCAGTCTTCACTCCTGATGTCATAGACTTGGGTGGTGATCCTGGGTCACCAGCATGCCAGAGCAATCCACAATCATTTGACACCATGGAACAAGCTCAATGTTAATCATTTTAAAGCATACAATTAATCACAAAATTATAGTCAGGTAACACTCACGTCTATGACAAGTTCACAGGTTAATTTTGTATCTGTGGGAAAACCAAGACTGTCTCCATCTTCAAAGAAAACTATCCTTTATTTTTGTTGTTTGTTCTGGCTCCCCCCTTGTTCTCCAACCCTCCCTGCCCACTGCCCGCATGCTAAGGCTTGTCCCCCTGAGCATGGCCACCTGGTGGCTCCCCCTCCCATGGACACTATGGACAAAGCCCAGGCTTACCTCCTGGGTCCAGGCCACAGGGCGGAAACACCTGGTGAATGTCGGAGGCAGTGGACAGTGGGACAGAGTGGGTCATCATGCCGGGGGGGTGGCTTTTTTCCTCAATGCTTGATCCCTGGGGTGGGGATGTGCAATTACATCTGGCATCCACCTTCCTCCCCCCAATGCAAATCATCAGTCACGGTGGTACCCCCAGCTTCTGCCAGGGGTCCAAGAAGTGCCGGACACTCTTCCCTTCCCTCCCCATGGAGCAGGAGAGCAGTCTCTAGGACACTTGATCCTTCTCCCTAGGCCAACTCTCCAACTCCCATGTCCATTCCTGAACCTGGGTTGTCTGCATCGTAAGCAGAAATGCAAATGTTGTGCCAGTGGGCCAAGAGAAAACTATCCTAATTAATAGTATATGTACAGCACATGAACTGATGGCAGCTTAAAGAAAAGGGCTCTCTTGAAACACTTAATTCGATAAAAATCTGCAGAATCAGTACACACCACCAAGTAGTGTTTGTTTTATTCATTAGGTAAAAAAAACAGCTCTGATGAACTTCTAAATTGGAGGAAAATACCTGCAACTGTTCCGGCAATCTTGGAGCAAAAACAACTACTAGGGGTGCTGACTAGAACTTTGAGACTAAGATGGTAGCCACACAGACAGATCCTCCCTAAATGATACGGTGGAAATTTGATTACCACAAACTGTCCTAAGAGAAATAACTACCTTCAAGTCAGTGGTTCCAGCATCGGAGGACAAAGCTTAGAAGCTTCAAGCTAAACTAAATACACAGAGACATTTTTGTCCTATATCAATGAGAAGAATAATGAGTACAAGAGCAGAATACAAGAGCGTGAGAGAATAGTCTTTACTATGATCCCGAGCAGAGGATGGTGTAACATGTGATTTATAGGCTTCCCGGAAGGGGTTGAACATGCAGAAGTGTCTGGATTTTTCCAAAGAGAGATACCACAGCTATTCTGGCATAGATGGCACTCCACCCTGTAAATAGAGAGTGATCACTGATCCCTTGCTATGCCACCAAAACAAGGTGGCCACCTGAGATCCATCCTGGCATGATTCTTAAGGTTTCCAGTTAAAGAAAGATACTCTCCCCAGTTTGGGATTGAGGACCCTTAAGAAATAGAAATAAAATTCTACTGTAGACAAGGACTGCTTAGCCCACCCAGTTTGCCTATTGTCCCTACCTACTGTAACACCGCAGATCCTACCTGATCTCTGGATTTACCCACCCCACTTTCCCAACCACTAAGTTTCTCTTATGCTTATCCCATGCTTTCCTGAATCCCATTACAGTTTTTGCCCCTACCACCTCCACTGAGAATCTATTCCAGGCATCCGCCACTTTCTGTGAAGAAGTATTTCCTTACATTCCACTGAGTCTACCCCCCAGAAGCTTTGGTATCCTGTGTAGAAGGCGACCATGATTGGAGCGCTTTCAAAAAAGGTGGCTCAATCATGGTGCCTGTGCACAGGGATACCTGGTAGGGAGGGTGACTGGAAAGGAAGGGGGGGATCAGCTAATATAGTGAGGGGATGTCGCTAAGTAAACACGTACCCAGGGGGGTGAGGATGGCCCATGCCATGTGATGGGCTGAAGCGGAGGGAGGGTTTGTGGGGTATAGTGTGATGGTGAGCTGCTGGAGCTGGCGTGTGGCATGGTGGTTGGTTGGGATTGTGAGGTGCTGTGTTCAGTTCTGGGCGCTCATGTTTACTCTTGGTCTGTTTTTTTTTTTTTTGGTTTTACCCCGACATACACCCCCAGAGTAGAGAATCCTTTAGAAGTGAGTGCAGGGCAAAACATGAGGGGAGTCTGGGGAGTGCAGCCCCCTGCATAAAATACAGAAACCTAAATCATTGGTGCCCTCTTACTGTTCACCACTAGTGTACATCACCAAAATTCATCTTCTGCAATGTACACTTGCCCAAGAAGTGATCGCTATTCTGTGATCACCATTATTATATGGAAGTGAAACTTCATAGCATGACTCCTTGTTTTTGAGCATCTTTTACTCTGAAAAAGACTTCCATCTTGAACCTTATTGATACCCTTGAGGTACATGAAAGTCTCCATCATATCCACTCTCCCTTCCTCCTTCCTTCCTTCCTTCCTTCCTTCCTTCCTTCCTTCCTCTAGGGTATACATATTGAGGTCCTTCAGTCTGTCTTCATAGGGCTTTTGATGCAGGCCCTGCATCATTATAGTTGCTTTCCTCTGGATTGCCTCTACTCTGTCCTTCTAGATATGTGATTGCCAGAACTGGACACAGTACTCTAGGTGAGGTCTCACCAGTGATTTATACAGTGGTATCACCACCTCCCCCCCTGCTGCTGGTGATACCCCTCCCTATGCACCCTAGCATCCCACTGGCTCTCCACTGCTTTGTCACACTGTTCGGTTACCTTTACGTCATTAGATATGATTACCCCTCAGGCCTGTTTCCTATTTGGAGGTTGCTAGTACCACACCCTCATTCTTTACTTCACCCTCATGTTTCTGCATCTCCAGTGCATGTTTTTGCAGTTCTTCACACTGAAACTTAGTTGCCACACTCTTGACCACTCCTCAAGCTTTCCTATATCCCTCTTCAACCGCCTGGAATGTCTACCCTACTGCAGATCTTATTGTCATCTGCAAAAAGGCATACCTTCCTTTCTAGTCCTTCTGCAATGTCACTAATAAAGACATTAAAGAGTGCCAGTCTGAGTACTGATCCTTGTGCCACCCTCTGGTCACCCTCCCTTCTTCAGTGAACTCCATTTACCAACACTCTAGGTCTCCTATCACCTAACCAATTTCTTACTCAGTTTACCACCTCTGGACCCACTCCCAGGCTGCACAGCTTATTTATGAGTCTCCTATGTGGAACGGAGTCAAAGGCCTTACTGAAATCTAGGTAGGCCACATCTACCATCCCACCCTGATCTACTTCCCTGCTCACTCAGTCAAATAAATCTATCTGATTCATTAGACATAACCTCCTGCTTTTGAATCCATGTTACTTCAATCTTGTAAGCAACGAAATTCAAGAAATTCCACAATCTGTTTCTTCAGTAATGATTCCATTAACTTCCCCACCGCAAAAGAGTGACTGACTGGCCTGCAATTGCCAACCTCCTCTTTGGTACCACTGTGTGAAGTGAGAATCATCTGCCCCCCATCAGTCCTCTGGGACCACTTCCATCTCCAGTGAGTGGCTAAACAAGACTGTCAGGTGCAGCCAGCACCACTTTCAGCTCCCTCAATATCCTAGGATGTATCCTGTTTGGCTCCATTGCCTTGTCCAATTTCAGATTTGTGAGTTCCTTCAGGAATCTCTTCTCTGTAAATTGACTAGTGTCCACCTCCCTACCATCAGTACCCCTGACACATATCGATGGACTCTCACCTTCCCCTTCCCATGTAAACACTGAACAGAAATATTTGTTCAGGATCCCTGCTTTTTCCTTCGCCACTTCCACACACTCCCTCCTTCCCTCCTTTCACTTACATACCTCAAAAATGTCTTGTCCTCATTCTTTACTGCCCGAGCTATTTTCTCCTCCATTTCCATATTTGCACTCATTACTACTTTCCCTGCATCCCTCTGCTTCTCCCGACACAGCTTCCTATTCTCCTCCCTCTGTGTCTTGTTATACCTCCTGAATGTTTATTTAAAAATGTCATCAGGAAAGGCATACTGAGCAGTGAATGCTCTTTTTCAGATGCATCCAAGGGAGAGGGGATGAGAATATACATTAATACAATAAGCAAAAGACCGCAAGTGCCTGACGGCTCCATAAAAATATATGTGGATTATGGAGCTCCATAAACCACATATGTGGTTTATGGAGCTTTATGAAGCATGGGCACAACAGTACCGCAGCATCACCAGAAAACCACCGAGCAAGCTGTCCTCGCACTGGATGTTCACAAGCATTACACAATCAGTCACTCAGCACTAGACGAGCTTGTCAGCAGTAACAATTACCCTTGCAAAGTGACAAGACAATTTTAACCAAAAAACGCCACAAACCAGTAAATATAGAAAATAAAAACATGGAGAAGTGTGGTTCTCTGGGGATTTTATGCACCCCCTTGGTGTGTGATACACATGTAAACCCTTTGGGCTTCACCCTCAGGGATTATTGTGCATCACACACCTCAGGGTTGCATAAAATCCTCATAAATCACATTTCTCCATGTATTATTAGATACATTTTATTTATTTTTATTTAAATTTTGATGACCAAGTGGGCCCTCTGGGACAGTCAAGTCCCTTTTTCATGTTCCTAGCATAAGAAAACAGTACAGATACCGATAATTATGTATAAATATCATTGGACAGTTACATACATCCATGGACTAGACTAGCAATCCCATTCATTGGGACACAGTACAAATTACAGATGTCAGTTGCAACATAGGTGAACTAACAGTAAGGTTGATACTAGCACACAATATAAACGTAGTAGAGTCAATTAGTACACAAGTGCAGAGTACTGACAATTGGCTGTGTACAGACTCATAGCCCTAGACATTGATCATACACACCAGAACAGTATATAATGGGTAGGCGATACAATTAGCACATGGATGACACAATTGTATAACAGTCATTACAACAACGGAAAAGTGCAACAACAATAATAAACAAAACCATGTAGTGAGAAACATAGAGAAGTGCTAACCTGCATAACGAACAGAGAAGCAAAATAAGGACAGGGTGGATGGTAAAGCACACCTGCAGGAGGGAAGAAAAGGTCCTTTAGTAGGGAGGTTAGGACCTGAGGGGAGAAAGCATGACGGATGAGTGGGGGGTGGGAGTTCCATATTTTTGGGAAGCTGTAGGAGAATGCTGCCTGGCCTGAAGAGGTGGACCTGAGTGAGATGGTTAAGGTACTGTGGTCAAGGTTTCTAAGGGAGTGAGAGGAAGGAGGTTTGAGGGAGATAAAGGAGGAACAGTAAGGGGGGAGAGAGAGTGAAACCAGAATTTAGGAAAGGATTAGCACAGTGGATGTGGCGTCTATCCAATAAGGAGGGAAGGGAAAGAGACTGGTAAAGGGTACAGTGATGAATATGGGGAGGGCAGTCAAGAGTGAAATGGCAGAAGGATTGGAAAAGAGAGTACAGCCTGGTTAGGGATAATTCTCTGAATGCTAACTTTGTTGCCTTTACCTTCATAGCCACTTTTTTTGCAAACCATAGCATCTCTTTTCCTTTTTGATTTTGCTTACTTGCCAGAATTAGAGCTTTATTACCTTCATTATCCCACATTTAGTTTTGCCCACTGTTCCTCCACTCCACCTAAGTCATCCCCCACTGCCAGAAACTCTGTAAGGTATTCCCCCATCTTTGTAAAATCAGCCATCCTGAAGTCCAGGTCTCTCACCTTTGTGTGGTTTACTTCTGCCACAGTTCTGATACCAAACCACACCGTACAGTGATCACTGATCCCCAGGCGATTACCCACCATGATTTCTGCAACACTGTCCCCTCTGGTGAGTACAAGTCTAATATTGTTCCCTCCTGAGTGGATTTCCACACAAGTTGCATTAGGAATGCTTCCTGCAGGGAGTCTAGGATGTTCCTGCTCCTAGCTGAAGCTGCTGCTCAGATGCTCCAATCAATATCCAGCAGATTGAAGTCCCACATCAGCAGCACCTCTTTATTTGCCATCTTTTGAATGTTTTTCATCAGAACCTTATCTATCTCCACCCACTGTGCTGGAGATCTGTAGATCACACCAGTGTGATTAGTGGCTCCATTCTCTGTCTCCAGTGTGGCAAGCTTATTTCCACCCTTCCCTGTGTTTCCTGTATCTCTGTTGTGTTTATGGCATCACTCACATAAATAGCCACTCCTCCCCTTTTTTACATACTCTGTCCTTCCTGAATAGAGTATAGCCTGGTACGGATATGTCTCAGTCATGGTTCTCATTGCACAATGACTTGGTAATGAAGACAATGTCCAGGTCAGCTTCTGCCATGATGGCCACTAGGTCTGGGATTTTATTACCCAGACTACGAGCACTTGCACACATGGCTTTCTAAATTCTACTACCACCCTGCTTGTCAACCCCTTCTTTTCCATTTTGCCTATTCTCCTTGCCCCGTCTGCCCACATACCCAACCCTCTTCAATTCTTCCATTTTGTTACAGTGGAATGGCAGCAGAATATACATTTTTAGTGATTTTTCAAAAGAACTTGCCCTTTGCAGGAAATGTTCCACAGACGTTAAAAAGCATTGTCAATGCCTAGGCATCTAGTATCAGATGCAGTATCCAGCTACCCAGGGGACTGTGAGGAATGGGGCCCACATTGAGTTTCAGTGACCCAATGAAGAGGTAAATTATATAGAAGCATAGACCAGAGAAGGGGAGAGAATTGATGGCTAAATCAGAGGGGCACAAGGTTCTGGTTTCCTAACCCATTACCTTTCATGGCCTTTCCAGAGTCAGGAGAATGGTAGACAACAGGGCACAGCCAAACCATAATATGGACTGACAGGTGACCAAAGAGAAGTGGTCCAGCAGAAGTGGCAGGCTCAGGAACTGGGACAGACTGAAACCAAATTGTCCCAAATACCACAGTCACAATGGCAGCAGGGAATCCAGAGAATTATCAGCCAGCACCAACTCCATGGAAGATCTGGTGTAGAAGAGACTCAAACCCAGTCCACCTTCACCAGTCAAAGCAGAGAATATACCTACAGAAGCCCCACAATTCCCCAACCAGAATGAAATGCTGCAGGACTGTGACTCCTCATGGATGGACATTGTAGAGGGGCATATGGCTACCCAGAAGTAGGGATCAGTTTAACCCAAAACCTGTAACTTGGGCGCTTGAGGACAGTTCATTACAGGGACTCACTAATTTAAACTGTCTCACTGACATTCAATGATCTAGACTTGATGCAATAGTTAGACATGTACAGGTAATTTTACCACATTTTTACAACCTCTCTCTACCTCTGAGCAGCTTGGTACAGTAGTAGTGTAATGTTAGTCCTGGGCTTCTAGTATTCAACGTGCCTCTGCCCCACCTTTCATTTTCGTGTATGTGTTTCTTTCTTTCTTTTCTGCCTTAGGATGCAGAATTTTCTCCCCCTCCTAGCCTACTCTCACAGAAACAGGGCAGGGCATGGAGAAGCCAATATGTCAAGAAATATGGTTCCGGGGGGCCAGAGCTGTCAAACTGAGTGCTTTAAACTTAATATATTTCCACTGGGCCTGGACAAGCTTTGGGAAACCTTGTCACTTACCATCCTGAAGTGGAGCACAAACAAAGGTGGATTGATCTAGAGTATACAAGTGGGAATCCTCAGTAAATCCACAGTACACCAACTTACACACTAAATTTCTTCACTATAGTAACACTGTCCCTTGCTAATTAGAGCCCAGCCTGAATGTGCACATATTTGAGAAGAATAGGCAGCACAAAGATAGTGCCATGATATATGCCATCACCCATGAGAAAACTACATGGATTTTTTCTCAGCTAACCCAGTGCCTTAATGAGAGATGAGACAGCCACTGATATGATTAATAAGGAGAACCACCATACACAACACTAGTATTTGCTAGCAAACAGCACAACAGGGATCTGGTATGTACCCTCCCTGGTTACTCTTCCTTAAGGACCCCATGACTTGCTCGGGGTGTAAGGGGGAGGATCAGGAACCCATATTGACCTTAGAGGATAATGATGACTGAGGAACACTTCCACATAGTCTTGGGACAGTGTTCCTAAGCATTTAATAGCATACAAAGGTGTTTTAGACTTGTGAAGGGTCGTTTGGCATGCCTTTAAAATGATTGTCAAATATGTAAGCACTGGGATCATAAAGATCAGGCAGGCATGCCATGACACGCATTCTGGGATGTACAGATGGGGTGGGTGTTGGTAAAGGTGGTGGGGAGACATACAGGTATGGATATGTGGTATATTGATGATCTGATTACTTACCTCTCAGTCTGGATCCAATATCAGCCCTATGCAATCACCTCAATAGTGACAGTTCCTAATTAAACAGTCCAGACAAGGTGGGTCTTGTATAGCTGGCAATATCACCTGCAAAATAATCTAGCAAGTCACTCAATGGGCATTTGGCAGCTATTCAAGACCCAGCTTTATGTGCATTGACTTCATGAGTGTGCGCATGTTCAGGAAGTCACAGACACATGCATGATTATTTAGGAAGGACCTCGTCAGGCTGAGAAACCTGCTAGTAACTGCTAAATTAAGACGCCCATTGCACTGCTTAATAATGTGGTCGACTGAGCAAGGACAGGCCCATATAACTACCAAAAGGACTAGCCTGGCTGCAACTGAGATGGCCCACAAATATATACACTAACTCCCCCCAGATCTGGACCTATGCACCACATTACTACTATTTTGATTTAGCTGAAGAATGAAAAGGACCTGTTTCACCCATACACAGTGGGATAAGCAGTAATAAGTAATTTGGGGTGGGGTGGGTATATATCCCTCTCCTTAACTCAAGTACTTTATCAAACTGCATCTGCCCATTGACTCAGGTGACAAAAGATGATGCCCTGGCTGGCAGTTCCAGTTTGTTGAACATAAAATGCAAAGGCAATGGGAACAACATGAATAATTAGTGTCAGTGGCTCAGTAGGTAGCACACTCACCTTTGAGGCTGGGAGATCAGAGGGCTGTGGGTTCAGTTCCCACATCTGGTACTTGGGTTAATGTCCCATATTGACACTGTAGTGAAGCATGAGAGGGGTGCTGCACTTCTGAGGTGCCATCTTTCGGATGAGACTTTAAACTGATGTCCCATCTGCCTGGATTTGTGGTAGTTCAGGTGGATGTTAAAGATCCCATGGCACTTATCAAAAAGAGTAGGGGAATTTCCCCGGTGTCCTGGCCAAATTTCCCTCATTCACTAAAAATACTACCAACAGCTTAATCTGGTTCAAGGTCAGTTGGCATTCGTCTGTATCCCCTTTTCCAGGGTCATGCCTGAAAATAGGCAGGATTTGTCTTGTGCACTTACCTGGTCAACAAAAACAAACAAAAAAAATAATGGATTTGCATACCATACTGGAGAGGTGACTAACTATGGAGCCTATAATTTAGCATAGTCCTCAAACGTCCCTTCTCCTCACCTTTTGTACATGTGGGAGCCACTACAAGGCTGTACTTATATCTCTGGATGAATGTCCCTCTGGCTAGCCCCACTATGAGATGGATTATGGTATATTGGGAGAAAATCACTCCCCCCATAGATCAGACATCCAGTATACTGTCTGTGCACAATAGCATGGTGGAAGACTAATTACAGGTCTGCAGAGCTCCTCCAATCGTATGGCTGGCCCATACCAGGGAAGTTGGAACAGACTGAACAGGACAGTCCCTCCCACCTCTAAAAGACAACCAAAAGAGGTTTGTAGTAAGCCAGCTACTCACGCGTGACAACACGGAGAGAGACTCTGACATAGCTAACTAACTGCATACCAACACCAGCCAGTCACACAGAAGGTATACAATTCCTGCACATGTAGTGCTCTCAGCACTAAAGGATGGGAGTTTCTTCTGTTTTCCTGCAATATGGGGAAAATTTGCACTTGAACTGGGATTAGTGGTTGCCCCTACAGCACCCCCATCTCTGTCTTCCACAGGGCTTATTTTCAATATGAATGCTGTTGTAGATATTCAGATTCAGCACTAGCCTGGAAGGGCACTTTACTCCCACCTGGGAGCACCACTTGTCCAATATTAGGGAAGGAGAAGGTGGGACCATGGTGTGGTGCAGAGCAGCATGAACTGGTGAGGGTAGAAGAATCAGGGGATGCTTCCCCTGGCTACCACAAGCCCTCAACAGACAGAACATTAGTTTTTCTGTCATTTGAAAAGTTATACTAAGTTACATGTTTACATGTTATATGTGATATCATATACAATTATATGATTTATGTAATAGCTTTTAAGATGATGCTGATTAGTTGGGGTGTGAATTCTGATACTGCTGCAATAGACCCAAATACGTGGGAATGCAGGAGTCTATAAGCTCCTCTATGGGGATGAAAAGCACCAAGGATGAGATACATGGGGTGAATATATGGTGGGCAGACATACAGAAACTGACACAAATACATGCTTCACATGCATAAGTAGTAGATCCCTTACCCCTACATGACCATGGGTAGCAAACCCATAAACTTTTTATCAAGGAATGTGAAAGGCATTCACACCCCAACTAAGAGGAGAAAAATACTGAATAATTTAAAGTAGCATAGCATTCCTTCAGAAAACACATCTCTCTCAAAAAGAGGTAGACAAAGTTAAAAATAGCTGGGTACCCATTTATTCACATACCAACTATCTTGGGAGGGGACTGGAACATTGTCCAGGTAAATGACATTGACTGGAATTACCATAAAGGCCTCGGTCCTTCCCCTGCCCAACAAGCCTTACTGGAGCTTATGACCTCCTTGGGGTTGGTAGATCCCTTATACCATTTAACCAAAGACGTTACTTTCTTCTCTCCAGTCCATAAGAGCTACTCCCATTTAGATTAGTTTTTACTGAGCCAACAGCTTTGTATTGGTATTTCTGATGCCCAAATTTATACCAGAGTGATCTCAGATCATTCACCCATCTCCATTGAAGTGGAACTGCAAGGCCCTCCTCTTAGACCCTGCACATGGTGCCTTAGCAACTCCCTCTTGAAAGACCATGAAATTCACTCTCGCCTTGGCACCTACCTTTCTTTAACTATATAGGACAACCTGGACTCTATAACTGAGATGGATAAGGTCTGGACAGCCCTAAAATTAACATGGAAAGGGGAGCTCATCCAAATTGCCACCTTGACTGAAAGGAAGAAACAGTTCCATTTAGATAATTGTCTGGCTAAGATAAGTAACTTAGAAACCCAGGGGGCTGACAAATTGTTCAATGAAAAATCACTAGAATGAAATCACCTTCAAGCCTCCTATGTTAGATCCTTCTTAGAAAAAGCTGAGCAAGCTGCCTATCAGATCAAAGCTACTTATATCAGACAGGGTAATAAAGCAGGTAAATACCTTGCCTGGCAGTTAAAACAATGCTCTGCCAATAAATGGATTGCTGCTATTAGAGATGCCATACAGATTTACTTCTCACTGATCCCCAGAAAATGGCATCCTCCTTCAGAGAATTTTACCACTACCTTTATTCCCTCCTTCCAAGATTGGCCCTCCACTCTCGATTAATGGAGGATTTTCTACAGAGGGCACATCTGCCTCACCTTTCTGACATGGCTCAACTCTCCTTAAAGGGGCCTATTACTGAGGGAGAAATCTCTGTGGCAATAGACTCATTGCACCCAGATAGGGCCCCTGGGTCAGATGGCTACACTGACTTGTCTTATAGGACCTTCAAACCCCAACTCGTTCCCCTACTCTGCAAGCTATTTGCATTCTGGGAATCACACCCAGTCAGTGATCCCTCTCTTTTTGAGGCTAGAATTATACTCCTTCCCAAACCAGGGAAGGCTCCTACACAGATTGGCAACTATAGGTTGATATCCCTGCTTATTGTTGATATTAAAATTTACACTAAAATCTTGGCTACCAGATTAGCCAAGGTTTGGAGCCAATTGATAGGGACAGAACAAGCAGGGTTTGTCTCAGGTCACTCTTCTGCAGATCATTTTCATAAATTGGGCCACTTAAAATCTGTATCCAGGGACCCCGGGTCGAAAGCTGTGCTGGTGTCCCTGGATGCAGAAAAAGCCTTTGATAGACTGGTCCTACCTTTTTACAGTTCTTTCCTAATTTGTACTCCCAGATAGGTTTATACAATGGATCAGTATTCTTTATGAATGCCCTTCAGCACAACTGTTGTGCAATAACCACCTTTCAGATGTCTTCCCCTTGAGGAGTGGAACAGGGATGCCCTCTGTCCCCCTACCTCTTTAATTTATATAGTGAACCTCTAGCCAGGGTGCTTAATAGGAAGGAAAAATTTGGGGAATAAGGTTAGGCTCACAGGAATTTAAACTCTAACTCTTTGCAGATGATTTGCTGCTCCACCTGGCTAATTGGGACACCTCTCTCCCTTGAGCAATGCAAACTTTAGCTCAGTTTAGTGAGTTCTCCGGCTATAAAATTAAACCTAAAACCTCTGTTTATCCCCTTTTGGTTATGGTAGACAGGGGTTAGGTGGAATCCCTAGGCTTCCACTGAGAAAAAGAGTTCATCAACTACTTGGGAATAAAACTTATCCGGGACCTGGATAAATTAAAAACCCTTAATTTTGACCCCCTCTTACAATCAATGAAAGAAGATCTGGCACAATGGGGGATAATTCCCATCTCCTTCTGAGGCAGTACAAACATTCTGAAGATGACAATACTGCCTAAAGTATTTTGTCCCCTGAGTAGTCTAGCCTTGTACCTCCCTAAATGTTTTTCTAAGAAGCTCCACAGAATGTGTTCTGACTTTATATGGAATGGGAAACCCTCTCGTAGAGCATATTGGAAGCTTATGGATCCCAAACAAAAGGGTGATCTGCAATTACCAGATTTCTATCTCTATTACTTGGCCATCCATGCTAGTAGGTTCCTACTTTGGGCCTCCCCTTGTGAGGAATCCCTTATGAGCTTTGCTAGACCACTCTTTGACCAGGAAAGTGCCAAGGCAGAGTCTTTATCCTTACAAGCCTTTCTGTATTGTCCTTTTGCTGTTATCCCCCAGAAATTCAGGAATCACCTGTAGGGTGGACCATTAGAGCCTTCTACTAGTTCTGTAGACATTTCACATTGATTATGAGAACGGATATTTCCCAACCCAAATATTTACTAAAGAGAAGGTAGGGCAGGGCATACAGCTCAGCACCATCGACACAGGGGGGAGGGAGGTGTGTACTTGTCCCTTCAGAAAAGAAAGGGTCCTACAAGACCTGATGGCATACATCCCAGGGTACTAAAGGAGCTAAGGGTGGAACTAGCAGATCCATCATCAGAACTGTTTAGTAAGTCTGAGCACAGAAGGTCCCAGAAGACTGCAGAAGAGCTCATGTAATCCCGCTCCACAAGAGTGGTAGCAGGGAGGAGGCAGAGAACTACAGAACAGTCAGTTTTACCTCAGTAATGGGCAAGATTATGGAGGCATTCCTTAAGGAAAGGATAGTGCAACACCTGGAATCCACTGGAGCACAGGATCCAAGACAGCACGGGTTTACAACAGGAAGGTCCTGTCAAACTAATCATAGATTTCTTTGACTGGGTAACCAGAGTGGTGGACCAAGGGAGAGCAGTTAATGTCACCTACCTTGACTTCAGCAAAGCTTTCAATACTGTTCCACATAGATGATTGAGTAATAAGCTGGGTAGGCTAGGGGTGGGTCAGAAGTTGGTCAACTGAGTGGAAAATTGATTGACGCGCAGAAAACAGAGAGTGGTGGTAAATGGAATACAGTAAGAAGAGATGCAAGTCACAAGTGGGGTACCTCAGTGATCAGTCCTGGGGCCAGTCCTCTTCAATATCTTCATCAGTGACATTGCAGATGGACTGGAGGATAAGATTTGTCTGTTTGCAGATGACACCAAGATCTGAAACAGAGTAGATGATCCAGATGGGGTGGGCAGAATGAGAAGAGATCTGGATAAACTGGCAAAATGGTCAGCAAAGTGGCAACTGGGGTTTAGTGCAAAGAAGTGCAAGATCATGCACATAGGGAAGAGAAACCCTGAAGCCACCTATAGGTCAGGAGGGGAGTTGCTGGCAGTCACAAGGGAAGAAAAAGACTTGTAATAGTCAGTACATATGATAGGCTAGCTCTGGCAAAGAAAGTTGTCCACACCTTGTTCTTTCAGGTTTTCAAAATAATTTTTTATTCATCATTCCCAACATTTCACCTAGATAATAGGCTTCTTCTGGAGAACTATAACAAATATATAAATATATTCAATATTCAGAAATAATTTCTGTTTCAAATAATTTACAGATCACTTCTTTTCTATACACCAAACCAACTTCAAAAACATCAAATATTCTCAAGATAACAAAATCCAGTTTTAAATTAACAACCTTAGTGAAATTCATCATGTAAACTTTGTTGTTAATTACCAAGGTACATTTTCCATACTGATTATATCACCCTACACCATCCACCATTTTGATGTGCTTGTAAAAAGCATTGCCTTACTTTTTAACTATGTGATCAGGGAAAAGCTACAACCAGTCTTGTTGTCCAAATCATCTTTTACTCACTTAAGAAAGGTAAAACTCATTAATATTTTCATATTTATCTTAATTATAGAATAATATAGCTATTTTCTTTAGTTTCTTTTACCTGTCTCATTCTGAACAAAGTACTATGTTTTCATTCTATTTGGTGAAAATGTATTTCTTCATGCTGTATGTTTCTCACGTAGGCCCAAAATACTGCAAAGTAAACATTAGATATTTAAATACAAAAGGTTGCTACTTTGATTAGTTATTCTTTACGTTCTCTGTGGAGCGCTCTTATACTAAAGTGCCAATCATTTTAAACACTGTCTCTTGCTTCTAGCAAATCTCAACTTCGCTTAAAATATTCTTTACTTTCTCTATAAAGGGCTTCTGTAAGTTAACATAATTCATTTCTAACATAATAGCTCCTGCTAAGTCCTATAATTTAGGAATAAAAAAATAATTGTTTTGCTTGCTTAATTACCACAATTGAAAACAGTACCATTCTAGGTTTATCAGCTTACTTAAAGAAGTTCCCTGCTTCTAACATGCTTCTATCAAATCACAAATATCACTAACGTGCTCTTTACTGACTCTATAAAGCACTTCTCTAAGTTAACAAAAGTCTTTTGAAACTTAGTGACTCCTATGAAATTGTATAATTTAGGTACAAATAGTAATCTTTTACTCATTTAATTACCAAGACTAAAGTCAGTACCTTTCTAATTTCATTAAGCATGATGAACAAAGTGCTGTCAAAAGCATAGAATCTTTGCAAACAGGAGACTTACTTGGAAAAGTTCACAGCATGTTGCATCTTGCATGTCTAAATGGCAGGAACCATAACTCTGCACAGGTTACCACTCTATGTCCATGGGGAGGGTCATGTGATGACTGAGGTCATCACTCTCCAACAAGTGGAGCTGTTGCCAAGCAACAAAATGGCTCCCTTCCACGGACATAGTTCAGCTGTGTCCTAAAGCCTGTATGTACTTGAACACAATTTTGTAACATTACACAGATTTAATTCTAGTCCATATCTGGCTGATCTATTCAACTCTTTTAAGAAAATTATTATACAATTAATTTGTTGTTAACACTAAAATAATAAAATAAAGTAAAGACACTTTTTATTTAAATTAACGGTCCCTTATCCATGATAGTTTTTAAATTTAAATTTTATATTATGACAAGGCATGCTGAATTGCTCATTGCTTATTTATTTTAGTTATCTGTGGGTAACATTTTAACCCATAACATTCATTTATGTTCATGTGTAATTTCTGTGAAAGTTTTAAGCAATTCTGGTTAAAAAAGAATATAGATTTCTTAAATGTTTATTCTAGCCATGAATGCTGGTAACAACGGTAGTTGCTTTCTATGTAATTCAGTAACCAATATTAATCCTACTAAGCCTGACAAATACCAGGCTTAGATGAATAAAATAAGCTGTATCCATTTTACACTTATTATTAATTAAACTATGTTGTACAAAAAATAAGGGACTAGAGAGGGGGGGTCTTAAGAAAGAAACTTGGACATCATCATCACAGATGAACTGAAATCATCCAAGCAGACCACTAAAGCAGTAGGTAAGGCTAGGGGATGTTAGGGTGTACTAGTAGGGGTATCACAAGTTGTAAGAGGGAGGTAATGATCCCTCTTTACAAGACACTGGTTAGGCCCCATCTGGAATAATGCATGCAGTACTGGAGGCCACGCCTTCACAAAGACATTAACCAAATTGAGGCAGTCCAGAGAAGGGCAACCACAATGGTGCAGGGACTGCATTAGAAAACATATGAGGACAAATTAATTGATCCCAATATGTATACCCTAGAGCAAAGGAGGGAGAGAGGTGATATGATCGAAACATTCAAACACTTTAAGGGCATTAACAAGGTGACAGAGTCTAACATGTTTCAGTATAAAAAAAATAGCAGGACAAGAGGACACAGCATGAGATTAGAGGGAGGCCAATTAAGGGGTAATGTGAGGAAGTTCTTTTTCACATAAAGGGTGGCGAATGCATGGAACAGCCTACCTCAAGAAGTGGTGGATATGAATAGGAGTCACATATATAAAATCACGGCACTCCCATCCCTGCTACAATAAAAATTAGGTCACAAACTTGTTTCTCACCAACATTATCTTTTATTCAAAATTGAAAGCAAAGGCCCATAGCCTGAAAAGGCCATAGTCCACACCCACAGACTTCTTTGTTGTAGCAGGGATGGGAGTGCCTTGATTTTTATATATGTGGCTGTAATTATTATTACAGAGCACCCCTCACTTGAGTGCAGCTCTTCTTGTTTGAGATATGAATACAGTGTAGGGCTTCAAACAGGCATGGGATAGGCATAAGGGAGCAATACAGATGTGTATGAATAGATAGGCCATTGACAGAGCAAAGGCTGATGGTGCATTCATAAGGCAGAAAAAGAAATGGGCAGACTGGATGGGCCTTGCGGTCCTTATCTGCCGTCAACTTTTATCTTTCTATGTGATCCCTCAGTAATAATCACAACTTACAAATCGCTAACAAACCTATATACCTCCAAGTCCTTCAACTACATCCTGATATAAAACTGAAACAATTTCTTCAAGGACCTTCACTTCCTTCAGTTTCCCAGATCCAATCTAAATTTATTGAAGAGAATGTATGCCTTTTGGGACTTTACACCTCTCTTACATTATTGTCTCTCAAGATTCAGATGGCTATGGTATCCACAGTTATTAAACTTTTGATTCTCCAACACTGGAAGGAATCATGGACACCTTCCCTTCAGGAATGGTGGGCAGAATTCCTCAATGCTCTCAATGTAGAGAGAAGTGTGGCTAGAACTACTAATGCATTGCCTAGGTTTCAAAAGTGCTGGAATCCCTTTACCACTGCCCTAAGTGATAAATATGGCTAGTAACTAATTCCATACTACCCTCCCTGCATACATTTTATATCATCTACATTTCTCAGTATCTTTTTTCTACAATGCGTTAATCTTGTGACACATAACAAGTAATCTTACTATATGGTATGAGTGGCTGTTAAGAAATCTGATTTCTTCTTAGATTTTTTTACTATTGTTATTTTCCTATCTGTTACCCATGTGTGCTTGTTGGGCTTTTGGGGGGGGCAATGTGGGGGGGATTTAAGTCTCTTTTATTTAATATTTTAAAGTCCCTTTATTTGTATAATTTGGCTGTATTATTTAGATCCTTTTTTTTGCTTTTAAAATTTGTCATAACTGAGACCATGCACCAAGACCAGATGTGTTGTTTACTTTCTATGTTCCATGCTGTAGGTGCATATAGCCTTGGTTTGTACCATGTCTACCACTGTATTCTTATATTGAAATTTATAAAATAAACTTAATTACAAACAAAAAAAATTGCTGAGTATCTACTGTGCACAGTTGCATGTACAATACAAAAAGCAGGGGGTGGCCCTCCTGTTCAGGAAGGGTATTGATTTCAAGAAACAAGCAGAGATCAAGGATCAGGAAGGGAGCTTTCTCATTCTTAGGGGGAACTAGAGGGAAAACAAGTTGCCCTCTGCAATGTCTATTCTCCAAACTCACAGCAATCAGACTTCTTTCGCTCATTAACACAATGACTCACTGAGGTCACTCTAGATCAGTTTATATTGCTTGGTGACATCAACACTGCTCTAGATCACATTTTGGACAGGAGCAAGCCTCCACTTCTTCTCCCCCCCCACCAGCTCTACACCAGAATAAGCCTCTGTTTGACTCCATAAGTGAGCATGGTGGATGTCTTGGAGGTAGACGTAGATAAGATTCTGATACCTGACCATGCCCCAATAAGATTCGTGTGGCTTCCCTTGGGCATGCAACCAAGTGGCAAAGGCCAATGGCACCTTAAATGTTCCCTCTTGATAGACAAGCTTCTTAAACAGCAATGAGCTAAGTAGATTAAAACCTTTCTGGCAGTTAACAAATCTGGGGACACCTCAGAACCAACCAGATGGAATGCACTCAAAGCATGTGTCAGGGGAAGATTAATCAGCAGAGTCTCATATCTGAAAGATCTAGGGAAAAAGAACTGGAGAAACTGCAGGCCAAACATAAAAATACTGGAAATGAATGCTGGTCTACTCCCAACTATTGTAGGCTTGAGGTATCAGATTAACAATCACCTTAACCATAAAGCTGAGTATGCCCTATTCAAGACCCAAAAAAGCTTCAGTAAACAAGGAGAACCCCAGGAAATTGCTAGCTTATCAGCTTAGAAAAAGACAAGAAGGTTCTAAGACTTTGATCATTCTGTCCCCAGAAGGCTACCATTAACAAGGCTTTTCAAAATTACTACATAAATCTATATGAGTCAGAAGTCAATAGTCTGGAGTCTCAAACAGGGCTTAGATCAATGCAAACTGTGGCAAACAGCAGCTTGCACAAAAGCCTGATGCGTCAGAGACCCTGCACCAGATTCTGGTACAGGAGTGGTCCTGATGCCTTAGTCTCCACACTTGCGGCAACCTCTCCTGTGCGACAAACACATTGCACGTGGGAGGTGTTTGCCGCAGGCTCCATGCAGCAAGGCTAGCAGTCCCCCTCTTCTGATCCCCTTGTAAAATAAATAAAACCCTTCCTGGTGGTCTATTGCCCCCCCTTCCTGATCCCCAATGTCACACATAACCAAACCAAACAGTGTGGTTCACATGGCCATCAAACAGTGTGGTTCACGATAAATTCCGCTGCAAAGTCAAGCCATTCAAAAGTCAGGGTATTGGACTTCATGAGGGCTGATTTTCACAAAATGTGAGAGTGCCTTAGAAAAGCACTAGCAAACAGTCAAGATGGAGGGATGGAGCAACAATGGGGAAACATCAAAATAGTCATCACAGAGGCAACAAGCCTCTGTGTGAAGCAAATAAACAAATCAAAATGAAATAAAAAGCCACGATTGTTCTCAAAAGAGGTGGCTGAAAAGGTTAGAGAGCAAACAATAGCATTTAGGAAGTATAGGAAACACAGAAGGAGCAGAGAACTGTACCAGTTAAGGCAGAAGGAAGCAGGGAAGGCAGACAGAATAGCAAAGGCCCAAACTGAGGAAAAGATAGCATACTCAATTAAGAAGGGGAATGAAAACTTTTATAGGTACATTAGGGAGCATAGAAAGACAAAGGGAGGGATAGTGAGGATGAATAGAATGGACAGTGGGTGGGCAGAAAGGGACAGTGAAAAAGCAGGGATACTGAACAAATACTTCTGCTCAGTATTTACAAATGAGGAGGAGGGGGAGATACCTAATCCAATTAACAGAAGCACTCTGGATAAGGGGGTTGATCCCAGTCCTTTCACAGAAGAAAAGGTTCTGAGAGAACTCCTAAAACTGAAGGTGGACAAAGCAATGGGGCCTGACAGGATTCACCCCATAATTCTAAAAGAATTGAGGGGAGAACTATTGACACCACTGACTACTCTTTTTAACAAATCATGGGAAGATGGTGTGGTACTTAAGGACTGGAGGAGGTTGGATGTGATTTCCCTTCACACCCGTCAGTTTGACCTCTGTGGTAGGGTAAATGATGGAATCACTTCTGAAGGCAAGAACTGTTGAGTGCATAAAGGCCAGTGAGGCACAAGACCCAAGGCAGCATAGATTCACAGCTGGAAGGTCATGTCAGACAAAGCTAATAGATTTGTTTGACTTGGTGACCAAAGTAGTGTATCAGGGAGGGGCTGTGGACATGGCCTACCTAAACTTTAGCAAGGCATTTGACACAGTCCTACATAAAAGATTAATAAACAAATTAACCAGCCTGGGAGTGGGTCCCAGCATGGTAGCCTGGGTAAAATATTGGCTGGACAACAGGATACAGAAGGTAATACTAAACAGAGTCCTCTCTGAAGAAAGGGGGGTTACTATTGGGGTACCGCAGTGTTCAGTACTGGGTCCAGTCCTTTTTAATGTTTTTATAAGTGACAATGCACAGGGACTGGAAGGAAAAGTATGCCTCTTTGCAGATGACACAAAGATCTGCAACAGGGTTGATACACAAGGGGGTGGAAAGGAAGAGAAGGGATTTGCCAAGGTTAGAGAAATGGTCAGATGTATGCAACTTGGATTTAATGCAAAGAAGTGCAAAATAATGCACCGGGAAACAAAAACCCAGGAAAAGAGTACACAGTGGGGTAGGGGGGTAGTAACAACAACAAAAATGGAAAGGGACCTCGGGGTAATCATATCAGATGACCTTAAGGTTAGCAAGCAATGTGAGAAGGCAGTAGGGAGGGCTAGAGGGACACTGGGATATATAGGGAGAGGCATCACCAGCAGAAAACAGGAAGTTTTTTTCCCTCTGTACAGACAGTTAGTGAGACCCCATCTGGAGTACTGCGTCCAGTTCTGGAGACCCCATCTCCACAAGGACATAGACAGGATGGAGGCAGTCCAGAGGAGGGCAACTAAAATGGTGCAGGGTCTGAAAGAGAAGCAATACGAGGAGAGACTAAAGGAACTTAATATGTATACCCTTGAGGAAAGGAGGGGGGAACATGATTGAAACTTTTAAGTACCTCAGTGGAATCAACAAAGTCCAAGAGGGTAGCATCTTTCAGAAAAAGAGATGTGCGAAAACAAGGGGACACAATTTGAAGATAGAGAGGGGACGGCTCAGGGGCAATGTGAGGAAGTATTTTTTTACAGAGAGGGTGGTGGACGCATGGAACAGCTTTTCTGAGGAGGTTGTGGGGTCTAAAACTGTGGGAGAATTCAACAATGCATGGGACAGACATAAGGCTATTCTTGTGGGGTAAAAAGAAATAGGCTGTTGGTTAACTAGGATCTGCAGCTTATCCAGTAGTTAGGGAAATGGACAGACTATGTGGGCCAAGTGGTCCTTATCTGCCATCAAAGTTTATGTTTCTATAATCATAATTATAATAAACCCTTCCTTGTGGTTGAGTGCTCCCCATCTCCAATGTTGCTGTAATCCCTAGAGAAAACCAAAATGGTTTTGACTGCTCATGGTGGCATTAAGATGAAGCCACTGGGGAGAGTCACCCTTGAATGTAGAGTTCACACTGCAAAAGGAAGCTTTCCTTTCTGTCACAGATGTCTCATCCACACCACTATTAGGAAAATCCACATGTAAGAAATTAAATTTGATCAGCTGAGTAGATCAAGTCAGCACATCTAGGACAAAGGAGTATCTAGTGATAGAATATGCAGATGTATTCACTGGCATAGGCTAGATGAATGAAGAGTGCAACACTATTTATACCTTTCAGGCAACAGGAAAAACCCAGGAACACCCTAAATCAACTGGTAAAATTGGAAATCACTGCCAAAATTGATGAACACACAGCCTGGATTAATAGCTTAGTGATCACTGAGAAGAACAAGCATTTGTCAATGTCAAACATTACTTGCTTGTATTTGCTGTTTATGTGTTTGGCACTGATAGTGCACTTCCAGGCACCAAAGAACAAAGGTAAACCACAGTACATGGTGGGGGATCAGGCAAGTAAGGTCCTGCACCCAGTCTGCTGCAGTTGATTATGCTGTCTAACACAGACACAGGACCAGAACCCTTGTGTGTGTCTCTCTCTCTTTCTCCCTCTATTAACTGTTTTTCTCTCACATCCCAATCTCTACTCCAGCCTGTGACATGGGGGTATAGCATAATTTTTCTCTCAGTCAATCCCGGCTGTCTCGGTCTCTCTCACTCTCTACAGCATGCTCTCTTGTTCTCACTGCTTTGAGTTGCTCACACTCATCTAATGGTATGCATCTCACTCACTCGCGGCACTTGACAGATGAAAACAGCAGCAGAAATATTATTATTGCTGGTGTCTACTCTACCAATATTTGTACCTGTGCTGCTACTTTGCCGGTGGGGAAAGGATGTGCTCCATTAATTTCTAACACTTGGGTATATTGATTTTTGGTGATGGTTCTCTGATGTGGAAGGTGGATTTGCCCAACCATGAAAAGCTGCATAATGACATAAGAGCCTTCAGCAGAAGGTTGTGGCAGGACAGTTGGGGACTACTGACCACCACAGGGTTCCAGGAAAGGTGAGCAGAATGATAATGGCCATGCTGTCCCCACAGCAGACAGATCTCACCACAGTGGCAAGCACCGAGCTGCACTGCCCACTGGCCAAAAGAACACTCTGTTGCTGCTTGGAAAAGGGGGAGGGTACTCCAGCGAATGACAGCAGACAACAGGCAGACAGAGGAAGGGAGCAACACAGCAAAATCCAGACACTGAATCATGGTAAGTCACAAGAAAAGTGTGGCTTATGCTGGGCAATGGGTGGGGGTGATTATATAGCCAACAGGTATGGCACTGTCACTTTCTCCCGGTAAGTGAAAGTCCATGTGACAGGTTGGTGGGGAGACAGCATGCTGGTATAGGAAATGCTGTGGACTACTGACACCAAGGGAGTTCAATGTGCTATACCAGCAATGGGATGCCAATTACTGTGCATTTTCCATTATTGACAGTACACCGCATGGCGAAGGAAGTGCTCCTTGAGAAAGCACTTGGCCCTTTCATTTGCATAAATCCAAAAATGAAAGGGTGAATTGCTCTCTCATTGGAACCGGTCATTCATTTCAACTACACAAAGTTTCCACCCATAATCTGTGAATCACTGTCATACTTAGTTTGCAAGATCATTGTTCTGTCAAGGATGAGCCAAACTCAGCTTGACCTGCATTGGGCTTGTCAATGACACATCTCTGAAATGCCATTATCTGTAGCAAAATATTTTTTGTGCAAGCTCAAGCAACATAAAAATGGATCAATAAGGGAGCATAAGTGGTGGTACAGGGAAGGGGGAGCAGAACTGCAGACAGTTTACTCATAATGTAAACACTGAATTTCAATGTTATTACATTTTGATAAATGACAATTAATCTGAGATTATGCATACTGCACAGACTACAAAGAGTCATGTCCCACAAAGTTGATTACATTCCTTTGCAGATGCCACCAAGAAAATGAACTTGTAATTTTTAGGATTCCCATATATGGAAATAGCAAGTTCTCACCCTTTAGTGATTAGCGACAGGCATCTTTGCAATTCATCATATTTGCCATGTAGTGCTCCTGTCTACATAGCACACATGGATGACTTTAAATGTTGAGAGGTGTAAATTCTAATTCATTCCTAACAATAATCTTCCATTGCTGCCTATTTGCCTCTCCATTTCATGTCCCTAGTAATGTTAGAAAATAGCAAGAGGGGAGACAAGTGGCAAGCCCAAATCTTTAAGTTCTGTTTCATGGTTCATGTTTTTTTACACATAAGTAAAAATAATAAATACAAAATAATAACAATAATCATGTATTAAATTATATCATTTTATATCATATTAAATTATGGAATCATAAATCAAGTATATCATAGATCAGGATATATTATTTTGTTATACTGTACATCATATGATATCAGATTGAAATATATAGGTAAGCCATGTAGATGTTTATGCTCCCACATCCGGGGGGAGGGGCAGCTATATCAGCTCAGTTCTTGGATTCACTGAGCTGACTTCCCCCACCCTCAGCAACACATTTACCTGGTCGGAGTTTCTCCCCACAAGTTTCACTCTTGTGGCAGGGCCAGAGAGTGAGGGCTATCCTCCCCCAAGTACATCTAGTCTGTGGCTGACCAGGTTATGGACTGAGTGGTGGTACAGGCCAGAGGCAACTGGGTTGGGCATCAAGTCACTGATGCTCTATTTTCTACTTTTCTTCCCACCCTACTGTAGAGCATTGGACTTGTGAATGGAGGTGTGCCTGTCCAACATTCCACACAGTCCTCTCCCTTTATGTTGCCACTTTAACACTGCTCTACTCCACCCCCTGGGAGCAGCCTAGACCAGGCTAACAAGCCTTCCCACCTTGGGAGAGGAGAGAAGTCCTATAATGCTTGACCTCCTCCAATTCAGGATGACCCCTGATAACCTGGGTCACTGTTGTGAAAAAAGGTTAGGTGTGCATGGCAACTCAGCCCACTTTGCCAGTGGACCAGCTTTGTAATATCATTCTTGCATAGTTAAAGAAGCAAAAACATGGGCTAATAGGCATTACTGTGGATATAAGCAATCCTACAGCTTGGTTTGTAATTGAAAAAGCATTGTTGTATTATTAAAAAGCAGGGCTCTACCATGCTGGTTCGACAACAATTTTCTCAACTGGCATCACAGCAACAGAATTTATGTCAACTGCAGGTTTTGGTCAACATAAATCCTGATGGACTCCTGATCCATTTTTCTATCAGGGGCTTCACCCCAAAATCCCTCATGTAGGGGGCTCTGCCCTCGCACCCCCATTCTATTTATAATCAACTGCAAGTCAGAGTTGATTTGGAGAGGGGTTGCAGGACTGGGAGACAGTGTGCCCCTGTCTCCAGCACACCAATACAGTAACCTGCTGATGAACTGTCAATTTTGTCGCAGCAACATAGGTCACTGTATTGGTGTCATTGATGGGGGGTATACCAAAAAGCAGCAACTCACTTACCCCACCTGCATCCACCAATGTTTCACTCACCACCACGTGAGCTTTCTATAGGCATGGCCCTGTAGTGAAACATACCCTTTTAAACAATTGTCTGAAAGAGCAAACACCCAATTTGAGTGATACAATAAAATAATTCTGATATAATAAATACACCATATATCCCTTTAAGCAGCAATGAATAATCATGTACCTGAAAGAAAATATGATAATCATATCCAAACTCTTAAAGCAAACAAAAATGAAAAATAGAACATAAAAATGTGGTAGTGGGGGGAATGGAAGTGAAAAAAATATAATAGAAAATGAAAAACAAAGAACAGTCATGACCATTACAAATATTAACTCCAGGCTTAAAGTAGGGGAGGGAAAAGGGGTGGAAGGGAAAAGGAAAGAACAAACATAAGTTAATGTATACAACAGATATGTATTCTTATGTTGCCTATAAATAAAGACTACCTGTGCAGGTACAAAGTAATACAGAATTTGTACAACACCAAATAAAAACTGTCTAAATTTTATACTATGCATATAAAAATACATGAATTAATTATAAATAGTGATTATCATTTTAAAATTGGTGACAGCTGAAAAGTCTCATTTAGTACAGGGTATTTCTTAGCCTTAAATTCATATTGTCAAACACTCTCACATCTCAAGAGGTTATTATCAAGATCATCCCCCTCCAAATGTTTGCAAGACCTTTCTCCAATTAAGCAAATTTAAAATGGTGACCTTGACCCGTTTTGTCTGTATGAGATGCCAATGCATTTGTAAGGTTTGGTTTTTCAATATATTTCAAATATTCAATGATGCTGCATTTAAAAGGTGCCACAGTTTTACCTACTGTACATAGAATGTGGTGCATGTGCAAACAGCAATATAAATTAGGCCTGATGAACATGAAATGAAGTTACATACCTGATCATTTTATGTGTCAGGATGTTCAAAAGAGTCTCCTTGCAAGATATTAGAACAAATCTTACAGGTACCACATCTAAAGGTTCCAGTGGGTAATGGAGGTCTCAATGATATCATGCACATTTGCTGATAAAGACTATGCTCAAGTCAGTCTTTTAAACTCTTTCACACTTTTAAACCACATTGGAGAGGGCACTGCAGTCACCTTCTGCAACTTGGTTTCTGTTTGTAGAATATGCCAGTTTCTCTCAATTACGGCACAAACCTGAGAAGCCTGTGGACTAAATACTGTCACAAAATGTAGTTGTTTTGTATTATTTTGTGTACTATTACTTCTCTTCATCTGTCTCACATTTCTTCCAATCAAATCATCCATATTGTTGCCAGACACCCTTTCTATAGCTTTCAGGGTTGGCTATATCCCCTCTGTTGACACCTATTACTCAAATCGACCATACCTCTCAGATAATCATCTTCTTTACTGCAATTTCTTCAGAAGCACATCTACTGTTCAAAAGGAATGTTTTCAACACAGTGCCATGGATGGCAACTGGTGAGGTACAGTACAAAAAAGAATTTCTTTCAGTAGATTTTCCAAAAAGGATTTGTTTTTATACCACCCTTATCACCTTTCTGAATATTCAAATCCAAAAAATAAATTTGTTGCAAGTCACTTGATACAGTAAATGTTAGATTCACATTAGCGTGTTCCAGATATTCAATAAACAAAGATCATTTTCTGTACCTTTCCATTTTTAATTTGTAATAATCAGTTTTGTCATTAAATGGATTATCTTCAGATAGCAAATCATATCTCTATTCCAATTTCACTAGATAAACATTTGCAAAATTAGGTGCAAACAATGCACCTATAGCGGTACCATTTATTTGTAAAAGGGATTTCTGTAGGAACATAAATACACTGCAATGCAACACTTTTTCTGTCACAGTGACCAAAACCTTTATTGTACCAGATTAGTTTTTGAGTACAAAGCATGTTCAATGGCCACTGTAATTTGGAATGTTCATACACAACAATTGAATATCAAGCATAACTATTGCTATTAATTTTCCACATGTACATCTTTCATTGTCTCCAATATATGTCATGTGTCTTGCACAAACTATCTATTTGTGCTAGGTATATGCTTTTAAAATGTATCTACTGTATATACTGGGCCAGTGGTTCTGTTAATGAGGCTATTCTAGCTGGCATACATCTTACGGGGATTAAAATAGCCTTGCGTACTTTCACAAGGCCATATCTCATTGCTTTTACTGGATAATCATCAGATAAAAACTCCTTGATCTTTCGAAATCACACCTACATTGAAGGCATCAATCAATATAGTATCAATAGCCTTTTAAAATTATAAGTTGGAGCATCAGAAAATCATTTGTAATAAATGGTATTAGAGACATGTTTACGTTCTAATTCATACCTAACTTTTGACTTAATTTCAATGGAACTACCCTTGTTAGCAGGCTTTACTTCTAAAGCTGCAGTTTTTGCCAGTTCTTCCACAGCGCAATCCTCATGAGTGCAGTTGTTGTTGCACTTTCTCTGATTCTGTTCCTCCAATTGTATTCCACATTCAAATACCTTCTCAATGATGGTGACAGTAAGATTGGCGGGTTGCTCTGATACCGGTTAGTGGACTCCAGGCATGGATTCCATTAACTGCCTTGTTTTTGTAAATTGTTGCACGGTCCCAACAATAATAATATGAGCAAGAATGTTCTCTTTTTGCCCCAAAAAATCCATGCCAAGTGTGATCTGGCTTTTACTGTAACAGTCACATAAAATAAAAGCTGTACAGGTGCTGATGTAAAAGCACAAACATGGAACTCAGCTTCACCACCCACCACAAGACAGACTCAAAGAGAATACAGTGAACCAAAGATTGTGGGGTATGAAGGTGCTGAAAGGGACACACACACACACACACACACACACACACACACACACACTCACACACACAAAACATATGAAAATGTGAGATTTCTCTCAAGCAGTCATCACTGTGCCAACACAATCAGTGCTTCTTCTGAAAACAGGACCACTAGCTGCTGTGTTCCTATTTCTGTTCAGCACTATCTGAAGCTTGTCAACAGGGATGACCCCATTGGGCAGATCACTGAAGATCAGAGGTGGTGTGAGAAAGTGTGGATGATCTCATAGGAAAGATCACTGAAGGTAGGATGGAGGCGTGATAAAAGCTTGCATATTTCAGAATCAGCAATCTGGAAACATATTTTCAAAATTATTAAAGTTTAAAAAAATATTACAACATAACAACCTGGATGCATATATATTACAAAAACTAACAGACAGAGGATTGTGTATGTTCTTGCTATTGTCCCATCTCAAAGTTCTGGTATTATAAATAGAATAAAATATGGGGTGTTGTATATAATGAGAAGTTTAGACACACCCGAGGGGTTAGATGCTACATAAACCCTGAGAGCAAAGCTCGAGGGGTTTATAAAAAGCATCTAACCATGAGGGTGTGTGTAAACTTCAAGTTTATACACAACACCCCATATTTTATTTTATATAATTGCTGGGTCTTCCTTTTTGGCCACAGCAGTTATATAAAATAAAAATAAAAACAACGTCTCTGACTCCTGTGTGGCCATGGTCCGCTTTGGTTTGAGCATGCAGTCTACGGCCGTTTTTATTTATTTATTTAAATCTGTTCTGTGATTCTTTCCTGCTGGCAATCAAACCTTTTTTTTTTTACTTTGTTTTCGGTGATTTACCACTCAGTATCTAGTGGCTGTTTCTTCTCTTGTGGAACAGGAGGCGATAAGTGGTCCAGGCAGGAGAGCTGCAGTGGGCTCATGGGCAGACTGTGGGAAAACCATGCACATTTGCCATAATAAACACTCTTTTATTATGGCAAATTACAGCATGGGTTTCCTTCGGTAAAAAGGAAGACCCATTAATTATAGCCTTGTAATACACAGTCCCTTATCCATTGTTCTATTTATATTATCCTCTCATATATCATATCAATATCAGTATCAATATCATACCATATCATAGCATCTTATATCACATTATTTAACCATATGCTATATAACATATTATTTTTAAATCAGATTACATTATCTTCTTCTATATTATAGCAGAGTATTAGATTATATAACCTTCTTATATATAATATTTGCTGCTCTGACCAGTGCTATCTGAAGGCACTTCTTTATAAAAGAAATTCATTTCACAGTTGCTGCCCTAATTCTGAAATCCTCTGTGGAAGTAGACCTTCCACAGTGCCCACACCATTTTTCCACTGTTCCTAAAACATTTAATCAATCCTCTGAAATGTGGGAGTATATTACAGATGACAACACAAAGCCACTGAAATCACATTTCTTGGCATATACAAAGCAAAATGATATCACAGTAATAAATAAATAAATAAATAAATAACCATAGAAGGATGCTGTCCTAAAAAAAAAAAAACACATCGTCTTTATCATCCTCCTCCTTCCTCCATTGTGAGTCATGTTTTCCCTATCATTTATTTCTCTAGCATGTGGGTGACACCACCTCATTCCTTAGTAGCACTCTGCAAAGAAATGATGCAGGAGTGGTATCTGTCACATTCTTTGATTCTGTTAAAATGCTTCAAACTTCTTTAGAAAGACAAAATAATGCAGCATCTTTATACGTATTGGGTACTGATCATCTTCACAAATAGTCACATATCGATTATCAACAACATGTCACCAGCTACCATTGCTAGTGCCTTTAGATCAAGGTTAGGAGAATTGGTCCACTTACAATATGTGTATAGAAAATT
Organism: Neoceratodus forsteri; assembly: GCA_016271365.2. Lineage (NCBI taxonomy): Eukaryota > Metazoa > Chordata > Ceratodontiformes > Ceratodontidae > Neoceratodus > Neoceratodus forsteri. Next base: position 1,055,548,913 of record CM057451.1, on the reverse strand, counting down.
CAACTATTTGTCAGATTTATTTTTTTAAAATATCAGCAGAAGTAAAATAAATCTGACACATATTTGAGTTTCTGATACATATTCAGAGGGTGGGTCAATTCTCCTAACCTTGACAACAGTTTTGACGGCATATTATGAGCAGACTCCTCCCCTTTCTATTTTTCTTCATGGTTTGGCCCGACTGGTTTCTACTTTTATTGCTAGTGTCACCACAGCTGCAAATGTGTACTGAGGGCTTGTCCACCCTGAGACACTATACATATTGTCTCTTATTATAATTATCTCAACTCTTCACATGTTGATTCAAAAATCATGCTTTCTTGTCAAATAACATAATACATATAAGTATTTAAACATTATAATATATTATATTATCATCTACTCTAATAAATGTATTGTTGTGTCACTCACTTCATGGGGCTATGCTCTGCTGTGTGCCCCTCTGACGGTACCAACAGAAGCACAAAATGCATTATCCTGGCACTCATTTCAGACCTTATTGGGGACCAGTGTCAACTCTCAATCTTCAGTGGCAGTGTAGCCTATCTATAGTAGGAGTATAAAGGGATTTAAACAGGGTAGGGGAACACACAAATAGCAGTGTATCTAGGGTCAGGTAGTAACGGATTAGGGGAAGGTGAAAATCCTGCTACCCATACCTCTCAACCTCCTGCCTCATAAATCAGGGACATGGCTTAAAAATCAGGGACACATCTTCAAAATTAGAGTTATCAACCCAGAAAGCTGCTACAGCTGAGAGGTATATTGCTGCCATAATAAGAACAAACTATGGCTAGAGCTGATAAGGCTGTGAAGAGCTACCAAATGACCAAAGTTACACATGTGCATAGAAATTATTCAATGCCAGGGTGTAACTTGACCATGTTTTGGAGGTGTTGCACCAAATTTTCAACATGGCCTTTTTTGGACCCCTCCTTATGAGGCGTGCCAGTGTTATTTTGTTCACTTGTCCCAAAAGGTGATTTCACAGAGCAAATGCATAGTCTTTGCAACAAGTGCGAAAACACATTTTGAGCAGGTTGTGGACAATGACAGCTGTACTGTTTTGAAGGATGTGTGGAAAAATGGCAATGTTGAGAATGTGGAGTGAAAATATTAAAAATTGGTGAAGTTAGGAGCATGCGTAGAAACTGCACAATGCACACTAGTAACAGTCATTTTTCAGAATTTTTTCACCAAATTTGCAACATGGGCATTTTAGGATCCAACCTCATGAACAGTGGCACTGTCATTTCCTTAATCAGTCCCTAAATGTGATTCCACACAGCAACTGCAAAATCGCCTTTTGGGATCTAGTAACAAAATAACAGTGATAGTTTTCATGAGCAGTGGTCCTAATAACCCCATGTTGAAATTTTGGGCAAAATTTCAAAAAAAGGGCTGCGATATTGGCATAAGTAGAAAAACCCCATTGAATGGCATTATAGCATGCTTACATTTGGTTTTTCAGTCTATGGTTCAGCTTTGAAGAGTGCAGACATGTCCTGGTCTACAGAAGATGACAGTGCTGACCTCCAGAGGTAAGTATGGGGTAAGGGGGGGTGTGGGGAGGTGGGTGCTCAGGGTGGGGATGGAGAGGTGGAATGGAGGTATGACAAGGGACCGTTTTCTTTTTTACAGAAAGAAAAAAACATTTGGGCACACTGGGATGGGCTTCTAGTATGCGACATGACTGGGGGGTGTACATAATGCTGACATGGGGATTGGACACCCTGATGTCAGCAGTGGTGGGTAGAAGGAGAAGAAAAATAAAGTTAGGTACACTGGTGTGGGCTCCCAGTGTGCTGCATGACTAGGGGGATGCACATAATGCTGACATGGGGATTAGATACCCCGATGTCAATGGGCAAAAGAAACACTTTTGGCACACTAGGGTGGGTTCCCAGTGTACCACATGAGTTTGGGGGGCCACAGAATGCTGCAGAGCTGGCAGAATTGATGCAACTGCACATGCACGGCACTCTCACATGTGAAGTTGTGGTTAATGGCATTTTGCCATTCATGACAACACCAACAGAACTGAGTTTGGGAAGGGCCACAGAATGCAGCAGAGCTGGCGGTGGCAATGCAACTGCATATGCATGGCACTCATGCATGCGCAGTTGCAATGAATAGCGTTTTGCCATACATGATGACACCAGCAGAACTGCGCATGTGCACGAGTCATGCATGTGCAATTCATGTCACAGAATGTGGAAGTAACAGATAAAATAGTGCTGTTCCATAGCAGCTCATCATGGCAGAGGGTTTTAAGCTCCATTGGGCTTTTGGAAGGATACTTCCAAAAGTCCAATGGAAGGTTCCACAATCAGCCATTTTTAGAGCTACTGAGTGACACAAAACAGCTGTAGGCTCCACCCACAGCCCTGTAAAGCAGAAAAAGATAAATTAGTAAGTGAAGGAGAAAAGCTTTCAGACAAGAGGGAACTACTTGGAGAGAGGGGTAGAAGGGGAAAACCCCTCTTTATGGTAAATGTACAAAGGGGCATAACAAACAAAATGGGAAAACTAGAAAAGCCTATCAGTGGTAAGGGTACAAAAATATGTCCCAGTAACACTGGGACAGTAGGAATTAGCAATGCAGGTAGTGATTCAGTGTACTGGCTGTGGGGCAGAAGTTTCAAGAGAAACCTTCTGGAGACTGTGGTGCTGCCCCATCTGCACACACCACTCTGAGTTGATGGAGGAGGTTGCTAGACTCCAGGCTGTGTTGATTAACATTTGGAAGACCTCCTTGGCCTCTGAGTTGCCACCAAGTCTGCCACCATTACCTCATATGATACCAGAGAGGAGAAACAGCTGGACTATGGTGGGCTCTGGAAGGACGGAGGTGTTGGTTAAGAGCCACATTCCTCAACTGGTACCACTACATAATTCCTACACTGCTCTGGTGCGGCAAGACTGCTTGGAGGTGGTATTCAAGGTAGTGAGATGGGAGGATGTGGGGTCCACCATGTGAGGTCCACCATAGTGGAAACATAGAAATATAGAATTTGATGGTAGAGAAGGACTGCTTGGCCATCCAGTATGCACATTTTGCCTATCAACCCTATTACTGCAGGCAGTGTCTGATCTACAGTTCTTTCTCCCTCCCTCCTTCTTTTCCAGTATGGTTCCCATGTACTTATACCATGCTTTCTTGAACTCCACCATAATTTTCACCCCCAAATGCTGTAAATGTTGTCTTGTCTTGTCTGTCTTGCCCTGTAGTTTGGGGGAGGGGTGCTAATTGTCTGACCTATGACCTCAGCTACGTGATAACTGAAGGTGGGGCTAAGTCAGATTTGAGGTAGCAAGCTGATTTTTAATTTCTCAGAAGAGGCCAGAGGGGAAAGATCCAGATTCATTTCAGTGCAGTGCAGTAACTGCTAATTGCTGTTTTTGTTTTAAACTTAGATGTGTGGGCTTTTGCTGGTACTATTATTTCTTTGCTGTCTTTACTTAAAATTGTTTTTGGGCTGTTGAAAATTTAAAACCTGATCTGGTGTGCTTGTAGTGGTGCTGTTTTCTTTTGCTGTCTTTACTTGCTGCAAGTTTTCACCCCTGCCCCAGCTCTTAAATATATGCTCTGTTAAATCTGATTGAGAGGAGCCAAGTACAAGGAATAGCAGGGGTTTTCAATTCCAATTGAAGATGGCCTACAGGCTGGATGCGCCACAGGCTGCTCTGACACCATAGAGTTTTTTCTGTTTTTCTGTTGTTAAGTTGCCTGTTTGCCTGTTTTTGCTTGCTGTTTTTCTGCTGCTTTATTAATTTTATTTTTCTTTTCCCGATGTTTACTTTTTTTTTTTTGAGCTCCGCAGACAGAACTGCTAGCTGGAGATGCAAAATTCGAGAGTGATACTGGGGCGACTATTGGGACCACCTCACAGTTTGTACTAGGGCCATCTCATTTCAGCCCCATTACAGCCCCATATTTTTTGGTTTGCCAGGCCGCTATATCATTTCCTACATCAGTTCCTTCTAGTGGACACACTTTGATAGTTTGACTGTTACCATGGGGTGTTTTGTGTTCAGTCTTCTGCCTAGATCTTGTGGATGGCTGTGGCTTTAAATTGATCTGTTGCGTGTTTAGCCGTCCAATGAAAAATCTGGCAGTGAGTTAGGGGAAGAGGAGTCATAGCGGAGGAGACTTGTGGGCATATCAAGAACAGATACTGTATTATTTGCAGCAGACTTCTTTGAAATATTTGCAGTGTATTACCCAAGCTGTCAAGTTGGTAGTGTATGAGAACTGGTTTAATTTGGTGCAGTGAGCTGATTTTCTTTATCCTTGGGGTGGGATGTGATGGTGGGTGTGCAGCTCTGCGGGGGACCTGGCCTCACCTTGCTGGGTATCTGGTGGGTTTGGGCTACAAGCCCCTAGGGATTCTTCACGGAGCCTACTAGTTGGTGGGCCCAGGTGGGGACCCATAGTAGTGGCTATAGATTTTGCAGTTCATCCTCCCGATTGGATTTTTCAGGTCCTGCTCCTGCTCCAGAGTTCATCAATCACAGAAGAGGATTTTTCTTTGGACCTTTTCCTCCTCAATTATGGTCAGACCTTTAAATTTCTATTTTACAGATAGTGAGAGTGCCTGTTTTGCTTTTAACCCCAGGCAGTGAGAGTGTCTGGAGTCTGCAAAGGATTTTGGTTATACTTTTATCTTGTCATTTAAAATCCTCACTTCAGTGAGAGTGGTCTAGGGCCTGGAGAAATCACCCAGACATTAACATCTGTTTGACCCAGGAAGTGAGAGTTCCTGGGGAGTTTCGGTCTCCTCTGGTGTTGAGAGGTCCATTGGGGACTGGAAAAACTTGATCCCTCCTGTGTTTTTGATTTATATTTGTTACTGTGTTGTTAGTTGCATTTTCAAGGATTCATTTTTTGTGTCTGGCCTTTTGCTTCATTCAATCCACTGCTCTGGACTCAATGACTGTGACACTGTACTCATTTTAAATAATTGTTTTATTACATGTTATTGGGGGGGTGGAGTATAGTTTTGTTGAATATGTATTTTGAGTTTTATGTAGTTTTTGGATAGTATATTTTATTTATTTTTGGTTTATTTTAATTCTAATCTGTAATTGATTGTTATTTTATTCAGTTAGGATTAAGTTGTAGGATGTGTAGTTCTTATTTTAAGAATGTGCTGGAGAGGCCAAAAGACTGTCAGGCAGCATTACCCCACCAGGATCAGGGAATTGCGCCCTTTTGACTGCCCTTATTTTTCAGACTTACAAACATTGCCAGTCCCTCAGGATTGCTAGAGGGTGCAGGAAAGGGGTGAGAACTGGGCCTGATTGGGAAATGGAAAGGAAAGGAGAGAATGTATTGAGGTGGTGGGGACCAGGTGACACCATGGGGCGAAATGGTGCCAGGACAGGGGTAATCCCTGTCTTGTCCCCATACCCAAAGGCCTAGCAATTAATGCTGATCAGGAGTTGAGGTCTTCCTCAGCATCTCTTCCAACCCGGGTGGTGTTATGTAACGCCTGGTCCATCAAAAACAAGACTGCTATTATAGCAAATCTTGTTGAAATGGTAGATCTGACATGTATACCAAGACCTGGCTGGATGAAAATGCAGACCCAGTGTTGGCTTCTGCAGTTCCAGATGGATTTTCAGTGATTCACCACACGAGGTTGGATCATAAGGGTGGGGGTGTAGCCATCTTTTCTAAGACTGAACTGGGCCTTGTGGATGTTCCAGTGGGGTTCACCAGATCCTTTGAGTGTAACATGGGAGAGGGTGCAGGTTGCAGAATACTTCTCATTTACCATCCCCCAAGTGATCAGGATTTATTCCTGCAGGAAATTGCAAACTTCATCATTAACACAGTATTGGAGTCTCCCAGATGAATAATTCTGGGGGACTTCAATGCATGGGTCGATGATGAACTCTCCCCTTTTGGTCAAAATCTCCTACAGTTAATGACAATGCAGGGCCTTACGTAGGTGATTACCTCCTCTACCCATATAAAGGGTCAGTCATTGGATCTGCTTTTCCTCCCGGGGATGGAGATCTCTAACTTGGGGGTGGAACCAGTCAGTTGGTCTGACCATTACACCATAGGATTCAGTTTTGGTGCTCCCCCAAATGGACCTACCCTTCTGGAGATAGTTTGGTACCACCCTTTAAGGGGAGTTACCCCAGATGGTCTATCGGTGGTGCTGGACCTATCAAGATTGCTGGGTGAAAGCACAAGTCCAGGGGATCTTGTACTAGCCTAAAATAAGGCAGTGCAAGATGCCCTGGATTTGATTGCTCCTGTTCATGTTCGACCACTCACTCGTCACCCAAGGTCCCCTTGGTATGATGGATCCTTGAAGGACTTGAGGCATGTTGGTCGAAGGCTGGAAAGAGAATGGCAGAAGTCTGGCCTGGATGCTGACAGGTGTAGATTGATAGAACATTATAAGGGCTATCAATCAGAAATCACCTGTAAGAAGGCAGAGTTCCTGCCCAGGGAGATTTCTGCTGCGCAGAATTGACTGGCTCAGCTTTTCTGAGCTGTTGACAGATTGTGCAGTCCAATCTGTTTCCAGTCCAGAAAAGCTTTTCCACAAATTAAGTGTGATGAGCTAGCTCAGTTCTTTGCAGATAAGGTTGCCAGCATCAGATCCGGAATCGGCCTGGCTGTCTGTATGAGGGGTTGTGGAGGTTGACTGAGGTGTTGAGTACCTAGTTTGTCTGGATGGATTTCGATGACCAGAATTCATGGACATTGTTAAGATTGTCCAGACTCTGTGCCCCACCTGTTGTAGTTTGAATTCAGGCCCTACATCCCTTTTAATGGGGCTTGTAGATGTTATCTGCCTGATCCTAGCTGAAATTGTATGGAGATCCTTGGACTGGGGTGTCTTTCCAGACCCCCTAAAGGAGGCGGTCATTTGACCACTCCTTAAAAAACCTCCTTGGATCCCAATGATCCAGCTAACTACTGACCTGTCTCTAACCTTCCCTTTGTGCGGAATGTTATTGAGAAGGTGGTGATGCTGCAACTGGATGATCACCTTCTAACTAATAATGTCTATGAAGCTCTTCAGTCCGGTTTCAGGAAGAGGCATAGCATGGAGACTGCCCTTGTTTGGGTACTAAATGATCTCTTAATGGTGAGAGATTGAAAGGCTCATACCATCTTGATCCTTCTTGATCTCTTAGCAGCTTTTAACACTGTGGGCTATTGGTCCATGCCGTCATTACTACCCATCTTGATTACTGCAATGCCCCCTACCTAGGGCTGTCTGGGGTTGATATCTGCCAATTGCAGCTGGTGCAGAATGTTGTGGCCAGGCTGCTGACTGGTACCTCTAAGTCCAGTTACATTCTGCCTGTGCTAAATGGACTTCACTGGCTGCCAGTCCAGTGGCAGATCACCTATAAGGTAGGCTTGCTTACCTTTAAAGCCCACCATGAACAGGGACCTGACTACCTGAAAGAACTCCTGACTCCCTACTCCCCCAATCACCCCCAATGATCCGCCAATGAGGGATTGCTAGAGATTCCCAGGGTTCATCTTAAAACAACAACAAAGGAAGAAGCCATGAATCAGTCAAGTCAGCCTGGTGCACACAACAAAGCAGCCAGCTCATGACAATAAGCAAAGAACAGAAATGTGAAACTCGTACCAGTTAATCCCATTAGATGTAATAGCACAAATTAGAAGTGCACTGGTGGACCCTTATAAAATTAATTTATTTAGAGTAACAAAAAAGGCACGGGTAATCCACCTTACACGCCGTCTGGCCATCCAGCGCTTCGACTCTTTGCAAGTCTTCCTCAGGGGTGTGGCTAACAGACAGGAAAACAAAGTTAAATACACATAGGTGTATGACATCACTCAAATGACTTACATCATTAGTCAAATATGCGCTTGATTTATATGCTCAAAGTTCATCTCACAGATTAATACATTTAACAATAAATCAGTACCAAAAACAGTATTCTTTTACATATAACAAATTTACTTATGAATATATAGTATAATCAACCATCACCCATAAAGATTATGCATAAAAAATAGATTTAACAACATTTAGTGACAGTAGAAGTATTCCCCCTATAGGAATATCTCTGAATATCAACAGGTTCAGCTAATAAAGTGCTTTCTGTTAAATTAATTTACAATAGAAATCTATCTGGATATCAACAGGTTCAACTAATAAAAAGATCTCTGTTAGATTCCATATATGTTATAACTCTAAGTGAAACACTATACCAACTTCACTAAAGTGGGATTCCATTTCTGGAAGGATGCATTTTCCTTATACAAAATAATGGTGGCAGCCACAACATCCAACCATATTTTATGACCAGCCCAGTGAGTCTGGATCCAGAAAACAGAGTGTCCCACCTGTGTCTTTGGGTGAAATCTAAAAAAGAAGAAGAAAGAAAGAAAATTAGTAAATCAAATACATATTACAGCTAAGAAGGTGCAGGAAACACATAATGAATATCAGATATCACATAATCAGAAAATCCTCAACAGGGTTAACAATATTATGGAAAACCTGGTGTCATGCGAAATGCAAAATTGTCTGAATGTCTTGGAATTATAAAATTCTCCAAATATTTATTTTGCAAGAAATGGTTTTAAATCCTATCTTTCATTTAAACTTCCAGGTTTTACAATTTTAAGATGAAAAATCAATTTGCTTTCTTTCTCCAAAAGTAGGTTTGCCCTGTCACCCCAAATTCAAGGTGTGGTATCCACTCAATGCCCATAAATTTCAAACAGTCAGCTTTAGAATTATGCATCTGGCTAAAATGTATTCCTTCTGGTGAATCCTGTCTATTATTCTGTATTGAACGGACATGTTCTTGGATCCTCTGTTTTAAGGGCCTAATGGTCTTTCCAACATAAACAAAATTACAGGTACACCATAACACATGAACTGTATAACTAGTGTCACAATTTATAAGTTCCCTAATTTCAGTTTTAATTTCTTGATATTTAGGGTGTTGGAATTCTTTACCTGACATACAGAATTTGCAGATATTACACCTAGCACATTTAAAAAATCCATTTGTCCTTCTATGTAGCCAGGTATTACTGGGAATTTTTGCAGTTCTAAATCTGCTACGTACTAGAATATCTCTGAAGTTCTTTGCCCTACTAAAAGATACCCTAGGTCAATTTCCCACAGCCTCTGCTACTGCCTGATCACTCAATAAGATGGGCCAATTGTTAAAGATTATATTCCCTATCTTGCCTGCCTTATGATTGTATTGTGTGGTGAAAGTGTAAGGCTGTGTATTTGATGCCATGTGTTGTATATTCAAGAGTGATTCTCTGTCCAAGTTCAAAGCCTTTTCTCTCAACCCCTGTAATAGATCTGGAGCATAGCCCCTCTCTATAAACCAGTTTATTAATTCATCTGTTTGTTGTTTGAAAAGATCATCGGTACTACAATTCCTACGTATTCGAACCATCTGACTGTAGGGAATAGAATCTTTCAGTTGTTTTGGATGTGCACTTGTAGCATGCAACACCAAATTCGTAACTGTTGGTTTTCGATAACAGACAGTGTGTAAGGTGGTTTATCTGTGCCTTTTTTGTTACTCTAAATAAATTCATTTTATAAGGCTCCACTAGTGCATGTCTAATCTGTGCTGTTACATCTAGTGGGATTAACTGGTACGAGTGCCACATTTCTGTTCTTTTCATCTTAAAACATCTGTAGCTCATGCCTTTTCATTTGTAGTACCAACACTGTGGAATTCTCTACCTCATTGGTTAAAAGAATGCCTGACTGTCAGTAGCTTTACATCTTTGTTAAAAACGTATTTATTTTCACTGGCTTTCCCAGACTGATTTCAAATTTATATTGCTGTTTGCATGTATATTTATGGTTTATATTCTGTACAGCACCTTGATATTGAAAGGTGCTTTATAAATAAAGATTTGCTCACTTGCTTGCTTGGGTTGTGAAGTAGGAGGGGCATAAGGGGGAGGAAGTCAGCTCTCAACATAAGTGTTTTGACTCTTTTTTTTGCTTTGTTTTGTTTTCCTTCTTTAAAAAAAAATCTGAATATCTTCAGGACAGTAAATTAATAAAGAGGGAACTACAAGGAGAGCTTCAGTAGCAGACAAGAACTGGAATAGCAGTATAGCAGTATAAGTGCAGTATAACGTGGGGAGTTGTGCAGTTGTGTATTCAGGCAGACCTTCAGGTTGCTGAGGTGCTGCCCTATCTGCAGGCATCTCTCTGGACTTTGGGATGAGGTAGCCAGACTCAAAGCAGAAGTAAACTGGGCCTGGAGTACCTTCTCCCCTATCAAGAGACCACCCAGCCCAATGCCTCTGCCTCAAAGGATGCCACAAATGGGGAGCATTTGGATGATGGTGGGCTGAGGGAGGGTTAGGGTGGTTAGACATAGGCACATCCCAAATCCTGTTCCAGTCCAGAACTCATATGCCACACTGGCAAATGGGGACAAGCAAGCAGAGTTACCCATAGAAGTGGAAGAGAAAGATGTGGAGGTCAACCAAAGAGGTGACCTCAGAGGGGACAGCAGTGGACCCCAGAGGATGAGGAGGAAATGAACCCTGGTGGGGGACTCTATTGTAGGAGGGATCCTGCTAGGAACACAGGATGGAGAGGACAGGGAGGTGAGGTGCCTACCAGGTGCATGGCATGGAGGGATGGGAGGAAGATCCTGGAGATCTCTGGGAAGGCAAGATGGAAGGGTGACCTGGATGTCATTATCAATCTAGGTATTAATGACCTGGCAAACAGGGAGCCTAAGGAAGTTCAGGAAAAGTTTTGGAAATTGGGGAGGGGTCTCACGCAAGTAGCTACTTCTGTCACCTTCTCAGAAGTACTACCTGTGAGAGGCATGGGAGAGTGTAGGGACACATGCACCAGGAACTTTAACTCATGGTTGAAGAACTGGTGCTGTGAGGAAGGGGTCTGATTCATTGGTGACTGGGGACCCACCTGGAGGGATGGGGGCTTGTTGAAGCCAGATGGCCTGCATCCATCCTGGAGGGGAAGCCAAGCACTCAATGATGATAATAATAATAATAATAATAATAATAATAATACTAATAATAATCATAATCTTTATTTATAGTTGCCTTTCTAAAATCAAGGCATATTACAATAAAGTAACAGCATACTAAAACATCATAAAAACATTAAAATCAAGATTAAAATACACAGCATCAGTCCATGTCAATATCATCTCCAAAAGCCTTTTTCCATAGAAAGGATTTTAATCCTCGTTTAAAACCCCCCACTGTCATGCACTCTCTAATCAAACGGGGTAGAGAATTCTAGACGGTCGGAGCCGCGAACATAAAAGCTCGGGCGCCAGAGGATTTTAATACTACTCTTGGAATCTCTAGCAACCCCTCATTGTCTGAGCAGAGCGGTCGCTCCTGAAGGTAAGGAACCAGAAGATCTTTCAGGTAGTCAGGGCCCAGACCATGAAGGGCTTTACATGTCAGTAATCCATCTTTAAAGGTGATCTGCCACTGAACTGGCAGCCAGTTCTGATCCCGCAGCACCAGTGTAATATGGGAGGAATGAGGAGTCCCCATTAACAACTGGGCCGCTGAGTTCTGCACTAGCTGCAAGTGGTGGATATCAACCCCAGGAAGCCCAAAGTAAAGGGAGTTACAGTAGTCCAAATGTGAGGCCACAAAGGCGTGGATCAGCATGGGCAGGTCACTAGATGGAACAAGGTGCTTGATCCTAGTGATGTTCCTTAGATGGTAAAAGGATACCTTAACAACCACCGACACCTGCGCATGCAATGTCAGCTGATCGTCAAAGATCACCCCTAGATCATGCACCCATTTGGAGGTAGGGAGCTCAACATCCCCCAAGAATAAACCTGAGGTTTGGTTTGCTCCTCACCCCTCAATCTGGTGGCCAGAATCCACAACCTTCACCTCCGTCTTCCCAGAATTCAACTTCAACCAGATGGACCTCATCCAACCCTGGATCTCGTCGAGACAGTTATTAAACACTGAGAGTGCTCTGTTCTGGTCAGGTGCAAAAGACAGATAGAGCTGGGTATCATCGACATAGCAATGAAACTCCAGCCCATATCATCTTACAACATCTCTGAGGGGAAGCATGTACACCTCAAACAACATGGGGGACAGCACAGAGCCCTGAGGCACCCCACAGGACAGAGAAGTAGGATCGGAGGAGAATACCCCCAATGCCATAAGTTTAAATGCTATATAGACAAGTATTTAAACTAGCCCAGGGGGTGGCAGGCCAGCAAGGAGGGTACCTAATTGCCCAACCCCCGCAGCTAGCAGTGGAACCAGTGAAAAGGAGGAGTGGATATCTCTACAAAGCAGTGTGCAAAAGATGGAGATAAGCACCGAAGGGGTGGATAGGCAGAAAGGGGGCAAAAATTCAACAGAAGGGCATACAGCAGGGAGAACCAGGGATAAAGGACAACCAGGGAGAGAGCTGGAGTAGAACAGCTAAACAGTCCAAGGAGTTCACATCATGGAAAGCCATGTGTGCCAATGCCAGGAGCCTTAGCAGCAAGATGGAGGATCTGGAGGCTGCCATGGTTCAGTCAGACCTGGACATTGTGGCCATCACAGAGACCTAGTGTAATGATAACCAAAACTAGAAGATGGCCATACTCAGCTACAACATATTCAGAAGACATGGGGCAGGCAAGAAGGGAGGAGGAGTGGCACTTTATGGGAAAGATAGCATAAAAGTCATAGAGATCCAGGAGGAACAAAATGGGGTTGAGATACTGTGGGTTAAGCTGGAAAGGAAAAGGAGGTCAGCCATCTGCACATGGGGGGTCTAAAAACCACCAGCCCAGGGGGAAGAAACAGATGGCAGACAAGGGTGTGATGGTGCTGGTTGGATACTTTAATATTCTAGATGTGGACTGGAGCATCCCAGCAGCGCATCAACCAGCAGCAGATTTATCCTTGACTCCCTTCAAGGTGCCTTCATCAGGCAACTGGTCATGGAACCAACTCCCCAGAAAGCAATGCTGGACCTTATGCTCACAAATGGGGACAGTGTGATGGGAGTAACAGTGGTAGAACACCTGGGGAACAGTGACCACCAGTCACTGTGGTTTGAAATCACAGAAGGAGCAGAACCAAACCGCACAAAAACATGTATCCTGGATTTTAGGGTGGCAGACTTTGGGAAAATGGGGAGATGCTTGAAAGAGGCATTAATGGGAATGGGGAGGGTATCAGGGATTGAGGAACAGTGGGCAATATTTAAAACAGGGATTACATGAGCAACAGAATTATGCATTAAGAGGCTTGCAATGGGAAAAGGAAGAGGAAGCCATTATGGTTTTCCAAGGAGGTAGTGGAGAAAGTGAAAGCCAAAAAGATTGCATTCAGGCAATACAAGAAGACACAGGTAAAAAGGGATATAGAGAGAAGTACCAGGAGAAGCAAAGGGAGGCAGGGAGGTCAGAAAGGGAAGCCAAAGCTCAGACAGAAGAGCGCATCGCAAAATCAGTGGGTAGAGGGGACAAAACCTTTTACAAGTACATACAGAAAGTGAAAAAAGAAGGGCAAAGGGAGGGATAGTGAGACTGAAGGGGAGGATGGTGGCAGCGTGGAGGATGACATCAGTAAGGTTGACATCCTGAACAGATATTTCTGCTCAGTCTTTACTGAGGAAGAGGGCAATGGGCCTGAAGGGAGTACAAAGGATGGAATGGCGCAGAAATTGACACAAGTCCCTTTACGCAGGGAAGGGTCTTAAAGGAATTGGAAAGAATAAGAGTCAATAGAGCAATGGAGCCAGATGGGGAACACCCCAGGTCCTAAAGGAACTAAGAGAGGTGGTGGCTGAACCTCTGGCAATTTTGTTTAGCCGATCACTGGAAACAGGGGAGGTACCCAAAGACTGGAGGACAACAGGCGTAGTCCCCTTATACAAAAGCAGGAACAACGAGGAAGCAGGGAACTAGAGACCAGCCAGCCTGATCTCTGTAGTGGGTAAGATCATGGAAGCACTACTGAAGGAAAGATTGGTGGAACATCTGGTTGCCAATGGACTACAGGACCCAAGGCAGCATGGTTTCACTGGGGTGGGGAGGTCATGCTGGAACAACCTCATTAAATTTTTTGATTGGGTGATAAGGGAGGTGGATCGGGGAGGGCAGTGCATGTGGCCTATCTGGACTTCAGAAAGGCCTTTGACACTGTGCCACATAAAATGATATTAAGCAAACTGGGGAATATGGGAGTGGCAGGACAGTAGTTTTGTGCGCAGGTAAATGGCTGGGCAGCAGGACACAGAGGGTGGTAGTAAAGGGGTGTCCCTCTACAGAGGGAAGAGTGACTAGTCAGGTACCATGGGGATCAGTGTTGGGACCAGTCCTATTCAACGTCTTCATCAGTGACATTACGCTGGACCTAGTAGGGCAGAATGTCCCTGTTTGCTGATGACACAAAGCTCTGTAACAGAGTGGACACACCAGAGGGTGTAGACAGAATGAGGAGGGAACTGCAGAAGCTTGAAGAATGGTCAAGGGTTTGGCCGTTGAAATTCAATGTAAAGAAGTGCAAGATAATGCATATAGAAACATAGAAACATAGATTGTGACGGCAGATAAGGACCGCTTGGCCCACCCAGTCTGCCCATTTCCCTACCTAATGGATAAGCTGCAGATCCTAGTTAACCAGCAGCCTACTTCTTCCTACCACCACCCCCTAGAATTTCCTTATGACTGTCCCATAAATGCTTGAATTCCCCCACTGTTTTTGACTCCACAACCTCCTCCAGAAGGCCGTTCCATGCATCCACAACCCTCTCTGTGAAAAAATACTTCCTTAAATTACCTCTGAGCTGCCCTCTCATCTTCAAATTGTGCCCCCTTGTTCTTGCACACCTCTTTTTTTGAAAGATGCTACCCTCTTGGACTTTGTTGATTCCCTTGAGGTACATGAAAGTTTCTATCATGTCCCCCTCTCCCTCCTTTCCTCGAGGCTATACATATTAAGCTCCTTAAGTTTCTCTTCATATGTCTTCGAGTGCAGACCCTGCACCATTTAGTTGCCCTCCTCTGGACAGCTTCCATCCTGTCTATGTCTTTGCGAAGACTGGGTCTCCAGAACTGCACACAGTACTCCAGATGGGGTCTCACCAACTGTCTGTACAGAGGGATAATAACTTCCTGTTTCTACTGGTGATGCCTCTCCCTATGCATCCCAGTATCCCCAACCCTCCTTGCTGCCCTCTCACATTGCTTGCCCACCTTTAGGTCATCTGATATGACTACCCCAGGTCCCTTTCCATTTTGTTGTTGTTAGTATCTCACCCCCCATTGTGTACTCTTCCCCTGGGTTTTTGTTTCCCAGGTGCATTATCTTGCACTTCTTAGCATTGAATCTAAGCTGCCATACATTTGACCATTCCTCTAACCTTGCCAAGTCCCTTCTCATCCTTTCCACCCCACCTTGTGCATCAACTCTGGGGTGCAAAAACCCTAGAAAAACATATCAGTGGGGAGTGAGGATATCGCATGCACCATCCAAGAAAGGGAGCTTGAGGTTATTATCTCTGATGACCTCAAGGTGGGGAAACAGTGCAACAAGGCAGCAGGTAAAACAAATAGAGAGTGTCTGTAGGTGGGTCTGTTTCACACACAGAAAAAGCATCAGACCATTACTAACCTACAGACCTCACTCCTTGACATCATGGCTTGCCTCACTGCTATATTGGTTTTCCTAGTATACAGTGTGCCCTACGATACAGTATACCATGAAGTATCAAATATAATCCAGCCCTGGAATGCAATTTTCTCAACATCCTAGGTTGCTACGGCCCACTGTACCTCCCTGGTTTTATCAACCCCCCCTTCTGGCCTATACCCCTTGTTATGCCCCCCTCCCCTTACTACTACCTTCACCTATGACTACACAAGCACTCACAATGATTACTTTAAACTGTCACTTTAGCGGTACTGTCTCCTGCATCACACATCATGGGCGGTCCCAAAGGAAAAAAGCCGTCTCCATCCTTAAAAGCTCCTTAAAGAAAATGCTGTTATTGCTCCTTCTCTGCCCAGGTAATGTGGAACTAAACCCTGGCCCCCCTCAGCAACTCACCTCTCCTTCAGATTTTGCAGAGGCCCCAGGTCTTAAGGTGATGTTGGTCAATATTCTAAGCCTGACCCAAAAATGTGTCCAATTACAAGCAAGGGCTGCGCATAGCAACCCGGACCTTATCATTATTACGGAGTCTTTTCTAAAAAAGGCTAATACCGACCAACAAATCTCCGTCCAGGGATACAAACAATTTAGGGCAGACAGGGCTTCTAGAGGTGGGGGTGTGGTCGTCTATGCCAAAACCAAGTACTCAGTCACTAATATCATCTGTAAATCTTCACCCAAGGAATTTGAGATTGTTTCAATGAAGTTTCATCTTACTTCTTCAGAATGCATCACTGTTATAGTTGGCTATAGGCCTCTGTCTGGAGGTGATGAAGTCATTAATATACTGAAATCCCTATTCTCGGATGCAAAAACAGAAACAATATGCCTAGGGGATCTCAATATGCATTGGCTAACCCCTAAATCTCACTGCCTTTAATCCCTCTGTGATGAGCTTGGCCTAGTGTAATTAGTCAATGAACCTAGAAGGAACAATGTCCTAAACACTGCCAATAGCTCCATTCTAGATGTGATATCAACCACTCACCCTCACATAAAACTTCGCATTCAGCAGTGTTCCATAATGATATGAGCGATCACGGGATTGTTGTTTGCATAAGATCTCATATTAAGGTCCGAACACTGCCTATGTTTGTAACAAAACAGTCCTTTCTCAAGTTCGTTGCAGCAAACTTCCTTTCTGACCTAGACAAGGTCAGATGGCAAGATCTTTACCTAGCCAAAGATGTCAACAAGGCAGTCTCCATCCTTAATGTCAACCTTACTAGTCTAGTAAATAAGCATGCCCCCCTCATCAAAGTTAGGGTACGAAACAACTCTCATCTCTGGTTCACCCTAGATCTTAAGGCAGCTCTTACAACCCGGAATAAGCTCTGGGTGAAAGCAAGACAAACCAAGAAACCATCGGATTGGCAGGCTATCAGAACAGCTAGGAATACCTGTGTGAAAAGCATTCGTTCTGCCAAAGCTAACTTCTACATTTCTACCCTTGAACAAGCACAAGGGAACCCACACAAAATATGGAGGACACTTAAATCTATAGAAGGGCGGCCTACTGCCCCCTCCATTCCAACTAAGATAGTCTGAAATGGCAGGGTGGTGGAAAATAAGTCCTTAATCCTCAAAGAATTTAACTCCCACTTTGTCAAAGCTGTACTAGCATTTGACTCCTCACAGTATGCTAGCATTGCAAAGAGCCAACCAAGTCCTTCCCCAATATCTAGCACCACATCTTGCCATTTCAACTGTGTGAACTAAACTATAAAGAAGTAGAAAATTCCCTACTTAACTTGGACATTAAAAAAAGTGCAGGGGATGATGGTCTACAACCCTTCTTCCTAAGATTAGGATATGCCCATCTCTCTGCCCCCATTCTTCATATCTTCAGTCTCTCCATTACATCCGCTACTGTGCCGTCCTGTTGGAAATCTGCACATATCCTCCCCCTGTTTAAATCTGGTGACCCCTGCGATGTGAATAATTACATGCCTATCTCCATCTTGCCTATCCTCTCTAAAGTTTTTGAAAAACTGATCCATAACCAACTAAAAACTCACTTGGAAACTTCTTCTCTCATTAACCCAGCTCAATCTGCTTTCCGGGCAAATCACAGCACAATCTCTGCTTTAGTGAAAGTAATCAACAACTGGGTCTCTGCTACAGATGCTAAGAAGATAACTAGAGCAGTCTTCTTGGATCTCAGTAAAGCTTTTGATACTGTTGACCACAACCTGCAAGTCAATTGCCTCACTAATTTGGGTGCCACGTCCTCCATTACCAAGTGGTTCTCCAGTTACCTAACAGGGAGATCCCGGAAAGTAAAAGCCGATGTTTTTTTCTCTGCCTCTTTGCCAGTTGTCAGAGGAGTCCCCCAAGGCTCCATTCTAGGCTCTATCTTGTTTTCATTGTACATTAATGACCTTGATTCCAACATATATACGTCCAATCTGCATTTCTTTGTGGATGACACTGTGCTGTATACCTCTGGCTCAACTTTATCAGAAGTTAAAAGGGTGCTTCAAGTGGACTTTGCCCAACTTGAACATAATCTAATAAAGGCAAAGCTTCTGCTTAATGCAAAGAAAACCAAAGCTATAATATTCTCTCGTAGTACCTCTGCAGGAACCTCCCATACCCCACCTAAAGACTTTATTGTTACCACGTTAAGCGAACCTTTGGAAGTCATTTCTAAATTTAAATATCTGGGTATCTGGATTAACAACAAGCTCACTTTTAATGACCATATTGAGGACTTATTCAGGAGGCTCAAAGCCAGACTAGGTTTCTTCTTTAGAAACAGGCCCCTCTTCCCCCCTCGAGACTCGAAATAGGCTCGTTCAGGCTACTTTCCTTCCCCTTCTTGACTATGGCAATGTAATTTACTCTTCCACTACTCCCACAAACCTAAGCAAACTGGACACCTTCTACCACCGTGCAGAAAGAAGTGGGGAAGGCAGTCAGAATACAAGAAGCCCAAACTGAGGAAAAGATAGCCAATTCAGTTAAGAAGGGGGATAAAATCTTTTATAGGTACATTAGGGAGCATAGTAAGGTTAAGGGAGGAATAGTGAAGATTAATAAGGGAGAGAGGAGGTGGGCAGAGGGAGACAGTGAAAAGGCAGAGATACTGAATGAATACTTTTGCTCAGTATTCACAAAAGCAGATGAGGAGGAGTTACCTAAACCAGACAATAGAAGCACTCTGGGTAGGGGGTTGACACAAGTCCATTTACAGAAGAAAGAGTCCTGAAAGAACTCCTAAAACTCAAGGTGGACCAAGCAATGGGGCCTGATGAGATTCACCCCAGAATCCTAAAAGAACTAAGGGAGGACCTAGTGACACCACTGACCACACTTTTTAACAAATCATGGGAGGATGGGGTGGTACCTGAGGACTGGAGGAGGGCAGATGTGATTCCTCTTCACAAAAGGGGGTGCAAGGCAGAAGCAGGAAACTACAGACCTGTAAGTTTGACCTCAGTGGTAGGGAAAACGATGGAATCACTTCTGAAAGAAATAATTGTTGAGTACCTAGAGGCCAGCAGGGCACAGGACCCAAAGCAACAGGGATTTACAGCAGGAAGGTCATGTCAGATGAATCTAATAGATTTCTTTGACTGGGTGACCAAAGTAATGGACCAGGGAGGGGCTGTGGATATGGCCTACCTAGACTTAAGCAAGGCATTTGACACAGTCCTGCACAAAAGATTGATAATCAAGTTAGCCAGCCTGGGAGTGGTTCCCAGGGTGGTAGCCTGGGTTGCAAACTGGCTGCACAACAGGACACAGAAGGTATTAGTGAGTGGAACACATTCCGATTAAAGGGGGGTCACTAGTGGAGTACCTCAGGGCTCAGTACTGGGTCAAGTCCTCTTTAACATCTTTATAGGTGACATTGCAGAGGGTCTGGAGGGAAAGGTATGCCTCTTTGCAGATGACACAAAGATCTGTAACAGAGTTGATACACGGGGGGTGGTAGAAAAGATGAGAAGGGACTTGGCAAGGTTGGAGGAATGGTCAAACATATGGCAACTCAGATTCAATGCAAAGAAGTGCAAAGTAATGCACCTGGGAAACAAAAACCCAGGAGAAGAGTACACAATAGCAGAGGAGGTACTAACAACAATAAAAATGGAACGGGACTTGGGGGTAGTCATATCAGATGATCTAAAGGTTGGTAAGCAATGTGAGAAGTCAGTAAGGAGAGTCAGGGGGACACTGGGATGCATAGGAAGGGGCATCACAATTAGAGAAAGGGAAGTGATTATCCCTCTGTACAGACAGTTGATGAGACCCCATCTGGAGTACTGTGTGCAGTTTTGGAGATCTCATCCTTGCAAGGACATAGACAGGATGGAAGCAGTCAAGAGGAGGGCAACTAAAATGTTGCAGGGTCTGCATCAGAAATCATATGAAGAGAGACTGACAGAACTTAATATGTATACCCTTGAAGAAAAGAGGGATGGGGGGACTTGATAGAAACATTCAAGTACCTCAAGGGAATCAACAAAGTCCAGGAGGGTAGCACCTTTCAGAAAAAGAGATGTGTAAGAACAAGGGGGCACGATTTAAAGATAGAGGGGGGATGGCTCAGGGGTAATGTAAGGGATTTTTTTTTCATGGAGAGAGTGGTGGAAGCGAGGAACTGCCTTCCTGGGGAGGTTGTTGGGACTAAAACAGTGGGGGAATTCCAACTTGCATGGGACAGACACAAGGCAATTGTAGAGGGGGTGGCAGGAAGTAGGCTGTTGGTTAACTAGAATCTGCAGCTTATCCAGTAGGTAGGGAAATGGTCAGACTGGGTGGGCCAAGTGGTCCTTATCTGCCATCAAAGTTTATGTTTCTATCATTCTATTACCATCTCCCCTTACCGCTCGCACCACTGTGACCTGTACACAGCTGTTGGCTGGACATCTCTCGCCACTAGACGCTTGCTCCATGCTGGTCTCTGGACCCTTAAGTTGCTCCTGCACAAACTACCAAGTTGCCTATCATCTCTCATCTGTATTTCTCACAGTGCATACTCTTTCAGGAAATCTGACTTCATTCTATTGGACATACCTAGGACATGGACCTCCTTTGGTAAACGCGCTATTGGGCATGCTTTTCCCTCTATTTGGAACCAACTCCAAACCGTGCTGAAACTAACTAGCATAGTTTCAATTAACTTCTACAAAGTGCTAAGTGCAGCTAAGATAAAATATATCTGCAACTGTTATTAAGCCCCTTCTCATCCCTATGTGTGCCTTATACATTTATGTGTAAGACCTTCATAGCCCTTATGCATGCTACTTACTTATTGTTTGCACTATCATTTAACCAAGACACAACTACATTCTCTTATCTTCTGACTTCCAAGCTGTTACCACTACTGCAAGCATCCCACACCTGCTCCCATTCCTCGTCCTATTCCTGGCTCTCTCTATGTATATATTACTTCTCTCACTCTTCCAAGCCTCGATTACTTTGTTCATCCTTTCTTCCCTGTCGCTGCTCAATATACTAAAATTATTTATTGCGAACACCAGTTACCCTGCCTTGTACTGCTGGCATGCTACCCTGAAGTGTTTCACACTATGTACCATATGTCTTCTCATTGTCTATTTTCATCAAATGTTGTATCCTTTTATGTAATATCCTGCTTGTTCTAAGTGCACACATGATTACATGTTATACTATTATTCTATCAAGTATTTTTATTTTATGTAATGTTCTTTTTCAGAGTACATGTCCCAGGACCTCCTTGTGAATGAGCTTGCTCAATGGAGTTTTCCTGCAATAAACTTGAACTTGAACTTGAAATAGGATGCTGGAATGCATAGGCAGGGGCATCACCAGCACAAAAAAGGAGGTCATAATTCCAATATACAAGTCACTAGTGAGGCCTCACCTGGACTATAGTATATAGTTCTGGAGACCTTACCTATGTAAGGACATAGACAGGGTAGAGAAGGTTCAGAGGAGGGCAACAAAGATAGTACAGAGATTGCATCACAAGTCCTATGAGAACAGAGTGAATCACTTGAATATGTACTCCCTGGCGGAGAGGAGGGAGAAAGGGGATATGATAGAGACATACAAATACCTTACAGGGAGGAACAGGGTGCAGGAATACACTATTTTCCAATGAAAAAGATGTTCCAGGACTAGAAGGCATGGGATGAAGTTAGAGGGAGGGCAATTCAGAGGAAACATGAGGAAGAATTTCTTCGAAGAAAGGATGGTGGACAAGTGGAACTCCCTGCCTGAGGAAGTGGTGGGGACTGAAACTATCACGGGATTTAAGAATGCATGGGATAGACATAAGGGAATTCTGGATATCAGGGGTAAGGGGTAGCAGACTTCTAGAAGAACTTAAAGTGTACTTACAAACTCAAATGGGCAGACTGGGTGGTCCATAGGACCTCATCTGCCTACAGTGTCTATGTATCTATGTACCACCTCTGCTGGAAGGCTTTTCCAGGAATACACCACTTTTTCTGTGAAGAAGTATTTCCTCACACCTCTCCTAAATCTACCCACTTTCAGCTTCAGAGCATATCCCCTTGTTCTTGAACACCTTTTCTTGTACCTTAAATACCCCTGTGATCTATGTAAAGGTCTAGCATATCCCCCCTCTCCCTCTTCTGTTCTATGGTGTACATATTGAGGTTCTTTAGTCATCTGAAGCAGGTTTACTTGGTTTTGTCGGACAAAAGAAGGCTGTGTGCCCATTGTGATTGTCCCACACCCAAGACGGGCAATTATACCTGAACCTGAGATGAAGTGAGCCAAGTGTCCAATCCTTGTTTAAATGAGTCAAAATTATTTAGGTCAACTAATACCTGAGGGAGTGAGTTCCACAGTTTGGGAGCTCTTTTATTAAGGAAATGTGTTCTTTTAATGGTGTTGGCCCATTGCACCACTGGTTATTTGTTGTGCAGCCTAGCTGCAGTCCACCTACTTCTAAATTCAAGTCCACATTGAGCCATTAATTCTATTGACTGAAGCATTTTAGTTAGATAAAAAGAATATCTCCCCTATGTCTTCTATTATGTACTGAGAAGAGACCAGTTTCTTTCAATCTATGAGAATAATCCTTAGCTGATAGTCTAGGCACCATTTTAGTTATGTGCCATTGAATCTGCTCAATGCATGTGATGTCTCCCTTAAGATAAGAATTCCAAAAGGGAGACCCATAATAAGTATAAGGTCTAATGTATGCAATATATAAGGGTATCAGGCAATGTTCTGTTTTTTATCAAAAAGTTCATTTTATTT
This sequence comes from Neoceratodus forsteri, assembly GCA_016271365.2. Classification (NCBI taxonomy): domain Eukaryota; kingdom Metazoa; phylum Chordata; order Ceratodontiformes; family Ceratodontidae; genus Neoceratodus; species Neoceratodus forsteri. The sequence goes on along the minus strand of CM057451.1, from coordinate 1,055,526,013 downwards.
GTTTTATTAAGCCATTTGCTACTCTGGCAATTTATTTACAGCGATCTGTGGAAGAACACTTGCTGTTTACAATTATACTAACATACTAACATACTGTTTGCCAGCAGATTAGGCCTTACAGTCTATCGAGTCTGCTCGAACCTCAGATCCCTAGTTGGGTGCCGAGGCCCCCCCTTGTGTTCCAGAAACCCCTATCATCCATCCCCATCCCCCTGGGACAGACCATCATCTGATACATCCACTTTCTGTGTCTGTCCCGCCCTCTCTTGAAGCCCTCCACTGCGGATCTCTGAACCAGCTCACCAGGCAGTGCATTCCAAGGGTCCACCACCCTCTCAGTGAAAAACTTCCTCGTCTTTCCCCCTCACCCTTCCACCTTCCAACTTCAAACCATGCCCTCTGCTGATACCTCCCTGCTTTAGTCTAAAGATCCCCTCCATGTTTACACTATTTATTCCCTTGAGGTACTTGAAGACCTCAATCATGTCCCTCCTGTCTCTCCTTTCTTCCAATGAAAACAGGCAGAGCTCCTCAAGTCTGTCCTCATAACGTCAAATCCCCTAGCCCTCATATCATCTTAGTTGCCCTCCTCCGTACCCTCTCCAGGAGCTGTATGTCCCTCTTCAAGTGTGGTCTCCAGTACTGTATACAGTACTCAAGGTGTGGTCTAACCAGTCCATTGTACAGCTGCAGAATCACTTCCTTGCTCCTAGAGGTGACCCCCCTTACGATGCATCCAAACATCCTGTTTGCCTTGCTAGCCGCTCTCCTGCACTGCTCAGAGTTATTCATACATGTATCCACCATGACCCCTAGGTCTTTTTCCCCTATTGAGGCCTCCAGTGTCTCCCCTCCCAGGGTGTACCTGTGTTTAGGGTTTCCCTGCCCAAGATGTAACACCTTGCACTTGGTGATATTGAAATTTAATTTCCATGTGTGTGCCCAGCTTTCCCAGGGTGTACCTAAATCACTTTCACTCGTAGATGACTTTGGAAGTTTATTGTTTAAATAGTAGTCAGTGTTTGTATTTTTAGATCCAAAATGTAAAACTGCACACTCCTCTAGATTAAAGATAATTTCATTGGTCTGTGCCCAGATTTCAATGCTCATTAGATCATACATAAGTGTTGAGATGCTACTAATGCTGTTTACTTTACAACCTAATTTCAAATCAACCTCAAATTTAGAGAGGATATTATTACAGTAAGTTTTCATGTCACTAATGAAAATGTTAAACAATGTTGGCCCCACACAGAGCCCTGGGGTACACCACTGCTAACCAAGCCCATGTTAGAGAGAACCCCATTTATTCTTACCCTTTGAGTCCTGTTTAGAAGCCACTTGCTTACCCAATTTACAAGGCATGGGGAGAATCCTAAGAAATGTAATTAATTGATGAGTCTACCTTGAGGGACCTTATCGAATGCTCTACTGTAGTCCAATAATATAACGTCCATGGAGCTTCCCTCATTCAGACCCTGACTAATATTTTTGTAAAAGGATATAAAATTTATAGTACAGGAAAATCCTGATTTAGACCCATGTTGTGTGTGATCCGTGATACCTAGAGCTTGTGTTTCAGATTCAAAAAAATATTTTGATTATTTATTCCATAAGCTAACCTACGATTGTTGTCAAGCTGATGGGTCAGTAGTTCTGTACATTGGACATATTACCCTTTTTAAAAATTGTAATGACTTTTGCCTGAAGCCAATTCATGTGGAATTCTACCTTCTTTCAGAGATTTATTGATGATAAAAGACAGGGGAAGTGCTAAGGAGTCTCAGGTTCTAATAAGGAACCTAGGATGGATATTGTCAGGACCCGGGCTGGTTGTTTTGTTTCAGGTTTTTAGTGCTTGGAGGACATTTGATTTTAGTATGTTATATACCGAATGAGTAATGCTGGTAGAAATATGGTTACCATGGTTGGGATCTTTTTTAGAAAATGTTGAACAAAAATTATTATTAAAGTGGTTAGCTGTAGCTATGTCTGATTCTAGACTCTTACCCTCATGGGCAAACAGTCCCACTCCTCTAGAATTGCCCTTTTTTACTATTTAGATATGAAAATAGTGCTTTCTGACTATTTTCGAGTGTGCAGATTTAATTTCTAATTTTTGTTTAGAGTGTTTAATCATATATTTAAACTTGGATTTTTTTGTAAGTTGCAGTATTTTCCTCACAATAATTGGATTTCAATTTTTATAAATAATTTTTATTTTAGCTTGATTTGCTTTGTAATAGGTTTGGTTATCCATAATGGAATTTTGCCCTTTTTATTGTAATTCTTCTTAGTAGGTACATGTTCTTGTTCAAGTTGCTGAATGATTTGTTTTAGCTTATTCCACGGCTGGTTGGCAATTTGACTGGAAAAAATAGCTGTCCAGTTCAGGATATTAAGTTTCCTATTTATCTCTATAAAATTCACATTTTAGTAGTTATTATAGGTGGTGTTATTTACTGAAATAGGAAAACTAGTCATAAGTTTAAACAGTACAGAGAAGTGATCACTGTTACCCAGAGGATCCTTAACTTCTACATCAGCTATTTTATTCTCAATGTTTGCTGTAATTAGGTCGAGGATGTTGTTTCCTCTTGTTGGATGATTAACAAGTTGTTCTAGTCCCATATCAACTAATGTTGAAAGCATTAGCCTTTCATGTTCGTTACTTCTGCTTAAAGTATCCCAATCAATATTGGGCATATTGAAATCTCCAACAATAATAATATCCCCCTCATCTGCTAGTTTAGAAATATCCTGGAGAAGATTTGTAGTGTATTCCAGGTCTGCTGAGGGTGGTCTATAACAGTTACCTAATGTAACCTTAGATTATACCCTAATCTGTATATTAACACATAAACTCTCAGTCTTGGTTGGAAAGTGTAATTCATGAAATGATATGTCCTCCTGAACATATAAACACACTCCTCCCCCTGATTTGCATGCTCTATCTTTATGGTAAAGCTTGTAGTTTGGAATTTGTTTGATCCAATTGGAAGTTGAATTCCACCAAGTTTTGGTATCTGCAATAATTACAAAATTATGTAGCCTGCATTTAGCTTCCAGCTTTGACATTTTAAATTTATTTAACAATCTTCTATTTAATGTTAGTATATTACAAGGATGTTTTTGCTTTGAAAATGTGCCTCTTTTTAGAGAACTGGGAATATTCCCATTCTCCCCCTGGGTTTTTAGTTAAAATTGCAATTAATTTCTACCTGAAAGGATTTGCTGGGGGGGGGGGTACATTCAAGAGAGATGTGTGAAATTATTCCTTCATAGACAGAGTGCTGGAATCATGGGACAGCCATCCAGCAGAGGTAGTGGTGATGCAAACAGTGGTGGAGCTCAAAAATGGCTGGGATAGGCACAAGGGAGTCATAGGGATAAGAAAGGGGGAAGAAACAGCATCATAGATCAAGTAGGTCTGCAGAAAAATGAAGGTAGAGAAATATTGGGCTGACTGGATGGGCCAAGCAGCCCTTATCAACTGTCAAATTCTGTGTTTCTATGTTTCTACAATATCAACTGTGGTAAAACAGGAAATTCAACAAGGATTGCTAAAACTGGAATACAAAACGTGCAATTAAATAAACTACAGCTTCATAGTATATCCCCTTGTTCTAGAGCAGTTTTTTTTTCTGAAAAATACTCCCTTCCTGTGACTTATTAACTCTGTCAAGTTTTTAAATGTCTCTGTCATATTACCCCTCATCCTCCTCTCTTCCAGAGTGTACATATTGAGTTTATTTAGCCTCTACTCATAGGATTTTGATGCAGACCTTGTACCATTTTGGTAGCCCTCTTTAGGACTGCATCCACTCTATTTGTGCCTTTCCTGAGATGTGGTCTCCAGAACTGGACACAGAACTCAAGGTGGGGTCTTAGCCACAATATAGATAGGGGCAACACCATCTCCCTCTTTCTGCTGGTAATACCCTTCCTATGCACTCCAGCATGCCACCAGCCCTCCTGATTGCCTTCTCACACTACCTAGCCACCTTTAAGTAATCCAATATGATTACACCCAGGTCTGTTCGCTGCTTAGTCATTGTCAGTATCACCCCACCTATTATGTTTAGTATAGTTTAGTTTTGTTTAATTTAGTTTAGTTTGTTGTTTTACCAGGATAAGAATCCTTTGAGCAGCCTCATTTACAAGAAGTTTCTGGGAAAAATAGCATAAGTCAAACAACAATATCTATGGGTACAGTAAATTTATTTATTTATTTATTTATCAAGTCTAGGATTACAAATGCCTTTGAGCCATGGCTCTTTTACAAAGGTTCCACGTCAGAGAAATACAAATTATGGGGAACATCAAGACAGGCATTACAACAAAGTGGACATTGCAAACAGAGTACAGATTAGTACAGCTAAATACAGTTCAAGGGTAGCATTGTAACAAGGCAGCCAGTGGCATTTGTCAGAGAAAACAGACAACAGATAAGAAGTGCCAGAGTCATAGGGAGAGGGAAGAGGGTAGGGGAGAGAAGGAATGTAGGAACGGTGTCAAGAGGGTGAAAAGTGCAGCATTGGGTATACCAAGATGTGAGGGTAGAATCCAGTGAGGAGGGAGGAGAGGGGACAACTAGAGCAGAAAGGAAGTGGAGAACAAGGTTAAGTTGGGCAGTCACAGGAGCTGTTGGTAGTGAGATAGTCCAGGAGCCTAGTTTTAAACATACCAATAGTTGGGGCAGAGGAGATGGTTGGGCTGAGGCCATTGAACCAGAGTGGTGCTCGATAAGCAAAAGCGTTGTCCCTGTGAAGTGTGACAGTGGGGGACTTTCAGTAGCTGTAGCGTGGATCTCCTAAGGCACCATTTGTTAATTGGTGTTGTAACAGAGTTGAGACCCCAGAAGGTGCAAGGCCAAGGTAGATTTTTTTGACCATGGAGCAGGTGAGAAACTTTATGTGGTTTGATAGTTGGAGCCAGCCAGTCTGAGTGTACAGGTCACATGTGTGGGTGGGACGGTGAGCACCAGTGATGAGCTGACATGCTTTATTTAAGGCAGTTGAGGCGTCTAAGGGTTGTGGTTGTGGCCGAGCCATAAATGATGAGACCATAGTCTATTACAGAGATCACAGAGCTCAGGACTGCAACCTTCAAAGCTTCTGGCGTGAGGTGTGGTCTGTGTTTGTAGAGGAGACCAAGCCATGTATTAGCAGCTCTAGCTACATTATCTACATGAAGTCCATAGGAGAGATTAGGGTCAAGCTGAATCCCTAAGTATTTGAAGGACACCACCTGATCTAGAGTGTTGCCCTGGGTGGTGGAGATAGCCAAGTGGTGTAGCTTGTGTGGGTTATGAGAGCTGCAGAAGAGCGTGAGATTTGGTTTTCTTGTCATTGAGGACCAGTTTATGATTAAGAAACCATGACTCTACAGAACTGAAACCAAGTTGAAGGTTATGTTGAAGAGTTGCAGGATCTTTGTGAGTGGAGAATACAACAGCATCATCGGCATATAGTATGATCTTCTCAGAGCAGTGGTAAGGGAGGGAGTTTAAGAAAAGGCTAAAAAGGAGGGGTCCCAGTATGGATCCCTGTGGGACACCTGAGCGAACAGGCAGGGTGTTAGAAAGAGCGTCCGCAATTTTTACTCTCTGTGACCTGTTTTCTAAGTAGCTTTTAAACCAGAGAGAAGAGTCAGGTGATAGCCCGGCATTCAGTAGTTGGTGTATTAGTAGTCCATGGTGTACTGTATCGAAGGCCTTGGAGAGGTCGATGAAAACGGACCCTGTGAGAAGGCCGTTGTCAAGGGATTTGTGCAAAGCTCCAGTGAACTCAAGAAGGGCTGTGGTGGTGCTGTGACCTTTCCGGAAGCCGTGTTGTTGTGGACAAGGTATATTGTATTTATCAAGTGGTGGTAGTTGATCAGCTACGATGCACTCCAAGTGCCTTAGAGGTGGGGGCAGTATGGAGATGGGCGATAATTTGAGTGAATCGTCTTGTCCCCACTTTTATGGACAGGTGTCATGGTGGCTGTTTTCCATAGGTCCTGGAATTTTCCACAGCTGAGAGAGAGTTTAGGATTTTTGTTAATGGATGAATTACCTCATCAAGGGTGAGCAACAGAAGCTTAAGGTCCAGGGTGTCGCTACTAGATCTAGATTTAGAGATAGCTGCAGCAATATAGCGGCGAGTTTCATTCAGCCTTACCTTCCTGAAGTAGAAGAGGATGGTTAGACTGAGGGGCTGAGGTCTTTGGGGAGTAGGCCTATTTTAAAAAAGTCATGGGGTAGGACAGCACTAAGGTCTGAAAATCCGTGTTAAAGATGTTTACGATCACCTTGGGGTCAAGGGTTGAGGATCCATCAACCATTAACATGGCTGGAGAGGTTTTTGGCTGCTTCCTGTGACATCCTTGATATTGTCCCAGAAGCACGACCATTTCCCCATGTATTGGTGAGGCGTCTTTGTAATAGGTGGATTTCATTAGCCGTATGGCTTTGTGCAGGCATTTCATTCTTGTTTGTAATTTTGGATGTCAGTTGGTTGCCGGTGGCCTGGCAACTGCCCAGTAGATCACTTAGTTTCAGCTGCTGTGAGAGAAGAGCCCTGTGACCCATGGGTTAGAGAGAGATTTTGTTTTGCGCCTTTTAGCAGGGGCAAAGAGGTCGCAGGCTTTGTTGAAAATTGAGATGAAGTGATCAAGAACCAAGTTTACATCTGTTGCTTCATAAATTGGTAGCCAGTCTTGTAGAAGCAGGTGTTGTTTGAGATGTGGAAGTTTTCCACTAGGAAGGACTCTGCTAGTGATAATTTTGGGAGGGGGCTTAAGGAATTTGTTAGACCATGCAAACATGACTGGGGAGTGGTCACTGAGTGAGTCTGGGAGAATGGTCGTACGAGAAATCCTTGTGGGGTGAGTGGTGAGGACCCAATCCAAGAGGGTATGGGAGCCAGTCTTGTAGTTAATCCTAGTAGGGGAGTTTACCATTTGCGTGAGGTTAGCAGCTGAGATGGAGTCTTTATAAGCACTGGCACTCGATGCTAACCAGTTTATGTTGAAATCCCCTAGTAGAATAAGTTCAGCTTCAGAAGGATGAGAGTTGGTAAAGTTTAGGACGTCATTGAATCCATGTTTAGGGTCCCTGGGTGGGATGTATACAGAGACAATAGTCAGGGCTTTATGGTTGGGACCTAGGATGATTTTTATTGGCAGAATCTGGGCTGAGGCAGAAAGTGATGGAGTTGCTACAGGGTGCCAAGACAGGGAGTCTTTGATATAGATTGCGCAACCACCGCCTTTTTTGGATATCCGGTCCAACCTGTGGACATTGTAGCCCTGTATTGTTACTGCTGAGTCAGGAACTTTAGGTGTCAGCCAAGTTTCCACCACTGCAAGGATGTCAGGGTTGTGTTGGCACATGAAGGCTTGGAGTGCATCCAGCTTTGGTAGTAGGCTGCAGATATTAATAGTTGCAAGGATAAGGGCACCTGGAGTTGGTGTGTGGCCTGAGCTTCTAGGGCCAGGATTAGGATGAATGCTGCCTGAGATGAGAAGGAGGAGGAGTAGAAGTTTTAAGGAGCAGAGTCGCAGCTCTTTGAGATAGTTTGGTTGTTTTTCCTGGAGTAGAGGTTTGCAAGGTTCCAAGGCGGTGTCATATGGACATAATTGGTACAGTGTAGAGTTGGCCACACTTTGAGAGTAGTGGTCGGGTTAAGTAACCAGGAATATCCAATCGGTGCACCAAGCACAACACTCAAGTGGAAGTGGAGAGTGCTCTTGGAGTAGCAGTGGAAACCAGAGTAGAGGGTGGCGGGGAGGGGTGGGGATGGGGGTGGCTAGGACCAGGGAGAGAGAGAGGGGGCCAGAGCAAGGAGGAGGAGGAGGAGAGGCAAGAGAAAGGCAGAGAGAGCCCACATGGCTTACGTACTAGATAAAGAGATAGAGATATAGCCCTCAGAACTTAAAATGACTATAAGGATTAAACAAATTATTAAACACTAGCACATAAATTCAACTAGAGACACAGAGGGAGATACAGTAGTTAGAGATGTGTTCAGCAGGAGATGGTGGGGCCACTTGGAAATCAGCTTCCACTGGTACCAAATCCAAAGTCAGGGCTAGAACCTTGCAGTACAGAGGATTTCTGAAAAACTGTTTAGGTTCCAGAAATTGAGGGGTCCGGAGCCTGGTCAAGGCACGCTGGATCCCTGAAATAAAGTAGAAAAACAGGATTTTTAAAGGCTGGAGAAGTAGGCAGGTAACATCAGAACAAAGAGAATAAATATAAGTGGGCAGGGTCAGAGAGCAAAGCAGACGGTGTGGGGGAGGAGGAGAGGTTGCAGGACAGAGAGCAAAAGAGAGATTTACACAGTCAAGGCTCTAAATTCACTTCTAATATCACCTCAGAACTTAAAATGACTGTAAGGATTAAACAAATTATTAAACACTAGCACATAAATTCAACTAGAGACACAGAGGGAGATACAGTAGTTAGAGATGTGTTCAGCAGGAGATAGTGGGGCCACTTGGAAATCAGCTTCCACTGATATAACAGAACAAATAAAACAGAACAATATGTAACAGTAATACATATTGGAAGGACAGTAGAATGCAGATTTAAGAATATACAATTAACAAGGTATAACAGAGCACAGTTCTAAAAGAGATTTACAAGTCACAGTTAATATGACAATATTTTGAGAAGTGCAGTAAAGAACTAATCAGTATAGAACTAATCAGCTAAGGATAAACATATAGAGCATTTAGACATGTAACTGCTGTACTATTCCCCATGGGTTTCTATGCCCTATGTGCATTATTTTACTCATTTTTGCATTAAAAACTGGCTGCCTTACCCTGGACAATTCCACCAGTTTATTCAGATCTCTTCCCATCCTTTCTGCATCCCCCCCCCCTCGAGTGTCTGCCATGGTGTGATCTTCAAGGAGGAAGATCTTCCTTTCCAGCTCCTCTGCTATGTCATTAATAGAGTTTTTAAAGAGAACTGGTCGTAGCATTGGTTCTTGAGGTACCCCACCAGTCATGGTCCTAGCCTCAGAGAGCACTCTGTTTAGCACTACCCTCTATCTTCAATCGCCTGACCTGTTTCTTACCCAGCTTACCACCTTGTTGCCCATCATCAAGCTACACAGCTTGTTTACTAGTCTCCTATGTGGAATTGCGTTGATAGCCTTGCTGAAATCCAGGTAAGCCAAGTCCACAACTGCATCTTGATCTAACCCCTTGGTCTTCCAGTCAAACAAATCTATCAGAATTGTTTGGCATGACCTCATACCATGAATCTATGTTGCCTCAGATTATGTAACTAGTGCTGTGTAGAATTTTCAGAATCCAGCAAAACAAAATTTTGCCACATTTTCTGAACTCTGTAGAAATTCCACCGAATTGCACCAGAAACAGAGTGGCTGAATTCCGTGGCAGAAAATGGTTGCAGAATGATTTTATGCAGAAAAAATGATGTTCTGTGGAATATTATTTTGTGGATCACAGCAGGTGGAATTCTGCAGAAGAACCAGTGTAATTCCACCGGCAGAATGGTCATTCTGCGCTAATTACAATGGTGGAATTCCACATTCCCCACAGCATTATCTGTAACCTATTGAATTCAAGATATACTGCAATCCTTTCCCTTAGCAGTATTTCCATTAAATTACTCACCACTGATGTCAGGCTGAGAGGCATATAATTTTCCATGTCTTCCCTGCTACCACTTTTGTGAAGTAGGACTGCATCTGTCCTTCTTCACTCCTCCAGGACCACTCCAGTCTCCAGTGATCTGTTAAATAGGTCTGTCAGAGGTGTAGCTATTACCTCCATCAGCTCTATCAGCACACTTGGATGCACTGCATTTGGACTCATAACTTTGCCCACCTTCAGGTTAGGGAGTGATTTCCAGACTCTCTCCTCCAAAAAAGGACTAGTGTCCACTTCCCTCCCATTGAAGCTCCTGATGCTTTTATGCGGTCTCTCCCCTTCCCCTTCCACTGTGAATACTGAGCAGAAGTATTTATTTAAGATGTCTGCCTTTTCTCATTCCCCTTACATACAATCCCCCTCCCTCTTTAACCTTATAATCCCTTCCTTTGTCTTTCTTTTATCACTAACATTCCTAAGCAACCTCAAGCTAAAGCTGATACAGCTGTGGCGAGCTGCCAAATGACCAAAGTTACAGGTATGCATATAATATTTTGAATAACTGGGTGTAACTCAGTCATTTTTTGGAGTTATTTCACCAAATTTTCAACATGGCCTTTTTGGGACCTCACCTCATAAGAGTGCCACTGTAATTTTGTTCACTTGTCCTGAAAGGTGATTTCGCAGAGTGACCATACCATTCTGTGCCACAGGTGTGAAAACACATTTCAGACAGAATGTGAAAAATGACAACTGTACTGTTAATAAGGAGGTGTGTAAAAATGTCAAATTTAAAAATCTGGAGTGAAAATATTAAAAATTGGCAAAGTTAGGAATGTGCATAGAAACTGCAAAGTGCACACTCACAACGCAGTCATTATTTAGAATTTTTTCACCAAATTTACAACATGGGCTTTTTGGGACCCCACCTCATGAACAGTGGCACTGTTGTTTCAGTAATCAGTCCTGAAAGATGATTCCATGCAGTGACTGTGAAATCATCTTTCAGGACCAAATAATGAATTGACAGTGACAGTGTTCATGAAGTGGGGTCCCAAGAACCCCATGTTGAAAATTTGGGGCCAAAGTTCCTAAAAATGGCTGATATAGAAACATAAGTTGAAAACCCCATTGACTGCCATTATGCCATGCTTACCTTTGATTCTTCAGTTTGCAGTTAGGCTTTGAAGAGTGCAGATGCGTCCTGGTCCAGAGAAGATGACAGCACTGACCTCTGGAGAAATGTATGGGGTAAGGGGGTAAGGGGAGGTGGGTGCTCAGTGGGAGGGTGGGAATGGGGAGAAGGACTGGAGTGATGTTGAGGGGCAGTTTTCTTTTTTACAGGTAAAAAATAAAACGTCAGGGGATGGTTTTCTTTATTTACAGGAAAAAAATATATTTAGCACACTGGGGAGAGCTCCCAGTGTGTAACATGAGTTGGGGGGACATGATGCCGACATGGGGTTCGGGCACACAAATGTCAGCAAGGGGGAAGAAAAATAAATTGGGGCACATTAGGATGGGTTCCCAGTGTGCCACATAAGTTGGGTGGTACATGATGCCGATACAGGGATTGGGCACCCCGATGTCAGTGTAGGGATGGGAAATGGAGGAAGCAAGGAGGACAGCAGCAGTGGGAGGGAGTGGGAAGGTTTTATTAGCCACTGGTGCTGAGAGGGAATGGGGTGGACAGGAGCAGTGGGAGGGTGCAGGAGGAGTGCCATCTGCAAGATTGTGGTGGCAACACAACTGCCCATGTGCAGCATTCGTGCATGCATAGTTGCCGTGAATGGCATTTTGCCATTCACAAGTTCATGGCACCAGCAGAACTGCGCATGTGCACAAGGTGTGCATGCGCAGTTCTTGTCCCAGAATATGGAAGTATCAGCTGAAATAGTGCTGTTGTTACTCCATAGTGGCCAATCATGGCAGAGTGTTACAAGCTCTGTTGAACTTTCTGAAGGATACTTCCAAAAGTCCAACAGAAGGTGCCACAATTGGCCATTCTAAGGGAAAAGATTGATCCCAAAATGGCTGTAGGCTCTCCCTACTGCTGTAAAAATGGCTTGGCCCCTTTAGATACTGCCTGAGCTATTCTTTCTTCAGTTTGTGCCTTTGCTCTCCTTACTGCTTTCCCTGCCTCTCTCTGTTTTCCCTGATACACTTCCCTATCTTCATCTCTCTGGGTCCCCTTATGACTGCTGAATGCTACTAATTTAGCCTGCACCTCTTCTGCCATCTCTTTCAGGAACCATAGTGGTCTCTTCCTTTCATTTAATTGCTTGATGTAGAGGTTTGTTGACTTCACTATGTCATCTTTTAGTTTGGCCCACTGTTCCTCCACCCACAAGGTAATTTCCCCATGCCTGATCATTCCTATGGCATTCAACCATCTTTATAAAATCTGCCCTTCTAAAGTACAGGACTCTTGCCATTGTATGATTGGATTCTGAAGCTGTTCTTATGTTGAACCACACTGAAACATGATCACTGATCCCCAGATGGCTTCCCACGTTGATGTCTGTGACACTGTCCCTGTTTATAACCACCAAGTCCAGTATTGCCCTATCTTGAGTGGGTTCACTGGCTAGTTAGCTAAGAATACCCCCCATAGGGAGTCCATGATATTCCTGCTTCTACATTAAGCCACAGCTGGGAGGCTCCAAGCTAAGTCTGACAGACTTAAGTCCCCAACCAGGAAAACCTTTGTCCTTTAGGCTATTTTGTCAGTTGATTCTAACATTTCCTTATCTTACTCCTCCCCCTGTGCTGAAGCTCTTTATTTATTTATTTAGTTTTTGTTTACTGGGTAAGTGCACTAGCCAGAGAGACTATTTTCAGGCATGACCCGGGAGAGTACAAAGACAAAACTTTCATGTGAACACTAATGAATACAAAACACAAGTTACAGGCAGATATTAAAGCATAACAGCTGTAATTATGACAAGGAATTTTAGGTAGCAAAACAAAATACAAAGGGATACAAAATTTAGGTAACATAAGGCAATAAAGGCAAAATTAAGGCATCCAAACACCATATTAAAGTGGGATAAAGTGCTATGAGAACAAGACCAGTTTGGCAGTAATAGGTGAAGGGGGCGCGAGAGAGAGGTGAGAGGAGTAGAGAGACAGCAGTGCCAGTGGTATAGGCGATGAGAGATAAAGAGTTAGAGTGAATGGAGTAGCTATGTTTAAGCTGGAGAGGGGAAAATGGAGGATGAGAAAGTAAGAGATAAGGGGGTGAAACTGGAAGGAAGTGTGTCGAGTGTGAGGTAGACTCCAATCCCCTAAGGTAACTGCTGAGAGGAGGTAGAGTGGGAGATAGTAAAAGCTAGGGTGGTTGAAAAAAGGAGCATATATGGGAGGAGATGAGATAGTGTCTAAGTTCTCTCTTAAAAGAGATGTGAGAAGCAGATTGACGAAGTGTTGGAGGGAGTGAATTCCAGAGTAGGGGTCCATGACAGGCAAAAGCATGACTACATTTTAAGGTATGGTGCCTCGGGATAAGAACAGGGGCATTTTCAGCAGAGCACAATGCATATTTGGATTTCTGGTAGGGAAGGAGACAGGCCAGAGGTTTGGGTGTTTGGGATCTGATAATGTTATAATGATTGATCCTAGAGCATAGGACCTTAGTTCTTTAGGCGGGAGCCATCCAAAGTCTGAGTAGAGGAGGCAGTGATGTTTAAGCCATGGGGAGCTGGAGGAAAATGAAAGATGTTATTGTAAGTAACATCCCACTTTCAAAGACTTGAATTGCTGGCTGTTGCATAGGTAGTAACCCTGTAGGTGAGAGAGGGAAGTAATATACCATAGGCAGATGCAAGTCTAGCAGCAGGAGTGAGAGCATAGCTTGTAGGCAATCCCAACCTTAGAGTTAACTTGCTTGCAAGTAGATTGAATATGGAGGTCAAAACTCAGGGATGGGTCAAGAAGGTAAAGATATTTGAAGGAGGTTACCACCCCAACAGATGTGCCATCAAAGGAGGAGACATTTAGTTGAGCTTGGGAGTGTTTGAGTTTGATACTGGAGCTAAATAGCATAGCTTGTGTCTTTGATTTATTTAGAACAAGTTTGTGATTTGTTAGCCATAGTTGGATAAGCTGATAATCACGGGAGAGTTTTGAGTTTATGTCCTCCATACTGTTTGAGCTGTGATACAGAACTTTGTCATCTGCATAGAGTAAAGAGGATGCACTAAGGAGATTTGTAGTAATGCTATTGATAAAGAAAAAGTAGAGGACCCAAGATTGACCCTTGAGGTACCCCGATGTTGATGGTGACCTTGTTTTAGTAAGTGGAGTTAAATTTCACATATTGGGACCTATCTGTCAGATAGCTGTCAAACCATTTTACTACATTTAGTGAGAAACCTAGAGAGCTAAGGGTAACAGCTAGAATGGAATGGTCTACTAAATCAAGTGCTTTGGTCATGTCAATAAAGATGGCCCCAGTTAGTCTACCAGAGGCCATAGCCACTAAGATGTCAGATGATAATTTGAGCAGGGCAGTTGTGGTACTATGGCCCTTGCCGAAACCACGTTGAGCTTCAGTTAGTAGGTCATGTTTTAAGAGAATGGTAGTAGTTTGGGTGGCAAAAAGTTTCTCAAGAATTTTACTGAGAACAGATAGGATGGCAATGGGTCTGTAGTTAGATGGATCAAGCGAGTATCCTTTTTTAAACACAGGGGTAATTTGAGCAGATTTCCAGATATCTGGTACTGTGCTGTGACAGAGGGAGAGGGTAACATCTTAGCAAGGGGAGCCGCTATATAAGGGGTAGCCAACTTTAGGAGCTTGGGTTCCAAGTTATCAGACCCAACCACTGCATGCTCTGAGATGTTACTAAGGAGTCAGAGAACATCATTTTTGGAGATACCCTTGAAATAGAGAGAAGGTCCTGTGGTATTCCCTGGAGAGATACGGTATGATGGGTTAGTGAAGGTGGAAGTGTAATGGTTAAGATAAGCAAATTACCTAGTAAAGAAATTTGCAGTTGTGAGTGGATTGTTGCAGTGGATACCATTGAGAGACATGTTATTTGGAGTGGTGGACTGACTGGATCCCACAAAGAATTTTATATGGGACCAACATTTTTTAGGGTCCCCCTGGGAGTCAGTTAGGCGATCACTGCAGTGTGAGCTTTTTGCTTGTCTGATCTCCTTCTTACAAGTATTTCTCAAGGATCTATAAGAATTACAGTCAGCAGGAGAACCAGATTTCTTGTAATAGAGCCATGCTTTGTCCCTCTGCTGTAATTTAGATAGTAGGTCTGATTTTAACCATCAGGTCTGCCTATTCCTAAACCGCCTGGTAACAAGTTTACAGTGGATTTCTTGTAATGCTAGGAATTTGAACAAGAAAATACCTAGAGCAGTTTGAACATCAGATGAGCTATAGAGAGAGAACCAGTCAATGCAAGTGATGTCAGACAAGAAAGCCTTCTGGTCAATGTTAGCATAATCATGAAAAGTAATGAAGCATGGCTTCATTGCAGCCTGCTGACCTTTACCCCAGATACAGAAAGTAGCGGAGTGGTCTGAGATGGCATCTGCTAGGACTCCAGAGTCTGCAATATTTTCAGGGCAGTTTGTCATAATCCAATCCAGCAAGGTGCTGGTATTGGAATAAGGCACAGTCTGGGTGGGTATAGAGATGAGCTGATGAAGGTTGAAACTCTGTAGTTTAGTCAGGGCCGTAATTAGTGTATTCCCCAGCCAGCTTATATTAATGTCCCCTAGAATAAGAACTTCATTATTTCCAGAGTGAATAGCAAATTGTTTAAGTAGTTCATTTAGTCCTTTCAGGCCATGGGTAGGGGGATTATATGCATAAATAATATTCAGTTTCTTGGAACGAAAGGTGAGGAGGGAATGGAATGCCACATAGCACTTTAGGGAGGAGGAGGAGGAGCTAATCACTGAGAGCTATAGGTGTGATTTGAAATAAATGGCTATACCTCCCCCCTTTTTGGGCAGGTCTATTGTTCCCCAAGAGATTATAAGATAGCAGGGAGTACCGGGAGTCAGGGATGGATGGCTTCAGCCAAGTTTCTGTAATGCAGAGTATATCTGCTTTGTAGAGTGTGGTCCAGGATTCAAGTAACAAGAAGTTTTGCTCCAGGCTCCTGATATTATGGTGGGTAATAAGTAGGCCTTTAGCATTAGAAATAAGAGCTAGAATAGGAGTCAAGGTCCCTGGGTTAGGCTGAACATCCCCAAATAGCAGTATGGCCAGTAGGAGGAGGTACCAGAGCTTACGATGCAGGAAGGGAGATATGGTGTGAATTCGCAGGGGGCAACCTTTAATGGCATGAGCAACTAGCTAGGTCCAGGTTTTGCTTAGGAGTAAGGAGTGGGATCACACCAGGTTGCAGGAGCCACTAGTAGATTATACTAAGGTTCATACTAAGGTAGGTGCAAGAGTGAGAAGGCAGAAGCCCATAGTGCTCTTATACTAATCCATTGTATATAGTAGTAGGAAAGATCTTATGCACTGCCTATCAAATTGTCTAGACGATTTTTAAATATAAAGTACAAGTCACATTAAACTGTTCCCTCAACTCACTGGTGTAGCATGTTCAATGAGTTTTCTAATCTGTGTAGTGTTTAATTCAATGAATTAGGAAAAGGTTAGTATTGCTTTGCAACTAGCTGTTATGCAGTATAAGCTTTATTTTCAGCTGAGTGTTTATGAGTTTCATTTCAGAAGGCAGACTAAACAACTCTTAAGGAATGCTGTGATATTTATAAGCAATGCTCTTAAGGAATTCTGTGATATTTATAACCAATGCCATGAAAATGCATTGCATAAACTCTGCAAAACAGCTACTGCCATTTCACTAAACAGGTACAAGTGAGCTGAATAGGCAGTGAAGGATAGTTGGAAAACAGTTAAAAGCTTCAACAGTTCAAGCTACCAATGCAGTAGCATCACAAAAAAAAATGTTACACCAATGAGTTGATGGAACAGTTTAATGTGACTTGTACTGTACTTTTGGTTTCACTCATAATGACTCGAAGTGGTAATCTGTTCCATGGACCAAAGGCTCTAAGGGTAAAAAAATATTTGCA
Source organism: Neoceratodus forsteri (assembly GCA_016271365.2). Lineage (NCBI taxonomy): Eukaryota > Metazoa > Chordata > Ceratodontiformes > Ceratodontidae > Neoceratodus > Neoceratodus forsteri. Next base: position 1,055,509,327 of record CM057451.1, on the reverse strand, counting down.
ACTGGAACACGAGAATGGTTTTCTTACTAGTTGCATTGGATGTCCCCTGGTGTTATGATTGTAGTTTTTAAATTCTAAACCCAGTTCACATAAAAGATAGGGATCTTGAATAATGTCATATAATAACATAAGATCACCTTGAAGATGACGTGTGGATAAAGGCATAAGATTTAAAGTGTCTAACCTTCCCTCATATAAGACATTATGTAGCCCAGAGATTTTCTTTGTAATTTCCTCTGAACTTTTTCCAATAAAATGCCTTCAGATTTTTCATACGGACACCAGAGTTGGGAGGTGTATTCTAAATGTGGTCTGGCATAAGCTCGATATAATGGTAGCAGTACCTCACACTCCCTGGATCTGATGTTATGTAAGATAGACAATATTACTCTGTTGGTTTTGTTGATAATGCCATGTACATGTTTTTATAAGACAAATTGTTTGATATTATAATGCCCAAATCTCTTTTGCCCAATGTTGTTTCAAGTGGTAAACCATCCAAAGAATAGGGGAAGTTAAATATCTAGTGCCCAAATGCATAACTTTACATTTTGAAATGTTTACAGTCATACCCCAATTTTTTACCCATGAGGTAATATGATCTAAATCTTTTTGGATGATATTGGCCTGGGGACAGAGACACAAGGGCCACCTATCTTAATATCATCTGCATATTTGGTGGTAAAAGAGAAACAACCTAAGGTAAGGTCAGCAATGAATGCTTGAAAAAGACAGGGGCCCAAGAATGAACATTGTGGCACCCTGCTTGTCACTATGCTATTGGCTAATTTTTTCCCATTAATGACTACTTGCTGAGTGCGATTTTGAAGCCAGTTACTTATCCAGTTCACAGTGAAACTGTTAGTATTTTTTTTTTTTTTTATTTTCGTCTTTATCCCTCCTTACTGCCTCCGGTGCCCACTCCTTCCGTCCGCTCCTTTTGTACCCTACCTTCTTGAGGATCTGCCCTAGAGTGCCCATCCTCCTCTCCTCGCACATTGGGGTCTGTCCTGTAGGTGGTCGGTGGACTAAGGCGGACTTCATCTAGGGCTGCGGAGGGTTTTCCGTTTCTCCCTGGCGTCCCCACTCTCCCCGGATGCCTTGCGCTGGGCGTACATCCCAGTGGTGGCGATGGCATGCCACGCAGACCCTCATGCACGAGACATCCCTCCCGGCTCCCGACAAGCGGCGCCGCCCACCTTCCCCTCTGCCGGTGCTTCCACCGGCTACGGAGGAAATGCAGAGCGCAATGCGCCTTGGTACCCACCTCTAAGGAGAGGCATCCATTGGGACGCTCGATCCTCCCTCCCCCACCGACCCCCGGCCACCCGATTCCGTTCCCGAACCCGGGTCGCCTGCGCAGCGCGAGGTGTGGCGTCCAGCGCCTCAACCCTCAGCGCCACCGGGCCAGCTTGAAACTGTTAATATTTAACTTACAACGTTTTATAGTTAAAGCCCAGTGTGGCATGGTATCAAAAGCCTTACTGAAGTCAATAAAAATGACATTGCAAGGCAAACTCTTATCAAGTGACGAACTAATATGATCATAAAAACATATTAGGTTGGTTAGACAACTTATACCTTTGCTATATGTTGCTCTAAATCATAGGAATCAAGAATGGGAGATATCACGTCCTTGATTAAACTTTCTATTAGTTTACAGATTGAGGAAGTTAAACTTATTGACCTGTAATTTTTCCAGTTATTTGTAAGACCTTTTTTATGAATCAGGATGACATCTGCTTCTTTCTAATCATGTGGAACAAAATTGTTGGCCAAAAAATATTCAAACATTATTTTTAATGGAGTAGTGATAAAATCTGCTAACAAAAATTGTAAGTGACCAGCTATGCTATCGGGGCCTGGACTATATTTTCCTTTAAGAGCCAATAATTTCTTCTTGATGATGTCAATAGAGAAGTAGACTGGTGGAACTTCAAAAGTTTCAAGCGATGCTTCAACATATGTATGTTTGGTTGATCTAGTAAAAATTTTAAAAAAAGTATCATTTAACAAATCAGCCATCTTGGTAGGGTCATGAATCAAGATATCATTATCAAGTAAAAGACCGACTTGACATTTTGGTTTCCTTAACAAATTAATATAAGAATAAAAGTGCTTGCTGTTTGTTTTCTTAGCATTAAATGCTAAATTGTGTTCCCATCTAGCGTTAGCCCTTTTAATCAAAGTTTTACATTTTCTTTGTGTAATGACATATGGATCCCAATTAGTGGAAGATTTAACTTTCTGAAATCTAAAGTACTTTTTGTGCTTTAATCTAACAATTCTTTAACTTGACTGGTTCATCCATTTAGGGACTTTATTTTGATTAGCACCTTTGATCTTAGATGGAATGTATAACTCTCTTAAATGGCAAATGATATTCTTGAAGCTTTTCCAGCAGTGTGCTGGAGAAGATCATACCAAAATAGGCTCCCAACTAATGTTCCCAATAATTTGCTTCATTGTTGCCAAATCTGCTTTTTCATACAACTATATTTTAGTAGGGTTGGAGTAGTAAATATAGTTTTGTATAATATTAAAAGTGATGGTATTATGGTCACTATTCCCTATAGGATCGCTAGCCTGAATATTTTCTAGTAGTAGATCATCATCACAAAGTACAAGATCCGGGATATTATTTCCTCTTGTTGGGATAAGTATATTCTGCTTAAGACCTAACTGAATACATGTATTCAAAAGCCTGTTCTTCTGGCTGGTATTTGCACTTAGATTTTACCAATCTATTTCACCTACGTTAAAATCTCAGGTGACTACAATATTACATATCACTTTTGCCAATTTGATTTCACAAAAGATAGCATCAAGTGTGTCTACTGAAGAATTGAGAGGATGATGGCAAGACCCCAAAATAAGAACATCTGAAGTGGGCAAGAATAACTTGACCCAGATAGACTCAGTTTGTTTGTCATGTTTTTTGATGTTCTTGGTAATATCAATTGAGTTTAGTTAATTTTTTATAAATAACGCAACCCCACCTCCCTTTTTATTAGTCCTATTTTATGTATAAGTGCTGTAACCTGGAATATTTGTCTCCCAAGATGACTTGTCATCACCCCAGATTTCACTGATTGAGATGATATCAATATCATCTTGACTAATTCTACGTTTTAATTCATCCAGCTTATGATTAAGATACCTGTCATTAAAACTTAAGCAGCACAGGTATTGACGTGTCATAGTACTGCTGGACAATGGTTTTAGAGATGGTGACCTGCCCACCATCTCACCCCCTGTATTCAGTTTAAAAGATTATTAATCAATGTCAAAAACTGTTTACCCAAGATAGCATTACCCAGTCTACTTAAATGTAAACCGTCAATGCATTACAATGCAGGATAATTTTCAAATTCTTCGCAATGGGTTATACATGTCAAATTTTGTTGCAGACACCATTTCCTAAGCCATTTGTTTATGACTTTCATTTTATTGTTAAGTAATGGTGAGAAGCACGGAATAGGTAAAATCTCAGAAAGGTAGATTGTGCAACTAATGTCAACCAATTTGTTGGTCAATGCAGCAACATCCTCTTTTAGTGATTGAATAGAGTCCCTGTAGATATTGTTAGCACTGACATGTATGAGTATTATGGTGTTAACACCACAGTTCTTCATAATCTCAGACAGCATTTTCATGAGGTCAGATATCTTAATGTGGCTGAAGCTAGAACTAGTTCTGTTTGCTTTGTCAGGATTACATATTGTCCTGTCTAACTGTTTTGTTAGGGAATCACCTAAGACATATATATGTCACTTGCCAGGGTCACTGAGCTTGCTAGGTAAAGAATGGGTGGTTAGGTCAGAAGAAAAGTCAATGAGTGGGGTTTCATTTGTTTGCATTAAGTCAATAATAGGATTGGCAGGGGGAGAGATAAGAGTGTCCATTTGAGATAAAGTACAACAGTGAGTTAACCCCAAGGGGGCATCTGTAGCTACATCTGAAATGATTAGAGAGGGGGAAAATAAGGGATCTAATCTATTACATGTCTCAATGCTAAAATGTTGAGCTTTTCTACCCTTCTTAATGGCTCTAGTGCCTTGTGTATTGAACCAGTTATCCTCGTCATTTTGGTTCTTGTCGGTAAAACAATCGTCTTCCCTGACTCTTTTTCTTAATCTCTCTGAAGTCGGCACAGTCTTTCAGTAACTATCTGGGAAGAAGCCACAGAAAACTGGGGAGTGCTTGGTGTAATAACAGTGCCACCTACAGAATCCTGATTAGTTTGTAAAGATGGTGATACGACAGTTGCATTAAAACATTTATGCATATCAGATTGGCTATTTTCTAGTGCTATTAAATGTGAATTGAAAAGCCCTATCATGTTATGTAAAGACACGATCTCTAAACATTTGCTGCATGTATAAGTTTGGTCTGGTATAACACCAGTAATAAGTGTGAACATGTTACAATCGGTGCATTGTATACCAATATGTCCAGTTGTTGTTTGAATAGTGAGAACACTACATGCTGCCATTATAAAACAAATTGCCAGATGTAACACAATATAGGAATATTTAAGCTGCTGTACAGTTAGTTGTAACTAGGCTGACCCATAGAAATACTAATCTGAAAGGTCTTGACCAAACAAGGTATATTACTCATCTAGCCCTAGAGACCTATGAAAAACTGTAAGTTGCACTACAAATGTGCACAAAAGTAGTTCCCCCTGACTACCTGGTAAAACCTGATGCAGAAGCTACCAATAGCCTCTAAACATGACTGTGCCTCAGTCTGTTAATTAACTCAATAGTTGTGCCAATCAGCCAAAAGGCAACAGACTTCTAAACTGTTACATGGACACAGAAGAATGTCTCAACAAAATAATATAATTAGAGCTCAGTATAAAGGGCTACCAAACAGGGGCCAGCAATTGGTATCACAAATGCTAAAGCATCTGTGACACTGGGATCCATACACTGTTACAAATATGTGGTAAATAACCAAGGAGTTTCAAAGTATGATTCTCACAAGAACCTCACTCTGCAAAGTGGTCAAACATAAACACTATATAAAAGCATCTGTAGCCTATAGAATTTAACCTACCAGCAGATGAGTGAGAGTTGTGGAGTATTAAAAGGCAAATCCTGTGAAACAGAAACAACGGTTAACAGCTACACCACTTAGCCCACTCTGTCACACTGCCATGCTAAACATGCAAAACATGTGTGGAGACGTGCATGTCTTTGCGTGCGTCTTCGCACGTGCAACATGAGCTCGCCCAGCCCGAGCTAGACCTGCTCACTGTGGGGCTGGATTAAATAGCAGCCCTCACCCGGAAGTGCTGTCGATGGGTCACGGGGCTCTAGCCTCACAAGCTGCCCAAAAGTACGGTAAATTAAAAGCTTTTATCACCAAAGTGGTTCAACAACAAAGGTGCAAGCACCACAGTAATTCTGTGACTAGCTGAAATGATTCAGATTATAGTGTTCCTCTTCTCGTACTTCTTGAACAGGGCTCAAGAAATAAATTCACAGGTTAAAACATTTACACAATCACAAATAGTATATTGCAAAGACTATACTGTGCAGAGCAGAGTCTCACACGGCAATGTTGTCTTAACAGCTCCATTGGAGAATGAAAATCCTGTTCTAGGGTAGGTAAAAGAGCAAATGCAGCATAGGGGATTCCTGGAGTAGATAGTTGTAGAAGACGCAGGCTGGATAAGAGACACATTAGGATCAGCAGTAGTTTATACATTTTAATATACCCTGGGAGTATTGAGATGGTCAGAAAATAGGTCTAGAAAGGGTAGGCAACAGCGAGGGGGAGAAAGGTAACAGACAGAGAACAGTAAGAATTAAAATAAAGTGGTAATAGAGGAACTTGGGTTGCCTGAGCTGGGAGATAGCACTAAAAATCAGGCAGTAGGAGGGGGGAAAAAAGACCAGATTGTCAAACTTTAGATAGGTAGGACAGAGCTGTGAGATAGGACGGAGCTATGAGATAATCAGGACAGAGCTGTGTGGATGCTCAAGCAGTATACGGTGTCAGTAAAAGAATATGTAAATTGAAAGAGGTGGTTTGAAACTGGACAAACTGATAAAGAGAGGTAGCCAATAATTAAGTATGTTCCTGGAGCCATACAAGGAGATTTCAGATACTATGTGGCAGGGAGGGGAGAAGCACAGTGTTAGCAAGTGGAAATAGAGCAAGCCATGGAAGGTGTGAACTGTTAGTGTATTTAATAGGAGGCCTAGGTGGGGGTGGTGGGCGGGAGAAAAACCACCACACTTATGTGTCCAAGCCCTTGTAGAAACTTGCTTTTCAGTGGGGAATGACAGTCTAGAGAGCTGGCTTTCAGGCAAACCAATCAGAAGCCCTGTCATTACCTCTAAGTCAATCTGGAATCATCAGTAAAAACGACGCACCAGTCGGCAAACCACCATACGTGGGCCATCTTAGCAAATTCTTTAGAGCACACTTGTCTGAATATTGACTTAGTTTCCTGTCTTGAGGGTGACCCAGAACACCTTGGCCACCCAAATATCCTGTATCTCTGTTGCTTTGATGTTTTCCTTCACATAAAGCACCACACACCCTCATTTCCTTCCCACCTTGTCCTTTCTGAGCAGTGTGTAGCCTGGTATGACCATGTCCAGTCATGGCTGTCAGTGTACCATGACTGGGTAATAGCCACAATATACAGGTTAACCTCTGTCATGATGGCTTCTAGGTCTGGGACCTTATTTCCCAGACTTCAAACATTCACAAACATCACCTTCCTGATTTTGTTAGATCTTTGCTTGTTGCTTCCCCCCTTTTCATTTCCCCTCCCCCTCCTTCACGCTTCTCTTGTGGCTTTTTCTTTTCTCTCCTTCCTATTTTGCTGTAGCCCTGCTTCTTTGATTAACTTGTACCGTGGGGGGGACTCTCTCCCTTTAGGATCTCCCTACACTCTATCTCAACCTGTGGAGGGTCAGGTTTTGCCTCCTATATTTCTTTTACCTCCCCTCTTGGCTAGTTTAAATGTTTAACAATGTAATATTTAAAACATCCACTGAGGACGGTGGTCCTCCTTCTGGATCAATGCAGGCCATCACCTCTGCATAGGCTCTCATCCTCCCAGGTGGACTCCAAGTCCCCATTATAGCCATATCCCCTCAATTCTGCACTTTCCTTCAATCATGAATTGAAGGCCTTGGTGTGGAGATTCCTCTCCTTCCCACTGTTGTAGACAGGCAGCACTCCTTCAAAGCTAATGAGAGTGTTAATGGTCTAAGACCACTTCCCAGTTCCCTAAACTCTCCCTGCACTATTCCAGCCCAGTCCCTAGCCTAGCCATTTGTCCCTTGGTGGACAACAAATTCTACCTCCCCCCTTCCTTCCTGTTGCTCTTGCCATCTGTAGGATATGTTTCTCATCCCTTCATGCCATGGCACCAGATAGTCACCTGACCCCCATCTCTGCACCCTTTCCTATTCCTAACTCTATCTCCCTGACAGTCAAGTCCCTGACAAGAAGATACTTTCTCCTTCTCTGAGGTCCTCTTCAATCCTCCATGGGATTCCCCAGGGGATGCTCCACACATCCTCCCTGTCTATTTTCAGGGGTAATCTCTTGGCAGTCCCACTCCACTAGAGTGGGGCAAGCATTTCTAGTGGCACTATTTTTGGAATGTGCCTGTGATTCACCACCCTTCCAGATCCCACCACACCCATCCTTCTTGAGCCCACAGTTGTCCAACCAATCCTCCTATATGGCATTTCTTGAGGTAATGGTGTCTGACTTGGTGGCCTTTTAGTGGTGGAGAGGGTCCCGTGAATCCTAGCCAACAGGGCCTCCAGTCTAGTGACCCTCTCCCTTAACCCAGAAAAGTTCATGCAGATGGGGCAGCATTGCAGTCTCCAAAAGGTCTCCCTGAAGAGTTTCACCCCAACAGTCACTACACTGCACCACTTACCACATTCAATATTCCTGCTCTCCCTGTGAAATCTGGCTCCTTTCCCACATCCCAGTGAAGGCTAAGTTGTATGCAATATGAGTTACTGAAGTACAAAAACCACAACCCTGTAATTAAACTACCCTACCTATGTCACAGGTACAGATATTCCACAAACAACAAACAGTACTACTTTTTTTTAGACATCAGTCTAGCATAAAGCTCCCCAAAACTCAAACTGTATGAGTTAGCTTAAATACAATCCAACCAACAAACCCATGGACAAGACATGTGTACCTGTGTTCTGACAGGCAGGGTTCCTGGCTGTTGGCTGCCTCCTTGACTGACTCCTGGCAGACTTCAGACACTGTCCTCTGCATGGGTCCTCTGTGTGATGGCCACAAGAGGGAGAGCTGCTTGGCAGAAATTACCGATACGGAGATGGCAGACTCAACTCTGCTCCCCCTTGTCAATTTCATCCACTCAGTTGGTGGTGATGCAGAATCCTCAAGGCCAGTGGGAAGCTGGCAGGACTATCCATCAGTGGAGAGGAGGGAGGCAGATATAACCCTCAAGCCCTCTCATCCTCAGCAGCTCTCTTGACATTCTGTGCTGATGAGACAAAAACAAAGCTTTTTTAAGTAATCAGTAGGCTCACTCAGGTCTGCTCCTATGGCACCTCCATCTGCCTGATTGGCAATGATGCAGCAGCCCCAAGGTCAGCAGTAAGCTGGCAGGACTATCAGTTGGTGGAGGGGAGAGAGGCAGATTCAACCCTTAAACCTTATCACCCTCAGCAGCTCCCTTGGTGTTTTGTGCTGCCAATACAAAAACAAGGTCTTTTTAAGTAATCAGTGGACTTATTCAGCTCTGCCCCTTTGGCAACTCCATCCACCCAACTGGTGGTAATGTAGCAGCCTTGAGGCAAGTGGCAATCTGGAGGGACTATCTGTCAGTGGAGGAGAGAGAGAGAGAGGCAGAGTCAACCCTCAAACCCTCTCACCCTCAGCAGCTCCCTCAGTATTCTGTCTATTCTATTGTTTGTACCACTTTTTGGAACTGGGGTCACTTCTGGGTACTGAATACTGACACTGGCTCTTAGAGAAAGGTTGATTCCTGCACAGAACAGCCATCCTGTCAGCCGTTCAAGACAGTGCATAATAAAGGTTCCCTGTAGTGAACTAGCATCTCAAATTTCTGTATTTCAAATGAAATGCCTCTAAAATAAATATAGTCTTTTAAAGAAGTACCTGTTAGATTCTTTGGAAATGTCGATGTCACTGAATTACATTTTTCCCCTCGACTTTTGTCTGATAATGTTAACAAGATAAATGGATATTGCTTGAAAAAATAGCTGTGGTCTAGAAGAATCCATATGATTTAATAACATGATCATTTGGTGCATGATTTAAAGATTTCATTTAATTAACAGTCATTTTTGACAGCATGAAGAAAATGCCATCTGGACCCACTTTCATTGATTAAATCAGTATACCACAACAACTAGAATGATTTTTTAAGTTTCTATTGGACCCTACCCAGTATGTTTGAGACCAAAAAAATTGAACTTTATGGAACTCTCCATTCTTTATTTTTACCTTGCTCTTACCTGCCCTTGACCATGAGAAACTGGTCTCACAAATAACCATATCTTGTTTATGATATTCACCCCAGGGTGCTTAGGGAATTAAGGGAGGTTCTAGAGGAACCATTGGTGAGGTTGTTTAACTTGTCCCTGGATACAGGGTGGGTACCAGAGCACTGTAAGAAGGCAGATGTGGTGCCAATTCATAAAAGTGGCAGCAGGGATGAAGTGGGCAATTATCATCTGGTCAGTCTCACATCAAAGGTAGGTAAAGTAATGGAGGCAATATTGAAAAAAAGGATGGTTAGATATTTGGAAGAGGGGGTGCTGCAAGACATTTGGCAGCATGGCTTCACTCAGGGACAGTCATGTCAGACAAACTTGATTGAATTCTTCAATGAGGTGACAAGGGTGATTGATTAGGTGGTGCAATGAATGTGGGCTACCTGGACTTCGGGAAGGCCTTTGACATGGTGTCCCACAGAAGGTAGGTTAATAAGCTGGGGAGTCTAGGGATGGAGCAGAAAATAGTAAGATGGGTGGAAAGCTGGCTGATGGGGAGAAGCCAGAAGGTGGTGGTCAAAGGGGTACACTCTTGGGAGACTGGGGTGTTGAGCAGGGTCCCTCAGGGGTTGGTGCTGGGGCCCATTCTGTTTAAAATATATATCGGTGACATAGCAGAAGCAGCTTCTGAGGAAGGTCTGTCTTTTCGCAGATGACATAAAACTCAGTAACAAGGTGGATACCCCGGGGGGTGGAGGCAATGAAGAATGATATAAGGTTAGTGGAAGAGTGGTTGGAAACATGGCAGCTGAAATTCAATGTCAGGAAATGAAAAGTGATGCACTTGGGAAGGAGGTATTCAAATACTACAGACTCACTGGGGGGGAGAAAATGGCAGCAACCAAGCAGGAGAAGGATCTAGGGATTATAATTGCAAATGAACTTAAGGTGGGGACCCAGTGCAGCAAAGCAGCGGCAAGGCTAACAGGATGCTGGCATGCATAGGGAGAGGGATAACCAGAAAAAGGAGGGAGGTGCTAATGCCACTTTACAGCTCCATGGTGGGGCCGCACCTGTAGTATGGGGTACAGTTCTGGAGGCTCCATCTAAGAAAGGACATAGATGGCATGGAACAGGTGCAGAGAAGGGCTACTAAAATGGTACATGGGCTAAGAGGGATGGCATATGAGGAGAGGTTGAGGGAACTGGATTTCTGTTCTCTGGAGATAAGAAGGGAAAGGGGACATGATTGAGACATTCAAGTATGTGAAGGGGATCAATAAAGTGGGGAAGAGCTTATTTATAATGAAGATAGATACACGAACTAGGGGGCATGGACTGAAGTTGGATGGGGGAGATCCCGGGGAAATGTTAGGAAGTATTACTTCACAGAGAGAGTGGTTGAGCCCTGGAACAGACTGCTGGAGGAGGTAGTGAGTGCCAGCACAGTGAAGGGGTTCAAGAGGGCCTGGAACAAATATAGCGGATTGTCAAGGGGAGGATGAGTGGAACCTTGGGGAGTGACAGGTAGCGGGAGGGAATAGGCAGACTCTATGGGTCAGGAAGGCCCTTTTCTGCTGTCACATGTCTATGAATCTATAAATCTGTGAATCTCTATTGTCACTGGACTGCTGTCTGCTAGTTGGAGTTTGGCATTTCATTTCTCCTATTCCTTAATATTTTCATGAGTAGCCTAAAATAAACCCAGACACTTCAGCTACCTAGTTTTCCACAAACAGATCTCAAGCTCAGTATATTAACTAGCATTTTTGAAATCAGAGAGCACATTTTTCTACCTACAGGATGTGTCCCTTGTGATCTGTACTCATATTAGTAGCCAATACTTGTGATGTTGTCTCACTGAGCAAAATGGTTAATGAAAGAAATTGCTTCCAGTTCAGAGTAGTGAGGATACCTCAAAGGAAAGCTTATCTTCTACCCACTTTAACTACTCACATGTCAGATATTGGCTAAGGGAGACCTGTATGTGAGCAATGATATTCCATTTTTTATAAAGCTTTTTCTCACCCCCCAGTTCTGCCTGATGGCACCCTCCAATGACATCAATGACCTTTTCAGTCTTACTGATTATCTACCACCTACCCAACACCTTTATTAGGTAGTTGGCAGCTGTGTCATCCATGTGAGAGCCTGAAGATACTAGCTGAGAGTGGGCCAGATATTGTCTTCCAGGCTCTGTGTTTCTTTTTCCCCAAAGGTGACGGTGTGCAATTACATATACACACATGCATGCATTGGCACACATATGTGCGGGCATCTGGCAGCTTCCTCTCCTCTCTCTGGCATTCTGTGGCAGTGCTCACACCTGGTCACCACCAGGTGCAGTCAGAAAGGGGGAGCAGCATTCCTCCCTCTCTGGGGAAGAAGAGCAGCCCTTGGGATGCTCAATCCCTTGATGTCTGGCTGGTTCTTGATGGCCAGTGCTTGCTCCCAAAGGTAAAGCACCTGCATCATGGCTGGCAGGACAATTCTGCACTTATTGGTAGGCCTATAAGAGCAGTAGGCTTATATTTAATTTTCGTTAGCTATGGCATAAACCTCATGACAAGAAAGCATCCAAAATTTGCATGAAACATCCCTTTCATATGTGCATTCCCAATAACTTGCTGTACCTCTGTATAAAATATAAATAATGGTATGCTAAGCATAGACTTGGTGATTTGCTGTAACACTCCTACTTAATTTTCACATTGCAGGTTCACCTTATAGGGACAGGATCACCTTTGCTATCCTCCAGCTTCAAGAGGAAGGCAAGTTACAGATACTGAAGTACAAATGGTGGCAAGGGAGTGGCTGTACTGAGGAAGAGAAAAAAGATGCCAGTGCACTCGGGATACAAAATATTGGTGGAGTGTTCATTGTGTTAGCAGGAGGACTGGTTCTCTCTGTGTTTGTGGCAATAGCAGAATTTATCTACAAGTTACGTAAAACTGCAGAGCGTGAACAGGTAAAGCTTTCATTTTTGGGGATGGTAGAGTCATTATCAGAAATTGGGTGTGTTTGTGCTTATTTACTGTTTATAAATATGTTGTTTCATACTTATGGCAATGAGATTTACATAGAGAATAATGCCTGTGCAGTTGTGTGTTATGAGGATTTTTCACACACTCAAGGTGTGTAATAATCCCTAAACCCCAAGATTGAAGCCCAAGGGGATTATGAGATCATCACACACTGAGGGTGTGTGAAAAATCCTCATGAAACAAATTTTGCAGAGGCATTAATTTTTATAATAATTGGTGCAAGGTTTCTGAGAGAAAAACTGTATACTGTATTTGTATGAGCAAGCATGTCCCTCAGCAGCTGCAGGGGAGGGAAGTCACATCCTGGAGAGTCATGTGTGCTAATGCCTGAAGTCTGAGTAACAAGATGGAGGACCTCGAGGAAGCCATGGTGGAGTCAGACCTGGACATTGTGGCCATCACAGAGACCTGGTGTAATGATATTCACAGCTGAGAAATGGCCGTACCAGGGTACAATTTATTCAGGAAGGACAGGGTAGGCAGGAAGGGGAGGAGGAGTGGCACTTTATGTGAAGTACAATGTAAAGGCAACAGAGATTCAAGGGTAAACGGGGAGCGGGGGAGATACTGTGGGTTAAGCTAGAAAGAAAAATGGGGTCAGCCATCTGGAGAGGGGTAATATGCAGACCACCAACCTAACAGGAGGAAATAAATTTGGAGATGATGTTTGCTAGCCAAAGAATGGCACACAGGAGGTGGTACTGCTGGTTGGCAACTTCAATATGCTGGACATGGACTGCTGCCTCCCCACAGCAGCATCAACCAGGAGCAGGTATATCCTGAACTCCCACCAGGAAACTTTCCTTAAGCAAATGGTAGTAGAACCCACATGGGAGACAGTGATACTTGACCTACTGCTCACAAATGGGACAGTGTAACAGGGATCACAGTAGGTGAGCACTTGGGAAACAGTGATCACTGGTTTGTGGGGTTAGAGATACCTGAAGAGGTGGAATCCAGCCAAACAAGAACTAGAATTCTTGACTTGTGGAGGGTGGACTTTGGAACAATGGGGAAAAGCTTAGAAGAAGTATTGGCTGGAATAGGGGAGAAAATTGTTGTGGAGTAACAGTGGGAGGTGATAAAATCTGGAATAACAAGGGCACTCAGCTGTGTTAAACAGGTTAGCATGGTGAAGAGCAACTGGAGACTATTATGGTTTTCAAAGGAGATAGCTGACAAAGTCAAAACAAAAAAAGTGAGCCAGCCCGGTGATGCTGAGGATTGAGGCACTGGATGCCACACCTCGTGTCATGCTGGCAACCCAGGTTCGGATGTGAGCCCAGGCCACCAGGTGCTGTCAGGGGAGGGATAGGATTGAGCATCCAGAGGACTGCTCTCCTATCCTGGGGAGAGATCTAGGGAGCCACCACTCTGTAGCAGCCCCTGGTAATGTTGGGGGCACTACTAGAGCTGTGCCAGCAAGGGGGCGGAGTGCAACAGACGTTGGCACATGTTGCCCGGATGTCATTGCACACCCACACTCTGCAGGGACATAAAAAACAGAGAAAAAAAGTGTCACAGGTTGGGCAGCATGATCTTCCAACCTCCGTTGCTTAACCTGAATGGTGCCTCCTCATCTGGATCCGACTTGGCGAGTTGAGCTGTTGGTAGCTCCTCGCCACCCCACCACAGGGGTAATCCATGGGGGAATTGAGGAGGTGGCCTAATATTGGGTTCAGGGCCGGGGGGTCAGTCAGGATGACATGCCAACTGTGCCAATAGGGAAGAAAATATGCAGCAAAAAAAAGGCAAAAAAAGTGACATTCAAACAGTTCAAAAAGACACAGGTGGAAGGGGACAGGGAATGGTATCAGGAGAAACAAAGCAAGGGAGGCAGGGAGGACAGTAAGGGAAGCCAATCCACAAACAGAGAAATATATTGTGAAATTAGTGGTCAGTAGGAAAACCTATTACAGGTACATCAGGGGAAAAAAGGAAGGCAAAAGGAGGGATAGTGAGGCTGAAAGGGGAGGATGGGTGTAGAGTATAGGATGACTACAGCAAAGCAGACATACTGAACATATCCTTTTGCTCAGCCTTTACAGAGAAGAGGGCAGGTCATGGGCCAGAAAAGAGTAGTAAGGTTAGGAAGGGCACTGAAATGGATACAAGTCCATTCCTAAGGGAAAGGTTCCTAAGGGAACTGGAAGCATTAAAAGTTGATAAGGCTATAGGACCAGATGGGATACACTCCAGGGTGCTGAGGGAGCTAAAGGAAGTGGTGGTAGAACCTCTGGAAACTTTGTACAGCCTATCATTGGAAATGGGGGAGCTGCCGAAAGACTGGAGGAGAGTTGATGCGGTCCCTCTGTATAAAAGTACAAAAAGAGAGGAAGCAGGGAACTGCAGACCAGTCAGCCTGACTTCAGTAGTGGGGAAGATCATGGAAACACTACTGAAGGAAAGAATAGTGGAATACCTGGTTGCCAATGGTCTACAGGATCCAAAGCAACATGGTTTTATTGGAGGGAGGTCATGCCAGACTATCCTCATTGAGTTCTTCGACTGGGTGACAAAGGAGGTGGGATCAGGGGACAGTGGATAATGCCTATGTGGATTTCAACAAGGCCTTTGACACTGTGCCACATAGAAGGCTGTTAAATAAGCTGGTGAACATGGGAGTGGGTAATATGGTGGTAAAGTAGGTGGGGAATCGGCTGTGTAACAGGATGGAGAGGGTGGTGGTAAATGGCAGTAACTCCACAGAGTGAATGGTAACAAGTGGGGTTCCACATGGATCAGTGCTGGGTCCAGTCATCTTCACTAACTTTATTAATGACATCACAAAGGACCGGGAAGGGAAAACATGCTTGTTCGCTGATGATGCAAAGCTCTGAAACAGGTTGGATGCACCAGAGGGTGTGGATAGGATGAGGAGAGATCTGCAGAAGCTAGAGGATTGGTCAAATGATTGGCAGTTGAGATTTAATGCAAAAAAGTATAAAATAATGCACATGGGGAATGAAACCCAGGAACAACATATCAGCTGGGGGGGATATGGAATGTTTCAGTCTGGAAAGGGCCCTGGGGGTTATCATCTCTAAGGACCTCAAGGTAGGAAGTCAGTGCAACAAGGCAGTAGGAAAAACAAGCATGATGCTGGGATGCATAGGTAGGGATATCACCAGCCAGAAAAGGGAGGCGATAATTTCTCTATACAGGACATTAGTGAGTCCACATCTCGAATACAGTGTCAAGTTCTGGAGACCTTAACTACCTAAGAACATAGACAGGGTGGAGGCACCTCAGAGAAGGGCAACCAAGATGGTGCAGAGATTCCATCACAAACCCTACAAGGATAGGCTGAAGGACTTAAATATTTATCTCTGGAGGAAAGAAGGGAGATGGGGATATGATTAAGAAACTTAAGTACCTCACAGGGAAGAACAAGATGGAGGAAAATTAAATTTTTCAAAGAAAGAGATGCTCCAGGACAAGGAGACATAGGGTGAAACTGGAGAAAGGGAGGTTCAGAGGGAATGCAAGAAAGTCTTTCTTCACAGAGAGGGTGGTGGATAGATGGAACAGCCTGCTAGAAGAGGTGATGGGGCAGAAACAATAGCAGGATTTAAGAATGCATGGAATAGGTGTAAGGGGGTCCTGGTAGTCATGAGAAGGGAACAACCTAGTTTCTGGGAAGCTTGAAGAAGCATAGTTACTAGTGTTCATGGGCAGCCTAGGTGGGCCAAAGACCCTTATCTGCTGACAACATCTATGTACTGCATCTATGTACTTGTACACATACAGTGTGCTTTCATTCATGCTTCAGTGAAGTGAGAGTGTGAGGAAGAAAATGTTGTAATAACTCGCTATTGAATTATTATGGAATTCAGCAGGATATTATGGCATTTTATCAAGACTGGATAGTCAGTCATTATAGGGTTCACTAGTTATTATAAAATATTATACAAATATAATGAACTAATAACACCTCTTTATCAAGAAGATCTTTAAATAAATTCTGCTATCATTATACAGACTACACTGTCAACAATGACGTTTTAGGATGACTATCCTATCAATTTCATAAGAATTAAATTTCCTCTAGCATATTGTACTATACGTATGTTGGCATGGAAGCTTGCTGGCTATACATTTTGCTGCTCTGTAAGAGATCAGGGTCTCAGAAAGGGCTTCTGACTACCCTGTCGGGCTGTCATTGAGGTGATATAAATATGTTGCCTTACTCTCATAAGCTCCCTAATAGCAGTGATGCCTTATATGTTGGCTGTCAAGTAGTTTATTACATTCCTTTAAGTTGAAGATTCATATATATGGCTTAACAATTCAAATAGGGGTAAACAGTGGAAACAGATTATTTCTTGATAATAAAGGTGAATAAACTCGTAGGTACTGCTGGTGAGACACTGAGGCCACTGAATGAGGCTGACTGGGAGTTAATGCATCTGAAGATCCCTCAAATGTTGGGATGTCTATCTCAGAATAAACATTAATCACACTATGGGAAAGTGCAAATATCCTCTAGCAGTAAGGTACTGTAAAATATCTTGGGGGAAACTGGGATGTGAAAAGGCAGGGGAAACTTGACTGTATACAACAGTAAACAGCTTTAGTATGATGTAATAACACATATTTAATTTTTCAACATTTGATACAAGGATAAAAAAATATATTAGAAACAAAGTTACAAAATGTTTTATTTTTCTTTTCTAGAGATCCTTCTGCAGTGCCATGGCTAATGAAATCCGTTTATCACTCACTTGTAAACGGCGTGTCAAACACAAACCTCAACCACCCATCATGGTAAAGACAGATGCAGTGATCAACATGCACACATTTAATGACAGACGACTACTAGGAAAGGACAACATGACTTGTAATACTGGCTTAACACCTGTATTTCCATAAATCTCAAATGACTTATACTATGAACTTGATGGGTGCACACAGACATGGATGAAGAAATTGTTGTTTTGGCTTCATGAATGAAATAAGGCCTTTAACACAACACACAAAACTTTAGACAAGAATGTACAGCATGGACCACCAACATGAAACCTAGACTCAAGTTTAAAGGGCATTTTGAAGTCCCAACACACTACATCCAGGAGTCTGATGTTTACGTAACATTAAAAGAGAATCACGTTGTAACAACAAGGCCTGGGTCTCAGTATGAACTGAACAGTAAACCTAGGTGTTTTGAGCATGGCAATAAAAGAAAACATTTTGTTAATGCAGGTATTAAGTCAATGACAGTAAATGTGAGCATCAGTTCTGAAATGTGAAACAGCACATTTATTATGTGTGAAATTCAGTCAGAATGGTAAAGCTGCAGCCCCTCTAAAGCAGTTTACTTTGATCTTTACCTCAGTGCTGTGCTGATGTCTTGATATAGATGAGGAAGGTCCATTTGATTTTGTAAGACAAAATGAAAAAGGGAAGATCTGTCTGAATCAGACAGCTGGTCATGAAGGGTCACATGATCTTTACCATGGCTGTAATCATTATAATCTAAACAGTTGTACCTGTATGCAAAACTGTCAACTGAGTTGCCATCTTGAATGTGAAAACTAATTTTCAATCATTAAAGGGGGAGTGTTCACTCCTGTAATTGAAATACGTATACAGACAGCCTGTAAAGGTCAAAATCCCCTTCTTCTATAGTGGAGAGCACAGATCAGGCAAGGCCATAAACATAAGTAAAACATGAAGTGAAATATTTTATTTATAGGAAGTACATGTTATTTACCCTAATAGAATCTTTACAATGGTTAAATAAAGTCACATTTTTCATACTTTGTGTCAATTTTCTACTGAAATTTTAATTTGTGCTCAATTTAAAACAAGTTTGGTATTTTATAAAATGCTAAATTTGAAGGGATCTGTAGTTGAATAAGTAAGAATTACCAAAGACCTGTCTGCTAAATAGATGTAGTCAATAAGTATGGTTAGCTATACTATTATGATTTTATTATTAAAGTGTGGGATGTTAGTTTAACCTACAATACTTGTATGATTATCCACAAATATCCAGCAACATATTTGAACACTGTCAGTCCTAGCCTCTATCTTATTATTCTGAGGGATTTGACATCTGATTTTACACAAATGCTCCTTTGAGACAAATAACAAGAAAACAATCTAAAGCAAGCAGTTTACTCAAGTATACTGTAGTCTTACAATGAGCCCAGAATGATCAACCTACAAAGAGAGCCTCTCCAATAAACTGCTCTGGGCAGTGACATGGTATGGAAGCATGAGTGAATATGTATGTTCTGTATGCTATGCAAGTATACAAAAGCAGTATCACTTCACAACATCAGTGGCCAA
This sequence comes from Neoceratodus forsteri, assembly GCA_016271365.2. NCBI lineage: Eukaryota > Metazoa > Chordata > Ceratodontiformes > Ceratodontidae > Neoceratodus > Neoceratodus forsteri. The sequence continues at coordinate 1,055,490,501 of CM057451.1, read as the reverse complement.
TAGTGAATCCCAAATTAATCAGGGGCAAAGGAAGAGTTGCTAAATGTATACTGTCAATGGTTCTGAGCTCCTATCTATGAAAAATGTTTTCCCCTACTATACAGAGAAGGTCTGTATATTGTTAGTGGGCCATCAGTCTGTTGTATATAAATGATCACTCGCTCCCATCTTGGTTGTGCTGGAACAGCAAATATCTGCTTTAGAGTATCTGTAGTATCAGTATCTTCACTTCAAAGTATTTTCTATTCCCAAAATGTTGGCATCTTGGCCAAATTCAAAATGACAGAATATTTCATTTACTTTAACTGGCAGCAGTATATCTGAATAGACAAATCTATGAGAGACAATTGCTTGGTAGCTGATGACTAAGAGTATGTGTTTGTGGGTTAAATCAGCAGTGCCTGTTATGGGGAGGTGTATGTCCCTGATGTCGACATGTCGACAGCGGAGTCCCCTACAGGGACAACAGTGCCACTTCACTGGAGGGAACACACTGGCACCTGGCACCATCTGTAGGGGATCCTGAGCCCCCCTGACTCAGGTCCTATTCAGAGTTGAGAATCCTAAGTGGGGGAGTGCAGGGGTTGCATCCCCCCATGTGGGGGGTTTGGAGGCAAAGCCCCAAAAGAAAACACTTGTGGAATTTGCAGTCCAGCAGCCAACTGCAAAATGCAGTCGACCTACCGGTATCGCTGTCGGGTCATTCAACAAATATTTTGCCAATGACCCATCGAGGATCCATATGGGGAAATGTTTGACCAATACCTTTTTAGTATATTTTAAAGAGCCCTTATTTTCTTGCCTTGTAAGTTGAATATTTCACTTTTTTTAAGTCTGCATTAGTATTTGCTTTACATTTAAATTTATTAAAAGGCATATTTCTTTAAATAAGGTTACCCCCCCAGTTTTTGTTAATTAAATTTAGCACTGTGTTAACAACCATAGTTTAACATCACTTTTCTTGAGGTTAATGTGAACTAAGATACAACAGACATTTGTTCACTAACCTTATGGGACACTGAGTGTTCAAAACAGTGGACAGACATGACAAAAATCTCAGGATCATCATATTAAAAGGAACATTCCTTTAATTTTTTTTTAAATGTCGAAAAAGTAAATCTGACTTAAACGCACAAAGGCATCTTACAAAACAGGAGACAAGCATCATTTAAACCTAAATAAAAAAGTAGACATCAAACCTTTCACTATAACATGCACTGATGCTTAAATTAGTGACACCTGCAGTGCTGTAGTAGGACTTTACTGTTGGTAATGCCATAGTTAGCCAGCATCAGTTTTCAATTGCCCTCATTAACATAGTGTACCTGGTAGGCTAACTGTCAAGCAATGAGTCACTTATCAATTTGTCAGCTTCTACAGGTGCAGTTTTTTGGGACAGAAGCCATCAGCACTGTGACCTAAATGGAGGTACAGTATATGATCAAGTCATTCATTGCTTGGAAAGAGGGTTGATACGATAGTTTGGCTATTTTTTTTTAGTTGTTTAACCAGGAGTAGCACAATAAGCTGAAAGCTTTTTTACAGGTGTATCCTGGGAGCACAGGGAAGTTAAATGACTTGCTCAGGGTCACACAGTATGTAGGTGGAAGCTGTGGGATTCAAACCCAGGTCTGGTCTGCTGGATGTCACCAGATTTGCAGCTCAGAGCCTTAAACCACTGCACTATACTGCCTCCCTAAAGGTAGGATTTGCAAAACCACTGATACAGGTGCAATTCCTGAATTTGGGCTGCAGCTATGTCACAAAAAAATGTGGCAATATATTTGATTGCTGTTTCAAACAGTTTGATGAATTTGGGACTGTTTATCTACTTTACAGTAAAAATATGGTGCATGCTTTATTTAGCATTTTGTATGCACAACTTGCAGCATTTGTTATAAAATATGAGACAATTTTTAGTTGGGCTAATATTTTTAACACTCAAAGCAATTGCACTGAAATCATGATGCAAGTTGTACTCAAGCTGGGGGAGGGCATTGCAAAATCTTATCCTTTTTCTTCTGTTTCTCAACAGAGATTCATTGTAATCCAACTACAACCTGAGGATCTGCCTACATTAGCTTTTCAGAAACACAGATGTATGTCATGTTGGCACTGAAGTTTAAATCTGTGTAGCTTCTGTGAGGTGCAGTCCATGAACCAGCACAGAGTGCTAGGAAGAACCCTTCATCTAAGTGTTCAAAGCCATGTTGAGTATAATGATATTGTATCATATCATATCATATATCATATCATATGATATCATATCATACTTTATTTATAAGTGCAATTCCAAATTGATCAAAGTGCTGTACATCAAAACAATAAACTCCAAATGAACAATAATGAATAAAACTTAAAATTTAAAATGTTTAAAGCTTAATCATAAATATGACTAATGGCGGTATCCTACATTTCATCAGAAAATGCTAAATAGAATAAATATGTTTTTAAAGTGGTTTTAAAGCTCTCTACTGTCAGGCACTCTCTAATCCAATGAGGTAGAGTATTCCACAGGGTAGGGGCCACAAAAGAAAAAAAGCGGGCCCCAGAAGAATTTAGTTGAATCCTGGGAACCTCTAGCAATCCCTCATCAGAGGAATAGAATGAGCAGAGGTGGCAGTAGGGGCCAGGAAGATCTTGCAAGTAGCCAGATTCCTGTCCATGTAGGGCTTTATAGGTCAGCAACCTGACCTTGAAGGTGATTTGCCAATGTATCAGCAGCCGGTACAGGCCATGGAGCACAGGAGTGACATGGCAAGATTTTGGTAAGCCAGTCAACCACCTGGCCACTGCATTCTGCACTAGCTGCAATGAGTAGATGTCAACCTCTGGTAGCCCTAGGTATAGGGCATTGAAGTAATCAAGGTTTGAGGTTAGAAAGGTGTGAACCAGCTTTGGAAGATCACCAAGTGGGACCAAGCACATAATCTGGGCAATGTTCCTCAGATGGTAAAAAGAGGTCTTAATGACAACAGACTCCTGAGATTTTAATGTCAGGCTGCTATCAATCATTACACCCAGATTTCATGCCCAGTCTGAGGTAAGAAACTGGTCCCCCCTGAGCCAAAGCCCAGATGGTTGATCTGCTGACAACCCCATACCTTGGTGACCTGGCACCACCACCAACATCTCAGTTTTATCCAAGTTCAACTTCAGCCAATTGGCACTCATTCAACCCTAGATCTCGGAGAGGTAGCTGTTAAAAACCGATACTGCTCTACACTGCTCAGGCACAAAGGACATGTAGAGCTGAGTATCATCCACATAGCAGTTAAAGCTCAGCCCATACCACCTTATAATGTCTCTCAATGGCAGCATGTGCACTGCAAACAACATGGGGGATAGTATGGAGCCCTGCTGAACCCCACATGACTGGGGGAGGAGAGCCGAGTAATAAATTCCCAATACCACTGTCTGAGTCCTGCCAGGAGGAACAATCAAAACCTCCTCAGGACTGTACCAGACAGTCCACAGAGAATCTGCAGGTGCTCCATCAACACCCTATGGTCTACAGTGCCAAATGCTTCAGATAGATCAAGGAGAACTGAGATAGAATGGCTTTCCTGATCCCTCAATATCAGGAGATCTTTAAGCACCCGAACAAGGGCAATGTTGGTACTATGTCTCTTCCTAAACCTGGATTGGAGAGAATTGTAGACATCATGAGTTGTTAATTGGTCATCCAGCTGCACTGCAAGCACCTTCTCAATAACCTTGCACACAAAGGGCAGGTTAGAGACAGATCTATAGTTTGCTATGCAGTCTGAGTTGAGAGACGATTTCTTCAGGAGGGTACTACTACCACCTCCTTCATGGGGTCCAGAAACACCCCTGTCTCTAAGAAACACTGTACTATAGGCTCAGTGGTGCTGAGGGTTGAGGCACTGGATGCCACCCCTTGTGCCACACCAGTGACCCAGGTTCGGGAGCAAGCCCAGGTCATCGGAGGTCGGCAGGGGAAGGATAGGATCAAAAAAAATTAAATAAATAATAAATAAATAAATAAACCATCTGTAGATGGCTGTCCTATCCCTGGGGAGGGTTGTGGGACTCCACCATGCTACAGTGGCCCCTGGTGATGACCGGGGGACACAATCAGCATTGATGTATGCGGGGAGGGAGAGAGGCAGACGTTGGTACTGGACATCATTGCACATCCACACTCCCATGGCAAAAACCGAGGAAAAGGCTTGGCATGAATGAGCAGCTTGATGGCCATGCCTGGCCCTCCTCGAGGTCTGTCACGGAATCGCACTGTGGGGGGGTTGGTCTTGGCCCAGCACGGGAAGGCATGGTGGGGCCTCCCGGCTGATCGGGACATGACCGTACTGACCCACCCCACTGTTGAGTAAGTCTGTTGCCCTCTGGGCAGTTCAGGCTGGTGGCTGGATGCCCCCTCTGGTCGCACTGCAGCAAGGTGGAAAAATCATTAGGAAAAAAAAGAAACACTATACTATTTCAGCAAGGACCAGGCCAATAACTTCAATGCTACTCACTAGGAGGTGTGTTGGCCTGGATCCAAACTGCAGTAAGGTGGATGCATATCCTGGATGACCCACACAATGTCTACAATCGGCAACCAGCCAAAGTCAAACCAGACAGACCTGGTGCTTGCAGCCTCTTTCCAATCCTGCAATACCCATTTGAGGGCACTGAATGAATCTCCAACCTGATGGTGGCAGTCTTATCTGTGAAGAACCAAGCAAACTCATCACACCTGGCCTGTGAATGTGCACCATGCAGGTGAAGACAGGTTCAATTGCACAACCTATTAATAGTCTGGAAGAGCTGAGCAGGTCGATTCTTCAGTACAGTAATCTCCTTAGACAGGAATTCTGCCTTCTTACAGGAGATTGCTGATTGATAGTCTTTGTAGTGGGCTATCAATCTAAGTCTACCACCCACCAGACCAGATTTCTGCCAGTGCCACTCCAACCTTCGATCCTCTCATCTCAACTCCTTCAAAGTCCCATCAAACCAAGGGGACATTGGGTGAAGAGTGAGGGGGTGAACACAGACAGCAGCTAGGGAGATGAGGGCCTCTGTCACTGTCCTGTTATAGGCTAGTACCAGTTCTCCAGACTCCTTGTGTACACTCAACACACTTGATAGGTCCAGCACCTCCGTAAGACCATCTGGAGTCAAGCCCCTTAAAGGGCGGTACTGGACCATCTCCTTAGGAGCAGGTCTATTGGAGAGTGCCTTGAATCTGAACCTTATAGTATGATAGTCTGACCATCTGACTGGTTCTAACACCAGATCAGTGATCTCCATCCCCAGTAGGAAGACCAGGTCCAGTGAATGACCATGAATATGGGTAGCAGAGGCCACTACCTGTGTAAGGCCCAATGAACTCCATCAGTTGGATGATCATCGTAATAAGTCAGTAAAGTGTTTTTTAAACAGACCTCCTCATGGCGACTTTTCATGTCTTCAGTGAAAATAAATGTTGTATTATTTTACACGTATATGAGGGCTGTATTTCATAGAATTGATTTAAAGCTTTAGGACTTTCCTTTACATTTCATATTCTTTCTAGATAATTGTTAATGTTTTGAACGGTGTCATATTGCAGCATGAGAGACTGAAATTCTCTATTGATATGAAAGGTACAGTACTGGTAACTGCACTGTACATTTCTCATACTGCCGTTCCAATATGCATGACTCCTCCTCCAAAAGAGCCCCATGTCCAGTGTGTGAAAGAGTTGTCCAGATTCTCCACACCCAAGTATTTCAGCTCTCATGTGATTGTGTTAGAATTATGTAATGGTAATTGATATAACTGATGTGACATGTAGATGCCTATCCACCTCAATAAAAACTGGATTTAGACCATAGGAGCTCTTCTGCATAGGGCAACAGTCATCATATTAAAGATAATGGCTATCAGTCACTACTGGCATGGGCTTAATTCAAGCTAATGCTGTTGAGGTTTATGGCACCTAATCATTTTGCCAATTTACTGAACTAGCCAGTCCCCAACATAAAGGATAATTGTTCATGAAGAAATTAAAAACTGCATATCTGTCTTATACTGTCAGTTCATAGTTTTTGCTGCAGTAGTTGGGTTATAAAAATTCATGGATGTTGTTATACAAAACATTATGAAGACTATAAAAGGCCCATGCCACAGGGGAACTTTGAAAACAATAATATTTAGAAAGAATTTAACTTATAATTTAGGTACAGTATTTTCTGCATATACTTTCCTTGTTACTCCTACAACTGCTATACTTGCAGTAAAACAGGATCACTCATATGGATATAATCTGCTTTGGCTCCTTCTTTCCAGATAATAGCTAGCTAGATAGATAGGTAGGTAGGTAGATAGATAGATAGATTGATAGATAGATAGATAGATAGATACAAACATACAAGTGTGCCAGCAGCTTTCACTAAAATTACCACCAACAGCTTAATCTGGTTCAAGGTCAGTTGGCATTCATCTGTATCCCCCTCCCCCGGGTCATGCCTGAAAATAGGCAGAATTTGTCTAGCGCACTTACCTGGTCAACAAAAACTAAGTAAGTAAGTAAGAAACAGACAACCCAGTCTGTCTAAGTCTGCTTGAGTGTGCAGCCAACAGCCCTTGTTTGCAGCTGCCCCAACCCCCCTCCCTTTTGTCATCCCACTGCCTCACACACCCTCACTCTCCCTGTTCCCTATCCCATGCCCTTTTGAAGCTATTCACAGATTTACATGATACCACCCATTCTGGTAGGATGTTCCATTTTGCTACCACCCTCTCTGTGAAATAGTGTCTCCTCATTTCCTTCCTAATACGAACAGATAGATATATAAATAGATAGATAGACAGACAGACACAAACAGACAGATACAGAATATATATATGTATTTATACCATGGGAGTGGGAGCTCCAAGATGACAATAAATAGTGTTATTTTCACTACAGTGAAATAAATTAAGCTAATGTCAGCAGAGTTAAAATAAATACCATTTATATCTACTCTGCTGACGTCAACTTCCTCCATCTTTCTATACCCATTACTGTCACTAATTTATGCCTCTCTTTTCACTGCCTGTAATACAAAAATATGTACAACTTCCATAGTACAGATCACAAATAAGAGTTAAAACAACCTATCCAAAACATGAAACAATCTGCATCCCAGTACCTTTTAAAACCACTCTACCCCAAGTCGCACAAACAGTCTGAAAACTCTGCACAAGTCTCCTTCAAATCAGAAAGAAAGAGCAACCATTCCTAACAACTTTCACAGTATAGAACACTATTAATGTTCTCCTTTCCCTATAATCAGTGCAAAAAATATTGTTTACCTACATTTTGTATCACTCTCCATTGCAGATTGTGGACACAGAAGTGAAATGTCTTACAAAAACGTACATCAGCGTGTAGCAACACCCAGAAAGAAAAGTGAAGCAGACTCTCTAAACATAAATACTAAAAGCAAAGTGGACCACATAAAAAGTTCAGAAAAATGATTACAAATTGCCACAAAACACCAGAAAAGTCACTAAACAAATATAAATTATACCTAAGTAATGCAGCTCACAGTCCTGCTCTTCCCAGAAGTAACAGACATTCACACCCTCACAACCAAATTAACCAATCACATAGCACACTACAAACAACAACATCCAATCAGCAATCACACAACACCAAATACCAATTACAGCTCTAACACACACACCAGTCATACCTAGTCACTCACACAGACAATACAAATGAACAGACCAAACAAAGATGTAAGAACATATAATAGAGGAGCTCACACTCCCGTGGTATAAATAGCACACATGATGTGCAGATCATGGAATATGAAAAATATTTTCACTCCTGCATCGTGAGCTCTGGATATTCAACTCATGCCTTTGGCGCTCATGAAATATCTAGAGCTCACTCTGCAGGAGTGAAAATATTTTCCATATTCCACTCCTGCCCATCGTGTATCCCATATACACACACACACACACATATATATATATACACATATAGATAGATAGATAGATAGATAGATATAGATATTCTTTACAAAGAAACTGTGTTAATGTCCAAATTAGGGTTTAACATAATATCATGAAAAATTGGGAAATGTGGCATTAAGGTTTTCAACCCTAACTCCCCACCCCAACCTCCTAGCAGTAAAAGTAGTAGCAGTAGTAGTAGTAAAAATTGTTAATCATTATAATGAATCGGCAGCTCAACTGAGTTTGAAAAAACACTCATTTCCAGTGAGATCCATAAAGGTAACATGATTACTTCAGTTGCATAACATATAGAGACAGTCAATATATTACAAACAGACAACAAACACTTAACAATCCACAACTATAAATATATATAATAAATACACCATAGATAACAGATATTGCACAACTCTTGTAATATCAAATGATCAAATATTCAATTCCATCATTTCCTTTAAATCATTTAATCCTTCCTTTTCTAAATCATTTTTTATCTGCCTTGCATGTTTTCATCCACCCTGAATCCTAATTTCAGTAGATAATGTATTCCAGAGAAAAGAGCCCTTATAAAAAATTAAGTCTACCCAATTCAGTACTGCACATTGGTAAAATATACTCTATCCCTTTAGCAGACCTTAGACCTGGTTTATTCACTCTTACTTGTAAACAATCCATATATAAAAGGAAAAAGCATTAGGGTGTGGGTCTCTGGAGTCTTAGAAAATTAGTGGTGAGGTCTTCCTTGGGGTTGTAAACACGAATGCTCACTCCCTCCTTGAGCAAACAAGGTTGGACATGATCTGTTTTCTTCATGTGGGATCCACAGAACCTGCATGAAGAAAGCTACAACAGATTCTATTGGTAACCTGGCAATCCATACATCTCTGCCTATGTAGAGTGTATCACTATGACTCGGCACTGGCTTGGAGCCAAACTTTGTGCTTTGGACAGAAGGCTACAGACTAGGGGAAGGAGTGAGCATTAGGGTTGAGGAACCCAAGGAAGCCCCATCACTGATTTGCCAAGACTCCAAAACCCTGATGTTTTTCCTTTTTGCTGCTTGGGAGGTTGAGTTAGGTTTGGAAACCCAAACGCTATTTTTACCTACTTTTGTGGCATTATGATGAACCCTAACATTTAAAAAAAACTGCATTAATGCCCCAGTTAGGGTTCCTCTTAATACCAAAAAAGTAGTGAAATTTGTCATTAGGGTGCACAACCCTAACTCCCTGCACTACCAAGCAGCAAGTGACAACACCACACTTCAATGTCTTTATAAGCGACACTGCAGAGGGACTGGAAGGAAAAGTATGTCTCTTTGCAGATGACACAGAGATCTGCAAAAGAGTTGATGCATAAGGTGGGGTGGAAAGGATGAGAAGAGACTTGGCAAGGTTAGAGGAATGGTCAAATGTATGGCAGCTTAGATTCAATGCTAAGAAGTGCAAGGTAATGGACCTGGGAAACAAAAACCCAGGGGAAGAATACACAATGATATACTAACAACAACAAAAATGGAAAGGGACCTGGGGTAGTCATATCAGATGACTTAAAGGTGGGCAAGCAATGTGAGAGGTCAGTAAGAAAGGCTGGGGGGATACTGGGATGCATAGGGAGAGGCATCACCAGTAGAAAACAGGCCCAATCTCCACAAGGACATAGACAGAATGGAAGCTGCTGTCCAGAGGAGGGCAACTAAAATGGTGCAGGGTCTGCACTGGAAGACATATGAAGAGAGACTAAAGGAGCTTAATATGTATAGCCTCGAGGTAAGGGGGAGGGCATGATAGAAACTTTCAAGTACCTCAAGGGAATCAACAAAGTCCAAGAGGGTAACATCTTTCAAAAAAAGAGGTGTGCAAAAACAAGGGGACACAATTTGAAGATAGAGGTTCTATGTTTCTGTGTTTCTATGTTTCACACAAACAACCATGGGCAACTATCATCAGATCAAACAAATAACATATAGTTGTTTCCAGATGACACAAATATGGTAGCACTAATATGCTACCTTCATGGATTTGTATCTGTGGCTGCATAGGGGCCTGTACTTCTGTAGCCACAACTGTGTGTGTATATGTCATACTGTGGGCATGAGTATGTGTGCCTTAAGAAGAACAGGCAACATGGGGGTCCACCTTCTGTACACAGAAGACCCCATGCAGTTTATACCTCTGCAGCCAGAGGTGCACAGGCACCTGCCAAGTTGCAACACAATAATGCTGCAGTACTGTATATCTCAAAAATGCTGCTGTATGCTGCAGTGAACAGTGCAAGTCAATGAAAAGTAAGCCCTTTTTTACAGCAGTATTTTTTGCCATATCATTTACTGCAAGTTACTACATTACATCAAGGTTAGCTCTGCTGTAATCAAGCTGCCTATACAAGCTACTTTGCAAGATAACATGATCCCTTAGTCCATGCTTTCTATAGATGCATCTGCATAACTGAAAAACATATACCTCCTTGAAGAATTTCTACATCCGCTGCTGAACCCATTATACCCACATTGCCGCAGTACTTCCATGTGCCTAACTAAAGGCCCCACAGGGGCCTACCCTTCTGAAGCGAGAAGTTGGTGTGTATGTCATACACCTGTGGTTGAATATGTGCAGGCTCCTCAGCAGCCTGCACTTCTGCAGATGAAAGTAGTGTTGAAATTTTCATATCAAGGATTTTGTGGCACCTAAGCTTCTGAAGATGAAGATCATTGTATATGTCTTATACTGTGTCTGCAGAAGCACAGGCCTGTCAAGGGTATGCATGTCTTACAGTGTTCAAGAGTACATGAGATTACAGAGTGCTGCCCCCATCAGGCCATGCACTTCTGCAGGCAAAAGAACTCATGTAATTTGGGTATTGTAGATTTGTATGTGTGGCTGCATGGGCCTGTGCTTCTGCATATAGAAGCACTGTTGTAATTTGAGAATCATGGATTTGTATCTGTAGTGTTAAGTGAGTGTGTATGTCTTGCAGTGTACATGCCACAGATACAAATTCATGAAGGTAGCACATCAGTGTACTTCATTAGTGTTATGTGGAAATAGCTGTATGTTGTTTGTCTTACCTGATGATAGTTATCTATGGTTGCTTGTGTCATGTTGTCTTCTTGCTGCTGGGGGTTGAGGTAGAGAGTTAGGGCTGGAAATTCTAAAGCACATGTCCTTACTTTGTGGCATTAACTTGAATCCATCCCTATCTGGTGCATTAACATAGTTTTTTACAGTGAATTTCCTTTCTTTTTAAGATAGTGGAATAATATACTCATTCACACAGATCTGTTCAGGGCTTGCTTGAACAAATCCATCTGGCTGCAGAAGCACAAGGCCTTCCAGGTGCCATACTTCTGTGTGACTAGAGATGAAGACTCGCAGAGTCCTCCAGGCCTTGTGCCAAGTGAGGAGTCAATCTAATTGTGAAAACACAGGCCATCTGAGCTCTGTGCTTTCATGCAGCTAGAGATGCAGACAAAAAGGGGTCTTTGAACCCTGGTCCAAAAGTGAAATCCATCAGGTTGAAGAAGCTCAGGGCCCTCAGGGCTGTAGGTACAGATGCTGAAGGCTGTCAGTCCCCTGATCCAAGTGAGGAGTCCATCTAACGGCAGAAGTACAGGAAACACTGTGCCCTGAACATCCATGCAGCTACACACAGATGTGCAGGGCCCTTCCTATATAACTTTGTTGTTTTTTAATACTTTGACACCAAATTTTAAATAGTCTTTTTATGACTCCATCTCATGAACCATTCAGGTGAAATTTTTCAAATCATCCCAGAAAGAAAATTCCACAGAATGATCACAAAATCATGTTCCAGGACAGATCTGAAAAACAAAATCACCTTCCTGGTTCATGAGGTGTGGTCAAAAAAGACCTTGTAGAAAATTTTAGGTAAAAAATCTTTTAAAGCAGCCTTGTTATAAATAAAAGTTAGTTTTTTATATGGAAACAGAGTTCTTTCGTGAACAGTTTTTTTTTCTTCTTTTGTATGGTCTCACAAAAAAGAGCACAAAAGAAGAAATCTCACAAATGAAGCTCACTAAAGAAGAATCCACCGCATGAAAGAAAATGCCAAAGAAGAAATCTAATGAAAGATTGTCATAAAATAACAATCTCACCTAACATAAGAAGAAATTCATTTGTAAGTTTCTTTTCAGACATAAGAAAATCACAAAACAAGAAAACTCACCAAAGATCACGGAACAAAATATTTCTTCTTTTGTGCAATTTAATTCTTATTTCATGTTCCGAGAGTTATCTTTTATGAGACTCATTAAGGAAGAATTTTGGCCCACAAAACATGAATCAGAAGCTTTCCACCTGGGGTTTTATGGATGTTACAAAACCATATTTTGAGGTGGTTTCTCTGAAAAACAAACTCCAGAATCTAGCTAAACAGGAATATTCTTCTTATGTCCTAAGCAATCAATTCATATTAGAACCCTTCTGCTAAAATAGAAACATAGAAACAGAATTTGATGGCAGATAAGGACCTCTTGTCCCACCCAGTCTGCCAATTTCCCTACCTAATGGATAAGCTGCAGATCCTAGTTAACCAATAAGCCTACTTCCTCTTACCCCCACCCCCTAGAATTACCTTATTTCTGTCCCATGCATTCTTGAATTCCCCCACTGTCTTTGACTCCACAACCACCTCAGGAAGGCCATTCCATGCATCCACAACTCTCTCCATAAAAAAATACTTCCTCACATTACCTCTGAGCCGTCCCACTTCTATCTTCAAATTGTGCCCCCTTGTTCTTGCACACCTCTTTTTCTGAAAGATGCTACCCTCTTGGACTTTGCTGATTCCCATAAGGTAGTTGAAAATTTCTATCATGTCCCCCCATCCCTCCTTTCCTCGAGGGTATACATATTAAGCTCCTTAAGACTCTCTCTTCATATGTCTTCTGGTGCAGACCCTGCACCATTTTAGTTGCCCTCCTCTGGACTGCCTCTATCCTGTCTATGTCCATGTGGAGATTGGGTCTCCAGAACTGCACACAATACTCCAGATGGGGTCTGGAGGGATAACAAATTCCTGTTTTCTACTGGTGATGCCTCTCCCTATACATTCCAGTATCTCCCCAGCCCTCCTTACTGCCCTCTCACATTGCTTGCCCACCTTTAGGTCATCTGATATGACTACTCCCAGGTTCTGTTCCATTTTTGTTGTTGTTAGTATCTCACCCCCCATTGCGTACTCTTCCTATGGGTTTTTGTTTCCCAGGTGCATTACTATACATTTCTAGCATTGAATCTAAGATGCCATACATTTGACCATTCCTCCAGCCTTGACAAGTCACTTCTCATCCTTTTCACCCCACCTTGTGTATCAACTCTGTTATAGATCTTTGTGTCATTTGCAAAGAGACATACTTTTCCTTCCAGTACCTCTGCAATGTCACTTATAAAGACATTGAAAAGGACCGGTCCTAGAACTGAACCCTGCGGTACCCCACCAGCAACCCATTATTCTTCAGAGTGGACTCCATTTACTATTACCCTCTGTGTCCTCTTCTCCAGCCAATTTTTTACCAAGGCTACCATCTCGGGACCCACGCCAAGGCTGGCTAACTTGTATATTAATCTTTTGTGTGGGACTGTGTCAAATGCCTTGCTAAAATCTAGGTAGGCCGTATCCACAGCCCCTTCCTGATGCACTACTTTGGTTACCTGGTCAAAGAAATCTAATAGATTCATTTGACATGACATTCCCACTGTGAATCCATGCTGCCTTGGGTCCTGTGCCCCTCTGGCCTCTAGGTACTCATTATTCTTTCCTTCAGAAGTTATTCCATTATTTTCCCTATCACTGAGGTCAAACTAACAGGTCTGTAGTATCCTGCCTCTGCCCTGCTCCCACTTCTGTGAAGTGGAATAACATCTACCCTCTTCCAGTCCTCAGGTACCACCCCATCCTCCCATGATTTGTTAAAGAGGGTAGTCACTGGCATCACTAGTACTACCCTTAGTTCTTTTAGAATTCTAGGATGAATCCCATCAGGTCCCATTGCTTCACCCACCTTCAGTTTTAAGAGTTCTTTTAGAACTTTTTCTTCTGTGAATGGGCTGGTATCAACACCCCTATCCAGAGTGTTTTTGTTGTTTGGTTTAGGTACCTCCCCTTCTTCATTTGTGAATACTGAGCAAAAATATTTGCTTAGTATCTCTGCCTTTTCATAGTCACCCTCTGCCCACCCTTCTCCCCTTTATTAATCCTCACTATCCCTCTCTTTGTCTTCCTTCACTCCCTGATGTACCTATGAAAGGTTTTATCCCCTTCTTTTCTGAGTTGGCTATCTTTTCCTCAGTTTGGGCCTTTGCTGTTCTGACTGCCTTCCCTGCTTCCTTCTGCTTTAACTGATACAATTCTCTGTCTTGCTCCTTTTGTGATTCCTTGTTCTTCCTGAATGCTATCTTTTTCTCCCTAACCTTCATTGCCACCTCCTTTGAGAACCATAGTGGTTATGTACATCATTTTGTTTTGTTTATTTGCTTTACACAAAGGCTTGTTGCCTTAGTGTTGGTAGTTTGATTACTCCTCACTTTTCTTCCACCCCTCCTTCCTGCCCATTTGCTAGTGCATTCCTTAGGCACTCACCCATTTTGGCAAAGTCAGCCTTCCTAAAGTCCAATACCTTTGCCTTTGTATGGCTTGACTCTTCTGCTGTGTTTATCATGAACCATACTGTTCGATGGTCGCTAGTTCCCAGATGGCTACCCACTTCTACATCTGTGATCCTCTCTCCATCTCCATTTGAGAGTACCAGGTCTAAGATTGTTCTCTTCTGAGTAGGTTCCAGAACTAGTTGTCCAGGCCATGCCCCTTGCAGGGCATCTAGAATGACCCCACTCTTTGATGTGGCTGCAGAAAATGCACTCCAGTTAACATCTGGCATATTCAGATCCCCCATCAACAATATATCCCCTTTCTTTGCCATTCTCAGGATACCTTCTATCATTTCCTTGTCCATTTCCTCCCCCTGAGATGGGGGTCTATATACAACCCCTGTGCGGATTGTGGTGCTATTGCCAAATTGACCCACAGTGCTTCCTCTCCTCCCTGTTTATCCTTTTGTTCTATTGCTTTGATTCCTTCCCTTATGTAGAGAACTACTCCTCCTCCTCTTTTACCCTCCCTGTCCCTCCTGTAGATAATGTACCCTGGTATGTTTACACCCCAGTCATGGTTCTGTGTATACCATGTTTCTGTGACTGCCACAATATCCGGATGTTCCTCTTCCATCAAAGCCACTAGTTCAGGAAGCTTGTTACCCAGACTATGGGCATTGGTACTCATTACTTTCCATTTTTTGATGGCTTTACCTCTTGTAGCCCCATCCCTGCCCTTACTGACTCTGCTTTCTCCATTTACTCTAGTCCTGCTCCCTACTGACCTTTTGTACCTTGGTCTTTCCCTCATTTAGTACCCTGTTTTTCAGGGGGAGGCTGGGATTTCCCTGCTGCTTATCAGTGCCTCCCCACTTGGCTAGTTTAAAAGTTTGCCAATGAAGCATTTAAATTGATCTCTGAGGAGACTGGTTCCTTTCCTGGACAGATGCAGAGCATCATGCCTTATAGGTGGATATCTCTCCAGGTGGAACCCCAGTCCCCAATGAAGCCAAAACCCTGTGTTATACACCAGTTTTTCAACAATTCATTGAATTGCATGGTGCGGAGTACCCTATCCTCACCCATGCCATAGACAGGCAGCACCTCTGAGCAGGATGCTATATGATCTACTTGTCTAAGGCCCCTCCCCAACTCCACAAACTCCTCCTGCACTGCTCTAATCCCATGTGTGGCCAAGTTATTTGTCCCTAGGTGGGCAATGACATCCAGCACTGTTTCCCATGCAGCTGCTGTCATGATCCTTAGAATTATTTTCCTCTCCCTCCAATCCATGGCACCAGGCAGGCACCTTACATCACTTTTCCTTGTCCCTCTAGTTCTATTTACCTGATAATTGAGTCCCCCACCAGGAGCTGCTTCTCTTCCCTGCTGTGTCTTGTGCCACCTTTCTGTGGGCCTCCCTTGTGATGGTTGCAGCAACCTCAGTCTCCACCATGTGTGCCTCCATAGGGGAACTATGCTCCACCAGAATGGTGTATGGATTGTGGAGTGGTACATCTGAAGGGATGTGCCTCTGTTCCACCACCCTCACCCTCCTTATATTGTATAGTGATGTTTACTTTGGCACATTGAATCTCCTGGTAACTTGGTTTCACTTTATGTTTACTATGATCATGACTCCCTTACCAGTGTTATAAATGAGGTACTATTGTACTCCCCGAAGTATTTATGGAGTAGATGGGGTAGATGACATAATATTGTGCTCCCAAAGTATATATGGAGTAGATAGTCTGTCACAACACTCCTTCTGGTACTTTAAAACCCACATTAAGCCCATTATAACTTATTTATTCAATAAAGTGTTATGGTTCTTTAAAGAGACACTCATGGCTCCTTTAAGTGGAGACTGTGATGGTGATTATTAAATGTATTAGTGATGTACAATATTAAAGACTAGTGCAACATTTTAATTGTACAGTATCACTTTATCAGTTCTGAAGAAAATAATTATTGACTGATAACTGTATAATATCTTTGTAACCAGAAGCACTTGAGACATTCCAGTATCACAGTCATTTGTTCTTACACAGGTGAACATGTAATATGGATTGTCAATGTATAGGTTTGAGACTACAAAGATAGAGACATAGTTCATCTGATCAGCAATGGGTGACCACTCTGTAAAGAATTATTTTTTTCTGATGCATATTGTAATATTTCTAGGTAAACAAACAATTCCAGATGATGATTGAAAAAGCAATAATAGCTGTATGAAAAATATCCTAGGATATGGGTAATCCCTTTAACATACACACAAAGGACTATCTACTATGAATGAGTGGTCAGCCTGTAAGATTTCTGCAGTGAAATGCATGTTTTTGGAATCACAGTACAATGTGCGTACTTTGGAGTTTCAGTTTTTGTCTTTTGTGCCTTGTAAATGACCTCCAATTGGCATACAGTGATTCCATTTTTCCTTTTGCTAGAGTACTGAATTTCTGGCTAACCCTCATAGTGGAGTATAGTTTTGAAACTCATTAGTTCCCAAAAAGACTATAAGTCAGGCTCATTGTGCATACCCCTTCAACATAGTTACAGAGTACACTGCAGTGATCCCTATTGTCAGGTTCTCTTGCATCTATCAGTATATTGTGACGATAACAGTCGAGAATAATCAAGGTCATCAAGATAATCACTTTGCACTTGCTCATCTTCTTGCAATTTGCCTGCTGAATACTACAGATAAAAGGTAAAAGGCTTGTGAAGACTCACATATGAACAATACTGTTTCTTTATTAAGCGTCCTGCTAACCCTTCAAAAACATTGCAGATAACAATGTGTATATTAGCATTAAAAACAATGACACCAGTTAGTTGAGACTGAGAGCACTGGTGACAGAAATACAGTGTCTGGATTCCACTAGTCATGATGGAACCTGATGCTGAGCACCACTGTACACCAGTGCCATTGGGAATGAAAGAGTGTATTACTGGTTAACTTAGTGAGGCATCACACGTAGCATTTGTTGAAGAATTTTTACTATTCAAAATTCTCTAGTATAAAAAGGATTTTGCTGTAATTCCGTTTGGTCAATAAATTAAAGGGTGTGGCCTAAGCTCATACAACAGTATGCTAAAGCATTCCTACTTTGCTTGTTATATCTGGTTACACAGAAATACTGTTTACAGCAATATTGTAGTGATCTTTATTTAAATAAAGCAAGTCAAGTACTTTTGTAAGGTAAGAAATTATTTATCAGGCCTTAACTATGCTCATGTATGTAACTATACACCATTTTAGCATAAACTCAACCATGCAGATAGACTGTGGATAATTTGTATATATGGAAAAACAGCTTTGAAGAAGTAAAACAAAAATAGTTTATGTAACAGACCTTAATTAAATTTTCCTTTTTTTTGATGCATATACAGTACTTCTTTGATAATACATTCATATGAAATAAAATGGAAATATAAAGTCTATGTAGCTATTATAAATGCAGTTTCAAATCTAAAATGTTTACCAAGGTTCCAAGTTATCAGTGTACTTAGTACGTAATACACTTTTACAAAAACTACAAGTTAGCAATTTAGGCTCATTGTGCCCTTCCACAAGCACAATAGCATCACACATGTCTGGATTAAATGGCCACAGCCATACTAAAAGTTTATTCAACACATTAGAAATCTTAACATTTTTTTTTTGCCAAGCAGTCTCTTGTTATCTGCCCTCTGCTTCATTTTGGGTAAGAATAATGTTCAAGTGTGACACCTTCCTGTGAAGGTTCTCTTCAAGTAAACACATCCCTACACTGGTCTTGCAATCCACATGGGAGGAACCAAGTAAAGACATTGCTACATGCTTTTCATGCTAGCTGTGACACTATGATGTTCCCCTCACTTCCCTGTGCAAGACTAGACATGTCATACCACTATATTCACTATAGATAGACCACTTTATTCTGTATGCTGGCTCCAGTTATCATTTTAACTATTAGAATTGCAGTTCCATGTCTAAAAATTTATCAAAGGATCTCCAAATTATCAGCCTACCTAGCACACCTTTCCTAAAATTCCAGTGCGCACAAATTTATTTTTATTTATTTTATTTATTTGTACATTTCAGATTTCCAACCTTTGAGTCAGATACTCGTTTACAAAGGCACCTCATCACAGAGAAGACAAACAGTGTTACATAGTTCAAGATACAAACAGTGTTACATAGATTAGATACATTCATATTACAATGGTTACACAAGAGCAACAAAGGGAACACACCCCTGTCATACATTACAGTATAAGTAGAGAATAAATGACATGCTATGTTGGAGTGACTAAAGACTGTCCTTGGCCCTGGCTACAACATAGTTATGACTGGTGACTGCTGGTGCAGGATGTACTGTAAGACAGATGTTCTGTGGGGTAGTGGACTATGGAGCTGGTAAAGAAAGGGAAGTGGAGGGGTGTCTGAGCATGCTGTTCAGTGGACATTGTCAAAATTTGGAGTGTTCTGGTAGGCTAGACCCCACAGAAAGTCCAAGGGGGGATGGGAGAGAGCTGCAGTTAGTTACATTCACAGCAGTACACGTGGAAAAGAAAAACAAATGGCAGTTATGATAACATTGCACAAAAGTTATAATCTTGATAATCACATAACATTCAAGAACATGTACTGTGACATTTTTTTCAGATATTGTATTTTATATACTGACAGTAATATCTAATGATATTATACAATTCAAAAATACTTCATACAGTTATGTTTCATTGACATATTGACAGGTTATTTATACTGCCATGAAAGGGTTAATAATTTGATACCATTTTGTGACACATCATAGACTTAACTGCAGTATTATTGCTTAATCTTTGTGTACATCATACTTAATGCATTTTCTGGTAGATTATGATACACTAGTCACAGTGGTACGATAAATGTGTTGTAGTTACTAACAGTAATACACATGTTGCTCTTACCATGCCTAGTTACAGGAATTCTGAACCTAAACATTATATCACTGAGCATCTGCTGACATATTTCCATTTGCTAGGCAAATAAACTGCATTAAAGGAAAAAACAAAAGTGGGTTGATCTGTATGCTTTCTATAGATACTGCAATGGAAACACACTTATTTAATAAGCAAAAGAAAAACCTCATTTACAAAACTATGTTCTCTAATAGCAAATAATTTACATGGATTTTCCTACAGTTCTGCTTTTCCAGCACATATTTATCACTGAACAGCATTGTTAAAATGTGAAAATATTAGAATAAGCTTGTTTCTTTGGAATCATAAACTTTAGTAGCTTCACATTGCCTGCTTCTCTGGGTACTACAATGACTGCAAACTAAAAGCCTAGAAACCAAATTATTTTTAAAATTGTAAATATGTTTTACAATGCAGAGCTATACAAACAACACAATCTGATACAATTCTTAAGATAAATATATAAGTTACAATGCAATACAGTTAGCAGAATAAGGGTTTTATATAGGCTTTCGTTATACTAAGACAGTTTCACAATGCAATATTGTTATAAAACATATGATATGTCATCTATTTCATCATTTTTTTTCTTTTGCACTACTATCATGGCTATCAAACTGTAAAATAGTGTTGAAGTCCTAATGTTAATAAGTCCACAGAGCCCAGCTGCTGTGCATGCTGCTAAACCCCACCAATGTGCAGAACAGAAGTTTCATAACACAGATATAGAATTTCATTAACTACAGGTAGCCTCCCAGTATTACAATCACCATACAATGCAATATGATGATTTACCATAGATGATGAAAAAAGGTATGGGCTTAAAAACTAGTGTTGTAGAATATCAACTCGGGCCTTTCTAACAATTGTGAAAACAATCCAGATATTTTTTAAACAATTAAATAGGTTTAAAAAAACTTCATTTTTCTGTTTAAATCTAACCTCATGATGAAATAACATGATAAGATGAATATTTAAACAGATTGTGTATGCTTCACACAAAAAGGAAGCTGCCTACAAGTACATAAATCATACAACCATGAATGATAGCATTTGTATTGTATTGAATAAATTGTTATCCAGATATATGTATTTTTTTCCATTCTGAGTATATCAAATATGTTTAAATTGAAGTAAATGCTATTAAAATGCCCCATGACATTTATTATTGCAGAAATACTTAAATGTCAAAACTTATTGTTTTTAGTATTCTGATATTAAATTAAACAATTGTTAGTAGATTTCTTCATTAACCATATGTACCTCACATTTTAGCCATTAATAGAAATATGGTTGTTGTCATTTATTATTATTTTCAGTTGACATTCCAACATAGTATTTAGTATTTAATATTATGTTTGTGTCACTAGTGTTCTTGTTATAGTTCATTCCTTTATTAATTCTATTTGTTTCATTCCTTACTCTATTAAAGAAACTGCCTTGCCATTAATTAATTGCCAATAAAATAAATCATCATTAGGCATTCATTTTCATATTTTTATGTTAAACTAATTATTGTTTAAAATAACATTTTTTATTAATACTATTGTTTTGTCTATAAGTATTTAGTGGTGACAAGTAAACTATCATAATTAAAGGGTTATGGAATTATACTACATCTGGTAACATTTAAAATGAGACTTTAAAGACCTGCCACACTTACACAAATTTCATAGGTAATTTAAAGTGTAGAAACCTAAGGACTACAATTATTTAAGCAGACTGAAAATGCAAGTGTTTAATGTTAAAAGCTGTCTGTTCATTAGAATTGGCCAGATCAGAATAGATTGTTACAAAGTCTTTGCTATTTTTAAAAAGTTTACAAATTAGAAACAGGCAAGGTGTGATAATCTATCAAGAACAGCTATCAAGAACAGCTGAAGAATTTACTAGCTGGAAAATAATATGTCATGTCCATTGTAATTCACAGATCCCTGGCTTTAATGACATACAGTATGTTATGTTAGACAATCGCAAACTGAAAGCATTTTTGTAGGATACCCTTGCTGTCTACATTTCTTTGACATGTATTTCAAAAACTGGTCTCTGTGCCAATCAGGGGTTTTCTTTTGTGGACATGCAGAATTTCTATAAATATACTTTTTTGTAAACATTTTGTAATAGGTTTGGTTTCATAGTAACTGTAAGTGTTACTTGCTGATCATTCTAGGCTGATGTAAATAAAAGTTAAATTTCAGATTATTTTTCTTTTCTTTTTAACACACTGTGATATATCAAAGTGCACAGTTTGCTGTATGAGGTAATATGGTTTTAAAGTTTGAAATAAAATTATTTCTAGAGACTGATGCTTTTCAGACATTTATTTTGGTTACATTTTCAATCATTTGTTTCACCCCCAAACAAAACTGAATCTGTAGATTGTGTCTTTCATGGAAATAAGGCACAGTATGTTGCAGATAAAATAAATTAAGACATATTTCTTGTTATTAGATTGCTAATTCTTTTTTTAATCACACATGCTGCAGTTTCTAAGTGAATACTTTCTAAAGAAACAATACTGTGATGACAGTATAATACCAATACCTAATATTGTGTTAATTCATATTTTGATAACTATTTTTTCTAGTTACTTTAATAGTATGTTCTGTATAATATGTGGAAAGTATAAAAGGAAAAAAAAAGATCCATGTATTTCTTTATTTTTTGTTCAGTACATTTGCATGGAGTTTGAAACATACTGACAAGTTCTTCTAACAGATCCAAAGAAAAAGATGTGGAATACTTATCTGAGCAAAAAACTGTTGACAAGTACATTATACTGAATGTTTCAATCTTTACTGAAACATGTTTGTGGGGTGGTTATTGGAGTACTTGGATAGTGAGATTTTTAAGATTTCTTTACATACTGTATGGGTATACTTTGCGTACTATCAATAATTCATTAGAGAGATACTGTGACACTGAATGAAACAGTCAAATTACATTTAACAACAAATACTTTAATAATCAAAAAAAATATCACAGATGTTTAACTTTTTTCAATTCAGTAGTCATACTTTCATATGACACAATATTTAAAAACAATCCTAAAATAGAGATAACACAATTAAACATACCTTTCATAGGATATAAATGCAACAGTCAAGCAGTATGGTGCATAATATGATGGGGCTGAGGAGTGACCTGTGTGTTTGATGTTGTAACATGCCATTGATTTTCTTTACAGCAATCAAATTTAGGTAAGATCTATTGCATTTAATGATTGACTGCATAGATTTTGTAGTTAACCATAAGCACACATAAGTAAATGATGTCTAATTCATTTTGCTTTTAGCTGATTTAAAAGACTCATTTAAGTAAATTTAGTAATTGAGAAAAAATAAATTACTTTCTTCAAGTGAAAAATAGACATGTCAGCTTCAATGTTTTTTTTTTATCCTGTGCAGTTTGTGTTTCTTTCTTTTGCAAATTGGTTTATCTTATACTGTGTATAACCTTAAAATAAATTCATATCTACTAGTTCTTCATTACGGTTCATGTCCTCATAATCTAAAAGTACAGTACAAAATGAGAGCTTTACGAAGTTAAACATAATTTGTTTTGCATTTTTTTCTGTGCTAAATAAATACTGGGGTTCTCCATTTTTCCAACTCTGTGAACAGAGTTAATATTTTTCTTGAACACGTTTACTGGAAACAGAAACAGTTAAAACAATTATACCTTACTTCTAGCTTTTCTATTTTCTGTTTAAATTCAAAAATATATATTAAAGATGGTTTCAAATTTTGACTCATAAAATTATTTACTGATGGGAATATGGATTTATTAAGGGGTATTCATTATTATATCTGCTTTCAATAATCTTGTAACAATAATTGCATTAATTCTGTCTATGGCACTTGATGACACCAAACACTGTACCTGGATTGTTTGTATGTGAGTGATCCAGATGTTATGCAAATTCTTTGTTTTTTTCCAAAACATTAGGGCCCAATTTAAAACAAATGTTTTTTGAGTCATGATCCAAGCTACTACAGAAACATTGAAACATAGACAATGATGGCAGAAGAAGACAAATGGTCCATCTAGTCTGCCTACAGTTGCCTGTAGAGCTCTGAGACTTAACATCTACCTGGGGACCTTTTCCCTCCCTTTAGCTCATCTTTCCCTTTCCAGGCACCTGGTGTTATTCCCTTTACTCTGTCCCTCTGTCTTTCATCTTTGCTTTCTATCAAGCCCACAGATGTGGGGGAGTTCAAGATAGGATCCCCTTCCTCCCATAAGCCATGATGGTCCCCCTAGCCATAGACTCCCCCACAGTCAATTTAAATGTTTGATGTAGATGTCAAACTTCTGCACTAGTGTGCTGCCCCCCTCTTTTGTCAGGTGGAGTCCATTATTCCTAAATAGCCTCTTGTCCCAGAAGTCTCCCCAGTCACACACAAAGTTAAACTTTTTTCCTGACACCACCCCTTGAGCCACATGTTAAAACTTGTCTATTTCAATCTCTCTAATTTTGTACTCCTTCTCGCCTCTGCCCCACATGGGGAGATCCTCGAAGAAAGCATGGGAGGCTGAATGTGGTGCCAATCTCTCCCCCAGTCTCTGAAAGCTTCACTTTACTGTTTCAACTTACTGGTTCACCAGATTGTTGGTTCCTAAGTGAATCAGTGGCCCTGACTCTCTACTCACTTCCTCACTATCCTCCCTTGTTCTATGACCCAGTGGGCGTAAGCACTGGGAAGGTACTTAACCATCCTCTCTTCTTGCATTTCTCCACTCGCTGTTGATTCCACACCCCTAACCATAGAGTCTACTACCACTAGGATCCTCTTACCTTTTTTATATTTACTCCCATTCATGTCTTTGGGTGCCACCGTGATGTCTTTCTTAGCCCCCTCTTTGACTTGGAGTCCTCCCAGCAGAGTCAGGTTCCTTAACCTCTGCAAGGAGTGCAAATCAGTTTGCAATCTGAGTGGTATTGGGCCAGATGATCTCCTTATGGTTAACCTGCCCCCTTCTCCTCCTCCCCATCATTCTCCACACCCACGGGCCAGTGGGCCTTTATAAGAGTGGGAGTAGGATGGAGTGAGTATCAGCTGAGCTGAAGATTCAGCTTGGATATTTCTACCCTTGCTGCCTCCAGCTGAACCCTGAGCTCTGCTAGGTTTTTGCAACTAGGGCAATGTCCCCTCTTCCAAGGCAGTCCCCTGGAGATGAGTGCCCCACACCCGTTACAGCTGATAATCCCCATTATATCCATAAACAACAAATTAGACAAGTTCAGCACATTAAATTCAGCATAATCAACCTGAACAAGTAGATGATCTCAACACATTTTGGGCTACCCTATGTAATCCAAGTGAGAAACAATGATAGGACATATTAGTCAGCAGTCTAAAGGCACTTTACCTTGTTTTTCCATGTGGGTCAACTGGGGAGCTAGCTGCTCCATTGGGCTGATTATGGAGGGGGCAGATTTTGATGTCCTTAGCATTCTGGTTCTTCATGCAGGGGAGCCACAGCATGGGGGTGCACTTTAATGCCTAGTTCTTATGAGTTATCAGGATGGAAACTGGCTTGCCAGAATGCACCCATGACTGGCTATCTTGATGGAGGGATGCATGGCTTGAATCTGATTGTCTCCAATCTGGAGCCTCATGGAGTTTCCATTTCTGCTCTTCACTACTCCTCCATAGCTCTTCTTGTAGAAGAGGGAAGATTTCCTGTCTCTGAACAGGAAATAAATTTTGGCTATAGAACTGCCTGCTTAGTATGCATTGAATGATTTTTTTTCACTTTCTATTTTTCTTTACTTAACCAGAGGGTCAAGCTCTCTTTTGACCCATCCACAAGTGCTTGGTCCATGCCCAAAGGAGCAGTCACCACTGGCCCAGAGATAGCCACTTCTTGTCCCCTCATGTACTGCACAGACCTTCCCTCCTGGTGAGGCTGGCTCACCAGGAGCAGGTCCAGCTGAAACTTTCCAACAAGAGGTGATGGGGAATTAGATATCCAGGCACTGCAATAGACCATGGAGAACAGGGATTAATCTTCTGCCTGAGCAAAACCATATTTTTACTTGTTTTTAAGCAAGCCTACAATATATCCCAACCCACCCTTGGTTTGACACAGCCTGAGACAGAGTACATTGCTGGCCTTTTAGAAACTGGGCTGGAATCAGACTTTACCGACCATATTCTGATAGACACTTGCTGGTGCAGGAATAGGCATATAATTGCACTGCATCCCATATGAGAATGCTGGAGCTACATAGTCTTCTGGATATGAAATCATCACATTGTGCTACTAGAGTACAGTCATTTTATGGCAGGAGTCACCACAGTGCTTGAGTCAGGAGGCAACTGAGGCATCAGAGACAGAAACTTTTCACTTACTCAACTGTGCAATGTGTGAGAACATAATCTCAAGTCTTGGACCAGAGTCATCAGCACGGTAAACTGTGTTATACCACATACTGTATAATTAAGATTTTAATTTGCCCTAATTGTTGATGGTGTAGTGTATGTTCATTTAAACATAAAACAACAGGAGGCTCTTCATTCCTTGCACAATTACCTTCCTTAACTTCAAAATAACAGGTTAAAATAACTGGTATGGTCAGATATCTGCCAGAAATAAGACCCTGGATTCTCTGCATCAATCTGGTATGACATCCCACCAGGTTGAGACAGAGAAAGTTTCTGTTTTGATCTGATCTTGTGTCACACTAGCTTATAACACAGAAAGTCAAAGCTGATCAGTTACCTGTGTGGGAAGTCATTATATATACATACTAACTTACAACAGTTGTTACAGCATACAGTATACTGTCTTTCTCTCTCTCTCTCTTTCTCTGTATCATTTTTTAAATACCTACTTGCTAATTCATACTTCTATTTGATATGAAACTCTAAAAGATTTAACTATATGTATCATAAGGTATTTTGGTCACAGAAGAAATTCTAGAAACTTCATTAGTCAAAAAGTATCACCTGAATTTGAATTAAATCCTTAGATATACACATTTCATTATCAACTTAAACTATTCTACTTTGCAACAGTTTAACTTCAGAATTCCCCAGACTCCTTGCAACTTCAGTTGTCAGAATTCATTGCCAGACCATTTATTAATTCTGAGTGAATGCAGTTTGTTAAAAAAAACACATAATCTAATTAACTATTTTCTTCCAGTTTATAATGCAATAACTCACTTAGTGCATTTCTTGAGAATTAATGAACTTCCCATGTAAATTAAAAGCACAAGTATGATGCGGCCACTGGCCTTGTGCCTTCCAATTTACCCGGGTGTGCATTAATTCTCTTGAAATGCACACCCTGCCATGGGATATTGCATATCTATATCAATATCTGTATCTGTGTTCATATCTATCTATCTATCTATCTATCTATCTATCTATCTATCTATCTATCTATCTATCTATCTATCTATCTATCTATCCATCCATCCCTCTATCTATCTGTGTGTATATCTTCTTTGCAAAAAAAAAAAACTTAGGTAATGCACCAGTTAGGGTATCTTAACATCACAACAGTAGGGAAATGTGCCTAACTCCCTTCCCCCACACCCAAAGCAGCAAAAGGGAAAACAAAAACATTAAAGTTAGGAAGAAGCACAAGGTACAGCTCCAAGAAAGTGACTTATAGTGATACACTCTTCAAATGTAGAGAAGAATGTCTCACCAAATGTTGTTAACACAGTTTGTTGTAGCTTTCTTCACACGGAGTCCTGGGTGAAGAAAGGAGATCATGAGTGACATTGTTTGCCATGGAACAGGGTCGGCATTAGGGATGACAACCCCAAAGAAGACTCCACCATTGATTCACCAAAATTTGGGAGACCCAAAATCCAAATGTTTTTCCTTTTTTCTTTTGCTGCTTGGTGGTGGTGATGGGGATTTAGTGCTAGAAAATCCAATGCCACATTGCCCTACCTTTACCATAATTGGTATAGTAACATCTATTTTTGCAAAAAATGTCTTTTCTTTTTGAGATAGTGGAATCTTTGGGACCTGCATGAACAAATAGAGTTGTGCCTTTCCCTTTGAGATATGTGCCATGGGAAGACTGCATCTGCCTGGAGAAGTGCAATGCCTGGCATATTAAATCTTTACACCTTAACTCTTCACTCTTTAGACAGTCAATCTTCACACATTCACTCTTTATTTTTTTTAATTTAATTTTCTCCCCAAGATTTCAAGGTAGTCATTTTATGACTACCCTTATTTAGCATGACATGTAGTATTTATAATATATTGGCCGAAATGTAAATTCATACTAGACGTGTGAAATGGCACCTTATCCTGAATTTAAAAACTGGCACCTGTCATGTTTTATGAGGTAGTGTAGAAAAATGGCTATGCTGACATTTTTGAGTCCCGATATTGAAAATTAGTGCAGTTATGAGTGAACATTGAAATACTGCAACATCCAGTCATAACCTGGGTATTTTATCATATTGTATACCAGATTTTTAGCATAGCATTCTTATTACCACACCTCATGAACCAGGTAGGTAAACATTTTCAAATCCCCACTAAAACATAACTTGGTGCCATCAAAACATCATTTCATGCCACAGGTGGAAAAACTCATTTTGGCCAGGATTTGAGAAATGACTGCTGTCACATTCATGAGGTGTTGCGAAAAAATAGCAAGTTATGCATGAGCATAGAAGAATTTCAATGTGCACTCACAAGTTTGTCACTGATACATATTTTGACCCCAAATTGTAAATGTAGCCTTTTTATGACCCCACCTCATAAACAATGGCAGTGAAAATATTCAAATACTGCCTGAAAGGTGATTTCACCAAGCAACCATAAAATCACTTTTTGGGCCTGATTTGCATACTTCCGCCACCATTGGTCATGAGGTGTGGTCCCAAAAAGATAATGTTGAAAGCCTGGAGTGAAAATATGCAAAAATGACAAAGTTATGCATCAAAGTCCAAAACCTCATTGAAATTCATTGAACCACACTTACCTTAGTTTCTCATATCTCAATCGTTGGTTCCACCAGCAAGATAGGTCTTCAATTGTAGAGTCCATCTATGCCATGGGACATGTTCAGGTGAGTGAGGGTGTGTAGGGGTGTAGTGGGTGTGTGGGGTGGCTAGTGCTGAGTCAGAGGTTGGGATGGTGGCATCAGATCATAAAGAGACTGTTTTCTTTTTAAAAGCTTAAAAAAACATTGAGGGATGGGTTTCTTTATCAGAACTGAGATTCTGACACTGGGTATTAGGCATCCCAGTGTCAGGCTACACTTCAGGGAAGGGGGTGTATGTGACATGGCCTGGAGGGAAGGGGGTACAGAGAAGTTGTACAGGGGGTTGGGCACCATGGTCTGCTTATGTATTACAAAAATAAACATTTGGAATGGTGGGTGGGTGACCTAGAGGGGAGGAAGGAGAAAGAAGCCATACCAGTGGTAGGCATCCTGTTCAGCTTGATAGATAGATAGATAGATAGACAGACAGACAGACAGACAGACAGACAGAGAGAGATAGATAGATAGATAGATAGATAGATAGATAGATAGATAGATAGATAGATAGATAGATAGATAGATAGATAGATAGATAAATAGAATAATCACAGACAGACAGAGAAAGAGACTTGACACAAAGAACAGTGGACTGGTGGCTCACTCATTTCACTGAAGCTTGTAGCATGACTTCTAGCTACAGCTGCAGCTGCAGAAATCAAGAAAATCCCACTGTCCTCATTCAGAGAATGCAGATGAATGTCTCCTGTCACTGACCTGGGCACCCTGGATTTTGGGATGTCCAGAAAAGCTATTTCTGGCAAGATTTTTTTTTATATCAAATAGCAGACTCTAAACATGCCTCATTTAGCTAGAGTCAGGTGTTTGTCTTTTTTAAGACATCATTTTAATGCATTTTTAGGAAAAATTGTTTGTTTTGTTTTGGCCATTGTTTTGTAATTACCTATAACGTAGGCAGTTTGGCATTTTGGTCTGAAATTGACAGGGTAGAAAGGAATCCTTATAAATTGGGAATGGATTAATATTTTCACAAAACCAACAAAAAGAACCATTCTGGGACAAACCCATACTACCCTGAACATTTCAGACCAAAATTCCAAACCATTTGGTGCTAGGTGATGACAAACAGCACAATACTAAGATATTTCCTAAAAATGTAGTATATGTATGTCAGCATCCTCACATCAAACTGGAATGAAACTTGCACATCAGGAGATGTTTCCCCAACACCACCCATGCAAAAGTTTGTACAAATACATTAAAGTGGGACAAAGGTATTAAATTTCAAAGTTAGGGGTTTAACATTAAACAGCCTACTCAACTCTAACTATGGTGTCGTTATCGTACCACTGGAACGTGTGTGTATGTCTGTCTGTGTATCTGCCTGTGTATCTGTCTGTCTGTCTGTCTGTCTGTCTATCTATCTATCTATCTATCTATCTATCTATCTATCTATCTATCTAGCTATCTATCTACAGTATCTATCTATCTGTCTATCTATAGTGCAAAAAAAGTAGGGTAATGCTGGGTTAGGGTTTCCAAACCTAACACCCCACCTCCATGCTATGCACACCAACAGGCATCTAGGGTGTGTCTTGGGATTGTCTGCCATAATGCTCACCCCATTCCGTAGGTAAATATGCAGAGATAGGTACAGTATAGAAGAATGGGATGAGCATTAAGGTTGACAAACCAAAAGCACACCCCAATGTATGTTAGTGTGTGCAGCTTGAAGGTGGGTGTTAGGTTTAGAAACTCTAATGCCACAATTCACTACTTTGTGGCTGTAACCCTAACTAGAATATTAATGCAGTTTTTTTGCAGTGTATTTCCTTACTTTTTGAGATAGTATAATTGTGTCCTTATTTGCTTATCGGAGTGCATGGCCCTCCGGGACCTGTGCTCCCATCCCTCTGTAGATGCATATATGTATGCAGCTGTGGAAGCACAGGGCCATTCTGTGCTTCCATTTATAGAACAACAATGACCAAATACTCAGCACAGCAATCGTATTATACCACGTCATGTACCCAGTGCAGAAAATTTTAAAATCCCCACCAAAACATAATTATGTGCAACTGCAATGCCATTCCACGGCACAGGAGTGAAAACACATTTTGGGCAGGATTAGAAAAAATGATAGCTGTGACATGCATGAGCTGGGGTAATAAGAAGTCTATGTTGAAAATAAGGGTAAAAATGTTATAACATTTCCAAAGTTATGAGAGGGCGTAGCAAAATTGCAGTGAATGGTCAAAACTTTGGCATTTTTTCATATTTTGACCCCAAATTTTCAACATAGTCTCATTATGACCTCACTGCATAAGCTCCATATGAGAAAATGTTCAAATCTGTGCCAAAATGCCATTCTGCACCACAGGTGCATACACACATTTTGGACAGGACGTGAAAAATGATAACTGTACTGTTTATGAGGTGGTGTGAAAAATGGCTGTGTTGAAAATTTGGGGGATATTTTCAAAGGAGATGCACCAGTGCATCTGAGATGCACAGTGCAATATTCAAAGGGTGAAGATGCATCACACATCTCTGTCTGCATCCAAGAGCAACAATAATATTTGTGGCGCATCTTCAGGAGGTATGCCCATGAATATGTGGTACATCCCCATATTCAGCATAGGTGTGTGGCGCAGCTGCCCGCACATCTTGGAGATGTGCCACACAAAGTTAGGAATAGAAAAAAACATGCCTAACTTGTAGCCACCCACATGTGGGCTGCTGCACTACACACAGCAGCAGAGCAGTTGCCAGCCCCTGCATCCCGGTGGCAAGCCCCCATCCCAAACCCTGATCATAGTGAATAGTAAATTGCATCATTTACCATTCCCTGGTAGTCTAGTGGCACCTCTTCCCATCACTGAACCCCGATCGGGGTAGAAACAATAAAAGTTAGGTGCCCAGTCCCTGGTAGTCTAGTAGAACCCCCAATCCCCAAACCCTGTTCCCCATAGCCTGATCCATGCCCCCCTTTCCATAGTGTAGGGACCCCCTCCTGTCACAATCCCCATTTGAATACAAAAAAGTGGCACACAACCCCTTTTCCATAGTGTAGTGTAGTGTCCCTCCTCCCCATCCCAATCCCCAGTTGCATAACAAACAATTTGTTCCCCATCCAATTTTCCATAGTGTAGTGTCCCCTCAACCCTGTAGAGAACTGCATTTGACTTAAAAACAAATCACTGCCTCTTTTCCATAGTGTAGTGACCCCTCCTGTCCTGATCCCAAATCAAAGAAAAAAATTATGGTCCCCATACTCCTTTTCCATAATGTAGTGGTCCCCCCTACCCTGTCCTGATCCCCAATCGAATACAAAAAAATGTACACAACTGTCCTTTTCCATAGTGTAGTGACCCAACACATCACCACCCACTCAGGCACACACATCCCACCCCACTCCCCCCATCCCAGCATGGACAGTCAGCCAGCTAGCAGCACAGCCCTCCACATACCTCCACTGCTGCCAGCTGAATGACCTGTCAATGAATGACAGCTTACATTAAGCACTACAAGCCTATTGGTTGATACTGTCAACCAGTGGGCTTGCTATGTGTACTGTAAGCTGTCATTCACAACTTTGTGAATGAGAGCTTACAGTGTAAACCCCTAGATGTTCATAAAATGTTGCCTTTAATGTGCTGCGGATTTCTCTGTTCAGCGTACTTAAATTGCCGAATATTTTCTTTTTCCAATTGTTTGACCAGGTGAGACACACTAAGCTGAAAGCTTGTTTACAGGTGCAACCTGGGAACACAGAGAAGTTAAGTGACTTGCTCAGGGTCACACAGTATGCAAGTGGGGGTTGTGGGATTCAAACTCAGGTCATCAGATTTGCAACTCAGAGTCTTAAACCACTGTGCTATACTGCCTCCCAATATACTTTCGCAGAACAGCGTAACTGTTCCCCAGAAATATATTCCACAAGTGAAGTACGTCGAACAGAGAAATCCACAGATTGAACATTGTGAGACCCGAGAATTAATTGCAAAATTCTTGTTAAGTAGTACAACTTCTGTAGTGGTGTGACATCTACAATTCCAAGGTTAACTTGTTCCTCCGTTCACATGATGAGACGTAGTCACATATGATTTAGTCATCTTCTTTCTCATGCCATGTGTTCACGGTTCTATCATTTGTCAACTACGCTGTTGCAAACCAGTGATTTTCAGTGAATGGTGGAATATATAATTTGCAGTTCAGAAACATGTGTAACATACCAGAAATGTGCAGTTTTGAAGTGTGAGAGAAAAGAGAGTGTACTAGTCTGTCACTGACTGTGGTTGTGTACTGGAGTAGTGGAAAGTTGCTTTGCATAATAGCATCATCTTCACCATTTAAATAGCTGAATTTGGAGCCTAGTGAGGGGGATCATTCAGTTGATACTGACAGTCAGCAGCAGCTGCCACAGAAAGATCTGCCCCAAGTTACTGAGCAGAACCAGCAAGAGGAGCACCATCAGGCTGAAGAACAGCAAGCTGAGGGTGTTGAGGATGAGGCACAGCATGACTGCAGTTCCTGCAATGAGCTTTCACACACTTTCTGCATCAAGGATGTCACCCTCCTAGTTAAGGGGGTTACCAAATATGCTAATAACCTGTTTGTTTCTGAAAGGCTGCAATTTAAGAAAAGGGAAGAACTGTGGAGGCAGATCAAAACAGTAATGGGCAGTGAGGTAGAAAGCATCCCACATACCATAAAACAGCTTAAACAGAAGTGGGATGACCTCCAGCGCTGAGATCTGAAAGTGTTGGAGATGCTGGGTGGAGCATTTACCATGCGTGAGGAAGGTCCAAAAAAGAGGAACAGAGAGGAGGGTCATGGCACCAGTGAGTAGTAATATTATTAAAATTTCAGTTATTCTTATTCATAATAGTGACTAAATTATAGGTTACAAATAGAATCTGATCATCTTAATGTTATTAATGATTAACAGGTGCTAAAAGAACACCTGTGGATTTTGCCTCCAGTGAGGATGGACAACAAGAACATACACATTCTAGTGGCAGCACAGCCAATGAGGGCAGTGTTGCGACTGTGTCTGGTAAGTATACCTTTTTAATAAGCAATCATACAAATATGTAAGCATTAAACCACAACAATGCATTATTCTATTGTTGAATTTATCCATGGTTCTATGGGTGACTGGGGCAAGAGGTCGCAGGACCACACCCACAACCATGAATTAATTCAACAGTAGAACTATGCTCTGTGTGATTTAATGATCTGGTAACATGTCAAGCGTGTGTACTTTATTTTCCTGGTGCCCTATTAAATGTGGTCTCTGTACTGTGCCTGTTTTATAATTAACAATATTTGTCTTAAGCTCCAGAATTGAAGATCAGCATCAAAATCCCCTTGATGGGAGACTAAAGGGACTTAATATGTACACCATGTAATAGAGGGGAGAGGGTGGCTATGAAGGAGACCTCTAAATACCTCAAGTGGCTAAATAGTAAAGGATGGTAATATTTTTAAGAAGAAAAGGTGCTCAAGAACAAGGGGACATACTATGTAGCTGGTGGGAGGTACAGTCAATCAATCAATCAATCAATCTTTATTTAACCAGACAGTTACATAATTGAGCAAGCTCATTTTCAAGATGGACCTGGACACAGAGGACACTTTTGCTTACAGTAGACAACACTTCATACAAAAGTAGACATTGGTACAGGCAGTTACAATATATAAAATCAATACTTGGATGAATCAGACATGTAAAGCAAGTGGAAATATAGTCATTTAAAGTGCAGCGTATATAGGTTGTAGCTTATAGAGTACAAGTGAGGAGAGGAAGGAGGGACATAGAGAAGGGCAGTGGGAAGAAAGGGTATCAGACACATAGCAGATAGGGAAAAGAGGGCAGCCTAATAGAATGAGACCCCCTGCAAACCTAATTGATGAGAGGGGGGAGGTGGTTACCCTAAAGAGATGATGGCCAACACAGGAAATAGGTAGCCCAGGATTACACAGGTTAAGGTACTCAGCTGAGTGGGGTAGGGCTTTACCTGAAACAATCACACAACATTTTCAGGCCTCTATAGAGCAGCCCCCTAAATATAAAATGGCTGGGCAGCAGGGAGATTTTAAGTAATTTTTCATGGTATTCCAAAGTGCTGGTAAAAAGGAGCTAATGACAATTGAGCCGAGACATTTCCTTGTTTGTTGTAGCTTAAGAAAGACAAAGGAGGAGTTCCTTAGTCCGTAGGCACCCTTTGAACATTCAAACAGGTCACAGATATAGGGTGGTAGATTCAGGTGTGATATGAGGAAGTACATCTTCACAGCAAGAGGTGGATTTCTGGAATAGCCTTCCAGTGGAGGAGATAGGGGTGGAGACATTGGTGTGATTAAAGAATGACTATGAAAAGCACAAGTGAACCATAATGGACAGGAAGGGGAGGGAGATATAGCTGTAGATCAGGCATGTTCATCATTAATAGTGTAGGTATGGAGAAATGGGCAGAATGAATAAGCCAATCTCTACTTATCTGCCATTAAATTATATGTTGTAATGATAAGTAAAGCTATCATTCATTTAATAAAATTTCTCACCTCAAGTATGAGAACAGTATAATCCCCTCTTACAACATGGACAGGGAGCAATCTGTGATGTGATTTGCAGATGGCTAGCACCTGACCATTCATTAATCTCTGTTACCTGCACAGCAAGTGGTGAAAGAGTCCCAGCTACCAGATCAAGAAGCGACCAGATCTTGTTATTGCTGGGATAACACAATTTGTAAGGCAGCCATTAATCTTCCCATTAAGTGACAGAGACACCCTCAGGTACACACAATGCTCTCTGTCTGCCCACCCACCAGCCCCACAGACTTCGGAGAACCCATCAAAAGTGAACACTAGCACATAGATGAGTTTTCCACACAATAATAAGAAGACAGGATGAAGGCAGTCCAAAGGAAGGCAACAAAAATGGTGCAGGGTCTGCAACAGAAGCCTTATGAAGAGAGACTAAAGGAGCTTAATACGCATAACCTAGAGGAAAGGAGTTACAGGGGGGACATGACCAAAACATTCAAGTACCTCCAGGGAGTCACCAAAGTGCAAGAGGGTAACATCTTTCAGAACACGAGATGTGCAAGAACCAGGGGGCACAATTTGAAGATAGAGGGGGGACATCTCAGAGGCACTGTGAGGACATATTTTTTCACAGAGAGGGTGGTGAAAGCATGGAACAGCCTTCCAGAGGAGGTTGTGGGGTGCAAAACCATGGGGGAACAGTGGGGGAATTCAAGAATGCATGAGACAGACATAATGCAATTCTAGTGGGGGCTAGGAGAACGTAGGCTGTTGGTTAACTAGTATCTGCAGCTTATCTGAAAGGTAGTGAAATGGGCAGACTGGGTGAGTCCACTGGTCCTTATCTGCCATCAAAGTCTATGTTTCTATGTTTCTATATCTGCTTTGATTTCTGCAAGGCATCTGAGCTTCTCCCTATTGTACAAGTCAGCGAGTCCTCTGGGATATCATGTTGGTGGTGTACATTTTTTTTTAACAGTCATTCCACTACTAAGAAGTACTGCAATGTGATCTTCATTGATTGTCACCAAGCTTGACCTAAGAAGTCAGTTGTTCCAGCTGCTCAACTATTTGTCGGTGCCAATCAATAACTGTATTTCAGTCACAAAGCACTTCAAGTCATTGTTAAAAAGATCAGTGTTAGTGAACCATGACAAAGTGACCAACATTAAAATCTTCATGGTCAACCTACTGCAAGTATGACAGCCTCAAGAAAACAACAAACAAGAACCCTTGCAATCTATGAACTATGTACAAAAACAAAAAACAACATCAAGGTATACGTGCAGTTTGTAATTATTAAAGTGAAGAACAACTAATTGAAATAGAGAGTATTTCCAATCTTGTAATCAGAACAAAAGAAAGAAAAATGCAATCATGTTAATCACTGTGGTGTGGCTGGGGGAGTAGCTTGGATCATACCAACCCTCATTGCACTACCTGCTGCATCACCCTGTTTCAGCCTCATTGTCATGTCACAGATTTAAAGGGCCCTCTTCTGTTGCTGAAATGTTGGTTTTCTAAGCATAAACTTGTCCTCAACCACAAAAAGACTAAGTCCATGCTCTTCTGCAGCTCCCACAATCGGCAAAAGCTTCAACCCTTGGCTGTCTTGACATTGCATGGGAATACCCTGGAATAGGTTTCATACTTCAAATACCTTGGGATACTGTTGGACCCCAACCTCTCATACAGTGCTCATGTCGACTCTGTGGCAAAGGCAGCTAAGACCAGAATCGGTCTGCTTTACAGAAATAGACAACACCTAACCCCTTAAGCCCTGAAGATCGCCGTTCAGAGTTATGTGATCTCAATTATTGACTATGGTCTCATTATTTATGGCTCTGCCACAGTGACTACCCTCAAACGTATCCCAACCACCCTCAATTAGTCATGTCGGCTCATCTCTGGAGCTCACCGTCTTACCCACACCTGCGATCTATATACTAAAACTGGCAGTCTCCAGCTCTCAAATCACATCCAGTACCTAACCTGCACAATGGCCAAGAAAATTAGCCTTGGCCTTGCACCTCTAGGGGTCACAGCCCTGCAACACATCAATCGGAATTGCATGCAGGTCACCAGGGGTTCAAAATCTCAACTCCTGCAAGTTTCCCACTGGGCAACGTTCATTCGCCTACAAAGCTCCTCTTTGGCTGAACAGCCTCAATCCTGCCATCTCTACTGTCCCAACTCTGGGCATTTTTAAGACTATGGCTACACCTTACTACCTCCAGCTCCTGTGACTGCCCCCGATAACTGATACTGACATGTCCCAGGGGTCGCCTCAGCCTCTCTCCTCCACCATCCATCCAGCTGCCCCCTAACCCCACTGATGCTCTTATTCCATCTTCTGCCCCATCCCACCATCCTCCCCTTCCCCTCCCTCTACCCAGCCCCCCATGTCACCAACACTTATCCCTGTTTCACCTGACAACCGCCTTTGGCTGCACCTTTGTTGCCCTTCCTTTCTAATCCCTTTTTTCTGCTTTCCATACCACTGTTTCCCTTCATCAAGTCTCTTCCTCATTGCTGAATATCCTGTCTTATCAGAACAGCGAGTAACCATGCCTTAAAACCATGCCTTAAAACACTATTCTGTTCTGTTCACCTAACTATAGTACGTTATTATTGACTATTGTTGTTCATTGCTATCCCTGTATGTCTTTTGCCTCTGATGTGAAACCTTTCTAAAAGAGTCCTGGCTCAAAGGTATTTGTAAGACTAGACTTGAATGAATGAATGAATGAATGAATGAATAAATAAATAAATAAATAAATAAATAAATAAATAAATAAAAGTGTTATGACCTTATTTGAAATGATGGTTTATCTTGACTTGACTTTTTGGGTTGCATTTAAACTGTTAATGTTATGATCAATAGGTGCTGAAAGAACAGAAGCTGATTTGGCCTCAAGTGTGGATGTACAGCAGGCCGAGGTGAGTAGCAGTGCAACTGTGTTTAGCAAGTACATTTTTTTTCAGTAAGTTTTAATCCCTGTCAGACAGAGGTTATAAGTAAGCAATAAACCTACGACAGAGTGTCCTGCTACTGGGGAGTAATGCACACACAGGTGAGTTGTAAAGCACCAGGCCACATGCCGAGTATCCTCACAGCATCCAGCTATGTGTTAATTCCCAATACCAGAATATCCTGTTGTTGGTTATTATTGCACTTATAACATGGGTTATGTTTAAACAACAACAACAAAAATAAAAAAAAAGGTCTGGAGGGAGGAGGTGGAAGGGGTAAGAACACCGTTAGCAAAGGGTGGAGGGGGTGAGGAACACATAAGAAGGGTACATGGAGGGGTGCACACAGAGGGAATAAGTGTGAATAGAAGAATAGAGGGATGAGAAGGAAAGTCAGATTCTAGGTGGAAGGTGGTGTCTCTGAATGCACGGAGTCTTGAAAAGAAGATGGATGACCTGCAGACATTATTAGCAGACAGGAGGGTGGACATAGCTGCAGTAACCAAGACTTGGACAGCATCACATCATGACTGGGACCTTGTGATCCCTGGATATAAACTATACAGGAGGGACAGTGTAGTCAGGAAGGGAGAGGGGTGGCAGTTTATATCAGGGAAGGAAATAACTTGCATGAGGGAGGAGTCAAAGGAAGGGGAGGAGGAGGAAGCATTATGGGTTCAGTTAAGGTCCAATAAAGGAATAAAGGTGAGGTTGGGGGTGGTTTACAGACCGTCCAATCAGGATGAGGAGAGGGACAGGGAACTGAGCTTACAAATATTGGAAACTGCAGGGAAAGGAGAGGTGGTAATTGTGGAGGACTTCAACCTGCCCAAAGTGGAGTGGAACATACTCTCCACAACATGTACTAGGAGTCAGATGATCCTGGAAGGACTGCAGAGTGGGCTTCTGACGCAGTGCCTCACTGAACCAACAAGAGCTGAGGCAATTCTTTATCTGGTGCTCACAAATGGGGAGCATGTACAAGAAATAATGGTCAGGGAATCATTGGGTGGAAGTGACCATTGCACAGTGTGGTTCCAGTCAGATATGGGCAGGGAAAGCATCCCGACTAAGACCACAATCTTAGATTTCAGGAGGGTGGTCTTCAGTAAAAAGGGGGCGAAGTGCTAAGGAGCCATCTGGCAGGCATTAAAGCAGATATAGGGTTGACAAAAGGTAGTCCATCATTAAGGAAGGAATACTGATTGCCACGGATGAGTTAGGATCAGGGGTAAGAACACAAGGGCCAAAGCACCCAGCTAGTTCAGTTCTGGGGTTGCCCAGGCAGTAAGGGAAAATATGTTGGCCTATAGAAAATTCAGCAAGACCAAAACCTCCTGCAGTTACTGTTATCCAGCAACAATTGTCGTGAGGTATGTATTAATATATATTTTGCAAAACTGCAATGAAATAATAAGGAAATACATATTATTTCTGCACAGAGACTACTGAGACTCAGACAATGTTGGACACAGCATCATCAAAATCGAAGACTAAGTGAGCACAGAACTGGATTGCATGCCTACAAAAGACGATGCTACAACTTGCCTGTGCAGAACTGGACTAGACACAGGAGGCTGAAAAGAGTTCTACCAGTGGTGAAACTGTTACAACCACCTCAAAGACTGCAACAAAACCCCAAATAGTTTTGAAACCTATTGTAAAGGCTGTCTCATCATCCACCAGTCAAGAAGATAGTGATATGACAAAGGCAGACTTTAGGGAGTTAATGACTGAAATCAAGTCCCTAAAGTAAGGTCAATACCGCATTGAGGCAGAAATGCTGGCTCTGAAAAAACCTGACAGGAACCTGACTTCATTAATAAAGAAGGAACTGGTGAATAAGATGTTTCTGCAACACAGAGCTGTAGCAGGTACTGCAAAGAGGTCTGGGAAGATGCAAGCTATTCCCCCAGCGACACAGTGGCTGACATTTGAGTTCTTCTTTATTTTGTTCTGATTGTACGAATGATAATAATCTCTCTCAATTTTTGTTATTGTTTCTTGAGTTTAAAGATTGTAAACTGTTAAACATTGATGTTTTTCTTTTTGTGCATAGTTCAGAGGTTGCAAGAGTTCTTGTTTGTTGTTTTCTTGAGGTTGTTCTTGTTATGTTTCACATTGTTGACATTTGCCAGATAAAGATTGTTCGAAAAAAGAAATTTACTCCCTATTGTGAGTTATTTTACTATGAGTGTGATACAATAGAAGGTATCATAATAAACCTTGGCTGTTGGTGAGTGTACGGCTTCTCACATCAGTGGCACATCAGCACCACCAGTCGGGGGCCTAGTAGATCCTCTTTATATGGTTCATTGGTGTCGCTTCAACAGCGGGGATGGTGGGTGCAGGTATTGATGGTACAGCATTATTGGTGGGTGTAAGGCTTCTCACATCAGCAGAACATCAACAAGTGTAGCAGTAATAGTTTGGGGCCTAGTACTCCCTATTTATGGCTTTCCTTAGTTCAGTATAGTCAGTGGCGACTGCGTGCAGGCTTTAATGGCACAGCAGGAGTGGTGGTCAGCAGTAGCAGCAGTAATAGTTCAAGGCCTAGTAGTTCCTCTTTACTGTGTTACATAGTTCAGCTCTGTCAGTGGTGACTTCGTGCAGGCTTTGATGGTACAGCAGGAGTGGTGGTCAGATCAGCAGCAGTAGTTCGGGGCCTACTAATTCCTCTTTACAATGTTCCTTACTTCAGCGTTTGTATTGGTGACTGCGTGCAGGTAATGTTGGTACAGCAGGAGTGGTGGTCAGATCATCAGCAGCAGTGGCTGGGGTGGCAATAAGGGACCTAGTAGTTCACCTGCATAGTGTTCCTTATTTGTTCATTGTCACCATCTGTGGTGTGTGCTGGTAGCAGGTACAGCAGTAGTGGTTATCTTCGGCAGCAGGAGCAGTAGCATCAGTACGAGGCATATATCAGTTACTAATTCTAACATAGTTTGTTACAGCTTAATGAACACAGGTCGAGAGTACATGATTGTAATGTTGACTTCACATCAGCTGCAGCACCATATGAGCAGGAGCATTTTATCAGTGGACCTGAAAGTGGAAAGAGACACAGAGTTGCAGAGAAACAACACAACAAGTAACATTGATTTAAATAAGCAAATGCCAATTGGTTCAGCAACTTAAACAACAATAATCCTATGCAATATGTAACCTGACTGCACATAATAAGCACAGCAGTGGTCTGAGGCTACATCACATAGATTCCTTCCCCCTCAACGCTTGACACTTTCCTCCCAGCTGACCTCTCCATGAATAAAGGACATGCATACTATGTACAATGAGCTATCTGACTTACTTACTATGCTCGATGTTGAAGGAAAAAAGATCAAAGCAGAACAAAAAAAAATACTTTCCTTACCAATAAATGAAAAACACTGCAGGTACCAGGTAGCCAGAGTCCAGCTGCAGAAAGTTGATTACAGACAGCAGGAGCAGCAGTAGCAGTGACATATGGGCAGAATCATTTAATCGGTGGACCTGAAAAAAAAAATCAGAAACAGAGTTGCAGAGAAAAAACATAACAAGTAACATTGATTTAACTTTGAAAATGCTGATTGGTTCAGCAGTTTAAACAACAATAATCCTTGCCTATCTCTAACAGTACTTTGCATAATAAAAACAGCACTGGTCTGTGACTACATCTCATATCTCTCCCTAACCCTCCCCCCCCCCACCTTCCACACAGACAAACTCAATATGTGTAGAGATATGGCACACAATTTACACCTCTACATTCATGATATAATAATAATTTTAAGAAAGAAAAAAAAAGGCAAACTAGTGACCACTAAAACATTATATTTACCAGTAATACTGTAAGGATGTTGTTCTAAACAGTTGCACCAATATATTCACAGGACAGGCTATAACATGAGACAGAAGTGAGTATACATGTAGAGATAAATTAAGTAAAATACATATTAGCAAAGCCAAATCTTACATGAACAGCAACGATGAAGCAACAGCTAAAGTAGCAACATAAATAATATTTTATGTCAAAAGCAATGCAAGCATCTAACAATATTTACAGAATAAATGACAATAAAATGGAAACCATATAAAGTTGTCATTATTACATTTATTTAATTAACTGCTATAAACCGGCAGCACTTTTGTTCCTTTGTCAAATATGCACTAAGCAAAAAATGAAAGAAATTCAAAAAATATATATATATATAAATCCTTACTACCTGATAGATTGGCATGTAAAGTCTGTTGTCATCTGGACTACAACTCAGTCATCAATCTTGAATCTTCATCATCATCCTTTTATTCTGTTTCGTAGTTGTGTATTACTGGCTCTTCATGAGGTTCAGTACTGCAGACATCAAATAAGTAGTGGAATATGCAGGTGTGGACATCATGAGCATTATCAGCCCCAGTGTGGAGCCTAGTAATTCATCTTTATGTTGTTCATTGTTGTGGCTATTTCAGCAGTAGTGGTCATGGATGATGCAGGTGTGGACAGCATGCACACATTTAAGAAAGAAAAAAAAGGCAAACTAGTGACCATTAAAACATTATGTTTACCAGTAATACTGTAAGGACATTGTTGCAAACAGTTGCGCGGCTATATTTGCAGGACAGGATGGGAGTGGTGCAATGCAGTTGTTGTGGAGCAGCTGTCTTCAGGGAGACGTTCTAGAGGCTATGATGCTGCACTATCTGCAGACACCTTTCTGGGCTGAGTGAGAAGGTTGCCTGTCTCTGAGCAGAGTTGGCCAAGCTGAAGGCAGCATGCACCCCCACCCAGAGACCACCGGGACCACAACCAGTACCTTAAAACATGAACAGAAAGAGGAGTGATTGGACTACGGTGGGCTTAGGGAGGAAGTGGGGTCAAAAGCACATCCCCCAACCTGTCCCACTTTGTAACTCCTACATTGTTTTGGAGGAATGGGAAAGTCCCACTCAGGAACCCAAAGCTGGGACCAGGGAGGATGGGAGGGTCATCCAGGATGGAGGCCCAGGGAAAGGAGTCAGGGGATCCCAGGTGAGGTGGAAGCTTCTCAGAGTGGAGGATTCTATTTTCCAGGGAATGGAGTTAGGAACACTTAGCAGGAGAGAGAGAGAGTGGTCAAGTGCCTCCCAGCAAGCGTTGCGTGGAGGGATGTGATGTAGATCCTTAGGATCGCTAGGGCAATAGCTAGGAGGGAGCAGCTGGATGTCATTGTCCACCTGGGGACAAATGATCTGGCCAGGAGAAGGGTGGAGTTAGCCAGAGTCCAGGAAGATTTCAGGAAGCTGGGGGGGGGAACCTGAAACTGATAGCATGCTCCGTCTCATTCTCGGTAGTGTTACCTGTCCAGGGCACAGGAGAAGCTAGGGCACTCCACATCCATGCCTTCAACTCCTGGTAGAAGGATTGGTGTGGAAGGGAGGGTTTTGGCTTCATAGGGGACTGGGGCCTGACCCGTGCAGATGCGAGCTTATATAAGGAGGATGGCCTGCATCTGTCCAAGAAAGGGACCTTGGTCCTTAGTGAGAAGTTTAAATGCTTCAGCTGTGAGCATTTAAACTGTCCAAGGAGGGGAAGCCAGGAGGGTCAGGAAGCTTAGGAACACTCTCTCTCA
This sequence comes from Neoceratodus forsteri, assembly GCA_016271365.2. Classification (NCBI taxonomy): domain Eukaryota; kingdom Metazoa; phylum Chordata; order Ceratodontiformes; family Ceratodontidae; genus Neoceratodus; species Neoceratodus forsteri. The sequence continues at coordinate 1,055,446,880 of CM057451.1, read as the reverse complement.
TGGGAACATGCAGGAACATAAGTTGACTACAGGAACAGCTGAAGCAGACAGGAAGGAGCAGGTAGGTGAAGAATGTATAACAAGTGATACGGGGGGTGAGAGCACATAGGAAAGGAAACCGGGGTGGGGGAAGGAGAACAAGAGCAGAGGGAGGGCAGACTGTAAAACATGGAAGGACATGCTAACAAATGCCCATTGTCTATGAAATAAAGTTTCAGACCTGGAGTCCTTGTTGGCAGATGCAGACCTAGACATAGCAGCAATAACAGAGACATAGTACTCTGATAATCATGGCTGGGAAGTCAGAATACCAGGCTATACACTGTTCAGGAGGGACATGTAGGGTAAAAAGGGTGGAGTAGTGGCTCTGTACATCAGAGATGGTATAACGGCTACATAAGTTCAGTGAAGACAGGGGGAGGCCAAGGTAATGTGGGTCACCCTGGAGTCAGGGATTGGAACAGCAATATGCACAAGGGTGATCTACAGACCTTCAACACAGAGGGTGGGAGAAAGTAGTCAGGGAACTAGTGGAGAACATACAAGACATGGCAGCTAAAGGTGAAATCCTGCTTCTGGGGGATTTCAATATGCTGGACGTGGATTGGGCCACCCAGGTGGCTGTTTCAGCAAGAAACACAGCCATCCTAGAATCTCTTCAGGGGGTTGGACTCAGGCAGCTGGAGCATGAGCCAACAAGGGACAAGTCAATTCTGGACCTGGTATGGACCAATGGGAACAGAGTCGAAGAAATACAGGTGCAAGGGTAGCTGGGGTCCAGTGACCACCACAGGGTGGGGTTCAGCATGGAGACATGGACTCAATTAAGCCACACACAGAAGAAGGGTATTAGATTTCAGTAGGGTGGATTTCATTGAAATGGGCAGATGTATACAAGCAGTCCTGGGGAAGGGAGGGATAATAGATGGGGTGGAGGAACAATGGGAGAAACTGAGAGGAGCCATACTGGAGATAACAAATCAATGCATTAAGATAGTGGCCAAAGGAAAAAGAAGAAGGAAACCACTATGGTTCTCTAAAAAGGTGGGTGAAAAAGTCATGGCTAAAAGGCTGAGTTTCAGGCCATATCAGGGGATCCAAAGGGAAGAGGACAGGGAGGTGTACCTTGAATGTCTAATGGAAGCAGGGAAGGCTGTTAGGAGGGTGAAGACACAGACAGAAGAGGATTTAGCACAGTCTGTAAACAAAGGGGATAAGGCATTTTATACGTACAACAGTGAAAGAAGGAAAAACGGGGCATTGTGAGGCTCAAATAGGAGAAGGGAGAGTGTAAGGAGGGGATGCGGACAAGGCAGAAATACTGAACAAATACTTCTGCTCAGTATTCACTAAGGAGGGGGAGGGTCAAGGACCACAGGTCAGTTGCAGAGGCAATGGGGGAGGAGTGGACACCAGTCCATTCATAGTGGAGAGAGTTCTGGAAGAACTCACAAAGCTGAAGGTCAATAAGGTCATGGGACCAGATGACATCCACCCAAGGATATTAAAGGAGCTGCAAAGGGAACTAGCAGCACCTCTGGTAGCCCTGTTCACAGTCACTCAACACGAGTATGGTTCCAGAGGACTGGAGGAGGGCACATGTAGTCCCACTGCACAAAAAAAAGATAATAGTGAGGAGGTGGGGAACTACAGACCAGTCAGCATCACCTTAGTGGTGGGAAAGATCATGGAAACACTTCTGAAAGAAAGGATAGTGGCACATCTGGAATCCAGCGGTGCTCAGTATCTGAGACACAGGGATACACAGCAGGAAGGTCATATCAAATGAATCTAATTGACTTTGTTGATTAGGTGACTAAGGAAATAAATCAGGGAGGGGCAGTATATGTCACCTACCTAGATTTCAGCAAAGCCTTTGACACCGTCCCACATAGAAGACTGATTAACAAGATGGGTGGTCTGGGCATGGGAGACAGGGTGGTGAACTGGGCTAGGAACTTGTTAACAGACATGAAACAGAGCATGGTGGTAAATGAGATACAATATGGGGAAAGGGGGGTGATCAGTGGGGCACCACAGGGATAAGTACTAGGACCAGTCCTGTTCAATTGTCTTCATTACTGACATTGCAGAGAAGCTAGAAGGAAAGGTCTGCTTGTTTGCAGATGACACCAAGATCTGCAACAGGATGGATACTCCAGAAGGGGTGCAGAAAATGAAAAGGGACCTGGACAAGCTTGAAAGATGGTTGGAGTTGTGGCAACTGAGGTTCCATGCAAAGAAGTGCAAAATAATGCACCTGGGTAGAGGGAACCCTGGGGAGAGCTACAGGTTGGGGGGAGGAGCTGACTGTCACTAAAGAGGAAAGGGACCTAGTGGTTATCATTTCTGATGACCATAAAGGATAAAAGCAGTGCACATAGGTGTCAGGGAGGTGCAGTGGCATGCTGGGGTGCATAGGGAGGGGTATCACTAGCAGAAAGCGAGAGGTGGTGATGCCATTGTATAAAACATTGGTAAGGCCTCACCTGGAGTACTGTGTGCAGTTCTGGAGTCCACACCTGTTCAAGGACATAGATAAGATGGAGACTATCCAGAAAAGGGCAAAAAAGACAGTGCAGGGCTTGCACCACAATACATATGAGGAGAGACTAAGGGACCTCAATATGTACTCACTGGAGGAGAAGAGAGCAGGGGAACATGATTGAAACTTTCAAGTACCTCAAGGGCTTAAACAAGGTACAGGTGGGGGATCTTTTCCAATGTAGAAAAAGTATTAGAACAAGGGGGCACAATATGAAATTAGAAAGGGGTAGATTAAGAGGTAATGTGAGGAAGTTTTTCTACACAGAAAGGGTAGTCAACACTTAGGAATAGTCTGCCACAGGATGTAGTGAGGGCAAGCACAGTGGAGGGATTTAAGCATGCATGGGTCAGGTTCATGGGGAAGTTTGAGTGGGTAAGTAGTGATGAAAAGCCATTGATCACATAGGGTCAAGGGCCACATGCAATGTATAGGCCCAATGGGCAGACTAGATGGGCCTAGCAGTCCTTATCTGCTGACAATTTTTATGTTTCTATGTTTTCATTTCTATCAGTCCCACGGTGGGGCCTAGTAGTTTATCTTTATGTTGTTTGTTGTTGTGACCATTTTAGCAGTAGTAGTTGTGGATGATGCAGGTGTGGACAGCGTACACATCAGCAGCACCAGTGTGGGGCCTAGTAGTTCATCTTTATGTTGTTCATTGTTGTGGCCACTTAAGCAGTAGTGGTCATGAATGATACAGGTGTGGACAGCCTGCACATCAGTAGCACCAGCGCGGTGCCTAGTACTTAATCTTTATGTTGTTAAGATGCAGTACAAGAAAGAATAAAAAAGTAAATGGCTAAGTTTTAACTTAATGACAAGCATGCTATAAACCAGTGTTATGTGGGGCATACTACATGAAGGTTGTTATTACTGGATAAAGTAACAATACAACAGCAACTGCTGTCATTGGAGTCATCAATGCTTTTCTGAAAATTAATTACATATCTGATAAAGAAAGTATTACTTCTTCAAGGTCTGTTTTGGGAGTACTTTCTTCTGTGCTGAGCATCCAATCTGATTCATGAAGGTTTTACACGCATAATGATTAAATAAATGTTATGATTAAAGGAAAAGTAAGCAAGGTCCATTTTCTAAGACATTATCTAAAAATCTGAATTCATGGTCAAGTAAAGGAAAGGCAGAGGCTATTGTTTACATTACTAATAAAGCTACAGCTATGTAATAAGCATAAATGCATTGTCATATCATTTGAAAAATGTAAACCCAAACATTCTCCCTTCAAAACTATGCACTGTCTGTTCTAACAAATGGCCGGCAGACGTGACACAGAATGATGTCATCTAAGCGACAGCTAAACAGCTCTCTGTGCTGCTTAAATAACAATCAGTTTTCTAAATCCTCTTCCACAGTACTGTATATTGGATACCAATGTTTCAAAATCATGACTTTATTATTTTTTGCCAATATACATGTTAATCTATGATTTTGATCAGTTCTGTATTTTAACTTGTTTAGTTATTATTTTGTTTTCTAATCTGAACCACATCATGGGCTCTAGGACATAACAGCACATCAGTATAGGGTGTGCTATAAAAATAATCAACCGTGTGGCCCAGTTGCAGTATATGCCTCCTCTGCATGATCTATAGAAAGACAATCATTTAAAGTAATTCAAAATCCATCCATATTGCTCTTCAGTGTAACTCTGTGAAATTTAAGATACAGCCCCCCAGTTGCTGCCATTATTCTGCAGCGCACGACTATCCAATTTAAATCCATCACGAGATATATTTTTTTCAGTATTATATACAGTAACTGAGAAGCATACCATTAAAAATAAAGCCAAACCTCGAAGCTGGAGGCAATATCTTCATCGTTCCTTCCTGAGTGTCATTGGTATATGACACATGGTAACACTTCATTTAACAGTATCAATTATGAAGAAGGATGCATCCAGCATGCTGCTTTGAGTCTTAGCATTATTTTCAATGGCATGCTTATGATTATCAGGGATATCAGTGAGATGAATATATCCTGTTACGGATTCCAATAAGAGAGTCTGAAGCTGTGGGTGGGTGAGCAATGGCAGCTGGTGGGCAGGCAGTCCGTAGGGTGGGCAGGCATGTTGGCCTGTATCATAAATTCCACATAGAAACATAGAAGTTGATAAGGACCGCAAGGCCCATCCAGTCTGCCAATTTCTTTTTCTGCCTTATGAATGTGCTATCGGCCTTTGCTCTGTCAATGGCTTATCGAGTCATACTCATCTGTATTGCTTACTTATACCTATCCCATGACTGTTTGAAGCCCTGCACTGTATTCATATCCACCAATACCTGAGGTAGGCTGTTTCATGCATCCACTAGACTTTCTGTGAAAAAGAACTTCCTCACATTACCCCTTATTCAGCCTCCCTCTAATCTCATGCTGTGTCATGCTCAGCTATAGAGTCAAGCCATAAAAAAGTGAGGGTACTGGACTTTAGGAGGGCTGTCTTTGGCAAGATGGGAGAGTGCCTCAGAAAAGCACTAGCAAACAGGCTAGAAGGAGGTGTGGAGCAACAATGGGGAATTATCAAAACTGCCATCACAGAGGCAACAAGCCTTTGTGTGAAGCAAATAAACAAATCAAAATGAAAGAAATAGCCACTATGGTTCTCAAAAGAGGTGGCTGTGAAAGTCAGGATGAAAAAGATAGCATTCCGGAAGTATAAGAAAACACAGAAGGAGCAGGACAGAGAGCTGTACCAGTTAAGGCAGAAGGAAGCAGGGAGGGAAGTCAGAATAGCAAAGGCCCGAACTGAGGAAAAGATAGCCAACTCAGTTAAGAAGGGGGATAAAACCTTTTATAGGTACATCAGCGAGCATAGAAAGACAAAGGGAGGGATAGTGAGGCTCAATAGAATGAACGGTGGGTGGGCAGAGGGGGACAGTGAAAAAGCAGGAATACTGAATGAATATTTCTGCTCAGTATTCACAAAAGAGAAGGGGGAAGTGCCTAATCCAATTAACAGAAGCACTCTTGATAGGGGTTCGATCCCAGTCCTTTCACAGAAGAAAGGGTTCTGCAAGAACTCCTAAAACTGAAGGTGGACAAAGCAATGGGTCCTGAAGGAATTCACCCCAGAATTCTAAAAGAATTAAGGGAGGAACTAGTGAAACCACTGGCTACTCTTTTTAATAAATCATGAGGGGATGGTGTGGTACCTGAGGACTGGAGGAAGGCGGATGTGATTCCCCTTCACAAAAGTGGGACCAAGACAGAGGCAGGAAACTACAGACCTGTCAGTCTGACCTCTGTGGTAGGGAAAGTGATGGAGTCACTTCTGAAAGAAAGAATAGTTGAGTTCCTAGAGGCCAGTGGAGCACAGGACCCAAGGCAGCATGGGTTCACAGCGGGAAGGTCATGTCAGACGAATCTAATAGATTTCTTTGACTGGGTGACCAAAGTAGTAGACCAGGGAGGGGCTGTGGACATGGCCTACCTAGACTTTAGCAAGGCATTTGACACAGTCCCACACAAAAGATTAATAGTCAAATTAACCAGTCTGGGAGTGGGACCCAGGGTGGTAGCCTGGGTAAAACATTGGCTTGACAACAGGACACAGAAGGTAATTGTAAATGGAATCCACTCTGAGGAAGGGGTTACTAGTGGGGTACCCATGAGGTTCAGTATTGGGTCCAGTCCTTTTTAATGTCTTCATCAGTGACATTGCAGAGGGACTGGAAGGAAAAGTATGCCTTTTTGCAGATGACACAAAGATCTGCAACAGGGTTGATACACAAGGAGGCTTGGAAAGGATGAAAAGGGACTTGACAAGGTTGGAGGAATGGTCAGAAGTATGGCAGCTAGGATTCAATGCAAAGAAGTGCAAAATAATGCATCTGGGAAACAAGAACCCAGGAGAAGAATACACAATGGGTGGGGAGGTAGTAACAACAACAAAAAATGAAAGGGACCTGGGGGTAATCATATCAGATGACCTTAAGGTTAGCAAGCAATGTGACAAGGCAGTAGGGAGGGCTGGGGGTATACTGGGATGTATAGGGAGAGGCATCATCAGCAGAAAACAGGAAGTTGTTATTCCTCTGTACAGACAGTTGGTAAGACCCCATCTGGAGTACTGTGTCCAGTTCTGGAGACCCCATCTCCGCAAGGACATAGACAGGATAGAGGCAGTCCAGAGGAGGGCAACTAAAATGGTGCAGGGTCTGCAAGAGAAGCCGTGATGAGGAGAGACTAAAGGAGCTTAATATGTATACCCTTGAGGAAAGGAAGGAGAGGGGGGACATGATAGAAACTTTTAAGTACCTCAGTGGAATCAACAAAGTCCAAGAGGGTAGCATCTTTCAGAAAAAGTGACTTGCAAGAACAAGGGGACACAATTTAAAGATAGAAGGAGGGCGGTTCAGGGGCAATGTGAGGAAGTATTATTTCACAGAGAGGGTAGTGGATGCATGGAACAGCCTTTCTGAGGAGGTTGTGGGGTCTAAAACTGTGGGAGAATTCAAGAATGCATGGGACAGACATAAGGCAATTCTTGTGGGGAGTAGGAAGAAATAGGCTGTTGATTAACTAGGATCTGCGGCCTATCCTGTAGGTAGGGAAATGGGCAGACTAGATGGGCCTAGCGGTCCTTATCTGCCGTCAAAGTCTATGTTTCTATGTTTCTATGTGTCCTCTTGTCCTGCTGTTTTTCTCAAATTGAAACATGTTAAACTCTTTCAGCTTGTTAATGCCCTTAATGTGTTTGAATGTTTCGATCATATCGCCTCCCCCCACCTTTGCTCTAGGATATACATATTCAGCTCCATTAATCTGTTCTCATATGTTTTCTGATGCAGTCCCTGCCCCATTTTGGTTACCCTTCTCTGGACTGCCTCAGTTTGGTTAATGTCCTTGTGAAGGTGTGGCCTCTAGTACTGCAGGCAGTACTCCAGATGGGGCCTAACCAGGGTCTTGTAAAGAGGGATTATTACCTCCCTCTTAAGACTTGTGATACCCCTACTAATACATCCCAACATCTCCCTAGCCTTACCTACTGCTTTAGTGGTCTGCTAGGATGATTTCAGGTCATCTGTGATGACGATGCCCAAGTCTTTTCCTTCCCTTGTGACTGCCAGCAACTCACCTCCCAGTCTATAGGTGGCTTCAGGGTTTCTCTTCCCTAAACCCAGTTGCCACTCTCCTGACCATTTTGCCAGTTGATACAGATCTCTTCCCATTCTGCCCACCCCATCTGCATCATCTACTCCATTGCAGATCTTGGTGTCATTTGCAAACAGACAAACCTTAACCTCCAGTCCATCTGCAATGTCACTGATGAAGATATTGAAGAGGACTGGCCCCAGGACTGATCCCTGAGGTACCCCACTTGTGACTTGCATCTCTTCTGACTGTATACCATTTACCATCACTCTCTGTTTTCTGCCCATCAACCAGTTTGCCACCCAGTGGACCAACTTCTGACCCACCCCGAGCCTACCCAGCTTATTAATAATTCTTCTATGTGGAACAGAATCTATAGCTTTTCTGAAGTCAAGGTAGGTGACATCATCTGCTCCCCCTTGGTCCACCACTATGGTTACCCAGTCAAGGAAACCTATTAGATTTGACAGGACTGCCCTGTTGTAAACCCATGCCGACTTGGAGCCTGTGCTCCTATGGATTCTAGGTGTTGTACAATCTTTTCCTTAAGGAGTGCCTCCATAATCTTGCCCACTACTGAGGTAAGACTGACTGGTCTGTAGTTCCCTGCCTCCTCCCTGCTACCACTTTTGTGGAGCAGGATCACATGAGCCATTCTCTAGTCTTCTGGGACCTCTCCTATGCTCAGAGACTCACTAAACAGATCTGATAATGGCTCTGCTAGTTCCACCCTTAGCTCCTTTAGTACCCTGGTATGAATGCCATCAGGTCCCATTGCCTTGTCCACCCTGAGCTTATCGAGCTCTTGTAGGACCCTTTATTTTGTGAAGGGACTAGTGCACACCTCCTTCCCCCTTTTGTCCATGGTGCTGAGCAGTGGGCCCTACCCTACCTTCTCTTCAGTAAATACTAAGCAGAAGTATCTATTTAGGAGAAGATGCTTTTACATGGTCCTCCTCCTCACATGCCCCCTTATCCCCTTTGATCTTAGCAACACCCCCTCTGGACTTTCTCCTTTCATTAATGTATCTATAGAAAGTCTTGTCACCTTCTTTTACTGTTCATGCCAGTATTTCCTCAGTTTGGGCCTTTGCCTGCCTTATTGCCTTATTGCCTTCCCTGCTTCCCTTAGGGAAATTTGGTATGCTTCCCTGTCTTCATCCCATCACGTTCCCTTATATTTTCTGAAGGCCAGCCTTTTGGCTCGGACCTTTTCTGCTACTGTTTTTGAGAGACAAAGTGGTTTCCTTCTTTTGCATTTCATTTTCTCTCTAACACAATGAGATGTTGCTTTAAGTATTGCATCCTTAATGCTTGCCCACTTTGTCTGTACCCCTCACCTGTATTTGTTTTTGCCAGGACTAGTCTAACTCTGCTGGCCATCTTATCAAAGTCAGCTCCTCTGAAGTCCCATATTTTTGCCTTGGAATGGGATGATTTAGTTCTAGTGGCCAAATTGAACCATACCATGTGATGGTCACTGGCCCCCCAGGTGACCTTCTACCTGGAGATCTGTGATCCTTTCCCTGTTAGTCAGTACTAGATCTAGGATAGCCCTGTCTCTTGTGGGTTGTTGTACCAGTTGTTTGAGCCCCCCCCCCACAGGGAATCCAGCATGTGTCTAGTTCTGGCAGATGTTCCTGCTGGTATTGACCAATCTGTATCTAGCATGTTGAGGTCTCCCATCATCAGAACCTCCCCTTTTAACTGCCATGTTTTGTATATCTTCTAACATACTTATATTTAAAAGCAACACACTGGATTTTGGATTACTTTAATGGATTGTCTTAATACACAGCATGCAGCAGGAAGGGATAAACTGCAACTGTGCCAGATAATAAATTCTTTTGAACGCACACCCTGTACTGCTGTTTTTCTCAGGGAGCACATGCTATGGTTCAAATTACTGCCTACTGTTCTGCAATAATGAAGAACAGAACTGATCAACCTCATAGCTTAACATGCATACTGGCAAAACATAATGAAGTCATGATTTTGATAAATTTGTTTTGTCTGAGAGATACTGTGGAAGATGATTTAGAACATTGTTTTACATTTTTCAAATGATTCAAAATTGCATTTATGTTTGTAACATAAATGCAATGCATTTTTATCGTTAATGTAAACCATAGCCTTTAACGTACTTGACTATGGAGTAGGATTTTTAAATAATGTCTGACGAAAAAAACATTGATTACTTGGCCTTTAATTAAATTTGGTAACTCAAAATAATATAAATATGTGCTGTCAGCACTGCTGTCATCAAAACCACTGCAAAATTATGTAAAGATATGTCCCTCTGCTGTATCCTCACCATTCGAACACATATCCTCTACCTGACATATCATTTTCATCATTCTTGCCTTCCTCATCATTAATAGGCATAAAAGTGATAGACACAGAGCACTGAGGGGGAATGAAATGTTCATTCATTTTTATAGCATGTATGTCAGTCGCTCAACATTTAAATCAGACAGGCATGTGCAATGGTCTGACACAATTGCCCCCATGGCAATAAACACCCTTTTAGATGTTACAATGGAACAAAGGCAAGATAAAAATTCCAGTGCAAATGATGCCAATACAGTCCACACTGTAACCTTGTGTTGCCAATATACCAACAAAGGGCATTCCTCAACAGAAATCTGCTCTGGATCATCAAGGTATGCAGTCACCATGTTTGCCACTGAAATCTGTAGTTTGCTACTGTATTGACCACATTTGATTTCTGTTGGGTTTGGGAACTGATGAAGATGATGACTGGGAGGGTACAGAGTGTTTGGAAGTGGTACGCACATGCTGCTGAGTACTTTTCTCATTATTTTTCATGACATCTGATTGATGAATTTTGTTGTGCACTTTCTCACAAAGAGTAAATGCACAATTATCAACCTTTACACTACCACCTGGCAGAAGTGCTGCAATGCCATGTTTGCAACAGGGATCCAGTAAAGTGGCCATCCTGTATGAATCACTGTGCCACATGTCACACACATTATCATCCTTTTCTAAAATGTCCATGATAAGGGTTTGACAGGTCAACACCAACCTCATCTGCTGCACCTTCAGATTGCTCGCACAAATTGATCAATACCTGCTTCAGTACCCACAACAAGGGAATGACCTAAGACATGAGTATTCACCACTAACAACCTGAGTTGCATGCTCAAAAGGGTACAGAACCTGTATGATGCTGTCCATGACCCTCCACTGCGATGGTCTAAGGGACATGGTCTTTTGAGTCAGGGGGTCACAAAGCTGCATGGCATAGTCATTTACAGGTTTACACTGCTCAAACAGGAGCTTCAAGATATAAAGAGTGAAGTTCCACCTTGTGGGAACATCCTGCTTGAGACAATGCTGTGTAACACCATATGAATGCTGCAACACATTAAGCTCAGAATGAGATTTTGGAGGACAGCTGAAATGGCCACAGATTTGATGACTAATGGTCACCATGTTGTCCACTGCCTCATGTTTCAAGAACTCATGTACACTCAAAATTAAGACTTGTGAGAAGCACAGAATTTGTTTAAAACCACCATCACTTATGGCTTTTACTGCATTGGCACCCTTGGCACTTGAAATAAAACTGCCTGATAGTCCATGTGATTTGAGCCAATGAGAAATTGTCTAATTTAAACATTCCAGAATTACTTTGGCTGTGTGTGAGCCATGCATACTTTGCATGCTTAATGTCACATGCTGATACATACCACCACTGCCATCGTATGTGGTTTTCAAACATCAATCACTTGCAGGACGAGGTGAAGTACACACCAGGGATATGTGCCCAATGTGCTGTAACACAGTGGCCTCCTTCTTCTTCTGTTCTTCCTAACCTTCTTTATGCAGAGTTCAGTGGCTTTCAGTAACCCACCATTAAAATATTTCCATAATGCCTCCACATCCCTTATGTTCTTCCCATCCATTTCTTTCCTGAATATCTCCCTCATTTTGGCAAAGTATGCCTGCCTGAAGTCCGGAACCATTGTGATTGTCCGACTTGTTTCCTTCCCCATCCTTACCCTAAAACTCACTGTATTGTATCCCTTTCAGATAGACTGTTGGGATAATCATCCCCTTTTCAGTAAAAAACTATTTGTTCCTCTCTTCGACACCCTTATCTGACTTCTCTATGCTATTATCCATCTTATGCTGGAGGAGGCAGTACAGTACTGTGGTGTAGGGCACTGAGCAGCAAACCTGGAGACCTGGGTTTGAATCTCACAGCCCCCATTTGCATACTGTGTGACCCTGACCAAGTCACTTAACTTCCTTGTGCTCCCAGGTCATACCTGGAAACAAGTTTCAGCTTAGTGTGCCTATCCTGGTTAAACAATTTCTCCTTTCCCCTTATGCTGTATTATTTTACTTGATTTCTTACATTCCTCTAAATCAAGTGCTGCCTTTGTTCCCTCTATGATTTCATAGTTTTTTTTTTATTTTCCTCTTCCTCCAATATTGTCTTTTGTGGTCTTTTTTGGCATTTTTACTCCCTTTTTATGGTGGCCTTTAACCCTCTATTTAGTCTTCTTTATTTCCTCTATCAACTTAGTGTTTCTTTCTTTTTTTTATGCTTTTGGTAACCAGGTAAAGCCCACCAGGCACAAGTGCCTGTTTTCAGCAGTGACCTGGGAGCACTGGGTGGTTAAGTGACTTCCTCAGAGTCACACAGTATGCAAGTGGAAGTTGTGGGAATCAAACCCAGGTCTGCTGAATGTACCAAGCTCATTCACGGCTCATTACACTAACCTCTAGGCTATATTGCCAGCTATTTCTCTACTTCCTATTTCTTCTGTCATACTTCTTATTGTCCTATTTCATTATTGTAATAATAATCTTTATTAATTCCCTCCTTCCCTTTATATCAAATCATTGATAATGTGTTTCCCTATTTTCATTTAACAGGGTTTTTCTGAATAGTGCAGTTAAATGAAATAGAATCTCATCAATTATTGCTATTTAATTTCTAATTTCTTTCGAAGCTCTGAGAATTATACCTGTAGATTCACTTTCTGTTATTTTTTTTTGTCCTTTTTCTTTATTTCTAGTGCCCTTTCTTTCACATTATATCCCTACATTGCTTATTTCAGCAGCATTATCACTTCATAAATGAGGGATGTCAGTGGGGCACTGGGATGGAAAAGACCTCAAAATCTTCCAAGAATGATCTATTAGGAAATTGATGCAATATATCTCTACTTCCTTTTTTGCTTCTCTTACTGATTATTTCCTGTAGTGGGTCTTTATGTATACAATCTCTGAGCTGCTCTTTCCATTTTTCCTTTGTTGGTTCTTTTATTTGCACAGAGACTTCTGTATATATTTATTTAGTTTTTGTTAACTGGGAAAGGAGAACCAGACAATTCTGCCTATTTTCAGCCTTGTCCTGGGGGAGGAGGGATACAAATGGATGCCAGTTGAGTTTGAACCAGATTAAACTGTTAGTGGTAATTTTAGTGAGTGGGGAAAATTTGACCAGGACACTAGGGGAAATTCCCCATCTCTGCCAGCAGAGGGCTTGACTTCCTGGAAGCAGAATGGAGGGGCCCAATTGGGAGCCAGACAGAGGAGGAGGAGGAGGAGGAGGAGGAGGATGAAATGCTGGTGTGGAGGAGATGGATGTGTGTGGTGCAGGGCAGCAGGCCTCCTCTCCTGCTCCTATCTCACAAGAGGCCAGCATGGTAAAGTCTGGAGCTACAGAATCTATGGAAGCAATCCTGGCTGCTGCACAGGAGACAGAAAGGCCATGGATGGCCCATCAGAAAGGAAATAAAATGCAAGGCACATCTGAGAAAAAGACCTCTAGTAAGAGTAAAAAATTCCTGCTGAAAGAAAAATCACTGCTGTTAAAAAAAAGTTAAAGATCTGGAGCAAGAACTAGAGGGTTTTTAAGAAATTGTGCCCCCTGCTATGAATATAAACATCCTTGCTGGTTCTTCTACTAGTCAACAATCTACTGATACAGCAAGTGCAGACCAAATAACTGAGGAGCTAGTTGATAAAATTTTGACTGAAACTGCAGAGGAAAATCAGGCTGGCAGCTCTAACAGCATTAATTTTGTGTGCCAAAAGCCAAATGATAGCTCCAATACTGCTGAAATGCAAACATATTTAAATGGGACAAACGGAGGATATAAGACTACAGATTTTGTTGTTGAACATTTTTCAGTCTCTGAAAACAGCAAGGCAGCCTTCCCATTTCCCTCCCAATTCCCCACAACATCTGACAGAGCTGACACTACAATAGCTTCTGCTAAAACCAGCAGTGGTGCCATGTCAGCACTTCAAAAAGGGAGAGATGCTCCCTGTGGATTTGGAGATTCAGTCTGGTCCCCCGAGGCTGTTCTTCGAGCAGCAGGATGGCAGCAAAGTGATATTAACAAACCTTGGACTTCCCCAGGACCTGTTTCTGCTTCAGCAATAATGCACTCCTCTGAGGAAAATCATCAAACATCTGACCAGAACTAAGAAACCCCACGAATGTCAAAGCAAACTGTTCAACATTCGGGTACTGTTTCCAGTGATGCACTCATTAAATGTAATCAAGATACCTCACAATCAGCATCTGCACAAGGCCCTGCAACTGACACAGAACTTGCTGAGGACAATTTTCCAGGACAAAATTCTAGCACAGCTAATCAACCAAAATGTTTTTTCATTGCTGATTTAAGAATGTTGGAGAGCCTGTACTGTGCAGAAATGCTATAAGGCTTAAGTTTAATGGGGCCCCAGTTGACATACCAAACAGGAAAACTGTATTACATAAAATGTTAAAAGAAACTATGGGAATCTACCCTCATGAACTGTGCCTGCATTCATGTAAAAGGGGAATTTATATTTGATGTTAGTTTTAAGAACTGTGCTACCTTACAGAAATCTGAGAAAAATATCCTATGGTACAACATTCTGCTTTATGGAAAAAGTGCTTTCCCATACCATAAACTAAGCCTACTGTTAAGATGGTTAAACTTTTATTTAAGAGTGAAGGGGTCAATATAGCTGATGTGCAGTACTGGCTGCAGCAGAGGTACAAGGTACTGGATAAACCTTCTCCCATATTAGATGAAGATTTGGTGTGGACAGGCTATTGGAGGGTAAACGTACAGCTTAAGCAGTCTGATTCTGGCATTATTGCATCTCCCAAGCAGTTTTTATATAGGTAGGGACAGGGGTTTATGTTTTTATGCAGGACAGTCCAAAACATGCCATAGGTGTGGGTCCAGAACTCACCTATGGTCCGTCTGCGATAAACCTTGTTGCAACTTATGTCTGGAATATGGTCACATCTGTTTGGGTTGTCCAAATCCATTTTGCTGTAATTTATGCGATGAAGAAGGCTACTCCTATAAATCCTGCCCTTGGGCAGCTCATAATAGACTTGACCGTGTTGTCCAGGACCCAGTCAGCATTATAGAAACCTGTCAAGGACAGGCCTTAAACTCTCAGGCAGTGCCTTCCTTAGAGGTTTCAGTGCCTAATATCCCCCCCTCAACAACAGGAACAAGAGCAGGGACATATAGAAACCCCTACACAGGATACTCCCACCATCTCTCAGGAAGAGTTCAGGCCTGATGGAATGCCTCCCTCCTCCCTCCCTCCCAGAGGATCCCTTACCCTTTCAGAAGCCAAAGGTAAAAGGAAAGCAGAGGCCTCCCCAACCCCCACATGCCAGGTAGTTATCAGAAATAGGTACTAAGCCCTGACAAAATGAATGGGGGGATGATGAGGATGTCAGTTCAGACTCTTCCTCAGTATCTTCATGAGCTGATTCTGTGTTTGAACCACAAATAGGGGTTAAAGTAAGGAAAAAAGGAAAAAGACCGGAAGAAATAAGAACATTTCTTTTCTTTAAGATATGTTGGGTACTCAGAATTTAAAATTCCTTTCCCTAAATGTTTGCAGTATAAAGTCATATCGGAAGAGGCTGACTACCTTTCAAATCTTAAAGGACTTGCCAAACAATGTGTTTTTTTCTGCAGGATACCCGTTTAAAAACTACATGAAATTGCACAAGTAAAAAATATCTGGACATCAGGCCCATCTTACTGGCCACAAGGCCTAGATAAATGTGATGGGGTAGGCTTATTATTTAATGGTTCCCAGGTCTCAGTGCACAGAGTGTTGGATATCTGCCCAGGAAGGGCTTTGTTACTAGATGCAGTTGTTGACAAACTTCCCTTAAGGTTTATAAACGTCTATGCTCCACAGAGCATTGCTTCACGCTCAGCACTATTTAAATCAGTACTACCTTATTTACATTC
This sequence comes from Neoceratodus forsteri, assembly GCA_016271365.2. NCBI lineage: Eukaryota > Metazoa > Chordata > Ceratodontiformes > Ceratodontidae > Neoceratodus > Neoceratodus forsteri. The sequence goes on along the minus strand of CM057451.1, from coordinate 1,055,430,953 downwards.
AAATAGGCATATTGTGTTTGGAGGAGATTTTAATTGCCCCCTCTCCTTAACTGACAAGGGGGGAACACCAACTGTTTAAAATTAATATTGGACGCAGCTAATTTATATGATGGATACATGGCAAAGTATTCTATTGCAGCAAAGACTTTTACAAAGGGCCTCTAGCTACCCAAATTGGTTACTTGTTTTTGTCAAAAAATTTACAAGTACTGTATGCCAAAATGATACCATGTGAGACATCTGACCATATGGCGGTATGATTAACTTGTTCTTCCCACCACTCTAGGATCCCTGCAAAAAAACAGGTAGATGGAAGCTAAATAATTCTGTTTTCTCATCCATCAACTTAGAAAAAAGTCCTTGATTTCCTTGAAACTAGATTCTCAGTTTTGGAAGCTTATGAGTCTGTATCTGATTGGTGGGTGGACACAAAGCAGGACCTAATATCCTTCATTTTATCTGCTGCAAAAAATAAATCCAAGACAAAGTATTTACAGTACCTGAAACTGAGGGAACAGCTATTCTCTATGATTTCCAGAGACCATGAATTAAGGGTAGATTTAGGGGATAGCATAGAGGCAATAAAAAAAGAAATGTTTCAATTTCAGTACAATAAGGGCTACCACTTTAAAACTCAAGGCCCAGTTTGGGACACAAGGCACCAAACCCTTGATAGACATATTTAAAAGCTGTCAAATTCATATGCAGCATACTTGGCTTAATGAGGTTATAGAGTCACGGACTAATAGACTTTCCTCAGACCCTAAAATCATTGAAAGTACGAGCCAAACTTACTAAAATTATTTATTTGCTGCCCCATCTACTGCGCAGATAAATCCCTCTTACTTGCAAGATATTAAGTTACCCCAGATAGCCCCTCAGGACCTAGAGATCCTACTTTCTCCAATTACCCCACAGGGTATTTTGCTTGCCATTCAAAGACTATGAAAGAATATTGCCCCAGGCTCTGATGGATTAACTGTAGAATGTTTTCAGGAATTTAGACACATTTTGGCTCCAATTTTGGCAGATGTGTTTACTGATTGTCTAACCTCTAACACACTGCTAGCAGAGATATTGACTGGTTGTATTGTTGTACTAGAAATGAGACAGATGTGATTTAAAGAACTGGAGATCTATTAGTCTCTTGAATATCGACTACAAAATTTTAGATTCAGTCCTTCTTACCAGGTTAACCCCTATTGCAGAACAGGTAATAGCTCCAGTTCAGTCCTGTGCATTGCAAAACAGGTCAATATTTCAGAATTTAGTGCTACTGAGAGATGTTTTTTTCTAATAGGATCTCTCCTGGTTCCAAGGGGATGGTGCTTTCTTCAGACCAAGAGAAAGCCTTTGACCGGGTGGATAACAACTATCTCTTTCAGGCTTTATATCATTATCAAATTCCCAGTAAATTCATTAACTGGATAAAGTTACTTTATTCCACAGCAATAATTGTGCCATATAGTAATGGGAAAATGGGTAGCCACCTTTGCAGTGTTAAAGGAGTCTGGCAAGGTTGCCCCCTGAGCCCGCTACTTTATATATTTCAAATAGACCCTATCCTGGAAAAATTAAATCAGCATCCGAGCATTCCTCATTTATTATTTCCAGGTGGCACTTCTGTGCCCCCTGCTCAGGCTTCTGCAGATGATATAAGTTTCTGCAACACAGTAGAATTAGACCCATCCCTTTTAGTACAAATAATCAGAGATTTTGAACATGTTTCAGGCTCTTGCCTTAACTATAATAAAAGTAATGGTTTCCTGCTCCCATTTCATGAGACTACTCAGGTCAGACAGGATTTTGCAAATATTCCAATAACTACAACACCACAGAAAATATTAAGAGTCCAGTGTGGCAAAGTAGTCAGGATGACGCCCATCCTAATTGGTCAAAGGCACTCCAAACTGCAGAATTTATGGTGAATTCATGGAAGGCAAAAACAATATCAAAAAGAAAGAGTGATTTTACTTTACACCTTGTTAATACCTGCACATAGCACATAGATTTCCCCCACCATTAGCTTTAGAGACAACAGTTATGAATGTTTTCTTTCAGGGGTTTTGGGGGAGCTGTTTGAACCCCATTAAATGGATGCATACCTATCATGACTATGGGCAGGGAGGGGCTCATATTGTTCACCCACTTTTGCTCTTTTTTCTATTTTTTTGGTATAAGAATTAGTTTTTTCCTTCCCAAACAATAACATTTTGATATGGTTTCAATGCCTTTTGTTTGAAGGAATTTTTTAATGTTTGGCAGTCACCACCCTTTCTTCCACCAAAGAAGCTAAAACTCTTACGGTTACCCTCATATCTACACCTAGCCTGTTAAAAATTAAAGCAGTTGCAGGTCACATCACAGGACTTTAAGAGGACTTCTAGGAAAAACTCTTTATCAGGAACTCCACATGAAATTCTTTGAAACACAGAGTAAACTCTTGAACCATGAAACTGAGCTCTCTGCTATATTTTCTCAACTGACTGACAAGAGGCTCTCCTGAAAGTCTGGGACGTTACATGGCCTCTTGTCATGGAGGTTGGGAGTCAGAGACGACCACAAACAAAAAATGGTTCAGAAAAGAGTTTGCCCTAGTGCCTCTTGCTATGGCATATCAGAAACAATGGAACATTTTTTCATTTCTTGTCCCTTTACTGTTCAATTCTGGTCCCATGTGAAAAATGTTTGGGGAGACGGGCACCTTAGTCAGTTCACCTGTGAACAAGTAGTGTTGGCTTTATACACACCTCCTTTTCACAAGTATCATGAAAGTACAATAAGACTATTTTTTTTCCATGTGCAGATATTATTTATGGCAAGCTAGGTGTGCATTCTTATTGCAACAAAAGGATCACACTGTGAATCAAATTTTAATGCAAATAGTAATACATTTGAAATAAATTTATTATAAAGAACAAGGTCTTCTTCCAGAGCATTAGCTCAGGCATTTATGGAAATAGTGTGAATGGATATTGGATGTTCTTCCTTAAATTGTGTGTAATAATGACAAAGCTGAACCAAGTGTTTTTTTTTCTCTCCTTTTTTTTCTTTGGACTTTGTATAAATGTATTATTTTTTCTGCTGATACATGATGTATAAGTGATTGTATGGCATTTATTTTGTAATTTTCCTTTTCTAATAAAAAATTCCCCTACTCTGTATTAGAGGGAACTGGTGAGATATGGCTGATGATTTGGAGAGAGCTCACTTGGCTGGTTCACCTGCAGGGACGCTGATCTCCTTCTCTGCAGGTGCAGCACAGGGGATTGTGGCAAAAATTGTGTCTTCAGGAGAGACGAGTGGCTTGCTGGAAGTCTCGGAACAATCAGAGGACAAATATATGGATTTACAGGCAGTGGGCCTGCAACATGAAGTAGAGTTTGTGCAGGCCCTGAGTATTGAACAGCAACATTGGTTGCTGATGGTGCTTTCAACCCCTGGGAGAGGTGGTGGTAAGCAACAACTGAATGTAGAGCAGATGACTATCATGGAGGGAGCAGGCTTTCTAGTACAGGATGCATCTGTGAGTGCAGATGGGGTGTGTGATGCAGGCCCTCCTCAGAGTGTTGGTACAGAGAGGACACTGCCCAAGATTGTGACTGTGAGACAGGAAGATGGTTGGCTAGAGGAAATTTCTGGTCCGATGACAATCCCTGAGACTTTTGAGACTATTTCACCGGCAGTGAGTACCATAAACAAAAAATGTTGACTTACTGAAAACAGCAGCTCAGGGCACTTGTGATGTACATAAAGAACAGGACAAACCTCTTGCAGATGGACCTCGGGTACAGGACAGACCTTCTGATTGTTTAGATTTCTGGAGGGGATGATGAATAGGTGATTATAGTGATACAGGGAATACGAGACCGGGAGAGTGGTCAGTTGATTCAGCATTAGCTAAGGCTGGTTGGAAAAAAGTAGAGGTGGGGGAGAGGATTCCAGACACAAAAGACTTGCTGATTCCAGGGGTGGATGGCAAGGTGCTAGTTCATAAGGAGCTGGCTATGACTTCAAACCAGGAATCCCTTGAAATAATCCCACCTGTGATAGATGTTGGGAAGGAGGAACCCCCACCAGGTATGGAGCTGGACATGCCTCCTATGAGTGTGACTGAACCCCACACTGAGCCAGATGCATGAGGTGATCAAGGTGACCAAGCTAACCCTGTCCCTGTGACAGTTTCAGAGAGAATCAACCCTTTCTCTTATGGAAACAATTTCATAGAAGGGATTCGGCATTTTCAAATAACATTCCAGCTCAAAGAAAAAATGCTGTCTGTAACCAATATTTAGGGGGTTTGCCACTCCCACCAGATATAATATATATTGTAAAAACTCTGATAAAAGACTCACTGAGATTTTTTTCTAACAAAATTTATGCCTTGATGCATGCGCCAGGAGGCACAAACTATGATGTTAGTTTTAAAACGCCTGCAGGGCTGGATCGTTTCTGGTCTACGTATGAGGAAAAAAAGACATTCTGTTTTATGGGTAGCTTTTAGGGCTCTCCTGATTACTAGACCTGCTATTAAACAAATCACAATATAATTTAGGAATGAGGGGGCAGCAGTGCATGATGTTTGATACTGGCTCCAGAAAAGGTGTGATGTTCTGGGGGACCCTTCCCCAATCCTGGATGATGAACACATCTGGATGGGAGGCTTTAAATTTAAATTGCGCTTATGATCTGGCCCACAGGGCCCAAAACATCTTCTTAGCGCTTTTTTTTTGGGCACTGAGAGAGGCCATTGTTTTTATCAAGGTCAGCCAAAAACTTGTTTTCACTGTGGGTCCCATATGCACCTTAGTATTATGTGCAATAGAGTAAAATGTACTCTGTGGATGGAGTATGAACATACAAACCAAGAATGCACAAATAAGCAAACATGTAACCTCTGTGACCTTCCAGGTCATGTGTATAGGAACTGTGAATGGGCCATCAATAATAGGACTGACAGACCTAACCAGTAATTAATGGTTGAAAAGGCACAAAATGCTAGTATTGTGACACAAAGAAAGGTCAGAGAACAGAATGGAGATGGAGTGCAGGAGCACCAGCTGATCCAGCCTGGGAACCCCCTTAGGGATCAAAATGTGGAGGATTCAGTTCCCTGCACTCCCCCCCTTCCCCCTGCGTGTGATGTCATAGTGGAGGAACCTAGTATATCCCCTGTTCAGGACATGGACACGCAGGATATGGTGGATGCTCTGGTGGAAAATATGCCAGTTCAGACTGAAATAGATGATGAGTCAAGGATGATCCCTAAGAGAGACCCACAAGGTATGCCACCACCTGATACCACTGTTGAGGTGTCAGAAAAACAGCCTTTGAAAAATGTAAAACCAAAAGCAAAGGTGCAATGCATGGGGGGGATTCAGAAGGCAGTGTCACTTTCCAGTGCCTATGAGGTGTTACAATCCCATGACTCAGACAGAGGAGAGGATTCTGAATCTTCTTCAACTTTTTCTTCTCAGAAGGGGATTTCTACTGATTCAGAGGAAGACTGTACCATTGCTAAGGTGCAGGCAGCAAGGACAAAATCTAAAAAACTAGAGACAAGGCCCAGACATAGCCAGAGACTGGGCAAACAGGCTGTAACTTGAGTGATATCGATACTTCAATACCTTGGGAACAGTTTGGCCTTTTCTCATTTGAATGGCTAATTTGTTACACTACAATGTGGCCACCATCAATGTGAACAGGATTAGAAATGGCCATAGACAATGAGTCACCTTTTCAGTTCTAAAAGATTATGTGGCATTGGAATTGTTTGCTTACAGGATGTGCGCTTTTATAATGTGCATGATATTGAAAATGTGAAAAAATTATGGAGTTGGGGACCTGCCTTTTTTTCTTTACCTTTCGAAAGGTTTGTGGGGAGGGGATATTGTTTTTTGGGTGGGATTTTTTGATTACTAAAGTACTACAGTTAAGCTTGGGAAGGGTACTGTTAGTTGATTTTATGCAACATCATAGACAATGGAGAATAATAACAGTGTACACTTCTCAGACAAAAAGAGAGAGAGTTGAATTGTTTACTGTGATTAAACCTTTCTTGTTTACTTCCCGCCTTGTGGTTTGGGCGAGAGATTTTAATTGTGGCTTGACAGGACAGGATGGGGGGGACACCCAAAACTTTTTGTGACACAGGTACCCTGCAGAATATCTTACAACTAATGGGTATGATAGATGCATATCACTGTATACATGTTACGGGGGTTATACTTAGTAAAGAGCTAATCTGTCTACTAGAATCGAGCATGTTTTTTTTCTTCTCCCACCTTAAGATGTGTTCTAGCAGTAACAGTACCCATGAAAACTTCTGACCATCTCATGGTCAAGGTCAAATTTACCCTGGGAGAAGATATTAAGAGAGGCCAGGGAATATGGAAGCTAAATAATACAGTACTCACAGATGTTGTGTGCACTGCAGGGGTACATAGCCTACTGAGAGCACAGAAGTCTGTAGCATACTTGGAGGACAATATAAGTAGGTGGTGGATACAGATGAAAGTAGATGTTAAACAGGCAATGAAATCCTGGGGGTATAAAGCTCATTCAGAAAAATATCTCCGATATTTGACATTAAGAGGACAGTGTATGAGGGTGGTCTCTCTAATCAGTAGAGGCTATAGTGAATATGCTGAGCAGTTGAAAAATTTTAAAATACAGATGGAGACTCTGCAATATGACAGAGCTACATCTCTGTTGTATGAACATAGAACTGGTATACCTGGGAAAAAGACTGTGGGAGATATTTATGAGAGTTGTAAAGCAAGAGTTCGACAGGGAATCCATGGACTCATTTTTTACCCAAGAAGTGGTTATTGTACGGAGTAATGATGCTATAATGAGGGAAATGACTTGACATATGGAATGTTTGTATTCTACACTGGACATAATGGCAGAGATGGTGACTGCCTTACTGGAGTCCCGTCAGGTACCGATGTTCCCTCAGGAGCTGGTGACAGAGCTAGTTAAACCGATCACTGATTTGGAGATCCGAAATGTATTACGGGCCTTGAATAATACTACTCCTGGCCCTGATGGCCTTACTTTATAATTTTATAAGACCTTTGAGATGCAACTGGTTGACATTTTACAAGTTGTATATAATTCGATATTGGACAGTCCAGATCTTGCTCCACAATTTGGCCACACTGTACAAATTTTCATTTATAAAAATGGATACAAATAACTATCAAAGAACTGACATCCATTGAGCTTGATGAACACAGATCTTAAGATCCTGATGAAAATTCTAGCTCTCCGCCTAGGGAAGTTGGCCCCTTATGTCATCGACCCCAGCCAAGTGTGTATGGTCAAAGGGAGAAAAATTACAGATAATCTACTGTTATTGATAGGTTGTCTTACAGGGGCAAAGAAACAATCTGAGTGGGTATTTATTAAGCCTTGATCAAGAACAAGCATATGACAAAATTTCACATCTACATTTGAAATTGATTCTGGAAAAATATGGCATCCCTAGCCCTTAACTGATTCTGGAAAAATATGGCATGCCTAGCCCTTTTGTTGTATGGATCATGAAGTTGTACACAATTGCCTCCGCAAGCCTGTTCATAAATGGTCACTTAAAATGGGTGGTCCCTATCAGTAAAGGGGTTTGACAGGGATGCCCGATAAGCCCGATTTTGTATATATTTTGTTTAGATCCTTTATTGAAATTAGTTCAACAAGATAGAAAGATTAAGAGTGTGCAGATTCCGGGGGTTGTAGACCTTACAAAAACCTGGGCATACATGGATGATGTTTGTCTCCTGATTGCAGATAAGGGGTCGGCTGTATGTGCCTTGGAGGCGGTGAGCCATTTTTCTAGAATTACAGGTTCTGCATTGAATCTTCAAAAATGTAGTGGATATATTTTGAGTGCTAGAACAGAAATGGTGGCAGAAATACAGCATATCCCTATGATGGATACATATATTACCATCTTGGGGATGAAGTTTGGTAACATTTACATGGCGAAGGTAAATTGGCTGGATGCTTTGGCAAATAGTAATGACAAAGTACAAATTTGGAAATGGTGGCAGCAGACTAAAATTAAAAAAGTGCCTGTCATTTAAACTTTATTTTTACCATTGCTGATGTATGTGGGGGCCATCCCCCCCAGGTTATCTACAGTAGATGTGACCATTCTCAGTAAAAATTTTCAAATATTATGGGGCAGTAGATTAAACCCGATTAAATGTGAGGTCCTGTACAGGGAGTATAAACAGGGAGGTTTGACTTTATTGAATCCAATCAGCTATTTACATAGCCTGTTCTTATATAATACTATTTCTGTATTCCTGTTACTAGGTGTGGTGAACTGGAAAAGGGTGGCAGCCCTATGAGTCCCTTGTTTCAGTAGTGGACACATGGACACATAGACCCCTGGTAGTGTGCAAGCCGGAGAGATGGCTACAATTTGTGGTATACTCCTTGGAAAAATTGGGGAGGTGGAAACTTACTAAGATGCAAGTCACTATAATCCACAGAAAAGTCCTGTATGGGGAGATACAGACTGGGTCTTATTTAGTCCCAATAGTGTATCCCAATATTTGTCAGAGTAGTTATTATCTATTGGAACTTTATCTAGTTGTGTGGTTGTGTGCCCATGGACAGTTGGGTGTTAAGGGGAATGCAAAACATAAATGTGTGGAGGAAAGGTTTTGTCCTAGAGAACAATGCCAACAACAGCTAGAGACAATGGAGCATTTTTTTTATTCACTGCAGTTATGCTAAAGATATGTGGGCAGAGATTGCCCAGTGATGGGGGGATGGGAGATGGGGATCAGTCACATATGAAAATGTAATTACAGGCACAATACAATTGTCTTTTGGTACTGAGGCAGGAACTGTTCATTTAGTATTTACCTGTATAAAATTTCTAATGTGGCAGGTCCAATGTAAATTTATTTTGCAACAAGAAATTATCCTTCCTGGCATCTTGGTCCATATAATTGAAAAAGAGATTGTTTTACAGGTGCAATATGAGAAGAAAATTTTGATGTGGGAACAATGGAAAAAGCGGTGGAAGAGAGTTCCAATACAAAGCATGGTATGAAAAAGATGGGATGGAAGCCATCAAAGACAGGCTTTCAGAGTCATGGGATGTGTATTTGGTATAATTTCACAAGATACTTTATTTGGTTGAGTATTTCTGTTTTTCTTATTTCCAGGTATTGAAGATTATGGATGTTTTGGTTTTGTTTTTGTTTCTTCCTCTGATGATTCTAAGGGTGTTTTTTCATGTTAATTTAATATTTGTCAATTATGTTGTAATTTCTGTCAGGGGTTGGATATTTGTATGATTTTTGTACCAGTGTGTGTATTTCTCTTTCTTTGCAATAAAAGTTCCTCTAATCACAGGTAGGGGGACCCTTGTCGGCAATTTGCCAAGATGGCTGACGTCTAAGATGGTGGTCGTGAGGTGGATGGGGGATCTAGCAGGACTGACACTAGCCAATCTACCCCTGTAGAACCTGATGTTTTGGAATCTAAAGCAGGAAACTACCATTGCTGCAGACAATATTTCTACCACTTCTATGGCACCTCTTGCTAAGGACAGAAGAAATGTACTAGGTAATGTAATTGATGTTACACCTGTATCGTCACCTGAACTTTCACAAGAGAGTTTGCAGCAGGTTTTTCACCTACAGATAGAGTTTATGAACCAGTTATTACAAGAATATATATCTTTAAATACTGCTATACCAGATGCTACTTTTCCTGCAGCTTCAGGACATAACACTGAGATTGCATCTTTTCTTCCTGAGAAACATTTCCCTTTAGAGGATGTTCAGTGACCTGCTTCATTACATCTTAGGCAGATGACTAGAGAATAGTCTGACTTTGCCACTACATGGTTTCCTACAGCAGCACTAAAAGCTGCCAACTGGCAGTGACCCACGGAAAAGGATCCTTGATCCTCCCCCAGACCTGTCAGCACTACAGAAATAATTACCATGGCACAAACATCTGCACAAGCTACCCACCTGATGGCTGACTTTCCACAGCAAACAACTGTGGCTCCCAGAAGTGTTCCTGTTTTGCCTGATTCAGCAGAACCACAACAAGACTCTCTCACTATGGGCCCCAACAGTGCACTACAAATTGACTCTTCTTCTGAAGATGAAATGCCTCCAATTTTTCCTCCAACTGATACAGCTCCACAAAATGAAACAGTTATGATGGATAACCCTTTAAGCTAAGTGATTTGTTTACAGCTGTGGGGCAGCCTGCTCAGCAACGAAATGCTGTTTGGCCCAAATGCCTAGGAGATGTGTCTATAGCTTCTACCAGGAAAACTGTCCTTCATAACATGTTAAATTATATTTATTTATTTATTTATTTATTTAGTTAAACATCAGTTTAGAAACCTTTGAGCCAGAGGCTCATTTACAAAGGTACCTCGTCACAAAGAGGACATCAGAACAGTAGTACAAGAGACACAGTACTTACAAACAAAAAAGTTACAGTTCAATTACAATTTTGTTTCAATAGAATACAATCTCCAACGAAGCAAAAGATAATAAAAGGTGCAAAACTTATGGTCGGGGGAGAGCTGGTGGGAGTAGAAGGGAGGGAGATAGGGGAGGAGGAATTAGTAGGGAAAGGAAGGGGGGGATTATGCTGGGTATTAGTCCATCTGAGCTTTTTGCATTTATACATGTTCATGGGGAACTAATGTATGACTTAAGTTTTAAAAATGTAACAACTTTGGAGTCATTTTGGGTCAATTATGAGTTAGTAAAAAACTCTCCTTTATGGGTCTCCTTTCTTCTTATTCCCTCTTATGAAACCTGCCACAAAATTTATTACTCTACTGTTTAGAAGTGAAGGGGTTAGCATTGCAGACATGCAATATTGGTTACATCAGAAATGTGATATTTTAGATACCCCACACCCAATTTTAGACAATGATTTTGTATGGACTGGATGTTGGAAAATTAAAGTACAACTATGTCAGAATGAGCAGGGTATTACACATCTCCCCAGCAACTTCTATATTGGGAGGGATAAGGGTATTTGATTTTACTCAGGGCAGCCCCGAACTTGTCACAAGTGTGGGTCCAGGACTCTTCTCAGTTATACTTGTGACAACCCTCATTACACTCTATGCTTGGCTTATGGGCATGTCAGTCTTGGCTGTCCTAATCCCCTATTGTGTAACCTTTGTAATGAGTAAAGCCATACTTACCAGCAATGTCCATGGGTAGACCACAATAGATTAGACCATCCCCCATAGAACCAGGTTGTCCTTATTTCAGATTCTCAGTCCCAGGCCCTCAAATGTAGGGAAGAGCTAACCTCCCTTATAGAAACTCCTTCAACCCCCCAAGAACCTGAAATACCAAACACTTCAGCCTCTGGATCTGAGACCCTACCCCCCCTTCCCCTCTAACCCCAATGGCTATAATACAGGATGCCCCTCTATCTCTATTACCATGACTTCAGGAGCAGAAGGTATCTCGGCAGGCCCAGGCTCAGACCAAGTCAACATGTAACCCCCCCAGGAGTTTACTCCAGTAAAGAATTCTAGGAGAGGGAAGGGAAAGAGGACATCAGAAACTCACACTCCCAGGAAGACAATCCTAACTAGGAATAAATTTCAGGCTCTGGTGAAAAAACATAAACAATGGGAAGATTCTGAAGAAGAGAAGAAGAAGGACTCTGATTCTTCCAGGGTGTCCTCTTCTAAAATGGAGGTTTCATCAGGAGGGCTTGGTAGAACCCCTAATGCTGACAAGAAACATCTCTCAAAAAGGTGATCAGTGATTTTCTTCTGGTTTTTCCTTTGCCTGAATTCTTATGCATTCTGCTACTAAAATAAGTTGTCTTACTCTGAATGTATGCAGTATGAAGTCTTTCCGAAAACAGCTGGCAACATTACAATTTATAGCTGATCTGCCTCTTGTCATCTTATTTTTACAAGATACCAGAATGAAAATGAGGCATGAAATTAATCAAGCTAAAGTGAAATGGTTGAGGAGCCCTTCATTCTAGGCTCATGGGGAGGACCTATGTGATGGTGTAGGCATTTTATTTTCTAGATATCATTTCCAAATAACAAAAGTTCTCAACATCTTCCCTGGGTAAGCTCTGCTAATTGACTGTCTTTATAGGCACTTGAAACTAAGACTTATTAATGTATATGCCCCGCAGAGTATTACCATCAGATCAGAGTTGTTTTCTCTAATACAACCTTACTTACATACATACTTCCAGGCAGGTAATTTTGGGAGGAGACTTTAACTGTGGATTATCCCAGACTAATAATGGGAGGTACTACACAGAAAATGTTTGGAGACTCTGCTGCACTTAATAGACACTGCAAATATGAAAGACGGTGTCTGTGCAGTACACCCAAAGAGGCAAAAAACTTATTATAGAGGTACACATGCCACAAGAATTGATTTTCTGTTTGTATCTAAGAATATTACTGTATCTCATGGTGTGGTCATCCCTTGTGAGACCTCTGACCATATGGCAGTCTTCTTAACCTGTCTTCCTGCAGTAGGCCCTTTACCCCACACTGCCACTTCTAGATGGAAATTAAATAACACCTTATTAACCGATTCTAATATACAGTAGCTGCAGCATGTTTAGAGCTTCTAAGGGCCAGATGCTCTGTTCTTGATGCCTATGCCTCCCCTTTAGGTCAGTGAGAGGACTTAGAATTAGATTTAAAGACATTTTTTCAAAGTAAGGCAAGAACTAAAACCTTATCAGCCTATCTCACGTGTTCCAAATTAAAACAAAAACTACAAGACCACACTTCATCATCATATGAATTTCAGATAGACAACTCTCAGACCATTAAATATCTCAAAACTCAAACAGAGTCCTATCAGTACAAAAGGGCCATGTGCTTAAAAATGGAAGCATATAGTGGTACTCAGAACTCTAAGTCCTCCCTAGATATATTTAAGGGATGTTCGGATAGAGTTGCAGCTACCCATATAGAAAGCCTGTTAGACCCAGATACAGATAATTGTTGCACTACACGACCACATCTACAAAAAGTGGCCCAGACATATCTAGAACGTATATTTAGAGAAGTATCACTCTTGATGGGGCCTTCTGATTTTCTCACCGACATTATTATACCAAATATTCCCCAGGAACAAGTATCCTCTCTTACTGCTACAATTTCTGTAACACAAACTAGACAGGCTAACTCCTGTCAAAAGAAACTCACTTCCCCTGGGCAGGATGGTCTTACAGCTGAGTTTTGCCAGCATTACATAGAAATATTTCCCCATATTTTGGCAATAGTATTTAATAATATAATACTTTCACATTCAATTCCAAAACATTTTTCGGATGCTATTATGATCTTACTATTTAAACAAGCATTTGTCAATGCCGAATGTTGGCTTGCTGGCATTGGCAGTGCAGGAGTTTGAGAGATGCATCATAGGAATGGCAATGAAGTATTGAACTGATGCCAACCCACCCCCACCCTGCAGAGAGTAACAGGCATTAGGGTGTCCCAATGGGTGTTTGGTAGTGCAGTGCAGGAAAACATGTTGGGCAGGATGTGAAAAATTACAGCTGTACAGTTCATAAGGAGGTATAAAAAAATGCCAGTGTTGAAAATGTGGTATGTAAATATACCAAATTTTCGAAGTTACAAGGGTGCATGGGAAATATGCAACGTACACTTGCAACACTGCCATTTTATGGGCGTTCGGCACCAAATTTTCAACATAGGCATTTTAGCAACTCTGCTCATGTACAGTGTCACTGTTATTTCCTCAAAGTGTCCCAAGAAGTGATTTCGCACAGTGACCATGCTATTCTGCGCTAGAAGTGTAAAAACATATTTTGGGCAGGATATGTGAAATGACAGCTGTACTGTTCATCAAAAGGTGTGGAAAAATGGCAATGGTGAAAATCCAGGGTGAAAATATCACAAATGCACGACAGTATGAGCGTGCGTGCAATCTACCAAAGCACGCTCATAACACAGTCATTTTATGGAGTATCATCACCAAATTTTCAACACAGGCATTTTAGGACCTCTGCTCATGAACTGTATCACTGTCATTTTCATAATCTGGCCCAAACACTGATTTCCCACAGCGACTGCGCTATTGTGCGCGGGAAGTGCGGAAACACATTTCGAGCAGGATGTGGAAAATGACAGCTGTACTGTTCACAAAGAGGTGTACAAAAATGACAATGCTGAAAATCCAGCATTAAAATATTGCGATTGTGTGAAGTTATGAGCCTGTGTAGCAACTGCACAACGCATGCTCTTAAAACAGGCATTTGTTGGATTTTTTCCACCAAATTTGGAACATAGGCTTTTTGAGTGGCTACCTCATGAACACTGGCACTGTCATTTCATTAATGGGTCCCAAAAGGTGATTTCATGCAGTGACTGCGAAATCACCTTTCGAGGCCAATTAACGCCATGACAGTGATATAATTCATGAGGAGGGGCCCCAAAATCCCCATGTTGAAAATTTGGTGCCAAAATTCCAAAAATGCCCAGATATGCAGCAAAGTTGAAAACACATAGAAACATAGAATTTGATGGCAGATAAGGACCGCTTGGCCCACCAGTCTGCCCATTTCCTACCTATTGGATAAGCTGCAGATCTTAGTTAACCAGCAGCCTACTTCTTCCTACCCCAACCCCTAGAATTGCCTTATGACTGTCCCATGCATGCTTGAATTCCACCACTGTTTTTGACTCCACAACCTCCTCTGGAAGGCCGTTCCATGCATCCACAACCCTCTCTGTGAAAAAATACTTCCTTAAATTACCTCTGAGCCACCCCCTTCTATCTTCAAATTGTGCCCCCTTGTTCTTGCACACCTCTTTTTTTGAAAGATGCTACCCTCTTGGACTTTGTTGATTCCCTTGAGATACTTGAAAGTTTCTATTATGTCCCCTCTCTCCCTCCTTTCCTCGAGGCTATACATATTCAGCTCCTTAAGTCTCTCTTCATATGTCTTCCGGTGCAGACCCTGCACCATTTTAGTTGCCCTCCTCTGGACAGCCTCCATCCTGTCTATGTCCTTGTGGAGATTGGGTCTCCAGAACTGCACGCAGTACTCCAGATGGGGTTCACCAGCTGTCTGCACAGAGGGATAATAACTTCCTGTTTTCTACTGGTGATGCCTCTCCCTATGCATCCCAGTATCCCCCCAGCCCTCCTTGCTGCCCTTTCACATTGCTTGTCCACCTTTAGGTCATCTGATATGACTACCCCCAGGTCCCTTTCCATTTTTGTTGTTGTTAGTATCTCACCCCCCATTGTGTACTCTTCCCCTGGGTTTTTGTTTCCCAGGTGCATTACCTCACTTCTTAGCACTGAATCTAAGCTGCCATACATTTGACCATTCCTCTAACCTTGCAAGTCCTTCTCATCCTTTCCACCCCACCTTGTGCATCAACTCTGTTGCAGATCTTTGTGTCATCTGCAAAGAGACATACTTTTCCTTCCAGTCCCTCTGCAATGTCGCTTATAAAGACATTGAAGAGGACCGTCCAATACTGAACCCTGAGGTACCCACTAGTAACCCCCTTTCTTCAGAGTGGACTCCATTTACTATTACTCTCTGTGTCCTATTCTCCAGCCAATTCTTTTCCAGGCTGTCATCTTGGGACCCACTCCCAGGCTGGCTAACTTGTATATTAATCTTTTGTGTGGGACTGTGTCAAATGCCTTGCTAAAGTCTAGGTAGGCCATGTCCACAGCCCTCCCTGATCTACTTTGGTCACCCAGTCAAAAATCTATCAGATTTGTCTGGCATGACCTTCTGCTGTGAATCCATGCCTTGGGTCCTGAGCCCCTCTGGCCTCTAGATACTCAACAATTCTTTCCTTCAGAAGTGATTCCATCAGTTTCCCTACCACTGAGGTTAAACTAACAGGTCTGTAGTTTTCTGCTTCTGCCTTGCTCCCACTTTTGTGAAGGGGAATCACATCTGCCCTTCTACAGTCCTCGGGTACCACCCCATCCTCCCATGATTTGTTAAAGAGGGTAGTCAGCGGTGTCACTAGTTCTACCCTTAGTTCTTTTAGAATTCTGGGATGAATTCCATCAGGCCCCATTGCTTTGTCCACCTTCAGTTTTAAGAGTTCTTTCTGAACCTTTTCTTCTGTAAATGGGCTGGTATCAACTTCTGTATCCAAAGTGTTTCTACTGTTTGTTTTAGGTACCTCCCCCACTTCCTTTGTAAATACTGAGCAGAAATATTTGTTTAGTATCTCTGCCTTTTCACAGTCACCCTCTGCCCACCCTCCCTCCTTGTTATTAAGCCTCACTATCCCTCCTTTGGTCTTCCTTCGCTCCCTGATGTACCTATAAAAGGTTTTATCCACCTTCTTAACTGAGTTGGCTATCTTTTCCTCGGTTTGGGCCTTTGCTGTTCTGACTGCCTTCCCAGCTTCCTTTTGCTTTAACTGATACAGTTCCCTGTCCTGCTCCTTCTGTGATTCCTTGTATTTCCTGAATGCTTTCTTTTTCTCTTGAACCTTCACTGCCACTTCCTGTAGAGAACCATAGTGGTTTCTTATATCGTTTATTTTGTTAATTTGCTTCACACAAGGCTTGTTACCTCTGTGATGGCAGTTTTATTATTCCCCATTGTTCTTCCACCCTCCTTCCTGCCCATTTGCTAGTGCATTCCTTAGGCACTCACCCATTTTGACAAAGTCAGCCCTCCTAAAGTCCAGTACTTTTGCCTTTGTATGGCTTGACTCTATTGCTGTGTTTATTGTGAACCATACTGTTCGATGGTCGCTAGTTCCCAGATGGCTACCCACTTCTACATCTGTGATCCTCTCTTCATCTCCATTTGAGAGAGCCAGGTCTAAGATTGCTCCCTATTCATTCCATTATACAGCTTACCAGCATTTCCTCAGTTTGTGGTCGGTTTTGAAGAGTGCAGATGTGTTCCCGGTCCACCGAAGATCGTCGCGCCAGACTCCTGAGGTAAGTATGGGGTGAGGGAGAGGGAGGCATGGTGTGCAGTGGGTGGATGCGGGTGGGGAGGGCATCGAGACTACAAGGGACAGTTTTTGTTTTACAGGGTAAAAAAAAAACAGGAAAAAACATTGTGGGACAGTTTTCATTTTCCAGGGCATTTGGTAAGCTGGGATGGGCTCCCAGCGTGCCACCTAACTGTTTTGGTGGGGTGTCAGTAGCCGACAGGGGATTGGGCACCCTCATCAGCACACAACATGAGGGGAGGTGAAAGTAATGCCGACGGGGATTGGGCACCCCCATCGGCAAACAAAAGAAAGCAAGGAGGTGCAGGCTAGCGAGAGGATTGAACCCCTAGGCATTCAACAATTGAGGGTGATGCCCGACGGTGAGTGGGCTCCCCCATCGGCACACAAAGACAGTGGGGGGGGCCGTGAGCCGAGGGGGATTGGGCACCCCCCCTTGGCATTCAACATTGGGGGGGTTTATGCCAATGGGGAGTGGGCTCCCCCTCAGCACACAAAGACAGTGGGAGGGCTACCGACAGGGGGACTGGGCACCCCTGATGTCGTCAGACATGAGGCAGCTGTCCGCTTGCCAACCATGCCCATAATGGCAGCGACCACGGCAAGCAAAGGACCACTGTGTATGATGAGCTTTGCTCGGATTGCAGTGGACATTTGCTTAGATGTGCTTACCCCTTTATGTATGCATGCTGTGGCACCGGCATGCAGGCTGATTGGGGAATGAGGGGTGCACCTACTGATGTGTGCCCTGCATTCGCCCAACAGCAGCTGTGCCCCCAAATCTGCACTCTCCCAATATGTTGACTTGAGAGCAAGCATGGCAAGCCAACATAAAAAGGAGACAGATCAGATATAAGGAACTGGAGACCACTCAGCTTGCTTAATGTTGACTAAAACATTTTTGCTTCTATTTTATTAAACAGACTACTACTGTCAGTAGCCCCGCTGCTTCTTACTTAGTCACAAACATGTGCTGTTCCATCCAGTTCAGTAAAACAAAATCTATCTTTGTTGAGGGATATTGCTTATTCCACCTCAGTAGATAATCCTTCCATGATAATTTCACAAGACCAAGAGAAAGCATTTGACTGGGTTAACCACGCTTATTTATTTCAGGTTCTGCTTCACTATCATATCCCATAGACTTTTATTCATTTTGTTAAACTATTACACCCCACTGCTTGAGTTACCTCTTACATAAATGGATCCCCTGGGTCTCCCTTTTTAGGACAAAAAGGGGTATACCAAGGTTGCCCCCTAAGTCCTATAATTTATGCTTTTCAGATTGTTACAGAAGATATTGCAACACCCCAGAATTCCCCGCATTCCTTCTCCTGTAGGGGCATCACTCCCAGTCATCACAGCTTATGCTGATGACTTATGCATTTGAACTACCCCTTCTCTTAGAGACACTGATTTGACCATAATTATCACAAAATTTGAAAAGCTGTCTGGGTCAAAACTAAATTATGGGAAAAGCTCAGTTTTATATTTACCACCGGAGGTAGCACCAATACAATTCACCCAGTTTGCTGGAATACTTGAGGTAACTGGACCTACTAAAATTTTAGGATTATTTGTAAGCTGCACTGACAATGCCTCATATAATTGGACATCTGCTACAGAGAAAGCCAACAGAACAGTATTTTCCTGGAAAGGTCAATCTGTTTCCAAAAGAAAAAGAGTACACTTAATAAAAACTCTTATATCAGTCACCCCAGTTTTTATATGTATCAGCTATCTATCCATTACTTTTATCACTAGAAGCCATAGTGTACAACATATTTTTTCAAGGATTTGGGGGTGGTAGATTAAACCCTGTCAAAAGGCAGTATACATACCCAGATTATTGTTTTGGGGAGTACAGATGACAGTACGATGACCTATGCCTATCACATTGACAACATTGCTAAGGCTGTTAACACTCGCATTGGGCTACTTTATAGGCATAAGCAATGTTTGACCCCAGAGGCTCTTAACCTGGCCATTCAAAGCTCTCTTGTCTCGCTTATTGATTACGGCTTACCAATCTATGGATCAGCTACTGAAACAGCTCTTCGCTGCATCACTATTGCACTCAACAGAGCATGCTGGCTCCTTACAGGCTCAGTCTGTCTGCCTCATACCTGCAACATGTAAGCTCAGTCTAACTGGCTCCAATACAAAGTAAACTTATGTAGCAACCATGTTTACTGTCCCAAAAAGTATGCTTAGGCAAAATGCCCCAAGGACTACAAAAGCTTATTATCCCCACGATCAACCATTGTTGCACCAGAAGGTCTACTAGCCAAATTTTTAATATACCACACTGTCATACTTCTTTGGGACAGAGGTCCTTTGCCTTCCTTGCCCAGATATGGATGAACTTGTTGCACCATGACATCACTTCAGCATCCACCTTGGGCTCCTTCAAGGTTAAACTTAAGCAACAGCTAGTTGCTGATGCCAGTTGTGACTGCTTCCAGTAACCTTCCTTCTTGTGACCAGCATGTCTTCTAACCTTACGCTATCCTGACCTTATGCATAACTGTTCTTAGCATGTAAATAACTGTTCTAAGTTGCTAATCATTCTCCTTTCACATTTCCTCTTGATCCCCTTCCACTCTTTTCCCTCACCCCTCTATGGCTTTCCCTCAATCCCCCCCCCCCCGTTATATCTCCTGAGCTCCCTTGCTCACTTTAAAATGTTTTGTCCCATACCTTTTCACATCTGATTAGGTCCCTGGGCTGATACCATCCCTTACCTTTTTGAGTATTAGATATTAGGCTGAGTTTGTTCTCATTTTCCTCTAAATGGTCATTTCATAAGACTCCACCTCCTCTAATATGATGCTTTGAATTCCCAGGTTTTAATCAAATATGCACCTTGGCATACATTGTACAATGCCACATGTATTGGAACTTCTCTAGTTATATACTCTTGTAATTTCTTGTATAACTCCTTGTTTTATTTGTTCTCCATCTCATACTTTTCCAATATGTATTGTTTGTCTGATGTGGAACCTATGAAATGAGCTTGTTCTCAAAGGTGTTATCCGAATTTTCAATAAATAAATAAATAAAATAAATCCCATAGTTTTCTTTCACATGTTCTTTTTTCAGATGGTATATTACATGTTTTACATGCCTCTCCATCCTTCTGGTAGGCTATAGCCAAACACTTAGTTACTACATTGCCAGTACTCTGGAATGAAGCACCCTTTGAACTTCCTAGAAATTTTAGGAAATTTATTCCTTTATCTTATTTAATACCTGCTTTTTTAAAATACGACAATGACACATTACCCCAAATAAACTATTGACAACATCCAGAAAACAGATGTATCAGTCCATATTAGACAGTAATTATTTTGACAGCCCCTTGCTTCAAGATTTACAAGGGAAAACCTTGGATTCAAATGTGTTTTTTCAGCAGCTCATGGACCATCGAATCCCCTTAAGGCTCTGGGATGTCACATGGCTATCATGCCATGGACACCTTGGGGTCCAAGGCAACCACAAACATAAGTCCATGGAAGAGAGAATGTGTCCCCAAAACACCTGCCATGGGAGTATTGAATCAATGTGCCATTTCTATATTGAATGCCCATGTAGTGTATCCTTTTGGACTTTACTGTTACATAAATGGAAGGAAAGATATCTCTCCTCCGTATCTTATGAAATCTTAGTTTATGGCATTTATAGTCCAACTTTATCCCCCTACCACCCTAATACACTATGACTTATATTTGCATTCTGTAGGTTCTATTTATGGCAAGCACACTGCACACTCCTGTTACAACAAAAACTCATTCCTAAAGAACACGTTTTGTCTGAGATTCACTCACAATTGCAAGATATATATCATGATGAAGAAAGTAAACTTTCTAAAACTGTACATAAAAAATATTGGGAGAATTGTGGGTGAATCTGGAATTAATATTTTTCTGTTTAGGGATCTTGGGACTAATGGGTTTATTGTTGTGAGTATATCTCCTATGAATATTATTTAGAATGCCTTTTTTTCATAACTATTCTACTGTAATGTATTGCAACACTTTTCTTTTCCCCTGTATTTTTAACCCTGTATAACCCTGTATAATGAAATACTTTAATTTTCCTTTTATGATTTGTGTAATGTAACACAGTTTTGTTTGCTTATTATTATATAATTTTGTTTTACTGTTTTGTTTAATAAAATTCCCATACTCTTTGTGGTAGGGGGCACTGAGATCCATTGTCATGGCAGCCTCCAGTCCTAGTTTGAGAATGGAGGATGAAGGAGGTCGACAGACAGAGCTTGTGGCAATGGTCGTGAGTGGTGCTGAGAGCATAACAGTTTTGCAGAAAGGGAAAAATCCTGCTATGGATACACACAAAGCAGAATCACATATGTCAGCTGACAAGCTGGCGAATGAACCCACGGACATTGATTGCAAAGACGCCAGCTTTGATGAGCCATTGACAACTGCTGATGCATCAATCGAAGAGGATTTACAGACAAAGTTATTTCGGATGGAGCAAGAATATCTTTTTATGAAATGACAACTTGAGGAGAAAAGGAAAAGGAAGTGGGTAACCAAGGGTTCTCCAGGAACATCCTCAGACAGCCCTAATAAAGTCCTAATCCTTGGGGAGAATGTACAGGAGCAGGAAAGTGCTATGAGCAATATGGGCAGAGAAAACATACAAATGGAATGGACACCCACTAAAGCATTTCTCATGGCGAGTTGGAAGCAAAAGGAGGTGCGAGGTTGGACACCGGATGAATCTGTACCCATCCCAGGTGCTGACACAGTGAGTACTGCATCCTTTAACCCAAAAGATAAGGCTGATATCCCATTGAGGCAAATGACTTCTACTGTTATTACAAATAGTGGAGAAATATAATTTTCTTCTGAAATTAGCCAGATGGAAGCAGTCAGTGAGATATCTGCTGATATACAGGGTGATAAGATGCCCAATGTAGTGATTCCAGTTCCCCACCCCAGATACAGAGAGTGGTCCCTCAGAAACACCCATTACATAAGAAGAGCAGGGAAATTCCCAAAGTAATTCCAAAGTGACCTTAACAAACCCATCCTATGCCAGCCTTTTCCATAAACCTGTGGAGCTGGCTAAAAGATGGAACACGGTCTGCCTCAGATATATGGGAGGCTTAGACACACCTCCAGACAGATGTTATGTGGGTTGACAACTAATAAAAAACAAATTGGAGTTCTCATCTGGTGAGGTTTATGCCTTCATTAATGCACCGGGTGAGCAGAGTTTTGATATCAGCTTTCAGTCTCCTGAAATTTTACAACATTTTTGGAATAAATTTTCAGTTTCAAAAACAAATCCTTTGTGGATGCCATTCCAGGCTATTCCTTTAACAAAGTACCCCAATAAGATCATAACTGCATTGTTCCATAATGAGCGGGTTAACATTACGGACATATTGTACTGGAAGCTGGAAAAAAAAATTTCCATTCAAGGAAACCCAGAACCAATCTATGATTTGGAAGGTTTCTGGAATGGGTGGGTGGCACATAAAACTTAAGCTGCAACATACTGATTCTGGCCTGACACACCTACCAAACTGCTTTTTCTTGGGTAGAGACAAGGGCTTTATATTTTACCCAGGGCAACTCCACCAGTGCTACAAATGTAGCTCACCAAGGCATGTGAGCAATCAATGTGTGATTATAAAATGTGCACAATGCCATCCTATTCACCTCTGATCCTGACCCCGTTAAACTCCACCAAACTCTCCAACACTCCTTCCGTGAAACTGAACAATGGCTCACCACCCAGCTTCTAGTAATTAACTACAATAAGACAAAAGTCATGATCTTCTCCCATTCCCAGAATCCACTTAAGAGCCTCTGCCCCCAAATTCTTACTGTTAATCAACCCCCCCCCTTGAACAAGTAAACACTTTTAAATATCTAGGGATCACACTAGACCCAGCCCTCAACTTTAATCAACATATCCTGCACCTATCAACTGCCCTTAACTCTAGATTAGGTGTACTTTATTGGTACAGACACTGCCTCACCCCTGAGGCTCTATGACTTACCATAAACTCATCTGTCCTCTCTCTGCTAGACTATGGTATTCTCATCTACAGTGCCACACCTACCTCAGACCTCAATAGACTCTGGCTCATGCTAAACAAGGCCTGCCGTCTCATCCTTGGATGTGATTGCTTCGCACACACCTGCTCCCTCTACAGTACCACAAACTGGCTAAACTTGGACAACAGAATCAGGTACCACACCTGCCTAATGACCAAAAAGATAATTCTAGGCCTCCCCCCATCCTTGACAAAATTATTCTCAGCATCTCCTGGCAGAACCACCCATAACTAAAACAAACTATTGCTATGGGTACCCCGGTGCCGGACTTCCCAGTTCCAAAGATCCTTCAGCTACAAAGCCCCTTCCTGGACAAACTCACTCCCAAGCCTAACAACTAATGAAACAAGGCTTGGCCCTTTTAAATCCAGGCTAAGGAAACACCTCCGGGTCTCCAACCTATGTGACTGCGACTGACATTCCTCCTCCCGATGACCTAGAACAACTTTTTGCGTTCTCCATACCTAATTTCTCTGATCTAATTATTTGACAAACAGCCTTCTACAGAACCTCTCTGCTACCTTATAGCTGTGCTAACCATTGTAATTTCAAGTTATCTTGGAATGGTAGTCCCTTACTGAACAAATGTATATCCAATACCTGTTATGTAATGTAATATACTGCAATCTGTAACAAATAGTGTCCCTGTACCTTCTATGTATGACATGGAACCTTTGTAAATGAGTCTTAGACTCAAAGGCCTTTCTGAATATCTCAATAAAAAAAATAGGCCACACAGGGTTTTTTGCAGATGTTCTAATAAATGCAATCTGTGTGATGAGGAATGGCATACTTTTATAGATTGTCCCTGGGCCTCCCACAACACAGGAAACAATGACCACTTGATCCAGGACTTTTCCTGAGCAAAACAGCACAGGCATCACAATTTTCAGCCCCACCAAGGCCAGAACAACCAGTATCCATGGAAGACATGGCTCATGAGACCCCCCCAACCAACAGAGGATTCTCCTGCATGGCTAGTAGTAGAGACAGGGATAGTCAATAATATTACCCACAGTTCTGGGGATATGCACCCCCCCATTGAACTGGTGATGTCCTCCTTTCAGTTGGTTAAAAAGAGAGTCAAGGACCCAAAAAGACTACCAAACTACCACAAGACCCAGTACCACTCCAGAACAAATATACCAGTCTGCAGTGGGGGGAAATCTGAACAGGAGGATGAGTCAGATACGGCTTCAGTATCTTCCTCCCAGAAAGATTTGACATCTGAACCTGAGTCTTCAGGTGCTGATCCAGATAAAAAGAAAAAGAAGAAAGACAAAGACCCTGATAAACCACCTAAATAAAGAATGGGTTTAAGAGCATGTAGACCCACAAACACAAACATATGAGACACCCCAATACCTCACTGCAGGGTTTGACCCTGGACTCCCTGCATACTAATAGCATTCAATCAGAGAAAAAAGACTATCAACGTACTTCTTGTTCATTGAGCATTATTATGATATTGTTTTTTTTACAGGGTAAAAGATTGCATAATATGCAGGAGGTACAAATTGTCAGTGAGGCCTGTGTGATCTATTGGGGAAGATACTTGCAGTGGGGTTGGGGATTTGTATCAACAATGAGCAGGTTAAAATAGTCCATACTGTAGACATCTGACCAGGTAGAGCTCTATTGTTAGACACAATCTTACAAGGGTGTGAGTTTCAGTTAATAAACGTATACGCCCCCAAATAAGAACAGGTAGGATAGAATTGCTTAACAAGGTTAAACCCTAACTCTTTACAGCAAATCACATACTATGGGGAGGAAACTTTAATATAAATTGATTCTCTAAAGATAGAGGCATGCAGACAGATGAAAATTTTGTGACACCACTTGTTTAAATCAGATATTGAACCACGCTGACTTACAAGATATTTTTCTATTACAGAAAAACAACCACACTTTTTTAAGACTATTTGTTTCTATCCAGGTCCTTCCCAGTCACCAAAAGGGACGTGATCCCAGTAGCTTCCTCTGATCATGTAATGCTAAAGGTAACCCTAGCACAATTAAAAAGTACATCACGTGGGAAAGGTTACTGGAAATTAAACAACAGCTTAATGGAGGAGGAAAAAATTATGACAGGGTTGAAACATACTTTGGAAGCAAGGAAATCAGAACTCTTCTTGTATGATTCAACTACCCAATGGTGGGAAGATACAAAAAGAGATGTCTGTGATTATTTTCAAAATATTGGGAAATTGAAAGGGAAGGAAACAAGTGAAAAATACTCTACTCTTAGAACTAAATTTAACTCACTTCCAGACAGAATAATGGGGAGAAAATTGACCAGGACCTTTTTAACATCCTTAAAAAATGAGATGGGTCTTCTCCAATGTAACTGCATAAAATCCCTAGAATTAGAACAAAAATATGGATTGCAAGGGACACAAGATGGGGTCAACCCTTTTGAAACCTGAGTTAACAGGCGGAAAAATAAAAATCTTCAGGTTTTGGAAACATCTACAGGAGAATGGAGTTTGTCTCTAAAGGGCAGACTGGATTGTCCAGGTGACCACCCAAGTGAAGGCTATGGGAGACAAAAAGAAATGAAAGGGGGAGGGGGGAAGAGAACTCAAAGAAAGGGGAGGAGCTAGGAGGGTGACTCAGAGGAAAGAAGGAGACACGGGGGAAGGGGGATGACATCCTGAGGGGGGTGGAGCAAAGAAGGGGATGGGAGAAGAAAGCCAATTGGGTGAGACAGACAGGAAAAGGAGGGGCTATATTAGCCTCTTAAGGGGGCTGCAGAGGGAGAAAGAGCCCTCTTATTAGCTTCCTACTCTCCAGTGTAAAAAGCGTGAGAGCAGCACATCAGCTCAGCACTAGAAATAGTGAGTAATTTAGATTACCACATTGCCAAACCTAGTACAATTGCTGGCCTATATTAAAGGCAAGCTGACATTTTGTCCATTACAAACAGATAGGATTTAGAACGCAGCAATGAGAGCTGGGGGTGATTGAGGACCAGAGAACTTGACTGGAGCCATGTGGCAGGTAGGCATTTGTTTTTTAAGATGCCAGAATGGGAGAATTTTCTGAAAGCAAGGGTTTTTTTGTTCATAAGAAGATTTTATTTATTTATTTAGCTTTGTTAACCGGGTAGGTACACTAGACAAAGCATATGCCTATTTTCAGGTACGACCCGGGAGAGTATAGGAATTGAAAGAACATACAGCGTACAACTTGAAGCAAGTAAGGCTGATACACCAAAAATCAAAAAAACATAACATACATAGAAGATAACTCAGCTTTCAACAGTGACAGTCAAATATAAAATCAAATACAGAGTCAGAATGACAATGTTCAAAGCAATATATACAGATATATACAAAATTCTCACACTAACACAGGACCACAGCAGCCTTGATCACATTTTTGCATTCATTCTTGAGCCTCCTGTAATGCTGAAATATGGCCTGGTCCATTGAGACCTTGAAATAGGCCCAGCACTTGTCTCTAGCCCTTATGAAAGCAAGGAGGCTCCCATGCATTCATTTTGTAGCAGTTCCCCTTACCCTTCACCTGACCAGGGGGTCATGCTTATCCTGTAGCACCCCAAAGGAAGTAAGGACATGACTGACTGCAGAGGAGGCAGTCTGGGCATCCATCACTTCAGACCAGTCTGTGATCATAAGATCCCCCTGGAAAGACCCCAGGTCGAACCTGAAGTAGTCCCTGACTTGAATGATTTTAGGAGGGATCTTTGGGGCAGAGACCTTCCGTATGCATTACACAGGGGCATGGTCAGAGATGGAGTCTGGGAGGATGCCGGAAAAAGCTAATTCTCTCAGGTCTATTGAACAGGATCCAGTCCAGGAGAGAGCTAGTACCACCAGTAGGTGACCACCTGGTGGGATTCTTTATAAGTTGGGAAAGTGAAAAGCCTGCTAGCAGAGTCTCGTACTGCTTGACATTTCCTCCAAGCCAGTTTAGATTAAGATCCCCTAGGATCATAAGCTCATTATTCCCAGTCTTAGAGCCAACAGAGTCACGAAGAGAGGATACTCCAAGTACACCCCCTGTAGGGGGGATTGTAGGTACATACAATATGTAGCTTCTTTGCATTAGCAAGTAGCAGCACAGTGTGCAGTAGTTCACAGGAAGACTGCACAGGCTGCAGACAGGTCAGGTTGAGGTGACTCCTGTACTAGACCAGGGTAACCCCCTTCTTTTTTCCTGGATGGTCCTGTCTAACAAAGTCAAAACCAAGGAGTGCACAGGCCAAATCTGGGATGGAGGGTTTAAGCCAAGTTTCAGTTATCCCAAGGATATCAGGCTTGTAATGGGTGACCCAGGCTTGGAGTTCCACCAAGTTTGGCAGAAGGCTGAGGATACTGAGATAAGCTATTTTTAGCCCTTTGACAGACAGCCAGTCCACAGGAGTGGAGAAGGCTTGGCATGGAGGGCCAGGGTTCAGCTCCACATCACCTGCAAGGACTATTGTTAGTAAGATGAGCCAGAGAAGATGCCTCAAAGGGTGTAGCCAGCCCTAATGGACAGTCTGTGACCAGGCCACTTGACCAATTTAACAGGATATCAGAAACTCCACAGATTAAAGCAGCAGATGGGCCAGAAGTACTGTCTGTCATTGGCTATTCAGTTTGAGAAAATAAAATCACACTCATCAAATAGACCAGCTGAAACCTGGGAACATCCCAAGGGGGGAGCACAGTCCACAAAGAGAAGAGGGAAGAATATGGCACAGAACAGCCCAATAGTGAAGACAATAGTGAAAAGAAAGGACTCAGCCCCACTCATGCAATGCTTAGGAGCCTACATGATTATGCATACCCCCACCAAAGTCAGACCACTGAACTGCAATGGACAACCCTGAATAGCAGGAGATAGGGCCATCCAGACCCCACTAGGCATCCATGGAGCACAGAGGAGCAGACAAGTAGGAGGACAGCTAGACCTGCTGTTGTCACACCTACCAAGAGCAGAGTACCACAGGGTAACCTGTGTACACTATAGTTGCCTCCAACCACAGTTTCCAAGCAAGTACTACAAGTCAAGCAACCAAGGTGAAGTGGCCTCTAGTGGCAGTAGCTAATAAGCTGCAAATGGGGAAGTGAGCTGATAGACTCAGATGACCGCTCAAATGACCACCACTCGGATCACCACGTGATCACTGCAATATAGCTCCATGTTGACCAAGGGTGGTGGTGGGGGTGGTGGGGAGCCAATGCAGAGTGTCAGCAGGGATCCTCTGTGGCCAGCTGAAAACCTATGTGGCCAACATCGAGAGCCTGCCATTCTTATTCACCGTACCTGCAGCTGCCGCTGTGTGAGGGAAGGCTCCCAATGCTGGCCTCTCAACCTTCCTCCTGATGGGGGGGGGAGGGAAGATGCTTGCTGTTTATGCTATGTCAAGTCTGTGGAGGAGCACAAGAATGAAGTGATTAAGAAGGGTGTCACCTTTGGTAGCTCTCAGGGGAAGGGGGTGGGCTGTTCCTTAATTACTGCCTTCTAGCTGTGGGTCTCAAAGCACACAGCAGTTATTATCAGCCACAGCAGTTAAATGTGCAGCGTTACCTTTGTTAGGAGCATTTGCTTTAAAGCAAAGCAAGGTTTTTTTTTTCTGGAGAGAAGATGCTGGGAGGGCATGTTTTAAAATAAATAATAAATAGAGCATGATTCCAACCAGAAATGTGAGGCAATGTGGCCTAGTCAGTTGCAAATGCAAACACACTGTGATTACAGTGTAGAGCATGGGGAAGAAACTGCATGCTCATAGGTTCAAAGCGGAGTGAATGTAGAGCCTGGGGGCAAAGCTTGACTCAGGAAAGAGGATGGGCACAAATGACTGCAAGGGCAGAATGGTCAGGAGGGGGTTTTCTAATCAGAAGTCATGGAGAGGGAACGTTTTCCAAGAGGGGTTCACTTGGGGCAGCATAGTGATACGAGTCAGCCTGGTTGGCGGCATATACAACCCCACCGCGATTACAGTGTGGAGCATGGGAAAGGAACCACGCATGCAAGTAGGCCCATGGTTAAGACAACAGAGAAGGCACAGGATGGAAATATATAGGGCTTGGGCAAAGATGGCTGCAGGGAAGGGGGTAGGATGAAATGACTGCAAGTAGGCAGGAGACGCCAAGAGGGAAAGAAACAAAAGAGAAACTTTTCTTTTAAATTTTGGGCAAGAAAATGGATGCCGCTTGGCCCAGTCATCTATGTGGCAACCCCAACATGGCTATGGGTACAGCGGAGAAAGGGGGTAACACCATGTGGTCAGGTAGGCCCAGCATGGGGCATACAGGAGAAATGCAGGTAGGCCCAGCATGGGGAGAATGGAAAAAACAAAGGGATCTAAATGGATAGGGTTGCCAGATTCTGGAAAAGGAGGCTTAAGAGGTAGTACTTTACAGGGCGAGGGAGCCCAGCTCTATTGGGACTGGTGTTGCTAAGCAGAAGTTTTCACCGCGCGAAGCCATGAGGGAGTGGCAGATACAATAGAGTGAGGAATACAGACCTGAGCACTGGGGTAAGTCACAAAGGGGGGCATGCCAAAAAGCAGCCAGAAAGTTTGTGCAGGCCATGTGGGGGGGTGCAGGTTACAAAGGAATAAGACCCAGAAGGGGTATGAACAGCAGAGGGGACAAATCGAGAAGGAAAGGGAGCATAAAAACAGGAGCTCAGCACTACAGGGGAGAGTGGATGTTTCAAGGGAGGAATTGGGGTGAAGGACAGGCATGCAAGGAAGGGCTAGGCCAAAGAACACGTGACCACCATTTTGAGTGCTTTGGGGGCACAGAAAGTCCCAGAACAAAATTTAGGAATAATTTCGGAACAAGACAGGAGGACAGTTGGGTCTTTGGGAAGGCATCGGTTCTTGGGGGGACACACAAAGGGACAAGAGGGGCAGATTGGGGGGTGCAACAAAAGACAAAGAGAGAAAGGAACTGTTTTGGTGTGAGGAAGAAGGGAAAAGGGCACGGTTCATGGAACAATGGAAAGGGGGGGCTCCAGGGCATCTGGATGGAAGGAAGCCTGTTGAACCAGGGATATTAACATGTGCACTTTCTTTTACAGCTGTTTTTTAACATTAGAAGCAGGCCCAAGAGCAGTGGAAGATGGCACCAAAAAACAGCAAGCCAACCAAGGAGGAAGCTTACAAGGCCATCATCGAATTGGCAGAGAGGGCCAACAAAGTCTGGAAGCTGGTAGAGGATATGGATGCACAGGGACTGAGGAAGATGGAAAGGGGGCAAGGGGGGAGCAGCAGCAGGGGACACAAGCCAGCCCAGTTGCCTAACCCAAAAATGCCTCCACCCAGACCATCAAGCCCAGACAGACCAGAGCCAGGGACCCCGACCCCTATACCAGCTGCCCCTCCAGTCCCAGTTCCCATACCAATCACCTGAGTGCTGTCTGAGATGCCTGTACTGGTTCTGGCTGCACCAAACCCATCAGAAGGACAGACCCAGGGGCAGGAGGGCAAATCCCAAGCCCAACAAGAGGTAATGTGGGGGGTAATATGAGCGGCAGCATACAGGAACATGTCGAGCAAATAATTATGGCTATGGGACAAGATGGGATAAGGCAGCTGAAAAAGCATTTTGAGAAATCAAAACAGGAAAAGGAGAAGAGGCTGGAGCTGGGACCACACCGGAAGCAGAACCACTGCCTGGGGGGGGTCTAGAGACATAGGTTCACCAGGGATGAGAATAGGCGAACACATCCCCATAGCGACAAAAGAAAATATATGGATAGGAGAATATGAGGAAAATTTTGCATTGGTCAGTAGAGAAGCAGTGACGAAGTATGACAAGAGGGAGAGCATCAGAAAAGTGGAGATGGCAGCAGCAGTAGCCCTGCTAGGGAAGAAAGAGGAGGACAAATTCATGACAGGCAAGACATGGGACAATTGGTCCTTTGGCTTTGCCATATATGCAGCAATAGTGTTAGAGAAAAAGCCAGAGCTGGTAATTCCCTTGCTAGCTTATCAGCTAATAATAAGGAGGGCGAAAGTAAAAGGGGGGTAGGGTGGATTTATTATGATGAGTTTTTCAGACAAAGGATGGTCAGTTACGGGGACGTTAGGTGGGATACCAAACAACTGAACCTGTGGACAGATTACATTATGGATCAGTCCACACCAGATGGAGAAGGGGCAAGGAAGTCCACTTTGGTTCAAAAATGCTGCTGGGGATACAATCAGGCTTTTTGCTCCTGGCTGCAATGTAGGTTCTGCCATGCATGCTCCAAATGGGGGGGACCCACCCGGCTTTGAGATGCAGGACAAACTTGGTGGATGAGGTGTAACCAAATGGGACACAGGGCAACAACAACCAGTCCTTCTGGTTGGACCAAGGAGGTTTCAGGGGTCAGCCAGGAGCCAGGGTTTTCAGGAAGAGGGGAGGGGAGGTTTTGGGGGGGAAACAGATATTAAGACAAAGCCTAGTAGACTGGGGGGAGGGTCAGACATTTGACATGGCAAAGACACCCATCAGTATCAGGAATTGGGAGATGGCATTAAAAGGACACACTGACCAAATAGCGGCACAGAAACTACTGAAGGGGTTTAAAGAGGGGTTCAGCCTACATTGCCAAGGCCCTAGGGAATACCGGGAAAGCAAAAACGTAGGTTCAGTGAAGGGGAAAGAGAAGAACCTTAGATGGAGCTGCAAAAAGAGAAGGCAGGGAGGATAGAGGGCCTGTTCTGAGCACCCCCATTTGACAATCAGAGAATATCGCCATTAGGTCTAGTGCCTAAGAAACAGCAAGGGGAATTCATGGTGATACACCACCTATCGTTCCTAGAGGAGGAGTCAGTAAATGATTACATAGATGAAAGACACTCCAGAGTGACGTATGCCACCCTGGAGGAAGCAGTGTAAATCATTAGGGCAACATCACAGGCATGGCTAGCAAAGATCAACATAGAGGTGGCATTCAGGCATCTGCCAGTCTGCCCGCTAGACTGGGACTTGTTAGGCTTTAAGCTAGATGGGGAATATTACTTCAACAAAGCCATGCCCATTGGTTGCTCCATGGCCTGCACTTCTTTCAAACTGTTTAGCATGTGCCTGCAGGGTATATTTCAAAGATGGTCAGGATCTAGGACAGTGATACACTACCTAGATGATTTACTGCTCATTGGGATTGGGAGAGAATAGACCGAGGCGATGCTCAAGAGTTTTCAGGCACACTGTAACCACTTGAGGATCTCATTGGCACCAGACAAGACAGAGGGGCCCAGCAGTATCATAGAATTCCTGGGCATAGAAATAGATGTACAGAAGGAGGTGTTTAGGTTGCCAGAAAACAAGGTAAATAGGCTGAGGGGGCTCCTAAGGGGGCATAGAAAAGGAAAAAGGAAACAATTGAAACAGGTCCAGCAACTGATAGGGCATCTCAATTTTGCATGCTGGGCCATTGGCACAGGGAAAGCCTTCACCAGGCGAATGGCACATGCCACCCGGGAGGCGACAAAGTCACATCATTGGGTGGATGTCACAAGGGACACAAGGGAGGACTTAAGAATATGGGAAATATTTTTAGAAACATTCAATGGCACATCATTTTGGCAAGATGACTGGGTATTTAATACAGACCTGGAACTTTAGACAGATGCCATGGGGTAACTTGGGAGGGGGGCTACTGTAAAGGAAAATGGTTTTCCAAAGCATGGCCATGGAGGTGGATAGAATTAGGGTTGACCAAGAATATCACCCTGCTGGAAATCATGCCAATATGGACATGCACATTAGTATGGGGACCCGAGCTGTGTAATCAAAAAGTGACTTTTTGGTGTGACAACTGAGTAGTAGTGGATATCCTCAACAACAGGAGGGCATCAACCGGACCACTGCTGTGGGTATTGAGACAGCTGATACTGCAGGGCTTGAAGCTTAACATGACATTCAGAGCTAGACACATGGAGGGGACACAAAACACTATAGCTGACAGCCTCTTCCATCTGCAGCTGGACAGATTCCAGGCCTCTGCACCGAAGGTAGAGGCGCAACAGACGCTGATACCAAAGGATATATGGGAAGTTGGCTGGAAGGAGCCAAAGTCCTAATTTGCAACTCCTGGTCCACCAGGACACTCAGAGCTTATGAAAGAGATTGGGAAACATTCCAGAGTTTCAGAAAACTGCAACACATGGAGATAAGTGGGCAAGTCATGGCCGATCAAGTGGGTAAATACATAGTATACCAATGGCAAAAGGGAATGTTGCAGGCTACTATGGGAGTACACCTGGAAACCATTAGCTTGGTTTGTAACCTGAGGCAATGGAAGGACCCAACGAAGACCATGTTAGTAAGACATATGGTTCAAGGATGGGGCAGGCTGGGGACAAAAGCTAGGGATGAAAGGAGACCAGTATCACAAAGCCTGATGGATGGACTGGGGCAGGGAACAGCAGCCATATGCAGAACAGAATTTGAAAAGTTATTATTCCAGGCCATATTCACAACAATGTATCATGGCTCCCTGAGGGTGAGCAAGGCAGTAGGGCATGATGGGGAGGGCATGGAGGGAGGGCTGGCACAGGACGACCTTACATGGCAGGAGGACACAATTAGCATATGGATCAAGAAATCAAAAAAAAGATCAAGAGGGTGAGGGGGCCCAGATAATGCTTGAAAGAAGCAATGAGCCAGTTAGCTGCCCAGGCAGGGCACTGTGGGACTACGCTGCAGTGCGTCCTGCACAAACAGGGCAGTTTTTTATTCATGAGGATGGGAAAAGAGCCACAGGCTATCAAGTAACAGTGGTTCTTAAAAAATGCGTGGAATTTCTGGGGGAAACCCCAAGAAGTTTTCCTCACATTCATTTTGAATTGGGCGGGCATCACAGCTGGCGGCAACAGGAGGGGTCAGTCAAACAAGTACAGGGGGCTGGACGTTGGAGGTCCGATTGCTATAAACTATACGTAAGACCTCTAAACAAATGACTAACTATATCTCCCCATTTTCTTTTCACAGGTGAAGAGTGGGTTTGAGGGAGGGGGGTAGTTGACAAAAGACATAAAGGAAAAAGGAGGGGAATAGACATAGACACAGTAGAGATCATCAACAACAGGAATATCCCATTAATCACACATGCTTCAATCTCTCAGCAGGTAAGGGGCAAAAGCTGGAAGCATGGATATGTGGACACTCTTACATTTATTGGGCAGAAAGGAGAGCATCCAAAAAGAAAGGGGGCAGACAACTATACCAAGACCCCAGACAATGTGGGGTGACATGGCAGGGCATCAGGGGCATGAAGAAGGCCCAGCTGCTCCCAACATGAAAGAGAAAAGGGCACCACCAGACATGATTATTATACATTTAGGAGACAATGCCATTGGGTCCAGGCCATGGCTGGACATTTATCTACAAATCAAATATGATATCAGCATAATAAAGAAATGGT
The DNA here is from genome assembly GCA_016271365.2 of Neoceratodus forsteri. Taxonomy (NCBI): domain Eukaryota; kingdom Metazoa; phylum Chordata; order Ceratodontiformes; family Ceratodontidae; genus Neoceratodus; species Neoceratodus forsteri. Next base: position 1,055,396,495 of record CM057451.1, on the reverse strand, counting down.
GGCCACAAGTAACCCTGACATGGTCAGACATGGTACCCCGCAGGATATGGAGACATGCACATGGCCACCTCGCAATGCATAGGGTAAGAAGAAAGATTAACAGAAGGATAGGTACGTGGTTCATAACCCATGGGGACAGGGACATTAGGAGGGGTGTAGAAGAACGGGAGAATGAATTTGCAGGCCAGACGGGCTACACTTGTCAGACACAGGGGTTGACCTATTTAACTCGGAGACCATGGGGAGTATTCAGGAATGGAGAAAGATCTTGTCTTAGCAGGAATCAGTCCCGGTGGGGGGGGGGAAGGCCATCATCCAACAAGGGCTGGAGATTGCCTAGTGGTGAAAAGAGTATAAGAGCTGCCAAGAGGGAGGGGGAGAGCACACATAGCTAGAGAACAAAGAAAAAAGAAGAAGAGATGTGGTAGTGGGTGTCACACTGTTACCTCCCAAGAAGGAGAAGTGCCCCCCCCCCAGATTCTATGTCTGGGGAGTAAGAAGATGAAGAAAGAGGAATACATAAGAAAAAAAATCAATGTTCAGAACTTCTGGTATAAATGAAATAGACATAAGCACAAAAATTATGTATAAAAATTGGGAAGATTATTGGAAAGTTTGGGACCAAAGGTCTTCAAGTTGTAAATATGATTTAAGAAAAGTGATGATATATGGGGCTGTATAAAGGAAAAATATAATTGCTGATCTGAGCACCCACCACTACTGTGTAAGCCTCTTCTATGGAAAATCTGGGACAATGGAGTTTGCTTCTAAAGGGCAGACTGGATGTCCATGTGACCACCCAAGTAAAGGCTATGGGGGACAAAAAGAAATGAAAGGGGGAGGGAGGAAGAGAACTCAAAGAAAAGGGAGGAGCTAAGAGGGTGACTCAGAGGAAAAAAGCGACTGGGGGAAGGGGATGACATCATGAGGGGGTGGAGCAAAGAAGGGAACGGGAGAAGCAAGCCGACTGGGCAAGACAGAAAGGATAATGAAGGGCTGTAGCAGCCTCTTAATGGGCTGCAGAGGAGAAAGAGCCCTCTTTTAGTTTGCTACTCTCTAGTGTAAAACCCACCCACCCACCCTAAAAATAGAGCAGGAAAATTGGGATATGGTTGGTTCCAGCCAAAGGTGGATGGCTGGGGAGGGACAAAGAAATCAGACACTAGTAATACTGAAAGGTGAGGACAGCCAAAGGTGGATGGCTGTGAGGGGAAGAAACGAAAAGAGTATAAGAGCTGCGAAGAGGGAAGGGGGGAGGGGGAGAGCACACACAGCTATAGAACTAAGAAAAGAGAAGAGATGAGGTCATGGGTGTCACACCATTACCTCCCACCCTCTGGGGAGAGAAGATGAAAGAAGAGGAACGTAGAAGAAAGAAAATCAAGGTTTGGAACGTTTGGTATAAATGAAATAGAAATGAGCATGAAAATTATGTATAAAAATTGGGGAAGATTATTGGAAAGTTTGGGACCAATGGCCTTCACGTTTGTAAATATGATTAAAGAAAAGTGATGATATATGGGGCTGTATAAAAGAATAAATTAATTGCTGATCTGAGCACCCACTGTGTAAGCCTCTTCTTGGGAAAATTAGGGACAACGTTTTAACCCGAACTGAAATAATGAGAGAGGTTGAGATGCACCTAGAAAACATGTTTGGGACTTCCCAAAATCTAGACACCAGATTAGATGAATGGTTGTTTGCATGTGTTACACCAAGCATACCACAAGCTATGTGAGCAGAACTAATTAAACCTATTTCCATGCAGGAATTATAATCTACTATTCAAGCCCTATGGAAAGGAGGTTAATCTGGTTGTGACAGTTTAACTTATGAATTTTATCAGGCTATATTTCCCATATGTTATAAAGAACTTTTGTTGGTATTTAATGATTGTTTACAGAGTTTAGTGCTACCTCATAGTATGTATCAAGGACTAGTTATCTTAATTTTTAAATCTGGAATCAAGCACAATCTATCCAGTTGGAGACCTATCACCCTATTAAATGCTGACTTAAGGATTTTAACAAAATGTTTGAGCGTTAGAATGATGCAAATACTAAATTTCATAATTCACCCCTCACAAACGTGGAATTCCTACTAGAAAAATAGGTGATGCCCTGATTCTTCTCAGGGAAATTATGGAAAAGGGGAATATGGGAAAACTAGTAGGGTTCCTGATAAGTCTTGACCAGACTGAAGTTTTTGACAAAGATGCACACCAGTATATATATGGAAGTGAATGGAGAAATATGGTTTTCTGGACATCCTTATATGCTGGATACAAATGTGTTATAAACATGCTGCGTGTAGACACTATATTAATGGTTGGATAGGAAAAATGGACAAAAATCAAATCAAATCAAATCAACTTTATTTTTATAGCGCCTTTCAAATCCAAGGTGCTGTACACAAAAACATATACATGATAATAAAAATTAAAACAAACATTAAAACGAATCAACCATAGCTAAGCAAAAGCTAAACTAAATAAATATGTCTTTAAACCAACTTTTAAACTATCGACAGTTGGGCATTCTCTCAATCAATGAGGTAGAGAATTCCACAGGGTTGGTGCTGAAAAAGCAAAAGCACGTGATCCTGATGTCTTTAATCGAACCCTGGGAATCTCCTGCAATCCCTCATTGGCAGAATGGAGAGGACAGAGGGGGCAATAGGGAGTCAGGAGATCTTTCAGGTAACCGGGTCCCTGATCATGTAGGGCTTTAAAGGTTAGTAAACCAATCTTAAGGGTGATCCGCCACCAAACAGGCAGCCAGTGCAGTTCGCAGAGCACAGGTGTAATATGACTGGTTCTAGAAGTCCCAGTCAAAAGCCTGGCCACCGCGTTCTGCACAAGCTGCAGGCAGCGGATATCAACCCCAGGTAGCCCTAGGTAGAGGGAATTGCAGTAATCAGGATGAGTAGTGACAAAGGCATGGACCAATGTTGAAAGATCACCCGGAGGAACCAGGTGTTTCACCTGGGTGATATTCCTTAGATGGTAAAAAGAGGATTTGATGACAGCTGACACCTGAGATTTTAAGGTCAGACCATCACCAAAATAACACCCAGATTTCGCACCTGATTGGAGGTAGAGAGTGGTATACCACCAAGTGACAGACCTGATGGTTGTCCAGCTCCCAAACTCACCTCCAGATGACCTGGGTCCACTACCAATACCTCAGTCTTATACGGATTCAGTCTCAGCCAGCTGGAACTCATCCAAAGTCTGATCTCAGCAAGGCAGTTATTCAGCATGGAGAGTGCATCATCCTGACTGGGCAGAAAGGACAAATACAGCTGAGTATCATCTGCATAGCAGTGAAAACCCAGACTGCATCGCCTGATAATTTCTCCCAATGGCAGCATATACACTGCAAACAAAATGGGAGCTAAAATGGAGCCCTGCGGTACCCCACAAGGCAAGGAGTGAGCACCAGAGGAATAAATTCCAGTGGCAGCTCTCTGGGACCTGTCCGTGAGGTAAGAATGAAACCATTTGAGGACTGTACCAGACAGCCCACAAAAAACCCACAGGTGCTCCAACAGCACACCATGGTCGACAGTGTCAAATGCAGCAGAGAGATCGAGAAGGACCAGAATGGTACATGCCTTTCAATCTCTAGCCATAAGGAGGTCACTCAATACCCGGTCAAGGGCAGTCTCCGTGCTATGCTTCTTCCTAAAACCAGACTGGAGAGTATCATAGACATTGTGAGTTATAAGATGATCATCCAATTGCAACACAACCGCTTTTTCAATAACCTTACCAACAAATGGCAGGTTAGAGATAGGCCGGTAGTTAGCTAGACAATCTGGATCCAAGGAGAATTTTTTAAGGAGTGATCGAATGACCACCTCATTGAGGGAGTCAGGAAAGACCCCCTCTCCAAAGACTTCCAGACAATGTCAGCAAGGATTGGGCAGATAACTTCTACACATCCTACTAAGAAAGGTGTAGGGCCCAGATCCAAACTACAACTAGTTGGTCGCAGTGTTTGGATGATCTTCACAATGTCACTGAACTCCAGCCGGCGAAAATCTGACCAGACAGACCAAGTGCATGCCACTTCCTGTCGACCACTGCATTCCCCCATAGGGGAGGTCAGACCAATGCCAGACCTGATGCTGGCAACCTTATCTGCAAAAAAATGAGCGAACTCCTCGCATCTTAGCTGAGAAAAAGCTTCTCTGGGCTGGAGACAGATTGAATTGCACAATCAGTCCATGGTCCAGAAAAGCTGAGTCGGTCGATTCTGTGCAGCAGAAATCTCCCTGGATAGGAACTCTGCATAGGGAGAGGCATCACCAGCAGAAAACAGGAAGTTATTATCCCTCTGTACAGACAGTTGGTGAGACCCCATCTGGAGTACTGCATGCAGCTCTGGAGACCCAATCTCCGCAAGGACATAGACAGGATGGAGGCTGTCCAGAGGAGGGCAACTAAAATGGTGCAGGGTCTGCACCGGAAGACTACTGAAGAGAGACTTAAGGAGCTGAATATGTATAGCCTCGAGGAAAGGAGAGAGAGGGGACATGATAGAAACTTTCAAGTATCTCAAGGAATCAACAAAGTCAAGGGGTAGCATCTTTCAAAAAAAGATGTGTGCAAGAACAAGGGGGCACAATTTGAAGATAGAAGGGGGGCTGCTCAGAGGTAATTTAAGGAAGTATTTTTTCACAGAGAGGGTTGTGGATGCATGGAATGGCCTTCTGGAGGAGGTTGTGGAGTCAAAAACAGTGTTGTAATTCAAGCATGCATGGGACAGTCATAAGGCAATTCTAGGGGGTGGGGGTAGGAAGAAGTAGGCTGCTGGTTAACTAGGATCTGCAGCTTATCCAATAGGTAGGGAAATGGGCAGACTGGGTGGGCCAAGCGGTCCTTATCTGCTGTCAAAATCTATGTTTCTATGTTTCTATGTTATGTTTGCCTTCTTATGGGTGATTTATGATTGATAGCCATCATAATGTGCCATCAACCTAAGCCTGTCAGCATCATGGTCGGACTTCCACAAGGCTCTCTCCAACCTTCGGCCAACTCGCCTTAACTCCTTCAAGGAGCCATCAAACCAAGTGCTCCTTGGATGGAGGGCGAGAGGCCGAACACAAACAGGAGCAATTTTGTCCAGAGCATCTCCCACAGCCTTATTATAGGCTAATACGAGATCATCTGGACTCATGCATTCATCCGACAAGCCCGATAGATCCAGTACTGCCGTTAAGTCACTGGGGTTAATACCCCTTAAAGGGTGGTACCAAACCATCTCCGTAGGGGCAGTCCTATTAGGGGAAGCCCTGAAACTGAAACTTATGGTGTGATGGTCAGACGAGCTGACTGGTTCCACCCCCAGATCAGCGATCTCCATACCCAAAAGAAAGATTAGATCCAATGAATGACCCCCTACATGGATCGAGGAGGTAACCACTTGTGTTAGGCCCAGCATCACCATCAGCTGGAGGAGATTTTGACCAAAATGCGAGAGTTCATTGTTGACCCAGGCATTGAAGTCCCCCAGAACTATCAGTCTGGGGAATCTCAGCACCATGTCGACGATGAAGTCTGCTATCTCCTGCAGGAATTCTCCACCGTCACCTGGTGGACGGTAGATGAGGGGAATCCCACAGCCTACACCCTCTCCCAGGATATATTCAAAGGATCTGGTACTTCCCAATGGCACATCCACAAGGCCCAGCTCAGTCTTAAACATAATGGCCACACCCCTGCCCCTACGATCCAACCTTGGACGGTGTATCACCGAGAACACGGCTGGAATTGCCGACGCAAATATAGGGCCTGGATTTTCATCCAGCCAGGTCTCGGTGATGCAAGCCAGATCAGTTGATCCAACAAGATCAGCTATAATAGCTGTCTTGTTTTTAATAGATCTGGCACTGCATAACACCGTTCAACATTCTACAAGGAGTACGACAAGGCTGTCCATTGAGCCTCCTACTATATATACTTACCCTTGACCCATTATTATATAATCTTAACTTCTCAGGAAATATTGTAGGTCTAAATGTCTCCAGTACAGATGATGAAATTCAATCACTCAATCAATCACTTTATTTAACCAGGCATAAATTAAAACCATAGCCTATGCTGATGATTTGTGTTTAATAGTAGCTGACCCTTATTCAGCATCACATGCACAAGAAATCATAAAAAACTTTTTGTGGGCAACAGGTTCAATGATAAACTACTCAAAATGTAAATGCCTACCCACTGGGCAACTATACTCGACCCTCCACTAAGCTGGGAAACCTCAGCCCCTTGCTACAAGGAGACCTGAGTTCCCTCAAGCAATGGCTTGTTAACAACAGAATGGTCCTTAACACAGACAAGACCAAGGCCATGCTGTTTGGTCCAAGATCCCTTGGCCATGATAGAAACCAACACCTACACCTGACCTCTGTGACAGGCAGTAGGCTAGAGGTTGTGGTGTCAGTAAAATACCTTGACCTCACCCTGGACCAGGGCTTCACCCTCAAGGAACACGTGGATCAAGTTACTAAAAACTTACATGCAAAACTAGGCATCATCTACTGACTGAAAGACCAGCTGACACCTGAAGCAAGGGTCTCCATAGCCACCAGCGTCCTCCTCCCGATAATTACCTATGTGGCCCCAGTGGTCCAGGGAGTAGCTAGACTTGAGATGAATAGACTCCAAGTTCTATACATTAAGGTGGCTCAGTTCGCCACCCAGTCAAACCCCAGGAACCATCACTGTGGCATGCTATCCCAACTAAATTGGCCCTCCTAGGATGCTCATCTCCAGTACCCCTTGCTTTGCCAAACCTTCAAATTAATTAACCCAATCCCCCCTCCCAGCATCTAGGGAATTGTTGCACCAAAGAATAACACTTGGCTCCTCCACACAACAGATCGCATGCTCCTAGCTGTCCCTAGAGTAAGAATCAAGGTGGGGGCAAGTCTTTCGCTCTCATGGCACCCACCCTATGGAACTTCCTCTCTCTCTCGGAGTGCAGGAAGCTCCCTCTATCAAAATTTTACACACAAGGCTTAAGGCTCACATGATGGCTACCTCCAAATGCAGCTGCTAGAGATACAGGTCCACCACATGGACATCTAAGCATCACAGTCCATTACTACATGCTGTGCGCAATCCATCTCTGCATTTGTGGTTCACACCCCCCTTTTATTAGTATCAATACACAAGGCACTGCTGTAATGCCGATCTCAGCACATGTAATCAGCTGACTGTATACTTCTGTATAACTTGTATCATAATTGCATTTTCTTCATTTACCACATTGTAATTTATCCTATGTTATGTAATCCCGGGTCACTCCTGAAAAAGGGACCTCTGGGGCCCAGTAGGCTCACCCGGTCACCAAAATTTAATAAATAAATAAATACCAGAACTGCACTAGATTCACAAAGGATATTGTAAAATCTTGGGAGGTTTACTTTGGCCAGGGAGAAATGGCATACTATAATTGGGAAGTTTTACTACAGAAAGCACAACAAAAAGTGAAACTTTGGAATCAGTGGCATATGGCTAAGTTAAGTTAAGGTACTGTGTGCAGCATAGCATCTATCTGCAAGAAGCTGGCTGCTTGGGTGCTATTAACATACTTGATTTCAACTTGGTTTGAACTGTGCCGTTGCTCCCCTCTGCTGCTTTCCTAGCAAGTTAACTGTCTTAATTGACAAGCAGGCTATTTCTTGGCTGTTTACCTGTGAAGGAGGAGATCTGCTGAGAGTGTCAGTGGAGTAGGAAGGGCAGAATTATATAAAAGGACCACGCCACCAGGAACATACTCAGGTACTCTGTGCAGTGTAACATCTATCTGCAAGAAGCTGGCTGCTTGGGTACTATTAACATCATTGATTGCAGCTTGCTTTGAACTGTGCCATTGCTCACCTCTGCTGCTTTTCTGCTTGCAAGTTAACTGTGTTAATTGATGAACAGGCTGTTTCTTGGCTATGTACTTGTGAAGGAGGAGATCTGCTGAGAGCATCAGTGGAGTAGGAGGGGCAGAATTATATAAAAGGATTGTGCCACTTACAGCATGAGCGCTGTAGCATAAGCATGAGTGGCGTGAGCACCACTCGGTACTGAAAAATTGTTAGTAACAGTCTGGACCCTAATGTGAACATGAAAGTACTGCACTTTGTTAGAGTTAGTGTGTTTCAGTCAAGCACTTTCAAAAAAAGATGTTAATATTTTAGATAATCTACTAATAGTTATCTGCTTTGGGCTTGATTCACAAAGCTTTCTGAAGGTGCAAAACCTTCCCTATGTCCCCAAAACTGCCATAGCTATGGAAACAAAGGGACATCAGCACTGAATGCTATTCACAAAACCCTCTGCAGCTGTGGAAAAAACACTATAGAATGTGGAAAAAGTGCAGCTGCAGAAGTCCCTGAGGAAAAAAAGGAGTGATATAAGTAAGGCACATCCCCTGAAAAGCTATTCACAACCAGTTTTTTTTTCACAGCTGCGGAAAAAATGTTACACAGAGTGGAATGAGGTGTAACACTCCCTTAGCAAACTGCAGTAGTGCCCCAACAAGTGGAATCAATTAAGGTGGAGGTGAGGCACAGGTAATAGCATCCAAGATAGTATAGCGGTGGCTGATGTTACAGCAAGAAAAGCACGCATTGCCATGATATAGCAACAAGCAACAACCACTAGACCCAGTGCAGCCCATGACGGAGCCCCACAGGTGGTAGAGCCAGCATACTGTAGCTTAAAGCCAGCGAATGCTACCCTACAGGCAACAGGAACACCCCAGGAAGGGAGGACCAGCAGTGACAGTCTCTTTGTGAATCCTGCCCTTTGCTTTAGGTAGTTCATCAATATAAGAAAAACCTTGAAGAGTTCTAAATTATCCTAAAGTAAATTACTGTATGTTTTACCAGATATTCAAGATAGGTTAATCTGGATTTGAGCTAGTGTTATAGGAATTAAATGATGTACTATACAGGGGTGATAAGTTTTCTGGTGTATGCTGTCTTGTTTTGTTCTTTGGATGACTTGGTGCAGAAAATTCATTTGTTAGAAGAAGATGGGATTTATGATAATTGGTTCCAATTGGAATTTCAGAATATAGATAATGAACATGAGGACTGTAAAATGGCACTAGGCTTAATGTAGAAAAGGGAAGTTAGAAAGCTAGGGCACTTCTTGAATACCAGGAAAATGTATAGTATGCATTTTCTTATTATAAAAAGGTCACAGGAATCAGATGATGTTGAAGAGAACCAAGGTCCCTTACATAACATAGAAACAAATGGTTAAATGCACGGATGATAAAAATGGTGCACTTAAATATTTATAGCCTTATGCCAAAAAAAAACAAAAAAAACAGGAATTGAAAGCTTTGCTTATGTTGCATGACCCTGATTTAATGTTAATAACAGAATCCTGGTTCAAACCCAAAATGGATGATAATTTAATAGGAGTTTCAGGTTACAATCACATAAGAAGGGCTAGACAAGGGAAAAGGGGTGGGTGGGTTAATAATATTTTATGAATAGCACCTAGCGGTAAAAGAAATAGCCACCCCAGATTTGGAATCAGGATGTGAGTGCCTTTTAGTAGAATTAATATTGAGAAAAACAAAGAAGTTGAACGTGGGCTGTGTTTACAATCCTCCAAACTCCAGGATTTGGGGATGGGAAGAACTAATTAACATGTTGGAAAAACTTAACAGAAAAGAACTAATTGTAATGGGGGATTTTAATCTAAATTGGTTAGGGAATGATGTAGCTAAATATAGGAAGCTGTTACAAAGAGTTAACCTTGAAAAAATTATATTATATGGAACAAAATTAAATTGTAAAACAAAGCAATCTAGCTTAATTGATTGGGTATTGGTAAATAATGCAAAGAACAATGCTATGTCTGGGGTATTAGCAGATGTAATTAGTGACCATCATCCAATATATTGTATTTGGGGTAATGGGAGACCAAAAGGTAGATATCATATAGTAGAAAATAGCACTTTAAATGAGGAGAATCTGATAGCTATTAAACAGGATTTACAACAGGTTAGCTGGATTCAATTAAATAGTCTTAAAGATATTAACAAAAAAGTAGATTTATTTTCTGAAACTTTAAATGCAATAATTGATAAACGAGCTCCAAGGAAAAAGAGAAGGGTGAGGGGGTATCATAGCAAATGGTTAAGAACAAAACTGTTCAAATTAATGAAGGAAAGGGATGCATCAGGTCAATTATATATAAAAACAAGATTGGAGTAAGACTGGAACCACTATAGACAGTTGAGAAATAGGTGTAAAAAAAGAAATAAAAAGATCTAAGGTTGAGTTTTATAGAAATTAACAGGTTTCTTCCTTCCATGATAAAAAAACAGTTTGGCCGAAATGTGAATAATTTGCTTACTCCTAAGAAAAAAAAATAATATCATTAGCCTAGTAAAAGAACAACAGGAAATTACAGAGAAAAAGGAAATGGCAGATTACTTAAATGAAATGTTTACTGACTTAGATGAGTATTTATCAGAATTAAGAGAGCAAGTTAGACTCAATTTCCCAAAACAAAGTAATAACTTAGCAAAATGTTTTTCCAAGAAAATCACATAGAAAGAAGTTTTCCTGGAACTATTAAAACTGGATGAGTCAAACTGATCAGGGTTCGATCAGCTTGAGGCTAGAATTTTAAAGTTGATGGCAAGTGAGATAGCAAAACCATTGCAGGTAATATTTAACATATCACTTGAAACAGAAACTGCGCCACACATATGGAAAAAAGATATAGTAATACCAGCTTATGGGGGGGGGTCAGATAAATCTTGCGGTTAATTACTGACCAATTTCTTTGTTGTCTATAGTGGGCAAAATCCAGGAAGAGTTGCTGCATTCTCAAATTGTAGAGCATTTAAACAAGCATGGGATGAGTCACAACATGGTTTCCATGAGTGTTGTGGTATGATGATGGCCTTGGTCAGGTTCATGAACGATCTGCAAGAAAATATGGATCAGGGGAAATATATTGGTGCAGTGTTCATGGACCTGACCAAAGCCTTCAATTTAGTGGACTACCAGATATTAATACATAAACTGCCAGTTTTGGAGTGTGGGAGACCTGTGATTGAATGGTTACAGGATTACCTGACTCTTAGAGTTCAACAGGTTAGGATAGATGATATTGTGTCTGACTTTAGAAAAGTTAAATATGGGGTCCCGCAGGGATCTATATTGGGGCCTTTGCTGTTTTCTCTTCATATTAATGAACTCCCATCAATCTGTGATGGTTCCTCCTTGATTTTGTATGCAGACAATGCAATATTATATGTAGCTGACAAGATCAAAACAAACTTAGAAAGGGATTATAATAAAATAACAGAATGGTTAAGAGCTAATAGATTAGTTATAAATAAGAAAACAACAAAGGGAATTTTATTTTGTATGCCTGCTAAGGCAAGGAGGATGACAGATGACTTTGAAATAACAGCCAATGAAGGATACGATTTAGATATGGTTATTGAATTCTGTTATTTGGGTGTGGTTTTAGATAGTCATCTTCTCTTTAAATCACACTTAGATAATGTGACCAAACAGATACACAGAAAGATTGGTGCTTTATATATGGTAAGGGATTTTTTAACGGATGATAAAAGGAAAACTGTTGCAGTAGCATGTTTCTTACCCACACTGGATTATGGAGGGTTGATTTAGGGAGGGGTGTCTGAAAAGGTAAAACAGCAAAGATATAGCCTGTACAATTCAATATGTAGATTTGCCTTGAGGGCCAGATTTAAGTAACATCATTGTAGTTTATACAATAGGTTGGCATGGTTACCTCTGGTGCAAAGAGATAGCCTTCAGAAATTATGTTTCATACATAAATCACTTTATTGAACAGTATACAATGCTATGTAAACATTTTTTAGTCGAAGCGCTAATTCTAGACAGCTTAGATCGAGTTCCTATGTTCAGATGGAACCCCTTCTTTGCAAAACCAATAAAAATCAAAAATCTTTTAAATATTATGCCACAGAATGTTGGAATAAATTGCCTGATGATTTAAAAAATGTTGAAAGGTTAAACCCTTTTAAAACATCTTTGAAAAGACACCTATATACAATGACTCTTTGTAGGTGTACCTAAGGTACATCTATTGGCACCGTGTGTATGTGTGTATATGTGTGTGTGTGTATGCATGTGTATGTATGTATACATATATATATATATATATATATATATATATATATATATTATAGTGGTGCAGTTGCACCACTATATTTAGGGTTATGAAGGCACTTCTATGTTAAGTCAAAATTTTGTGTGTTAATAACTTTGGACCCATTAAATGGATATGCCTGAAATTTGGCAAGTGCGGTGGGACATGGTAGATCTCTTGATCTGCCTAATTTTGTTTTCAGTCAGACTTATGGTCTCTGCACATGAAAATGCTGAAAAATGCAAAATTATCCAGTTTTGGAGGCAGTTTGGGGGATTTTGTCTGTGGCCCTGCGCATCCGTCGTGTGGCATGCTGCTCTACAAGATGGCTCATCTGAAAGAGCTTGGCTTGCCGAACATATCGCTTTTCATTTGGTGAACAAATATTGAGGCATTCAAAAGTTATAGCCCTTTTAAGTTCCCATTATAAGTCAATGGGAACATTTGTAAGGTTGTTTTACAAACAAAGAATGGGGTTCTGCCCATCTGGTCCCACCTGGCGGTTCAAAAATTTGCAGCCTCGCGGTTCAAGAATCTTTGTCCAAGAGAATTCTTTGATTGCGAGGTCCGCCATTTTGTTTTTAAATTCCAATCTGAAAAATTCAAATATCTCGGCTCTGGGGTCACTCCTGAAGTAAAACATATATGGATTTTACTCAGGGGGCTCTGATCTATTCAGCCATGCCTTTTGTTTGCTGTAAAATGGTCACAAAATAGAGTTATAAGCTTTTAAATTCTTTGATCGCAGCTCACTAACGATCTTTGATCGCGAGTCTGCAAATTCTTTGATTGCGAGATTCTTTGATCACGATCTTGCATCACGAGCTAAAAATACAATTTTCTCAGCTCAAGGGTGGCCTAAGAACACAAATGAGGGTATGTTTGGATCGGGGGCTCCGTTCTATCGAGGCATGGTGGTGGTTTCATTTAAATCTTCCAAAAACTCACGTTTCACCATTTTTTATTCTTTGATCACGAGCGTGCAATTTCTTTGATCGTGAGATTCTTTGATCACGATCTTGCATCACAAGTGAGGGACGGCATGGCCCTTTGAAAAATGCTAATTTCTCAGCTCAAGGGTGGCCTAGGAAGACAAATGAGGGTGGGTTCTTCTCAGGGGGCTTTGTTCTGTTGAACCAAGGTGGTAGTTTGCCACATTTGTGTCAAACTTTTAATTTTCAGCATTTTTTATTCTTTGATTGTGAGCCTGCAAATTCTTTGATCACGAATCTACAAATTCTTTGATCGTGATATTCTTTGATCATGATCTTTAATCATGAGATAGGGACAAGATGGACAGATTTTATAATGCCTTAGATAGGCTAATTTTACCAATCTTTAACATTATATATCTCAGAAAAGGTTTGGTCTTTTTACTTGAAATTTGAAGGGTGTTTACGACATGTCCCATAGATGTCAATTATGGTGTTTATGTGTCGGTAATATATTTTTTGCGGGGATATTGCATGGCGCACATTACAGTTTTCGGACAGTCTTTTGCATTGTTGTGGTGGCTTGAAATTGATAGGGTACCTAGCATTAGTGTCATGGATGTAGTTTTCAGTCGTTGTGCCTGTAAAATGTTAACAAGTGTGGAATTCTACAACTCTCATGAATGAAAATGTCAAACTTTAACATGTTATATCTCGGACATGGTTTGGTCTTTTGCATTGAAATTTGGAGGGTGTTCTCGGCACGTCCTGTAGATGTGAATTATGGTGTTTATGTATTGGAGAATCTTTTTAATGTGAAGATATTGCATGACACAATTTACATGTTGCGGACAGTGTTTTGCATTGTGCTGGTGGCTTGAAATTGATAGGGTACATAGCCTTAGTGTCATGGATGTAGTTTTCAGTCATTGTGTCTGTAAAATGTTAACAGGTGCAGAATTCTGCATCTCTGACAACTGAAAATCTCAAATTTTACATGTTATATCTCGGACACGGTTTGGTGTTTTGCATTGAAATTTGGAGGGTGTTGATGGTAAACACATTTACAAGTTGGTGGGAGAGCAGGTCCCGAAGGGCCTGTGCTCCCACCACCTTTCACAAGTTGGTGGGAGCTCAGGGCCTGAAGGGTCCATGCTTCCACCAAGTTCTGTATGTTGGTGGGAGTGCATGGCTCGAAGGGACCGCGCTCCAACCAGCTTGCACAAGTTCTTAGTTTTTTATTCTTTCTCAAAAAGGAAGGAAATTCTATGCAAAAAAACTGTGTTAATTCATCATTTAGGATGAAAACACAAAAAGTCAGGAACTGAAAAATCTTTAGGGTTGCGCCCCCCCAGGCCCGCCCATCATCCCAAGATTGACAGCTGATGGGGTGTGTCATTGGGGTTGTGTGGCCTAAATATCACCCCATTCTTATTTACTGTGGCTTGTGAATGTAATTTCAGATGGAATGGGGTGACATTTAGGCCTCACAACCCCAATGACACATCTCGTGTGTGTGTTTACCAAATGCAGTATCTCTGGGTTAAAACCAATGGCTGTTATTGTGTTTAATATTGTTTTTTTGTTTGTTTGTCTTGGGGGGTGCTATATGATTGGGGTTATGTTTATCCTTTTTAGTGTTGGGAGATGTGGTAGATAAGCTTACACATATATATACATTATTTTTGCACTCCATCACTGTATATAAAGGATCCGCTGTTTATTCTTTGTTCTTATGTAGACAGTTTTCTGCAACAATTATTTTAGAATTTCTGGAGCCATCAAATTACAGGCAATAAGGTGTTCACTATGTAGTCTTCTCACCTTTGGTAATTATAAATCACTCTGTAACTTAAGGTGACAGGAAGTGCAGAACCTATATTTGCATGTTATTATTACTAGTAGTAGTAGTAGCAGTAGCAGTAAAAATCACAATAATAATGCAGTAGCAGCACTTGTAGTAGCATTTGTTATTTTGTGCTCCAGGTGTGGCCAGGTGCATGTGTTTCATTTGCTATGGTTATTGTTAGAAATCACTGTCCATTGCATCAGCAGTTGGGTCAAATTATTCTCTTTCAGTCTCTTTGCATGTGTCTTGCTGCCCAAGGTCCTATGTAGCCATTCAGCCTAAACTGGATTTGGCCAAAGCAGGTCACCCCGATATTAATAGATTATTGAACAGGGGCCAGCACGTTCACCTGTATAAAATTCCTGCTCATCTCCAAGCCCTCGAAAACCTTTCTCTCTGCCCCAGAATCTAATGCAAGCTTGACTCAGGGTAGTGCAGTATGTAAGTCTGTGACAGAACAACTATCATACACTGCAGATTAAGTAAAAGTGAAGGACAAACATCATGTAAATACATAGGTCTTTGCCTGATAGGCATAGAAACCTTTATTTAACAAAAAACACTTTCTGAGTTGGTGATGTGTGTGCTGGGGCAAAGCCCACCTACAAGCTGCTGCTCCTCCCCTATAACACAGAGAAGCCCCATGTTGAACTAATGAACACTTTTCTTATCTAATATTTCTGTTATCTATTTCCAGCTGAAACAGTGGAGCCGTTCGGCTGGAGAGAGACTTCTAACTCTGAGTTCCTCTGATGCAGTCTGGTGGAGGCTCGGGGTCTGATCCCATACAGCAGGTCCCTGACACCTTCTGAGATTTATATCCCACTCATACCTGACAGGAACCACAAGGTAAGTGGAGGGTCTGCATGAACCTGTACCCTCACTGACTCTGCTGCTTTTGGTTTAATTGGTAAAACAGAACAAAAAAAAAATCATGAAAGTATTAAAAAACTCCAGGATCACATCCATCTCCAACAGAGTACTGTGTCTGTGATTCATTTTGAGGAATGCGTAAAAGACACTCCACACACACAAACACACACACACACATGTGCATGCAGTGCAGCAAATTTATAGAGAAATGAGATGTTTCATACAATTTCATGTAGACAATTTTAACACTTTCCCTCTCTTTCTTTGCTCATTTTGATCTGATTCAAAATATATCACTCCACATCTAAGGATGCCAATACTGTATAATTGTAACTTAGATTGTTTAGTTCTATTTTTGTATTCCTTTCAGATTTATGTATAATTTTTTTCTGATGTGGCCCCTATTGTTTTGGAATTTTTTTTTTCTTTTTTGTTCCTTTTAATAACTACCTTGATTTTACCTTCTTCATTTTTGCTTTTTCTATATAAATTTGTGATCAATTATTTTGAAAGTGGCACAATGCAGTATGCTGGGTAATAAGGAATCTTGTGGAAATACATTGTTAAATATGACACATTCCATTTTTGTTTCAGTCGCAGCTGAGATGTTACTCATTACGGCAAGATCTATTTTTCAAGTAAATTCTCCCCATGTTGCCATATTACACAGTGCGCACTCACACAATCCGTCTGTCTGTTTGTCTGACTGTCTATCTAACTATTTCACAGAAAGACAGGCAGATAAATGCATTAATACGTACATCAGCTTATGTTTCTATGGGCTGCCTTTGTAATGACACTTTATATTATCTGTTGTGCTGTAATTTGGTTTACAAAGTGAGATTTTTCTCTGCCATGCCACAGAAACATAACATGACACAGAAACATTTAAATCAATGGCAGAAAAGAGTTCTGTTGCCCATCTTACCTGCCCAACTCTACTTATCTAATTTGGCTGGAGTGTGCAGTTTAAATGTGAACTTCAATGCTGAATTGTCAGATGTGATTGCTACCTTAGTAGCCATTCACATTTTGGCCCCCACCCCCTCCTCCTAACGTATATACAGTTCCCTTCAACCCATTTAGCACAGACGACTTCCCTTGGCAGTTTGTTCCACCTACTGTATATACTACTACCCCTTCTAAGGCAAAATATTTCCTGACATAAGTACCCCCTTCATTGAATTCCATCTGATTCGTGTGTTTCCACTCAGCATGACCAGCTCGCTTCTATTATTTTTTCCATGAAGGTAACTGTACCCCTCCATCATTTACCTCCCCCTCTTTTTGCCTTCAGGGTGTACTTGTTGAGGTCTTTCAACCTCTTCCAGTATGACTTCCCTTGTCCTTTCATGTCTCTCCTATAGCTACTTCCTTGATAACCTGATAAATTTTAGAATATCTTGGAGTCCTCTCTGATCACTGTGATTTTTTTTTTTGCAAATAACTGTGCTTTATTGAACAATTTCCAACACAAATTACATATGAAATAAATGACATAAAAGGAAATACAATTCCCAGACCATAAATTAATAATACAGAAAAGGCATAAAAAAAAAGAGAGAGAAACTCAACTCCCCTACTCCCCCCCCCTCCACCCCTCCATCCCTGGCGGCTATCCCAGTAATTAACTAATAATAGACCATATTATACCATAAGACATCACCTAACAAACCTAGAAGAAAACAACAAGGCTAGCGCATATTGTGCAAAGGAGGAAAGGACAATGCCTGAACCAAAATCAAAAAGGGTCGATACCAACACAATAAACGTGAAAGAAATTTCCTAAACTAATAACCGTATCTATCCTTGAGACCTTGGTACAGACCACCCCAACACTGATGGAAAATCATTGAAGTATTGAAGGATGATAAGACCGACCTTTCTGCATTCAGTGCATTCAAGAATTCGTCCCACCATTCCCCAAATGATGGGGTCCAATCATCTCTCCAGTGGCGTAGAATTATCAGCTTGGTAACAGCCGCTATCATAGCCATCCGGTATTTAACTACCTTGCCGGGTAATTTATCATACATCCCAAATATGCAAACCTCAGGGTTGAAAAAGTCGGCCAAGTCATAAAATTGGCTAATCCTTAGCTTCACCAATTGCCACAATCCCGAAATTTTGAGGCAAGTCCAGAACTTATGATAAGTAGATGCAAGGGGGTCATTGCAGTCCAAACATTTTGCAGAAAATTGACAGTTTAACCTAGAAAGTTTAGCTGGGGAAAAGTATAAATTATGTAATAACTTAAATTGAATGTCTCTCAACCTGTCTTGTTTAATATATTTATAGGTGTCGATCCAAACTTTCTGCCACATTTCAGGTGTCCTCCTAAAGATAGGTTTAGTTCCCAATATGTCGAGTCTAGGACACATTAGAATCCTTCTAACAGTAATATATTTATAAGTCTTAGAAATTGCTTTGCCTGACAGTATAAATTCTTTAAGTCTACTAAACATGATTCCCAAATTATCAGTCCCACAACTTTTGTGGAAATAAGATTTAAGACTACTTATTATTTGGGTTAATTTTAAGAAAGATTGAGCTCTCACACCAAACTTTTTCACCAAAGCCTGGAATGGGAGTAGCGACCCATTTAAATAAAATCACTAACTCGTAATTTAACAGCTGTTGCTGCTACAAAACTAGATATCGGTTGGTTCCCAATTACAAGATTCGGTTTCATAATAAAGGTTGGATAAGTCACGTGCTGAAATTTTAAACCTTGCATAGTATTGATGCAGAGCTTTTATATCCCATCCTAGCGAGCGCACTTAGCCAGCTTTGGGACCTTAACCCATGGAATATATAAGACTCTAGATCAAACTTAAAACTTTTAATAAATAACCGATCCAAATGGAGCCCAGGAAGAGAAGTTTCCTCCTCTCAGGCCCATGCGGCCAGCCTTGTCATGTGGATCGCTAGATAGTACATGTAAAAGTCCAGTAGTTGAAGGCCTCCTAATTTACGCTGTCGGGCAAGTTTATAATAAGACCTTCTAGAAGGCTTACCATTCCACAAAAACTCAGAACAGCATTTGTAGAGTGGCTTAAAAAAGGACTTAGGAAGATAGACATTTAGATTCGCCAATGGATAAAAGATTTTTGGCATTACCACCATTTTAAGCATGTTGGCTCTACCCGAAAAGGACAACGGAAGTCTTGACCATCTATCCAGGTCCTCTTTTATTGATTTAATTAAGGGCCTAAGATTTAAGGTGGCCAAGGCCTCCAAATTCTTAGTTATTTGAATTCCCAGATAGTTTAATGATTGGGCCTGCCAATGGAGTCCCAAAGAGAGGCACCAATCCTTCTGAAGAAGTGGAGAAAGAGAGTATACTGATGTTTTGGTCTTATTTAGGCTATATCCAGAAAGTACGCTAAAACTAGTAATTAATTCAAGTACTTTAGGGAGGGAAGATGTAGAATTAGAGATATGCAATAACAGGTCATCAGCGAATGCTGACACTTTAAATTCAGAGTCACCTAATTTAAGCCCTTGAACCCCCTTGTTTACCTTAATAGATCTGATTAATGGTTCAATATACAAATTAAATAAATAGGGTGATAAAGGGCAGCCTTGACGGGTACCTCTTGATAAGGGGAAAGCTACTGAGATTAGGTTGTTACATTGAATCTTTGCTGAGGGACATGAGTATAAGACTCGAATCATATGGACAAATCTAGCAGAAAAACCCAGTTTCGCCAGGGTGGTAAACATAAAAGTCCACTCCACCCGGTCGAAAGCTTTTTCTGCGTCTAACGACACTAGAGATACCTCTGCATTAGGATCCGTTGATGCAGAAATTAAATAAAACAATTTCCGAAAGTGATCGGCCGATATACGGCCTTCTACAAAGCCAGCCTGTTCTGGACTCAAAAGATCATGCCAAATATGTTTTAATCTATTAGCCAGGATTTTCGCAAAGATTTTAACATCTAAATTTAGCAAAGAAATCGGCCTAAAGTTACCAACTAAGTCTGGGGGCTTATCGGGCTCCGGTAACAAAATAATCTTGGCCTCAAACAGTGTTTTATCTTTAATCTCATGTTCACACCAAAGGAGAAAAATTTATGCAATAAGGGCACAAGGTTATTTTTTGAACAGTTGAAAAAGAAAGCTGTGAACCCATCCGGCCTGGCGCTTTGTCCGGGCGGAGAGAGTCAATAGCTTTCCCTATTTCCACCTCCGAAATTGGGGTTACTAAATATGGGCCAACATCCTCTGATAATCGAGGTAGAGGAATGCTATCCAGAAATTGGTAAATCTTATCAGTGGCCTTAGAGGAAGACTGTTGACTTGAGTAAAGATTCTGATAGAAATCTACAAAAATTCCTAATATCCTCCCTGGATCTGTAACCAGTTGTCCCAATTCTGGATGTTTCAGGGCAGTCACCCACCTGTCCAAAGACCTTTGCCTCAATTGCCAGGCCAACAATTTCCCAGACTTGCTGCCCTGCCCTAGGTATAGGGCTTTAACTCTAGATGCTGAACTGATAACTTTCTCCCTCTGTTTGTCTGCATACCATGTTCTCAGGGTTATTAGTTTTCGCTCCTGTTCCTGAGTTCTTCGTCCATCACACATAATTTCTAAATCCCTAATCTCCCTTAAACATTTGTCCAAAAGCTGTCTTGTCTTAACTTTGCGCACCGTAGCCATACGTATTAGTTCCCCTCACCACAAAGCTTTAAGAGCTGCCCAAGTTTGATCTACAGCTGTAATTGTACCCCAATTACTATTGATTGAGTTTTCCAAAAAAGATCTAAATCTATCTAAGGCTTTGGGGTCCTTCAAAATGTTATTATTCAAAGACCAAGAGTATGACCTAGAAGGTTGCGAGGGCAACAGACACACCATTTTTACCGGAGAATGATCAGAAATTACGCGCGGGGCAGAGTTGAGGCCTCCACTACCCAGGATAAACTAAATTGGCTGACCAGAAAATAGTCGATCCTCGAGTGCGACTTATGCACCGCAGAGGAGAAGGTGTATTCTCGAGCATTAGGGTTCATGGCACGCCAAGGGTCCACCAAACCTAGTGATGATGTAAACTCTCTTAGAGCGTTCTGGGCCGGGGAGAGAAATGGTCCTTTATAGTGCGATTGGTCCAGCAGAGTATCCTGGACTAGGTTCCAGTCACCTCCCAAAATTATTGGCACATTTTTGAAGGACGCCAAAGCCAGGCCCAATTGGATAAAAAAGGCTGGTGAATCCAAATTAGGTCCATATATTGATCCTAGCACTAAACTGAATCCACCTAATCTGCCTAATACAAATATGTATCGGCCCTGTGGATCAGAGATTATTTCCGAATGGGTAAAAGGAATCCCACGGGCAATTAGAATAGCCACCCCTCAACTGTTTTATGAAAACCCTGCACCAAAAACCTGGCTCACCCATTTCTTCTTAAAATGGGCGAGACGATCAGAAAGGACATGAGTTTCTTGTAAAAACACTATCGCTGATTTCAAATGGGCTAAGTGGTTTAAAATAACAAATTTTTTACAGTTGTCCTTTCCTCCCTTAATATTCCAAGAAACAAAATTTAGCATATTAGCCATTTCACTGCCAAAAAATTAAAGAAATATTGGGATAGCCCCCCCCTTAACTAATCCCCCAATCAAAAAAGAAACCTCCCTCCTAATACCCCTCCTCCCGTAACTTAATACTACAACAATAATTAACTTAAACCATCCTTCTGGCCCAAGCCAACTTCTCATTCTCTGGAACGTGTTGCCACATAGAGATGGGTACATTCCCCCCCCATTTAAGAAGTAGTCTTAACAGTTTAATACTCGAATCTGTAAAGTCCAGTTTTGAACCTAGGCTAACAAAGAACATTAACACCAAATACTTAATCATCAGGTGAGTAAAAGAATAAAACCCATCTTAGTGGGAGCCAGGGAGCATAAAACAAACCAAATTAGAAAGTAGACTACTAGCCTTCCCTGTAGAGACCACCAATCCTTGGGCGTAGAGGAAAACAAAACAAAAATATGACCGCTTAACGCCTTGTACATCTAGCATAGGCACAAGGCTCAAGCAACAAATAAAAGAACCAAGTTCAGGCTAGCAGGCCTGTTACTGAAAAAAGGCAAAAACAATCTTGGTCCAAAATGGGCCCTCCAATCCTACCGCGGAATCTTATCTGATAGTATGTTCCCTGGCTACCATCTAATAACCTAGTATATGGACCTTGTAAAGGCTCCTATCCATATAGTTCCTACAGCTATAAACCCTTCTATCCCTTAATACCCCCTACCCGTTAGACTTAATATAAAGAGTCCAAGACCCCTTACTAATTCAGATAGAGGCAGGTTAAGCCAAATAACTTTACTAAACTAACTATTGTAAACCTTTGACCAAGAAAAGGTAAGTTCCTTGCCCCTTCGTGTAAATAAATCCCGGATTGCCTACCTAAATATGTAGGTAACATGTAACCAAACTTAATTACCAGAACACCCTCCTAGCAACCCGTCCAGGGGTCATACATAATTTCGCATCAATATCATAGTGTATCATTTCCATCTTATGATGAACTAGGTAATAGTAATCCAAACAGTTACCATTAATTAGATAACAGTATAAGAGGGCAAATTAAGGTTATTAACACCAAGTAAAGGAGTCAGGCCACTATCGCCCTGAAGGGGAGATAAATAACTAGTCCCTAAATTTCATCCCTTGGCAAACAGGTCAGGTAGCAGAGATTTCAAGGATGCCAGTGCATCCTCGGCTGAGTTGAACCTCTTAGGGCCATTATTAACTGTGACTTCTAGCTTAGCAGGATATAATTAGACGTATGGTGATCCTATGGCCCACAGCTTAGATGTGATCGGCTGTAGCTTGCCCGAGCCTGTCTCATTTTCCCATGTCAAGTCTGGCACTAATCACAGTTTCTTGCCTCCCACTGGAAGGTCGCCAGCTTCTGACCTCTCTTAAGATGTGCTCATGGTCAAGATAGTTAAGAAGCTTAAAAATAATTGGCCTCAGTGGTTCAGATGAGGGGGGTCTGGCACGAAGAGCTCTATGGGCTCTCTCTATAATATAGTCTGGACCATTAGGTGAGGGCCCTGCTGATTTTTTAAGTAGCCTTTGCAGAAACAGGATAGTGTTTGGTCCCTCTTCTCCTTCTGGGAGACCCAATAGCACCAGGTTGTTGCGTCTGTTGCGACCTTCTAGATCATCGAGATGATCTTCAAGTTTACTGATACTCCTTTTACACTCAATCATAGCAGGCCCCGATTTATCCATGGCTCTCTCTATAGAAGAGATTCTTGCCTCTGTATCCATTACTCTGCGTGCTAGTTGGGTCAAAGCAGGCTTGATTTCTGAGACCTCCTCTATTAGTTTGAACAGTACATCCTTAATAGTTGTCAGGTCCCCATATATTTTGGCTGGCGTAATTTCTTCATCCGGCGACATGATGGCGACGAGTCTGCGCTCGCTACGTTTCTTCCAGCCCGCTTCCCTTCCTTCATAATGCCAAACGGGCGAGCGCGAATTTTACTTAAAAACAGTCTCAAGTTGCTAGTAGCACTGTACTGAAGCTTGTTAGCCCTGTAAAACGGTGCAATTCTGCAGATTCGGAGTGCTAGAGGAGGGAGACCCGGAGAGCTGCTGCCTCACTCCATGAGCATCACGTGACCTCGATCACTGTGATTTTGTTGAAAAAAAAAAAAACCCTGAGCACTTGGTCTGGTGCCTGTACCCTGACTAGGAGATATGTTAGATATGTCCTTGTTCACATGCAAGGGTCACATGGAACATTACTAAAGAGGAACACCTTGTATCTGAAACCTAAAAGTACATTTTTGAAGTTCAGACGTGTTTACCAAATGAACAAAATGTATCATTTTAAGTGATTCTAGTTTTCAGATATTTTCTTTAAATATTTATTCTTTTTCAGATTTTGGGGATTTTAATGCCTTGTTGACATGCAAAGTTAAACATAAATTTACTAAAGAGGAAAACCTTGTATCTGCAATCCAAAAATATTTTTTTTAAAGGTCAGTTGTGTTTAAGAAACAAATAACATTGGCAATTTTTGTTTGATACTAGTTTTCAGACCTTTTCTCAAAACCTGTTTTTTTCTTTTAGGTGATTGGCCCCATTAGTTGCTTTCTTTTTGAAGGGCTTTGAATGTGTCCCCATTCTTTTTTTTTTCCTCATTTTTTCCCATTTACTTTTTCAAATGGTTCAGCCATTCCTGTAAATTAGCATTATTAAACATTGATTATTTGTGTTTCAGTGCTTATTGGGACCGCAAACTGCAAATAGTTATCCCAGACTCACACTGAGCAGAGAGCTCTGATTAAGGAGACAATGGGACAGGTACCCCTTGAAGAATAATTCAAAGCCCCCCCTCCCCTCCGTACTTTTTAGATTACTGATAATCCCAAATCCTACCCCACTTGGGACAGCAATGCTAAATAATCTAAGGACTCCAAGTTTCTTTTAAAAAGAAGGATGTTCAAGCAGGGTGAATCTAAGAATCATCAAATCCCATCCAATGACAGTAACATAATAAAACAAAAACATATGAATAGTTTTAAAAAACTGCTCTAAATATTGAAATAGTCAGTTCTTATTACAAAACTAAAAAATGGGAGTTGTGTATATGCACTTAAATTTATATAAAGTTTTTTTTTTTCAGTTATAAGTTTTTATTGCAGATCACACAATTAACCATGTGTGCTTTCTGAGTTTCTCTGGGTGCTCATAGATCAGGTTGTATACATTATGTGAGTGACCAGTTGTGATTTGATTTGCATAGTGGGGAGTTAAACTGGGGGTACACATACTGTAGTATTGTTGTAGTTGCCCCTTAGCCACATAGGATTGATATAAAGTAGTATGCAGTTTGTGTATTGTTTAATCTCAGTCAAGGAATGTGTGTGTGTGTGCAAGTATGTATGTGTGTATGTGTGAGTGTGAGACTATATATGAGATATTCTTTTTTTTAATTCCTTGAACTTGGTTTATAGCAGTCAATGTGAATCTGAGAAAGGATGTGCAATCTTGATACTGATTTACTTCTTCCATAATGTCTTGACCATGACAACTTGAAAATGATCTGTGGTTAGCAGCAAAGTGCAACAACTAGCATACACTTTCCTTTAATTTTAAATCCTTTGAGGGTATATAATATATAGACAGATAGGTAGGTAGGTGGATACATAGGTAGGTAGACAGATGCGTAGATAAATTAGACATATATCTGGCATACATGACATATTGCTACTTGTTGGTAGAATATGAATAATATGCAAAACATAATTATACAGACATAATCTCAAAATGCTAAGGTTTAATTTTAAAAATATTAAAGCTTTATTCATAGACAGACTGACTCAAGAGCTAGCATGAGGTTTCCTTTTTGATCAAAAATGAATTTCCAGGAGGAAAAAATGGAAAACTCTGCATGGGGAAAATGCATCTTGAGGTTATTAAAAAAATAAAATATATGTCTGATCTCTGTACACAAAGGAAGTAATGACAAGCTAAATTCTCCTGATATAATAAAGCAGTCAAGTATCACCACCATGGAATTCTAATGAAAGGGAAGTTAGTGGAAGGACACATGCAGCGAGTGAATACAAGGCTTGCATTTTCATCCAAGTAGAGTCAGCAGCAGCATGCAGAATTTGCATCTGAAAGAGATGTATACAGTACAATGTTTTAATGAACATATCTGTTTTGTTTTTATTTTTGTATTACCAGGTAAGTGCACTAGTCAATACAGATGCCTGTTTTTAGGCAAGACCTGAGAGAGTTAAAAAAACATTACAGTAATAAAATTGTAAACCAAAATATAGCCTTAGTGTTATAGATGTAGTTTTCAGTCGTTGTGCCCGTAAAATGTTAACAGGTGCAGAATTCTGCATCTCTGACGAATGAAAATCTCAAACTTTTACTCATTAGATCTTGAACATGGTTTGGTGTTTTACATTGAAATTTGGCGGGTGTTGATGGTACACACATGTTTACAAGTTGGTGGGAGTACAGGGCCTGAAGGGTCCATGCTCCCACCAACTTGTGCAAGTTCTTACTTTTCTATTCTTTCTCAAAAACTAAGGAAATTCTATGTAAAAAACTGCCTTAATGCATCATTTAGGGTTAAGGCACAAAAAGTCAGGAAATGAAAAATCTTTAGGGTGCCCCTCCCCCCGGACCCGTCAATCATCCCAAGATTGACAAATGACGGGGTGTGTCATTGGGATCGTAAGGCCTAAATGTCACTCCATTCTTTTTTGCTATCCCTTGTTAATATGATTACACATGGAATAAGGGGACATTTAGGGCTCACAACCCCAATGACACACCCCGTCATTTGCCAATCTTGGGATGATTGATGGGTCTGGGGGGAGGGGCAACCCTAAAGATTTTTCATTTTCTGACTTTTTGTGCTTTAACCCTAAATGATACATTAACACAGTTTTTTTTGCATAGAATATATACATATATATATATATATATATATATATATATATATATATATATATATATACAGTATGTATGTATGTACATTTGTATGTATGTATATGTGTATATGGCATAATCTGTTTTAGGATAATAACACAGGTATAGAATCTTAGTCCATGTAACAGTGTGGATTTTTGTTTTAATGTACCTACCTGTACATAATGTATTTGTTTGTGTGTACTGTATTTTCCCGGGTCAAGCCTGTAAAGGGCCATGTGGCCCAGTGCTTTTTTTTACCCACTTAACAAAGTTTTAAATGAAAATAAAAAAAAAAGGGGTGCACAAGGTGAATACCTAATTAGTGACCTTGTTCTTGCATGTCAGTATAGTTCTTCCTCCACCAAAACAATTATAAACCACCTTGTATGGTTGTTTTTTTCATGTATTTGGGGCAACCGACTGAACCCAATAAAAAGGGGAATTTTGTATTTAGATAAAAGGAAAGGAGGATCAGTGATGATCAACCCAGTTCTTTTTTTCTTCAGTGTTTTCCTTTTTGCTAATTTAAAAACCCTGCTTCTCAATATTAAAACTATATGGGAACCCCGGGCCCAATATACACTCCAGTTGTGGTTAAATTATTGGCCTTTAGATACCTTCATCCCCAAACAACAATGTATAGGAGATCGCCCCTCTTATTTTCAAAATTGTTGGGGAAATTGGAAATTGTGATGTATCTTGTAGTAGATGATTATAATCTTATCATGAAAGCACTTGTATACTTCGGTAATGGGAATCTATTTCCTAGATTCTCCCCATTTGTCCACCAGATCACCTCTAGAGAAAGAATATATTGGTAGATTACTGACCGAGAAAAGAACACCAGAGAGTATGTGGGATGTTCTATGGTTGTCAGCACATGGGAAAATTAATGTAAGGAATAATCTTAAACACAAAGTATAGAAGACAGATAATGTCCTAGAATATCTTGTGTGACCACATTGGAAACAATGGAACACCTTTTTTCGGTGTCCCTTTGTGCATTCCTTCTGGAATATTGTAAATAGAAACTGGAGGGGATTCCCGGTTAATTTCCTTACTCCAGATATTTTATTCTTAGGCTTATTAGACAGACAATGGCAGAAATGTTACTGTAAGACAATAAATTTAGTATTATTATGTATTAAATATTACATCTGGATATGCCAATGTAAACTTACCTTAAGGCAGTTGAAAGTGTCACCTGAACAATTGTTTTGCACAATACTCCAATCAGTTCTGGACCTTAGGAAAAAGGATTTGGTAAGTGATAACATGGGTTATTACTACTGAAAATGGGACAGTATGTTATGGTTGTCTTAGGTGGTGTTATACCTACCAACACATGCTGTCTTACAGAAAAGGTAAAGATTTTATAAATCCCATTATCTTTCAGCTGGGAGATATGTTGACCCCTTTCCTTTTTTTGGGGGGATATTCAGAATCTTTGGGGTGACCTTTTGTAGCTTAACTGATTTTTAGGAAAATGATGGATGTATGACATAATATATATATTTTTTTCTTCATATGGCCTAGAGTGTAGGGACACCCTTTTAGTAGGTTATTTTTTCTTGGGTTCTGGATTTATAAGGTGACAGTAGCTAGCACCTTGGCTTGACTAGTGATTTGCTTCATTGTGATCCCTGTGTGCTGTAACACCTTTTGGCAATATGTCACTTAAAAGTTAGGAAAACTAAAATCCCTCTACTCATGGGGTGGAGGAGAGGGGGATTTATAGGAACAGAATGAATGAATACATCATGTTTTTGTTTTAAGGACATTCTTGGGTTATGTTAAAGTGCAAATACGTTTCATTATTTTTAGCCTGGGATGTATGCCTTAATACATGTTACATTTTAGTTTCCCTTTGACTATGATTTGTAATGTTTTATGATCCTTTTAAGCTATAATTGAGGATTTCCCCTACTCTTTTAGTGGGAGAGGGGGATTCCAGTTTATTTCAGTTTTATCATTTAATTCGTGGGGTCTCAATATTTCTTTGACAGACAACTAGGAATTGTATGATTATAATACTTACCTAATTTCCTCTGCATTATGATTAAGTTCTTTTTTTTCTAAACATTTTGTGAATTTTGCTTCAGTTTGAATAGTATGACTGTAATACTTTATTGATTTATTCCTTCATTTATGTAGTATTTGATGTGAATTAACATTGCTTATTATTATTTGTTTTGAAGTTGTAAATAAAAAATTCCCCTACTCTTATATCTCTTTTATTGCACATTGCTTGGATTTACCCAGTCCCTTTTCTACTTGAAATTATGGGTTTTAATCTTTTCTTTCAAATATTGTGGGGGAGTCATCTGAATCCCATTAAAAAGGACTTCACCTATAGTACCTTAGTAAAGATAAAGGAGGAGTGGGAACGATTCACCCATTGGTGTTCTACCACA
Organism: Neoceratodus forsteri; assembly: GCA_016271365.2. Classification (NCBI taxonomy): domain Eukaryota; kingdom Metazoa; phylum Chordata; order Ceratodontiformes; family Ceratodontidae; genus Neoceratodus; species Neoceratodus forsteri. The sequence continues at coordinate 1,055,367,778 of CM057451.1, read as the reverse complement.
CTTTATTTTGGTCTGGCTCCTTTAAATTATTAGTGCAAAGGGAACATTGTTATAGTAAGGATTGGTTTCAAGGGATATTACAGATTTTTTTAGTACACTGGTCAGATACCCCCTTGAAAATTATTCCTTCTCTTTGCATGCCAAAGTTTATAAAATCTTCAGTAAAAAAATGAGCCAGTGGCACGTCTCCAAAACCCAGATCTTGACTCCATCTAGACAAATGTTGTATGACAATTTTTTGGCTTTAATAGGCCCCTCAGAACTTGAGTTAAGAGGTTGTCATAAAGATAAAATTCAAATGGCTATTCATCAGCTATGTAATGTCCGGATTCCTTTATGAATGTGGGATAACCTTTGGCTATGTACATATGGGAAGACTAATGTTTGTGGAGATTGGAAGCATGAGGCCCTGGAGGCATGAAACGTGCCATACAATGAATGTTTAAGCCCAGTGGAGACCACAGAGCACTTTTTCTTAGACTGTACATACACAGTGCATTTATGGAGATTTTTAGCAGATAGGTGGCAGTTCTCTTGGTTAAATAATTTAAGATATAATCATTTAATTCTAGGGGATTAATTTGCTAGACTAGGAATTTATGATAGAGGGACATTGGAGGTTTTCTTTGCTATATTAAAATTTTACTTATGACAAGCAAGGGGCAAATATGTTTTACAACAATTGATGATGCCTTATCTGTCAGTTGGGAGGCTGTGTGAAGCAACCTGTCAGGAAGTTAATCAAAGGATTTAGGTCACCATAACGGGGTAAGGTACACAAATTGTGGAATGGCCTCATGGGAGTATTGAAAACAAAATGAGTAGATGAAATGTTTTGTTATCCTTGTTTTTTATTCCTGTCAATAATTTGGTAGAGGTGGATATTTTGAAGCATTTGAAACATGTGTTACACTCCAGTAATAGGGGGCATTAGAAGAGGATAATGATCTGTATGATGTACTCAAGTTTCACAAGTTCATAACTGTTTTCTTTTACATGTGTCTGCTTGACCTGTCAGTTCTGTTTCTGTATACCTTGTATTGAATGCTTGCAAATAAAATGTCCCCACTCTTGCAATAGGGGGAACCAGTGTGCAGTTAACATGGAGCTGCAAGATGCAGAGCAGACACCCTCCAATATATTTGGAAAGCACCCATATATTGGTGGCCAGCTAAATGTCCCAACACTGGATAAAAACAATGCTGCTGCAGGATCACAGTAAAATAGAATAATGAAATGGATATACCAGAAAATATCTCCATACAGGAGGCAGAACAATTACTTACCACAGAAACAGAAAAAAGGAAACAGTAGCTGCTAGCTCAAATCTCAGCAATTGAAGTGGCATACCTAGCAGAAAAATCCAAACTTGAAAAGGAAAAACAGGGCAATTCAGAAACAGATAAAGGTGCAAAAGTTTTCATTTTTGGAACTGCAAACATCCTGGATGCAACACTGCATTTCAGCTCACGTCCTAACACCTCCACAGATCAACATAATGAGACTTGGATGCCAGACAATGCCCTACAAAATGTTGGGTGGAAGAAATTAAAGACAGGACAATGGATTCTCAACCCTACGATCCCCTTACCTGGGTCAACTTTAGAGATGCAACAAAATTTAAAATCCACCAGTGAAGTGAATGCAAAGTGGCCACTTCATGTTGGCACTTCGCTGCGCAGACTACCCCATAGGAAAGGCTAACTTTACCTCGTTATTATTACTTCGCATTGTCATTCCATCTTAAACATGAAGTAAGGCAGAGTGACAACAATATTGGCAGCATCCCACCCACACAGTCACCAGAATCAATATTTATTCCCAAAGTGCTACTGTCTTGCATCCAGAAAACTTCCCAGTGCTGATGAAGTGAAATGAGAGTGTAACAAGAAATGCAAAGTCTCCCGGAATTAATGGCACACTCAGTCATGTGCACAGTGGTCAGGTCACACACAGAGTCACCACAATTAATGTGCATCCCCGAAATGCTACTGTCTTGTGTCCAGAAAATTCCCCAGTGCTGATAAAGTGAAATGAGAGTGTAACAAGAAACAGTCTCCCAGAATTAATGGTGCCATACAAATGCTCAGACAGATTAAGATTGTGCTGCACACTCAAGGGATGCATACGAAAAGGCACAACACCTAACCAGTGCTCACAAGTCACAAATCCAAATCTGGAAAGGAATACATTTTGCCATTTGGGGGATTAGTGCACAGCAGTAACAATCCACTACCAGTAAAGATACCACAAAGCAGTATAAAAAATTCATGCAGGTATGGTGGATAGCAGGTTCACACTGCTGCAATTACTGTCTAACACAATAAAAGGTGATTCAATGGCATGCATCTCACCCACACTCACACACACACACACATACTCAGGTAATGCATAGCAAATTGAAAACCTTTAGTAATATAATCAAATGTTTTAAACAGATAAATTGTACACTGCTGCACCACAACAATCAGCAAAAAAAATTTAAAGAATTACTGAAAATATTACTGTGTGTACATTAACACAGTTATACAAGAAAAATATAACCAAAACAGAAAGACTGCCTTTTTCTCCCAGTTAATCTACCTACACCACAAATACGCCCCTCCACCAGAGCACACATCACAGTACACAGACTGACTGTTATAAATTAACATTCAAAATCCACACACAACAATAAACACTTGATGATATGAGCACAGAAGGGTTTCCTACAATCGATGTACTAAATTTTGAGCAAAAAATATTACTCAAAAAGGCATTTTAAACAGCTTTTAGAGGTTTTGAATTGCAGAGCTAGAGAGCAAACTGTATCCAACTACCACTGTACACACACTACCCAGGCCAGAACTGAGGCTGTGCTAAACAATCTAGAGCCCATGTGACTTGCAATCCCATGAATAACTGCAGAATTTCATTTGAAACTCAATTACAGAGTGAAGTGAGGTGAATTACATTGATTTCAATGTACTTTGCCTTAAAATTGGTGGAGAAGTGGTTTGGGGAAGGCGGAATAACGCAAAGTCATTGGTTTCAATGGACTTTGTGTTCCTCATTAAGAAGCGAAGTACTCTGCTTCACATTTTGGAGTTCTGCACAGATTCCATGTTACTCAGTGAATCACTTCATGGAGCAAATTGGGGCCACTTCACCCACCACTTCTTACAGTACTGTAACTCACATGATGTACGGGAAAGAATACAAATGCCTATGGCTGTACTTCCCTGATGAGCTGTAGCACAAAACTCCCTGACTTAGAAATGCTTATTAATGAGTACATTGGTGGAGTGGTGAAGCCTGAAGAGATACTACAAAACATGCTTACAATACATCCAAGTAAATAGTAAAACAATTAATGTTATAATTCGTGACATGATCGTGACTGCATTTGTGACCATGATGATGAAGAATGTGATTTGGTGTTGACTGTGTGAGATAACCAATATGGAGGTGTATTGGGAATGTGAATGCCTACCGCTGTACTTCCTCAATGAGCTGTAGCACAAACTCCCTGACTTAAAAATACTCATTAATGAGTACTGTGGTGGGATGGTGAAGCCTGAAGAGATATTACAAAACATGCTTACAATACATCCAAGTAACTAGTCAAGAAATGAGTGTTGTGATTCGTGACATGATTGTAAATCATAATTTGTGACTGCATTTGCGACCGTAATGATGAAGAACGTGAATCTGTTGAAAATGATGATGGCCAAGGTTCAATACAAGTTTATCAATAAACAACTTTTATATATAGTTGGCTGTAAAAAAGGTTCAAAAGATACCAAAAGAGTACAAGGCTTGAAGAGGCTGCAAATGGTTAATGGATGACTAAATGATGCCAACATGTCAATTTATATGTATGGATGGTAAAGGGCTACAAGTGGCTAATGAATGTCACTTTATGTGTATGTACGTGTAAAATTTTAAAAGATTAATTGTTAGAACTCTGTAAAATATAGAAAATAACTGAAAAGCATAGGCCATATTAAAACCAAGGTCTCGGCAAAATTAATTTACCCTGTCAGCCAAGACACTGTGTACCAGAACATGTCTTTTTGAAGGTTATGGCTAAGATAAAATGCAGCAGTACAGTTCCTCATTTCATAATTTCTTATGTTTAAAAAAAATTGTGTAACAGAGAGTTGATAAGGAACAATTATACCCTTGTTTTGGCCACTGTCTAGTGCAAAGCTACTTTGTCAGCAAGTTATTTAAAATTAAGTGAAGTCCCCTTATTCATTTTCTGTCTCCTAAGCAAGTTATTTTTGATAAATATAGAATCCCCTAACCACATGTTTTTCCATCTAAGGATGACCACATGTCTCAGTGTCAAATGTATCTTATGACTGAGGTATCTCATGGCCATTGTACTTTTAAACCTTGTCTTATGATATTATTAAATGATATGATGTCTAGGCTAAAATTGATGTAGTAGGTTGGAAAGTTCCACTATGCATTTTGATGTAAACGATTTGAGTATAAATGCTGGACCTAGATGTCATGTCCAGTGTGTCCAAGAGGAGTAGCCAGCATGGCTGCCATAGATACTTGGGTCACCCAGAGGAATGAGGAGTGTTGCTTCATTCCCTCTGTACACCTGTAGCCCTGGTGGTAAAAAGCCATCAGCTGTTTAAAATTGATCATGTTAGAGGTAAAATTATTAGGGCTTATTTGGGTATTAATAAATTGCCACTGATTTAAAACAACATCTGGTGTCAGGTGGCTTTATTGGATTACCAGGGACCACTAACCATGAACCTTGTGCTTTTACTACCTTACTGTCATCAGTATGGTACAGTTTTCTTTATTTACAATTCGGTGTTGATGGTGTGAGATTAACAACATGAAACTATATTGGGAATGCAAATGCCTACAGCTGTACTTTCCCAATGAGCTGTAGCATGAACTCCATGACTTAAAAACACTCATTAATGAGTACAATGGTGGGATGGTGAAGCCTGTAGAGATGCTACAAAACAGGCTGACAATACATCGAAGTAACTAATTAAAAAATTAATGTTGTGATTCATGACGTGATTGTGAATAGTGATTTGTGACTGCATTTGTGACCGTGATGATGAAAAATGTGATTCAGTGTCAAGAGTGTGAGATAAATGTGGAACTGTATTGGAAACACGAATGCCTACGGCTGTACTTCCTCGATGAGTTGACCGTAATGATGAAGAATGTGATTTGGATCATGAGTGACTCGTGATGATAGTCCTGACTTAAAAATGCATATTAATGAGTACAATGTTAATGCAGAATTATGCACCACACCTGTCCAGTACTCTGATGGGAAGCTAAAGAAACAACTGTGACTTAAGTTACTGATGGAGATTGGGCCCTAAAGAGATGCAAATGCACAGACAGATTAAGACTGTGCTGCACACTGAAGAGATGCAAACATAAAGGCACAACATCTAACCAGTGCTCACCATCAGAAATTCAAATCTGGAAAAGAATACCTTTGCGGGTTGGGGCAGGCCACGGGGGCAGTGTGCTGCACTGCTGCAGTAACAGTCACTAGTACTAGTACCAGTAAAGATACCACAAAGAAGTACACAAATCACACAGCTGCAGTGGATAGCAGGTTAACATTGCTGAAATTATTATGTGGCACAATAAATGGTGTCTGATTTGATGACACACGTCACACACATACTCACACACACACACTAAGTAATGAGTAGCAAATCGAAAACTTCAGAAATATAACCTCATATTTTAAACAAACTAAAATTATGCACTGCTGCACCACAACAATCAGCAAAAAAGGAAAGAATTATTGAAAATATTACTGTGTGTACATTAACACAGTTATACAGGTAAAATATCACTAAAACAGAAAGCACTGTCTTTTTCTGCAAGTTAATCTACCTACACCAAAGATATGCCCCTCCCCCAAAGCACACTTCCACTGTCTCTCAATACACAGGTTGAATGTTGTACATTAATTTCAAAATCTATATACAAACAATAAAAAGTTTGAAGCGCAGAGAGCTCTCAGAACAGATTGTCTCCTACAGCTTCCTACACACACACTACCCGAAACTGAGGCTATGCAGAACAATCTGGAGCCCATGTGACCTGAAATCCCATGAAATACTGCAAAATTTGCCTTTGGAGCTTAAAAACAAGGCAAAGTGAGGTGAAGTACATTGTTTTTAATGTACTTCACCATAAGAATTGGTGGAGTAGTGGTTTGGGAAGGTGGAGTAATGCAAAGTCATTGTTTTCAATGGACTTCATAACTCAAAGCACTCGTCGAATTAGCCTTCACTCCGCGAATCACTTCACGGAATGAATTGGGGCCACTTCACCCATCTCTAGTCACCTTCTGTAACCAGCCCCAAGTAGAGATGCAGTGAATTTAAATTTCACCAGTGAACTGAACATGAAGTGGGCACTTTGTGTTACCACTCCGCTATGTGGAGTGGGCAATGTAAAGTGCTCACTCCACCTTGTCATTACCACTTCATGTTAAGGTGGAATGGCAATGCAAAGTAAGGTGAAGTCATTGTTTTTAATGGACTTCGTGTTCCTCATTATGATTCTAAGTGATCCACATGGTGTTTCAGATTTGGCAGCCCCCCCACACATCACGTGGCTTACAGTACTGTAAGTCACATGCTCTTTAGTTAGGCAGAAAGGAAGTGAGTCATACAAGAAGACATGTTTACTTGCTCCTGTGCAGACAGAGAGAGAGGAGTGTGTTTTGTGACTGCTGATACTTTGAGATCAGAGCAAAGAGGAGATTTAAACTTTGATTTGGAGCCAACAGTTTTTTTAAAAGCTACATTTTTTATTTTCTGTACTCTTGTTTACTTAATTTGTTTTTTCTGTAAATTTTATTTTTCTTACCTTTATAAGTAGTTAGTTGTTTGTCTGTGTCTGTGTGACTGTGTGTGTGTGTGTTGTGTGACAGTGTTAGCAGTAATTGTTCGGAATGAGGAAGCTCAGCAGGAGAGATGGAGCAGGGTGAAGGAATATCTGGGGTGGGGCAGCTCTGGGAGAGCGGGGTAGTGGTAAGCATCATACCATGCGCATGCATGTGGGGCATGGGCACCCATTCTTGTTGGACTGCTCAAAACTTGTGAGTATCCCTTCCCCTGGAAGCAGGACCAGCACCACCTCCTGTCCTGACTCTGAGGCAGTTGAACCACCACCACCACCAAGTCCAGCACAAGGTCCTCTGGAGCAGGATGTGCCTGTTCCCCCAGGCCCATTTGTGGATCACATCCCTGTTCAGCACTGTGACCAGCCGGCTGCCAGTTCATCTAGCCTACCCCTGCCTGTGCCTGGTGCTCCCGGCACCTCTGTTGTTTGGCAGTTTTTTGACTGTGTCATGGGGCAGCAGTGTGGTCAAGTGCCACCTATGTGAGGTGGAGGTGTGCCGTTGCCCCTGAGAACTCACCTGGGGACTGGGGGCCAACACACCCATATGCTCAATCACCACCAATTGGAGTGGCAGGCTGCCACAGAACAGACCATGCCTGCACCTGCTGGCCATTCTGTGGCAGAGGATGCAGCTGTGCATGGTGGCATCCCAAAGAAGAGGAGGGCCACAGCACCTGATACTCCACCAGTACCCCTACCCCTACCACTACCACCACCAGTACCAGCAGGTCAGCCTGTAGAATGTGTGGACCCCAGAGAACTGTGTCTAACACAGGCTGACATGGCAGTTCTCTGGAGTGCTTTTGAGGAGAACAATGAGAGGGTGAGTGCTGTTGAGCAGTGGCTGGATCAAATATAGGGACATCAGTTGCAAATTATGTCCATGCTGGAACTGCTGCTGGATCACCATGGGATCCCACATTAGTTTTTTTTCCTCACACCAAGTGCCCCCACACCTTCCTTGCTGTGTTATAAAATGTATTCCTCCACCATCCCCGACCTTTGTATGAAATTATGCCCTTTTTTGTTGTCTTCCATATGCATGACACTTTGTATTCTGAGCAGTGCAAGCATATTGTGCTAAACTGCATGTGTGCAGTCAGTCTTCTTTCCAGTCGGTGTATGTACTGCAGATACTGTCCAACTCCCTGACTTAAAAACACTTATTAATGAGTACAATGGTGGGGTGGTGAAGCCTGGAGAGATACTACAAAACAGGCTTAAAATACATCCAAGTAACTAGTAAAATAATTAATGTTGTAATTTGTGACATAATTGTAAATCGTGATTTGTGACTGCATTTGTGACCGTGATGATGAAGAAACGTGAATGCCTATGGCTGTGCTTCCTTGGGCCCCGATGAGGTGTGGCAAAAAATTCCCCCTACTTAAAAACACTCATTAATGATTACAATGGTGGGGTGGTGAAGCATGGAGATATACTACAAAACAGGCTTACAATACATCCAAGTAACTAGTAAAAAAAAAATGTGATACGTGACGTGATCATTAATCATGATTTGTAACTGCATTTGTAACCGTGATTATGAAGAATGTAATTTGTATCACGAGTGACTCATGATGATGGTCACGACTTGAAAATGCATATTAATGAGTTCAATGTTCATGCAGCATTATGCATCACACCTGTCCATTACTCTGAAGGGAAACCAAAGAAACAACTGTGACTTAAGTTAGAGATGGAGATTGGGCCCTAAAGAGATGCAAATGTACAGACAGATTAAGATTGTGCTGTGCACTGAAGAGACACAGACATAAAGGCACAACACCTAACCAGTGCTCACCATCAGAAATTCAAATCTGGAAAAGAATACCTTTGCCGGTTGGGGCAGGCCATGGGGGGGGCAGTGTACTGCACTGCTGCAGTAACAGTCACTAGTAAGATCACCAGTAAATATACCACAATGAAGTACAAAAATTACACAGCTGCAGTGGATAGCAGGTTCACATTGCTGAAATTATGTGGCACAATAAAAGGTGTATGATTTGATGACACGCGTCACACACATACTCGCGCACACACACTAAGTAATGCATAGCAAATTGAAAACTTCAGTAATATAACCACATATTTTAAATAAACTAAAATGATGCACTGCTACACAACAACAATCAGCAAAAAAATGGAAAGAATTATTGAAAATATTACTGTGTGCTCATTAACACAGCTATACAAGAAAAAGATCACAAAAACAGAAAGCACTGTCTTTTTCTCCAAGTTAGTCTACCTACACCACAGATACGCCCCTCCCCCAAAGCACACTTGCACTGTCTCTCAGTACGCAGACTGAATGTTGTACATTAATATTCAAAGTCCACACACAAACAATAAATGCTCGATGATATGAGCACAGGGGGGTTTCCTATAATCGATGAACTAAAGTTTCAGCAAAAAACATTACTCAAAAAGGCTTTTTTAGCAGCTTTTAGAATGTTTGAATGTCAGAGAGCTCTCAGAACAGATTGTCTCCTACAGCTTCCTACACACACTACCCCAAACTGAGGCTGTGCAGAACAATCTAGAGCCCATGTAACCTAAAATCCCATGAATCACTGCAAAATTTGCCTTTGGAGCTTAAAAACAAGGTGAAGTGAGGTGAAGTACATTGTTTTCAATGTACTTCACCTTACTAATTGGTGGAGTAGTAATTTGGGAAGGTGGAGTAACGTGAAGTCATTGTTTTCAATGGACTTTGTGTTACCCATTATAATGCAAAGTACTCCACTTCGCATTGCGGAGCACTCTGCAAATTCACCTTCATTCCATGAATCACTTCACAGAGCAAATTGGGGCCACTTTGCCCATCTCTAGTCCCAAGCCTAACATCAAAATGCCAGGAAACACAGAACAAACACAGACAGACAATACAACTTCCCAACATACCCTGACTGGAACAGCTTCACAACCTACAGGTATTTCATTTTCTTCAATAGAAACTGACACATTTTTTAAAGCTCTAACTGAGGTACAGACCAATAGTACACAAACTGTGGGCACAGCAACGGTACAGATTCAGACACCCTCCTTCACAACCTGCTCAGCTATTCCTTATACAAGCTTTCTTCAAAAGCCCTTAGAACAAGTCAAAAGAAGAAACATGATTAGACTCCAATACCTTGGAGGAATTGAACTCTCTCCAGACCACTTCATTGTGGGGAAACAATTGTTAAAACAATAGATGAGGTTTTCCCCTGCAGAGGTATATGCCCTCATTCATGCTCCTGAAGAAGCAACGTTTGACATTAATTTTTGGTATGCAATACTCTCAGATTGCTTTTGGACTCAATATACAGCAGTTAAATCAATACCTTTATGGACACTCTTCCAAGCAATCCTGCTTACAAAACTAATAATTAAAACAATAACCATTTTATTTCAAAATAAAGGGTTAATGTTTCTGATATTGTATTTTGGCTTGAGAAACAAAGTGAAATTCAAGGAACACCAGACCCCATAATGGATGCAGAAGGGTTCTGGATGGGGGGGAGTGAGAGTAAAATTGCACCAGGATGACACACGCATTAAACGTTTGCCTAACTGTTTTTACCCAGTCAGCTATAAGGGGATACTATTTTATCAAGGACAGCCTCATTCTTGCTTGTTCGCACTGCCATCTAAGTAGAGATGCAGCGAATTTAAATTCCACTCGAAAAGTGTCCCGAAGTGGGTTCTTCACATTGCCACTCCACTATGCGGAGTGGGTAATGCAAAGTGCTTACTCCACCTTGTCATTAACACTTCATGTTAAGGCAGAATGACAAAGCGGAGTAAGGCGAATTTGCCATTTTCAATGGACTTCGCCATGCTCTTAAGCCATAGCCAGGCAGAAAAAAGAAGCAAGTGAGTTATACAAGCAAACACTTTCACTTTCTTCTGTGCAGACGGAGACAGAGAGAGAGGAGTGTGTTATTGTGTCACTGCTGTGACTTGGAGATCAGAGCGAGGAGGAGACTTAAACTTTAATTTAGACTCAACAGCATTTTTAAAAGCTACATTTTTTGTCTTTTCTGTACTCTTTTTTACTTAATTTGTTCTTTCTGTAAATTTATTTTTCTTACCTTTATAAGTAGTTAGTTGTTTGTGTCTGTGTGACTGTGTGTGTGTTGTGTGACAGTTTCAGTAGTCATTGCTCAGACTGAGAGAGCACAGTAGGAGAGATGGACAAGGGTGAGGGAATGTCTGAGGAGTGGGCAGCTCTGGGGGAGCATGGTACTGGTAGGCATTGTACCATGAGCATGCATGGTGAGCATGGCCGCCGGTTCCTGTTGGACCGATTGAAAATTCTGTGTGCTCCCCTGGAAGCAGAACCAGCACCACCTCCTGACTCTGAAGCAGTTGAACCACCACCATCATATCCAGCACCAAATCCAGCACCAGGTCCTCTGGAACAGGATGTGTCTGTGTCCCCTGGCCCAGGTGTGAATCCCAACCCTGCTGAGCACCATGACCATCCAGCTGCCAGTTCATCTGGCCCTCCCCTGCATGTGCCTGGTCCTCCCCACACCTCCATTGTTTGGCAGTTTTTTTGACTGTGTCAGAGGGGATAGCAGCATGGTCAAGTGCCGCCTATGTGAGGTGGAGGTGCACCTTGGCCCCGGGGGACTCTCCTAGGGACTGGGGGCCAGCGCACCCTTATGCTCAATCACCACCAGTTGGAGTGGCAGACTGCCACAGAATGGGCCATGTCTGCACCTGCTGGCCCTTCTGTGGCAGAGGGTGCAGCTGTGAGTGGTGGCAGCCCTAAGAAGAAGAGGGCCAGAGCAGCACCTGCTGCTCCACCAGCACCCAAACCATCATCACCACCAGAAGGTCAGCCTGTAGAATGTCTGGACCCCAGAGAACTGCATGTGATGCAGGCTGACTTGGCAGTTCTCTGGAGTGCTGTCGAGGAGAACAATGAGTGGGTGAGTGCTGTCAAGCAGCAACTGGATCAAATAGAGGGACATCAGTTGCAAATTATGTCCATGCTGGAACTGCTGCTGGATCACCATGGGATCCCACATTAGTTTTTTTCTCACACTATGTGCCCCCCACAGCTTCCTTTCTGTGTTAAAAAATGTATTCCTCTACCATCACCAACCCTTGTATGTAATTATGCTCTTTTTTTTGTCTTCCACATGCATGACACTTTGTATTCTGGCCCCCTACTGTGTGTGTGTGTGTGTGTGCGTGTGTGTGCGCGTGCTGTTTTGGAGCCTCATTAATGTTTACTTTCTGTCACTGAGTGTTTATGGAAAAGTAGACTGAGCAGTGCAAGTATACTATGCTAAACTGCATGTGTAAAGTCAGTCATCTTTCCTGTCTGTATATGTACTGCAGACACTGTCCAACTCCCTGACTTAAAAACACTTATTAATGAGTACAATGGTGGGGTGGTGGGGTGGTGAAGCCTGGAGAGATACTACAAAACTGGCTTACAATACATCCAAGTACCTAATAAAAGAATTAATGTTGTGATTTGTGATGTGATTGTGAATCATGATTTGTGACTGCATTTGTGACTGTGATGATGAAGAACATGATTCAGTGTTGACGGTGTGAGATAAATATGGAACTGTATTGGAAACACGAATGCCTAAGTCTGTACTTCCCCGATGAGTTGTAGCACAAAACTCCTCGACCTAAAAACACTCATTAATGAGTACAATGGTGGGGTGGTGAAGCATGAAGAGATACAATAAAATAGGCTTTCAATACATCTAAATAACTAGAAAAAAAAATAATGTTATGATTCGTGAGTGACGTGATTGTGAATCGTGATTTCTGACTGTATTTGTGACTGTGATGATGAAAAATGTGATTTGTATAACAAGTGACTCGTGAATGTGATGATGGTCCTGACTTAAAAATGCATATTAATGAGTACAATGTTCATGCTGAATTATATTCCACACCTGTCCAGTACTCTGAAGGGAAGCCAAAGAAACAACTGTGACTTAAGATAGAGATGGAAATTGGGCCCTAAAGAGATGCAAGCGTACAGACAGATTAAGATTGTGCTGCACACTGAAGAGATGCAGATTCAAAGGCACAACACCTAACCAGTGCTCACCATCATAAATTCAAATCTGGAAAAGAATACCTTTGCGGGTTGGGGCGGTGGGGGCAGTGTACTGCACTGCTGCAGTAAGTCACTAGTACCAGTACCAGTAAAGATGCCACAAAGAAGTACAAAAATCATGCAGCTGCAGTGGATAGTAGGTTTACATTGCTGAAATTACTATGTGGCACAATAAAAGCAGTCTGATTTGATGACACGCTTCACACACATACTCACACACACACACTAAGTAATGTGTAGCAAATTGAAAACTTCAGTAATATAGCCATGTATTTTAAACAACTAAAATTATGCATTGCTGCACCACAACAATCAGCAAAAAAAGGCAAGATTTATTGAAAATATTACTGTGTGTACATTAACACAGTTATACAAGAAATATATCATCAAAACAAAGAACTATCTTTCTCTCAAAGTTAATCTATCTACACCACAGATACGCCCTTCCCCCAAAGCACACTTTCACTGTCTCTTACTACACAGACTCAATGTTGTACATTAACATTCAAAATCCACATACAAACAATAAACACTCGATGATATGAGCACAGGTGGGTTTCCTACAATCGATGAACTAAAGTTTGAGCAAAAAAAATGACTCAAAAAGACTTTTTGAACAGCTTTTATAAGGTTTGAATCACAGAGAGCTCTCAGAGCAGACTGTCTCCTACAGCTTCCTACACACACTACCCTGAACTGAGGCTGTGCAGAACACTCTAGAGCCCATGTGACCTGAAATCCCATAAATCACTGCAAAATTTGCCTTTGGAGCTTAAAAACAAGGTGAAGTGAGGTGAAGTACATTGTTTTCAATGTACTTCACCTTAAGAGTTGGTGGAGTAGTGGTTTGGGGAGGTAGAGTAATGTGAAGTCCATTATAACGTGAAGTACCCCACTTTGAGTTGCGGGGCACTCTGCAAATCCACTTTCACTTCACGATTCACTTCGCAGAGTGAATTGGGGCCACTTCACCCATCTCCACATCTAAGTAACACACACAAAGTCCTTATGATGTTTGCAGAGTGGTGTAACCAGTCACTCAGGATATAGCTATATCTCTCCCCCTTTATGCCACCTTTGAAATGAAACAGACCATTCTTTCCTTACTTGCTCCTGGGCTTTGCACAATACAGGGAATACTGACTTTGCTGAACAAGATTTTTATATTAAAAAAGTTATGAGACAGGCACAGTCTCAAGGCACAGTTTCCAGGCAAGAACACCCTATTTCAGTACCCAGGGCTGAGTCTTCTCAAACAAAAAACAGAAGGCCAAACATAACTTCTACTCAGTCAGCCACAAGCAATCCAGCTCAAGCACCGCACCGTACAATTGGATCAGTTTCCACAACATCCACTGAGTCAGTAATGCCCCCCAATCCAGAGAACCAACCCTTTCAGCTGGTTATGAAAGGGAAATCCCAGAAAAGAGGCAGTAAGGTGACTGTAGATACTGAGATCCTCCTGTAGAATAAATGTTCCAATCTACAATGGAGAGATATCGAGATGGAGCAGGATTTTTATGTACCTTCAGAACACTCTTCCCAGATTGGGGGGGGGGCAATCTCTGAGGGAGAAGAGATAGTAACTCAACTTACAGTAAAGAAAAAAATGCAAGATGGGTACAAGATTTAGCTTACTGAAAAAAATACCAGACTGAATATGGCAATTGATTGGCTATGATATATGTATTGTTTCCTTAAATGCCAATAGTTTGAAATCTGAAAAGAAAAGGAAGTTTACCGTTGCTTCATTTTCAAATAATAAATGCAACATTGTTTATTTTCAGGATACAAGGCTTAGCACAGTACATGACATACAAACAGCTAGTGCAGATTGGATATGGTGGACAACTTACTGGTCTATGGGAGAAGACACATGCAGCAGGGTGGGTATCTGCATTAACAACCCCATACTCAAAATTACAAAACTTATTGATATAGTTCCTGAAAGAGTGCTGATGTTAGATGTCACTTTGGAGGCACAGGATTTCAGATTAATCAAAGTATATAGTCCCCAAGACAAGGCGGGGTGGATTCACCTTTTAAACCTGATTCAGTTGTATCTCTTTTCATCAAGGGTCATCTTATTAGGAGGAGACTTCAACTGCAACAGACTTAAACGAGACAGAGAGGCCTTAGAACAGAATTATTTTTGACACATCGTTTTTAAATAAAATGCTAGGACAAACCCAGTTAACTGATGTATTCCATAAATGTCACAACAAACCACAGTTCACATACTTTAGTGGGCATTTAAAAACTCGCATAGATTACTGTTCATATCACTGTATCTCACAGTAACCCATTCCTTAGAAATCCCAATGGCTACCTCAGATCACTGTTTATTAGAAATCAATAATTCACCCTTACTGGAGGTCACAGCAGGTAAGGGCTACTGGAGATTAACCGGGACACTATTAGAAGATGAACACATTCTGCAAGGTTTGCAGGATATTGTAAAAGCCAGAAAGTAATTTTTTTTCTTTATGGTTCCCCTATAGAATGGTGGGTCCAAAGTAAAAAAGATTTCACCACATTTTTGAAAACCATTGGGAAACTAGTAGGATTTCATAGGAATTCCACTTATGAGGAAGTACGCCAGCAGTTGTATAAATTATACTCTCTACAAACAGAAAGCTCACAAGACTACTGTTCCCAAATTAAGGTAATGAAACAGAAAATTGTTGCCTATTAATATGATAGGAGTAAATCCCTAGAGTTTGAACAGTGCTTCAGTTCCCTAGGAAATACCTATCAGGCCAACCCTTATGACAGCTGTTTGATCTGAACCAGGAGAAACAAAAAACATCACTGCAGTAAAAAATACAAATAATGAGCATGTTACAGGGAATAAGAACATCCTACTGGAAAAATAAAATTACACCACCAAGTTATATGGCACTTCCTTTCCAACTACAGAACACGCTAAAGAATGGCTTAAAACTTGCCATGTACCACAACTCTTTCCAACAGAAAGCTCAAGTTTAACTAGTCTCATCACCTTCAAAGAAATACATCTTCTTGAAGTTGTGTTAACAGGGAGTGCTTTGAAACAACTGAGAGCAGCATTGGAGATACTATATTGGACTAGAAATCTGCAACAAATCTCACTGTTGCTTACATCTGAGGGAGGTTTTCCTTACTTTACAGTCTTACATTGGTATTGCTTTTTGTTTAATTATTTTAGGTTTTAAATAAGGAAGGGGGTTTTAAAAACTGATTATCTTGTGAATAACTTCAGAAGGGTTGAAATAACTGCATATTTGATTTTTCTTTGTGGGTAACTTAACTGGACTGTCTACTAGTATTCTGTGACAGTTTGCATCAAAATATTTTGAAATAATTTACTGGTGGTGGCTGTTTATGTCTAATAGCAAAGGCTACAGTTTGTAATTTGAAGCCAGACAGAGTCTCAGGCAGGGGAAATGGTCTTCACTAGTCAGGGATGCCTGCATCATAGCCAATTGTTCTGGGTGGAACATTCAAGCATTGATCAATTACTATAAACATAGACTTTGAAACATAGAAACATAGACTTTGATGGCAGATAAGGACCGCTTGGCTAATCTAGTCTGCCCATTTCCCTACCTACAGGATAGGCCGCAGATCCTAGTTAACCAACAGCCTATTTTTTCCTATCCCCCACAAGAATTGCCTTATGTCTGTTCAATGCATTCTTGAATTCTCCCACAGTTTTAGACCCCACAACCTCCTCAGGAAGGCTGTTCCATGCATCCACTACCCTCTCTGTGAAATAATACTTCCTCACATTGCCCCTGAACTGCCCCCCATCTTTAAATTGTGTCCCCTTGTTCTTGCACGTCTCTTTTTCTGAAAGATGCTACCCTTTTGGACTTTGTTGATTCCCTTGAGGTACTTGAAAGTTTCTATCATGTTCCCCTTCTCCTTCCTTTCCTCGAGGCTATACATATTAAGCTCCTTTAGTCTCTCTTCATATGTCTTCTGGTGCAGACCCTGCACCATTTTAGTTGCCCTCCTCTGAACAGCTTCCATCTTGTCTATGTCCTTGCGGAGATTGGGTCTCCAAGAACTGCATGCAGTACTCCAGATGGGGTCTCACCAGTTGTCTGTACAGAGGGATAACAACTTCCTGTTTTCGACTGGTGATGCAGCTCCCTATGCATCCCAGTATCCCCCCAGCCCTTCTTACTGACCTCTCACATTGCTTGCCCACCTTTAAGTCATCTGATATGACTACCCCCAGATTCCTTTCCATTTTTGTTGTTGTTAGTATCTCATCCCCCATTGTGTACTCTTCCCCTGGGTTTTTGTTTCTCAGGTGCATTACCTTTCACTTCTTAGCATTAAATCTAAGCTGCCATACATTTGACCATTCCTCTAACCTCGCCAAGTCCCTTCTCATCCTTTCCACCCCACCTTGTGCATCAACTCTGTTACAGATCTTTGTGTCATCTGCAAAGAGACACACTTTTCCTTCCAGTCCCTCTGCAATGTCGCTTATAAAGACATTGAAGAGGACCGGTCCTAATACTGAACCCTGCGGCATCCCACTAGTAACCCCACTTTCTTCAGAGTTCCATTTACTATCACCCACTGTGTCCTATTCTCCAGCCAATTCTTTACCCAGGCTATCATCTTGAGACCTACTCCCAGGCTGGCTAACTTGTATATTAATCTTTTGTGTGGGACTGAGTCAAATGTCTTGCTAAAGTCTAGGTAGGCCATGTCCACAGCCCCTCCCTGATCTACTACTTTGGTCACCCAGTCAAAGAAATCTATTAGATTTGTCTGGCATGACCTTCCCGCTGTGAATCCATGCTGCCTTGGATCCTGTGCCCCTCTGGCCTCTAGGTACTCGAAACAATTATTTCCTTCAAAGTGATTCCATCATTTTCCCTATCACTGAGGGGAAAATAATGGAATCACTTAAGGAAAAGACTGTCAATACCTAGAGGCCAGATATCTCAGCCATTTTTGGGAATTATTTCAACAAATATTCAACATGGGGTTCTTGGCCCCCACCTCATGAATTCTGGTACTGTTATTTTGTTATTTGGTCCCAAAAGGTGATTTCACGGTCACTGCATAGAAGTACCTTTTGGGACTGATTTATGAAACGACAGTATCACAGTTCATGAGGTAGGCCTGCAAAAACACTATGTTGAAAATTTGGTGAAGAAATTCCCAAAAATGACTGTTTTTCGAGTGTGCGTTGCACAGTTCCTATGCACGCTCGTAAGTTCACAAATTTTTAATATTTTCAGTCCAGATTTTCAACATTGGCATTTTACCACACCTCCTTATGAGCAGTACAGCTGTCATTTTTCACATCTCACCCAAAATGTGTTTCCACGCATGTAGCGCACAATGATGCAGTCGCTGTGCAAAATCAATGTTTGGGACAGATTAAGAAAATCACAGTGACACTGTTCATGAGCAGAGGTCTTAAAATGGCTACGTTAAAAACTTGGTGACAAAAGCCCATAAAATGACTGTGTTACGAGTGAGCATTGTGCAGTTTCCATGCATCCTCGTAAGTTCATGTATTTGTAATATTTTCAGTCCAGATTTTCACCACTGGCATTTTTCCACATTTCCTTATAAACAGTAGAGCTCTCATTTTTCATACCATGGCTGAAACATGTTTTCGCACTTCCAGTGCAGAAATGCGTGGTCGCTGTGGGAAATCACTGTTCTGGACACATTAAGAAAATCACTGTGACACTGTTCATGAGTGGCGGTCCCAAAATGCCTGTGTTGGCAATCTGCTGTAAAAATCCCCAGACTAATTACATTAAGAGTTTGCATTCTGCAGTTTCTATGCACGCGCATGACTTCACCAGTTTTTTTAATATTTTCACTGCAGATTTTCAACATTGCTATTTTTTACACCTCCTCATGAACACTACAGCTGTAATTTTTCACATTCTGTTTGAAATGCGTTTT
Source organism: Neoceratodus forsteri (assembly GCA_016271365.2). Classification (NCBI taxonomy): domain Eukaryota; kingdom Metazoa; phylum Chordata; order Ceratodontiformes; family Ceratodontidae; genus Neoceratodus; species Neoceratodus forsteri. The sequence goes on along the minus strand of CM057451.1, from coordinate 1,055,348,868 downwards.
TGCACCTGAGGTGCCAAATGACGTAGTCACTGTGCAAAATCAGCTTTTGGCTAACAAACTGATATTGCCACTGTTCATAAGGTGGGGTAAAAAAAAAAAAACATGTTGAAAACTTTGAGTGAAAAAAACAATGAACGCCTGAGGTGTTAGGGTTTCCGACCATAACGTCCCACCCTGTAGAGACTGACAGGCATCAGGGGTGTGACTTGTGATTGTCGCCTGTAATACTCATACCATTCCACCCCCACCCACAAATTGCAGCCAATAAGAGGCATTGAGGTGTGCCTTGGACTCTTCGGCCCCAAAGTTCATCCCATTCTCCTATACTGCACCCATCTCACCATATTTCCTGATGGAATGGGGTGAGCATAAGGGCCAAAGACCCCAAGGCACACCGTGACACTTGTCAGTGTCTGCAGGGTAGGGTGTGGTGAAATGGCGTGGCCATTATGCCTGATGACCCAAAGGCACACCCCAATGCCTGTCAGTCTCTTCAGGGTGGTGGTGGGGTTGGCTTCAGTTCAATACTTCACTGCCATTCCTATTATACAGCTCTCTAACTCCTACACTGCCAATGCCAATGCCAGCAAGCAAACATTCAGCATTGACAAATGCTTGTTTTACACCTTCTCATGAAGAGTACACCTGTCATGTTTCACATTCTGCCTGAAATGGGTTTTCACACCTGTGGTGCCAAATGGTGTAGTCACTGTGCAAAATCACCTTTTGGCTAAGAAACTGATAGTGTCACTGTTCATGTGGTGGGGTCACAAAAAGCCATGTTGAAAACTTAGAGTGAAAATATCAAGAAATGCCTAGGGTGTTAGGGTTTCCAACCATAATACCCTACCCTGTTGGGCCTGACAGGCATCAGGGGTCTGACTTGGGGCTGTTGACAGTAATGCTCACGTCATTCCACCCACAGCCCCACCCTGCAGCCAATGATAGGCATCAAGGTGTGCCTTGGACTCTTTGGCCCCAAAGTCCACCCCATTCTCATATACTGTACCCATTTCAGCAAATTTCATATGGAGTGGGATAGGTATAAAGCCTGAACACCCCAAGGCACACCTTGACACTTGGCTACAGGATAGGGTGAGGTGAAATGATGTGAGCGTAATGGGCCATGACCCAAAGACACACCCCAATGCCTGTCCATCTCTGCAGGGTGGGGGTGGGGTTGGTGTCAGTTCAATACTTCACTGCCACTCCTATTCTGCATCTGTCTAACTCCTGCACTTCCAATGCTAATGCCAGCAAGCTAACATTCAGCATTGACAAATGCTTGTTTTTATTAATTTCTGTGTACTTTTTGCTTTTAGAGGAATATTTTTTTGTGGATACATTCCCTTTGGTTTCTTTTCTATTCATTTTTAAGCCCTCTTCACTTTAGATTTCCTCCAAAGATACACAGATGTAATTGCTACTCAATTTACACTTTCGATGTCTTGTTTTTAGTATAAGGTTACTTTACTATATCTATACCTATATCAGTGAATGTATGTATGTATGTATGTATATATATATATAGATATAGATACATATTTATATATATATATATATAGGACAATGTTGCACCCCTATAGTTAGGGTTCAAAGGTCACTTCTATGTTAAACCCAACATTTTGCACTTTAATAACTTTGTTACCATTCAACTGATTTGCATGAAATTTTGCATGCACCATCAGGGACCAATAATCTCTTGATATGCAACTTTTGTTCCAGTCTGAGGTGCGGGTGTGGAGATGGGGAGTGTCAAAAAATGTTAAAATTACTATTTTTGTGTAAATTCTTTGCCATGCTGTTTCTCAGAAATGGCTTGGGGATTTGGTCGGACTTATTTAGGGTGTACCGGGCTTGGGTCACAGATGTGCCTTTTGAAGGTTTGGTGGAAAAAATTTCAGTCCATTCAAACGTTATTAAATCTTAAAGTGTCCCTTCTTGATCACTAAAGTGGCATTCTCCTTCGCAAATGCTGAATTCTTTTTCATGCATCCATCATCTTGTTTTTGGTTAATGAGGCAGAAAGAATTTAAATTATTTAAAAAGTTGTGGTACTTGGTAAACACTTGTGTTTACCTAATCAGGACCCGAGGAATCAGATTCTGGGGTCAATTTTTTAAAATGAAGCCAAGAAATGTGTTTATTTTAATCCATGGAATTCTTGTGAAAATCATGGAATTCTTTTTTGCAAAAGAAGAATCCTCTTTCACAAATTGTTTTATTATAAAACAGGATTATTTTTCCACAATTTGTGAAAGATGATTTTTTTTTACGTAGCTGTTTCTTTGTCACTTGATTTAAAACAAATGGTTTGGAATTTTGGGCAGAAATTTTCAGCGTACTAAGGCCTTGCCTAGCAGATTTGCCTTTTGATGGTTGGTTAAAATATATTGCTTTGCTCAGGAATTCTGCAGCTTAACTGTTTCATTAACTTCCAATAGGAATACAGTGTCATGGAAGGTGTACAGAGTCATTTCTTTGTCACTGCGCTGGTAAGAAGCAGTTTGTAATTTTGGGCTGAAATTTTTAGGGTACTGAGGGCTTGTCTCACAGATGTGCCTTTTGCTGGTTTGTTGAAAATATATTACGTTGCTATGGAGTTCTGTTCCTTTACATGTTGCTTGATTTCCCACAGGATTACATTATAATGTGACGTCTACATAGTCATTTCTTTGTCACTGTGCTGTGAATAAATGGTTTACAATTTTGTTCTGAAAATTTCAGGTTACTGAGGGCTTGCCTTTACAGATGTTCCTTTTGCTTTTGTGGTAAAAATATATTATTTTGCTTTGTTGTTGTGTGGATTTACATTTTGCTTTATTTTCCATATGATATTTGTGTTAGGGTTAGGTTATGTATCTGTTAAAGTTTATGGGGGGGTACATGTCTGATATTGTTCAGGGTGTCTGGTTCCACCTTCTGTTGTGTGTGCCCCCCATTAAATATCACTCTTGTTCCAGAGTTAGATTAGGGTTAGGTTATGTGTCTGTTGGAGTTAATGGAGGGCATATATCTGATATTGTTCAGAGTGCTGAGGTAAACCTTCTGTCTTGTGTTCCCTCCTCTTAAATATTATTTGTTCTGCAGTTAGGTTAGGGGTCAGCTATGTGTCTGTTGCATTTATTGGGTGGCATGTGTCTTATATTGTTCAGAGTGCTGAGGTATACTTTCTGTCATGTGTACCCTCCATTAAAAATGGCTTGTTATCGAGTTAGGGTTAGAGATAGCTAATCAGTTTAGTGTTACAAGGACATTGGTGATTTACATAGAAACATAGAATGAGTCAGCAGTAGAGACCTTCCGGTCCATCTAGTCTACCCATTGTTTGTATTTTAAGCCCCCCCCAATTTATTTTATACTACCATGTACCAGGATTAATTTGTGTCTGTCCTAAGCTCTCTTAAACTCATTTAGGGTACAAATACAACTACAGACTGATACATGGATGGGAGCACAGGGCCTGGATGGCTCTGCACCACCCCTATACAAATACAGATACTATTAAGGACTAATGCAATTATGGCAGTGCAGGTAACCACTACACTACCTAAATTACTATGCATGGATGGGAGTGCAGGTCCAAGAGGACTGTGCACTCCAACATGCAAATATGCATAGTGTTATGGAGTGGTGGGATCACAGGGTCCGGAGTGCCCTGTGCTCCTACATGAAAATGAGGATACAATTACAATCTGTGAACAATTAATGATGACTGGGAGTGCAGAACCCTCTCTCAAGCAAATAAAACTACAATTACACTTTCTCAAAAAGTAAAGAAATTCCTTTCAAAAAACTTTGTTAATGCATCAGTTAGGGTTCCAGCATCAAAAGTTTGGAAATGTTCTGTTAGAGTTTCCAACCATAACACCCCATCCAACCCCCACCTTCACACATCAACAGGTGCTGTGGATGTGCCTTGAGGTTGTCAGCCCTAACGCTCAGTCCATTCTCCTATACTGTACCACCTCAGCTTCCTTACACATGGAATGGGGTGAGCATTAGGCTGACAAACCCAAGGCGCACCCTCAGTGCCTGTTGGTGCTTGAAGGGTGGGGAAGGGGTGGGTGTTAGGGTTTGAAACCCTAACACCACATTATCAAACTTTTGATGCTGGAACTCTAACTGATGTATTAACAAAGTTTTTTTGCTAAGAATATGTATATATTGTATTGTTAAAAGTTGTTAACAGTCAGTGGTACTAATTGTTGCATTTTGAAATGTTAAAAGGATACTACGGTGGAGATATTTTAATTTGCTGAAAAAAGTGAGGTTTTCTGGAATTCAGTAGCATCTTTGGCTACTTTGTAGATAATGGCCCCTATTTCAGAAGGTTAGCATCTTGCTAAATATTGTACTGATGTTCTAATCAAGCTTTGACATTAGACATGGTGGGAGTCATATTCAGCAGGCCAGGTTCATGGAATTAAGTGGACAGTGCCTACAAGCAAAATATGCACCAATGCAAATGAGGGATTCCTCTTTTATATCAATGTATAGTACCATATTTATAGATTTTAGAGCTTTGGGGATGGCAGTATAGCCTAGACGTTAGAGTAACAAGTTGTAAATCTGATTGGTACAACCATCAGACAAGGGTTTGATTCCCACAACCTCCACTTGCATATTGTGTGACCATGAGCATGTCACATAACAACCCCAGTGCTCCTGGGTCACTCCTGAAAACAAGTACTTATCTAGTAGGCCTTACCCAATTATCAAGAGAATAATAATAATAAAAATACTTTGGAAATGTTAACTGCCACTGTTGCAATGCTGTTTAATATTTTCAAAACCTTAACTGACACCCCCTTCAATGGAGCACCAAGTAGTAGACTGACAGAAAGATCTTTCAGACCTTGTCCTGCTAGTGTTTCCCTGACCTCATTGCAGTTCTGATACTGTCCATCTACTTCTCTGGCAATCTAGTCCCAGCAAACTCCATTCCACTGCCTATGTAATTTGGCCCTGTTACTCTAGTGTCTACCTACCCCCTGATCACCATTCCAATCATATCAAAATATATCTCTGGCAGTCTAGTGCACCCTGAATCACCATTTGGATCATACAGTTCTAAATTCCTGGCAGTCCAGTGGTCTAACCAGCCTCCAACCACAATCCCATTAATGTTATTTCAATGCTGTGATAATCCAGAGGTCCCCACAAGCACAACTGCCATCCTGATTGTGTAATTCTGATTCCCTAGCAGTCCAGTGGTCCTCTGATCTTGACTGCTAGACTGTCGCAGATATCAGTAACAGTTATTGGCATGGAGATCAGGGATGGGATCACCTATACTTCAAGGTAAAAGTTATTACATCACAGATCAGAATGATGACTGGAGGGTGGGGGGACACTAGTCTGACAGGGACAGACAGGTCTTGTTATTAATTCGCTATTTGGAATTGGGGAGGGGATTGTCATGGCTCTGCACAATTTCTCCATGCATTTGTCATGGTAGTATTATGTGCAATGATAATAGACACATAAAGACATGCAAATAGCCCCTATGTGCTTTGCATGCCATATGTGCTCATTAGCATACCACTGCTGAGTATGGTTCGCAAGAGCAAAGGTGCTATCTCATTTGGAATTCATTATCTTCCTTTGCTCCTGTGAGTCATTTTCCTGCATGGAGTTGTGTTATTGCCACACACAGTCACTGTGCCCAGTGCTAAAGCAGCCCAATATTCAGAAAAGCAGTTTACACTGGTGGGGGCATGTTCCGTACCTGAATATGTCTCCTTAACCAGCCATATAATGTCTCATGCACACAACTAATGGATATGCTGCTTTATCATTTGGCTTTGAAAATGTGCCCCATAGAATTGCAATGTTCATTTAAGTAACACCTTTGCACATTTCAAAAGAGTATAACTACTGTACTATACATTATTTCCACCCCCCAGTAGTACTCTTTAACAGCTCATAGCAGATTTCCAGTTTCACTACTACATTGTACTTAGGGAGGGTAAACTTTTGAGAGGCTTGCACAGTGAAACAAATACTTTTTTTCAACTGAATTTTGAAGATATTAGTGTTTGTGCTAAGTAGAAACAGTATGCATGTTCTGTAACTTTGTTGTGCTGTGATTCTTATGGATGTTTTTTGCATTGAACTTGTCTACTGGTATGCATCTACTATATGCTGCATTAATAAGTGCACTTTTCACCTTGTTGGTAACTATAGGTCAAGTCATGTACTTCTTTTCTGGTTCTGGACTACAAAACCATGTCTCTGTTATTAATCTGAAATTGTCAACATAAATCATTACAGGGATGCTGCAGACAATGTCAGAAAATTATTAACCTTGTCATTCATGAGACCACTTGCAATGACTGCACACAGAACCCCAAGGCTGTCAATCATGGGCAGCATGAATAATTAATCTAACAGTAGATTTTTTGCTCATAACAGGGAGATTCATTACCTTTCACCACCAATTAATCCCTGCAGATAGGATAGAGTCTGAAGAAAAGAATGTAAGTCTTTTTAGTGCAAGCTAGTCTATACTTCTTAATTTTTATGACCTCAAAGCCATAATACCCTCAGATGAACAGATAGAACAATAAAGAATAGATTTCATTATTTATGCCTGGGTTTTAAAGTTTTCAGATTTTGAAGTCTACTGCATATTTTATTTTAACACCATTACTTTTTAAAAGTAAAATTACCAACACTTCTGATTTTGTATTCTAATATTCACCATTGCATATCCTAAGGTTGTGAGCTTCTAGTACATTTGCATTGGTCATGTGAGGCCTGATAATTTATTCTTAAAATGAAATAATAAATAAATCATGCCAGCCTTTACATGTTATTTTATATAATATCAAATAAACAGGCCAGGCTTTTAAAATTGAGGAGTTAGATCACTCTTTATCTGTAGCTACTGAAAAGAGTGTTCCAATTTTATTGTTGCTATGGTAGTATTAGATCACAATTAGATGTGATTCTATACAATCAATAAATTGGAAATATCATGAAACAGGTTATTATTGTTAAGTTTTAAGGGGAGTCATAATGAACATCATAATGTAAAAGACCATAAACATCTTTTAAAATGGGGTATGATACTTAATCTGTAGCTGTCTGCAGACTGTGGACATCTATGGCTTCATCTAACCTTTTATGTACTGTATATAAAGCTGTCACAATTTTAATAGAACCTTGAGCTGCAGTGCATGGTGAAGCAGTGTCTAACTAAAATGTACTGCAGTTAGGTGTAGCACCACATGTATTACAGCACTACTGTAGGTTCAATACAATGAAGACAGGCATAATCATGGATATATAGAAATTGCTACCAGCTATTGGTAAGCTTAATACCTAATTTAAAGGCACTCGTATTGGGCTTTCAAATTAAGGAACACTGCTTTCAAAGTTTACCTTTAAAGACACTGATAATGGTCCCCATTTAAAGTTACTAGATCTCTGCTTTAATAAAAGTTGTATGATAATTACACCTTCGTTACTATAGGAAATATTTCCTAAAGGTGAAAAAGTTCTTCCTACATTCACCTGCTGAACAAAAACACTTTTGTTGTTTCTCCCATGTGGTTTCTCACATACAGTAAACTACTGGACACTAATTAATTATGGATTCCTTAATCTCGAATAGTGATGTCTGGATAGTGAAATATCTGCTCTGAATCACTATGCTAGAATAACTGCAGTATCCCTATCTTGTTGGATAGTCCCAGATAACAGAGAATAACAGTGGATGAACATGTTAATCTGGATAATTAAACATAATAAATCATAACATCTGAGGAAAAATGGCCACAGTATGTAATCAACCTGATCATCTTAATTTTTAATTTCTTATTTTGGGACAGACCTTTTAATGTTGGTATACACATTTTGCATGTTTGCCTATGCTGATAAGTTTTACCAGCATGCCACCTAATAAGAATTGATTAGTGCATTTGAAGTACTGCACAATGAGTAATCAATTGGTTCTGTCTTCTGTGCATGTCTCCAGTGTTGTTTAACTCCTCTCATCAATCTGCTGAATTAATCTGGATCACAGCAAGCTAAGGACATTTCTGAGTGACAAAATTGGATCTGGTATTGACTTAGTTCCTTACCTAGATTTAGTTGATTTTCCTTAAATAAATCCAAGCTCAGTTAAGAAAAAATACTGTATGTTTTCAAAATTCTGTTTGTTGGAGTGAAGCTTTTCTTGCACTCTCTGTCACCAGCTCAATACACAACAAGCATTTGTCAGTGCTGAATGTTGTCTTGCTGGTGTTGGCATTGGTAGTGCAGGAGTAAGAGAAATGTATAATAGGAATGGCAGTGAAGTATAGAACCAACATCAACCCAATGGGGGTGAGATACTGACAACAGCAAAAATGGGAAGGGACCTGGGGTAGTTATATCAGATGACCTAAAGGTGGGCAAGCAATGTGAGAAGGCAGTAAGGAGGGTTGGGGGATATTGGGATGCATAGGGAGACACAACACCAGCAGAAAACAGGAAGTTGTTATCCCTCTGTCCAGACAGTTGGCGAGACCCCATCTGGAGTACTGCATGCAGTTCTGGAGAGACTATCTCCTCAAAGATATAGACAGGGTGGAGCTGTCCAGAGGAGAGCAAGCAAAATGGTGGAGGGTCTGCACCAGAAGACATATGAAGAGATACTAAAGGAGTTTAATACGTATACCCTCGAGGAAAGGAGGGAGAGGGTGGGACATGATAGAAACTTTTTAAAGTACCTCAAGGGAATCAACAAAGTCCAAGATGGTAGCATCTTTAAGAAAAAGAGATGTGCAAAAACAAGGGGACACAATTTGAAGATAGAGGGGGATGGCTTAGAGGTAATGTGAGGAAGTATTTTTTCATGGAAAGGGTTGTGGATGCCTGGAACAGCCTTGCTGAGGAGGTCGTAGAGTCAAAAACAGTGGGGAAATTTGCTGGACCAATGCACTGATGGCTGGGGGCTGAGGCGCTGTATGTCTTACCTCATGGCATGCTGGTGACCTGAGTTTAGTGACGAGCCCAGGACATCAGAGGTCAGCAACAGGGGGGAGGGCAGGGCTGTATGGAGCTGCCGACAGACAAGCTCTACTCTCTGGGGAGGTGTTAGGGTTGATGGCTGCCACCTGGTGGAGGCTGGGGACAACATGGGCCAGGAGGAGCCAGGTGCTAGGCCTGGGGTGGGAGGAAAGGGGCTGTTACCAGGGCCGTGAGACTAATATGCACCTCCACATGCATGCATACCCACTCCTGGGACCCCTGGGGTAAAAATAAATGGAGGAAAAAGGAAACCTCCAGCGGCTGGATGGTGACCTACTCCCCACAGGCTTTGCTCCCGGGCTGGACATAAGGTAAGCCCTGATAATTCCAGGTGATGGGGCTGGAGGGGGGATCAGTCAGATGGGGGCTGTCTGGGGGGCTGAAAAAAATGTTAAATGATAAAAATAAACAAACAAAAACAGTGGGGAAATTCAAGAATGCATAGGACAGACATGAGGCAATTATAGCAGGGGTTAAGAGGAAGTAGGCTGTTGGATAACTAGGATTTGCAGTTTATCCATTAGGTAGGGAAATGGACAGACTAGGTGGGCCAAGTAGTCCTTATCTGCCAACAGATTCTATGTTTCTATGTAACCCCACCCCACCCTGCAGAGATTGACAGGTATTGGGGTGTGTCTTTGGGTTGCTGGGAATAACGCTCATGCCATTTAGCGTCACCCTACCCTGCAGAGTCTGATAAGTATTACGTTGTACCTTGGGGTCACCATGCCTTAGGCTTACCCCATTTCAGAAGGTTGTAAGCTGAGATGGGTGCAGCATAGGAGAATGGGTTGAATTTTTTGGTTGAAGAGTTTAAGGCACACCTTGATGCCTGTCAGTGGCTGCAGGGTGGGGGTGGGGTGCAATGGTGTGAGCACTACAGCAGACAATCCAAAGACACCCCCCAATGCCTGTTAGTCTGTGCATGGTGGTGGGACGTTATGGTTAGAAACCCTAACACCCTGGGCATTTGTTGATATTTGCACTCGAAATTTTCAACATGGCCTTTTTGTGACCCACCTCATGAAAGCATTTGGGACCTCTGCTCATGAACAGTGTCACTGTGATTTTGTTACTCTGTCTCAAATGTTGATTTCCCACAGTGACAGAATCATTCTGCACCACATTAAAATGTCAGCTGCATTATTGATAAGGAGGTGTGAAGAGATGGCAATGTTGAAAATCCGGAGTGAAAATATTAAACATTCTCGAAGTTATGAGCATATGTGAAAACTGCATATTGCATGCTCATAACACAGTCATTTAGTGGAATTATTTCACCAAATTTTTAACATAGGCATTTTGGGACCTCAGCTCATGAACAGTGGCACTATGATTATTTTATTCTGTCCAGAACATTGATTTCCCACAGTGACCACGCAATTGTGTGCCAGATGTGTGAAACCACATTTTGGGCAGGATGTGAAAAATGACAGTTGTACTGTTCATAAGAAGGTGTGCAAAAATGACAATGTTGAAAATCTGGAGTGAAAATATTAAAAATTCTTGATCTTATGAGTGTGCATGGACACTGCGCAACAGACGCTTGTAACATAGTCATTTTGTGGAATTTTGTTCACCAAATTTTCAACAGAGGCATTTTGGAACCTCTGCTCATGAACAGGGTTACTGTGATTTTCTTACTCTGTTCTGAACATTGTTTTCCTATAGCGACTGTGCCATTGCATGCCAGATTTGTGAAAACACATTTTGAGCAGGATGTGGAAAATGACAGCTGTACTGTTCATAAAAAGGTATGAAAAAATGGCACTGGTGAAAATCTGGAGTAAAAATATTAAAAATTATCAAAGTTATGAGCATGCATGGAAACTGCGCAATGCACGCTCATTACACAGTCATTTTTGGAATTTTTTCAGCAAATTTGCAACATAGGCTTTCTGGGAGCCCACCTCATGAACGGTGACACTGTTGTTATGTTAATCAGTCCCAAAAGGTGATTCCACGTAGTGATTACGAAATCACCTTTCGGGACCGAATAACAAGATGACAGTGACTGAATTTATGAGATGGGGTCCCAGGAAACCCATATTGAAAATTTGGTGCTAAAATTCCCCAAAATGGGTGAAATAGGCACCAAAATTGAAAAAAACAAACATTTATGCCATTATACAGCTTACCGGCATTTCTTCAGTTTGTGGGTGGCTTTGAAGAGTGCAGACGTGTTCCTAGTCCACCGAAGATCATCGCGCCAGGCCCAGGAGATAAGCATTGGATGAGAGGGTGTAAAGGGAGGTGGGGTACACAGAGGGTGGGCGTGGGATGGGGAAGGGGCACCGGACATGTCGAGGGACCGTTTTCTCATTTTCCAGATAAAAAAAAAAATACAGACAACACGGGTCAGTTTTCTTCTTTTGCAGGTGTGTTTGGCACAATGGGGTGGGCTCCCAGTGTGCCACCTGTATTTGTGGGGAGGGACCAAAGCCAATGATGATTGGGCTCCCCATCATCACAGAAATGGGTTGGGGGTGCATGATGCCGAGGGGGATTTGGCATCCCTCAGCACTCACATTTAATCATTGGAGGGCCATTATGCTGAAGGAGTTTGGGCTCCCCTGTCGGCAAATTGAAATGAGAAAGGGTAACCAACTGGGCTCCCCCACTGGCAAATTGAACTGGGAAGTAGCATGCTGACAGGGGGATTGTGCACTCCCAACATCGTCTTGTTTGTGGAATGTGAGAGGCAGATGGTGATAGCCACCATTATATTTTATTGAAAAGTTACACCACTGAAGGCACGCCCTGCAATGAGGGGTCACTGCCTCTTTTCAGTGGCTAATTCTTTTCAAGTTGGTGGCACATTTTGCAACTGCTGTCATAGACAGTGTGCAATCTAATTTGTGCCACAGAGCCCAGTCTCAAAAAAGCAATGGCTCCACTGGCCACAACATGACCATGTCTCCAAAACCCGCTACTCCACTTCAAGCAACCCCAATATCTTGTCTGCGCTGTGCACACAAGACAACATAAAAAGTAAATTTATTTTATTTATTTAATTTTTGTTGACCAGGTAAGTGCACTAGAGAAATCCTGCCTATTTTCAGGCACAACCAAGGGGAGGGGGATACAGGTGAATACCAGCTAACCTTGAACCAGATTGGTGGTATTTTTCATGAATGGAGGAAATTTGGCCATTGTACCGGGGAACTTCCCCTGCTCTTTTCGAGAAGTGCCATGGGATTTTTTACATCCACTTGAACCACCACCAGAACAGGCGGATGGGACCTCGGTTTAATGTCTCATCTGAAACAAGGCACCTCAGGAGTGCAGCACCCCTCCTCATGCTGCACTACAGTGTCGGTATTGGGATATCAACCCAAGTGCCTGGTGTGGGGATAGAACCCACAGCCTACTGATCTTCAGGCCTCATAGGGAAGTGTGCTACCTGCTGAGCCAATGACACTTGTAATAGATATAGTATGTGCATGTGCTCATCTGTATTTTTTCTGTCATTCTACTGTATCTACTGTAAAATTGGAAATGTTTCCTGTAATTTTGGTTTTGTTATATTTGCACTCCACAGATGATCCACGAGACTGAAATTACAGGAAACATTACCTGCACTTATATGGAATGACATGAGCAAAGAATGCTCTCAAGAATAATTTGGTCAGGGAAAAACCTTAGCTGCAATGAGAGTGAGAGGACTGTAATTTCAACAGCAAGCAAACTGTAATTCATCACCTAGCATGCTTCATTAGATGCTGCATATAATGTTACTGCGGTTTAAAATGGCAAATGAATTAAAACAAAAATAAATGGAATATAAGCATGCAGTTCATTTTGCCTTTGTTCCTGCAACCTCCACACCCCATTAAGATGAACTTGCATTTTAGGCTCAGTGGGCCCCATTTTCACAAGAATGGGACTGGCACAAAGGGCTCCTTGTGTTGCACATTGTGCCAGTTCTGGTTTTGTAAGGTACCCTGCAGCACTAGGAGGACCACCAGTGCCAACCAGGCTTATGCCATCCTTGTGACAGGCCCACTGATGTGCCATGGTGGAAGGGGGGTTATGCCAGGCAGCGCTGCACTATTCCCTATATTGGGACTTTTCAAGTCCCTCCAGTGGGCACACAGACCCTGCTGTTAGACCAGCTCAAAGCTGGGCAAACCTCCCATGCGCCTCTCCTGCAGCCATCTCTCATGGGGGGGGACTTGTGCCACCCTGGGGAAGGTGCCCATACATCTCTGACACCTGCCAGACAACTGTTGGAGCAGCAGGTGATCTGTGATAGGAATGAGCCTGCAAAACCCTCCCGTGGTGTTGCTGGCGCCCCTATCATCTGCCCCCCCCACATGGACCTGCATTGCATGGTGGTGGCTGTGCACTTGCCACATTGGGGCAGTTGCCTCCCCCTCCGCCAGCCCAACCCAACACACCACCCACAAGCCAAGGCATTTATTTATTTATTTATTGAAATGTTTCACCAGGAAGGCACACTGAACAACAAGTTTCTCATCTCCCAGTGCGATGGGGGGGGGGGAGTACTATTAGATGAAGAATTAGACATACAGTTTAACATTTAAAATATACAAGGAATTAAACATTAAATTACATTTGTAACAAGACAGTTAAAATATCATAAATAATCATTCAGTAACATTTGTAACATAACATACAATTAAATATATCATACCTGTGAAATATGCATTTAATTACAAATGGCATATCTGAGGAACATAATACATAGTGGTGAAGGGGGAGGAGAGAGTGCTGAGATGCAGGCTGGGGGTGGAATGTTTAATAGGTGATGTGAGTCATGGAGAGGAGCAGAGGCATAGGAGGACAGTTAAAGAGGGTTAAAGCAGGAGCAGTTAGATGAGAGAAAGTTATGTAAGGCAGAGGCAAGGGAGGAGGAGGAGGAGGAGGAGGAGGAGGAGGAGGAGGAGTGCCATATTTGGGGGGAGGGAATTCCAGAGTTGCAGGAAATGATGGATAAAGCCTGACTGACTGATGAGATTGGGTGAGATTGGGCATGCCTGAGATGACCCACCAGCCACTAGGGTGACCAGCCAGCAGGTCACCATTGCTTGTCGCTACTGATGCAAACCCATCCCATGGCTTGTGGCATTTCACTACCGTGTACCATTTCTTCAGCACAGCTGTTGGCTTTCAACAAACTTGGGGACTTTGGTGCTGGGAAATCTCTCTTTTTCCAAAATCTGGTGCAGGTTCCCTGGTTCACCTGAGTTTGCTGCAAGTGGTAGTTTGATGCATGATGCACCAATATGAGGGTCTCTTTTAAAATTGGGCACAGTATCTTGCAACTGTTGTTAAGCAGTCCAACAGTATAACAGCCCATCCATCCATCATCATGATCATCATGATCATCATCATAATCATTTGACTGCCAATAGTTTGCAAAGTTAATAAAAAAACTAGAAATGAAGCAAAACAATCTTGTATATTTTGAAATCTGCTGAATGATGTCACATCCATGTGATTAGCTGCAGAGACCACTGTTGTGTCCTTCAGCTGTCCCTTCCATTGTGAATTGCCTGAGACAGCTGTGAGCTCCTCTGTTCATTTGAACAAAATAACAAGCCTCTCAGCATGTTTCATCTTGAAAGCTAGCATTCAGAGATTCACATTTATGACACATGATGACATTCCCTTGCTCAGATGATCAGAAATCAGCTACCCATATCAGGACTGTACTTACATTTTTGGACAGTTGAATCAATGATTGTCCTTCGGTGCCTGCTAATGTAAAATCACATGTCAGTCAACATCCCACATTCAGCAGCATAACGGCACACCTCAAATTCTGTCTCTGCTGCTAAGAGGCATATTCAGGGTTTTTTTGGGGGGAAGGAGGACTGGCCACTTTTAGTTCGCTAACTACACTCTCAGCAACAGTAAGAGTGATCTCATCAAACTAACTAGGATTGTCGGGTTTGACATTCTCTGAAACTGAAAAGTGATGTTTGACAGATTTTAGATGCTGGAGCCTCTGTATCAAGAACATAAAGCAGAATTCAGCCAGCTGCACTTAGCAAAACAGATTGTGAGTGATAGACCACCTTTTTGTCTGCAGCTTGCCTGTCAATAAAAAAACTTCAGGCAGGTAAGATCTCAGCTGTTAGGTGTTGTTTCAGCATTTGTAGTGCTCAGTTGAACAGTGTTAAGTTTCATGTCAGCATATTATTTACAGACCATTCACATGATCAGAAAATTATTAATTATCTACTCTACCTATCTGTAATGTTCTATGGGAAATAGTTTCTATGGGATCTATGATCCCAATTGATCAGGGTTAAGTTACCAAGGCAGAGCTGATGTATTTGGAGCTCACATCCTTACTGGATTGGATGATGCTGAGTCATTCAGTTTGCCAGGAGAATGGATCTACATTACAAATGGGTGACTACAGGACCATACTCTCCACTTTCAATTCATATATTTCCCTTTGTAAAAACTGTGGACTGGATAGCTACTAGCTCAAATGGATGGTAACTTAATTATGTAGTGAAATTTCCTGAACATGTTCCTAAAATAATTTGTTAGCAAACAGATGCAATAGCAACTATCTGGTGGGGGTAAGAGAGAAAGAGAGAGCTAGAGAGAAAGACTGTTCATACTGTTTAAAATTTGGGAAGTTAGACAGTGGAATTCATACATCAAACTAGAATGAATGCCTCGTTTACCACTAACGGAGCACTACTGGTGTCCCTCCGATGTGATCCACCTATCTCTACAATAGATCAGATCTGGTTTCAACATGAATGGCATCTTAACAATAGTACATTTATTTATTTATTTATTTATTTATTTATTTATTTATTTAGTGATTTGGAAAAGACCTTTGAGAGCAAGCTCTTTTACAAAGGTTCCACGTCATAGATTGCAAAATAAAGTGCAAAGGTACATCACAACGAATGATACAGCTTAGATTCAGAACTTACTGAATAAGACAAAACATAGGTACAAGTTAAAATAACAAGAAAAACACTTTATAAGGGTGTGGGGGGATATGCAGCCACAACTTGCCTTGTCAGTAGTTCAGAGGGACAGGGATAGCTGGCAGAGGGGTGAAGAAAGGAGGTACAAGAGAGAGGTGCATACTGCATTGGAGGTGAAGGGTTAGGAAAGAAGGGAGATAAGGTATAGGGAGTAATGGGGAGTGAGGGGAGGGAAGGGGAGGCTGAGTGGAGAAGACATGCTAGAGTAAATGGTTGGGAGTGAGGTGGCATGGCCAGGCAGCTTGCATTGGTAGTGACTGTTAGGGAAACTCACGGGACTGGGAGCTGGGGTGGAGGGAAGGTGAGGTGGTGGGTGCTGAAGGAGCATGATGCGAACTGATTTCGGATGCAAGTCATGAGAAGGACAGAGGAAGGGGGTACCTGAGGCCTGCCTAGTGCTTGCTGAGGGGCAGAGAGACAGGTGTGGCTGTACTTAGGGGCAGGTGCACTTAGAGAGTGTTATTAAGTGATACTTGAGGTCAGTTTTGAATTGGGCTAGACAATTGGTGGCCAAGAGGTGCCTGGGGAGTTCATTCATCCACAGGGGGCCCAGTAGGCAAATGCACATTGCCCAAGATGGTGCAATGGAAGGAGATAGCCAAGATCCCTCTAATCCTCCCACTGGTGACCTGTAATGAGTTGGCTGCCTTGATCAAATTGCCTACATAAGGTGGTGTTTTACCCAATACAGCCTTCTTCCCTAGGATGCAAGTCTGGAATGTATCCCTGTTTCTTAATGACAGCCAATTTTTACATTCGTATAGAGTGTGAGTGCCATGCTCAGTATCCAGGGTGAGTGTTCAGGCTTTGTTAAGCGCAGTCTGAACTCTCTTGAGTGCTATATCTGTTGCTGCTCCATGGACCACTAGTCCATAGTCAATAGTAGATATAATGGAACTGTGAACTGAGAGGCAGAGGGCCCCCAGAGAGAGAGAGGTATTGCCTGTGTCTTTACAGGACACCACTCTTGGTATTGACTGTCTTGACCAGAGAGTCAATATGGTGTGCAAACATGAAGGTATCATCTATTATGACCCTCAGATACTGGAACAAGTGGACTTGTTCCAGTGGCTCACTGCATGAGTTGGAGATGATGAGGGGGTGGTGCTTATTTTTGTTGTGGGGGCTGGATATAAACATGGCCTTGGTCTTCTTGTAGTTTAGTGGCAACTTATGACTACAGAACCAGTCCTCAAGTTTGGAGAAGGAGTTCTGCAGCTCAGATTGTAGGGCAGCCTGCAATGTGCTGCTGCTCAGGGAGCACAGCATCATCTGCATATAGTATGAGTTTGGTGTTGCAGGATATGGGAAGGTCATTTAAGAAGAGGCTGAAGAATAGGGGCCCCAGTATTGATCCCTGGGGTACCCCTAATTATAGCTCTCTTGCGCTGGATACTGTTTGCCCGATTTTGACACATTGATTTCTGTGTATCATGTAGTCTTGGAACCAGCAAAGGGCATTGGATGCCACACCCATGTTTTACAGTTGGGTCAGTAACAGAGGGTGGTTAACTGTATCGAAGGCTTTGATGAGATCAATAAAGACAGACCCCACACCAGTTTGCATTCTTCCAGGGCCTTATGTGCATAGTCCATGTAGTCCAGCAGAGAAGTGGTGGTACTGTGATTTTGTCTGAAGTCATGCTGGTTGGGGCCTAGTAGATTATACTTTTATTTATTTATTTATTTATTTATTAGCTTTTGATGACTGGGCAAATGTGCTAGCCAAGAAGCCTGCCTATTTTCAGCCACAACCCGGGAGAGTACATTTACAGCAAATGCAGCAAAGACAACAATGACAACAATGAGGTACAAAGGGTAAGATAACAGTCAGAATTACCTATACAAACAGCATAAAAACAAGCATAGAATTAACAGCAAGAATACTAACAGATTAGAGCAGTCATTCAATTGTTGCAAAAACTTATAAAGAGCACAAGTCAAAAGTCCTACATAAACTTAAGGAGACAATTAGGCACACATACTTGCTAGTAAAACTGGGATGGGCAAGAGAGTACCTGGAGGGCAAGCAGTGGGCTCCTCGGAACCTAAGTGCAGTCACAGAAGTCAGGGGCATTAAGGTGGGAAAAAAGAGCATGCTTAAAAGCTAGGTGAGATGAGGAGTTCTTCACATGAGGGGGGGAGAGAGAGTTCCAGAACCATGAGGCAAAATAAGAGAAGGTCTACTCACCCATTTTAGTAGAGCTGTGCTGAAGAGCAAGCAAGGGGAAAGCGGAAGACCTAAGGGCACGAGAGTGAGAGACAGGAGTAAGCAAAGCACCCAGGGCTGCAGGGCTTGGTGTTCTTGTTAATGAGTCAATAAAACAACCAAGAGCATATGATCTAAGAGAATTGGGAGGCAGCCAATTTAAGGCAGAGTAAAGTCGGCAGTAGGGGGTCAGACGTGGGGCAGATAATGTGAAGCTGCAGATGTTGTTATATGTAACATCCCATCTACAGAGAACCATGGCATTGGCATGAGAAAGGACAGGGAGAGCATAAAGCAGTTGCAGTAGTAACACACCTCTTGCAACAGCAGTCCTAACAGCCAGAGAAAAAGAATG
This sequence comes from Neoceratodus forsteri, assembly GCA_016271365.2. Taxonomy (NCBI): domain Eukaryota; kingdom Metazoa; phylum Chordata; order Ceratodontiformes; family Ceratodontidae; genus Neoceratodus; species Neoceratodus forsteri. Next base: position 1,055,330,300 of record CM057451.1, on the reverse strand, counting down.
GTGCACTCTGTAGGCCGCACCAGTCTTACAGTTAACTGAGCCACAGACCTCACTGACATGCCCAGTAAAATCAAGAGCCGGGTCAAGCATTACCCCAAGGTATTTGAAAGATGATGTGTTAGAGACAGAAGACCCATCACAGCCATGGACTAGAAGCATAGGGTCCAGAGTCAGTACCCGTCTGGAGGAACCAATTAACATGGCCTGGGTCTTAGATAGGTTTAAGATTTGGTAATTGGTGGAGAACCAAGATTGGAGGCTCTGAAAAGGAGGCAACAATTGTTGATTTAGGTCGGTAATAAACTTAGAGGCGGAGTAAAGTACCAGATCATCCACATACAAGATGGAATTGCAGAGTGAAGAAGAGTTGGGGATATCATTAAGAAAAAGAGAAAAGAGAAGAGGCCCTAGGATTGAACCCTGGGGGATGCCTGAGGTGACTGAGGCAGTGACAGAGAGTGTCTTAATGAAAGAGACAATCTAAGAGTGATTTTCAAGATAGCTGGAAAACCAGGATAGGGTGGATTCAGAGATTCCTAGTGACTGCAGTTTATCCAGTAGGAGGGGGTGATGTACCATGTCAAATGCTTTGGAGAGATCAATGAACACTGCTCCAGTGAGTAAGCCTTTATCCATATTCCATTTTATGTCACTGGTGAAGAGGGTAAGGGCAGTGGTTATGCTGTGCCCAGCCCTAAAGCCATGTTGTAAGGGGGATTGAAGGTTGGAGTGGAATAGGTACTGAGACTCCTGCCGGTGCAATACTTTTTCCAGCAGCTTACTGAACCTGGGCAGGAGTGAAATGGGACGATAGTCTGAAAGGATTTGGGGATCACCTTTCTTAAAAACCAGTATAGTTCTGGTGGTTTTCCAGGCAGAAGGGACAGTGGCTGAGCTGATTGAGAGATTGAAAAGCCTAGTAACTTGCTCAGCGAGACGAGAGGTGAACTGCCTAAGTATCCTTGGATTGATACCGTCAGGACCTGTACTGCCGTTACTTATTGAGATAATCAATGAGTTGATCCTCCACAATCTTTTCCAGTGCCTTGGACAGGGGGGAGAGGATCAAAATGGGTCTGGATTTGGCTACCAGAGACTTGTCGCCTCCTTTATGCACTGGCATAACTAGAACCTGCTTCCAAATCACCGGGAATTGGGCAAGGGCCAGGGACTTATTGTACAGCATGGTAATGGGCACTATAAGAATGTCCAGGGTGAGGGACAGAAGTTTCATGTCGATCCCATCACTGCCCAGTCTGGTCTTACCTAGTACTTTCTTCACTAAAGTTAGGGCCTCCTTCACCGGCACCCTTTTAAAGTAGAAGGTCGGGTGAGAACACTCGGTAGATACATCATTGGAATGGTTCAAACCAGGTTGAAAATATACAGGTGGTAGAACTGGGGTAAGATCAGTGAAGGCCCTATTGAAGGCTTCCACAATAGCTAGAGGGTCTGTAGTGGGGGCGTTACTGATACTGAGAAGCTGAGGGTGCTTCTTGTCCTCCTTTCCAAGGATGCTTTTGATGTTATTCCAGAATTTTTTTCCATCACCCCAAGAACTGCAAAGCTGGGCCTTATGATAGTTGGCTTTGGCAAGCCAGATTAGCTTGGTGCAGTGATTCTTGGCCATTCTGTAACACTGGTAGTCATGCTTGCTACCTGTGTTTCTGGCCTTCTCCCAGAGTATGTTGCTTTCTTTTTAGGTGGGAGAGGAGCTCCCCATCAATCCAGCCATTTACCTGCCCCATAATTTTTCTTTTTGTGAGCGGGGCATAGTTGTAACAGATGGAGCTAAAGCCCTTAATTAAGTAACTGAGCGCCTGATCAAGGGTAGGGCACCAGGTCGATAGGAGTCCAGTCATGTAGGGCAAGGGCTGATTTGAGGGTTCCAAGTTTACCCTTCCTCAAGTCCCTGCTTTCAATGAGGATGGGTGGGCTTTTTGCAAATTTGTTAGACCACAGGAAGGTGACTGAGTAGTGGTCACTTAGCATGTCTGGGAGAACCTTGATCTCAGAGATCTGGGATGGCGAGCTTGCTAGGACCCAGTCAAGGAGGGTACTGTTTCCTGTCTTATAGTTCTGCCTGGTGGGGCAGGTGACAAGTTGTGTCAGGTTGGAGGTGGCTGTCAGATACCTGAAAGGGGGCAGCCTCCTTTCCATCCCAGTTTATGTTAATGTCCCTGGTAATGATGAGCTCCATCTGCTTTGGAAGGGTGCTGATAACATCCATAATTGTGGGAAGACCTGCTCTGGCTTTGTTGAGGGGTAGGTAGATTGTGGTAAGGATGAAAGTTTTGCCATTCTGACTGACTTGTGCCATTATCGCTATTATCTCATGGTCCTCAGCCACCCTGGATCCAGGGAGGACAGAGCACTGCAGAGAGTCCCTGGCATAGATGAGGCATCCACCACCACTCTTGCCTATTCTATCAATCCTGTATGCTTGGAAGCCTTTTAGGGCAACTTCACTATCTTTTATCCTACTGGTCAACCAGGTCTCCATTAGGCAGAGGATGTCAGGTGTATGGAGGGCCATCTATGCCTGTAGTTGGTCAAATTTTGCAGTTAAACTGTAGATGTTCAGTGAGGTTATTTTTAGGCCTTTAACCTTATGAACACCAGGGCCCATCGAAGTAAGTGGGCCTGGGTTCAAGTGAATGTTGCCAGAGAGGAGCAGGACCATAAAGATGACCTTTCTGGCAGAAAGGTTTATGTTAAATTTGTCTTGTACCTTCCGCCACCGAGGCTTCAGGTGATTCAAGTAGTTGGACACTGGTTTAATTATTAGGATATAGCTATCCGTCACTACCCCTATGCTAGCAGAGGGCATATGGCCAAATGTGTTTGTAGAGTAAGCTGAGTGAGTCACTGCCCACAGCTAAGTGAGGCACTTTCAGAAGGTGCGTTTGACAGCCATGTACTTCCCAGTAGTGGTTCAGAGGGGGGTAGCAGCGGCCCAGCTAGGCATCTGGTGCCAGCTGTACCAAGCCAGGTAGCAAGAAGCAGAAAGAGATAGTACCCCTTGATAGGGGACATGGCAGCTTGATTCAGTCGTCAAGACTGACACACTGCTGCCAAAGTTAGGTTGTACAGTTAACCACTATACTTGGTGGTTAATGAACAAGCAGTACCGTTTTAAGAGTCCGTTGGCAGTTTATAGCTGAAGTGGGTGGAATTAGCAAGTGTGGACGTGACTACTGTGTATTTAATAGAGGCCGGGGTCAGGGTCAGGGCGGGCAGTGTGGAACAAAATTCTGTTTAGCTATAAAATTAAAATAGCAGGCTCTGGTTCCCAAGAAAAAAATCATGAGACAGAAAGCACCAGGGACAGCAAGGCAGGGAAGCAGATCTAGAAAAAGAGGTCAGCAAAGACACAGCACAACTAGCTGTATAGAGTAGGGGCAACTCAGACCCAAGAAGGAGAGAAATGCAGGTGTGTCCTGACTGATACAGCACCAGAAGGAAGTTGATGTTTAGTAGCTGCTTTCCTACAGGACAGGTTGTAGGAAGTCAATAAAAAACAAAAGGAACACAAGGGTGTGGCCTATTGTGTATTTAATAGAAACATGGAATTTGACGGCAGAAAAGGACCGCTTGGCCCTTCCAGTCTGCCCATTTCCCTACCTAATGGATAAGCTGCAGATCCTAGTTAACCAACAGCCTACTTCCTCCTACCCCCACCCCCTAGAATTGCCTTAGGTCTATCCCATGCATTGTTGAATTCCCCCACTGTTTTTGACTCCACAACCTCCTTAGGAAGGTCATTTCATGCATCTACCACACTCTCCATGAAAAAATACTTCCTCACATTATCTCTGCGCTGTCCCCCCTCTATCTTCAAATTGTGTCCCCTTGTTCCTGCACACCTCTTTTTCTGAAAGATGCTACCCTCTTGGACTTTGTTGATTCCCTGAGGTACTTGAAAGTTTCTATCATGTCCTTCCTCTCCCTCCTTTCCTTGAGGGTATACACATTAAACTCCTTGCACCCTGCACCATTTTAGTTGCCCTCATCTGGACTGTCTCCATCCTGTCTATGTCATTGCAGAGATTGGGTCTCCAGAACTACATGCAGTACTCCAGATGGGGTCTCACCAGCTGTCTGTACAGAGGAATAACAACTTCCTGTTTCCTGCTGGTAATGCCTCTCCCTATACATCCAGTATCCCTGCAGCCCTCCTTACTGCCCTCTCACATTGCTTGCCCACATTTAGGTCATCTGATACCACTACCCCCAGGTCCCTTTCCATTTTTGATGTTGTCAGTATCTCACCCCCCAATTGTGTACTCTTCCCCCTGGGTTTTGTTTCCCAGGTGCATTACTTTGCACTTCTTGGCATTGAATCTAGGCTGTCATACATTTGACCATTCCTCCAACCTTGCCAAGTCCCTTCTCATCCTTTCCACCGCACCTTGTGCATCAAGCCTGTTGCAGATCTTTGTGTCATCTGCAAAGAAACATACTTTTCCTTCCCGTTCCTCTGCAATGTCACTTATAAAGACATTGAAGAGGACTGGTCCTAGTACTGAACCCTGCGGTACCCCACTAGTAACCCCCTTTCTTCAGAGTGGACTCCATTTTCTAATACCCTATGTGTCCTGTTCTCCAGCCAATGTTTTACCCAGGCTACCATCTTGGGATCCACTCCAAGGCTGGCTAACTTGTATATTAATCTTTCCTGGGGGACTGTGTCAAATGCCTTGCTGAAGTCTAGGTAGGCTATGTCAACAGCCCCTACCTGATCTACTACTTTGGTCACCCAGTCAAAGAAATCTATTACAGTCATATGACATGACCTTCCACTGTGAATCCATGCTGCCTTGGGTCCTGTGCCCCTCTGGCCTCTAGATACTCAGCAATTCTTTCCTTCAGAAGCGATTCCATCATTTTCCCTATCACCGGGGTCAAGCTAACAGGTCTGTAGTTTTCTGCCTCTGCCCTGCTCCCACTTTTGTGAAGTGGAATAACATCTGCCCTCCTCCTGTCTTCAGGTACCACCCCATCCTCCCATGATTTGTTAAAGACGGTAGTCAGTGGTGTCACTAATTCTACCCTTAGTATTTTTTAGAATTCTGGGATGAATCCCATCAGGCCCCATTGCTTTGTCCACCTTCAGTTTTAAGAGTTCTTTCAGAACTCTTTTTTCTGTGAATGGGCTGGTATCACCCCTTCCCCCCCATTTAGAGAGTTTCTATTGTTTGGTTTAGGTACCTCCACCTCTTTATTTGTGAATACTGAGCAACAATATTTGTTTAGTAACTCTGCCTTTTCACAGTCACCCTCTGCCAACCCCCCCTCCCCTTTATTAAGCCTCACTATCCCTCCCTTGGTCTTCGTTCACTCTCTGATGTACCTATAAAAGGTTTCATCCCCCTTCTTAACTGAGTTGGCTATCTTTACCTTGGTTTGGGCCTTTGCTATTCTGACTGCCTTCCCTGCTTCCTTCTGCTTTAAATGATACAGTTCTCTGTCCTGCTTCTCTGATTCCTTGTACTTCCTGAATGCTATTTTTTTCTCCCTAACCTTTCCTGCCACCTTCTTTGAGAACTACAGTGTTTTTTTTACATAATTTTGTTTTGTTTATTTGCTTCACATGAAGTCTTGTTGCCTCAGTGATGGCAGTTTTGATTATTCCCCATTGTTCTTCCACCCCTCCTTCCTGCCCATTTGCTACTGCATTCCTTAGGTACTCACCCATTTTGGCAAAGTCGGCCCTCCTAAAGTCCAGGACCTTTGCCTTTATATGGCTTGACTCTACTGCTGTGTTTATCGTGAACCATACTGTTTGATGGTCGCTAGTTCCCTGATGGCTACTCACTTCTAAATCTGTGATCCTCTCTCCATCTCCATTTGAGAGTACCAGGTCTAAGATTGCTCCCTCCTGAGTGGGTTCCAATACTAGTTGTCTAAGGCATGCCCCCTGCAGGGCATCTAGAATGACCCCGCTCTTTGCTGTGACCGCAGCAAATGCACTCCAGTTAACATCTGGCATATTCAGATCCCCCATCAACAATATCTCCCCTTTTTCAGCCATTCTAAGGATACCTTCTATCATTTCCTTGTCCATTTCCTCCCCCTGAGATGGGGGTCTGTATACAATCCCTCTGCGGATTGTGGTGCCATTGCCTGTCTCCAAGTTGACCCACAGTGCTTCCTCTTCTCCCCATTTACCCTTTTATTCTTTTGCTTTGATTCCTTTCCTTACGTAGAGAGCTACTCCTCCTCCTCTTTTACCTTCCCTGTCCCTCCTGTAGATTGTGTGCCCTGGTATGTTTACATCCTAGTCATGGGGGTTGGGACGGGTGGGATGAAAAATACAGATGTTCATGAAAGCCATAAAAGCTGTCAAGCAGAAAGCTGAGGAAGTCCAATATGCAGGTATATTACTGTATTTTAAAAATTAGGCACCTGCTTGACACTAGTCAGGGAGAAAATGGAGGAGAGAGAGCAGAGCTAGTGGCAGACAGGCAGTGAGAAATAGGTGGGCAGAACAAGTCGGAGGAGCAATATGAGATGGGAATGCCCTTGGCAGGTGATAAGGGAAGCTGTCACTTTGACTTAAAGAAGCAGAGAGGCAGAGGAAGAGTGTGGAGAGATTAGAGAGCTAGAAGGAGGAGTTACACTAGGCAGGGAACATGCTTCACAAGAGGCAGTGTTGCTGTCACTTTAAGCTTGAGCAGCTGGCTGGCAGTAGGCTGTAGGAGTGAACTAGCAAGCCGGGGCAGGGTTTAAGTGTATTTAAACAGCACCAGGGGTGGAGGTGGGTGGGCAGGCCCAAAAAAGCAGGCTCCTAGGGCTCCCTTCCTGGAGGTAATCAGTCCCCGAGGGCGAGTCTGTACCTGATCTTCTGTGAGGGACTGGTGGCTTCAGACCTGGACTGCGGATGGCAGTCTGGCAGGTCAGATTCATCAGAGAACTATGGCTGTGGCTCTCAGACTATCTGAAAAGGGAAGGATGGGGGAAATTAAATAAGAGAGGCAGAGGGTGGGGCTGCTCATGGAGCTAAAAAGAAATGCAAAATGGCTTAAGCAGGGTGTGTGTTGCAGACCAAAATGTTAGGCAAGGTGCCACAAGGTCTGAGAGAGCAAGAACAGGGCTAATTAAAACACAATACCAGAGGAAAAAGGTGAAAAAGAGGGAAGGGGAGTTCAAGACCTGAGCTGAGATCGCTACTGGGTCTTAAGAGGGAACACTCTGCAGGCACTTAGATTAAATCAGCAAAACTTGAACTCTAAAATGCTACCAAGACAGTATTAACATAGAAACATAGAAACATAGAAGTTGACAGCAGATTAGGACTGCAAGACCCATCCAGTTTGCCCATTTCTTTTTCTACCTAATGAGTGCGCCATCGGCCTTTGCTCTGTCAATGGCGTATCTATTCGTACTCATCTGTATTGCTTCCTTATGCCTATCTTATGCCTGTTTGAAGCCTTGCACTGTATTCATATCCACCACTTCCTGAGGTAGGCCATTCCATGCAACAACCACCCTTTCTGTAAAAATTAACTTCCTCACATTACCCCTTATTCGGCCTCCCTCTAATCTCATACTGTGTCCTCTTGTCCTGCTATTTTTCTTATATTGAAACATGTTAGACTCGTTCACCTTGTTAATGCCCTTAAAGTGTTTGAATGTTTCGATCATATCACCTCTATCCCTCCTTTGTTCTAGGGTATACATATTGAGCTCCATTAATCTGTCCTCATATGTTTTCTGATGCAATCCCTGCACCATTTTGGTTGCCCTTCTCTGAACTGCCTCAGTTTGGTTAATGTCCTTGTGAAGGTGTGGCCTCCAGTACTGCACGCAGTACTCCAGATAGGGCCTAACCAGTGTCTTGTAAAGAGGGATTGTTACCTCCCTCTTACAACTTGTGATACCCCTACTAATACACCCCAACATCCCCCTGGCCTTACCTACTGCTTTATTGGTCTGCTTGGATGATTTCAGGTCATCTGTGATGATGATTCCCAAGTCTCTTTCTTCCCTTGTGACTGCCAGCAACTCCCCTCCCAGTCTGTAGGTGGCTTCAGGGTTTCTCTTCCCTATGTGCATGATCTTGCACTTCTTTGCATTAAACCCCATTTGCCACTCTTCTGACCATTTTGCCAGTTTATCCAGATCTCTTCTCATTCTATCCACCCCATCTGGATCATCTACTCTGTTGCAGATCTTGGTGTCATCTGCAATAAGACAAACCTTACCCTGCAGTCCATCTGCAATATCACTGATGAAGATATTGAAGAGGACTGGCCCCAGGATTGATCCCTGATGTACCACACTCACAGAAATCAAAATCCACTAAATATAATTCAAGCATTAACAGTGCAGAGCTATATGGAGCCAACTAGAGTGTTCCTAGGGCTAACTGCAGCCAATGGGTCACAGCAGTAACAGACATTGGATTTAAACCCAGAAACGACTGTCCTCATGTAAAAAAGGAAAATCAGGCTCCTACGGCTCCCTTCCTGGAGGTAATCGGTGCCTGAGGGTGAGTCCATACCTGAGCTTCTGTGAGGAGCTGGTAGCTTCAGACCTGGACCACAGATGGCAGTCTGGCAGGTCGGGTTCATCAGAGAACCATGGCTGTGGCTCTCGGACTACCTGAAAAGAGAAAGACAGGGGGAAATTTAATAAGAGAGGTATGGGGGTGGGGGTTGGGGCTGCTCTGGAGCTAAAATAAAATGTAAAATGGCTTAAACAGGGAGTGTGTTACATGGATAAATTAACAGATTACATTTCCAATCAGTATGTGTGAAATTCCACAAATGGTGCAGACATTTGTGGAATTTCGCCAATATTTACATTACCAGCTTTTCATCAGGATACATAATGAAACACATACTCAACCAAGGAGGAAGGCTATAAGTACATGCCAAATTTCATGAAATTGAGATATGTAGTTTTGAACTTGCAGAGGCGCAGCAATTTTCAGTTGTATTTATTTGTGAAATTTTATAAAATGTTGCCAATAGCCCTCATATTTAGTCATAGGCATTTTCACTGTACTATCCCAGTGCCATGTTAACAGTGAGTATATTCATACAGGAAGCATTCACTTTCCAGTCCACACTGTCTGTTTGATTGTCTGGACATGATAGCACTGAGCATAGTGCACATGTGCTGTGCTACCACAGTCCCCTGCCTGAACAGTTTCCAAGAACAAATGAAAAAAATATGCATTGTTGCCATATTGGTCCTTGTAACAAAAGAGCCAGAATAAAATATGATTTGATACCTTTCATTGGACCATCATAGATATTACAGAAGAAAACAGGTACTTATACTTTCAAATTACACACAGTCCTTCATCAGAAGTCAAATGGAGATAGTTTGACCAAAATGGGATAGCAACATCACTCCTGGGACACATATGCAACTGCTGGTATGTTAATAACATCAAATGATATGCACATGGCTAAGGGACAATTTGCATATAATTATGTAGCCATTGGAGCCTCTGCACAATGCCTCCATGCACAAATGCATAAAGGCACCATGCAGGGCCTCAGCCACTGTCCCCCTCACCAGAGCCCTACCTACCTATGTATTCCTGAGCACTGTAATCAGTGGCGGAGCTAGAGGGGGGCTGGGGTGGGTGCCCCTCCTGGCTGCCGCAGTGTGAGTAGAGATGCCCCACCACCATCTTTATTCAATCTTTAGTGCCCATTGTGGAGCCCATGATTGACTGAATGGCCCCCCCCGGCTCCCAAATGCTCCCAAACCTGGCTCCGCCACTGACTGTAATGTTCCCTGATCAACCACATTCACAAGCCCTTAGGCATCCTTCACTTTCTAGTGGCTCCCCAAAAATTGCTGATATTGCCAGCAGGACTGAGAACCTATCTCTGTCAAAAAATACATCTGTTGTTATCTATTTTGGAACTAATGATATGGGCTGGTCCCACGAGAAAGATATCTGCCATGGCCTCCAGACAGTAGGGATAGAAATTAGAGGCAAAGGTGGCAAAGAGACCATAGACCTTCTTGTCTCTTCCTAAAACACACCCTGAAACGAAAAATACCATTAATCAAATAAATGTGCACATAGCTAATCAGTGTAGAAGAGCAGGAATTGTTTTTATAGACCATTTGGAGAATTTCAAATCAAACAAAGCACTATTTTCTAGTGATGGCTAACACCATAAAAACACTGGTAGAAAGGTACTGAAAAAATGTAAAATAATTTCTCAGGAGTCTCATTGTATTGAATTTTGTTGACCGGATAAGCCCACTGAAACTTTTTTCAGGAGTGACCCAGGGGTGGGGATGCAGATGGTAACCAACTGAAACTGAACCAGAGTAAGCTGTTGGTGGTATTTTTAATGAATTGGGGGTTGGGGCAAATTAAACAAATAACTTTGATTAGTAATGAAACAAAAACCAGAAAGCAAGTGAAAACACCTGGATTAAGTCAAGTAAAATAAATGCTGATTAATGCCAGAAGCAGTGATAATTAGAGTGAAATTTAAATGTGATGTTTGTCTGGTGTAAGGGGAAGGGGTAATTACAGGAACCATCTTGTCTTTCATTGTCCGCCTGGGAACAGAAGAAGGAGGGTGTTCAGGAAAGAGGTTCTGTTTATCTTCTGTTTTAACTGAAATATTTGAATAGTTTGTACTTGAAATTAGTTCTGTGTGTTAAAAATTACTTCTCTAAGTTAGAACTGTTACTTGGGCTGTTATTTTTAACTATTGGGGCTTGTGTGCTGGTTGTGGGAACACTTGTTTTGCAGTGATAATTAGAATGAAATTTAAATGTGATGTTTGCCTGGTGGTGGTAGAGCCCTCCCACCCACCCTGTATTGTAGGCTTCTTTAATACTGAAAAGCCACTGGGGGTTGGCATTGAAGGGCTGTGCATTTCTGTTTGTGACTGATACTTGAAGCAACAGGAATTAGTGGCCTGTGACATCATACGGTACCTGATGTCTGCATACACACACTGTTAGCAGGACTGGACACACACTGGACTGTACGTGTTTGTGAGACTTGGAAGCATTATTGATGGGGTTGAAATTGGGTTCGTAAACAACTGCAGTCAGTATAGAGAGACTGTATTCCGGAGGAAGGGACTGGGAAAAGGGGGAAGTGTCCATTATGAATAGAGAGGGACAAACTGGGTGGCTTCATTTCACCATAGCAGGCATCTTGGGAAAGGTTGTAGACTGCACAGGCTGTGGGTTGGCAATAATTCTCAATTGGACCTGGAGATAGGGAGGCTACCCACTCTGTAGACAGTCATCTCATATCAGGAGTGAAGTATATTGGTTAAGGAGTAAGCTGGGAGAGTCAGTGGGTGTGTCCAAGGATAAGGGGTGTGGATATGGGCAGCAGAAGGGTGTGGTTGAGGGAAGGCTGGGGCAACTCTCAGAAATTATAGTAGGTTATTTTACAGCAAGCAAGAGGGGGGATAGTAGGGACAGAGGTCCCTTTGATAGAGATGCTGATGCTAAGGGGAAAACTTATGGGGTAAACATTCCAAATATAGAGACAGTGGAGAAGGAAGAGTCAGGAGGGGCTGTTGTGGGGAAGCCTAAAAGAGCAGACAGTGGGAAGGGTGCTCCTAAGGAGGACAGGGCACAAGGGGAGGAAGAAGGGCAGCTTAGAGAGGCAGTCAGTGGAAGCTCAGGTCACTTGATGGAGGCTGGCATAGAGTGTTACAATAAATTTGAGCTACTAAGCAACCTAGAGGGTGAGGAAGGGGTTGGTGGAAATGAGGAAACTGATACAGAGGCCAGGGGGAGGGACTCGGATACCCATAGGGCATCGCAGGCTGGCAATGGAAAGGATAGAAATAGTCTCAGAGGGAGAAGGGGAAACTTATACGTTAAGCAGATGGGGGAGCTGCAACATATTGCAGATACGAGGGAGGCGAACATGACTGGAGACAAACTGGAAGACAAGAAGGTGGGGAGGGGCCCCCCTTCAGGAGGGAGGTTCGTACTAAGGATGGGGCCCAAGGTTGAGGGGACCCACAGAGAGCCTCTGGAGGTAGGGGTACTATTACAAGGGGGGAGGATGGCGGTGTGGGACAAGGGGAAATGATCAGGGCCAGGATAAATGGCTCAGATAAGAGAGGGTTAAAGGGGACACCTATTCAGGGGGGGTCTGAGTTAAGTGGGCAAAATAATAAGGGATGCAGAAAGGGAAGGGTGACAAGGGGGTCTCTCATAATAAGGCAGGAAGGCTCCCATGGAATTGAGATCACGGATAATGGGGGATGGGGTTGAAAGCACATGGTGGAGGTAATCATAAGGATGATGGTGGTATTAAGGTGCTGTTATTGGGAGACTTGATGATGAGGGGTATCCATTGGGAGGGACAAGGAGGGGGATGCCATAGCCAGGTGAAGGTGGTGAGAATCTCTAGCTGGTGGTGCACAGAACAAAGTTCATGGTGTACGAACTGGTTAGGGATTGTGCAGGGAAACCGGATTTCATGGTGCACTTGGGAACTAACAATATAGAGGGAAATAGCGTTTTGGAAATCCAAGCAAGGTTCCGAGAACTTGCCAGAGTCTGTCGGTATAATGGATGCAACATTTCCTTTTCAGAAATATTGCCGGTACCAAAGGCCTCAGTAGAGAACAAAATTAAGATAACAGAGGTTAATGACTAGCTCAGTAAGTGGGGTGAAGAAAGTGGGTTCTATATGACAAGGACCAGCTTCATCTTACCCTGTTAGGGAAGGAAGTCCTTAAACAGGATGTGGTGGACTACATTCAAGAAAGGTGGGGTTTAAACTTGTGGTGGGGGATAAGGGAGGGGCTGATCAGAAGCTCTCCCCTCTAGATGAGGGGAGTAGCCTTCAAACCCAAGTGGGGGTGGGGGGAAACAGACTGTGGGAGGAGGTTTCAGGAGGAGCAGAGGGAGGACAAAGTATAAGGAACCCAGTTGGGGTTCGACAAATAGAATCAGGGATAAGGGGTGGGGGGTGGTGTTAGTAAATGCCAGGAGCTTTGGAAACCAATTGCCAGAGTACCAGACCATGCTGTTCGGGGGGGGAGGGGTGGATGTAGCTGCAGCAACAGAAACATGGGCCAACAATAATCATGGCTGGGAACTAAACGTGAGGGGGTACACTATGCTTAGGAAGAATAGAAATGAGGGCAGAGGGGGTGGAGTGGCTATGTTCATTAGAGATGGCATAGAAATTGCTAGGGTAGAAGAGGCAGAGGGAAACATGAAGGCCTTATGGGTTATCTTACGAACCCTGGCATTAGGTAAGGTCAAGCTTGGTGTAGTATATAGACCCCCTGGAATGGATGATATTCTGAAGGATGGCTTGCTGGACAACATCATTGCCCAGTGCAGACCAAAAGGGGATGGAGTGGTGTTGATTGGGGACCTTAATATACCAGGTACAAAGTGGGGAACCATGCCCTCTAAGGTAGCCATGCTTAACACAGCAGGTGATTGAGCCCACAAGGGAGGGGCATGTCCTGGACATGGTTCTGGCAGATGGGGATCTGGTAAGGGACCTGGTTGTAAAGGATCCCTGACTGGGATTGACCACGATACTGTCTGGTTTCAAATAAGCATGGGGGAAGGGGGGAGAGATCAAGGACACTGGCTGTGGACTTCAGGGGGGCAGATTTTGGGGGCAAGGGAAACATTCTCAAGGATCACTTGAAGAGAATTACAACAATGACAGATGTGGAAAAAAGATGGGAGATCATTAAACGGGGACTTCATGAAGCAGTCAGGACCTGCACTAAGGTGAAGCATAAGGGAGCAAGGTCACATAAACTGTGCTGGTGGTCCAGTGAGGTTCAGATAGCAGTCAGAGAAAAGAAGACTGCCTACAAAAAATACAAAACAATGAGAGAGGATAGGGAAAAGGAAACATGCCATCTTGCATCTAGAAAAGTCACATGGATGGGACGAGCAAAGTCCAGTAAAGAGCAGTGGCTGGCACGGGGGATACAGGGAGGAAAGGGGTTCTTCCAGTACATTAGAGAGTGGAGAAAAACTAAGGGCCAGCTCAGCAGATTGAGATCAAAAGGCGGGTGGGTGGAAGAGGCGAGGGTCCAGGTGGAGGTATTAAATGAGTACTTTGTGTCTGTGTTCATTAGGGAGAGTGATGGGATATTTACAAAGCAAGGCACAATGGGGATAGAAGCGGTAGTGTGTGGGATCGGGGGAGCAACATAAATGGAGCATGAGGGAGGGAGAGATACCCCAGGGGTGTCACATCAGGAAAAGAATAAAAAGGCCAGTACGTTGGGGGGGGGACTGATGATGCTATCCCTACCGAACGGGTGTAGCAAGCTCATAATGCCCTAAAGAAAGATAAATCTCCTGGGCCAGATGACATTCATCCGAGAGTACTATGGGAATTGCTGGACGTACTGGCTGCACCCCTGGTGGAGCTCTTCAACAGGTCACTTGAGACAGAGAGGGTACCTAGGGATTAGCAAGAGGCATATGTGGTGCCAATCCATAAAGGAGGGTCGAGAGAAGTACCAGGTAATGATAGACCCATCAGTTTGACCTTGGGGGGTGAGAAAAATAATTGAGAGTATACTGAAGGAACAATTGGGGCTGTACTTGGAGGAGGTGGGAGGTCTGGATAGTCAGCAACGTGGGTTTGTGCCAGGTAGATTGTGTCAAACCAACCTTGTGGAGTTCTATGAATGGGTAACATTGGAACTGGACAGGGGAATGCCTGTGGATGTACTATTCTTGGACTTCAGCAAGGTGCTTGATTTGGTCACCCACAATGGTCTGGTGGAGAAACTGATGGGGTGGGATTGGGCCCTTTGATGGCCAGATGGATAGGAAACTGGCTACCTGGATGCACTCAGAGAGTAGTAGTCAGTGGGGAGCTCTCAAATCCTAGACAGGTCAGTAGTGGGGTATCGCAGGGCACAGTCCTGGGTCTGATCCTGTTTAATGCATACATATCTGATATCAGGGAGGGTATACAGTGTGAAATGAGTGTCTTTGCTGATTACTCCAAGATGGGATCAGTAGTTGAGGGGGAAGAGAGGAGTTTGGCCCTGGAAGGGGATCTGGATACCCTAGAAAGGTGGGCTTACATCTGGAATCTAAATTTCAATACCACCAAGTGCAAGGTATTACATCTTGGGTGGGGAAACCCTAAACATAGGTACACCCTGGGAGGGGAGGCGCTGGAGGCCTCAACAGGGGAAAAAGACCTAGGGGTCATGGTGGATGCATGTATGAATAACTGAGCACTGCAGAAGAGTGGCTAGCAATGCAAACAGGATGTTGGATGCATCGTATGGAGGATCACCTCTAGGAGCAGGGAAGTGAATCTGCCTCTGTACAATGGACTGGTTACACCACACCTTGAGTACTGTGTTCAGTACTGGAGACCACACTTGAAGAGGGATATACAGTTCCTGGTGAGGGTACAGAGGAGGGCTACTAGGTTGATATGAGGACTAGGGGATTTGACGTATGAGGACAGACTGGAGAAGCTCTGTCTTTTCTCATTGGAGGACAGGAGAGACAGGGGCACATGATTGTGGTCTTCAAGTACCTCAAGTGAATAAATAGGGTAAACATTGAGGGGATCTTTAGACTAAAGCAGGGAGGTATCACCAGAGGGCATGGTTTGAAGTTGGAAGGTGGAAGGATGAGTGGGGAAAAGAGAAGGAGGTTTTTCACTGAGAGGGTGGTGGATCCTTGGAATGCACTGCCTGGCAAGGTGGTTCAGATATGGAGGTCTTCAAGAGAGGGTGGGACAGATACAGAAAGTGGATGTATCAGACGATGGCATGACCCAGGGGGGTGGGGATGGATGATATGGGTTTCTGGAACACAAGGGAGGAGGGCCTCAGTACCCAACTAGGGATCTGATGTTCGAGCAGACTAGATAGACTGTAACGCCTAATCTGCTGGCAATTAGTATGTTAGTAAGCATAGGAAATAAAATGGACAACTAATAGCTATGAATTCTCAAGACAAGCTGGATCTTATAGCAGTATGTGAGATTTGGTGGTCAAATACATCTGATTTGGGAATTTATTTAGAAGGCTATGATTCCTGCTTGTTATTTGGCTAAATTGTATGTGTAAAGTATATTTTATTGCCAGCAACTAAAACTTGCTGGTATCACTCCCAAAGACTAAGGATTGTCGTTTGTTCTTGTTTCCTTTCCATTTCATGTTAATTGAAATAGTGGTGGAACGTATTAGTAGTTCCAGCTCCCTGTTTAGAACATTAGCAAAACATAATGGGTCTTATTTACTAGTAGAGTTAAAGATGAGTATTCTAAGTTCAGTATTAAATCAATTGATGGTAAAGACATATGCAACACTTCTCCCTACAAATATCTTGGTATTTAACTGAATGAGTCTATGACATTTAGTCTGCATTCCATTAGGAAGAGGCATAGCACCAAGACCGCC
This sequence comes from Neoceratodus forsteri, assembly GCA_016271365.2. Classification (NCBI taxonomy): domain Eukaryota; kingdom Metazoa; phylum Chordata; order Ceratodontiformes; family Ceratodontidae; genus Neoceratodus; species Neoceratodus forsteri. The sequence continues at coordinate 1,055,313,918 of CM057451.1, read as the reverse complement.
CTGGTCTGGGTGCTCAATGATATCCTGATAGCAAGAAATCGGAGGACTCCTTCCATCTTAGTTCTCCATGATCTCTCTGCAGCATCTGACACTGTGGATCATGACACATTGCAGGAGCACCTGTGGTTATCTGTAGACTGTCAGGGAAAGTCCAATGATGACTCCATTCATTCCTCACTGGTTGAGCTCAGATTGTTGCATCAGGAATTTATTCCTCTGATGCATTCTCTCTAATATGTGGAGTACCACAGGGCTCTGTGCTTTTGCTTATGTTATTCACTGTGTATATGCTGACATTGGGAGACATTGTAAGGTGGTATGGCATGAGTTTTCATTGCTATGCAGATGATACTCAGCTACACATATCCTTTGTGCCTGACTGGGACGATGCACTCTCAGTGTTTATCAACTGCCTCACTGAGATCCAGGGCTGGATGAGTGCCAGCTGGCTGAAGTTGAATCCTGACAAAACTGAGGTTTTGGTTTTGGACCCAGGTTGCCAGGTAGAGGGGTCCTCGGCAGGCAGGCTTCAGGCCTTCTGTTTGGCAGTCACCAGCTGATGACCTCTGAATGGGTGTGGAGTCTGGGCATTATTTTTTATGAGGGGTTGACCCTGACGTCTCAGCCATCATCTGACATCAAGACCTCATTTTACCATCTCAGGAATATCATCCATATTAAACACCTGGTTCCACCCTATAATTTTCCAACATTGGTCCACACCTTTGTGATCTCCTGCCTTGATTACTGAAATGCTCTGTACCTAGGGCTTCTGGGAGTTGATATCTGCCACTTGCAGCTGGTGCAGAATGCTGTGGCCAGGTTGTTGACTGTGCTTTCTCTATCTAGCTGTGTCACATCTGTGCTGCATGGACTGCACTGGCTGCTGGTTCAGTGGTGGATCACCTTCAAGGTCAGCTTGCTAACCTACAAGACCCTACATGGACGGCAACAGAGTTATCTGCAAGAGCTCCTCTGTCCCTACCACCTCCTCCAACCACTCGCTCTGCCAATGAGGGACTGATGGAGATTCCCAGGGTTCATTTGAAGACCTCTGGAGCCCTTGCATTTTCCTTTATGGATTCTACCCTGTGGAATTCTCTAGCTTTTTGGATAAGAGGGTGCCTGACTGTGGACAGCTTTAAATCTGCTCTTAAAATATTTTTATTCCCTCTTGCTTATACTGATTATTAATTCATGGAATTCTGTCATTTTAATAGTTTTTTAATTATTAACTGTTTTTAGGTGTTCTGTAAAAGCGCTTTGGTTTTTATTGAATTGCACTTTAAAAAAATAAAGTGTATTATTATTATTATTATTATAACCTGTCATCCAAACTTAGGAAGTTGTTTTCCTTTTTTTATAGAAACAGGATTAGCTTTAGTTTTTCCATGCATAAACAATTAGTCAGTTCCTTATTTTCGTAACAGATTGATTTTGGGGACTGCATATATATATATATATATATACTATATATATATATATATATATATGGACTGCATATATAAATATATATATTCATGGCATTCTGTCACGTAATTGTTTTTTAATTATTAACTGTTTTTAGGTTTTCTGTAAAAGCGCTTTGGTATTTATTGAATTGCACTTGAAACAAATAAAGTGTATTATTATTATTATTATAACCTTTCATCCAAACTTAAGAAGTTGTTGTCCTTTTTTATAGGAACAGGACTAGCTTTAGTTTTTCCATGCATAAACAATTAGTCAGTTCCTTATCTACCATAGTTTAGGTTGAGGAGCCATTTACATGTTAAACCTAAGATTTTGCACCTAATAACTTTGCAACCGTTCAACAGATTTGCCTGAAATTTGGCATGCACGATCAAGAGCCATACGTCTTGGGATCTGCCAACTTTCGTACTGTTTAGATATATGGCTGCAGAGTTATTAAGCATGATCTGCATGCGCATTTACGCTTTTTTGGAATTCTGTGCTTGTCTCTACAGGTCACACAATTTTCGTGACCTGTCTGAAATCTTCAGGGAAGGCCAGTGTCCCCGATGTGCCTTTTGAAGATTTCGTGAAAAAATATTAAACGGTTCAAAAGTTATTCAAAAAACAATTTCCCATTATAAGTCAATGGGAAAAGTTAACAAAAAGTTTGACAGTGTCGCAAATGCAGTTTTTACTTTCACAAATTGCCCTTTTACTGTCACAAATCCACCATTTTGTTTTCAGTTGGTCATCAGAAAAATGCTTGGCATTTAAATTTGGGACCCTCTAGCAACCTAATTCTTTTTGTATTCACCTAGTCAGACCCTGAGGATGCAAGGTATGTCTTTATTTTCAGGTAAAACACCCCAGAAATATGATTTTCAAATTTCTGGAAAAATTACTTTCACACTTGTGACACTGTCGAATGAATTTTCGAAAGCTTTCTCAAAGTTCGACAGTACTTTTCCAGGCTGTGGGAAAATGACAGCAATTCTTTGCCATTCCTCTGCAAAAGAACGGTATGGTCTTTTGGGTTGAAATTTGTAGGGAATGCAGCCAACATCTCACAGATGTGCCTTTCTGTGTTTTGGTGAAAAAATATTACAGGGTGGCAAAGTTACGGCACTCCAAAGTTGACTCTTTTTCCCGTAGGATAACATTACGGCATCCGCCGCATTACAGGAATCCTTTGCAGCCCTGCTGCAAAATAACAGTTTGGTCTTTTGGGATGAAATTTAGAGAGAAGAAAGCCAACATCCCACAGATGTGCCTTTTAGTGGTTTGGTGAAAAAATATTACAGGGAGCCAATGTAATGGCACTCCCACCTTTCAGGGCCCGTATCTCGGAAAAGGTGCGATATACAGACTTTTTGTCCGAAATACACTTAGCTCCCTGCTAGTGGCTATGTACAAAACTAGCCAGGAAAGTCATAAATCATATGACTTTTAAATTATTTTTCTACGTCGTACGGTTCCTGAGATATAAGCAATTTAGTATTTCAACTCTTCATTTTCTGCTCCGAGACCCATTATTATGTATACCTTCTTTGTACTCACTGTCTTTCTCTATGCAGCTTTTGGGGAAAACCAGCCTGTGCACTTACATTACTGTTACCCTTACCGCTTCTGCTTGTGGTTCTGTAACTGTTTCACTTACTGTTCCCGTCTACGGCACCATGTGCATTACCCTTTGCATTTTCATTTGTGCTATTTTAACCATTTGTGCCTTCAGTACTGTTTATCGTTCTGTTTCACTTTGCATCACCATATGCTTTACCATTTGCGTTTGTGGGCACCGTGTTACTATGTGACAAGACATCACATGGTGGGCCCTGTGCTCCCGCTGCTCATTACATTCACTATTTCTCATTATCCTTCTCAAAAAGAAGGGAAATGAGAGGCAAAAAACTCCATTTAATGCATTAGTTAGGGTTGTTCCTCAGCGACAAAAGCGAGGAAATTTAGTGTTAGGGTTGAAAGCCCACACCCCTAACCAGCATCGGGGTCACATTGGGGTTGTCGGTCCTAACTCTCACCCATTCTCCTATACCTCTGGTTCTTCACACATCTGATGGGGATGAGAGTCAGGACCAGCAACCCAATGTGCACCCGATGGCGGTTAGGGGTGTGTGGCGAGAATCAAGGGGCTTTCACTCTCACTGAAGTACTGCTTTTATGTCTGTAACAACCTAACTAATAATGGGATTTACCTCATATATATATATAAACTCTGTTTAATGCATCAGTTAGGGTTGTTTCACAGTGACAAAAGAAAGGAAATTTGGTGATAGGGTTGAAAGCCCCCCTTGCACCACCCCAGCCTGCCCCCCCAACTGGCATCAGGGTGTGCGTTGGGGTCATCGGCACTAACTTTCCCCCATCACATGTGTAAACAAGCTGAGGCTGAGGCATAGGAGAATGGGGTGAGAGTTAGGACCGACAACTCCAATGCACACCCTGATGCCAGTTGGGGGGGCTGGCTGGGGTCATGCAAGGGGAGCTTTCAACCCTAACACCGAATTTCCTCACTTTTGTCAGTGTGAAACAACCCTAACTGATGCATTAAACAGAGTTTTTCATCATGAATTTCCCTTGTTTTTGAGAATGAGGACTATAAATAGTGAATGGAATGTGGTGGTGGGAGAGCAAGGCCCTTTGGGTTCCGCACTCCCATCACATGATTTTGTGTGACATAGTAATGGTAACTGCTACGCAAATGCAAGTTCTAACGGTTATACACATGGTGATGCAAATGTAAATGGTAAAGCAAACAAATAGAAATGCAAGCAGAAATTGATGCCAAAGTGAACAGTGAGGCAAACAGAGATGCATGCACATATGGAAATGCAACTGTTAACATGCACAGTCATGGTACCACTATTGTAAATGCAAATCGTAACTGTAACAGCAACAATAACACAAAAGGAAACAGAAACAAAAACACAAACATAAGTGCATATGGAAATGCAAAGCATAACATGCATGGTCACGGTACCACAATTGCAAATTCCCATGATAATGGTAAGAGCAAAAATAACGCCAAAGTAGAGAGAAATACAACGCAGCGCCAGATGGAATGCAAATCAGAATACGCGCCGGGTCACAGTACCGTGAATTGTAAATGCAAATGGTAATGGTAACAGCAACAATAAAACTAAAGGAAACAGAAACAGAAATGCAAGCAGGTATGGGAGACACAAACCGTAACGTGCACAGTCACAGTACCGCAATTGGAAACGCAAATCGTAATGGTAACAGGAAAAATAATACCAAAGGAAACATAAATGGAAACATGAATGCAAGTGTGTACAGAAACACAAAGTGTAACACGCACAGTGATGGTAAGGCAATTGGAAACGCAAATGGTAAAAATAACAGCAACGATGACGCTAAACGAAAGACAAACAAAAACACAAACGCAAACGGAAGAGTGGCAGCAAACACAAGTGAAAATGTGCACAGTGATGCAAATATAAATGCAAAGACAAACAGAAATAGAAATGCAAATGGTAACAGTAACGCAAACGCAAGCGCAAATGAAAACACAAAGGGTAACGCACACAGTGGCATACATGGGAACAGTAACGCAAACTGGTTCAGAAACGCAAGTGGAAATGGTAAGGGTAACAGCAACATTACTGACTTCCTGGGGAGGTTGTTGGGGCTAAAACAGTGGGGGAATTCAAACATGCATGGGACAGACACAAGGCAATTGTAGTGGGGGGTGGCAGGAAATAGGCTGTTGGTTAACCAGAATCTGCAGCTTATCCAGTAGGTAGGGAAATGGGCAGACTGGGTGGGCCAAGTGGTCCTTATCTGCCATCAAAGTCTATGTTTCTATGTGTCTATTAACGAACACCCTGGTTTTCCCCAACAGCTGCATAGAGAAACACAGTGAGTACAAAGAATGTATGAATAATAGTGGGGCTCGGAGCAGAAAATGAGGAGTTGGAATACTAAATTGCTTATATCTCAGGAACCGTATGAATTATGACTTTCCTGGCTAGCTTTTTAAGTAGCCCCCATTGGGGGGGGGCTAGCATTTTTCTGACAAAAAGTCCATATCTCACACCGTTTCCAAGATACGGGCCCCGAAATGCGCAGCGGACGCCATAATGTTATCCTAGGGGAAAAAATGTGAAGTTTGGACTGCCATAACTTTATCGCCCTGCAATATTTTTTCACCAAACCACCAAAAGGCACATTTGTGAGATGTTGGCTTTCCTTCTTCCAAATTTCAGCCCAAAAGACCAAACCATTATTTTGCAGCAGGGTGGCAAAGAATTCATGTCATGCGGCAGACGCCGCAATGTTAGTCTATGGGAAAAAGCATCAACTTCAGAGTGCCGTAACTTTGCATCCCTGCAATATTGTTTCACCAAACCACCAAAAGGCACATCTGTGAGATGTTGGCTTTCTTCCCTCCAAATTTCAGCCCAAAAGACCAAAATCTTCTTTTGCAGCAGGCTGGCAAACACTTCCTGTCATTTTGGCCATAGTGTTAAAAAGTAGTGCCGTGATTTGCGACACCTTTCGGAAAAATGTGCAACAGTACCGCAAGTGCGACACTACTTTGTGACACTGCTTTTCCCAGAAATTTGAAAAACATATTTCTGGGGTGTTTAACCCCACACTAAAGACATGATTAGCATCCTAAGGGCTAGACTAGGTAAACACAAAAAGAATTGTGAACTTAGATGGTCCCAATTTTAAATAATAAGCATTTCTGTGACCAGTAACTGAAAACAAAATGGCAGATTTGCCACACTACTAGGGTAATTTGCAACACTAAAAAAGTGCATTTGTGACACTGTTGAACTTTTTGTTAACTTTTCCCATTGACTATAAATGGAAAATTGTTTTTTTGAATAACTTTTGAACCGTTCAATATTTTTTCACAAAATCTTCAAAAGACACATCAGGGACCCCAGCTACACATTCTCTGAAGTTTTCAGACCAGTATCACAAATCGTGCGACCTGTAGGTGCAAGCAAAGAATGAGCAAAAAAAAACGTAATTGCATGCTGGAATGTTGCTTAATAACACAGCAGCTGTATATCCTACTGGTACAAAAGTTGGCAGATCCCAAGATCCATGATTGTGCCACATGCCAGCCAAACTTCAGGTAAATCTGTTGAATGGTGGCAAAGTTATTAAGTTGCAAAGTTTCACCATTTAACCTTAAATGGGGTACTCAACCCTAACTATGGTAGCACTACCGTACTATCATAATATATAATAGATATATATATATATATATATATATATATATATATATATATTTAAACAACTGAGTCTGTTCTTAAAGTATTGGATGCACTTTATCATAGTACTCTGAGATTTGTCACCTGTCTGCCTTGGAGAACCCACCATTGCAGCTTATATACTGCTGTAGGTTGGCAGTCCTTTGCAGCTTAGAGATAGACCCATCTGACAATTTTTAGTTTTAGGTTTATTATAAATATGTTACCCTCTTATTTGATGGAACTTTTACAACCTAAACAACCTAATAAATATGATTTAAGATTAACAGGTCTTCCACAGTTTCTGATGCCAAGATATGAAATGAGTCATGGAAATAACACTCTGGCAGTTATTTTGCCATGAATATGGGCTTCTGTTCAAAAGAAATTTAATATGGTAACACTTTTATCTTACTCCTGTTTTAAAGCACTCATTAACAGACTACTAATGCACGAATGTGACTGCCATGGACAAATTAATGTACTATTGGATGGTCTGACTATAATCTGATCCTGTCTACTTTGTATTATTTGTATGTTTGATGTTTTGTTGTCATAAGGTGGACACAATTGTAAAAGGGAGTTAACTCTCAATTTTGCCTTCCAATAAACTAATTGATTGATTGATTGAGATATAGTTACCAGAAACTGCCTTTGATCTTTGTCTCCCTTCAGAAGTGGTGGATGTGAATATAAGTACTTTGTTTACAGCTATTACTTAAATCCACTTTCAAGGTGATTCATTTTAAGATAGAATGCTTAGACTGACTCATATATTTTTAAATTGTCTTTGCTTTCACTACAGTTAATCAGTCACCCTCATCTTTCCATCTCGGGTAGTTGCAGTTCCAGTGTTAGTGAGTAGTAAAGTATCATTTAATTTTGTTTCATACTAAAACACTGAGAGCTAGATTTTTTAAAGCTTACAGATACCACAAGCCCCAGATGTGCTGAAGATATGTTGAATGGAGCTTGTGATATGCACCAAACTGTCAATTAGGATTTTCTATCCCATGCACTGATTGCAGCAAGTTAGACCAGCTTTTTTTTCATATAGCACACTTCAATCCTGTGTATCCTTTTTACAGGGCTTGGAAGGAGTAGTTAAGCCTGCTTGCTTTGGAGAAGATCTCTAAGTTTTGCTATTGTTTTTTAAACTACAGGAGAGAAGGGTTAGTTAATTCTACTTGCTGTTGACAGAGTTAATGTGTAGAGGATTTTTGTAAATTTTGATAATGTTTTACTTTTTTTTTATTTAGCTTAAAGCAGAATTTAGCTTAAAGGTTTCTGTGGCTGGAGTGACTGTAAAAGTTTCTGTGGCTGGAGCTGATTGCACAGGTATATCCAGACGTGCCCACCCACATAGCCTTTAAATTCTGAATCATCAAACTTTAGGAGAGAAGGAGTGGTTAAGCTGGCTTGCTGTGGAGAAAATCTTTGTAAGTTTTGCTATTGTTTTTTTAAACTACAAGAGAGAAGGGTTAGTTAATTCTACTTGCTATTGACAAAGTTAATGTGTAGAGGATTTTTATAAGTTTTGATATTGTTTTACTTTTTTTTTAATTTAGCTTAAAGTGGAATTTAGCTTAAAGGTATATGTGGCTAGATTAACTGTAAAAGCTGTTCCACCCACCCCTGCCACCAGCCTTTCTTAAATACTGAAATACCACTGGTGGTTGGGTTTGAAGGCTGTGAAGGAGGAGCTTGGGGAGCTGCAAGCTGACCTGAGCCCTCAAAGCAGGTCAGGAATGAGGAAATAAGGAACAGCCATATGAGCTAATTCTTAAAGTTATATAAATATATATAACTTATAAGTAGGTCTATAGTCCTTATGAGTAAGATTGTGGTTTCCAGTTAGTACTGTAGTTGGCTGTCTTATGCTGTGTGCAAGAGCATTTGGGATTGAAATTTCTGTTAGAGACTGAACTAGTATTAGTTAATTCTACTTGTTGTAGGGAGAGTTAGTGTGGAGAGGCTGTATAGGTAGTGTGGATCATGGGTAAGATTGTATTTTGCAATGGTTGTGGGGCAGCAATGCAGATGAACATACTGTGGAGGCTGGAAGGGTACCCATTATGCCACAGGCTCGAGGAAGAGGTTCAGTGGCTTGGCAGGGAGATGGGAAGGTTGAGGAATGAGGGGAGGATTGTGGCGGTTGGAGGGCTGACATCTGAGAGTATTGTGGAGGCACCAAAGAGAAGGAACAGTGGGTCAAAGGAAGGGTCAGTGGGAGAGGGCAAACTAGACAGGAAGCCAGCTGATGAAGAGTGGACTCTAGTAGGATCTAGAAAAAGAGGATCAGCAGCAGTAGGAAGGAAGTGGGAGCAAACACATAGTAAGGCAAAGAGGGTAGGGAATATGTTTGATTTACTAGTAACTGGTGGGAAAGAGGATGCAGGAGAAGATTTCACAAGGGATAGCACTCACAAAGAGGAAGGAGTGAGGGGCATTACTAGTGGAGAGATTGAGCATGACATGGCAGGGGGAGGGATAATACTCAGAGAGGTGAGGAGGGAGAGGGAGGTTGGCAGTCAAACAGGAGGAGGGGAGGGTCTCAATTGGGAGGGGCAGGGGGAAAGACACTGGGGCACATGGTGAAAGCACCATCTTGAGTGGCCCCAGCAATGAGAACCTGGGTGGGGGGGTGGTGATGGGCACAAAGAAAGAGGGGGGTGTACTGATGTCAGGGCACTCCATACTCAAGGAGCTCAGATGGAGCAGCAAGGTGGAGAGGCACAGTCAGATATGGGTGGAGTTCATACCAGGATTAAAGGCAGACAAGGCAGGACAGGTAATCCTAAGGGGTGTAAGGATGGGTAGGAGGAAACCACACATTGTGGTACATGTGGGGACAAATGACCTAGAAATGGTGGAGGTAACAAGAGAGAGGATTGAGGAAGTGGGAAGGTTGTGTGAGGAGACTGAGGAGTCTGTGGCCTTCTCCGAGGTGCTCACAGTACCCTGAACAAGCACATTGAGAAAGAAGAGGATTAGGGAGTTGAACACACGATTGGTAGAATGGTGTCGAACTAAGAGGTATGGGGTAGTGGGTGGCTGGGGCAGTGCCTGGGATAATAACAATCTGTTTGCAAGGGATAGGCTGCACCTGAGTGGGGAAGGAAAGGAGGTATTAAAGCAAAGACTGGGGAGGTATATTGCAACAAAGGTGGATTTAAACTAGATGGGGGGTGGTAAGTGGACAACAGGTAGGCAGGGATCCGATAGAGTGGTGTCACAGCTTACCCCCAGGCTAGCAGGGAATGACTTGGGGTGGCCAAAAAAGAGGGAGTAGAAGGAAGGAGATGGATGCCAATGAAGGGAAGGGGGCAGGATGGAGGGTGGTCTCGTTGAATGCACAAAGCTTAGGAAACAAATCAGCTGAACTACAGGCACTCTTAGCAGTGTGGAGGGTGGATATTGCAGCTGTCACAGAAACATGGGCAACTGAGCACTGGGACTGGGATTTGGCAATCCCAGGATATAAATTATACAGGAAGGACTGTAAGGAGGGAAGGGGGGTGGGGTGGCAGTCTATGTGAGGGATGGGATCAAATGCACAAGGGATGAGGGGAAAGAAAGGAGAACAGAGGCAAGCTGACTACAGCTCCTAGACTCAAGGGGTAGGAAACTGAGGTTTGGGGTGGTATACAGGCCACCGTCCCAATCTGAGGAGCTTGACAGGGAATTAGCGGGACAAATCAGAAAGGTATTTAGAAAAGGAAAGGTGGTCATCATGGGGGATTTCAACTTGCTGGGGGTTGACTGGAGCATTCCGGTCACCTCCAGTGCTAGGGAGTAAGTGCTCCTGGATGTGATCCAGGAGGGTCTCCTGACACAGTTGGTTAATGTACCTACTAGGCTAAAGAACACTTTAGATCTGGCATTGTCGAACAGGGAGGCAGTAAGGGAAATAAAAATGGAGGACCCACTAGCTGACAGCGATCACCAAACAGTGTGGTTTAATACCATGATATGCAGGGAGCCAGAGAAATCAGCTACTCGGGTCATAAACATCAGGGTTGCAGACTTTGGGAGGATGCAGAAAGTACTGAAAGGGAAACTGGAGGGCATAAGGCAGGATATGGATGCAGAGCAGAAATGGGATATTATTAAATGGGAGATTACAGAGTCAACAGAAGCCTGCACCAAGACACAGAGTAAGAGGAACAGAACAACAAAACCATGCTGGTTGAACAGCGAGGCTGTGGAGGTGGTAGAGGTGGTGAGGGCGCACCAGAGGAATAGGAGGATGGGGAAAGAAGTGGATGAGGAAAAATATGCAAGATGGTCCAGGAGGTGAATATAAAAGTGAGGGATACCAAGGCCCAGAGGGAGCTGAGATTAGCGAAGGGAATTAATGGGGGGGGGGGGTTGAAAGACTTTTTCACATACATCAGGGAGAAAAGGAATTGCAAGAAGACAATAGTGAGGATACAAAGGGGTGGGGAGTGGATGAAAAAGGGGGAGGAGCAGCAGAAATACTAAATGAATACTTCTGCTCAGTGTTCACAGAAGAAAAGGGGGGACCTCTACCACCATGAGCTGGGAGGGTGGGGACAAGGAGAGAGGAGGTAACAGATGGAAGAGTTGAGGCAAGTAGTATCCCAGAGGGACTGAGGGCACTGAAGGTAGACAAGGCACCAGGGCCAGTTGGTATCTACTCCAGGGTGCTAAGGGAGATTGCAGAGGTGTTGGCGGAGCCACTGGTGGATCTGTGCAGCACCTCACTGGAGTCAGGATGTGTGCCACTGGACTGGAGGATGGCACATGTAGTACCATTACACAAGAGCGGGCCAAGGGATGAATTGGGTAATTATCGTCCAGTAAGTCTCACCTCCATAGTGTGCAAACTCATGGAAACAATACTAAAGGAAAGACTGCTGCAGTACCTGGAGGATAATGGCCTCCAGGATGTGAGGCAATATGGGTTCATTTTGGGGAAGTCTTGTCAAACCAGTTTGATACAATATTATGACTGGGTGACAGGTGAGCTGGATAAGGGTCATGCGATGGATGTTCTTTACTTGGACTTCAGCAAGGCTTTCAATTCAGTGACTCATGGGTGGCTTGAGGGGAAGCTAACTGGTTTAGGCGTAAGGGCAAAATGATGAACTGGATTACAAGCTGGTTGAGTAGGAGGCTGCAACAGGTGGTGGTGAGAGGGGGAGCTCTCAACTCCAAGGCCAGTGATGAGTGGGGTGCCACAGGGCTCTGTGATGGGGCCAGTACTATTTGGTCTCTTCATGTCATATGACATTGCACATGGGGTGGTGTGCAAGGTAACTCTGTTCACTGATGGCACCAAAATCAGAGCAGCAGTGGATGGAGGGGAGGGAAGGAAGCAGCTGATGAGGGACCTAAGCAAGCTAGAGGAGTGGTCAGAGAGGTGGCAGCTGGGGTTCAATGTAAAGAAGTGTAAGGTTATGCACTTTGGGGTGAAGAAACCAAGGAGAGAATACTGGCTGGGGGGGGTTAAGCTGGGGATCACTGAGTAGGAGAAGGACCTAGAGGTAATGATAACAAGGACCATGAACAACACTGCCCAGTGCAGGAAAGTAGCTTCAAAAGCAAACAAATTGCTGGGGTGCAAATCGAGGGAGTTTTCATCCAGGCAAAGAGTGGCGCTCTTGCCCCTCTACAGGTCACTGGTAAGGCCACACTTAGAGTATTGTGTACAGTTTTGGAGTCCATGCTGGCACATGTGTATGTTCGTATGTGGTGCGATCTGCCAAATAGCAGGTAAACTGTCACAACTGTGCCTGACCTACTAAAACCAGGTGCAGTTGCAGCAAAGATGTTTGGTGCAGCTGTGCCAAAACATGGGTTGTATGTAAGGCTTGGGACAAACCCTGCATCCTCATTTGAAAATCTGGCTCTGGAGGTTTTGTATCTGAACTTAATGAATCAAATAGTGAAACTATCTGTAGAAGCACAAGTCACTGCTTTGTTCCCGTTCATTTCCTTGGGTAGTGGCTGCCTCTAGTTTGAGGAGTAGAGAAATTGAGGTTCAAGTCTGTTATAAATAAGACTTTGTTCTGGATTTCCATGGATTTGGGGGCCCCCCTTCTGTAATATCTCGTCAGTAAGCCAGTAACATTTTTGAGACACGGAACTTATTTGAAATTTAGTTTCCCCTTGCTCCATTTGCTCTCCTATAAGCTAGTGGTAGACCCTGATGTGGGAGTTGAAGTGTTGGGGTGTTATACAGGTACACCACCCCTCTTGTATTTGCCTGTTCCTCCTAAGCTAGTGACAGCCTGTAAGGGAGGGGAGCAGTGGATACAAGTGGTGGGTACTTCATAAGTATACCGTACAATTACTGAAAAATCAGTTTTTTCCTTCTCTTAGGGAAGTGGCTGCTTCTGGTGAGGAGTCACCTCCTTAACCCCTACTAGTGAAGTGGCAGTCTCTGGTGGGGAGTTGAGGATGTGACACTATAGAGAACTAATAATAATGGTAAAAATGCCTGGACACAAAAAACATTTTTGGATTATTTGTAATTTCACTGCTAATCATTATTACTGTGACTGTTAGATGTGGATATTATGTGTTTACATTCTATTTTGGGTTCGCCATCAACTAGAACAAATGTAAAAAGTTGAAGAAGGAATTCATTTGTTATAGCACAGCAGGAATACGCAATGAGTAACACTGCTAACTTGAAATTGATTACACATGGTGTTGATGTTAAAAAAGCCAAGGAGTGTGTTTTATTTTGTTAACCTTAGGTGGCAACATAGAGCTAATTCCAAAACTAAGAGGACCCCACATACATAATACCTGTTTAGGCATGATAATGCTAGAAGCATTGTGACTAATCTTAATACATTACAATGGTGGGTGGAAGAGTAAAAATATGACATCATTGGACTATCAGAGATGTGGTTATCCCCTTTGATTAGTGATGAAGAAATAAAGATAGATGGTTTCAAACTTATAAGACAGGATAGAAAACAAATGATGGTGTTATGCTATGTATTATACAGTGGGATCTCTAAATTCCCTAACCTGATTGGCTGGCTGGGGTCTTTACCCGTGGGTAAATCCCAGCATAACCCATGGGTAAAGTTCCAACTGTACCAGCTGGCTGCTGCACACCACCCAAAATCACTACCTCTTTTCTGTTTTTTTAAGTTTTCCAGCTTGCCATAGGATTCACTCTGTCCCCACAGTCTCCACAGCTCTGCTCCATTGTACATGCTCCATGAATGTGGACAGTAATCTCCTGGTGTCCTGTGTCATACTGTAATGGCTCCCCCCAAAAAAAAAAATTAAAAAGAAATTGAGTGGGAGCATAACTTTGCAGCATTATCTCCCTACCAGAAAAGCACAGTAACTCCTGAAACACTGCCCTGAGGGCAGTTCTTCAGTGCTAACAGCTTTTCTGGACAGAAACAAGCCACTAAAAAGACAGCAAACACCACATCCCTGTCAGCAAACAGCGGTCTAGAAGATGCGAAGAGTGAGAAGTGTTTTTTTTTTGTTTCCACAAGCACCAGAGAGAGAGAGAGAGAGAGAGAGAGAGAGAGAGAGAGACTGTGTCCAAGAAAATACATTTTTTTCTGCTCACAGCCTGATTTCCTCTTACAAAAACATTATTGTCATGCTGCTTTTCTTTCTCACTCCTGGTTGTATATGTATATAAAAAAAAATACAGCTCAATCTCCCCGTTTCCCTGCCCACTCTTGGCTGACACTAGCTAAATGGTACTCTGGCACCAAAGTGGACTATTTAACATAGCGAGGAAGGATATTTTAATAAAAATGAATAAACAAAACTATAAATGTAAGTTTTTGTCTATACCTTGTAAATAAATAAATTAAATCAGACATTATATAATCACAAAAAAGCACTCCAGGGTGTAGGTTATGCAGGGATTTACCAATTCTGGCGTAGTTTGTTCTCAAGGCTGAACCACACCAGGTGTTGGAAAATCCCAGCATAACCCACACCCTGTCATGATTTATTCTTAGATAACAAAATTTTGTGTAATGTAGGAACTGTTCTAGAGAAAAGTATTATCGGTATTGACTCTTTGCTAGTGAGTCTTGTGAAATGTAACCTTTTGATGGGTGGCCGGCCCGGTGGCGCTGAGGGTTGAGGCGCTGGACACCACACCTCGCACTGCGCCGGCGACCTGAGTTCGGGGATGGACTCGGGTGGCTGGGGGTCGGCAGGGAGAGGGAGGATCGAGCATCCCAATGGATGCTTTCCTCCCTCAGGGGTGGGTTACCAAGAGCGCATTGCGCTCTGCATTCCTTCCATAGCCGGTGGAAGCACCGGCAGAAGGGAAGGGATGAAGATGGCTTCGCTTGTCGGAGCCCGGGAGGGGGGACGTCGCGGCGCATGAGGGTCTGCATGCAGAAGCACGCCACCATCTCCGGGCCGCACGTCCCAAGCGCAAGGTGTCCCAGGGGAGGGGGACGCAAGGGGAGAAACCAGAAAATCCCCTCTGGCAGCCCTAGATGAAGGCCGCCCTAAGTCCACCCAGACCACCTACAGGACAGACCCCACTGTGTGAGAAGAGGAGGATGGGCACTCTAGGAGCAGATCCCTAAGGTAGGTACCGGGGGACATGAGCGGACGGAAGGAGGGGGCACCGGAGGTAGGAAGGAGGAGGATAAAGATGAAAATAAAAAAAAAAACCTTTTGATGAGATTTATTTAATCCCCACCCAAAATGAAAGCAAAGAATATTGATGCTCTTACATTGTAAATTATTGGTAGTATAATGTACCATGCTGTAATTTTGATGAGAGATTGTAAAACGGATTTGGGGTGAGGTAGATGGAGAAAGTTAAGGGAAGCCATGAACATGTTGGAGTTACACAGCATATAAATTCTCCTATAAGATATAATAGGGAAGTGGATTCTGGAACAATTTCAAATTTATTTTTATCTCAAAGGGCTTAGCAGTATTGGACGTGGCAGTAATGATGCTACACTTAGGATATCACAGTCCTGTACACTGCTAAATAAACAGGAGGAACTGCAGACCTCCTGTGAATCTGTTAACTAGCAGAGACTGAAAACATTATAGAAAAGTGGAATTTAAGAATAGTGCTAAAACTTTTAGATGGGATGAGGGTTCGCTCACTCCTGGTTTGGACATAGCAGCAAAAATGTTTTTCCTCTATCTTTTAATGAAATTTGCAATCAACTTGCCCCTTGGAAAAAAATGTTATACTGAAAAAATAAATGCCATTTACCATGGTCTGACAAAGCATTATGCACACTGCTGAAGGGGTGAAGAAGTCCTTATGGAGGAAAGCAAAGCAATTGAAACTTGCTGTAACATATTTGTTTAATTGAAGCCATATTCAGGGACATCTTTTAAAAAGCTGGAATACCAGCAAAGTGATTCCTATTCCAAAAGGAGAAGTAACTTAACCCATTTAAATCATTGGCCAATTTCTCTTCTGCCTATACTACCCAAGACTCTTGAGACATCGGTCCATGGTCAGTTATATGAATTCTTGGATGCCACTAAGCAAATTACATCTTTACGACATGGAGTTCCACCTGGAAACTCTACTGATACAGCTTTGGAGGCTTGAAAAAATTTGATTACTACAGATCTGGAGAAAAGGAACGTTACTGAAGCAATTTATGTAGATTTAACAAAATCATTTGACCTAGTGAACCATACCATTGTGTTGGACAGGTTGACTTGGATTGGCATGCATTCTGGTTCTGCTGACTGTTTCAGGACCTATTTAATGGAAAGAAAACAGAGGGTGCAGGTGTCCAATTGTTTGTTGTGCCCCAGGGACCTATGTAGAGGAGTGCCACAAGGTTCTACACTAAGCCTCTTATTATTTCTGAATTATACAAATGGCCTCCTTCATGTTCTGTGCCACTCTGTGATGAGAATAAACACTGATGATGCTGCATTAGTAGCACATGGTAATAACATAGATGAACTCCAGAGGAAATTAGAAGCCAACTTTGTAGGAGCTCAGGAGTGGTTCATCAGGTCGAAGCTAGTTATGAGTACAAAGAAGACACAAAGCTTGGGTTTCAGGATGCAATGTGAAAAAGATCTTGAAGGCATAGAACTGATACAGGTTCAACAGTATAAAAATTATGGTGTGTTGTTTGATGATTAACTCACTTTTTCATGTTATATCCAAAATACTTGTCTTAAACCACCGAAAAGCTTTGCTCCTTGAGATGCCCCTTAGGTTGTTTTATGAGGGAAGCATATCTTAAAATTTGCAATACTTTTGTAACCAGTAATTGAATATGGGAGTAATGCTGACATAACTGCAAATAGAAAGGACTTGGAGAAATTGGACAGCATATATGACAAACTGGCATGTTTTATTTTGAAGGCTAACTATTGTACTCACCAGTGTGACTTATATTTCCAATTAGTTTCCAATCCAAATGTAAGAGTACCTTGCCCGCTCTTCCCCTTTCTCTTTCAGCCCCACTTGAGCTCTCTGTACAGTCCACTTCCACTCCTACAGTACCTCCCCTCTGGTTTTCCATCTATGGTCCCACAACCACTGCCTCCTGACTCCTCTATTCTTCCCCCTAATTCCATGTTGGTTTACTTACCCTCAAGTATTCACCCCACCCCCCTCACCTACTATGCCCTTCGCACTCCTTACCTAAGTGGTCATATTCACACAC
Organism: Neoceratodus forsteri; assembly: GCA_016271365.2. NCBI lineage: Eukaryota > Metazoa > Chordata > Ceratodontiformes > Ceratodontidae > Neoceratodus > Neoceratodus forsteri. Next base: position 1,055,296,583 of record CM057451.1, on the reverse strand, counting down.
TTCAAAGCACCAAATTATTTTACTGCTCCTGCTATTGGGCGACATCAAATGTAACCCTGACCCTGACTGCTCCCCCTACTCCCAGCTTCCCAAAGTGCAAAATCAACCCAGCCCTGGCCTCACTATCCCTACCATTTTCCTGCAAGGCAGCCTCAGCATCTACCACATGAATATCAGAAGCATATTGCCTAAGTTAGATCATCTAAAGGTTTGGGTCTCATTAAACTCCCCAGATGTTCTATGTGATTTGGAGACCTGTCTCTCCTCCAGAATTCAAAACTCGATGGTCGAGCTCACTGGGTACTCTTTCTACAGACAGGATAGAGGAAAGAGAGGAGGTGGGGTCACAGCCTATGTTCATGATTCCCTTCCCTCCTCCACTGTCCTCAAACAGGCTACCTCCTCCTATGAGCTACTGCTACTTAAATTATCTTTCCCAGCCACCTCCCTTATTTTCATTGGGGCTTGCTATTTCTCCCCCCAAAGCCCTTCCCTCCACTGTAATACACACCCTAGCATCCATTACATCCCTGACCCAGTCCAGTGAACTCCTGTTAATGGGCAATTTCAACATAAATGGACTGTCAGCACACTCCAAAACTGTCACCTAACAAGTTGAGGCCCTAAGCCTCATTCAGCTACTATCTGAACCCATGAGATTGAACCCCCATTCCACAAATCACTCCATTATCAATTGGGTCTTAGCATCCCACCCACTTAACTACCAAACTGCTGGTACCCTACCTGATGCCTTTAGTGATCATTGTATGATCTACTGTGTCAGGAAAGCGCATCCGCCAATCACTCCCCTTAGTATCTGTGATTCCGTGTGCTTCGATCACTCAGTGTTCATTCTGTCCTGTCAGACTTCTACCTTGTGGACTAGTCTGGAGTATTCTTGTCAACTGACATTGACACCACTCTGGCATCTTTCAATAATACCCTGCTCAAAATCTGGGATCAACATGCACCTCCCAAAAAGTTGTGGGTTCAGCATAAACACCCCCCATGGGTTATCCCCAATTTACTTACCCTGTTCAAATGGGCAATTTCACCATAAACTGGCTCTCAGCACACTCCAAAACTGTCACTCAACAAGTCGAGGCCCTAAGCCTCATTTAGCTGCTATCCGAACCCATGTGATTGAACCCCCAGTCCACAAATCACTCCCTTATCGACTGGGTCTTAGCATCATGTCAGACGAATTTAATAGATTTCTTTGACTGGGTGACCAAAGTAGCAGACCAGGGAGGGGCTGTGGACATGGCCTACCTAGATTTTAGCAAGGCATTTGATACAGTCCCACACAAAATATTAATACACAAGTTAGCCAGCCTTGGAGTGGGCCCCAAGGTGGTAGCTGGGATAAAAAATTGGCTAGACAACAGGACGAAAAGGGTAGTAGTAAATGGAGTATACAGTGAAGAAAGGAGGGTGACTAGTGGGGTACCGCAGGGTTCAGTACTGGGACTGGTCCTTTTTAATGTCTTTATAAGTGACATTGCAGAGGAACTGGAAGGAAAAGTATGTCTCTTTGCAGATGACACAAAGATCTGCAACAGGGTTGATACACAAGATGGAGTGGAATGGATGAGAAGGGACTTGGCAAGGTTGGAGGAATGGTCAAATGTATGGCAGCTCAGATTCAATGCAAAGAAGTGCAAGGTAATGCACATGGGAAACAAAAACTCGGGGGAAGAGTACACAATGGAGGGTGAGATACTGACAACAGTAAAAATGGAAAGGGACCTGGGCGTATTTATATCAGATGACCTAAAGGTGGCAAGCAATGTGAGAAGGCAGTAAGTAAGGCTGGGGGATACTGGGATGCATAGGAAGAGGCATCAATAGTAGAAAACAGGAAGTTGTTGTCCCTCTGTACAGACAGTTGGTGAGACCCCATCTGGAGTACTGTGTGCAGTTCTGGAGACCCAATCTCTGCAAAGACATAGACAGAGTGGAGACTGTCCAGAGGAGTGCAACCAAAATGGTGCAGGGTCTGCACCAGAAGACATACGAAGAAAGACTAAAGGAGCTTAAAATGTATACCCTTGAGGAAAGGAGGGAGAGAGGGGACATGATAGAAACTTTCAAGTACCTCAAGGGAATCAACAAAGTCCAAGAGGGTAGCATCTTTCAGAAAAAGAGATGTGCAAGAACAAGAAGGCACAATTTGAAGATAGAGGGGGGACGGCTCAGAGGTAATGTGAGAAAGTATTTTTTCACAGAGAGGGTTGTGGATGCATGGAACAGCCTCCCTGAGGAGGTCATGGAGTCAAGAACAGTGGGGGAATTCAAGAATTCATGGGACAGACATAAGGCAGTCCTAGTGGGGGGGTAGGAGGAAGTAAGCTGTTGGTTAACTAGGATCTGCAGTTTATCTGTTAGGTAGGAAAATGGGAAGACTAGGTGGGCCAAGCAGTCCTTATCTGCCATCAAATTCTATGTTTCTATGTTTCTATCCCACCCACTTAACTACCAAATTGCTGGTACTCTACCTGATGCCTTTAGTGATCATTGTATGATCTACTGTGTCAGAAAAACTCATCCGCCAATAATTCCCCCTTAGTATCTGTGATTCTGCGTGCTTCGATCACTCAATGTTCATTCTCTCCTGTCAGACTTCTACCTCATGGACTAGTCTGGAGTATTCTTGTCAACTAATGTTGACACCACTCTGGCATCTTTCAATAATAGCCTGCTCAAAATCTGGGATCAACACGCACCTCCCAAAAAGCTGTGGGTTCAGCATAAACACCTCCCATGGGTTATCCCCAATTTACTTACCCTGTTCAAATGCAGAGACCACACCTGGTGCTCACACAAAATCTCTTGAAGCCCTGCCAACCTTCATAATTATAGGGCTTTAAGAAATGCCTGCACAAAAACCTGTGCATTCAGTGGAAGCACTGTTTTTCAAAAATAAGCTATATGTATCTAGGACCTCGCCAGCAGAATTTTGGAAAACTTTGCAACCCCTCCTCAACTCCCTGTCCTCATCTGCCCCTGTATTCTTAAGTTCAGGTGACCTCGACCCCATTTCAGTGGCAGCATCTATAAATCAATATTTCGTCATATGTGCGCTTCCACCTGTTCCACTCTCCAATTTGAATTCCCCTCCTCTCTGCCACTTGCATCCCCACAGCTGATGGGTTCTCCATACCTCCTATTATGACTTTGAACATCCTTTGGATGCTAAACTCCCTTAACCCCTCAAAACAGAGCTCTGATGGCCTAGATCTTAGACTTCTAAAGATCTCCACCCCAGCCATTGCCCCCACCTCTTACCAACCTTTTCAACCTATCTATAGCCCAATGTGCAGTCCCTAAAGCTTTGAAATTGGCTAAGGTCATCACTTTGCATAAAGGTAGTGATCCCTCACTACCTGACAATTACAGACTGATCTCCCTCCTCCCAGCTCTCTCAAAACTTCAGAAGAGTCTTATCATCAAAAGGCTAAACTCCTTCTTGGATGACTTCAGTAGGCTTAGCCCCTTACAATCTAGCTTCAGATGCATCTATTCCACCTCTTCCTTCTTACTGTGCCTCACTAATCATATCCATTCTGCCATGGACAATGGCCATCTCACCTTGTCGATCTTCATTGACCTAGCCAAGGCTTTTGATTAAGTCTTCCACAACCTCCTCATACATACACTGTACTCCACTGGATTCTCTCCCTCCTCCACTAACTGGTTCTGCTCATATCTGATGGACAGATACAATACATTCAACTGGATTACACAACCTTCCCCCCCCTCCCCATCTGAGCCAGCATCCCACAGGTCTCCATTCTGGGACCTACTCTCTTCTCGATCTTCATAATTGACCTTCCCTCCTCCTGCTCGCCCACTCACCAACACATGTACGCCAATGATACTGTCATCTACACCTCTGCCCATTTAAACACAGAGATCCAATCACCCTTACAAGCCACTTTCACCTCCACCCTCAAGTGGTTCAAGGCGGTTAAGGTTAGGGAGAAAAAGATAGCATTTAAGAAGTATAAAGAAACACAGAAGGATCAGGACAGAGAACTGTACCAGTTAAGGCAGAAGGAAGCAGGGAGGGTAGTCAGAATAGCAAAGGCACAAACTGAGGAAAAGATAGCTAACTTGGTTAAGAAGGGGGATAAAACATTTTATAGGTTTATCAGGGAGCGTAGAAAGACAAAGGGAGGGATAGTGAGGCTGAACAGAATGGATGGTGGTTGGGCAGAGAGTGACAGTGAAAAATCAGGGATACTGAACGAATACTTCTGTTCAATATTCACAAAAGAGGAAGTGGGGGAGGTGCCTAATCCAATTAACAGAAGCACTCTGGAGGGGGGGGTTGATCCAATTCCTTTAACAGAAGAAAGGGTTCTGAAAGAACTCTAAAACTGAAGGTGGACAAAGCAATGGGGCCAGATGGAATTCACCCCAGAATTCTAAAAGAATTAAGCAGAGAACTAGTGACACCACTGACTACCCTTTATAACAAATCATGGGAAGATGGTGTGGTATCTGAGGACTGGAAGAAGGCGGATGTAATTCCCCTTCACAAAAGTGGGACCAAGACAGAAGCAGGAAATTACAGATCTGTCAGTTTGACCACTGTGGTAGGGAAAGTGATGGAATCACTTCTGAAGGAAAAAACTGTTGAGTACCTAGAGGCCAGTGGGGCACAGGACCCAAAGCAGCATGGGTTCACAGTGAGAAGGTCATGTCAGATGAATCTAATTGATTTCTTTGACTGGGTGACCAAAGTAGTAGACCAGGGAGGGGCCGTGGACATGGCCTACCTAGACTTTAGCAAGGCATTTGACACAGTCCCACACAAAAGATTAGTAGTCAAATTAACCAGCCTGGGAGTGGGTCCCAGGGTGGTAGCCTGGGTAAAACATTGGCTGAACAACAGGACACAGAAGGTAATTTTAAATGGAGTCCACTCTGAAAAAAAGAGAGGTTACTAGTGGGGTACCGCAGGGTTCAGTACTGGGTCCAGAACTTTTTAATGTCTTTTTAAGTGACATTACAGAGGGACTGGAAGGAAAAGTATGCCTCTTTGCAGATGACACAAAGATCTGCAACAGGGTTGATACACAAAGAGGCGTGGAAAGGATGAGAAGGGACTTGGCAAGGTTGGAGGAATGATCAGAAGTATGGCAGCTTGGATTCAATGCAAAGAAGTGCAAAGTAACACACCTGGGAAATAAAAACCCAGGGGAAGATTACACAATGGGGGGGAGGTAGTAACAACAACAAAAATGGAAAGGGACCTGGGGGTAATCATATCAGATGACCTTAAGTTTGGCAAGCAATGTGAGAAGGTGGTAGAGAAGGCTGGGGGGATACTGGGATGTATAGGGAGAGGTATCACCAGCAGAAAACAGGAAGTTGTTATTCCCCTGTACAGACAGTTGGTGAGACCCCATCTGGAGTACTGCGTCCAGTTCTGGAGACCCCATCTCCACAAGGACAAAGACAGGATGGAGGCAGTTCAGAGGAGGGCAACTAAAATGGTGCAGGGTCTGCAAGAGAAGCCATACGAGGTGAGACTAAAGGAGCTTAATATGTACTGTATACCCTTGAGGAAAGGAGTGAGAGGGGGGACATGATAGAAATGTTTAAGTACCTCAGTGGAATCAACAAAGTCCAAGAGGGTAGCATCTTTCAGAAAAAGAGATGTGCAATAACAAGGGGACACAGTTTGAAGATGGGGGGGTGGCTCAGGGGCAATGTGAGGAAGTATTTTTTCACAGAGAGGGTGGTGGATGCATGGAACTGCCTTCTTCAGGAGGTTGTGGGTCTAAAACTGTGGGAGAATTCAAGAATGCATTGGACAGACATAAAGCAATTTTTGTGGGGAGTAGGAAGAAATAGGCTGCTGGTTAAATTGGATCTGCCTGCAGCTTATCCTCTAGGTAGGGAAACGGGCAGACTAGGTGGGCCAAGCAGTCCTTATCTGCCATCATAGTCTATGTTTCTATGTTTCTATGTTCTAATTTACTAAAGCACAACAAAAAATAAATTATAGCCATGACCTTCGACTCATCCCAAAAACTTGTTAAACTCTAGTCCCTTCTGTCTTTCAAGTCCTTCAATGGCACAAATATAGAAACTGTTCAATCCTTTAAATATCTAGGGGTCTGGCTTGACCCCAAGCTTGACTTCTGTCTTCATAATTACTCCATCCACTCCAAGCTCCGACCCAAATTGGGAGCATTACTCAGGATCAAAGATTGTTTCCCCCTCCCTATTCACAAAGAGCTCATAACTTAGCTAATCCATCCCTCGTTAGACTATGCCAATGTAGTATACAGCTCAGTCCCCAAATCATCTGTAGCCGAATCAGACCCCATTTACAACACTTTCTGTCATTTTGCCTCCAACCTCCTGTTTCATACTGACTATTGATCCCTTTACTCTGCACTATCCCTCACCTCCCTAGAGAACAGATGCCAAACTCATCATGCCACCTTTGTTAGCAAATTCTGGTTTGGTCCCCCAATCTCTCTAGCCTCCTATCCCAGCCCCCAACATTAGGCTATCACCTTCAAACCATGACTCCCACACTTTCTCTCTGTCCCAGTCCAACTCTCAATCTGGTAAGGTTGCTTTCTCCTATAGACTTCCTGACCTCTGAAAGTCCCTCCCACACTCCATCTGCTTCCTGCTGCCTTCCCAGTCACACTCAAAAAACAACTGAAACTTCTCCCTCCCCCAAACTGTAATGCCCCACCTTCTTCCCTCCATGACTGCCCTCTCCACTTATTCCTCCCTCCCCTAAATGCAACTGCCCCACCTACTTCCCCCATGACTTCCTCCTTCACTTATTCCTCCCTCCTCCAACTACAACTGCCGCACCTACTTTCCTCCATGATTTCCTCCTCTACTTATGCCTCCCTCCCCTTACCTATATCTCTCCCAATTCACATCTAACTACTACCATCCTCTTTGTTCTACTTCCTCTCATGTTTCTTTTCCAGCCCAAATACCCCTCTAACCCACTTACACCCCTCCTTGTTTACCTCCGCCCCATACACTACGCTTCCCTACCCCTACCCCCTACTAACCCTTTTCACATTTTATATCTGTCTACTCCCTCTTGTTTCTTCCCTTTCCTATTTCCCAAACACCTCCCTAAACCTTCTTTTCTGCACCCCTCTACCTTATGGACCCTGCTGTATCCCTAATTCTTGTCTTGTTGAACTGGCCTATCCATGAATATCTGCCTATCAAATTCAATTTTTAAACTGTCTGTTGCACTTTATTTGTAAATTTATATAAAAATGTTTTAAACTTTGTAAAATAGTATTCTTTGCACTCTATGACCTGTTATGTTGAAGCACTTGTTATCTATTATGTACACGTTTGCTATCAAGTTTTCCAACTGTAACTGCCATTGCCCTCTCCCCCAGGTTTCACCTAGAGATGAGCCTCAGCTAAGTGTGCCTTTCCCAGTTACCAAATTTTAAATAAATAAATAATTTTGAATTCTTTGGAGAATAGACATGCAATTAAATTGTTAACCATGGTTCTTTAAATGTTGAAAAGAGAAGGTGATCATCCACTCTCCCACTACCTGTTTATGGTGAACCAAGATAAGAGAATTTGTAATACTAGACAATCATATATGAGGAGATTGAAGGTACCTACTAGATACAGGTTTAACTTTGCAGAAATGGGGCTCTATAGTAATGCTGTTAGATTTTGGAATATGTGGAATGTCACCACTAGGATGATACTGACACTCAACATGTCCAAAAAATTTTACAAGATGAATTTACTCTCAAACATGAATTTTTTTATTTTTAGCTGTTTTTTTGTCTCTGAAACCAACTGGACCCCTTCCACCTGCACCCCCATCCCCATCACCCCAGCATCCACTGGTACTCACCTCTGGCGTTGAGGTGCCAGCTGGCCAGGTACGGCACCTGTGGGGGGCCAGTTTCATCCCACCGGTCAGTGGGATTTTTGCCTCCATTTTTTCTCTTCCCTGAATGCAGAGCTTTGGCTTGCAATGACACCAATGACTGAGCCGTGCACACTTCTGCATGTGGCATGCCTGGTGTCTGCTCAATCTCCACCCCCCCATCTGATATGATAGAGACATACAGATATGATAGAGACATACAAGTATCTTACAGGGAGGAACAGGGTGCAGGAAAACACTATTTTTAAGCGAAAAAGATGTTTCAGGACTAGAGGGCATGGGATGAAGTTGGAGGGAGGACGATTCAGAGGAAACATGAGAAAGAATTTCTTCACAGAACGGGTGGTGGACAAGTGGAACACCCTGCTAGAGGAAGTGGTGGGGCTGAAACAATCACAGGATTTAAGAATGCATGGGATAGACATAAAGGAATTCTAGAGGTCAGGGGTAAGGGGAAATAGACTTCTAGGAAACAAACTGAACTTACAAGCTCAAATGGGCAGACTAGTTGGGCCATAGGCCCTTATCTGCCGACACTGTCTATGTATCTATGTATCTTGGAGTCAATGTGCCAGCCTCCAGTCACCACTAGGGGCCAGGTATGCACAGGTCTCCAATCCCACCCCTCCCTGGGAGAAGAGAGCTGTCCTCTGGACGCTCGATCCTCTCTCTCTCTCCCTGGCTGCCCTGGTGACCCGCTTGTACAGTGAACTGGGGTTGTCAGCATGGCAGGAAGTCGGGCAGTGATGCCTCAGCCCTCCATGCCAATGGGCCAGCCCCAGATATGAATCTTAATGTTGGTTTAAAGACTAAGGGATAAAGGCTGGCATTTTCTTGAAGAAGTTCCCAGTCTGTGGAGGACAGGTTGGTGTTAACTCATTATGCGGAGTTGTGAACATGTGAGATAATAACTGACACAACAACGCAGGGATCAAGTGCATAAATAATGCATAAATGGGTTCATCAATTTATTTTCAGACAAATAAAAATATTTACAGAAATAGTGAAAAAAAAAGTCTAATAATTAGTCCTGTGCAAAGAAATTAAGACCTCTGCTTCCTTCAGCAGTCTGTGACTTTGCTTTAGCCCAGATAGTCCAATGAATACTTTTCTCAAGTAACCTTTGTGAAATCCCCTCCACACACACAGACACCAACTGTAGATCTTACCCTACTCACTGTCAGCACTAGACTAACTCGACTATCTAACATTCCTCTAGTTGTGAGCCCTTTTTATAGCTCCTTGTGATTACATCACATAATTGGAGAGTTTCCATAGGCCGTGACATTACATAATTGGGCAGATTCCATAGGCCATGACATCACAGGCTTCATCATTCTATTTCATATGCAGCCATCAATCACAGCATCTCTAGGGCTGCTTCTATACAGTGTACACTTTATCCTAGACACTAAAGGGCATATAGTTACTCTTGCCCATATTGTCTCACTAGCCGGCAGTCAAGTATTCATGTGACTTTGATCTTGCTGCTAGGATGGCAGTCAGCTTTTTCTTCAGAGCATGCCTTTGCTCAAAAGCAATCATTCTTTTACTTGCTCCAAACAAGGAGCATAAATTCAGCTGCTATATACGGCTACACCAACGTGGAGCAACCCATGCTCAAAAAAAAAAAGAATTGTTCGGTCGCACTTGGTGACCAGCGCAGTCCCTTGCATTGGAGCCACATAAGTCAAAGGAACTGCACTCAGCAGGAGTGCTTCCAGAGCTCAGCACCCCAGAAACAGGTGCAACACTTCTTCTTAAACCAATGGCCACCAGACATTAACAATAAAGCGTGACTTGCACTATTTCCTGTCTCTGTAATCAAGAGCATAATGCTGCGTGCATAAAGAGGGGGTAAAGAGAATAAGGGACAGCAAAGAGTTTTTGGAGATTGCCAGGTTGGCCACCCTGACAAGAATTTAAAGAAAAGGCAGAAAAAAATAAGAGGAAAGGAAAGAGTGAAAAGAAAAAGTGGGGTTGCTCATATTCATATTTATGACAGAAGTTTAAACATATAACAGGGAGCTCCCTGTTACAGGAGTATAAACGAGAATCAACCTGAAAAAGTCAGAATTCCTGTCAAGGTCATTTGCTGCAGGGAAAATCATCCAGTTTGGCACCCTTGTACAATTAACAGGTTACTAAATCCTTCCTGTCTTCAGTCATTCAAAGCCTTTTCCATAGAAAAATGCAAGGAGTTTGGACATTTTTTCTCTGATAAGGTGTCCTCTGTTAGATTGGATATCTCTTTGAGTGGCCTGTCATGGGCCAGTAGTCATTGCTACTTTGGGGGTTTAGACCTGCCTACCTGAGATGAGTTTGATCCTGTTTCCGAGGATGAGGTGCTCTGGGTAGTCTCTAGTTTGCATCCTTCTAGCTGTATGCTGGACCCTGGACAATCCTGACTGCTTCTTGGCTGTGGTGAGTTCTTGGGTCTGGTGTTAGCTGAGATCATAAGTGGTTCCTTGAGGGAGTGTTTTCCATCTGCCTTGAAAAAAGGCTGTGGTTAGACCCCGCCTAAAAAAGCCTTCCTTGGACCCTGATATTCTACTGACTTATAGGCCTGTCTTTAAACTTCCCTTTTGGGGAGCATTATTGTGAAGGTGGTGGTGGAACAACTTGAGCACCACCTGGAGTCTCTTTCAGTCTATGAACTTCTCAAATCAGGCTTTCAGCCCCCGTCATAGTACTGAGACTTTACTCATCTGGGGGATTCTCATCCTAGTATAGGACCAATTACTTTTTTCTATCTTGATCCTCCTGGATCTCTCATCAGCATTTGACACAGTTGACCATGAGGTGCTACTAGATTGCATGAGGAAATATGTGGGTCTCACTGGCATAGTTTTATGCTGGTTACACTCCTACATAACCAGGAGAAAGCAGCAGGCAACCATTGGTAATTTCATCTGTGGTGCCCTTGCACTATGCTGTGGAGTTCCTTAAGGCACAATCCTCATTCCTGTTTTGTTCTCTGGTACAGGTTGCACTTGGTGAAGATCATTAGGTGGTACGTGTTGACCTTCGCTGCTATGTGGATGACACTCAGCTGTACATGTCCTGTTCTTATGGCATGGATCATGTGGCTTCGGTGTTGGGACAATGTCTTGCTGAGATCAACTACTGGATGGCCTCTAACTGGTTATGCCTAAACCCCGGAAAGACAGGCATTATGGTGATCTAGCTGGGACACTGGGGATCAGCAGAAGTGGGATGTCTGGCTCTTCCTTCAGTGGATGGCCAACCTCTTGTGGCTGTTGATACACTTAAGTATCTTGGGGTCATTTTGCACTGCAGACTGAAACTAGAACAAAGGTGTTGGTGGTGGTCTGATCTGGCCTTTACCATCTTCGAAACATCATCAGGATCAGACCCCATCTGGATCCTGTAGACCTGCTGATCATTGTCGTGCCTTTTCCTCCACTAGAGATGTTCCGAAAGTAAAGTTCACCTGTGAATTTCACATGAAGGGCCACAAATTCTTGCTTCACAGAATTCACAGAGTTCTGCGAGACCCTCAAAATTTGCTTTGTGTGTTTTTTTCAAAGTTTTCTGCAAAACTCAGCGCCCTTAACCACAAAGTGTGAATTTCATGGGTAAAGCACAAAATGTGTGGGTGAAATTTTGCACTTTGCAGCAAAATTCATGCAATCCATGGCTGCAAGTTTCACAACCTTGGTGAATTAAATTGCAGAGCTAATTTTGTGGACTTCGCACATCTCTAGTCTCCACTAGGTAGGACTACTGTAGTTCTCTTTACTTAGGGTTATCTGGAGATTTGATGCAATGCCTGCAGCCTTGGTGGTAGTGGGCTTCTATCAGAGTGATCACATCATGCCAGTTCTGTGGGTGCTGCACTGGTTGCCTTTTCAGTGGTGCATCACCTTTAAGATATGCTTGTTAACATACAAGGACCAGCGTGGTTTGGTAATGGACTACTTGAAAGATCTCCCTGTTCCTTACCAGCTAGTTCATCCTCTCCACTCTACTGATGGATACCTGCTTGCTGTTCCCCTTTCCCAGATGAGGTTCTTGGAAGACAGCTTTTTTGCAGTGGCAGCTCCAATACTGTGGAATTTGCTTTTTCTGGAACATTTACATAAACAGCATGGGAGAGGCTCTCAAAGTTTCTCTAAAGACTTTTTTATTTCAACTAGATTTCCACTGCTAGTTATTTTTAGATCTGTATGGCGTTTGTAATATATAATTAGGCAGTATAGTGCAGTGGTTTAAGGCTCTGAGCTGCAAATCTGGTGACATCCAGCAGACCAGACCTGAGTTTGAATCCCACAGCTTCCACTTGCATACTGTGTGACCCTGAGCAAGTCACTTAACTTCCCTGTGCTCCCAGGTAGCTCCTGTAAAAAAGATTTCACCTTAGTGTGCTACTCCTGGTTAAACAACTAAATAATAAAAAAAAAATTTAAATGTTTACTAGTGCTGGGAGAAAGTTGTGAATTTCACTTGAGCAGAATGTTCATGAAAGTTCACTGTCTTTCATAGAATTTCCTGGACTTTTGCCTTTGGTGAATCAGAAATCTTCCAAATGTGTTTTGGGTGAATTTTTGCCATCTTCTACTGGTACCCCCATCCGATCATTGGCTCTATAATATTTAACATTTCCCTGGTGTCTAGTGGTTCCCCCCAATGATCGCTTGCCAAATGTAATATAAAATTCCCTGTTGTCTAGTTGCCCCGTCCACCGATAACCAGCCCTATGTAATATAAAATTCCTTGGTGTCTAGTGGCTCCCCTCCAATCGCCACCCCCCAAGTAGTAAAAAATTCCCCAGTTTATAGTGATCTCCCTGCCAATTGCTGGCCCAATGTTAAAAAAAAAAAAAAACTTTCCTTGTTGTCTAGCTGACCACCCTCCCTACTCCCTATCCCTGATCCCCTGTAATTAAAAAAGGTAGTTAGGTCCATCCATTTCCTGGTATGTTGTGGACCCCTACCATATATCCTTGATCCCCTGTAATAAAACAAAAGTAGTCCATTCCGTAATCCCTGGTGTCTAGCAGACCCCCCATCCCCCACCCCGACAGGCAGTGCCCCACCACCAGTCAGTGAACAGCACAGCCCTCCTCTCTCCACCTCAGTGGGCCACTGGACTGAGCTATCAATGAATGAGCATGTGCTTGATAGCTCAGTCCAGCAGCTGGCTGAGCTGGAGAGAGGAGGGATGTGCTGGTCGCTGGACTGAGATATCAGTGAATGAGCATGGGCTTGTAGATTTGTTAGGAGTAGATATTGACTTATATTTCTTATATTTTTATCATGTATGTTTGTAAGGATTAGTGTATTGTATGTTTGAAACAGGATTCATCTGAAAATAGGCTTTGGCCGAGTATGTAATTTCTGTATAAAAAAATTTTTTTACTTAGACTGGACACACTTCTTCTGCTTGGGGGAAGGTTGTAGTATTATCCACAATAGCTATAGACAGGAGCACATGTGTGTTAACACTTTCTAGCTCTTTACACAACCATAGCATAAACCATAGTATGAACTTATCCCCAGTTATAGAGTTTCACATTCTCTTAGGTTAGAGATAGCTGTTTCTACAGTACACACATGTTCGCTATCTGTTACTCAGACAGCAGCTTGCCAAGGTAGTGAACTGAGGGTCTGTTTCAGTCACTGTCATGGGCATGTCAGCAGCTCTGCAAATTTATGACAGGTGAATCAGAGCCGATCGTGATGCTGAGTAGGTAGGTTGGTGCGACGGGGTGTTGGCATAGAAACATAAAAACATTGACTTTGACAGTGGATAAGGACTGCTTGGCTCACCCAGTCTGCCCATTTCCTACCTATTGGATAAGCAGCAGACCCTAGTTAACCAACAGCCTACTTCCTCCTACCCCACCACTAGAATTGATTTATGTCTGTCCCGTGCCTTCTTGAATTCACCCATTGTTAATGACTCCACAACCTCCTCAGGAAGGCCATTCCATGCATCCACCACCCTCTCCATGAAAAAATACTTCCTCACATTGCCCCTGAGCCATCCCCCCTCTCTCATATGTCCCTTGTGACAACAGTTGGGTGGGAGGACCACATGATTACCAGTGATGTGTACCAGCATACTTCACAGGACAATGAGGGATCAGGCTGTGGAGAACACTAAACCACCATGGATGCCTAAGGGCCCATATAACAGTATGAAAAGAGATTGGGCATTGGGAGCACTGGACTGCTATGGATGACTAAGGTCATGTGAAACTGTATGATCGGGGATAGAGTAGAAGAACCACCAGACTGCCAGAGATACCTAATGGCATGTGAAACTGTATGGTCAGGGACTGGAGGGCCACTAGACTGACAAGGGTGACCAAGGACATCCTTCATTGTGAAATTGTGGTCTGGGGGCACTGAACTAAAATGGATGCCTAAGGGCATATTTCATTGTGAAATCAGGGATGGGCTGGGAAGAAGTTGGTGTTGCCAGGACCAGTGCTGTCAGGGAGGTGAGGTGTTATTTACCACTATGCATGTCAAATAAGAGCATGGTGCTATAAACAATAAGTAGTACTGCCTTGGCAGCCCATTAGTACTTTCAGAAAAAAACTCTGACTATACCACTGCAGCCTGTATGCAAGAGGATACACTCATTTGCATGGGCAGAGTAATGTATTTTGCCTGTCTATGCTGTCCACTGTGCATCACAGGCAGCCCCTTTGAATATGGCTCCTACTCCATTCAGATGCCCTACGTCTAGCTAATACTACGCTATTCCTGTTAGCACCATATTAACCTTCTGAATATGGGGCAATATGTTCAGCTGTTTATAAATCAACCATCCATTAATTTAGAGACTCCAAAATTACTATTGCCTTTTATATGTATGGTCTTGATATTTTATTTTGTTTATGAGCTGCAGGAGGGCCTACATGCCAGGAGCAGTGCTCTGAAGTTGGACCACCAGCATTCCCAAGGGAGCCTGCACTCAACTTGAAGGAGCTGCAGGAGGGCCCACACATCAAGAACAGTGGTCAGAAGGTAGACCACCAGTGCTCCCAAGGGAGCCTGCACGCAGCTTGCAGGAGCTGCAGGAGGGTTCACATGCCAGAAGCAGGGGTTGGAAGTCAGACCACCAGCGTTCTCAAGGGAGCCTGCACTCAGCTTGCAGGTGTACAGTGGGAACAGTTGTTAAAAGTATTTTTTGTTGGAAGTTACAATCTGATTGTTTTAATTTGGCTGGGCAACAGCAGAGATGCTGCATTGGGAGACCACATCCTTATAGGCTCTTTAAGGGATATATAGATACTACTGTGTGGTCATTCTCTGTGCTGCTTATGTTTCATTTGGGAATTTATGTGCAGCTGTGGTTAATGAGTACTACTGTGTTTGCTCTGTGATGGGATTGCATCCTGGGGAGCTGTGTTTTTGCACTGTGTGAAAATTGTTACAAATGTGTTTACGCTATGTGGGGATTGAAAATTGAGCAGGTAGCCAGGGCCTGCTCAGTTATATGGCATTACTGTGCTAGTGAGTATTTATACACCTCCCCCCACTGGCCGTTTCCTGCTCATGCCAGCAGTCCTTTGTCTGGGCACTCACAGACATCTTTTGTCTCATTTTGTTTAGGAGCTGCAGGAGGGTCCAAATGCCAGCAGCAGTGGTTGAAAGTCAGACCACCGGTGTTCTCAAGGGAGCCTGCACTCAGCTTGCAGGTATACAGTAGAAGCAGTTGTTACCCACTGCCACTTTCACGGTGGCTGCCCCACCCACTCTCAGCCATCTTGCACTGGATGGGCATTTGCTTTATGGGTGTCACTGTATCACATGATCTCTACTTAACCTATCACATCATCTCTGCCAAACCTATCACCCACGTTTCCCATTAGCAGGTGATACCACCTCACCACCAGGGGCCACTGTTCACAGTGTTGGTACCTCCCTGGATCTTAATAGAATAGGGCTACCCCACTCACCCCCACCATGGATGGGCATTTCCCTTATGGGTGTCACTGTATCACATGATCTCCGCTTAACCTATCACCCACATTTCCCATTAGCAGGTGATACCACCTCA
Organism: Neoceratodus forsteri; assembly: GCA_016271365.2. Lineage (NCBI taxonomy): Eukaryota > Metazoa > Chordata > Ceratodontiformes > Ceratodontidae > Neoceratodus > Neoceratodus forsteri. Next base: position 1,055,280,628 of record CM057451.1, on the reverse strand, counting down.
CCACCAGGGGTCACTGTGAACAGTGTGGGAACCTCCCTGGGTCCTAACAGAACAGGGCTACCTCTGCCTTCTTGACACTGTTATAGGATTAGCCACTTAGTACACTTCAGTCTGGTCATTGCAATTCCCATTATTCAACACTCTCGACAGGCTCTTGCCTGGCTGGGATTTGAACCTAGGTTGCAGTAGTTGGCCTCACTCTTAGTTGGCATCTCTCACCACTAGACCACACTGCCATAACTTTAGCAGTAGGCAGGATATACTTGGACTCAAGTTCCACCCCTTCATGTTCTAAAGGATCCAAGGCATAATGGGTAGATACATCTGCTGGAGAGAGTACTACATCTAATCTTATGCTGGAGAAAGGTCTGAGACATCTGTTTGAGGGAGTGTGAACTACATCTAATCTTATGCTTGGGAAAAGTCTGAGATGCAAGAAGTAGGGTCCTGGGGCAAGTAGCAATTCTCTATGCTGTTACTTTTAGACTAGAGACTCAGTGCAGTATCAGCTGGGATCTGTAGGCACTAGGGAGAGAATAGGGAGAGGGAGAGAGGGTGACCACTTAGGACATCAATAGGAGAAGATGCAGAGATACTGTGAAAATAAAGAAGTTGGGGGGCAGGGTGGGGGAGGAGAGAGGTTGGGGAAGGTATGGTTCCAGGGAAGATAGCACGATATAATGGTTATGGATCAGCGATACATATGGACACACTGTGAAGAACAGGGATTTGCCGAGTTTGTGTGAGAATCTTGCATCTGGAAAATGAAATTTGGATTCTGAAAAAGGAGACGGGGAGACTACTCAGGGATAAAAAACATGGTGGGATACAGCTTCAGTTTTACAAGTCATAGGAGAGGAGAAGAAAGGTCAAGTGTGAGGCAAGGGGGGACAAAGGGGGATGAAAACAGTCCAGCAGTGAGGGTGCTCAAAAGAAGACAGGATGAGGGGATGATGAAAGAGGGGGGAAATAGGGATGGCTGGAGGTGGTCAGGAGCAGAAGGTGAGAGAATAGGGGTGCTCTTGCAAAAGTGGGAACAGTAGTCAGCAATAAAGGGTGCTCTTCCAAAGGTAGAAACTGCAGTCAGCAATGGTAAAGCCAGGATAAGAAATGAGTTTTAATCTGCAAAGGGAGTGTTTTTAACAAATAGGTATATACCCCTACAAAATATTGAGGACTTGACTGGCCAGGAGAAGATTGTGGTAGCAGTCTGGGGGGTGGGTTGGGCAAGGAAGTGTGGATGTGATAGGAAGAGAGAATAGCAACAGTCCAGGAGGTAAGGTAGGGGAAGAGAGGGACAGTTTGGGGAGAGTCGGGGAGGTAAAAGGAGGATCAAACAAGATACCAAGGGTGTTGAATGGGAAAAGGGGGAAGATGAGGGGTTAGGAAGGATGGACTAGCAGTGTGCAATAGCATGGGAGTGGTTGGGAACAAATTCGATTGGGCAAAGGGGATCTTGAAAGGGTGGTGAGACAGAAAAAAGGTAGATAGAGTGATAATAGAAAGAGTGGTGAAGGGGAGACTATACAGAGAAGGAGGAGGGGGCCCCAGGAAGGGGGGAAATGGGCAGGAAGGGGAGAAGATACATACCCAGGGCAAGGTGCTGGGGGATGGGGTGAGGGTAGGAAATGGGCAAGCGAGATCTGAGGGGAGAGGGGACAAGGCTAGGAGTGAAGAGGCAAAGTTATCAAACAGGGAGATGGCAGTGGGAGATAATATATAATGCATGGAATCAGTGGTAAAAACCTTGAAAACAAGAGGTACAGGAGGCCCGACTGGCATCCAAACTAGACTTCTCAAGGACGGTGCCTCAGCACTCGCAAGGCCGTTCACCTGGCTCATTAACAGGTCCTTTCTAGAAGGATCTGTCCTGGAGCTGTGGAAGCAGGCTCATGTGGTCCCTATTCATAAGGGCGGGCCTGTGGAGCCAATAGGAAACTACAGGCCGATCTCCTTGCTGTGTACCCTGGCAAAAATCCAGGAGAAATTAGTCTATACCCAACTAAGGGAGTATTTAAAGGCACACAGGCTTCTTTCCCCGGTGCAACATGGCTTTAGAACCAAACATGGGACTGATGCTACCTTAACTAAATTCTCTACTGATGTGCTTAGAGAAATTGACTCTGGATCCAACACAGGTGCGGTTTTCATCGACCTTTCCAAGGCCTTCGACTTGGTGGACTACAGACTACTACTCCATAAACTCTTCCACATAGGCCTTGACACCCATGCTCATAAATTGTTTGAAAGTTACCTCTCAGGGCGCATACAGAGGGTCTGGTGGTGGGACAAACTCTCCAATCCACTGCCCCTTAAGGAGGGAGTACCCCAAGGGTCTATACTTGGTCTCCTACTGTTCTCATTGTTTGTAAATGAACTGCACAACCACTGTCGGAGCAGCAATGTCATCCAATATGCGGAAGATGCTGTGATTTACAAAGCCTCCGATAACCTGGATGAACTAGGTACATCCCTCCAAGTGGACATCCACATTATGGAGGAATGGCTCATCAAGAACAAAATAGTCCTTAATACCAACAAAACTAAAGCTATGTTGTTCGGACCTAGGGCACTTGGACAAGACAGATCACAACTACTACACACACGTTCCTGGTGGGTAACAAACTTGAAGTGGTTTCCTCCACAAAATACCTCGGCCTTACCCTAGACTAAGGTCTCACCTTCAAACAACCTGTAGACCAAGTCATAAAAGTCATCCATGGCAAACTCGGAATACTATACTGGCTTAAGGATCAGCTGATCCCCGAAGCCAGGACTGCTATTGCCTCTAGTGTCCTGCTCCCAACACTCACTTATGCTGCCTCGGTACTTCAGGGTGTCGCAAAGCTAGAGTTCAGTAAGCTACAGATCTTATACAATAAGGTGGTCTGCTTTGCCTCCTTATCCCACTCTAGGAGCCACCATTTAGGAAACTGGGGAGGGGTCTCAAGCAAGTAGCTACTTCTGTCACTTTCTCAGAAGTACTACCTGTGAGAGGCAAGGGAGAGCATAGGAGTGCATGCACCAGGAACTTTAACTCATGGTTGAAGAACTGGTGCTGTGAGGAAGGGTTTGGATTCATTGGTGACTGGGGACCCATCTGGAGGGATGGAGGTTTGTTCAAGCCTGACGGCCTGCATCCATCCTGGAGGGGAATCCAAGCACTCAATGATAAGTTTAAATGCTACATTGACAAGCATTTAAACTAGCAAAGGGGGGTGGCAGGCCAGCAAGGATGGTACCTACTTGCTCACCCCCCACAGCTAGTAATGGAACCAGTGAACCAGAGGAGTGGCTATCTCTGCAAAGCAGTGTGCAAAAGTTGGAGATTAGTGTCCAAAAGGTGGATAAGCAGAAAAGGGGCAAAATTCAGCAGAAGGGCAGACAGCAAGGAGAACCAGGGATAAATGACAACCAAGGAAGGGCTGGAGTAGAACAGTGAAGCAGTCTAGGGAGGTCAAATCATGGAAAGCCATGTGTGCAAATGCCAGGAGCCTTAGCAACAAGATGGAAGATCTGGAGGCTGTCATGGTACAGTCAGACCTGGACATTGTGGCCATCACTGAAACCTGGTGTAATGATAACCATGACTGGGAGATGGCCATACCTGGCTACAACATATTCAGAAGAGACAGAGCAGGCAGGAAGGGAGGAGGAGTGGCACTGTATGTGAAAAATGACATAAGGGCCACACAGATCCAGGAGGAACAAAATGGGGGAGAGATACTGTGGGTTAAGCTGTAAAGGAAAATGGGGCCAGCCATCCGCACAGGTGTGGTCTATAGACCACCAGCCCAGGAGGAAGAAACAGATAGGGAGCTGATGCTAGCCATCCAAAGGATGGCAGACAAGGGTGAGGTAGTACTGGTTGAGACTTCAATATACCAGATGTGGACTGGAGCATCCCAGCAGCAGCATCAACTAGGAGCAGATTTATCCTGGACTCTCTTCAGGGTGCCTTCCTAGCAACTGGTCATGGAACCAACTCAGCAGAAGGCAACACTGACCTTGTGCTCACAAACAGGGACAGTGTGATGGGGTAACAGTGGGGAGCACCTGGGTAACAGTGACCACCAGTCATTGTGGTTTGAAATCACAGAAAGAGCAGAACCAAACCACACAAAAACACGTATCCTGGATTTTAGGGGGGCAGACTTTGGGAAAATGGGGAGATGCTTGAAAGAGGCATTAAGGGGAATGGGACAGGAATCAGGGATTGAGGAACAGTGGGCAGTATTTAAAATGGGGATAATAAGAACAACAGAATTATGCATTAAGCAGGTTAGCAAGAGGAAAAGAAAGAGGAGACCATTATGGTTTTCCAAAGAGGTAGCAAAGAAAGTGAAAGCCAAAAAGACTGCATTCAGGCAATACAAAAAGACACAGGCAGAAGGGGATAGGGAGAAGTACCAGGAGAAACAAAGGGAGGCAGGGAAGTCAGTAAGGGAAGTCAAAGCTCAGACAGAAGAACACATTGCAAAATCAGTGGTTAAAGGGACAAACCTTTACAGGTACATAAGTGAAAAAGAAGGACAAAGGAGGGATAGTTAGACTGAAGGGGAGGATGGGAGCAGCGTGAGGATGACAACAGTAAAGCTGACATATTGAACAGGTATTTCTGCTCAGTCTTTACTAAGGAAGAGGGGGAATGGGTCTGAAGGGAGTACAAGGGTGAGAATGGTGCAGAAATGGACACAAGTCCCTTTACACGAGAAAGGGTCCTGAAGGAACTGGAAGTAATAAGAGTTGACAAAGCAATGGGGCCAGATGGGGTGCACCCCAGGGTCCTTAAAGAACTAAGAGAGGTGGTGGCTAAACCTCTGGCTATCCTGTTCAGCCAATCACTGGAAACAGGGGAGGTACCCAAAGACTGGAGGACAGCAGATGTAGTCCCCTTATACAAAAGTGGGAACAAAGAGGAAGCAGGGAACTACAGACCAGTCAGCCTCACCGGTAGTGGGAAAGATCATGGAAGCACTACTGAAGGAGAGATTGGTGGAACATCTGGTTGTCAATGGACTACAGGACCCAAGGCAGCATGGTTTCACCAGGGGAGGCCATGTCAGACCAACCTCATTGAATTTTTGACTGGGTGACTAGGGAGGTGGATCAGGAGGGCAGTGGACATGGCCTATCTGGACTTCAGCAAGGCCTTTGACACTGTGCCACATAGAAGACTACTACACAAACTGGGGAATATGGGTGGGCAGGACAGTAGTGTGGTGGGTAGGTAACTGGCTGGGTGGCAGGACACAGAGGGTGGTGGTAAATGGCTGTCACCCACAGAGGGAAGAGTGACCATGGGTACCACAAGGATCAGTGCTGGGACCGGTCCTATTCAACATCTTCATCAGTGACATTGCACAGGATATAGAAGGCAGAATTTCACTGTTCGCTGATGACACAAAGCTCTGTAACAGAGTAGACACACCAGAGGGTGTAGACAGAATGAGAAGGGACCGCAGAAACTTGAAGAATGGTCAAGGGTTTGGCAGTTGAAATTCAATGCAAAGAAGTGCAAGATAATGCATATGGGGCACAAAAACTCTGGCACAATATATCAGTTGGGGGTGAGGATATAGCATGCACCAAGCAGGAAAGGGATCTTGGGGTTGTCATCTCGATGACCTCAAGGTAGGGAAACACTGTGACAAGGCATCAGGTAAAGCAAATAGGATGCTGGGATGTATAGGCAGGGCATCACCAGCAGGAAAAGGGAGGTCATAATTCCGCTATACAAGACACTAGTGAGGGCCCACCTGAGTACAGTGTACAGTTCTGGAGACCATACCTACGTAGAAGGACATAGACAGGGTAGAGAAGGTTCAGAGGAGGGCAACAAAGATGGTGCATGGGTTGCATCACAATCCTATGAAGACAGGTTGAAGGAACTGAACATGTACTCCTGGAGGAGAGGAGGGAGAGGGATATGATAGAGACATACAAGTATCTTACAGGAGGAACAGGGTGCAGGAAAACACTATTTTTAAGCTAAAAAGATGTTTCAGGACTAGAGGGCATGGGATGAAGTTGGAGGAGGACGATTCAGAGGAAACATGAGAAAGAATTTCTTCACAGAACGGTGGTGGACAAGTGGAACACCCTGCCAGAGGAAGTGGTGGGGCTGAAACAATCACAGGATTTAAGAATGCATGGGATAGACATAAAGGAATTCTAGAGGTCAGGGGTAAGGGGAAATAGACTTCTAGGAAAACAAACTGAACTTACAAGCTCAAATGGGCAGACTAGGTGGGCCATAGGCCCTTATCTGCCGACACTGTCTATGTATCTATGTATCTATGTACCATTGTGAGTCATTATCATGACTCAGCTGGCCATCTTTTGAAGCTCACCTCAGGTACCTGGTACTCTGCCTGGTAAAGAAGCTAATTAGCCCCATGCCTCCCCTGAGTCTCGAAGGACTCCTAATTGTAAAGAGAAATCTGTGTAACCTCAGGATCTCAGACCAAACTCTTCTAGAGGTCCCTAAGGTCAGGACCAAGGCAGGTTATAAGTCCTTTTCTCATGCTGCCCCCTCCCTTTGGAACAACCTCACATCAGTGGTGCGAGAAACCCCATCTGTAATGTGTTTCCGTATGAGACTCAGGACTCATATGCTGGCAACGAGTAAATGCCAATGCTATGGTACCTGACACTCCTACCATGACCCCTGGTCTGTGCACTTACTACATGTAAATCTCCTACACCCGAACTGGCAGCACTTACTCCTCAGCTAACTCGACCCCCCACTGAACTTCCAAGGAGGGTTCTTAGAGACAGTCATATGTTGCACTGAAATAATGTAATGTAACCGATAGAAAAGACTGTACTGGGGAGAGGGGAGTGGGGTGGCATTTGGGATTAGTTGCAGGGTAGACAGAGAATGGATCCTAATGTTAACTGAGATATGTATGTATATCTATAGTATACGTTTCTTTTACGTGGATGTATTCTCTGTAATATAAATGTTTAATAAAATTCGAATGGAAAAAAAAGGAAAAGACTGTACTGCTTTACATATACAGTATGTTTGATTGTCGCATGCCAATAACTTGTATATGTACTATTGCTTACCAAGTTTATGTACTGTTATTCCTGGGTCGCCTCTGAAAAAGGGACCTCCGGGGCCCAGTGGGCCTACCCGGTCATCAAAATTCAATAAATAAATAAATAAATAAATAAATAAATAGGGTCCTAGTATTGGGGGGCTCCATTATCAGGAGAATAAAATGAGGGGAACTAGTGAGGCTATGAGGAGTTCTATTAGGGTGGAATGTATGCCGGGAAGGACAGTGCACAGGGTCTTACACCTGGTGCATTCTTTTGTAAGAAAGCATGGGGGCTGCCACACATTGTGATAAACATTGGCACCAATGATCTGGTGGACAATAGTGTGAAGGAAGTGTAAGCTAGGTACAGGGAGTTAACAAGAATTTGTATACAAGAGGGGAGCACTGTCTCATTCTTGGGAGTCCTGCCAGTGCCAAAGGTAGCAAATAATTTGTGAATTTAACACTTGGTTGAGGGAATAGTGTCTGGCTATGGGGTTTGGATTAGAGGGTGAATCGGGCTGTACATGGGAAAACAAATATCTATTTGCTAGGGACAGATTATATTTGCAAAAGGAGGGGAATGATGCCCTAAAGAACAAACTGGGGGGGCTATATTAGAGCTAGGTGGGATTTAAACTAGTTGAGGGGAAGGGCTTGCTAGTAAAAGGAGAATAGCAGAGGACACCACAGGAGGGCAAGACCCCCTCCCCTCATCAGAAGGAGGAGCAGAGAAGTCTGACTCAAAATGGGCTGGGGTAAGGGGGTATGGAGGACAGGGAAGAATGGTGGGATGGTTTGGAAGATGGTCCTGATTAATGCAAGGAGTCTATGGAACAAGATGCCAGAGTTGCAGGCCTTGTTGGTGGAGAGGACGGTGGATGTGGCAGCAGTAACAGAGACTAGGACCACACAGTACCATGAATGGGACATGAAGGTACCAGGGTACACCACATATACAGTAGGAGGGATAGGACAGTTGGCAAGGGGGGGGCATTATTCATTAAAGAAAGGATAGTGTGCCGAGGGAGGAGGATGGGAAAGGGAATGTGGATGCGATTTGGGCCATCTTACAGAAGATCAAGGGAAGGAGGGTCAATCTAGAGCTTGTCTACAGGTCTCCATCACAATCGGAGGACATGGATAGCAAACTGGCTGACAGCATGAAGAAACACTGTAGCAGGGGTAGGGGAGGAAATGTGATACTGGGTGACTTTAACATCCCAGGAACTGACTGGAATACCATGGTGTCTACATCTGATAGGGAGCAAAGGGTGCTTGATGCTCTCCAGGATGAATTTCTGACTCAACTGGTGGGGGAGCTGACAAGAAAGGGAAACATCCAGGACATGGTACTTGCAGATGGTGACCAAGTAAAGACCTTAGTGGTGGAAGAACTTTTGGTGGGGAGTGACCACCAAAGTAGTATGATTCACCACTCAGTAGTATGATTCACCTTAGAAGCAGGGATGCGGTGAAAGCAAACAAAGGTTGCAGTTGTGAACTTTAAGACGGCAGACTTCAGGAAGATTGCTGCCATACTCAGAGAACATTTAGGGAAAATCAGTCCTGGAATGTGCACGGAGAGGTAGTGGGAGATCCTGAAGCTGGGCATCCTGGAGGACACGAAAACCTGCACAAGACCCCAACACAAGAAGGCTAGAGCTAGGAAACCTTGTCTTGTTGGTGGACAAGGAAGGTGCAGGAGGGAGTGAAAATTAAAAAGATGGCATTTAAAAGGTGCAACTGCTTTTGCAGAGAGGTAGACAGAGAGGAATATCACAGGATCACTAGGGAAGTCATTAGGGTGGTAAGAAATGTCATGGCTGAAAAGGAGCTTAGGTTAGCACAAGGGATATGGGAGGATGAGAACATGTTCTACAGATATATTGGAGAGAGAAGGAATAGTGGGGGCAGATAAATAGGCTGAAGAAGGAGAGGGATGAGTTGAGGGGATGGTGGAGCAGGCTGAAATGCTTAATGATTACCTCAGCTCAGCCTTTACTAGAAAAATGGATGGGCCATTTCTGCAGGGGGTGGGCAGGTCAGGGAATGTGGGGAAGACTCTCACAGATGGTAAGATCCAGGTTGAGAGGGTGATGGAGGCTCACAAGTCCTTGAGAACTGATAAAGTCCCAGGCCTAGGTAGCATTCACCCCAGCGTTCTGAAGGAAATGGTGGATGTTCTGGCTGCTCCAATGATGGTGCTATTCAATTCCTCCCTACAATCAGGATGTGTTCCTCTTGACTAGAGGATGGCACATGTTGTGCTACTCCACAAGAGTGGAACTTGGGATGAACCAGAGAACTGCAGACTGGTCAATTTGACATCCATAGTGGGGAAAATGATAGAGGCCATCTTAAAAGAAAGGATTGTGGATTTCCTGGAGGCTAATGTTTTTAAAAATGAAAATCAACATGGGTTTTGTCTGGGAGAGATCATGTCAAACCAACCTATTTGAATTCTTTGACTGGGTGACAAGATCCCTGGACAGAGGAAAGTCAGTTGATGTCCTGTACCTGGACTTCAGCAAGGCTTTCGATTCAGTCCCACATGGTAGGCTGATATGGAAATTGAGGAACCTATGAGTGAGAGAGAAAATGGTGGGGTGGGTTGCAAACTGACTTAGCAAAAGGCAGCAGAGGGTGGTGGTAAGGGGAGAGGCCTCGTCTCACAGAAGGATCATCAGTGGGGTCCTATAGGGTTTGATACTGGGCCCTATCCTTTTCAATGCGTTCACCGTGAGTCAGGAGTAGAATTTCATTTATTTATTTAGTTTTTGTTGAATGGGTAAGCGCACTAGACAAATTCTGCCTATTTTCAGGCATGACCCAGGGAAGGGGGATACAGATGAATGCCAACTGACCTTGAACCATATTAAGCTGTTGGTGGTATTTTTAGTGAATGATGGAAATTTGACCAGGACACCGGGGAAATTCCCCTACTCTGTAAGGGGGCAGTATCCCACATGCCACCGCTATGGACGACGATGGCAGTATGCTGGTAACAGCAGATGAGGAAGGAGGTCTGCCGCAAGATGGCGAAGCAAGTATCTCTACTACATCCTTATTTTCACAATTTCAGCCTGTACTGGAGCCTATTACTGACACAGTTGCTCCTTGTGAAGGGATGGCGATTATGGAACGAGATATTGCTGCGGTTGCAGCCATGGCTAAATGTCAGGATCAGTTACAAGCACAATTGCTCCAAACTGAACAAGCCCTTACCTCGGCTCAAGTGGATTTACTCGACAAAAAACAGAAACGTCTTCTTGGAGTTTCTCCCGACTCTCTGCGGAGGAACTATAATCTGGATCCTGGTTCTGCGGATGACGCAGTTCCTTCTGCAACAGGACAAACTTCACCAGTGCCGCACACTAATGCTCCAGATGCTTTGCTACTCCCTGACACTTGGTCCCCAGAATTAGCTCTCTCAGCAGCAGGTTGGACTAAGGAGGTTGATGGATCGTGGATTTCGGACCCTACCAAGCCACAGAACATTGTGGCACGTTCTAATGATTCTAGTACTACCTGTTCCACTCCCCCTGCAGTGCATGCTTCTCATTCTACAGACTCGGTGGTTTCACAACCTGGAGCACAAGGTAATGATATTTCAGCCCCACTTCTGGATGATTTAATTTCTTCAGCCATTTCCATTGACACAGTTCCTCCGGAGGATCCCACGGACGTACCTAGTGCAACACCTAAACTTTCTTTTTCAAATTTGTTTTCTAAACCATTGGAGCAGGCTTAAAGTAGAAATGCTATTCAACTGTGATATTTGGGAGGTATGGAGGATTTGCCTGACAGGTTCTATGTGGGTAAAGTACTGATAAAACAATCTTTAGGTTTTTTGCCTTCAGATATTTATGCTCTCATTCACGCCCCTGGTGAACATTCTTTTGACGTCAGCTTCAGAACTCCTGCTATTTTGGACACCTTTTGGTTGAAATATACTTCTTAAAAGACTAACCCCTTATGGTCTCATTTTCAGGTTACACCTTTAACAAAACAACCTTTCAGGGTTACGACGGTATTGTTTCGCAATGAGGTTGTTAATTTGGCTGACATTCTTTTTTGGTTAAATAAACGCTGTGATGTTCAGGGTTTACCTGATCCCATTTTGGATGGTGAGGGCTTTTGGAATGGGGGATGGAAAGTAAAATTGAAACTACATAGTGTTCAGGATGAATTTGTTCACCTCCCGAATTGCTTTTTTATTGGGCGGGATAAAGGTTTCCTGTTTTACCCTGGTCAGCCCAGAAGATGGTATAAATGTGGTTCTCCCCGTCATATTAGTACAGCATGTGAGAAGATTCTTTGCTTTCAATGCGGGGAACTTGGTCACTCAGGTTATCAATGCAAAAACCCTGTTAAATGTACCTTTTGTGAGGAAGTGGGGCATGTCTTTTCTGACTGTCTGAGTGCTGCTCATCACACTGAAGAATCTGACTATGCTTTGCAGGATTTATTAATTTTTAAAGCGGCTAGAAATTTATTGTCTGGTGTTGCCTCTAGTACTTCCACAGGCCCGATGTTTTATTTGGCTGCTTTGTCTTCTGGGCCTTCTGCAGCTCCCTCTGCCCAATCTAAGATGGCTCCCCCCATGTCCCCTTCCCCTGCTAATCTCCAGACTTCCCCTGGTCATGGTGTTCCTGGGTGTAAAACGGCTGATGTTTCAAAAAATAAGGTGACAGATTCCTCTTCAGTACTGATTGAGTCAAATAGTTCTGTCTCATTTTCTCCTGCTGAGCCTTGTCTTTCCTGTACCCCAGTGTTAGACTGGGCTTAGTCCCCGGAACCTGTGCCGGTCTCCAATTCCTATGGTGTTCTAGCTTCCTTGGGTATGGATGACCACAATTCAGATGTAGCCTCCCAAGACACTTCTCAAATGGACCTTGTCTCAGATTTTGATTCAGTCTCAGATCCTAGGGTAGGAGTGAAGGGTAAATCAAAAAAAACCACGTCCAGAATTGGTATACGTAAAAGCAATAGAAAATTACCTACTAATACTTAACTCACTTCAGGTTTAACAACCCCTGGTTATGGCATTTCTTTAGCTAGTTTAAATGTTAACAGTATTCGCTCCCTTTATAAATGGAGAATAACATTTGCCCTTTTTTCAGAACTACTTTATGATATTGTTTTTTTTCAGGACACCAGACTATATACGACTCAGGACTTCCTGGCTGCGACTGATTTGTGGGGTTGGGGTCCTTGCTTTTGGTCTGGAAGCACTGATGTTTGTTCTGGCTTAGGCATTTGTTTTACGTCTCTTAGATTTAAAATCCTAGATGAAATCCATATTGCTCCAGGTAGGGCTTTATTGTTAGACGTTCTTATTGATGGCACCCCTTTTCGTCTTATTAATATTTATGCCCCTCAAAATAAATGGGACCGCATCCAACTATTACATCTTATTAGGCCGTTTTTGTATACTAATAAGAATGTTTTATTTGGTGGTGACTTTAATATATCTCCTGGGCCTACTACCTCTGCTAACCCCAAGATTTATTGTGATTCCCATTGTTTGAATGACTTGCTATTACTTTCAGGTTTACGGATGTTTTGAAAATACTCCCTCCTTTACTTACACCCAGGGTACCAGGAAATCCAGGATTGATTATTGGTTTATTTCCTCTTCTCTTCAGTTTTTTGCTCCACAAGTCAAATTGGTGGCTTCCTCAGACCATGGACTGTTGAGTTTTTCCTTATCTGCTTATAAAAATACTTCTAAAGGACCAGGATATTGGAAATTAAACTTATCTTTGTTAGAGATTCCCAAAGTTGTAGAGGGTTTCATTGATGTTTTAAAAGCTTGTCTTTCTGTTTATTTTCTTTATGATCAACTTCAAGATTGGTGGGAAGATTCTAAATTTAGTTTTAAACAATATTTTTTGCATATTGGACATTTGTTAGGGACTTCCCTTAAAAACACCCAGAGATGTTTACAAAATGTATTGCTACATTTTTATTCCCAGATTAATCTAGATGTGGAGATTGTGGCGCACGACTTACAGTCAGTTAAGGCTCAGCTGGCACAGCATTATAATGCCAAACATCTTCACTTAGAAAGAGAACAAAAATTTAATATGGCTGGTTCTTCAGCTCACACGAATCCATATGAACATAGGAAGACGCTTCGAGACCACAAGGATATGTATCTCCTATCTGATTCATATGGTTGTGTGGTTTCTTCCAAACCTGATCTGTTTCGGGTCATTGACTCCCATATTTCCTCTCTTTTTCAGGTTGATTCTCTTGTTACTTAAAATTCTATTTCTAAGTGGCTTCATTCTATTTCTTTGCCTCAAGTACCTGAAACATTTTTTCTCTCCCTTCTAGTGCCGATTTCATTGGCAGAATTGCCCTCTGTTATTCGGGGTCTTGGTAAAGGGAAAACTCCAGGTAAGGATGGTCTTCCAAATGAACTTTATTGCCTTACTGGTGAACATTTAGGTACTCAGCTGATTGATATGTTCAATAACTGTATTTTACGTGGTACTTTTCCGGTTAGTACGAATGAAGGACTTATGATCTTTTTGTTCAAATCAGGTGACAGGGAATGTCTAAATAATTGGAGACCAATTACTCTCTTAAATTCAGACTGTAAGCTCCTTATTAAAATTCTGAGTCTCCGACTTTCTTGTATTTTACATCATGTTATACATTCTACGCAATTTTGTTCTGTTCCCGGTTGCATTTTTACTGATGCTCTCATCCTTATTCGGGAGATCCTTGAGAGGGGTAATAGGGAGGAATTAGCTGGTATTTGTGTCACTCTAGACCAAGCAAAGGCTTTTGACTCTGTGTCTCATTTGTATCTCTGGGAATGTATGTTGCAGATGGGATTTCCATCCACCTTTATTTCTTGGCCTCGTAGTTATTATCTCCAGGCGGATATTATTCCTTTTGTTAATGGTTGGCTAGGTGTTAAACAACCTTGTCATAAAGGTGTGTGTAAGGGTGTCCTTTAAGCCCCATTTTATATATTCTTCTTTGAACCTGCCTCCTTTCTGTTTTATGCGCCTGACCACATCTGGTCTTTCACTGGGTGTTGATGATGCTGAAATTAAAGTGGTCGCCTATGCTGATGATTTATGGGTTTTTTCTAGCAGATGTTCCTTCTTGCACTGCTACTGGTCTTTTACTTGAGGCTTATTCTAAAGGCACTGGAGCCTCATTTAACTTATTGAAGAGTAGGTGTAGTTTTTTTGGTGTTACTGATACTACCCACTCATACCTTTTGGGAATCCCTGTGACTTCTGCAGTCCTCAAAATTTTGGGGATCTATTTTTTTTGTGGAGCAGATACTGCACTTCATAATTGGGATTTCCTTATTAAATCTGCCAAGTGGAGGATTGCCTTTTGGAATCGATGGTCTATGTCAAAACAAAAGAGGGTTTATATGGTCAAAACGTATCTTCTTCGTTTGTTTTTACATCTGAGTGCTGTTTATGTGCTGCCTGCTTCTCGAGAAACTGCTATATATGGTCTTTTCTTCCAAGCTATTTGGGGCAGCCGGTTAAATCCCATTGAAAGGAATATTTTATATTTACCTATTAAAGATGGTGGGATACATATGGTTAATCCTGTATTATTTTTTTCAGTATTTTTTTATATAAGAATTTCGTTCCTCTTTTCTTGGGTCGCTCTACAATATGGTCTAGTTGGTTATTGGATCTGATTTCCAGATGGGTGACCAATTGGTCCTCCTCTGGAATTATTCATAAGCAAACACATATTCATACTTTACCGTACTATTTACATTCTTGTTTTGGGAAGTTGAAAACTTGGCAAGTTTCTTACTCTATGGTTACTCACTCTTCGCGTAAGAGTATGTATTATTTCTTATTAGATAAATATTTGTCAGTTTGTCCTGTGTTTTCTGAAGTATCGGCTTCTGCTATACCTCAGATTTCCTTAATGCTTCTGTCTCTTAGTCTTCCGCCCTATGTGTGGGATGTTACTTGGCTCACAGTCCATGGAAAACTTAATGTTATGGGTAACTTAAAACATAAGAGTCTGGAAGAGAGGTATTGTCCTAGACAAAGTTCTTGTCAACTTTGTACTGAAACGATGACCCATTCATTTTTCAAATGTCCCTATATTGTACAACTTTGGTTGTTTTTTTATACTCAGTGGGCACACTTTCGATTCCCTATCATTAATAGGGATTGTTTATTTTTTGGTATTTTATCTTCAGTCTGGGGGTCCTTTAATTCTGACACTATTAGACTAATTTTGGGAGGTCTAAAATTTTACATATGGCACACGAGATGTATGTGGTCCTTGCGATCATTATTTATTTCTCCTGCTCAATTATTCTGGAAGGTCCATGGTTGGTTACTAGGGGTTTGGACGAAAGACCATCATACATTATCGACTTCCGCTTTTCTAAGAAATGGAAAGCGATTCAATGGTTGGATATGGGTTAATGCTGTGCTATAAAATTCCTTTTTGTTGTTCTAACTTTTTATTTTGCAATTTCTTTTTTTTTTTAGGTTTCGGATTTTTTTTCCAGTTGGGGGGTGGTTTTGTAGGGGTTCCTTTTTTTTTTGGGTATCTAAGACATTGATCTTTGTTTTGACTGTATGCTGTAAATACTTATATCTGTTTTATCTTTTGTCTTGTATTATGATTTTGTGTGCTGTACATTTACCATGCATTTTTTCACTTTTTCATTTTCTTACAGCATTTCCCTACTCTTTATAGTGGGATTTGGACAGGGGTTAGGAAAAGGGGAATATTTTATTCAAAAACTTGAAACAAAATGTACAAAATTTGTATTACAATATACAAAATCATAAAAAAGGAATAAAAAAAACAGAAACAAATAGTACAGCATACTTGAACAGCAAACATAAATAATCTACAGTCGTATATAACAAATAAATGACATGGGATCTTTAACATCCACCTGAACTACAACCAATCCAGGAAGATGGGACCTCGGTTTAACGTCTCATCTGAAAGACGGCACCTCAGAAGTGCAGCACCCCTCTCATGCTGCACTATAGTCCCAAACTGGGAGCTGAGGTGGACAGCAAGAAATGAAGGAGTGCACACCAGGAAGACATGGAGAGGCTTGAAAATTGGGCACACACATGGCAGCTAGGGTTTAACACTCATAAGTGTAGCGTTCTGCATCTTGGTGTCAGGAACCTGGGGTTTAGATATCATTTGGGGGAGAATGACTGACTATCTCCAAGATGGAAAAAGACCTGTGGATGATAATTGATGCCAAAATGAACATCTCAGAGCAGTGCAGAAGAGCAGCTGTGAAAGCAAATACAATGTTTGGGTGTATCTCTGAGGAGATAACATCCAGGAGCAGGGAGGCTATTATCCCCCTGTACACTTCACTGGTGAGACCACACCTGGAATACTGTATGCAGTTCTGGTGCCCTCACTTAAAGAAAGATGTTACTCTGCTGGAGAAAATCCAGAGAAAAGTGACAAAGATGATCCGTGGTCTGGGGGAAATATCTTAGGAGGGCAGACTTAGTGAACTGGACATATACTCCCAGAAGGACAGAAGGCATGGAGTGATATGATAGAGGTCTCCAAATATATGAAGGGGATCAATAGGGTAAAAAAGTAGGGTCTGTTTAAACTGAAGGGGAGGGGGCTATGAGATGCCATAGTCAAAAACTGGTGGGGGGAAGGTACAGAGGGCAGGTGAGGTGGCATTTCTTCACAGACAGGGTGGTGGCACCCTGGAATGAGCTTCCAGAGGAGCTGATGAAAATGAAAACTGTAGGAGGATTCAAGAAGGGATTAGACATGTACAGGGGCATGAAACAGGTTGGAAGGAAAGAGAACAGCTGGGGAGTTTGGGGTGGTGGGGTTGGGAGTCAGGGTTGCAAAAAGGTTGGTGGAGCAGCAGTGGGGACAACACAGTGAGCTGCATCTCAAGCAGACGAGATAGACCATTGGGCCTAATCTGCTGGCAACTTTGTATGTATGTATTTATACATGAATTTGATACACAGCTTTAAAAGTCATAAAATAACTTACAGTTTCTCAGCATTGTAATTGAAACAGACCTAGCTGGCCAGAGCATACCGCCAGCAGGTAGACCAGAACTAACATTTCAGTTACACTTAGGCAAGCTTCATTAAAGTTAACTTGACTAGGGCTCCACTTTTAAACCCCAAATCATCATGTGGTACATTCAAAAAATTGTAAAAAGATAGTAGTCACACACATCTCATAAAATGTATACATATATAATCAATATTAGGGTTGGTTTTACAACCCATTTATTAAGTACTACTCTACATTAAAAACATATGTATAACTATTCATCATTGTAAAGAACTAGTGAAAGAGGTTATCGATACAGTCTGAATATATACTCTGGTCTTCTCCTACAGCTATAATCATTTTGGTTCATTGCCACGTATGTGTAGTTCCTTTGCTCCACATTTTGCGTATGCTTTTGGTCTTTGTCTTGTGTTTTCTTTTACAGTTAATACTGGTCTACAACAAACAAACAAGCATTTTTAGAAGTCTGTTTATATTTACACGTATTTTTTTATATGCATATGCCCATATGTTTCAAACATGCATTTCTTTTACCTACATTTCTCAATGTTCTGACCCACTTTTACATCCATTTTTCTAAAGCTTTACAAAAACTAATTGAAATAATCTTATAGCCCTGGTGGGCTTCGAGCCTGTGCATCTAAGATTCACATTGTCTCCTTTTGACTGATCAGTTTCTCTAGATCACCTCCCCTAAGTCCTGTTTTCACTTGTTCCATGGCAGAGAAACTTATTTTGTGGTGATATCTAAATTTATTTCTGATGTGTCTGCCTATGGCATATTTAGGGGTTTCAGTTTCCAAGCCCTGACGTGTTTGCTGATATGAACTTTTAATTTTGGTGTTATACAGCTTCTGTTCCTTGGTGCATTTTACAAATATTTAACACCACGTTAATACATTACAGTGACAGTAGTTCATTAGGTACAGTAGCACACCATTCTCTGGGGCCAGAAGACTGGGAGGTCATGAGTTCTAGCCCCATGCCAAGTATTTGGGTAATACCCATAACTGACATTGTAGTGCAGTACAAAGGGGTACTGCATTGTTGAGGTGCTATCCTTCATTGGAGACATTAAACCAAGGGCCCTTCTGTTCAGCTCCAGTCACTGTCCAGGTGGAAGTTAAAGATGACATAGCACTTAACAAAGAAGAGTAGAGGAATTTTATTAAATGAAAAATGACAAAAATAAGTATATCAAACTTATGACAAAAATCAAGAACAAGAAGTATAAATAACAAATAGACATGTTTAAATACAAACACTAAACTAAGTTAAGCCTTAACTGAGTGAAAAACAAAAAGGAAGACCGGCTCTATCTCTGAAACCTAAAGGAAAGGGAAGGGAAGGGGGGAGGGAGGAAGGAAGGAAGGAAAGAAAGAAGAAAGAAAGAAAGAAAGAAAGAAAGAAAGAAAGAAAGAAAGAAAGAGAGACAAAAATAAGCCATACTAAAGTAAAATTATTATAGCCCTATTGAAGGAATTCATTCTTTGTTCCTGAAAATGTAAAACACTGATATTATCCTATGGAGTTCAAGCAATAGCTTGCCACAGAGTCCACACTTTATTTTCTATCAGTTTATTCTTTTTTGTTTAAAACATTTTTATTACAATTTCCAGTAAGTGTAATCTGGTAACAGATAACATATGTACTATCCATCAACCGAGACAAAAAAAAAAAAAAAAAGGTACAAACCATTAATAGGTCAATTTCCCAATACAGAGTTACAACTTACTGTTCCCTCCACTCCCTACCCCCAATTCCCCGGGTTCGCCACCAGCAAATAAAAAGCCATATTTAAGCTAGATTATCTATGTTACTAAAACATTAAGACATTACTAAATTGAGAGCTCAAACTCCCCAATCGTTAGTTACTTGTTAGCAAAGTATAGATAGGCTCCCTATCTTTGCATATTTTTTGACATTTTTAGCTAGACTGGCATCGTGGTACTTTGCCTGCAGGGCAAACATTATATCATGAAACCATTCTAGATAAGTAGGAACAATGGGTCTTTCCATTTCCTTAATATCACATTTTCACGCGTCAAATCAGGGCCATGTCGCTCTCTGATTACCTCTCGGTACTAACGTATAATCCCCAATTATACACATTTCAATCTGAAAAGTCCTGACAAGGCCAAAAGGGGGTTTAGCCTGTTCTCTATACTTCGCCAAAAACAATTATTTTCACATGACCATAACATATGAATCGTGTCTGCATCGCCTGATGGCATCTAGGACAACAGCTGTTACCTTGAAGGCCAAATCGTGTAGTTTATGGGGAATAATACAAATTATGGATTATATGAAATTGCATATATTTATCCCATTTGAGATATTTATATAAATGTATCCAAACATGAGACCAATCAATAGAGTTAATATTAACCCGAAGAATCTTATCCCAATGGGCAGAGCAGCTATTGTCCATAGACTCCATAGATGATCTAAGAAAATTGTATGAAAAGATATTACATTGGGAGGAGGAGTAGTGTCTAAAAATGGAGTTAGCATCTTAGATAAAGAGTCCTGCCATCCCATTGCACCAAAATGTTGCCTCAACAATTGCACTAATTGCAAGTATTTAAAATGGCGGTTTTATCCCAGCGAATGTACAGCCTTCCTGGAAGGAAATAATTTTGTAATCAGACAACAGCTGGTCCACCCTCTCCAAACCTATCTGAGGCCAGAATGTTCGAGCTTTTATTGGTTTGCCAGCAATTTGGAAATTAGGATTGCCAAATATGGGGTGTGCTATATCTTTCACTCTATCCACTTTAAGAAAAACACTAAGTTGCTGCTGAGTCTGAACCAAGGAGAATAAGGGGGTATCACGTAGATTCTTAGGAATTTTCTTTTGTGGGAGAAATGGTAAGGCCTCTGGCTCCCATCCCATATTCTGACAAAGATCTCGCTCTATCTTAAGCCAAAAGGGAGGTTGAGTATTATTTTGCCTTGGCCAAAGCCAATGTCGAATTCGAGCCAAGTGTATAGCTCAGTAATAGATATAAAAATTAAGTACCTGTAAGCCACCCTCTGTTTTCCTCATTGTGAGTTTCAAGTAACTCTTCCTAGCTTTCTTGTTTTGCCACATAAATTTATTTAGAATGCCATGCAACCATTTAAACCAGGGATGTGATAGTGTAAAATTCAACATTTGAAGTGGATATAACAGCCGTGGCAATACATTCATTTTAATAACATTCGCTCGACCCCAAGGAGTCAGCGGTAACTTAGACCACCGCTTAAAGTCCTCTATCAGGGTCTGGACCAGATTGTCTAAGTTGAGCTGCTTCATAATCTTAGGAGAAGGGTGGATATAAATACCGAGATACTTCAGTTTACTCTGATTACATTGCACACCCAGGTGCGTCACCTCAGCTTTCATAGTATATTTATTTAAAGGTAAAATCTCAGTTTTTTCCCGGTTTAACTTATAATTTGAAAAAGCTTCAAATTGTGCTATTATTTGAAATGTCTTGGACAAAGAATGTCCAGGATCAATAACGTAATAGCAAGTCATCAGCATACGCTTGAGACCTTGTATTCTTCTTTGACCTAATCAGATACCCCTGACCGTTGCAGAAGAGTTGATTTTCCAATGAGTGGCTCTAAGTATAAATTAAATAGATAAGGTGATAGGGGGCAACCTTGCCGTGTGCCCTGTGTCAAGGTAAACGGGTGAGACATAACACCATTGCATTGTATTCTGGCTGATGGAATAGTATATAGTATTTTAATCAAATTTATAAATTCCTCTGGTATACGGTACTTAGGAAGTAAAAGAAAAAGGTATTCCCATGACACCCTATCAAAGGCCTCTATCAGTTTATTCTATTCAGTTGAGTACAGTTCTCTCAAGGACAATTCTATAATTCCCACTGACATTAAAGAAGATGTTTGAATTTGCTGCAGAACCAATTGTCATAGTGCCTGCTGTGTACAATATAAGATTTAATGTAGGCAAGTAAAATGATTATGGTACTATTAGTATATTACTCCATCCATGGGGAAATTCAACAAGAACCTTGCTATTATAAGTCAGTCTCTGCATATATCAAGTTGTTAAACATGTCCAAAAGCCTTTTAGAAAAGGCATCCAATCCAGAACTGTTCTAACATTTCTTCTGGGGATGTATATCCATAGAAACATAGAAAGGTGATGGCAGAAGGAGACCAATGGTCCATCAAGTCTGTCCTTGAGATCCCAAGATCCTAGTGATCCTGGGTCTTAGCTGGTAGTTTCCCTTGTGGAACTGGTTCTAGCATATTCTTTATCTCAACTCCTTTTGAAAGCATATATGGTCCTGGTTCTCACCACTTCCGCAGACAGTCTGTTCAATGGCTCCGCCACCTTTTCTGAGAAATAATGTTTCCTAAAATTCCTCTTGAATTTTCCACCCCTCAGTTTCCATTCATGCCCCCTCATGTTTGGGTTAGGGGCTTGGTGAATATTTCAAAGTAGTGCACTGAGTTTAAACCCATCATGCTCTTAAAAGGTTTCCATCATAGCTCCTCTTTACCTCCTAGTTTCAAGTGAGTACATGTTTAATGCCTATAGACACCCGCTCATATGAAAGCCCTTGGAGTTCCTGTATCATTTCAGTTGCCCTTCTCTGTATGTTCTCTGTCCTGTCCCTATCATTTTTAAGGTGTGGCCTCCAAAACTGTACACAGTACTCCAAATGTTGTCTCACCATAGACCTGTACAATGGAAGTATCACCTCCCTATCCCTATTATCAAATCCTCTCTCAATGCATCTTAACATTTTGTTGGGTCTATATATGCTCTGTTGCATTGGCTGGTTTGCTTGAGGGTGTCACTAATGATAACTACTATAGCTCTTTTCTCCTTTGGGGCATTGAGTTGGACCCCGTTTAGCCAGTAGGCTGGTTTTGGGTTATTCCTGCCAATATGCATCACTTTACATTTTTTGGCATTACATTTCAGCTCCCAGCTATTGGACTATTTTGCTAACCTATTTAAATCTTTTTTGTATGGCTGTCACTGCTTCTTCACTGTCCACTTTTCCCCATAGTTTGGTGTCGTCTCTGAACAGTGTGATCTTGCCCTGGATACCTACTCTTGTGTTACTGATGAACACATTAAATAGAACTGGGCCAAAGACCGAGCCCTGTGTGACTCCACTCATCACCTCCCCCTCCTCTAACATCTCCCCATTGACTACAACCCTTTGCCTCCTTTCCGTATAACCAGTTTCTCACCCACTGAACAACGCAGATTGCTATGCCAAGCTCCTCCAGCTTCTTCAGCAAACATTTGTGTGGTACTGAATCGAAGGCTTTGCTAAAGTCAGAATAGAGGAGGTTCACTGGTCAGCCACTATCCACTACCCAAGTCACCCAATCAAAGAAAGTAATTTGATTCATCTGGCATGACCTTCCTGCTATGAAACCGTGTTCTTTGTCATGCTGCAGGCCATACTTCTCCAAGAAATCTACTAGGTCCTGCTTAATCTGAATCTCCATTTGCTTTCCTAGCACTGACGTGAGACTGAACAGTCTGTAATTGTTGGCCTCCTCCCTACCCCCACTCTTATGTAGAGGCAAGGCAAGGAAATTTTAGTTTTTGGGCACCCAATCCCTGAGGTTCTGGTCACCTACATTAAAACAGGTTTTAACAGCCCACATCCATCCTGGAGGGGAATCCAAGCACTCAATGAAAAGTTTAAATGCTACATGGACAAGCATTTAAACTAGCCAAGGGGAAGAGGGCAGGTCAGCAAGGAGGGTACCTAATTGCCCACCCCCCCATAGCTAGCAGTGGAACCAGAGAACAGGAGGAGGCGATATCACTACAAAGCAGTGTGCAAAAGACGGAGATAGGCACCCAAGGGTAGATAGACAGAAAAAGGACAAAATACAACAGAAGAGCAGACAGCAGGGAGAACCAGAGATAAAGGACAACCAGGGAGGGCACTGGAGTAGAACAGCAAACTAGACTGGGATGGTGACATCATAGAGAGCCATATGTGCCAATGTCAGGAGCCTTAACAACAAGATGGAGGATCTGTAGGCTGTCATGGTGCAGTCAGACCTGGACATTGTGTCTATCACAGAGACCTGGTATAGTGATAACCACGACTGGGACATGGCCATATCTGGCTACAACATATTCAGAAGAGACAGGGCAGGCAGGAAGGGATGAGGAGTGGCACATTATATGAAAGATGGCATGAAGGCCACAGAGATCCAGGAGGAACAAAAGGGGGGAGATAATGTGGGTTAAGCAGAAAAGGAAAACAGGGTCAGCCGTCCACATAGGGGTAGTCTACAGACTACCAGCCCAGGAGGAAGAGACAGATAGTGAGTTAATGCTAGCCATCCAAAGGATGTCAGACAAGGAGGAGGTGGCTCTGGTTGTAGACTTCGGTATTCCAGATGAGGACTGGAGTCTCCCAGCAGCAGCACCAACTAGGATCAGATTTATCTTGGGCTCCCTTCAGGGTGCCTTTCTTAACTGATTCACACCACAAGAGCTCTTTGAGACTTCCACCACCTGTGCCCTGTATAGTCTTAGCTCTGCATCCTGGGCCTTTCCTAGCAAATCAAGCCATAATCAGCATGCCACAAACAAATGTGAATACGTCTTGAACCGTAAGTGCTACACACAAAGTATGAGTGGCAAAGTTGTTCAGCACAACGTTACCTTTCCAATGGTGCTATGCAATCAGTTGTAATCAATTTAGTTTTTATTTTACACTAGCTGAAGTACCAAACAACTGATTTTTTTCTGATTTTTTTCAAGGTGCTTAGGTGACGCATGAGAGACAAATGTCAGCCATGCACACCATACCTTAAACAAATGCAAATAACTCCTAAAGTATATGTGGTAGACACAAAGTTCAGTGATAAAATTGTTCAGCACAAAATAACCTTTCTAATGGTGCTATGCAATCAATTGTAATCCATTTAATTTTTATTTTATAGTAGCTGAAATACCAAACAACAGTTTTTTTTCAGATTTATTCAAGGTGCTTAGGTGAGGCTTGAGAGACAAATGTGAGCCATGCACACCATACCTTAAACAAATATGAATAACTTCTAAAGTATACATGATAGACACAAAGTATCGGAAGCAAAATTGTTCAGAGCAAAATTATCTTTCTAACGGTGCTATTCAATCAATTCTAAGCCATTCGGTTTGTTTAATAATTAGGTAAAAACTACTGACTTCCTCAGACATTTCTAGGCCTGAGTGAAAGTCAGCTGAGTACGTCTACAGGCATTATTGTCCTGAGTGGCTATGCTTTCAGATGCCACCTACAGGCATATCTAGGCCTGAATGAGTTAAGCAACTGATCATGAAAACAACTTGGTAGAAGGCACTACTGGATGTCATGCTCACAAATGGAGACAGTGTGA
Source organism: Neoceratodus forsteri (assembly GCA_016271365.2). Taxonomy (NCBI): domain Eukaryota; kingdom Metazoa; phylum Chordata; order Ceratodontiformes; family Ceratodontidae; genus Neoceratodus; species Neoceratodus forsteri. The sequence continues at coordinate 1,055,256,143 of CM057451.1, read as the reverse complement.
TAGGGGTAACAGTGGTGGAGCACCTGGGGAACAGTGACCACCGGTCACTGTGGTTTGAAATCACAGAAGGAATAGAACCAAACCACACAAAAACATGTTTCCTGGATTTTAGGAGGGCAGATTTTGGGAAAATGGAGACATGCTTGAAAGAGGCACTAATAAGAATGGGGAGGGAATGGGGGTGGTGGAAGAGTAGGCAATATTTAAAACAGGGATTAGAAGAGCAACACAATTATGCGTTAAGCAGGTTAGCAGGGGAAAAGGAAGAGTAGGCCATTATAGTTTTCTAAGAAGGTAGTGGAGAAAATGAAAGCCAAAAACAACACATTTAGACAATAAAAAAAGACACAGGCAGAAGAGGATAGGGAGAAGTACCAGGAGAAGCAAAGGGAGGCAGGGAGGCAGTCAAGGAAGCCAAAGCTCAGACAGAAGAGAGCATCACAAAATCAGTGGTTAGAGGGACAAAACCTTTTACAGGTACATCATCGAAAAAAGAAGGGTGAAGAGAGGTATAATGCGACTGAAGGGGGGGATGAGAGCAGCATGGAGGATGTCAACAGTACAGCTGACATACTGAACAGATATTTCTACTCTGTCTTTAATGACGAAGGGGTGGGTAATGAGCTGGAAGGGAGTACAAGGAGTGGAAAGGGCATAGAAATGGACACAAATCCCTTTATACAGGAAAGGGTCCTAAATGAACTGGAAGTAATAAGAGTCAATAAAGCAATGGGCCCGGATGGGGTGCACCCCAGGGTCCTAAAGGAACTAAGAGAAGAGGTGGCCGAACCTCTGTCAATCCTGTTTTGCCAATCACTGAAAATAGGGAAGGTACCAAAAGACTTGAGGGCAGCAGATGTAGTCGCCTTATACAAAAGCAGGAACAAAGAGGAAGCAGAAAACTACCGACCAGTCAACCTAACCTCAGCAGTGGGGAAGATCATGGAAGCACTACTGAAGTAGAGATTGGTGGAACATCTGGTTGCCAAAGGACTACAGGATCCAAGGCTGCATGATGTCACTGAGAGGAGGTCAAACCAGATCAGCCTCATTGGATTTTTCGACTGGATGACAAGGGAGGTGGATCAGGGGATGGCAGTGGATATGGTCTATCTGGACTTCAACAAGACCTTTGGCACTGTGCCTCATTGAAGGCTGTTAAACAAACTCGGGAATATGGGAGTGGGCAGGACCATAGTGTGGTGGGTGGGTAATTGGCTGGGTGGCAGGACACAGATGATGGTGGTGAATGGCTATCACTCCACAGAGGGAACAGTGACCAGTGGGGTGCCACAGGGATCAGTGTTGGGACCAGTTCTTTTCAACATCTTCATCTGTGTCATTATGCAGGACCTAGAAGGCAGGATTTCCCTGTTTGCTGATGACACAAAGCTTTGTAACAGGGTGGACATGCCAGAGGTTGTAGACAGAATGAAGAAGGACCTGCAGAAGCTTGAAGAATGGTCAAATGATTGCCAGTTGAAATGTAACAAAAATAAGTGCAAAATAATGCATTTGGGGCACAAAAACCTTGAAACAACATTGCACTGGGGGGGGGGGAGGGTTAGGATATAGCATGCACCAAGTGGGAAATAGGCCTTGGGGTTATCATCTCTGATGACCTCAAGGTAGGAAAACAGCGTGACAAGGTGGCAGGTAAAGCAAATAGGATGCTGGGATGCATAGGCAGGGGTATCATCAGCAGGAAAAGGGAGGTCATAATTTCACTATACAAGACACTAGTGACGCCCCACCTGGAGTACAGTGTCCAGTTCTGGAGATCTTACCTGCATAAGGACATAGACAGGGTGGAAAAGGTTCAGAGGAGGGCAACAGAGATGGTACAGGGATTGCATCACAAGTCCTATGAGGACAGGCTAAAGGACTTGAATATGTACTCCCTGGAGGAGAGATGGGAGAGAGGGGATATGATAGAGATATACAAGTACCTTATGGAGAGGAACATGCTGCAGGAAAATACTATTTCCCAGTGAAAAAGATGTTCTAGGACTAGAGGGCATGGGATGAAGTTGAAGGGAGGGTGATTCAGAGGAAATGTGAGGAAGAATGTCTTCACAGAAAGGGTGGTGGACAAGTGGAACATCCTGTCTGAGAAAGTGGTGGGGGCTTAAATAATCACGGGAGTTAAGAATGCACAGGATAGATATAAGGGAATCCTGGAGGTCAGGTGTAAGGGGCAACAGACTTCTGGAAAAACTTAAAGTGATCTTACAAGCTCAAATGGGCAGACTGGGTGGGTCATAGGCCCTTATCTGCTGATAGTATCTATGTATCTATGTAGGTTAAGTAGGAAGAATGCAACTTTATATAACTATATATAAATAAACTAATTAAAACAGTCATTAGAATTCAAAGTACATAAAACCACCGGTGGTCAATACAGGTCAGACAACTTCACAAGGGAAGACCAGGGAAAATAGGTGTGCCTTTAGTCCCTTTTTAAAGACCTCAGTGGTTGGGGCCTCCTAACAGCTGTTGGAAAAATGTTCTACTAGGTCGGCCCAGTGACACTAAATGCATGGTCACCAGATGTTTTCGGCCTGACACTAGGAATGCCAGTGAAGCCCTTAATCAAAGATCAGAGGGAATAGACTGAGGAGGCAGGTGTAAGGAGATCAGTCAGATAGCCAGTGCCCAGTCTATATAGGCCTTGTAGGTGAACAAAGCCACCTTGAAGATGACCCTCCATCTAACCAGCAGCCAGTGCACAGCCCGCAAGACTGGAGTCAAATGACTGGACCTGGCCAGGCCCGTTTGTAGCTGAACTGCTGTATTCTGCACAAGCTGCAGCTGGCGGAGGGTCCCTCCTGTGACCCAGAAGTAAATAACATTGCAGTAGTCGAGCCTCAACATGACAAAAGCATGTAACAGTGTTGGCAGGTCTTCGAGCGGAACTAGGGCTTGATCCTGGAGATGTTCCTTAAGTGGCAAAAAACACTTTTGTCCACAGATGACACATGAGCTTCAAGTGTCAATCTGCTATCCAGGATGATGCCAAGATCCTGCATGCTAGGGGAAGCCATCAACGAAGCAAATCCCAGAAACAATCCTGTACCCACTCTGGATGCACTCCTTCCATGCCTGGGACCTGACTCAATCACCAGTACCTCCATCTTATCCAGGTTCAGTCACAACCAAGTGGAGGATGTCCAGTCATTGATCTTGGCCAGGCAGTTGTTAAGCACTCCTGCAGCATCCCATGGGACCATGTCAGCTGTTTTCCAGTCCTATGGTATGACTCCCATTTGAAGTGAAAGGCTGAATAGGTACGCTAAGGGGAATGAAAACTCATTTGCTAACTCCTTAATTATCCTTGGATGTATTCCATCCGGACCAGGGGCCCGATTCTAAGACGTGCTATGCTGGCATAAGACGGGATATGCCAAACCCAATGGTGTATCTTGCTACTTACACCATGCGATATACCCATTGCTATTCCAGGAGGGCACATACACCATTGTGTCTGTGGGCTGCAACAATCACAACATACGACCACACATATGCTGTAGCCTGCAATTCCTGGCACAACTGTGGGTTGCGACAGCAACTTAGCCCAATTCCAGGATGTGCAGTGGCATAGTTGACTTCCAACAGCTCGGAGCTGTCATAATGGGCATCCGATGGCTGGCACCATTGGATGCAGCCTTGTAGCACCGTGGCAATGGCACCATGCTGTCTCCCTGGACCCCACTAGCACAACCCCACCCCCCAAACCCCAGGCCATGATGGAACCCCGGGGTTCCATGTCAGTAGCATCCCCTTGGATGCCTGTGCCATCTGTCATTTCCCCCCATGCCCCCTGATGTGTTCTGCAGTGGTCTGGGGTGGGGGGGCTCTGGGGGGGCCACCTGATGCTCACTGCAAGATGCAACCTCTAGCATTGATACAGCATGCGTGGGATACCGCCACATGCATGGCGTATCTCGCAAGTCGCAATTACAGGAACCCTGCCTCTTCTGGAATGTGGCATAGGATCCATGGCATAGAGGTAACTGGTGTAACTCGCAACTGCATGAGAGTTACGCTGGCCATCTTGGAATCAGGCCCCAGGAGATTTGTCCATTTTCAACCACTCAAGCAACTCCCTAACCCTGCCTGCTGTAAAAGTTAGAGTTTCCATTTCAGGCACTCCCCTGCAGTGCGCTGTGATGCCAAAGACAGGCACAGGGCCACTGTATTCTTTGGTGAACACTGAACAGAAATATTTGTTCAGAATAGTGGCCTTTTGCCTGTCTGCTTCTACTATCCTGTCCCCATCTTTAATTCAAGCATAGAAACATAGACTTTGATGGCAGAAAAGACTGCTTGGCCCACCTAGTCTGCCCATTTCCTTACCTACTGGATAAGCTGCAGATACTAGTTAACCAACAGCCTATTTCTTCCTACCCCCCACAAGAATTGCCTTATGCCTGTCCAATGCATTCTTGAATTACCCCACTGTGTTTGATCCCATGATCTCCTCAGGAAGGCCATTCTATGCATCCACCACCCTCTCTGTGAAAAAATATTTTCTCTCATTGCCTGTGAGCCGTCCCCCCTCTATCTTCAAATTGTGTCCCCTTGTTCTTGCACATCTCTTTTTCTGAAAGATATTACCCTCTTGGACTTTGTTGATTCCCTTGAGGTACTTAAAAGTTTCTATCATGTCTCCCCTCTCCCTCCTTTCCTCAAGGATATACATACAGTATTAAGCTCCTTTAGTCTCTCCTCATATGGCTTCTGTTGTAGAACCTGCACCATTTTAGTTGCCCTCCACTGGACTGCCTCCATCCTATCTGTGTCCTTGCAGAGATAGGGTCTCCAGAACTGGATACAATACTCCAGATGGGTCTCACTAATGGTCTGTATAGAGGGATAACAACTTCCTCTTTTTACTGGTGATGCCTCTCCCTATACATCCCAGTATTCCCCCAGCCATCCCTACTGCCTTCTCACAATGCTTGCTTACCTTTAGGTCAACTGATATGATTAATCCAAGGACCCTTTCCATTTTTGTTGTTGTTACTACCCCCCTCCACTGTGTACTTTTCTCCTGGGTTTTTGTTTCCCAGGTGCATTACTTTGTACTTCTTTGCATGCTAACTACTACTCCTCCCTTCTTTCTCTTTTCTTGCAAATACTGTATCCAAGAAAATGCGTGTTCCCTTCTCTGACACCTTTAGCTATCTGATGTTCTGCTGCTACCTTTGCTTGCTTCATTGCTGTCTTGGCCTCCTTGTTCTTAAGTATATATTCCTCCCATAAGTTGTCATCTGGCTTACTCTTGAACTTGTGGAAGGCTTCTGTCTTGGCCCTGATAGTTGTCCTAACCTGATTCATGAACCAAATGGGGAATTTGTGCCTGTTCCTTTTTGTCACTGTCTTTGCACATGCCTTTGTAGCCTCTGTGATTGTTTGTTTAATAGTCTTCTAAATTACTTCTACCTCCATATGTTTGTGTATAATGGTTAGTTCATCTATGACTAGTTCACTCATTTTATTAAAATTTGCCATTTTGAAATTTAGGACTTCTGTCCTGGCCTGTGAGATGACATTCTTCAGGGCTATTCCAAACCAAGTTGTGAAACCACTGTGGTTCTCAAAGGAGGTGGCAGTGAAGGTTCAAGAGAAAAAAAGAAAGCATTCAGAAAGTACAAGGAATCACAGAAGGAGCAGGACAGAGAAATATATCAGTTAAAGCAAAAGGAAGCTGGGAAGGCAGTCAGAACAGCAAAGGCCCAAACTGAGGAAAAGATAGCCAATTCAGTTAAGAAGGGGGATAAAACCTTTTTTAGATACATCAGGGAGCGAAGGAAGATTAAGGCAGGGATAGTGAGGCTTAATAAAGGGGAGGGGGTGGGCAGAGGGTGACTGTGAAAAGGCAGAGATACTAAACAAATATTTTTGCTCAGTATTTACAAATGAAGAGGGGGAGGTACCTAAAACAAACAATAGAAACACTCTGGATACAGAAGTTTATACCAGCCCATTTACAGAAGAAAGCTGAAAGAACTCTTAAAACTGAAGGTGGGCAAAGCAGTGGGAACTGATGGGATTCATCCCAGAATTCTAAAAGAACTAAGGGTAGAACTAGTGACACCACTGACTACCCCCTTTAACAAATCATGGAAGGATGGGGTGGTACCTGAGGACTGGAGGAGGGCAGATGTGATTTCCCTTCATAAAAGTGGGAGCAGGGCAGAAGCAGGAAACTACAGACCAGTTAGTTTAACCTCAGTGATAGGGAAAATGATGGAATCACTTCTGAAGGAAAGAATTGTCGAGTACCTAGAGGCCAGAGGGGCACAGGATCCAAGGCAGCATGGATTCACAGCAGGAAGGTCATGCCAGATGAATCTGATAGATTTCTTTGACTGGAAGACCAAAGTAGTAGATAAGGGAGGGGCTGTGGACATGGCCTACCTAGACTTTAGCAAGGCATTTGACTCAGTCCCACACAAAAGATTAACATACAAGTTAACAAGCCTGGGAGTGGGTCCCAAGATGATAGCCTGGGTAAAGAATTGGCTGGAGAATAGGACACAGAGGGTAATAGTAAATGGAGTCCACTCTGAAGAAAGGGGGGTTACTTGTGGGGTGCCGCAGGGTTCAGTATTAGGACCGGTCCTCTTCAATGTCTTTGTAAGCGACATTGCAGAGGGACTGGAAGGAAAAGTATGTCTCTTTGCAGATGACACAAAGATCTGCAACAGAATTGATGCACAAGGTGGGGTGGAAAGGATGAGAAGGGACTTGGCAAGGTTAGAGGAATAGTTAAATGTATGGCAGCTTAGATTTAATGCTAAGAAGTGCAAGGTAATGCACCTGGGAAACAAAAACCCGGGAAGAGTACACAATGGGGGGTGAGATACTAACAACAACAAAAATGGAAAGGGACCTGGGGGTAGTCATATCAGATGACTTAAAGGTGGCAAGCAATGTGAGAGGGCAGTAAGTAGGGCTGGGGGGGATACTGGGATGCATAGGGAGAGGCATCACCAGTAGAAAACAGGAAGTTGTTATCCCTCTGTACAGACAGCTGGTGAGACCCCATCTGGAGTACTGTGTGCAGTTCTGGAGACCCAATCTCTGCAAGGACATAGACAAGATGGAAGCTGTCCAGAGGAGGGCAACTAAAATGGTGCAGGATCTGCACTGGAAGGCATATGAAGAGAGACTAAAGGAGATTAATATTTATAGCCTAGAGGAAAGGAGGGAGATTGGGTCATGATAGAAACATTCAAGTACCTCAAAGGAATCAACAAAGTCCAAGAGGGTAGCATCTTTCAAAAAAGAGGCATGCAAGAGCAAGGGGGCACAATTTGAAGATGGGGGGGCGGCTCAGAGGTAATGTAAGGAAGTATTTTTTCACAGAGAGGGTTGTGGATGCATGGAACGGTCTTCCGGAGGAGGTTGTGGAGTCAAAAACAGTGGTTGAATTCAAGCATGCATGGGACAGCCATAAGGCAGTTCTAGGGGTTGGGGGTAGAAAGAAGTAGGCTGCTGGTTAACTAGGATCTGCAGCTTATCCATTAGGTAGAGAAATGGGCAGACTAGGTAGGTCAAGCGGTCCTTATCTGTCGTCAAATTCTATGTTTCTATGTGGTCGCTGTTCACCAGCGGTTCCCCAGCTCTGACCGCCTCAATTTTCTCCAAGTTGGTGAGAACCATATCCGAGCGGTTGTCCTGCCTAGTTGGGTCAATGACCAACTGAGTGAGAAAACAGTCGTTTAAGGCCTCTACCATAAACTGACTCCTTGATGATCTAACCCCTGGAATGCTCTAGTCCACATATGGCATGTTAAGGTGCCCCACTCTCACTAGTTCTCCTTTTTGTGACATGTCTTTAATTTCCTCTGTAAGTTCCTTATGAAATAAAGCATTCTAACACACTCTTGTGTTTGTGGTTCCCCTGACCCCAAGCTTCCCATTGCAATGAAGCCAGATAACATACAGTACCACATCATATTACAGGGTATTCAATTTGCTGTTAGTTGAGGCAATGCCAACTATAACTTACCTGGCTGGCAGTGATTCAGCATCATTTCTTGGGCAAATACTTTTAACATGGTAATACACAGATCTTTCCAGGAAACTGTACACCACTGGTTGAGTGAAATATTCTATTGTCTAAGCTTTAATAGAAAGGGTTTAACAGATGTGATTAATGAGAATGCTCTTTAAAGCTTAAGAGGGCTAGGAACCCATTTAGAATGGATGGGTTCCAGCCATTTCTGGACCGATGGAGACCAAATCTTGTTTTTTTTTTCTTTCTTTTTTTAACATACATGATGAATATTTCTAAAATGTTGTTCTCCTTCATCTGTCATCAGCATTTGATATTGTGGATCATGGGGGATTAGTTGAGCATCTGAAGAGTTTCTGTGGTCTGTTTGACACAGTGTTAACCCTTAGGCTGCTGACATAATTAGAATGTATGGGAATTCTGGACTGATATATCAGTCTGTGGTACAGAAAGGGTTAAACTGGTTTGGAGACTTCCTGAAAAATCAAGCTGTGGCACTGGGCAGTTTTCAGTCTGCCCCTTCTCTGGTTGTGTGTGGTGTTCCTCAGTGCTCTACACTCTCACCTTTGGTTTGTGCAGTATATACTGTATGCTTCTGCTATAAAGAAGTGATTCGAAGGTAAGGCTTGAGTTTACACTGCTATGCAGAGGCCGCTCATATTTACCTTTTTTTTTAGACCCAGACAGGGCAAGCCAACGTGTGTGGTTTGGAAGGCTATCATGGAGCTCAAACATTGGATGAATGCAAGCTGGCTGAGACTCAACCCAGTAAAACAGAATTGATTTTGGTGGGCTTGGATTGCTTGGTTTGTGAAGTAAAAGAAAATCTTATTCATCTACTATGTGATGGGGCAATACTGCAGATTAGGGAGGACATTCATAATCTGGCAGAAATTGTTGACAGTCAATTGGCTTTAACATCTCAAATATCAGCTTTCATTAAAAGTTTTTTTTTATCAATTAAAAAAAAAATTGCCAGGTTCCCCCCTTCCTTGACCAAAATGATTTGCACACACAAGTGCAAGCTTTTGTTACTTCAAGAACTGATTACTGAAACAAACTTCACTATGGCCTCCCAGTTATTCAGCTTTGCCATCTTCATTTACTTCAAAACTCAGCAGCCAGATTATTAACTGGAATGTCCAGTTTTAATCACATCATGCCTGCATTGTGGGAGCTGCATTGGCTGCCAATTAAACGTTATTCTGAATTAAAAAAAATTGCTGGCTTATAAGGCCATTAATAAACTGCCCCTTTGCCACATTCTTGATCTACTGGCAACCCATCAGGAGGATCATGTGAGGATTAGAGTTCTCTGCTCAAATACCCAGCAGTTTTTTTTTTAGTCCCTTCAGCAAGAATAAAATCTGCTGGGGATCAAGCTTTTTCTGTATCTGTACTGAGACTCTGGAATACTGTCCCAAAATCCATTTATTCTGCCTGTTTTGTAGAATGTTTTAAATCACAGCTGAATACCTAGCCATTGAGACAGGTGTTCTCATGACATTAATAGCCATGATAATTTTAATGTTATATTTTGAATTAGTTTTATATTCTTGTATTTGTTTCTGTTACTTGATGATGAATTATTTATTTGAATTGTATGGCACTTTGAGCTCAGGAAATGTGCAATACAAATAAACATACTATCCTATTCTATCTTACAAAGAAGATGGTGTGAAGAAATACTGTGGATTTCATCAAGCCAAGACCTCCTTTCTTAACCAACAGGTAGCTGGTGTTCCTGTTAATAGAGTATAAATGACTGCTCAAAGGAGCTGGAAACAGGTGGTAGTGTTTAAAGCTTTTACACTGAACAAGACATGCCTAAGACAGATTTGGAGTTTATACTAACTTGTCTCTAAGTACCTTTCTCTTTCAGCACAGCAGCTCTCTCTCATGCTGTCTCTCCAGGTAAGGGTTGAAAAAACAGCTAAGGATGGTCATGTGACAAGAAGATGAGCAATCAATGACTCTGCAGTAAGGCCTGGAAGCTGAAAAGTGATTTAAAAGTGGAAAACTTGAGTGCACACTCATAGGCTAGCAAATGCTAATTCGAGCAGGCCCACAGTAGATGATGGACAAGTGAAAGAACGTAAGAGAAGCTCTTGGCACTTGTTTTAGCAAATGCACCATTTTAGAAAACAGTGGGCAGCCAGTAATGAGCGATAATTTTTTAGCAATTGATGGGATTTCAGCTAGCAAGTGGGTATCCTACAATGGCTGCAGCTCAGCATAACTAACACAGCATAATTAGTAGGGGATCTGAACAACATCAAGTGGGGCTCGAGAATGGAAAAAGGCTAAGAAACTAAAAACTGATAGCAAGGGTTCCAGCAATAATTACATTTACTTAGGATAGTTGATATCAACAGTTGGGCATATTATTTTCTGTTAAGTAAAGCACCAATTCAAATAGAAATCAGGTGGGGCATTTAGGGGCATTTGGAAACAGCAGGCAGTGTTTACAACTTTTTGTACTGAATAGGACAGGCCTAAAACAGATTTGGAGCATTAAACTAACCTGTCTCCAAGCATGTTCATGTCCCAGTGAATAAGTGGAACAACGGAATGAAGCAGGTAACTGACATTTTTGCATCAGCATAAAGAAGCAGAAAACTCTGCCAGGTAACTAAGGTAAAGCACCCTTTCACTACAGTGTAACAGTCAGTGATGGGAATGGTGAAAGGTAAAAGGTAGGCCAACACTGGGAATAGGAGCTAACCCTATCCAGGGTAGGGTTATAAAAAGATTTAAACAAGGCACAGGGGAACATAAATAGAAACAAACAAACTGCTGAAAAAAGGGGAAAAAAGAAACAACCTCTCAGGGTTAAGGGAATAAATGTATTTCCAGGTAACACAGTGATAATAGAAGTTGAAAATGCTGAAGTGGTGCAATGCAGTGACTAGAGGAGCAGCAGTTTTCAGAGAGACCTTCTGGACACAGTGGTGCTGCCCCATCTGCACGCACCTCTCTGGGTTTGAGGGAGGAGGTCACTAGACTCCCGATCAAGGTGGCTAGGGTTCAGAGGACCTCTTCCTCCATCCAGAGGCCACCAATTCTGTCGCTATTACCTCATAGAATGCAAGGCAGGAGGAACAGCTTCACTATAGTGGGATTTGGAAGTGTGAGGGTGGTGGGACCGAGATGCATTCCTCAGCTGGTACCACCACATAATTCCTATACCTGTCTGGTGGAACAGGACTGCCAGGAGGAGGCACCCATGGTAGTGAACAGGGAGGATGGGGGGACCTCCACAGTGGAGACCCAAGCAGGGTGGTAGATGATACCAGAGGAGGAGGAAACAACTTCTCGTGTGGGACTCCATTGTGTGGGTGATAGATCTGGGAATAGGAAAGGGGGAGAGGCAGATTAGGTGCCTACATGGCACCGTGGCCCAGAGGAGTTGGAAGTGGATCCTGAGGGTTGCTAGGGCAGCAAGACAAGAGGGAGGCCTGGATGTCATTAGAAACATAGAAACATAGACTTTGATGGCAGATAAGGACCGCTAGGCCCATCTAGTCTGCCCATTTCCCTACCTACAGGATAGGCTGCAGATCCTAGTTAACCAACAGCCTATTTCTTCCTACCCCCCACAAGAATTGCCTTATGTCTGTCCCATGCATTCTTGAATTCTCCCACAGTTTTAGACCCCACAACCTCCTCAGGAAGGCTGTTCCATTCATCCACTACCCTCTCTGTGAAATAATACTTCCTCACATTGCATACGCCCTCCTTCTATCTTTAAATTGTGTCCCCTTGTTCTGCACATCTCTTTTCTGAAAGATGCTACCTCTTGGACTTTGCTGATTCCACTGAGGTACTTTAAAGTTTCTATCATGTCCCCCTCCCTTATTTCCTCAAGGGTATACATATTAAGCTCCTTTAGTCTCTCCTCATACGGCTTCTCTTGCAGACCCTGCACCATTTTAGTTGCCCTCCTCTGGACTGCCTCTATCCTATGTCCTTACGGAGATGGGGTCTCCAGAACTGGACACAGTACTCCAGATGGGGTCTCACCAACTGTCTGTACAGAGGGATAACAACTTCCTGTCTTCTGCTGATGATGCCTTTCCCTATACATCCCAGTATACCCCCAGCCCTCCCTACTGCCTTCTCACATTGCTTGCTAACCTTAAGGTCATCTGATATGATTACCCCCAGGTCCCTTTCCTTTTTTGTTGTTGTTACTACCTCCCCACCCATTGTGTATTCTTCCCCTGGGTTCTTGTTTCCCAGGTGAATTATTTTGCACTTCTTTGCATTGAATCCTAGCTGCCATACTTCTGACCATTCCTCCAACCTTGCTAAATCTCTTTCATCCTTTCCACGCCTCCTTGTGTATCAACCCTGTTGCAGATCTTGTGTCATCTGCAAAAAGGCATACTTTTCCTTCCAGTCCCTCTGCAATGTGACTGATGAAGACATTAAAAAGGACTGGACCCAATACTGAACCCTGCGGTACCCCACTAGTAACCCCCCTTTCTTCAGAGTAGACTCCATTTAGAATTACCTTCTGTGTCCTGTTGTCCAGCCAATGTTTTACCCAGGCTACCACCCTGGGACCCACTCCCAGGCTGGTTAATTTGACTATTAATCTTTTGTGTGGGACTGTGTCAAATGCCTTGTTAAAGTCTAGGTAGGCCATGTCCACAGCCCGTCCCTGGTCTACTACTTTGGTCACCCAGTCAAAGAAATCTATTAGATTCGTCTGACATGACCTTCCCGCTGTGAACCCATGCTGCCATTGTTCACCTGGAGACTAATTACCTGGCTAGGGATGGGGCTGAGATAGTTCAGGGGGGAGTTTAGGAAGCTGGGGAGGGGTCTTAAGAAGCACACACCATGGGTTTTCCTGAGGTGCTGCCTGTCTATGATGGGGGAGATGGATTTCCACACCAGGAGCTTCAACTCATGACCGAAGTAATGGTACAAAGGGGGAGTGTTTTTTCTACATTGTGGACCAGGTACCCCATAGAAGGATAAGGTCCTATACATGGGTGATGGCCTGTATTTGTCCAGAAGGAGAACCACAGTCATTAGTAGATGGTATAAATGTTGCTTCAATAAACATTTAAACTAGTGGAGGGTGGTGGTGGAAGGAATTGGGGAGCCAGAAACCACCACCCCCACAGGCTGAAGTAGAAAGTAAGGAGAAACCAAGAGGAGAGGAATCCCTCAGGGTGCAAATTAATAAAGGAAGCAATGAGGTCGAGACAAAGGGGTAGGGGGACAGAAGCATTAAAAAGAGAGAAGGGAAGGAGGGAGGGCAAAAAGGTAAAAAGGGAATAACTAGCAGAGTGGAAACAAAATCTGGGAGGCCATGTGTTTGAATGCTAGAACTCTAGGAAATAAGATTCTGGACATAGAAGCTATTAATGTAGAGGCCACCCTGGATATTGTGTCCATTACCAAGACCATGAGTGGGACATGGAGATATCAGTCTATACTCTGTTCAGTAAGGACTGGGTGGGAAGGAAAGGAGGAGTTGTGGTGCTTATGTGAGGGAAATCATGAAAGTGACAGAGTCACAGGGAATACAGTGGGAGGCAGAGGCACTGTGGGTCACCCTGGAGATGGGGAATGGAGAAACACTATTCACACTGGAGTGATTTGCAGACTGCAAGAACAGGGGGAAGAGTTAAATAAGGTACTGGTAGAAGCCAGTGGCTAGATGAAAAGGGGATGGTGATGATGGTAGGGGACTTGAACCTGCCAGATGTACAGTATATTGGAGCCTCCCAGCAGCAAATTCACCTAAAAGCAGCGACATCCTGGAATCTCTGCAGGGGGCATTCCTTAGGCAACTAATCAGTGAACCCACTCAAGATGGGGCAATACCAGACCTAGTACTCACCAACAGGGTCAGTGTTGCAGACATCAGGATGGGAAGCCACCTGGGAACCAATGATCATTGCATGTATGGTGCGGTTCAGTGTAAGGACAGCTGTGGAATCAAACCACACAGGAGCTAGCATCCTGGACTTCAAGAGGGTAGGTTTTATAAGGATGAGTGAATGCCTCAGGAATGCCTAGTAGAAGGAAAGGACTGGGTGAGTTCAGGAAACAGTAGGTGTAGGTAAAAGGGAACATGGTAACGGTAACAAGACTATGCATCAAACAAGTGAGCAAAAACAAGAGGAAAAAGAGACTGCTATGGTTCTCGTTAGAGGTGGCTGAAGAGGTAAAGGCTAAAAGAGTAGCATTCAGAAGGTGCAAGGTGACAAAGAGGGAGGAGAATAGGGAGGTATAACAGGGGAAACAGAGGGAAGCAAGGAAAATAACAAGAAGTTCAAATTCACAAACTGAAGAGAGAACAGCCCAAGAGGCAATGAAAAGGGCACAGCTATTTTTTAGGTATGTAAGTGAAAAGAGGAAGATTAGAGATGGGATTGTAAGGTTAAAAATGGAAGGGGGCTGTGCAGAGTGGGACCAGGAATAAGCAGATACCCTGAACAAATACCTTGTTCAGTGTTCACAGAGGAAGGAGAAGGGGAGGGGCCTCAGAAAATTAACAGAAGCTTTGGAAGGAGGGAGGGATACACTAATCCTTTTTCAGAGGAGACAGTCCTGAATTGACTCACTAATCTGAAGGCAGACAAAGCAATGGGGCAGACAAGGTGCATTCAAGGATATTGAAGGAGGTTGGGGAGGCACTGGCTACACCTCTGACAGTCTTATTTTTCAGCTCACTAGAAACAGGAGTGGTTCTGGTGGACTGGAGGAGTGCAGATGCAGTCCGACTTCACAAAAGTGATAGCAGGGAGGAGGCTAGGAATTACAGTATGACCCAGTCAGCCTGACATCAGTAGTGGGAAAGTTAATGGAATCACTGCTGAAGGAAAAGATTTAAGCAATAAGGCATGATCAGAGGCTATATTAACAGTCTGCTAATCACCCAATAGGGGTGTAATTTGGCACAAGGCACAGATAAGTGCCATATTGCCCCAGGGGGTGATTAACTGACTGTTAATCTAACTCTTGGAAGTGCCTATTGCTACTATAACAATTATTCCAAAAGAAAAGTGCCCAAAGTGTACTTTTAGAATGTTTTCCTCATTAAGGGGGTGATCTGTAATAAAATAGTTTTTCCACCAACAGTTTAAGAATGCTGGTTCAGAATTCAGAATGCATCATTGCAATCATTCAGCAGTACTAGGGGATGGAATGCTAACAGAAAAAACTCATGAGACACAGTGATCTGGCTGTGCATGACAGGGTAATAGGGATTGATGAAAGACTGTTGGAATCATTACAGCCAATCAGATTGCAGCATATCTGAGACCCTTTTTATGTTCGCATGTGTGCATGAGCAAGGAACGTCTTGCAACAGTATGAGTTTTGGAGGTGTGTGACCCTCCTCCCCAATGCACTGCTCAGTGTAGCAGGCATGACCCTAGGGGACCAATACATGCCGAGCTGTGTATGACAGCAGTTCAGCTGTGTTGGTCTTCATTTCTAACAAAAGGTCTCCTGCAATCAGCGGTGGTAGCGTGTATGCAATTAGCATACGTCAGCTGAACTGCTGTCATGCACAGCTCGGCAATCCCTCCCACTTCCTCCCTCTGCTAATGTCCTCCCCCTCCCTCCTTTGTCCCTGGCCCTCACCTTGTATGCTGAGGGGTGCCCAATCATCCTTGGCTCATGAACCCCCCAGCACTTAGTAGTGGGCTATCAGCTCACGTTCCCATAAAAAAATAACTGGCATGCTGGGAGCCCACCCAAGCACGCCTCATGCTCCCCCAGCACACACACTCTGTATGGCTGGTAGGGGTGCCCAATCCCTGCCAGGTCCACCCCCCATCAAACAGGTAGGTGGCACACTGGAAGCCCACCCCAGCATGCCAAAAGCGTCCTTGTTTTAAAAAAATCCTGTGAAAGAAGAAAACGGTCCCTCGGTGAGTCCCTGCCCCCACCGCCAACCCACACCCACCATCTGAGCACCACCTCTCCACACCTCTCTCACACCATACTTACCTCTGGAGCCCGGTGCAAC
Source organism: Neoceratodus forsteri (assembly GCA_016271365.2). Taxonomy (NCBI): domain Eukaryota; kingdom Metazoa; phylum Chordata; order Ceratodontiformes; family Ceratodontidae; genus Neoceratodus; species Neoceratodus forsteri. The sequence goes on along the minus strand of CM057451.1, from coordinate 1,055,240,118 downwards.
GATCGTCGGTGCACTGGTAACACATCTGCACTCTTCAAAGCCGACCACAACTGAGTAAATGCCGGTAAGCTGTATAATGGCACAAATAGGGTTTTTCCAAGTTAGGTGGATATCTCGGCAATTTTTTTGATTTTTGACACACATTTTCAGCATGGGATTCTTGACACCTCTACTAATGAATTCAGTCACTGTAATGCCATTATTCTGTCCTGAAAGGTGATTTGACGGTCACTGTGTGGAATCACCTTTTGGGACTGAGTAATAAAATGACAGTGTCGGTGTTCATGAGGTGGGCTCTCAAAAATCCTATGTTGCAAATTTGCTGAAATAATTCCACTGAATGACTGTGTTACAAGTGCAGGTTGCACAGTTTCCACACAGGCTCATTCTCTTGAGCACAACCAGGGAATTAAGGTTCCTAAGACAGACACTTAAGTATAAGGATGAAATGTTACTCAGATGCAAGAGGAGTTGCAGAGGTACTCTGTTGGGATATGAATGCTGCAGGGACATGGATACAACTGGAGGGGGGCCTGCATAAATGTCAAATGCCAATGCAAGTACTGGACCTCCCCCAATGACCAGGACTTCAAACTCTTCGGATCCGCTGCACTGACTGCTGGGGGCTTGTGGACTGGGACTGAATTGCTTTGTTTCCTACTCGCTGACCTTTGTCTCCCACTCGCCGACCAGATCCTACCAAGCTCGGCGCCTCCACTGGGAAGAATAGGAAGCATGAAAATTCAAAGCAAGCAACCCTGCTTAATTGACTGGCCAAGCCGGTGATGCTCAAGCAGCCTTGATAAAAGGCTGAGATTGGAGCGCAGGCTAACACTACCGGGACCGACTGACAGCAGAGGGAGGAGAGGGTGGCTGGGGCTGCTTGACTCCCCCCCTCGTACCACACGGACTTTCTTTTTTACACAAGTGCCTGTAAACTGTTCAAATACTCACCGGCAAATTTGTTTAACCTTGGGGTCGCGGCACCAGCAAGCTAGTGCTAACCGGGTGGACCTCCCCTGACAACCAGGACTTCAAACTCTTTGGATCCGCTGCACCGACTGCTGGGGGCTTGTGGACTGAGACTGATTTTCGGCCCCCCCTCACACCCCATTATCTCTTCCCATTAAATGCTCCTTCGCCACGCCCACTTCTTGAAGGGAGCAAACCAGGGCTGAGGCAGCTCAACTCAGGTGAACGCCTCCTCTTCCACTGCCTCTCTTTGAAAAACTGCCATCTGGTACACTATAATAATTGAGCACTGCCCATACTGCTTATAATCGTACTCTCCAGTCTCAGCAGTGACAGTTAGTTGCCTTATAAGGCGCAGCTCAGTACATGGTGAGGTCAGACCCTCCTAAACTCAGAGCTACTGTGTTGCATCCTGACTACACTCACTGTCTAATTCCTTAATTAATTGCACAGCCTGCAAGTTTGTCTATTTTCCCACTTGAAATATATGCTATAGTTTACTATATGGGTGCTGATAGCAGCTAGCTGTTCCTGAGATCGCATCGTCAACAAGATTGTTAATCTGCATAAGCTACCTAGTAAATACTTGCATAATCTGCCTGATATTCTAATTTCTCCTCGATATGCATAAATGGGCAATGACTTTACTTTAGGGTCTAGGATTGCAACAAGCTGTTCCTTAGATTGCATCTGTAAGTGCTTGTTTGCCTGTTAATACTGCATCTCCTGCTAGATAGCCTCTTTTCTGTTGATTGATACGAAATAGCCTGGCTACGGCTTCTCAGGTAGCTACAGTCTGACTCTGTTCTGTATATATTCCATAATAGTGGGGAGTCCCTGTGCCTAGGGTGACCCCCTTGCTATAATCTGCACCCAACCTACCTGCCTGCCTAAAGGATAGTGGCATTAAAATCACTCTCAGGAGGACTACTCATCAGCAAGTGATCCTAAGCTTACCTGCCCTCCAAATTTCTGACTCATCCATCCTAGGGTTTAGAAGCCTGGGACTCACCGTCCCTACAAGTTTGGGTACTGCAAAGTAGCGATGCCCCCTTGAAATTTTGGCTCCACCCCAGATCAGTACCACCAGGGACTCTGCGCCCCTGCAAGATTGGGTACTGCTCAATAGTGGAGCCCCCTTGACGCAGGATAACTATCCCTAGGAGCAAAACCACACCCTCTGCCCAGCTTTCCCTCCTCTCCACCCTGCCTCCTTGACCAGCATGATGCCCCCCAAGCTAGGACCTCCCTATCTTAGCTGCCCAAATGGAGGGCTCCTCCAGGCCATCCTTTGCCTTCTGTTCCTCCTCTGGGCAGACATGACTATTAGCTTAGGAGAACCAGACTCTAGAAGTCTCCCTCCATCTGACCTTCCCCCTCGCCACTCCTGGCACTGCTACCCCCCCCCTCAAAATAACACGGAAGCACTCCTGATTGCCCATGAATTTTGCAGGAGAGGCATTTGGTACTCAACATTACTTTCCGCCAAGCGAAGACTCTGCACCAAGTCCTTACCCCTCCAAAGCCTCCCATCTCTCTGCCTCTTTGCTACCCTCCTGCTTATGGCTGGGGACATCCAACCTAATCCTGGACCCCCACCTTACAACCTCCTGGTCTCTACCCATCAGGACCCTCATTGGGCATCCACTAAGGGCCTCCGGATTGCGCATATGAATATATGTAGCCTAAGACCAAAGATGCAGGAACTTCAAGCAAGGCTGGACTGGTACAAACCGAACATCCTTGCCATATCTGAAACCTGGCTCAAGCCTCATATTCTCTCCCATGAGGTTGCAGCCCTTGGTTACCTCTCCCACAGAAAAGACAGACTGAGAAAAAGGGGGGGTAGGTGTCCTAATCTACACAAAAGATACCCTTAACTCAGTGCAGGTCAACCTGCAACAGCCCACTTGCACGGAAGGTGAATCGATCTTCGTACACATCACTCTTGGCCCATGTAAGCATCTCAACATTGGATGTGTATATAGCCCCCCAACTAATGCGCGCTCATCTCTCGAGGCAGTCCTAAAGGATATCTCCGAAGAGGTAACCTCTGAGCTACTCATTCTGGGGGACTTTATCCTTAATTGGGCCCCACAACACAAACATTCCCTAATAGGGCTGGTTCAGGAAGCTAACCTTGAGCAGGTCATTGCTGGGCCCTCCCGAATGAACTACAAAATGGGAAATCACTCCACGCTTGATTGGGTACTTACGAGCAAACCCTCCAACATACAGGTGGCAGGCACCTTAGCGGATGCCCTGAGTGATCACTCCCCAATTTTCTGTACCTGGAAAAACAGGGCCCCCAGATTCCGCCCCGTGAATCCTGGTGGCAAGGGATTTCACAAACTTACTACCCGAACACCTGATTGACTGCTTAAACAGCATTGAGTGGAGTCCAATCAAACTCCTCCCTTCACTGGATGAGGCTGCTGCCTTCTTCCAGGGAGCCATCACTTTGGTGGCCGATTGCCTGGCCCTATGAAGAAACATCGCACCAAGGGGAGCTGCTACAAGTGGATCACCCCCCATGTGAAATCACTCATGAAAAAACGGGACACAGCTTGGAAGAAATACAAGCTCTCCTCCCTACCGGCTGACCTAATTTGCTATAAGATGCTTAGAAACAGGTGCAAATTGGCCATTAAAGTGGCCAAACGAGAGTATGTCACCCATCTACAGAAAAAGAATATAGGCAACCCTAGACTCTTTTGGGCACATATAAATGGGCTAATAAAGGGGAGCGGCAAGACCGTATACCACCCCATTGAGGTGAACGGTCAACTAACAAATGATGACACTAGCATCGCTATAGCTCTCAACCGCTAGTTCACAAACCTGGACCAGATCAAAGCGGGACTGCCAGTCCTCCTCCCAGTCTCAAATGACCCCTTTCCCCATAGATTGGACCGCCCAACCTTCCACATCAGGCTAGTAAAACTTAACAACGTTCTCCCATTATTAAAGTCCCTTAAAACATTGGGATCTGTGAGACCAGATGGAATTCCCCCCCGAATACTAAAGAAAGGGGGCCTAGCACTCGCCAGGCCCCTAACCTGGCTCCTCAATCCATCCCTTATCAAAGGTGCCATCCCTGAACAATGGAAACTGGCTCATGTAGTCCCTGTCCACAAGGGTGGCTTGAGGGAGTCAACCAACAACTACAGGCCACTCTCCCTATTCTGTAGCCTTGCAGAGAGATTGATATACGGACAACTCCGTGACTACCTAGAGCTCCATCAATTACTAGCTCCCTCCCAGCACAGATTCAGAACCAATCATGGGACTGACACCGCACTTATCAAGTTCTCCACAGTTGTTCTCAGAGAACTGGACAAGGGAACCCCCACTGGGGCAGTCTTCATAGATCTATCCAAGGCATTTGACCTCATCAACCTAACCTGCTGCTTTCCAAACTGAGCCATGTTGGGCTAGACAGCCACTCCCTGTCGTGGTTCAACAGCTACCTCACCGGGAGGTCACAGAGGGTAAAATGGAAAGACTCCTTGTCAGAGCCTCTCCCATTAACAGAGGGGGTGCCCCAAGGGTCTATCCTTGGCCCCCTTCTCTTCTCTCTCTCTTCACCAATGATCTCAGTAAACACTGTTGGGGGAGCTCAGTGGTACAGTACGTGGATGATGCAATTATCTACCGCCCCTCCTCTAATCTGGGAGATCTCAGTTCCGTGCTTCAGGATGACCTGAGATCCCTAGAGCAATGGCTTGTCACCAATAGAATGATCATAAATTCTAACAAGACCAAGGCCATGCTGTTTGGCCCAAGAACCTTCGGTCATGACAGAAGCCAACACCTCCGACAGACGACCGCATCAGGCAAAGGACTAGAGGTGGTTGAATCTATAAAATACCTTGGCCTTACCCTGGACCAGGGCTTCACCCTCAAGGAACACATAGACTATTTTAAACCACTTGGCGCATTATGACCCTTCTATAGTATTCCTACAAGAAACACATGACTCCAGAGCAGCTCCCGTTTCTTAAAAAAAGATGGGTGGGTCAAGCCTATGGTGCGGGATCTTCCACGAGTAGAAGGGGTGTAGCTGTATTAGTGGCCAATAAAATCCCCTTTTCTCTATCAGAGATAATTTCAGATCCCGAAGGTAGGTTCGTCCTTGTGGTCGGTAAGTTGGCAGGTGCCAACTTAGTACTAGGATCTATTTATGGGCCCAATCAGGATTCCCCAGTTTTTTTTTTCCGAGGTGGCGGTCCGAATTGCTTCTCTAGCTGACAAACCAATAATCTTGGGGGGAGATTGGAATTTGGTGCAATCCAACAGTCTGGACCGTTCATGGTCCAAAGGTTCACCCCCCTCTCAGGCCCAGAAAGCATTATCAGAACTCATGTCCTCGACAGGTTTATCTGATCCATGGCGACTACTCAATTCTACCACTAGGGAGTATATCTTTTATTCACCGGTCCACAAAAGTTACTCTCGATTAGATTATTTTTAGTGAGTCACCAAATACTTTCTTTAGTCCAAGATAGTACTATTCTTAGTCGTAATCTCTGACCACTCTCCTATTGGCCTCGTGCCGACCACTGTCCTTGCCACCTAGATCATATTCCTGGTCATTAAATAATCATTTACTCAAGGACCCTCCTCTGTTGGACCGATTCTGGACTTTTATGTCCAATGCTATTAACTGCAATTGGGGGTCATATGTAGCAGTGGACTCGAGTCTGGGCGGAATTAAGGCCACATGGAGAGGGGCGTTTATCAGGCTGGCAGCAAACCGTAGAAAAAGCATTACACGCTAACATCCAACTGTCTAAACAGGATCAAGATTCTGGATTCTGTGGGAGAAGCATCAAGATCCTACTCTCAGGAGCAAGAGCTTGCCTCCCTAAGGGCATGGTATGAAAAAACTATGAGGGAGAAGGTAGAGAGATCTGCTTCCATCTTAAGGGCGACTTATATAGGACAAGGTAGTAAAGCTGGGAAGCTCCTAGCATGGCAGTTAAAACAGAGAGCGGTGGCAAGATGGGTAGCAACGTTAAAACATCCCCAATCTGGCGATATGACTTCTAACCCGGTGGATATCTTGAATATCTTTGTAGATTTTTATAAGAACCTATATTTAAGGGAGCCACTCTTACCTGATGTAGTTTTTAGAATGAAAGAGTTCCTTGCCAATATCCCCTTCCCTAAACTCCCCCCAAATTTCAGTCGGACGTTAGAGGCCCCTTTAACACTTGAAGAAGGAGCACAATCTATTGACGCCTTGAAACTCAATAAAGCACCGGGCCCAGACGGTTTACTGTATTATTTTATAAGACCTTTAAAGAGACATTGGCGCCATTGCTACTCCAAGTGTACACCTTTTGGTGCGAACAGGGGATAGAAGACCACTCCCTTTTCGAGGCCAGAATTATCCTTCTGCCAAAACCCGAAAAAAACCCAGATTTGGTGAATAATTATAGACCTATATCTTTATTAAATATTGATATAAAAATTTTTGTGAAAATGCTGGCAAATAGAATGAAGGCAGTCTGAAGGGACTTACTAAGTCCCAAGCAAGTCGGATTTGTGGTGGGACGGTCGTCCGCTGACCATTTTAGAAAGCTGTTCTATTTGATCCAAGAGTCTAATTGCTCAGATATGGAAGCATCCCTGGTTTCGTTAGATGCTGAAAAAGCATTCGATAGAGTGGAGTGGGACTTTATGTTTGAAGTACTTTCTAAATTTGGGATTCCAGAGAGGTTCCTGGGATATATCCGGATATTATATACAAGACTCTCTGCGAGAATCCTTTGCAACAATCTAATTTCTTCCCTTTTTTTGTTAACACGGGGAATGCGGCAAGGATGCCCCCTCTCACCTTTTTTATTTAATTTATATTTAGATACCCTTATCAGAGCCATTAGGATGGACGTAGGAGTCCACGGGGTGTGTATAGGGGAATCCGAATATAAAGTATCCGCTTTTGTGGATGATTTGTTGCTCCATATCTGGCACAGCCAGGTCTCCCTTCCACAGTTGTTCTCTATTATTTCACGGTTCAGTGAATTTTCAGGATATAAGCTTAACAGGAGTAAAACTATGGTCTACCCACTCTCCCCTTACTTACATCAGTCTTGGTGTACAAACCTAGGGTTATGTTGGCAGAAGGGCTGCCTGCCATACTTGGGCTTAAAAATTTCTAAGGATCTAACGGAGTTACCAGACTTAAATCTGAAACCCTTAGTCAAATCAATTAAAGAGGATCTCAAAAGATGGACCAGACTTCCTTTAACTTTCTGGGAAGGTCCAATGTCATTAAAAGACCATTCTACCAAGAATTTTCTTATTCTTTCCAACCTCAATGTATATCTTCCAAAATCTTTTTTGACCAGTGTCATAAATATTGTGCAGAATTTATATGGAACAGTAATCCACCTCGTAGAGTCACCACAAACTTACTCAACGTAGAGAATAATGGGCCTACAATTTGCCAGACTTCTACATTTATTATCTGGCAAGCCATATGGCTAGATCTGCTTTGTGGGCCTCAGCTCCCTTAGTGAACACCACAAGTGAAACTCTAGATTGTATGATGGCCCAGCGAGCTAATTTGGACCTGGAGTCCCTCTTATTTTCCCCTTGGTCCAAAGTTCCTCCTGGACTTAAGGATACCCCCACTTGGTTGGGATATTAAGGCTCTTCATCAGTTGTACTCACTTCTAAATATTCCTTTTAAAAAAGATTTGATGCAACCTATCACTAATAACCCTAACCTATTGGTTGGGAATCAACCACTAAAAAAGTATAGGCAACCTCCCAAAAACTTAGACTAGCCGACTTTGTCTTAGATGGCCGCCTAGCTTCCTTCTTAGAATTGACGGAAAGCTGAGGTAGGTCCCAAAGACAGGTACTGGCTTTACCAAACCCAGAGGTGCGCTGCTCTTCCTGAAAGGAGGACTAGGGTCAGAGAAGGCCAGTAGTCTTGTAATGAGAATAAAAGCTCTAGCACTATCTAATAAGGCAATATCTAAGATCTACAAATTTATTCTAACACAGAGACTTTAAGGTCTCTCCGACTCTACATTATTGGAAGGCGAACCTATCCCTACAGTGGCCTGAAGAAACCTGGACAAGGATTTGGCAGGATTTATATACACATACCAAGCAAGACAGATTACAGGCCTTCAATTTAACATTCTACATAACCTGTACCTCTTCCAGCCAAGCTTCAGATATACAAGCACAGATCCCCCGGATGTCAAGACTGTGGAGCCCCCCTGGCAACCACCCTCCATAAACTATGGGACTGCCCTAAAGTGGTCAAATTTTGGGATTCCATTCGTTTATGGATGACTCCTTTCTGTGATGTTATACCATTTTTGAACCTTGAGACTTGTATTCTTGGTAGGTTTACACAAGTCCCATCAGTAACTCACAAACAGCAGATAGCCCTAATCTCGTTGGTATCCAAGCTGTTACTTCTCCGTTATTGGTGCAAGGAAGGGACCCCCTCGTGTAAAGAATGGTGGGATACTTTTCTGAAGCCTTAAATGCAGAGAGGTCGGTACACCCTGTTCAATTCAGATAACAGATTTGATAAATGTTGGGGTAATTTCTACCAGCTGTTAAAAACAAATTTGGTTATTAATGTATTTAGTAACCGTATAATTAATACTATATAGATAATAGTATTTAGTCTTGTATTACCCTTCTTAGTAGGATGGCCGACCTGCTTCTCTCTAATGATATCCTCCTTTTCCCTCCCTTTCTCTTATTTTCTCTCCCCCGTTATTACTACTTTGTCTTTCCCTTTTATCCTTTATGTATTATGACAACAAAGCTTAGACAACCTGGACTTATTTAGTTTTCATAGATAATGGGCTGCCAGACCTAGAGGGTGGTTTGGGTTAGGGGTGGGTGGGCTTAACTCATATAGTACCCTTGTACTCTACCATATTGTGATATTCATGTACGTGGTTGTGGGATGGGGAATTTATGTATGTAAATGTGTTTCAATAAAGTATAGTTATTTGCAAAAAAAAAAAAAGGAACACATAGACAAGGTAACCAAAAATATTCACGCCAAACTTGGGACCCTGTACAGGTTGAAAGACCAGCTGATACCAGCGGCCAGGGCCTCCATTGCCACTAGCGTCCTACTCCCGACCATTGCCTATGCAGCCCCAGTGGTTCAGGGAGCAGCCAGACAAGAGATGAACAGACTACAAGTTCTCTATCATAAGGTGGCTTGCTTCGCCTCACTATCCGGCCCCAGGACCCGCCACTGTGACACATTGTCCCAACTAAACTGGCCCTCCTGGGATGCCTTGCTCCAGTACCCCCTACTCCGCCATACCTATAAATTACTCAGACCCTCCCCTCCTCCCAACCTCACTGGGCTCATTGCCCAAAAGAGTAACCCTAGGCTCCTCTGCACGATGGACCGGACTTTCCTTGCAGTGCCCAGGGTTAGAACTAAGGTGGGTGGCAAGTCGTTCACCCTCACCACCCCCATACTATGGAACTCCCTGCCCCCAGGTGTCCAGGAAGCTACCTCTACCAACACCTTCCACACAAGGCTGAAGGCTCATATGATGGCCACCTCCAAGTGCAATTGCTAAAGAAAAGGGGCTGCTAAGCATAAGCCTAATTCATCACAGCACAATACGCACAAGGGCCTTCTTCCCTCGCCCCCAACCCCCCCTCTCCCAGGGAAATACCTACAATGACTACGCTGACCTATATGGCCTACCCAGCATATGTAACCAGCTGAAATGCAACTATGCATTACCCCGTGATATGTTTCGATGTGTCTTATGTAATGTACTCTTGCTGTATACTATACCATGTAAAATTCCATGTAATCCCTGGGTCGCCCCTAAAAAAGGGATCTTTAGGGCCCAGTGGGCTTACCCAGTTATCAAAATTTAATAAATAAATAAAGTACCAGCAACAGAACATTCAGCATTGACAAATGCTTGTTATAATGTGGAATGTCTTGAATCTTATGGGTTATAAAATCAAGGCAGCATGGGCTCATGTTGGGGATGTCATGTCAAATAAATCTCATGGATTACTTTGAGCAGGGTCATTGATGGTGCCTGCTGGGGATGTGAGTTGTGTTATCTGCCTACTGGTCTTTGGGTTTAGGATGGACCCAATAGAGGCCCAGAAGCTACAAGGATTCCCCAGAGTATTTTTTTTGTAGCTCCATGAAATATTTCTATTTTAGTGACTTTGCCAGCTGCTTGCAGGCATTTTGCAGTTGCCTGTAGGCATTTCATAGTTGGGGTGATGGAGACTCTTTGAAAGCTTTCCATTTAAATCTCTGACCTTCATTTGCAGTAACAGTTCTTTTGTTATCCAGTGCGTACAGCCTCCCCTAACCCTTCTGGTTTTGATAGGAAAATACAGGTCCTGTAGTTTCTGAAGGGTGCTGGTGAAGTATTGGACAACACAGGAGATATTTTCAAGCTGGTAAAGGGAGGACCAGTTTAAGGACATTGCTTCTCTAGTCACAGGTTTGTGATTGTGGCTGCTGAAATTTCTAAAGGACAGTAATTTTGCTGGTGGGCCAACTGACTTGTTGTTCACAACGATGTAGGTGGGGGAGTGGTCACTAATTGCATCCGACATGATGCCTGTTTGGAGGTGTAGGTCAGACCGGTTAATTAGAATCAAATCAAGGATAGAGTGGTTAGGTGTGTGTAGGTTGAATCTTGTTGTGGTCAAGATTACTTGCTGTATTTGTAATATCGGTGATAATTAATGATGCTTATTCCAATGTTTTTATGTTAGGTCTTTTTCCTTTTCATTGTGTTTTCTACTTGTAATGAGAGATTTTCTCACCACTTCTGTCATCATGGTTTACTGTGGTATCACAATAAAGTATATCAAATTATAAAAAAAATTATTACTTGCTGTAGGTTTTGGGGCTTTAGTAGGGCTGTGTAGTTTGGTGCAGGTCACGTAAAACCAGGGTTATGTGTCAGGAATGGTATAGAGAGGAGGGATTCAGCTACACTGGGGGTTGGAGACAAACCTGGAGGGATAAAATTCTGTATTGGGGGGCTACATACATCTATGAAGGAGTCACAGTCTTCAGTGGATGGTTTAAATGTTACTTTGATGAAAATTTAAACTAGCCAAGGGGGCTGGCAGAAGAAATCAGATAGGTGTATACTACCATGGCCCCCAGAGTGAAGCTGAGAGATTGGAGCACTTGAGGTAAGGAAAATTCTACAGGGTGCACAATAAAAAAAAGTAGACTGCAGGAAAGGAAGGGACTGGGAAAAAGAGCTGTAAAAAGAGAGTGGAAAAGGAGGCAAGGCAAAAAGAAACAAGCATTTGTCAATGCCGAATGTTGCTTGCTTGTATGTGCTGTTTAGGTATATGGAAGTGATAGTACTATGCCTAAGAACTGTCATGTGCCCCCCCAAGACATCCACTGTGTCTTTCCATTCAGTATTCACAGAAGAGGGGAAGGTGCAAGGGCCTCAGCATTACAGCAGTTGCCAAGGGGGTGAAGAGGTGGACAATAGTCCATTCACAGGCAAAAGAGTCCTGCAGGAGCTCACTAAATTGAAGGTGGACAAAGTAATGGGACCAGATGACATACACCAAAGGATATTAAGAGAACTGCAAAGGGATATAGCAGTACCTCTGGCAGCCATGTTCACTGAGTCATTCAACACAGGGGTGGCACCAGAGAATTGGAGGAGAGCACATGTGGTCCCTCTACACAAATCCGGCAGCAGGGAGGAGGCGGGGAACTATAGGCCAGTCAGCCGTCACCTCAGTAGTGGTGAAGATCATGGAGACATTGCTTAAAGAAAGGATAGTGGGGCATCTAGAAGCCATCAGAGCCCAGGACCATAGGCAACATGGATTCACAGTGGGGAGGTCATGTCAGACAAATCTGGTTGATTTCTTTGACTGGGTGACAAAGGAAGTAAATCAGGGTGGGGCAGTGGACAATGCTTACCTTGATTTCAGCAAAACCCTTGACACCGTCCCACATAGGAGTCTGATAAACTAGCTGGGTAGGCTGGGCAGGGGGGAAAGGGTGGTAAACTGGGTTAGAAACTGGCTAACAGACAGGAGGTAGAGAGTGGTGGTAAATAGGGTGCAGTCTGGAGAGAGGGGAGGGACTAGTGGGGTGCTGCAGGGATTGGTCCTGGGGCCAGTCCTGTTCAATGTCTTCATTAGTGACATTGCAGAAGTGCTGAAGGGAAAGGTCTGCCTATTTGCAGATGACACCAAGATCTGTAACACATTGAATACCCCGGGGGAGTGGAGAAAATGAGGAGGGACCTGGGGAAGCTTGAAAAATGGTCTGAGGACTGGCAGCTGAAGGTTAATTCAAAAAAGTGCAAAATGATGCACCTGGGACACACAAACCATGGGGAAAGCTACAGGGTGGGGGAGGTTGCTGACAGTCACAAAGAAGGAAAGACACCTAGGGATTCTTATTTCAGATGACCTGAAAATGTCAAAGTAAATGGCTAAGGCAGCTGGGAGGGCCAGTGACATGCTGGGGTGCATAGGCAGGGGTATCACCAGCATAAGGAGGGAGGTAGTGATGTCATTATATAAAACCATGGTCAGGCCTCACATGGAGTACTGTGTGCAGTTCTGGATGTTGCACCTTCGTAAGGTTAATAAGAGGCTGGAGATGGTCCAGAGAAGGGTGAATAAGATGGTACAGAGCTTGCAACACAAGACTTATGAGGAGAGATTAAGGGACCTCAATATGTACTTACTGGAACAGAGAAGGGAAAGAGGGTATTTGATAGAAACATTCAAGTACCTCAGGTTATAAACAAGATGCAGGGAGGAGACATTTTCCAACACAAGAACAGCACAAGAACAAGGGGGCCTGACATGAAATTGGAAGGTGGGAAGTTAAGAGGGAATGTGAGGAAGTTCTTCTTCACAAAGAGGGTGGTGGACGTATGGAATGCTCTGCCTCAGGAGGTGGTGGAAGCGAGCACTGTGGATGGATTCAACCATGCTTGGGACAGGCATAGGGGAACCATAGATGAGCAGAAGCAAGTGGGTCAGAAGCAATAATCCAATACAAGAGCTTATGGGCAGATTAGATGGGCCATGCAGTTCTTATCTGCTGACAATTTCTATGTTTCTATGTCTGTGTCTCTTTCTCTTATGAATTACAGACAGAGAGAGATACACATGCATATGCTGCTTGCATGTGCTGTTCCCCAATATGTCATCCCTAACACACTACTACTGTATCCACAGACACACAGAGAGAGGACACAGCACACATTGTCTTTTCAATGCTGCTCCCCTAGTGTCTCTGTCTCTCTCTCTCTCTCTCTCACTGTTACTTTCCCTATCTCACTTTCTCTGTGTCGCTCTCTCTCTAAGCACTGAGCTCCGTTCTTGAACATCAGGGAAAAAACTCAGTTGCCCTCTCTCACTCTCTCTCACTGGGATGGGGGGTGGTAGAATGGGACACAGAGAACTTGTTGTATGTGAGGTGGGTAAGCAGCACAGAAGTTCCTAAAAAAAGACACTGAGAGAGACAGAAAGAGAGAGAGAGAAAGACACAAAAAATACACAGGTCTCTCCTGCACACAAACTGTAGCTCTGTTCTGAGCAAAGGGAGGCCACAGACAACAACATCCTAATGTTTTCTCTCTTGCTGTCTCACAGGACATTTCAGCCATGGTGCAGGTGTGGAAGAGGATCTCACTCTGTCTATCTTCTGTGCACTGAGGGTGGGGAATAGGCAAAGGGGCAGCCACAGTTGGGGGGATGCCAGGAAAGGAAACTCTGGGTGGCCACTGTCAAGCTCGCTTTCTCCTCTGCTCTCCTGTATTGCAGCCTGTTAGAGGGCTCTGTACTGCTGATCATTGCTTCTACTGTTTCTGCAGACAGAGATATAGACAGACAGAGAGATGCAGCACATTGCTGCAACTTTGGTACCTACTGTCTCCCACTGCCTGTGTGTGTGTCTCTCTCTCTTTCTTACACACCAGACCGCATGGCCACTGTCACTCTCAACTACCTCCTTGCCCACTCAGACTGCTGATTATCTGCAAACTGGACAGGGTAGCAGCAGGTGGAACACATACAGACTGTCTATGAGCTCACAGGCTACACAGCTGCCATGCGCATCTCGCTGTCTTGCACTGTGTGGTGTTTCTGTGTCCCCTAGCCACAGCTAGTCACACAGACATGAGATTGCTGTACCATTGCCTGACATTGTCTCTGTCCCGGTCGCTTCCTCTCTGTGTCAGACTGCACAGTAGTATCACTTCACTCAGCTTGTCCCCATTGCACTTCACCAGCTTTGGGACATAATCTGTCTGTGCAGCTGGACTGCAGTCTGAAAATGCAATCTGAGTGCACAGAGCATGGACTGGGGCTTCAGAAGCTACAAATTGTGCAGGACGGTACTGATTTCACTGTGGGATCGGTGCCCGGTGGTCTGCGGGGTGCCTGAGCATGTACACAGAAGTTGTTAACTGTGCTCTGGTTGCCCTGAGGTCTGCATTATCACACTGTCATATGCTGCCACACAGTCAAACAAATCCATTCAAAAAAAAAATTCTATGGATTTGCATTAAGAAAAAAAGTGTATTCTTAGAGCCATGGGAATATCTGGAGTGCTACCGGAGTATTCTGCTATTCATAAAATGCATGCACAGTCTGAGATGGCCATCCACTCCGGCTCTAGGAGCATATCAGGTTTCAGCTCTTACAGAAACTCTTGTCCCATGGAGCACTATATCATAAAGGTATGCACAATTCCACATGAAATGGATATTTTTATTATTCCTTATGCTGTCACTCACAATGTCTCAATAACCTAAGAATGTACTCTATTACAGAGTGAATGGTGTGGTGGCACTACACAAATTCAATTCCGTAGACAGTCTTTCTTGATTCAAAATTCCTTTTTATTTAAATAATGGCAAGCCTCAGCGTTTCACCAAGTGTCTTGGATTTATCAAGAGATGCCTTTAATATAAATACAACAACACATTGGTCAGATGCCAGCCACCAAACAATATGCTGTTCAGAATACAGATCTTAATGTGCGTGACATGTTTATGATTACCATTGTCCGATATCATTATATGGTCCTCCCTTAATGCTTATATGTATCGATCCTACAAAAAGAATGATATAACATATCAGTCACCTATTTATTAAAGCGTTTTCTTTTGAAGAGTCCAAAACCAAAACACCACATAATTATAAACCATATTCCATTATTCCTAACAAAAGCTGGTCAATACCTACATTTCTGAACTTTCTGTTATTAAACTTAAGACCTTGTTCATTTTTTAATTCGATCTATATTGCATCACATTCCATTCAAGTCTGAAATTTGAACAGAAAAAAACTTTCAATGCGTTATCATATTTTTGTATAGTCCACATATTTATAAAATTCAATATATATTTCCTGAAAGTTCCAAACATTTCCTATAATATTTAAATACATGGAATGAGACACAATTTGAACATCCTGTAATATTGAACTACACAGAAAGAGGCATGGTTCATCTAAACAGACATTCATTTAACCTTTCTATAATAGCTATGGACAGTAGAAGTATTTAAAGGTTTAAACCTCGTCATTTTTTTTTACCTAAATTGTTCATGGAAAGAAATTTGGCCACAAGAAATACATCCTATAATATTAAACTACACAAAAGGAGGCATGGCTCATCTATACGGACATTCATTTAACCTTCCTATAATAGCTATAAACTGTAGAATTATTTAAAGGTTTAAACCTCATCATTTTTTTCTCCTAATTGTTCATAGGAACAAATTTAGCCATAAGAGATACAGATATCAAAGAAGTAATATTTTATCACGCAAGGTGAGGCACAGCAAAATGGCTGAGATGCTTAATTAACTGTTCTGATAATTCCAATAAAGGTTTAAACCTCATCATTTTTTTCTCCTAATTGTTCATAGGAACAAATTTAGCCATAAGAAATACAGATATCAAAGAAGTAACATTTTATCACACAAGGCAAGGCACAGCAAAACAGCTGAGATGCTTAATTAACTGTTCTGATAATTCCAATAAGTAGTTAAAAGACTTTGAGCTCCTCACACAGATGATCACATAAGCACAGATGTCAGAAAAATGACATTTGTACACGTAAAGGGAGGCACAGCACAACGGCAGTGAGATTTAAAAGACTGTTCTGATAGTGTCAATGCAATAATGAAAGGATGTTAAACTCTTCATTATCTCTCATATACACTTGTGAAAGCGCAAGACAACTTTTTACCACATTTTAGATCGGCTTCTACTTGTCGTATCATTGCTATACAATTAAAACTCTCATATGCTCTTATATGAGCTAAATCATTCCATCTCTCCCCCCCCCATTTTTTTCTTCTAAATACGTGAGATACTTTGCTATTATCTGTTCCCCATAATCTAGGAAACCCCATTTAAAATCTGAGTTCAGACCTATAACCACATTTCCAATCAGTTTCCACATGACAAATTACAACAGTACAGATAAAGCTTTTAAAATAGAAAATCCTTTTAAATGTCTTAACCTGAGTATCATGAACCTTCTCGCTGTGCCAGACACTAAAAATGATGTCTCCCATGTTTTTTGGCCATCGCTGCTGTGGGCCTTAAAAAACGCTCTTGTGATTACGTCACAGTTCAGTCTTAAAGGCACCTTGTTACTGAAATTCTTATATCTCTTAGGATCGTTAATCCAGTCATTCCTTACATCTTTTTTTATTCATTCTGTCAAAATACCTTCATGTTCTATAAATGAATGAAGGTTATTAGATGCCCACTTTGAAAAATGACTGTTAGTAACTCTACATCTTAATCGCTCTAATGTCCTTCAGTATCTAAAAATGTCTTTTAAATAGTTTTTTTATTTTAATGGGTTCACCACAATATATCCAAGGCACACTGCCTATAGGGTAGCTGGTCCATTCCACTGGAGTGTCAAACAGATGAGGCATACTGATGAGTCCTGGTAGGACGAAACACGTATCTATGTCTTCTGTTAGCACCCTTTGCAAACTGTGTGAGAGGCCTTTCGGCACCATGCAATTCTGCTTAAAGTTGGACCAGCATAACATTCTGTGGTGATTTGCATTTGCAGCCCATGATGCTTTGCATTGTGGGGGCATGTGTGATTTTGTATTATCTGTACTGTTGTAATTCGTCATGTGGAAATTGAATGGAAATGTGGTTATAGGTCTGAACTCAGATTTTAAATGGGGTTTCCTAGATTATGGGGAACAGATAATAGCAAAGTATCTGAGGTATTTAGAAGAAAAAAAAGGTTGGGGGGAGAGATGGAATGATTTAGCTCATATAAGAGCATATGACAGTTTTAATTGTATGGCAATGATACGGCAAGTAGTAGCCAATCTAAAAGGTGGCAAAACGTTGTCTTGCACTTTCACAAGTGTATATGAGAGTTAATGAAGAGTTTAAGGTCCTTTTATTATTCATTGGCACTATCAGAATAGTCTTCTAAATCTCACTGCCGTTGTGCTGTGCCTCGCTATACATGTACAAATGTCATTTTTCTGACATCTGTGCTTATGTAAGCATTTGTGTGAGGAGCTCAAAGTCTTTTAACTACTTATTGGAATTATCAGAACAGTTAATTAAGCATCTCAGCCATTTTGCTGTGCCTCGCCTTATGTAAAAATGTTACTTTTGATATCTGTATTTTTATGGCTAAATTTGTTCCTATGAACAATTAGGAGAAAAAAATGATGAGGTTTAAACCTTTAAATACTTCTACTGTTTACAGCTATTATAGGAAGGTTAAATAAATGTCCGTATAGATGAGCCATGCCTCCTTTTGTGTAGTTTAATATTATAAGATGTATTTCTTGTGGCCAAATTTCTTTCCATGAACAATTTAGGTGAAAAAAAATGATGAGGTTTAAACCTTTAAATACTTCTACTGTCCATAGCTATTATATAATGATTAAATGAATGTCTGTTTAGATGAACCATGCCTCTTACTGTGTACTTCAATATTACAGGATGTTCAAATTGTGTCTCAATCCATGTATTTAAATATTATAGGAAATGTTTGGAACTTTCAGGAAATATATATTGAATTTGATAAATATATGGACTTTACAAAAATATGATAATGCATTGAAAGTTTTTTTCTGTTCAAATTTCAGACTTGAATGGAATATGATGCAATATAAATCGAAGTAAAAAATGAACACGGTCTTAGGTTTAATAACAGAAAGTTCAGAAATGTAGGTATTGACCAGCTTTTGTTAGGAATAATGGAATATGGTTTATAATTATGTGGTGTTTTGGTTTTGGGTTCCTTTTAAAAGAGGAAACTCTTTTAAATGAAATAGGATGGTTGATAATATTTAGATCACTCTTTTTGTAGGATTGTGAATGCATATAAGTATTAAAGGAAGGGACTTCATATAATTAATTATCTTGGATGAAGTAAGTGGCATCTGTGAATATATGTCCATGCACAATGAATACTTGCATAATATTTTGATATTGTTTGGTGGCTGTGGACATGTTTCTAATTGTGTTTATTTGTATTTATATGAAAGGGCATCTCTTGATAAAGCCAAGATGCTTGGTGAAACGTTGAGGCTTGCCATTATTTAAATAAAAAGGAATTTTGAATCAAGAAAGACTGTCTACGGAATTGAATTTGTGAAGCGCCACCACACCATTCACTCTGTAATAGAGTACATTCTTAGATTATTGACACATCGTGAGTGGCAGCATAAGGAATAATAAAAATATCCATTTCCTGTGGAATTGTGCATACCTTTATGATACAGATTTTCAGATGACAGAGATGTGCTGCATCTAAACCACAGAGGTTGGACATTTTGTGAGTCTGAGAATAAGAAAATTGACAAGACTGAAGAAGGATAAAGGATTTAATTTCCTGTTTTAATATTAAATATTTATTTTGCAAAAAGTTTTCTAAATAGTTGTGAATATTCAGTAGTGGATTCACTGGTGCTTTCTTTCTTATCTTTTTCTTCTTGTTTTTTTTTCACTTTATTAGTATTTACAGGTTTTTTTATGGCCACCGATTTAAAATGGATGTTTTTAATGAAATAGGGGCAGGAGCCAATGCCAAATACCACTTTGTTACTTTTTCTGATGCAGAAAAAGAGAAGTTATTAGATCAAATTAGTGGAGATAGAGATTTCTCTACAAATACAGCAGATAATGCTAGACAGACTGCACAGAAAGTTGAAAATCAGGAATTCAGAGACTGTCACTTGGACTGGCATGCTATTACCTTGGGACAATATTTAGCTTATAATCTTATACCAAGAGGCCTTAGAGTGTATGTTGAGCATAATATAGGGGTTAAACCAACCAAATTAAATATGAAGTGGGATGGAATAAGAACAAGATGCTCGGTTGATTTTATGTTTGCATTAATTGAGGCTATATTAGAGGAGAGGGGAAAGATAGCTGAACAGATAAATTTGGACAAAGAAGCCCTAAAGCTTAAATTACAATTAGAAGAATTTAATAAGTCGATGGAACAAATAAACCAAAAAATTGATATTTATGAAAAAAATTTGAGGCAACAAAAGTTAAAAAAATTAACTGAGACACCAATGATTATAAAGAAAACAAAGTATATACACATACTAGGAATAATCTGAGGAATAATTGGACCAATCAAAATAGACAGGAAGAAAGTGGGTCTGAAAGTGACAGCAGTTATAGGAGGGCCAGTCATAACATTAATTCAATTTCAAAGACACAAGAAATGGAAAGGTCATTGAATAAGACAACTTATAGGACAGACATGGATACTAGATGGGCCTTAGATTCACATACAAGAGAACATTTTTTCATACAAGAGATAGAGAACAGAGATTCATCAGGACAATTGAGGGTGGAAGAGCAAAGAGAACCCAGATATATAATGAGAAACAGGACTGGCACAGAAGAGGGTGTAGAGCAGGGAAGAATAGGCGAAGGGGGAGGAACAGGATCAGGCAGAGGCAGAGGAGACACTCGCCCCAAACAGAGGTATTACCAAGAGTAATTCCCATCTTCAATCTGAGTAAGAGAGTTCTAAGTGATACAGAGATGAGAATATTGGCTAAAGGCCTCTCTTTCGCAACAACTAGAGCTGTAAACCTGTTTAAACTGGAATGTGACTTACAATTGTTTTTTAGGACCTTACGTCTCAAAGCACAATACAGTAATGTGTTACAAATTGAAAGTTATAAGCAGAACATAAAAACTGCTTTAGGAATAAAATCTAACTACAATCCATCAGTAGGATGTTGTCCAACAGTAGAAATGTATGCAGACATAGTAAGACAGGAGATCCACCAATTATTTAAAACAGAGGAAGATAGGCAGCCATTATTGGATAATTTAACACATATGGAAAGACATACATTGAATAATTCAAAGAGTGATGAAAGTATAATCATAAAACCTGCAGATAAGGGGGGAGGTATTGTCATTTTGGATTATGAACATTATAGGAGAATATGAGTTAGCTTACTTGGTAACACAATAAACTACTTGGAATTAGACTCTGATCCTTTGCGTAGTATAAAAAGAGATTTTATGGGACTGATGGAAGAATTAACACTTTGTAATTTTCTAAAAGACAGGGAGGGAGAGCTGTTGATACAAAAATTTCCTAGAACCCCTGTTTTCTACACTCTGCCTAAAATACTTAAGGATCAATTAGATCCACCTGGACGTCCAATAGTATCAGGGATATCGAGTATATTTGAACCGAATCTGATTATTTAAATTACCATCTACAACCCTTAGTGGAAAAAATTCCTACATATGTTAAAGACACCTCTCATTTCATAAAAATTGAAAGAAGAGCATCTAACAGAGGAGGAGAAGAAATCAATTATACTGGTTACATTGGATGTCTCTGACTTATATACTTCCATACCTCACCAGGAGGGTGTTATAGCTTTGGGAAAGTTATTAGATAGGAGAGGGGCCAGAGAGCATCCGAAAAAAGGAACTTTATTACTATTGGCAGAATCTATTCTTACAAATAGTTATTTTCGGTTTGAAAAACCTTTTTTCAAACAGACAAGAGGTACAGCAATGGGGGCAGATATGGCGCCGGGTTATGCAAATGCTTACATGTCAGACTTTGAGAACACTTTCATATTGGATGAACAGAATAATTGTTTTTTTCAATACATAAAATTGTATTAGAGATTTATAGATGATCTGTTTATTTTATGGTTGGGATCCAAAGATGATCTTTTGAATTTTGTAGGATATATGAATACATGTGATGTTAACTTGAAATTTACCATGGAATATAGTGTAGTTTCAATACCGCATTTAGATGTGAGAGTTATGAATGGGGAAGGGGGTCTGACTACGACACTATACAGGAAAAACACTGCTCATAATACAATATTACATGCAAACAGTTTCCATGCAGAGCTACTGGTGGAGAGGATTCCTTTCTCTCAGTTTCTGTGTATTCGCAGGAACTGTGGAGAGGAACAGGACTTCACCAGAGAACTTAGAGCAACATCAGATAGATTTAAAGAATGTGGCTATAGTAGGAAAACTTATATATGGTGGTAAAGAGGATATCGAACATCACGCAAGCAGAGGCATTAAGTGGAGATAGAGAAATGCCTTCTGATAAACCAATAGTGTTTAGTATCAAACACAATCATAGAATGAGAGCTATAAAGAGAGTGATACATAAACACTGACCTATATTGAAAGATTATGTGATGGAGAATAATGTCTTTCAACTCCCTCCGAGAATAGCAGAAAGGAATGTTTCCACTCTAAAAGATAAGCTGGTGCATATAGATCATGTACAGGGGAAGGAATGAGAGAACAATTAAGTACTATTGGGCTCCTTACAACCTGGGATGGTCCCTTGTGGCAGGTGTTCAGTCTGTGGACACACTAGTAAAAAGCAGAAATACAAACATCCACAAACAAACAAAGAATATGACATAAAACAGTTTATAACCTGTGACTCTATAGGGGTAATATATGTTCTGCAATGCCCATGCAATAAGATTTACATTGGTAAAACTGATAGACCTTTGAAGCAGCATATTCAAGAACATAAATTGAAAATTAAGAATAAGAAATCTACCCCAGTAGTGGATCATTTTCTGGAAGCTGGTCATACAGGGGTATCCTTAAGATTCTGGGGTTTAGAGGCAATTAAATCACCAGCAAGAGGGGGAGATTTTAATAAAATTGTAGAGAGGGTAGAAACTAAATTGATATTCCAGATGAGAGCGCTCAAACCAAGGATTGGATTAAATAAGGAAATCAATTGGAATTGCTGTCAGAGGTGAAATCTGTCCAGTTTGTAACAGTTGTCTCCTGTGAATGATATAAGTAAGAATACTTTCATAGACATTTTTGAAAGGGATTAGCAATGTGTGATTAGAATGTTAATGGAAGTATTCTCTGGTAAAGGACATCAGTACGATTGAGATGCAGAATAACTGCAGAGGTAGTCTAGATAGGAATCCCTTAATAGTGATGAGAATATTCATGAAAGTATTCTCTGGTAAAAGAATATCACAATGATCGAGATACAAAATGACTGGAGCGATAGTTCAGATTGGAATTTACTAAGTGGAATGAGATCATTATTTTTTGAAGGACATTAGAGCCAGTGAGATGCTGCAAACTACAGTAACAGTTTATATATACATCAATTTATTTTAAGTATAAGGAGAATACAGGAAGCATGGTGAGGTTTATAATAGTAATCTATAGTAAAAAACATTAATGAGAATACACCTTAATATATTGGACGAAGCCTATGATAGTTGCCTTTCGTAAAAGATACTGAAGGGACTAATGGTGAGGAAATTTTAAAAAGGGAAGAGTAATTAGTGTTTTGCATAGAGGGCAAGAGTGAAATTGTTTAAAGAGACATTTTTAGATACTGAAGGACATTAGAGCGATTAAGATGTACAGTTACTAATAGTCGTTTTTCAAAGTGGGCATCTAATAACCTTCATTCATTTATAGAACATGAAGGAAATTTGACAGAATGAATAAAAAAAGATGTAAGGAATGACTGGATTAACGATCCTAAGAGATATAAGAATTTCAGTAACAAGGTGCCTTTAAGGCTGAGCTGTGACGTAATTACAAGAGCATTTTTTAAGGCCCACGGAAGTGACGGCCAAAAAACACGGGAGACATCATTTTTAGCCTTTGGCATGGTGAGAAGGTTCATGAGACTTAGGTTAGGACATTTAAAAGGATTTTCTATTTTAAAAGCTTTATCTGAACTGTTGTAATTCGTCATGTGGAAACTGATTAGAAATGCAGTTATAGGTCTGAACTCAGATTTTAAATGGGGTTTCCTAGATTATGGGGTAACAGATAGTAGCAAAGTATCTGAGGTATTTAGAAGAAAAAAAGGTGGGGGGGAGATAGAATGATTTAGCTCATATAAGAGCATATGAGAATTTTAATTGTATCACAATGATATGGCATGTAGAAGCCGATCTAAAATATGGTAAAAAGTTGTCTTGTGCTTTCACAAGTGTATATGAGAGATAATGAAGAGTTTAAGGTCCTTTCATTATTCATTGGCACTATCAGAACAGTCTTTTAAATCTCACTGCCGTTGTGCTGTGCCTCGCTTTACGTGTACAAATGTCATTTTTCTGACATCTGTGCTTATGTGAGCATTTGTGTGAGGAGCTCAAAGTCTTTTAACTACTTATTGGAATTATCAGAAAAGATAATTAAGCATCTCAGCCATTTTGCTGTGCCTCACCTTGCGTGATAAAATGTTACTTCTTTGATATCTGTATTTCTTATGGCTAAATTTGTTCCTATGAACAATTAGGGGAAAAAAATGACGAGGTTTAAACCTTTATTGGAATTATCAGAACAGTTAATTAAGCATCTCAGCCGTTTTGCTGTGCCCCGCCTTGCGTGATAAAATGTTACTTATTTGATATCTGTATCTCTTATGGCTAAATTTGTTCCTATGAACAATTAGGAGGAAAAAATGATTAGGTTTAAACCTTTAAATACTTCTACTGTTTATAGCTATTATCGGAAGACTAAATGAATGTCCATATAGATGAGCCATGCCTCCTTTTGTGTAGTTTAATATTATAGGATGTATTTCTTGTGGCCAAATTTCTTTCCATGAACAATTTAGGAGAAAAAATGACGAGGTTTAAACCTTTAAATACTTCTACTGTCCATAGCTATTATAGAAAGGTTAAATGAATGTCTGTTTAGATGAACCATGCCTCTTTCTGTGTAGTTCAATATTACAGGATGTTCAAATTGTGTCTCATTCCATGTATTTAAATATTATAGGAAATGTTTGTAACTTTCAGGAAATATAGATTGAATTTGATAAATATATGGACTAGAAACATAGAAACATAGACTTTGACAGCAGATAAGGACTGCTTGGCCCATCTAGTCTACCCATTTCCCTACCTACAGGATTGGCCGCAGATCCTAGTTAACCAACAGCCTATTTCTTCCTATCCCCCACAAGAATTGCCTTACGTCTGTCCCATGCATTCTTGAATTCTCCCACAGTTTTAGACCCACAACCTCCTCAGGAAGGCTGTTCCATGCATCCACTACCTCTCTGTGAAATAATACTTCCTCACATTGCCCCAGAACCGCCTCCTTCTATCTTTAAATTGTGTCCCCTTGTTCTTGCACGTCTCTTTTCTGAAAGATGCTACCATCTTGGACTTTGTTGATTCCACTGAGGTACTTAAAAGTTTCTATCATGTCCCCTTTCCTTTTTCCTCAAGGGTATACATAGTAAGCTCCTTAGTCTCTCCTCATATGGCTTCTCTTGCAGACCCTGCACCATTTTAGTTGCCTCCTGACTGCCTCTATCCTGTCTATGTCCTCATGGAGATGGGGTCTCCAGAACTGGACACAGTACTCAGATGGGGTCTCACCAACTGTCTGTACAGAGGGATAACAACTTCCTGTTTTCTGCTGCTGATGTCTCTCCCTATACATCCCAGTATACACCCAGCCCTCCCTACTGCCTTCTCACCTTGCTTGCTAACCTTAAGGTCATATGATATGATTACCCCCAGGTCCCTTTCCATTTTGTTGTTGTTACTACCTCCCCACCCATCGTGTATTCTTCCCCTGGGTTCTTGTTTCCCAGGTGCATTATTTTGTACTTTTTTGCTTTGAATCCTAGCTGCCATACTTCTGACCATTCCTCCAACCTTGCCAAGTCCCTTCTCATCCTTTTCACGCCTCCTTGTGTATCAACCCTGTTGCAGATCTTTGTGTCATCTGCAAAAAGGCATACTTTTTCTTCCAGTCTCTCTGCAATGTCACTGATGAAGACATTAAAAGGACTGGATCCAATACTGAACCTGCGTGACCCCACTAGTAACCCTCTTCTTCAGAGTGGACCCATTTACAATTACCTTCTGTGTCCTGTTGTGCAGCCAATGTTTTACCCAGGCTACCACCCTGGGACCCACTCCCAGGCTTGTTAATTTGACTATTCATCTTTTGAGTGGGACTGTGTCAAATGCCTTGCTAAAGTCTAGGTAGGCAATGTCCACAGCCCATCCCTGGTCTACTACTTTGGTCACCCAGTCAAAGAAATCTATTAGATTCATCTGACATGACCTTCCCGCTGTGAACCCATGCTGCCTTTGGTCCTGTGCTCCACTGGCCTCTAGGTACTCAACTGTTCTTTCCTTCAGAAGTGACTCCATCACTTTCATTACCACAGAGGTCAGACTGACAGGTCTGTAGTTTCCTGCCTCTGTCTTGGTCCCACTTTTGTGAAGGGGAATCACATCCACCTTCCTCCAGTCCTCAGGTACCACACCATCCTCCCATGATTTATTAAAAAGAGTAGCCAGTGGTTTCACTAGTTCCTCCCTTAATTCTTTTAGAATTCTGGTGTGAATTCTATCAGGACCCATTGCTTTGTCCACCTTCACTTTTAGGAGTTCTTGCAGAACCCTTTCTTCTGTGAAAGGACTGGGATCAACCCTCCCTATCAAGAGTGCATCTGTTAATTGGATTAGGCACTTCCCCCTCCTCTTTTGTGAATACTGAGCAGAAATATTTGTTCAGTATCCCTGCTTTTTCACTGTCCCCCTCTGCCCACCCACTGTTCATTCTATTCAGCCTCACTATCCCTCCCTTTGTCTTTCTACGCTTGCTGATGTACCTATAAAAGGTTTTATCCCCCTTCTTAACTGAGTTGGCTATCTTTTCCTCAGTTTGGGTCTTTGCTATTCTGACTTCCTTCCCTGCTTCCTTCTGCCTTAACTGGTAAAGCTCTCTGTCCTGCTCATTCTGTGTTTCCTTATACTTCCAGAATGCAATCTTTTTCTTCCTGACTTTCACAGCCACCTCTTTTGACAACCATAGTGGCTTTTTCTTTCATTTTGATTTGTTTATTTGCTTCACACAAAGGCTTGTTGCCTCTGTGATGGCAGTTTTGATGATTCCCATTGTTGCTCCACACCTCCTTCTAGCCTGTTTGCTAGTGCTTTTCTGAGGCACTCTCCCATCATGCCAAAGTCAGCCCTCCTAAAGTCCAGTACCCTCACTTTTGTATGGCTTGACTCTGTAGCTGAGTTTAACGTGAACCACACTGTTTGATGGTCACTTGTCCCCAGATGGCAACCCACTTCTATATCTGAGATCCTCTCACTGCCCCTGTTTGAGAGTACGAGGTCTAAGATTGCTCCCTCATGAGTGGGTTCCAAAGCTAGCTCTCTGAGGCCTGCCACCTGTAGGGCATCAAGAATGGCCCTGCTCTTGGATGTGGCTGTAGCAAATGTGCTCCAGTTAACATCTAGCATATTCAGGTCTCCCATCAACAGTATCTCCCCTTTCTCTGCCGTTCTAAGAATGCCTTCTATCATATCCTTGTCCATTCCCTCCCCCTGACATGGGGGTCTATACACAACCCCTGTATGGATTGTGGTGCCCTTTCCAGTCTCCAATGTGACCCACAGTGCCTCCTCTACTCCCTGTTTACTCTTTTGTTCAGTTGCTTTTATCCCTTCATTACATAGAGAGCTACTCCTCCCCCGCTTCTCCCCTGCCTGTCTCTCTTATAGGTTATGTACCCTCGTATGTTAACATCCCAGTCATAGTTCTCAGTGTAGCATGTTTTTGTGACTGCTACGATATCCAGGCATCCCTCTTCCATCAATGCCACCAGCTCAGGGAGCTTGTTGCCTAGACTACGGGCATTGGTACTCATTACCCTCCATTTCCTGATGGCCTTACTCCCTTTTGCCCCATCCCGGTCCTTCTTGCCTTTGTCACTTTCTCCATTTACCCCTGCCCTTCTCCCTATCGACACCTCTATGTTGGTGTTTGCCGCACTTACTACCATGATTATTTAGGGGGGACTAGGATTTTCATGCTCCTTTCTAGTGCCTCCCCCTTGGCTAGTTTAAATGCTTGCCAATGAAGCATTTAAACCTATCACCTTGGATCCTGGTTCCCCTCACAGACAGATGCAGCCCGTCATGCCAGTATAGGCTAGCATCACTCCAGGTGGTCCCCCAGTCCCCAATGAAGCCAAATCCATGAGCTCCACACCAGTTTTTCAACCACTGATTGAATCCCATGGTGCAGAACACCCTAGCCTCTCCTATGCCATAGATGGGCAGCACCTCCGAGAAGGTTACCGTGCATGCTACTTGACTAAGTCCCCTCCCCAATTTCACAAACTCTTCCTAGACTTCTTTAATCCCTTTATTAGCAAGATCATTTGTCCCTAGGTGGACAATGACATTCAGCTACCTCCCCTGTGCAGCTGATCCGGCAATCCTGAGGATTCGCTCCCTGTCCCTCCAAGCCATTGCGCCTGGCAGGCACCTTACCTCCCTCTCCACTTCCTCCCCAGTTCTACCTTCCTAAAAATGGAGTCCCCCACCAGGAGTTGTTTCCTTCCCCTGCAGGGTCCCCTGCCACCCTCCTGTGGGTCTCCTTTGTGGAGGTTCCCAGCATCCTCCTTGGTCTCCACTATGGGTGCCTCCATAGAGGAAACAAACTTTGCCAGAATGGCATAGGAATTGTGGAGAGGTACAACTGAAGGGATGTGCCTCTGTTCCACCACCCTTGCCCTCCCTGAGCCCACTGTGGTCCAACTGCTCCTCTTTCTTGGCAACCTCTGAGGCAACGGCAGTGGCACTGGTGGTCCCTGGATGGAAGAGGAGGTCCCACAAATCCTGGCCAACTCAGCCTGGAGATGAGCAACCTACTCCCTCAGCCCAGGGAGGTGCCTGCAGATGGGACAACACCGCATCCTCCAGAACATGTCCCGGAAGACTGCTGCTCTACAGCCACTGCACTGCACCACTCCAATCATGTCTTGTTTCTGGCCCCGTAACTGTTAACAATCCTTACTCTTTCCTCTGTTTTTTTCTTTCTCTCCTTACTTTCTGCCTGTGTGCCCTTTAAGCTCCTGATTGTCCTGTTCTGAGACCAGAATATCCTATATTTCTCAGTTGACCCCTTACTTGCTCAGAGGCAGACCTCCAGCAGCTAGAGGGGGCCAGAGAGCTACTCTTGCCCCTCTAGGACGGTGGGTCTTTGGTGGTTCTGTGATCACTCACTTCCTGCTCCCAAACAGGAGGTTCCTGTTGTCAGTCAAATCCTGTGCCTATAAAAATAGAACTAGCTTTGGGTGGATGGGAGGGAAGGAGGGCAATATAGTCCCAGTAGAGAAGTTCAGTCACACAGCAGTCCTTCCTCCTGGTGTCTTCTGCCAAGCTATTAGCAGAATCTTTCTAAGGCAATCTATAAATGTAGCTCCCTTCTAGCTAAGCCACTCCCCCTACTTACTAGATCTTTCTACAAGTAATTAAAACCTCACAGCTATTAAGTCCTTTCAATCACCTGAGATTTACACCTAGATAACTGTTCAGATAACCATTCAGTTCAGTTAACTAAGACAAATAGACACTTTTTTTTTTGTTTTGTTTGTTAGTTTTTTTTTTACCCTAAATTAAAGGTCCAAGTACAAAAGGTCTTCTTCTTTAGTCCCAGCAGAGAAGTCCAGTCACACAGCAGTCCTTTCTCTTGGTGTCTTCTGCCAAGCTACAAGCTGTACAAAAATATGATAACGCATTGAAATTTTTTTTCCTGTTCAAATTTCAGACTTGAATGGAATATGATGCAATGTAAATCACAGTAAAAAAATGAACAAGGTCTTAAGTTTAATAACAGAAAGTTCAGAAATGTAGGTATTGACCAGCTTTTGTTAGGAATAATGGAATATGGCTTATAATTATGTGGTGTTTTGGTTTTGGGCTCCTGTTAAAAGAGGAAAATCTTTTAAATGAAATAAGATGGTTGATAATATTTATATCATTCTTTTTGTAGGATTGTGAATGCATATAAGTATTAAAGGAAGGGACTTCATATAATTAATTATCTTGGATGTAGTAAGTGGCATCAGTGAATATATGTCCATGCACATTGAATAATTGTATTATATTTTGATATTGTTTGGTGGCTGTGGACATGTTTCTAATTGTGTTTATTTGTATTTATATGAAAGGGCATCTCTTGATAAAGCCATGACACTTGGTGAAACGTTGAGGCTTGCCATTATTTAAATAAAAACGAATTTTGAATCAAGAAAGACAGTCTACGGAATTGAATTTGTGAAGTGCCACCACACCATTCAAGCTGTAATAGAGTACATTCTTAGATTATTGACACATTGTGAGTGGAAGCATAAGGAATAATAAAAATATCCATTTCCTGTGGAATTGTGCATACCTTTATGGTACAGATTTTCTAATGACAGAGATGTGCTGCATCTAAACCACAGAGGTTGGACTTTTTGTGAATTTGAGAATAAGAAAATTAACAAGACTGAAGAAGGATAAAGGATTTAATTTCCTGTTTTAATATTAAATATTTATTTTGCAAAAAGTTTTCTAAACAGTTGTGAATATTCAGTAGTGGATTCACTGGTGCTTTCTTTCTTATCTTTTTCTTCTTGTTTTTTTTTCACTTTATTAGTACTTACAGGTTTTTTTATGACCACCGATTTAAAACGGATGTTTTTAATGAAATAGGGGCAGGAGCCAATGCCAAATACCACTTTGTTACTTTTTCTGATGCAGAAAAAGAGAAGTTATTAGATCAAATTAGAAGAGATAGAGATTTCTCTACCAATACAGCAGACAATGCTAGACAGACTGCACAGAAAGTTGAAAATCAGGAATTCAGAGACTGTCACTTGGACTGGCATGCTATTACCTTGGGACAATGTTTAGCTCATAATCTTATACCAAGAGGCCTTAGAGTGTATGTTGAGCATAATATAGGGATTAAATCAACCAAATTAGATATGAAGTGGGATGGAATAAGAACAAGATGCTCGGTTGATTTTATATATTTTATTTATTTATTTATTTAATTAAGAGATTTACCAGATAAGCATTCTTAGCGGGGACCGCTCATTTCCAGATGCAACCTGGGGTTACATAGGTCAAGGTACAGTTAAATCACAGTATAGCAGTGTTACAAAGGTCTAGAGCAGCTAACAGTACTCACAGTACATCAGTGTGGGTGGACAGCAGATAGCAGACAGCAGGTATAAAGGCTTTATTATATATGTCAGCTCAATCTGTGGGTGGCAGTTACATACATCAGAGTAGTGGGACCTCAGGTGCGGTTTGAGAGCCCAGTGGGAAGCTGAGAGGCTGATGTCTGCCGGTAGGTCATTACATAGATTGGGCAATCAATGCATGAAGGCCATTTGGCCCTTAGAGGTGGGCATGAAAGGTACATGGAGCTGTTTTGCATCTGAAGCTCTGAGGGCATTAATAGAGGCTATAATAGAGGAGAGGGGAAAGATAGCCAAACAGATAAATTTGGACAGAGAAGCCCTAAAGCTTAAATTACAATTAGAAGAATTTAATAAGATGATGGAACAAATAAAACAAAAAATTGATATTTATGAAAAAAATTTGATGCAACAAAAGTTAAAAAAATTTAACCGAGACACCAATGATTATAAAGAAAACAAAGTATATACACATACTAGGAATAATCTGAGGAATAATTGGACCAATCAAAATAGACAGGAAGAAAGTGGGTCTGAAAGCAGCAGCAGTTATAGTAGGACCAGTCATAACATTAATTCAATTTCAAAGACACAAGAAATGGAAAGGTCATTGAATAAGACAACTTATAGGACAGTCATGGATACTAGATGGGCCTTAGATTCACATACAAGAGAACATTTTTCCATACAGTAGATAGAGAACAGAGATTCATCAGGACAATTGAGGGTGGAAGAGCAGAGAGAACCCAGATATATAATGAGAAACAGGACTGGCACAGAAGAGGGTGTACAGCAGGGAAGAATAGGCGCAGGCGGAGGAACAGGATCAGGCAGAGGCAGAGGAGACACTCGCCCCAAACAGAGGTATTACCACAAGTAATTCCCATCTTCAATCTGAGTAAGAGAGTTCTAAGTGATACTGAGATGAGAATATTGGCTAAAGGCCTCTCTTTTGCACCAACTACTGCTGTAAACCTGTTTGAACTGGAATGTGACTTACAATTGTTTTTTAGGACCTTACGTCTCAAAGCACAATACAGTAATGTGTTACAAATTGAAAGTTATAAGCAGAACATAAAAACTGCTTTAGGAATAAAATCTAACTACAATCTATCAGTAGGATGTTGTCCGGCAGTAGAAACTTATGCAGAGATAGTAAGACAGGAGATCCACCAATTATTTAAAACAGAGGAAGATAGGCAGCCATTTTCGATAATTTAACAGGTATGGAAAGACATACATTGAATAATTTAAAGAGTGATGAAAGTATAATCATAAAACTTGCAGATAAGGGAGGAGGTATTGTCATTTTGGATTATGAACTTTATTGGAGAATATGTGTTAGCTTACTCGGTAACACAATAAACTACTTGGAATTAGACTCAGATCCTTTTCGTAGTATAAAAAGAGATTTTATGGGACTGATGGAAGAATTAACACTTTGTAATTTTCTAAAAGACTGGGAGGGAGAGCTGTTGATACAAAAATTTCCTAGAACCCCTGTTTTCTACACTCTGCCTAAAATACATAAGGATCAATTAGATCCGCCTGGACGTCCAATAGTATCAGGGATATTGAGTATATTTGAACCGAATCCAATTATTTAAATTACCATCTACAGCCCTTAGTGGAAAAAATTCCTACATATGTTAAAGACACCTCTCATTTCATAAAAATTTTGAAAGAAGTGCGTCTAACAGAGGAGGAGAAGAAATCTATTATACCAGTTACATTGGATGTCTCTGACTTATATACTTCCATACCCTCACCAGGAGGTTGTTATAGCTTTGGAAGGTTATTAGATAGGAGAGGGGCCAGAGAGCATCCAAAAACAGGAACTTTATTACTATTGGCAGAATTTATTCTTACAAATAGTTATTTTTGGTTTGAAAAAACTTTTTTCAAACAGACAAGAGGTACATCAATGGGGGGCAACCATGGCGCCGGGTTATGCAAATGCTTACATGTCAGACTTTGAGAACACTTTCATATTGGATGAACAGAATAGTTGCTTTTTTCAATACATAAAATTGTATTAGAGATTTATAGATGATCTGTTTATTTTATGGTTGGGATCCAAAGATGATCTTTTGAATTTTGTAGGATATATGAATACATGTGATGTTAACTTGAAATTTACCATGGAATGTAGTGTAGTTTCAATACCGTATTTAGATGTGAGAGTTATGAATGGGGAAGGGGGTCTGACTACGACACTATACAGGAAAAACACTGCACGTAATACAATATTACATGCAAACAGTTTCCATGCGTAGCGACTGGTGGAGAGCATTCTTTTCTTGCAGTTTCATGTGACAAGAGGAACTGTGGAGAGGAACAGGACTTCACCAGAGAACTTAGAGCAGCATCAGATAGATTTAAAGAACGTGGCTATAGTAGAAAAAACTTATATAAGGTGGTAAAGAGGATATCGAACATTACGCAAGCAGAGGCATTAAGTGGAGATAGAGAAATGCCTTCTGATAAACCAATAGTGTTTAGTATCAAACACAATCATAGAATGAGAGATATAAAGAGAGTGATACATAAACACTGACCTATATCGAAAGATTATCTGATGGAGAATAATGTCTTTTAACTCCCTCCGAGAATAGCAGAAAAGAATGTTTCCACTCTAAAAGATAAGCTGGTGCATACAGACCATGTACAGGGGAAGAAATTAGAGAACAATCAAGTACTATTGGGCCCCTTACAACCTGGGATGGTCCCTTGTGGCAGGTGTTCAGTCTATGGACACACTATAAAAAAGCAGAAATACAAACATCCACATAAAACAAAAAATATGACATAAAACAGTTTATAACCTGTGACTCTGTAGGGGTAATATATGTTCTGCAATGCCCATGCAACAAGATTTACATTGGTAAAACTGTTAGACCTTTGAAGCAGCATATTCAAGAACATAAATCGGACATTAGGAATAAGAAATCTACCCCAGTAGTGGATCATTTTCTGGAAGCTGGTCATACAGGGGCATCCTTAAGATTCTGGGGTTTAGAGGCAATTAAATCGCCAGCAAGAGGGGGATATTTTAATAAAATAGTAGAGAGGGTAGAAATTAAATGGATATTCCAGATGAGAGCGCTCGAACCAAGGATTGGATTAAATTAGGAAATCAATTGGAATTGCTGTCATAGGTGAAATCTGTCCAGTTTGTAACAGTTGTCTCCTGTGAATGATATAAGTAAGACTACTTTTATAGACATTTTTGAAAGGGATTAGTAATGTGTGATTAGAATATTCATTGAAGTATTCTCTGGTAAAGGACATCAGTGCGATTGAGATGCAGAATAATTGCAGTGGTAGTCTAGATAGGAATCCCTTAATAGTGATGAGACTATTCATGAAAGTATTCTCAGGTCAAAGAATATCACAATGATCAAGATACAAAATGACTGGAGTGATAATTCAGACTGGAATTTACTAACTGAAATGAGAGCATTATATTTTGAATTACATTAGAGCCAGTGAGATGCTGAAAACTACAGTAACAGTTTAGATATACATCAATTTATTGTAAGTATAAGGAGAATATAGGTAGCATGGTGAGGTTTACAATAGTAACTTATAGTAAAAAATATTAATGAGACTGCACATTAATATATTGGACGAAGCCTATGATAGTTGCCTTTCGTAAAAGATACTGATGGGACTAATGGTGAGGAAATTTTAAAAAGGGAAAAGTAATTAGTGTTTTGCACAGAGGGCAAGGGTGAAATTGTTTAGAGAGACATTTTTAGATACTGAAGGACATTAGAGCGATTAAGATGTACAGTTACTAATAGTTGTTTTTCAAAGTGGCCATCTAATAACCTTCATTCATTTATAGAACATGAAGGAAATTTGACAGAATGAATAAAAAAGATATAAGGAATGACTGGATTAATGATCCTAACAGATATTAGAATTTCAGTAACAAGGTGCCTTTAAGGCTGAGCTGTGACATAATCACAGGAGCGTTTTTTAAGGCCCACGGAAGCGACGGCCAAAAAACACAGGAGACATCATTTTTAGCGTCTGGCATGGCGAGAAGTTTCATGAGACTCAGGTTAGGACATTTAAAAGGATTTTCTATTTTAAAAGCTTTATCTGTACTGTTGTAATTTGTCATGTGGAAACTGATTGGAAATGCGGTTATAGGTCTGAACTCAGATTTTAAATGGGGTTTCCTAGATTATGGGGAACAGATAATAGCAAAGTATCTGAGGTATTTAGAAGAAAAAAAAGGTGGGGGGGGAGATGGAATGATTTAGCTCATATAAGAGCATATGAGAGTAATAATTGTATCGCAATGATACGGCATGTAGAAGCCGATCTAAAATGTGGAAAAAAGTTGTCTTGCGCTTTCACAAGTGTATATGAGAGATAATGAAGAGTTTAAGGTCCTTTTATTATTCATTGGCACTATCAGAACAGTCTTTTAAATCTCACTGCTGTAGTGCTGTGCCTTACTTTACGTGTACAAATGTCATTTTTCTGACATCTGTGCTTATGTGAGCATCTGTATGAGGAGCTCAAAGTCTTGTAACTACTTATTGGAATTATCAGAACAGTTAATTAAGCATCTCAGCCGTTTTGCTGTGCCTTACCTTGCGTGAAATAATGTTACTTCTTTGATATCTGTATTTCTTATGGCTAAATTTGTTCCTATGAACAATTAGGGGAAAAAAATGAGGAGGTTTAAACCTTTACTGGAATTATCAGAACAGTTAATTAAGCATCTCAGCCATTTTGCTGTGCCTCGCCTTGCATGATAAAATGTTACTTTTTTGATATCTGTATCTCTTATGGCTAAATTTGTTCCTATGAACAATTAGGAGGAAAAAAATGACGAGGTTTAAACCTTTAAATACTTCTACTGTTTATAGCTATTATAGGAAGGTTAAATAAATGTCCGTATAGATGAGCCATGCCTCCTTTTGTGTAGTTTAATATTATAGAATGTATTTCTTGTGGCCAAATTTCTTTCCATGAACAATTTAGGAGAAAAAAATGATGAGGTTTAAACCTTCAAATACTTCTACTGTCCATAGCTATTATAGAAAGGTTAAATGAATGTCTGTTTGGATGAACCATGCCTCTTTCTGTGTAGTTCAATATTACAGGATGTTCAAATTGTGTCTCAATCCATGTATTTAAATATTATAGGAAATGTTTGGAACTTTCAGGAAATACATATTGAATTTGATAAATATATGGACTATACAAAAATATGATAATGCATTGAAAGTTTTTTTTTTCTGTTCAAATTTCAGACTTGAATGGAATATGATGCAATACAAATCGAAGTAAAAAATGAACAAGGTCTTAAGTTTAATAACAGAAAGTTCAGAAATGTAGGTATTGACCAGCTTTTGTTAGGAATAATGGAATATAGTTTATAATTATGTGGTGTTTTGGTTTTGGGCTCCTTTTAAAAGAGGAAAATCTTTTAAATGAAATAGGATGGTTGATAATATTTATATCATTCTTTTTGTAGGATTGTGAATGCATATAAGCATTAAGGGAAGGGACTTCATATAATTAATTATCTTGGATGAAGTAAGTGGCATCAGTGAATATATGTCCATGCACATTGAATACTTGTATTATATTTTGATATTGTTTGGTGGCTGTGGACATGTTTTTAATTGTGTTTATTTGTATTTATATGAAAGGGCATCTCTTGATAAAGCCAAGACACTTGATGAAACGTTGAGGCTTGCCATTATTTAAATAAAAACGAATTTTGAATCAAGAAAGACTGTCTACAGAATTGAATTTGTGAAGCACCACCACACCATTTACTCTGTAACAGAGTACATTCTTAGGCCATGGAGCACTAGGCAGATTTGTGGTGCATCATTTAATCTACAGCTTCTCTGGTTTCTCCCATAATTTGTGAGGCTGATAGCACCACAGCTTAGCTAGTCACTTTAGTACGGTCACTGGACCCTGGCTTGAAAAATTGCAAAACATGAGGAGACAGAAGGGTCAGAGGGACAACAAGGAAGAAATGAGGTAAGGGGAACACACAAGACAAAAGGTTTGTGTATGGGAGGAGGGAGAGACAGCAAGGAAAATGAAGAGATGGACAGGGAAGGGGGACGGCTTTATGTATATGAAACAGAAGAAGTGTTCTCTCATTGGAGTGCTTCATTTGTTTCAAGTACACAGAGTTTCCACCCATAAACTGTAAACCATTGTCATACTTAGCTTGCATAATAATTGGTCTGACAAGGATGAGCCCAATGCAGCTTGACCTGCATTGGGCTAGTCAGTGACACACCTCTGCAATGCCATTCTCGGTAGCAAAACATTTCTTGTGCAAGCGCAAGCAATGTAAAAAGGAAGAGAAAGGGAGACAGTCAGTGTAATTATGGAGTAGATTTAGTATTCTGAAGCTTTGATAGGTGGAGGTGGGGAAGGCCCGCCACCCTCGAAGCCACATCACAGTTCAGACCGATACCAGTATGTTTGCTTGCATTGCAAATGAACACAAGCATTTGTCAATGCCGAATGGTTTGTTGCTGGCATTAGCAGTGGAACTGCTGAAGTTAGACAGATGCAGTATAGGAATGGCAGTGAAGTTTTGAACTGACGCCAATTCCACCCTCACCCTGCAGAGATGGACGGACATTGAGGTGTGCCTTTGGCCCATAACGGTCACGACATTTCACCTCACCTACCCTGCAAACACTTACAAGTGTCATGATGTGCCTTGGGGTGTTCGGGCTTTACACTCACCTCCTTCCATAAG
This sequence comes from Neoceratodus forsteri, assembly GCA_016271365.2. Classification (NCBI taxonomy): domain Eukaryota; kingdom Metazoa; phylum Chordata; order Ceratodontiformes; family Ceratodontidae; genus Neoceratodus; species Neoceratodus forsteri. The sequence continues at coordinate 1,055,202,847 of CM057451.1, read as the reverse complement.
GAAATATGCTGAAATGGGTGAAGTATAGGAGAATGGGGTGAACTCTGGGGCCAAAGAGTTCAAGGTACACCTCAATGCCTGTCACTGGCTGCAGGGTGGAGCTGGGGGTGGAATGATGTGAGCATTACTGTCGACAATCCAAAGTCACACCCCTGATGCCTGTCAGTCCCTACAGGATAGGGTGTTATGGTGGGAAACCCTAACACCCTGGGCATTTTTTGGTATTTTTACTCTAAGTTTTCAACATGGGCTTTTTGTGACCCCACTGCATGAACAGAGACATTATATCAGTTCTTTAGCTGAAAGGTGATTTTGCACAGTGACTCCACCATTTGGCGTCACAGGTGAGAAAAAATATTTCAAACAGGATGTGAAAAATGACAGCTGTACTGTTCATGAGGAGGTGTGAAAAATGGTAAAGTTGAAAATCTGGAGTAAAAATATAAAAAAAACTGGTGAAGTCACGAGCATGCACAGAAACTGTGCAACGCACACCTGTAATTATTTTGGGGATTTTTTACAACTGATTTTCAACATAAACAGTATTACTGTGATTTTCTTAATATGTCTCGAACACTGATTTCCCACAACGACTGCGCTATTCTGAGCCGGAAGTGTGAAAACACATAATGGAGAGGATGTGAAAAATTACAGCTGTACTGTTCATAAGGAAGTGTGGAAAAATGCCAATGCTGAAAATTTGGAGTGAAAATATTACAAATTCGTGAAGTTATGAAGGTGCGTGGAAAATGCTCAATGCACGCTCATACCACAATCATTTTATGGACTTTTGTCACCAAATTTTCAACATAGGCATTTAAAGACCTCTACTTATGAGGCCAGCCCACCAGTGCAGTGGTTGGATTTCTGCATGCAATGCCAGTGACCTGGGTTCAGGAAGGACTCAGGTCGCTGGAGGGCCAGATGGGAGAGAAAGATAGAGCTTCCCTAGATGGCTCTCCTTCTCCCGGGGGGGAGAGTGTAAATGTTCAGTGTTTAGCAACACCCAGTGGAGGCTGGGTAGTCACCAGCAGCACTGACGTCTAGATCTTCGAGGTGGGGAGGACGCTGATCGTCATTACACGTCCCCACCCCTCGGTCACAAGGGAAGAAAAATACCCGGGCTTGGTCCATCTCCGTGATGCCCTCCCTCTGGGTTCTCCACTAGCCTCCAATGCCAGCTCTCCAACTAGATACTAGTCTTGCAGTGACCTTGGGGAAGTCGCCGCAACCCCCGCCCTCTGATGTATAAGCCAGGGATGACTGGGGGTGCTGGCAATGATCAGAGGTGGAGGCACATGGGAGCCGTGACTAGGGCGGAGTATTGACAGAGCCCATCCCAGAAAAAAGCATAGTAAATAAAAATTAAAAAAGACCTCTGCTCAAGAACAGTGTCACTGCAATTTTCTTAATCTGCCCCGAACATTTATTTTGCACACCGACCACGCCATTGTGCGCTACATGTGCGAAAACACATTTTGGGCTAGATGTGAAAAATGACAGCTGTACTGTTCATAAGGAGGTGTGTTAAAATGGCAGTGTTGAAAATCTGGAGTGAAAATATTAAAAATTCTTGAAGTTACAAGCATGCATAGGACCTGCACAATGCATGCTTGTAAAACAATCATTTTTGGGAATGTTTTCACCACATTTTCAACATAGGGTTTTTGGGGCCTATCTCATGAACTGTGACACTGTCATTTCATTAATCAGTCCCAAAAGGTCATTCCATGCAGTGACAACGAAATCACCTTTTGGGACCAAATAACAAAATGACAGTGACTGAGTTCATAAGGTGGGGTCCCAAGAACCCCATGTTGAAATTTGGTGAAAAAATTCTTAAAAATGGCAGAAATGCCCACTTAAGTTGAAAAAAACCTATTTATGCCATTATACAGCTTACCGACATTTCTTCAGTTAGTAGTCATCTCTGAAGACTGCAGACATGTTCCCGGTCCATCAAAGATCATTGCGCCGGGCTTTGGAGGTAAGTATGGGGTGAGGGGTGTGTGGGGAGGTCGGTTGCGCAGAGGGTGGGCGTGGGTTGGGCAAAAGGGTACCACAGACAGCGTGGGACCATTTTCTTTATTTTTATAGGACTGAAAAAAACAACAGAAAAAGGACACCGCGGGATTATTAGCATGCTGGGGATGGGCTCCCAGCTTGCCACCTGGATGTTTACTGAGAAAGGGGGAGTGAAGCCAGCAGTGAATGGGCACCCTGTCTGCCATACAGTGTGCTGGGGGGGCACATGGGCTGAGGGGAGATTGGGCACCACCTTGGCACACAATAAACTGGGGAGAGGCACATCATATTGAAGGGGATTTGGGTACCCTGTTAGCAAATGAACTGGGGAGGGGGCATACCAACAGGGGGATTGGGCCAATGGAGAAGCAGTCACCATGGGGACACCACACAATGCAGCTTGTAATTGGCTGCTTCAGTCAGGGATGCACCGCAGCAAAAACAGCTGATTGTTTAGTGACAGGGCACTCCTTGATTGCAACGGCCGAGTTTCTTTGAGCATAGTGGCATGCTCATTAACTGCCATCATTGACAGCATGCTCCTCTTTTCACTGTGGCAGGGATCAGTCCTAGAATGGATTGCTGCCATGCAGCACAACACTGCTGCACCTCCACAACCCACTTGTGAAGGAAGCTGATGCAATGTCTTTCTTGCACATACATGCAAGCAACACAAAAAGGGAGGTTACAGAGTGGTAAAAAAATATTGAAGAACATGTGTGCAAATGCAAGAAGTCTAGAAAATAAAAATATGGACCTAGAGGCCATCAGGGTGGAGGCAGACCTGGATATTGTGGTAATTGCTGAGTGGTGGTGGTGCACAGAGAACCACAACTGGGACATGGCCATAATAGGCTATACTGAGTTCAACAAAGACAGGGTGGGAAAGAAGGGAGAAAGAGTGGTTCTGTACATAAGGGAGGGTAGCAAAGCAATGGAGATACAAGGAATCCAGAGGGGAATAGAGGGGTTGGAGTAGTGTGAGTCACCCAGGAAAATGGAAATGAGCCACTGTTTACATTGGCATAATCTACAGATCTCCAACACAAGGGAAGAGATTAGATAAGGCAGTAGTGGGTGCCATTGGCACAATGGCAAGAAAAGGGGAGGTGCTGCTGGTTGGTGACTTCAGTCTCCTGGTTGTAGATTAGAGCCTCCCAGCTGCAGCATCAGCTAGAAGAAGGGACATCTTGTAATCCCTGCAGGGGAATTTCTCCAGCATCTAGTCAGAGATCCCACTCATGATCGGACAATACTGAACATGGTGCTCACTAACAGGGACAGTATTGCAGACATTAAGGTGGGAGGCCACCTGGGGATCAGTTGTCACCATACAGTAAGGATCAACATAAGGACAGTGGCAGAAGCAAACCACACAAGGACAAGGGTCCTTGACTTCAGTAAGCAAGATTAAAAAAAACTGAGATTAATATATCCCAGAGCATTAATCAACCTACTTTATACAACCTGAACCATTGCCTGAATGGTAAAACTCTTACTTTTAAGTTCTTACCCAGCTCTGCTAACCTGCGTGCGAAGGCCATGTTAGACAACGGAGAATTTAGTTCCTTTTCTGAAATTTCTAATAACTTTCAATGGTCCAAGAAATATATACTAAACTTCCACATGCTAAAACTTACATTATTTTCACATTTTGGCACGTCTCTGTCCCTTAAAAAATGAGGTTAACATCATCCCACAACTGGCCACCGCAGTTATCAAACCACATCCGATTTCAAATTTATATAGATACCTTTTGAGATTAAAATTTTCTGATAAACATTTTCAAAATCAGTTTTAGGACAAGTATACTCTGACTCAGTCTTTAGTATGGTCAAACCTATGGAATAATGTTTATAAGTTCATTCTTTTGGATAACTTAAGATTGATCCATTACAAAATTCTACATAACGCATACTGTATTTAACTCCCTTGAGATTATATAAAATGGGCCTTAATCTAATTTATGCCATCAATGTAATAAAGATATTAGTTCCCTGGACCATATGCTTTGGTTCTGATATTACTGTATATTCAAAGGCTTTGGCATGAGATAAGACTCAGTATTATGGATAAAGCAATCACATTTACGACTTCAGCCTTCATAGTTGTATCTTAGGTGACTTTCCAACAGATTTGTCACTTACAGATAAATCTATATTGGCCCTTATTGGGGTCATAACTATGCAGTTGTTACTTAAACACTGGGCAGATCAATCTATTCCTGTCTTTAAGGAATGGCTTGCCCAGCTAAGACACAACCTATTAATGATTCATATTATCTCTTATTTCCATGACAAACAATCTTTCTTCTCAAAACAGAACAAACTCTCAGATCTAATTGATACTTTTTGATGCTTTTTAAGTTATATGTATGTTTTTGATCGCAGACCCTAATGACTCGTAAAACTTTTTTCTAGGTATTTCTCAACCAGTTCCTTTTTACTTTTATGTACCGTCATATGTATGTTTATTTTCCCTTTAAATATGTTAACATGATGTAGCTTTTCCCTTCTTTTGTTTTTGGTGAAGAGGCATATTTTTTCTGAATTATATTATATCTTTATAGACTCATTAATTTTCCCTCTGATATATTGCTCCTCAGGAAAGGAGGGAGGAGGGAGGGTTGTAGGGAGCATGGTGTTATTGGGTAGTTAATGTCTTAGGATTTTTTTGTGTGTGTTGTAGCCATATAGGTATTATTGTTTTTGTATTGTGTTGTGGTTGTTTTTGCTCTTGTTTATAATTGAAAATCTCAATAAAGAATAGAAAACCAAAAAAAACCTGGGTTATATATTTACCTTCATGGATTGCTGGGGGAGATCAATGGGTAAATGATTCTTTTCTTTGAATTTGCATTGTCTTAAAGGGGCACTGTCAGCTTTGCCCCTTCGTTTTGATCCAAATTGTGAAAAATGTGCTTCTTGGCACACCCCTATCAGTACCGGGTGATAATATTGTGGATGAAATATCAGCATAAATAACAAAGCAGGCTCCACATCTTCGATGACAATGTCAGCATGGATATATATCACCCACCCAAACCCCATGGACAGTGCACAGCATGGCTCAGCAAGGTGCTGACCATGACCTCAGCCCACTGGCTGGTGCCCCAGGCACCATACCTGTAGCCAGCCACAATGTGATAGCCATCCCCCCAAACTCACTGCAATGTGGTAGACAACAGTCCTGTTATCTAGTGGACCCCCTCCCCAACACCACCCCTGCAGGTAGGTGCCCACCCCCTGCACCCCCCCAACATGCCCAGTCACTGGCGGGCAGCCAGTACAGCCCTCCACACATGATGCTCTTGTTATTCTTGTTCTTCTTGTTAAAAGTTAATAAGTATTAATTACAAAAGAAACTGTGTTAATGCCTTAGAGACAGTAATCTGGCAAGAAGTGCAACCCTACTGAGGCTGAGGAAAACTGATAAAGTTAAAGGGGGGGCATAGTGAAGTCAACAAACCTCTTTGCAAAGGAAAAAATCAAACTCAGTAGGAAAAAGAGACTGCTATGGGTCTCAAAGGAGGTTGCTGAAAAAGTAAAGACTGAAAGGGTAGTATTAAGGATATATAAAGAGACACTGAGGGAAGAGGACAGGGAGGTTTATCGGGAGAAACAGAGGGAGGTAGGAAAAGCAATGAGGAGCAAAAACGCATAAACAGAGGAAACAATAGTAAAGGGGGTAATGAAAGGGGACAGGACATTTTTATAGATACAAAAGTGAAAAGAGGATGACTGGGAGGATTTTGAGTTTAAGAAGGACAGGGGGGAATGTGCAGAGGAGAATCATGAAAAGGCAGATACCCTGAACAATTACTTTTGTTCAGTCTTTACAGAAGAAGGGGAAGAGGCCAAGCCACATAAAAACAAGAGCTCTGGAGGGAGGTAGATGCTAGTTCTGTTACTGATGAAGGAATCCTGAAGGGACCCACAAATCTTAAAGAGGACAAATTTGTGAGAACAGACATGGTAAATCCAAGACTGCTGGTGGAGCAAAGGGAGTCCTCATTAAAAATTCACTGGAAACAGGAGTGGTTCTGGAGGGATGAAGCAGGGCAGATGTAATCCCGATTCACAAAAGCAGTAGCAGGGAGGAGGTTGGCAACTATGGGCCACTCATTCTGACATTGGTGGTAGGGAAGTTAATGGATACACTGCTAAATGAAATATTTAGGAATATTTCAGCAAGTTACAAGACCTTAGGCAGCATGGATTCATGGGGGAAGGTCATGTTAGACATGTCTGATAGATGTCTTTGACTGGATGACCAGGGAAATTGACCAAGGTGGGTCAGTGGATGTGGCATACATAGATTTCAGCAAGGTTTTCAATACTATTCCATCCAGAAGACATACAAATTCTGGTCAGCTTTGGGGTGAGTGCTAAGGTGGTACTCTGGATAAGAAATTGTTTAGGGGATAGGTGACAGAGGGTGGTGGTAAATGGAGTTCACTACTGAGTAGGCAGGGTGATCAGTGGGTTGCCTCAGGGCTCAGTAATGGAACCAATCCTCTCTGATGTCTTTATGAGAGACATTATAAATGAGCCAGAAGAGAACATTTGGCTGTCTGCAGATGACATAGAAACTTAGAAACATGACACCCAAATCTACAATAACTTGGACCCTCACGGGGTTGGAAAGAATGTACAAAGGCCAGAAAAAACTCAAGGAGTGGTCAAAGACATGGCAACTGGGTTTCATTTAGAAAAAGTGCAAAATCATGCACTTAGGGCATAGAAACCCAGAGACAGGGTACAAAATGGGAGAAGAGGTACTGACAGTCCCCAAACTGGAAAGGGACTTGAAAATAATCATATCTGATGACTGTGAAGTGGTTAGGCAGTGCAAAAAGGCAGTTGGAAGGACCAGTGGGATGTTGGGGTGCATAGGGGAGTTTATCAACAGTGGAAGGAGGGAGGTGTGTAGATCACTGGTGAGACCCCACCTGGACTATTGTGTCCAGTTCTGGAGATCACATCTCTGAAAGGACATAAACAGAATGGATAGTGAGACCCTGTATGGACTACTGTGTCTCGTTCTGGAGAGCATGTCTCAGGAAAGACATAGATGGAGTTGAGGTTGTCCAGAGGAAGGTAACTAAAATGGTGCAAAGTATGCATCAGAAACCCAAATTATCTTAATATGTACACCCTGGAAGAGAGAGTGGAGGGGGATATGATAGATACATGTAAATACATCACAGGGGTAAATATTATACAGGAAGTGAGTATTCTCAGAGAAAAATATGCTCTTGAACAAGGGGACATGCAATGAAGCTGGAAGGGGTAAATTCAAGAGAGTTGTGAGGAATAAGTGCTTCACAGAAAGTAGCGGATGCCTGGAATAGTTTTCCAGCAGAGATTGTGGGGGTGAAAACAGTTGTGGGATTCAAGAATGCATGTGATAGACATAAAGGAATCTTAGTGGAAAGCAGGGAAGGGAGAGGCAGAGATCAATCAGGGTCAGCAGTGCCACTGTAGGAAGGTAAAATGGGCATACTGAAGGGGCCAAGTGATCCTTATCTGCCAATAAATTCTGTGTTTCTATGAAATTAAGTAAATTAACCTTTATTGAAAAGTGAGGGGGGGTAAATATAGCTCACAAATAATTTAATTGGCATTAGAACAGTTCTTATCTTATAGATTATTTTACATCTCGACATATTCCAAGATTTCCAGTTGTCAAGTTTTAATTTTCAAAGATTGTTTGTTTTATGAATTTACTAATACAGAGTCATCATTGCTGAAAATTATCACTAGAATGTTTAAAAGTCTGGTCAGATAAGTATTCCAACAACCTTAGTGGTTTGGGGATGTGAATTGCCAAGCTTTAGACCAACACTTTTATTGTAATTTTGTACAGAGCTGGAAAACTCCAAGAAGTTCTCAAAAAAGGTTCATCGACTGCATGCAAATGTGCTGTGGAAGGCAACAGTATAGTTTCCACTTTCAGTAATACTGACCTCTCAGCAATATCTTTTTTGTATATTTTGTATTGCTATAGAATGCTGAAAGCACCTGTTGCCCCACCACAGAGACTCTGTACCACTCAGTTCTGTTAAATGAACTTTTATTTAAATGACATCAACAGGTACAAATCCAGCAGGAAACACAAGCAATGACTGATGTTTCACTTAGTATGCTACTAAGCTTCCTCAGAATCCTTATTATTGCTAAGACAGATTAATATATGTCATAAAAGCTTCAATTTCTGTTCAAGCTGAAAGAGGCAACTCCCCTGCAGACACAGAGAAGGAACGGTAGAATACCAGACTTTGTTGACCTAGGGGAGTGAAAGCAGCTAGCTTTATCTTAAAGGATGGTTGTTTAAAGAAGGAAAATGGTTGATGTGTGAGCTGCAGCAGTGCTGAAGAGAACCTTGCAGGGTCAGACTGATGAGCTAGATGCTTTTATTTTACAGGTACCCCAACATTACCTAAGGGCAAAAGTATAATTTGTGTGAATATTGTTGGCTTTAACTTACTACGCTCAGAGAAGTGTTTTGTTTTTTCCCCCAGCTGTGTTCTAATTTTATACCTGTAGTGAAGACAGAATGCCCATGAGCGAAGCATCCCCGGGGCACAGTGAAAGGAGAAAGATCCAATGTGACTCCCCAAAGCTGGGTTGATGTGAATTTTTGGAGAAAGGTGGTGCTGATTGGCAGCAGTTTCAGAAGGTGTTATCCGAAGGATTCTGAGAAAATTCATAGTAAAGTATGTGTAAAAACCTCTGAAAGGTAAGCAACCTGAAGCTTTGTGGGAGGTGATTAAAATTGTCCAGTTTGGGTGAATTTTGGGGTGTAGAACTCTTTCAAACTCTTAAAACTGCTCACTATAAGTAGTTTCACTAAGTGGTTGGGGTCTGCTTTGTTTTCTTTGATACTCTTTTACTTTATGTAACTAGACAACATGACAGCATTTTATGCTAGAATGCTTATGCATTTGCACCCAAGAGTATGAAGGTTTAATCTGGACCAGGTGCCTGCACATAAAGATACACTAACTCATGGGCAGTCCTTTTGCTAGAGCATCGATTATTTCTTAACATGATTGTAACATGAAAAAATGCTTGTTTAACCCCATATTCAGCTTTTTTATTAGCTTCATTGACCTTAGAGTGTAAGATAGAGTGATGAATTATTAAAGTCCTTCCTGTGTGTGAGAGTTGCTGCACAATTTTTTAATTCAAAGTCTTGAGCTGATTGCTTATTTAAATTTGCAACAGCCTTGCTTTGAATGGTGTTTGAGCATACAATGTTTCCTCTTTTCTTCCTTGTTTGTGGTGATTGGTAATATATTTTGCCTTCATAGACAAGAAGGGAACACCATTGTTCTTAACGCTTGATTTCAGAAAGTAGATTCTATTCTTACTGCACATCATTTCTAGATGTAATATTGTAAAAGTGTTTTAATTACTTTATTCGGGTAATTCATTTCATATTTGTTAGTTCTTATATAGAAATTCATACAAGAAGAGGATGCCAATTAATTGGTTCTGAGCAGGTTAAAGCAGAATAAAACAAGGGGATACAATTAATCTTTATTTGCATAAGACATCTATGCCAGTTTTTAAGACACCTCAAATCATGAATAACTGTCAGAATATGATAGAAGCAGCTCCCATCAATAATAAGGAGGCTATCATAGCCCATTTGGAGCCTCAAAAATTGACCCCAGAGGAACTGGTCATTTATTTTTAGGTGACTTAGTTACTAGTGGAGATTCTGTCCCTGTTCATAGTGGAATAATCAATTTAAGCAATGAAGAACAGAGAGAGGGTATCAAAAAGGTTAGGAGATTAGATAATATTAAATTTGTCACTTCAGGTACAACAAAAAAGAAATAAATCAGTGCTAAAAAGGTGTTGCTCATTCTCGACCCCCTACAAGAACCTATCTTCTTGGAAAAGAAGTGAGGTATGCACATGGCAGCAAATGGGCAAATTATATCTCAGGCAGAAATACAATCAAGAAACCCTGACAAAATAAGTGAGTTGACTGAATTAAACACACATACATCAAGTATTGATATTAATGGCTCTACCCATAACACAAATAGTAGTTTGGATCTTTTTAGCCCCCTAAGTATCATTTCAGACCTCGATACAGTGATAAATCAGTCAGAGGAAAAGCAATAGCTATAAGGCAATCTCAGTCTAGAGACTAGCTAAGCAACTCTGGCCCAGACCTCTCAATATTTTTAATATTTGTCTAGAGAGAGAAGCAGTAATTAATACTGATAGCCACTTTATTTTAGGGAGTTCACATCCAGCTGCAAATGATTGTAAGTCTCCAATAGACCTTATTATAAGCAACGCTACTGAGAATGCTTTGGATAGTCAGAATCCTAGCATTTCACAAAAATTTATGACCTTAAAGACTGAGATTTTTAAAATTAGAAATTGTCTCGATTGATAGACTGCCCTTTTAAATTTGGACTTACAAAAAACAACAAACTCTGTGGGGCCCTACTAGATCATTCTCAGAAATAATAATACCTGTTATTCCAGTAAAACAATAAACAGCTTAAAAAAGGCAAAACAATTAAAAAGGAAAAAAAAGAAGTCAAATAAGAAAAATAAGGAAGCTAATGTTGACAAGCAGCCATTTTGTGATGAAGGCCAAAAACACAAGATTCCTAAGAATCAGGAAGATTCACAAAAAAAATTACAATCTACCCAAGATTCTAGATCCAGGCAAGCAGAAAGTAATATACTGTAAGTAATAGGGAACTAAATCAACCATCAATTTCAAAATATCCTCCTCAGAAAAGTAATAAGGTCCCACAGTGTGAGCCATCCCCCCACCTAATCTGCAAAGGAATATTGATTCAGATGACAAGAATCCATTATTGCTAGATGGCAAGGAAATGGTACTTATAATCACTGGAAAATATATATATATATATACACTACCGGTCAAAAGTTTTAGAACACCCCCATTTTTCCAGTTTTTATTGAAATTTAAGCAATTCAAGTCCAGTGAATAACCTGAAATGGTACAAAGGTAAGCGGTAAACTGCTAGAGGTTAAAAAAAAAGTTTAGGTTAGGAAAAACTGCTTTAGAGAAATTGCAAAGAAAGCCAAGGTGTCAGTGAGTACAGTTTCCTACACCATCAAAAGGCACTTGGAAACTGGAGGAAACTTGACAGGAAGAGGTCTGGCAGACCCAAAGCCACAACAGAATCAGAAGACAAGTTTCTGAGAGTCAACAGCTTGCGTGATAGGCGGCTCACAGGACAACAGCACAGAGTGACTGGCACCCTGAACCAAATGGGCTACCACAGCATTTTGCAGCGCCATGCAATACCCTCTGGTCTATGCCTAGTTGATCAGGGGTTCATCCTACAGCAAGATAATGACCCAAAACATACCTCCAGGCTATGTCAGAACTACCTTTGAGGAAAAGAACAAGACGGTAGGCTTCAAATCATGGAATGGCCAGCACAGTCTCCAGACTTAAACCCCATCGAGCTGGTTTGGGATGAACTGGACAGAAGGGTGAAAGCAAAGCAACCTCAAGTGCAACACATTTGTGGGAACTTCTGCAACAGTGTTGGGAAAGAACTTCCGAACAATATTTGATGTCCATTGTAGGAAGAATGCCATGAGTGTGTTCATGTTACAGTATATCTGCAAAAGGTGGCTACTTTGATGAGTCAAAATTTAGATTAAATTTTGTTAAACAAAATGATTCTATGATTTCTTTTTATCTCCAATTGTTTATTTGTTCTATGCTTTAATTTCAGAGTACATTGAGACATTAACCTCGTAAATGTCAATAAAACTGGAAAAATGGGGTGTTCTAAAACTTTTGACTGGTAGTGTATATATATATATATATATATATATATATATAGATCTATATTAATATATATATATATATATATATATATATATATATATATAAAGGATTATGAAGAACATGAATATTTACTTTATCTCATACATTATTTGGTGGTAGCAGAGCTGGGTATTAATTGCTCTAAAAGATATCTTGTTTTCTTGGAGAGACCCACATTCATCAGAGGCACCAGTTTTTGTTATCATTAACACATGGGAGATTGCTAAAGCCATGTGGGCTTCAGTTAAGAGATTGTCAGAACTTAATCTGAATATATATAGAATAATGCATATATAGGAGTGTGATATGCAGCTTTTTACACACCCAAGGTGTATGATAATATATAAACCTTGAGAGGGAAACTCGAGAGGGTTACGTATTGTCACACACTGAAGGTGTGTAAATAAACTGCAGATAACACACTTACATATGTGCTATTTTTTATAATAACTGGTACTAAGTAAGCAAAGTTCAGAGTCCTAGCATTACGTGCTTCCTGCATTGCTGATTCGACCTCTGTGTGGGATCCATGGCATGCTGGTTGTTATAAAGACAAGATGAAGATTAACCAGCTTCTTCATTGTTAACAGTTAAAACAAATGTGAACGGTTCAGTTGTCTGAGTCGGTAAGTATCTTAGCATGGTACACACAGCCTGACATGAGACAGTAAAAGTCAAATCAACTTGCAGGTTGATATGACTTTGCCATATCAACTTGTAGGTTGATATGACTTTTTACAGATCCCAAAAACAGGTTGATATCGGGGGTCACCAGTAATTAGTGCTTTATTCTCATGGCAATCAGTTATACAGTAAATGCTGTCTTGAAAGAGAATAGCACAAGCCCAATGGTCATTGATAACAATACTATCCCAGATATGATTAGTTCCTTTGACTGAAAACCTTGGAGGCCTCTTGGGGACTATAACAGAGAAAGAGGGGAGTTCCAAAATATAACACTGGGGCTGTTTGGCTTAGAGGCTTCACCCTCAGAAAACTAATTATTTTTGCATCAGACAGTGCTAGTACTTCTTACAAAATTTTGGGCTATTCTTCCTGAAGCAGTTGTAGCCAGGTATTGCCACCTCATGTTGCAAGAGGAGAGAAACTGCATGAAGGAGCTCAAGCTGGTCACTAAAATGCTGTGGAGAAGTGCCTGTAGCAGGAGTCAGTGAGAAGCCTTAACATTTTTACAAAAGGTATGACACCGTTGCCTCTGCATATTTATTATTTTAGCTTTCACTGACCTTTCCAGACTATCTTTGAGCGTCAGCACCTTATTTGTCAAGCAGAAGTGATGCAGAGCCTGAAGGCCTCTGGGCTCTGCCCACAGAATCAGCCAGGAGTCATTTGGAGGAAGAAGCCCTGAGAGTGAGGAAGTTCAGAGGAGCCTGCAGAGGCTTATCGGCCCTCACAAACCTACAAAAAGGAAAAAATAATAACAGAAATGCTGCACTTGACAGGGGGATTACCGAGAGACTAGATGCGAAAAATACCAGCATTATTTGCATTGCCTGCATTGTTCGCATCTTTTTTATTTTGTTACTGTGTTACTGTGTTTTGAGAAAATAGTGTTTTCTTATTTTTTCAGAGAGAAAGAGAAAGCAGCAAAAGCTTCATTAAATCAAGAAGTTTATTTTCTAGACTACACTAAATTGAATTATTACTTTTTGGACCTGTGTAAGTAACTAGTATTGATTCTGTTTTTGGGGTTGATTTTTTCTTAGCTTTACTTTAATTTGCCAGGGAGGAACTGTAGCTGGGAGATATTTGCAGTAATTTATGACTAGACCTGTTACTTAACCTCTGTGAAATTGATGTCTGTTAAACGGAGGAGCTGAAAGGGGCGTAGTTGGACTGTGGATTTAAAACAGGAGTGGTTTGTGGTCTTGGCCTGCTGAGACAGAGAGTGAGAGACAGCAGCCAAAGCTTTCTTAAATCAAGGAGGTTATTTCCTAGACTACACTGGATTGATTTATTACTTTTTGGACCTGTGTAAGTAACTAGTGTTGATTCAGTTTTTGGGGTTGACTTTTCTTAGTTTAACTTTAATTTGCCAGGGAGTAATTGTAGCTGGGAGATATCTGCAGTCATTTGTGACTAGAACTGTTACTTAACCTCTGTGAAATAGGTGTCTGAAAGGAAGGAAGGCACATCCCAGGGTGGAGGGTCAGAGCTGTAGTTGATTGTTTCTGGACAGCATAGGTTTACTCCCACCCACCCTGCCCCTTGCCCCACCCTGCCCAGGCTCATAACTTACTTTATAGCAGGGGTTCTGACATCACTTCCCCAAAACTGCTAACAACATACACCTGTTCAGATCCTTAAAGGCACAGCACACTGAATAGGGGGTAGAGACCGTCACAATCTTACACACACCAAAACAAGAACAAAAAAAGGAAACCATTTGTAACAGGAAGGGACACAGACATGTAGGGAGTGATGCAATGCACTGGCTGTGGAGCAGCAGTTTTCTGGGAGACATTCTGGAGACTGCATTGCTGCCCTATTTGCAGGCACCTCTCTGGTCTGAGGGAGGAGGTTCTTCGTCTCCATGCTGATCTGGCAAAGTTTTGGGAAACCTGCTCTCCCCACCCAGAGACCACCCAGGCCACCACCACTACCTCAGATTATGCCAAGAAAGAGGAGTGGTCAGACCACAGTGGGCTCAGGGAGGGTGAGGGTGGTGGAACAGAGGCACATCCTTCCAGTTGTGCCTCACCACAATTCATTCACCACTCTGGCAGAGCATGGTTCCTCTATAGAGGCACCCACAGTGGAGACCAAGGAGGATGTTAGGAACCTCCACAATGGAGACCCACAGGAGGGTGGCACAGGACCCCACAGGGGAAGAAAACAACTCCTGGTTGGGACTCAATTATTAGGGAAGTAGAACTGGGGAGGGAAGGGAAAGGAAGGTAAGGTGCCTTCCAAGCACCTTGGCTTGGAGGGACAGGAAATGAATCCTCAGGATCGTGGGAGCAGCTGCAAGGGGGAGTGAGCTGGATGTCATTATCCACCTAGGGACAAATTACCTGGCTGAGAATGGGATCAAAGCAGTGCAACAGGAGTTTGTGGAGTTGGGGAAGGGCATTATACAAGTAGCACACACGGTAACTTTCTCAAAAGTGCTACCTGTCTATGGCATGGATGAGGCTAGGGTACTCCGCACCATGGGATTCAATGACTGGTTGAAAAACTGATGCAGAGCTCAGGGATTTGGCTTAATTGGGGATTGGGACACCACCAGGAGGGATGCAGGCCTATACAGTGTGACGGTCTGCATCTGTCCAGGAGGGGAACCAGGATCCTAGGTGATAGGTTTAAATGCTTCATTGGCAAGCATTTAAACTAGCCAAGGGGGAGGTACTGAAAAGGAGAAAGGAAACCCTAGCCCCCCCCAAAATCAGGGTAGCTAGTGAGATAAACACCAAGATCGACAGGGAGAAGGGCAGGGGTAAATGGAGAAAAAAGACAGAGGCAGTAAGGACAGAGATGGGGCAAAAAGAAATAAAGCCATAACAAAATTGAGGGTAATGAGTACCAATGCCTGTAGTCTAGGTAAAAAGCTACCTGAAATGGCAGCCTCGATGGAAGAGGGATGCCTGGATATCATGGCAGTCACCAAAACATGGTACAGAGAGAACCATGACTGGGATGTCAACATACTAGGGTACACAATCTATAGGAGGGACAGGGAGGGAAGAAGAGGAGTAGGAGGAGTAGCTCTCTATGTGAGGGAAGGCATCAAAGTAACAGAACAAAAGTATAAGCAGGGAGGAGAGAAGGCACTGTGGGTCACCCTGGAGACTGGAAATGGCACCACAATCCACACAGGGGTTGTACACAGACCCCCATCTCAGGGGGAGGAAATGGACAAGGAAATGATAGAAGGTATCTTTGGGATGGCAGAAAAAGGGAAGATGTTGCTGATGGAGGACGTGAATATGCCAGATGATAATTGGTGCACCTTTGCTGCAGCCACATCCAAGAGCAGGGCCATTCTCAATGCCTTATAGGGGGCATGCCTCAGACAGCTAGTTTTGGAACCCACTCAGGAGAGAGCAATCTTAGACCTGGTACTCTCACATGGGGACAGAGAGAGGATCTCTAATCTTGAAGTAGGTAGCCATCTGGGAACAAGTGACCACCAAACAATGTGGTTCACAATAAACTTAGCTGTAGAGTGAAGCCATACAAAAGTTAAGGTACTGGACTTCAGGAGGGCTGATTTTGTCAACATGGGAGAGTGCCTGAGAAAAGCACTAGCAAACCGGCAAGAAGGTGGAGTGGAGCAACAATGAGGAAACATCAAAACTGCCATCACAGAGGCAAAAGTCTTTGTGTGAAGCAAATAAACAAATCCAAATGAAAGAAAAAAACACAGGGGAAGGTAAGGGAGAAAAAGATAGCATCCATGAAGTATAAGGAATTACAGAAGGAGCAGGACAGAGAACTGTACCAGTTAAAGCAGAAGGAAGTGGGGAAGGCAGTCATACTAGCAAAGGCCCAAACCGAGGAAAAGATAGCCAACTCAGTTAAGAAGGGGGATAAAACCTTGTATAGGTACATTAGGGAGCAAAGAAAGACTAAGGCAGGGATACTGGGGCTGAATAAAGAGGAAGGTGGTTGGGCAGAGAGCAACAGTGAAAAAGCAGGGACACTGAACGAATACATCTGTTCAGTATTCACATTGGAAAAGCAGGGGGAGATACCTAATCCAGTCAATAGAAGCACTCTAGATAGGGGGGGTTGAAATTAGTCCTTTCACAGAAGAAAGGGTTCTGAAAGAACTCTTAAAACTGAAGGTGGATAAAGCAATGGGACCTGATGAGATTCACCCCAGAATTCTAAAAGAACTAAAGGAAGAACTAGTAACACCACTGACTACCCTTTTTAATAAATCATGGGAGGATGGTATGGTTCCTGAGGACTGGAGGATGGCAGATGTAATTCTCCTTCACAAAAGTGGGAGCAAGACAGAGGCAGAAACTACAGACCTATCATTTTCACTTCAGTGGTAGGGAAAATGATGGAATCACTTCTGAAGGAAAGAATTGTTGAGTACCTAGAGGCCAGTGGGGCATAGGACCCAAGGCAGCATGGATTCACAGCAAGGTCATGTCAGGCAAATCTAATTGATTTCTTTGACTGGGTGACCAAAGTAGTAGACCAGGGCGGGGCTGTGGACATGGCCTACCTAGACTTTAGCAAGGCATGTGACACAGTCCCGCACAAAAGATTAATAAACAAATTAGTCAGCCTGGGAGTGGGTCCCAGGGTGGTAGCCTGGGTAAAACACTGGCTGGGCAACAGGACACAGTGGGTAATAGTATAAGGAGATCACAGTGAAGAAAGTGGGGTTACTTGTGGGGTACCACAAAGTTCAGTACTGGGGCTGGTCCTTTTTAATATCTTTATAAGAAGTGACATTGCAGAGGGACTGGAAGGGAAAATATGTCTCTTTGCAGATGACACAAATATCTGTAACAGGGTTGCTACGGAAGGTGGGGTGGAACGAATGAAAGGGACTTAGCAAGGTTGGAAGACTGGTCAAATGTATGGCAGCTTAGATTCAATGCAAAGAAATGCAAAGCAATGCACCTGGGAAACAAAAACCCAGGGGAAGAGTACACAGTGGGGGTCAGATACTGACAACAACAAAAATGGAAAGAGACCTGGGGGTAGTCATATCAGATGATCTAAAGGTGGGCCAGCAATGTCAGAAGGCAGTAAGGAGGGCTGGGAGGATACTGGGATGCATAGGGAGAGGCATCACCAGTAGAAAATAGGAAGTTATTGGCCCTCTGTGCAGACAGTTGGTTAGACAACATCTGGAGTATTGTGTACAGTTCTGGAGACCCCATCTCCACAAACACATAGACTTGGTGGAGGCTGTCCAGAGGAGGGCAACCAAAATGGTGCACGGTCTGTACCAGAAGACATATGAAGAAAGACTAAAGGAGCTTAAGATGCATAACCTCGAGGAAAGGAGGGAGAGGGGGGACATGATAGAAAATTTTAAATACCTCAAGGGAATCAAGAAAGTCCCAGAGGGTAGCATCATCCAGAAATAGAGATGTGCAAGAACAAGGCGGCACAATAGAAATAGAGATGTGCAAGAACAAGGGGGCACAATTTGAAGATAGGGGGATGGCTCAGAGGTAATGTGAGGAAGTATTTTTTCACAGAGAGGGTTGTAGATGCATGGAACGGCCTTCCTGATGAGGTTGTAGAGTCAAAAACAGTGGGGGAATTCAAGAATGCATGGGACAGACATAAATCAATTCCAGTGGGGGGGTAGGAGGAAGTAGGCTGTTGGTTAACAAGGATCTGCAGCTTATCCATTAGGTAGGGAAATGGGCAGACTAGGTGGGCCAAGAGGTCATTATCTGCCATCAAATTCTTTGTTTCTATTTTTTCTTATTTTTATTCAAAATATTTAAAAAAATTTAAAAGCCCAGAAAAGCCTGCTGGAGAGAGCAGCTAGCACCTCATTGGTGAAGCAAAACACATGATGCAAAAGTCTAAATACGCATGCACGGTGTCCCTTTCTGAAGGAGCCATTCTTTTAAACTCATGCAATACAGACAGCAGGTGTACCATTGCAGGAAGCTCTTTTATACGGGCTAAGATAGGCAGATTTACATCTTTTCTAAATTAGGTTTCTACTGCACGGTATTAGCATAGCATCAGTATTTGTTCAACATTTAGTCTCTTTGCAGCTTAAATACACCTGTAAGACTTGTGTAGACTGATGGTAAATTTGTGGTGCATGCATCTTCCCCCCCAAGAGAGCTTGAGGTTAACTGTGAGGGAGATCCTCTGAGCGACACTGATCTGGGGGTTGCAAAGTGAAGCACAAAAAGAAAAGTGAGCTTTCAGTAAAAGTAAGTAGCCAGTAACTCAGTGAGCAATGATGGATACTTTATGATGTCTGTAGTTGTAAGCCTGAATGCGATGAGACTTCCCTAGCATTAAAGCATTCAAGCATCTAAGCATTTAAGTATTGCACTAACTGTACTAATATCACAAAATTGAGATAATTGCAGTGATTATTTTTTTTCTTCTTTTTTTTTCTTTTCCCTTTTGGATGTTTAGAAGCTTTTAAAAAGATGCATGAAGTTTAGACATTTATTTCTGTAACATGGCAGCTTTTAAATTAGCTCTTGAATCTGAACAAATTTAGTGTGGGCTTATAGTATATAGATATTTTTAAGTATATTGTGCTCAGTAGATATCGAATTACTTCACATTGTTATTACCTTGATCTATTTATTTTAAAATTCCAGTGGAAATGCTGAGCA
Source organism: Neoceratodus forsteri (assembly GCA_016271365.2). Lineage (NCBI taxonomy): Eukaryota > Metazoa > Chordata > Ceratodontiformes > Ceratodontidae > Neoceratodus > Neoceratodus forsteri. The sequence continues at coordinate 1,055,183,669 of CM057451.1, read as the reverse complement.
GCCCTTAAGAACCAAAGATTAAAGAGCCTTTTTCCTTGGGATTTGCCCATTTGACTTGAAGAACTCTATAAGAGATATACAAAGTCATCTTGCAAGCAAAGCAAAGCAAAAGCAAAGCATGTTCCCTGGTCTGTATTTGGGCAAACTTATTACTATTTATACTGATCTCCTAGCCGTATTGGGAATCATAGGCTCCTTGGAATTATTTTTACCCTTGAGCTTTTTATTGTTTCACTCTGACTTTTTGTCTCATTGAAAGGTGTGTTCCCAAGAACAACCCATGTACTTGCCACCTGTTAGACAGCAAAGGTAAAGAAAAGGTTGTCTCATCATTCTGCTGTTTGAGATTTTGGACCTGGGGAAATTAAGCCATTTCGGATGCTTTTGTCTGTATGAACTGTTCTGCTGAAATTTGCAGAAATCTGCTCTTCTGAACTGTTTTGCTGAAGTTGAAGCTTTGTGGGGACTTACTTGAGGACTCATTTTGGGGCCTGCTTATCACATCCCATTTCACAGTTAATTAACTGTAGAAACAGGTTCCCTGCTTTCTTTCTTTCTTGCTCTGCTTCCCCTTAATCTATGTTATTTACTGCCCCTCACTTTATAGAAGAAGTTTTTTTGGTAATTATACTCACACGATACTAAATACATGAATCACAGTGTGTTTGTTTGATTCTTGGAATTATGCCAGTTAAAACCAGCAGGTCAAAAAGCAAACTAGTTGGTAACTCCAAATCAAGCAAACATATAAAAGGAATTCATTTTAAAAAATAAGGAGGTACATAGTAAGGGAAAAAAGGTAAAAACACAAGGGAGCTTCAAGCACTTCAAACACTCAGAATGCAGGCAGAGAAAGCAAGAGGGCCTACGGGGTGCATAGGAATAAAAAGGGGGAAAAGGGGAATAAAGAAGGAAATAGAATAAATTATCTCAGAAATGGATATGAAAGAGAACCACCAAGCTGTTGATTGCAGTAATGGTTATAATGTTGGAAACAGTCAGAGAAACCAAGAAAACATTGATATGAGTAAATGGAAAGAGAAATAATTTAAATCATCTGACTATAAAGACAATGAACAAAGTAGGGGGGCTATACCTAAACTGAAACAGGCTTCCATTTTGGATCTTTGGAAAAGCAAGGAATAATCAGTATATCCAGGGGATTTAGTCCTTAATAGGTTAACTAAAATAACTATTACATCTTCAGAGGGCAAAATAAATACTTTGAGGATCATGGGTCAGGAACACACAACAATAAAATTAGCAAATGAAGAGGTGAGTAGGATGGTGGAAAGATCAAAGACACAATAAAACGGAAATACAAAATTGAAAGATAGCTCAGGGAAATGAAAAAACTGCAAAAGTATTTATTTGATAAATGCAGTTCACCAATTTTCAAAATGGCAGCTCAAAGTCATTTGTCCAGAACCAGGATATCAATTAACACATCCCCAGAAACATCAAGGAGATCAAGGGATCCAAGGGGATGGAATGATTGCACTAGTCGCATGAGCCCAATAAAATTTAGCACACCTTCACTAGAAACCATCACTAGAGGATTTGCGTATGTATTGAAGGATCCAATTTCAGGTAATACATTGATTTATGAACAATTAGTACAAGATGTCCAAAGTCTCTCATTTCTAAAGGAAATATGCATTGAAAATAGAAATAAAAATGATTTTATGTATAATAAAATAACACAAAGTAATGCAGAAAATGAGGTTAATCGACCATTGTTGGGAAAAAATAGAGAGAGCTCAGTACTAACAGAGAGCTCAGTAACACCAGATAAGTCTTATAAGGAAAAATACATTCATGGGGAAATAACAACTAACCAGGAAACTGATAATGAAAAGGAGTTGGAACTGGTAATGTTACCCAGAAATTACGATCAAATCAACAGCTTAATTGAGGAATTAAAGATGAGGAACACAGTAATATGGGAAAAATGAATAAAGCAAAATGCCAAAGATAAGAAAAGGGATCAAGAGCTCAAAAGAAATAATAATAGGAAGGAGACGGGGAAGAAGGAAATTGAGAAGGAACAAACCAGGGAAAGACCCCCTCATGTCACTGAGAAAAATTAAAAAACTGGAAACGCATTTTTACAAACAGATAATACAGTAAGGGGAAATACCCAAAGTAGCCAAAGGAAAAGTATAGGAAATCAAACTATAATAGCAGAAAAAAACAAAACAATAGTAGAGAGAACACCAAAATGAACAGGATTAGTATAAAAACAATACATCAAAATAAAGAGATTATAACAAAGACACATGAACAGTCGATTGTAAATTTAGAACAGAACTCAGAGAGGATAGAGGAAGACACCAATCTGAATTTAGAAGAAGAGGTAAAGAATAGGATCCCTGAGGATGAGACAGATACATTAAGAGAAAGAGACAGGCAAATATATCTGAGGTATTTGTTGGACAGAACTCTGGAGACTGATTTTGTCCTCCCATTCTATAAAGTATTAGTAATGACACATGAAACTGAATCGAAATTGAAAGATAACTTGAAGTAGTTCTTGGGCTCAGCCATTCAGACCAATAAAAATGGTGACAGACTAATGGCAAATTTTAATGTTATTAGACCAATAATGGATATGTAGCTGGTTCTATTGTTATCAGACCAGTTCTGTTTTAAAAGCTATAAAGAAACTTAAAGACAAGCTGAGAGAAATGGGAATAGAAACAGATAGTGTTGTGGGACTGAAGTCAATCTTACCGGAGTTCTTCAGAATGAAAAATGTTACATCACTTGTTGAAAATCAATATGTTATCTCATTGTATGGTTTAAATGATTTTATCTTAGAATCAAATCAAAATAATAGAATTAAGGTTATGGAACTACTACAAAATCTGACCAAAGATAACAGCCTATCTCAAAGGATAAAGAAAATAAAAAGATGGGAAAACAATGGCCAAATAGCAATTTGGGTGAAAAACAAAAAAAAGATAATTTACACATTTTTGCAAAGTTTCATTTGTTAGACAAGGCTGAAATTTATTTACAGGGAGACACAAATGAAGAATATTGGTTAAACCTAATGAAAACAGCAAACAGATTCCAGACCTTGGAGAATTTGGAAGATTGACAAAAATCATCACAAATAAGAACATTTAACAATAAAGAGGTACAAGTGCGTATAATGTATAATATCAGGGATACAATGGGTGATCCTACTTTAATTGACTTCTCGGTGCAATATAATTATATTTGCCTACAAGAGACTTGGCGTAGCAGTGAATTAAAATGAAGTGGTTTTAAGGCAGCAAGAAGTTCTAAAATGTATGGAAGATCATTGGGGGGTTTAGTGACTTGGTGTAAAATAAGCGACACAGTAGAGCATATAGAGATGCCTTTGCACTCAGATCACATCCTGTCAGTTCAAATTGTTGGAAGGAAACAAAAGTTGATTTTAATAAATGTATATCTCCCAAAAAAAATGTCTAATTGCGTGGACCATGAAGATCTGGGAAAATTAAGTGAATTTATAGAAAATTGTTTAACAGAGGATCCTGATTGCAGAATCATCATATGGGGTGACTTTAATGCCAGGGTGGGGCACTCCCTTGAAATACAGGAAGAGCTTGTAGAGTCCTCTGTGGCTCTGAATCCTCCAGCTCTGACCTTAATGAGAAGATGCAAGGATAGTAAAATGTGTGATAGAGTGATCAAACTGGTAGAAGCTCTTGATAAGTTAGAACTGATACTGATCAATGGATGTACAAAAGATGACGCACAAGGAGACTATACTTACATTGGAATCAAAGGGTTTCAACCATTGATTTAGGTTGGATTTCAGTAAGCTTAATAACAAAGTTGCTTGGTCTTAGAAAAGGTAACAAAATGAATAGTGAACATAGACCTTCAGAAATCATACTTGATCTGTGTTCCATGTCAAAAAATAATATGAATCAGAAAGTAGGTATAGTGAGGGTAAAAAAGGGATTAAATGGGAAGTATTAGAGAATTTCAGGTCAATCCAATTATTATCTGACTATGGCTTAAGGGAAGAAATATCAAATTTAAGACAACTGGGGCTGAAGGAAGACTTTATGAAAAAATCTCAGAAATATTGGCAAACACAGCAATAATATTAGTAAAAGTAACAACAAGTAAAGAACAAAGGGGAAGTAAAAGGTTTGATGATGAATGCAAAAGGAAGAAAAAAGAAGTTAATATGCTGGCCAAACTTACTCAAACAATCCAACAAGAGAAAATAAAAAAAGAGTCTGAATAACCTGAGAAGAAATTATAAAAAGATGCTGGAAGAAAAAGGAAAAACTTACAGAATAAAGATGTGGAGTCAACTTTAAAAACACATAAATGAGAACAATACAAAAAAATTCTGGCAACTAGTCTCCAAAGGATGGGACAAAGTATATGGCAGTATGGAAAGTTATATAGAACCATCACCATGGGAGAATCATTTCAGGAATTTATTCTATGACCAAGCACCTAGTTATGAAGTAAACAAAATTGATTGGTTACCCTATGGAGAGAAAACTAAAGAAAAAGAAGTAATAATAACAATATAACAGGCAAAAAGACATAAAGCACATAGAACCATAGAATTTGATGGCAGATAAGGACTGCTTGGCCCACCTAGTCTGCCCATTTCCCTACCTAATGGATAAGCTGCAGATCCTAGTTAACCATCAGCCTACTTCCTCCTACCCCCAGCTAGAATTGCCTTATGCCTGCCCATACATTCTTGAATTCCCCCAATTTTTTTGACTCTATAACCTCCTCAGGAAGGCCATTCCATGCATTTACAACCCTCTCTGTGAAGAAATACTTCCTCACATTACCTCTGAGCCATCCCCCCTCTATTTTCAAATTCTGCCCCCTTTTTCTTGCACAGCTCTTTTTCTGAAAGATGCTACCCTCTTGGACTTTGTTGATTCCCTTGAGGTATTTAAAAGTTTCTATCATGTCCCCCCTCTCCCTCCTTTCCTCAAGGCTATACATCTTAAGCTCCTTTAGTCTTTCTTCATACATCTTCTGGTATAGACGCTGCACCATTTTGGTTGCCCTCCTCTGGACAGCCTCCACCCTGTCTATGTCTTTGCAGAGATGGGGTCTCCAGAACTGTACACAGTACTCCAGATGAGGTCTTACCAACTCTCTGTACAGATGGACAACAACTTCCTGTTTTCCATTGGTGATGCCTCTCCCTATGCATCCCAGTATCCCCCAGCCCTCCTTACTGTCTTCTAACATTGCTGGCCCACATTTAGGTCATCTGATATGATTACCCCCAGGTGCCTTTCCATTTTTGTTGTTGATAGTATTTCACCCCCATTACGTACTCTTCCCCTGGGTTTTGCTTTCCCAGAAGCATTGCTTTGCACTTCTTTGTGTTGAATCTAAGTTGCCATACATTTGACCATTCCTCCAACCTTGCCAAGTCAAGTCGTCAAATTTATTTAAAAAGACGCCCAATCCCAAAGGCTCTGGGCGCCGCACAAAAACTTTACAGCATTTCATACCGCATAAATATATAGATTAAAATTAATACATACATATAATCAACATTACACCCAAAAAGCTTGCAGAAATAGGAAAGTCTTCAGGCGAACCTTAAAGGCAGTTATAGTGGGGGCCTCCCTAACTACAGTTGGTAAGGAGTTCCAAAGAGCGGGGGCGGCAACACTAAAAGCTCGGTCCCCAGCAGATTTAAGTCTCACTTTTGGAACAGTTAGGAGGCCACCACTAGAGGAGCGGACATTACAGGTAGAGGAGGAGGGTATCAGGAGAACTGACAGGTAACCAGGGCCCTGCCCATGTAGGGCCTTATAGGTGAGAAAACCCACCTTGAAGAGTACTCTCCATCTGACAGGCAGCCAGTGCAATTCGCGCAATACAGGTGTAATATGACAAAATTTACTTTGCCCAGTCAAAAGTCAGGCAGCAGCATTTTGCACTAGCTGCAGTCTATGGAGAGAGCCCCCAGAGACCCCGGGATAGAGGGCATTACAGTAGTCAAGCCTAGAAGTGACTAAGGCATGTATCAAGGTAGGGAGGTCCAGAGACGGAACAAGGGGCTTAATCCTGGCAATGTTTCTAAGATGGAAAAAACAGGAACGAACCACAGAAGATATCTGAACCTCCATGGACAGGTTCCTGTCAAGAATCACACCAAGATTTCACACCCAAGGGGAGGCCATCAATGACGGAGCTCCTAGCACAAGTCCAGTTGCAGAGTCAGAGGCCATCCCATCACAAACTCTGTTCAACTCCACTACCAATACCTCAGTCTTGTCAGGGTTCAGTCGTAGCCAGCTGGAGGCCATCCAGTCATTAATCTCAGCCAGACAGATATTTAACTCATCCACTGCGTTTGATGTTCCTGGGGCAAAGGATAAGTATAGCTGAGTGTCATCAGCATAGCAATGAAAACTCAGACCATACTTCCTAATGACCCCCCCACAGGGGCAGCATATATACTGTGAACAACATCGGGGCTAATACTGAAACCTGAGGGACTCTACACAAAAAGAGGCAGGGTGTAGATGAGAAATTTCCCATCACAACCCGTTGCCTCCTATTGGTGAGAAAGTACTCAAACCACTTGATGACAATACCGGTGAGTCCACATAACTCCCTCAGGTGGAGAAGGAACACACAATGATCCACAGTATCAAATGCTGAGGAGAGATCGAGGAGAACAAGAATTGTCCTGTCCCCTCAGTCTCTAGCCTTGAGGAGGTCATTCTGCACCCGAACTAACGCAGTTTCAGTGCTATGTCTGGCCCGAAAAGCCGAATGGAAGGGATCGTACAACTCGTGAGTCATGAGATGTTCCTCCAACTGAAGCAATACCACCTTCTCAACAATCTTCCCCAAGAATGGGAGATTGGAGATGGGACAGTAATTTGCCCTGATCTCTGGGTCCAAAGAAGATTTCTTTAAAAGGGGTCTTACCAGAGCTTCCTTCAAGGCATCTGGAAAGACACCCTGACTCAAGGAGCACCGGACAATCAAGGCAAACACCAGGGTCAACAGAGTCAATGCATCTCATTAAGAAAAGCGTTGGCACTGGGTCCAGTTCACAGAAGGTATGCTTCAGATTGGCTGCCACCTCAATAACCTCACGGACCTCCACTGGCCTAAACTCTCCCCAACTAGGTGAAGTGCACTTAGAACACAACTGGTGACCACTGTCTGCAATGGTATTGCTGGCTGAAGAAACCTCCCGCTGGATCAAAGACACCCTGTCCGAGAAAAACCGAGCAAAATCCTCACAATCCTCATTTGAGGAAACTCTTCTGGGCTGGAGACAGACAGGATGGAGAAGTCTATCAATAGTCTTGAAGAGTGAGGCTGGTCAGTTTCTCCAGGCAGCAATCTCCCGAGACAAAAATACTGTCTTCTTTCAGTTGATTGCCTCCTGATATGCACAATAATGTGCATGCAGGACCAGTTTGTCCATCTCCAGATGGGACTTCCTCCAGTGGTGCTCTAATCTCCGACCCATCTTCTTCATTTCCCTAAGATCTCCATCATACCAAGGAAACCTCAGGTAGGAAGTTCTGGGTCGTTCACGGATAGGTGCGAGGGAGTTGATGGTGTCAGATAACACCTTATTATAGGTGTCTACCCCGACATCAACAGCTCCGACGCATGCATCACCCATACTAGATAAATCAACTGCCGCCAAAAAACCCTCAGGGGTAAGATCACATAAAGGGCGGCAGCAAATCATCTCAGCAGGGGAAGAACTTACGACGGGAGCCCTAAGTGTGAACTTCACCATGCAATGATCAGACCAAAATACCTGATGTATCGCAAGATCTACAATCTCAAGCCCCAGTGACACCACCAGGTCCAGTGTGTGGCCATAGCGATGAGTGGGTGCACCAACAAACTGCATCAGCCCCAACAAGGACATACTCTGTAGAAATTCGCTGGTGCACTTTTGAACTTTATCTTGACCCAAACATTTGAAATCCCCAGAAAAACACATCTAGGGGAATCCAATGTTCGCCCGACAACTTTCTTCTCGGCCAAATTCCTGCAGAAAACCCCCATCGTGCCAAGAGGCGATAGATGAGGAGGATCCTGCAGCCAATGCCGAGTCCTCCTCGAATGGCCACACATTCAAATGAACCTGGGGTTCCCACCGGGTGCATGGTGAAGGTCAGGCTAGATCTAAAGCAAATGGCTACACCGCCACCCCTGAGATTTTCTCTGGGGCAGTGCACCACGGTATACTCTGGGGGGACTGCAGCCTCAAAAACAGGGCCAGCATCATCTCCCACCCTGGTCCCCGTAATGCAAGCCAGGTCAACCGATGAAATCAAGGTGGCAATAATTGCCGTCTTGTTTCTGATTGACCTGGCATTGCACAGCACTGTCGTCAGAGATATAGAGGGTGATGCAGCCCCTCAGGTTACCTGACCACTCGGTCTGGTGGTCTCCTTGGAAATGGGAACCAGCCACATCTGGCTTCTCCTAGATGCCCTACATACTCCAGGGCAACTCCTGGACCTAACCACCTCTATCCTTCCATCAACCTGCCCCTGGTCATCCCACAGCCCACAGGCAAAGCAATCCCTTACAATCCCCACTTCCCTGTAATGCCTGGTAGTAGTATCAGACACAGGGAGAGGGCAAAGGGATGCAGCGCATGCAGCTGTGAGTTCCCATAGATGATCCTAGGCCCTACAAGTCACCCTACAGACCCCCTACACATTTCTAATTTAATAAACTAACAAACAGATTAATTAATACAAAACTCAAATAATTTAAAGTATTCCTATCTTAAACAGCCTAACTAACACAATTAAAACCTTCAGTGAGCTAGCCCACTTCCCTCCTCTCATCCCAAACAGGGGAAAGTCCCTTTTCATCCTTTCCACCACACCTTGGTCATCAACCCGGTTACAGATCTTTGTGTCATCTGCAAAGAGACATACTTTCCCTTCCAGTCCCTCTGCAATGTCACTTCTTATAAAGACATTAAAAAGGACCAGCCCCAGTACTGAACCCTGTGGTACCCCACTAGTAACTCCCCTTTCTTCACTGTGGACTCCATTTACTATTACCTGCTGTGTCCTGTTGTCCAGCCAGTGTTTTACCCAGGCTACCACCCTGGGACTCACTCCCAGGCTGGCTAAATTGTTTATTAATCTTTTGTGTGGGACTGTTTCAAATGCTTTGCTAAAGTCTAGGAAGGCCATATCCACAGCTCCTCCCTGGTCTACTACTTTGGTTATGCAGTCAAAGAAATCAATTACATTTGTCTGACATGATCTTCCTGCTGTGAATCCATGCTGTCTTGGGTCCTCTGCCCCACTGGCCTCTAGGTACTCAACAATTCTTTCCTTCAGAAGTGATTCCATCATTTTCCCTACCACTGAGGTCACACTGACAGGTCTGTAGTTTCTTGCCTCTGTCTTACTCCCACTTTTATGAAGGGTAATCACACCCATCCTCCTCCAGTACTCAGGTACTACACCATCCTCCCATGATTTATTAAAAAGGGTAGTCAGTGGTGTTACTTGTTCTTCCCTTAGTTCTTTTAGAATTCTCAGGTGAATCCCACCAGGCCCTGATGGGATACCAATGGACATAATTATTGATGACCCCCCATTGTGGATCCCTGTATTAGTAGATTTATATAATACTATATTAAAAACAGTAGAAATCCCCTAGACATGGAGGGAGAATATTATAGTTCCTATTTATTAAAAAGGAAACTGAGCAGATCCAAACAATTATAGACCAATTAGTCTATTAGATAATGTACAAAAACTTTTCACAAACATTTTTACTAATAGACTCATAGATTTGTTGGGACAAACTAAAATACTTAATGAAGCACAAGCAGGCTTCATGCCCAACCATTCAATGTTGAATCGATGTTTTGTTTTAGTACATTTAATAAACAAATATACAGTAATTATAAAACAAAAGCTTTTTTTGTGTATTTGTAGATTTAAAGGCAGCATTTGATAGAGTAAACAGGGATTTATTGTGGGAGGTCCTGAATAATTATGGTTTAGACACACCTTTTATAAAGATAATTAAAATTCTTTATGAGAACAACCTCACCGCCATATGCTACAAAATGGAGGGAGATTGCACGACCAAATTTTGAACTATCAGTCTTAGAAAGGGGTGTGTTTTATCCCCATTCTACTTAACCTATTTTTGAATAGGGTATTGGAGGGAATGGAGGATTTGTAGCTACACATGCCTAGGATGGGAAAAAGGGGGTGGGGTCCCTACCTGGCATACACTGACGATATAATACTGATTTCAACCAGTGATATAGGAATTAAGAGAACTATAGATAAATTTCCGAAGGAATGTGAAAAAGTAGCTATGGAGATAAATTTCAGCAAAACCAAATATATTATATTCAATAGCTCCTTAATTAGACCTGGCAGACTGTACTTTTTGAAGTGCAAAGGTCACAAGACAGAATATGTATCAACGTTTTGTTATTTGGGGATAGTATTTATGTATAATCCTAAATGGAAGGAACATAAGGCAGCATTGATAAAGATGATCAAAGGGGTAATTCCAGCTCTGGATTTGGCATTGAAGAGAAATTAATCACCCTTGATTATAAAGCTGCAACATGTGAAGATGTAAACTGTTTTTATATGGTACTTATATATCGATTTTAAATATGTATTGGTATACAATGATATGGTGGGATGTTCTTATTCTTCTTTTTATTTTTGTAATGACAAAAATGCTTTGTCAATCAAGAAACTTACTACTATAAATATTCAACTACAAATATGGGGGAAAATCTGTCATAGGGCCACTTAAAGTATTAAATGCAAAGATACGTTCACAAATTCTTTATGGGGCAGAAATCTGGGGGGATGGGGAATAAGAATGGATTAGAAATTATTATGAACAAATTCTACAAAAGACTATTGGGCCTCCCATGTGGAGCTTCTAGTTGTCTATATCGATTAGAATTAGGTAAATTAGCATTGAATTGCAACATAGAGCAATGGATGGTGATCTGTTGGATCAAAGCATATAATATGCATGAGCACAGGCTCCCAAGAATGTGTATTGAGGAAATGTTGAATCAGAAAGGAGAAGGTTTCATATACCCAAACACATATTCTTGAAAAGCTAATACTCCCCTATGGGTTATATAAATTTTTTGGAAATTGACATTGATCTTAATTGGATAGTGAAAACTCAAAGACCAAATAGGGAGGATGAAAGGTCATAAATCAATATATGGGTTAGCGATGAAGCTCTAGCAAAAAAAATTCTCAGCTGTGAAAGTCTTGGCCACTTTGGCATGCATCATATTGATTTAGGACAGATTTTTATTGAGAGGAAGCCTTTAGATATTCGTATCTGCCAGGAGGTCCCATAGGTAACTTGATAATTTTGATCATAAAGGTTTTGAACAGTGGCTATAGAAGCAATTTTCTACAGAATTGACTAAATACAGTGGTCACTGACTCCCATAATAAAGTCTTAAAATCACCACAATCCCCAATATATTTTCAAGTGCTATCATGGAAATTTAGCTGGTTTAGCCTTGACACTTTAAGATCCCATCTGGCTAGAGTTCATACATTATTTTCATATTATAGTTCTACAGGAAACATGGACTATCAATGCTTGTAATTTAAATGGTTTTCATGGTACTTACTCTCCAACCTCAATGATGATAAAGAAGGAGACACCAGTGGGAGGTTTGGCTCTGTTTGTAAAACTTTCAGCTAAATTAAAGGATGTTAGGTTAATACAGCAGAACACTAACTTCCAGTTAATAAACATTTGTATATGAGGATGTAAATATCCTGATTCTGAATACATACATACCACCTACACACTCTAAATACTTTCAGGACAATATTTGTGATGCCATGGAAGAATATGTGCTTGAAGCCCCGGAAAACAATCCTGGAGAAAAACTACTGATCATGGGAGATCTAAATCCACGCATCGCTGATTTCAATGACACAGAAAATATTTTACTATCCTTGTCATATGTGAATTTATATAGAAAATTCAAGGACATAACATTGAATGAGAATGGTCATAAACTATTGTCAATTTTGGAACATCATAATTTGGCAGTAGTAAATGGGCAAAGTGAGTCTGATTCTGAGGGGAAATATACTTGTTTAATTGGTACTGGCAAAAACACCATTGATCTAGTTATCACACATATTATAGATTTGGATATCATTAAAAATCTTGAAATAACATCATGAGTTGAAAGTGATCATTTACTCCTTGTTTTAACATTAGATGTTCCTACTGTATATAAATCAGCATAGAACTCTACTATAACTATGTAGCCTATTAGTATTATTAGAACTCAAAAATTACCCTTCAATTCCTTAGTTCTCAAGAATTTTAAAATTATGTTGTTTCATCCAGAAAATCTGGTGTTATTAGAAAGCATGAAAAGAGATGCCTCAGCTCATGTAGCCACAGAGTTGATAGCTAAGCTATATAGGAACTTAACAACAGTGCTCTAAGAAAGTAACACTATCAGTGTGCATAGGGTAAGCTTGTGGTTTTCTCAAAGTTGTAAGTAAGCTATAAGACACAACAGGATGCGCATTACGGTGTAATAACCGCACTCCTAGAAGCATAATTAGGCACATGGCCAAAGGCTGCCTGCCAGTCATCCCTAGGAGAGTGGTTATCACACCGTAATGCACAACCCTGGAGTGTCTTATTGCATTTATAAAATGGCCCTTTTTTTAAGAAGCATTTTTTTATCTTGAAACACATTTTTAAGTAAATATATATGTAAGTGAATCTGTGCTTTTAACATAAAAAAGTCCTTCCACCTATTGGTGCTAGATTAAAGTGGTATTATACAGTGTATGCCTCCCTCCCCACTTAAACTTCATATTCCCCTGCCAGTCACAACAATTCACAAATGCTGTTTTCCTCATTCTAAGTATGACACATAGCCACCTTACTTTATTTAATTCTCCTCGCTCTATAGACAAAACTAAAAGAAGCCATACCAGAGGCTTCTCAGTTCCTCAATGCTGCAAGCATGAGCATGGTTCAAAACTGCCACAGTCACTGACAGCATCACGAACTGCTCACTGTGTCCCAAAAGCCAAACAGCAGGGTGAGTCATTTACCTCCTTTTCTCTTTGTTTATATAGTATTATTGCTTACTTTCTTCATTCTGTTCTTTTTCTCTGTGTTGATCCACATTCAAGAAATGGAATGTTTATCATGGAAAGTTTACCATGGAATACTGGGATTCAAAATTCTGCTCAGTTCTACTAGCAGAATGTTCCTCTACTAACAAGCTATGCACACACAACAAAAGCATGTTTTAGAGCCAGAGACTCGGTTTTCTAACTGTCAGGGCAAGCAGAAGACATTTCCCTGATAAGCAGGTAAAGATAGAAGGGGAATTTTTTCACTGTTGGCAAAGAAACAGTTGTAATGAAAACTATAAACAATACTTAATGTTTCTAATTTTTTTTATGTCTGTAAGGAGAGTGTGATGATCTGCTAAACAACATTTAATTAATTTGTTTTATTTTATATTTAAGATAGTTTTATTTTTGGGGCCCAGTTGAAGAATTCTATAGCATAAAGGTAGTAGCCATGTTTGTTGTAGAAGATCAGTTCTGGCTGTAGGGAGAGTGATGGAAGATAGTTCTGGTTGTAGAAGAAATGATTTGCTCATTGTATGATGTGCTTTAGGATCAGGATGACTGTGCATCTATAGAGACTTAAGGTCAGCAGATCTCTCTTGGCCAATGAGATTTCTAGATTTTTTCTTGCTATTTTGTAAGAAAGCATAAAAGGAGTTTCAAAAGTAGTCACACAAAAAACAACCCTTCTAAACAAAATCTCACAGCTTTGAATAAATCTATAAAAATGTATAAGGAAAAATTGGCTGAGAAAATGGAACATTTTCCAGCAAATGTATATTCCCAGATGTATTACATCATAAAAAACAAAGATAATAATGTTTTTTTTGGCAAATCATTGCCAATGGCACTACTAGTTTACAATCTAACCCAATAGCTACTATCTCAGCAAATAATTGAATACGTTATTTTAAAAATAGCATTTACAATATGATCATTTCAACCATACTGCTTATAGTTCCTTGGAGAACCTTTTACAATATTCTATAGTACCTGTATCATTTTCTTTCAAAGATGTGGAAGAAGCCATCAAAAAGTGTAAATCCAATAAAGCACCTGGCATCAACAGACTTCCACTGTATATGTTTAAACTACTTCTTAACACCTGGGTCCTTTTACTTACAAATATTTGTAATACATTCTTGAAGAATGTCTTTATCCTGAGAGCTGGAAATCAAACATACAGTAATTATTCCTCTGTTTAAGAGAGGGGACCCCAACGTTCAAAAAAGGTCAAGACCAATAAGTCTGATTGATGCCACAGTAGAAATTTTCTCTAATACTCAATTAAACAAATTACAATGCATGGATGACTGGCATGGCAAGTTTGTCCCCGATGCAGACTGTCTTCAGAAATGATATGCTCACTATTGACCAAATGTGTACTTTTGCTCCTTTGATTCAAAAAATATGTACACAAACAGGGAATAAAACTGTATGTTGCTTATACTGATTTCACCTTTTGTTCAATTCCATAGACAGAGGAATACTTTGGGAGAAACTACAAGCATTGGATATCCCCTAACACCTTGCTTCCAATAGTGCAGTTGTATTCTCACAATAAAACTTATGTAAGAATAGACAGCCAGTGGAACCTTACAGGACACTTTGAGTCTAACAGAGGAGTGAAACAGGGTTGTCTTCTAGCCATCAGGCTATTCAATATTTACATAAATGATATTTTACACAATATTGACCTTCCTCATTTTCTTTTTCTCCTAAAATTAATAGCATCATATGTCTCACTCTCATAAACACAGATGACATGATTTAATTTTCCCTGAAGCAGATTGGGATACAGCAGAAATTGAACCATTTCTCCCAATTGTGTGTTAATCACAAGTTATTAATACATTTCTCTAAATTTAAAATAATAAATATAAGAATTTCTATATTAGCAACCAAATGTTGGAAATGGTCAATGAATATTATTATTTGGTGCTTATGTTTGTGTTTAATGGTCTGTGGTCTAAATATGTTCAGAATGAAAAAAAAAGTGAAACAAAGCCTTTAGGCCATTAAAAGGTTTAATCATGTTTATGGGGATATGACTGTTATCCCAGCAGTGGGGGAAGCTGAGGCCACTGTAAGGGAAATCCCACTTTGCTTTATGATTCAGAGATGTGGGGATACTCTATAACACCTTCTTCAGAAGTCCTGTTTTCTTTGTTTTATCATAATAGCCTTAGACTTGGTAAGTCTTGTCAGGACAGTTGGTTAGGTATGAATTTGGCTGGGGATAATTAACATATTTAGTAAAATGATGTATGTCATGCTATATGTTGAATATTCTAAATGGATTACTTATGGAATCCTGAAACTCAGAATCCCGACACCCAGAATCCCAAGCCTGACAGCCCAAAATTTTGTTTGGAGGGTAAGGTTTGTCTGTTTCAGATGACACCAAGATCTGCAACAGAGTAGATGATCCAGGTGTGGTGTGCAGAATGAGAAGAGATCTGGATAAACTAGCAAAAAGTTTTGAAGAGTGGCAACTAGGGTTTAATGCAAAGAAGTGCAAGATCATGCACATAGGGAAGGGAAATCCTGAAACCACCTATAGGTTGGGAGGGGAGTTGCTAGCAGTCATAAGGGAAGAAAGAGACTTGGGCATCATCATCACTGATGACCTGAAATCATCCAAGCAGACCACTAAAGTAGTAGATAAGGCTAGGGGGATGTTAGGGTGTATTAGTAAGGGGTATCACAAGTCAGAAGAAGGAGGCAATAATCCCTCTTTACAAGACACTGGTTAAGCCCCATCTGGAGTACTGGGTGCAGTACTGGAGGCCACACCTTCTCAAGGACATTAACCAAATTGAGGCAGTGCAGGGAAGGGCAACCAAAATGGTGCAGGGACTGCATCAGAAAACATATGAGGACAGATTAATGGAGCTCAATATGTATACCCTAGAGCAAAGGAGGGAGAGAGGTGATATGATCAAACATTCAAACATCTTATTAGCATTAACAAGGTGAAAGAGTTTAACATGTTTCAGTATAAGAAAAATAGCAGGGCAAGAAGACACAGCATGAGATTAGAGGGAGGGTGATTAAGGGGTACTGTGAGGAAGTTCTTTTTCACAGAAAGTGTGGTGGATGCATGAAACATCCTACCTCAGGAAGTGGTGGATATGAATACAGTGCAGGGCTTCAAACAGGCATGGGACAGGCATAAGGGAGGAATACAGATGAGTATGAATAGGTAGGCCATTGGCAGAGCAAAGGCTGATGGCACATTTATAAGGTAAAAAAAGAAACAGGCAGCCTGGATGGACCTTGCAGTCCTTATCTGCCATCAACTTCTATGTTTCTATGTTTCTGTGTTTGCTGGACAAATCACCATCCTGACAGTGGAAAGCCCAACACCCAAGTATATGGCAGTTTCTTATGTGAAAGGGGGCTGCACTCCCACCACATAAAATACTATAATCAACTTTGCAGTCATTGCATATTCTGGTGTCAGGCTTTCCACCCTCGGCATGGCAATTCATTGGGCAACCAAAATGTCAGGCTTTCTGGCTCCGGATCCTGGGTGTTGGGATTCCAAGTTTCAGGATTTCACAATACTCCCTTCAAAACAGTTCTAGTAATCTCTGTCTTAAATTGTACCTAGAAGTAGGGATGCAGCAAAATTAAATTTCGCCAGGGAAATTGCTGCAAAATTGCCAATTTCGCAGCACAAAATGTTTCACGTAACTGCAGCAGAATTTCGCAATTTCACCTGCAATTTTGCCAACCCACCAGTCCAGCACAGATGGTGAAATTTCACCCACAGGAGGTGAAATTCCACCGTGAGTGGCAAAATTCCACCAGCAAATTTCATCAGGTTGGGGGTGAAATTTTGCTGACAACTGAGGGCGAAATTTCACATTTTGCCAAGTGAAATATTTTTCCTAATGCATTACTTAATTAATTACGTGAAATATTTAGTTTGGTGAAATATTCCAGTTTCACACAACACTACCTAGAAGAGAAAAAGAGCTGGGCACAAACACAGAAAGGATCATTATGACTCTATAGTTTACAGGAAGCCTTAAAAAATGAATATGTGGCACCTTTGGCAAGGTTCTCTCAAGGGGATATCAATTCCCTATACTTACAAAAATTTAAAGAAAACTAGACTTATGGAAATTGCACACAATTTGGATAATACCAACCTTGCTAAGATTAAATTAGCACATTGGTATATGAAGTTTAAAAATTTCTATGTGTGTGAATTTTATTTAACATTCCCCACTGATGCAAAATATCACAGAATTCTTACTCAGTGCAGGTTTACTGCGATTCCTTTGAAAAAGCTGTAAATTGTGTATAAACAATGTAACAAATCAGAATGCTTTCATAAAAATGATCAAGATGAAGACACATTTCATATAATTTTCAAATGTCCTGTTTATTCTAAGTGGAAAGCAAAATATTTGGATGTTTTTTTAAATCCATACAAGTCAGCCCTATGAGAATGTTTGATGAAGCAATGGGACCCAATGGAATCCACCTTTGGATTCTAAAGGAGTTATGGAAAGAAATTGCAACACTGCTCACTCACCTTTTTAATAAGTCACTGGAAAGTGGCGCAATACCACTAGACTGGAAAAAGGCTATGGTGGTGCCTTTACATAAAAGTGGAAGCAGGGAAAAGCCTGGGAACTACCACCCAGTCAATCTGACCTCAATGGTAGGCAAATGCATGAAAACCCTGCTGAAAGACAGAATAGTGGATCATCTAAAGGAATCCAGAAAGCTTGGCCCAAAGCAACATGGATATATAGCAGGGAAATCATGCCAACAAACATGATGGAATTCTTCCACTGGATGACCAGAACAGTGGATCAGGGAGAGCCGGTGGACATGGTGTACCTAGACTTCAGCAAAGCCTTCAACATAGAAACATAGACTTTGATGGCAGATAAGGACCGCTTGGCCCACTTAACCTGCCCATTTCCCTACCTACAGGATAAACTGCAGATCCTGCTTAACCAATAGTCTATTTCTTCCTACCCACCACAAGAATTGCCTTATGTCTGTCCCATGCATTCTTGAATTCTCCCACAGTTTTAGACCCCATAACCTCCTCAGGAAGGCTATTCCATGCATCCACCATCCTCTCTATGAAACAATACTTCCTCTCATTGCCCCTGAACCACCACCCCATCTTCAGATTGTGTCCCCTTGTTCTTGCACATCTCTTTTTCTGAAAGATGCTACACTTTTGGACTTTGCTGATTCCACAGAAGTACTTAAATATTTCTATCATGTCTCCCCTCTCCCCCCTTTCCTCAAGGGTATACATATTAAGCTCCTTTACTGTCTCCTCATATGGCTTCTCTTGCAGACCCTGCACCATTTTAGTTGCCCTCTTCTGGACTGCCTCCATCCTGTCTATGTCCTTGCAGTGATGGGATCTCCAGAACTGGACACAGTACTCCAGATGGGGTCTCACCAACTGTCTGTGCAGAGGGATAACAACTTCCTGTTTTCTGCTGGTGATGCCTCTCCCTATACATCCCAGTATCCCCCCAGCCCTCCCTACTGCCTTCTCACATTGCTTGCTAACCTTAAGTTCATCTGATATGATTACCCCCAGGTCCCTTTCGATTTTTCTTGTTGTTATTACCTCCCCCCCAATTGTGTAATCTTCCCCTGAGTTTTTGTTTCCCAGGTGCATTATTTTGCACTTCTTTGCATTGAATCCAATCTGCCATACTTCTGACCATTTCTCCAACCTTGACAAGTCCCTTCTCATCCTTTCCACGCTTCCTTGTGTATCAACACTGTTGCAGATCTTTGTGTCATCTGCAAAGAGGCACACTTTTCCTTCCAGTCCCTCTGCAATGTCACTTATAAAGCCAATAAAAAGGATTGGACCAAGTACAGAACCCTGCGGTACCCAACTAGTAACCCCTCTTTCTTCAGAGTGGACTCCTTTTACAATTACCTTCTGTGTCCTGTTGTCCAGCCAATATTTTACCCAGGCTACTACCCTGGGACCCACTCTCAGGCTGGTTTTGATTATTAATCTTTTGTGTGGGACTGTGTCAAATGCCTTGCTAAAGTCTAGGTAGACCATGTCCACAGCCCCTCCCTGCTCTACTACTTTGGCCAGGCAGTCAAAGAAATCAATTAGATTCATCTGAAATGACCTTCCAGCTGTGAACCCATGCTGCCTTGGGTCCTGTGCTCCACTGGCCTCTAGGTACTCAACGATTGTTTCCTTCAGAAGTGATTCCATCACTTTCCCTACCACAGAGGACAAACTGACAGGTCTGTAGTTTCCTGCATCTGTCTTGCTTCCACTTTTGTGTAGGGGAATCACATTGACCTTCCTCCAGTCCTCAGCTACCACACCATCCTCCCATGATTTGTTAAAAAGGGTAGTCAGTGGTGTCACTAGTTCTCCTCTTAATTCTTTTAGAATTCTGGGGTGAATTCTGTCAGGCCCCATTGCTTTGACCACCTTCAGTTTTAATAGATCTTTCAGAACCCTTTCTTCTGTGAAAGGGCTGGGATTCACCCCCCTTTCCAGAGTGCTTCTGTTAATTGGATTAAATACCTCCCCCTCCTCCTCTTTTGTGAATACTGAGCAGAAGTATTCGTTCAGTATCCCTGCTTTTTCACTGTCCCTCTCTGCCCACCCACCCACCACCCATTCTGTTCAGCCCCACTGTCCCTCCCTTTGTCTTTCTATACTTTCTGATGTACCTATAAAAGGTTTTATCCCCTTAACTGAGTTGGCTATCTTTTCCTCAGTTTGGGCCTTTGCTATTCTGACTTCCCTCCCTGCTTCCTTCTGCCTTAACTGGTACAAGTTCTCTGTCCTACTCCTTCTGTGTTCCCTTATAATTTCTAAATGCTATCTTTTTCTTCTTAACCTTCCCTGCCACCTCTTTTGAGAACTATAGTGGCTTTTTCTTTCATTTTGATTTGTTTATTTGCTTCACACAAAGGCTTTTTGCCTCTGTGATGGCAGTTTTGATGTTTCCCCATTGTTGCTCCACCCCTCCTTCTAGCCTGTTTGCTAGTGCTTTTCTAAAGCACTCTCCCATCTTGCCAAAGTCAGCCCTCCTGAAGTCCAGTACCTTCACTTTTATGTGGCTTGACTCTGTAGCTAAGTATTTCATGAACCACACTGTTTGGTGGTCACTTATTCACAGATGGCTACTCATTTCTAGATCTGAGATCCTCTCACTGTCCCCATTTGAGAGGACAAGGACTAAGATTGCTCCCTCATGAGTGGGTTCCAAAAACTAGCTGTCTGAGTCATGCCATCTGTAGGGCATCGAGAATGGCCCTGCTCTTGAACATGGCTGCAGCAATGGTGCTCCAGTTAACATCTGGTATATTCAGGTCCCCCATCAACAGTATCTCCCCTTTCTCTGCCATCCTAAGGATGCCTTCTATCATATCCTTGTGAATTCCCTCCACCTGACATGGGGGTCTGTATACAACCCCTGTGTGGATTGTGGTGCCATTTCCAGTCTCTAAGGTGACCCACAGTGCCTCATCTCCTCTCTGTTTACTCTTTTGTTCCATTGTTTTTATCCCTTCCCTTACATAGACGGCTACTCCTCCCCCTCTTCTATCCTCCCTGTCTCTCCTGTAGGTTGTGTACCCTGGTATGTTAACATCCCAGTCATGGTTCTCTGTGTACCATGTTTCTGTGACTGCTACGATATACAGGCATCCCTCTTCCATCAATGTCACCAGTTCATGGAGTTTATTACCCAGACTACAGGCACGGATACTCATTACCCTTCCTTTGTTGATGGCCTTACCCCTTTTTTCCCCATTTCTGTCCTTTTTGCCTTTGTCATTTTCTCCATTTACCCCAGCCCTTCTCCATAGCGACATCTCTATCTTGATATTTACTTCACTTACTACCCTGATTTGGGGGAGTGCTAGGATTTCCCTGCTCCTTTCCAGTGCCTCCCCCTTTGGCTAGTTTAAATGTTTGCCAATGAAGCATTTAAACCTATCACCTAGGATCCTGGTTCCCCTCCTAGACAGATGTCGACTGTCACACCAGTATAGGCCTACATCAGTCCAGGTTGACCCCCAGTATCCAATGAAGCCAAATTCCTGAGCTCTGCACCAGTTTTTCAACACTGTACCCCATAGAAGATTTATGAATAAGCTAGAGAATACAGGACATAGTCAGAAGAGTCAACTGGATTGCAAAATGGCTCAAGGATAGAACAGAGAGGGTCTTAGTTAATGGAGTTCATTCAGGGGAGGGCACGATGACCAGTGGAGTACCACAGGGATCAGTATTAAGCCCATCCTCTTCAACATTTCATCTTCAACTTTTCATCAGCGACATTGTTGATGAGCTAGAGGGGAAAGTATGCCTGTTTGCAGATGATACAAAACTCTACAACTGGGTGGACACCCAAGAGGGGATCTTGAAGTAGGAAAATGATCAAAATAGGCTGGAAGGGTGGTCCAAAAATTGGAAATTGAAGTTTAATGCCAACAAATGCAAGGTCATGCATCTGGGTGCAAGAAGTCTCAGGATGGAATACATGCTGCTAGGACACCAGCTTGAAGTAACACGTGTGGTGAGAGATCTTGGCATAATCATTACTGATGACTAGGATGAGCAAGCAGTGTGAAAGGGCAGTGCAGAAAGCAAATGGCATACTTGGATGCATTGGAAGGGGTATAACTAGCAGAAAAAGAGAGGTGATGATGCCACTGTACAGTCACTTGTCAGACCGCACATGGAATCTCAAATCCAGTTTTGGAGGCTGCACCTTAAGAAGGATATCAACAGACTGGAGGCAGTGCAGAGAAGGATAACAAAGATGGTGCAGGGTTTGCACCAGGAGCCATATGAAACCAGACTGGCTGACTTACAGCTGTATTATCTTGAACAGAGAGTAGACAGGAGGGACAAGATCGAAATGTGTAAGTATATAAAGAGAATTAACATGGTGTGGAAGGAAAACCTGTTTCAGATGAAATCAGAGAGTTATACAAGAGGCCACAATCTACGACTGGAGGCAAATTTAGGGGAAATATCAGGAAGTACTTTTTCTGAGAGGGTGGTCAACCTTTTTAATAGCCTACTGCAAATGGTAGTAGCCTGAAAAAAATGTAAGAGAATTCCAACTTGTGTGGGAAAAAAACCTATGCTCAAAAAAGGAAATAGTCTAAGAGGAGAGGGGTAGGTATTCTGGGCAGACTAGATGGTTCAAGAGGTCCCCTTCTGCCAGCAAATTCTTATGTTCTTATTTTCTAAATATTATTGAATTCCATTCACATAAAGGATGCCAAAATGTTGATCATTTTCATGAAATCTGCTGTTAGGTATAAAAACTAAATTTCTGCTACTTAATGTTTTTCAAGTTTTGTAATGCTGTGCTGTTTTACTTTTGTATATTACTTATATTTTTATGCTGTTTTTCCTTACTTTTACTATTTGTAATGTCTGTTATGGATTTCTTATGGCAAAAGATCAAGCAAAATAAATTATGAAATCTGAATCTGATTGTTCATCTTTAATATATACGTATCTATCATCTGTGTAATCTGCGATTTCAGAAGAGTGTTACTCATTGTACTGACGATCTCAATCACAGTGGTACCAGCTTGGATGTAAAACAGCAATGCTGCAGTATAAAACAAAATACTGTCATTTACTGCAGGGAGCAATGCAACTGAATGGCAATTAAGCTCTTTTTACATGCAATATTTTGTGACATGTCACTTATTGCAAGTTATTACATTGCACTGTGACTGGCTCCACTGTATTTGTTTCCACTGAATAATTAATTTTAATAACATACACAATGCATACAGCCACAGGATTAGCAGGCATCCATGCCATAATCTTCTTCTGATTCACATCCAATTACCAAACTACCCATTGACTGATGGAATAGATTACCTTTTCAATACAATGGCCTGGATATTCAGAGCAGTTGCTCATGGTGCAACTGAGTTGTGTCAGTGTAAGTACGAAGATGTGCCACCGAGCGATATTCAGAGAGAGCCGCAACACAGTGCAAATCACATTGTGCCAATGCACAACTATAATATATGTTGCACAAGAGCAGGGGGCTTTCCATGAATATGCAGCGCAATGGGATATTCAACCGGAAAGCCATGGTGCAAGTCCAGTGCAAACTCAAGCGCACCGACAGACTTGTTCCTATAAAAACAGGGCTCAAACACACAGGCAGCATTTGTGCCAAGAGAGAGTGAGACAGAGAGAGAGAGAGAGAACCAGAAAGAGACAGAGAGACAGACACAAACACAAACACAGAGGGAGAGAGACAGAGAGGTGGAGTGGGAGAGGAAGA
The DNA here is from genome assembly GCA_016271365.2 of Neoceratodus forsteri. Taxonomy (NCBI): domain Eukaryota; kingdom Metazoa; phylum Chordata; order Ceratodontiformes; family Ceratodontidae; genus Neoceratodus; species Neoceratodus forsteri. The sequence goes on along the minus strand of CM057451.1, from coordinate 1,055,160,223 downwards.
GAGGGGTAGAGAGAGGAGAGAGAGAGAGAGACACACCCAAACAGTGTACCAGGGTGACAGACAGACAGACAGGCATTGAACCACCCAGGGGGACACACGGAGTGATGGAGGGATGAAAATTGCACCGTTCCTGATGGAGGCAGTAATGAGGGGGGTGAGGAGGCAGGAGGAACACCTACATGCCCGACAAAGGGCTCTGCAGCAGTATGCCCTACACAGGTGGTATGGTGCCTGCATCACATTTGAGAACTATAGCGACACAGATTGTGGGCCAGAACCACCTGAACAGGGTCATTCTAAGGCAGCTCTGTGAGCTGTGCAGTGAAGAGATGCTGGCACCCACCAGATGTAGCCATGTCATGTCTGCGGAGACAAAGGTGACTGCCAACATGTGCCTGTCCCACCTCCTTGCACAGTTCCTCAACACTCTGCTGCCGTGTGCTTCAGATTTCATGTTTCCCCAGCACACAGGTGGAGCATACAGCAAACACGCAGGCCTTCCACAGGGTTGCACGCATGCCTGGCATGCTTGGGGCCATTGACTGCACCCATGTGGGCATCCGCATGCCACCTGGCCCTGAGAGCATTGTGTACATCAATAGGAAGGGAATCCCGATCATCAATTGCCAAGTAGTGTGATGCCACTGGGTGTATCATCAATGTCTGTGCCACACACCCTGGGAGTGCACATGATGCATTCATCTGTCACAGCTCCATGCTATGCCACATGTTTGAATGTGGAGACATCCCCACGGGCCATCTAGTGGGGGAGTAAGGCACAGGCCAGGGGGTGAGGGGTGGTGCAGATCTGGAGTGGGGGACAGCAGGTGGACAGTGGTAGTGTGTGTGCCAGGGACAAGGCAATGGGTGCAGAACAGCATAGCAAAGGGCAAACCATGTAGATCTCCACACAGGTAACAGTGCATACCCACTGAGGCCCTGGCTGCTAACACCATACTGGTGACTGAGGTCCCCAGCACAGAAACGGTACAACGAGGCACACGCCAGCATGCACAACATCATCGAGCTCATCTTTGGCATGCTGAAGGCATGATTCAGTTGCCTAGACAGGTCAGGCAGTGCTCTAAAATACAGCCCCTCAAAAGTCTGTGGCCTATTCCTGGCTTGCTGCATACTGCACAACATGGCCATAGACCGTGGGATAGCTGTCAAGGCTGAGGAGAGTGACAGTAGTGGGCTCAACAGTAACAATGGGCCAGAAGGGGGTGTGCAGCCACCTCCTGGGTGGAGGAACCCCTGGCTGGTGCAGCAGGCATGAAGCCACCATGACACAGTCACACAGGAACACTTTGGAGAACACTGATAGTTGTTGAGGCACAGATGCATGGGCCACACAGACCAGCACACCACACACATGCAGGGACCTGCATGGTGAGGAGCATGCACAGACAGTGGTGCAAGCAGGGGAGGGGAGGCAGTGGCACACACCGACACACAGCAAAACACACACATGCTGCATCAGGGCTGCTGTGCAGTCCCATGGCCACCACAGCCACGTGGGCAGCCACGCTGTGGCTGATCGGCAGCTGCAGGCTGCGCATCATCCATGGAGGGATTTCAGAGGCTCTACAGGGGCAGATGTGCGGGAACACGACCATGTCCCCATGGGGGGGTGTAGGAGGCCAAACAGGCCAGCCCCAGGCATGCCAGGGATGCCTACATCTGAACCCAGTGTCTACTGTGATGGCATCGCCTGACGCTGGGTTTGTGGGGTGGATAGCACACTGTGGAGGGGCCCCTTTCCATGCCTGTGCCCAGTGGCAGCCAGCAATGCAAAGCCATCCACAATTGCACTGGCAATGCAATCCACGGGTGCAGTCATGGCCTCCTGTATGCATTGCAGCCCCTCCAGGATGTGCGCAGTGCCCCTGTCCTGCTGCTCCACAAGCCGGTGCACCTCCACTCACAGTGCATGCACCCCTGTGGTGAGCAGCACCTATTGCTTCACAGATGCCCACAGCAGCCAGGTGTGCACCTTCAGCTGGTCCACATCCTGTGCCTCCTGGGCAGGTCCCCAATCAGCAGGGGGTGACCTGCCATGCTGTCCAGTCCTCCTGCTCTGGTGGGCACTGCACAGTGCGGTCCACTGGGGAGGGTGTTCAGCAGGTGTACTGGTGGCAGACCATGTGTCTGGCCACCCAGAGGCACCCACAGCCTGCTGCTGTCACCCATCATTCTGCCCACTACTGCCCTACACCTGCGCATCAACACCACCACCTACATGGAGCACAGCAGTAGCACCACACACTGCTGCACCTGCAGTGCTGGCAGGCAGCTGTGCAGATGCAGGCATGCCACTCTTCTCTGAAGCAGCCTGTACTGCTGGCAGGGGCGATGCACCCACAATGTCACCCAAGCCATCCAGGATCACTGTCACATTGTCATTGGAATTGAACTCCGCCCCAAACTTTGTCTCTGCACACAGCACACCAAGGCTGTCATCCTGTAGAAACACATCCAGGGCCTCGTCCGCACCTAGGGTGTCCACAAGCAACTTGGTGCCTGGCCACAGCGTGTCAGGACCACGGATGCCGGTGGATGTGGATGGTCCATCGTCAGGGGCTCGTGCACCTTCCACAGGTGTCACAGCTGCCGCCATCCCATCCTCTGCATGAAGCCAAGCTGGTGCTGCAAGAGAAGAAAGTAGTGTCGGTAAGGTGGTGCCCATGTGCCCCCCCATGCACGCTTCCACCATAAGTGGCCAGAAGTGTGCCATGCATGTGTGTACATGTGGATATGGTGTGCACGATGGCAGCATGCACTCCAGAATCCCTGTGTATGCACACCCTGGCCCACTACCCATTCATTGCTGTCATACATACCATGCAGTGATGGGCTGCCACCCATCTGGAATCCCCCACCAGGCACATCCTCCAATGAGGTGCAATGGATGGTGGCCACCGCCAACTTCTCTGTAGGCACCAGTGTGGGTGCGTCTGGTGGACCTCCACTGGTGACACTCCAGGATGCTCTGATGGCCGCCACATTTTCCTTAATGTTCTTCCTGTCCATCCCAATCTTCTTGCTGCACTCCTGTGCTGACTGCTGGTGGCTGCCGTGTTGGTTGACGTAGGCTGCCACCTTGTCCCATCCAACAGCCCTGTCATGTGGTGTGCCTGGTGACACCACTCAACAGGGCCTCCCTATCAAGGTAGGCCTTGAACAGGGCATTTGTCTCTCCCTTTGTGAAGTTGGGCCTGCACATATTGCCTCCTGTGAACATGGAGAGCACAGTGTGTCAGCGGCAGCATAGTCATGGGCAGTCCCACCCTGCTGTGCTGCTGTCTCCCTGTGATGTTACAGCATCCTCCACTTACCTGTCCAGGTTGCAATACCGGTCCATGGCCTGTGGAATACATTGGCGCTTATAAGGCGCAACACATGCAAATCAGGTTGTGCGTAATGCTAATGATATGCTAACGCACTCTACTGCACTGCGCATTTGCTGATGAGCTCATTTGCATAGTGCATCTGAATATCACAGAACTGCACCATGTGCATCAGTGGTGCACCTGAGCAAGCCCATGTAGCATAACTTGCACATGCATGGTTCACGCACCTGCGGAGCGCATGTGCCCTGCGTGTCCCATGGTTCAATTGTGCACACAGAATGGAATGCGAAATGCATCAACACTGCACATGTGGTACAGGTGCAGCTCCACGCATGCCGCCACATCATGCTGTGCACCCTATTGAGCACTCGTGCACTGCATGATGATTGATGACCTCTGACCCATGGGTTGACTACCCGACCCCGTGATCCCACTAGGCCCCGGCGTTGTGCACAGGCCCGGCATTGCACAATGGTCCTGCATCATGCAACACATTACGCATCCACATGCTGTGCAATTGAGGCAGTGTGTTGCATATTGTGCATCCTGCACATGGCAGTTAAGTGTGCTACACACCGCCATTTGCAGTGCTACCTCAGATAGCAGCCATGGTGCAGCACGGGGCAGTGAACTGGAGTGAAGTGGAGCTTGGAAATCTGGTGGCAGTTGTCCAGCCCTTTAAGGGGCAACTGTATTGGTCAGTGGCCCTGCAGCAGGCCAGGAGAGAGGTGTGGCAAAGGATTGCTGAGGCCCTGGAGTGGAGGACGGTGCACCCAACCATTTCACGAGGATGCAGGCATTCATGCAGTGTGGTGCAGTGCCACAGCCAGGTAGGTTCTTGCATGTTGCCAAACCCAGACACTATACTGTTCTGTTATCAATGGGCTTGGCATGGGCTGCAGTGGGTTACATAGTTGTCCAGCCATGTGCTGCATGTCTTGCCCAGTCACTGCATGTGCTGCGGCTGTGCTGGTGTGTGGGCCTCAGGGTGGACAGGGGTGCACCATGCACACAATTGGCAGTGGGGGGCACTGCTGTCATGCTTGTGTACTGATGTCCACCTCTCATCTCTCCCATACCAGGGCCAGAAGACTGCAGGAGGGCCAGGGCAATAGCAGAGCAGGCCAGGGCAATGCAGCCCACTGATGGAGGGCAACCAGCGCAGGCAGCGCATCCAGTGCAGGTGTGTACTCTCCTGTTGTTCATCACTGTGATGGGGAGTGCAGTGGGGTGGATGTATGGCCATCAGTGCCTTGTACCTTGATGGCTGTGTGTGGCACACGGCCCATCATGCACGCCACAGTGGCCTGGACATTGGCCATGTGTACTGGCTGCTGGTGGGGTGGGCATGCACCCAGATGCCACCAGTTGCACTGTGGTACTACTGTTGCAGTGTGCCATGTGGCTGACACTGTGCGGTCCTGTGGCTGCTGTGCACCAATATCCACCTCTCTGCACTGCCATAGTGTTCCGTGACATGGGCAGCCATTGTCTGCCCTGCAGGGGTCCTTACAGAACTCTCCAGGGATGTGTCTGCATGCTGCCTATTGTGCTCTGTGGGTGGGCATGGTTCCCTGGCCCGTGTCACTGATTACCTGTCTTGTCCCTTGCCATAGGTGTCAGGCGGACTGCAGGTCAGAGGCCACGGAGGGTGCAGATGAGACTGCTACACAGGATACTCGGCCTGGTCATGAGGGTGCTGGATGTGGTGGTGGCAATCCACTGTGTTTTGATGGCCAGAGCATGGAGACGGTATGTTTGTGGGGCTTCCAGCCATGGCTGCAGATAGCTGCACTGTACATGGCCCCTTTTACCCTTGTTAGCCCTGTTTCCCCACAGTCCCCTGTCCTGTTGTATAGTTCCTGTTCTCTGTCCCCGTCCCTCTTCATACCTTCCCTGTCCCTGCCCCATTCTTGTTCCTGTTTTGATATTTCTATTGTATAAAGCTTTTCCACCTACATGCCTGCGTCCATGTTTGTTTTGAAGGTGGCATGTGGAGCATTCCACAATGCAGTTGTCTCAGTTCATGGTGTTTGGGGGTGGGACTGTGTGGTGCTACTGTGGTTCCCTGTTGCATTCAGTGGTGTGTCACACTGTGTTGTGGTCATTGCCCAGTTCGCTGGGTTTGCCATGTGGTGTCAGCCTCTCCATGGGGCTGTGGGGTGGGGTGGACAGTGGGTGTGTGCATGGTGTTGCCACACTACCATAGCCCTCCATCTGGCCCTGTCCTCCCACTGGGGTGGGGGTGTCTGCATCCCTTGTTGTTCTCCCAGTCCTGTGTGGGCTGCCACTCTGCCTGGGCTCTGCTTCCTTCACTGCCTGGCATGTGGGCAGCATATGCGCATATGGGGCCTGGGTGTGCTTGGCTCCATGGTCATGGAGGTGGCAGTCCATTGCAGCACGGTGGTGGGCAAGGTGGCCTTGCTGTTGGAGTGGGTGCCGTTGGTTTCCCTGTGTTGGCCATCCTCCCCTCCTGTCACCTCCTGCATGTGCCATGTCTGTGTTCTGGGGTCTGTTTCCTAGGCTTGCCCCTGTCCACCACCTGTAGATGGCCATTGGATGCTGTGGTGCACGGCACCACTGCAGGTGGCTGTACTCCCTCACATGTGCTCCATTCTTCCAACCTGCACTGTGCCTGTGTGTGCACTGGTGTACCCTGCTGGCTAGGACCTGTGCCCATTACCTCTGTCCTTCCCCAGCTGTCTCCCTGGGTTACTTGTATATGTGCTGCCCCCAATTGTTGTTGCTCTGCTTTGCTCAGTGCTTCCACAGTTGTGCCGGCTCTTCTCTGGTTGCTCCATGGTGCAACTGTGGCTGCACCATGGAGCAACTCCTGTTACACCATAGCGCAAGTGTGCCATATTCAGCTGCATTGCACTGGCTCAGTTCACATGCGCAACCTCTGAATATGGCATCCACTTGTGCCATGGCGCATCGGATTTGCACTGCCCTGGACTTGTGCCTGCCTTTGGTACATTTCTGAATATCTGGCCCCATATCTATATCCACCATACAAGTATTGGAGGAATCCCATAAGAAGTATCACTGAGAACAAATAACCATGACCAGTACTATAATTTTTCTTCTGAGCATGTCAAGTGATTATGTGAATCCTGTCAGTTTTCCTGCTTTGCTTCTGTCCATGATTTCACACAGCATGAGTAAATTGTCATATATGGATCAAGACAGGATTGAGCAAGTTTGTAATGGGAGGATCACCATTCTTACAATTGTGGTGAGATGCATAGAAAGTAATTTTCATAGTTTTAAAAATCTGTATTTGATATACAGGTATGTGTCCAAATCTATAAATCATGTATAGTGCCATTTTTGCAAACTTCTGTTTATTGAAATTTTAGTAAAATGATAGAGAGAGAAATATTATCCAAGTACAGAATGTTATAATAATGAAACAAATAATATGAGAATACAAGCTTGGTGAAGTCCCAGACATAGATACCACTCTCGCCGTGATACAGAAACAGATAATATAACAGAATAAATTGGTTAGCCCTATTGAAGGAGTTGGGGAAACAGTCTGGAATATCCCCAAATATTAATAATTTTTCAGTTACAGTATACTGCATTGAAAACTTCACATCACAACCAACAGATCTACTCCAAGAACTCCTGTTTTCACAACTGTTGCCCTAGATAATAAATTAAAATAAAACAGAATGTCAGAATTCATAGATACATGTAATAATAATTGGACCTTACAGGAAAAAAAGAATACCATTTGAAAGAAACATGTATTTCTACATGAAGATAAGAGCTATATAAAACCAAAATGATATCCTAGCCCAGCTAAACAATTTATTTACTAAATACCCTCACTTTACATAGAAAGCAAACAAAAAAAGAACAAAAATCCAGATTAGAATACCAATAAAACCAAACAACATTTTGCCAGCAACTACTTATAACTACCTAAATCAGTAAACAGTATTCTAAGAAAAGAAGGAACAGTTTAAATGTTCCAGTACTGCTAAAGAAGACTATGTATAGCATGGAAGAAAATAAGGCCAGTCTCAATAGTGCTAAGTCAATGTTTATTCAAGTAGCCCCAACTACTGTATATAATCTGGTTCATCAGAATCTGCCTCTCAGCCCAGAAGGAGTGCATCCATAAATCTCCCACCACTTAAACATCTAAAATAGTGTAGGTTTTATCTTTGAAGGAAGCACAAAGGGCACCCCTCACTTTCAGGTTATGGCAGATGTTGCAGGTAGATATAAACTTGAAGCAAAAACAGAGGTCTACAAAGAAAACTTGATAGTAAGTAGAAGTCCACTTTGTTAACAGTTTATTGATAATAAGAAAGTGGAACAAAGGAATTCCCACTGCTTCGGGTCTTAGCATGACCCTCCTTCGGGGTAGTATTGAGTATTTCTGCAGACTGTGTGTGGTACCTGTTTTATCTTTGAAGGAGAACCCTAGTCTAGCAAGGAAGAACAAATTACCAGAAATACCATACTTTAAAAATCTCTGATGGCACTTCAAAAGCTTCTTCCTCCTGGATTGTGTATGGGAAGCCACATCTGGAAATAAAGAAACATTGTGGTTCTGATTAGTAAACATTTTTTTTGTCCCTGGAAGCAGCCCAAATATGAAGCTATTCCACTGCTGAGTCCAAGATAATTAGAACTGTAGATACACGTGGCACTCTTTACTTATTTTTATTTTTATTTAATTTGTGTTGACCAGGAAAGGAGGAGTATGCAATTCTGCCTATTTTCTGCCTCGTCCCAGTGGAAGGGGATACAGATGGATGCCAACTGACACTGAACCAGATTAAGCTGTTGGCGGTATTTTTAGTAAAAGGGGAAAATTTGGCTAGGACACTGGGGAAATTCCCCAGCTCTATCTGAGAAGTGCCATGGGATCTTTAACATCCACCTGAACTACCACCAGAATAAGCAGATGGGTCCTTGGTTTAACATTTCACCCGAAAGACAGCACCTCAGTGTCAGTATTGGGATTTAATCCAAGTGCCTGGTGTGGGATAGAACCCAGCCTTCTGATCTTCCGGTATCACAGGCGAGTGTGCCACCTGCTTAGCCACTGACACTAGTGTGACATCTGATGCTACTTGTCTGGGAGCCAAACTATTCTTTTTATATATATATTGCCTCTTCTTCAAGGCCCAAGGTAACCAAAAAAATTTCCCAAACACTGCATGTTAGCAGCTGTGATTAATAGCAGCAGACCTACACTATGGATAGTAACTGCCGAAAATTGAGTTACAAAAGTCTCAATTTTTTTTGACAGAAACTTTTAGTCTTTAACCTAGACCATGGCAGTCTGATCCTGACAGCTTTATTGAGAGGACTGTGAGTATCTGGAACTCTCTGCCAGATTCAGTTTTATTAAGGGAGACTATGGACAGTTTCAAAAGTGAAACTCGATAGTTTCCTGGATGAACACTGCATTAAGGGATATAACCATTGATGACAACAGCAAGCATCCTAAAGACTCCAACAGTCTGTCTTACTTGTAAAGAATCTATGAATGCTATATTATCTTGTGTCTTGGAGTTTAAGACTGCTGCCTCATCCAGTTTAGGACTCACTGACCCTTGGCTATTAGCTAATCAGTAGTTTGAAGAATTGTGAAGGTAGGCTTAATAACTAGGTCCTTCACTGAGTTACCAGCACAGCTGCCATTGCTTCATTAGTCCTTGGTACTACTGTAGGAATTATTTCACTAATTTCAGGTCAGACCCAAAAGCCTTAGCCACTGACTTAATTGACATACTCGATCACTTTTTTAACTAAACTAGGTCAGTAAAATGTAGGGAGTTCATTCCAAATCAAGTACTCAAAATCAATGAATTTAAAGTTTTTGAAGAGAGCACAATGGAAACACATCCACTTTGCTTGCTGGCTAGTTTGGCTTCACTCCAAAGATTGCCTTTTTATGGCGAATAGCTAAGCTGGTCATACACAAGTTAGGTCATATACAAAAGGAGGCCCAAATTTCTTGAAAGATACAGTAACAAACAAAAATTTTGAAATCAGATCTAAAAAATTCTTATAGAATGGTGGGGAAGCCATCTAGATCATGGGCAGTTTTGGTTTTTAGGGTTTTATTACCTCTTAAATCTTAGCTCCTGCGATAAAGGGGTATAGGGAATGAAGATGTTTTGGCATCCTTGACAAATATAGTGCCTCAATTTGATTCAATAATTACAATCTACAGAATCTCTTGTGGGTGTAAAACCTATACCAAATTCTGACTCTATAAGGGAGGTAATAATTTCTATCATTCCTTGTTTTTGGGACATGCTTTACCCTTGGCATTAATGAAGTCAGGCATCATTTTTTTTCTTTACTCTATCCTTGCAGCTCTTGTAGATATCTCTACAGAGCTGTTTCCCCATGTCACATATCTTTATTCAGCTATTAAGGGATTTGCATGATTAAATTAGTATGATCACATTCCCTTTTTTAATGTTTAGACCTGATTTATGTAATGACTTTCTCCTTTGGAAACTAGAGACAGGACTCAACATAACTTACTTGCTAGACTAAGGCATTTATTGTACTCATTTTGTCAAACCCTTATCTCTTCTAGAAGGAGGGCCACATGCTGAGATGCTGTGCAGGACTTCCACAGTATTCATTGTTATGCCTCAGTTTTCTTTATAATAGGCATGTCATACTTGCCTGTGTGTTATTTCATAACATAGCCCATTGGTATATTGAGTTGAAAATGCCTACCTTGAGTTAAGATTTGTTTGCCTCCCTGTAGCCTGCAGGAGTTTTCTGAGTGATATCCATAGCTCAGTGTCCCTATCTAGGAAGATGGTTAGAAGTTTGGAGCTCAAGGGTAACCAAGGAGAAACCCAAACTCAGAGTATCAAAGAGGATCAGGGGAGACGGGGGATGTGACCAACCTGGATTTCAGTAAGGCCTTCAATTCTGTTCTACACAGAAGACTGATGAACAAGCTGGGCAGCCTAGGAGTGGGTCACAAGGTGGTAAAATGGGTTAAGAACTGGATGAGTGCTAGAAGACAGAGTTTCATGGAAAATGGAGCTCAATCTGAGGAAAGGAGGGTGACAAGTGGGGTGCCACAGGGATCAGTCCATGGGCCAGTCCTGTTTAATGTCTTCATAGGTGAACATTGAGAAGGGGCTGGAAGGGAAGGTGTGCCTCTTTGTGGATGACACTAAGCTCTGCAACAAGGTGGACATGCCAGGTGGGGTGGAAAAAATGAGTAGGAACCTAGGTAAACTGGAGGAATGCTCTAGAGTACAACGGCTGATGTTCAATGTAGAAAAGAGCAAAATAATGCATTTGGGGTGCAAGAACCTAGGGGAAGATTATATGATAGTGACAGGAGATATTGATGGTCACCAAACTAGAAAGAGATTTGGGGTAATCATACCTGATGACCTAAAGGTGTCCAAACAATTTGACAAGGCTGTGGGGAGAGACAGTGGGATGCTGGGTTGCATAGGGGGGTGGTATCACAAGCAGAAGAAAGCAGATGGTGATGCCACTGTACAGATCATTAGTGAGGCCTCATTTGGAATACTATGTCCAGTTCTGAAGGTTGTATCTCCATAAGGATATAGACAAGATTGAGGCAGTTCAAAGAAGGGTAACAAAGATGGTGCAGAGCCTGAACTAAAAGTCATAAGAGGAGAGACTGGGACATCTCAATATGTATGCCCTTGAGGAGAAGACAGGAGAGGAGAGGAGAGGAGGAGGAGAGGAGAGGAGAGGAGAGACAGGGAGATCTGGTAAAACCTACAAATATCTAAGAGCCATAAATAGGGTACCAGTGGCTAGCATCTTTCAGAAATGAAGATATACAGGAATGAGGGGGTTTGACATGAGTTTGGAAGGAGGTAGACTAAGGGGTAGCATGAGGAAATATTAGTTCACAGAAAGGGTGGTGGATGCATGGAATAGACTCCCAGTGGAGGTGGTGGGGGCAAACACAGTGGGGGAATTCAAACATGCATGGGACAGGAATAGAGGAATCCTATCAATATGAATGAGGAAGTAAAGCTGGAGATCAAGTAGGGCCTGCAGCTTTTACAGTATGCAGTGAAAATGGGCAGACTGGATGGGCCTAGTGGTCCTTATCTGCCATCAATTTTTGTGTTTCTATGTGTCTAATGGACAAACTGAACGAGAAGTTGAGCATTGAAAACTGAGACTACAGACCAGAGACCAAAGTCAGGAGTTTGGATTTGAAGAACTAAAGACGGAGAGAAGAAGAAAAGAAATCCACAATAGTAGGAGAACAGTTTCAATAAATTGATAAAGCCATTTGACACGGAGCCATAGGAGTTGTATATGACTAGTAAACCCATCAGAACACCTAGTATACACCTGCTGAAGACAAGCAGTAAACTCATGGAATCATTAAGTTGAAACCAGCACAGCAAAACATCACATCAGGCTTTCCAAGGTAATCAACCCAGTGCATTTTATTGAAGAACAGGCTGACAACATAAATGCTCAGTGTCTAACTACTGTGTGGGTTAGACTTTAATTCCTGAATAGCTGTAGCACACCTGGAAATACATTCCAAGTGTTAAATTGGACTTGAGTAATGACTGAAGCTGCAGTGTACAATATCTGAAGCTTGATTCTTATTTTTTGTGTATTTTATTTAGCTCAGTTTAGCTTAGTGTAGTGTTAATTATTAACTGTATACTCACATTATTAATGATATATTTGCACTGGTATTTTATAAATGTGACTGCTTAGAAAAAGGTTGCAGTTACTAGGCCTATTTACAAAAAAAAGAAAGAAAACTAATTCGGGGGGAAAATGTTGATCCAAAGCAAAAATAGGTTAAATGCCAATGTAACACCCTTCTTTAAGAAAGGATGCAGAGCCAACCCAGTTAATTATTGTCCTATCAGATTAACCTCAGTACCATGCAAATTATTGGAAAAAATAATTAAAAATGTAGTAGAAACAGAACTACAAGCACTTAACATTAATGACAGTACACAACATGGATTTAAACGGGGGCATTCTTACACATCCAATCTCATAGCTTTTTATAACAGTATAAAACAGGGGTTAGACTTTAACACAACAATAGATGCAATCCCTCTAGATTACAGTGAAGCTTTTGATCACATCTCCCACAACAAATTAATTAGAAAACTTTCATATTTAGGACTCCCTGCTAATCTAGTATTCTGGGTCGACAGTTGGTGGACCAATAGGACACAGCAGGTCAGAATAAACAGTGTACTATCCGGTAGTGGAAAAGTGTCTAGTGGGGTACCTCAGGGCTCAGTTCTTGGGCCAACCCTGTTCAATCTGTACATCTCTGACATGCAAATATATTCTAATAATACACTTTCCAAATCTGCCGATGACATAAAACTGGGTGGTAGGGTGGACTAGACTGATAACATAAACCAACTAAAAAATGATTTCGCATGCATTGACAATTGGGCTACCATAAACGAAATGGACTTTAACATAAACAAATGTACAGTACTCCACTTTGGCAGAAATAACCCTATGCAACCTTACAAACTCAAAGACACAACATTAAAACTATCAAACAGTGAAAAAGACCTTGGAATTATAATTAACAATAAGTTTACTTCTACTGACCATTGTGATAGATGAGCAAAAAACTCAAATGCATTGCTGAGGAGGATAGATCGCACATTCATTTTAAAATCTGAAGAATGTATAATCCCACAATATAGAACTTGTATTAGGCTTTACTCAGACTATGGCTCACCTTTTTGGAGCCCATATTTAAAGAAGGACATAGTCAGGGTGGAACAAATACAGAGAAGAGCCACTAGAATGTTTCCTCATCTATCACATTTAGATTATCAAAACGGACTCCAGAAGCTTAACCTGTACTCCTTACAACTGAGGCGTAGCAGAGGAGATCTTTTATTTCTCTATAAATTTTTTTTTTTTAATTTAACATATTTTATTGTTTTTAAAAGCCATAATACAGTATAGCCAAACAGAAAATTAGCAACATAACAGGATAACACAGCAGCTAATAATAAAAGGGGAAGAAATAAAAGCAGAAAGACCAACAGTCCAATAAATATAAATCCCAAGAAAAATAAGTTAAACAATTTAAACATCCCCCCCCACCCCTATGCTGTGGTGTATACACATATCAATTCACAGAGCTATACTAATGTATAAAATGAAGAAGGTGAGAAATAACACATAAAGAAAAGTGGTGACCCAGTGAGGAGATATACCTCTCTTTTGAAGTGACATGAAAGTCAGAAAAAGAGGAAATAGTGAGGGAGAGAGGCTCGCGACCCAGCTCATGTACCGTTATCAATTCAGATAGAGGGCATATAATTTTCCCCATTTCTTCTTAAAGGAGGATTGACGGTGGTTCACCTGTGCTATTAGATGTTCAACATGAAATGCAAAAGACATTTCATGCAGCCACTCCGTATATGAAATAGGGGCTTGGTCCTTCCAATGTCTGAGTACCAATTTTTTTAACCACCATTGAAATTAAGACCAAGTGGTATCTTTTCTCCCTCACCTGGATCTCAGAGTAATATCAAAAACACAAATCTCAGGAGAGAAAAGACCCTGCAGCCCCAGCACCAGATCCAAAGTTAATTCTATTTGTTTCCATAGAGGGGATCCTGTGTCGCATGACCATAAGATATGCAACAGTGAACCTTCCTCTTTATTACACCTGGAGCATGTAGCAGTGGATATGCACTTCATTTGTGCCAGTTTAATGGGGGTGTAGTAAAGGTTATGCATAATGCAGTATTACGTTATCCTGTACCGATCCTGAGTATGATATGTATATAAATCCCTCCACATACGTTGCCAATTAATATCTTTATTCGGGAAGAGTCTTTGCCAGATTTTAGAACCGACAGTTGATGGGGTTTGTGGAAAGGTGTAAAGCAGTCCATACAACTTAGATATACCATGCGGTTTATTAACAGAAGATTTCTCTATAAATTACTAAAATCACCATCTTTAATGCAGCAATGTGGCATACATTATTCTGAAAGGAAATAAGTCCCAAGACTACACTCTGAGCAACTTGAAGTACCAAGAACTCAAACTAACTGAAGGTCAAATTACTTCTCAATATGGGCCCTGAAACTATGGAACAAACTCCCACAAAGCTTAGTAGACAGTGAAACATTTGAAGTATTCAAAAATGGATTAGATATTTGGCTCACTACTAACAACAACGTTCCACAAATTTGTGGGGGACATTCTCAATGGGCTCTTGCCTACTTATGCCCCACAAACACCAAGTAAACCAAGTAAACTAAGTAAAGGTGGTAAAATCACAAACTATTTTCTTACCCCTGGGAGTTGTGGAAATTCTAGTCTCTGACGTGGTTGTGAGCTTCTGTGGGTCTATGCTAGCAATGTATTTATCTTTCCCAATTAAACCTAAATTGGGAAATCAGGCAGTGAACATCCACTGATGGAAGAAATAGAGAACAAAGACATTATATCAAAAACTGACAACATGTGTACTAAGAGCAAAAAAGAAACTGCTTAATAACTATTTGTTTATTTATCAGATTACAATACATTTAAGTCACAGACTCTTTTACAAAGGTTTCATACCAGGTAAAAGACAAACATAGTTACACAGTAAGTTAGAAAAAACAAGTAAAGTGAATAGTGCATAATAGACAAAATAAAGTACAAAATTAAGGAGAATACAGAATAACAATGCAGCCAGGCAAAGACTATGTCATGATAGAGGAGGAAAGTGGAATAGGACTGGGGGTATGGGAAGGGAGGATAAGACAGCAGAATAGGGAAGATCAGATCACTGGGCATGTGGATAGAGGGAGGGGGAGGAGAAATAGAGGTCCAAGGGAGGTCAGTTTCATGATTAATGGGGGGTAGCTTAGGTCGGACCAGCACGCCTGCACTATGTTGCGAGGTGCTGGCAAAGTTTGTTCTTAAAAGGGTCAGTATTGGACTGGTCATGGATTGATGGGGGGATGTCATTTAGCCAGCTTGATGCCCTGTACTTGAAGGAGTGCTGTGCTATGGAGGTGTGACAGAAAGGCACTTGGTAGGCCAGGTTAGATATTCCAAGGGTGTAGTGAGGGTTAATTACCTGGTTAAGAAACTTTAGGAAGACTGGAGGGGTTGAATCAAGGTGGATTATTTTTGCAAACAGACAGGTCTGATACTTTATATGATGATGATAAAAAAATATTTTTTTCACAGGAAATAACATTTCTTGGGACAAAAGTCCCATTTACAACAAAGTCCTGCATTCCAGTCCATTATACAAATATGCTAAGCAATTTACAGAATATTATACAAATACAAAAACACAATACAACATTTACATTGAAACATGTACAGGAAGATTTCAAATAATTAAATAAAGTTCTGGTAACTTTAAAACTAAAAAGATTTGTATCAGACTTCAAAAGTTCTGATAACTTATTCCAGCTACGTGTTACACATTTCTAAAGTGTACTATCACCTAATCTATTGAAGCATCTGTGCATTAAAATACTATTCACTGATTTCCTTGTCTTAATATATATTTTCCTATTAGATTTTCGTTTCACCTGGTTGTGTAATGGGTGATTGTATTTTTTGTGCAGGATCTTATAACATGAAACAAGCCAGAGATAATTTCTATAGGCCTCTGGTTGAAGCCAATTTAAGTTTTTATAGATTACACAATAGTGCAGCTTCTTACTACTACCAACAGCAAATGTTCCTATATTGTAATAATCTTGATTAATCTGTTTTAAAGCCAATTGAGTTGAATTCATCTAGATTATAGAACCATATTCCACCACTGGTAAGAGCATCTGTTTTGTCAACCATTCTCTTGCCACTAATGGCAAATTGCCTGCTACTCTTCTGAGAGCCCCTAATGTCTGATTTACCTTTTTGGTCTGAGCTGTTATATGCTTTGTATATGTCATCCTTGAGTCTACTTGAAAACCTAAATATCTATAACTAAATACACTTTTAATTATTGTTCCATCTTGAAGGTGGAGTTGCATCTCTGGCCTACTTCACCTATCTTGACACATTGAGAATAACATGCTCTGAATTTTCTTCAAATTGAGGAGAAGGCCAGAGTTATGCATCCAATTTTCCATTTGGAGTAAGTCATATTGGATTTTAACTGTCATATCTGTTGAGTTGTTTGCAGAAGTTATCAACACAGTATTGTCTGCATACAATCTTATTTTGCTGTGTTCAATAACTTGAACAAGATTGTTAACATAAATGTTAAACAATAACGGTCCCAGAATCAAGCCCTGGGGATCACCCTCTCCAGTTTCCCAGGGCCCGACACCGAAGATCCACATGCTACACATTGCTGATGATTAGTCAAATATGACTTTATCCACTGGAATATTACCCTTGAATCTCCATTTCCCCTAGCCTCCCCAAAAGCATTTCGTGCTGAACTAAGTCAAGGGCTTTGCTGAGATCCACAAACACCACCCCAGTACTCTTCCCTTGGTTCAACAATGTTACCACCAAGTCATTAAATTCCAATAGGGTGGTGCTTGTGCATCTCCCCTTTCTAAAGCCGTGTTGTTTCTCTGATAATTTGCCATTTGATTCCAAAAAGTGACTGCGCTGTAAATGTACTCTACGCTCTAGAATTTTTGACAAGATTAGCAGAAGGGCTATAGGCCTATAATTTGAAGGGGTTATATTGTCACCTCCTTTGTAGATGGGAATAACTTTTCCTATTTTCCATATTTCAGGAACAGTGGAGCTACTCAGGCTCCAATTGTACAAACAGGTTATAACAGGGGCTAATACTTGTACACCCAGCTTCAAAAATCGTGCCTCTGTGCCATCTACACCTCCAGATTTATTTGGATATAAGTTCTGCAGTTCTTTTACTATATCTTCCTCATGTTTTTCCTCAAATTTAAATATTTTACTTAAATTTTCTGTTCTGCCCCTTTCAAGAACATCTGTTATGTTTGAAGTTGGTTTTAATATTTTAAGATCCGGTAAATCCAAAAAATAGGAGTTAAATACATTTGCTACATCCATAGAGTCTGTCACTAACTTCTCTCCTTGCACAAGGCTTATATTATTATCAATTTTATTTGGAGTTTTTAAGTCAGTAATAAGTTTTCAAAATTGTTTGGAGTCAGAAGTGTTATTTATCTTTTTCCAATGGTACATATTTTTTGCAATTTTAATTATACTCTTACATATTTTCCTCCATTCCTTAAGAATATTCCAGTCTTCTAAAGTTTTGGTTTTACTGGCATTTTTCCATGTTCTATCTCTTATCCTTAGGTATTTTTTTCTCCTATCTGTAATCCATGGATCTTCCTTATTTCTTTTAATTTTTTTTAACTAATGGGTCATGTTGCTGAATTACATTCATCAACATGTCATTGAACTCCTGTATTGCCAATTCTATATCTGGTATCAAATATACTGTCTCCCAATGGCTTTGCTTCAAATGGTTTATGAAAAGTAGTTTGTTAAACCCTTTAAAATCTCTACACCAGTATGCACTTGTTGCTGAATGTTAAAGTTTCGTATTTCAATGTTACAAGTTATTGGATTATGGTCACCCAAGTTCAATGGTAATACATCCCAACTTTTCACTGAATCTTGGGATACAAAGAATAAATCCAAAACTGAACCCTGCTCTCCATTTTTAGCAAATCTAGTTGGTTTTTGAATAATTTGGTTTAACTCAGTAAAGCAAAACTGTTCTCTAATTTTTTACCTCTGTTCTGTAACCAGTCAGCATTAAAATCACCTGTCAGAATCGCTTGTTTATCTTTTATATTTTCTAAGATTAATTCTGCCAATGTAACAAATGATTTATTTTTAGTTTTAGGGGGTGCGTAAAAAACTCCTACCACTAACTTTGTTATTAGTAATTCAACAATAAGACAATCAATTCCCTCTATATTTTGAAATCATTTGGAATCAATAAAATACCTTGGCCTTACCCTGAACCAGGGCTTCACCCTCAAGGACCAAGTAGACCAGGTAACCAAAAATATTCATGCTAAACTTGGGACTCTATACAGGTTGAAAGACCAGTTGATACCAGCTGCCAGGGCCTCTATCGCCACCAGTGTCCTACTTCTGACTATTACCTATGTGGCCCTGGTGCTCCAGGGAGTAGCCAGACAAGAGATGAACAGACTCCAAGTTCTCTATTACAAGGTGACTCAGTTCGCCACACAATCTGGCCCCAGGACCCACCACTGCGACACATTGTCCCAACTTAACTGGCCCTCCTGGGATGCCCGGCTCCAGTACCCCTTACTCTGCTAAACCTTTAAATAACTCAGCCCTTCCCCTCCTCCCTGCCTCTCCAGGCTCATCACCTTAAAGAGTAACCTTATGCTCCTCTGCACGACGGACTGGACTCTGCTTGCAGTGCCTAGGGTTAGAACCACGGTGGGGGGGCAAGTCATTAGCCCTCACCGCCCCCACCCTATGGAACTCCCTGCCCCCAGGAGTCCAGGAAGCTACCTCCATCAACAGCTTCCACACAAGTCTTAAGGCACATATGATGGCCACCTCCAAGTGTAACTGCTAAAGGAATGGGGCCCCCAAGTGTAAGCCTAATTTATCACAGCATAACATTCACAGGGTCTTACCCCCCACCCCCCCCCTTCCAGGGAAGTACCTATAATGACTATACTAATCTAATGCCTAACTCAGCATATGTAACCAGCTGACGTGCAGCATTGTACTACCCTGTATTATGTCTTGATAACATAGAAACATAGAAACATAGAATTTGATGGCAGATAAGGACCACTTGGCCCACCCAGTCTGCCCATGTCCCTACCTACTGGATAAGCTGTAGATCCTAGTTAACCAGAAGCCTACTTCTTCCTACCCCCACCCCCTAGAATGGCCTTATGACTGTCCCATGCATGCTTGAATTTCATCACTGTTTTTGACTCCACAACCTCCTCCAGAAGGCCGTTCCATGCATCCACAACCCTTTCTGTGAAAAAATACTTCCTTAAATTACCTCTGAGCTGCCCCCCTCTATCTTCAAATTGTGCCCCCTTGTTCTTGCACACCTCTTTTTTTGAAAGATGCTACCCTCTTGGACTTTGTTGATTCCCTTGAGGTACTTGAAAGTTTCTATCATGTCCCCCCTCTCCCTCCTTTCCTCTGAGGCTATAAATATTAAGCTCCTTTAGTCTCTCTTCATATGTCTTCCAGTGCAGACGCTGCACCATTTTAGTTGCCCTTCTCTGGACAGCTTCCATCCTGCCTATGTCTTTGAGGAGATTGGGTCTCCAGAACTGCACACAGTACTCTAGATGGGGTCTGACCAGCTGTCTGTACAGAGGGATAATAACTTCCTGTTTTCTACTGGTGATGCCTCTCCCTATGCATCCCAGTATCCCCCCAGCCCTCCTTACTGCCCTCTCACATTGCTTGCCCACCTTTAGGTCATCTGATATAACTACCCCCAGGTCCCTTTCCATTTTGTTGTTGTTAATATCTCATCCCCATTGTGTACTCTTCCCCTGGGTTTTGTTTCCCAGGTGCATTACCTTGCACTTCTTAGCACTGAATCTAAGCTGCCATACATTTGACCATTTCTCTAACCTTGCCAAGTCCCTTCTCATCCTTTCCACCCCACCTTGTGCATCAACTCTGTTGCAGATCTTTGTGTCATCTGCAAAGAGACATACTTTTCTTCCAGTCCCTCTGCAATGTCACTTATAAAGACATTGAAGAGGACCGGTCCTAATACTGAACCCTGCGGTACCCCACTAGTAACCCGCCTTTCTTCAGAGTGGACTCCATTTACTATTATCTCTGTGTCCTATTCTCCAGCCAATTCTTTACCCAGGCTGTCATCTTGGGACCCACTCCCAGGCTGGCTAACTTGTATATTAATCTTTTGTGTGGGACTGTGTCAAATGCCTTGCTAAAGTCTAGGTAGCCATGTCCACAGCCCCTCCCTGATCTACTACTTTGGTCACCCAGTCAAAGAAATCTATCAGATTCATCTGGCATGACCTTCCCACTGTGAATCCATGCTGCCTTGGGTCCTGTGCCCCTCTGGCCTCTAGATACTCGACAATTCTTTCCTTCAGAAGTGATTACATCATTTTCCCTATCACTGAGGTTAAACTAACTGGTCTGTAGTTCCCTGCTTCTGCTTTGCTCCCACTTTTGTGAAGGGGAATCACATCTGCCCTCCTTCAGTCCTCGGGTACCACCCCATCCTCCCATGATTTGTTAAAGAGGGTAGTCAGTGGTGTAATACGGGAGGAAATTCAACTCTCTGGATATACTTTTGCATGGACAGACAGGCATAAGAGAGGGGAGGGATCTTATGTAATGTACTTATGCTGTATTTTATACCATGTAAACCCCAGGTCGCCCCTGAAAAAGGGTCCTCCCTGGCTCAGTGTATTTTTAATGTATAACATCACTATCCCTCCCCTCTTACGCCTGTCTGTCCATGCAGAAGTATATCCAGAGAGTTGAATTTCCTCCTGCATTACACCAAAGTGCAACCAGGTCTCTGAAACCGCTAACAAATCATACTCAGCTCTAGCTGCCCATGCTCTATATTCATCTATCTTATGTACTGTACTCCTTACATTCTCATGTACCATAGTAAATGTTTTAGTTATTTTATGGTCAGGGCCTGGGTTTAATTCTATGTCTCCACTTTGTGTCAGTAATACAATGCATAACATATCAGTACTCCTTGTGATATGTAATTTACAAAATATGTGCATAAAACAAAGCAACCTCTCATAATTGTGAGATTCATTTGTCAACTGATCTCTTCTCCGGGCAAAATTTTTCTCAATTAGATAATGAGGGTTACCTGCTGAGTAAAAGCTCATAGTTTTGATCATATTATCGCAAACCTCATTTGTATCATTTGTATATACTGTAACTAAACCCCATACCAAGTAAACCCCCAAAACAGCTGTAGTATAAGCCCCATTTTAAATTTTTTACCCATTTGTGACAATCAGGGTCCAAGGAGTTTCTCCCCTGAGTGGCGCTAGCGCATCGGGGCTCGCACCCATGGTCAGTGCATTACTTTGTAGTGTAGGAGCCCCCGCCATCTTCACTAACCAGCCCCCTCCTGCAGGTTCCTTTAATAATTTGGGTGCAGTCAATCAGCAATAGATAATGGTGAACAAGACAGTTCTCTCGCAGCAGTAATAAACAGTAGGCTAGGAAACAGAAACAGTTAAAAGTGTACAATCAAAAAAGTTCATACAGCTCTCTTGGTGAATTGTCCCGACTGTTGTCTGGCTATTTGCAGCTCTCACCTGCCACCACAAAGTTGTTTCACAGTCAGAATCCAAGTATTCGAGGATGGTCGGAGTGAGGCTTTGTAGTGTAGGAGCCCCCACCTTCTTCACTAGCTGACCCCCTCCTGCTTGGTTCCTTTGATAATTCAGGTGCATTCAATCTACAATAGATAATGGTGAACAAGGCAGTTCTCTAGCAGCAGTAATAAATAGTAGACTAGGAAACAGAAACCTTAAGGTGTAGCCAGTTAGATTGAGCATACAACTCACAAGTATGAGTGAGTGTATGTGCTCTAGTAAATAGTCTACAGATTTTATTAAGGGCTATGCTGATTCTTTAAAGTGTGGTATCTGTAGGAGTACCATAAATAATTAGTCCATAGTCAATTAAGGAGAATACTGAACTGTTGATTGCTATGCAGAGGGCATCAGGGGTGAGACAGTGCCTATGACTATATAAGAGCCCAATCCTGGTGTTTACTGCCTTAACTAAATAGTCCACATAGGTGACAAATGACATGGAAGTATCTAAGGTTATACCAAGGAACTGCAGAACCTGTTCAAGGGGTGAGTTAAGATTGTTAAGGATGGTCAACTGGTATAGTTTGTTCCTATTGTGAGGATTGGTAAAATGCATAGATTTCATTTTTTGTAATTAAGAAAGAGTTTGTGGCCAGAGAACCATTCCTAGACAGTAGAGAAGTTGTTCTGTAGTTGTTGTTCAAGGGGGAGGAGGTCAGGGTGACTTGAGAAAATGATGGCATCATCTGCCTAGAGAAGTAGTTTAGATGAGCAAGCCTGATGGAGGGTGTTGAGGAATAGACTAAAGAGCAGGGGACTTAGGATTTATCCTTGCAGGACCCCAGATTGCACATGGCTACTTTGACAATGGGATGATAACAAATGAAAAAATGCTAGATAAATTGGAGTTACATGTCACAGAACCAATTGTGCAGATTGGAGATAAGAGCAAACAAAAAAGCATTAGCACATTGGTAGTACAAACCTTATAGTGTATTCTGTGTAGAGCAGAAAATAAAATTGATGTATCCACAGACAGGAGAGAAGAAAAAATAACAAACAGCCCTTAAATCAAGGCTCATTCCTATTTAAGTTTGAAAACTTCAACTCACATTATATTAAAAGATTCAGTCTGGTCCATCTCACAGTCTATCCTCCAACTAGTCCTTGTATCTGTCAGGATAAAGATAGTAATGAGAATCATTTGATTGGCCCAAATTTTCTGTAAAGGAGTAATATAATTTACTACAACTGTTACTGACAAGTGGAATTTTAATGTAAGCATTCCCAAGGAAATTAAAAGTGAACTCATCAAAAAGAATTTACCGTTTAGAGAAATGGTTGAATTTTTGAAAATTATTGCAGAGGGTGCCGGGGCCAAGGAGAATCTGGAAACAGAATACTTAGCAAATGAAAGTGAGAGAGAAAGAAAGACAGTGAGTCAGGAGAGAGAGAGAGAGAGAGAGAGAGAGAGAGAGAGAGAGAGGAGAGAGAGAGAGAACAGAAAGGCCCATGAAGAAGATTACATCCAAAATAGCTGACAAAGAGCTTAGAGAAATGTGACAACTGGTAGATGGCTCCACGAGCATTCATAAATGCAGGAAACATGCTTTTAGGAAGCTCAGGAGGATGTAGGAAAGATTGAAACAAGGAAAGGTAATAGGACAGCACAAAATGATTTGGCATAAAAATCAAAGAATTGTGTAAGGAAGAGAAGTTGGAGGCAGGGGCAAATCAAGGAACTGGCAAAAAGGGAAACTGATAAAATTAGAAAATATTTGGTCATAGATACCAATGAAAGAGAGGCAAGACAACAAAATATCATGGTTAGCAAACAAAAGAAACACCTGGAAGGACAAAATTATTTCAACAGTTTATCTTTATGGACTACCTTAAGTCAGAAAGAAGTATAGAAAATCACTCAGAATAATGATATACAACATGTCCAAAGGAGTTGAAGGAAACTGAATTAATTGGTTTGACATTCAGTCTGCATACATAGTTCAAGTTAAGCACCATAAGAGATTGACATGTCTGACCAGCTTATTAAATCTAGAGAGAGTATGAGTTCAATAAGTGTTAACCTAGATGTCACATTAGCTAATATACAACCACATATCCATAACAACAATGTCTTTTCAAATAAAGGCAGGGAAATTCTGACAAATAATAACAATTAAAACCTACCAATGCAAGAAAATTGAGGCAACAAGGAAATACATCAGGGTATTACCAATTAAATAAAACCTATTGAATTCATCTATGCTATGGGAAATAATGAGGAACAGATTCAGACACCATTAGCTAGAGAAAGTAAATAACCAGTATTGTTTAGGAAGATAACAGTGATGATTATGACTCTACAATGAGTTCTGAGTGTTCAATTCATTTAATTGATTTGGATTCCTCAGACCAATCCACACTGTCTCTAATAGGAGATGATTGACATTATTTGTCTGCTGTAAATAAGCTGAGATTCCTCTGGAAGAATATTGCTGGCATTTCTGGTTACAAAAATACAAAGCACTGCTTACAAAGTTAAGAAGTTATGGCATTATTACAATACAAGAGACTTTCCTCTTGAATAAAAAGGACTTTGAACTACCAACAATGGGACTTTTTGGTTTCAAAAAATAAAACAAAAAAAAATGGTAGACCAGCTGGATGGATTTTAACTTTTGTCTCTACTGATGTGAACATGGAAGACAGAGATCTAACACTTGACTACCTTTATTGCCTATGTTTGTTATTCTCTGGGAACAATATGCCTTCTTTTCTCATAAACATGTGTCTTCCACCTGAAAATACTGTCATTCAGTTAAACCAAAGGCCCTTGTTTGCACAAAAAGCAAGCAATTATATACATTTAGAAGCTTTTCACTAGCATTGCATTAGTAATAATGGGGATGTGAACTCCAAAATTGGTAATGAATAGGAAGTGTTGCCCAAAATTGGACACCGGATGATTCATTGGGGATTCCCCTCTGACAGTTTAGAGTACAAAAATAAATGGAAGAGCTTAACTCCTATTAAATATGCAAAATGAACTAAATATAATGTTCCTGAATGGTAGAACTTGCTGTGACAGATTTGGAGAAATAACATATTTTTATTTTTATTCAGGATTTGGAAAAAAACTTTGAGTCAAAGACTCATTTACAGAGGTGCCACGTCACAAACAATGGGACATTACAACAATAGGCAAATACAGTGCAGGAAACAGAACATGCATGATATATGGTAAAATACAATTATAGGCTCTCAATCAGTTCCTAAAAAGCTTAGTGTGTTGCTCGCACAGATTAGCATATACGCCCATATAGAGAAATTCAAAAGATAGAGGTTGGGGTATGGGGGGGTAAGCCAGCCAGAGGCTATTGTTATGGGAGAGGGAGAAGAGTGAATAGGGAGCAATGGCAGTCACAGCTGTTGGAGTACTGGAGACGACCACTGAGATTGGTTTTGAAGAGGCCGATACTTTTTTCGTTTATGAGGGAGCTAGGCAGACCATTCATCCATGAAGGGACCTTGTAGGTAAAGAATCTTTGAAATTGGTAGATTTGACAGTGGGGCACTGTGAGGAGATTCTTGCTAGAGCCATTGGTTGCTTTTTGGATGGTAGTCTGATAAATTAATGAGGTAAGACCTGGGGGGGGGAGACCAAGGGTGATCTTTTTAGCAATAAGGCATGTGTGGAACTTGATGCTATTGTTTAGATTAAGCCAATTAGTAGAGTTATATAGTGAGCAGGTATGGGTGAGACGGTCGAAGTCCAGTACAAAGTGACAGGTTTTGTTAAGCGAGAGGCTGGAGCCTGTGGAGGGCCGAGGTGGTAGAAGCACGTCAAATAAGTATACCATAGCTGAGGAGGGAGAGGACTGAGAACGAGACAGCGAGCCAGAGGGCAGCAGGAGTAAGGCAATGTTTAAGCCAATAGAATAGGCTGAGGTGGACATTAAGGGCAGTGGACAGGTGATGTATGTGCTGGTGGTAATTGAGTGCAGGCTCTAGGGTGATGCCAGATATTTAAAGGAGTCCACTTGCTTGAGAGGGGTCCTATCTACAGTTAGAAATTGGGGGCAAAGCTCCTTCCTGGAGTTCTGATGGTGAGAGAAGAGCATGCACTTGGTCACATTGTAGTTCAGTATAAGGCATTGTGCGGAGAACCACTGTTCAGCTTCACTGAAGCAGGATTGGAAGCATTGGTGGAGTTGAATAGGGTCTGGGCTGGATAAGTAAAGTACAGCATCATCCGCCTATAGTAGGAGGTTGACACAACAGTATGCAGGGAGGGAGTTAAGGTAAAGACTGAAGAGTAGGGGACCAAGGATGGATCCCTGTGGGACCCCTGAGTGAACTGGGAGTCTATTGGACAGGATAGTGCCAATTTTAACCTGTTGGGACCGGTCCACCAAATAGTCGGTGAACCAACACAGGGCATCTTGGGAGAAGCCAATGTTGTAGAGAGTGGCCAGCAAGAGGGAGTGGTTGACAGTGTTGAACACCTTGGAGAGGTCAACAAAGACAGCATCAGTGATGTGGCCTCTGTCTAATACAAAGTGGATGTGCAAAGTGAATTCGAGCAGGGCTGTTGTAGTACTGTGCCCATTGCGAAAGTCATGTTGCTGCTTACAGAGTAGATCATATTTGTTAAGGTGGTTGGTGAGCTGGCCATAGACAATGCACTTGAGCACTTTAGATGGGGGGAGGATAGAGATAGGGCAGTAGTTATTGGTGGCAGTACAGTCACCACTCTTAAATATGGGAGTAATGGAGGCAGATTTCCACTGGGTGGGGAATTTACCTTGGCAGTGAGAGCAGTTGTGGACATGGGTGAAGGGGTTGAGTACATCATGGGGGGTGAGCTGGAGAAGCCTCAGATCTAGGGGAATCAATTGTTAGGGGAGTAGAACTGGGGAAGGGAGAGGAGAGGGAATTATGATGCCTGCCTGGTGCCATGGTTTGGAGGGACAGGAAGCAAATCCTCAGGATTGCAGAAGCAGCATCACAGGAGAGGGAACTAGATATCATTGTCCACCTCGGGACAAATGACCTAGCTAGGCATGAGATCAGTGCAGTGCAGGATGAATTTGTGGAGTTGGGGAGGGGCCTCAGACAGGTAGCAAACATGGTAAGCTTCTCAGAGGTGCTGCCAGTCTATGGCAGGGGTGAGGCTAGGGTACTGTACACCATGCAGTTTAATGAATGGTTGCAAAGCTGGTGCAGAGCACAGGTCTTTGGCTTCACTGGGGACTGGGGGTCCACCTGGAGAGATGACAGTCTATACTGGCATGATGGTCTGCACTGGGAGGCACTGATAAGCAGCAGGAAAATCCCAGCCTCCCCCTATAAAACAGGGTACTAAATGAGAAAAAGACCAAGGTAGAAAGGTCAGTGGGGGATGCTGCTACAGAAGGTAAAGCCATCAAAAAATGGAGAGCAATGAGTTCTAATGCCTGTAGTCTGGGTAACAAGCTTCCTGAATTAGTGGCCTTGATGGAGGAGGAACATGTGGATATCGTGGCAGTCACAGAAACATGGTACACACAGAACCATGACTGGGACGTAAACATACCAGGATACACTATCTACAGGAGGGACAGGGAGGGTAAAAGAGGAGGAGGAGTAGCTATCTACATAAGAGAAGGAATCAAAGCAACATAACAAAAGGGTAAACAGGGAGGAGAAGAAGCACTGTGGGTCAATTTGGAGGCAGGCATGGACTACAATCCGCCTGGGGTTTCATGAACCCCCCTCTCAGGGGAGGAAATGGACAAGGAAATGATAGAAAGTATACTTAGAATGGCAGATAAAGGGGAGATATTGCTGATGGGTGATCTGAATATGCCAGATGTTAACTGGAGTGCAGCAGCCACTTCTAAGAGTGGGGTTATTCTAGATGCCCTACAGGGGGCATGCCTTAGACAACTAGTATTGGAACCCACTCGAGAGGGAGCAATCTTAGACCAGGTCCTCTCAAATGGAGATGGAGAGAGGATCACAGATGTAGAAGTGGGGTAGCCATCTGGGAACTAGTGACCATCGAACAGTATGGTTCACAATAAACACAGCAATAGAGTCAAGCCATACAAAGACAAAAGTACTGGACTTCAGGAGGGCTGACTTTGCCAAAATGGGTGATTGCCCAAGGAATGCACTAGCAAATGGGCAGGAAGGAGGGGAGGAAGAACAATGGGGAATAATAAAAACTGCCATCACAGAGGTAACAAGCCTTTGTGTGAAGCAAATAAACAAAATAAAACAATGTAAGAAACTACTATGGTTCTCAAAGGAGGTGGCAGTGAATATTCAAGAGAAAAAGAAAGCATTCAGAAAGTACAAGGAATCACAGAAGGAGAAGGACAGAAAATTGTATCAGTTAAATCAAAAGGAAGCTGGAAAGGCAGTCAGAACAGCAAAGGCCAGAACTGAGGAAAAGAGAGCCAACTCAGTTAAGAAGGGGGATAAAACCTTTTTTAGGTACATCAGGGAGTGAAGGATGACTAAGGGAGGAATAGTGAGGCTTAATAAAGGGAGGGTGGTGGGCAGAGAGTGACTGTGAAAAGGCAGAGATACTAAACAAATATTTTTGCTCAGTATTTACAAATGAAGAGGGGGAGGTACCTAAAACAAACAATAGAAACACTCTGGATACAGAAGTTGATACCAGCCCATTCACAGAAAAAAGGGTTCTGAAAGAATTCTTAAAACTAAAAGTGGACAAAGCAATGGGGCCTGATGGGATTCATCCCAGAATTCTAAAAGAACTAAGGGTAGAACTAGTAACACCACTGACTACCCTCTTTAACAAATCATGGGAGGATGGGGTGGTACCTGAGGACTGGAGGAGGGCAAATGTGATTCCCGATCACAAAAGTGGGAGCAGGGCAGAAGCAGGAAACTACAGACCTGTTAGTTTAACCTCAGTGATAGGGAAACTGATGGAATCACTTCTGAAGGAAAGAATTGTCGAGTACCTAGAGGCCAGAGGGGCACATGACCCAAGGCAGCATGGATTCACAGCGGGAAGGTCATGCCAGACAAATCTAATAGATTTCTTTGACTGGGTGACCAAAGTAGTAGATCAGGGAGGGGCTGTGGACATGGCCTACCTAGACTTTAGCAAGGCATTTGACTCAGTCCCGCACAAAAGATTAATATGCAACTTAGCCAGCCTGGGAGTGGGTCCCAAGATGATAGCCTGGGTAAAGAATTGGCTGGAGAATAGGACACAGAGAGTAATAGTAAATGGAGTCCACTCTGAAAAAAGGGGGATTACTAGTGGAGTGCCGCAGGGTTCAGTATTAGGACCGGTCCTCTTCAATGTCTTTGTAAGCGACATTGCAGAGGGACTGGAAGGAAAAGCATGTCTCTTTGCAGATGACACAAAGATCTGCAACAGAGCTGATGCACAAGGTGGGGTTGAAAGGATGAGAAAGGACTTTGCAAGGTTAGAGGAGTGGTCAATGTATGGCAGCTTAGATTTAATGCGAAGAAGTGCTAGGTAATGCACCTGGGAAACAAAAACCCAGGGGAAGAGTACACAATGGGGGGTGAGATACTAACAACAACAAAAATGGAAAGGGACCTGGGGGTAGTCATATCAGATGACTTAAAGGTGGGCAAGCAATGTGACAGGGCAGTAAGGAGGGCTGGGGGGACACTGGAATGCATAGGGAGATGCATCACCAGTAGAAAACAGGAAGTTGTTATCCTTCTGTACAGACAGCTGGTGAGACCCCATCTGGAGTACTGTGTGCAGTTCAGGAGACCCAGTCTCTGCAAGGACATAGACAAGATGGAAGCTGTCCAGAGGAGGGCAACTAAAATGGTGCAGGGTCCACACCGGAAGTCATAAGAAGAGAGACTAAAGGAGCTTAATATGTATAGCTTGGAGGAAAGGAGGGAGAGGGGACATGATAGAAACTTTCACGCACCTCAAGGGAATCAACAAAGTCCAAGAGGGTAGCATCTTTCAAAAAAGGTGTGCAAGAACAAGGGGCACAATTTGAAGATGGGGGGCTCAGAGGCAATGTAGGAAGTATTTTTTCACAGAGGGTTGTGGATGCATGGAATGGCCTTCAGAGGAGGTTGTGGAGTCAAAAACAGTGGTTGAATTAAAGCATGCATGGGACAGCCATAAGGCAATTCTAGGGGGTGGGGGTAGAAAGAAGTAGGCTGCTGGTTAACTAGGATCTGCAGCTTATCCATTAGGTAGGGAAAGGGGCAGACTGGGTGGGCTGAGCGGTCCTTATCTGCCATCAAATTCTATGTTTCTATGCATCTGTTCAGGAAGGGAAACAAGCTCATGGGTGACAGGTTTAAAGGCTTCCTTGGCCAGCTTTTAAACTAGCCAAGGGGGGATGTGCTGATAGGAAACAGAAAAGTTCAAGCCTCCCCCCACAAAACATGACAGGTAGTAGGGTAAACACTGAGGTACAGAGCTTGACAGAGGGCAGGACAGGGGTAAATAGAAAAATAGACAAGGGCAATAAGAGCAGGGATGGGGTAAAAAAGGATAAAGCCAACATTAAATGGAGGGCAATGGGTACCAATGCCCATAGTCTTGGAAACAAGCTTCCAGAGCTAGTAGCCCTGATGGAAGAGGAACACTTGGATATTGTGGCAGTCACAGAAACATGGTACTCGGAGAACCATGACTGGGATGTCAACATACCAGGGTACACAATCTACAGAAGGGACAGGGAGGGTAAACGAGGAGGTGGAGTAGCTCTCTACATAAGGGAAGGGATCAAGGCTACAGAATAAAAAGTAAAGGGGGAGGACAATAGGCACTCTGGGTCACCTTGGAGATAGGGAATGGCATCACAATCCGCACAGGGGTTGTATACAGACCCCCATCTCAAGGGGAGGAAATGGACAAGAAAATGATAGAGGGCACTCACATAATGGTTGAAAACGGTGAGATACTGTTAATGGGGGACCTGAATATGCCAGATGTTAACTGGATGACATGGACTGCAGCCACATCCAAGAGCAGGGTCATTCTCGATGCCCTACAGGTGGCATGCTTAGACAGCTAGTGGTGGAACCCATTCAGGAGGGAGCAATATTAGACCTGGTACTCTCAAATGGAGAGAGGATCACAAATTTAGAAGTCAGTAGACATCTGGGAACAAGTGACTACTGCACAGTGTGCTTCACGATAAACACAACCATGGAGACAAGCCATACAAAGACAGGGATACTGGGCTTTAGAAGGGCTGACTTTGGCATAATGGGTGAATACCTGAGGAATGCATTAGCAAATGGCC
The DNA here is from genome assembly GCA_016271365.2 of Neoceratodus forsteri. Lineage (NCBI taxonomy): Eukaryota > Metazoa > Chordata > Ceratodontiformes > Ceratodontidae > Neoceratodus > Neoceratodus forsteri. Next base: position 1,055,129,320 of record CM057451.1, on the reverse strand, counting down.
AGAAAGGAGGGGTGGAAGAACAATAGAGAAAAATCAAAACCTCCATCATGGAGGCAACAAGCCTTTGTGGGAAACAAAGAAAACAAAGCGGAATAAAAAACCACTATGGTTCTCAAAAGAGGTGTCGGGGGAGGTTAAGGAGAAAAAGGCTGCATTCAAAAAATATAAGGAATCACAGAAAGAGCACAACAGAGAACCGTATCAATTAAACAGAAAGAAGTGGGGAAGGCAGTCAGAAAAGCAAAGGCCCAAACCGAGAAAAAAATAGCCAACTCAGTTAAGAAGGGGGATAAAACCTTTTATAGGTACATTAGGGAGCATAGAAAGGTTAAGAGAGGGACAGTGAAGATTAATAAAGGAGAGGGGAGGTGGGCAGAGGGAGACAGTGAAAAGGCAGAGATACTGAATGAATACTTTTGCTCAGTATTTACAAAAGAAGAAGAGGAGGAGTTACCTAAACCAAACAATAGAAGCACTCTGGTTAGTGGGGTTGATGCCAGTCCATTTACAGAAGAAAGAGTCCTGAAAGAACTCCTAAAACTCAAGGTGGACAAAGCAATGGGGCCTGATGGGATTTTTTATTTTTATTTATTTTATTTAAACAGCAGTTTGGAAAACCTTTGAGCCATAGGCTCATTTACAAAGGTACCTTGTCACAGTAAGACAAACCAAAATACACAGTATAGCAGTACAACACATAGGTATAACAGTAAATTAAGACATAGATACAAACAAGCTGGTTCAGGTAGGATGGATGCAAACAATACCAGAGTTATGTTGTCCTTAGCAGCTTAGTAATAAGCTTTGTCATAAGTATTAGTCGTCTTTGACTAGCGGCAGTTACAGCATCGGTGTTAATAAGGTGGTTACGTAAGGAAGTTTTGAAGCACGATATAGTTGGAGCTTGGAGATGGAGGGGGGCGTGTGTTGAACCAGGAGGGGGCCCTAAAGCTGAAGGCTCTTTGGCCGTGAGAGGTCCTAGCTCTAGGGATAACAAGAGAGGTTTTCCCAGAGGTCCGAGTATGAACTAGTGGGACAGAGCGGCGTATGGTGGTGGTCAATCCTGGTGGGGAAAGCCCAAGGAGGGTCTTTTTTGTAAGGGTACAGGTAAGATATTTGAGGTGCTCGTCGAGATCAAGTACCAGCTCTTTAGCATACAGTAGACAGGTGTGTGTCATCCTAGGTGCTCCTGTAATTAACCTGCAGGCCTTATTCAGAATAGTGCGAATTTTATGGAGTGCGGTCTGATCAGCAGCACCATACACCGGCAGTCCATAGTCCACTAGGGACAGGATAGAGGAGGTGACTGTGAGTCGAAGAGCCTCCGGGAGGAGGCAGTGTTTATACCGATGTAAGATGCCCAATCGGATATTAGTGGCAGTGGCTAGGGCTGGCGTGTCCATGGAAGGAGAGGGAGGGGTCAAATGGATCCTAGGCATTTATTGGAGCAAACTTGTTCGAGTGGGAATGAGGACCCAGAGTGAATGAGGAGTTTGAAGTTGCAGGACTTGTTTGGGGATGAGAGAACATGGTTTTGTTTTTAAGATTTATCACCAATCTATGTTCCTTGAACCAGCCTCGGCTTCTGTGAAGGACTTCTGCAGCTAGTCCTGGAGGGCAATAGGGTTACGACTTGAGGCAAAGATGACTGCATCATCAGCGTACAATAGAATGTTCCCGAGCAAGAGCGTGGAAGGGGTGTTAAGGTAAAGGAGAATAGTAAGGGCCCAGAATGGAGCCCTGGGAACCCCAGAAAAGATGGGACAGATGTCTGAGTAGGTCCCATTAATTTTACACGCTGTGAGCGGTCAGACAGATAACTGGTGCACCAGGAGATAGGCTCACAGCAAAACCAGAGAGACTAAGGGCATCAAGAAGGAGGGGTGGGAGACAGTGTCAAAGCTTTGAGAGGTCACTGAAGACAGCACCAGCCAGAGAACCAGTGTCTAAGGAGGAGTGAGAAAGTTGGAGAACTCTAGGAGGGCTGTGTTGGTACTGTGGCCCGCTCAGAAGCCATGCTGCTCAGGACAGAGGACATTGTAGGTGGAGAGGTAGTCAGAGATTTGAGAGGCCACCACTTTTTCCAAGGCCTTGGAGAAAGGAGAGAGAATGGAGATCGGTCGATAGTTTCCAGCCACAGTCCTATCACCACCTTTAAAGATAGGGGTGACAGCGGTGACTTTCCAGGCAGTTGGAACCTTCCCCATACAAAGAGAGTGGTTGATGAGGCATGTGATCGGGGTAAGGACTGTGTCTAAGACCAGCCGTAGGATACACGGATCCAGGGTGTCACTGCCTGTACTATTACTCTTGAGGGCAGTGACAAGGTGCGGTCTAAGTTCTTGGGCAGAAACACGGCAGAGGTGAAAATAAGGGCGAGAAAGATTTACGGCAGGTGCTGGGGGAGGAGGGTCAAAAAAATTTTTAGGGAGGATAGGGCTAAGGTCAGTGAATGAGGTGTTGAGGTGGTTGGCTATGAGGGCTGGGTCTGAGGAGATCACACCATTAATGTTGATCTGGGTGGGTGGGGGGAGTGTGCACTCCCATTTAACTGTTTAATGTTATCCCAGAAGGTTCTGGGATTCCCCCATGAGGCAGTGAGTGAGGACCGATAGTGCTCAGACTTGGCCTTTCTGATGGCCCGAGTGCACTTGTTTCGGGCGGAAGCATATAACTGCCTGTCATTGGGCCGGCCAGTCTCAATGGCATGGTGCCATAGGTTGTCCCTATGTTTGAGCTGGTGGATCAAAGCTGGGGTAACCCAGGGGGCATTCTTCCTTTTAGAACGGCGGGTCAACACTGGGGCAAAGATATCACAGGCATTATTAAAAGTTTGGGTAAAGAAGGAGAGAGCTGTGTTGATGTCAGGAGTTGCCAGTATAGGAGACCAGTCAATTTGGGACAGAAGTTCCTTAAGTTTTATCAGTCCACCAGGTATTAGGACGCCTGCATGGGACTGTGCTATGGGTTTGGGGACTGAGGATGACCAGTGGAACAGAATGGGGAGTGATCGCTGAGAGAGTCTGGGAGGACTTGTATATTGGGGATCCGATTAGGGCGGTTGGTGAGTACCACATCAAGCAGGGTACTGGAGCCTCTCTTGGGGTTAGTCCTAGTAGAGTGGGTAACTAGTTGCGTTAGGTCTATTGCAGAAAAGGAGTCTTGGGTAGAGGAGGAGGAGGGGCTGAGCCAGTTGACATTTAAGTCACCAACCAGAATTTGATCAGCGGAAGGAGGTAGAGAGGTAAGGTATTCTGTAAGAGAGGCAATGGCCTGCATTTGGTCCCTGGGGGGCACGTATGCAGTAGTCAGATAAAGGGGTCCCTTTAAAGGGTCAGGGGTTAGTTTCAGCGTAAGTGCCTGGGCCCTGGAGTCTAGGATGGGAGCGGGCAGGGCTAGTACGGGGAGAGATTCCTTGACATAAATAGCGCAGCCGCCCCCGTCTCCCAACACGGTCGGACCGGAAAAGGGTGAAACCAGGAAGGGAGACTAGGGAGTCAGGGGAGGATTTCGACAGCCAAGTCTCAACCAGGGTGATGACATCAGGGTTAATTGATGTGACGAGGCATTGTAGTGAGTCAAACTTTTTTAGGAGGCTACAGATATTCATGGAGACCATGCATAGGCCTGTGGTGCGAGTTGGGGAGCCCGGGAACCGGGCAGGGTTTGATGAATGTTCCCTGACAGGAGTAGTAGCATGACTAACACCCCTGGCTGGGAGATGGTGAGAGGTTTTCCTATGATTGACATGAGGGGAGGCTAAGGGAGCAGGGGGTGGGTAGGGAGGTACAGGAGGGAAAGCAAGAATAAGAAGACACCCAGATGTGCCTGAGGTGAAGAAAGCTATGGGGAGGGCAGGGAGAACAGGGGACACACAGAGGTCCCAAGGGGTGGAGAGGAGGTTCAGGAGCAAGGGGAGGGAGGGTGCCAGGGCACAGTGTGGACTAGCAGATGGGTAAGTGGGTAAGTGCACTGCTAGTGGGGATAGGCACAGGAAGAGCATGATGCAGGGCCACTACATTGTGGTGAGCAAGATCCCAGGAAGTAGTGCTGTACAGGTAGGGAGTAGAAGCAGTGAGGAGCATAGGTCCCTCTAGTGGCCAGCAGGTATAACCTGCAAATGGGAAAGTGGGAGATAGGTTCTGGGCAACAGGACGTGATGTCACCGGATGTGATGTCACAGGGTGGATCCTTAAATTGACAGCCGCCCCTGGGTGGGAGGGTGGTTGGGTGAGTGGGTAGAGGCGCAGCCGTCGGGCTAAAGCACACCTCTGCAGGTGTCCAACCAAGAGAAGAGGATCTCTTTACCTCGAAAAGTTATCAGGCTGGAGATTTGGCTTCCTCAGCTACTCAGGTGAGCTGCTTGTTGCTTCAGTTGCTTGATTGTCCCGAGTGCCTAGCTTGGGGAGGGGCTGCCTATGTAGTGGAGAAAACAGAGCCTCTCATTACTATGCAGCGGGAGAATATGTTGTGACTTACACAAAGGAGCTCCACTCTAAGCAAACAGGGCTATTCCAAAATGAGGTCACACTAGGACCCAGCTAACCTAATGCCTTCAGTTACAAGCACAACGCTCAATACCACCATATTAAACAAGTCTGATCTATATTAGCTGCTTGGTATATCTGGCTTTAAAATGTAATCAGCAACTAGCTCCAAATACCACCATATTAAACAAGTCTGATCTATATTAGCTGCTTGATATATCTGGCTTTAAAATGTAATCAGCAATTAGCTCCAAATACCACCATATTAAACAAGTCTGATCTATATTAGCTGCTTGGTATATCTGGCTTTAAGATGAAATCAGCAAGGCAACTCTAGAAAAACCAGTGAGTCCCTAGCTTTACACTTCAGCATTACTAGCACAAAGAGAAGCAAATAACAAGCCCACCCAGTGGTGAACAGGAACAAAGTTCATAAAATATAAGTGTTCATCAGGTAGCACCCCTCTGCAGGCGTCCAGACGAAGAGAAGAGGCTCTCTTTACCTCAAAAGTTATCGGGCTGGAGATTTGGCTTCCTCAGCTACTCAGGTGAGCTGCTTGTTGCTTCAGTTGCTTGATTCACCCTAGAATCCTAAAAGAACTAAGGGGAGGACCTAGTAACACCACTGACCACACTTTTTAACAAATCATGGGAGGATGGGGTGGTACCTGAGGACTGGAGGAGGGCAGATGTGATTCCCCTTCACAAAAGTGGGAGCAAGGTAGAAGCAGGAAACTACAGACCTGTTAGTTTGACCTCAATGGTGGGGAAGATGATGGAATCACTTCTGAAAGAAAGAATTATTCAGTACCTAGAGGCCAGCGGGGCACAGGACCCAAAGCAGCATGGATTCACAGCAGGATGGTCATGTCAGATGAATCAAATCGATTTCTTTGACTGGGTGACCAAAGTAATAGACCAGGGCGGGGCTGTGGATATGGCCTACCTAGACTTTAGCAAGGCATTTGACACAGTCCCGCACAAAAAGATTAATAATCAAGTTAGCCAGCCTGGGAGTGGGTTCCAGGGTGGTAGCATGGGTAGCAAACTGGCTGCACAACAGGACACAGAAGGTAATAGTGAATGGAACACATTCTGAAGAAAGGGGGGTTACTAGTGGAGTACCTCATGGCTCAGTACTGTGTCCAGTCCTCTTTAACGTCTTTATAGGTGACATTGCAGAGGGTCTGGAAGGAAAGGTATGCCTCTTTGCAGATGACACAAAGATCTGTAACAGAGTTGATACACAAGGGAGGGTAGAAAGGATGAGAAGGAACTTGGCAAGTTTGGAGGAATGGTCAGACATATGGCAACTTAGATTCAATGCACAGAAGTGCAAAGTAATGCACCTGGGAAATAAAAATCCAGGAGAAGAGTGCACAATAGCAGGGGAGGTACTAACAACAACAGTAATGGAAAGGGATCTGGGTGTTGTCATATCAGATGACCTAAAGGTGGGTAAGCAATGTGAGAAGTCAGTAAGGAGAGCCAGGAGGATACTGGGATGCATAGGGAGAGGCATCACAAGTAGAAAAAGGGAAGTGGTTATCCCTCTGTACAGACAGTTGGTGAGACCCCATCTGGAGTACTGCGTGCAGTTTTGGAGACCTCATCTATGCAAGGACATGGACAGGATGGAAGCAGTCCAGAGGAGGGTAACTAAAATGGTGCAGGGTCTACATCAGAAACCATATGAAGAGAGACTGAGAGAGCTTAATATGTATACCCCTTGATGAAAGGAGGGACGGGGGAACATGACAGAAACTTGTAAGTACCTCAAGGGAATCAACAAAGTCCAGGAGGGTAGCATCTTTCAGAAAAAGGGATGTGTAAGAACAAGGGGGCACAATTTAAAGTTAGAGGGGGGACGGGTCAAGGGTAATGTGAGGAAATTCTTTTCCATGGAGAGAGTGGTGGACGCATGGAACCACCTTCCTGGAGAGGTTGTGGGGTCTAAAACAGTGGGGGAATTCAAACATGCATGGGACAGACATAAGGCAATTATAGTGGGGGTTTGCAGGAAGTAGGCTGTTGGTTAACTAGAATCTGCAGCTTATCCAATAGGTAGGGAAATGGGCAGACTGGGTGGGTCAAGTGGTCCCTATCTGCCGTCAAAGTCTATGTTTCTATGTTTCTAAGGAGTCACTACTGTAGTTGAAGTGGCTTGGGTTTTTTTGAGATAAGGCTCAGTGGAATTGGGTGTGATGTAATGTAGGTGAAAGGCAGGAACAGTTTTGGGGGGGGCGGACCAGGCAGGGGTGAGTCAAAGAAGTTAGGAGGGAGGACATGGCTGAGGTTTATGAAGGCACAGTTGAAGGCCGAGGCTATGCGAGAGCGGTCAGAGGTCAGGTGCCCGTCGACAACTATCTGGTGGGGGGGTAGGGTCTTTGTCATTGATTTCCTTAATATTATTCCAGAATTTGTGCCCTGTGCCCCAGGCAGAGGTAAGTGATGATTTATAGTGCTCGGCTTTGGCTTTGTGTAATGCCCACATGCATCTGTTTTGGGCCTCTCTATACCTCTGTCTATCAGCTGGAAAACCATAGTGAGTCCTGAGTTTGCATCAGTGCCAGGAGGTGGTCAGTGATCCAAGGGACAGTGTTGCCTTTGACCATCCTTTAGGTAAGAGGGGCAAACTTGTCACAGACAGTGTTGAAGGTGAGAATGAAAAGGTTGAGGACTCGGTCAGGGTCAGGGGTATTAGGTAAGAAGGACCAGTCCAGTGATCTGAGATGAGACTTGAGGAGAGTAAGTTTACCAGGGCCAAGTTAGTGCTGGGAGATTATTTTGAAAAGGGCTTGGACACTTTGCATGACCAGATGCAGAGAACTGGGGAGTGGTCACTAAGCGCATTTGGGAGCACAGTGATGGTAGTGATTTTGTGAGGATGACTGGAGAAAGCCAGGTCCACTGGGGAGGAGAACCCGGTATGAAGATCCAGACGAGTGGGAGAGTGGACTGCTTGTGTGAGGTCTTGGGCTGTAGCTGCATCAATAAGCGGGGTGGCTGTCTTAGCAAGCAGTTGATATTGAAGTCACCAAGAACTATTTTTTCATTCTGTTATGGGAGGGTGGCGAGATAGGACAGGGCCGAGTGGAAGACCACTTCTGGTCTCTGGGGGGAATGTAAACCACCGTGATCACCACTTGCCCCCACGGGCAGTGGTCATAATCCAGCCATAGCACCTCTACGGTGCAAGAAGCCTGATCCACCCACCCCCCCAAAGAGACAGATAAGGTACCACTTGCCCCCACGGGCAGTGATTACGATCCAGCCATAGCACCTCTATGGTGCAAGGATCGTGATCCACCTATCCCCCAAAGAGATAGATAGGGTGCCGCTTGCCCCCAGGGGCAGCGGTCACGATCCAGTCATATCACCTCTACAGTGCAAGGAGCCTGATCCACCCACTCCCCAAAGAGATAGACAAGGTGCCACTTGCCCCCATGGGCAGCAGTCACAATCCAGCCATAGCACCTCTATGATTCAAGGAGCCTGATCCACCAACCCCCCAAAGAGATAAATAATGTATGTCACTTGAAAAAATTGCTACAGTTTCTCTGGGCTGTGTGAACGCTGAACTGGATCATCACTTGCAATTTGCACTTTTCAATTTCGGTGCCTTCTTGGGGTAGCGCTATTCGATCCATGCCTGTGTAGAGCTCCCTGATTGACTGGTCTCACTTGCCTGAGACCGGAGTCCCCCAGACATGTGGCTTAATGTAAGCCTGCATCCCTGTACTTGGCTCCTAATTTATATATTTTAATTTAGTCTGTTCTGCTCTGCCTGTGTAAATTTCCCCCCCTGCTGCAGTTTCTCTCCAACTGTATGTGCACTGATTCAGTGCTAGCTCCGAAAATTTCCCCTTGATTTTTCCCCAATTACGCTTTCACTCTGTAAACTGCCTTGAACTGAGTTTGTAAAAAGGCTGTACTGGCTTTGTTAATATATTTTTTAATCCTATTTGAGACTGTTCTGGGTTTACATGCTTACTGCTATGTACTTAGTTAGAAACTTCAGTGAATTGTAAAATCTGGGTAGCCTCTGTCTTGAGCCTATGGCTCCTGCCCTTAACTTGCATTCTTAATCATCTTTCTTTGTTCCCCTGTCCTCCTCTGTCTCTCTCTTCTGTCCCTCCTGCCCACCCCCATTTCTTTCTGCTCTTTTGTGCTTGTTTTGGATTCCCGAGTTAGCTGGCACCTTGTCTCTATCCGAGACCACCCTCTGACTTTGTCTTTCAACTTGGTGCTCAGCTCTCTATGTGTGTCTCTGTTTAGACAACCCCCCAACTGCTCCTATTAATTGGCCGTCTCCTTCCTTACAGGTGCCGCCCCCCACAAGCAGCTGTCATGAGTCCAGCCATAGCACTTCTATGGTGCAAAAAGGAGCCTGATCCACCCCAAAGAGATAGATAGATGTACGATGCTTGAAAAATTGCCACGCTTTTCTGGGCTGTGTGAATGCTGAACCGGATCATCACTTGCAATTTGTTCTTTTCAATTTCAGTGCCTTCTCGGGGTAGCAGTATTCGCTTCATGCCTGTGTAAAGCTCCCTGATTGGCTGGTCTCACTCGCCTGAGACCGGAGTCCCCGAGACGTGCGCTTAATGTAAGCTTGCATCCCTATTCTCGACTCCTAATTTATGTATTTTAATTTAGCCTGTTCTGCTCAGCCTGTGTAAATTAACTTACCATTCCCCCCCCCCGCTGCAGTTTCTCTCCAACTGTATGTGCACTGATTCAGTGCCAGTTCTGCAGACTTCCCCTTGATTTTTCATCCCACCTCCCCTCCCCTCCCAGGGCTCCTTTAAATGCACACAGTCTCCCCCACTCCTATCTGATGTTTCATTTATTGGTTACTTACTGTCAACAATTGCCATTCCTCCCATCCCCTTTCGAAACTAAGCCTGCTAGCAGATTTATCTTATTCTGTCTTGTTGAGGCATACCATTTTTGTACTTTAGGTTTGCTTATTGTTCACTATCCTATCCTGTCTTGCTGAAGGTATCACGTCAAATCCGCACAAATATTTCAGCAAAAACATTTTGTCAAAAACAGCTGAGTGCAATAAACGTCATCGCAATAAACATTATGCCACATGTAACATTATGTCACAAAATATGACAATGCCTGGGTGAAAACAGATGTCATACCTCACTGCGAACTCTGCAGGCAACTACTTCTACCCCTACTTAGTGGGCCACCGCCCATCACAGACATACAGCTCTCTCATACTGGGATAGGATAAGAAATGTAAGAAGAGATCGCCAGTGCTTTCATCAGTTAGAGACACTATGGAGTAAACTGCAGAACAGAACAGCTAGTCAATATACACTGGAACCTGCAAAATTACCTGGGGAGGCCCTCTACCCTTATACTTGAGTCCAGAAAAGTATTTTAAAATATAGGGCTAGAATATCTATGAAAAGAAAAGGGCTACTGTAATTTTCTCAATCAGTCTGAACAAAGGCAGATGGTATCACACACTCCTGACTCACAAGGATAGCACACAGACACAATTACAAAGTGCGTATTTCAGTGAAAAGTGCAAAATATAGCAATAATCCTGTGCAAGCATCAATGAAATGCCAACGTCTAAAGACCTAATGTTTCACATACCTGACACAATGCTTCTTTACAAGGTAGTACTCACTGCTCATTGCCAATGCCAATACACAGTACTGTATGTTGTGACTGATTTAAGATACAGTACAACATCTAACCACAAGCATAAAACAGAACAGCTAGTTAGTATACGTTGAATTGTCATGCATTGTAGAGTCTCTGTGCTAAAATGTCTGGAGCTTTAATTATCATGTGGTAATTGACCGCAAGAAAGTTTTGCGCTGAAAAGACATGGAACCCTTGCTGAGGTATCCCATTTTGATAGTTTATGCTTGCTTATTGCTCACTATCACATCCCGTCTTGCTAAGGCAGTTGATTTAGGTCAGGTGATCTCTCTAGTACTTAGTCTGCTCCAGAGTAGTGGCTAAAAAATTTGCTTCAAAGCATCTCTGCCCCTAGTACTACTCTATAGTCAGGTGAACTCTTTTCTTATTTAGCCTGACAAGGAGCTGTACTTAAGGATTACTTCTTCATGCTCCACTGCCTATAGTAGTATTCTGCAGGGATTAAGAAATTCTTCTCCATTGAGAATCCCTTCTCTTGCCAGCACTTGTAGTGCCCACTGGGTGATAGTCTCATAATGAGGGCATATTACCTGCTTCTATGCTTGTCTTTGCTCATCTTATATGTGTTGGACCCAAATGCGAATCAGAAAATAACTCCTAGAGTGGAGAATGGCTTTCTTTTTACATTGTCTGACAGGGATTTTTCCTATCAAGTAGAAGAACTTGTATGTGCTCTAACTTCCCCTAGCCCACTGCTGGTCCTTCACCTGCACCGGCATACAGGAACTCTCCTAGAGCCTGCCCACAGCAGTACACCACCTTCTGCATACTCCCCCCCTACTCCCATTGACTCTCTCGGTCAGGGTATTATTGTATGCAGCATCAGGCAAACTGGGAACTAGCTTCAGAACTCCCTATACTGCAGCAGATAAATCACGTAACTGAAAGAAGACTCAGCCACCCACACTTCTCCTAGGACTCTGCAGGAAACCCTTGTTCCTGCTTTTACTATGCTCAGGAAATGTTGAGCTTAATCCAGGCCCTCTGGCACCCATGAAATCCCCAGCAGAGCTACAAAGCCTCAAGGGGCTTAGATTCTTGCATGTTAATGTATGTAGCCTATTACATACATATTGGGATGCATAGGGAGAGGCATCACCAGTAGAAAACAGGAAGTTATTATCCCTCTGTACAGACAGCTGGTCAGACCCCATCTGGAGTACTGTGTGCAGTTCTGGAGACCCAATCTCCACAAAGACATAGACAGGATGGAAGCTGTCCAGAGGAGGACAACTAAAATGGTGCAGGGTCTGCACCAGAAGTCATATGAAGAGAGACTTAAGGAGCTTAATATGTATAGCCTCGAGGAAAGGAGGGAGAGGGGACATGATAGAAACTTTCAAGTACCTCAAGGAATCAACAAAGACCAAGAGGAAGCATCTTTCAAAAAAGAGGTGTGCAAGAACAAGAGGGCACAATTTGAAGATAGAGGAGGCGGCTCAGAGGTAATTTAAGGAAGTATTTTTTCACAGAGAGGGTGTGGATGCATGAAACGGCCCTCGGAGGAGGTTGTGGAGTCAAAATCAGTGGGGGAATTCAAGCATGCATGGGATAGTCATAAGGCAATTCTGGGGGGTAGGGGTAGGAAGAAGTAGGCTGCTGGTTAACTAGGATCTGCAGCTTATCCAGTAGGTAGGGACATGGGCAGACTGGGTGGGCCAAGCGGTCCTTATCTGCCATCAAATTCTATGTTTCTATGTAAAAAAATCACTTCAGTTCAGGCCTGGGTATGTCATTCTGTTCCAGATGTTCTGGTGATTACGGAGTCCTGGCTCCAGCCGACAACCAGTAATAACGAAGTTAACATCCCCGCCTACTCTTTGTTCAGAGCCGACAGGCAAACCAGAGGTGGTAGGGTAGCTATTTACATCAAGGATAAATTGCCAGCCTCTATAATTGACTCAGCCTCTGTCCCAAAAGAATTTGAAAGCTTGTCATTAAAGATTGAAATTGCTACCAGTGTCTCATTGTGTATAATAGGATGCTACAGACCCCCATCAGCTGGACTACAGTTGTTAAAACATCTTGGAAACATCCTAGGTTCAGCATCTTCAGAGTATGTTATACTAGGGGACTTCAACTTAGACTGGCTCTCCAGTGCATCCACCCCACTTAAAATGTTCTGTGATTCCCTTAGGTTGTCACAGCTAATAAACAAATCTACTCGTCCTAACAAGCTCAACCCTAATAACAGTACTCTCTTGGATATCATTTTAGTTAACAAACCCCATTTATTCTCCCATGCAGGCATCTTTTTCTCTGATATTAGCAACCATTGCTTCATTGCGTGTGTAAGATCCACTCTTAAATCCACAACTGCACCAAAATTCTCCTTTAAAAGGTGCATACGCAACTTTGATCTCCATGGGTATACATCAGAGCTAAGAGACTCCATGCAATGGCAGGACTTCTATCTAGCCAAGTCCCTGACTATGTCTTATGATATTTTCTCAGAAATTGTGCTAGGGGCTCTCAACAAGTATGCTCCCATAGTAAAAGTTCATGCCAGAAAGAAATCCTCTCGGTGGTTTATGGAAGACCTGAAAGATGCTTTGTGGAGTAGGGATGTACTCTGGAGAACTGCTAGGAAAATTAATTTAATAAATGACTGGAATTCTTTCCGGAGGGCGATGAAACTCTGCACCAAAATGGTCAGAGAAGCCAAAGCTAATTTCTACCACTTACAGCTGAAGCGCTCCTCCAGAAATGACTCCAAATTCTGGAGGACGATGAAAGACATTGAAGGTCACACCACTGTTAATTCCCTACCTATTAAATTATTGATCGACAATACTGTAATCTCCAACAAACCATCTATCCTTGACGTGCTCAATAATCATTTTGCCACTGCAGGGCTAGACTTTGACTCCTCTCCAGCAAATATCCTCTGCCGACAACTTGGATTGGATACACAAGAAAAACCCATCCACAGTCCATCCTTCTCTCTGCAGCGTACCACCCTGAAAGAAGTCGAAGATCTTCTCCTTCAGTTGGACACTAAGAAAAGTGCTTGGGCAGACCTCATTGATCCGTACTTCTTAGAGGTTAGCTACTATGTCCTCGCAGTCCCAACTACTCATCTCTTCAACTTTTCCTTGTCCCATGGTGACATAACCCCCCCTTTGTAAAAATGCACTTGTGGTCCCTTTGTTTAAGTCAGGAGATCCTAGTGACCTCAATAACTACAGGCCACTCTCCCTACTTCCAATTCTGTCAAAGATGTTGGAGAAAATATTGAACTCCCAGTTTTGGAAGTGCCTGCAATCAGAAAAATTGCTCAGGCCATTACAATCCAGTTTTAGAGCACAGCACAGTACAATCTCTGCTCTAGCCAAGGTGACAAACTGTTGGGAACTTGAATTAGATAAAAAAACCTTTGTCTGCACAGTTTTCTTGGACCTAAGCAAGGCGTTTCGATACCGTTCATCACAGACTGCTTATGTCGTCCCTCCGGAACATTGGTTTGGATTCCCTATCCCTTAAATGGTTCTCTAACTACCTCTCAGGGATGACATCAAGAAGTAAAGGCAGAAGGGGAAGTTTCTCCACCAAAACTCCTATTGAGGGGTGTACCACAAGGCTCCATTCTTGGTCCTTGCTCTTCACCATTTACATTAACAACGTAGATGCCCCCATCAAAGAAGCACAAATGCACCTATTCATGGATGATACAGTACTCTATGCTAGTAGCCCCACCCCTGATGTGGCCTGTAAAGCCCTTCAAAATGAATTTAATCTGCTGCAACATCAGCTTAAAACCAGAAACTGCTCTTAAATGCAAAAAAAAACATAGCAATGTTCCTCTCACCCCTTCACAATGCAATAAATCCTGCAATAGCTGGGACACTCCCACAGATCACTACCATTCTAGGTGATCTTTGGATTACGTACCAAAGTTCAAGTACCTGGGGGTCTGGTTAAAAGGAAAAAGTAAGTAAAAATTTATTTTTTAAGCGCTTTTCAAAGCCAAAGCGCTATACAAATAGAAACAATTAAAATACATACATATAACATAAAACAACAACAATAACAATATAATCACAATAAAATCACTCTCCATATGCCTTTTGAAATAAATAAGTTTTTAATTCTAACTTAAAACTCTCAAGGGTCAGGCAGCTTCGTATCCGACGAGGTAGAGAATTCCACAGGGTAGGGGCAGCGTAAGAAAATGCCCATGCTCCAGAAGTTTTTAAGCGGAACCTGGGAACCTCTAGCAATCCCTCGTCGGCGGAGCAGAGCGAGCGAGAGGGACAGTAGGGAATAAGGAGATCTTGAAGATACCACAGTCCCTGTTCGTGTAGGGCTTTATAGGTCAGTAACCCGACCTTAAAGGTGATCCGCCACTGAACCGGCAGCCAGTGCAGTTAGCGCAGCACAGGCATAATATGACTTCTCATAGATGACCCAGTCAAAAGCCTGGCTGCTGCGTTCTGCACCAGCTGCAAGCGGCGGATATCAACCCCTGATAGCCCTAGGTACAGGGCATTGCAGTAATCAAGGCGAGAAGTAACAAAGGCATGGACCAATGTCGGAAGGTCAGCTGGAGGAACTAGGTGCTTCACCCGAGCGATATTCCTAAGATGATAAAAGGAGGATTTGACAATGGATGACACTTGAAATTTCAGGGTCAAACCATCGTCAATAATAATGCCTAGGTTACGCACCCGGTCTGAGGTTGAGATCTGGGCACCATCGATCCATATGCTCAAAGGAAGCCCAGCCCTAAAACCCACCTCAAGGTGACCGGGGTCCACCACCAACACCTCAGTCTTATCCGGGTTTAACCTTAGCCAGCTGGTACTCATCCAATCCTTGATCTCAGATTGACAGCTGTTAAGTGTAGAGACTGCATCTTCCTGTCCAGGACTAAAAGACAAATACAGCTGGGTATCATCTGCATAGCAGTGAAAACCCAAGCTGTATTGCCTAATAATGTCTCCCAATGGCAGCATATAGACAATGAACAACATGGGTGCTAAGATGGAGCCCTGCGGAACCCCACAGGGCAGGAGGAAGGTATCAGAGGAATAAATTCCGGTGATAACCCTCTGTCTCCGCCCCGTGAGAAAAGATTGAAACCACTGCAGAACTGTACCAGATAGTCCGCAATAGAACTGCAGGTGTTCCAAAAGCACACCATGGTCCACAGTGTCGAATGCTGCAGAGAGATCAAGAAGGACTAGAATAGTACAAGCCTTTCATTCTCTCGCTATCAGGAGATCATTTAGAACCTGGACAAGGGCAGTCTCAGTACTATGTCTTTTCCTAAATCCCAATTGGAGAGTATCATAGACATTGTGATTTGTAATATGATCATCCCGTTGCAGTGCAACCACATTTTCAATAACCTTGCCCAAAAAGGGTAGGTTAGAGATAGGTCTGTAGTTAGCTGGGCAGTTCGGGTTCAATGAAGGTTTTTTTAGGAGTGGTCGAATGACCGCCTCCTTTAAAGGATCAGGAAGATCCCTGCTCTGGGAATTTCAAACAATTTCAGCAATGGTCGGACAGATAGTGTCTCACGAACTTAATAGTAGAGGCGTGGGCCGGATCCAAACTACAACTGGTTGGACATACAGTCTGGACAATCCTCACAATATCCATGAATTCCAGCTTACCAAAGTCAAACCAGGTGACACAGGTGTTTGTTTCCCCCTGCCGATCACTGCAAACCCTTGAGGAGTGAGCCTGGCCGATATCCGACCTAATGCTGGCAATCTTATTAGCGAAAAACCGAGCAAGCTCATCACACTTTATTTGTGAAAAATCTCTTCCAGACTGTAGACAGAGTGGTTTGCACAGTCTGTCAACAGTCTGAAAGAGTTGAGCTGGTCGGTTCCGCGCAGCAGCAATCTCCCTGGACAGGAATTCTGCCTTCTTACGGGTTATTGCTGATTGACAGATAACATAATGATCCATCAATCTAAGTTTGTCAGCATCCAAGCAAGATTTCCACCAGGCCCTCTCTAGCCTTTGCCCCACTCTCCTCAGTTCCTTCAAAGACTCATCAAACCATGGAGTCTTTGGGCGCTGGGTGAGTGGGCGAACACAAACAGGAGCAATTTGGTCCAAGGCCCTGCTCACTGCCTTATTATAGGCAAGAACAAGGTCCCCTGGACTCATGCTCTCACCCAAAACACCCGATAGGTCCAGTACCACTAATAGGCCCTCTGGGTTTACTCCCCTTAAAGGGCAATACTGGACCATCTCCGTAGAGGCAGGCCTATTAGGGGGTGCCCCAAAGCTGAATCTTATGGTGTGATGGTCTGTCCACACATTTGGTTCCACCCCCAGATGTGTAACATCCAAATCCAGTAGGAACACCAGGTCTAAAGAGTGTCCCCCTATTTGGGTAGCAGAGGTAACTACATGTGACAGGCCCAACATAGACATAAGTTGGAGGAAATTCTTTCCAAAGTGCGAGAGTTCATCGTCGACCCAGGCATTGAAGTCACCCAGTATTAACCATCTGGGTGACTCCAATGCCATGTCAACGATGAAGTCCTCAAATTCCTTCAGGAATTCTCCACCATCGCCAGGTTAGACCATAGACATACTTTCACAGATCACTTAGAAGAACTAGCCAAGAAACTTACACAAAAACTTGGTCTGTTCTTTAGGATTAATAATCTCCTCACAAGAGACGCTAAACTGAAACTGGTTCAAACTACCTTTCTTTCCCTGTTAGATAATGCAGATTTTCTATATAGTCAGGGACCTGCAGGTACCCTAGACAAACTCGATACGCTTTATCACAGAGCCATAAGATTTATCTCAGGTCTTCCTTACTCAATCCACCACTGTGCATTGTACACGGCAGTGGGATGGTCATCCCTTGCTTACAGATGGCAAAAAAAATGCTGTGTTTTGGACATACAAAGCTATCTCAAATAAACTTCCCCAGTATATCTCTGTCTGTTTACCTTTTTGCACTCTGGGGAAGTATGCCCTGAGAAGCACCTCCTATATCCACCTTTATGTTTACAAAGCAAAATATTGCATTGGCAGTGCAGCCATCAGCTTTGTGCTCTCTCAACTGTGGAACAAGCTGCAAAAAACTTTTAAATTAACTCACCCCACCAGCTGTAAATGTTCCATACCGTATCACTATATATCTTTTATATTAGGTTTTATTTATGTTTGGTGCACCTGATATGTATATTTCTTTACTTATACAGTATGAAAAATTGTGTCCTACCCAAAACCAGCTGTATCTTCTGTTCCAAACATATACTACTGTCAATGCTACCTGCTGATACTTTGTGTATACTGTATTATTGTATCTCACTTTATTTTTATTATTATTATTTTCTTGTGTGTTGCATCCCATGTATATTGTCCCTTGTTCCTTGTTGACAAACTCAGGTCCATCTCGAAAATAAGCTTGCTCAACGGTGATCGCCTGCCTAAATAAAGACTTCGATTGATTGATTGATTGATAAGAAGGGGAGTTTGGGAGTGTCCCAGGGTAAGCATGAGTGTAAGGGCCTGTGATCCAGGTTCCATTTGGGAAGGGAGGAGTAGCTGGCAATGTAATGAGTCTTTAACATAGATTGCACAGCCTCCCCCACATTTACCCCACCGATCAGGTCGGAAGAGGTTTAATCCAGGCAGAGCTACCATTGAGTCAGGACTCAGGGGGGTGAGCCAGGTTTCATTCAAGGCAATGACATCGGGCTGATGCTGGAGGACCCATCTCTGGTACAAGTCCCACTTTTTTAATAGGCTAGAGACGATGAGGCTGGCAATGTGAAGTCCGCTGATGGAGGTGTGGTTAGGCGTAGAGGTTACAAGACGGCAATGGTTTGGGTGGATATTACCAGACATAAGGAGGATGAGGAGGAGGGACCTGAGGAGGAATTCAAGACCAGGTGTTTGAGATGATGAGCTTTGCATACACAGGACCCAGGTGCATTGAAAAAGGAGGGAGCAGGGAGGGATGATGTGCAGGGAGCAGACAGGAGGAGAGGGTGCAAAGAGAAGGAGGGTGGCAGATACAGGGGTTTCATGTTGTGCAGTTCCTGGTGGTGGAGTAAAGGCAAACAGAGAATGATCCATCTGAGGCAGTGGTCATAGTAGCAATTAGTAGGGGAGGGCGGAGGGGTGGCACCATCAGCATGGAGGGAGGGTGTCTGGGTATAGAGGGTGGCCTTTCAAAAGGGCCTCACTGGAGTCTCTGGACACCAGGTGGGATGGGTGGAGAGGGGAATCTGCCAGCCTGCCCAAAGGGAGTCAATGATACCAGGAGCTTGTTTCAAAGGGAAAATTGAGCAGTGGAGAATCAACACAGGGAACAGTGTAGAAGAGAGAGTGAAGAAAAGGAGCATGGTGAAAGAGGAGGGAGGCCGGAGGCTAAGGAATAGTCAGCAGTAGGAGAGATAAACAGGGGATGCCTCTAGTGGTGATAGAGGATAAGCTGCTAATGGAGAAGTGGGCTGATTGGTTCACACAGAAACAAAGTAGTCTATATAAGTAAGTGCTCACCAAGGGTGGTGGCGGGGGTGGTGGGGAGCTGAAGCAGAGCATCGGCGGGGCCAAAATTCAGATGGCTCAGGAGCAATTCGGAGAAGCTGATCTCCTCGGACTGGCATGGTCTCATTTGGCTTACCTGCATGTCCATCTGTTTGAGGGGGCTCAGTGCTAGATATGTGTATGGTGAATATATTTTCTTTTGTCAATGTAGTAAAATTTGATGTTTTGGATTTGTGGGAATCTGACCATCTCCCTCTGTCAATGGAACTTTAGTATAATATCTCCTCAGTAAAATTATCTCTCCTGTAATACATATTATGAAGGACAACATCAGTTGTCAAATATAAAAAAATCTAATGGTCTTAGCTAGCTACTAATAAACTAAGGGATATCATAGGTACAAATTAATTCTCTAAAAACTGAATTAATAACACAAGCCTCAAAAGAGTCTTTTGACCTGAATGAACACATTTTTAGTGTAATTAAAAAACCTCTGCTGACAGAGCATAGGTAATAACCTAAGAGGTGTGTCATGGTTTGATAATGACTTCTTAAAGAAAAAAAAAGTATCTTATTGCCTTGTAAAAAGGAGGGGAAATCAATTAATCTTGAAAACAGGCAAGCATTTATTAGTGCTTGTAAAGAACATAAATCTTTACTGGGAATGAAGAATCAAATAGACTGTACACAACCTATGTGGGCAAAATTATAAAGTGTTATTGAAGAAAAGAATTCAAAGATGTTTTGGGAGATGGTGGTAAAAGGTGTGGGGCCAGACAACAATGATTTTGATAAAGCTATACTAGCAAATATGTGGGTATAGTAAGCCTTTTTAAATTACTATATGAAGAGAATGATGTTCAATCTTCTAATCACTTTCATTCGAACCATAGAAGTGCAATAAGTAAGCATTAAACTATGACAGAGCATGGTTCAACTGTGGGATTAATCCATGTTTGGGGAGGCTGGAGCACGAGGCCTCAGGCCGAGTGTGTACAACCACACAACCATGGATTAATCCCACAGTAGAACCATGCTCTGTTGTGGGTTAATACACTTGTAACATGGCAAGTGCATACATGATTAGTATGCTTTGTTAAATTGTAAGGATGACATATAATAAATGAAACAGAGTCATTGTTTTGCATTTCCATACTTGGAATCAGTTACTTTTACTGAAAACAGGTTCCTGAAACACGTATCTAAAATTGTGATTTTTTTTTCTCTAATATGAAACACCTTTCCCATACATTTGTTTGCAGTTTTTATGCTGAAATCTAGTTTTCATTGGTTTACTTACATCACTATCATGGTTTTACAGCCCCGATTTCACAGTATTGCACAGAAATCAGGAGCAATGGATTCTGGGAACTGGTCACAGTGATAATATTAAACAGCTTATCCATACATTTTGTTACCATTGTAACTGCTCAATATAGCATTATTTTGCTTTGTTTATATCTTTCAGATGCTTCTACAGGTTCCAATATAGAGTTAGTTTGCTTAGTTTACATTTATAGAATGCTTTAAAAGCTTCAGTTTTCAACAATTAATAAGAGAAATATCTTCCACTATGCATTATGGAGAAAGGTTTCACATGTATCACGTGTGATCAGAAACTAACATACATGCATTTGTGAACAACACAGAGAACATCATAGAACTACTTTTACAAATTTTTAACAACATTTGGAGGGTTACATGTCTGCAAGGAAGGAACTATGGATGAATAAGGTACAATATCAATGGCAATATGTTATAAACAATAACTCGATGATAAAATATTGCAGAACACTAATACTGCTAACATCTATAGCTGTACTGCTAAAAACCACGCTGTTTTTCTACCTTTCACTGGTGAATGGTGGATTGCTGGGCAGGTGGATGGAAAACCCAGAAAACTGTGATACTTACTGTATGGTAGTTAATAATGGCATTACAGAAGCATCCATGGTTCTACTATGGAATTAATCCATGGTTGCTTAATGGTCACCTGTTGCTGTTTATCCAATCCATATTAATTATTTCAGTCTTTTGTTTAGAGCCATATTATAACTAAGTATGTGTTAACTATTAGCACAGATGACACTGTAAATGCTGCTTTTTTGGTAACAGGGTTAAGATCCACTAGGCACAAGTGCCTGTTTTGCATCATGACCAGGGAGCACTGGGGAGGTTAAGTGACTTGCTCAAAGTCACATGGTATACAAGTGGAGGTTGTGGTAATCAAACCCAGGTATCAAAGTCTGTTGGATGTACCAAGCTCATTTGCAGCTCATTACTCCAACCTGTAGGTTATACTTCCAGCCCTGTTAGTGCACAGAAGAATAAACAGATCCCAAGCCTGGATGGCCTCCCTGCAGAAGTATTTCAGGGTAATATACTTTAGTGGGCAGCAGTATTTATGTATTTTTCATTTGCATTAATGAGCCACTTATTGTTCCTGAAGCTGGAAGATGGAGAATATTGTTCCTTAGTCAAAGAAACTCTGAGCAGAGCCTATAGGGTGGCAGGAGATGAATGTGGGGTTAAAAATATTGAAAATTACCAAAGTTAAAAGCCTGCATTTGCAAAATGTAACTTAGGCTCATAATGTTGTTGTTTTGTAATATTTGTACACCAAATGTTCAACATAGCCTTCTTATGACCCCACCTCATGAACAAGAGCAGAGAAAATTTCCAGCTCTTGTCCGAAAGGTGATTTCACACAGGGACCACAAAATCACCTTTTGGTATGTGAAAAAAAAACATTTTGGCCAGGATTTGAAAAATGACAGCTCTCACATTCATGAGGTGCTGTAAAGATATGGTCATGTTGTAAATTTGGGGTAACAGTATTGAAAATTACCAAAGTTACAAGCCTGCATTCTCAAACTTCAATATAGGCTCATAACTTTGTTGTTTTGTAATATTTTTACACCAAATTTTCAACATAGTATTTTTATGATCCCACCTCCTGAAGAAGGGCAGAGAAAATGTTTAACTCCTGCCCAAAAGGTGATTTTGTGCAAGGACCACAAAATCGCCTTTTGGGACAGATTTGCCTAATGACAGTGCCATTTTTTATGAGATGGGGTCCCAAAAAAACATGTTGAATATTTGGGACAAAAATATGAAAAAGTGGTCATGTTATGCCACTAAGTTTAAAACACTTCTGAAATACAAAAAAAAACCCTATACTTGTTTCTTTAGATCACAGTCTGGCATTGAAGAGTGAAGAAGTATCTGTGGTCCAGAGAGGATTATGACATTGGACCCCCCCGATGGGCAAGTAAGGGCTTGGGGGGGTGGTGGGTGGTGGGTGCTGAGTGGGAGGTCGTGTAGGTGGGTGTACAT
Source organism: Neoceratodus forsteri (assembly GCA_016271365.2). Taxonomy (NCBI): domain Eukaryota; kingdom Metazoa; phylum Chordata; order Ceratodontiformes; family Ceratodontidae; genus Neoceratodus; species Neoceratodus forsteri. The sequence goes on along the minus strand of CM057451.1, from coordinate 1,055,107,334 downwards.
GTGCAAAAGACATTGATGGACATTTCTTTTTTTATTTAATATTCGTTACTGAAGTAATTTTTAGAATACAAGACAACACGGTAACAACACTATGACAACAAATAGACAGCCCCAATAACCCCTCCCCACATACTCATCCCCATCCTCCCCTGGCAGAGTGGTTCAAACATAAGTTGGCTAAATGAAATATAAAATAATGCATGTAGGAAGGAACCAAACTAGTCTGCCATAACCAATAAATAACTAATTCCAGCAAAAACAATAGGGCTATTCAGATGGGAGACAATCCAGAGCATTTTACAATGTATAGAGAGTATGCAATTGACTCCAGTTTATTTTAAAGGATGAGAGCCAGTTACAGAGACTAGCAATGATCCATTCAAACCAGATATTAAATAGAAGTGTACATATGTATATTGTTATATATTAGCACTTATGTCATTGTATTACTGTTTATGTTATCCCTGTCATTGTATTACTGTTTATGCTACCCTTGTCAATGTAATAACACTTGCACTTCTTGACCACTCAGGTCCATCTTGTAAATGAGCTATGCTCAATGATGTTCGCCTGATTAAATAAAGATTTTGATTGATTGATTGATTGATTGATTGAGAAGTTCCTGCAACCATTCATGGTATGAGAGGGAGGATCGATCAAGCCAATGTCGGAGTACTACCCTTTTGACTGATAAAGAAATTAAAGCCATAAAATATCTCCATTCTTTCACCACCACTTTACTGTAATCACCCATTGTTAAGATATCAGGGGTAGAATCTCTGTCTATCCCAAGAAGGGGATCAGCCCTACTCTTAATTAAAGCCCTCAAGAGGGTGACCTTAGGACACTTCCAAAAGATATGTAAAAGCATCTCCTTAGTTTGCCCATACTATGTATGTAAGGAAGAATGGAGTCTACTCATCTTAACTAATTTAGAAGATGTAAAGCACACGTTATTTAATATTTGAAATTGAGTGAGCTGTAACTTATCTTGGAGGTATATGCATAGAGATCATTACAAAGCCAAAGCCAACAAAAAGCATATTGTGGGCATTGGGCATTCTAATGTAATGAGGTCACAGCAAACACTGAAAACATCTTAGAAAATAAAAGGGAATATAAATTGGATACTACATGTGGGAGACAGACCATGGGCAGGCTTTTCAAAGGCCAGAGAATGAAGCAGGATGCTTGCATCAAAAACAACTGATGCAAGGAGCAGGATGCATCAGAACTTGTGTCAATTCTTATTTTTAAATGGTGCTTGCATCAAAAACATGTCTACATGTGCCAGACTGGCATGCACCATGCTTTCACCAAAAAAAAATGCCTGTGCCATGTCTGAAGGGATGCCTGTATCACTGAAATGATGCACCATCCCCTTATTTGGGATTTTCAAGGAATGTGAGTCCTGACCTTGTGCCTAAGATGAATGTCACTTTTAGACTAGCAAGAGCTAGTCTAAGGGACACTGGAGCATATAAAGAGGCACACAGCAGGTGGTCAGACCTGACTATACTTCTTTTAAGGGACACTATTCACCTGCAGGACCAGTTTAGAACATTTTTGGAGCTTTGTCTTGACCATTTCATTGGCTGTATTTTTTGACTTAGCTTGCATCATTCTTGTCCTTTGTGTCATTTTTGACTCAGCTTGCACCATTTTTGACTCAACTTGCATCATTTTCATTCCTTGAGTAATTTTTTTACTCACATTGTACCATTTTTGTGACTCAACAGTGTCATTTTAATTCCTTGAGTCATTTTTTTGACTCAGATTGCACCATTTTTGTGACTTAACATGCACCATTTTTGTGACTTAACGTGCACCATTTTTGTTTTGGTGCAGCTTGCATCATTCTTGTCCCTTGCATCATTTTGCTGATGCAGAGGACCTCTTGTATCAGTCTGAGAGACTTTGTCACAGAGAATGCTTTTCTTGCAAAATATGGCGCACAGGATTTGGTGCACCTAGATCAGACACAACGTGGTTGTTTGATGCAGCTTGAGTGGATCTAAAGGCCCTTTGAAAATCCAGCTCTGTATCTTGTAACAATTGCAGGAACTCTGAGAAATGAATATCCCTTGACGCCATTACCAAACCCTTGAAGAATAACATGACGTATTTTAAAAAGCTTAAAGGATAACTTGTCTAACTTAAAAAGTCTCATGATATCATTAGAAGATAATAGAATACCACTTTGGAGTAAATTGCACACCTTTACATTTGCAAGTTGTGGTAACCATGCCTCCATAAGACCCCCCCCCCCATTTTAAAATTAGGATCCTGGAAAACAGGTTGAGATATGTCCTTAACCTGTTTTTACCACATGAGTGTACACGACTGCAAATTAACCTGAACAAAAAGGCTGTTCACAGAATTACAGGGACCGAGAGGCAGGTATTTAGGAGATGTAAACAGCAGGGCCATTAGGGCCCTAGATATCTGTTCTTTCTCCAAAGCTAACCAGATAGGGAAATAAGCAAGTGGTCTATCCTCCAAACATAGGCTGCACCACTTTAAATGTGTACTGGCATGACTAGCCAGATAATATAAGGTGAAGTGTGTGGAAGCCTTAGATCACTAAATTCCTTAGTGGCTGCCAACTTATTGTAAGCTCATCTGGGAGACTTTTCTGACCAGATAAACTTGACAATTAAACTATGCAGTCATTTAAGCCATTAAAAGGGAAGCCAGACATTAAGCATATTAATAGGATAGAAGAAATGGGGTAGAATATTAATTTTAACAATGTTAATTCTACCCCAGAGAGAGAGAGGTAGATATTTCCATCTCTGCAAATGTTGTTGCAAAAGAAACAGTATGTTATTGAGGCTAAGTTTTTTACATTGGGTTGTACTCCTAGATAGAATGATACCAAGATATTTAATCTGTTTAAGGGACCAGGATAGACCAAGGGTGAGAACATCAGATTTGAGGACAGTGGATTTCAGGGGCAAAACAGCTGCTTTATCTAAATTAAGTCTGTAATTAGAAAGGGTGCTAAATTCTTAGATGTTAGCCAGCGCAGCAGGCATAGCTGAGTTAGGCTGAGAGACATGTAATAAAATGTTATCCACATAAGCAGAGAATTTTAAATTTCAGGAGCCTACTTGCACTCCAGTCAGATCCTGATTAGTTTTAAATTTCAATAGAAGGAGTTCTAAGTACAGATTAAATAACAAAGGGAAGCCTTGCCTAGTACTTTATATATGTGGTATATGATACAAATGGAAGGTCGAGGAAAAAACAAAACATTACAATATATTCAAGCACTAGAGCAAGAATATAAAATCTTAACCCAAGGAAGAAGTGGCACACAAAAACCAAATTTTTCCAAGGTGACAAATAAAAAGTTACAACTTACTCCTGTGAAAGCTTTCTGTGTGTGGGAGTCCCTGAGTCCCTGGATGTAGAGAAATGTGAGAAAGCTTGCAAAGAAGATCCAGTGAGAAATAAGTAGGCATAAAGCCAACCTGTTCACTACAAATAAGACTGTCCCGAACCTGATTAACCATTGAAACCAGGATTTTTGATCTTAATATCATAGTTAAGTAGAGAAACAGGATGATAACTGGTGACTTTATCCAAGGCCTTATCAGGTTTAGGAAGCAAGACATTCATGACTTCAAGAAGAAAATCGTCTGAGATACTGGATTCATATATGTATAGAAAAAGAAGGTGCAGCCACGGGGCAAGCTCTTTAGCAAACAGTTTATAAAAATTTGGGGTAAAACTATCAGGCCCCGGCGCTTTATCAAGTTGCAAGGTGGAAATAGGTTCATAGGTTCATAGGTATAATATGAGTTAAGTGGGAAGATCCCAAATGTAAACTTGTCACCTACTGGTGAAATTTAAATTTATTTTCACCCATGTGATTATCCAATTCATACTTAAATTGTGACAAGCTATTACTAGCCACAACTTCAGTAGGTAAGGAGTTCCACAATGTAGGCAATCATTGTGTGACAAATTTATTTCTCTTACTGGTATTATTGATTTCAGTTTGAAACTTAATTTTGTGTGATCGTGTATTATATCCTGTTGTAGCTTTTTGAAGACAAAGAGCCTCACATAAGGCTGCATTCTTTGAGGATCTATATGCAAGGCACATATCACCCCATATGTCCTGTATTCAAGTGAAAATAACCCCAATGATTTCAAACGTGTACTATAATCTAAATCTGATAATCCTTTAACTTTCTTAGTAATTTGCCATTGTACCTTTTCTAAGGCAACTATACCACCTACCAATGTTGGAGTACAAAAGGGGGCACAATAATCAATTTGTGATCTTACTAAGCTGGTATATAATGGTACCAAAACTTCAGAATCTCTACTCTTAATATGTCTAAAAATGCAAGATAATGTACTGTGGCACTTTTTAATGATGTTATTTTTGTGTGATGTAAATTTTAAATCATGCGTGATTGTGATTCCAAAATCTCTTTCAGATGTAATTGATTGTAACTCATAGTTATTGATCTTATAAGTTGCTAAAGCATTATTTTTTCCCAAGTGCATAACCTTGCATTTGGCAGAGTTAAAGGCCATTTTGTTTAATACAGACCTCTTAACTAAATTGTCAAGGTTAGTCTGTAAGATATCCACAGCCACAGAATTATTAACAATACAACCAAGCTTGCTATCGTCTGCTTATTTATGAATCCAGACTCCATTTGTGGTTTGCATATCTGCTATTAGCAAATTAAATAACAAGGGGCCCAATACTGAGCCCTGTGGGACACCACTGCTCACATCTCCCCTTTCTGAATAATGTCCTTTAATACTGTCTCATTGTTTCTGGTCAGTTAATCAGGAATGTATCCAACTAATTATATTAGCATTGAAACCCAATTTTGCTAATTCGCTAATCAAAATGCCATGAGGTACCGAATCAAATGCCTTTCATAATCTAAGAATATTACATTTACTGGGAAGCCCTGATCCAATGCCTTACTTGAATGTTCAAAAAAATTTATCAGATTAAGCTGTCATGATCTTCCTTGCACAAAACCATACTGGCTAATATCACAGAATCCTATATTTTTTAAGTGCACTAGCATTTTTTCCTTTAATATTCTCTCAAATAGTTTGACCATACACAATGTTAAGCTAATTGGCTTATAATTACTGATGAGTTGTTTATTCCCATTTTTATATATTGGCACAAAAACAGCTGTAGTCCAGTCTCTTAGAGCATACCCTTCTTTAAGGGATGCATTAAATAATAAGGTAAATAAATCCATTGAAACAGAATCTAGTTTTTTAATAAAGATAATTGGAATTTTGTCTGGACCTGCTGAAGAATTCACCTTAGTGGCTTTAATAGCAGCTAAAATTTCATCCGATATTATCAGTGGATAGATATTACTAGCTTCAGTATTAGCTGTACAAGAAGTATCTTTCACTTTAAAGACATTAAGAAAAGTTTCATTAAATTCTTTAACCAAGTCCAATTCATTAACAAAAGGCACATTATTTTTAATTAACGGACCAATAGTAGGTGCCTTTCATAATGAGCCAATATAGTTGTAAAATTGTTTTTTGTTATCTTTAGTAGAAGTAGCCAATTTTAATTCATAAGTTTTCTTAGCTCCTCTAATAGTTTTCTTGCATTGATTTGAGACTTTAATAATTTTTGCCATTTCTCTTCTGAAGGATTTTTTTTTAATTTTATGTACTTTTTCTTCTTTTTCCTTATACATTTTTTAATATTATTATTAAACCAAGGAGGGACTCTTTTGCTGGTAGAAGTATATTTGTTATTTTCAGGCACCCATGTATCAGTATAATAGTAAATATTACTTTTAATGACTGCCCAAATTTGCTCACTGTTTTTGTTTTGTAGCTCTGCCTTTCAGTTCCAGTTTATAAAATGATTTTTAATTGCCTCACAGTTTGCTTTATAATAATTTTTAATCCTAGTAATGCCACAGTTTACATAAGTAGAATTTTTTAAATTCCAAGATACCATATTATGATCACTATCTCCCAAAGGGTTATGAACTTTAGGTAATGCTACAATATTAGTTATGTTGGTTAAGATGAGAACGAGTATACTATCTTTTCTTGTGGGTTTAAGAACAAGCTGATCTAAATTAAGCAAGAGAACTAAATATATAAATCTATCATCCAAATTAGATTTTCCAGTAAGTGTCAACCAGCATATCGTGGGTAAGTTAAAATCCCCCATTAAAATTAAATTTTCATAGTCTTCCATCTGCTCTAATGTTTGAAGAAACATATCATTGCTGTTTGTGTCCAAATTTGGTGATCTATAACACACCAGAAGTTAGTATTTTCTCAGTCTCTATCTGGACTAAAATAACCTCAGTGTCAGTATTAGTAGTCTTAGCAATAGGAATTTGTTTACTTTTTAAACAGTTGTTAACATATAGAGCTACACCTCCACCCTTGGTGTGTTGACAATTTTTGAAGTAAACAGAATAACCATCTATGTTGATACCCCAAGTAGCATTCGTAAACCAAGTTTCCATAACAGCACATATGTCTATTTTGTTTCTATCTAAAATATAACTAAGTTCATCAATTTTTTTTGTTCAGACTTCTAGCATTAAGTAATAATATGTTTAAATCCCTACATGTGTGTTTATGACATTTATTATTTAATGTTTCTAAGTTAGCAGTCCTTGGAAACACTGGAAGTGGTTCTATATCAACCCTTGCCTGAACCAGATTTTCACCCCCCTTTAGTTTAAATTAACTTGTATATAATAGTTAAGATGTTTACCTAATGTTTTATAACCATATTTACTTAGATGTAGACCATCTCTACACATCAAACCAGGTGTAGATGCAAAATTCTCCCAATGAGAAATGCAATCTATGCTTTGCTTGAGACACCATGAGTGAAGCCAGTTGTTCAAAGATTTTATTTTTTCCATTTATATAGATAGATGCCCTAGGAACGGGGAGAATTTCAGAAAATGCGATCTGACAATCCAAGTCTATTAGAGCATTATACATTCTGACAATTTCTTCTTTAATATACTGAAGATTTTGTTTAAAAACATTGTTTACCCAGGCATGGATTATAACCAATGATTTTTCTCCCCTATCTTTCAAGATATTTCTTAACATTATAGTAATAGCTTGGATTTTTGCACCTCTTAAACTAGATAGAGTACGACTGATTTTATCTTGATCACATATAGACTTGTCTACATTTTTTATGATAGAATCCTTTACAGCCTAAACACTGCATAAGTGTAAACCTCTACCACCTTGTGATACTGTGCATTGCCGCTTAAAACTTTTACATATCTGGAGCCCTGCAGTTGTTAGATAGCAGGCAGAGGAGCTTTGTGGTGCATGTTAGCTAAAGCTAAGAACCACAAACCTCGGGGGAGACCTTTGCTTTTAAACTAATTTTGGCACTGTATACTTTTTGGTCTTTCTAAACATTGATCAGCTGTTAAGGGACTTCTGGGGGCTCAGAGCTATAAATAGTGCTCTGCTGTGAGTAGGGCAAGCATGAACAGGGTGAGCGCATGGCAATGCATGTGAAGACACGCGCAAAGACATGCCCATCGGCACATATGTAGCATGTCTGGAGGTGTTGGTGGTGTTAAAGGGTGAGAAACAACTTGTTTATATATAGAATTTGTTTAATTTAGAGATTAAAGTACTATGGATGCTTTAATAGCAACAAATAACAGCTCACAATTAAGGAGTGACTATCCCACTATTATGACCTTGGATGGAGAACTTGGGATAATATGTAAAACACGTAATATGTCTCTCTTGTTGAAAACAAAAACTACACCAACAAATGATTATAAATGTGGAAAATGTATTGACAATAAACAATTATTAGAGGATATTGAAATGTTTTCAGATAGATTAAAACAGCTTGAGGAGAGCCAATTGACCATGAGTGAATGTTTTAAAGCACTAGACTCCCCTTCCCCAGATACTATGGGCAATATGATATCCTTTAATTCATCAATATGTCCAGTGATGAATACAATCCTAAATAAAGATGCATGTAGTAATAATGATACAGAAAATGATTCATTAACAATAAATAATGAGACTATGAATGCAAATTTGCAAAATAAAAAATGAATTAGAGAGGATGACTCTAAATGGACATTGATATCCAGCACAAGGGCATGTAAAAAAGGTCGAAGAGCTGATCAATTTTGTTTACCAACTCAAAATTATTTTTCAATACTCTCTAATTTATCAGATAAAAACTGCCTAATTACAAACAACCTAGATTGCTTAGGAAATCAAATACAAACAAGGGACAGTGACAGCTTTAATAATATGCTCATTGATTTACAACCACCTTTTAGTAAAACAACATGTAATTCTTTAAACTCTAAATGTGGGCATAAGCTGGGACAAACACTGATACTTCAACAGTAGTAAATAAAAACTTTATATGAATCAAAAAGTAACTGTATTTTATCAATAAATGAGTGCTCAGGATCCCTAATTACAGATCATCATGTACCCGACCCTGCTTCCACTTTAACTAGGAATTTAGTCACATCTATGGATACCACTGAATCAAATTTGTGGGACTTGCCATGTCAAGTTTATGTATTAGGAGACTCTATTATTAAATGTTTAGATAGGGCAATCTGCAATCCAGATAAGGCCACAAGAACATGCTCCAGTTTTAGAGGAGCAAAGATTGCCGACATTACAAATATGGTCAACGATATACTAATGGATGCAGGAAGTAATCCCTTGGTTATTATCCATGTAGGCACAAATTATATAAATCAAAATAATATCCTACAGATTAAAAAATATTTTGTGGCTTTAAATAATTTACTTGTAGAGCGGGGATGCACCACATGCTTTTCAGAAATGTTGCCAGTACCAAGGGCAACAGATAATAAAATTTGTAAAATTAAAGAAATTAATGAATGGCTGAGGAAGTGGTGTTATGGACAGGGAATATATTGCATTCCACATTGGGAAAACTTTGATGGTAGGGAATCCCTCTTCACTTGGGATGGATTGCACCTCAGCAGGAGGGGAAGTGTCCTACTAGGTAAAACATTGAGTACCGTCATTAACAATCATTTAAACTAAATAACATGGGGGAGAATTGGACTATTCCAAATTCTCTTGATGGAGGAAAGAATATTGGAACTGACAAAGTGTTTAATTTTCTATCCTTTAACTCAAGATCTTTAAATTCCTTAAAAATGGCTGAACTTTCAATAAAATGCATCCAATTAGATTTACGTTTCATTGCCATTACCCGAAACCTGGTGGGATCAGTCTTCACTATGTATGCAAGATATTCCAGGTTATAACCTTTTTCATAAAGATACAGTAGATAGTAAAGGTGGTGGAGTTTGTCTTTTTGTTAAAGATGATATTTCTGCATATGAAATCACTACAAATAGTATGACAGAATCAATATGGATTTCTATCCAACCTATTGACCGTCCCAAAATTAATATAGGAGTGTGCTATAGACCACCATCAGCAGATATTCAATATACAACTGAATTATTGAACTTAATATCGGAATTCTCTCAAAAAAACGATACTTTAATTTTTTGGGGACTTCAACATGCCAGGTATAAATTGGAAATTAAATACAAGTAACACTAACCATGAAAGGTTATTTATGAATACAATCACTGACCTAGGTTTGGACCAACTGGTAAATGATCCTACACAAGGTAATAATATACTGGATCTAGTAATTGTTAACGAAGGTTTTAATATTTCTGAGACTCAAATTATGTCAACAATTGGCAATAGTGATCATAATTCTATATTTGTTAGTTTACAATTACAAACACTTAAAATTAAAAACAATTTTCAACGTAGGAATTACAATAAAGCTGACTTTACTATGACAAACCAGGAATTATCACATATTGATTGGTCCAAATTATTTAAAAACAAAGGAGTAAATGAAATATATACATGTCTTATAAATATTATTATAAAATGGGCAAAAAAAACGAAGCCACTGATTGGCTGTTTCACCCTCCTAGCCATGTCCTTAATCCCTGGTATTGTACCAACCAGCACTACCCTTCATTCCCCAGCCCAACAACAGCACAGGATCAGTGAGCTGTGCCTGCTGAAAACAGAAACAAAGCCTGGCACAGCTCGCAGAGTGACATCCTATCGCTGTGACCTAGCTCCGGTCTGCCTACCTCTGCCTCTTTCACAACACAACAAAACCTGTAATGATACAACAACAACAGCAAAACATTTTTTTAAACTGTTTTTCCAAATTTCGCATGGAAATTGTAGCCTCACCGCCACAAAACGGTTGCCGAGCTCATCACCACATCACGTGCCAGCATGATGTGCTTTCAAACAAATGGCCAATATAAAAACATCCATTTCCCACAAAAACACTCCATTTCATCTACAGGATACCACTATAATATAAAAAAGTAACCTGCAGTTTGGTCCAGAAACAGGAGCGCTACCTCGAAAACCTGACTCTAATTTGATGTTTGACAAACATAAACCACTTCAAACGCTGTTCACGGAGGCTCCTGAGGGACATGCTCGCTCCCAGTCTCCCTTGATCGCTCCGTTGTACTGTGTGTCTCTCTATCTCCTTTAAAAAAAAAAACACAGAAAAGTAAAGAAAAGAATTACTCCGTATTACTGCCACTGCCACAGTTCTTCTGACCCTCAGTACCGGGTGGAGTCCAGAGTAGCAAGCAAGATTCAGAAACCGCAGGTCGGGCAGCTATCAGTGAAAGTGCAAGCTGACTGTTAAAAACAGTACTCCACAGTGAAAACAGTAAAAAAAAAGTCACAGGGATTTAAAGAGATCCAAACTAGTATGCAGTAAGTGTCACTTAGCAATACAATATGATGAGACTACAAAATTAAAATCCTCTCTCTCAGTTACAAATACATTGTCAGGAGAGAAAACAAATAATTTGACCAGTACCTTTCTTTCTGTATCTGGACCAATGAGGACTATTTTTACTGGTTCACTCTTAAACCTCACTTTACATCTTTTTACTAATTTTTATTTTTATTTTTTTTATAATGAACTAGTTACTTATCAGCCCATTTTATAGCGATAATAACACACTCCGGTGTGGTTTATCACCCTGATAGAGCACGCCCGGTGGCATAAGGGCCAGTGGCAGTGCCTCGTGCCTTAGTACACCCCATGCAGCTTTATCAGGCAATAAACCACTCCTCATCGTGTGTTATTGCTTGCTTCATGAACTAGAGGACAAATATATTCCCCTATGGTCGAATTGTAATAAAAAAGGTAAAATACCTGTCTGGTTCAACAATACTATTAAAAAACAAATTAAAACTAAAGAATATTTATTTAAAAAATTAAAGACAAATTCTAACATATTACTTAGAGACAAATACAGAACTGCTCTGGCAACATTAAAAAAATCAATCAAAGCTGCAAAATTAAAATTTGAATTTAAATTAGCACACTCAAAAAACAACCTGAAATCCTTATTTTCTTATATGAATGGAAATAGAGTCAATAATAGAAATAAAGGACCACTCTGTAATGATGGAATCACTATAAATACAAACAAAGATATGGCAGATCACTTCAATAAGTACTTTTCTTCAGTCTTTAATCAATCAGGAAATTCTGTAATCAATACTAATAGTAATGATTCCTGTATTCCGTTATTTGAACTAAAAGAAATTGAAAATTCACTATCCAAATTTAAAAGATCAACTAGTTCCAGACCAGACAATATTAATGCTATATTTCTTTTGGAAACACTGGATTCAATCATTATTGCTTTACAAATATTACTTAATAAATCTTTATTGGATTGTAAGATACCTGAAATATGGCGTACTGCTTTGGTTACACCAATTTATAAAAAAGGGCCAAAATCTGACATTCAAAACTATCGTCCAATTAGTCTAACCTCTATTTTGGGGAAAACGATGGAACGATTAATTAAAGATAGGTTGGAAAACCAATTGGAAAAATTGAACATTCAGGATTTATCTCAGCATGGATTCAAAGCTGGTTTCTCATATACAACAAATCTCATATCATTCTACCAACATGTTGCTAAATTATTGGATAGCAATGTAGCTACTGATGTAGTGCTACTAGATTTTAGTAAAGTATTTGATCATACATCACATTCCTTACTAATAAATACATTACATAATTTTAAAATTCCACTTTGTTTAGTAAACTGGATATCTGAATTGCTGTATAATCGTACTCAATCAGTTAGAATAAATGAAGCTCTTTCAACATCTGGAGTAGTTACAAGTGGGGTTCCATAGGGTTCCGTTTTGGGCCCAATTTTGTTCAACTTTTTCATTCATGTTATGGTAATAGAATCTAAAAATTACTTCTCCAAGTTTGCTGATGATACTAAACTGGGTGGAAGAGTTGATACCATAGAAAAATTTAAAATTCTAGAACAAGACTTGCATACAATTGAACAATGGGCTAAAAAAAATGTAATGTTATTTAACATCAATAAATGCAAGATCTTGCATTTTGGTCAAAATAATACATTACATAACTACTATTAAATAACCAGTTATTGGAATCATCCAGTTGTGAAAGAGACTTGGGTATATTAATAAATAATAAACTGACATCAGATGACCATTGTAGTAAAGCAGTTAGAGCCACTAATATTGTAATAAGACAAATTAAAAAAACTTTCATTAGTAAATCAGAACATAATTTGATCCCACTATATAGAGCATATGTCAGACCACACCTGGATTATGGTTCTCCCTTATGGAGTCCTTATACAAAAAATGACATAAATCACTTGGAACAGATACAAAGAAGATTGACTAAATCTATTCCAAGATTAAAAATTAAGTGTTATGAGACCAGGTTACAACAAACTGGTCTCTACCCCATAACATTAAGAAGAGAAAGGGGAGATTTACTTTTAATGTATAAATTGGTTCACAATCCTAAGCTACTTAATATATGTGGATTGGAATTTGCAGAAAAAAGAATTGTAGGAAGATTACACTCTAATCAACTAAAAGTAGAATGGGCCAATAACAAAAAATATGATAACTTTTTCAATATAAGGGCAGCAAAATCTTGGAATTCTTTACCACCCACAGTTGTAGATTCAGCTAACTTTGAGATTTTCAAAACTAGGCTTGATCTCTGGTTATTGGCCTAATAATAATAATAATAATAATATTTAACCAAATGTCCCACTATTGAGGGAGGACAATCTAGATGGGCCTTGAGTCTTCTTTTGTCCTACTTTATCCAGTAAATCTCCCAAAACAAATATTTGTCTAGTCCTGACTGCATTATTTTCAGTACAATCCATACATTTCTCAACCACATCTTCTGTATTATTAGTCAAATCTATGATATTCTCTGTAATAACAGGTAAATTCATGTCTATTAATGTTGGTGATGAATTATCAGCCACAGTTACCAGGGGATTGTTAAGGGAGCCCCAGGCAGTAACATGGTTATCTTGATCTAGTAAGTTTATTAATGGGTTGAAACAGTTTTGGGTTGGAATTTCAAATAAATCTGCTTTTCTGCCTTTTTTTGCCGCTTTTTTATTTGTGACCAAACACCAGATATCCTCACCAAGCAACAGATCTTCCTCTTCTTCTCTAGTACGCTTTGTAGTGGGAGGATTTTCAGAAATACTGTTTCTACAATTTTCAAGCATAGTAGTATTTACTTCAGAACGTGATCCATTTATTCTGGCAATAGTATCGACATAACTTTTTTCTAACGCAGTTAATCTGTCGTTAAACAGTTTAATTTCTTGAGTCATCTCTTCATTTGTTAAACATTGCATTTAGAGATATTTGCAAGTCCTACAGTAGGTTCTGTGCTATACATTGCACATACAGAGCACAAATGCATGATTTTTCCATCACTAGTAGTAATAGTACCAGCCATGTTTATGATCTATACTACACCCTAACAGCTAGAGCCTTTTGTTTACTTGCTTGATGCCATGAAATAGTGAGTTGCACTTTCTGGTATTCCTCCTCACCCTCCACACACGTGAAACACGCGCTGACGCATGTGTCTTTGCGCACATCTTCGAGTGCATTGACATGTGCTCACCCTGCCCAGGCTCACCCTGCTTGCCACAGGCCAAACTATTATGTGAGTATGTGACCTGGAAGCACTAGTTTTGGGTAGCAAATAGCCCCAAACAAAAACTCTGCTATTATAGCTACAAAGCTTGTTCTGGCAGAAAATAAAAGCCAAACTACACAAATGTGCTCCAATGAGCTTGGTTTAAACTAAAAATCTCCCTGAAATAAGCATTTGTAGTTCACTATGAAATCAGCTGAACTACAGCTTCTCTTCCCCTTCCTGTCTTGGAAGTGGGGCTCAATAACTGTTACACAGGGTATATTACAGGAGATAGTTTAAAAACACACAGAACATTCAACGTTTTGAAAAGTTTTATATAGCATGTACATATGGCACAATCAATACAGTGGGTTGCAGCAAGTGAGTTTTCTCATCACAGGCTGGGCTTTTATGCAAGTATGTGACCTGGAAGTGCTGGTTTCGGGTCACGAGTAGCCCCAAACAAAAACTCTATTATAGCTAAAAAGCTTGTTCTGGCAGAAAATAAAAGCCAAACTACACAAATGTGCTCCACTGAGCTTGGTTTAAACTAAAAATCTCCCTGAAATAAGCGTTTGTAGTTCGCTATGAAATCAGCTGAACTACAGCTTCTCTTCCCCTTCCTGTCTTGGAAGTAGGGCTCAATAACTGTTACACAACTGTTAATGGCAGCTATAATTTCTCACAGAGTTAAATGGGCCAATAAAGAGGACTGCTAACTAGCAGTGAAAGTGGAAAGAGGAATAGAAGCCAAATAATCCTTAATATTGGAAAGGGGAAGGGGTTGGACATAGGACCATAAAGCTCCCTATAATGCTTCTCAAATTCATGGGCAATAACCTTAGTCCCTGTTTTAATAAAACCATATTCAGCCAATTGAATGGCAATTATGAGCCGGGACACCTCCTGTTCTCTGTAGACATAAGGCCAGAAGACAGCCTGCCTTCTCCTCTTGGTCAATGTATTTAGCATGCGTTTTAAAAGGTAGCATATTCTGCCTTCTCCTGCAAAAGATCAGCATATTTGTCCAAAAGTGACAGTAGCTCAGTATGAAGGACATCCAAAGTATGAGGATTCAAAGATTTTTTCCTATCCCCTTAATACAGTTTAATAGGCCAATCGAATCTTTCCCCTTCTTTTGCTTAAATTTTGAGGCAAGACAGATAAGTTCTCCTTGAAGACAACATTTAAAGGCACACCATTCCAGGTCAACCCTTTGAACAGGACCAGCATGACATGAGAAGGCAAGATGGCGGCTGAGTGTGAGTTGCCTGAGCCACAAGTTTAGCCATCCATTATTGTTATTCATTTTATTTTAATTGTTTTGTTTTTACAGTGTTTTATTAGGCTGACATTTTGTAGTTAATCCAGGTAGGGCTTTGAAGAGAGGTAGACTAAAGAGGTAATACATCTTTTTCAGGATCTTTGCACAGTGCATAGAGGGTAAGCACACATACCAAAAAAAACACATATATGTAAGCAGGAAGAGAGAGGAACATGTAGGGAGTGGTGCAATGCACCAGCTGTGGGGTGCCAGTTTTCCAGGAGACATTCTGGAAACTGCATTGCTGCCCTACTTGCAGACAACTGTCAGCTCTGAGGGAGGAGGTTGCCCATCTCCAGGCTGAACTGGCAAGGAGTAGGGAAGTCTCCCCCACCAAAAGAGCACCAGTGCCACCACCGCTGCCTCAGAGGTTGCCAAGAATGAGGAGCGGTTGGACCACAGTGGGCTCTGGGAGGGTGAGGGTGGTGAACCAGAGGTGCATCCCTCCAGTTGTACCTCTCCACAACTCATATGCCATTCTGGAGACCAAGGAGGATGCTGAAAACCTCCACAAGGGAGACCCACAGGAGGATGGCAAGGGACACCATAGGGGAAGGAAACAGCTCCTGGTTTGGGACTCAATTGTTAGGGAGGTAGAACTGTGGAAGGGAGGGGAAAGGGAGGTAAGGTGCCTGCCTGGTGCCTATGCCTGGAGGGACAGGAAGCAAATCCTAAGAATTGCAGGAGCAGCATCACAGGAGAGGGAACTAGACATCATTGTCAACCTTGGGACAAATGACCTAGCAGGGCATGGAATCAGTGCAGTGCAGGAGGAGTTTGTGGATTTGGGGAGGGGCCTCAACAAGCAGCACTCATGGTAACCTTCTCATTGCATGCATGAGGCTAGGGTACTCTGCACTATGCAGTTCAATGAATGGTTGAAAGACTGGTGCAGAGCACAGGGTTTTGGCTTCATTGGGGACTGGGAGTCCACCTGGAGAGATGTGGGTCTATACTGGGTCTATACTGGTGTGATGGTCTGCATCAGTCCAGGAAGGGGAACCAGGCTCCTAGGTGACAGGTTTAAGTGCTTCATTGGCAAGCGTTCAAACTAGCCATGCAGGGATGTGCTGATAAGAAGCAGAAAATTCCAAGTCCCCCCCCCCACAAAACATGGTAGTTAGTAAGGTAAACACCAAGGTACAGAGTTTGACACAGGGCAGGACAGGGGTAAATGGAAAAAAGTCAAAGGCAATTAGGCCAGGGATGGGGCAAAAAAGGGTAATGCCAACATTAAATGGAGGGCAATGAGTAATAATGTTTGTAGTCTGGGTAACAAGCTTCCTAAGCTAGTGGCCGTGATGGAAGAGGGACACCTGCATATTGTGCCAGTCACAGAAACATGGTACACAGAGAACCATGACTGGGATGTCAATATATCAGGGTACACAATCTACAGAAGGGACAGGGAGAGTAAAAGAGGAGGAGGAGTAGCTCTCTAAATAAGGGAAGAGATCAAAGCTACAGAACTTAAGGGTAAATGGGGAGGACAGAAGGCACTGTGGGTCACCTTGGGGACTGGGAGTGGCACCACAACTTGCACAGGGGCTGTATACAGACCCCTGTCTTAGAAGGAGGAAATGGACAAGGAAATGACAGGAGGCATTCTCAGAATGGCAGAAAAAGGGGAGATATTGTTGATGGGGGACCTGAATATGCCTGATGTTAACTAGAACACATTTACTGCAGCCACATCCAAGAGCAGGGTCATTCTCAATGCCCTAAAGGGGGCATGCCTTAGACAGCTAGTGTTGGAATCCACTCTGGAGGGAGCAATCTTGGACCTGGTACTCTCAAATGGAGAGAGGATCACAGATTTAAAAGTGGGTAGCCATCTGGGAACAAGTGACCACCACAAAGTGTGGTTCATGATAAACACAACTGTGGAGTCAAGCCATACAAAATGAGGATATTGGACCTTAGAAGGGCTGACTTTGGCAAAATGGGTGAATACCTAAGGAATGCACTAGCAAATGGGCAGAAAGGAGGGGTGGTAGAACAATGGATTAAAATCAAAACTGCCATCATAGAGGCAACAAGCCTTTGTGTGAAACAAATAAAGAAAACAAAACGGAGTAAAAAAACACTATGGTTCTCAAAAGAGGTGGCGGGGAAGATTAGGGAGAAAAAAATACCATTCAGGAAGTATAAGAAATCACAGAAGGAGCAGGACAGGAACTGCATCAGTTTAAGCAGAAGGAAGCAGGGAAGCCAGTCAGAATAGCAAAGGGCAAAACTGAGGAAAAGATAGCCAACTCAGTTAAGAAGGGGGATAAAACCTGTTTTAGGTACATTAGAAAGCAAAGAAAGTTCAAGGAAGGGATAGTGAAGCTTAATAAAGGGGAGAGGAAGTGGGCAGAGGGAGACAGTGAAAAGGCAGAGATACTAAATGAATACTTTTGCTCAGTATTCACAAAAGAAGAAGAAGAGGAGTTACCTAAACCAAACAATAGAAGCAGTCTGGGCAGGGGGGTTGACACCAGTCCATTCATAGAAGAAAGGGTCCTAAAAGAACTCCAAAAACTCAAGGTGGACAATGCAATGGGGCCTGATGGGATTCACTCCAGAATTCTAAAAGAACTAAGGGGAGACCTAGTGACACCACTAACTACCCATATTAACAAATCATGGGAGGATGGAGTGGTACCTGAAGACTGGATGAGGACAGATGTGATTTCCCTTCACAAAAGTGGGAGCAAGGCAGAGGCAGGAAACTACAGATCTGTTAGTTTGTCCTCAGTGGTAGGGAAAATGATGAAATCACTTTGGAAAGAAACAATTTTTGAGTACCTAGACTTAGAGGCCAGCGGGGCACAGGACCCAAAGCTGCATGGAATTCACAGCAGGAAGGTCATTCCAAATAAATCTAATTGATTTCTTTGACTGGGTGAACAAAGTAGTAGACAAGGAAGGGCTGTGGACATGGCCTACCTGGACTTTAGCAAGGCATTTGACACAGTCCCATACAAAGGATTAATAACCAAGTTGTCCAGCCTGGGAGTGGGTCCCAGGGTGATAGCCTAAGTAACAAATTGGCTGCACAACAGGACACAGAGGGTAATGGCAAATGGAACTCATTCCGAAGAAAGGGGGGTTACTAGGTGGGTACCGCAGGGTTCAGTACTGGGACTAGTACTCTTTAAAGTCTTTATAGGAGACATTGCAGAGGGTCTGGAAAGAAATGTATGCCTCTCTGCAGATGACACAAAGATCTGCAACAGAGATGACACACAAGGTGGGGGGTGGAAAGGATGAGAAGAGACTTGGCAAGATTGGAGGAATGGTCAAAAGTATGGCAGCTTATATTCAATGTAAAGAAGTGCAAAGTAATGCACCTGGGAAACAAAAACCCACATGAAGAGTATGCAATGGGGAGGGGGGCTTCTAACAACAACAAAAATGGAACGGGACCTTGGGGTAGTCATATCAGATGACCTTAAGGTAGGCAAGCAATGTGAGAAGGCAGTTAGGAGAGCTGGGGGATACTGGGATGCATAGAGAGAGGCATCACTAGTAGAAAACAGGAAGTTGTTATCCCTCTGTACAGACAATTGGTGAGACCCCATCTGGAGTCCTGCATGCAGTTTTGGAGATCCCATCTCCGCAAGGACATAGACAGGATGGAAGAGGTCCAGAGGAGGGTAACTACAATGGTGCAGGGTCTGCAACAGAAGCCATATGAAGACAGATTAACACAGCTTAATATGTATACAATCACTTATAGCCAAGATGGCCACCAGGCTGGGTGTGCTGTAGACTGCTCCCGTATTTTGCCTTGCACCACGCTGTATTTTTGTTTTAATTTGTTTTATTAGTTGTTTTATTTTATTATTTTTATTTCTTGGAGTATCTCGCACTATGTTTGGTTCAGTATGATCCTGTTACCCTGCTATCGCCTAAGCACTTACAGAATTTTAATTGAATGATCCTGCTATCACTACCACTCATAGAACTCCTCGCCTAATGTGTGATTTTGGTCTGGAGAGGAGCTGTAGGGAGTGAGGAGTGAAAAACGAGGAGTCAAAAGTAATTTAGTGGGATGAGGAGTGAGGGGTTGAAAGGAAAGAAATCTAGCGGGACAAGGTATGCTAAAGAGGAACTGAATAGCTACAGTTAAAGAGGAACATTGTGGGACGTGGAGAGCTTAAGATGGGGAGGAAAAGGAGATTTATTGTTGGATTATTGTCTGGGTTCTGAATATAAACTGATCTGTGTGTTAAAGTCAGAGCAGAGCACTGGGCCTGGGACTGTGCTTGTGTGGATTTGAGATCTTGACCTGGTGCAGTTGGTGGTCGGCGAAGGGAGTTGGCCCAACTCCATTGGGTTATCACCAGTGGGAGTTGCTGATTCACAGGGGTCAGGGTATTTGTTCAGCCAGGGAGCTGGCTGATATGCCGTGGTTCCCCTAGACTTGCGGGTTTGGCTGTGGCGTGGCCTTGCCCAGGTGTCGTGGTGGGGCTGCAATATTTCTGGCTGAGTGTTATATGGAGTTGGAGATGCAGGGGCCCTAGTCTGTTGCTGGCTGCTGATTGTAATTTCTTGGTTGGCTCCGTCCGGCTTGGATTTGGATTCTTCCTCTTATTCTAGGGTAGATTAATACTCTGGACTATTCCTTGTGGATCAGAATTTTTGGGCCGGCTTTGCTTGGCCTGGACCTGGATTTTTCTTTTTACTCTACGGTTGTGTAATACCCTGGATTATTTCTCATTTTGGATTCTGTGGCTCCTATACTTCATGGAAGTTTGACATCTGGGATTATTTGCATCCTGCTCGGGACATAAAGTTTATATTTTTCTGAGTGGTCTCCCTGGTGGTGAGAGCACCAGGGCATCCACATATTTCTTTGACTTTATTTAGTTTTCTGTACTGAATGTTTTTTATGGTTTATTTTACTGTGAACATTTATTTGAATGGACTGTTTCTTTATTTGGGCAGTGAGAGTGGATGAACTTCCCTGCTTCCCCAGCATGAGAGGGGTTGGGGTGGTAAATTCATAAATTTGCAATTGTATTTTCAATGCCTGTGAGAGGGAACTGCAGTAGTGCCTGAGCTAAGTGTGGGAGTGACTCATTTAGTTAATGTGGGATAGGGTGGTGTTTTAATCTGCATTTTATTATGTGTTAGGGTGGGTTAGTTAAGTAATTTTGGGGTCTGTTTTACTTTTATTTTATTTTATTTAATATTTTTGTTTGTTTGATTTGTCATTGTGATTTTTAGTTTAGGTTTTTGTTTTGGGACAATATTGTTTTGGTTGGGGGTTGGGTTTGGGGGGTATTTTGGTGGTTTTGGAAAGTTTAGTTATTTACTAAGTTGTGTGGAATGTGTTGGATGCCTGCCCCCACAGTTGTGCACTATTCATCCTCTGCTCTCCATATCCTCAGCCCTTTCTTCACTCCTCCCCTCCAGTTTACAACTTACTAGCACTGTAGAGCACTGGGTATTGTGCGTAGAAGAGGGAGGGTGGTGGTGGGACTACGAACAGTGAAGGATAAATGAAAGGGGTCATTGTATTGATGGTAAGATCCAAGAGACACCCTGGGGCAAAATGAAATCCAGAACATGGTTCTCCATGTCTGGTTTCGATTCTCAAGTGCACTACGGTTTGCGGTAGGCTGGTGGTCTGGGCAGCCCAGGAGGTTCGTCCAACATGGGCAGTGTTGTGCAATGCCAGATCCATTAAGAACAAGACTGCAATGATTGCAGAACTTGTTGAAATGGTGGACCTGGCTTGCATCACCGAGACCTGGCTGGATGAAAATTCTGGCCCCATTTTGGAGGCTCTATGTCTTCTGTTAGCACCCTTTGCAAACTGTGTGAGAGGCCTTTCGGCACCATGCAATTCTGCTTAAAGTTGGACCAGCATAACATTCTGTGGTGATTTGCATATGCAGCCCATGATGCTTTGCATTGTGGGGGGCATGTGTGATTTTGTATTTTCCACCTGAGATTGGACCACAGAGGAGGGGGAGGAGGGGTTGCAGTCTGTTTCAAGACCAAACTCAGTCTCATGAGTGTACTAGTTGAGGAGGCTGAGTTATTCGAGTGTGCCATTGTAGCAGGTGTAGGTTATTGAATCACTCTCATTTAATGTCCACCCGGTGATGAGAAGCGATTCATTCAGGAAGTGGAGGACTTTGTCATCGACATGATATTTGAAACACCCAGACTGATGGTTCTGGGTGACTTCAATGCCTGGGTTGACAACCAACTCCCTCAATTTGGTCAGAACTTCCTCCAGTTGATGACATCTCTGGGCCTCACACAGGTGGTTACCACTGCTACTTACAAACACGGACACTCCCTTAACTTTGTCTTCCTCCTAGGGATCGAAACATCTGACTTGGGGGTGGAATCAGTTGGGTGGTCAGATCACAACAATGTGGCGTTTAATTTTAGCACTCCCCTTCGTAGGCATTCCCCTGTGGAGATAGTTAGATATTGCTCTTTACGAGATATAAGTTCTCATAGCCTACCAGAGGTGCTTGACCTCTCATCCCTCTTGTTGGCAAGCAGTGAACCAGAGACATTCGTGATGGCCTATAACTCGGCTGTCTCAGCGGCTCTGGATTCCATTGCTCCAGTCCATGTTTGTTCTCTATTCCTTTGCCCTCGTTCCCCTTGGTTTGATGGGATTCTGAGGGAGATGCGGAGACTAAGCTGAAGGTTGGAGCATTGCTGGTAGAAGTCTGCCCTTGATACTGACCACTTTAGATTGATGGACCATTGACAAGCCTATTAATCTGCAATCACCTGTAAGAAGGCAGAATTCCTGTCTGGGAAGATTGAGGATGCTCAGAATCAACCAGCTCAGCTTTTCTGAACTGTAGACAGACTGTGCAACCCAGCCTGTCTACATGTCCGGAAAGCCCTTTTGCAATTAGAGTGCAAGGAACTTGCTCGATTCTTTGCTAATAAGGTGGCTGACATCAGGGCGGTACTTCATCCAGTACACTCCATGGGTGTTGCTTTTGATCAGTATGGGGTCACTGCACCTCAGCCTTCTTGGAGTACCTTCAGTCAACTGGAGTTCATGGATGTCATGCGGATTATCCAGGATGTGCACCCTACATACTGTAGTCTGGACCCTAGACCAACTTACCTAATTTTGGGTTGCTTCGATGTCATCGGTCCAGTCCTTGCTTGGATAGTCTGGTGTTCCTTGGAATTTGGAGAGGTTCCTAGCTCCCTGAAAGAGGCGGTGGTGACACCACTCTTGAAGAAAGCTACCTTGGACCCTGACTGCCATTCAAACTACAGACCTATCTCTAACCTCCCCTTTTTAGGGAAGGTGACTGAGAAAGTAGTGGCAACACAACTGGAGGACCATTTGACCATCCATGACATCTATGAACCGCTCCAGTCCAGTTTTCATAAGAGACATGGTACAGAGACAGTGCTGGTTCGGGTGCTCAATGATCTCCTGATGGCTAAAGATTGGAAGAGCCATTCCATCTTGGTTCTTCTGGATCTCTCATCAGCATTTGACACCGTGGAACATGGGGTGTTGCTTGGTCACCTGAGGCACATCTGTGGACTGTTGGGAAATGTCCTCAGGTGGTTTACATCATTCCTCATGGGTTGAACACAGAGAGTGATGTCTGGGGTTTATTCCTCAGGCCCTATTTCTCTGTCATGTGGGGTGCCTCAGGGTTCAATGCTGTCACCCGTGTTGTTTGCCGTGTACATGCTACCCCTCAAAGACATTGTAAGAAGGTTTGGGCTGAGGTTTCACTGCTATGCAGATGATATCCAGCTCTACCTTTCTTTTGCACCTGACCAGGATGGAGCTCTCACGGTTTTTAATAACTGTCTGAAAGAAATCCAGTAGTGGATGGATTCCAGCTGGCTGAAGTTGAACTTGGAAAAAAATGAGGTGCTAGTTGTGTACCTAGGTCACCAGATAAGGGGGTTGGGGGTTGGTTCACACTTGGGAATTTGTCTCGGTGGTGTTTCACTCTCGAACTCTGAACGGGTGCATAACCTGAGGGTAATTTCTGATGAAGGGCTGACCCTGCATTCGCAGGTGTCGGCTGTTGACAAATCTTCCTTTTATCATCTCAGGAATATTGCCAGGATTAGGCATCTGGTTCTGTCTGGCAACCTTCCTACGCTGGTCCATGCCTTTGTGTCCTCACACTTAGATAATTGCAACTCCCTTTACCTAAGGCTTCCTGGGGTAGAAATCTGCCACCTGCAGCTGGTGCAGAACACGGCGGCCCAGCTTTTGATGGGGTCTGTTCAATCCTGTCATATTTCACCGGTGCTGCGCGAACTGCACTGGCTGCCAGTACAGTAGTGGATCACCTTTAAAGTCAGTTTGCTGACTTTTAAAGCCCTACATGGACTGGGCCCAGATTACCTGAAAGAGACCCTGGTCCCTTATTGCCCTGGACAATCACTCTGCTCAGCCAATGAGGGGTTGCTAGAGATCCCAAGAGTATGTTTGAAACCATCTGGAGCTAGAGCTTTTGAGTATGCAGCCCCTACCCTTTGGAACCCCATCAGTTACGAGAGTGCACAACTGTGGAGGGATTCAAGCAAGTTTGAAAAACTTTTCTTTGGCACCAGGCATTCTGTTGATTGATTTTTCATTTTTGATGTACTGTTATCTGATATTAATTGCATTGTTGTTTGTTTTTGTTTTTGTATTGTTAGGCGCCTTGGTTATGGATAAGGTGCCTTATAAATAAAATGTATTATTATTATTATCATTATTATTATTATTATTATACCTTTGAGGAAGGGGGAGGCATGACTGAAACTTTCAAGTACCACAAGGGAATCAATAAAATCCAAGAAGGTAGCATCTTTCAGAAAAAGAGATGTGCAATAACAAGGGGGCACAATTTAAAGATAAAGGGGTATGGCTCAGGGGCACCGTGAGGAAATATTTTTTCATGGAGAGAGCAGTGGACACATGGAACCACCTTCCTGAGGAGGTTGTGGGATCAAAAACAGTGGGGGAATTCAAGAATGCATGGGTCAGCCATAAGGCAATTATAGTGGGGAGTAGGAAGAAGTAGGCTGTTGGTAAACTAAAATCTGCAGCTTATCCAATAGGTAGGGAAATGGGCAGACTGGGTGGTACAAGCAGTCCTTATCTGCCATCAAAGTCTATGTTTCTTTGTTTCTTAGAAGTTGAGTGCCCGTTTGGTACTTTTTCACTGTTTGCTGCTAACACTATGAAACTCCAAACTGTTAGCTTACATCAGTATTGCTAAAAGATTTTTTGTACTTTTCTACCCTGTTGATCACCTACACGGTGATCTTTTATTTTTTGTTCTTGTTTACCATGGTGGGCGGCATTGAGGAGAGGACATGTCTGCTTTTGACTGTCTCCTGAGTTTATGCGGAGACTTCAGAGAACTGCATGGGAGCCACTGCTGTTTACTGCCCAGATTTGTGTCTGGCCTGGAGTCACGGGAGTGAAGAGGGGAAGAGCTGCTGCAGGAATAACGGGAGTCAAGTGGAGTGTGCTGCAGAGTCTGCTAATGGACTGGCTGCTAGCATGGTGGGAGCATGACTTGCTATACAGACTGGACCTATTTCGCTTTCCATGGCCTCTAGAGTGTCTGCCATTTATCTTGGCCCCGGGGATGGTGACCAGTAAATGTTGGGTCATGTTGGGTTTGCTTGTGGAACAGTGGCGGAGTATACCTATCAGTGGGT
Source organism: Neoceratodus forsteri (assembly GCA_016271365.2). Lineage (NCBI taxonomy): Eukaryota > Metazoa > Chordata > Ceratodontiformes > Ceratodontidae > Neoceratodus > Neoceratodus forsteri. The sequence continues at coordinate 1,055,082,267 of CM057451.1, read as the reverse complement.
TGGTTCTCCCGGTGGATGTGTTGGGTGGTGAGGACGATAGCTGTCAGAAGATGTCTGGGTCTCTGGAGCCCCCTATCTCGGTGGTTCGAGTAGGCCTGAGCACAGTGCCAGTTGTTGCTCTGTGGGTGGGAGATGGCAGTATACTCTGATATCTGGGCTGTAGCACTGTGATGGGGGCAGCTGTCTGGATTGGCTACATCCAGGAGGGATATCAGGGAGGTGCCAGCTGGTGGGTAGCATGGTCCCCGAGAGTTCTTGAGTTGTTCCTGAGGTGGGCACCAATGAGCCTTCAACTTGGAGACCCCAGATTTACCTGACTTGTGGGCTTTTGTGAACTATAGCCCCCTGGAGGTGTTAGATTATGGCTGGGAGGTTGTGGAGTGTTTGTAAGGAGGAAGATTTGCAGAGGTGGTGAAGACCCCTACTACATCTTTCTGGGAAACTGACTGGTAGCACCAATTCATTTGCAGGACTTGGCTGTCAGATATGGGGAGGTAGTGAGAGTACCTCTGTGGACTGCTTTATGGCTGTAGTAATTCCATTGTTGTTGAACAGCTAATATTTTCAAATCAAACTACCTCTTGCTGGGAGCTGCAATACTGAACATAGGATTTGCAAGAAAGCGAGTTGTGCTCACAACAGAGGGAGGTGAACCTTACAATAGTCTTTGGTTTGTAGCAGATATTCTGCAGGTGGAGGCTTCTTCTAACTGAAAGGTGAAATAAGGAACTTAGAATTATCAGGAAAAGACAGTCTTGTTACAATTCTTCAGATTTTCAGTGCAGAAAGAGTTTAAAGCACAGCTGACTTATTTTGGGGCTGACTGCTTTCAGAGCACAAACCACCAGGCTGTTTTGGGGCTGGGGAGGTTTACCTATGTCTGACTTGGATGTCTGGATTCTTCTCTGTTTGATTAGCAGGAGATTTTCTCTGTCAAATTGTTGTGTATGGTATCTTGCTGACAGGAAGGCACTCATCACAGCGGTGGGTCAGAGCTCTTAGCTGATTGTTTTGTGAGGGCACAGTTTAGGCCCAACCCCTTCCCACCCTTCACCCCACCCTTCCCTGGAAATAGTTCCTTTATACCTGGGGTTCTGACATCATTTCCTCAAGAGTGCAAGGTGCATATCAATGTCATATCCTCTCTAGCACACAGCACTGAAAATATAACCATACACATTGTATAATATATATATTTCTATATAACAAACCAATCACACACACAAACACACACACACAAAAAAAGTACATAATCATGTGGGGAGTAGTGCAATGTAATGGCTGTGGGGCAGCAGTCTTCCGGGAGTCTTTCTGGAGGCTGAGATGCTGCCCTGTTTGCAGACAACTCTCTGCCCTGAGGGAGGAAGTTGCCCATCTCCAGGCCACACTGGACAGCAGTAAGGGAACCTTCCCCCAGGCCAGACTGGATGGTAGGAAGGGAACCTCCCCCATCCAGGCAGCACCAGAGCCATCACCACTACCTCAGAGGTTGCAAAGAAAGCACAGCAGTTGGACCACAGTGGGCTCAGGGAGTGTGAGGATGGTGGAACAGAGGCACACCCAGTCAGTTGTTCCACTCCACAATCCATACACCATTCTGGGGGAGCACAGTTCCCCTATGGATGCACCCACAGAGGAGATTAAGGAGGCTGAGGACACCTGTCACAAGGGAGGCCCACAGGAAGGAGGCAAAGGACACTACAAGGAAAGGAAGCAGCTCCTGGTGGGGGACTCAATTATTAGGGGGATAGAACTGGGGGGAGCAGGGAAAACTGAAGTAAGGTGCCTGTCTGGTGCCATGGCTTGGATGGACAGGAAGCGCATCCTCAGGATCATGAGAACAGCTGCACAGGAGTCTGAGCTGGACATCATTGTCCACATAGGGACAAATGACTTGGCTCAACATGAGATTAGAGCAGTGCAGAAGGACTTTGTAGAACTGGGGAGGAGCCTAAGACAAGTAGCACACACAATATCCTTCTCAGAGGTGCTGCCTGTCAATGTCATGAGTGAGGCAAGGGTACTTTGCACCATGCAGTTTAATAAATGGTTGAAAAAATGGTGTGGAGCATAGGGGTTTGACTTCATTGGGGACTGGGGTTCCACCTGGAGGGAAACCAGCCTATACTGGCAGGATGGTCTGCATCTGTCCAGGAAGGGAACAAGTCTTTTGAGCAATCGGTTTAAATGCTTCATTGGCAAGCTTTTAAACTAGTCAAGGGGGGAGGAACTGATAAGCAGCAGGAAAATCCCAGCCTCTTCCTACAAAACAGGGTACTAAATGAGAAAAAGGCCGAGGTAGAAAGGTCAGTGGGGGATGCTGCAACAGAAGGTAAAGCCATCAAAAAATGGAAAGCAATGAGTACCAATGCCCGTAGTCTGAGTAACAAGCTTCCTGAATTAGTGGCCTTGATGGAGGAGGAACATCTGGATATCGTGGCAGTCACAGAAACATGGTTCGCACAAAACCATGACTGGGACATAAACATACCAGGATACACTATCTACAGGAGGGATAGAGAGGGTAAAAGAGGAGGAGGAGTAGCTCTTTACATAAGGGAAGGAATCAAAGCAACAGAACAAAAGGGAAAACAGGGAGAAGAAGAAGAAGCACTGTGGGTAAATTTGGAGACCGGCAATGGCACCACAATCCGCACAGGGGTTGTATACAGACCCCCTTCTCAGGGGGAGGAAATGGACAAGGAAATGATAGAAAGTATACTTAGTATGGCAGAAAAAGGGGAGAAAAAGGGCTGATGGGTGATCTGAATATGCCAGATGTTAACTGGAGTGCAGTTGCAGCAGCCACTTCGAAGAGTGGGGTTATTCTAGATGCCCTACGGGGGCATGCCTTAGACAACTAGTATTGGAGCCCACTCCGAGGGAGCAATCTTTAGACCTGGTTCTCTCAAATGGAGATGAAGAGGATCACAGATGTAGAAGTGGGTAGCCATCTGGAACTAGCGACCATCGAACAGTATGGTTCACAATAAGCACAGCAATAGAGTCAAACCATACAAAGGCAAAGATACTGGACTTTAGGAGGGTTGACTTTGTCAAAATGGGTGAGTGCCTAAGGAATGCACTAGCAAATGGGCAGGAAGGAGGGGTGGAAGAACAATGGGGAATAATAAAAACTGCCATCACAGAGGTAACAAGCCTTTGTGTGAAGCAAATAAACAAAACTAGACGATAAGAAACCACTATGGTTCTCAAAGGAAGTGGCAGTGAAGGTTCAAGAGAAAAGAAAGCTTCAGGAAGTACAAGGAATCACAGAAGGAGCAGGACAGAGAACTGTATCAGTTAAAGCAAAAGGAAGCTGGGAAGGCAGTCAGAACAGCAAAGGCCCAAATGGAGGAAAAGATAGCTAACTCAGTTAAGAAGGGATAAAACCTTTATAGGTACATCAGGAGTGAAGGAAGACCAAGGAGGGATAGTGAAGCTTAATAAAGGGGGAAGGGTGGGCAGAGGGTGACTGTGAAAAGGCAGAGATACTAAACAAATATTTTTGCTCAGTATTTACAAAGGAAGAGGGGGAGGTACCTAAAACAAACAGTAGAAACACTCTGGATACAGAAGTTGATACCAGCCCATTTACAGAAGAAAGGGTTCTGAATGAACTCTTAAAACTGAAGTTGGACAAAGCAATGGGGCCTGATGGGATTCATCCCAGAATTATAAAAGAACTAAGCGTAGAATTAGTGACACCACTGACTACCCTGTTTAACAAATCATGAGAGGATGGGGTGGTACCCGAGGAGTGGAGGAGGGCAGATGTGATTCCCCTTCACAAAAGTGGGAGCAAGGCAGAAGCAGGAAACTACAGACCTGTTAGTTTAACCTCAGTGGTAGGGAAAATGATGGAATCACTTCTGAAGGAAAGAATTGCCGAGTATCTAGAGGCCCTAGGGGCACAGGACCCAAGGCAGCATGGATTCAGAGCAGGAAGGTCATGCCAGACAAATCTGATAGATTTCTTTGACTGGGTGACTAAAGTGGTAGATCAGGGAGGGGCTGTGGACATGGTCTACCTAGACTTTAGCAAGGCATTTGACACAGTCCCACACAAAAGATTAATATACAAGTTAGCTAGCCTGGGAGTGGGTCCCAAGATGACAGCCTGGGTAAAAATTGGCTGGAAAATAGGACACAGAGAGTAACAGTAAATGGAGTCCACTCTGAAGAAAGGGGGTTACTAGTGGGTACCGCAGGGTTCAGATTAGGACTAGTCCTCTTCAATGTCTTTATAAGTGACATTGCAGAGGACTGAAGGAAAGTATGTCTCTTGCAGATAACACAAAGATCTGCAAAAGAGTTGATGCACAAGGTGGGTGAAAGGATGAAAAGGGACTTGGCAAGGTTAGAGGAATGGTCAAATGTATGGCAGCTTAGATTCAATGCTAAGAAGTGCAAGGTAATGCACCTGGGAAACAAAATCCCAGGGGAAGAGTACACAGTGGGGAGTGAGATACTAACAACAACAAAAATGGAAAGGGACCTGGGGGTAGTCATATCAGATGACCTAAAGGTGGGCAAGCAGTGTGATAGGGCAGCAAGGAGGGCTGGGGGGATACTGGGATGCATAGGGAGAGGCATCACCAGTAGAAAACAGGAAGTAATTATTCCTCTGTACAGACAACTGGTCAGACCCCATCTGGAGTACTGCGTGCAGTTCTGCAGACCCAGTCTTCTCAAAGACATAGACAGGATGGAAGCTGTCCAGACGAGGGCAACTAAAATGGTGCCGGGTCTGCACCGGAAGACATATGAAGAGAGACTTAAGGAGCTTAATATGTATAGCCCCGAGGAAAGGAGGGAGAAGAGGGACATGATAGAAACTTTCAAGTACCTCAAGGGAATCAACAAAGTCCAAGAGGGTAGCATCTTTCAAAAAAAGAGGTGTGCAAGAACAAGGGGGCACAATTTGAAGATAGAGGGGGGGCGGCTCAGAGGTAATTTAAGGAAGTATTTTTTCACAGAGAGGGTTGTGGATGCATGGAACGGCCTTCCGGAGGAGGTCATGGAGTCAAAAACAGTGGTGGAATTCAAGCATGCTTAGGACAGTCATAAGGCAATTCTAGCGGGTGGCGGTAGGAAGAAGTAGGCTGCTGGTTAACTAGGATCTTCAGCTTATCCAGTAGGCAGGGAAATGGGCAGACTGGGTGGGCCAAGCGGTCCTTATCTGCCATCAAATTCTATGTTTCTATGTTTCTATGTTGTACTAGAGCTAAAGGAGAGCAATTTTGGCTTTTTGATTACATGGACTGGGTGAGGGTGGGCGCTTCATCTGCCCTGGAAGTTTATCTGGAAGTTTTGGCTTGTTTCCTTATTCTGATAGTGACTCCTCACTTACTGTAAACCAGAACTTTAAGTACCAAACTGGTTGTGATTTTATTCATTTGATCTTGGCGAAGTGGGATTATTTAATTAATTAGGTATAGTTTAATTTCAATTTTAAATCTTATAGTTTTTGGTAGTTACATTTGTTGGGTGGCTATTACAGATGGCTGGAAAATATGTGCTGGCAGAAGGCTCTCCCAGTCAGACGCTACTCTCCCTCAGAGCTCTGGGGCCTCTGTCCCTTTAACTGTCCACCATTGCCTGCCTACATATATGGCCATTGTCAGGCACTAGGGATTGTTGGAAGGAGGGGTGGGATGGCCCTGGACCTTGGGGAAGGGGAACTGAGAGGCTGGATTAGGGTCGTGGAGACAAGAAGATGCCCAGGGTGAAATGGAGACTGTAGAGGGTTCCTCCCTGTCTGGTCCCCATACCCAAGGGCTCCACTTTCAGTGGGCAGCTGACTTGGTCGGTCTCGGAATCTCATCCTACCAGGGTGGTGTTGTGCAATGCCAGGTCCATTAAAAACAAGACTGCAGTAATTACCGATCTTATTGGGTCATCAGACCTGGCATGCACCACTGAGACCTGGATGGATGAAAATGCTTCCCCAGTTCTTGAGTCAGCTATTCCAGCAGGGTAGTCAGTGATACACCACCCAAGGTTGGATCGTACGATGGGGTTGTAGCCTTTTGTTTTAGAAGGAAATTGGACCTGGTTGATATGCCAATGGGGAAGACCAGATCCTTTGAATGTATCTTGGGAGCAGGTGTGGGGTGCAAAATTCTCCTTGTCTACAGTCCACCTGGGGATGGGAAGCAATTTTTGCAGGAAGTCACGCACTTTGATGTCCACATGGTGTTGGAGTCCCCCAGAGTGATGGTGCTGGGCAATTTCAACACCTGGATCGACAATGAACTCAAGCATTTTGGTCAGGACTTCCTGCAACTGATGAATTCATTGGGCTTCACATAGGTGACTACCTCTGCAACCCATAATTCTGGTCATTCACTAGATCTGGTCTTCCTACTGGGTATGGAGACTACCGAATTGGTGGTGGAACTGGCCGGGTGGTCTGACCATTAAACTAACAGGTTCAACTTCCAGGTTCCCCCCATAGGCCTGCCCCTTTGGAGATGGTCCAATACCGCTCATTAAGGAGCATGACCCCAGAAGGGCTGATGGACCTATCAGGACTTCCGAATGCAAGCATGGGTCCAGATAACCTACTACATGCCTATAATAAAGCAGTGGTGGTGGTGGTGGCTCTGGATTCTATTGCTTCTATCTATGTTCACCCCCTTACCCTTTACCCTTGTCCCCTTAATTTGATGGGAGCTTGAGGGAGATGAAAAGAGAGAGGAGAAGGATGGAGCATCACTGGCAGAAATCTGCCCTTGATTTTGATAGACTTAGATTGATGGCTCATTACGCGGACTATCAATTGGTGCTCTCCCGTAAGAAGGCAGAGTTCCTGTCTGGGGAGATTACTGCTGCATGGAACTGACCAGCTCAGCTCTTCTGAACTGTGGACAGACTATGCAATCCAGCCTGTCTGCAGTTTTGGAGAGCCTTGTCACAGGATAAGTGTGACGAGCTTGCTCGCTTCTTTGCAGATAAGGTTGCCGACATTAGGTCAGAGATCAGCACAGCTCATTCCAATGGGTGGGGCAGTGATCGGTGGGAGGTTGCAGAGCCTTAGTTTAGTTGGTCAGTTTTTGATCAGGTGGCAATCATGGATGCCATGAGGTTCATTAAGAGTATGCGGCCAACCTGTTGTAGTCTGGACATGGGCCCAGCTCGTCACCTTGTGGGGTGCATTGAGGTCATTGCCCTGGTCTTGATTGAGATAGTCCAATGTTCTCTTGAGACAGGTGAGTTTCCTGACTTCCTGAAGGAGGTGGTGATTCCCTTCCTTAAGAAATCCTCTCTCAACCTGGATTGTCTCAGCAAGTACAGACCTGTCTCTAACCTGCCCTTTGTGGGTAAGACTATTGAAAAGGTGGTGATGCTGCAGCTGGATGACCATCTTACCATACATGACATCTATGATCCTCTCCTGTCAGGATTAAGAAAGAGGCATAGCACTGATACTGCCCTAGTTTGGGTGCTCAGAGATCTCCTGATAGTGAGAGATTGGAGGAGCCATTTCATCTTAGTCCTCCTTGAGCTCTCTGTGGCATCTGACCTCATGGATTATGGTGTATTGCTAAAGCACCTGTGGGAGATCTGCAGATTGTCAGGGACAGTCCTCAGGTGATTTCCTTCTTTCCTCACTGGTAGGTTTCAGAAAGTAGTGTCAGGAATTTATATTTACAATGCATTCTCCCTGCCATGTGGGGTTCCGCAGGGCTCTGTGCATGCGCCCATATTGTTTGCAGTGTGTATGCTGCCATTGGGAGGCATTGTAAGGTGGAATGGTCTGAGTTTTCACTGCTATGCAGATGATACTCAGCTATACATGTCCTTTGTACCTGATTCAGATTAAGTAGTCTTGATGTTTAACAACTGCCTGTCCGAGATCCAGAACTGGATGAGTGGCAACTGTTTGTTGCTGAATCCTGATAAGACTGTGGTTTTGGTAGTGGAACTAGGTTGGCAGGTGGAGGGGTCATCGACTGGGCAGGCCTCTGAGTTTTTGCTCAGAGGTAGCCAGCTGATGACCTCTGAATGGGTGTTATGTTTGATGAGGGGCCGACTCTGAAATGTCAGATGTCATCCGTCGTTAGGACCTCATTTTACCATCTGAGGAATATCACCTGGATTAAGCACCTGGTTCCACCTAGTGACCTTCCGACATTGGTCCACACCTTTGTAACCTCCCACCTTGATTACTGCAACTCCCTATACCTAGCATTACCAGGGGTTGATATCCACCACCTGCAGCTGGTGCAGAACACGGCAGCCAGGCTGTTGACTGGGCTTTCTCGATCTAGCCATGTCACGCCTGTGCTGCACTGGCTATCAGTTCAGTGGCGGATCACCTTCAAGGTCAACTATCTATAAAGCTCTCCACAGGCAGTGACTGGGCTATCTGCAAGAGCTTCTACATCCCTACTGCCCCCTTCAACCACTCCATTCCACCAATGGGGATTGCTAGAGATTCCCAGGGTTCATTTAAAGACCTCTGGGGCTTGAGCATTTGCTTTTATAGCCCCCACCCTTTGGAATTATCTACCTCTTCGGGTATGGGAGTGCCTGACTGTGGAGAGCTTTAAATCAGCACTGAAAACCCTATCTATTTAATTTGTTGAATGGGGTTGAATTTTGCTGTTAGTTACTGTATTTTAAATATTTATGATTTCATAATCTTTCAACATTGTAAAAGTGCTTTGATATGTGTGAATTGCTTTTGTTATAAATAACATTTATTATTATTATCAGCATTTTGTGAGGCAAAGACCTCCATTTGCTCCTTAATTTAGGAGACAGTGCATTTGTCTTGCAAAAGTTGGTTATTCAATTTCTAAGAAGCTGCTTTCTGAGTAGTGGACAGTAAAGAAAGTTTAAGCCAAACTAAGGAGTGATCAGAGACAACTTTGGAGGCGATCTCACAGTACATCACTCCACTCCATAAAGTCCAACTAATTAAATTAAGGTCAATACGGTACTAAGACCTATGGACCAGAGAATAAAAAGTGAAATACTTGTTTTGAGGATGTAATGTGTGCCAAGGGTCACAGAGTCCTCATGAACTGGACATTTCCTGAATGGAGCGCCGGGCAGGAGACAAGCCAGATTGAGCTTTACTTGTTCTGTCCATATCTTGGGTGAATAAAATATTCCAATCTCCCCCAATAATCATGGGGAGAGAGAGAGACTAATGGAGCTAAGAGTGAGGTCAGTTCCATCAAAAGGATGGGGTATCAGCATTAGGGCCATAAACGCTGCCTAATATGACCTCCGTACAGTCAAACAGGCCCTTAACAAAAATAAATCTACCATGGGAATCTTCCAAGCATTGTGTACAAGAAAAGTTAAGATTCCTAGAAATTAAGATAGCTACACCTCTGCTATTGGTACTGTCCACAGCAGCAAAAACTTGACCAACTAATTGCCTACAAAAAAGGCTTCTTTCAGTTGTGAGAAAATGGATCTTCAGCAAAAAAAACAACATTACACTGCAACTGCTGCATATGTTTGATGATTTGATAATGTTTAACCTTAGAACGGGCTCCCTTGATGTTCCACGAGGCATATATAACTATGGTCACCGTAATCACATTCTTTGTGGGAAACAGGTAGATAGTAAGCCCTCAGCCAATAAAACAATAAACATTACCAAAACATTTCACTCTGCCAACCCGCCCACCCAAGCTTGATAACGGGGCACAAGCCCTCATGCTAAAAATTTTCCCCAACCCTGGTAAGCAGCCAGTCTTTCTCACCGTTGTCTATAATCCCCCCAGAAAGCAAGACCTCACCATGTAGGTGCTTGCTGACTACCTCGCTGGCTTACCACCCAAAATGGGCCAGATAATTGTGGGTGACCTGAATATCAACTGGATCTCTGCCATGGCCTCCCAAACCAGAGATATCTTTGCTGCCCTTGACATGTCTCAGCTTGTCACTACCCCAGCAAGATTCAACCCCTCTAGTGGCACCAGCACCCTTCTGGACATCACCATTACCAACCGCCCTCAAAGGGTGCTTGATAGTGTACTTCCCAACTCACTTAGTGACCACTCCCTGGTCATATTCCCTTGGTCCACTACCAACAGTAAATCTGTACCACAAACCACCCAGCGATGTCACCTACTCCCAGGTGGCCTGCATCACCTTAAACTGTACCTCTCACAACTGGCTTGGTTCCCAATCAGGCTTGCACCTTCCATAGATGAGGCATTAGATTTTTTCACTCGTACTTTTAACATTGCCTGTGACCTCTATGCCCCCTTCACTAGAAATCCCACCAAAAAAAGCAAAGCACGCCCTGGGTTACTCCTTCCCTCCTTCACAAACTTAAAATGAGAGACAAGCTATGGCACATTGCCATGGAATCTGGCAAGCCAGCTTATAGGCAAGTGTACAATGCCAAGAGCAATATGTGTACTTGGGCCATTCAACAGGCCAAAGCCCAGTACCACCAATCTGCTCTTGTCTCCTCCTGGGGGTCGGCTAGGAATTTTTGGGAATAATGTAAAAAAGCTGAAGGGGAAATCCCGCTCCCCACCCCCTCTCAACTCTCCTTTAATGGAACTGTCTCTCTGACCCCCTTTCATTGCAGACTGCCTAAACCACACTTTCTCAGACCTGAGTTCAGTCCTGCCCAGTAACTTCTTTGACCCCATCCCAGTAGCTCCCCTGCCCACTCTCCAGAGACTTCCTTTCTATCTATGTACCATCTCCCTGCTGGAGGCTAGACCCCTTCTGCAAAAAGCCGTTAGTAGTAAGAACCCTGGCACTGACCTACTGGACACTAGGCTACTTCGTCTGACATTGGATTCTATCCTGGTCCCACTTACTGAGCTGCTCAACCACTCTTTGTGCCTGGTGCAGTTCCCCAGCACATGGAAAACCACTATCATCACTCCCATCCTAAAGAGTGGCGATCGAGTGACCCCAGGTAACTCAACCTATCTCCATCTTCCCCCCACTCTCTAAGGCCCTTGAAAAAGTAGTTGCCAAACAGCTTGCTGAATACCTGACCATGCACAATATCATGTGCCCTGAACAGCATGGCTTTCATGCAGGTCACAGCACCAGAACCATGCTACTTGAATTCTCCAGCTTCCTGCACTCTGCTCTTGATGCCAGAAGTCCTGCCAGTGCCATGTTCATTGACTTCTCCAAGGCCTTTGACATGGTTTGCCACCCCCTCCTGCTTGACTCCTTCAGATGCCTTGGTTTCTCCCCCAGCCCCCTTGCATGGTTCACCAGCTACTTCTCCGCGAGAACTCTGTGTGTAAAAATCAATAGCACCCTACCTGACACATGACCTGCCCTCTCTGGGGTTCCCCAGGGCTCCATTTTAGGTTCTGTCCTCTTCAGTCTCTACCTCAACTCCCTCCCCTCAGCCTGCCCAAATAAGATCCTCATCTATGCGGATGATGCTGTGCTCGTCGCCTCTGACCCCCGCCCAAACACATTCCAGGCCACCCTACAACAAACTTTTGATAGAGCTGAGCATTGGTTCACATCACGAAGGCTAGTCCAGAACCTAAAAAAGACTAAAGCTATGCTCTTCTCGCATCACCAAAGCAAAGCCAGTGGTGCCCCTCTCGTGTTACTGCCTAGCACACTAAACCCCACTGAGCATGTTTCCACCTACAAGTATCTGGGCATTACCTTTGATTCAGCATTCTCCTTCCATTCCTATATAAATGCCCTTTCTACTGCCACCAATGTCAGGATTGGACTGCTATACCACCATAGGGACTGCCTACCACAAGATGCTCTTAGATTGACAATCACCTCCTCTGTCCTGTTGCTAATCGACTATGGGCTGCCCATCTATGCTGCAGCTGAAAACACTTGGCTTGCAAGAATCCAGCTTTATATAAACAAGGCATACAGGCTAATACTGGGAGCCCCAAGGCACACTCATACATGCCTGCTGTATTCCACAACCAACTTGCTCAACCTTGAAGAAAGACTCTGCTTCCAAACCTGCTGTCTTGTAAAAAAGACCCTGCTAGGGCTCTCCCACCTGGGGTCACCACATCCCTGCAGCATGCCTTCCCCTTAGTCTCCACCCGCAGCACTGTACAAACCTCCCTTATTGTCCCCAGGGTAAGGACCTCTATGGCCCAGAGATCCTTTTGCTATTGGGCTCCCTCCTAGTTCAGTTCCCTCCCAGCCAACATAGCTGACTCCACTAAGCTTGGTCCTTTCAAGGTCTTCCTCAGAAGCCATCTGACAAGCACTCGCTGCTGCAACTGCGCATAATCGCCCACATGCCCCTTACCCTCACCTCTAGGCTGGGTTTGCCCTGTCCACTTTTGCTGTATATGCCTGGGGTCTCAGGCAACATCTGCTGACTAATGTAATAAAATATCTCTGGTTGCTACTTGGTGTGATACTCGTGTACCTATATTATGACTACTGTGATCTACCTATTACAAAGCTTGTACCACCAGTGAATTCCTGTAATACTGGTTGCTTTTTTAATCTAAGCGTTATGTACTGTACTGTTTTCTTTGCTGTCATGTATTTCAGTCTTAACGAGGTGCCTTTGTAAATGAGACTTTGACTCAGAGGTCTGTAAATTGATGATCTAATAAATAAACTGTGCTAAATCATACCCCTTAAATATAAGCCACAAACCAAAATGTGTAGTAAAAAATTAGAAACATAGAGGCACATACAAAGCAATGAATAAAACAAGTACAAAGAGGCATGTTGAAACCTGAAGCATAAAAACCCCACCCCAACCCCCCACAGAAAAACACATAATGACCCAACCATCTAACACCCTGGATATAGTGAACAAATGACCCCCCAAGAAACAACCTACACAAACTAGCAGTCCCATGGTGAACCCAAATCCAGAAACTGTCATCTCACTCCTATTTGCCCCCCCCTGAAAATCTCAACCAAAAGGGGCTAACTAAAATACACATGTGAGTACATACAAAAAGGAAAAGACTCAGCCACCACCCGATATTAAAGAATGTATCAGGAGACTAAACTAGGTACCACAATTGCCCCACAATAATGAAACACTGACATTCTTAATAACCAAGGAGCATGAGTAAATAGCTTAAAATTATGTAAAGAGGATGATACAAAAACAGGCTAGATAAAGCATAGCAAAAAAAAAAAAAAGGTGGGCCATATTAAACCTGGCTACATCATAAACAGTCCAGCAGAAATATAGACCCCAGAGAAAAAAAAGAGGGGGTAAGTAAATACACAACAGTATATCAAATAAAAGGTTCATTTCATGTTAACAGAGATTATTCACTAATGGGCGATATCATTCAAGTCCTCTAATTGGACCTTCATCACTTATTTCTGTTCTCTCCAAGGACCAGTCAAATCCAGTCCTCGCTCCAAAACATCTTATAGGATCTATCCAAACCCATATCCAGGGATAGTAATTAAAGGAACAAACAAATACTCCAGTACAGAAACCAAAGACAAACATTCAATAAAGATGTCCAGTCTTGCATACAAATAACTGACGAAACAAATAAAACAAGTAGATGCCGCAGTAAATGGTACTCCTGGGAACGTATAAAACCAAAGAAAAGGAAAGTTCCTCACTGAGGACAATCCCAGTGGCTTTAAGAAATGAACTAAAGTTGAACATTAAAATGCAACATAAAACAGCTATTATGAAGAATTTAAACCATCTAAAGAACCATAAGTAGCAAACTGCAAATCATCCATGTAAGCAGCCATCAACTGAACACGATCATTAATATTACTCAGTTTGGAAGGGCAATAAAAATATAGTTGCGTATCACCATAATCAAAGCCAGAATATCAGAGAATATCTGAACATACATAAAATTCTTGACAATCTTCATCTGTCCTTGAGCAGTTCAGGAAGAAGTTATTTAATTTCCGCAGATGCTCTGCCTGCAGATTTGAAAGACTTCCAAAAGCCCTGGATGGATACCTGTAGGTGGGCAGGGTATGCCATTCTGAACCAAATGCCAGCTGAAATCAACCTGGATACCATGGGATGATAAGCAGCATGTCTTTGTCTCATGGTTGCCGGTAGGTCTTGAATGATGCTAAGATGGGTGCCTTCCCAAGATACCTCTTTAAGTTTCTGAACCTTGTTTAACAAATGTTGCTTATCCAGAAATTTCAGGAACCAAAAAATAAAGGGTCTAGGAGGCAATCCCTCTGGAGACATATGGTGCAATGACCAGTAAGCACATTCCATTAAATAAGTAGGACCATTTGGTGTAGGTCCAGCAATCGTGGCTGAGAACTTCTGGAAAAAAAAGGATAGGGTCGGAGCACTCAGCCTTCCCGGGAAGACCAAAGACCACAACATTGTTCCTATGGTTCCATCCATCCAAGTCCTCAAGTTTTGATTCCAAACATGCCATTTTCTGATGGAGTGCTGAAAGATCTGGATTGGTCTTCTCCATCCATTTTTCAAGAGAGAAGATTCATGCTTCATTATCCCTGGTGCACCGAGTAAGATCTTCCACTAAAGTCCTATTAGCCCTGAGTTCTGTGGTCAGCCCCTTAAGTTCTTCTTTAATGGGAAGAAATTCCATTAGGAAGCTTTCCTCTGTTAATGGAGTCATCACCGCTGTACTAATAGCTGACCAGCCTAATGAGAATGCATTGGCCTTGGAGCGCCGAGATGATTTATCAGGTGTGGGTGGTGGGGTATGTTTAGGTGGTGCTATCTTTATTTTGGACTCCATACTGACACCCACAAAAGGGACCAGGCTGTTCTCCATGATGCAAGAGCAAGACGTAAGTACTTTTTAACTTGAATCTAGCCAATAAAATAAAAAAATATATAATTTTCAGTTGGGGGAAGCTGGAGCCGAGGAAAGAACAGCTGGATGGATCAGAGCATCACAAGACTCCAACCAACATTTTTTTTTTTTACAGGTGAAAAAAAAAAAGAAGTCAGGACTGAGGATTCCCAGTCATAACACTGGGGGATTGAGCACCCCCAGAGTTACTGTTATGTTTCTTGGGGTGGGGTGGTGGGAGCTGAGAGGGAGGATCAGGTGAGGGGGAGAAAAATATATATTAAAAAAAAATACAGGTAACATGATCATGACACTGGGGGATTGGGCACCCCTAGTGTCACTGTTATGTTTGTGGAGGTAGGGATGGGGTGGTGGGTGCCAAGAGGGAGGGTCAGGTGGGGGAACAGAAAATATGTATAAAAAAAGTTATGGGGAACACGATTGCGACACTGGGTGGATTGGGCACCTCAGTTTCATTGTTATATTCCTGGAGGGTGGGGGGTAGATGCTGAGAGAGAGGGTCAGGTAGGAGGGATGCATAATTTAAAAAAAAATTAAATGGCCATCATGGCAGAACATGGCACACTCTGCCATGTTCAAGACAGCTGCCACTCTCTACTGTGCATTTGAGACTACTAGCGCATGCACAGTAGAGAGCGGCACCCATCTTGGATGTGGCGTTGTGCATCATGTTCCACCATGACTGCTGACTGAGTTAAAATAGTGCACTACCTATGGAGACAGCGAGCAAAGTGTTTCACAGACACAGAGGAGAATGTGTGTCCAACATGTGTCCTTTTCTTCTAGCAAGAGGTCTTCAGGGCTATGCCCCTTGCAGCCATAAAAAGGGGACAGGATGCCACCCTCCTGTTACAGACTGATCACTATTCTGTGCACTCCATTGAAAATATTCACAAATTAATTTACAGAAACTAGATATTTGGATAATAAATACCTAATTACTTTCAATTAATCAAAGGGGGGGGTCAGGAAAGGCTGTAGCAAGATAGAGCAAATTTTCACATTACATAATATTGTTTTAAACCCTATAGGGATCAATAATAGGAAATTATCTGTTGCAATGGGCATTTGATCACTTAAATAGGTCAGTGCTCAGGGATATTTTGGAATATTTGGCTATTGACAGTGGTCTTCTATCTATATTATGTTCACGGTACGAAAAAACATCTACATGAGATTGGTTTAATAAACAAAGGTGCATTATCAGAAGCTTTTGGTATAGAGTCAGGTGTGCCACAAGGTTGCCCCTTGGCACCTTCACTTTTATTTATTTATTTTCAGATTACAATAACTTTAAGCACATAACGACTCTTTTACAAGGGTTCCATCAGATGGAAGAAAAAGGATCAGCATTTGTATAGCACTTTTCATACACAGTGCATCCTAAAGTGCTTTACAAGCAATGCTAGACTTGTAGTGAAGTGACTGAATGTGTGGTGATGGCCATATCGCACATCATTACCCACACACAGCCTGGATAATTGCATGAACTGGGTTATGGGAAGGGGAATGTTGGCCAGGACAATGGGAATGTTCCCTACTCTTTGCGAAGGGTGCCCTGGGTTCTTTTACTTCCACTTGGACACCCACCAGGACGGGCAGAAGGGACCTCAGTTTAACATCTCATCTGAAGGACGGCATACCCCAGCACCCCAAAATACTGCACTCGGATGCCAGCGATTTTTAGGTGCAAGACCAATCCTGGTGTGGGATGAGAACCCACGACCTTCTGGTCCAGAGGCAGATGTGCTAACAACTGAGACATGCTGACATACATACAACAGATGGTATTAAATAACATTTTACAAGAAAGTATTTAAAATGACAATATAACATTAACATTGCAACTAAAATTAAACTATGAGTCAGTAGGAAATTGAAAAAACCTAATAAAAGGAGGCAGCCAATGGTGCTTTGTCAAATAAGTATAGGTAGATTTGGGTGAAAAAAAGTTCTGGTAAGTGAAGATAAACAGTGGAAAGAAGTTGGAGTGTGAGAGGGGTGAGGTGAAAGAAGGATAGGGGAAGGAGGTAGGAAAAAGGGCAGAGTGGTTAGGGTGAAAGTAATCTTTTGCAGAGAAAGGGAAAGCAGTAGGTAAACAAGGGTGTGTCAGTACTGCTGAGGTAGTGTCATGTTAGTTGAAACATTCACAGGAACTGTTAGCTGTAAGATGCTGATGAATAGTGTCTTGAAATGGTTTCAATTTTAGTAAGGAAGAGATATCACTGAGCAGCACATTAAACCATAGTGGTGCTCTATAAGCAAACAATCATTTCCCTTGTGTAGTCCAGCATCTTGGGACAGAGAAGAGTTGGTTGACTGAGCTACTGATGTGATGGGAGCTGCAAGAGGGGTTGAGTAAGTTTGTAGCATCAGAAGGCAGGAGCCTGAGAAGCACCTTTTTAGTTAACAAGCAGATTTGATAGTGAATCCTCCCATTTAGCTGAAGCCAACCGCTTTGTGCACACAGTTCACATGTGTGGGTAAGACGTGCTGCTCCAGTAAGATGTCAGCATGCTTTATTGAGAGCCACTGATATTCTGCGGAGGGTAGTGCTTGAAGCTGAGCCATAGATAACCAGACCATAGTCAACAATGGATACTATGGAGCTATAGATTGTTAGTATAAGGGCTTCAGGAGTTAGATTGTGTTTCTGTCTATAGAGTAACCCTATCTTGATACTGGCAGACCTGGCAACATTCTCCACATACTGGGCATGTGATAGTAAGCTGTCCACGGTTACCCCAAGATACTTGAAATGTTGAATTTGCTCAAGCGGGATGCCAGAGGAGTTTCTGATGGTTAGGGCACTGTATCTTTGTTTGCTGCAAAGACTGCTGAACAACATGACTTTTGTTTCTTTTTGCAGTAGTTCAGAATCAGCTTGTGTTTCCTGAACCGGTCCTCCACTTCCACAAAGCTGAGTTGAAGCTGATGTTTTAGTGGTTCAGGGTCAGTTCTACCAGTGTATATGACCGTGTCCACATAGAGGAGAAGGATCTGCTGGTGACAGGAGCGATGGAGATTGTTAAGAAAGATGCTAAAGAGAAGTGAACATAGTATGGAGCCCTGTGGTACTCCAGAGTGGACATGTTGATGGTCAGAGATGACATTAGCTATCTTTACCTATTGGGAGTGGCCTACAAGATAGCGTTTAAACCAGGGCACAGCATCTGCCGAGAGGCCAATTGAGGACAGTTGCTTGAGGTGTGTACTCACTAATCTACCTTGAGCCAGAGATTGGTGAATGAAATCAGTGAATTCTAGCAGTGCTGTGGTACTGCTATGTTGCTTTCTGAATCCATGCTGCTGGAGGCACTGGATCGAGAATTTTTCCATATACTCCACCAGCTGATCTGCAACTATGCACTCAAGTGTCTTAGACAGAGGTGGAAGTATAGAGATAGGGCTATAGTCTGTGTGTATAGTGCAGTCTTCACTTTTTTGAACAGGAGTAACAAAGATTGACTTCCAGATTTGGGGGAATTGTGCCATTGTCAGTGAGAGGTTTAGAATCTTTTCAATGGGCATCATTATTTCTTCAATGGTAAGGGCAACTAAATTGAGGTCTAAGGAATCACCGCTATGCCTTGACTTCCCAAATACTTTTACTAGATATTTCCTGACCATATACAGTGGAACCTCTTTGAAGTAGAAAGGAGGTGGTGCAGGAAGTGAATCATCTGCCTGCTGTTCAGTGTCTTCAGTGATGTCCTTGAAGAAGTCTGGTGGGAGGACACTGCCCAGGTCAGTGACTGTATTATTAAAAACATTGGCTATGGTCAATGGGTCAAGGGTGGGGGCTCCATTAATATTTAACATGGTGGGTGCAACCATAGCATCTTTACTTGTTACATCGTTTATTTAATTTCAAAAATTCTTACTGTCACCCTAAGTGTTAGCAAGCTGTTCCCCATGGTACTTGCTTTTTTCAATGTGAATAGATCAGATGCACTTATTCCTGGCAGTTTTATGTTCTTGTACATCTGCATGCTTGCCAGTTGCCTTTGCATGACACCAGAGGTGATCTCTGTGATTCATCTGACTAACGACTAACTCATCTGACTAACTTTATAACCGTATAGAAGGTTATTTTCACTATCTGTTTATTTTCACTATATTCGCTATTGCTGACAATCAGTGAAAATAAATGGGTAGTGAAAAATAATGGACAGCTGATTGTCAGTAGTACTGTACTGAAGAGTAAGCTGTCTGTGCTAATTCTATAAGATGCAAATATGTATAGAAGGCTGACTCTCACTAAATATAACAGACGCTAATTCAACATGCTTTACAGTAGATACAGCAGTAAAGGAACTTAACAATATTGGCACATTTGCTCCCTAGATATAAAATATGGCAAAACAATTTATTTATTTATTTATTATTTCTTGAAATTTTGGTAACTTGGTGAGCCCACTGGAACCTGAGGTCCCTTTTTCAGGGATGACCTGGAATTAATTACAGACAATATATTATGACAATTGACAGACACAGTAATGCCATTGGTTGCAGGCAGAATATACAGTCAGTGGGCAGGCAAGGAGCATACTATACAGTACATTGTACTGGAGTACATTAATAGTTCTAATCTACAAACATCAAACATATAAGGCAAGTCCAGTATGTTGAAGGAACCGAAGAGCTTATTTAAATCATACAGTACCATAGAGAGTAAGGCACATATGAGCATTACAACAGAACATCTCTACGGTCAACATGGCAAGAGGACAACATGTTACGAGCATCATTGAATGACAACAGGAATAGTGACATCTTACTATCAGAAAAGTTTTCAACCCTTTTTTAAAACCCCTGTGGGAAGAAGAGTTTTGCAGTTCTGCTGCGAATGAGTTCCAGTGATATGGTACACAGTATGTTAGGACATCTTGCCCGTACTGGATTTTACGCTGGGGACTTCAATCAAGTAACGGTTTGAAGACCGAAGCAAGCACCTTTCAGGTTTGGGAACTAATATACAAAAGAGATCTGCAGGGGTATAAACTTTTATCATCTTCAGTGTGAGGCATTGTAGGGGTACAATAACCTTCCTTTGACAAAGGGCCAATTAACAGAGGAGAGGATTTCGCAGTGATGTTTTCTGGGTCGGGGGGGCACTTAATGCAAAACAACTGATTATGTTGTACAGAACTTTTGGCCTTTTGGTGTCTGAGTTCCTAAGAAACTGACACATAGGGGCACCATACAGCAACTTGGGAAGCAGGACAATGTTTGCAATGGCAAGCCTCGTCTCATGGATAAAGGTATTGCTAAGGTGATACAGCAGTCCAAATTTTTGATGTATAGTTTTGGTGACATGATCTACATGAGGTGTAAATGTGGATTCTTGATCTAGATAGATCCCATGGTACTTTAGTTTGTCACCCTCTTCAATACATGTGTCAGAGGAGGTGGTTAGTGAGAGTATGTGCTGCCTGTCTGTACCAATTTGTTTTTGGCCAAAGAGCATTGCTTTTGTTTTTGTTTGTTTTGTTTTTTCATTAAAGACAAGCTTGTTGTCATAGAGCCATTTTCTAAAGTACAGAAATCATTTGCAAGTTGGGCACTGATTATACTTATGTCAGTAGTGCATCTATACAGAAAAACAACAACTACATAGAGTAGTAAGTCACCCACACTACAGTTTTTAGACAGATCATTAATAAATATGGAGAATAGCAAGGGACCCAGGATAGACCCATGGAGAACATCATTTGTGATAGGTTTCAGCCCAGAGTGTATACCCACCAGTTTAACCTCCTGACACCTGTTGGTGAGGCAGTAGGAAAACCAATGACTTGTGAGTTTATCAAAGCCCAGACATTTTAGCTTATGTAGGTGCACTCTGTGATAGATCAAGTTAAATGCATATGCAATGTTGATAAAGACAGTTCCTGTTAACATCCCTCTGTCCATCGCCCCCAGTGCATCAGTGGTAAATTTAATCAGAGCAGTTTCAGTACCATGTTGTTTCTTAAATCTATGCTGCCTATCAGATAGTATAAGGTGTAGTTCCAGGTAATCCTGAATTTGATTATAAACAAGCCTCTCCTGTATCTTTGCCAGAGGGCTGAGCAGAGAGATGAAGTTGTAATTTTCAATTGGTTCTTTGAAGCCTCTTTGAGGACTGTGGCCACTACAGCCACTTTCCATTTTCTTCTGGTTCTTTACCTTCAATAAAGGATCTATTAATGAGTAGGGTGAAAGGGATAGCAATTGCAGAGACTGACATTTTGAGTAGTCTGGGTTCCAAATGATCAAACCCAGCAGTGCAATCAGATTTAATTGGTCTTAAGAATGTGTACACTTCTTATTTCTGTACTAACCTGAAGTGGAAACAGGGTTGTTGGTTTCTTGTGTCATAATGTTCCAGAGGAGGGAAGGAGGGTTCATTTGGAGCAGATTTTTTTTTTTATAATCGTGCTTTTTTATTTTTTCAGAGAGAAAAAGAAACATATTTTCCAAGAATAAACATAGAGAAATCTTCTCAAAATGAAACATAACATGAAAAATAGTCCTAAAACGTAAAAAAAATATATATTTTTTGAGGAAGTAACCAGTTACTTATATACAAAGAATAAACTAAGAGCTCTCAATACTTCTATCTTAACCTTTTCCCAAACTCCAAGCTATTTTATCCCATCTAATAAATTTAATCAGCAAGTTCATCATTTAAGGCAGAGAGAAAAAAAACTCACATTCACCCATTTTTCCCTTTTGGAACAACCAAACAAAACTTATTATTCAATTAAGATTTGAACCTACTTAGGTCAGTAAGAAACTGTTGAATGCAATAGGAAAGGGTTCACTTATGTGTTGTCCATTATCAACACTATTTCCATCAGAGGAGCAAGTGCACCCTTTCAATAAGAAGTTAATCTGTGACCGGAAGCATTTGATGTCAACCAGGTGCGTACCCTGCAGTCTTCAGATATATTCCCTCTTAGCTACTTTTGCATACTTTTTGCATAGATTTCTCAGTTCCCAATATTTATCCCAGTCTGACTTGAGGCATGTTGTTTTAAAGAGCCCCCAGGACTTGTCCCTCCCAATCAATAGCTTTTGTAGCTCATGTAAAATTCACTTTTAACATTTGCTTTTAACCCTAAGTTGTCAAAAAGTGTCATATCTATTAGCAGCCAAGAGAAAATTGTTAGTAAAGAAATCTAGGGCATCATCTATCATGGGAACGACTCTGATCTGATTCCATTCAACTTCCACTAGTGAAGCCCTGAATAATGTCTCATCAAAATTGGAGAAATCCTGTGTAATAATTTTTTAGGCTGAGTTTTTGGGGTATTATTTTTCCATATTGAAAAAAAGATAGGGAAATGGTTGCTGATATAGACAGAAAAGACATCAGCAGCCCTAATGCTGTCTGGATTGGAAACAGGAGGAGTTGGTATACATTAGCACAACTCCCCCTTTTTTAGGTAAATCTGTCTCTCCTGAAGGTTGTATAATTTGTGAGATCAACTTCATGTGCCAAGACCAGAGGCATCAGCCAAGTTTTGGATAGTGCTATGACGTCAGTTCTGAAGGTATGTACCCAGTTCTTGCATTTTAGAGCTCAAGCTATTTACATTTAGGTAAATTAGCCTCAGACTGCTGGTATTAGCTCAGCATGGATCAGTGGAGGAGCTGATCCTGTAGTTAGCAGGAGAAAGGCTAGGATTATATTCAATATTACCAGATAGGTAAATTTTGATAGCTAGGAGGAACCAAGGTATATCGACCCATAGTGAGAGGCAGAGCATCTTGATATCCTTTGAGGATGAAAGGATTTTGTAGAAGCTTCCACTTCTGTATAGACCATGCAAAAGGAAAATAAACTGGTTACAATCATAAACAGTTGGGGATGGAATAATGTGATAGTGTTGCTGACTATTCTCTTCTTTTGAGGTGGGGGCAACAGTTCCAGGTATCAGTTGATCCAGTCTCAGAAGAAGCAGAATACAGGAACTGGCACCAGCAAAGTCTTTCAGGGCCATGATAGATACATGATAAGCATATATTAGGTTTGGGCAGAAAAGCTGGCCTATCCTAGATAGGGTGTTTGGCCAAGTCCCGTAACACTGGCAATTTTTAGGTCTTTGGGTACATTAGCAGAAATTCAGCAGCAGCAACATACAAAGGTATATGGTTGCAGAACTGGCCTACCCTAGATAGGGTATTTGGCTAAATCCAACAAAACTGGCAATTTCTAAGTCACTTGCCTCACTAGCATAATATGGCAGCAACAGCATAAATACAGTAGGTATAGAATTGTAAAATAGGCCTCTCTAAGAAAGGGTGTTTGGCTAACTGCAGTAAAACTGGCAGTTCCTACATTTGTGGTTAAAGTAACACAATATGGAATATGACAGCAAAAGCCCACATAGGTATAGAATTGCAATACAGGTGTACCCAGAATAAGGTGTTTGACTGACTCCAGTAACACTGGGAATTTCTAAGTCTCTGGTTACAACAGCATACTTAGGTATAAGTTGCAGAACAGGCCTACCCTAGATGGGATGTATGGCTAGGTTTAGTAAAACAGTCAACTTGTGAGTCATTTGCTACACTAGTATAATATGGCAGCAGCAGCATACATATGCATCTTTCAGCTTAGAGTCCTCAAATGCACTGCAGTGCAGTTGGAGTCCAGGGGTGAATGGAACAGAGTGGCCAGCTGACTGGAAGACTACCAGGTGACTCTAGTAGACTCAAGGTAGGCAGTGTATCTTTTCTTAGTGGTTAGGTCCTTTGTGCAGATGTGCTGGTTGTTGACAGTTTCAAGAAGAAGAGGGCCATAGGCCCTGATTGGCAGTCCCCAGCAGCAGGAAGCAGGAGGTAGGGCTGATGAGGAACCAATATGGGGAAGTCAAATGGAGGATACCACTGAACTGGCTGGAGGCTCACTAGAAGGTGAGCTTTTCTCCCAGCTTTGTTCAGGCTTCTGCCAATGTTCCTTGTCAGTGATCAACTAGACCACAAAAGGTTGGTCTAGCTTGCAGCAATCACCCCATGGGATGGAAAATCTCAATTGCTGGAGGGTGAATGCCTCAAGCTCCATGCATCATATATATGGTGCACCTGGGGCTTGCAGCATTCACAAGCATTGGAAAATTCTGCCCAGAGTCTTTTGTGCTGAAAAGCCCTTTTTAAAGCACAGTTTAGTGGCAAGAAGTCAGGAATCAGTGGCTGGAATCTTATGCGTACAATATGGTCCTTCTGTCTTATATCCCATTTGGCCTAAGGAGTAGCATAAGTATGGTGCCAACAGCTTACTAAATTAGAGCCACAGTTAAACTTTAATAATTCAAAAATGATGGGGTTTAGGAAAAAAAAAGATAAAACAAATATGGAAGGCTGGGGAGAATCTGTTGGAGGAAGTTGACAACTATTTACAGCTGGGTGTAAAGGTCAAAAGAAAATAATGGATTGGAAAGTGCATTTATCAGAAGCAAGCAAATCAGCCCTTACCATAACTGAAGGGATTCGAACAGTTGCTCATAATAATGCCAACAACTCTTTTATAGGTAAGCAAAGATGTTTCAATGCAAAGGTAAATGGGCAGCTTTTAAATGGCTCTGAACAATGCGGTGTGGATAAGGCGTCTTATTTTCTGGAACCTGTTCAAAATATATTTTTTTAGATCTGTCCTAGGGTTGCTGTATACAACTTCAGCAGCACTAGTTGGACAAGAGACAGGCAGTGTTGGGTAAGTTACTTTTTCTATTACTTTCTATTTCTTTTAGAAACTTGATCCAGGAAGCTATGTGCAGTCACTAGCAAGGATGGAGAAGTACTAGAAAAAGTAATACAACTGACAGTTACAGTTACTTATTTCTTTTTATACAAAAATAATAAAAAACTATAACAAATGACATTTATTTGAAAGTAATAGGTTAGTTACTATTTATATTCAAATAAATGTAATCAGTTACAGTTACTTATTACTTTTGTATAAAAAGACATAAGTAATTGTAACTGTAGGGTGCATTATTTATTCCAGCACTCCTCCATCCTTGCTAGTGACTGCACAGAGCTTTCTGGAACAAATTTCCAAAAGTAACAGAAAGTAATAGAAAAAGTAACTTACCCAACACTGGAAACAGGCATGCTGCCAATCAATTTTACCATTATTAAAAGAATAAACTACTGGGGGAAGGTTGTTTTTAATGGACAAAAATAAGACATCCCAAAATTTGTCTACTAGAGAGTATGAAGAGATGGAAAAATTAAGCTGTTCACAAAAATCAACAATATGCTGAAAATAAGAGGATTTGAGGCTACATTCTCGTAGTATGCCATAAACCATTCTACACAATACGCTGACTCTGCAATACTATGTCTTAAGGACAATATGTTACAAGAAGATTTTGTTAACTTATATCTAATGTGGAAATGTAATATGCATATTGAAAAAAGTACACTGGGTTGAGGAACACATGCGAAAATGCATTACATTGGAAGGCTTAATGCATATTTAGATTAGAGCAGAATGAGGATTTCTTGAGTAAGGCCATTTATTGGCCCACAGCCCTTATGAAAAGAATCTTGTATATGTCAAAAGGCAGTTAGTATCCTTGCTAGTCATTTATTATTTGTCTGTCCCACCAGTGAAATGCTTTGCTTAAAATGGGTGAAGCCAGTTTTTCCCTCCCTTCATTATCCATAGGACACTCAGTCTACCCAGCAAAGAGCTGTTACACACACACACACACACACACACACACACACACACACACACACACACACACACCATTCCTTGTAGTGAAATCAGTGCATGTGATATTTGCAGCTGCATCTTTTGCAGATTCTGTCATGAACCCATAACAGAGACATTTGTATTGGCATTGATTATGTTACCTTTTGTATCCATGTTATAAATGGTTGTTTTAATTAAAATGCATTCTAAGTATGAATCTTAGTATTTACTGCTTTTGTACTCTTGTAATGGAATATGTCACTGTTATGCACTACGGTGGCTCACATTTTTTAATATATGGATCTGTGATATTGTATACATATTTCTCAAAAAAAAACTGACCTCAACTAGTAAGTACTCATTTCTTCTTAGTGTACAAGCCTTCTGTTGCAGTTATTTATTTTGAGGTTGAATTTAGTTTCTCCCATCAGAGTACTGTAAGTAGTAATAATTTATATATGGTACAGATAGGCTAGCAAAAGATTTGTTATTGTGGAACTTGTTTTACCATTTTGTAATAATAATGTATTTAAATTCCATGATCTGGAATCTGGCAGTGGACTCCCCCATTTCCTAAAAAGCAACCAAGTAATAAGTGTTGTGACATCTCAACAGGATCAGCACCAAATTAAATCTTTTAATTGTTAGGGAAAGTGATAAAAATATAAAATATAAAATCAATCCTGGTAGATAGACAATCTCTGAAATATTATGCCCGCAGTATGAGGTGACACTGCATGACAAAAGGGATTAACTGCCATTGAAATTACAATCTGCTCTGCAGTAACTCTTCTGCCAAACTTTTGTGTTGCATTCTGGGGGGCTCCACTGTACACTCAACCGCCGCTAGAACAGTGACTATGATAGGCACCAATGTGACCAGCTGTTTTTCTTTTACTAGGAATTTATTATCAGAATATATCATTTTAGCGTTTGGACCTCAGTTAGTAATTTGTGCTGCCCAACTAATATCCTTACCATGTAAGACCTTAATAAGACCTTAAGGATGTGAACAGATAATGTAGGAGCATATTCAATAAATGTATGCATGCTGCTTTGCTTTGGGGAGGGTAAAGAGGGTTATGCAATGTGGACATTCAGACTGATAAGATACATCTAATGGAACAGCTCAACAAGTGAATATATTGACCAGTTTAGTGACTGAAAATTCAATATTTGAAGAAGAACGGCAACCCCATTACAAAAGTTTTCACCAAAGGTCCAGAAAGATGGGCCCAAGATCCAATCAGATTTATACTCAGATTTAGATATTTCTCTAAAGATGTAAATCATGTATCTTCAAGAAAAAAACATCAGAACACGAGTGTCTTAAATGGAATTATACAATGGCAAGCACATTTCTTACTTTACAATTGGTCAGTATATGCCTGCAACAGTGATATTATTGAACAATAACATCACTGTATTAAGTCTAGGCACACAGCTGACCGCACAGCACTGAATAAAATACTTCCCTCCACAAACAAGCCACCACAAAGCATATAATTCACCGAACCTGTTACAGCTGCCCCCGGTAGTTCTGTCCCTCACTTCACCACTCAGAGGACTTAAAAAAAATGCCACGCTGAGGCCTACAAAATACATATCATTGTCATGACAGTTTTGTTTTTCTGGAACGAAGCAGCCTCTGTGAACCACGTAATGCAGTCCATAACTGCCAATGGTGTGGTTACCGGAAGATGCTCTGTTCAGAAAAAAACAGACATCAAAATTAAAAGTCTGCTGAATGAAATCCACACACCACCCTTCCACCCCCACAGTGATCCTCCTGTAGTCAGTTGACTCGCAAATGTTTCAGCAAAAAAATGGCATTTACATCTCCTCCCCGATGCCCTAACAGTCTGACTTCATGGATAACAAATGGGAGGAACAGGGACTGTAAGGAAGCCTGAGTACAGCATGTTGCAGGTTTTTTTTTTTTTTGCAAATGTTTTTTTAAATTAACTTACTTTACTGTTGGCTAGGGATTTGGGAAGAAGTAGGTCCACTGCAGAGGAAACAGCTGAAGGGGGAATCATGTCAGACAACACAGGCACAAATCTGGAGGCTTGATAGACAGGATCATTCAGGCAGCAGCTCAAGCAGAAGCCCCACTTATTTGTGGAAAAGTATAGCGGACTTCTTTTTTAAAACATATACCTCCACACATCAAACATGGGGAAAAAAAGGCAAAAACTGTTTTTTTTTACAATTATTCTTGTTTAATTAAAAATCTGGCCATTCTATAATAGCAATAAGGCACTCAGGGATGTGTGTTATTGTGTAATAACGTCACTCCTGGGGTAGTGGTAGCATTTGGCTTTGCCTCGTGCTTCAACCCACCCCAGGAGTGAGGTTATTACACAATAACATACACCCTGTCATACCTTATTGCTTAATCATTTATCATTTGAAAGTACCAACTTTGGAATTGTTAGGGATAAAAACATTTTTATTTTTTAAAATTTGATAACCTGGTGAAAAGCACTGGGCCACATGGCCCTTTTACAGCCTTAACCTAGGTACATATTGTATACACAACATACTAAACTATCAATGATGGTAGTACTATACATGCAGTAGTACAATAAAACATTCATACCAGGCTAAAAATGTAAGCATTTTTAACATATAGTAAACATATGCTCAACATGCTCACTTGTCAAGGACAGTATTACTAGACACAAAACAGTACAACATTCTTGTCAAGCTAAAGAGTTCAATATTTTACACATTTTGCAAAGCTCAAAGGTTAGAACAGCGTTTATGAACAACTCCACTAAGCGTCAATTCTTTAATTGTTCCAAGGTTGAGTTTTGAATGGATAAACAGTTCAGGCATTTATTTCTAATGTTAGACTATTTTAGAGTTTCACAGCAGTCTGTTTGAAAGTCTTATAGTTTCTTTTAGTTCTACATAAAGGCACCGTGAGTGTCACTGCATCATCTGATCTCATGGACTTTAAATTTAGTTTCTGGTCAAATATTCCAACAAGAGGACTGTGTTGTTTTTTTTTTTGTTCCATGTGCATGATTTTATATACAAAACTACATTTAAAAATGTTGTCTCTTTGGGCAACTGGTAGCCAATTCAGTTTGTCATATAGAGTGCAGTGATGTTCTCTTTACCTAGCTCTTATTGTGAAGTTGCAAATCGCATTGTACGGTACATACAGGTTCATTGATTTAACATTTTTATGATCCCCCCCAAAATGATACTCCTGTACTCTACAGAGGGAAGCGCGCACCTTTGGCGCAACATCTTTCTGGCATCATCAACAAAATGATCTTTAACTGAATATAATGTGCCTAGTTTTTTGTGCAGCTGCTTAGCAGTATGCTCTGCAGGCTTATTCTCTGAGGTTCTACCTGTCCATGGCAAGGGAGAGGGTCAAGACATACGCATCATGGAATTCAACACATGTCTGAAGAAATGGTGTGGAGAGGTGCGGGGAGGCTTCATTAGAGACTGGGACCTCACCTGAAGGAATGAAGGACTGTATTCACCGGATGGCCTACATCTATCCTGTGGGGGAAGGTATCCTCTCTGAAAAGTTTAAATGCTTCTTTAGCAAGCATTTAAACTAGTCAAGGGTGGAGGCAAAAGTAGTCAGGGGGATTACTGTAGCCCCCCCCCACATAACATATCTGAAAATGGGGAGGCCCCAGTTAGTACATGGGAACTATCAAACCTCCAAAAACTTAGGGGAAGAATACACAATGGGGGGTGAGATACTGACAACAACAAAAATTTAAAGGGGCCTGGGGTAGTTATATCAGATGACCTAAAGGTGGGCAAGCAATGTGAGAAGGCAGAAAGAAGGGCTGAGTGGATACTGGGATGCATAGGGAGAAGCATCACCAGTACAAAATAGGAAGTTGATATCCTTCTTTACAGACAGTTGGTGAGACCACATCTGGAGTAGTGCATGCAGTTCTGGAGACCCCATCTCAGCAAAGACATAGACAGGGTGGAAGCTGTCCACAGGAGGGCAACCAAAATGGTGCAGGGTCTGCACCAAAAGACATATGAAGAGAGAATAAAGGAGTTTAATATGTATACCCTCAAGGAAAGAAAGGGGGGGGGATATTATAGAAACTTTCAAGAAACTCAAGGGAATCAACAAAGTACAAGAGGGTAGCATATTTCAGAAAAAGAGATGTCCAAGAACAAGGGGGCACAATTTGAAGATGGGGAGGGGCAGTTCAGGGGCAATGTGAGGAAGTATTATTTCACAGAGAGGGTAGTGGATGCATGGAACAGTCTTCCTGAGGAGGTTGTGGGGTCTAAAACTGTAGGAGAATTCAAGAATGCATGAGACAGACATAATGCAATTTGTGTGGGGGGTAGGAAGAAATAGGCTGTTGGTTAACTAGGATATGCGGCTTATCCTGAAGGTAGGGAAATGGGCAGACTAGGTGGGCCAAGTGGTCCTTATCT
Organism: Neoceratodus forsteri; assembly: GCA_016271365.2. Taxonomy (NCBI): domain Eukaryota; kingdom Metazoa; phylum Chordata; order Ceratodontiformes; family Ceratodontidae; genus Neoceratodus; species Neoceratodus forsteri. Next base: position 1,055,052,381 of record CM057451.1, on the reverse strand, counting down.
ACCATAAAATTCTATGTTTCTGTTTAAAAAAAAAAGACTTAGATACAATGGAAAGGAAAACAGAAAATGGAACTCGAACATGTCACAGGTCACAGACCAAAAAAGGGGAAAAGGATGGTAGACACACAAGTTGAAAGGTAATGTGCACAAATGCCCACAGTCTGGGTAATACAATCTCAGACTGAGTGGCATTCATGGCAAACACAAACCAGGACATTGTGGCTATTACAGACACATGGTACACATGGAACCATGACTGGGATACAGCCATACCAGGATGCACACTTTTTAGGAGGGATAGGGGAGGAAAGAGGGGAGTGGGTGGCTATGTATGTGAAGGAGGGGATTAAAGCAACAGAGGGCAAGGGTTATGTGAAGGAGCAAAGGCACTGTGAGTCACCCTGGAGGTGGAAAATCGGACAGCCATTCGCACTGGAGTGATTTACAGAACTCCTGTGCAGGGGGAGGAAACAGACAAAATTCTAGTGAAGACCTTCCTCAGAATGACAACCAAAGGGGACCTACTACTAATGGGAGAGTTCAGCCTGCCAGATGCAGATTGGAGCACTCTGACTGTGAGTAAAACAAGGAGCAGGGACTTCATGGCCACCCTGAAAGAGGCAAACGTAAGACAGCTTGTAGTAGAACCAACCTATGATGGGGCTGTACTGGATTTTGTGCTGACCAACAGGGACAGAATCACAGATGTAAAGGTGGGCAGTCCCTTTGGTTTCAGTAACCATAGGACAGTATGGTTTAACGTAAACACCCTGGTGGAGGTAAGCCACCCAAGGATTAAGGTCCTAGATTTCAGGCAGGTCAACTTTAAAGAGATGGGTAGACAGCACAAAAGACCCGAGCAGCAGAAGGTATGGTTGATGAGATGCGGAAAAACAGTTGTCTAGCCTCAAAAGAGTCACAACAGAATAACAAGTCACTGTGTCAGAATGCATAGCAAGAGTAAAAGAAAGAAGTGACTACTATGGTTCTTGAAGGTAGAGGCTGAAAAAGTAAGAGAAAAAAGAAAGGCCTTCATGAGATACAAAGAGACACAAAAGGACAAAGACAGAAAAAAATATCTAGAGAAACAGACAGAATCAGGGAAAGCAGTCAGAAGGGTTAAGGGACAAAGAGAGGAAGGTATAGCACAAGCTATTAAGAAAGGAGACAAAACCTTCTTCAGATATTTTAGCAAGAGGAAAAAGACCAAAAACAGGATTGTTAGGTTGAAGAAGGAAGGGGGAGGGAGAGGGAGGATGACCTGGAAAAGACTGAAATACTGAACAAATACTTCTGCTCAGTATTCACCAGGGAAGGTGAGGGTGAGGGACCAAGACTCATTTGGAGAGATACTCAGGGGAGGGAGGTAGACACCATCCCATTCACAGTGGAAAGAGTCCTAGAGGAATTTGGGGAAAATACAAACAGATAAAGCAATGGGGTCAGATGGGATTCACCTCAGAGTATTAAGGGAGCTCAGGGACATACTGGTGGGTCCACTGACTGCTCTTTTCAACTCATCAATAGAGACAGGGGAGGTACCTAAGGACTGGAGAAGGGCAGATGTGGTCCCTCTCCACAAGAGTGGATGTAGAGAGGAGGTAGGCAATTGCAGGCCTGTAAGCCTGGCCTCAGTAGTGGGGAAGCTAATGAGTCCCTACTTAAGGAGAGGATTGTGGAGTTTCTGGAGTCTAATGGGGCACAGGATCCAAGACAGCATGGATTCTCAGCGGGAAGGTCCTGTCAGACAAATCTAATAGATTTCTTTGACTGTGTGATCAGGGTGGTAGATCAGGGAGGGGCAGTGGATGTGGCCTACCTGGATTTTAGCAAGGCCTTCGACAACATCCCACATAAGAGATTACTAAATAAGTTGGGGAAACTTGGAGTGGGTTCTACGGTGGTAACATGGGTTGGTAATTGTCTGAGAGACAGGACTCAGAGGGTGGTAGTAAATGGCATGAAATCTGGGAGAAGGAGATGACCAGCAGGGACCACAGGGATTGGTGCTGGGACCAGTCCAGTTCAACGTCTTCATTAATGACATTGCAGATCACCAGGAGGGAAAGATATGCCTGTTCACAGATGACACCAAGGTCTGCAACAGAACTGACACACTGGAGGGGGTGGAGAAAATGAGAAAGGGCTTAAGCCTATTAGAAGTGTGGTCAGGTGTATGGCAGTTGAGTTTCAATGCTAAAAAGTGTAAGAGTATGCACCTGGACCACAGGAATCCAAGAGAGGAGTACAGGACAAGTGGGGAGGTTCTGGCCACCACAAGGCAGGAGAGAGACCTTATCATATCTGATGACTTGAAGGCTACCAAGCAGTATGAAAAGGCAGTGGGGAGAGCAAACAGAATGCTGGGGTATATAGGAAGTGGCATAACCAACAGAAAGAAAAAGGTTGTGATGCCACTGTACAGATCACTGGTGAGGCCACATATAGAGTACTGTGTTCAGTACTGAAGACCACATTTCAGGAAGGACATAGACAGAATGGAGGTGGTCCAGTCCAGAGAAGGGCAACAAAAATGTTACATGGGCTGCACCAAAAGCCTTAGGAGGAAAGACTTGGGGATCACAACATCTATTTGCTGTAGGAGAGAAGAGATAGAGGTATATGATAGAGACATTCAAGTACCTTAGAGGTATAAACAGGGTACAAGAGTGAAGCATATTTCAGAGAAAGCACTGCACAAGGACAAGGGGACATAATATAAGGCTAGAGGAAGGAAAGCTAAGGGGTAATGTTAGGAAGTACTTTTTCACAGAAAGGGTAGTGGATCCGTGGAACAGTCTTCTGGCACAGGTAGTGGGGGGCAAAAATGATACAGGGTTCAAGAGAGTATGGGATACACATAAGGGTACCCTAGGGAAGGGCAAAAAAGGTGAACCACAGATCAGATAGGATCTGGGCTAGCACACTGAGCAGGAAAATGGGCAGACTAGGTGGGCCATATGGTCCTTATCTACCATCAGATTCTATGTTTCTGTGTTTATAAAATTTAAGCAGAAATCTAGTGAACTGCCCAGATATTTAAAGTCACTGACCACCTCCAGCTAATTTCCTTATCCTATAGATATTTGAAACACTTCCTTGGTAGGGCTGTGCAATGTATCATTGCCTTTGTTTTCTTCTTATTTACAACAAGCCCATTATTTATGAACCAGTTTGCCGTTCTCTCATATTAAATTTTCAGAATGTTATTCAGATTAGTAATGGTTTTGATTGCTCCATAAATTACCGTATAGTCCACATAGAAGAGTATTTCTGCAGTATTAAACACCAAAAAAAGTTAATTTATGAATAATGAGAAAAGAACTGGTCCATGCATGGATCCCAGTGGTACACTATATTCTACCTTTCATTGTTCTGAGAGGGACCCATTTACTATGACCTGCTGTTTTCTGTTATCTATATAGCCATCTATACAATTTACTACTAGTTCACAAAACCCAATTTTACTCAGCTTAATCTGCAGGATGGAGTGATCCATCAGGCTAAATGCCTTGGTCAGGTCCATGAACACTATTCCTGTGTATAGTCCCGTTTCCATATTCTCCTGTAGGTCATCTGTGAACCTGACCAAGGCAGTTGTTATGCTATTGTCCCTCCAGAAGCCATTATTCTTTTAAATGAAAGCTAGGCCTCAGAGCAGTATCAATATGCACTAGTAATACAGTGTTCATGTATTGATATAATCCTTTATTGATAATAGTAAATTTTGTGATAAACATGTATTAATAAATGTTCATGACACCTTCAGGGCCCCATGTTCAAACATCTGCACTTGCATTTGCACTGTGCTAGTGGTAGCACCAGTACCCTACAGCAGGAATTCTTAAAGGAATTGCCTCAGCGCAAATACCTTTGAATGTAGACTGTACACGGGCTGCACACAATGCACTTGCACGTTACTGAATATATAACTGAGTACAGTGCTGAGCACAGGGGAGCAGCAGTAGGTGTGAGGAGGGTATCAATGAAATACAAACACAATACAGCAGCATAGGTATTAAAAATATAATTTACTTACTATACATGGCAAAAGGCTATAAAATCAAATAAGCAACATAAACAGCAACAATAACAAGGGGAATTGGGGATAAGTAAATGGGCAACCACCCTATAAATGCGGGGAAGAACAAGATGAAATGGGCAACTACCCATGAAACTAAACACCAGGAAATCTGTTCATCATAACGTAAAAAGAGGGCACTCGACCATCATAAAGAAAAACTAAGGGTACCAGCCTATCATAAATATGAATATATTCCAGAGTCCACATCCCCATCAAGGAGCAGCAGGAGGTTTCAGTGGCTGCTGCTGCTGTTAGTTCAGTTCCCATACTATGTCTGCTAGCAAATTGGTGACCCTCTGGACCAGGATGTGCAGCTGGCAGGCCTGGCAGCACAGAAGCTCGTCTCAGCCCTCTTGCTGCAGTGCATTCTCCAGGCACCTGTGGGAAAGAAATACATTAAAATCAGACTGTTGTTCACACAGGACAAGAGACAAAGGGGTGCCACAATGTGCATAACAAAAGTATAACCAGTTGGCACATGGGCCTCCGTGCTTCACATAGGTTGAGGGAGTCAAACAGCCACAATGGAATGTATGTGGCACACCAGAGACAGTATTGCAGACCTGAACAGTAGAGTACTGGACATACAAAGAGGGTGCCGTGCTGTAAAGGAACATGACTGGTCATGTAAGGGACCCATGACACTGGCAGGCCTACTAGAAGTGGAAATGCAGCACAGGCAACAGCAGCTTGATAGGCTGTGTAATGTCCTGAGGGGTTTGGAGTGGAACCCACACACCCTTGTCAGCCACAGTGGCAGGTCCAGGCATACACTTGTTACCAACAGCACAGTAGTATATCAACAGCAATGCATGTAATATTGTGTGCAGCAGCTGGAGTAACACACATATACAGAGGTGTTGTGCACAGGTGGGCATTGTACCCACTGTACTGTGGTCGGCAAACATCACCAACGTGGGATGCAGAGCAACCTGAAGACACAAATGCCCCAGCATCTGCTCCACAGATGCCTGCTGCACTCTAGGTACAGGGTTGCCACTCATAGAGTCAGTGCAGGACAGGGGCCTGAGAAGACTGGTTTCTCTTGTCATGACCCTTATTCATAATGGTTATTTACCAGATCCTGTTTTGATTCTGTTTTCAATTTGCCTAAATGTAGAAAAAATGTGGGACACATGTCCTATTATTATCATACTGCTTCTTACTGAAATTCCTTTTCAAAATCTATAACTGATTTTGAAAATTTTTATCTCTATGTATGTCAACTAAAGAAATATCTATATTCTTACAAAACACTGTAAATTATGCCATTTTATATGTAGTTTAGGTTTGTCTGTGTCTTTTGACCACAGACGTCTTTGAAAGTGGACAACATTTGTCCAATGGTCCTCGCTTCAACTGAAAAAAAAAAGAAAGAAATGAACAAATGAATGAAGACCCAGGTGTGTCTGAATGTATGCATGGTCCTGCCCGTGTACAGTGGTACAGTGGAATAATCATACTCTGGTCATAGAAACACAGAAACATAGAATTTGATGGCAGATAAGGACCTCTTGGCCCACCTAGTCAGCCCTTTTCCCTACCTAATGGATAAGCTGCAGATCCTAGTTAATCAACAGCCTACTTCCTCCTACCCCCACTAAAATTGCCTTATGACTGCCCCATGCATGCTTGAATTCAACCATTGTTTTTGACTCCACAACCTCCTCCGGAAGGCCGTTCCATGCATCCACAACCCTCTCTGTGAAAAAATACTTCCTTACATTACCTCTGAGCCACCCCCCCTCTATCTTCAAATTGTGCCCTCTTGTTCTTGCACACTTCCTTTTGAAAGATGCACCTCTTGGACTTTGTTGATTCCCTTGAGGTACTTGAAAGTTTCTATCATGTCCTCCCTCTCCCTTCTTTCCTCGAGGCTATACATATTAAGCTCCTTTAGTCTTTCTTCACATGTCTTCTGGTGCAGACCCTACACCATTTTGGTTGCTCTCTTCTGGACAGCCTCCACCCTGTCTATGTCTTTGTGGAGATGGGATCTCCAGAACTGTACACAGTACTCCATATGTGGTCTCACCAACTGTCTGTACAGAGGGATAACAACTTCCTGTTTTCTATTGGTGATGCCTCTCCCTATGCACCCCAGTATCCCCCAGCCCTCCTTACTGCCTTCTCACATTGCTTTAGGTCATCTGCTATAACTACCCAATGTCACTTTCCATTTTTGCTGTCAGTATCTCATCTCCCATTGTGTACTTTTCCCCTGCATTTTTGTTTCCCAGGTGCATTACTTTGTACTTCTTTGCATTGAATCTAAGCTGCCATATATTTGACCATTCCTCCAATCTTGTCAAGTCCCTTCTCATCCATTACACCCCACCTTGTGTATCGACCCAGTTGCAGATCTTTGTGTCCTCTGCGTAGAGGACACAAAGTCCCTTCCAGTCCCTCTGCAATGTCACTTATAAAGACATTAAAAAGGACTGGACCCAGTACTGAACCCCACTAGTAACCCCCTTTCTTCACTGTGGACTCTGTTTACTATTAGCCTTTGTGTCCCGTTGTCCAGCCAACACTTTACTCAGGCTACCACCCTGGGACCCATTCCCAGGCTGGTGAATTTTTTTATTAATCTTTTGTGCGGGACTGTGTCAATTGCCTTGCTTAAGTGTAGGTAGGCCATGTCCAAAGCCCCACCCTGGTCTACTGCTTTGGTCACCCAGTCAAAGAAATTGATCACTGTGTTGGTTAAACACCACTGTCTATAAATCACAATCCCACTCGCATATGCTAGGTTTCAAGCACCACCCACCAATGCTCCCTTCCACCACTAAGCTCATGCTGCATATGCCTGTCTTTGTTGAGATGCAATGGAATAACACACGGTACATGTGGCACTGGTGCAGACACACTGCCACAGCCACTGTATGACACATATGGCATGCCACAGTGGTATACATAGAAACATAGAAGTTGTTGGCATATAAGGACCCCTTGGCCCATCTAGTCTGTCCCCTATTTTCCCTACCTACAGTGCCACCTCAGATGCTACTCAATCTCCAGTCTTCCCCCCACCCTTGCTTTATTTCTAAGGTCCCTTTGTGTCTATCCCATGCATGCTTGAATCTTGGTACAACATGTGCCCGTGCCTCCATCAGCCTGACAGTTAGACATTTATAGTCCTGATCAAGTGACACAACAGACCCAACAGACAATGATGGCCTTAACAACCAGGGCCCTGAGCATTACTGCTAACTCCCAGATGCACAGGATCTGTGGCACAGTGTACACACCACTACATGGAGTAATGCATTCCAAAGCACAGTACACACACACACAGGCATGCATGCCTGCTGCACAGACATGGAAAACAGAAAACTGCACACATGCTGACACACAAGCTTGTCAGTGGTGGAACAGTGCTCTAAGGCCTGGGTATGTGGCATCAGTTAGGCTATAACTATGTAGGTACAGCCCTCACAAGCATGTGTTCTGCATGGTGAGGCACATATTGACATTGGTCTACAACCACAGAAGTATGCAGAATAGTGTACACATGCAACCTAGAAGGTGGAACACACAATGCCAGGCACTTATGTCAATGTGTGCCTGTGGACCATCACTCCACGGACTGATCATGCAAGCCACATCACATCCTGGTAACCCCTCTTCCTGCTGCTGGTTCTGCTGGTGCCAGTGATGGACCCTAGTCCCATCTTGCCCCTGCTGAGCCCTAGTGTCTGTGGAGGACAAATGAGATGTGATCAATAGTATGTGGGTAAACACATGGCAGTGTACCATAAACCGTAAATAGTATAGATGCCCACCCACTGGTACTATGCACTAGCTGCCACATGTACATAATGTAGATTAACAGAACCATGCAGGACCATTTCTTACCATTATGTCAAGCCACAGCACCACACACAGACAGGTGTGCTATTGTCCAAGCGATGCCAGAATGCTACATCCCAGTTTCATGGCCATGGCTTAGCACAGTGCACAATGGGCTGTATGGTGCCCATATCCAGCAGTCTTCATCTCCCCCATCCAGCATACCCATAAATGTCAGCTACAAACCACGAATACCTCATATTATGCAGTAAGATAAAAGTAGCCGCAGATCATACACAACATGGGCACAGGAGGCATTCCTGTGCAACAGTAGGGGAGGACATTGTTCCCTTATGTGTAGCTAAATACAGAGGCCAGGTCAGGAGTGGTATACTCTGTGCAATATAATAGTACACCATTTATTATATGGCATATGCATACTGGCACTCATGCTGCATAACACAGACAGTGTACATGAAACGGACTGTGGTTACAACCAAATGCTGTTGAGCAGCATACATACATGTAGATCATATTTTACATTACTTAGTTATTCACCCTGATATCACAGACATGTCACTGTGGTAACACACACCCTTGCTGCCATGGCAGGTGCACGCCTGATGGATCCACAGTGGCTCCTGTAATGTACAGGGCCCCATGGACATCCATTGGGAAAGTGGTCCCATACATCTGCATTAGTAGGATCAGGCTATACTGCAGAGAGGTTCCCATTGGACAGAGGGGACAAAACAGGGACACAATGGTACAGTGCACATTCCTGTAGGCACATAACCCAAGAGGTATATTACAATGGAAGCTGTACTGCACACAGATTACGACCCAAACCACAGCTAGAGCAATATGTACTCACCAGGTCTTGCACAGCGCCAGTCTGCACCTTTGTCCTGAGCGGCAGCAGGTGGTATTGTTCTCTTTGTGTCAGATCATCACACCTGTCCCTGCATTGATCCTCAGTGCAGGTGACTCCTGTCCCGCAGATGAGCTCCTTTCCCTACAAATACCCAGACTCCACACCTGGTAAAATGACCCTCAACCCCCACACCCAGCAACTGCTCCTCCCTGATACCATCCCTTACGGAAATAATTCTATGAAATGTTTTCATGCCATACACATAAAGCTACCTATGTGATATGCATGCTGCAAACATAATTTAAATGTTAAATTGGAACTGATTTCATGCATATGGCAAGCGTGCAGCAAGCAAATGTGAAAAGCATGTGTAGTCGAAAGGTTAGTGTCCAAGCTGGGTGCAGTTAAGGCCACAGTCGTTTTTTTAGGAGTGGATAAATGCAGCCTCAGGAGCAGCTTTTTATGTTAAATTGGAACCGACTGCATGCACGTATGCAAAATGCAAGTAGTCACTGATAACTGCACACATTAAAGTTAATTGACTTGCTCAGGATCACACCACTTACAAGTGGGGACTGAAGAGATTCAAACCCAGGTCTTCAGATCTCTTGGTTTGTAGTGCAGTGCCTTTAACCACTAAGTTACATTGCCTGCACGAATATGGCTCACTCATACTTCAGTACAAATCTGCATACAGTACATCTACACGCATGCGCCTTGCTTATAGCCACTGTTAGACTTTTTAGTTTTCTTGTTCCCCCTCATCTCAGCTACACAGCTGAACCATAGCACACATACCAATGGACACACATGTGAGTCTTCCCACCCCCAATATACACACTTACCCATAATACTTCTCAATTACTTCTGTCTGGCCTATACTCCTACTATTTTATCTCCATAGTTTTGAATGCTTACACGTAAGCAGACTGTAAGAGGTGAACAAAAAGTAGCAATAACTCAACACCCACCCACATGGCCAGTACCCCCCCATGCGCACACACTGTAGCACATGCAGCCATGCTGCTACAGACAATCCATCAAGCATAGATATAAGTCAAGAGTCTCTTACCTGAGTACTAGGGAGCCAGAGGCAGGAGTCTTTAAGAAATGATATCCAAGGGTCAGAATGCTGGGACATACCTCCTTGAAAAGAATGGAGTTATTTCTTATTACTACTTTATACATTATGATGATGAGATGGAGAATAATGAAGGCCATTCTTCTACTAACAAGGCCCTTGTTAGTCGAGCAGTGGCCTTCATTAATTTCCAACTCTCCATCAATAATGTATAAAATAGTAATAATAAAATACCCCCATTCATTTCAATGGTGCACATCCTTGCAGTCTCCCTTGCCCAATATCATAATGTGCCTGAGTGTGGGGATGTGGAGGTCACCTTCACTCCGGGGGGGGGGCATAAGCCTGACTATAGTGGGGCTTCAAAAGGCTGTGCAAACCAAACTGCTCAACTGTCCCTGAATGCAAGGGACAGCTCACATTTTACCCCTAAAAACTGCTCTGCTCCTCAGCCATCCCTCATGGAAAACATGCTTCTCACACAGAGGATGTCCTGTAAATTTAGACTTTATGGCAGGGGGCACCATTTCTGATTTCAGCGGGAGGGAGCCAACAACCAGTAGAGGCCAGGTGCTAGTTAGCCCCTAGGTGGCAAGCTCTAGAATGTCTGGAACATCTCTAAAAGATAAAACGTATTTGTTGTGACTGAAAAGTGATATGCAAATCAGGAAAAATTCAAATGTATAAGATTAATTTGTCTATACCACGGAGCAGTGCATCACACTTGGGCTTAAACCCACCCAGTTATTAACTATTTTTTTTCCTGGCTGAAGATTTGGAAACCCCCCACCTCAAAAAAAAATACTTTGTCCCAACTTCTCTCCCTGACTCCATTCCATTGAATACCCATCCCATAAGGTTTATGAAGCCACCCAAAGGTGCAGAAATGTGAAAAACACATCAATATTTCAGTCCTTCTTCCTTCTCCAATCCCCCTGCAAAAAAAAGATTTAATTTGTCTACCTGGCCATCTGACCAGACCCTGCGGTCTGGTCTAGTGTGCCACCAGCCCAGTTTTCAGTCTGCATCTCCTCTGTCCTTCTGCCAGAAGCTGGATGCTAGACCCAACCATCCCAGGTCCCCAGAGTAGTCCGCAGCCAAGTCACCTCACCAACCAAACCCACCCAACCTGTGTTGCTTGCTCCCTGCTTGGCTACTGCCATGGCTACTGTCGCACTGTACTGATCAAGGCCTATGAGGCCATCAACACAGCTGCCACCACTGCTGCTAGGCTTAGTTTGCTTCCACAGAGGGACTGTGCTGTATTTGTTTTTTTTTGCGAGGTGAGCCTAGTAGAGTAAGTAGGTAGCCTAGCCTCAAGTTAGCTTCTAGTTCACCCCCTCTGACTCTTCAGTTACAAGGGGAGATGAAGACTGACTAAGAGTAGACCAACAAAAATATGTCACCACAACACTGCTATTGAAAGTTCAGTGCTCACTGACTCCTCCAAGCTGTAGTTTGCAGCCTGTCTACTCTGTTGCGGGAAAGACAGTGTTGCATTCTCGTGACTCATGTGTTCTTGCTTGGCTGGATCTCCTCCACGTCATGTGTGATGGCACCACTGCTAATAGGTGGAGAGCGTGGATAACACAATACAGACAGTCAAGTCAGGAGTGCACATGCAACGTGAGTGCACACAGGCCAGGTGGGCAGTTATTGTGCAAAATATTAAATCTAAATTTAATGCCATTATTGCCACACAGTAAGAACAACCAAGGCACAAGACATGCTCACCTATGTGGAAGGCTACTGTGACTGCTGCAGTGTACCGCCCACATAATACTGTTGCACTCCACCTAGGCCCATGGCTCAGCAATGCTCTTAACTATTCGTATGTATCATGCATTGTATACCTGTCATTTATGCTTCTCATGTATTGCAAATGATGCCTCTCACATGATTGTACTTTTTACTATGTTACATACTCCTTGACCATGCTTGAATGTATGTATTGTATTGTATATATTGTACTGCTTAATTACTGCATTTAACCACACCTCTGTATTGCTGTATGATTTGTCATTGTTACTGCTGTCATCCCACGACCCCTTCCCCCAGGATGTACCGTGAGGTTGCTCAGTGTATCTTTCCTGGTGAAACAATTCAATAAATAAATAAATAAACAAATGGGGGGGCAACTGCCCCCCACACCTAAATGGCACCACTGTTTTATGGAAGAAATTAATTCTCAGGTGCTAATATTGGTACAAGTAAATACAATGGTTTCCACTGTGCTCTGAGGAACAGTACTGTATCTCCATGTTTCAGGATGTGTCTTGACCATTGTGAGGGTTAATGTCCCTCATTGTCCCTCATTTTCAGTGTCCATGTCCCTCATTTCAGTGACAAAATGTAAGGTATGGTGCATGCTTCTAAGACTACCCAATACAAAGAGTGCTGAGCATGGCCATAGTGTATATGCTCCATACAGAATGACAAAGGGAAAGTAAGTGAGCTGAAACAGTCATGGAGAAACACATTTGTAGTGCTAAATATGCATAAGAGGTTCTGCATGGCCCAAAACGAAAAGATCAGGCTTCACAACACAGAGGCCCCTCTTCACACATCTGGAATGGGGGCTGTTGGCTGAATATATCCTAGGCATTTAATGCAGTAAGCAAACAATACTTTACAAATTAATGGCAATTTAATGACATAAGTTAGAAGCCATTAAACAACTTGCAAAAGGACTAGAATTAATGAGTTTACCTAATTTTAATGGGAAATCAATGAAAAATATATTTTAATGGCTCTAATTGCTAGCAGTAGTATTAAAATTAGAAACTGATGTGTTTTGTTTTTAGGTGAGATTTGCATCAGCTTTGTTGCTGCACACATGGCAAGTGTGTAATGTGAACCTGATGTGATTTTTAAATGATGATCACACCAGCTTAACTGCTGCACTCATGTCAAGTGTGCAACATGCATACCTGATGTGATTTTTAGAAGATATTCACACCAGCTTACCTCCTGCACAAATGTCAAGCTTGCAGCATGCAAACCTGATTTGCTTTTTAGACCTGGTTCACTTAGATTCACTTTGTGTATGCAAACTGCATTCAAACATTGCACAATTAAGCATGTGACATGCATTATGCATGTACACAGCGCACTTATATTTCTGTAAGGGATGAGTTCTACCAAGTTGGCCTGCTCTGTGGCCAACTATTTTGCATCCCTCTGCATGACAGGCCTCTTCCTTCTATCCACCATTGTTGCAGTGGTCACAGTATTGATGTAGTAGTTGTGGTAGTGTTGTAATCACAGCCCTCACAACAAGCGGGTGGCAATACCCTGGCTGTATAGGTGTAGTCTTTCCATTTGTGCAACACGTCAGCACTACACTAATATCATTTTGTGTTATGCAGTCAATGCTTTTGGTGGCGGTGGCAGTCTGTCAGCACGCAGCAGGCATTTCTTTGCATGTGTGCATAGTGCACATGCGCAGGCTTGCACAGACATGCACAATGCCATTGCACGTGACATCACAGTGTACATGTCAGCACTGTATAATGGTGCTTTCCACACAGTATGACATCATGTATGCATTGAATATTGACAGCTGCACTTAGAGCAAAACTGTAATATTCAAACAGAGTATGGATATGAGATAATTCCCATTCTGAGGTCAAAATCCACATTAGCATGCCGTTACTGGAATGTACTCATTCATTCGGATGTCTCTTTGTGTCTGAAGTACATAAAAGGAGCAAAGGGCACCGCGCAGATTCCACAAAGGAACTGCAGGCAACTTGAATTAAGTGTCTTGTTGAATAGTCTACAATAGGGACATGAATGATCATAGCACTGTGTTCATGCTGTATCATGACTAGACTATTGTTGAATTGGCACATGGCCATGTGCAGTGATAGGAAGGCAGCTAGATGTGTGTGACCCGGACATGCAGGAACATGTTCAGGTCCTAGCCAGTAGGACAAGGGGCCTGCATAACACTGCACCTTAGCTCTGGGCTCAGTTGTGTGTACATACAATGTCCAATGCTGTCATTTCTCCCTATTTAAACAGGTAGAAACATGGATGATAAATCCTGGCACCAAAGGAAATGCATGTTCTCCAGTGAAGAGGTTTTCACCCCTGCTGAGGCATACCTGGACCATGAGGACCTGGTAGACAGAAAGTGGGGGACCAGGTTTGAGATCAGCAAGGTATGAGACACAATCACAGAGGCAGTGAATGTTGTATGTGGCAACAGGAGGACCAAAGAAGAGCTAAAAAAGAGAGCAGGGGACCTAAAAAAGAAAGACCAAGAACAACATGAATCGGGTGAGAGCAAACCATCAGATCTCAGTCAGTGGGTCCAGTAATGAAGTGCCTCTAGCCCCTTCAGAGGCACTAATGGCCTCACCAGTGAACCCTGTCCATGTAACTGGTGTACCAGGAGGTGCCTATAAGAGCCAGGTTGGACAATTACAGAGGTCTTAGTGATCATGTCACCCTATTTCCTTGAGCTTGTGTCTGCACATGTAATAGTGTTGCTGTGCATTGCATGCCTGTGAGTTGGGGGCCTGATGACATGGAGCATGATTAGACCAGGAAAGTGTGCAGGCACAGGGTACTCCACAGATCAGTGTTCTGCATACACATCCTGCTGTAGCCCTTTGTAAGCATCTTATATAGGCTGCAGTACACTACGCACATGAGCCATCACTGCTATATGCACTGTCTGCAGTGGTATACCTGTGTGCAGTGTTTGCCCAGCACACCAGGATGCCCCGATATAGCCATGTCTACACTCCCTCTGTTGGGTTCTTGGTCACCTTTTAACCATTACAGTTCATTGCATCTCCCATCATTTGTCTAATGAAAAAGAGCATTTGTGCCAATGCAGATATGTTTAGGAGGCACACAGAGACTTACTGTACCAGTTCAGCTGTGTGTCTCACCAGGTCCCCTCCCCTACTGATTTCCCCTGTTGGCAGCCTTATCAACATTGTAGTTGTGCCACCAGAGCCCTGGCCAGACCCTGACTGTTGGAAGTGTTGCACAATGGGTGTAGCCTGCATGTTGCGATCCTTTTATCTGGGTGGTGTGGCAGTCTGTTGTGTATTCACCTACCATGCCACATGTGTGTTGTCTCCTGTGTGATCACCGGTAACGGTTTGTGTGTGGTGTGTACAGAACTGGTGGTATATGGCCACTGCAAAGCATGGGTGGAATGAGTTGCAAGACACAGTGCACTGTCCAGGCATGATGCCATGGTCAGAGCACAGATATGTACATTAATATGCAATATCATTCTCTTCCCCTCTCTCATCAGCCCAGTCTATGGTAGAGGACAGAGTTATGGAGGAAAGCCTGGGCAAACCTGATGTGTACTGCCCATGAGGGCCACCCATACCAGGGCAGGAAGAGACTAGGAGAGTGATGAAGAGGAGAAGGATGATGGTGATTCTGAGGAGGAAGAGAACAATAATTTTGTTGAGGAGTGAAGGACAGAGGGCTCCAACTCAGACCAGGAGTGACGGCCTGTCCCTGCCAGCCACCCGGCAGGCCATTCCTCCTGGCCCTGTCAGTGCTATGCCACCATAGAACACCACCCATGGCACGACTCATGCCCTTCATCCCCAGGCCAATCTCACAGGCCCCTCCAATATGGTACCATCCCAGGATCCTGCCACTGGCACAACTACCACCCTGCCTCCCAATCCAATTCCACCGGCCCAGCACTGTTTTGCTGCCCTGGCCATAACAATACACAGCACTGATGGTGCAATCCCAGGCCACACAACAGTCAAGGGTGAAGCCTGACCTAGTCCAACTGGACTGTGTATGGCAACAGCAGTATGCAGTGGCCAACAGGCAGCTACTGTCAACAGCTGTGATGGCAGAGGACGGTGTTCTGGCAGAACTGGCATACATAAACCACATGCTTCTGGACAACATGCAGCATGCAAAGCAGCATGAAGAGGGACACAATGCAGAGCACATTACAGCCATGCATGAATTGTGGAAGGACATGACTGCCATCATGTCATCTGGTTTGGATAGACTGTGAGCCACTATGCTGAAGGCTGAGGTCAAGGTCTCAGGCACCACAGGGGATGGCCAGAGCACTGTGGTTGGACTGTTACCATACAGAGGATGCCTTTATGTAGCAGTACTAAATGCAGTGCAGGCATTCAGATGCCCAGAACACTCTGGATTCCTATGAGACCCAGTGCACTGCATATTCCTGGCCACGGCATGCTCTCTGGCAGGTTCAGTACATCACAAAGTCATGGCCAATGGTGTTGTGAGGATGATGATTCCCCCTTCCCTCCCAGATACACTGCATGTGCAACATCCACATCCAGGGTGGTAGTACAGGATGCACTGTAGACCTGCTTGACCTACAGTCCCAAAAGTGGGCTATCACAATCTATGCTACAGCATAAGGCATATTGATATTTACTCATGCTTGCTATGATGTGCTTACGAACTGTTATCCAGTATAGTCATTTATGTGGTGTTAGCACACCACCTACAGCTATTAGCCATAATGTTATGATCAACGTATTTTATGAATCATTGCATTGCAACTCAAAAGTAGCCTTAGTCAGCATACCGCTCATCACTGTGTACATGCAAAATCTAACAGCCTTGGGTGCGAGCTACCCACCAGTATCTACCAACAGAATTGCTTTGTTTAGTTCTTCTACTACACAGATGAGCACTTTACCAGGTAACAAACTTTCTTATCTCGGACTATAATTGTCCATGTAAGCCTGTTTTTCACTGAGTTTTTCTATGATGACATCACTGTGTTCGGAGGTTCCAAACTCCCAGTAGGTATGCTGGTCCTTTTTACATGTATTTGGGGAATAAACCTTTATTCTGTAACACCTGCCTACTGTGTCATGTTTTGCCATCAGGTTTAGAATATTGCCAAAACACCAACAGCACCTAGGGTGCCTATTGCTCCCACCAAGCTGTATCTTACACAGGCCTACTCACTCTCCCCTCACATTACTTATGTTTCTCCACCCCCTGCCTGGATGGCACAGCATTTATCTTCATCCCCATTTACACCCTCCTCTCCTCAGATGGAACTGCATTTATTTTCAGCCACTATTAAATCCCCACCCTTCTGGGATGGCACTGTGTTTAGTTTCATCCACATTTACCCCCCCCACCTGTATGACTTGTTATTTTATTTTTCATGCACATCATTATTATTATTCTTTACATAAGACATTTTCTGAAAACATTACAGACTCCTATGTGGTCTGTACTCACCATCTGAGTACAAAGAGGCCTGTGATGAGGGGCGCTCTATTCTCCCATGCCCTCCTGGCCATCCTCGGGTCACACGTGTTGAGCTGCTCCTGCATCCTGTTGTCCTTTGGCTTGGCATCCACTGCATGGTGACCCTCTGGGGCCAGCAGGCATATCCTATGTTTGAGTGCCATGTTGCTTAGTATGCAAAAGGTAAGGAGTATGGCACGGGCTTTCTGAGGAGTATACTGTAGGATACTACCAGATAGTCAAGGCACCTGAACCACATCATGAGCATGCTAAAAACCAGATCGATGATGTTGCATGTAGTGATGCGTGTTGGGTTATACCAATCATCTGCAATGGATGTCGGTCATAGGACAGGTGTGAGGAACCAGGGTGCAGTGGATATGCACTGTCCCTTATGTAGGTAAAGAGCATGGGTTAGTGACATCATCTGCAACATGGGAGGGGGCGGTCTTTGTCATATACTGTACTCTCTGATGAGATGCCCAGTAGGGATGTCTCCACCTTCAAACCTCTGGTACAGGATGGAGTTGTGCAAGATGAAGGTGTTGTGGACACAACCAGGGACATGTGCCAGAACATTGATGACGCACCCTGGTGCATCACACACCACTTAGCAGTTGAGGGAGTGGTACCCCTTCCTATTCACATAGGCATCCACTCAATCACCTCTGGTTGCCCTGGTGGCAACATGGGTGCAGTCAGTGGTGCCAAGTATGGCTGGTGAGTGCGCAACTCAATAAACTTGCTACTTGGCTGCTGTACAGTAGTAGCCACAGACATTGCCAGCTCTTTCCAGATATTTCACAACATTTCTAAAGAGTTTCTCTCTGCTGCCCCTACTGTGCAAATGTATAAAGCAGGAGATTTCTCCAGAAATATAACATAAATTGCGGGAAATACCTGTCAGTGTCTGTGGCTACTACTGTATGCCCTGCTGGTGCAGTGGAGAATCTGATGGACTCCCCAGTATGGGTTAGCGTGGCAGCTAGTCACAAGCCCAACAGGCATTAGATGGCAGACTAAGACACCAGTGGTGTCACTCACCAGCATCTGGAAGATTCTGATGACCATGAAGCACAGTGCTGCTATCACGTTGAACTCTATAGATATTGCATGGCTGTGCTGCATGTCTGTCCAGAGCTAGTCATGCAGCAGCTCACCCAGCTTCATGATCATGGGCCTGCTGAGCCTTTACCAGCCTGCATTTTGTTCGTCACTGAAGATGTCAAGTGTGGCTCATGGACTCCCAGACAAAAAGATGATGATTTTTTAATGATGTATCATGAATGATCATTATCCAGTTATGTTCAGAGATCATGTTTAAGCTTCAAAAAACATAATTGCAATCATCATTAACAATAATTAACCATCAACATTAAATGGCCACCAATCAAATACCATGAAGTTATGGAGATGGTGATTATGATTAGTGATGATCTCATATCATCATGATTTTTCTTGACTGCCCATGATCAAGATTACAGAAATAAATAAAAAAAAATTCACTTAATCTTTTTTTTTCTACTTTTGGAATTTATCTAGTATTTAGACCTCTTTACTAGAATGATCAGTTATGACATCTTTTTTCTAGAAGCCCACTGCTTTCAATTATGTTTATTCTGATAACTCACATTTTATTGGAGTTAAAAAGGCTCATATTGGTTTATATATCCCCATTTAGTGGTTCCCTTTATCGCTGTGTGAGTTCCTTAAAGTACTCGGTTTGTGCTCAAAACCTTTCCTAGAAGTCTGCAAACTAATACTGTCAATGCAAAATTAATAAAACAATAGAAATTACCATTGTTTCGTTCCATAAACTGTGCTGCTGAAATATGCAAATTAAGTATGCAAATATGTATCCTATATCAGACATTGCATGTACTCTTCCAAATGTGATTAAAACTTGACTTCACATGATTTACATTATTATTCATAATTAATTTGTAGTATATGGGTGCCGTTGATTGTGCAAGGATTTCGGTAACTGATGAAATCTTGTTGTAGGACAGTTCAAAGGTCAAAAAGGTTGTTGTACTATCCTACTGATGTCACATCGATAGTAAAGCAACATTTTAACCTTGACCTGCCACCTGTTTGGCTCAGATGACTTGGCTGTACAGAGAAAATTAAAACAAACATGTCAGCACAATTTAGTGAGCGGCAAGCATCGGAGCCACCAATATTGATGTTGGGACATGGAGAGCCGCACATGGCTCCCTTTTGGAAAAATCAATTACTTTTTTTTCAATTTTTTTTTTTTTTTATTTTCATTTTTACCTGGCAGGTCCTTCTGTCAGTTTCTGCCCTGGACATAGCCCCTGGAGCTCCCACCTACCATCTATGGCCAGCATCTTCCAGTTACCCCCGGCTTACCCCGGAGGGCAGGGCTGCGGCACTGGTCCCCTATCCAGAGCTGTGGGACCAGTATCTAGTCGGGAGAGCTAGGTGATAGTGGCTAATTGAAGCTCCAGAGAGTGCTTCATGGAGACAGAGGTCCCACCTGCCTTCCTTTTTTAACCATTTTTCTTGGAGGCGGGGACATGCAATGATGCCAGCGTGCACCCCGCCTCCCACACATGCTAGCACCAGTGGCTTGAGTGACTCCTGGCCTCCACCAGGTGTCCCCCATGCTCCGGACACTTCTCCACCTTCCCCTCTGGAGAAGGAGAGCAGTCCATAGGACACTCCATCCTTCTTCCCCGGCCAGCACTCCAGCGACCCGGGCCCATTTCCAAACCCAGGTTGCCGGCGTAGCAAGCAGAAATCCAACCACTGCACTGACGGGCTGGCCTTTTTTTCAAATTTTAAAAATAAAGGATGGTGCCACAGGTGAGATCTTAGAGCCTGGCAAAGCAGGAGTGTCACCAGCGGGATTGGGAGCAGCACCTACAGCAAGTAACTACATAAATAATGTAAAACAACTAAAAAGAAAACAAAAAAATATATATACTATATAAAATAGTGGATGGGTGAATATCAACAACTAAGACTGTGTTTCCATATCAGGCAATTAATGGCATCATCAAGACATCTCTATGATGTCATCAACTCCCTCGATGGAAACACAGCCTTTGGTGGATGGTCGACCATCCTCTATTCTATATGTCTTTGCTAATATGCGACATTCATATTTTCATAATTAACTAATAAAACAAAGTATTACTTCTGTGACTTGCAATCTTATAAAAATGAACTAATATAATCAACAATGATCATCACTTGATCATCCGCAGATCATCAACAACCATCATGCTGATTTACGCTTACAAAACTAATCAATAATCATCAGTTGGTGAGCTGAAAGTTCATGTTTGATGATTAAATCATGATCTAGATGATGATATTAGATCAGGGTCTCCAATGATGATCTTATTGCAATATTTGATGATTAACAATAATCTGTCATGACTGACCTTCAAAAATCATGCTTGATGATTTATCAGTTAGCCTGGGCTATACTGTCTGTTTGCAGTGTAGCACCACAGGGGCCTGTGCCTAGGCCCAGAGGGGCATTGGCCCTCTTCTCATCTTACATAACTAGCTGCATCAAGTACACAGTGTGAGTAATTTTGTTTTCTGTTGTGTGTATGTGTTCTGCTATGCTTCTCCCCTCCACTGGGGTTAGCCCCACATTAAGACCTGCTTTGTATAGGTGGGATTTGCACCATGCTATCCTGCGGTGCTACTATGTTAATGCATTGCTATATCTTCACTGTGCATGAAATGCACAACAACATTCCCCTGTTTGGATGTTGCATATGTTAACTTTGCATTTGAGTGCTAGCACTAATAACACACACAGCACTATCATCTGAATATAGGAAATGAACACTTTTGGAGCACAGTGTAAGTGTTAATGATTAGTGCCAGGTGCAAACATTTTGAATATCTGGCCTCATACATCAATATAATGTGTGGACACTGCAATTATGTAATATACTGCTATTGCTCTGACTACATGATTTCAACCAAAGAAGTTAAGTTCCAATCTATTCTGGTTCTAATATTATCATCTTTTTCAAAAAAAAAAGAATATTTGACAATGGCAAATTTTGATACTGTTAGGGACAGAAACTTTTTTTATTGAAATCTACACATCGGGATTATCAGAAGACACTGTTTATGTTCTGTAAAGGAGGGAATGGCTCTTTCTAGTTATAGATAGATTTGTAGATTTTTTTATGCTTTTGTTTTCCACTTTTGTTTCAGTGTGAAAGGGACTGCAGGACAGGGCATCAGTGTGCACGTATTTTACAGCTACCATAATGCAGACAGTGTAATCAGCTCAGCTTGTGATATTTGGATCTGCACTGCTTCATTTACATTGAATATCCAGGATTTAAGATTTTTTTTTTATTTTAATTGTTAGTTTGAAAAAATAAATTACTGGTATGTTGTTCTGCTTAACAGACATCACCATAAGTGAAAAGGAATATGTGGGATTCCCCAACCCTTTGTCTTTGTTTTACTACTGTCTTGTACAGTACAGTATTGCTTGTACCAGTCTAAGCTCTATATCATTTCAAGTAAGCTCAATGGACTGCTGTGCTTCTCTTATTAATAGTACGTAGCCCCCTCCCCCACGGAGTTTTGCATTGCTATCATCCCACGCTATGATTCTCACAGATATACCTGGGTCTGCTCTCAGGACACTGTTTCCTGTCAGCTATGATCATATATCTGGCCAGTTATGCAAGTGTACCAATTACAGCAGTGTTTACACCCAGTTAAGTCAGTGACACCTCCCAGTTAAACCACTGTTTTCTCCCTGTTATACCAGTGTCTTCCTCCAGTAACAACACTACCTCCTCTCAGTTAGTTCTGTGCCTACATCCTGTTATGCAAGTTTCTCCTCCCAGTTACACAACTGCCACAGCTGCAGCAGAGTCTTCTCCCACACCAGTGTCCCCTCCAAGTTAAGCCAGTGTTTTCTCCTGCTTATGCCATTGTCTACATCAAGTTATATCAGTGTCTTCTCCCAGGTATACCCATGTCTCCTCCTAGATATACCATAACCCCAATCAGTTACACCTGGCTGTGCTTCCTCTAAGTTATATCACCGTCTCCTCCCACTTATACCACTATCTCCTCCCAGATTTGTCAGTGTCTCCTCTCATTCATGCCAGTGTCTCCTTTTAACCATACCCCTGTGCACCTCTTCCAAGTTATGCTAGTGCCTCCTCTTATACCTGTGCCTCAAGCACATTTTTGTCTCTTCCCAGTTCTTTTTCTTCTCTCAATTATGCCCTGGTTGCTTCCCAGTTATACCAGTATCTCCTCCCATGTAGAGCAGTGTCTCAGCTACATCAGTGTCTTCTAAATACTGTAGTGTCTTCTTTCAGTTTCATTGTCTCCTTCCAGATACAGCAATGTCTCCTTACAGTTAAAGGATTGTCTCTTACAAGTTACAGCGGTCTGCTGACCTCCTAATAATACTGATGTCTCCTCCCCACTATGCCAGTGCTTTCTCACAGTTGTCCTACTGTCCCAGTTACAAATGTGCCTCCTTAGTGGTATGAATGTGTTGCACCTATTTATGCCAGTGTCACTTTCTAGTTAAGCCAGTGTTTTCACCCAGCTATATCAGTGTTTCATTCCCTTTACACTAGTGTCTCAGTTACAGCAGAGCCATCTCCCAGTTAGATCAGGATCTTCATTCAGTTATAGCACTGCCTTCTTCCAGTTAAGGTTGTGTCTTCTGGCCTCCAAGTAATACAAATGTCACTTCCCAGATATTACGAAGTCCTTTCACATTTATGCCATTATCTCAGATATAGCACTGTCTCTACTCAGTTACATCTAGAGATGTTGCAAAATTAAATTTCATGGCAAAAGTCCCAAAAAACTAGCAAATTTGATGCTCGAAATAGTTTGCGTAATTCTGCTGTTCCACAAAATATTTTGAGGGGTGTGAAGTTGTGAAATTTTATCCACAAAATGTTAAATGTTGCCAGTACAGTATGTGGTGAAATTCACCATTTCGCAGGTGAAATTTCATGCTCAGCGGGCAAAATTTCACACTCTGTGGGTGAAATTCCACATTTCACTTCTGCAAAAAAAATGTGTGAAACGGCTGAATTATGCAAAATATTTTGCTTAACGAAATTCGGCAGTTTTGCACATCTCTATTTACATCAGTGTCTCCTCACAGTCGTGACAGTGTTTGTAATCACTTAAACAAGTATCTTCTCTGTGATTTACCTGTGTCTGTTTCCAATTACACCAGTGCCTCCTCTTAGTTAAGCCATTGTCTTCTCAGACTTACACCAGTGTCTCAGGTAAAACAGTGTCACTTAACATTTAAAGCAGTGCTCCCTTTTAGCTACAGCAGTGTCTCAATACAGTTGCAGTAGTTTTTCCTCAAAGTTGCAGTGGTATCTCCTGACCCCCTTGTTATACCAGTGTCTACTCCCAGTTACACCAGTGTCCTAGTTACAGAAGTATATACTGTCAGTTACAACAGTGTTACATATCACAGTTACAGCTGTATCTACATACAGTTAGAACAGTGTATCATGACAACTCAGTTATACCAATGTATGTACTCAATTATGCCAATGTCTCCTTCAAGTTATGAAAGTGCAACTGTCATTTTATGCCAGCTTGTCCCAGTTACACTAGTCTCCTCCCAATTATGGTAGTGTCTCTTCCTTGTTATGCTAGCGTCTCCTCTCTGTTATACTAGACGTTCTACCTAGTTATACTTCCTGTCTCCTCCCAGTTATACCAGTCTCCTCTCAGTTGTGCCAGTGTCTCTGTCCATCGATGCCAGTTTCTTTCCATTTACAGTAGTTCCTAATTACATCAGCATCTTCCCAGTTACAGTATATGTCTACTCTCAGTTACAACTGTGTGTCCTCAATTACAGCAATGTCTCTCCATTTACCTAAGTGTCTCCTCCCAGACACAGCAGAATATTATTTATTATTTTGAAATGTGTCAGTTGGGAAAGGCACACTGAGTCAAAGTTTGTTTATTTGTGCAACCCAGTGAAATGAATCTAGATGGGAAGAATACAGTGCAGAGTAATGAAATGCAGTAGTGTAGACAATATTAGTAAAATTTACATGTGAACTAAAGGTGTGTATTATTCATAATTAATTAGCTTTTAAAGAATAATAGTGAGGTTGTTGGGGAGAACCGATATGTTTATCCCCAAATGTCTGGCTAGTACTTTCAAATAAGTCTAGAGAATGGTGCAAGTAATAGGAACCAGAAGAGGGAACTTGCAAAGTGGTGAGGGGGGCTCACTTCATCGATCAGCAAGTGAGAAACAAAAGAAACAGAAACACCAAGTAACTGACTGGTCAGTACCCTTCAGTCAGGAACAGAGTGCAAGTAGGACTCAAAAACCTATGCATTCAATATAGGCTGCAAAAGTCTGAATGATCTGAATAAGAAGTTATCTTATAGTTGAAAATATATGGTAGGAAAAGAAAGACTATTTGAAGATATTAGATTATGCAGACAGAACATGGATGAGGGATTTGGGAGAGAAAAGTGAGGGAGCAGAGCGGAGGGCCAGAGTAAAATTATTCTAGTTGAGAGGGAGGTCGGGTGAGAAAACAGGCTGCCAAATGAAGTGTTACAAAGAAGAGTAGAAAATCATCAGGAGTGCCAGGAGCAAAGGTAGTAAGAAAAGGGAAAGGGAATGGGATGAGATAATGTGAGAAGAGTTATAAAATGCTTTAGCAAAAACCTTGTTGTTTGATTCACAGAGGCATACAGTCACCCATGCATTATCCCAGTACTACAAAGGGGTAAAAAATGTACCAATGTCAACTTGCTCTTTTACTCACACATGTTCCACTGCTATTAAGAATTTTATTTACAAATTGGTCATAATTTTCCAACCATATACCAGCTATTAAACTAACATAAATCAGCAAATCAAGAACACATTTTGTTCAATATTAAAGGAGAAGATGCCTGTATATTTATGATTTGGATATATCTGATGTATTTACTATACAATACATAAAGTACTGTACATGTGTCAATAAGAGATCGGTCATTTCTTCTGTTGCAACACATATCTAGAGTCTGAGGCTCTGACACAAGGTTGTAAAGTGTCAAGCAAGCCTCCATTTACATGCAAATGAGTCACTTGTAATACAGCCCCTCCCATTCCTTGATGTCACTGCAGCAACAGTGCAGAAGAAAACATAAGGGTTTCAATGCTGTCTATCCTGATTTTAGTTTAAGTTTGCAATGGCTTAGTACAGTTGGTTCTGTCATGCAACTCACACAGGGAGTAGTACTTGTAGCCATAATACTGTATGTGTAGAGCAAATAATACATCTAATAGTATTTCATTCACAGGAAACAAAATCTGTCTCTTTGTACTGCTAATTTCTTTCTGTGAGACAGTTGTAACATTGTGGAGAGCAGTAGACTGAATCAGTCAATCAATCAGTCAATCAAGCAGTCAATCTGTAGTGAACCAGGTGAATACCATTGAGAAGATTAATTTGCAAGATAGATCTGGGCAGTTTCCCAAAGGATCACACAAGACTGAATTCCTCCTTTGCACAAATGATACACACCTCATTTCAGCAGCCTGAAAGTGGAGACCTAGATCACTTACTTTATAAAATGTATTGTTTTACATTTCAAATGCTCCTTAAATCTGAGTTTCTGACTGGAACTACCAAGACACAGAATGCATATGACATGGGAGGAATGAGCTAAGCAAATACAGAGCACTACAAACACTGAGACTGATTAGTTTCTTTACTTACAACAGCTGAGGTGTAGCATCTGATTTGTGAGGGACATCATACTTTATATGCTGGCATTACAAATCGGGGTAGGGGGACTGCCACAGCTTGTACCGTCAAAGTGAAGTGATGTAGCTCTCACATCACTGCTGATGATTTATAATGGGAATGGGGGCACTTTTAAAGTCATGTACCTGAGGGGCCATCACAGTTCCCAAGGAAGTTAGGGGAACTTGTTAAGGGTTAGAGAGTAAGGGACTCTAGTAGGATTTGAACCACAGTCTCCCACTTTTTGTGCCTGTGCTTTAACCACTAGATTACCCTTCTTCCATATGCTGAAGCTGATGCTTTCCTGGTAACCTATCCCTTGTTATAGCTGAACTCTTTATTGCCATACAGCAGCCATCCAATCACTGACTGCCTAGTTACAAAGGGAAAGGGGCATATTTGCAAGATTGTTTCTCACTGCTGGTGTCAATCAAAACAGTGCATGCTAACACATACAGAACATAATACGACAGCTGTATAATACCGCTTAAGACTCTTGTTGTACCCAGAGTCATTTATTGGGTAAATTGTTTTTGCTAACAGAAAGAGGAACACAACACATACAGGCATTTCCTTATATGAATACTGTATAGACCTCAAATCAGTGCTGCATCACACTCACGTGGTCCTAGTCTCCATTAGACCTGCACTTCAGGATGTGCACAACACTTAAAAGGTTCCTTTATTACTCAAGTGGGGAACCAAACATTGTGGATTTGGTTTACTGGTAGAACTGTATTTAGTGCAGCACCATTATCTGTTGCTCTGATGACATCAACCTCCAACAACATTGATGGCAAAATGGAAGACAAACACATTGATAACTTCTGGGGGCTGTATATTTTTATTTATAATCTAGATTTGAACAGCAATAGGACTGCTGGCAACTAGAGGAGGCACACAACAGTTACACATAAGGAGTTGGGAAAATATTGCTGTGAAACTATGAGAGACTTCCCCTTTAAAATCACTGCTTTCTTTGTTTTTTTTACTGCGTCTGTTCTCTTTCTGTGAAACACTCTCATTTTTTTCAAAAAAAATCACAATTGTGCTACTGATCATGCTCCCTAAATCTCCATCTCACTGCCAAAATAGTCACTCACTCACTCACTGTCTCTCTCCTATTACTATCTGCCGGTATGCTGACCACACAGAGAAACCACAAGAGTGAAGACCATCACAGAGACAGGATTTCAGCAAATACCTCGGGTCACTGTGATTATCTCTGCTGGCACTGGGACTGCATCGGACGGTGTTTCATCCCCTCCCACAAGACAATTCTGACTTGGAGTTGTACCCCTAGAGACTGGAGGGGTGTGGGGGGCTATGGGGGGTTCAGGTGGTGCAGCCCTCCAATAGAAACACCGAGACATCCCTGACAGTGCAATGGCAACACTCGGCATTGCGTCTGTCACTGTCGAGGATGTCAGCGAGGCAGATGTCACTTTGCTATAGTTAACCCCTATTTCCTGATCACCCATCAGCCCATCCACTGTTCTCCCCTGTAAAAAGTATGCGAAAAAAGGTTTTGTTGCCCAGCCCAGTAGTGTGAAGGGCTGAGGTGCTGGCACCTTACCTCCAGTCACACTGGTGACCCATGTTTGGGAAAGGACCAGCCAGAAGAGGGTGGTCTAAATGTCCCAAGACAGTTCTAACTCCCTCTGGGAGGGCAGATTCTGAATCCAGTCCCTTGGCTGCCATATAACAGAGGTCGGATAGCAGCACTGAAAGGACCAGCAAACATTGGGGTGTGTGAGCCCACCCAACACACATGTGTGTCAACATGCACATGCTTTCATACATCACATACAGATGCCCCAAGAAGTAAATGGGAGGATAACATCCTGGCTCAATCTGCATCCCCCGCAGGCACTTCACAACCGCTGTGTGGCAGGCCACCCACCAATACAGCTGTGTGTTAATGGAGGTTAACCTGTAAGTCTATGAGATGGGTTAGTGGTGGAGTTAAGGGGTTGTTGCCAGGTAGTGTGATGCGAAATTGAAAAATTTCTCCCAGTGAAATATTTTGAGTAATTTCTCAATTTCATTACATTTTTTGCCCCGTCGAAATCTTAATTTGCCTGAGATTTTGATTTTGCGTAACTGCAAAATTTTTGCATAATATGCTTTGACTGAGCAATTTCGTCCATCCATTCTCAAATTTCTCCTTCTGGTGAAAATTTTGCCTATGTAACTTTTGATTTTGCTGGGAAAATTATGTTCCAAAGGCAAAATTTATAATACATTGTGGGTATATGGGTCAGATATCACGCGCTGCTTGTTTACAGCAGTCTATTGCCTGTTGAGTCGGATATCAGTCTGTTGTGGTGCATCACAGGCAGTAAACCCTTTTAAAACCTTTTTAAAATGTGTTTTTGAGAGCTACTTGCTCTCATATATACAGTTTGTTCCTAGTGCTGCTAGGTAACATTTTCTAATTTTGTGAATTTTTGCAAAATACTTCGTTAAATCAGTTTTTAGTTTTACCTGTGTCTCTGAAGGAGTTGAGCGGGGTGGGTAGGTGTGTAAAACCAGTGCAAGCTATTTCTAGCCTTTTACAAACTGATTTCTCATAAATTGTGAGTGATTTACTGTTATTTCTTTTAAGCCTTTATATTTTTGCGGGTGTTCTACTTATTTGTATTCATTTTCTTACATCTTGACAAGTATTTTTTTTTCATTTTCTCTGAAAAGTTACTCCTTTCTGAGAGGTCCTGCTCTGTCCTGTTAGCCTGTGTTATATTCCATTCTTCTGCTTTTAGTTGTGAATTAAAATGTTTTGAACACACAGTGCTGATTCTTTTTTATGTTGATTTCGTGCATGCGCAAGAAACATGTTGCGTCAGCTTTCTGCACAAGCAGGTTATGGAGGCATGGCACTGTTGTGCCCAATGCCCCCACACCCTGCAAAGGCTTGTCCCCTGTCCCCCAATGCCGTGGTATGCTGCTGCTGAAACTAGTTCAGCCAGCGTGCCACAACTTTCTAAAAAAGTAGTCACTGTAATCAGGGGCCACCTCATCATTGCAGCATCAGTCATCCGCTGCAATGAGGGAGAGACCCGTCATTGCAAGCCGGGATGTGAAACCCCTGATACTGTTTATGAACATGGCGGTGGGTTGCTGTCATGTTCACAAACAGTATAACCCCCCCACCACGTTTACTTGCCAACGGGAGAGCCCAGTCCCCATCAGCTTTCTGTAACCCCCCATCCTGGTGTTGTTCCTGCTGACGGGGGGTCCAATGCCCATCGGCATAATGATACCCCCCTTTTGTTCCTACCAGCGGAGGTGCCCAATCCCTGTCGGCATCATGATACCCCCCCTTTTGTTCCTGCCGAAGGGGTGCCCAATCCCCATCGGCATCATGATACCCCTTCTGTTTGTATAGCCGAGGGGTGTCCAACTCTTGGCTCCTGCAGCTCCTCCCCTGTCCTTGTTTGCTGACAGGGTGCCCAATCCCCGTCTGCTAATGCACCCACCCACCCACCCACACAGGTGGCATGCTGGGAGCCCACCCCAGCTTTCCAAAACACCTGTTAAACAAGAAACGGTCCTCCATGTCGTATTTTTTTTTCAACCTGTAAAGAAGGAAACGGTCCCTTGGAGTTCTCCCAGGCCCCCTCCCACAACCCGCACCCACCCATTGTGCACCCTGCCTCCCCTCACACCCCCACCCCATACTTACCTCCGGAACTCGGCGCGATGATCTTCTGTGGACCGGGAACATGTCTGCACTCTTCAAAGCCAACCATGAACTGAGAAAATGCCGGTAAGCTGTATAATGTAATAAATAGGGTTTTTTCAATTTTTGTGCATATCTTGGGTATTTTTGGGACTTTTTTCACCAAATTTTCAACATGGGGTTTTTGGGACCCCACCTCATGAATTCTTGAACTGTCATGACGTTAATCATCCCCAAAAGGTGGTTTTGCGGTCATTGTGTGGAATCACCCTTTGGGTCTGACTAATGAAATGACAGTGCCATCAGTGTTCGTGAGGTGGGCTCTCAAAAAGCCTATATTGCAAATTTGGTGGGAAAAATAAAAAAAATGACTGTTTTACGAGCGTGCATTGCGCAGTTGCTGCGTACGCTCATAACTTCACGAATTTACAATATTTACATGCCAGATTTTCAATATTGGCATTTTCTCACACCTTATTGTGAGCAGTATAGCTGTCATTGTTCACATCCTGGCCAAATGTGTTTTCGCAGTTCCGGCGCAGAATAGCGCGGTCACTGTGGGAAATCAGTGTTCAGGACAGATTAAGAAAATGACAGTGACACTGTTCACGAGTAGAGGTCCTAAAATGCCTATTTTGGAAATTTGGTAACGATACTCCATAAAATGACTGTGTTACAAGTGTGTGTTACGCAGTTGGCACGCGTGCTCATAACTTCACAAATTTATAATATTTTCACTCCAGATTTTCAACATTGCCATTTCATCAGGCCTACTTATGAACAGTGCAGCTGTCATTTTTCCTATTCTGGCCGAAATGTGTTTTCGCATGTCCGGAGCAGAACAGAGCAGTCACTGAGGGAAATCACTGTCCGGGACGGATCAAGAAAATGACAATGATACTGTTCATGAGCAGAGGTCCTAAAATGTCTATGTTGAAAATTTGGTGATGATAGCCCATCAATTGACTGTGTTACAAGTGTGCGTTGCGCACTTTCCACGCACCCTTGTAACTTTGCAGCTTTGTAATATTGTCACACCACATTTTCAACAGTGCCATTTTTTCACACCTCCTTATAAGCAGTACAGCTGTCATTTTTCACATCCTGACCAAAATGTGTTTTCACAGTTCCGGCGCAGAATAACATGGTCACTGTGGGAAGTCAGTGTTTGGGACAGATTAAGAAAATGACAGTGGCACTGTTCATGAGCAGAGGTCCTAAAATCCCTATGTTGAAAATTTGGTGACGAAACTCCATAACATGACTGTGTTACAAGCATGCATTGAACTGTTTCCATGCACCCTTGTAACTTCGCAAATGTGTAATACTGTCACGCCACATTTTCAACAGTGGCATTTTTTCATAACTCCTTATGAACACTACAGCTGTCATTTTTCACATCCTGGCTAAAATATGTTTTTGCACTCCTTCCGGACAATAGCATGGTCACTCTGGGAAATCAGTGTTTGGGACAGATTAAGATCGACAGAGTGAGAGGGGAGAGTGACCAAGCTCAACTAAGCTCTGTCGGGACTGCTGCAGATTTGTTTGTGGGCAAAGGTCCCAACAGAAGAGCCCACTACAAAAGGGCAGCCTGCAGCACTGGGAGAAACAGAACGAGAGAGCAAGTGAGGGAGGGGGAGTGAGCGAACTCACCGAAGCACTGTCAGGACTGCTGCGGATTCCTCTGTGGGCAGAAAAAAGGCATCTATACAGGCAGGGGCCCAGTACAAAAGGCCAGCCTGCAGCTCTGGGAGAAAGAGTATGAGCGAGTGAGACAAGGGGACTTAGTGAGCTCAATGGAGCTCTATCAGGACTGCTGGGATTTCTTTGTTGGCAGAAAAAGGCACCAATGCAAGCAGGAGCCCTGTACAAAATGGCAGCTTGTAGTGCCAGGACAAACAGAATGAGCAATGAGAGAGGGAGACTGAGCGACCTCAACAGAGCTCTGTTGGGACAGCTGCAGATTTCTTTGTGGACAGACAAAGGTGCCAATGCAGCCCGGAGCCCCATACAAAAGCACAGTCTGCGGCACCAAGAGAAACAGAATGAGTGAGTGACAGAGCAGTACTGAGTGAGCTCAACGGAGCTCAAGTGTGACTGCTGCAGATTTCTTTGTGGGCAGAAAATGCGGCAACACAGACAGGAGCCCAGAACAAAAGGCCAGCTTGGAGCGCCGGCAGAAATGGAATGCGAGAGTGACAAAGGGGGAGTGAGCGAGCTCAGTGGAGCTGTGCCGGGACTGCTTCAGATTTATTTTTAGCCAGGAAAAGCTGCCAATGCAGGCAGGATCCCAGTACAAAAGGGCAGCCTGCAGCGCCAGGAAACACAGAACGAGCGAGTGAGGGAGGGGGAGTCAGTGAGCTCAACAAGGCTTTGTTGGGACTGCTGCAGATTTGTTTGTGGGCATAAAAAGGCAGCAATGCATGCAGGGGCCCAGTACAAAAGGGTAGCCTGCAGTGGCAGGAAAATCAGAATGAGCAAGTGAGTGAGCTCAACAGAGCTGTATTGTAACTGCTGCAAATTTCTTTATGGGCATAAGAAGGCAGCAACGCAGGCAGGAGCCCAGTAGAAAAGGGCAGCCTGCAGCGCCGGCAGAACAGAATGAGCGAGTGAAAGAAGGAGAGTGAGCAAGCTCAACGCAGCTTTGTCAGGAAAGCTGTGGATTTCTTTGTGGGCACAAAAAGCCACCAACACAGGCAGGAGCCCAGTACAAAAGGGCAGCCTGCAGCGCCAGGAAAAACAGATTGAGCGAGTGAGATAAGGGGAGTGAGCCACCTCAATGGAGCTCTGTCAGGACAGCTGCAGATTTCTTCCTCAGCAGAACAAGGTGCCAATGCTGGCAGCAGCCCAGTACAAAAGAGCAGCCTGCACCACCGGGACAAACAGACTGACCCAGTAACAGGGCCACTGAACGAGCTTAACAGACCAACGCAATCAACATTCAGCATTGACAAATGCTTGTTTTTGTTTGTGGTCAGTTCTGTTTGCTGTTAACTTGTGTCACTTAAATTATGAAAAACAACAGTTCTATATTTTTTGTATTGAAACTTAAATACTTTTAGTTGATCACTTGAAAGTGTCCATATACAGTTTCACTGCTTTAGTAAATTGCTTCCCTGTATTTTATTGTTGGAGCTTGCCTCTGCATTGCGGTGTTTCTGTTTCAGTTGACTTTGCTTACCCTTTCCCTGTTACAGCATTGTTTACACTCTGACCTGCACAATATAAAAAAATACATATCAATATAGTAGTTTATTTATTTATACATCAGTTTACAGCCTTTGAGCCAGAGGCTCATTTTCAAAGGTACCTAGTCACAAAGAGGACAAATACAGTACAACAATTTTGTTACATCATTGTGGATTACAACAATTGGTAATACATGCTGTCATATCTTAGTTGCAATTTTAAAGTTACAGGATTAGCAAAGCATAGGTTGGTACAGATATTTAGTACTTTATTTATTTATTTAGCTTTTGTTGACCGGGTAAGTGCACTAGACACATCCTGCCTATTTTCAGGCACGACCCGGGGGAGGGGGATACAGATGAATGCCAACTGACCTTGAACCAGATTAAGCTGTTGGTGGTATTTTTAATGAATGAGGGAAATTTGGCCAGGACACCGGGGAAATTCCCCTACTCTTTTCGATAAGTGCCATAGGATCTTTAACATCCACCTGAACTACCACCAATCCAGGCAGATGGGACCTCGGTTTAACGTCTCATCTGAAAGACGGCACCTCAGAAGTGCAGCACCCCTCTCATGCTGCACTACAGTGTCAGTACTGGGATATTAACCCAAGTGCCAGATGTGTGAACTGAACCCACAGCCCTCCGATCTCCCGGCCTCAGAGGCGAGTGTGCTACCTACTGAGCCACTGATACTACTTCATAGACAAACAGTGGTATGAGCATACATGCAGAGGGGTACAGTAGTTGTCAAGAGATTGCTGAGCCCATCCATACTGTCGTAGGTGCCTTTGTTTGTTAATGTTATATGGTTGTGTCTGCCCTTATATAACAACAAATTGTAGTTGTAAGTACTAACACATTATATTACTTCAGTTGTCCAGACACAGGTGATCTGTATTTAAAGTAGGTTACCTGTGCCTTTTTTTCCGTGTTGCTTTAATTCCCATTTGGGGAAAGAAAAAAGTTACCGTCTTGTTTTTACTAGAATAGGCTACGATATATGGTATTAGTTGTACAGAGTTCCGCTACCTGTCCTGATTGCATTTGGACTTGGAAGGAAGCCAGTACTGCAGGTGTGAGGTGCTATTCACAGTTAGTAATAATACATCCTTTCTTGATACACTCTCAGAGAAAGGCAAAGCTTTGAAGCAGCATATAAAAATGCCTGCTAAGAGATGGTCTAGTACAGGGAAACCTACCAGGGGGGACGAGGCAGCTAAGAAGCCTGTTGAGGAGAGTACAACTTCAGTTCCAAGTTCCCCAAAGCGCACGTATGTCTGCATTTGTGTCTTCTGTGGGTTCTGGTGGTACTGTGGCAGGTAGCAGAAAGGAGTTGTTCAAAAAAATACTGTCATTCTTGTGTCTCAGTTTTTTTTATGGCCAGAACTGTTGCATCCATGCTGATAGGGGATGATAGGGAGAAGAAGGGAGCCACTGACACGAGTAAAGGAACAGTGTTCCAGGAGGAGGGTGATAACTCTGTCGTTGTGACTGTCCCTGTTCCTGCTGTAGTTGGTGGTGGTGGTTATAGTGTTCGTCCGGAGTCTGATAATCCTAAAGATATGGTTAGTCAGCCCCATGAGGAGAAGATGGTTGTACAGAAAGAAAAGGTGCTGTGCAAATAAGCAGTGACAGGAAGGAGGAGGAGAAAGAGAAGGAGTACAAGGACATCATCAGAATTGGTGCTGATGACATTGACTGGGATGATCCCTGATGTGATCCTGAGTTTAAAAAGGTCAAGGGTGATGTAGGCCATTTACATGCACAGCCCATGGGTCAGGCTGTCACCAAGCCTATCAGCAATCCCACAAGCAGTCAAGTCACCCCCCTCCCAAAAGTAGTCTTATGGAAGTGATGAAAGCAGCCCAAAAAGTACAAACTTCCACATCTGTTTCTCAGCTCTTCCAGTCCAACCAGCAGCATGTTAAGTCCAGAGGTCAAAAGTCCCTAGTTTGGGACTTTTATGTGCTTGATCCAGTTGATGAGACCATAGCAATATGTCAACTGTGTCAAGCTCATGTTAGTCGGAGAAAAAAGGGAAGTCACATAGGCACTGGTGTGCAACACGCCCACCTGAAAAACAAGCACCCGCTGCAATGGCAGCAACACTAAAAGGATACCAGAGCTGTTGGTTAGATCTCCCTCAGTAAATTAAATGTAACTGAGAGCAGTTCAATACTTCAGGAGGAGGGAGGGAGGGCAGAGTGGATCGGTGGAGGAGGAGGAGGATGAGCAATTCTTTGCTGTCTGGAGTAGGGGGCATAGCAGTGGAAGTGTCACTCCCAGTCCCTTGACTCAGACAAGTACACTACCACACCCAAAATCAACCAAAATAACTGGATTCATGCAGTCTGCACTGGCCCAAGAGTCAACTATGACCCCAAAAAGAACAACATTGCTGCCATAATAGAGCATTCTGGTCAAACAGCCCCAAAGATGCATCCCACTCTGAAGATCATCCTTGAGTGGCACACAAAGTACCTCTCCAATCACACTGCTGCACGTGAGTTAAATGCTGCCACCACTGAAATGCTGGCTATTGATCCATTGCCATTCTCATTCATGGAGAATACTGGGTTCCTCGGGTTGATGGCCCATGCCTGTCCCCAATGGCAGGTTCCATCGTGAACCTATTTCTCTAACCATGCCATACTAGAGCTGTACAGTAGAGTTGCTGATTCCATAAGACATGCAATGAAGCATAGTGCGTCAGAATATATTCATCTTAGCATGGATATGTGGACCAGTGGACAAACAGCAGCAAGTTCATATCTATGCATAATGGCACACTGGGCACAGGTACCTGGGGTAATAGTTGATTTTGGGCTTGGCAAAACAAGCCTGAAGCAAAACTGTGGTAGTAGCAACACCCCCGGAATTTGGTATCATGCAAACCTGAGTATGCAAAGTGTTACTGGTTCTCACACGGGTGAGAAAATGCTTAATGTTCTGCTGGATGAGATTGATGAGTGGCTACACACACACAGTCAGTTACTGCAGGATTCATTGCAAGTCACAATGGCTCCAATATGGTGAAGTGCATTAGCAACAGTGTTTTCTTCAGGGTACCCTGCCTGGCACACTACATTAATCTTGTTGTGTAGCAGTTTCTAAACCATGCAGACGATAAGGAAAATTTGACGGTCACCCATCACATCTGTGTACACTTCGCCCATTCTGCAAAGGCCTGTGACCATCTGTGTGAGCTACAGTGCAAAAACCATCTGCCTCAGCACCGTATAAAGCTTGATGTTGTAACCAGGTGGAACTCCATGCTGTACATGACTGACCAGCTGTATGAACAGTATAAGGCTGTTTCAGAATACCTGCTGAAGCACACCTCTCGTGACAGTGCTGGAGTGTCCATCGCTCTAACAACAAAGCAGTGGCACCAAATGGATGGGCTAATATGCATTCTCCCTCCATTCAATCATGCTAAACAGGCAGTGAGTGAGAACACTGCTTGTGTAAGTCATTCCATACCCCTCATACATGTGCTAAGGCAGACAATGGTTAATGTCTGACACCAGATGGAGGCAAGTGGGGATCATAACAGTTGTAATCAAATGGAGCACATGCTCCACATGCTGGACATGAATATCCATATATCCGGTATTGTACAGTAAGATGAATTTGCAATTGCTACCATGCTTGATCCCCTCTACAAACATGGGTTGCCTTCTATAATTGAATGAGGTCATCAGCGAGTGCAAAAGTTGACAGAGAACCTCATTAGACAGGTATCTGCTGCACAGATAAAAAAGGCACATAAGGCATGCACTGCAGAGAAAATGGGTGTTGCTTCCACCACTAGCAGCTCTCAGGCAACCCAATATGACAAAATGGGCAAGGTACAACAGAAAACAGCAAGCAATCCCATTTGGGATGTTCTCTATCAGGTGGGAGTGGAAGATATGGAAGAAAAGGATGAGGAGACAGATGAGGCAGCTGGACTCAGGGCAGCAGAATGAATGGTGGAGGCCTACATGGGGGACTGTGGAGGGGTTGTGGGATAACAGACAGACCAGATGCAGAACTTTAGGTTTAACACACAATTTGTGTGTGATGTTTATTTAAAATATAGGCAATAACCTTTAGCAATGGCATATCTCTTTTTTACAACAAACTGAGAGGCACCTTTTTCCATTCCCTTCCCCACTAGTGGAAAAAAAAAGATAAAGTGAAGGGTCTGCATTTTGCTCATGCTGCATATTACATTTAAAAGTATGTCCCAAGTCTGACTGTATGCCAGCATGAGTATCAATCTAGTCTGTTTTTAACTGCCTCTTCTCTGCCTTAGTTTTACGGTCCTTGCCAGGATTCTCAGAAACATCATCATTAAATGGGAACACAGATGGCAAATGTCTCTTTTTTACTTGAGTTCTGGTGGTTACAGCAACTAGAGAAGAGTCCTGGGCAGCATGACAATTTATAAATGAAGCAATGTCTGGGTGGTCATACCCAAAAACAAATAGCACGGGTTGGCGAGGTACCAACCTCACTTCTACCTCATGTGTCTTTTTTTGAACAGTCATAGCTTTGGTGGCTGTAAGATAGCAATGGATATCACCACGCACACAGATGACTGTTGTATCCGGCCCTTTATTTTTCCCAGTCACCAGATCTGCTTGCACAAGAGTCTGGCGGCTGCCTGAATCAATCAGTCCCATCATCTGCTGTGATCCAGTCTGCACAGTAGCCATAAAGTGACCCCAGTTTGCTAAGGCTACATGAGCTGTCTCTTTCTTTACATTTGAGCAGTTTCTTATATACTGTAATTTCCCTTCTTTTGGTACCCATGACATACAATCTCTACTACTGGAATTTGCCCCCTCCCCCCCCCACACTCTCTGCTTTCCAGTCTTGTTTCACTGGGGCTGGATTTGACAGTTTATAATTAAAAGGGTTCCTTACCAGATTGCTGGTGATCGCAGCTGCTGATGTCCCTTGGAACCCTATGGGTCTGGATGGTCAGGCTGCCAGGAAGTCTTCCGCCAATGTGATGGTTTTATCTGTGGAATCAAGCTTATGCTCCCAAACCCAAAGTTGTATATTCTGGGGTAAAACATTAATGAACTGTTCAATAATCACTGCCTTCAGAAGTTGGTCCTTGCTCTTGTTCTCTGGCTGTAACCATTTGTAGCAGAATTCCTTAGGAAGGGTGTAAGTCTCTTGGGGGGTATGTAGCGATTGCATTTTAAGAAATCTTAACCTCTGGAGATAGGTTTCGGTGTTTATATCATAGCACGAGAGAATCTTCTGCTTCACACGGTCATAGTCCTCTGCCTATCGGGAGTCCATGTGGGCATAAACTAACTGGGCACTGCCTGTTAAGTGCGGTGCCAGTCAAACAACCCACTGTTCCCTTGGCCATGCGCATGTTTGAGTGATCATCTCAACCATTGTGAGGTAGGCTTCAACGTCATCACTGTCCAATAGTTTGGACAGTTTAATGTTTTTTGGGCTATTGGTTCTTTTAATTTGTCCTGCATCAATGGCATGCAAGACCCTCATGGTTTTCGCCCATTTGGCATCTTGCCGTCTCTGCTCAATGTCTCTGTCTCTCTCCATCTGCAACTGTTTTATGAAGAGCCATTTCAATACCTACACCCTCATTTGGAGCATCATTAAGAGGAGGTAGTTCCCTTGATTCTTCCTCATCCCCTTGCATCTCTTCATCATCTCCAGGCTTTGCCTTCCTCCGAGCTCCCCGGTCCAGTCCAGGCAGCAGCTTCTCTCCCAGTCTGTTGGCCATGGTTCTGGTTCTCGGGGTTCTCCTCTGGTGACTCTTGTCGCATCAGTTTACCTAGGATATCTGGGCGATATGTGCCAGAAAATGTCCCCCTAGCCCAGTCCAGACATTTCCAGCAAGTTATCCCACTGCTTCCACCAAGTATGAGGAGGGGTTGTGGGATAACAGATGTAGAACTTCAGGTTCAACACACAATCTCTGTGTGATGTTTATTCAAAATACAGAAGATAACCTTCAGCAATGGTACATCCCTTCTTTAAGACATCAGTTTGCAGCAAGAGTCTATGCATGTCCTTCCTTTGCACTTAGTCTGGACCTACTGGCTCAATGAGCTACTGATCAAACTTGTTAGTGAAAACCATTTCATCTCTATCTTTGTCATGTGTGTTTGGGTGATTGGTGGGGGGCTCAAATAAAATAACCCAAAACAAGATAAAGACAAAGAACCTCAGTGCAGAAGCAGTAAAGCAAAGCTTACTCCAAAAGGCATTGGCAATAGAGCCAAGTTTCAAAGAAACACAACATCACACAAACCCCAATAATGCAAAGCATTATGAGATATTTATGCAAATCACCATGGAATTTTCCACTGGCTCAGTTTAAAGCAGGAATACATGGTACCAAAATGGCCTGTCACACAATCTGCAATTTACATGCATTTAAAAACATAACAGGAAGATTTCTGCTCTCTCTACCCCTGTAGCTTTATTTATATAATACAGTCACCTAGAACTTTTTACCTTTGTCAAAAACACCTAATGCCATGGTATTTTTAACATTTGCAGGTTTCATACACATAAGATATATACATCAAGGTATTTTATGACAAAGTGGTATTGCATACTAAATCCAATCAGGAACACAGCCTGTTATTTTACATCAGCTTGGAGGTCACCACAATAACCTCCCTGTATGAGGACGTGAGAGGGAAAATGAAAATTAAAAAGGACACTATAGCATAGTCAAGAAAGGGGAGAGGGTGCCCCTAGGTGGAAAACCTTATAGAAACATAGAATCGGATGGCAGACTAGGACCACTTGGCCCACCTAGTCTGCCCATTTCCCTACTAAATGGATAAGCTGCAGATCCTAGTTAACAAACAGCCTACTTCCTCCTACCCCCCACTAGAATTGCCTTTATGTCTGTCCCATGCATTCTTGAATTTCTCCACTATTTTTGACTCTATGACCTCCTCAGCAAGGCTGTTCTATGTATCTACAACCCTCTCTGTGAAGAAATACTTCCTCACATTACCTCTGAGCCATCCTCCTTCTATCTTCAAATTGTGCCCCCTTGTTCTTGCACATCTCTTTTTCTGAAAGATGCTATCCTCTTGGACTTTGCTGATTCCCTTGAGGTATTTGAAAGTTTCTATCATGTCCCCTTCTCCCTCCTTTCCTCGAGGCTATACATCTTAAGCTCCTTTAGTCATTCTTCATATGTCTTCTGGTGCAGACCCTGCAACATTTTGGTTGCCCTCCTCTGAACAGCCTCCACCCTGTCTATGTCTTTGCGGAGATGGGGTCTCCAGAACTATACACAGTACTCCAGATGTGGTCTTACCAACTGTCTGTAAAGAGGGCCAGCAACTTCTTGTTTTCTACTCGTGATTTCTCTCCCTATCCATCCCATTATCCCACCAGCCCTCCTTACTGCCTTCTCACATTGCTTGCCCACATTTAGGTCTTCTGCTATGACTACCCCCAGGTCCCTTTCCATTTTTGTTGTTGTCAGTATCTCATCCCACTTTTCCCCTGGGCTTTTGTTTCCCAGGTGCATTACTTTGCACTTATTTGCATTGAAT
Organism: Neoceratodus forsteri; assembly: GCA_016271365.2. Lineage (NCBI taxonomy): Eukaryota > Metazoa > Chordata > Ceratodontiformes > Ceratodontidae > Neoceratodus > Neoceratodus forsteri. Next base: position 1,055,012,102 of record CM057451.1, on the reverse strand, counting down.
CTAAGCTGCCATATATTGGACCATTCCTCCAACTTTGCCAAGTCCCTTTTCATCCTTTCCACCCCACCTTGTGTATCAACCCTGTTGTAGATCTTTGTGTCATCTGCAAAGAGACATACTTTTCCTTCCAGTCTCTCCTCAGTGTCACATATAAAGACATTAAAAAGGACTGGCCCCAGTACTGAACCCTATGGTATCCCACTAGTAACCCCCTTTCTTCACTGTGGAATCCATTTACTGTTACCCTCTGTGTTCTGTTGTCCAGCCAGTGTTTTACCCAGGTTACCACCCTGGGACTCACTCCCAGGCTGGCTAATTTGTTTATTAATCTTCTGTGTGGGACTGTGTCAAATGCCTTGCTAAGTCTAGGTAGGCCATGTCCACAGCCCCTCCCTGGTCTACTACTTTGGTCACCCAGTCAAAGAAATCAATTAGATTTGTCTGACATGACCTTCCTGCTGTGAATCCATGCTACCATGGGTCCTGTGTCCCACTGGCCTCTAGGTACTCAACAATTCTTTCCTTAAGAAGTGATTCCATCATTTTCCCTACCACTGAGGTCAAACTGACAGGTCTGTAGTTTCCTGTCTCTGTCTTGCTCCCACTTTTGTGGAAGGGAATCACATCCACCCTCCTCCAATCCTCAGGTGCCACACCATCCTTCAATGATTTATTAAAAATGGTAGTCAGTGGTGTTATTAGTTCTTCTCTTAGTTCTTTTAGAATTCTGGGGTGAATCCCATCAGGCCCCATTGCTTTATCCACCTTCAGTTTTAAGAGTTCTTTCTGAACCCTTTCTTCTGTAAAAGGACTAATATCAACCACCCTATCCAGAGTGCTTCTATTGACTGGATTAGGTATCTCCCCCTGCTCTTCCATTGTGAAAACTGAGCAGAATTATTCATTCAGTATCCCTGCTTTTTCACTGCCGCTCTCTGTCCAACCACCTTCCTCTTTATTCATCATCAGTACCCCTGCCTTAGTCTTTCTTTGCTCCCTATTGTACCTATAAAAGGTTTTATCCCCATTCTTAACTGAGTTGGCTATCTTTTCCTTGGTTTGGTCCTTTGCTATTCTCACTGCCTTCCCCGCTACCTTCTGCTTTTACTGGTACAGTTTTCTGTCCTGCTCCTTCTGTGTTTGATTATACTTCCTGAATGCTATCTTTTTTTCCCTTACCTTCCCCGTCACTTCTTTTGAGAACCATAGTGTTTTTTTCTTTCATTTTGATTTGTTTATTTGCTTCACACAAAAGCTTGTTGCCTCTGTGATGGCGGTTTTTATGTTTCCCCATTGTTTCTCCTGCCCACCTTCTTGCCTGTTTGCTGGTGCTTTTCTGAGGCACGCTCCCATTTTGACAAAATCAGCCCTCCTGAAGTCCTGTACCTTCACTTTTGTATGGCTTGACTCTACAGTTAAGTTTATCATGAACCACACTGTTTTGTGGTCTCTTGTTCCCTGGTTGCTACCCACTTCAAGATCGGAGATCCTCTCTCCATCCCCATTTGAGAGTACCAGGTCTAAGATTGCTGCCCCCTGAGTAGGTTCCAAAACTAGCTGTCTGAGGCATGACCCCTGTAGGGCATTGAGAATGGCCCTGCTCTTGGATGTGGCTGCAGCAAAGGTGCTCCAGTTAATATTTGGCATATTCAGTTCCCCCATCATCAATATCTCCCCTTTCTCTGCCATCCTAAGAATGCCTTCTATCATTTCCTTTTCCATTTCCTCCCCCTGAGACGGGGGGTCTGTATACAACCACTGTGCTGATTGTGGTGCCATTTCCAGTCTCCAGGGTGACCCACAGTGCCTCCTCTCCTCCCTGTTTATCCTTTAGTTCTGTTGCTTTGATCCCTTCCCTTACATAGAGAGCTACTCCTTCTCCTCATCTTCCCTCCCTGTTCCTCCTGTAGATTGTGTACCCTGGTATATTGACATCCCAGTCATGGTTCTCTGTGTACCATGTTTCTGTGACTGCCATGATATCCAGGCATCCCTCTTTCATCAAGGTCACCATTTTGGGGAGCTTTTTACCAGGACTACGGGCTTTGGTTCTCCTTACCCTCCGATTTTTCATGGCTCTATTTCTTTTTGCCCCATCTCTGTCCTTACTGCCTTTGTTTTTTCTCCATTTACCCCTGCCATTCTCCCTATTGACTGCTTTATCTTGGTGTTTACCTCACTAACTACCCTGAATTTTTTTGGGGGGGCTAGGATTTCCCTTCTCCTTTTTGGTGCCTCCCCCTTGGCTAGTTTAAATGCTTGCCAATGAAGCATTCAAACCTATCACCTAGGATCCTGGTTCCCTTCCTGGACAGATGCAGACCATAGCACCAGTATAGGCCTGTATCCCTCCAGGTGAAGCCCCAGTCCCCAATGAAGCCAAATCCCTGAGCTCTGCACCAGTTTTTCAATCAGTCTTTGAATCCCATGGTGTGGAGTACCCTAGCCTCATCCTTGCCATAGACAGGTAGCACTTCTGAGAAAGTTACCATGTGTGCTTCTTGTCTAAGGCCCCTCCCCAACTACACAAACTCCTGTTGCACTGCTCTGATCCCATTCTCAGCCAGTGATTTGTCGCTAGGTGGATAATGACATCCAGCTCACTCCCCCTTGCAGCTGCTCCCTTTATCCTGAGAATTTGTTTCCTGACCTTCCAAGCCATGGCACTGGGCAGCCACCTTAACTCCCTTTCCCCTCCCTCCCTCAGTTGTACCCCCTAACGATTGAGTCCCCCACCAGGAGTTGTTTCCTTTCCCTGTGGGTTCCTGTGCCACCCTCCTGTGGGTCTCCATTGTTGAGGTTCCCAGCATCCTCCTTGGTCTCCACTGCAGGTGCCTCCATAGAGGAACCTTGCTCCACCAGAGTGGCAAATTAATTGTGGAGAGGCACAACTGGAGGGATGTGCCTCTGTTCCACCTCTAGAAACTGTAAAGGTTAGATTAGGCTAAGAAATAGAAGAACTGTTGCAACAGATTTAAGGAAAGGTCAGTCCTCTAGAGTGGCAGGATCTCCCTGTCACAAGGACACAAAGCACCTTGCCATTACTTGCGAGCCATTGCAGTACTGGAGCAGCAAAGTGACTGACTGGCCAGTACTAACATCAGTTGCTGTGAAATTGCTGAGCTGCCCACCATACAGTGTCAGTGTGGAATGAGTGTTTAGTTTGGCTGGGGCCATTGTGCATGACTGTTGGACCAATTTGTCACCAAAGAATGTGTCCATGCTAACATTCATCAAAATAAACGAAAGGCACATTTTGCATAACACAGTGATGTCAATGGTGTTGCCACACGAACTGTGTCTCGGTGATGATGATGATGATGACAATCCCTCTACTAAAGTATCCACCAGCAGCGAGATGGATGAAGAAGCAATGCTGACAGAATTTCCACCTGGTGACAACTTTAGTCTTGAAGAACGAGAGGGCTGCTTCTTAGAGGATGTGACAGTGGAAGTGCAACACTGTTTTCATCACAGAACATTGTGTAGATTTTTCCTTGTATAGTTGATTACCTCTAAACTATACCTCTTATTTGTTTTGTCTGCCAGTTTTATATTGTAACCTCCCGGGTCATGTCTGAAAATAGTCATATTTTGTGGCTATGACACCTTACCTGGTAAACAAAAACTAAACGAATAAAGTGGAACAAGGCTGAATTTATTTACTCAAAGGAACCCCCAACCCCCCCAACACCACCACCACTTTCAGCTCAGTATAGTGTTATAAATTATTTTTATCTATCTATCATTGGATTTTTGATGGTTGTGTTATCTGCTGCAATGTTAATCAGTATCATTTGATTACCGTCTGCACTAAACTGTTGTTTGGTCTCCACCCTATATAAAACAGCAGTCATATTACCATAACCATAAACATTTTGCATTATTACAGTTATAATGTTTCGCTGCCAAAAATTTCAAGATACACAATTTACTTTTCATTTTGACTAACCCCATCTTGAAGCAAGATATGTTGTCTTGATGTCTTTAAAAGTGCCCACACTGGCACATGCCACACCTGTCCCTCCCCTCCTGCCACCTGCCATGCCCCTGCACTCCATGCAAAAAATTAATATTTTCTGCCTTTTACTATCTGCTACATGTTGAAGAACCAGCCTAGTACTAGTAGAGTATGAATGTAACTTGCTCATTCAACCATTAACACCAGTTGAACAGATTTTGCAAAATGGTGAATGGATGCCAATTTTAATGATGTGAGTCATTAATTACAAAGTAAATATAAAAACAAATGGCTTAATAATATCCAATTCCCCCAAAAAGGGTAATTATAAATACTACCATAGTACTTGTACAGAAACTGTGCTGGCCCCTCTGGGGGGAGACGTTTGCTGCCTGCAGTTTGGCTTCTAAAATTTCCTAATTACTCCAGCTCTGCCACCTCAAATGATTAGACAACACATTAGCTCACTCCACCTAATTACTAAACACCATCTCCACCATCCATTTTCACATATACTTCCTCTCTTGATGTGCAGTTTAATCATTAATGAAACATGTGGCCTACATTGCAGTTCAAGCAACCTGCTCTGTCTTCCACACACCAGCTCCTGCAGGGCCTGGATGTAGTCATCGCACAAACATGGGATGAAAACTCACCAGAGAAAAATTGCCTAAGTAGGACCAATGACAGGAAACATGATGAATACTCATCCATCTGCACACCTGGTGTTAACAAGCAAATTAGAAGGAGAGAAAAATATTTATACTTACCATACCCCGTGAATGTAATTAAACTGCTGAAATTGCCCCCCTGAAGGAACATGTGGGGCTGGGCACATGAAGCACTGCAACAGGCATCCAGATTCCACATTCCCCTAATGGTACTGCATACCTGGAAATAAGATAAAAAGAAAAACACATTTTGAGGATTGTTAAAAGTTCCACCCCTACCCTTCGGCTCCCATCCTCCCCCACCACCATTGAAGGCCATACAAGATGAAGAAATACTTACCTCAGGGACTGAATGTGAAACTGGAACCATTGTACCAGTAAATAAAGTGCTCTCATCTTGAGTAGCAGCAGAAGTGGAAGTAAAAATCGCCAGAATTTCTGAATGTTGACAAAAGCCAAAAGAACACAATTACTATCAAACTCAGACATCCGGACTGCAGTAACCTACCCCAGTAATGAAAAATTAAATACTTACCATCTGCATTGGGAAATGTGGTGCATTCCAACATCCCAGATCTGAATCACAGCCTGGCATGATGATGTAATCCTCAGCCAATTGGAAAATAATAGAATAGCCATAATAAAGGCTTCTATCTTCGTCAAGAGCAATTATATTTTATTTTGATATATTTAATATTCTGTATCTAAGTAGACATGAGGAAAATAGTTTATTGGGTGTTTGGAAACAGGTAAATGCTACCAGACATGGAAGGAAGTAAAAAGAGAGTATCAGTTGCTGGAGTTAATAGCAAGTCGAGGAGCTCGCTTGACCACTTCAGCGCGGGCCACCCACTGACACTACTGACTGCTGGTGGGCACTGGTAGCAGAGGAGGAGCTGAGCAAATTCTGCAAGCAGTCAGTCTAGGAGGAGGAAGAGGCAGATGGCAAGCTGCCTGCCATAGTCCAGCTCTTGTTTTAAATCCCTGATGGTGCCTGAGTGGCTATAACAATCATCTTTGCAGCAGCCCTCCATCTTTAGGGATTAAGATGGCTCAGTTTAGCTTTCCTCTTGTATTCAGGCAGGCTTGATCTCCATTACAGCAACAGGTCTGACTGCAGCCCTATACCCCAATTCTGCTACTTGTACAAGACTGACCAATTGAGAGTTAGGGATCCTTGCTGTTTGCAAAGGAAGTGGGAGGGGTAGCAGTTGGCATTCATTTGTGTGCTGGGGCAGGCAGGGGGGCTGGTTGGGCTAGAAGGAGTGCCTTTAAGTGTAAGGATTGCATGTGTCTGAACTGTTATGGACTGTATGGGCATAGACAGGGTGTGGTCAGGGAGTTCAACCCCCCCCCCGAAATTACCTCAGAAATTTTCTAATTCTTGTGTTTTATTTTCTGATTGCCTCAGACTCAGCTGCTAAAACACTCCATGTCTCAGCAGTCTCCATAGCACTGGAGCTAGCTGCAACACAATGTGCATGTTCAGGACCATTGATGGCTATGGGAGATAGAGACATCATCAACAGAGAGAGCGGGAGAAGTCTGGTGAGACAGACTAGTGAGCAGCTGCTGTGCTGCATCATCTGTACAGTGCCGAGCAAGTTGTGGTGTCCCGTTCACTGTCCTGGTGGTAGAGTAGGACTAAGTGTTACTCTTCTCTAGCCTTAGCTGAACTGTGGGAGAACTTGACATATGGTCTACCACAGAAAGAACAGACCCATCCGGAGCTGAGCTGGGAGTAACACGCAGTGCATCTTCTTGACTGTGCTGGACACTGGCTGCACTGGTGGTGTGGTCTGAAGATAAGAGAGGAGAGGTTGAGGAAAAATCTGCCCTGGCCTAGTGGCCTGTAGTCCTGTCTTGGGATGAGAGTGACTGTTAAGGCAAGCCAAGAGAAGGATAATCAGCAGAAAAGTGGTGAGTGGAGAATGAATAAAGATTGATTCAGTGGAGGGGACATCTCTCATTCAGAGAGGTGGTGAGGGGTATTGGCACCATTTCCCAGGGAAACCCACTCATGATATGTGGTTCAGAGTTCAGTGCTTGTGTTAAATACTGCATCTACATAATGTAGGTTTGAGTTTGGATACAGAGGCCAGACCAGTAAGTAGAACGATGCTTCCAAGGTATAGTTGCATGAATGAATAGTGCTTAAGTACTTGGACATAGACATGAATAAGTCAGGGTAACACATCAACTCAGCGCAATCATTTCATCGTAAACATTTCATCATAAAAACTTCATCGCAGTCAATATCAGCATATTATGCATTTGGTCGCATGAGACATTCTGTCGCAACTGCTGTTATGCGAGATGCAAAAAATCCAAAATTATCCTACCTTAATGTTATGCAGCAGACATAGAAGCAGAGATCATGACTGTTTGTTTCTGCATGTTGCGTGATGCTTGGTTCATTCTCCAAAGTACTCTGCAATTCATCAGTTTGCACCCACCAATGAAATCTGATAGTAGTTCGCTGCCAACCAATGAAATCTGTTCATGTCCGCTGATGCATTCAAGTCATTTCAGTTAGCTGTACACCAGTGCAGGTCAGTTTACTGTATTACAAAGTCTGTGAAAAGTTAAAAGTTAAATCTTTATTAGCTCAATATTAAAAGCGTTGTTGTTGCTTCACATCTTATTCACATATTATACCTGCAATTGGAAGTTGTGCGCAATTGCTCGTAAAAAGTCCATCCTCTCGATTTTGCAGTAAGATTCTACCACCTTGACAATCCTTTGTGCTGTGACTGTATGTTTTTCTGGGAGCCGGAGGTTCTATGCTAGCCAGGTATTGCTCCATATGCAGCTCATTTAGGTTCTATTCCACCTTTAGCGCACTTATAAACTTCTAAACGGTGGGGTGGCATGCACCAAAAAGACTATTAAAACTTCTGTGCCACCCTTCCACAGAGTTTATAGTGCTTGGAAGTCCAGTACTGACTGCAGTGCTGCAGCTCCAGAACTTGATTGCAAAATGAGGTCACCGATGACCATGACAACCAACTGGCCTCCCTATCCATGTGTCTTATAAATAATCTACTAAGGGAGCCAGTTGGACGTCATTAGTCGCATAAAATTCTGTTAACCTCAGTTGTTCAAATACTTCAACAATGTTTGCTGGTGGCACGTATGCAAGGGCTGGAAGCATTCTGATTTGTAATGCATAGTCGGCATCCACAGTGTAATTTTTGTGAATGCTTGTGTTTTCTTGTACTTTCCTCCATACGGCTTGGCATAGGTGAAAAAAGCAACCCCTAGTGCCTGCCATAGGAAACTCAGTGGAAAATGCTTTTACAGCAGCTAGTTCAAACTCTGTCATTATTGTATGGGGTGACAGTTCCGGACATAGCCTTTTTTAATTGTTGTAATACCCTTCCATAGCTCTCAGTGGTACGGTTAGACATCAAAAAGTATACAGAGGGGATAACCACAGATTGACGAACACCATGTATTGCATACAGCTGATTGAATAGTGTGGGTGTACATTTGAAGGTACTGTCTGCATACCAGTGTGGGGTTGAATGCATATACAGCAAGTTCTGTGTGGTTGCAAATATTAGGAAGCGGTGGATGTCATCTTGCCCAGAGTCATACTGCAGGAACAGCTCCCCTCTCTCAGTATTCCAATACTCAGATGGAATATGTAAGTCTGACAAAGATGCCGGTTGAGATGGTATGACTGACGCTGCCTGTCACACTCTCTGGGCAGTGCGCTTAAGGTAGCAACTGATGATAACTTGGCGCAGACTTCCTGGCTGAGCCCACTGGTAGCAGTTGCAACGAGCTGCTGGGTGGTTTCCTGAAAGAAGCCTGCTTTTTCTTTCAGTTCATTCACTGCCTTTCGTGCCAAAGGAACACCAGCATCAGGAACATGATTATCTTTCTGTATGTATTTAACAGTCTCATCACCACTCATGTGAACTCTGGCTGTGCACTTATATGTGTCATACTGTCGACACTTCCAGTACTGCTTTCCCCCATATGTACACTCCAGTCGATACAATAAAACATTTTTACACAGCAATGGTTGTCCTCTGATACTGCTAACAAATTCAAGTGGCATGGCTGTAGCACCTGTAGCACCTTTGAATGCACTGTAGGGGATGTGCACTAAACACCAAATTTATTTATTTATTTCCTTTTGTTTACCAGGGTAAGTCATACTAGACAGCCAAGTGCCTATTTTCAGGTGCAACCCGGGAGAGTTACAAACTTGAATATACAGGTACAGTGACGAATCAATTTTACATACAATGAGATATCAGGTTATATGGAAGAATGACAACCAGTAAAAAGACACTAACCCGGGGTTACAGATGACCCGGGAGAGTTAAAAGCTAGAGCATACACAAACAGTGAGTGAGTCAAATTTACATACAATGGGAGAGCGGGCGATATCAAATATGGCATTCCATTTTGCCATTACTTGACCAGTTGACGGGAGAATAAGTGCAGTGGACACTGAGGGAGCAGAGACCCCCCATGCACACATAGTGCAGGGGGCTACAAGGTGCATGGACAGGTGGAGGAGCCCTTCAGGAAGTTCCAAATGGAAGTTTTAAAGCCTGCATGGGAGGGGGTGGACCAAGTAAGGACTGGCAACGAATTCCATAATTTAGGGGCATAGTTGGCAAAGGCCCGATCACCCGCAAGGGTGCGTGTCCTAGGAACCGGGCTATTGAGTTCTGCCTTTGACCTAAGGTGGTAGGAAGAGGTGTCAGGGTCGAGGGGAAGGGCAAGGGCAGCAGGGGTGGCTGATCTGAAGATGTTGTCAATGAAGTTCCCTACTACAAAGATGCGATGCTTCTCAGGAGAGAGCCACTCAAGGCATGTGTAGAGGTCACAGCGGTGTGTCAGGGGAGGGGCTGAAAGCGCAAAGTGGCAGATGCTGTTCTAGGCCATATCCCATTTCAAGAGGCTGGAGTTTGACACGGGGGCAAAGGTCACTAGCCCATAGCAGAGAGAGAGGAGGAGAACACCCCTGGCTAGGGCCACCCAAGCAGCCGGGGTAAGGCGGTTTTTGGCTCTGTAGGCAAGACCGAGTTTAACGTTCGTAGCCTTGCAGATGCTCCGGATGTGTAGGGAGAGGTCCAGCTGAGGGTCCAAAGTGACGCCCAGGTACTTGACAGCAGCAACCATCTGCAGGGGTGAGCCGTCAGCCCCGTAGATTAGAAAGGGGGCAGGGCAGGATTTTGTTCTGTTCAGGGAACCAAAGCACATAGCCTGGGTTTTCTTGAGGATGGTGGTAAGCTTGTTTTCAACCAGCCAGGATTGGATCCGCTTGAAGTCGGAGTTTAGTTGGGAATTGATGGTGCCAATGTCCCGGGCACTATCCAGAATGACAAGGTCATCGGCATACAGGGTGGTAAGTCCATGGGTGGTGACGGACGGCAGTTCATTGATGAAAAGAGAGAAGAGCGTCGGACCAAGGATGGATCCCTGAGGGACCCCGCATTGGACAGTGGTGAGGTTGGAGAGGGTCTGGTTAAAGTTGGTGTATTGCTTCCTACCAGAGAGGTAATTGAGGAACCAGGCATGGGCAGGGTTTGAGAGTCTGAGGGAGAGAAGAGTGGAGCTAAGGGGAGAGTGATCTACCCTGTTGAAGGCTTTGGAGAGATCCATGAAGATCGCACCAATGAGGTTGCCCTGGTCGGTTGCAGTTCTGATCTGCTAGGTGACTACAGCGAGGGCGGTAGCCATGCTGTGCCCCTTCCTAAACCCATGCTGGGCTGGAGAGAGGAGGTTGTGTTCCTGTAACTACTCAGTTAACTGAGAGGCCACAACTTTCTCCAGAAGTTTGGAGGTAGCCGACAGAATAACGATAGGTTGATAGTTCAAGGATCTTTGGGGTTTCCTTGTTTAAGAACAGGGGTAACCTTGGCTACTTTCCAGATATCTAGGATGACACTAGTGGTTAGAAAGGAGTTGAAGATATACGTTATAGGCCTGGCTAGAAGGTGGGCACCTAGCCTGAGCAGTTTCGGCTCAAGGTTGTCGTGCCCTGCTCTGGTATGAGGGGAGAGGCTGGCAAGCAGCCTCTGGGTCTCTGTGGTAGATACCTGTTGTAGGAAGAAGGAGGGTCGGGTCTCAGGTCTGGGTCGAGAGGTGCTAGGGGAGTAGGGTTCGAGTGGTTGAGAGTTAGGGGACTTGGGGGCAGTGGGAGCAGTGGGCAGGGAAGGGGGGCTGTTTGGAGAACATTGTGTTAAAGGTATTAGAGACTGTGTGTGGGCTATTGCAACTAACCCCGTCAATGAGCAAGTCCATGACTTGCACTCTTGCAGAGCTCCCAACCGCACTTCTAATGTTCTGCCAAAAGCTCCTCGGGTTGCTGGCTGAGAAGAGTAGGGCGGATTGGCAGAACTCACTTTTTGCTGTCTGGATGGCTTTTTTACAGGAGTTTCTGAGGCGCCTGTAGGCAGTGAGATCATTGATGCTCTGGGAGGCCTTGTAGGTTTCCCAGCATTTGTCCCTGAGTTTCATTAGGGAGAATAGGCCACCATGAAGTCATTTGATAACGGTGCCCCACACCCTCCTTCTAGTGAGGGGGGCATGTTTGTTCTGTACTGGGATGTATTTGGTTAAGAATGCATCCAGTGCTTGATCTGGGTCCAAGGAGGCTGTAACCCCGGACCAGTCAATTGATCTGAGGTCAGTGAGGAAGTCAGGTAAGTAGAATTTTGAGTAGTCCCTCATTTGTATCACTTTACTGGGTATTTTTAACTTAGTGATGCCCCAAATACAAAAGATGGGCGAATGGTCCGAGATGGCATCAGGTAGGATGCCCAAGGATATGATCCTGTCAGGCCTATTGGTCAGGACCCAGTCAATCAGTGATTGTTTGTCCCCTCAGGTGGAAGGGCCTTGTTGGTTCAGTGATAATTTGGTTCAGGGCAAGGCCTGAGAGCAGTGGCTCATAAGATTTAGAGTTAGAGCCCAACTAGTCACGGTTGAAGTCTCCTATAATAAGGACTTCACTTGTACCCACTCTCGCACTAACGCTGTGGAGAAGTGAAGAGAGTCCAGGCAGATCACCTCTGGGGGGGTTGTAGAAGCAGATCAAGTGGATTTTCTTTATGAGCCCAAGTAGAAGAAGGGTGTGCAGGAACTCATATGCCGGGGGAGGGTGGTAGGTGGGTGATCAATGGCAGATACATTGAGGTACACTTTATAGTAAAGTAGCACCCCACCGCCTCTTTTGTTCTCCCCCCACGATCGCATCTGATATGGCTGTACCCTGGCAGGGTGCACATAGTATCAAGAGTGTGTGGCTTTAGCCATGTTTCCATGATACCCAATATATCTGGATTATAGTGGGCAACCCAGGCAGTGAACTCAGCAAGGTTGTGTAGAAGGCTGCGGACATTTAGATGGATGATTTTTAGCCCCTTGGTGGATAGCCATGATGGGGGGAGTTGAGGGAGGCAGGAGGCCAGCCTGCTTGGGAATGGTAATTCCACCCCTGGTGGGCCCGGGGGGGTGGAGGGGACAGCCATGACATCAACAAGGTTAGTGGCAGTGGAGGGGACAAGCAGAGCAAGGAGTGATATGGGGTGGCTGCAGTGCAGTATTTGTGAACAGTAATGAGACAAGCCTGCAGCAGTGTATGACTTTCTGGAACAGCGGTGTATTCAATCAGCTAGGAGCTGGAGATTATTAGGTCTGCCCCTAGTGGCAGGATCAGATAACCTGCAGATGGAAAACTTGCATACTGTAGATGAGGTCTCCAAAACTGCACGCAGTACTCCAAATGGGGTCTCACCAACTGTCTGTATAGAGGGATAACCACTTCCCTTTTTCTACTTGTGTGGCCCCTCCCTATGCATCCCAGTATCCCCCTGGCTCTCCTTACTGACTTCTCACATTGCTTACCCACCTTTAGGTCATCTGATATGAATACACCCAGATCCCTTCCATTATTGTTGTCATTAGTACCTCCCTGCTATTGTGTACTCTTCTCCTGGATTTTTATTTCCCAGGTGCATTACTTTGCACTTCTTTGCATTGAATCTAGTGCCATATGTCTGACCATTCTTCCAACCTTGCCAACAACCTTCTCATCCTTTCTACCACCCCTGTGTATCAACTCTGTTACAAATCTTGTGTCATCTACAAAGAGGCATACCTTTCCTTCCAGACCTCTGCAATGTCACCTATAAAGACGTTAAAGAGGACTGGACCCAGTACTGAGCCCTGAGGTACTCCACTAGTAACCCCCCTTTCTTCAGAATGTGTTCCATTCACTATTACCTTCTGTGTCCTGTTATGCAGCAGCCAACAGATTCAGAATAGGGCTAAAATGAGGTGCTCCTAAGGCTAGTACATGATAAATAGACGACTATAGAGTACATATATATCCAGGCACTGATGCTGGCGGCAGAGATAAAATAGACATAGTCCAAACTCCAACTTCTGCTGATAGAAGGTTTATGTATTTCATGGAAAGGCAGAATGTCTTGAGATGAAGCTGAGGACTGATGAACCCAGTTTATGTAATAGGATGAAGAGAGTAGAATTTATGCTTTCGACATGATATTGAGGCATATGGCAGTAGAGCTGAGCTGAATCCTGGCAGTATTTGAAGGTAATAATCCAAAATGATACAGTATGAGGGTAGGCAGCAGCCATGGGAATATATCGGCAATCCTAAATGGGTAAGAATGTGCGGATGGACTGCATAGGTTAAGATATGAGGTAGTCAGTAGGAGGTAATGCAGACCAGGCAGGTCAGTTGATACATAATAGAAATGGCAGCTAGTCTCATGGTTAGGATGCGCAGCTAGACCTTTGTAGGTCAGCTGGTACGGTAAGTAGAGTGGCGACTAGCTCCATGTAAACATGGAAGTGCAGCCAGACCCTCGTAGGTCTGCTGGTAAGTAAGTAGAGTGGCAGATAGCCTTCATAGGCTAGTGTGCACAGTTGGTCCCCACGTAGGTTAGCTGATTAGTATGAATGGATTGTGAGGGTGTAGAGCATATCGGGGGTGACAACTATGAGAAACGGTGAGATCTACAGGCGAGCATATGCGATCCACTTAGGCTGAGTTATACTTGTTGAGTAATTCTAGCAGATGAGGAATTCTTTCAGAGGAGAGGAGCTTGAATGAATGACTGAAATCCAGTAGGAGAATATGATCTTGGAGTCGATGCCAAGTAAGGTAGAAAAGTCATGTATGAGATAGAAGTATACGGGTATCCAGGCCTAGACTGGGTGTGGCAGGTTGAGATATGTTTGAACCTCCAGGCCGGATGTGGCACAGGCAGGAACAGTGTACGAAAAGTTAAACCTCTGGGCCCTGCAGGCGGAGCAGGTACGAGGTAGAATTAAATGAACCTCCAGGCCCAGACTGGGCGTGGCAGGCTGACAGAAGTTATGAACCTCCAAGCCCCATGCTGGGTGAGGCAGGCATAGTGTACGAATAGCCAAACCTCCAAGCCTTGAAGGTGAAGCAGGTATGAGGTAAAAGTATATGAACCTCCAGGCCCAAACAGGGCGAGGCAGGCAGATAGAGTTGTGAACCTCCGGCCTGATGCTTGGTGAGGCAGGTAGAATAATAAGGCAGTCTTGAAGCTGTATGAACATGATGGGCTATCTGAAGGAGCAGTTGAGTGCTAGGATCTTTCAAGGTTGAATAAATGCAGTTGGCAGAATTCTGGCAGGTGGGGAGAGCAGAAGGCAGGAATGTGAAAATAGAGCAAGCGACAGAACAAGTTGTGAGCAAGTGGACTTGCATGTAAGGTGGTGGAATTGGTAGTAGTCATGTGGATTGCATGAAATGTGAATGAAGTAGCAAGGAGTACTGGGTAATATATGTGGTATGTGGGGACCTGGTGAAGTACGTAACTAGCAGGGAAGTAGTCCAACCCTGAACGTTGTTGACCCAACAGGGGACATATGGAGGCATGGTTATGAAGTCAGTGGTCAGGCTGGCTTGAATGATAATGCATCAAATAGGTAATGTTTTGAAGCCCATCCCCGGGGCAGTGACATCAGTAATGCATGACGTATCCTATGCGCAGGCATAACATAGCTCTAAATGTGTCCCTGTCCATTGCTCAAAATCACATAGAGCTATAAATTTCTGAATGTGTGCTCGATAGCTAGGCAGCAATACAAAGCTATTTTGTAAAACATAATGCACCATAATAGCATCTCCAATGCTAAATGTAGTTGGAATTAACAGGAACTACCTTAAAAGAGATTGAACACAGTATCTGTAATTGGTCCATGAATAGCAGGCAAGCTAGCAGCGGCCCTTATGGGAGATACTGAGTAATAAGCCTGTAAGTAGTGAGAGCCTGCCTTGGTTGCTTAGGTCCGAACTAAAAATCAGCCAGGAAAGCAGAACAGTATCAGTGGATCATGAGTGAACCAGAGAACTGATGATGTCATCACAGGGTAGGGAGAGAACAGTACATAGGCAGTAGACCACGAGTGCAAGAACTGGGCATTACAGTGAAGCTAGGTGAGCTGCTATGCCTGCCCGTAGTACAGTGCTGTGGCTTAGAACCAGAGGTCTGGATGCTACAGTCAGAAGGAGCAGTATGAGAATGGAAATGATGCGACAGCCAGCGACATCCAGGTCCAGGCACGACTCGTTCGAGGAGGGAGAGGTCCAAGGCCAAGGTAAGGGTCGTATGAAGAGCAGGCTAAAGTCCATACTGGAGGTACTTAGGTCCATAGGAAGGCAGAGTTGGAGTAGCAGGTGGGGATAGCTACATATGTCCCCAGCAGAGTCCAAAGTAGCCAGGTGCAGGAGGTAGTGAGTGAGTGCAAGCAGGAATCCAAACAGCAGGCAGATTCAGGCAAATGAATACAGGCGATGATAGAACTTTGCAGAGTATGGTGGTGGATGCTGAAAGCAGAGGCAGAGAAGCAGAAGACATAGGTAAACAAGGAGGCAAGCTAAGGTAGGAGGAATGCCCAAAAAAGAAAGAGAAACAACAGCGCACAAGAAGGGGGGGCAACAAACGGCAAACGAAATGGATGAACAAGAAGGCAGGAGGGATGGGGCACAAGAGCAGCCGAGCACCAGCAGTGCCAGGAGCGAGTGCGTCTCGCTCTAAGCAGAGCAGCTGACTCTGCTTGCTTAAACAGGATATGAGGAAGGAGCTCTTCCCCCATATAACAACAGGCAGAGCCTTTCAATTACATCTCAATGTTCTGCCCAACTTGGTGCTTATCATGTGGAGTAGGAATAGGTGTGGAAAGTCAGATAGCTGACTGACATTTTCATCTCTTGCTGTTGCAGAGTGCTCCCATGTGCAAAGATGGAATGGGGTTAGGAGTGCTCTCTATATGCAGAGGCGGGATGGTGGTAGAGGAGAAGTGATGCAAATGTGTGGAGGTGTCCCCATGAGTAAGAGTGGGATGGATGGGGAGCAATGCTCCCCATGTAGGAGCAATGGGATGAAGGGGTGGATTGATCCCCTTGTACAGAGCTGATATGAAGTAGAAGGAAAGTTCCCCATGGGTGGAGGTTAATGGAGGGGGAGAGTGCTCCCTATGTGCAGGAGATGGAATGCAGTGGAAGAAGTGTTCTCCGTGTGGGGGAGTTGAAATGTAGTGAGAGAAACACTGGAGGTATCAGGGGATGAGTGCTCACAATGTATGGAGGTAGGATGGAGCAATGATATCTGTGTGGAGATGGAATGGAGGGAAAAGTGCTTTCCATGTTTAAGTTCAAGTTTATTGTGAAAGGATAAAATCCATTGAGCAAGCTCATTTGTGAGGAGGTCCATGTACAAGCAATGATAAAGACAATGCATGGTGGGAGATACAAAAAGTAAGAACATCACATAATATAAATTAAAATAAAGCAATTTTCTTTACATTAGTATATACAATACGTACAATGTTGCATTTGACATGGATTGAGACCAAATATGATTACATAAGACACTATGTCCACCATGTGGAAGAGGGCTGGAGAAGGATAATTACTCCCCATATGCAAAGGATGCATGGAGGGGAGGAGTGGTCTCTATGTGCAAATGCGTAATGGAGGGGGAAGAGTGCTCCCCATGTGTGGAGGTGGGACGGGGGGACAGTCACTTAACGGCCACCATCATAGACTCCACTCCAGCCTGTGTGTGAAACCTTTTAGAATGGGCACAATTTATGATCTGGCAGATGTGCAATCCACATATCTTCTATGGTTGCTGTAATGTATTGGGTTGATAGGTGGGGGTGCAAGAGGAGACACCAGTCACTCAGAAGCACCTACTGTATCCTACCCCCTCACCCACCCTGCAGAGTGGGAATACTTGTGGAGGGGCAGATACAAGATCCACATTTTTATATCTCAGTACCTCAAAGTGCTCTCCATGGGTAAAGCACATTAGGCTGGACAGCCTCTGGCTGAAGCAATGTTCTGCAAGTGAAGAGGTGTGGCATAGGGTGAGGAAGCACCAGTCACCCAAAGCAGGGACAGGTATGAAGGGGCCGATGTGCTGCTGCAGGGTGCTTCACTTGTGTGGAGGTGAGATGGGGGAAGAGGCATCATTCTCCCAGAGCCACCTGCCTTGAGCCACCCAGGCTCAGTCTGGGTACTCCTTTTGTGGATTGGTGGAACAGATGCACCACGTTTGTTTTACACTGTGTTTTCCCTGGTCTCTCTCTCTCTCTCTCTCTCTCCCTCTCCTCTCTCTCTCTCTCTCTCTCTCTCTCTCTCTCTCTCTCATGTCTGATCACCCATGGTGAAATGAAAACTCTCCAGCACTGCTCTCTGTCCCAGTCAGAGCATTCTTGCTGCCACTTTTTCTGCCTCACTGTATGTGCTGTCTGCTTCCATTGAGCATCAGAAAGACAAACAGAGAGTCAGACCGACAGCAAGGAGCCGGAAAACTGAGTGTAAATAAAACAGATAGCAACTGAGCTGAGGAGCACGCTGTACTCCACTTCTCTGTTTGGTGGGGGGGAGGTGGTTGACATTGTCTCTGACTGGAACAGATTGGACCTGCACATACAGTATATGCCACACTAGAAGCAGCTCTTGCTGTTGCTGTGTCTCTCTTGGGGAGGTTGGGGTGAGGGGGAGGGAGTTGACACTGCTAGGGGACAGGCCACCTATTTAAATGAATGTTTGTTCAGGTGTAGGTCTGGGAGCCACTGGTCATTGTGGTTATGGTCACTACATTGCACTGCCTCCAATTTCACACTGCCAAGGTGGTGCTGCAGTAATGACAGCCTGTCACCAAGTGATCACTCTCATTCCACTTACTCGCCACATCTCAGCATGTTGCTGTCACTGTTATGGGGCTGTCTCTCTGCTCTGTTACTGACAGCGGTGCCACTCACCACCTCTTTCGATCCTGCACTCTCTTTTGAGAGGGGGATGCTTCTGTCTTTCCTTCTCAGTGTATTTCCCTGCAGAGCTGTGTCTCTCTCTCTCTCCCTGCCATCCAGGTTTAAGCTACAGCTCTGCAGGCAATGCTGCCACTTCTCAGCAATCTTGCTCCTTGTATTGTGCAGTGGGGTGGGGGGAATACTGAGGCAGCATGGACACCAGTAGATCCATGGGGCAAGTCAGTGGGTACCATCACAGAGAGCAATGCTCAGGCTGAGCATTGTGGCACACATGAAGCACTGGAGAGAGAGAGAGAGAGAGGAGCTCAAGGACAAGAACACTCACTGTCATTCACATAGAGACACAAACAAGTTCAATGTGGACATCTGTCTGGGGAAGGATAAATGATATGTATTTGTTCTTTACTGCTAGGACTGTTTACTGCTTATGGCACAGAGAGTGGAGGATGCAGTATATGGCTGGGTACCCGGACATCTGCAGGATGGATGGAGAGACAAGCAGTATGATCAGTAAGGGCATGAATGAAAGGAATGAAGCGCTCTCATTCGAGCACTTTATTTCTTTCAACTAGAGAACAGTTTCCAGCTGTGAAACTGTGACTAGTGTCACATTCTGGTTGAATGCTCATTGGTCTGTCAGGGATGAGCCCATAGATTGCTGTGCATTGGACTCGTCCCTGACACATCTCTGAAATGTCGTGCTACCACAAGGTGTTTCTTGCACATATGCAAGGAAACATAAAAAAGTATAAAGAATTTAGGTGACTGACTACTCTCATTTGAAAGGCATTTTTATCCTGAACACAAACATGTAAAATAAGGTACTTGGGATACAGAAATCCAGGGGCAGAGTACACATGGGTGGAGTGGTATTGACAGCATTAAGAAAGCACACATTCAAAACAAAAAAGAGCTTTTACATACAGTTGATTACTGTTTAACAACCTTTTGCATTTATGGTTGCCACTGTACATCTGATGCAAACCCATAATGACATTCCTCACTTGAAGCTAAAAGGGGGGTGGGTGGAGTCCATAACTGACTCCTTGTTTTTGTGTTAAAGGGGTCAGTTTCTTTACAGCAAAAACAAGGAAAGGTATCATTTCTAAAATGTGCAGACAAACATGGGGACCACTTTTTTCCAGAGCATGCCAGCATCAGCAGCTACCACTTCAAGACTGCTACTTCCCCACTTAATACAATCAGGGGAAAACCAGAGTAGTCTACCAGCACTGAGATCAATATGGTTAAGGCACATCTGCCAGAAATTAATGCTTAGAAAAGGAGAAAGTGACTGTGATGATGAGCAAATCCCAGATCAGATCTCTAGTTTAATAGACTCCTCCTGAGTCTGATTTGTATGACTGCATGAACCAAGCTCCATAGATGTTGTGCCATCATCAGATTTGTATAACAGCACTGTGGAAGCATGTAACCAGACTGCTGTCTGATGTGCTGCCACAGTGCTCCAACATAGTTTCCAGTGATTCTGTTTATTATTACTTACGTCTGACTGTGGTGCAGCGAAAGTACTGCATACATTATTCTTTTCCATGCTTGTGCCACTCCTAAAAGCTCTCCACAGCCATATCCTCTCTGACCAGAACTTATTCTGGACTTACTGTACAAGGCCTGTTCTGCACAGCACAGCAGCTAGCAGCAACAAGATTCATCCTGAAATAATTTGTAAATAGTGGACAAAACAGCATTTTATTGTCTGGGAGGTGGGGGGGGGGCTCTATAAAACCTCTGGACTGAGACCACATTTCTGTCTCAGATTTATGTAACATTTCTCATGTAACATTTCTGGACTTGTATGGCCTGTTCTACACTAGCAGTAAAAAGATTCATCTTGAAACCTTTTGTAACTGGTGGACAAAACAACAGTTTGTTTGTCCGGGTGGTGGCGGGGCACTATATAACATCATGACTGACAGCAGATTCATGCCTCAATTTTATGTAACATTTTTCATGTAACATTTCTGGACTTCTAAGGCCTGTTCTGTGCTAGTGGCAACAGATTCATCCTTACAATCATTTGTAAATGGTGGACTAAACAGCATGTTTTTGTCCGGGAGATGGGGTCTGTATAAAACTTCTGGACTATGACCACATTTTTGTCTCAGTTTTATGTAACATTTCTCATGTAACATTTCTGAACCTGCACCGGCATTCTGCACCGGTGGCAACAAGATTTATCCTGAAATCATTTGTAAACCATAGACAAAACAGCATTTTTTTTGTCCTGCTGGTGGCGGGACACTATATAACATCATGACTGAGAGTAGATTCATGTCTCAGTTTTAAGTAACATTTCTCATGTAGCATTTCTGGACTTGCAAGAATAATAGCAGCAACAAGATTCATCCTGAAATCATTTCTAAATGGTGGGCAAAACAGCATTTGTTTTGTCCGGGTGGTGGCGGGACATTACATAACATCATGACTGAGAGCTGATTTATGTCTCAATTTCATCCTACTTTTTTCCTGTCATATCTCTTGTCTATCAGGCCTGCTCTGCACAGCATAGCAGCAAGGGACTGTGTTAAATTGTAGCGGAAGTGCACATTTTGGACAGGGTGGTGGGGCACTATAAAACATCATCATGACTGGAGGGGAGGGACACAAAGTTAACATTTGTGGTGGGGACATATGCTGTTAAGCACAAAAACTTATTTATGTTTAACTTCACAATAAAAGGGTTATGTTTCTATGATTGTTGTGTACATATTCAGACTGATGCTGCACATAAACAACTAACACAACACCACATAGTTTTGGGAAAAACATTTTTGTTCATAGGAACAAATTACAATACCTGACATTTGTGACTAGGAGAAGGAAATATATAAAGAAGTAGTAACATAAAACAAGAAGAAAGGTACAGTGTTTATGGGTACAGTACTACAGTGACTCACAGTAACACAAGACAGGGGGACATGCAGGGTCAGGGCAAAGGTATTCATATGAGAGCAGAAAGGGAGGGAGCATAAACATTACATGATTGATTGTTTGTTTGTTTTGCACCATCATTTAACTTCACTGTGTCATTTTTTGTATACTATGTTAATTGATGAGGAGCCTTTGCAAAAAGAGTCTGACTCAAAGAGTGTAATTCCAATTTCTCAATAAATAAATAAAAATAAATAATGCACAAAATCACTGGACAAGAAAAAGAAACAAGAGGATATAGAAGAGGAAGAGGACTGAAAATATATTTTTTAATTTTTTTATTTCTTTTTATTATTTCGAGAGGGTGTGGATCAGGAAGAGTGATAGCAACAAAGGAGACAGAAAAGAAAAGAAAAAAAAATTAGCTGCTGCGCTGCCTGCCGAATTGACAATTTATTCTGGACTGTCAAAACTTACATGGTGCCACGCCCGGATTCATAGAACCATAGACTTTGACAGCAGATAAGAACCGCTTGACCCACCCAGTCTGCCCATTTCCCCTTACCTATTAAATAAGCTTCAGATCCTAGATAACCAATGGCATACTTCCTCCTACCCCCAGTATAATTGTTTTATGTCTGTTCCTTGCATTCTTGAATTCCCCCACTGTTTTTGACCCCATGACTGCCTTAGGGAGGCCATTCCATGCGTCCACCACCCTCTCTGTGAAAAAATACTGTCTCGCATTTCCCCTGTGCCGTCCCCCCTCTATTTTCAAATTGTGCCCTCTTGTTCTTGCACATCTCTTTTTCTGAAAGATGCTATCATCTTAGACTTTGTTGATTTCTTTGAGGTACTTGAAAGTTTGTATCACATCCTTCCCTCCCTCCTTTCCTTGAGGGTATACATATGAATCTTCTTTAGTCTCTCTTTACATGGTTTCTTGTGCAGACCCTGCACCATTTTAGTTGCCCTCCTCTGGACTGCCTCCATCCTGTCTATGTCCTTGCAGAGATGGTGTCTCCAGAACTGCATGCAGTACAGTACAATCCATTTAATAGGGACGCAGTTAATGGGGATGTTTGTTTAATAGGGACATTTCCCCAGTAACCGATTTTTTCCTAATTGACTTCCATTGTGTTCCAATCCAGTTATAAGGGACACATGGGCCACTTAATTGGGACATTTTACATTAAAATTGCGACATCTTGGTGCTGTATTCATCTTGTCATCATGGCTTCCAAGCGAGTAGAGCTCACACTCACAGAGTGAGTAAAAGTAATTGAAGCTTTGCAGATCCCTATGTCTTCTCTTGCTTCTGTGGCTAAAGATTTTGGCATTTCTAAAAGCCAAGTTGGTCGCATAAGTCAAAACAGAGAGGCTACCATGACAGAGTGGCAGTCAAATGCTAACCCGGCAAGGAAACGCAAACGTGAGGGCAAGGACGGTGAAGTGGAAGACGCCCTCCTTTTATGGTTTAGCAGTGTTGTATGTCATGGTGCCAGATTGTCCGGCCCTCTGTTAAAAAAAAAAAGTGAAGGAGCTTGCCACACAGCTTGGACATGAAGATTTCGAGGCTACTGATGGGTGGCTAGTGAGGTGGAAACAGAGGTACTCCATTGTTTACAAGAAGGAGCATGCCGAAAAATTGGATGCTGACACAGGTGCAGCATCAGAATGGATCTCAGCCATGCTTTCCGCCCTTCTTAAAAATTACAGCCCCGGGTGTGTGTACAATGCTGATGAGACAGGACTGTACTTAAGGGGATATCCTGATTGTGGTCATGTTCTCAGACAAACGGAACTGTTTGGGGGGGAAAAAGTGAAGGACGGAGTCTCTCTATTGGTATGTGCCAATATGAATGGGACAGACAAGCGCACCTTGCTTGTCATTGGAAAAAGCAAAAGACCTCGCTGTTTTCCCAGAGATCTTGCTACACTGCTGGTAGCTTACTATTTTTTCATCAAATGCCTGGATGACAGGGTGGATCTTCAAAGATTGGCTGGGCATGTGGGAGCGTGAGCTAAAGCGCAAACAGCGCTATGTCCTACTGTTCCTGGACAATTGCTCCGCACACCCTGCTGATGTTGTGGGGATGTACCCACACATTAAAATTGTTTTTTTGCCACCAAACACCACCAGTCTGATCCAACCCATGGATATGGGTGTGATCAGAAATGTGAAAGATCACTATTGTGCATGATGTCGGCACGAATCGTGGATGTGATCGATCAAGGAGGAGAACTGACTGCATCTGCAATCGCTAAAGCCGTCAGTATCCTGGATGCCATCTACATGGGTGCCAAAGCTTGGCAATCTGTCTCTCTGACTACACTCCTGCACTGTTTTAGGAAGGCAGGGCTTCTGAGTAGCATTGTGGAACCGGTGGGCGAAACACATCAAACAGCAGCAAAGGATCTGCTGTATGATGTTCAGCCACCAGCTTACATGACTGCAGATGAGTTCTCTACTTCTGTGGACATCGACATTGATGTCAAAATTGAGGGGGAACTACAGATGGTGAAATCTGTGAAGCAGTCAAACGTCTGAGACTGGACGCGGGAACACAGGAAGCAGAACATGAATCAGAGGTAGAGGAAGACCCAGTACCCGATCCCATTTCTAACAAGGATGCTATTGATCACTGTAGAGCGCTTATGACATGGTGCATGCACAATGGTGACATAGCATCCTGGGGAGCACTGTCAGCTGTTGAGACCTGCATTTCAAATAGGATCAGCACCTAGTCAAAACAGAGTTTGATCACAGATTTTTTTTTATCGCAGTGACAGAAAACTGAACTGAACTTATACAATTTATTTAACTTTATTGTGTTACTGTATTGTGTCACTTTTGAGCACTTGCATAGCAAACAAAATAAGATAATATATGCACAGAAATACACTAAAATAAAAGTACTTAATTGTATTTCGCTCTCTGACTCAACAGTTTGGTTGTGACTAACTGTATGCAGCGACCTATATGACGATTACAATGTAGAACATAAGGCACCTGTTAATCGGGACGATCACTTAATAGGGATGATTGCTCGGTCATGGAGCCGTCCCTATTAAGCGGCTTCATCTGTACTCAAGATTGGGTCTCACCAACTGTCTATACAGAGGGATGCAACTTCTTGTTTTCTACTGGTGATGCCTCTATCTAGGCATCCCAGTATCCCCCCAGCTCTCCTCACTGCCTTCTCACATTGTCTGCCTACCTATAGGTCATCTGATATGACTACCCCCAAGTCCCTTTCCATTTTTGTTGTTGTTAGTACCCCCCACCTCATTGTGTATACTTCACCTGGGTTTCTGTTTCCCAGGTGCATTACTTTGCACTTCTTTGCATTGAATCTAAGCTGCCATACTTTTGACCATACCACCAACCTTGCCAAGTCCCTTCTCATCCTTTCCACCCCCTTGTGTATCAACTCTGTTCCAGATCTTTGTGTCAACTGCAAAGAGGCATACCTTTGCTTCCAGTCCTTCTGAAATGTCACTTATAAAGACATTAAAAAGGACCAGCCCCGGTACTGAACCCTACAGTACCCTGCTAGTAACCCCACTGTCTTCTAAATGGACTCCGTTTACTATTACCTTCTGCGTCCTGTTGTCCAGCCAATTTTTTTTCCAAGGCTACCACCCTGGGATCCATTCCCAGGCTGGCTAACTTGTTTATTAATCTTTTGTGTGGGACTGTGTCAAATGCCTTGCTAACATCTGGGTAGGCCATATCCACAGCCCCTCCCTGGTCTACTACTTTGGTCACCCAGTCAAAGAAATCTATTAGATTCATCTGACATGACCTTCCTTCCATGAATCTATGCTGCCTTGGCACTGCCAGTGCCGCCACCAGCACCACCACCACCCCATGACTCAGCTCTGCCAGGAGTTCCAACACTGTTGGTCCTCCATTATTTTTCTCAGGTCCCCCTGACCTCCTGGCTGATATGGTCAAAGTCCTGCCTCACACCTTGCACCTCACTGTGCATGGCCACCACCTCACAGCACATGGTCTCCAGGTTTTCATTCATGATGCGGACCTTACCTGGGGCTGCTGCAGGCTGTGCAAGATCAGCAGCATGATGGTGGTGCCAGCAGCTGTGGGGTGAATCAGTGGATGGTGCTGCTGCCTCCTGCTGCTGTGTCCTCCAGGACCTGGTACGGTGCTGCCAAGGCTGGTGCTGAATGCCTTTCTCCTGCTGGCCCCCTTCCCCTTCTGTCTCGTCATGACCCCCATTAGTGCTGCCTCCTGCTGCTGCCAACTCATGCTGCTTTTGGAGCCACTCTACAGGGGGGTGGTGATGCTGCAGATTGCTCCTTTGCCCACTATTCCCAAGGTGTGACCCTTGCTTCGCCCGACAAACACTCTGGCCACAAAGGAAGCAGATGACAACACTGTCATCTGCAGCCTTTGTGGTGAAGGAGAAACACACTGATGGCACTCTTGCCTGGTGAGGGGCACCAGCTGATGTCCCAGCAGGGGTCACAACATCCTGACCCTGCTGGGGGTGGTTGGGGGAGCACGTGCACCTGCTGCTGGGGGGGCAGCAATGGGATCTTGCTGCTGGGGGGCAGGGGGCACATGCTGATGCTTGGAGGGGCAATGGGCTGCTGCTGCTTGGTGGCTGGTGAACCTGCTGCTGCTGGGGATGCAATGGGCTCCTGCTGATGGGGGGCAGGGGCCACATGCTTCTGCTGAGGGAGCCTGTCTTTCAGACAGAAATGCTCACCTGTTAAGGCAAACACTTTTAGCTGCCCTCTTCTGTCCAGTACCCCTTTCCCTACCTTGTCCATCCATATTATAAAAAAAAATGAAAAAGAGAAAGAAAGAAAGAGATAGAGTGAGGAACACACATACACACACACACACACACTAACTATAAACTTAAAGATAGAAAAATATAAGCCAACAGAATATGTCCTAATAAAGAAAGATTAACTTTTTTTAAAGTAAAGAATTTGAGAAACACAACGCACAATCACAAACTTACAAAGTTTTTTCCTGCTGCCTACTCTTAGACCACTACCTCTGTCTGCAAGCACTAGGAAAAGGAAGCAGAATCAGTACCTTCCTGCCTGAGTGCAGTCACCCATGTGATCTGCAGTCTACTGCAGAGAGTAAGTCATGTGACAAGCCTTTTTTTCCCTAATTTCGACTAATAGAACTGCAAGGTGAAATTTGCTGGTGAAAGCAAAATTTAACGGCAAAATTGACAGCGAAATTTCACCATAAGTGCTAACTTTCGCGAAATGTTTCATGGGGCAAAATTCATGATTTCGCCAGCGAAATAAAATTTTGCAACATCTCTGCTACCGGAACCAGATCAGCAGATGGAGATAGAAACCAAGAAAAAAAGTTGTGTTATATATATTCTGTGATCTCATCCTCATTACTTTATTGCCTCCATTTTGCTTTTTATGTCATGCTGACAGCTTCTCATCTCTACTTGTTCACTAACTTCAAAAAACACAGAGTTGTCGACCTCAACCACCTGCCATACTGTATATCTAACATTCTAAATTTTGGGTAAAAAAATCAAATTTGTACTGCAACACTGTGCTTTACTGTTGTTACATGGTACCAGGTTGCACTCGCATTCATCCTCGTGCTAGTCCCCTTACTTACTGCAGATCTGGCTCTGCTAATCAAATCAGTTACTAAGAAATAAAAAGGCAAACTGCAATTCCATATCATGCTTAATATAATGCTTAAATGAATACTGTGTGGGGTGGCAGCTAACATAGAAACAAAAAACATAGTTACATTATACAAAATAGCCTGCCAAAACAGCACCTTGACAGCCCACCTCATTAACAAGAAATGGCAAGAAGAGCCGCACTAGGGTAGAGTGTGGTGCACTATGACAGTGGCTACTAGTAGGCTACTAGTTGCCTTGCTAGCCTCTTTTTCTACCCACCACTGCATCCTATATGACTCCCTTGGCTGGCTCCCATTACAGGGCCACTTTGAGCTCACCATCTGCTGCCTTGTGGATACAGTCATCTGCTCTGGTCAGGACTCCACCCTTATGGCCCTCCTCAAGGCCTGAACTCCCCACCGCTGCCTTCGCTCAAACAGCATACCTCTCCTAACTATTTCCCGGATAACCACTAACATGGGAGCCAGAGCATGGTCAGCTGCAGCCCCTACACTGTGGAGTAAACTGCCTGTGGAACTCCACTCCACTGACACTCACTGAGGATTTAAATCCCAACTTAAACTTTGGTTCCTCGCAAATTCCACCTGCCACTGTTTCCCCAGGTAGTCCACCTGGCCTGACTGCTCCCCTTCTGAATCCTGTTGTCTCCTTCACTCCTCCTTCTGCTTTCCTGCAGTGTCTCAGCAGTATGTATTTATGTAATAAATAGATATGTATTATGTAAACCTGCTCTATATATTTTTCATATCCGTAATCAGTGTGCTACTATGTACTGTACTTTTTATCCCTGTACCATTTAAGTTTCACCATTATGTTTTTATGTAAGTATCTATGTATTATGAAAACCTGATCTATGTATTCTTCATACCTGTATCCACTGCGCTATTACTGTATGTACTGTACTTTTTAACCCTGTGCCATTGGTAAATGGCCCTGGTCGTGCCTGAAAATGATCCCTGGGATTGGTAGTAGTTTTAAATACTGTTCTTTGTGTTTGTCTATTATTTGAATATGTATTTAAAGCACAGTTTAGCACTATTGCATGTTAATGGTCTATTTATATGGTTTTGCATTGATTTATTGCTATCATAATGTGATGTCACACTAAGGGGATTTTAAATTACTTATGTGATTTATATGGTGCTATGAATAAGGATGACCACTAGGAGTCAGTATTCTTGAGAAATCCTCATTTGTTGGTGAAATGTCTGAGAGTTTGTCTGTGTCCATCAGACCCTTTAGGGTCTTTTTGAATTGTGTGGTGATTGTGAATAAACGAAGGAATTGTTCTTCTTCAAACTGCAATACAGGACTCTTCATTTGTGCCTACTTGCCTTTTTGTACTAATGTTGAATGCCATCACTTTTGTCTTCTACTAAACCACCTCATTATTTTATTGTCCATAGTGACCACCATCACTGTGGAGGGACACACATTAAAGTTAAAAATAATGTATTTCTTTTCTTATTTTCAAAAATGTCCTTATTTACTGTTTAAAATATTTCCATAGTGATGCATTTTAAAAGTGTAATGAGACATTCCAGTATGTTAATGCAATTAACCTGACATAAACACACCTCCAGAGACTGAAGGCACTCAACCTTTGGCCTTGTGCCTTACTATGCCCCTGCATGTCGGTTTCAGTATTTCCAGCACTCTATCATGAGTAGTTGCATACAAACAACATTGGATTGAGCCAAAACATAAGTTGGCAAGGAAGAATCCAGGAGAAAGGAGTGCTGTGTGACTGAGCTTTTCTACTGGGACTAAAGAAGTAGAACTCTTGTACTTGGACCTTTAATTTAGGGTAAAAAAAAAACTAACTAACAAACAAAACCAAAAAAAATAGTGTGTTTGTCTGAGTTAACTGAACTGAATTGAATGGTTATCTGAACAGTTATCTAGGAGTAAATATCAGGTGACCGAAAGGGCTTGATAGCTATGCATTTTAAATTACTTGTAGAAAGATTTAGTAAGTGGGGAGAGTGGCTTAGCTAGAAGGAAGCTAAATTTAAAGACTGCCTTAGAAAGATTCTGCTAGAACCTTGGCAGAAGACACCAGGAGGAAGGAGTGCTGTGTGACTGGACTTCTCTACTGGGACTATATTGCCCTCCTTCCCTCCCCTCCAAAGCTAGTTCTACTTTTATTGGCACAGGATTTGACTGACAACAGGAACTTCCTGTTTGGGAGCAGGAAGTGAGTGACCACAGAGCCACCAAAGACCCACCATCCTAGAAGGGCAAGAGTAGCTCTCCGACCCCCTCTAGCTGCTGGAGGTCTGCCTCTGAGCAAGTAAGGGGTCTACTGAGAAATATAGGATCTTCTGTCTCAGAACAGGACAATCAAGAGCTTAAAGGGCACAGAGGCAGAAAGTAAGTAGAGAGAGAAGAAAAAAAAAACAGAGTAAAGAGTAAGGATTCCAAACAACAGTTAAGGGGCCAGAAATAAGACATGATGGAAGTGTTGCAATGCAGCTGCTGTGGAGCAGCAGTCTTCTGGGAGACGTTCTGGAGGATGTGGTGTTGTCCCATCCACAGGCACCTCTCTGCACTGAGGGAGAAGGTTGATTAACTCCAGGCTGAGTTGGCCAGGATTTGTGGGACCTCCTCTTCCATCCGGGGACCACCAGTGCCACTACCATTGGCTCAGAGGTTGCCAAGAAAGACGAGCGGTTGGACCACAGTGGGCTCAGGGAGGGTGAGGGTGGTGGAACAGAGGTGCATCCCTCCAGTTGTACCACTCCACAATTCCTGTGCCATTCTGACAAAGTGTGGTTCCTCTATGGAGGCACCCGCAGCGGAGACCAAGGAGGATGCTGGGAACCTCCAAAAAGGAGACTCACAGGAGGGTGGCATGGGACCCCACAGGGGAAGGAAACAACTCCAGGTGGGGGACTCCATTGTTAGGAAGGTAGAACCTGGGGAGGAAGGGGAGAGGGAGGTAAGGTGCCTGCCTGGAGCCATGGTTTGGAGGGACAGGGAGTTAATCTTCAGGATTGTCAGAGCAGCTGCACAGGGGAGTGAGATGGATATCATTGTCCACCTAGGGACAAATGACCTGGCTAAGAAAGGGATTAAAGCAGTGCAGGAAGAGTTTGTGGAATTGGGGAGGGGCCTTAGACAAGTAGTACGCACGGTAACCTTCTGGGTGGTGCTGCCCATCTATGGTATAGGAGAGGCTAGGGTGTTCTGCACCATGGGATTCAATCAGTGGTTGAAAACTAGTGCAGAGCTCAGGAATTTGGCTTCATTGGGGACTGGGGATCCACCTGGAGTGATGCAAGCCTATACTGGCATGATGGGCTGCATTTGTCCAGGAAGGGAACCAGGATCCTAGGGAATAGGTTTAAATGCTTCATTGGCAAGCTTTTAAACTAGCCAAGGGGGAAGGCACTGGAAAGGAGCAGCGAAATCCTAGCCCCCCCCCAAAAAAAATCACAGTAGTAAGTGCAGTAAACACCACCATAGAGGTGTCGATAGGGAGAAGGGCCGGTGTAAATGGGGAAAGTGACAAAGGCAAGAAAGACAGGGATGGGGCAAAAAGGAGTAAGGCCATCAGGAAATGGAGGGTAAGGAGTACCAATGCCCATAGTCTGGGCAACAAGCTCCCTGAACTGGTGGCCTTGATGGAAGAGGGATACATGGATATCGTAGCAGTCAAAGAAACATGGTACACAGAAAACCATGACTGGGATGTTAACATACCAGGGTTCATAGCCTACAGGAGAGACAGGCAGGGGAGAAGAGGGGGAGGAGTAGCTCTCTATGTAAAGGAAGGGATAAAAGCAACTGAACAAAAGACTAAACAGGGAGGAGAGGAGGCACTGTGGGTCACATTGGAGACTGGAAAGGGCACCACAATCCCCACAGGGGTTGTGTACAGACCCCCATGTCAGGGGGAGGAAATGGACAAGGATATGATAGAAGGCATTCTTAGGATGGTAGAGAAAGGAGAGATGCTGTTGATGGGAGACCTGAATATGCCAGATGTTAACTGGAGCACATTTGCTGCAGCCACATCCAAGAGCAGGGCTATTCTCAATGCCCTACAGGTGACAGGCCTCAGACACCTAGTTTTGGAACCCACTCGTGAGGGAGCAATCTTAGACCTCATACTCTCAAATGGGGGCAGTGAGAGGATCTCAGATCTAGAAGTGGGTTGCCATCCGGGAACAAGTGACCATCAAACAGTGTGGTTCACATTATGAAGTAAAAGCAATGTTTTGTTCAGGTAACGCAGGCTAAATGTTAGGAATAGATTTCTATGGATGGAGTCAATGTGGGTAGAGAAATCAAGTGAAAGATCCAGTCACACTCCTACTGTAGGTTTCTGAATTGGGGACTTCTATAGGAGGGAAACCGTTCAGAATAGCAAAGACCATTTTGTTTTTAGCATAGTGAGCCTTGGCTTGATACCAAAGGTAATGATGACTATTATTTGGCATGCAGTGTGAGGAGATGTGTGTCATCAGTGTCTTCCCCTAGTTATGACAATGTCTCCTCTCCATCCACTGATAGCAGTATTTCTAAGGCTGCAGCACAGTCTTCTTGCTGGAAGTGATCCAGATAATAGTTACCGTACCTAACAAAAAGATTCAGGACAAAAAAAAAAAACCTTTGGTTTTA
The DNA here is from genome assembly GCA_016271365.2 of Neoceratodus forsteri. Lineage (NCBI taxonomy): Eukaryota > Metazoa > Chordata > Ceratodontiformes > Ceratodontidae > Neoceratodus > Neoceratodus forsteri. The sequence goes on along the minus strand of CM057451.1, from coordinate 1,054,980,975 downwards.
AAGAATGAATTTTTTTAAAACATCTACAAATTATTTAAAAAATCATGGTTCCCTTCTAAATGAAATTTCACAAATTTCAGCCAGACACAACATGTAATTCTGTACCAATTCCATCAGTGGGATTTATAATTCTTTACCTTTCTACTGGATACGTTTCCATTTAGGAACATCTCTGGTTGTGCAGATGACCTGCTCATATCTTCAGGCTAATCCCTCCATCTACATTAACTGGCTGAGCTGGCTCTGACTAATACTCATTTGACCTTTGCTGCAGGCCAGCAAGTAATCTCATCTATGCTACCATCATGCAAACCCCCAACACCTCACAAACTGCCCAAACTACGGTGTCTTCAAAGAATACTTCCTTTTTCCAACTCTGTCCAGTTTCTTTTTCCTCTTCCTTGGCATGTCAGATGTATGGTTAAGCAAAATTCATGAGAACATTCCACTAAATTATCCCAAAATTTCATGATTTTTCCAAAAAAAAATTGCTATTCCACCTTACGTACTTCTGATCATTTATATTTTTTGTTGCATTTATCTTGATCTTCCTTTAAGCAAGAGATTTAATAGTTGATATTGATGGGGCTACCTGTTAGCCCTCATGGCAGCATGCTGCACTTCTGTACTAGCGAACTATGTCTAGTAGAATTCTGGGGCATTGGGGAATGGATTGGGAAACTATGTTTTCTGCTAGCAGGGCTTCCCAGCTGGGGGAGGTGATGGCACTGCAACCTGTGCAGAAGTGATCCTAGCAGTTGTATCCAATGGGAACTGGAAGAGAAGTAATGCTAATGTGTGGGAGACTAGGTTTGCTACCCAAGGCATCTAGCTTCACAGGTTGCTTGAAAGGACAGAGCAAATAACCTTACCAGATCAACAATAAGGATTAAGGCATCTTTGGTTAGGCAGGTTTACTGTGTGTTATTATGTTTATTTTGCACCCACAGGGATTGTTACTGTTTGTTGTTAACATTTTATTGCTTTATTTTTCTCTGATTCATATTGTTGTTGCTGGGTATATATTCTGCTGCATTATTACAGGGTGTGCCTACAGGTGTGTGCTTACATATTACTGCTGTAATCTTCTGACTCAAATTGCCTTTTGCAAGGTATAACTTCCGTTACTGCTTTATTTTTCTCTGTAGCAAAGTGTTTCTTACAGGGTATATCTTCTGTGAAATTATTACAGGTGGTGCTTTACAGGTTTCACAGTTTTATCTGTCATTAGGATAAGCTTTCAGGGCTATTACATTTGTTGCTGGCTGATTGTTTCTGCTCTTGCATCCTTGTTTGTTTAGTCCGTGGTGCTTCTTTTTCAGCAGGGGAAACCGGTTATACAAGTTATACAAAAACAAACAAATAAAACACAAAATCAAACTTTTGCTTTCATTTTCTTCCTTCTAATACACTGACCAGGTTGCAAACCCAGCAACTTACCTGAAATGGCTATCATTAACCGCAGGTACTGCGGAACACTTTTCAGAAGGGCAGTTTTTCAAGACTTAGGACACTGTCCTACATGCTGGGCCGTTGGAGATTTAAGGGCTCAGCTCCAGGCAGCAAGGGCAGAGATTGCATGCCTCAAATTGCATATTCAAGAGGAAATATATTGAAAGAACCACCCGCCATTTCAGCAACATCCAACAGAAGCACCTCGTCTGCAGAGAGTAGGTGGTCCAGGAGGTTGGCAGGTGGTTAGGAGGAGCAAATTGGGTGCCCCATCACTCAGTGCTCTCCAACATATCACCTCCACAAACCATATAAAAACTAAAAACAGGTATCTGCCTCTATCTCTGAAATCAAACAAAGGGGCAGAGGACACTGCAGAGCAGGACACTGCAGCACATGATCTAGCACAACAAAACAAGCCCAAAACAGGAACCAAAACAAAAAAAGCAAAAAGGAAATCCAAAAAACTTCTGATCATAGGAGACTCCATGATTTGGGGAGTTGATACGTATCTCCAGATGGGATAATGGTCAGATGTCTCCCAGGTACATCAATGTGGAGAGACACTGACTGCATTGCTAAAATTGTTCAGGAAACAGGAGAAAATGTTGATGTCCTGGTACACATAGGGACTAACGATCTCACCAGCCGGTCAGTTGTGGAGACCAAGGAACACCTAACCAGGCTAGGGGACAAACTATCATCCATTTTGTCCAGCATCTCCTTCTCTGAGATCCTGCCAGTCAGGGAGATGGGGACAGATGGACGGAAGGTCAGAGAAGGAGAGATAGGGGAGCTAAACATGTGGCTCAAGGGCTGCTGCCAGGAAAAAGGACACAAATTTGTAGGGAACTGACAACAGTTTTGGGAGCGAAAGTTCTTTAAATTTTATGGACTGTATCTGACTAAGGAGGGAGTTAGTGCATTGGGGCAGAAGTTTGATGTCTTTGCAGAATATTTAAACTAGCAAATGGGGAGAGGGGCGCAGCACCTGAAACATCGAATGGGAAGAACACCCCCCCAGCTAGTAGTCAAACAGGAGTTCAGCATGTTTGTAGTTCATTTGCATCATCAGGAAAAGAAAAAGGTCTGGCTCCCCATACGATGCACTGGGGAAACACTGGATCTCACCCTAACAACTAACACACTGAAATCTGACCAATGGAAAATCATGTACACAAATGCTCATAGTCTTGGAAACAAGATTCCAGACCTGCAGACAATAATGACAGAGGCTAAATTGGATATAGTAGCCATTAGCTAGACATGGTTTACGGTAACCACACTTGGGAGACTTCAGTACCTGGCTATGTACTGTTCAGAAGAGACCGAGGTGCAAAAGGGGGGGGGGGGTGGAGTGGCCCTTTATGTCAATGAAAATATCAAAGCTACGGAAAATCAGAATACACATACGGAGCCAGAAGAACTGTGGGTCACCTTGGAAACAGGAAATGGGACAGCCATACGAACTGGGGTTGTGTACAGGCCTCCAGACCAGGGGGAGGACATAGACACATTACTATTAGAAGATATACAAAACATTACAACTAAAGGGGAGGTTCTGTTAATGGCGACTTCAACATGCCAGATACAGATTGGTCAATACCAGCAGGGACATCTACCAGAACTAGACACATGGTGGATTCCCTGCAGGGGGAGTGCCTCCAACAACTGGTACAACAACCCACAAGAGACTGAGCTATCCTAGATCTAGTAATGACTAACAGGGAAAGGATCACAGATCTCCAGGTAGAAGGTCACCTGGGGGCCAGTGACCATCACATGATATGGTTCAATTTGGCCACTAGAACAAAATCATCCCATTCCAAGGCAAAAATATGGGACTTCAGAGGAGCTGATTTTGATAAGATGGCCAACAGAGTTAAGCTAGCCCAGGCAAAAAGAAATACAGGTGAGGGGGTACAGGCAAAGTGGGCAAGCATTAAAGATGCAATGCTTGAAGAACATCCCACTGTGTTAGTGAGAAAAGGAAGTGCAAAAGAAGAAGGAAGCCACTTTGGTTCTCAAACACAGTAGCAGAAAAGGTCATAGCTAAAAGACTAGCCTTCAGGAATTATAAGGGAATGAAGCAGGATGAAGGTAGGGAGGCATACCAAACTTCCCTATGGGAAGCAGGAAGGCAGTAAGGCAGGCAAAGGCCCAAACTAAGGAAACACTAGCATGAACAGTAAAAGAGGGTGACAAGACTTTCTATAGATACATTAGTGAAAGGAGAAAGTCCAGAGTGGGTATTGCTAAGATCAAAGTGGATAAGGGGGCATGTGAGGAGGAGGACCATGTAAAAGCATCTATCCTAAATAGATACTTCTGCTCAGTATTTACTGAAGAGAAGGTAGGGCAGGGCCCACAGCTCAGCACCATGGACACAGGGGGAAAGGAGGTGTGCACTAGTCCCTTCACAAAAGAAAGGGTCCTACAAGAGCTATATAAGCTCAGGGTGGACAAGGCAATGGGACCTGATGGCATACATCCCAGGGTACTAAAGGAGCTAAGGGTAGAACTTGCAGAGCCATTATCAAAACTGTTTAGTGAGTCTCTGAGCACAGGAGAGTACCCAGAAGACTGGAGAAGGCACATGTGATCCTGCTCCACAAGAGTGGTAGCAGGGAGGAGGCAGGAAACCACAGACCAGTCAGTCTTACCTCAGTAGTGGGCAACATTATGGAGACACTCCTTAAGCAAAGGATAGTGCAGCACCTGGAATCCATAGGAGCATAGGATCCAAGACAGCATGGGTTTACAAAAGGAAGGTCCTGTCAAACTAATCTCATAGATTTCTTTGACTGGGTAACCAGAGTGGTGGACCAAGGGGACCAGTTGATGTTGCCTACCTTGACTTCAGCAAAGCATTTGATACTGTTCCACATAGAAGATTGATTAATAAGCTGGGCAGGCTCGGGGTGGCTCAGACCGTCAACTGGGTGGCAAACTGGTTGAGAGGCAGAAAACAGAGAGTGGTGGTAAATGGTGTACAGTCAGAAGAGATGTAAGTCACAAGTGGGGTACCTCAGGGATCAGTCCTGGGGCCAGTCCTCTTCAATATCTTCATCAGTGATGACAGTACTGTAAGAATTAGGTCTTTAGTATTCTTCTTCATATATAGAATTATTGACAATATTTATCAGTCTTATAATATTACCAGGATAATGCTAAAGTTTAATCATATAACTCTATGAAATGAGTACTGTAAAACAATTGCTTAAATGGGGGGTAGGAGGACAAATAAGTGCATGTTTCCTAAGCTTTGAAGTGATTTGTAGAGAGAATTATAGTAATAATTATCAGCCATCAGATTTTTATGTGATTACTTAACATTGTAGAAGTTCTCATATTTACATTATTGGCTTGTGGTAATGAAACATGCAATATTCTCTGTTAAATGTCTGTAATGAACGATATGTAAAATCTTCCTAACAATAAAACACAGTCAATCTGAAAAAAAAAAAAAATTGTTTACATAATATAATCCATACCATTCCCATAAAAGGATATGCAGAGCTCACATACCAGTTTTAAACTGAGTCCTATGCAGAGTACTTGAAACACAGAAATATAGACATTGATGGCAGAAGGAGACCGTTAGGTCCCTCTAGTCTGCCCATTTGTTTTAGATCTATTTTGACAATCTAGTTGCCCTTTGTAGTCAGGGCTCCCTTGTATCTATCCCATGCATTCTTGAATTCTCCCACAGTGTTGACCCCTACAACCACTTGGAGCAGGCTGTTCCAGGCATCCACCACTCTTTTTGTGAAGAAAAACGTACTGATGTTCGTAGAGAACCTACCGCCTTGCAGCCTGAGGTCATGTCCCCTGGTCCTGGAGCCCTTTATGAAGTGAAAATGTTCTTGTGCCTCTACCTTTTTAATGCCTTTTATGTACTTGAATGTTTCACTCATGTCCCCTCTCTCTCTCTTATCTGCTCCAAGGAGTACATATTCAGTTCCCTAAGTCTTACCTTTTAGGACATGTACTGCAGATCTTGGATCATTTTTGTCACCTTTCTCTGTACAGTTTCCACTGTTTCCTGAGGTGAGGCCTCCAGAACTGGACTCCATATTCCAGGCAAGGCCCGACCAGCGATCTATATAGTGGTAGCACCACCTTACTCCTCCTTCTCATGATTCCCTTCCCAATGCAGCCTTGCATTCTGCTGGCCTTCAATGTTGCATTCTCATACTGCTTACTGACCTTCAAGTTGTCTGAGATTATGATTCCCAGATATCGTTCCTGGTTTGAGGCCTCCAGTCTTTCGCATCCTAGGTAATACTCCTTTCTTGGATTTTTTTTTCCTATGTGCTTGACCTTGCACTTTTTGATATTGAATCACAGATGCCATGCTCCAGACCATTCTTCTAGTTTCTTGAGGTCAGCTTCCATCTTGCTCACTCCTTCTGAGGTGTCCGCCTTGTTACATATCTTGGTGTCATCTGTGAACAGATACACCTTCCCTTCCAGTCCATCGATGATGTCTGCTATAAAAACATTAAAGAGGAGAGACCCCAGCACTGAGCCCCAGGGCACCATGCTGGTCACCCTGCCTTTTGTCGACTGCATTCCATTGACCCGTACCCTCTGTGCTCTGCCTTGTAACCAGTTTTGTACTCATCTGACTACTTCTGGACCATCCCCTTCTGTGTGGAACTGAGTCAAAGGCCTTACTAAAGTCTAGGTAGACCACATCTACTGCCCCACCATCATCCACTATTTTTGTAACGTAGTCAAAAAACTCAAGCAGATTTGTCTGGCATTACCTACCTGCTGTGAAACCATGCTGTTTAGTGGCATGTTGGCTGCTAGTTTTGAGGAATGCTATGATCCTCCTTTTGAGTAGTGTCTCCATTAGTTTTCCTACTATAGACATGAGGCTCACTGGTCTGTAATTACTAGCCTCTTCGCAACTGCCTGATTTGTGAAGTGGAACCACTATTGCCTTTTTCTCCAGTTTTCGGTTACCATACTTCTTTGCAAGGATTTCATGAATGGAAGTGCCAGAGGGGCTGCTAATTCTGCCCCCAGTTCCTTAAGGATTCTGGGGTGCATCTCATCTGGTCCCATGGCTTTGTCTGCTTTTAGTTTATTTAGCACCTCCCATACTTTGGCTTTTGTAAAGGGACTCATGTCTACCCCGGTCATGGGATGTTGCATTTTTTCAGCGCTGGGCCATCATCTGGGTCCCCTTTGGTTAACACCAAGCAGAAGTATTTGTTGAGGAATTTAGATTTCTCTGGGTCATGTTTGGTGCATTCCCTTCTTCAGCAGCAATCTTTGCTAGCCCCCCTTTTGTATTCCTATGTTCCCTAATGTATCTAAAACAAATGTCTCCTGTCTTTGCCCCTTCTGCTATCTTTTCCTCTGTCTGGGCTTTTGCCTTTCTATTTTGTTTCTTGGACTCTCTCAATTTTTTCCTTGCATGACTCCCAGTCTTTCTCAGTTTTGGTTTCCTGGCTGTACGCCTTCTTTTTTTCTTGGACTGTGGTAGCCATTTCCTTGGAAAACCATAGAGAATTTATTTTTCTTTCTGTTTTGCTGACCCATCTGGCACATTTATCTGTGGCAGTCTTTATTACTCTCTTGAGTCTCCCTCACATGACCTCCACCTCCTCAACCTCTATTTCCATTTACTGGCTACTTATGTTGTTCCTCATTTTTTGGAAGTCAACCTTTCTGACATCTAGTACCTTTATCTTTGAGTGACTGGTGTCCTGTGTTACGTTTATTTTAAAATGTACATGCAGTGGTCTCTGTTGCTCATATGGCATTCCACTTCAGTGTCCTTGATCCTTTCTGAGTTTGTGAGGACAAGATCGAGAATGGCATCTCCCCTGTTTGGGGTTTTAAAGAGTTGGCATAGTCCCTCACCTTGTAGTGACAATAAGTTCCTACTTCTTGTTGTTGCTGCCATTAGTGTGCTCCAGTTATCTGGAAGGCTGAAGTCCCCCACCAGTTTTACTTCACCTTTATCGGACATTTTGTGGATTTCCTCTATTAGGTCTTTGTTTCCTTTATCTCCTTGATTTGGGAGCCTGTACATGACACCAATTCTGAAGGGTTTTCCCTTGCCAGTGTCTACTGTTAGCCACAGTAAGGTATGCCACCAAATTCTAATGCACCATTGTAAGAATGAAATTACTAGGAATATTCATAATTGCAAGTTCAGTTTTTTCTCTCATTGCTTTCTATGAATCATAATTCTATTACTTATTCTCTCAAAGGTTCACATCGCAATTTTTTTTAGTATACTGCACCCCCCTTTCTCTGCACCCCTTAAGTTGGTTTACAACTCTGTGCTCCCTAGACTCTGCACATCACCCAACACATTACTATGCACACTTTAGAACAGTACATATATATGAAATATGCGATGAGCTAATGTAAGATATCTTTTTGTGTTGTATTTGACCTCTGATCTCATGAGTGGCAAAGCCTCGAGTGAGGTCACAACACATCCAGTATAATGAAAGATGATATTTTTGATACCATACATTAGCTCATCTAATATCTGATGTATACATCATGACCTGAAAGTTCCGTACATAAAGCTGTAAACAGGTGGCTTCCCTTTTCATTCACTGTGTTATGCTTGTTTCTATGAATGGAATGTTCTGCAGAATGTATGAAGTAATAGTTGTCAAGGTGGCATTGTTATAGGGTAAAGTGGTGCAGTATGTCCTATTGCTATTGACCAATTATGAGAAGGCTAAGGTGATATCTTGAAACTTCACTCTAAGATATCACTCACTATCTTCATTAATTTAGACCACACCTGTTGTATACCTTAGAATAAGCACTGGGCTGTAATAACCAAAGTGTCCCAGAAACTTATTTGAAGTGTCACTGTGTTATACACTTAGACAAGTAGTTACCATAAGAGCTATTTAGAAAGTGAGCTAACGGCAGACCATCCTCCCCACTCATCCATTCTGTTGTTTGGTGGAGTAATAATAAACAAGAAATCGCTCTTACAGAGTAGTTGATCCTTTTATCTTCACATTCCAGTTGGGAGGGACGTAAAATAGGGAACAAAGCTCTACTGTCCTCCAGATGGCTGACATAACAAACACACAAACATGCCAGTAGAGAAAGGCCTTATGTTCAATCCAGTCTGTTCACTTGTGCATCTACCTGCGTATTTTCAAAGGGAACAGACCCCTCCCTTTTCCATTTTGACTGCTTTCAAATTCCTTCTCCCCCCCACTCACCCACTTCTACCAGCAATTTTTCCCCTTGCACTGTCCCACTCCCTCTAGAAGCTGTCCACTGTTTTTCGGAATACCACCTTCCCTGGCAACTCATTCCATTTGGCCACCACCTCCTCAGTGAAAACGTGCCTCCTCATCTCCATTCTGATTCTCCAACCACACCCCAAGCTTTAGGCTGTGTCTCCTAGTGGTCTTTTTCCTGCTAAGGCTGAAGAGGCCCTCAGTGCTCACTCTGTAAATACCCTTAAAGTACTTGATGTTTTCAATCATGTATCCCATCTCCCTTGTTTCCTCATGCTGAGATCTCTGAGACTCTTCTCATAGGAGTTGCCCTGCTGGCTCTGGATCATCTTAGTTGCACTTCTCTGGATCATGTCCATCATGTTGATATCCTTCCTAAGATACGGGCACCAAAACTGCACACTGTATTCTAAGTGTGGCCTTACCACTGACCTGTAGAGTAGCAGAATGATGTCCGCCTTCCTGGTGGTATGCCCCTCCAGCCAAGTATCTACTTTACATTCGACCATACAAAAATACAAGCAGAAAAAGTCTCACAGGTCTAGTAAGTCTGCCCGATTGTGCAGCTCTCGGTTCAATACTACTGCAAGTGCCCCCTGACTCAATCCCCTCCCACCATCCCCTCTCCCAGTCCTTCATCCCAATGAGTTATTTTCTGTATTAACCCTACACTTGCCTCTATCCCACACTTGCTTAAACTCCTTTGGCAGTGCATTCCATCCTGCCATCACTCTTTCTGTGAAGTAGTGCCTCCTCATTTCCCTCCTGAACTTTCTCCCTTCCAATTTAAGACTGTGCCCCCAGTGACCCTACCCCCATTTAAGCAGAGCAATCCTCCTTCTCCAACTTTGTTTCTGCCTTTCAAGTACTTAAAGGTCTCTATCATGTCCCCCCTCTTCCTTCTGTCCTCCAACTAGTACATGTTGAGCTCCCTCAGTCTTTCTTCATAAATGATTCCCCTACTACCATGATCATTTTTGTAGCCCTACACTGCACTCCCTCCAGTAATCTCGCATCTCTCTTGAGGTATGGGCACCAGTACTGTGCACAGTACTCCAAGTGTGACCTCATCTGTGATCTATACAAGGGTGGGATGATCTCCTCCTTTCTAGAGGTGATCCCTCTGGCAATGAACCTAGCATCTAATTTGTCCTTGGTACCACTCTCCTGCACTGTGTAGATTACTTGGTATTTACTTGCTTGGTATGAAAGAACAGAAGAAGGCCAGAGCCCATCGAGACTGTTCCCCACACTATGTGGGACATTATTTATCTAGTATCCCTCAACCAAACATCTAATTTGTTTTTAAAGACAGTGGCACTAGCTGCCTCTACCAATTCTTGTGACAAGGTGTTCCATAAAATGGATGCTCTTATTAGAAAAAAAGTTTCCCCCTTTGCTGGTTTTATAAGTTTTTAGTTCAAGCTGTTTATTACACAGTCTCGGAACATGTCTCCTTTTGGAGAGTGTTAGACCACATTTTTCCATTAGATCTGGTGAATTTATTAAATTAAAAACCATAAGCATATCACCTCTTAATCTAGTTTGAAGAAAGAAGAGACCAGTAGCTTTTAATCTGTTCTGATAATCCAAGTTTGTTAATTTGGAATCATTCTAGTTACTCTCCTTTGAACCTGTTCAAGAATTGCTATGTCTTTTTTTGGGTTTGGATTCCAGAAAGGGGAGCCATAGTCTAGATACAGTCTAATATATGCCCTATGCAATGGAATAAGGAATTGTTCAGTGCGATTAACAAAAATGTGTTTTATTTGCCTCAAAAGTCTGTTGGTCATGAAAGCAGTTCTAACACAGTGATCATTTGATGTAAGTTTATTATTAACATATATCCCTAAATCTTTTTCACAATTTGATGAGTGAAGTGGTAGTCTATTTATATAATATATCGTTTTTGGATTATTTACACCAAAATGCACTACTAAACATTTGTCTTGATTAAACTGCATGATTTTCATTTGCCCAAAGTGTTAATTTTTCCAAATCCTTCTTTAATGCAGAAATATTTTCTTGATTATTAACCTTGCCCTCCAATTTAGTATCGTCTGCAAATTTAACCATGAAGTTATTTGGCCCTGTTTGTAAATCACTGATAAAGAGATTAAACAATGTTGATCCCAAGACCGACCCCTGTGGTACACCATCAGACAAGATATCATTAATTTTGACTCTCTCAGAACAATTTGTCAGTCAGTTTAAAGTCCAGTTGCCAATATCAGGTGACAAACCTAGATTGTGCATTTTAGTAATGAGTTTTTCATGTGAGATTTTATCGAAAGCTCTACTAAAGTCCAAAAGATTTACATCAGTAGGGATACCCACATCTAGTAGAGTACTTATATTATTGTAAAAAGATATGAGATTGGTGGTGCAGGAATACTTGGGAGTAAACCCATGCTGATTTGAATCATAAATTCCTAATTTTTTACAATCTTGATCTATTAGAGACTTCATTACTCGTTCCATTAATTTACCAGCCACTGAGGTCACGCTAATTGGACGATAATTTTGCACAGAACCTCTATTGCCTTTTTTAAATATGGGAGTAACTATCGCTGAATGCCAATCATTTGGTACAATGCTTTATTGTAAGTATTTGTTGAAGATAATTGACAAAGGTATAAAAATATTTATAGAGGTTTCGATCAGAAACCATGGATGAATACCGTCTGGGCCCGGACTAGTATTTTTTTTTAGTTTTTTGATAGCCTGTATAATGTCAGTTGGATAGACCCTATGATAATCTATGTGGTAAACTTTAAATGTACTAATAGGGGATTTTTGAGAGAAGACAGAACAAAAGTACTTATTAGAGAGATTTGAGGTTTCTATATCAGATAGAGAAGAGCCATTGGTTATAATGGGATCAATGGTCCTTGATATGCCTTTTTTACTATTTATATAGGAGAAAAGAGATTTGTGACAGTTTTTTGTGTGAGCTAGTTTAAATTCTAGCTTATTTTTTACCAATTTAATAGAATTTTTAAGTTTTTCACAGATAGTCTATTTATGTAATAGAGTAGTTTTAAATGGAAAAGAACTATTCTTAAGGTTCCTAAAAAGTACAATTTTTATTTTTATTTTTTTTTAGATACCTTCATGTCCCCTGTGACTAGTACCCCACAGTCTCTTTCTTCCTCTGAGGCTGCTACCTGCACTCACTCCAGCCAATAGCTGGTCCTGGGAATTCTGGCTCTGAGGTGCATGACCTTGCATTTCTTAGTGTTAAACCCCAACTGCCACTCCTCTGACTGGTATTGAAGTTTAGCTAATTCCTCCCTAAATGCCTGTCTCCCTTCATCATTGTCCACTTTTGCACAAATCTTAGTGTCATCGGTGGACAGGCTGATCTTACTGTTGACCTCTTCTGCAAAGTCCTCAATGAAGACATAGAACAAAACAGGGCCCAGCACTGAACCCTGCAATACCCCACAAGTTACCAGCCTTGGCTTGGATTTCTTCCCCTTACAACTACCATCTGGTGGCTGCCCTGCAGCCACTTCTCAACCCACCTCACCAGTTTCTTCCCATGTCCCTCAGCTTTCTCACTAACCTCCTGTACAGTACTGAGTCAAAAGCCTGCTGAAGTTCAGATATAGGACATCCATAGTATGGCCTTCATCCACTGCCCTAGTGACCCTGTCAAAGAAGTCAATTAAGTTGGTCTTACACGATCTTCCTGAGAAAAATCCATGCTGTCTCTTGTCCTGTAGACCATTACTACTGAGAAAGGTTATCAACCTCACCTTCAGAATGGCCTCCATCAACTTCCCAACTACAGAAGTCAAGCTCACCTGTCTGTAATTGCCTGGTTTGTCCTTGGGTCCACTCTTGTGGAGGGGCACCATGTGAGCCATTCTCCAGTCTCAGGGTACATTCCCTGTCTCCAGTGAGGTGCTGCACAGGTCTGTCAAAGGGTCTGCTAACACCTCTGCCAGTTCCTTCAGGACCCTTTGGTGTTCACCATCAAGTCCTGGTGCCTTGTCCTCCCACAGGACTTTAAGGCCCTTCAGAACTCTATCCTCTTGGATGACACCATCTGTAATCTCTGTCACCCCTTGACCCTTGCCCCCTTCACCCTGTGGTATTGCGCCATCTCTTTCTTTTATGAACAAGCAGAAGTACTCAGTGAGTGCCTCTGCCTGGTCTACCCTTTTTTTGCCCATAGCCCATCCCTTTTGGATCTAACAATGTCATCCCTACAATTCCACTTCTCTCTTATGTATTTAAAGAACCCCTTTTCTCCCTCTCTAATCCCTTGTGCCAGTTTCAGCTCCTTTGCTGCCTTGACTGCCCAGCTCACCTCCCCAGATGCCAATGGCTGCTCCAATGGCTGAGAGTTGTACCCTGAGAGAAGAATGGTCCAACCACTTGTCTACTGCTTGTTGAAGGAATAAGAGGATGGTGGACATGTTGGCTAGTTCAGGGTCCTTACCCTGTTCCCAGCACCACTTTACGAACACCAACCATTGCCTACCATAGGTAGAGATGGTTGAGGATCTTCTGGATTGCAGCATCGTGGAGATGATTGATTTGTGATAACCTGCTTTCATCAGTCTCTTCCTCTCAGGAGCCAGGCTGTGAGTTTTAGGGTCCGTGGAGCCGAGTACAGTACTAGTTCTTGGGTCAGCATATCCAGTTGCTAGGGTAACTTGAGGCTGTCCATTGTCATATCCAGCACCATGGCAAACCAAGTTCTCCGTGGACAGTAGGGTGCCACTAGAATGATGGTTCATTGTGATGTTCAGATCTTGGCTAGTACATGGGGTAATAATGGAATTGGAGGGAAAACGTACACCAGATCCCGAGACCAGGGTTGCGATAGGGCATTGGTTCCCTGGGACTGAGTTTCCCTGTATCTGGAATAGAATCTCTTGACCTGCGTATTTTCTGCAGTGGCAATGGGGTCCATGGATACAGGTCCCCAAGTCTTCTGAATTATTTTGAAGAGGTTGGGGTGAAGACGCCACTCCCCTGGGTGGACTTGTTGTCAGCTGAGCCAATCTGCTCACACATTGAGCTTACCAGTGAGATGAACTGTGCTGAGATGGGTGAGGTTGCTCTGTGCCCAGTTGAGGACAGTCACCGCCTCCCTCAGCATAGCTCTGCTCCTGGTACCCCCTTGCTTGGTGATGTACACCGCAGTGACTTGGTTGTAGGAATGCATCAGAACCGACTGACTGGAGATGGATGATCCAAAAGCTCTGAGAGCATGGTATACTCCTATCATTTCTAGGATGTTGTTGGACAACTGGGCCTCTGATGTTGTCCATTGGCCCTGTGCCATGGTGTTGCCTAGGCACGCTCCCCAGCCTAATAGACTTGCATCCATTTCTATAGCGGCATCGTAAGATGCCTCTAGTGGGACCCCTCATGTGAGATTGGAATGCACTGTCCATCATGTTAGTGACTGTCTCACTGATGGTGGTAATGGGACTAGGACATACAAGTTGTATTCACTCAGTGATCACTGAGTGAGGATGTAAGTCTGTAGGGGTCGCATGTGCCACCTGGCCCAAGGGACCAGGTCAATGCAAGATGCCATGTAACCTAATAACTGTGCTATTCATCCCATGGTTGACTGATGGCAATCCCTCAGGTGGTGAGACAGTCTTATTAGGCTGTGAATCCTTGTCTGGGATGGTTTTACCCATCCCTGCAAGGTGTTGATTTGTGCCCCTAGGTGTTCTATCTGTTGTGTGGGCACTAAATGACTCTTGGCTTGGTTCACCACCCAGCTGTGTTCCTCGAGAGGTCTCAGAGTGAGTGCAGTGTCTTGATGTGAGTGATCCTTGGAGCATGCCCAAATCAGCCAGTCGTCCAAGTAGGGGATGATATCGAGACCTTGTTCTCTGAGTTTGGCCACTAGTACTACTGACACCTTGGTAAATACCCTTGGAGCTGAGATAAGACTGAAGGGTAATGCCTGATATTGGTAGTTTTGGCCTAGGATGTGGAATCTGAGGTAGTGTCTGTGTTTTGGTCTGATAGGTATGTGAAGGTATGCATCCTTCAAGTCTATGGATGTGAAGTAGTCGCATACGTGGATAATGCATAGAGTCGACTTTAGGGTGTCCATTTTGAACCACTGGAGAACTACATGCTGGTTGAGATGCTTCAGGTCCAGGATGGAGCATAATTCCTCTAATTTCTTGGGCATGAGGAAGAAAATGGAGTATACCCATAGTTTCTGTTCATGGAGGGGGACGGCTTGTATTGCTGTGTTTTGTATCAGATCCCACAGGATTTGTTGGACTTGATGAGCTGTTGCCTTCTTTTTGGCAATGGGAGAGCTTATGAATCTGTGTGTGATGGGGGATTGGGATAACTCTATGGAGTATCCTCTTGACACCACCTCTTGAACCCACCTGTCTGAGGTTGTGCAGAACCACTGGTGTCTGAAAAGCGACAATCTTTGACCCATGGGGGACACAGTTTCTTTCCCCTCATGGAGGTCTGGTCAAGTAGTCATTGTTGTTTTCCCCTATTCCCTCTACCTCTACCTCTGAACTTGGACCCATGGGTTCTGAAGGAGGAGGGCTGGTAGGAGTGGGTGAAGGGACTGCAGTGTCTGCTGTGTGTTACTCTGCCTTGAAATGTGTTATTCTGGTAATGGGTGTCTCTGTGTGCTTGATAAGACTTGTTCCCCCCCAAAATCTCTGCCTAGCGGAAGGGAGATAGGTGTGCCTATTCCTATTTTTGAGGAGGTCTTTGCCCTCCTCCTTCTGTTTTAGGAATTCTTGTATGCCCTCCCCAAATACATGTTTTCCTTTCATAGGCAAATTTTGCAGTAATGTCATGGATTAGTTGTCAGCCTCCCATAGTTTTAGCCACAATGCTCTCCTGGCATGATTAGTGATGGCTGTAGCCCTGGCATTCAGTCTGAGGGTGTCCACAGCCATGTTAGCCAGGTATTTGGCAGCATCTAGAGTGCATTCTAATAGTTCTGCCTCTCTAGATCTGGGGTTTGCCTGCTCGAGGAGCTCTTCTAGCCAACAGATCTGGGCACGTGCCATGTAAAAGGCCATAGTAGATGCCTTTGCAGCTGTTCCTTCAACTTTGTAGGCCTTTTTCAGCATGTCCTCCACTCTCTTGTCTGTGGGTTCCTTTAATGATATGGTCCCGCATGGTAGAATGTTTTTTCTACTGAGTGCCGCCACCTGAGGATCAATAGTCAGGGCTGTGCACCAGTTGCTGGCCTTGTTCTCCTGAACTGGATACATGCTAGCCAGGTTTCTTTTATTGGACATTCTGCTAGGTTCTGTGGATTGCCACTCCTTGTTGATAATGTCCTCGATCGCTGGGCATACTGGGAATGTCTCTTTGATAGTTACCTTTTGCTGGATCATAGGATCTAACTTTGACTCTGGCTTGCCCTCTTCAATGTCAAATAACATGGTGGCCTTAACTATTTTCATGAGCCCCGGGACCATGTCAAAGTTGCAATGTTTTGATGTTAGGGATGGCATGGATTGTGGTTCCATGTCCTTGTCATTGGTGTCCACCCCATCTTCCTCATCTGGTATCTCCTTGTCTTCTCCAGAGTCCGGTTTCTGGTTTTCTGGTGCTGGTCCTACTGGATCTGAGTGCTCTTCATTGACCCCCCCATGACATCTGGCTCTGGAGGTGGTACAGTAGTGGCCGTATGCTTGGTAAGGGATTCTAACTTCTCTATTATCTTCAGCATAAAATTCTGTTTGCTCTCCATCATTGCCACCGTGGCCTGCTTGTTCTGCAGTAGGATAGATCCAGGATCCATCTAAGTAGAGCTTCTGAGCCGTGGATTACTGGAGCCCAAGACAGAGGTTTGCTCCAGGGACAAGTCATCATCGTTATGGAGACAGGCAGGGCATAGTGGGCCCGGAGCATGTGGCAAGAGGGTAGCTCTGCAAGAAGTGCATTTCTTGGCTTTGACCATCTGGAAGAGAAAAAGAAGATAAAGGGAGGCGTAGTGTTAAGAGTGGGAGACAATGGGCCCCCAACTCAGTGGGTGCCCCATATCTGTTTACCACAGTCTTAGAAGTACAGAAAATGTCCCAGTGGAGAGCTGTCCTAGGGGTCTGCTGGTAACCCTTATCGGAATGCATGCCATTGAATAACTGTTAGAGTGTATGAGGAATTACAGGCAAGGTTCAGCATGGGGGGTCACTATAGAGAGGGACCCCGCATGGATAAGACACTGTGGAGGCCGCTATGCGGAGGGACCACAAGGTTCTGTAATGTATATAGGGTCACTGAGAAGAGGGACCCCATATGAGCTAGGTGGAGGAACCACTAGTTTGTAATGGAAAAAAATATATATAAGGTCACTATAGGAGGGACCCCATATGTAAGTAGAGGAGGTGCTGGGGAAAACAATTTGAACCAAGTGGCCTTTAGGGCTGTGAAGATCATTATTTTAGCCCTGGGGTCATATTGCAGCTTCATTGATTTATGTTATAGCCCTCACTTGGTACAACATGCCAGCATTTTGTTCATTTTTGCCCATAATTAACCTAACACGCTTCACTTATTTGTGCCCCTAGGTGTTCCTGAAAGTGGTTGTTCTTCACCCCTCTGATAGTAAGGCATACGACCCTCACTCCTCCCAAGCTAGGCCTAGAGGGTAGCAAAGGCCTGAAATAGGCCACATAGACCAGGTGGCGCAAACATTGCATGGGGATGGTGAGAGGAACTCCTCCTGACAGAATTATTCCTTGAAGAGGGAATTTTTGTACAAGAGGGGTGAAACTGCCTTGGGAGGCGCTATCGAGATAGTGAAGGGCGGAATAGGCCGCCGGGACCATGTGGCTGAAAAGGAGCCTGGGGTTGATGAACAAACCCCCCACAGACAAGAAAAATCCCTAGAATAGGGGATTCTGTTCCCAGAATAGCTGTCTGATTTAGAGGATGCTCTCACTGTTGCATATTGCAACCGAAGAGTAGGAGAGCCGCAGGATGCTGAGACCATGCGCCAGAGGGAGGGGGAGGAGTTCCATGTGGCATTCAGCAGCAGACCAGAGGCCCTAAAACAAGCAGAGAACTGTTCCATCAGTTGGGGGGAAAGCAAGCAGCTTGCTATGGTAAGGTACCTTTTTCTTTTCTTTACTGGGGCAGACGATCAGTATTACCGTCGCTCGCAAGTTGTTGAGTGAGGTAGAGCTTGGAGAGTTGCCTGGCAGAGCGCTGCATGATCTGTGTGAGGTCAAGGAAGCAGGCAGAAGCCAAAACTGGTGAATGATCATTTGGACAACAGACCCTTTCCAAATCGCGATGTTGGAAGCGCAATAAGCGCAATATAAGTTTCCCCTTGTTTACAGAGGAGCAGGATAATTTCTCTAAGCTTGAATTAAGCCAAAAATACAACAACAAATTACAAAATAGGCCAGATAACGCCAAGCATAATGACTGTTAAAATAATACATCGCTATAACTGCTTCTAAACAACACCTAGAGATAAACCATGAGAAAACTTTTGTTTCTAGGCCAAACAAGTGAGACTAATCTCAATAACAAAAATGAACAACAGTGGCCTCAATCATTTATAACCAAAAATACACAATGCTGCAGATTTCCTTCCCCTTAGGGAGCCCAATAAGGAGCTGCAGCAGATATGGTCACAATTTTACAGTATAAACCAGTTAAGGGTTATAAATGAGAGGCCTATCTTCCTAGAGTAGAACAACAGGGATCCCAGTGTGCTAGTAGCCTGAGCAGATGCATGATTTGAACTGGAGGACAGGGGTTTCTGGGACCTGGATATACAAGAAATTTGATACTAGAGTCATGTGCATCACTAACCTATCAGGTGGGCTAAAACCCATGAGGTAATGTCTGGAGTGCCATGGATTATCAACCAATCACAATGAGCGGTGGTCACTTCCTGCTAGAGGGTCTATACTACCACATCCTGGACTTTGTTGCCATTTGTTAGCACAATGTCCAGTATGTTCCCCTCCCTGGTAGGCTCTGTCACTCCCTGCATTAGGTAGCTGTCTTGGATAACCTCCAGCAGTACCTGTTCCCTGGTGTTTGTTGTAGACAGTTAACATCCACCAGTCAACCCCACATAGGTTGAAGTCTCCCACTACAACTGTACTCCCCTTGCCACTGACCTTCCTGATTTGCTCCCCCAGCTCCCTAGCCACCTCCTCACTTTGTGATGATAGTCTAATCTCCACCCCATCATGAGCTTCTTACCTTTGGGACTTTGGAGCAATATCCATGCAGTGAGAGTGGCTCAGCAGACTGCACACTCACCTCTGAGGCTGGAAAATCAGAAGGCTGTGAGTTCTGTCCCCACACAAGGCACTTGGGTTAAATCCCAATATTGACACTGTGGTGCAGCATGAGCAGTGGTGCTGTACTCCTGCGGTGTCATCTTTCGGATGAGACATTAAACCAAGGTCCCATCTGCCTGTTCTGGTGGTGGTTCAGGTGGATGTTAAAGATCCTATGGCACTTCTGGAAAAGAGTAGGGGAATTTGTTATTTAAACTAAAAAAAAATAATAATAATACCGAACATTTTGTTACTGTGAAAAGAAACATGAAAACTATAAAGCAAATACGTATTACTGCATACTGCCTCTTACTGTAAAAGCCATATACAACATATTGACCTTTTAACACTGAAAATATTAACTAAAGCAAATTTAATATTTCAACATACTCCCCCCTCCCCCACTTCAAAAGAGTAGGGAATTGTTTATTATAACTTTCAAAACAGAACAAATACAATACACGTTATCTGCACATGAAAAATAAAATAGAAAATAGAACCTTAACAACATAAATTCATCATTTTAGTATGTCAGCATGCCTCCTACTCCTTTCTCAAACCTAATGAAGTAATAAGATACATGTCTGACTTTCTACCCACAGGATATTATTCTATCAGTTCATCACAGGTGTCCACAGGTCTAAATGCACAACCAAAATCCTTAATACACTACTGATAATAACTGTTTTATTATACATGATACCTGTGATCATAGTAAGAAATACTCTTGTTAGAACTGATATTGAAAAAAATGAAACTTAATGAGCAAATTTAGGAACTGCTGGGAATTACTAAAAAATTAAAAATAAATAATACCACCCTCTAGGAGAGATGAGTATACTCCAAACCCACCCGGGTACTTCCTCAACCACAGGAAAAAACTCCTAAAAGCCTATAAAGCTCCATAGCCCTGATTCAAGCGCCCATGCATCAGTTACCTAACTAAACATAACTATATTCAGAACCTCCAATGACATATAAGCAGCCCTGTTGCTATGAATATCATAATATCCACTGTATACCAGTTGGTATTGCCTCTTAAGTAGGAATCTGTAAATGGAAATTCATAAACCAGATTACCTCTAGAGTACTAAACAATGGGAAAAAGTATAGAAAGGAGTAGAGGACATTTTTATTAAAGAACAACAAACAAAAACAATTAATATCAATCATTAAAGTAGCACGGTAAAACAGAACAGGCTAAAAAGGTATAAAAAATAAGAACATAAAACGAAACCTTAGCCTGTAATCCCCAAAATAGCAAAGACATTAATAAAAAACTACAAAGCTATCTGAATCCGTAGAACAAGAAATACATCAAAAGTGATAATCATAAAAGAAATCAAAAGAAATGGCAGGCAGCTAGCCTAAGCAACAAGAAAAGGAAAAAAATTGATCCATTGTGGGGGCACGGTATCATCTGGTTGTGAGGTAAGGGAGAAAGCTTTGCCATTTAGTAGCCAGGACTAGAGGGGAAGTATCATACTATTCCTCCAATATAGGCCAGCTAGTTCAGCAGTGATCATATGGAGAAGAACCTCTGGAAAGATGGTCTGTTGTTGAAACAAAAGGGAACACCGAGAGTGCCATTAATAATACTTTATTGTGGTAAAAACCAAGTGAAGGGCAGGCATGGAATAGGATGAATGGGAAGGTAAAGAGCCTAAAATGACATCAGGGTAAGAAAGAGTAAACCAGTAGGGATCCCCCCACTGGAATGCCAAAGTGTCCCAAAAGGCACGGGCATATGGGCAGCACAAAAGAAAGTGAGTCATAGTCTCCAAATGAAGACCACAACCGGTCCTGGGACAAAAATGCTCTTCCATGTGCTTGTGTTTGGCATTCACCTTAACACCTAAACAACCATGGCAACACAGCCAAAGGACATCCCACATCTTTGTGGGGGTAGAGGTATTAGTTAAATCAGAACCAACCATAGGACAAGCCGGTGGAGAGATATCAGGGTAAACAGAAATCACTGAAACATGACCTGCCATTATAATACCATACAGACTCCTGGGGACAGATGTCACTAATGCATTCTTCTTGATCGTCCAATGATGGAGCTTATAAACCAGTGCATGGACATAAAGAGGGGCCTGGCACACCATAAAAAAGTTCAGTAAGCCAGTCTCCCACACAGGAAGAACCACATCCAGCCAATAGGCTGCCCACAGGTGCAAAAGCTTCAGGGTTTCCATCAAATAGGGTTTAATGGACCAAAACAAAAAATAACCAAACAAAAGAACCAAGGGATTAACCATCTGCAAACCCCCTTGGGCAACCGTGAGATAAATCACTAGGGGGTGCAAGCAACTCTCCCAAATAACCTGAAAAATAAACTAAGAAATCTCACCTTCAAGGATTTAGGTAAGGGAAACACCATACTCAAATAAGTAAACAGTGGAAGAAAGAAACATCTCAGAACCACCACCTTTTTCTTTTTAGTCTGTTTTCAATACTTCCACACTTGCACCCAAGGGGTACAGGAGGTCAGCTTGATCTGCCAGTTCAGGAAAGCCATGTGCCCAGCACCAAAGATGATATCAAGAATTCAAAGTGGCTCCTGTGACACTGGGATAACCCCAATTTCAGGCAGCAATACTTTTGAACATCAAGCTGTGCCCCAATAGGAGTAAAAGAATGGAGAACATCAAGGGCCATACAACCTGAAGGGGGGTCCAAAACAAAAAGGGTGACATCATCTGCATAAGCAGTGATCATCACTGAATCCAATCCATTCAGGGCCAGAATCCCATGGATCTGCAGATGGGACTGGATTTTCCATACAATGGGGTCAATGCAATACACATAAGGAAGTGGACTAAGGGCACAGCCCTGATGGACACTCATATATACTGAAAGGGTCGTACCCAAATGCTCATTAATTAACAGGATGACCAAGGCCATCCCATACAGCCATCTCAACCATATACAAAATGTCAAGGGAATAACATAATGCTGTAAAACAGCAAGCGGGTATGAATAAGAGATCAAGTCAAACTGCTTTCTCCTGATCCAACGTCAGTACATAGTTTATGTTTCTGACCAACATTCCTGAGGCAACCACCTCATGCAAAACAAGGAGATTATCTGCAGTTTGCCAGAAAGGTACCGAACAAGTCTGGGCAGGAGAAATAACATGATGCAAAAAGAGGCCAATAGGGAAGTCAAGTATCTTCATAAGTATCTTCAAATTGCTATTTAACATGCAATGGGGCCTCCAATTATGAAGATCAGTGGCATCTCCCTTCTTGAAAAGCAGGATCTTAATGGCCTCCCTGAATGATCGGGACTCATAGTCTGCAGTCAGGAGCCAATTAAAGACTTCCTGTAAAATATCTGTCAAAGTGGATGAAAAACATTTTTAAAAAAAGGATGTGAGGCCATCCGTCCCAGGAGTGACTGAAGTACCAAGACTAGAAATAGCCTGACTAATCTCCAATATTGAAATGGGCAGTGTCAAATAAGTGAGCTCCCCAGGATGAATGGGGGATATGGGAATTGTACTTAAAAATGGGTCAGCTGGCCCAGTAGGGGAACAGACCCCAAACATAGAAAACAGGTAGGAATGAACATGGGACTGAATTTCAGGCAATGTAGTAATCGGAGCACCAAGCGGAGTCATACGCTGCGTCATGTGTATATGTCACACCCATTCCTTACAGGAAAAAAAGATCACCCATACCATGAGCTCCCTGGGTACCCACCATATATTCCATCAATAAGGATTGACTTCTATCATATTGTAATGAAAGCATATGAGCTTTCAGGGTAGCTATCATCAGGCCGTTGTCACCCGGTCCTTGATGAGACAAGGAAAAGGCCTGGGCCAGTTGCATCTGAAAGGTGAGATACTCAGTGTAGTCTGTTTCATGGCAGGCTTGGGCCAGAGACCTTATCAAGTGCCACACCGCCAACTTAGAATCTGGTAACCATCCAAGGATGTCCCCAGTCATGCAGGCCAAAGTGGTTTGACCCAAAAGAAAATCCAACACCTAGGCTCGCACAAGAGGGTCCTCCAAAAGGGAGCCATTCAACCGCTAGTAACCCCAATCAGGGGCAAGGGGGGAGAAACTGAAATGTACCACCCAATAAAAGGTGGTCAGACAAATCAATCTGGATCAAAACACAATCGGCAATGTGTAAATGACAGAAATAAATAAAAATTCAATGCTGGTGGCCAAATAAGAATGAAAATATGTAAAACCACCAGCCGGATGCAAATGTCAAAAGACGTCCACCAGATTGGCCATATGTAGCAGGGTCTGTAAGTAAAGGGAATCAGAGAACAGTTTTTCAGTTCTGGCCCCCCTATCCCCATGGTCAAGATAATAATTAAAGTCACTGTCCACCACAATATGACAGGAGCTATGTAAAAAGGGTCTTATCCTATCAAACAGATCAACCCTAGCCTTCTTCGTTTGGGTGGGCATATAGAGAAATAAAATGGAACAGAGTCCCCTAAAAGAAGGCATCTAGTAACAGAGCCCTATTGGCTCAATGTCCACCAGACAGACATGTGAAACAGCAGATGTCAGGAACAGGATACCTACTTCATCACTGACATCTGGATCTATTGACCAAAAGGACGGGCCACAGCACCACTGATGTTGGGCCTGAGACATATCCCCAGACATTGTCAACAGTGTTTCTTGAAAAAGCACAACATCACTGGCAAGATCTTTGAGCAGGGAAAAGAGCAAAAGGCATCTGGTCACATTCTTAATGCTGTTTGCATTAAGAGTAGCCAGACGTAAGGGGGAATACATAAAAAAATTAGTAAAAAAAAGGAGAACAAAACAAACAGTCCATCAAGGAACACACTCCATCAGCAAAGCTGATGTCTTCTTAGGGACCAACTTCAGTTTCCTCCAATGTTTCACTTTAGTCTTGACCAAAGGGGGGTCGTCCTCAGCATCTGTAGAATTAGGCACAGTCATTGTGGCAACAGAAGAAGACTCTGAGTGGGACACCAAGTCAGAATCTGAACCATCCTTGTCCAATACTAAAAATATATTCTTCAGTTGTACTGAGGAGTCCAGAACACCTTGGTGCAAGGGCAGAAGGCTAGTTTTATGGGACCAAAGGTAGCATTTCCAGTTAACTGCAAGGAGGGCTGGAAGGGGCATAAGTAGATCATTAGGCAGCAGAATTAAAGGAGCAGCTTGACCAGGTAAAGCAGGGGATACAGCCCCAGTAGGCCCAGAAAAAGTAGGAGGGGTCCACAGAAGTAGAAGCAGAAGCAGGAACCAAAGGCTGAGGGGACTGTGTTGATGGAAGAATCAAGTCCTGAAGGGGGGCATAAGGCAGGGGGACCATAAGAGGGGAGTCCACTTGTTGGGCCAAAGTGGCTGCTACTTTCTTATGGCATCGCTGTTGGTGGGTCAAATGAGCCTGCAATAAAAGAATCGGGTCTTTGGTATCCACCTCTGTTTTATTATGCTTGGCTCAGGGACAAGCTCTGTAGGAATGACCCGATTCTTCACAAAGGTTGCAATAGAGAGCGTTGGAATAATGTGCCCTGTATGTCCCAGAGTCAGACAAAGATTACAATGCATCGAATCACAGGCATTGCTCAGGTGACTCTCAAATCTACAATGAAAACATATTTTCAGCTTGCTGGGGTAGAAACACTGGGCCCTGTCCCTGCCCAGGAAGAAAACACTGGGTAAATGTTGCAAGCCATAATGGGAATGCGGAGCTTGACCTTAAACTGCCAATATCCGTCCAAAAGAGTTCCTCATCCAAAATCATCTCAGGAGTACCCAGTGCTTCACATCTTTGAGAAAGCCAAAATTGAACATCCTGGACCTTTACTCCCTCATTTTTCAGCATAATGGTAGGCACCCAAACTGCAGGTTTGGTAAGATACACTGCTTGGAAAGGCAGCCACAATGGAGAATCCTTTACTTTGTCATAAGCCGACCAGAACCTGTCCTGATAAACCTGAGTTTGGAAGCTCAAATTGATATATCCATCAGCAGAAGTGTGTAATAGAGCATAAAGCTTATTTGGGGTGACAAACAAGGAGTTCTTGAGCAAGTGTTTACCCACATATCCCCGGTCAGGAGGAGGGTCAATGCCACCTTTATACAGGAGAGGGACTGTGTTCCTGCATTGTGTTGGGCTAGAGACTGGGAAAAAATACATTTCTGATGAAACCATGCCACATCTGGGCAGGGGCAGAGTGGTCAAAATAGGAGGGTCAGAGGCATCCTGAAGCAAGGCCTCCTCTGCTTATTCCACTTGGTCCACCCAAGAAAGGGAAACTTCTGAAACAGCTGCAGAAACAGATGTAGGATGGCCCATTGGGATAACAGAGTGTCTTGAGGCCCTAAACCTCTGAGCAAGAGGGCAGAGGAATCTAGAAACAGAACAGGAACACACAATGTAGTCACAGCAATAGTGGAACCAGTTGGGAATGGGGGAACAGTAGTGACTGCAGGTGTTGGGAACTGGGGGTCCAAGTTCATCAGAGCCCATCTCCAAGCCTGAAGAGAGCACCATTGAAGAGCCAAACAAGGGAGACACCGGGAGGGAGTCCAACACCTCCCAACAGAAGTACTCGATGCAGAATCCAAAGACTTAAGGTCCAATAAACAAGATGGAGCCACCGGCTCCTTAGGAAGAGTGTAATGCCAATGTATCATGGCACCCTGAGTCCAACCAGCATCAGTTAAAGCCTTTATTATTTCTCTTATGGTATCATGATTGACAAGTGAGTACTTGTCTCTATATATTTTTCATAAATAGAAGATACAATGAATGTAACAATTTTGTATGTAACTCAATGTTTGCACAATGAATGTATATTATCTTTTTAACTAAAATTTTATTTATATTTGTATAGTGTTGTAATGTTCAAAACTTTTATGTCTTGGAAGAACCATAAAATGTGACTTAACATGAAAGCCTCAACCGGTGACCAGTGCCCTGGTGGATGAGGGGCTGCATCAGTCCGATGCGGATACAACAGAACAGTAGTAAGTCTAGAAGAAGCACAAAGCTCAGCAGTGGGGTTTAAATGCAAAACTGAGCAAGCAAGCTGAAGCAGGGCATCAGAATTATCAACAGGCAGCCCAGGTTGTAATCCATTAAATGGCAATCCCATGGGCAATTATCCACACCTTGGAACCAAAGGGCCAAGCAGGGGTTGCCACAGCAGATGAACTGTCAGTGCAGGCAGACAGGGAGCAGATGGAAGAGCTGGAACAGCCATGGGTCCCTACAGTGAAAGAACCTCCTACAAGTGCAGACAGAACTTTGGGGCCACCAAAAAAGGGGATAAAGCCCTCAACACAGCACGTTCTTCCAGCAATACCGGCATTGTTCATCCTGTGGGAACACCCAGGACACCAGAAATCATCTGCGGAGATGTACCCAGTGGTCAAGCCAAGGAACTATGCCAGAACATCACCTCCGGACCACGTTCTGCAAACAGCCGTTCCTTCTGAGCCCAGCAAGTGGCATCTTCATCAGCCAGCAGCCTCCCAAAAAAGTTCCTCTTCTGCCAGAGGGTATCTTGCAAATGGGCATCCTCCTCCATAAGTACAGTGTCGAGCAGCAGCAGCAGCAGCTAGTTCTCTGCAACTACAGACTCAGGGACTGCTGCAGTTACCCAACAGTCCAACAGGCATGCCTCAGAAGACACCAAAGCAGCAAAGTCTTCAGCCCTAGCAATGGGTATAGTGGGGAGAGGGGCTAATCCTCCCCCACCAGCAGCCAGCTCCACACTGACTTCACTAGAAACAACCATCATGCGTGACAGCAGCACCCCCTACCACTAGAGTAGAGGAATATTTATTGAAAAAAAAAGGGCTACATAACAAAATATTTACAAAACACATAAATCATATTACTTGTATGTCAAAAATGAACCAAACAAAGCAAGAAAAAATAAGAAAAACAGAAATACAATCATTCATCCAGCAGATAATTAATATCATGCCTCATGTGGGATCTGCCCATTCTTCACAGTTTACCCATAATGATTTGACATTCTCAGGATTATACTTTTTAGAATCATTCTGTGCAATGGACTGCAAAGACAATTGAATATTTTTCAGCATTTCAGTATAATGGATTAACCTTTGTTGTGTTACTAACACACATCTAGACTGCCATATATAATATCGAATTACAGAAAATACAGTGAATAACGTTTCTGCATGATATTTCCGCCATCCACCTATAAAATCCCTGTACATTAATACAGAATATAAAGGTGAAACAAACAGGAGTTCCTTCCATTCGTATGCCAAATAGGCCCAGAATTGTATAGTATAATCACACTCTAAAAAGAAATGAGCTTGGGTTTCTAATATTTGTATGCAAGAAGCTCTAAGACAATATCTTTCATTTAACTGCTTGTGTTTGTTGTTATTACGTACGCTTAATCTACCATAGCTACCTAACCAGATATTATCCCATACAAATTCAGGAAGTTGTCTGCATGGCTCTGGCGTTGACCATCACAATGGAAAGGGAGGAACCATAAGCCGAGAAAACTACAAAAAGACAAACAATAATATCAAGGAAGGCATGACATACAAAGCAACACAGCAAGAGGGGCCAGTACTGTGTCTCAATGCATGCTGTCTGGCTAACGATGACTGACCTCACTGCCACAATAGCTGAGGCAGAACTAGACTGGGTGGCCATGACTGAAACATGGTTCACAAATAATCATAGTTGGGAGGTGACTATCCCAGGGTACAACTTGTTTAGGAGAGGCAAGACTGGGAAAAAGGGAGGGGGCTAGCTATTTATGTTAAGGATACCATCAGTGCTACAGAAATGCAGAAAGCACTAGGGGAAACAAAGGATCTAAGGATTACAATAGGGGCTGGAGGCCAGAAACCCATTCGGGTAGGAATAATCTAAAGACCCCCAAATCAGGAGGAAGCCAGGGATAAGGAAATCCTGGAAACCATTCTCCAGATGTCAGGCAAAGGGGACATGGTGCTGGTGGGGGATTTCAATCTGGGAGACATAGATTAGAATACCCACACAGCAGCATCACAGAAGAGCAGGAAATTCCTAGTCCCACTACAGGAAAAAGGCCTAAGTCAGCTAGTGACATCACCCACAAGGGGTAATCGGTTCTCGATCTGATATTGACAAATAGTGATAGGGTTAAAGGTGTCGAAGTAGGGAACCACCTGAGTAACAGTGATCATAACATGGTATGGTTCAGGGTCATAAATATTGTAGACTCCATACACTCCAAACTGAATGTCCTTGACTTCAGGAGGGCAGACTTCACAAACATGAAGGCCTGCCTAACAGACAACCTTAGTAACTTGACAGAAGGGAGTGTTGAGGAATATTGGACTAGGTGGAAGGGTGCAATAGCCATGGTCACATCACAGTGTGCCCATCAGGTTGGTAAGAACAAAAGGAGGAAAAACCCACTGTGGTTCTCCAAGGAGGTGGCAACCATGGTGAGAGAAAAGCACATAGCCTTCAGAAAGTACAAGGAGTCAGGGAACGAGGTAGGCAAAACAGAATATAAACAGAAACTAAAAGAGACAGGGAAAGTGATAAGAAATGTGAAGGCTCAAACAGAGGTTAGGATAGCTCAGGAAGTAAAAAAGGGTAACAAAACCTCATAGAGGTACATACGTGAAAAAAGGAAGACCAAAGGGGGCATTGTTAGAATCACAAAAAAAGACAGGCAAACCACAGAGCAAGATGGAGACAAGGCAAAGGAACTCAATGAGTACTTCTGCTCAGTCTTCACACAGGAAGCAGACAGTAACGGACCAACAATAGGCATAAAGGAGTGTCTGACTGAAGGAATAGACATGGGTCCCTTCACAGAGGAATGGGTCCTGTAGGAAATAGACAAGTTAAAGGTAGAAAAAGCTATGGAACCAGATGGGATACACCCAAGAATACTGAAAGAGCTAGGGTGGGAACTGGCAGCCCCCTTAACACTACTCTTCAACAAATCATTAAGGAGCAGGGAGGTGCCGGAAGATTGGAAGAGTGCAACAGTGGTATCACTCCACAAGAGTGAAAGCAAGGAACAGCCAGGTAACTATCGCCCGGTTAGTCTAACATCAGTCATGGGAAAACTGATCGAGCGCCTGCTGAAGGAAAGAATCATAGCTTTTTTGGAGCAAACTGGTCTGCTCGACAAAAATCAACATGGTTTCACAGCAGAGAGGTCCTGCCAGACAAACCTGGTTGATTTTTTCAAATGGGTCACTAAAACAGTGGATCAGGGTGGGGCAATGGATATGGTTTATCTGGACTTCTGCAAAGCTTTTGACTCCGTTCTTCACAGGAGACTAGTCAAAAAACTGGAGAACATGGGAACTGGGCCCGAAGTTACAAACTGAGTCAGAAACTGGTGACATGGGAGAACTCAAGGAGAATTAGTAAGTGACACTCTGTCTGTGAAAGGGAGGGTGGCTAGCGGAGTCCCGCAGGACTCAATTCTTGGGCCGATCCTCTTCAACATATTCATCAGTGACATTGTAGATGAACTGGAGGGAAGGTGTGCCTGTTTACAGATTACACCAAACTAGGGTAGACAAAACAGAGGGACAGCAAAGCATGGAAGCTAGTCTCCGAAAACTGAAGGAGTGGTCAAAGACATGGCAATTGAAATTCAGTGCCAAAAAATGCAAGGTCATGCACCTGAGAATGCATAACCCAGGGGAACTATACTCAATGGGAGGGGAGTAGCTGGTGGCTATCAGGCAGGAGTGAGACCAATAGGTGATCATATCAGATGACCTCAAGGTCAGCAGACAATGTGAAAAGGCAGCACTAAAGGCTAGTGGTATCCTGGGATGCATAGGAAGGGGCATCATGAGCAGAAGGCATGAAGTAATCATGCCCCTGTATCGGTCCCTGGTGAGGCCTCACCTGGAGTACTATGTCCAGTTCTGGAGGCCACACCTCAGGAAGGACATAGATAGGCTGGAGAAGGTACAGAGAAGATCAACAAAGATGGTGCCGGGCTTGCATCAGAAACCATATGAGGCAAGACTGGATGACCTCAAATTATACTGCCTAGAACAATGCAGGAATTGTGGGGACATGAGAGAAACATTCAAATACCTTAAAGGCAACAACAGGGTGCACATGCAGAACCTCTTTCAGGTAAAGGACTACAGCAGGACTAGAGGGCACAACCTTCGACTGAAGAGAGAAAAGTTCAGAAGCAATACAAGGAAATTCATCTTTGCAGAACGTATTGTGGAACCATGGAATAGCCTGCTGGAGAGGGTAGTTGGAGCCAAAGCAGTGTGGGAATTCCAGCGGGCATGGGACAGACACTGTGGGATACATGAGCAGGCAGCTAAGTAGGGGGGTAGGAAGCCAAGGCCAGACTTGATGGATTATACGGTCCCCATCTGCTGACAACTTCTATGTTTCTATGTTTCTATGTTAAGAAACTGATGACAAACTGTAACTTGTTTTGTGGAAATCTGGAAATATAACCCGGTCTTTATATTCCCATTGTAGGATATGAGAATAGAGGTTATTTCTATTTGTTGTCTGTATCTGGGCTACTGCAACATTCCATTTTATGAGGTTCTTAACCAGTTCCAACCCATATTTTGGAAGAGCAGGAATTCTATTCACCGATCCAGGTTTTTTATTTGTCCAGTGTAGTAAACAAGGAGACAACCAGGCCAATACATGGGATGCCCAAATCTTGTTCCCAGGTTTCATTGCAAATCCAGTATTATAATATGCAAAAATGCTACCATAAAAGGCTACAGGATTAACCATGTCAATGTCTCCTTCTTGAATTTTCCTATATATATGTTCCCTTTTGATTGTATGTAATCTGCTCCCCCATAATGCTTGGAAGAATACACTTAGTAATGCTGTGTAAATGGAAACTGGGAATGGGAAAATATAACTTCTATTAAGAGTATCTTGGCAAATTTCTAATAATTTGGGACTGGGGTACTTCCTAACAGAACCCCTGAGATTTTAACATAATTTATCTTAGCACCCGAGCTTCTGGGAAGGAGGTAAAGATGCTCAGCAGTGCTAGTACTTCTGTAGATGGAGCTAAACATAACGCCAAATCATCAGCATAAGCCAACATCTTTACAGAAGGGGACCCTATACTAATTTCTAAGCCATGAATAAGGTCATTCTGTATTATTGTCCTGATCAATATATCTATGGTAAAGGCATATAGAAGTGGGCTAAGGGGACACCCTTGTCTTACACCTCTTTGTACCGAGACTGCATTACCCATCCATTTATTAATGTTGGGAAGAATTTAAGCTTTATTATGCATAATCTGAATCCAGTTTATGAATACCATATGCTCTAAGGGCTGAAAATAAAAACTTGTGAGAAACTCTATCGAAAGCCTTCTCCTGACTGATTCCTAGAACATTCCCTTGGAGGCCTCCGCCCTGAGCTTTCTGAAATTGTTCTCTTAGAGCAACAGTTCTCAAACTTTGTCATAGTGAGCCTCCCCTAAGTCATGGAAAAGATCTTGAGCCTCCCCCAAAATACTGAGCCTCCCCACAGAAATATAGCCTACTTTTCACAGTACATAAGGAATAAATTTAAACCTGTTTGCATAGCTGGCTCTCATGCTATTAAGCTTACTGTAACCACCCCCCCACAGGACAACCTACTTGCTCCAATATTTTGACTCCTGAACCATTGTTACCCCTTACTGCCATACCTTCATGGGTCAGACTGCTTTTTCTGTTTCCCCCCTATCTGGAATAATCTTCCTGCCAACCTCTGCCTCTCACCGTGCTCTTAAGCAACTTCTCAGGCATCATTTTGCTCCTTCCTGCTCTTATCCCTAGTACCTGTATGGTTAACGCTTGCATTTGGATAGTTCTGCTGCCAGTCAAATTGATCAGTTGTTCCTCACATTGTTAGTTTATTGTTCTTAATTTGTTTGCACTTTTATTCATTTTGTATTGCTCGAGTGTTTTGCAGTTACATTTTGAATTGTGTTCTCTCACCACCCTTCCCTGGGTACACCTGAAATAAACCATAGCTCAGTGTACAGCACCTTCTCTGGTCACAGACTTGTGAATAAATACATAAATTCACCTACTATTATCCTTGTGAATGAATACATAAACTCACCTATTATCCTCTTTCAGTTTGCCTTATCCTTTCACACAAAATCTATAAAGTTCTAAATTGAAATATAATACTTTTTCAAGATTTGCTTGAGCCTCCCCTGGAACAGGTTGGGGCCTCCCAAGGGAGGCTGGCCTCACCATTTGAGAACCCCTGTCTTAGAGTAATTAAATTGTCACATTGGAATCTAATAGAAACAGTGCATGTTTGCTGAATACTAATTAACTACTGCAGATGGTCTATTTAACATTATCTTATGCAGAATTTTTAAGTCTATATTAAGTAGGCTTAGCATCCTCCAATTTTTTAGGTCCTCACGTGCCCCTTTTTTGTACGATAAAATTAAGAATGCCTCGTTCATTGAGTCTGCTAAAGAAGTATCTTGCAGCATCCCATTAAATACTAAAACCAAGGCTGGAGCTAGTTCTTTCATGAATGCTTTATAAAATTCAGACCCTAGATCATCTGTGCCGGGGCAGAATTCAGTTTTAAGGATGAGACAGCGAAGTTAACTTTTTCAAATGAGATAGGGTTAGAGAAACTACTAGCCTCCTGCTTATCTATTTTTGGTAGATATAAGTGATCCAGTTTTATTGCCAAAATGTCAGTATCAGGAGTTTTTCCAAATAAGGCAGTTACATATTTTTCCACCTACTCTAAAATATCAGTAGGAGTAGAAACTGTTTCACCAGAGTTGGTTAGTACTTCAGTGAGCATCCTATGACCCACCCTATCTTTACATTCTTTATAAGGGTCCATGAACCCCTTCTTCATATTAGTTCCAAATCTTAACTCTTGTTCAAGGGAGTTAGCCCTATACTATTGTATTTTAAACATGTGTTTATGTATAACGTTAATCTGGGAACTATAATATTGTTTTTGATCTCCATTAAAGGAAACTAATTTCTATAATTTATTCTTTAACTGTAATTATTGCAAATAGGTCTTTTTGACCATATTTTTGGATCTGTTTTGAAAAAAGCTTCTCCAGTATAATCTGGTCTCTTCCCACCAAGCAGATACTATAAATAATCATATAATCCCACCACTGACAAACTGGCCAGCTATTCTCTTTTCCAAGCCTGTCTAGTGCCCTCATCTTCCAAGATAGTGTTATCTAATGTCCATAAATTACTTTTACATCTAGGGGACTGTTCCCATCCTACCTGCACAGTTATGGATTTATGGTCTGAAAACTACCACGCTTGTAACTTAGTATGAAAAATTTGTAATAAAGTAGACAGAAACACAAAATCTATTCGAGTGGATAGGGACCCTCTAAGGTATGTGTTTCCACCACTAGGAAATTAAGATCTATAAGCATCAATTAAATTTGCAGTGGTAACTATATTATACAAAGCTTGGGTATCTCAAAACAATTTTTCCATCCTAAGACCTCTATCTGACTTGGCAAGCCCACAGTTAAAGTCCCCAACCCACATAACTAACCTAGAAGTGTGAAGGTATGCCTGGATCTCTTTAAAAAGAGAGGCTATCTGTGCTTTTGTTTGGGGCGTACACTGTGAATAATCTAAAATGCTCCCTTTGAAAATTAATATCCAAAAGCAACGCTTTTCCTGGCTGTATATCTACCAATCTTGAAACCTTGAGGGCAGAATTGGTAAAAATAATACCAATACCATTGCACACAGCTTCCCCTATTAATCAAAAGGAGGCACCTCTGGTCCAAATTTTGGAAGCTAGTTGTAATTCAGCTTGAGTTTTAAGTTTAGTGTCTTGAATATAATAGATATCACTAGTTCCCTCCTGTAACATACTTAGAGTGGTATTGTAATTCTTAATGCTATTTACATTAATGGTCATTACAGAGAGGGAACTTATGATGGTAATGATAAACGGGAAACAATATAAAACAATATTCAGGGGGCTTAGGAAACCTTCTGTGTCTAGAATGTCAGGGTGTCAGTTCTTCTCATCCTCCCTCCTCCACATCCAATGGAATATCTGTAGTTGTGGAGGCAACTGAAGAGATGTCGGACTCTTCACCATCTGACTTCCCTCTGCCCATCCGTTGCCAATGCCACAAATATATTACCTGTCTTCCAATTCTTCTGGCCTTTCTCATCCCCTTTGGGAGTAACTTGCATTTTGGAAGACAGGGCCTTGCCTGACTTGTTTGTTTTTT
Organism: Neoceratodus forsteri; assembly: GCA_016271365.2. Taxonomy (NCBI): domain Eukaryota; kingdom Metazoa; phylum Chordata; order Ceratodontiformes; family Ceratodontidae; genus Neoceratodus; species Neoceratodus forsteri. The sequence continues at coordinate 1,054,946,770 of CM057451.1, read as the reverse complement.
TAGCTAAAACTTTCTTAAATAGTTGACTTGGCGGGGGGGGGGGCGTTTCAGTCACACCAGAGTCTTCTGGGGCTTTTGTCATACAGGTTATGCTGAGACTGGGGTCTGATGCAATATCTGAGGTCTGGGAATCTTCTGTCTATACTGGGGAGACTGGGACCTGTAGTCTCATCCTGGGCTGCCACTCTCTGTGCCTGTCTCTGCTGGCTCTGTTAATTAGACCTTTGTCAGAAAGACAGTCATCTCTATTATGAGATGTCCATGGACATTTTGCCATATCCCTGTCTTGTATTTTCACAAATGTTACACTTAAATAGGTTAGGACACTTGGCAGACACATGTCCATAATCTAAGCAGTGGTTACAATGAGGGGTATTACAGGCAGTACTCAAATGAGTCCTAGATCCACATTTTAAAAAGGCTTTGGGATGACCAATATAAAAGAGGACACCACTCCCCCCCCCAAAAAAAAACAAATTGCTAGGGAAATGAACTGGCTCATTATTGGTGGAATAGTTTCACTCTACCCCCATTCCACCCCCCTCATTCCATATCTGTTCACTGTCTAATATGGGTGTGGGTTTATCAAGAACTTCGCACCTCTGGTGCAACCAGAACAAAATATCTTCAACATTGACCCCTTCATTTCAGAACATTACAGTTATGTGTTTAACTGCTGGCTTGGTAAGGGGTACAGCCATAAAGGAGATCCAAACCGGGTTATTTTTTAGTATTTGATACTGGGCCCAGAACCTATCCAAGCCTGAAACAGTTTTAAAGCTGATGTCATAATTTGAATTTCCTACATGTATAAGTGCAAAAAATCTCTTTAAGTAGTTGTCTGGCAAAATAAAGCCTATCTGGAAGTTCCTCCAGCCCACCCTTGTACAGCAACCTAACTGCGTTTCTGCAAGGGGCTGGTTCCCTTTTGTTCTGAAACAAGTATGCTAGAAAAAATATAGGGTTCAGCCATGGTCTCTGATTAGGGTCCTGTAGATTAGCATATGAAGGTCCAATTCTGTTGTCGTTATTAGCAGAAGTACTGGGAACCACACTCTCCACAATGTTGTTGAGCATGCTGGTACTTGGATTCTGACTCTCGCTGGGGCCTTTGTTATTTCCATGGTAACAGTAACATTACAAGAAGCCTCATTAGCAGTATTTTGTCTGTTAGCCCCCTCGGTAACATTATCAATTTGTTGTGCGGGACTTACCGTTTCATTGAATCTTTGCACTTCACTGTCCTCTGGGTCCGGGATCCACTGGCTGTTCTCAGACTGTACCAACCCAACTCCTTCCAATGTGTGAGCGGGTGACCATTCTCCCAGTTCCTGTGTTGTAGCAAGAGTCAGAATACAGTTCGGCAGAGTTGGAGGGAAGCATCAAGTTTGGTTGACAGTAAATCTGTTGACTACTCACACAGTGACAGCACAATACTGACACAGGTATTGTGCCACCCAAGCCCCCAGTGTTTTCTGTGGGGGGCTCTGCACCCTGCACCCCCCAGACTTTAGGATTTTTAACTCCAGGTAGGAGTTGGTCTGGGCAGGGGGCAGGACACTGGGGGAAAGTGAAACACAGAAACAGGCCATTACAGTGACTGTCACCATAGTGGTCATTTTCTGTCTTTCGCCATTGGGGTGTCAGGCAAAGGGGGGGCCACCTGAGTTGGAGACCCCAGGGTAGTATGCAGTTGTACCACTTCAGAAGAATCTTCAGCCAGTCCAGGTATTGAAACAGCTGTTTGCACTGAGCTTTGTGCAGTTACATGGCTTTGTTCAGAGTTGGACTTTGGGACATTTTTTGTACTCCAGTTGGATGCTGTAGGCCGAGCCTTCTCCTGCTCGAACTTGCCATTCCAAGTGGAGCCCCCTTACCTACGTCCATCAGCTTTGGGCACACAGCACACTGTTGTTTAAAGCTGCCAGACAAAACAGAAATTCAAAAGGAAGGCTTCTCTGTAATAAGTACTCCATTGGCAGCCTTTGGTGCTGCCACGTCAGATAACAGCTGATCTTCAAACAATGACTCACCCTGCCGCTCTGACGAGCGCGGTCCGTAAGGCAGATATTTCAGCTTGTAAACCCTCCCTTTTCTATTTGCAGCATAATTCTTTCTCTGTAATTCTTTTAAGCAATAATTCTTTCTTAGTAATAGCAGCATTGTGCACAGCAAGTTCAGACTCAATCGGTACCTTATCAGAGAGCACAGTAGAAGTGGCAGTCTAGAAACAATCCATATCAGTATCAAAAAATTATTCCGGCAACTCAGCAATATACATGTCTTGTTTGGCACACTTATTAGCCTCTAGCAAAGCAGGAGCAGAGGAGGATACCTGCTCCTCTGTCTCTCCAGCATCCACCTCACCTCCTGGATCCAATGAAGTGGCTATCTTGAACAGGTGGCCAAGAGTCCCCCCTGCTGACAGAGTTGGGGAATTTCCCTGTTGTCTTGGCCAAATTTTCCCCATTCACTAAACATACCACTAACAGCTTCATTTTGTTTAATGTCAGTTGGCATCCATCTATATCCTCCTCCCCCAGGACGAGGCTGAAAATAGGCAGAATTGCCTAGGCCTCCTTTCCCAGTCAACAAAAACTAAATACATAAATGTGACTTCTGGCATCCCCTCTTCCCACTCCTCCCTGGTGCACAGTATCCCCTCCCTAACATAAATAGCCACCCCTCCCACTCTTCCCCCTACCGGCCCCTATGGAACACCTTGTATCCTGGGATCATGAGATCCCAGTCAAGGTATTGGGTGGCCGAGGTTTCAGAGATGGCGGCAATATCTACCTCCCCTTCCACCATCAATGCCTGGAACTCTCCCACCTTGTTAGCCAAGCTCCTTGCATTCAAGGATACAACAGTCCACCTTGTGTCCTTCCCCTCTTCTTCCCTTCCCTTCCCTTTCCTTCCCTCCTTCCTACACTTCTGCCTTGGTAACTTCCCCTCATTCTCTTCCTCCCTCTCTGGGGGGGGGATGAGGCCTTCCAGTCCCCCCTGGAAGGTGAGTCCCCCTTGCTGTATGACTCAGCCCCCCCAGTTTAAATCTATTTTGTTTTTAATGTACTAATGCAGCCCCTGTTTCAATGTCTGTGTACTCTAAATGTTGAGATGCAGCCTATCCTTGGCATAAAGCCCTTCCATGTCTTGCCCCACTTCCCTACTGCCCATACCCCATTTCCACACACTACCAAATCAGCCACCTGTTAAACTCCTGAATTCTTAGCTTCCTACTGGTGCTTGTCCTAGGTACTGGGAGTACCTCAGCAAATGTCACAGAACTTCCCACCCGATTGCAGATACTCCCCACCTCCCTGAACTTCTCCTGCATTTTATCCCCTGTACTGCCCTCTAGGCCATTTGTTCCTCAATGCACTATGATATGAGACTTCCTTCCCACCTTCTTTACATATTTCTGAATGAACTGCCCTACTCTAGCCGCTGTCATACCTGGCATATACTCCACCCAGGTTCAGCTCTTCCTTGCTCCCCTACCTCCCCATCTCACTCCCCTGAGTAAAGAATCCCCTAGTACAAGTACTCGATCCCCTGTCTCCTGCACACAATCCCCCATCCCCTGCCCTTCCTCCATGGTTTGCCCTCCTATAAGCCCCTTTTATTCAGTGTCCTCTCCTCTAATATCCTGTCTTTTCCCCCCTCCCTTCCCCACCGATTGCACCTCCATCTGCTCTCTTCCTCATCTGTCCTTTCTGTGCTCCATCCCTCCCTCCCTTGCACAACCACCCCATCCACTATTTGTACTTCCTCTCACTGCCCCCATCATTGTGCCTCCCTCTTCCCCCTCCCTTCATATTTTGTCCTCTTTCCTTCCTTCCTTAGTTAGTCTTTTTGTGCCAACTCCACCTGCTTCCCTACCAGCTACTACCCCACAGTCTTCAATCCCTCCTACCTTGCACCATGTATTTTCTCCTTCCCCCATGGTTCCCTATCCCCGGTTCTATTTTGTCTTCCTCATCCTCCAGCTCTGTTTCATCAACCAGAACTGCGTACCTGTTTGTAGTCTCTGGCCCCCTGCCCATGCATTCCCCTGAATTCCCTCCCTGCCTCCACTTACCATGAACCGTTTCCCTACTTCCTTTCTCTCTACTCTTGTTTCCTATCACCTGTCAACTTCCCCTTTCTGCAGTCTCTGGTTACTGTGGACTTGGCCCACCTGGCTTACCTGGCTGAGTGCCCTCCTTTTGGCCTGTGATAGCCTGATCTGTCTTGCAATGGAGCCCTCCCTGCCCCCTTGCATCATCTCCTCCTCTCCCACACATCCCTAATCCCCCACAACCAGTTCCCATTTCAAGCTCTCTATTGCCAGCATATGGTGTCTAAACAGCCTCCACACTGGACACCCCTACCTTCCACCAGGTTCCCAGGAATAGTGCTGCTCCACACCCAATGCAGCTCACTACCCTTGCGGTCTCCCTGTGTCCCCACCCCAGTCATCCTTCCCCTTCCACTCCCTCCCCCCATTCATCCACCTGCCTCCTTGTCCTGTTCTCCACATCCTCTCTGTATCCCTTATGTGCTACCGTGGCTTCCTCCCACCTTCCATTCCTGTAAATCCCCCAATCAGACACAAAAACTCACAACGACATTATTTGTTTGCAGCAGTGTGTCCCACAAAATGCCTTTTCAGCCCCAAACTGTAGTCCGGTCCCAAAGCTCGCTTTCCGTAACTGCACCACACTCCCTTAAAACTCCTTTCTTTTTTCTTTTCTTTTCTTTTCTCTCTCTACTTTATTAGCTCTGTGTACTAGAATCCCTGTGCCATCTGTGCAGTTCACACTACACTTTCAGGGGTGTAGCTGGACCTCCTATGCATGTCTCAATGTATCCCAGGAAGTGACAATTGGGTAGCAGCCTATAAAAGTCGATGAGCAGGGGGTGGTCGGGGAATGGAGGTGGGAGGAAGGGCCCTTCCCTTAGTGGTATTCATGCAGTGGAAAACAATCAGCCCTGCACCAGAGAACACCCCACAGCACCAGCCACCTGCAAGGATCCCTCGGGGAACTGGTCTTGAAGTGCCCTGCAAAGAAAGCTACAACCTAGAGAAACAATCACAAAACCCAGAAACAAAGAGGTATGGTATGCTTGCATCAGTCAATGATGTATAATCCCACTGTGTCCTGTTTAATGAGGCTGCAAACAGTACCCAGCAAGCAACTTGCTTACATTACAGTATTACGCTGTCCCCCCCCACTGTACAGAATCTCCAGAAACAGCCAACAAAGAAAATGTCCCAAATACAGACACCACAGCCCTCAGCTCGCTGCCAATGAGGGGAACTCCGGATCACAGATGCCTCTTCCCATCCTGCTCATGATCCCTTCGGCCCCCTTTTGCAGTGCTCACCTTGGCTTGTAGTGGCATTTTAAAGCACAGGAGGATTTAAATAACAGTCATTTGTTGGAATTGCACCCTTTTGTAATACCTCCGATTGGTCTGCCTACCCACACGTCACACCGCCTCTGTGGTTGTGCACTATTCGTCCTCTGCTCTTCATGCCCTCAGTCCTTTTTTCTCCCCCCCTCTGGTATTTTCAACTCACCAGTGCTCTGGAGTGCTGGGCATTGCCCGTAGAAGGGGTGGGGAGGTTCGAACACCAGAGGATGAATGAGTGGGGCCCTCACATCAGGGTAGTCAGGCCCAGAAGACACCCTGGGGTGAAATGGAGCCTGGAACATGGTTCTCCATGTCTGGTTCCCATACCCAAAGGCACCACCAGTATTGGTGGGCTGGTAGTTGGGGCAGCCCAGGAGACCCGTCCAACGTGAGCGGTATCATGCAATGCCAGATCCATTAAGAACAAGTCTGCAATTATTGCAGATCTTGTCGTGACAGTGGATATGGCTTGCATCACCAAGATCTGGCTGGATGAGAATGCTGGCCCCCATATTGGAGAGCTATTCCAGCCGGGTATTAGATACCACCGAGATTGGACTGGAGGGTACGGTCTGCTTAAAGACCGAATTGGGCCTCACGAGTGTACCGGTTGAGGAGGCTGGGTCATTTGAATGTACCATAGTAGCAGGTGTGGGCTGTAGGATAGCCTTCATCTGCCAACCATCTGGAGATGAGAAGCAATTCCTTCAGGAAGTAGTGGACTTCATCATCAATATGGTGTTTGAGTCTCCCAGGTTGATGGTCCTGGGCGACTTCAATGCCTGGGTTGATGATGAACTCTCGCAATTTGGACAGCATTTCCTCCAGTTGATGACATCACTGGGCCTTACACAGTTTGTTACCTCTGCTACTCAGAAACATGGTCACTGTCTTGACCTAGTCTTTCACCTGGTGGTTGAAGCCTCTGATTTGGTGGTGGAACCTGTCAGGTGGTCTAATCACTACACCGTGGGGTTCAATTTTTGTGCCCTCCTTCACAGGTCTACCCCTGTGGAGATTGTCAGATACCGCCCTTTATGGGATGTGAGCCCTGAAGGCCTAGTGGCAGTATTTGACCTATCGGAGTTTCCTGTGGCCAGAGAGAGTTCAGAGGCTTTGGTGCAGGCCTATAATAAGGTTGTGACCACAGCTCTGGATTCCATCGCTCCTGTCCGTGTTCACCCTCTCTCTCTTCACCCTTGGTCCCCTTGGTTTGATGGGACTTTGAGGGAGTTGAGATGACAATGACAAAGGTTAGAGCAGTGTTGGCAGAGATCCACCCTGATGACCGACCATCTTAGATTGTTAGAACATCACCAAGTCTACCAATCAACAATCTCCCATAAGAAGACAGAGTTCCTGTCCAGGGAGATTGCGGCCACTCAGAACTGACCTGCTCAGATCTTTTGAATAGTGGACAGGCTGCACAACCCAGCCTGTCTGCAGTCTCGAAGAGCTTTTTCTCAGTTGAAGTGCGATGAGCTTGCTCAGTTCTTTTCGGATATGGTGGCCAATATCAGGGTGGAGATCTGGACTTCACACTCTATGGGGGATGCTGTTGATCGTTGATTGGTCTCTGTCCCTCATCTTTCCTGGAGTACTTTTGACCAGCTGCAGTTAGTGGATGTTATGTGGATTGTCCAGGGTATGCACCCTACATGCTGTAGTTTGGATGTGGGCCCCACTTCCCTGATTATGGGTTGTTGTGGCATCATTGGTTCGATTCTGGCACAGATGGTCTGGTGCTCCCTTGATTCAGGTGAGGTCCCTTGCTCCCTGAAGGAGGCGGTGATGACACCCCTCCTGAAAAAAGCTTCACTGGCCCCAGACTATCTTGCTAACTACAGACCGATCTCGAACTTCCCCTTTGTGGAGAAGGTCATTGAGGAAGTAGTGGCTGTACAACTGGAGAACCCTTTAACCATCCATAACAATGAACCTCTCCAGTCCGGTTTTCAGAAGAGGCACAGTACCGAGACTGCTCTGGTTTGGGTGCTCATTGATCTCCTGATGGTGAGAGATCAGAAAAGCTGTTCCATCTTGGTACTCCTTGATCTCTCTTCAGCATTTGACACCATGGACCATGGGGTGCTGCTTGAGTGCCTGAGGTACATCTGTGGCCTGACTAGTGCAGTCCTGAAGTGGTTTAAATCATTCCTCACTGGCAGAACTCAGAGGGTGGTGTCGGGAATTTATTCCTCCATCCCTCTCTCTCTCTCTCTCTGTGTCATGTGTGGTCTCTCAGGGCTCAGTGCTGTCCCCCCATGTTGTTTGTGATGTATATGCTGCCCGTCGAAGACATTGTAAGATGGTATGGGCTGAGGTTTCACTGCTATGCTGATGATACCCAGCTCTACCTGTCTTTAGCACCAGACCAGGATAGTGCACTCTCGGTGTTTAATAACTGCCTCATAGAAATCCAGAACTGGATGAATTCCAGCTGGCTAAAGTTGATCTCAGGGAAGACAGAGGTGATGGTGGTGGATCCTAGTCACCAGATAGGGGGGGTCAGGGGCTGGTCAGTTCACAGGGCTTTTTCTGGGGGGCTCCCCGCTCCTTGGCTCTGAACAGATGTGGGACCTGGGAGTTATGCTTGATGATGGGCTGACTTTGTGGTCTCAGGTGTCGGCTGTCATCAAGTCATCCTTTTACCATCTGAGGAACAATGCTAGGATCAAGCACCTTCTTCCATCCAATGACCTTGCCACACTGATCCACGCCTTTGTGACCTTGCACCTTGATTACTGCAACTCCCTTTACCTAGGGCTACCGGGGGTTGATATAAGCCACCTCCAGATAGTGCAGAATGCTGCAGCCTGGTTATTGATGGGGACTTCCCGGTCATGTCATATCACGCTGATGCCGCATGAGCTGCACTGGCTGCAGGTTCAGTGGTGGATCACCTTTAAATTCGGATTACTGACGTATAAGGCTCTACATGGACTTGGCCCTGATTACCTGAAAGAGCTTCTGATTTCCTACCACCCCCAAGTGACTCATTTCGTTTGATGAGGTTGCTAGAATTCAAGAGTTCGTTAAAATCTTCAGGGGCCCATGTATTTATGTACGTGGCCCCAGCCCTTTGGAATTCTCTACCCCGTCGGCTGCTGGAGTGTGTGACCATGGGGGGCTTCAAACAGGCATTAAAAACTTATTTATGGGGCCAAGCATTTGTTAATTAAGTATTTCTAGCAGCAGATTTTATAGTTTATTTTATATTGTTGTTTTAAGTTCCTGTTTTTAATTATTTTTGTAAAGTGCTTTGGCAATTGAAAGGTGCTATATCAAATAAAGATTTATGATTATTACTCCCTTCTCTTAGTGGTGTTGGTGGAGCAGAAAACAATCAGCCCTGCCCCAAAGAACACCACACAGAATCAGCCAGCTGCATGGGTCACGAATTGCTCTGCAAAGGAAGCTGCAACCTAGAGAAACAAACACAAAACCCATACACAAACAGGTACAGCATGGTGTATAATCCCCCTGTGTCCTGTTTAATGAGTACCCAGCAAGCAACCTGCTTACTTACAGTAATACACTGCCCCCCCGCCCGCTGCATGAAATCCCCAGATACAACCAACAAAGAAAATGTCTCAAATACAGATACCACAGCCCTTAGCTCTCTGCCAATGAGAGGATCTCCGTACCATGGATGCCTCTTCCCATCCCACTCATGGTCCCTTCAACCCCCTTTTCTCTGTGCTTTCCTCATAGTGGCTTTTTACTAGTGCTGAAGGATTTAAATAACCTACAGTTCTTTGCTGGAGTTGATGCCCTTTTGTAATACCTCCAATTGGTCAGCCCACCCCCATGTCACACCATCCTCTACTCCCTTCCCTTAGTGGGACTGGTACAGCAGAAAACAATCAGCCCTGCTTTGAAGAACACCCCGACAGAATTAGCCACCTGCAAGGGTCCATCAGAGAATGGGTTGCAAACTGCCCTGCAAAGGAAACTGCAACCTAGAGAAATGAACACAAAACCCAGAAACAAACAGGTACAGTCTGCTTGCATCAGTCAACGGCATATAATCCCCTTGTGTCCTGTTTAATAAGGCTGCAAATGGTACCCAACAAGCAACCTGCTTACATTACAGTAATACCCTGCCCCTCCACCCGCTGCACTTAATCCCCAGATACAGCCAACAAATAAAATGTCACAAATATAGATACCACAGCCCTCAGCTCTCTGCCAAAAAGGGGATCCCTGGACAATGGATGCCTCTTCCCGTTCCGCACATGGTCCCTGCAGTCCCTTTCACGGTGCTCTCCTCATCTTGTAGTCAGTTTGCTTTGGCTGCTGCTCTCTTGCAGTGTGCAAAGTGTTTCATGTCACTTGTGATCATTAATCTCAGTTCCTTTTTTTTCCTCTGACCTGGTTACCTGCATGCCACTCAACCAGTATTTGGTACCTAGATTCTCTGCCCCCTAAGTGCATAATTTTACATGTTTTAATGTTGAACAGCAGCTGCCAAATACCAGACCTCTTTTCTAGCCCAGTGAGGTCCTCCCTGAGTTCTTGTCTTCCCTCCTCTGTGTCCAACCTCCCACAGAGGTTGGTGTCATCCACGAAGAGGCAGATTTGGCCCTTGATCCCATTGACAATGTCACTTATGAAGATGATGAATAACACTGGCCAGAGCAGCAAGCCCTGTGGGACTGGTCATAGGCCTTGCTTCTGAGAATTCACTCCCCCGACTACCACCCTTTGGCTTCTATCCTGCAACCAGCTTCTGTCCCATCCCATGAGCATAGCCCCCAGTCCTCAAGCTTCCTGATCAGCCTCCTATAAGGCTTTGCTGAAGTCGAGATGCAGGACATCAACCACCTGATTCTTGTCCATGTCCTAGTGACCAAACTGAAGAACTCAGGTTAGTTTGGAATGGCCTCCCCTACACAGACTCATGCTACTTCTCATCCTAAAGCACATTTTCCTCCAGAAAGCCCATCAGTCTCTCTTTCAGGTCTCCATCAGCTAACCCACTATTGAGGTCTAGCTGATAGAAACATAGAAGTTGTCAGCAGATAAGGATCACTAGGCCCATCCAGTCTGCCCATAGGCCCTATACATTTTATGTGGCCACTGATTCTGTGTGATCAATGGCTTGTCATCACTCCCTCCCCTCTCAGGCTTCCCTTTTGCCTGTCCCAAGCATGCTTAAACCCCTCCACTGTTCTTGCCCCCACTACCTCCTGTGGCAGACTATTCTACGTGTTGACTACCCTTTCTGCGTAGAAAAACTTCCTCACATTATCTTTTCATCTACCCCCCCCTCCATTTTCATATTGTGCCCTCTTTTTCTAATACTTATTCTACACTGGAAAAGCTCCCCCGCCTGCACCTTGTTATTGCCCTTAAGGTACTTGAAAGTTTCAATCATGTCCCCCCGTTGTCTCCTCTCCTTTCCTCCAGTGAGTACAAATTGAGGTCCCTTAGTCTCTCCCCATATGTTTTGTGGTATAAGCCCTGTGCCATCTTTGTTGCCCTTCTCTGAATAGCCTCCATCTCATCTATGTCCTTGTGCAGGTGTGGTCTCCAGAACTGCATGCAGTACTCCAGGTGAGGCCTTACCAATGTTTTATACAATAGCATCACCACCTCCCACCTCCTGCTAGTGATACCTCTGCCTATGCACCCCAGCATACCACTGGCCCTCCCTGCTGCCATTGTACACTGCTTTGATACCTTAAGGTCATCAGAAATGATAACTCCTAGATCCCTTTCCTCCTTGGTGACAGTCAGCTCCTCTCCCTCCAACCTGTAGCTCTCCCCAGGGTTTCCTCTACCCTGGTGCATTATTTTGCACTTCTTTACATTAAACCTCAGTTGCCATATCCCTGACCATCTTTCAAGCTTCTCCAGGTCCCTCTTCATTTTCTGCACCCCTGCTGGAGTATCCATCCTGTTGCAGATCTTGGTGTCATCTGTAAACAGGCAGACCTTTCCTTCCAGACCCTTTGCAATGTCACTAACAAAGACATCGAACAGGACTGGTCCTAGTACTGATCCTTCAGGTGCCCCACTGGTCACCCCTCTCCCCAGATTGTACCCCATCTACAACCACCCTCTGTCTTCTGTCTGTTAACCAGTTTCTAACCCAGTTCACCACCACAGTGTCTCCCATGCCCAGACTACTCATCTTGTTAATCAGCCTTCTATGTGGGACAGTGTCAAAGGCTTTGCTGAAATCCATGTAGTCGACATCTACCGCCCCTCCTTGATTAAGATCCCTTGTCACCCAATCAAAAAAACTATTCAATTTGTTTGACATGACGTTCCTGCTGTGAATCATGTTGCCTTAGATCGTGTGCACCACTGGATTCCAAATGTGTCAATATCCTTTCTTTCAGCAATGTCTCCATGATCTTTTCCACCACTGAGGTGAGACTGACTGGCCTGTAGTTCCCCATCTCCTCCCTACTGTCACTTTTGTGTAGTGGGACTACATGTGCCCTCCTCCAGTCCTCTGGAATGACACCTGTATTGAGTGACTGTGTGAACAGGGACACCAGAGGAGCTGCTAGTTCCTTTCGCAGCTCCTTTAATATTCTCTGGTGGATGCCATCTGGCCTCATGGCCTTATCCACCTTCAGCTTTGTGAGTTCTTTTAGAACTTTCTCCACTGTGAATGGATTTGTGTTTACTCCCCCCCATTGCCTCTGCACCCCAACTGTGGTCCTTGATCTGCCCCCTCCTTAGTTAATAATGAGCAGGAGCATTTGTTCAGTATTTCTGCCTTGTCCAGATCCCTCCTTCACTCTCACTCCTCCCTTTGAGTCTCCAATCCCCCAGTTTTTCTTCTTTCAGTAATGTACCTATAAAATGCTTCATCCCCTTTGTTTACAGACTGTGTTGAGCTCTCTTCTGTCTGCACCATCACCCTCCTAACAGCCTTCCCTGCTTCCCTTAGACATTCAAGGTACACATCCCTGTCTTCCTCCCTTTGGCTCCCCTTATATTTCCTGAAACTCAGCTTTTTAGCCCTGACTTCATCCCTGTAGTTCTCTGGTTTGGCCCTTGGCCAACTTTTATGGAGATACTGTGCTGTTCTCCAGGCCTGGTGCACAGTTTTAGAGTCTAGAGGTGTTAAACAGGTCTGCCAAGGGACCCAACAGAACCTCTGCCAGTTCTCTAAGGACCTTCAGGCACATGCCATCTGACCATGGTAATTTGCCCACCATTACAGCGCTTAGGCCTGTGAGTATCCTGTCAGCTTGAATTGCGCTGTCCGTGACTCCCTCCTCTCATTCTTTAAGCCCCTGCTCCCTTGTGGTACTGGTTGGTTCTTCTCCCTAGTGAAGACAGAATGGAAGTATCCTTAAGCACCTCCGCCTCTTCTTCACTACCCTCTGCCAAACCTCCCACCTTTTTTAGCCTAACAATCTCATCCTTTATGTTTATTTTCTCCCTTATATACCATAAAAATGCCTTCTCACCTGCTTTTACCCCCTGGGCTAGCTGTATCTCTCTTGTAGCCTTTGCTTCCCTTATCACCCTACTTGCCTCTCTTGACTTAGCCGCATAGTCCACTCTATCCTCCTCCTTCTGAGTAGGCTTGTAGTCTCTAATGACTGCCCTCTTTCCCCCCACTGCTTTTGCCACCTCTTCGCTCAACCAGCTAAGGTTTTTGGATTTAGCTTTCTTACTTTTGATTTTGGCACACTAACTAGTGACCTCCATCAATCCCTTCTATATAATTGCCCATTTCTGTTCCGCATTCATCTCCACTCTATCCCCAGCAAGGTTTTCTTTCAGAATTTCTCCCATCCTACCAACGTCAGCCCTCAGAAAGTCCAAGACCCTTGTCTTGGTCCTGACCATCCCTCTGCCTATGTCCAGGTGGAACCACACTGTTTTGTGATCACTTAATGCAAGTGGTTCCCCCACCCTCACATCCTGAACATGTGCACAGTCAGACTGGACCAGATCTAGGATGGCCCTCGCTCTTCTAGGATCCATGGCACCTTGAGTCAGGAATGCACTATGGAATGCATCCAACAGTACTTGTTCCCTAGAGCAGGAGATAGCAGGGATTTTCCAGTCCACCCCAGGTAGACTGAAATCCCCCATTATTACTACTTCCCCCTTACTGAACGTATCTCTAATCTGGGACTCCAATACCTGTCCACTTCATCATCCTGAGAAGGTCGTCTGTAGACCACCCTCTTCCTTAGTTTCCTTCCTTTAATGGATTGAACCAGTATCCACAAAGCTTCAGGCTTGCCCTCCATTTTTCATTTCCTGGTTTGAGTTATCCCCTCCTTTATGCACAATGCCACATCCCGCTATTCCAACCCCCTTATCCTTTCTGTACATTTTAAACCCAGGAACTGCTAGGTTCCAGTTGGTGTACTGTGTGGTCAAAGTCTCTGTTATGGCCTCTATGTCTGCCTCTTTCTCAACCAACAGTGACTGCAGTTCCACCACTTTGTTCTTCAGACTTCTGGTGTTTAGAGATAACACCCTCCACTGAGACTCTGGGCCCCCCTTACTCATGACTTGCTCTCTTCCACTTCCTCTTCCCTTGGTCTCTCTCTTCTTCCCCCACCCCACTCCTCCCATCCCTTCCTTCTTCCTGCTGTCACGACTGGGGGGAGGATAATTGGCCTTCTCCACCAGGTGACTAAGGATGCTGTACACCTTGCTGACCCCTATTAGTTTAAATTGAGATTTTTAATCATGAAGTCCTACATCTTTCCCTTCAGGACCCTTGTGTTGTTTCTACCCTGGTGTAACTGGTTCAGTGCATAGAGATTTTTTTTTATCCCACGTCCCCCCTACCCCCAACAACCAATGCACTCGTACCCCTCTGTCTCACACCACCATCTAATCCTTTGGTTAAATTTGGCAATCCTTACCTTCCTTGTCATAGAAACCCTTGGGATCACAAAAACAGCGGAGAATGTTTCCTACTTCCCTTCCACACTGCTAATTGTCTCCATATCCTTGAACCTATTTTGTATTACCCCCACCTCACATCCTGCATGGACTTTCATACCCTGGTGCATTATAATGTGAGGTTCCCCTCCTCCATGACCCATGTATTGTGCTATTAGAGGTCCCACCTTACCTACTGTCATCCGTGGGATACATTCTATCCTCTTATGGTTTGGCCCTTCCTCCATCTTCCCCCATTCACAAGTCAAGCCCCAAGATCACCACCCTCCCCCTAATCCTGGACCATCCATTCCTTCTGCCTATACTGCTGCCCATTCCCACTTGTCTCATCCTTTCCCTCCTGTCCCTCTCCTAATCCCTCTCCTACTCCCTTCTAACATGCTACATCTGCTGTCTCCTTCCCCTCCTCCTGAACCTCTCCCCTACAGGCACCCCTCAGGCACACTCCTGTTTTTCCCTTCTGTTCTCCCCAACCTGCCCTCTGTGCTTCCATTCTACCCCCTACTTACTATCCAATCATTCATCCATGCCCACCACACTTTCCCAGTACCACCTTCTGCCTCACTCACCTGAACTCACATTTTCACCCCTTCTCCCTACTTACCTTGATATCCTCCCACCTGACACTAGCAGCTCCCTCTGACCCCATGCTATAGAACCCCACTGGAGAGAGATAGATGGGTAGCACAGAATGGGTCTGGGGTTGCTGTTATGTGGGTATGCCTCCAAACTGTTGAACTGAGTGGATGATGGCAGTGAACAAAAAGCTCCATGCGAACAAAGAAAGTTGATATTAATGCACATGCGCACAAATTAATATTTTGTATCTATGTACCTCTAAAAGTAGGACAGCAGACACAACAGGAGTTTCCTCAGTTCAGTAGAAGAATTTCTAATTGATTTCACACATAATTACTGGCTACCATTTCCACACCAGCATTTTGCTGGTACTCTGCCAGCTTTTTTTCATAGCAGTGGTCCTATGTGAAAGCACATAATATCTTGTTTGAGTATAGCAATTCATTATTTTTTCAACAATGTAGGACATTCTCATACACTGAAAATATTTAACAAGTTCACACATACCAGTCTCTTGTGTTAAAACTAATCATTTGAAGCAGTGCGGCCAATAATTCCCTTCAACTGATTAATTTTCATACATTTAAAAGATCTTGTAATGGACTGAGGAAACTGCGGTTGTGTCTGCCTTCCTGCTTTTTGATATTACGTTGTAAATGTGGCAGACCCTGCAGTAGCCAAGGGAGGCTGGGCAACTTCTACTATTTTTATCATCTACTGTATATACCTGCCACCTCTGGCGGCACAGTGTTATCTGTTTTTAATGGTACAAGTGCACAAAATCTAAATTTTACATTCTTCCAGGTCTTAATAAAAATTCTAAGAAAATGTAATTGCTTATAACTGAGTTATTGCTAGACCTAGCAGTCTAAATATTGATGGTACTCACCCTTTGAGGTATTGACAAACTTTCAAATGTTAAGACATTTTGTTTAGTTGTTCTGAAGTTACATATGCTCATGAATTCTGTTTACTTATTTGCAAAATTTTGTGAAGATGTGGGAATTATTTTGTGATGTATACCTTGGCCATCCTTTGAGCTAGTGAGTAACCTTAGTTTACTTGCTTTTTATGTTTGCTTGCACGCATGTGCAAGAAACATAGTGCCATCATCGGAGATTTCGGAGGTGTGTCACCTCCTCCTCCAATTCAGGCAGTGTGCTGGCAGGCGCGGCCCCTGTAAGCCAATGCATTTTAGAGCTGTCTATGACACGCTCAAAATGCAGTGGCATACAATTGAGGAGTGCTAGCAGGTGAGCAGCAATAAGAAGCTGTCCCCACCAGCTGCAGGTATGCGCCCCCTGCCGCGCAGTGTATAGCCAACGGGTGCCAATCCCCGTCGGCTGAGCTGCATCGTCTCCTCCCCTCCCAGTAGTTGGTGCCGCGGAAGCCCACTCGCAGCATGGCAATCAGTCATTTTGCCGACGGGTGCCCAATCCCCGCTGGCTGAAGGCTCCCAAAGTCCTTGGTGCCACAAATGGGAGCTTCACCCCAGCGGCAAACGCCCCACGAAGTTTTTTTTTTTTATTTTTGTTGCCGACGGGTGCCTAATCCCCGTCAGCTGAACGTGCCCTCCAAAGTCCTTGTGCCATGCTGGAGCCCACCCAGCATGGCAAGCGATCCAAAGTCTTTTTTTTTTTAACCTGTAAAACAAAAGCGGTCCCATGGCGCGTCTCCGAACCCCCTCCCACAACCCGCACCCACCACTCGCTTTTAGCCTCCCACCCCCCCTCACCCCATGCTACCTCCGGACTCCGGCGTCGACGATCTTCAGTGGACTGGGAACACGTCTGCACTCTTCAAAGCCGACCCATGAACTGGAAATGCCCGGTAAGCTGTATAATGGGCTGAATGGAGGGGTTCAACTTATTGCATATCTCAGGCATTTGGGGATTTTTGCCAAATTTTCAACATGAGGTTTTGGGACCTTCTCATGAATGATGTCACTGTCATGGCGTTATTCGGGCTTGAAGGGTGATTTCGCGCAGTGACTGTGCAGTGACTATGAAATCACCCTTCAGGATGGAATACCACCATGACAGTGACATCATTCATGAGAAGAGGGCCCAAAACCCCCATGTTGAAAATTTGGTGCCAAAATTCCAAAAAATGACTGTTTAACGAGAGTGCATTGCGCAGTTCCTACGCAGGCTCGTAAGTTCACGAAATTTCAATATTTTCACTCCAGATTTTCAACATTGCCATTTCACCACACTCGTATTATGAGTAGTACAGCTGTCATTTTTCACATCTCACCCAAAATGTGTTTCCGCCCTTGTAGCGCAAATGGCGCAGTCGTTTGCAAACTCAGTGTATGGGACACATTAAGAAAATCACAGTGTCACTGTTCATGAGCAGAGATCTTAAAATGGCAATGTTGAAAATTTGTGACAGAATTCCTAAAATGACTGTTTCTAGGTGTCGTTGCACAGTTCCCACGCTCATAGGTTTGCAATTTTCAATATTTCCACTCAGATTTCCAACATTGCCATTTTTCCACACCTCCTTATGAGCAGTACAGCTGTCATTTTCACATCCTGCCCAAAACGTGTTTCTCTCCATGTAGCGCATCAATGGCGCAGTTGGTGTGCAAACTCAATGTATGGGACACATTAACAAAACCACAGTGACACTGTTCATGAGCAGAGGTCTTAAAATGGCTATGTTGAAAATTTGGTGACAAAAGTCCATAAAATGACTGTGTTACTGAGTGAGCATTGTGCAGTTTCCATGCATCCTCGTTAGTTCATGACTTTGTAATATTTTCAGTCCAGATTTTCACTAGTGGCATTTTCAACACTTCCTTATGAACAGTACAGCTGCCATTTTCACAACATGGCGAAGTGTGTTTTCACACTTTCAGTGCAGAGATGCGTGGGTCGCTGTGGGAAATCATTCTTCTGCACAGATAAAGAAAATCACAGTGACACTGTTCATGATCGGAGGCACCAAAATGTCTGAGTTGACAATCTGCTATAAAATATCCTCAACCTAATTATATAACGGGTGTGCATCACAGTTTCTATGTACTGCGTGATTTCACCCAGTTTTTAAAATATTTTACTACACATTTGCAACATAGCCATTTTACACCTCCCATGAAAGAGTACAGCTGTCATTTTTACATCCTGTTCGAATATTTTTGCACCTGTGGTGCTAAATCCCGTAGTCACTGTGCATAAGCAGCTTCGGCTACCAAACTGATAATCCCCTGTTCATGAGGTGGGTCACAAAACAAACATGTTGAAAATTTGGAGTTAAAATACCAACGAATGCCTGAGGTATTAGGCTTTTCAACTAAATCACCCAACCCTATAGAGAATGACAGGAATCAGGGTGTGACTTGGGATTCTTGCCTGTGATGCTCATACCATTCCACACCCTGCAGTCACTGAGAGGCATCGAGGTATGCCTTGGACTCTTGACCCCAAACTTCACCCTATTCTCCTATATCGCACCCATCTCACCATATTTCCTAATGAAATGGGGTGCGCATAAGGGCCAAAGACCCCAAAGAACACGTGACACTTGTCAGTCTCTGCAGAGTGGGGTGTGGTGAAATGGCATGGCCGTTATGCCTGATGACCCAAACACACACCCCAATGCCTGTCACTCTCTGCAGGGTGGTGGTGGGGTTGGCTTCAGTTCAATACTTCACTGCCATTCCTATTACGCAGCTCTGTAACTTCTACACTACCACTGCCAATGCCAGCAAGCAAACATTCGGCATTGACAAATGCTTGTTAGGTATGGTCCTAATAATTTCCCAAATATTGTGAACTCCTGTCAAGCTGTTTTAACACTTGATGTGCCGCAGATGTCTATAAATGTCTATCATTCCTATATGTTCTAAATCTCCTGGCACCCTAAGGGTTAAAATTTGATGGAAAATACTGAAAATAAAATGTTTGCCAAACATTCATGGACTTTCACAAAATTATATAGACATAGAATAGGAACTTCTGCTCAGATTTTGCTGGACAAATTTCAATTTCCTAAAACATAGTACAATATTGTTTAAAAAGTGTACAGGAACTCATTACCTCAGTCTTTGTTTCTTTGTTTGTGCTAAACAGCCTAAAATCATACATCTCCCAGCCCTCAGTTTTAATCAGGCCAGTTATAGCTGCATCTTTTCTCTGGCTGTAAGGGTTGGTGAGTGAATGACCATGTAGCGAATACTGTATCTGTACTACATCCTGATCAGCTAGTAGTACTACAGTATTGCGAGGTGAACCACATACTCCCTTCATGAGAGTTAAAGGAGAACTGCTACTTTAAACTTTAAGGCAATGTTTTCTGTAAAAGCTAGACGCTAACCTTCAAATATCGATTAAAATTCTGTTAGGGTTCCATCTTTACTGCCGTTTTATTAAACACAGTGGCTGTTCCTGATTTACTATAAATACTGCTGGGAAAGACCCTTTTAAAACTGTATGATTTATTTATTTATTGAAATTTCAGATAACACCTTTGAGAACAAGAGCATTTCATAGGTTCCATGTCAGACGAACAATACATATTGGAAAAGTATGAGACGGAGAACAAACAAAACAAGGAATTATACAAGACATATAGAATAGTGGATGGGTGAACATCCACAACAAGGCTATGTTTTCATTGAGGGAGTTGATGACATCATAGAGACCTCGAGAGTGAAGCTCGAGGGGTCTTGCTGATGTCATCAACTGCCCGAGATGGGAACACAGACTTAGTTGTGGATGTTCACCCCATCCACTGTTTTATATAGTATATGGGTTTTTATTTGTTTTACTAAGTTTTTTCTCTTACTTGTTGTAGTCACACTGCCCCCGTTCCCACTCCTGCTTGCGCCCGTTCCCACTTGTTCCACTTGTGCTCCATACAGCTTCTCACTTTCTCCTCTGCACATTGTTTATTTTTTAAATAACAAGGAAAAACAAAAACAGTTTTTCAAAAAGGGAGCCATGTATGGCTCTCCATGTTCCAACTCCCGACTTGAAAGTCGGTGGCTCCACTGCCTGGGCTCGCTAAATCATGCCGCCATGTTTTTTTTTTATTTTCTAGACAGAATCTCCTGTGAGCCAATCAGGTCAAGAGTAAAAAGCTGTTGTACTGTCGATGTGACATCAGAACAATAGTACAACAACTGTTTTGACCTTTGAACTGTACTACAACAAGATTTCAGCAATTGCTGAAATCCATCCACCATATACAGCACCCATATACTATATTACAAGAGTGTATAAGAATAGAAGTTCCAATACATGTGGCATTGTACAATGTATGCCATGGTGCATATTTGATTAAAACCTGGAATTCAAAGGGTCATATTAGAGGGGGTGGGGGTCTTATGAAACGACCCTTTACAGGAAAATGAGAACAGACTCTGCCTAATATCTAATAATCAAAAGGTAAGGGATGACATCAGCCCAGGGGCCTCGTCAGAAGTGAGAAGGTATGGGACAAAGCATTTTAAAGTGAGCAAGGGAGCTCAGGATACATAACAAGGGGGATGGGGGAAAGCCATAGAGAGGTGAGGGGAAAGAGTGGAAGGGATCAAGAGGAAATGTGAAGGAGAATGATTAGCATGATGTAATTTATATCCTTGTTTAGTTCTTACATTGTTGTTGCTCATGGACCCATGTTCTATTATATTACTTTACAGCTGAAAAGGGCATTTATTGTGTCTTACAGTTCTAACTAAAATGGCACTTACCACCAAGCTTTAATCAGCAATGCCCACTGCATTTATTTAAATGCCAAATGCAACAGAAAAGTGCAAGACTAGGGAGAAATATTTAAAACAACAGCTTCTACAACATAAAAATTACTTCATTTCAATGTTGTGCTTCTGTAAGTGGCATAATTCAGTTGTTAGTCCAATCAATGCCCTGTCAATCATCTGGATCTGTGAAACAGGGTTGCACTGGGACCATGTTGCTGGTTCAAACACACCATTTTAACATACAGTTGCAGCAATTGACATGGTCAGATATTTGTCTGCCATTTCTGTGATATCCCAAGAGAAATTCCCTGCCTGCTCACAGTAACACTGTAGGGACACTGGAGGGAATCTCTTTTGAATTATCTGGAAGTATCTGTGTCAAATGCTGCAACTGTATATGATCAGATACTATAATGTAAGCAGAAGAGATGTACAGCACTCTTACTGGGTAGTTTCAGTACTTTTCAAGTTGCATTTTCAACCGCTGTATACATGAATCACTTGTATAACCTGGGGCTGTCCCACAAATTAGTAATGTTGGTGGAACAGACTGAAAGAAATGTCTTGTGACTGGTCACACAGCATGAATTTCAACACAGACAGCTTGGGTAGCTATGTGCTACTGCTGGTGCACCAAATGAACACAGTCAGTTTTGTATCAGGATTTTTTTTTCTTTTTGTAACAGGGTAAGACTCACTAGGCACAAGCATCTGTTTTCAGGGGTGACCCAGGAACACTGCAGAGGTTAAATGACTTGCTCTGAGACACACAGTATGCAAGTGATGGTTGTGGGAATCAAACCAAGGTCAGTTGGATGTACCAAACTCATTCACAGCTCATTACTCTAACCTCTAAGATATATTACCACACCATGTAGCCACCATTAGACAGTACTGTTTCCCCTATGGTAGTTCAGTTGCAAACTTGTTCAAAAGTAAAATTGTCCATAAAGAATGGTAAAAATATATATATTTAAATGTAGGTGTGCTATTCCGTTTATCTAAACATCTGCATTGCACTTTCATTGACATTTTCATCATATCTTTATGCCTCCTATGCAGTTCTGACTGGCCCCCTTGTTGACTACAATACACAGCCCTATCACCCATTACCCTGACTCTTTCCTAATCTTCTTTTTACCTGTATGGGTGCATGCAAGTGAGCTAAGACTCAGTGCAAAGAAATACAACATCATGTATCTGGGGCACCAAAACCTAGGGGAGGTGTGAGTTTTGTGGTGGATGAGTTGTGGTGGTTTGTACCCCTACAGTTTAGGGTGATGCCAGATAAATCTGGAAGGAGAAGCTGGAGGCGTACTCAAAAGCCAAGATGCAAGGTTTATTAGCAACAGTTGTAGCACACAGAAAAGACTTGGTATTCACTATCAGTATCACACACAAGAAAGAAAGAATGAATAAGATTTCCGGGACCACAAACTGGCCCCACTAATGTCTTACAAAAATCCAGATGTTTCAAGTCCTAAGGATGTAGCAATCTGATGCACCAAGCTTGGGTTTCTAGTATTTTGGTCATCCAACCACTGAGAGTGAACCTAAGGAAGCACTTCCTATACAGGCCATAAAATGGGGCCTCCCCCAGTGAACCAGAAACAGAGTAAAGCACTGTAGGCCTCATGGCCCTGGAAAGAAGGTGACTCCTGGTGTCACTGAGGCAACAACGAAAGGGAAGCGCCTAGCTGAAGATGGGTGTTGATACCTGGTTGTGGATGAAGAGAACCCTTATCTGGAGTTGTCAGCTGCAGTGACCTCGGGCAGGTGATCTCCAGTAGAGGAAAGGATGCTGGGTGCGATGATCCATTGTATGACCTCTGGGTAGGTCCCCAGAACCCTTACCAACTCACCCCATGCAGCTTCAGAATCTGGCAGTCTTCATGTGACCTCTGGATGAGCTACTGGAACACGGGACACCTACGGACGGTGCAATCATGAGTGTGGCGACCCTCGGTGTGGCCTCTTACATGGGCCACCGGTACTTACGCCACCTTGGGGGATGAGGCATAGAGCCTGGCAATCCTCAGCAAGGCCTTGGTGTAGACCACCGGTAATGTTGCCACCTTGGGACAATGTCTATGCAGGAGAATGGGCAGCATGACTCCGAGTTTGACGGATGACTTAAGTCCCTCAAGCTAGAGCCGGGGCGCCCCCTGACCTGACTCACTTTGGTGGGCCGTAGCTACCAGCTGGCTACCACTTATGACTAGCAACTTGAACCTGAGGTGTCATGGTAAAGACTTGGGGTTGGTGGAGGTCAGTGGAGATGGGTGCAGGTGATGCTGGGCTTCCTGGGGACCCTCCCTGGGTCAAAGAAGAGGCACCGGAGGAACCCTAGCTGAGGTGTGAGGTGTGTGCAGGAGCCTGGAAGAGAACAAAAATTACAAACCTGAAAGGCAATCCCCCCCTCTTCTTTTATGACCGAGAGCCCTACCATTTGGGATGGGGTGGCCCCAAATGTCTTCAGAGGAAGTAGCAGTAGGAAATTGCAGCAATCAATGCCCTCAGGGCAGTGCAGTCACACAGGACAATTGAGCAAACAAGGCAGTGCAGTCATGATACCCGAGGAATAAGGTAGTTCAGTCACTTAAACTCTTCAATTGAATATAGCAGTTCAGTCATAGCAAGCAGTTCAACAACTTAAAACAGTTTGATTGAATACAGCAGTTCAGACACAGCAAGCAGTGGGTCCAGGCAACCATACCTCTCAACCTCCCTCATCACAAATCAGGGACAAATTACCAAATATCATGAACACATCTGGTAAAATAGTAATATTAGTTCCAGAAGCTGTGTACAACATGCTTCTTAGTGTGAATAGCATTTTCTTAATGAGAAGTAGACCGTAACATCAATGGCTGGCATTATCTTGTGATTCCAATCCCTACTCTTTTGTGCCAGAAATGCCAAATTTAGGAGGGACAGCTGAAAGGTAGGCAAGCAACAGAAGATTGCAGGCATATAAAGAAAATACAGATTGCTCCATGGGCACTGAAAGAGTTTGATGACCCACCCCTTTGTTAATATGGATCAGCTCTGGGTACCTCCCGAAAATTGAGGTGGCCAGGGTACCTAGTCTCTTTGTCCCAGCTATGGGCTGCCCCGCCCTTCTACTAAATATGGATAAAGAAATAAGTTTTCCCCATTACTAGGGCTCAGATTACCATAGAACTCAGAAAAGAATGCACTAAGGCTCTGCCAGGCCTCTAGTAATTAGCTTCTTACTAGTGGTGGGCAAAGTGGGCTCAATCCACTCCCGAAGCATTTCATGGAGCACTGGCAGATTCACAGAGTGCTCCACAACATGAAGCGGAGTACTTTGTGTTATAATGAGCAACCTGAAGTGTATTAGAAACAGCAACTTTGCATTACTTCGCCTCCCCTGGTCACTACTCTTTCAATTTTTATGGCGAAGTACATTGGTGGCAGTTCACTTCGCCTTGTTTTTGAGCTCCAAAGGCAGATTTTGCAGTGATTCATGGGAGTTCAGGTCACATGGGCTCTCTATTGATCTGCACAGCCTCAGTTCGTGGTAGTATGAGTAGGAAGGAGTAGGAGACAGTGTGCTCTGATAGCTGTCTGTAGGAATCTTGTAAAAGCTGTTCAAAAAGCATTTTTGCTTTTTTGGGGGATCCAACTGTAGTTCATTGACTGTAGGAAACCGTCCTGTTCTCACACCATCGAGCGTTTTTGTTTGTGTGTGGATTTTGAATGTTAATTTACAACATTGAGTGAGAGTGGTGAAAGACAGTGAAGTGTGCTGTGTTGGGGAGGGGCGTATCTGTGTGTAGGTAGATTTAAGTTGGAGAACTAGTGATTTCTTTGTTTTTTGGTTATATTTTTGTTATATAACTGACTGTGTTACTGTACACATAGTAAAATTGTCAGTGATAGTATAAATTTTACATACTAACATGCTAAAATGGCAGCAGAATAGGCCTAATGGTCTTTCGTGTCTGCTCATTTGGTCAGCCCCTACCCTGGGAGCTGACCTTGCTGCCCCTTTTGCCTTCTCTAGCTTCTCCTATCCCAGTTCCGGATATTCTCGCTGCACTGGATTTTGCTTCTAGAACCCTTACCCTGTACCTGTCCCACCCCCTCTTGAACCTCTCCACCATCTCTGCCTTCACCATCCCTCTGGGCAGCGCATTCCATGGCTCCACCACCCTCTCAGTGAATTAGCACCTCCTCCTTTCTCCCCTGAATCTTCCCCCCTCCAGCTTCCACCCATGCCCTCTAGTTGGCCCCTTCTCCTTCCTTTTCTTGCTGTTTGTTGTATGAATGTGGTGCAGCATTTCATAAGGTCAGGTTTTATAAATCAGAAATTTACATTATGTGGCAGTACACTGAACTTTTGCATTTACGTCGCATTCCGCATTCAGCATTGTACACAAACTGTTCTGTGTTGTGTGTGCTGTGTTGCATGCATCAAATATAATACACCTTTTAAAATTTGTGACACAGACTAGTGTAAGTGCAACTAAACACAGCAGTGTGAACCTGCTATCCACTGCAGCTGCCTGATTTTGTACTGCGATCGTGTTCTCTGTTGTAAGTTTTGCTGTTTGTATTGTAGTGCCTTAAAAATCAGCACTGTCTGTATTCAGTGCTCCCCCCTGGCCCCCACTCCCATGTTCAAAAGTTGTTTTTTTTTTTTTACCAGACTGGATTGTTTTTGTGAGTTTTTGACCCCATCAGCATCACTGGTTACTGAAGTTGTTTTAATTCCGTGACAGTGTCACAGTAGTCTCTTATCTGTTGCTGAAGCCACAGTTGTCTATTTTGTTTCACATCCAGCCAGCATCCCTCCAGTCAGAAAGTGAACGTATCAAAATCTGAATCTGGTAATGCTATTAGTGGTTGATTCCCCCAAAATGCCTGCAAAGAGACGTGCAAGTAAAGCTGTTTCTGGCCATGGCAATCTTGGCAGTAAGAGGGTCTGTGGTCATGGTAGTAGTAAGCGAACAGAGAAGTGCATTGCTGATGTGAGGAAAGGTATTTCTTCTGCAATGTTTTTTATAGCCCAATCAGTAGCTTCACTCATAGTTGGAGGAGATGATGTTTTCCCAGCCAGTGGTGTTAGTGTTAGTGGTGGTGGAGGTAGTAGTAGCAATGTTGCATCAAGTTCTAATTCTGACCATTGCACCATATCCAAACATATTGAGTGTGAAGCAGTGCAAGAGAGTGATAGTTTAGATGATGTCATACTTCCCAGTAACATCCAATTAACTGAACCTGAGGATTCTGATGATCATGTCAACGATAGAATACAATGTGATATTCCATCCACCGTGGCACTTAACGTAACACATTTTCCATGCAGTGATTCAGTGTGGTGAAAATATATCAGGTGATGGTGGTGTAGATGCTGATGATGAATGTGATGATGCTGATGGTGTTGCTGTTGTTGCAACATGCAGTCCACATGCTAGCATCCAAGCAGAAGATGTGGATGTGTGTGACAGTGACGTTGATGAATATGATGATGATGTATTGACCCCAGTTGGGAACCGGAGAAAAAGAAATTAAAAGTGGCTGCATCTGAGTCTGTTTGCTGGAATCCCCCCCCCCCGTAAAAACTTGTGATTTACCAGTTTTAGTTGATGCTGATGACCCAGTAATCAATATGATAGGTAGTCGTGGTGGTCAGTTGCAGTCCAGGTGTGCAGTGCCAGAAATATCACTTGCCACCCCTCCACTTCAGTGCTTAAAATAACAGACTTAAATAAGCCACATCATCATGGACATGTTAAAAGCAGAGCATCACACTCCTTTGTTAGGGATTTTTTGTTCAAGATGCAAATGATGATTCAGTTGCAATCTGCCAGGTTTGCCATGTGCGTGTGAGTCGAAGTAAAAAGGGGAGCCATCTTGGGACAGGAGGCTCTGTGGACCCAGCACAAGCTGCCAGATATTACCACAGTGGGGCATTCACCTGTATCATCGGCAACCATATCCAGCATGTTAACCCCTTCCATGACTGTTAAGCCCAGTAGGAAATTAAACATGTGCAGTAGTGCGGTAATAAGTGCAGAGGATTACTACAGGCATGATGAGGTGGAGGACCATAATGACTTTGAAATGTTGTCCAGTGCTGGTGAGAGCAGCAGTTTTTGTGATGGTGGTGGTGAATGCAGTATGTCTAGTGCAAGTTGTACATCAACCCCAGTTGGCAAATCTGGCAAAATAATATTTCTGGGTTTGTCATCATCATCTGTGCAACTGTCTTCATCAAATGTCCACACTCCACCCCCTGCCAATGCCATTCATCACAGAACACAATCATTTGTGAACTACACACCCTGTGTAAAACGTTTAAGTCAGTCTATGTTACAGAGTGTTTTTGCACATAAGCTGAAGTTCCCCCCCCCCAATCATACAATGTCATGTTAACTTAATGCTGCTGTAGAGGAAATGCTAGCAATTCATCTTTTGCCCTTATCCTTTGTGGAGAATTCTGGGTTCTGGTGATTTGCTGCCCGTGCCTGTCCAAAATGGAAAGTCCTATCCAGGACATACTTTTCTACCTGTGCTGTTCCCAAGTTGTTTCGCACTGTCTCCTACTCAGTAAGACATGCTCTTCAACATTCCTCCTCTCCATTCATCGATTTAAATATGGATATGTGGACAAGTGGCAAACAGTGGGGAGTTCATATCTGTGTATAACTGCACATTGGGCGCAGGTGCTGGGGGTTGTTTGTGATTTTGGTAGTGTGAATAATCAGTGCAGTAAGAAGGATTGTCACGGTAGCAATCTTCCTGGAATTTGCCAGCATGCAATAATTGCTATGCACAGTGTGACCTGTTCACACACTGGTGAGAACATGTTGGACATGGTACTGACTGAAATTGACAGATGGCTAAACCCTTTGTCCCTGAGAGCTGGGTTCATAGCAAATAACAATGGGTCAAATGTGGTGAAATGCAACACGAATGGTGTTTTTTTCTGTGTTCCATGCATGGACCACTGTTTAAATCTTGGGGTTCAGGAGTTTCTGCAGCAACCTGACATAAAGGAAATGCTGACCATTGCAAGACGTATCTGCTCTCACTTTTCAAGATCTGGAAAGGCCCATGACCAACTGCGGCATTTGCAGATACAAAACAGGCTGCCTCAGCACCGCTTGAAGCTGGAAGTTGTCACCCGATGGAACTCCATGTTATACATGGCAGAGAGGTTGTATGAACAATACAAAGCCATCTCAGAATATCTTGTTATGCACACTAGCCGTGACAGCTCTGGGGTCTCCATGTCTATGACGACTGAGCAGTGGCGCCTCATGGACTCTGTAATAACAATTTTGCAGCCTTTTGAACATGCCACACAGGCAGTGAGTGGTGAGTCTGCCTCCATTAGTCAATCAATTCCACTGCTGCAGGTGCTGAGGCAGACATTGGCAAATGTACAGCTCTCCCTTGATGTTGCCGGAGACGGTGGTAGCAGTATGTTGCTGCAACACATGCTGACAGTATTCTACCAGAATTGCCACATTGAGATTTCAGCGTAGTGACAACTTTGCCATGGCAACAATGCTGGACCCACGATGCAAAAGTGGAATTGCATCAGTACTGGAGGAAGGGCCTGAACAGGTAAAAAATATCAGTGGTCAACTGGTGCGCTTGGTTCATGGGGCACAGAAGTCACGTGCCAAGGTAAGCAAATCTCAGCAGCACAATCCAGCTGAATGTGTAGCTGGAGGACCAGCAAGCATATTATGCAAGGGTATGGGAACTGTAGTTCCAGGCGGTCTGTCATCCAAAGTGGGTGACGTCAACCCGCTTTGGGAGACTTTGTCCCAAGTGGGTATTTGTGAAATAAATGATTCTGGAGAACAGGCTGATGCATCAACAACTGGACTTAGTGCGGCACAGAGAATGGTTGAGTCACATTTGTCTGAAAACAGGCATCTGACAATAAGTGAAGATCCTCTTTTGTACTGGAGTGGAAAGGTCAGTGAATGGCCAGAGCTGACTGCAGTGGCACTGAAGTACCTCACATGCCCACCCTACAGTGTAAGTGTTGAGAGGGTATTCAGCTCAGCAGGTGCAATAGTCTGGGATCATTGGACAAATCTGTCTCCTGCAAAGGTTAGTTTGCTAACATTCATTAAAATGAATGAGAGACACACATACCAGCACAGACTGCAACCTCGGTATTCATACCCAAGCCTAGTCATGGTGGTCTTGCTGATGTGGAAATGGAGCATCCTGGTGGCACTGGCAGTGGCTGCCTAAAATGGCCCACCACTGACATAGATGATGACACAATGGAGAAAGAATTTCCCAGTGATCAGACTTCAGACATTGATGACTGTGAGGGCAGTTTTATTTATGTGGATGATGATGTGGTTAATGTTGGCAGGTTTTAACTGGAGTATTTAAAAGGTGGTATGCCCCCCCCACCCCAGACCACCACCACCGGGACTGATGTTATGCAAGTCTGCCACCATGAGTCTGTCTGCCCTCACTGGACCACCACCACTGGGACTGATGTTATGCAAGTCTGCCAGCATGAGTCTGTCTGCCCCCCATGGACCACCACCACCACCACCGGGACTGATGTTATGCAAGTCTGCCTGTCCCCCACAGACCACCACCACTGGGACTGATGTTATGCAAGTCTGCCACCATGAGTCTGTCTGCCCCCCACAGACCACCGCCACCACCACCACCACCAGGACTGATGTTATGCAAGTCTGCCACCATGAGTCTGTCTGCCCCCCCAGGACCACCACCACCAAGACTGATGTTATGCAAGTCTGCCACCGTGAGTCTGACTGCCCCCCATGGACCACCGCCACTATCACTGGGACTGATGTTATGCAAGTCTGCCGCCATGAGTCTGTCTGCCCCCCACAGACCACCACCAGTGCACCACCACTACCAGCTTTTTAATATTTAAACCATAAAGTGAGTATGTGCACTCATGTTTGTTATGCTGCCTGACTTCCTTAAGCTGTATGTTTTGTTTTCTGTAGCTTTTCAGAGCCGCCGTGGCAAAACCCATACAGTACACTTCTTTTGTTTCTTTTACAGGGGAACAAAAACAGGCTCCATTGCTAATACTCTTTGGGAAAGATGCTGTAGCTGTACCGTACAGAGAGGAACCGATGTAATATCCAGGTGAAATCCATTCTGGTAAGTATGAAGATTTTATTTCATCCGTTTCATTAGTTTGTAAAGACTGCTGCAAATATTACACACAACAGGTTGTGTTAGTTGACAAGATGTGACTTTGAAATGTAACTTGACAAAAGGGATTGAGATTTGAGAACCAGGGAAGGACACACAACAAGGAAGCTGTAACTTGTAAGAAGTCATTCATTTCTTTTTTTAGGAAACTTCGAGATGCTTTGTTGTTCTGTCAAAGTGGCCTTTTCCAAAAAAGTTCTTCAACATCAGGCACACCCCTCCACCGAGCTTGGACATACATGCAACACACAGAAGTCGTTTCATTAGATGACCATGCCCATCATTAACAACCGGACTCCAGAAGGATGCTGAAGAAATCTGTGAAGTAAAAAAATAAGAAACCATTACAGACAAAACTGAAAATATGATTCCCCCACCCCCCCCCAAAAAAATACTTACCTTCATGTGCTTTAGGGTTATCCATTTCCAATTTAAGCACAAAAAAAAATCTCCTTGAGCAGTGGAATGTGCACACCAACAGCTTATGAGTCACCTGTGTGATGCAGACGAATAGCATGAGTTCATATCCATGTCAAGTTCAAGCCCCTCCTCATCACCTACAAAATACACAACCATATATATCTACTCACCAAGGATACTATTAGTGTACAGCCAAAGGGCACCTTTCAATCCAGTTGAGATGATCACATTTCATTTGGTGGAATCGTCTCGCACAACAGTCTCATTTCACTTTGTTACCACTTGTCAATTTTCTGCACACAAGAAGGATGCATTGTGGGCCTGCAGAAAAATTCTGGGGACCCCGTGCCACCACTACGCGCATGACTGAGTGCACCATTAATTCTGGGGGACTTTGTATGTGCTGAAACAGTTTCATTTCACTTCTTTACCACTTGTCAATTTTCTGCACACAAGGAGGTACATTGTGGGCCTGTAGAAAAAATTTGGGGACTCTGGGCCACGTTTGTGTGTTCTGTGATTGTTGCTGTGAGATCATAGTCATGATGTCATAGTGACGTTTTTACAATTAAATCAGCATTGCAAGAATGTCCTCACAGTTCTGAATGTACTATGCTACTTTACATTGCCACAGCAACCACTACTTACGTCCGAGTCATCAGTGACTTGAATTATACGATTCTTCTCACAATTTATGTCTGCTTCTCTTACTCCTACATTTTTTCATGTATGAAAAAAAAATGAGCACATCTTCCAATATTGTTCTGACCAGCTTTGTATTTATTTTCAACTGCTTTTCAATAACTATTGTTCCATGGTGTCATATAAAACACTGACTGATGCATAACTGCTAGTTAACAATAGATGTGATATATGACAAGTACTTGATGTGATGGAGAAAAGCAGAGGAAAACAATGACAAAGACCTGGTCACACACTGTCAGCAGCACCAATTCAAAAGGAATGCTCCTTTCATTATTTCACACATGAAAAAAGGTAGTACAGTACACTCAAATACTGCAAATTATCGTATCATTTCAGTCAGTCAGGATGTAAGTAAAGGAAGTTGTAACATAGCATTAAAAAATATAGGTCAGAGTTAAACAGATTGTTGCGCTGCTGCTTTACAGACAGTCACCACATTACATAGTTATGGTGATGCACATAAACTAATATGTGGGGGCATTACTACCACTGGAATATTTCTTGCTCCACAGAGTGCAATATATGTCTGTCAAAACCACCCATAATTTCATTACAGTGAGTCACATGATGGAGGAATTAACAGTCTGAAAAGCAACCCACATTGCGCCACACTTTCTCAGCAATGTTAAGACATGATGGCAGGGGGAGCGCAGGTACATGCTCCACTATACTGGATGTCCAGCAGCTATCCCAAACAATGTTTTATAATGTTATACGGTTCACTTTGTGGTAAAATGTGGGATGTTTTCACTAACAAGGCTCTTCTTACTGGAAACGTGGCCACACATTTCACCACAAACTGACCATTAACATAAAGAAACATTCGGAAACCTGCACAATCGGATATTCACTGTAAGGAGCACGCACATGCCCTCTCCCTGCCATCTCGTCCTAATGTTGCTGAGAAGGGAGGAAGAATGTGGGCAGATTTTCAGAATGGGAATGCCTCCATCATGTGACTCACTTGAAAGCATTTACACCTGGTTTTCAAAAAAATGTATTGCACTATGTGGTGCAAGAAAGATTCCCTTGGAAGGAAACATGTGTATGATTTAATAATAACAAACCAAAAACACATAACAAAAGTACAGCACAGTAGTGGGATGGGATCAGGGGTGGGTGTGGGTGTGGGGGGGCTGAAAACAATACCTGGACTTACTATGGCCATGGGATGAAGTGGTGGTCCAGCAGTAGGTGAAGCACTGAAAGTATTTGCTGCTGCTGTGCTTCCACTCTGGTAACCTGCTGCTCCAAAGCACTGAAACTCTTGTTGTTTTCCTCCAGTGCTGCCAACACCAGGATGAGGTCAGACTGGCTTACAGGAACTGTGCTGGGGTCCACTGTAGTGGGTAATCCAGGTAGTGGGGCTGGTGGTGGACAGGGTGGTGCTGGTGGCTGTGGTGGCGGCGGTGGTGGTGGAGCAGTTGATGAAGCCTCCTCCTCCTCTTGCTGCGGCAGTGACTGCTGCGAGGCACATCTCCCACTCCAGCAGCACCCCCGGCCACTGCCATGGAAGTGCCAGCAGGTGGACACCTGGCTCCTTCCATGGTAGCCTGCCACTCTGCCCTGTGGTGATTCAGCATGTGGGTGCACCGTCCACCGGTTCTCAAATGTGTCCCGGGGGCCCATGGTGCACCAGCACACCACACACACAGCATTCCACCACTGTGCTGTCTCCCCCCACACAATTAAAAAACTCCCACACTAGGGAGCTGTGGGGGGAACAGACACAGTACGCACTTGTCAGGCACGAGTCCCCCCACCACCCACAATTGCCGGGGCCACCTCCTGTGGCTGTGGAGGTGGTGGAGGGAGTGCTGCTGGAGCCCCAACAGCTGCTGCTAGTGGTGGTTGCAGAGAAGGTGGATGTGCTACAGCCACCAGTGGCATTGGTGCTGCTGCTGCTGCTTCTGTTGCTTCTGTGGGGGAAGCAACAATGGACAGGAGTCTGGAGCAGTCCAACATCACACGACTGCCCCGCCCCCTATGGGTTAACACTCCTCCCCTCCTAACACACCCACGGGCCAGTGACTCGCCTTCTCCAACTCCAATGTGACCCTCCATCCTCCTGGGTCCACAGGAGGACACACACACACACACACACACACACACACACACACACACACAGTCAGTCACACACACAAAACAAAAACAAAACTTATACAAAAAAACTCACTAACCCAAAAAAAAAACACTAAGACAATACAAACACTAAATAAAATAACTTTTAAAAAAGCTGTTTGAGTGTTCTGGCAGTAACAAGAGACGAGAGCCAAGCAAACTCCTCTCCTCCCATAATTTTGCTTTGCCCTTGTACAAATGCAAAGGAGAAAGTGAAACTGCTTCTCTGACTCACTTCCTTCCTGCCTGACTAAAGCATGTAACTTACAGTACTGCAGGCCATGTGATGTGCCTATTTTCTTCTCACTTTGCCTTACTTCGCATTAACGCATAGTGAGAATGCGAAGTGGTGATACTAACACGAAGTGAGCACTTTGCAGGTCCTATCATACATTCCACGGATCGCCAAGTGTCCACTTCCATCGCCCTTTCACGGGCGGATGAATAATTCGCTGCATCTCTATTTCTTACAGCTAAACAATTGGAAATTCAGCATGAACATTTCCCTTCTCACCAGTAATACTTTGAGCTGGCTTTACTTAGCAATTCTTTGACTCTTGGCTGAGAGGGAGTGCCCCAGTCTCTCTATTTGGAGCACAGACTGCTTAGAATAAGTTAAACTAGCAGAGATTCCTTCAAGAGAGGAGTTCACAAACACCTTTAATCTTGGCCAAACAATTATTTGGTTTGAACTCTCCTAACTTCTGCCTTCTTGGTTCTCATTTCTCTCTCTCTCTCTCTCTCTCTCTCTCTCTCTCTCTCTCTCTCTCTCTCTGTCTCTGTCTCTATACAATTGGACAAGGTAGCAGCTTTCCTCCACCCTTGGGAGAGTACAATGGATGCAATTTAACAATTATAAACAATAATTACATAGTACAACAATATGATTGCTAAACAAACAATCCTTCCCCTAGCTGGAGCAGGTCTAGCTATGACTAATTATTAAAAGAAATGCTGGCCAACAAGCCTACTCACCCCTGGAGTTCAACAAGGATTTCTACACCCTGTGGAATGCACAACCACAAAGGAGTGATAAGGCATCTTCTCCTGGAGACCGCTGCATAAAAGGTTCACTGGGTCTGTTTCCCGATCAAATAGACTGATTCGCCGCACTGGGGGACCTGATTAGTGGGCACATTTCTGCAAAAAAATGACCGAGGCTGCTACTGGAGATCTTCTGGAGGGAGTTGCACTGAAGGGACCCAGGGGATTTGCTCCAACTTCCTAACAGGGAAGCCAACATCCATTGCTTTACTGTTCTTCACCCTCCCTGGTCAAACTCTTTCTCTTGTCTCTAGCCTGTTCAGAGCCTCCTCTAGGCTGGGGTGGTCCTGGCTACCTGCCAGAGGATTGGCTCCTTCATCCAGAGGTCAGCCTCCTGAAGCTGGGTCAGTGGCTTAAAAAAAAAATCTCAAAATTTGAGTCTACTGTGGCCACAGGGATTGGTTGAGAGAGCTCAGCCTGGCTTCTTTCTCCCCTGTGGGACAGGAATATGGCCCAACTAGTTTGGCTTTGGCTGACTAGGTGTCAGTCTTGAGCAGGGGGGAATGAAGAACAAAGGAGAAAAAAAAAGGGTTTCTTTTAAAACCCTAAATTTAGACTGCTGGAACTGTCTGCTGGAGAGGGGCCTGTTCTGTGTTTTAGAGGATCCCCTAAGTTTTTCAAGGGTTTCCCATTAAGCTGCCAGGGTCCCCATAACTGTCTGACCCCTCATGTCTCTGAGGATCTCCTATTTTCTGTGATGCCCCAAGTCCTCCATTTTGTTTTGTTGTGCCCCCAATTTCCCTGGGTCACTACATATACGATGGGGGGTGGAGATACTGATGGCTACCAAACAGGAAAGGGACCTGGGGGTAATGATATCTGATGGCCTAATGGTGGCCAAACATTGTGACAAGGATGTGGGAAGAGCCAGTGGGATGCTGCAGTGCATAAAAATGTACAACCTGCTGGCAGAAAAGGACCTCCTGACCCACCTAGTCTGCTCTAAGGTCCCTGCCTCCTGTGCTACCATAGACCCTAACTGATTTCCAGTTCCTCCCCCAGTCCTGTTACTATGTTGCCCTTGTGTCTATCCAGTTCATGTTTGAAAACTGTTACCATTTCGGTATCCACCACCTCTGCTGGGAGTCTGTTCCAGACGTCCTCCACCCTTTCTGTAAAGAAGTATTTCCACACATCTCCTCTAAATCTCCCCTTCCAGCTTTATAACATACCCCTTTTTTTGAGCATCTTCTTCTGTGTAAAATGCCACCCTCCTGTACCTTATTCACAGCTTTAAGATATTTGAATATTTCTATCATGTCTCCCCTTTCCCTTCTTTCTTCCAGAGAGTGCATATTTAACTCCCTGATTCTTTCCTCATAGGACTTCTGATGCCAGCCATGCACCATTTTGGTTGCTCTTCTCTGTACTGCCTTCACTCGATCTGTGTCTTTCCTGAGATGGGGATTCCAGAACTGGACACAGTACTTCAAGTGGTCCCTCATGATTGATCTATACAGGGGGTATCACTACCTCCATCTTTCTGCTGGTGGTACCCCTCCCTAAGCACCCCGGCATTCTAGCAGCCTTACCACTGCCTTATCACACTGCTTTGCTACTTTTAGGTCATCAGATATGATGACCCCCAGATTCCTTTCCTGTTTTGTGGTAGTTACACCCCCCCAAATGATACATTGCCTTGGGTTTCTGTGTCCCACGTGCGTAATTTTGTACTTTTTGGTGTTTAAGCCCAGTTGCCAAACCCTAGACCAGTCTTCCAGCTTTTTCAGATCTTCCCTTATTTTTTCCACCCCCTGTGGTGTGTCCACTCTGTTGCTGATTATTGTGTCATCCACAAACAGACATACCTTTCCTTCCAGGTCCTCTACGATGTCACTAATAAAGACATTGAAGAGGACTGGTCCCAGTACTGACCCCTGAGGTACCCTGCTGGTTACCTTACCTTCTTTTGAGTGAATTCCATTCATCACCACCCTCACAACCCTCTGAGTTCTGAAACTTAGACAACTTCAGACTCATTCTACTATATTTGGACCCACTCCCAGGCTACCCAGCTTGTTTTTATTGTTTTTTTTTTTTAGTTGTTTAACCAGGAGTAGCACACTGAGCTGAAAGCTTTTTTTTTTACAGGAGCAACCTGGGAGCATAGGGAAGTTAAGTGACTTGCTCAGGGTCACAGTATGCAAGTGGAAGCTGTGGGATTCAAACCCAGGTCTGTTCTGCTGGATGTCACCAGATTTGTAGCTCAGAGCCTTAAACCACTGCGCTATACTGTTTACCAGTCTTTTGTGTGGAATGGTGTCAAAAGCCTTACTGAAATCCAGGTAGGCCACATCCACCACTCCTCCCTGAGCCACCTCCCCGGTAACCCAGTTAAATAACTCTATCAGTCTTGTTTGGCGAGCTTCCCCCCTATGAAACCATGCTGCCTCAGATCCTGCGGTCCACTGGTTTTAAGGTATTTCCCAATCCTTTCTTGAAGTAGTGTTTCCATAACCTTGCCCACCACCGAAATTAGGCTTACAGGTCTGTAGTTTCCTGTCTCCTCCCTATTCCCACTTTTGTATAATGGGACAATATCCACTCACCTCAGTATCCCAGAACTTCCCCCTTATACAGTGATAGATTGAACAGGGTCATCGGGGAGTAGACGGTTCCTCTTTTATTTCCTTTAGTATCATGGGGTGAACCCCATCCAGCCCCATTGTCTTGTCTATTCTTAGTTTAGCTAGTTCCCTGAGGACTCTCTCCTCCATAAAGGGCTAGTGTCGACCTCCCTTCCCCTAATGCCCTTTTCCCTCATCTGTGGCCAGTAACCTATCCCTTCCTTTTGGAATACTGAACAAAAGTACTTGTTCAATATATCTGCTTACTTCTGGTCCTCTTCCACACTTCCCCCTTCCCCTTTTAGGCTTATTATCCCTGCCTTGCTTTTCTTCTTTTCACTTAAGTACGTAAAGAATGTTTTATTCCCCTTCTTAACTGACTTGGCAATATTTTCCTATGTTCATGCTATTGCTTTCTTAACTGCCTTCCCTGCCTCCCTTTATTTTTCTGGATAACTCTCCCTATATTCTTCCTTCTGTGTCAACTTGTACCTATTAAATGACTGCTTCTTTTCCTTTACAATCTCTGCTACATCCTTGGAGAACTGTAGTGGTTTCTTTTTTCTCTTGCTCTTTTTAACCTGCCTGACACGGAGGTTAGTTGTCTTCACAATGGCCTTCCTTATTTTTGCCCATTTTTTCTCTTCCCCATCCATTTTCCCTATTCCTGCTAAGGATTCCTTGAGGCACTCTCCAATTTTCTTGAAATCCTCCCTTCTGAAGTTCAGAACCCTTGTTTAATTTGGCTAGACTGTCCCTGTTTGACAGTACCAGGTCCAGTATCTCCGTCTCATGAGTGGGTTCTTTAATTAGTTGCCTGAGGCACGCCCCCTTCAGGGAGTTAAGAATTTCCCTACTTCTAACTATTGCTGCAACAGGAAGGCCCAAATCCACATCTGGTAGATTGAAGTACCCCTCCAGCAATACTTCACCCTTGTCAGCAATCCCCTGGATTTCTTCTATCATATCCTCATCTCCCTCCTCCATCTGTGCAGGAGATCTGTAGATCACCCCTATTCAAATAGTGGCTTCCCTTCCTGTCTCCAGGGTGACCCACAGTACCTCCACTTCTCCCTGTCCCCCTGTATTTCTGTGGCCTTTATGATTTCCTTTACATAAAGAGCCACCCCTACTCCCTTTTTTCCCTACCCTGTCCCTCCAGAATACAGCATACCCTAGTATGGCTACATCCCAGTACTGGTTTTCATTCCACTAGGTCTATATAATTGCTACTATGTCCAGGTCTCCTGCTGCCATGGTGGCCTCCAGGTCTGCCATCTAGCTGCCCAGTCTTCAAGCATTTGCACAAATGGCTCTCCATTTTGCACTGCCACCTTCCTTCATCTTGCCCTTTTGCCATCTCCCATTTCATCGACTATTATCCTTCATCTTGCCCCTCCCTCTTCCTCTTGGCTACCTATTTCTGTTTGTTCCTTTTGGGACTCTTCACCCTCTAGATTCCCACTGCTTACTCTATATGTATGTGGGGGGGGTAGTCTATGTCTTCCTACCTTATTCTGCCACCCCTCTTGGCTAGTTTAAATTCTTACTAATGTAGCATTTAAACTGTTCACTGAGGATCTAACAAAGTGAATTAATAACAAAGGATTAACAAAGTTAGCTGCAGGGAACTATTTAGCATGAATACCAATTCATGGTCATGTGGACAAGAATGGAAATTAACAGGAGGTTGGTTCAGGAGGGATGTGAGGAAGTACTATTTTATGGAAAGGATGGTGGAACCCTGGAACAGTCTGTCAGCTGAAGTGGTGGGTGAGAAAACAGTCAGGGGATTCTAGCAGGGCTGGAACATAATAAAGGGAATTGTAGTTACTGGGGACAACAGGACAGGGAGGAGAATAGAGAGAAGACAGGGAGGGTTAGTACCCTGGAGGAACAGTACATTCCAGAGATTACAGGGAACTTGGGTAGACTGCATGGCCATCTGATCTTTTTCTGCTGTCATTGTCTATGTTTCTGTTTCTGTGATCTCAGTTCCCTTCCTGGAAGGATGCAGGCAGCCACCCCTGTAAAGGTCTCTATCCCTCCAGGTGGAGCCCTGTCCTCAATTAATCTGAATGCCTCTTCTCCACATTGTTTCTTCAACCATGAGTTAAAGTCCCTAGTGCACAACCTTCTGTCATCCCCCTTGTCACGGACAGGTAGCACCTCCATGAAAGTAACAAATTGTGCCACTTGCCTAAGACCCCTCCCCAGTTTCCTGAACTCCTCCTGAACCATTTCTGGCCTCTCCCAACCAGGCCATTTGTCCCCAAGTGGACAAAGACATCCAGCTCTCCCTCCCTCAATCTCTGCCTCCCCAGTGATCCTTAGGATCCTGCTTCCATCCCTACGAGCTCTGGCACTAGGAAGGCACCTTACCACCATCTTTTCATCCCTACCTGTCCCCAGCTGTATCCCCCTTACTACCGCGTCCCCCACCAGGATTTGCTTCCTCCTCCTCCTCCTCTGGGGTCCTCATCTAACCCCCTTGGGATCTCCACCATGGAGGACCTCCAAATCCACATAAAATTTAACAGCAGATAAGGACTACTTGGCCCATCCAGTCTGCCCATTTTTCCCTCCCTACATTATTACTTCAGACCATACTTGATCTATAGCTCTTTCTCCCTCCCATTTCCTTTCCACTATGATTCCCTTGTGCCTATCCCATGCATTCTTGAACTTCACCACTGTTTTTCCCCCACCACCTCTGCTGAAAGACTGATACATGAATCCACCACTCTTTCTGTGAAGAAGTACTTCCTCACATTTCTCCTGAATCTACCAGCCTTCTGCTTCATGGCATGTCCCCTTGTTCTTGAGCAACCTTTTTTCTGAAAACTGCTTCCTTCCTTCCTGTACCATATTTAACCCCATGAGGTATTTAAAGGTCTCTATCATATACCCCTTCCAGGGAGTACATATTGAGGTAATTTCATCTCTCCTCATAGGGCTTTTGATGCAGACCTTGCACCATTTGAGTTGCTCTCCTCTGGACCATTTCTACTCAGTCTCTGTCCATCCAGAGATGTGGTTTCCAGAACAGAACATAGTGCTGTATGTAGGTTCTTATTAGTGATCTATGCAGATGCAACAAAACCTCCCTCTATGCTGGTGATACCCCTGCCTGTGCACCCCAGCATTCTACTAGCTTTCCTGAATGCCATGTCACACTGCCTGGCCACCTTTCGGTCATCCAGTATGATTACCCTCAGGTCTCTTTCCTGCTTGGTAATTGTGAATACCATTTCATCCATTTTGTACTCCACCCCTGGGTTTCTGTGCCCTATGTGCATTATTTTACACGTTTTCACATTGAAACCCAGCTGTCACACCCTTGACTGCTCCTTTAAGTTTCATACATCTCTGTTCATCCTTTCCACCACCTGGAGTGTTCTCCCTGTTGCAGATTTTGGCGTCATCTGCAAAGAGATCTTGCTTTCCAGCTCTTCTGCAATGTCACTTTTAAAAACATTAGTGAGGACTGATGTCTGAGGCACCTCACTTTTCACTCCACCTTCCTTGGAGTGAACTCCATTTAGAACCACCCTCTGTTGCCTATCCTCTAACCAATTTGTTACCCAGTTTGCCACCTTTGGATCCCCTCCCAGAGTACCCAGCTTGCTTGCTGGTCTTTTATGTGGAACAGTGTTGAAAGCCTTGCTGAAATCTAGGTATGCTACATCCACTGCTCCGCCCTGATCTAATTCCTTGGTCACCCACTTGAAGAAATCTATCAGATTACTGCCCCTCCATTTCCCTAGTGAGCCTGGACTCCCTCTGTAATGCCTTTTGTCACTTTGTGACAAAGTCCCTTCCTCATACTCATCACTGCTCTCTCTTCTCCCCCCTTTCCATCATCGCCCTACCATGATGTTGCCAGTTGCACTGTTCCTCCTTCATCTTCAAATAGTGGTTTGTTTTCCTCCCCTCTTACCTCTCATCACTCCACTCACCAATCACACCTGCTCCATAGACCTACATACCTTCTTCACTCCTCATCCCCGTTCCTTTGCTGGGCAAGCTGCCTTTTTCTATCGCCTTCCAACTCTCTGAAACCAGCAGCCTTCATCCCTCTGCCACTCCACCACCTCAGGCTCCTTCAAGCACCAGCCAAAACTCCTCCCCCAAACCTGCTGTTCCTGTTTCCCCTATGAGGTCTCCCTGTCAGTCAGTAGCAGCAACTGGGTTTTGGTTTTCCACAGTCTTAACCTGCTCACCCTAGTGCACTGCCTTCTCATTTGGTTAACATTTTCTATGACAAATTTCTTGCTGTACTCCTACACATGCACTTGTCTGATATAACTACAAATATTTTTCACTTAATCTAGTCCAAGATATACCTGCAAATGACAAAACTTTGCATTTGTGTTTGCACTTTACTTCTTTAACTTGTAATCTTTTTAATTGTTTACCATACCCTGCTTTGATTATTTTGTTTTATTAATGCTGTTTGTAATTGCTGTTTTATTGCACTGTAATCTGCCTGTGCCTACACTGTGACCATTGTCTGTATTGTGCCTTTTGGCCAAGGTCATGCCTGTTAATGGTCCTTCGGACCAGTGCACCTACCCGGTTAACAAAGTAAT
Source organism: Neoceratodus forsteri (assembly GCA_016271365.2). NCBI lineage: Eukaryota > Metazoa > Chordata > Ceratodontiformes > Ceratodontidae > Neoceratodus > Neoceratodus forsteri. The sequence goes on along the minus strand of CM057451.1, from coordinate 1,054,905,533 downwards.
AAATAAATAAATAACGTACTGTAATTTGTTTGTTGTTCCTCCTGCTTCCCTTTCCCCTGGGTCACTTCAGCTCAGTGTGTTCCTTTCCTGGTCACCAATTTTCAAATAAATAAATAATAATGATAAAGATTCATTTGACATGACCTCCCCCCATCGTGAATCGATGCTGTCTCAGGTCCTGTAATCCACTGGATTCAAGATATTCCACAATCTTTGGCTTCAGCAGTGATTCCATTAACTTACCCACCATTGATGTCAGGCTGACTGGCCTATAGTGCAGTGGTTTAAGGCTCTGATTGGGAGACAGTATAGCACAGTGGTTTAGGGCTCTAAGCTTCAAATCTGGAGACCTGGGTTTGAATCCCACGCCCCCACTTGCATACTGTGTGACCCTGAGCAAGTCAAGTAATTTCCCTGTGCTCCTATGTAGCACCTGTAAACAAGGTTTCAGCTTAGGGTGCCACTCCCAGTTAAATAATTGGCTAAAATAAAATTAATAATTGCCAGCCTCCTCCTTACTATCACTTTTATGAAGTGGGACTACATCTTCCCTCATCCAGTCCTCCAGAACCACTTCAATCTCTGTGCAGAATGATGACAACAAAATCTGCAATAGCGTGGACACTACAGGGGGTTGGAAAACATAAGCAGATTGAAGATGGTCTAGAGGACAGCAACTAAAATGGTGCAGGGTCTGCACCAAAAACCTGATGAGGATAGACTAAAGGGGCCCAACATATACATGCTGGAAGAGAGGAGGGAGGGGGGGATGTAATAGATACCTCACTGGACAAACAAGGTACAGGAGGGAAGTATTCCTCAGAAAAGAAGTGCTCAAGAACAGAGAGACATGTGATGAAGCTGGAGAGGGTAGATTAAGGAGGGATGTGAGGAAGTACTTCTTCACAGAAAGAGAGGTGGATTCCTGGAACAGCTCTCCAGCAGAGGTGGTGGGGGTGAATACAGAGGTTGGGTTCAAGATGTCATGGGACAGACATAAGGGAATCATACTGGAAAGGAAACTAATCATTAGCAGGAAAAAAGAGGCAGTGATATCTCTGTACGAATCATTGGTGAGACCTCATCTGGAGTACTTTGTCAAGTTCTGGAGATCACATTTCTGGAAAGACATAAAATAGAGGCAGTTCAGAGAAGGGTAACAAAAATCGTGCAGAATTTTCACCAAAAGTCATACGAGGAGAAACTAGAAGACCTCAATATGTATAACCTAGAAGAGAGGTGTGAACTCCCTCCCTAAGGCTAGTCTGTCATGTAAATCATTACTCTATGTGGATGACCTCATACTATGTTAGAGTGAGCGGTCCCTGGCTAGCCACTCCTCTACACTCTCTGCAAAATACAGTGCCACCTATGAGTGGTTCCTGAGCAATAAGTTACTCATCAATGAAAACAAAGGCCAAAGCTATGCTATTCAGCTCAAAACCTAGGCTAGCCAAGCTAGCCAACACAAATGGTCTTCTGAATGTCCTATCCCCTGATGGTATACCCCTAAAGACTGTTACCTTATTTAAATATCTTGGCATCACCCTTGATCTCACACAGACCTTCTCTGACCACATTGAAGTTACTACTTGATGTATAAATCAGAAATTGGAGCTGTGTACTAGATAATCAACTAACTCACCACCGAATCCTGGCTCACCATTGCCTATGGCACCCCCTCCCACAGATGCACTATGGTTCTCTATCTATGCACGTTCCTCTTCCTCTGGATTTGCTAGGCTAAACTCTACCTATTTATTTATTTATTGAAATGTTTCATCAGGAAGGCACACTGAACAACAAGTTGCTCATCTCCTGGTGTGACCTGGGGGTGGGGGGTTACAGTAGGATGTGACAATTAGACATACTAGTAACGTTTAACATAACAGGGTAAATGCATACATTAGCATTTGTAATAACACATATATTTACATTTGTAGAGTGCCTACAGAATTTATTATTAACATGACTGAGAATTATACATACACTACTATGCCCTGCTCAGATACTGCAGGATGCACAATATTTCAGATGCAAGTGAACTAGTACCTATTTAAGTGCTGAGAAGTGAGGAGTCAGGGTAGGAGGAGAGGATGGGGGAAGAGGACATGAAGATGGAGAATGGCCTAGAAGCTATCTACCTATAATAATATTTGTTGGTTTTCCCTGATAGCACCAACCATTACCTATCACTGCACCCTCTACCAGACACTTGGATGGCTCCCCCAACAGGCCCACCATGACTACTTACTAGGTTGTACAGATGGAAAGCCATCAGGGACAAGGTTGAATCCCCTCTCTCCTCCATCCCAAGAGATCTGTTAACTCATACCATCAATTCAAATCTAGCTACAAATCACACGTGATAGAAACATTCAAATGCTCCTATTCCCTTGGTTGAATGACACGTATGCAATTCTGCTACCTTTCCTGTGCTTGCCAGTCTCTCATTACAAACTGATGTTCTGTGTGGCTTGTTTACTCCTCTGGCTGCTACACCTTGCACTATTTGCTTGACCATTGTTCAAAGTAATTGTTATATGTCTCCATTCTTGCCCTGTATGATACAAAATGCCTTGATTCTTGCTGTATTGTGTTGTCTTGCATTTCATTGTATTGTATTATGCCTTTTATGCCATCTTCATGTTCTGGGTCATGCCTGAAAATAGTGCTCGGATTAATGCACCCACCTGGTAAACAAATACATAAATAAATAAATAAAATATGACAGAGACCTTCAAATATCTCAAGGGTATAAATAAGGTACAAGAAGGTAGCATCTTGCAGAAAAAAAAAAGTGTTCAAGAACAAGGGGGCATGACATGAGTTTGGATGGGGAAGAATCAGGGGAAATGTGAGGAAGTATTTTTTCATGGAAAGGGTAGTGGATACATGGAACAGCCTCCCAGCAGAGATGGTGGGGCAAAAACAGTATGGAAATTCAAGAATGCATGGTATATGCATAGGGGAATGCTAGCAATAGGAAAGAGAGGGTAAAACTGGAGATCAAGTAGGTTCTGTGGTTCAGCAGTAGGTAGGGAAAACAGGCAGACTAGGATGGCTAAGCAGTCCTTATCTGCCAACAATTTCTATGTTTCTATGTATGCCTTAGGTGGAGGTGTTGAGCCTGAGAGATCACCATCCATTGTCATGTCAGTCAGGGTTCTTTTTACCTTTTTGTTTTTCTGTTGCCAGGCCAGTACATATACAGTGAAATGGGCATACGCTATAAAGATACTGCATGCACTCTGCCTCTCAGGAAGTGGTCACTGATGTGCCACGGAGCCTCTACTAGGTGGCAGCCAAGCAGTGACTTGTTCTGTCTCCCCTAACCAAAGAAGGAGAGCAGTCAGTGGATGTTTGGTCTTACATCCCCACCCAGCCCCCCAAGTTACCCTGGTTCATTCCCAAACCCAAGTCATCTGCATTGCATGTGGTAACTTAGCTTGCCATGCCACTTGGCTGACTACTTCTATGAACAGTTTTAAGGTACTCATAATAATGCAGAAGCTGTTCTACAGAAGTTACACTGGTTACAAAAATAGTGCCAACACCACTCACCCACACACATACACCCACTAAAGCTGCCTATCTGGACTTATGCTCCTTGCACCCCATTTTTCAGTTTTCTTACCATTTTTTGTGGTTCCTTGTACTACAGTGATTGCTCCTATATAGTATGCCCCTCACAGCCTCTAAGACTGCTTTCTATTAACTATATCTTCACAGATTTGCACTTAAAGTTCCCCAGTCTATGGTGTGTCTGTATTTTAGAGTATTGGTTTTGCATTTCCATTAGTTAGTTAGTTATGTGAATTTGGATGACCACGTAGGCCCACTGAGACATGCAAGTCCACTTTTTTGGGGTGACCTGGAATTTGTTATTTTATTATTTATTTATTTGAAAAGTTTCTTCAGGCAAGGCACACTGAGCTGCAATAGCTCATTTCTAGGTGCGTCCTGTGGGAAAGGGAAAGTGCTTGTAACAACATTAAGTACAGGAAATAGCAATTTAAACAAAAAGAAGATGGTAAGAACAAAATGGCCTGTACAGAAAAGACATTAGATCAGTTATCTAACATTACAATTTTACATACAGTAAATCAATCATGTGAAGACTAGGTAATGCTAAACAATAGACATAAACACATACTAATCATATATATACAATTTATGTACAAATCTATTTACAAACCATATAAGAGCTAAGGTGCAAGTTTAAATATATTCATAGGGGAGTTCAACACAAATGGAAAGCAGCTAGACAGACAGATGGGCCAGCCCTCCCTTTCTGGATGTTTGAACCCGGCAAAGGGGAAGGCCAGTGGGTAGTTAGGGATAAAAACTGGTGAAAATGAATAACTGAATAGTAGAGAATGTTGTGATGGGAAAGGGTAGGGAAAAATTGGTGACATGGGGAGGGGGGGGGGGAGAAAATAGTAGAGAACAGGTAGTGAAAAGAGGTTGATGGTGAGAATATAGGAAAGGTTAATTAGTCAGAAGAGAGGGTAGCGAGGGTCAGCTGCTGTTGCAGGATGGGGTTGTGTAATTATGAAGGAGGCAGGATAGTAAACTGGAAGACAGAGCTGAACAAATATCTAAAGATAGGGAATTCCAGGTTTGGGGAAGTGATAAGAGAAAGCAGATCTTCCAGAAGTGGAAGACTGGGAGAGGAGGGCAAAGGTCCTATGGGTGGAATTGTAGAAAGTGTAGAGGGAAGTAGGAGGGAGTGAGAGGAGGGAAAGGAGGTAAGAAGTCAGAAAGCCAAGCCAGTAATTACCAATCAAGGAAGCGCTGTGAGCAAGGTGTCTGGTACTAAGAGAAGGAAAGTAGAGAGAGGTGTAAAGGTCTAAGTGGTGTGTGTGGGATGGGCAGTCAAGGGCAAAATGGCAGAAGAAGTTGAAGAGAATATTCAGTCTGGTAAGGGTGGATTTAGGGGTGATACTGTAGACTATGTCTCCAAAAGAAAAGATAGGGAGGATCATCTTTTGGACAATCTCCCAGTGGACAGGAAGGGAAAGGCAGTTGTGGTGTCAATACAGAGCACCAAGTTTGGGGAGTAGCTTTTGTGTGGATAACATCCACATGCACAGCAAAGTCAAGATCCTTGTCTAGCCATAGGACAAGGTATTTGAAGGAGGAGACATCTTCAAGTGAGGCGCCAACTATGGTATGGAAGGAAAGGGTGGCAGCACGCTTCGCAAGCCCTTGCCTGGTGCCAAAAGTCATAGAGACCATCTTTTTGGCATTCAGTGAGAGTTGGTTGTCACGAAACCAGTGCTGGATATTGCTGAAATCCAGTTGCAGCTTGGTCTCAACATCTGAAAGGAAAGTACCAGAGGCAAACAAGACACTATCATCCGCATACAAGTGGATATTTGTGATTGAGTAGGCATTTGGAAGGTCATTAAGGAAAATTGAAAAAAGTATTGGACCTAGTACAGCACATTGAGGGAACCACTGATTATGGGGGGAGTTGCAAATCCTGACTGATTGGGACCTACCCAGGAGGTAGGAGCAGAACCAGCGAGTGGTAGAATCAAAGAGACCAGCACCATAAAATTTGCAGAGGAGAAGCAGTTGGGCAACAGTGCTGAATGCTTTGGCCAGTTCGACAAAGATGGCAGAGGTGATGCATCCCTGATCCATGCTAGAGAGAAAGGAGTCAGTGAGCTGGACTAGGGAGGCAGTGGTGGAGTGGGCCTTGTGGAAACCAGACTGAAAGGGGGTGAAAAAGGAGGAAGACTAAAGAAAAGAAGACAGCTGGGCCAGAGTCAAGTTTTCTTGTAGTGAGTGCAAGAAATAGAGCCGCTCTAAGGAGACCCGGTGCTCCAGTGACAATTTAGCATAACATGTACTGAGTAAACAGTCACGGCACTCACTCTCTCATAGTGAAGTTCCTGGTGTAGACACTGATGCTCCTGTTCAAAAAAAACAGACTGAGACCCCAGTTAAAGTTCTTCAGGAATTCCTTTAACATTTATTTTGCCTATTCTGGTAAAATGGTAGGTGTTTTTCGGTTGCTTCACTAAATGTCTACTATGCTCTGCACTCTGCACATTTACAAAATAATTGTTAAAAAAATTCCTGAAGAGCTTTTACTTGGGTCTCATTCTGTTTTCTCAAACAGGAACATCAGTGTCTACACCAGGAACTTCACTATGAGAGGGTGAGTGCCGTGACTTTTTACTCAGTTTGAGTTTTCATCTAGTTTAGCAAGGATTGGGAGTAGAGATAGTGGGCAGAAGTTGCCAGGGTTAGTGGAGTCACTGCTCTTATGAAGAGGCACCACAGCAGCAAGCTGCAAGGCTTTAGGGACTGTGGCAAGTGAGTAGGATAGGTTCAGGAGAATGGAGAGCGGGAGGGCTATCGTATGGGCTGATAAATGCAGTAGCTTGGGGTCAAGACCATCATGGCTTTTACCTTTGTGGGGGTTAAGGGGTAAGAAAGATTATAGGGCGTGAGCAGGGGAGACTCGTTGGAAGGGGAAGTAGGAGGAGAAGAAGGCAGGTGCAGATGGAGCTGGGAAGGAGATGGAGGAGGGGGTTGGGAGGCAAGAAGATTGGCAGCATAGACGACGAAGAAGTTGTTGAATTCTGCAGCGATGGCAGGGAGTGCCATAGATGGTGAGATCACCAACCTTATGGACCAGGGAGGTGACTAGGTGGGGGGGGGGGGAGACAGAGCATGTACAACCTTTCAGAATTTGGAGGGGCTGTTGAGATTTTCCTGGAAGGTAGAGTTGAAGTATTCCACTTTGGCAAGATGGATGGCCCTGGTGCAGGAGTTCCAGAGGGAACAATATGTAAGTAAGTCCTTGAGGAACCAGACACTTAGTGAGCCAGCCATGCTAAATCATGAGCATGCTGGCAAGCCATCAGCTCAGCTGAAACCCAAGGGAGGTGGGAGCCATGGACTCTAGTCTTTCTAAGAGGGGCATATTTGTCCCAGGCATTCAGGAATTGATTGTTGAAGTTGGACAGTGTGGAATCAATGGAGGGGGCATTGACCATGGGAGCCCAATTGGTTTCTGTGAGCTCTGTATGTAGGGAGGACAAGTCTGGTCATCTGAAGGAGTGGAGGTAGAGTACGTTTGAGGGGCTTCAGGTCTTTGAATTTTCCACAAACAATAGACCATATGGTGGTCACTGAGTGCATCTGGGCAGATAGCTGAAGAAACAACTCAGTGGGGATGAGATGTCAGAATCAAGTCTATCAGGGTATGCTTACCTGACTTGAGGGATAGATGTGCAGGTTCAGATATGAGCTGTTTTAAATGTAAGGAAGATATAGAGTTACAGAATTTAGAATAATTTTTGGATATCCAGTTGATGAAGTCAGCAAGGATGTAGAGTTCCCCAGTTAAGGAGTGAGTGATAAGAGAGGAGATAAGGTCAGTGACAGTAGAAGGGAAAGACAAGGGAAGGCTGGGGCAAAAGTAGACTTTACCCATGATTATGGTGAGAGAGCATGGAAGAGACAGCTTCAGTAACATATTGTAAGTTCATATGTAGAGGGGGAAGAGATGGAAAGGCAGATAGAGTACTGGATGGAAGAAGAGATGTAAATGGTCATTCCTCCACCCCGGTTGATTGATCTTGCCAGATGAGGGAGTAACCAGGGCTGAAGATGGAGGTGTCAGGGATTTTAAAGAAGAGCCAGGACTCGGTGATGATGAGAACAGTGGGATTCAAATTAGCCACAAGTGGTTGAACCAGGTCAGTCTTAGGGAGGAGACTCCTGATATTTAGATGAACTATTTTCAGTCCTTTAGGGAGGACAGAAGGGGGAGAGGGTAAAGGCCAAGGGTTAGATTTAACATCCCCAGCTGAAAGTAGTAATATTGGGATGAGTAGTTTGGAAGGGAAGAATATACATCTCCAATGATGTGAGGGAGAATGAGGTCGTGGGGAGGGGGACTGCCTTAAGGACTGGCTATAGGGGAAATGAGAGAAGTGAAGTGAAGCGCACAGGCACCAGGGAGACTTAAGAGGTGGTTGGAGACAAAAATTAGAATGAATTGGGGAGGAGGAGTCATGGCAGGGGGTAGGCATTTGAAGGGATGGAAGGGAGGTGGGGGGCAAATGTTGAGGTAAACAGAAGGGGGAAGATGGTGAGGGTAAGGAGTAGCATGGTGAGAGTGAGCAAAGGAAATAAGGGAGAGAGGTAGTAAGAAAAGTTGAGTAGGAGAGGTCAGAGGAGAGAAACAGAATGGGCTGTAAGAAACAGAATGATAAAAGAAAGTGTAGCAGGAGGGAGGACTACAGAATCAGCAGAGCACAATAGCCGAGAAAAGAACACCTTGGCAGTATAAGGAAGCTAGAGTATCACAGGTTGCTGGAATTGTGCATATAGTGTTCCTAGTGCCCAACCACTATAACTGACTAATGAGAAAGTGGGGTGAGGTTTCAGAGCTATGGAGGGTTGCAGCAGCAATCACACCATGTAACACTAGAGGGATTGTTTCAGTGCTATGGAGAGTTGCAAGAGCAAGCACACAGTGTAACACTAGAGATCCAAAAATGGATAAAACAAACGAAAAGGGATAAGAAAAGTAGCAACCTGGATGGCCTAGTGGGTTAGCCTTCTGAGAATGAAGGTCCTAGTGCTGAGGGTCACAGATTCAAAGCCATACCAAGAAAACTAATGAGAATGAGAGAGAAAGTGGGGATATAAAAGACAATGGAGAGAGGGAGGTAGTAATTGGAGGGATGGATGGGAGCAACAGTAAAGGAAGTGTGGGGGTGATTAAAATATTACCAGATGGAGGTATGGACAATAGGTACACCTAGTGGTTAAGCCACGACTGCCAAGCTAGACCCCTAACAGACTTCACAGTGCAGCAGAAATTCACAGTGCAGACAAGTAACGAGCATACAAAAGGGCTCCTTAAAGTAACGGACAAAATGCACTACATCAACCTAAAACACAGACTACACTTAAAGAGACCACTATGATAGCCATATAATGTTGGTGTGAAAGGGTACTTGCACAATGGTAAAATCAATCAGGTCATATCCTCCAATGGAAAAGGCACACAGACAAACTCACTTCTCATAGCAAAGTCCTGCCCAACAATACCTGCAAGCCACATTGCAGGCACTGCTCCTGGAGGGCGAGGGCTGTAGATTATTTGCCCTCACAACTGCCAAGCTGGATTTGTGGGAGCACTGTGGAGCTGCCTGCAAGTCATATTGCAAGCACTGCTTCTGGAGGGGGGAGAGCCTGGAGATTATCCACCCTCATGACTGCCAAGCTGGATCTGCTGGAGCACTGTGGAGCCACCTGTAGGAATATGGTAGGGATTAGCGGGTCATAGCAAAACAAAGGAAAGGTTAGGTAGGAAATGGACTTTCTGGAGGAATAGTGGGAGAAGACAGAGACAAGATGACCAATAATAAACATATGCAATGCTTAATATGGTATTTAGTCTAAAACATCCTAACCCCCATATAATTCAATCCTGCAGTTAAAACAGACCCCTAACTCCTCACAGCATGGCATAAGCAAAAAATATTTCATGGACAGACACGTTTTTACATTGACCATGACTACACCCCTAAAACTATTTGTCTTAGAAAGGAATATCTATCATTACTGCCCATGTTAAAAGCATCTGGCCATAAATTTTCTACTCCTTACCCTACCCGGCTCATGGTACATCTACCAGAGGGAAAGTGAGAGTTGGCCACAGCATTGGAAGCCAAAGTGGAACTTATTAAAATGGGACTGAAGTTTCCAGAGAAACCGCAAGAGCAGCGAGATCCTTCCACGAGGCCATCACATTGGCAATCCACCCAAAACAAACAGAAGAGGCAACAGAACAACATCGGAGAAGTACAGAAAGCCCTGGCTGTGTACTGCAGAAATAATCTTACTACAGTGACCTGAATGGAAGCGACATCTGTAGCATATTGGAGCTCTCATGTTTCATTCCAGGTGGGTGCTTAGGGAAGTTTTCGATAGAGAGTTTTCCTTTTCTCTCCTTGGATCTCTTCCTCAATGGCTTGACTCCAGGCTAACTGTGATCCCTCTAATTTTGGGCCTGCATTAAGCCACTTGTCAGCTGTATGGGGAGGAAGCCAGGGCCACCCCCCCAACTTAACTGTTAAATACAGTCTACAAAACCTTCAGCATTGTTGCTTAAGAGAGGAAAGACTATGCCAGACCTCAGAACATTTTATTTGTCCTTGCTCTCTAAACAAACTAATACCAGAAACTCATTAAACATCTTTTTTTTTAGGTTTACAGTCTCGGACTATTGTGGCAGTCGAGCTGAACTATTTCTTTGTGTCATCCCTGCCATCTGTTTGCCTACTCTATCATGTTTTTTTCTTTACTAGCCCTTATGGTAATTATGAAGTAATGGTATCGGGGGGGGGGGGTGAGAAATGAGACAGGATGTGGAGTCTACTCCAGGGAGCGCTATCCTTCCCTAAATGTTTTTTTTTTTTTTGTATGTCCTTATTTTTTTTGGATACACTTCTTGGGTATTCTGGAGGCCCCGGTTGGTCAAGAACTGGTACTACCTCCACCTTCAGGAAGAGCTCAACAAATTCTTGGGGTTCTTCATCAGGGTAAAGGGAGGAACTTATATACCTCCCCACTTATGGAAGTTATTGATATCAATAATGACAAGATTCTTCTAGATGCTGTTATTCATAGTGTATACAGTTTTGTTGTGGTTGTAGTCAGGTTGTTCACCGACTCTGTTATATGTAAGCTCTAGGTTGCAAGATATATGGGATACCTGGGAAATGCATAGACATACTACTCAATGTAAGCAGATGAGTGTCAAATATGATTAAACATAGAAACATAGAATTTGATGGCAGATAATGGCCGCTTGTCCCACCTAGTCTGCCTGTTTCCCTACCTGATGGATAAGCTGCAGATTCTAGTTAATCACAGCTTACTTCCTTCTACCCCACACTAGAATTGCCTTATGTCTGTTCCATTCATTCTTGAATTCCCCCACTGTTCTTGACCCCACAACCTCCTCAGGAAGGCTGTTCCATGCATCCACAACCCTCTCCATGAAAAAATACTTCCTCACATTACCTCTGAACTGTCCCCTCCTTTATCTTCAGATTGTGCCCCCTTGTTCTTGCACATCTCTTTTTCTGAAAGATACTACCCTCTTGAACTTTGTTGATTCCCTTGAAGTACTTTAAAGTTTCTATCAAGTCCCCCCTCTCCCTTCTTTCCTCAAGGGTATACATAGTAAGCTCCTTTAGTTTCTCTTCATATGTCTTCTGGTGCAGACCCTGCACATTTTGGTTGATTTAAAGGAGATTGTTAGAAATACAGATTTGGCTGGGTAGAGCAATCCGACCTTACCAGAGAGGACACCAATTAGGGTCCTGATTTCAGTTAGAGGCACTTTGATTAAAGTCCAAGTGGGAAGATGGCTACCTGGAGCAGCCTTGGCAGAGGATGTAGAATTATATTTTGCCCACCAGAATGAGCCTTTTTCCTTTTTTAACCAGTTATGATGGATCCTTCAATAGAGCTTTTATCTTTGAACATTAATGGTATTAACAGTCCAATTAAACAATCCAGATTACAGCACTACTTACACCAGCAAAAAGTGGACCTTTTTTTTACTATGAGACACATTTGTCTCAACCAGAACACCAGAAACTTTCTGCTGGTAACCGGTACTCTGTTATAGCCTCTTCTTGTAAGACAGGTAAGCATAGAGGCACAGCCATACTGATTCCTGCTGGATCACTTTTTTTTTTAAAAGAAGTCGAGAGGATTGACCCTAATAGCTATTTTACTATTGCTCAGGGATGCCTTTATGACTCTGCTGTTACATTGGCGAGTGTATACTTCCCCACAGTGGCCCCTCCGATGCACATGAAAAGGTTCTTTAGTCAGCTTTTAGATATTCAGCAGGGTATAATAATAACAGGGAGTGATTTCAATATCACCCTGTCCCCCCATTTAAATGCTTCTCACTCCCACAAGCACAGAACCAGTCCCTCTCAGAAATTCCTCAAAGTACAATTACCTGTACCGGGTCTGACAGATGTATGGCAGCAGTTTTTCCATACAAAAGGAGTTTTTACTTATTTTTCCCCCAGACATCATACCTCCTCTTGCCTCAATAATTTTTTCCTCTCCATAGAGCATATTGAAAAAACTAGATATATTAGGATAAGAGCTCGTCTCCCATCTGACCATACCCCAATTATTTAAAAAATAGAAACTACAGCACCTGGGAAGGCTACCTTCTAGTGGCTGAACACCTCTATCCTGAAAGACCTTGAATTTAAGATGTTGATGGAAGACCGTCTCCCTTAGATTATCCGAGAAAACCAGTCCCCAGAGACTACCCCAGCAGTGTTACGGGGCACGGTGAAGGCTGTCCTTAGAGGAGATATAATTTCATATACAGCCTGAAAGAAGAAAATCAGAGAAACCAGATATAGGCAATTGTAAGATAGGCTAGCAGAGCTTCAAAAAGACAGAGAGGAAGGCCACACAGACCAAACTGCAGAACTGCAGAAAGTGCAGGCTGAGCTTCAAAAAAGTCTGGACTTGAGAGGACCCAGAGGGGCAAGACATTTAGCCAGACAAACGAGAATGTTTAAACAGAAAGTTACAATCACCAAAATCAAGGACCCTCGATCTGGTGTCCTCATCCATTTAGGGCCAGATTTCAAAGATTCTATACAGAATTATATTCTGAAAGACATCCCCCCCCCACAGATTCAAACTGTTTTGAGCAAACTGCATATTCCCAAACTCTATGAGGCACAACACACTTCACTGCTGTGTCCAATTACCAGACAGGAAATTCAGTTGGCTATCAAAAGGACCAGAACTACGAAATCCCCAAACCCTGATGGCTTTTCAGCCAAGTGTATAAGGCTTTCTACCCCTTCTAAGCCCCCTTCTGCTACAGGTTTTTCAAGATGTTCAGAATGGCGAACCACCACCAGATTCCTGGCACTATGCTGTGCTTTCAGCCATACCAAAACCAGGAAGAGATCCCCAGTCCCCAGACTCATACAGACCTTTATCTGTACTCAATTGTAATTACAAGATGTATATGCCCATTTGGGCCCAGCACCTCGATCATATTTTACCAGAATTGATACATATGGATCAGGCAGGTTTTTAAGACAGAGGCAAACTGCAGATAATACCCTCGGAACATTCCATCTGATGGACCATATGACCCATAGCTCTCTCCCCTCAGTATTAGTGAGTTTAGATGCCTTCAAGGCTTTTGGTAGGGTCTGTTGGGAATTTCTCTGGAAGGTTCTGGATGTCTTTGGATTCCCAGAGCAATTTGTCACATGCCTTAGCATTATATACTCTTCTCCCAAAGCCTTTTTAAAAATAAATGGAGCAATATCAACCCCGATTCCTCTAGAGTGTGGCACACGACAGGGATGCCCTGTCTCCCATTGCTATTTGCAGTTTATATTGAGCCTCTAGCCTTGGCAGTCAGGCAATTGGAAGACATAAAGGGAGTTAAAGTGGAAAAGGACACTTTCACACTCATCTTATATGCAGATGTGCTACTGTCTCTGTCAGACCCAGAACAATCCCTCCATGTCCTCTGGAACATTATTGCTAATTTTCACAAATCTCAGGGTATAAGATAAATTTTACAAAAACAGAGGTTTTGACTTTCAGTTTTTCCCCCCTTCTCCACCTCTTCGAGCTTATTTACCATTCAAGTGGCGAGGGAAAAAGATGAAATATCTGGGCATACAACTACCCCAGAATATTGACCATACTGTCCTGATAAACTATGAACCTCTCCCTCAGACAATAGAGAATGATATCCATACTTGGTCCCAACTGCGTCTTTCCTTCTATTCGAGGATTGACCTAATTCGAATCAATACATTGCCAAGACTATTATATTTGTTTCAAACTATCCCTGTCCTGCCCTCCCCTTTATATTTTATCTCTTGGAACAGGGCCTTAGCTTGATTTGTTTTGGCTGGTATGAAACCTCGCATCCTCTAGTCCATTCTGCAGCTCCCCTAGGGACAAATGAGGGTTGGGACCACCTGATCTTTGTAAATAAGCACAAGCAACTACCCCTGCTAGGATACTGGGGTGGATTGACCCAAACTATAGACTACCTTGGAGAAGGCTAGAGATTACACTTAATTCATATTCAAGATACTAAAAACGTTCTCTTTGACCTGGGGATCCCCTCCCATTGCAGAACAGCTATTATCGGGGAATGCAGAGTAGCTTAACAGTCTGGGATAAACTCAGAATATCCAAGGAACTTGTCATGGTTTTTTATTTCTTATGACAACTCAGGTCAGAGGTGAAGACTTTCAAGTCCTCCGACTGAGACCCGTAATGGCTGTCATGATAGAAGTCTAACCTTCATTTTTCAGGTATTGGACACTCAGGGCACTTTACCTTTTTCCACACTGAGAGACAACTATGGGCTATCACTAGAGACTAGTGTAGCTTATCAGCAGATACAAGCTTACTTAGTAAATAAGGCCCCTCAATGAACTGCCTCCCTGCCCCATCCCCACAATTATTGATATTGATTATATCCTCTATAAAAGGAATAACCTTTCCTCACCTGGTTGGAGCACTGTATTAGGGACTATTGGAAGTTACTAAGGACTCAGCTTTGGGGGTCCTAGCTGCCTGAAACCGAGAATTATTGGTGCTGGTGTCGGCAGATCTTTGGTTTAAATATGTTAAGTTATCCCAAGGGATATCTCTAGCACCATAGTGGCGGGAATTCACTGGAAAGTCCGGATTAAATTTTTCAATACTCTAGCTAAATTGGTGAAATTTACGGATGGGCCAGTGTGTAGCTGCTGGAGATCCCATGGGGAAAAGATGGCTGGGTGTGTACACATTTTTGGGTCATGCCTGGTCCTCCGAACATTCTGGGGAGAGGTGGCAGAAACCTTAGGGGAGTTAGTGGGAGAGGAGGCAGTCCTTACTCCTGAACTGGTCTTGCATTCAATACCCCCGAAGACCTCCATATTGCAAGGGGATCTCTCTTGGTTATTTATATACTGGTAGCTAAGAAAGCAATTACCAGAATGTGGGGATGGAACTCGCCTCCGACCAGAAATGTCTGGTTTACGGTTATGAAGGAAGTGTATAAACTGGAAAGACTGGCGGCTAGTCATTTAAATAGAAAAGATAAATCTGAACTTCAGTGGAGGAAATGGGTCCTTTATATGTCTGTACAAGATCCTCATTTTGTTTCATAATGGAAAATAAGGGACTAGATATGATTGTGGGAAGGAAGAGGAAGAGAGAGAGAGAATAAAGGGGAAGTATTATTTTAGTACTGGTCTACAAGGATCTCCATCAAGATGGATTTATTTATGGATGTATATTATTTTTGGACATGCACTCATAACTGGTGCTAGAGCTATGCTCGATTTTACCAAGTGATCTTCAAGATGTACTGTATCCCATTCATTTCTTTTATATTCTAAAACAAATAAAAATACAATTAAAAAAAAAAAAACAGACCCCTAAAACAGACATCACAGTGCAACAGAAATTCACAGTGCAGACTAGTAATGAGCATACAAACAGGATCCTTAAAGCAACGGACAAAATGCACTACATCAACTTAAAACCCAGACTGCACTTAAAGAGACCACTGTGATAGCCATACAATGTTCTGTGCAAAAGGGTCCTTGCACAATGCTAAAATCAGGCAGATCATGTCCACTGATGGAAAAGGCACACAGAGAAAATCACTTTTTGTAGCACAGTCCTGCCCAACAATACCTCCAAACCACATTGCAGGTACTGCTACTGTGGTGGTGGGGGGAGGGGAGAGCCTGGAAATTATCTACCCTCACAACTGCCAAGCTGTATCAGTGGGAGCACTGTGGAACCACCTGTAAGCCACGTTGCAGGCGTTGTCCGGGGGGGGGGGGTTGAGAGCCTGTTGATTAATTGCCCTCAGACTGCCAAGCTGGATCTGCGGGACCTCTGTGGATCTATCTGCAAGCCATGTTGCAGGCATTGCTCCTGGAGTGGAGGAGAGCCTAGAAATTATCCACCCTCACTACTGCCATGCTGGAGCTGCAGGAGCACTGTGGAGCCACTTGCAAGCTATGTTGCAGGAGGTGCTCCTGGAGGGGATGGAAGGAGAACCTGGAAATTATCCACCCTCACAACTGCCAAACTGTATCTGCTGGAGCACTGCGGATCCACCTGCAAGCCACATTGCAGGTGCTGCTGATGGATGGGAGGCGAGAGTTTGGAGATTAGCTTTCCTCACAACAGCCAAGCTGGATCTGCAGGAGCACTGTGGTGCTGCCTGCAATCCACATTGCAGGTGCTGCTCCGGGGGGGGGGGCACTGGAGATAATCCACCCTCATGACTGCCAAGTTACATACAGTTGAGTAAATCTTTTCACAGTGATAACAGTGTAGGATAAGATTATAATTCAGTAAGCAGGAGAAATAGAAAATTAAAAAAGTCTACATACAGTGAACATAAGTTAGTTACAAGTCGGGTACAAATGGTATAAACATTTAGGATCAAATAACAGAATCACAGGTATAGCATGGCAACATCACAATCAGGTACTGCAGAAGAACGTTACATGCTACCCCCAGCTGGGAACATTGTACTACCAGGGTCAGCTTCAGGATTATTATATAGCTATGTATATGACATGTCACTGTTTGCACCTGCTTAAACTTGACATGTATAAAACACACTAACTAATCATATCTGGCAGCAAAAGATACAGGGGGAGGGGTGGAAGAACAGTGGCTTAGGCTCAAGAGATCCATAGCAGGAGTGACAAGTCAATGTGTCAGATTATTTAGCCAAAGCAAAAGAAAGAAGCGGTCACTGTGGTTCTCTAAGTCAATAGCTGAGCAAGTGTGAGAAAAAAGTAAGGCATTCAGGAAATACAAAGAGACACAGATAGAAGAAGACAGACTGAAATATCTGGAGAGCAGAGAGAGGCTGGGAAAGCTGTCACAGGGACTATGGAAAGAACTGAGGAAGGAATAGCGCAGGCTATTAAGAAGGGGACAAGACCTTCTTCCATTATATTAGTGAGAGGAAGAAGACCAGAAATGGTATTGTTAGGCTAAAGAAGGGAGAGAGTGGGTGGGTGGAGGATGACCTTGAAAAAAGCTGAGATACTGAACAAATATTTTTGCTCGGTATTTACCAAAGAAGTGGCAGGGGAGGGGCCAAGACTCACGAGGAAAGATGTATGGGGGAGTGAGGTGGACACCAGCCAATTTATGGTGGATAGATTCTTGGAGGAACTAGGAAAAGTAAAGACAGACAAGGCAATGAGGCCAGACAGGATTCACCCTAGAGTGTTGAAGAAACTCAGGGAAGTCCTAGCAACCCTTTTCAACCAATCACTAGAGATGGGGGAGGTACCTGGGAACTGGAGGAGTGCAGAGGTGGTCCCCCTGCACAAGACTGGAAGTAGGGAGGAGTCAGACAATTGCAGACCTGTAAGCCTGACCTCAGTGGTGGGGAAGCTGATGGAGCCCCTGCTTAAGTAGAAGGTAGTGAAGTTCCTGGAGTCAAGCGGTGCAAAAGACCTAAGGCAGCATGGATTCACTGAGGGTAGGTCCTGTCAGACTAATCTTATCGATTTCTTTGACTGGGTGACCAGGGTGGTGGATCAGAAAGGGGCTATGGATGAGGCCTACCTGGATTTCAGTAAGGCCTTCAACACCGATCCTCATATAAGGTTGCTTAACAAATTGGGGAATCTGGGTGTGGGCTCTAAAGTGGTAAAATGGGTTGGAAACTGGCTAAAGGGTGAGACCCAGAGGGTGGTAGTAAATGGCATAAAATCAGAAGAGGGGGAGGTGACCAGCGGGGTTCCACTGGGATTAGTGCTGGATCCAGTTCTGTTCAATGTCTTCATAAGTAACATTTCAGAGGGACTGGAGGGGAAAGTATGCCTGTTGGCAGATGACACCAAGATCTGCAAAAGAGCTGATACACAGGAGGGGCTAGATAAAATGAGAAATGACCTAAGACTACTTGACGAATGGTCAGGGGTTTGGCAGTTGTGTTTCAATGCTAAAACCTGCAAGATAATGCACCTGGGACACAGAAACCCCAGAGAGGAATACAAGATGGGGGGCAGGTTCTAGCCACAAGAAGTCAGGAGAGAGACCTGGTAGTTGTTATATCCGATAACCTGAAGTCAGATAAACAATGCTAAAAAGCAGTGGGGAAGACAAACAAAATGCTGGGGTGCATAGGAAGGGGCATAACCAGTAGGAGGAGTGAAATGGTGATGCCACTGTATAGATCACTGGTGAGGCCTCATTTGGAATACTGTGTCTAGTTCTGGAGACCACATCTCAGGAAAGACAATGGCAGAATGGAAGCAGTCCGGGGAAGAGCAATAAAAATGATACATGGACTACACCACAAGCCTTATGAGGAAAGACTCAAGGAACTAAACATCTATTCACTGGAAGAGAGAAGGCAGAGAAGGGCTATGATAGAGACTTTTAAATACCTTAGAGGAATAAACAGGGTACAGGAGGGGAGCATATTTCAGAGAAGAAAGTACACAAGGACAAGGGGACATACCATGAGGCTGGAGGTTGGGAGGGTTAGGGGGGAATGCTAGGAAGTATTTTTTCACAGAGAGGGTGATGTATCCATGGAACAGCCCACCAGTGGAGGTGGTTGAAGTGAAAACAGTACAGGGATTCAAAAGTGTATGGGATCAGTATAAAGGCACCCTGCTGTACAGCAGAGTGGGGGAAAGGCAGTCCAGATAAGAGCAGGGATTGCCAAACCAAGTAGAGAAATGGGCAGACTAGGTGGGCTGTATGGTCCTTATCTGCTGATAGATTCTATGGTTCTATGTTTCTATATCTGTATAATTTTTTTCTATTTTGTTTTGATAGTTTTTTTTTTCCCCAGTGCTGGCTACAACTGCTGCAACCGTAGTGTGCATTTGATAGACTGAATCACAACAAATAAACTCTTTGTGGGGCATCAGTCATGCTGATTTAAAGTTTCTCCCATGTTTTGGCAAATTTTCAACTAAGTTGCTTTAGTCTATCATCCAACGTGTGACTAAGATCAATTAGTCTGATTAAATACCATAGGTGAAGGACTGCCAAGTTTTAATGATGCCTCAGGCTACTCAGCTATTTAGAACCAACGGTATTTATGTAAATTGCTTTACATGGAAGTAAGAAAACCTTGTCAAATTTTCACTTCTTATTTTTTGAAAAGCCATAAGTAAACTCTGATTAATAATTCTTATACACCATTTCACACTCCCGTCCTTTCAGTATTTCAAATCTCTAATATGTGGTTTATGGCCTTTTTCTGACAATAACACAGAAATACTGCTGAATGTCTAAAGGACGATTGAAGCAAATAGAGTGACAACTATAGATTGTCGAGTGCATGAATTTTTCATCTAACTAGCATGATAATGAATTACAAGCAAGTAGCATTTTAACAAGCCCAGTGTGATTCTGCACCTGGACCTTTTATTATCCTATTAGATACTGTCAGCGGACTGACTGATGTTCTTCAGATATCCCCAGCATCACCACTTAATAAGTGTGGACTTTGTAAGTACTGATGAAGAACTGATTTGACAGAGAAAAAAAAATGTTTTCCTTCTCAGATTACAAGGCAAGGGTTTCAGCAGAAGTGTGATACCAACAGCCAGTATGGAATTGAAACTGTACATGAACACAGCTGCAGGGAAAATGTTCCTATAAAAGATTAATATGAACATCATGAGCAACAATGTTGTGTTATTTGCTTTCAGTGGGGAGAGAATGGTTTAGATCCCAAGTATCCTTTTTCAAAATGTAATGCATCAACATTTATTTTCCTATCATATCCATTTTATGTTAGAGAATGACCCATAAATAGTTAAATGCCATGCTCCCAAAAGTGAAAGGTGGCAAATAATTATGGAAACTGAAGTCCTTATTAATCCCTTAATCCAGTGGACTACAGTCACTAAACCTTTTCAGTTATTCCTCAAAATGCTTAAAGATAATAGGCTACACTAAGTAATAATTTTGTTAAAGATAAAACTACATACAGTCGTGCTTCTGTCTGTTAATACTTTATTTAGCTTGTGCAATCACACATCCTTATCAGGCATGTCATCTTCAATTTTCAGGGGGCTTGGACCTTGGCAAAAAATTACTGCTGTACTTTCAGCCCCACCGCCACCTTTGTCTGGTCTTTTTTTTTTTTTTTTTAAAATCGCATTTGTATTTCTCCTATCTCGTACGGCCCCCATCTGACCGACTGCCCCAGCTCCGTCACCCAGAATTACTGGGGCTTACCTTACACCCAGTCCGGGAGCGATGCCTGCGGAAAGTCGGTTGCCATCATGCCACCCGGTGCCTTTTTCCACTTTTCTCCCCTTATTTTCTCCAAGGACCCCAGGAGAAGTACGAATGCATGTGAAGGTATGCATGCACCTTACATCCCCAATAACGGCCCTCCTCCACCCCACCCCACTGGCCTATAGCCAGCACCCTTGCTTGCGCAGCCCCTCGACCTCCACCAGGAGGCAGCTGTGAGTGAGGGATGCCACTCCACTTCCCCGGAGCGGAGAGCTGCCTTGACGGCCTCTCCACCCAGCTCCGCCCGCCCCCGTTTTCGACCTCTGACGACCCAGGATCACTCCCAAACCTGGGTTGGTGGCATGGCGTGAGGTGAGACGTCCAGCACCTCAGCCCTCTGTGCCACTGGGCCGGCCTTTGTTTGGTTTTCTAATGAATACTGAACTTCCAACAGAATAGCAGCAGGCACAAGAAAATAAATATTCCAGACTTCAGTCTGGAGATGTTCAGATAATGTCTATTGGGTGAACAATATACAATATAATGTATTTTCTTGTACATATGGGGCAAGCAAGGTCATGTTGCTGCTATCTGTGTGTCCTGTCAGTTGCCACTATCCATGTTTAAACTTGAGTGGCTAATTTGACCAGATTGTGTTTATTACCTTGGCATTTATTACTACTTATACAATTGGTGAAGAAATCCTAGCGATCTGATGGGCTAAGAAGAGTATCATGTGAGTCTCCTGTTAGCACAGCACAACAGGACATCTAAGATGCCATGGTAGATTTTGCATTAAACATATTTATTTCTCATTTGTATTACTGTTTCATGAGAGGAATAATTCATATAAACATATGAAAAGAGCCAGCAGAAGACGGTCTATAGGTTTATCGTGTCTACTCAGTAGTCGATGCAGGATTCTTGACTTACATCAATGACCCTGCCTTCCCCTCCCTTGTCACCCTCTCGATCCCTTCTACCCCTCCTTGGTCCCATGGGTTCCCTATGTGTTTATGCCAGGCTCTATTTTATTTTATTTATTTTTTTCATCTTTGGTAACCAGGTAAGGCCCCACTAGGCATAAGTGCCTGTTTTCAGGGGTGACCTGGGAGCACTGGGCGGTTAAGTGACTTACTCAGAGTCACACAGTATGCAAGTGGAGACCACTTCTTCTGGCACCGCATTCCATGAGGCCACCACCCTATATGTAAAAAGATGTTTCCTAACATCCCTTCTAAACCTCCCCCCTCCACCATCACCTTCAAGCTATGCCCCCTTGTGGTTCTTTTGTCATTCATTTTCTTTTAAATAGTATACTTTGTTGAGAATTAATATACATGCATACATACAGACAGACATCAGTCTACATAAACTACACTAATGTTATATCTAAAGTGATACAAGAGTAATACTAGAGTACACAGTTGGATGGATTACCCCATCAACATTCAGGGACATTGGTGGCTGGTACGAGGGTAGATTACTGCTGGGAGCCATGGGCTTGATTATGGTGTTGTGGACAGGAAGGCTTGATGAGGACCGTCACCCTGGCTATCAGTTGATGAGTGCCTCACCTGTTCTAGGTTTTTAAGGAGAGCGGCTAGCATGCCCCATCACTTCTGGAAATGTTGGATCATATGTCATATGTGGTAGAGCATTTTCCCCATCCTCAGGGCCTCCAGGACTGTGTTATACCACACCACAAAAATTGGGGTTTTGCTGTCCAGCCAGTGTTTAGGTATCAGCTTTTTGACCATTGCAGAGATGAGATGAATATAGTATTTTCTGTTACCAAGGACTCCATCCAAGTCAAGGTCTGGGAGGAGAATGATTCTTCAAGCCCAAGCATCAGGTCTAATTTGGATTTTACATCCTCCCATAGAGGTTTGGCCTTGGGGCAATCCCATAGGATATGTTTAAGGGTGCCACTCTCCTAATGGCATCTGTTACATTGGTCCGACCTTACTTTGCCTATCTTGTATAGCCAAACCGGGGTGATGTACAGGTTATGGTTTATTTTATATTGCATGAGTCTTAGAACATCAAATTTTAGGTATTTGTATGTCCCTTTCCACATTGCCTTTATGGTTTCAGGGATTTTTCAGCTCAGGGAAATCCTCTGCCAGTAGGCTTATGCTGCAAACTTGATGTTGGTGGTGAGGGACAGGAGGTTTATGTATAGAAAGGGATATGGCATGACATCGGGTGGCTAAGCTTTGTAGTTTACCCCTTTTTCAAAAGTTGCTAGTGTTCCAAGGTTTAGGTCCAAGTGAGGTGGACAACATGTGTTGTATTTGAAGGAGAGGGAATATTGGTGTTCATGTCAAGGCCCTCCTTTGATAAAGGGTTTTGAGGGAAACCAGGGCGTTGTCTTCTATTATGGATCCAAGAGGTGGGAGAGCTGTCTCCCTTGAAAGTTGTGAGGGATCAGTTTCTTCTGAATCTTAAAGTTGGGGTTGCCTTGTAGAGGTTGTGCTGGGTCAAGTTGGGGGTGGGTGGACAGTAGTAAGCTGTGTAGTTGTTGGTACACTTGGATATCAGTGCCGATGAGGGGGGTGGGGTTTAGGGCCGGGGGACAGCAGTGTATGGTGTATTCATGAGTGCTGGGATGTTGATGTTGACATGGCATAGGTCTCTATCCATCACTTTCCATTGGGGTGTATCCCCCCCTCCACTTGAGTCTCAGCTGCGCCTCACCACCAAAATAATTGGCTGGAATGAATTGCCGAGTAATACAAATGCAAGTCCAGCAGTTGTAATACCCCTTGCTCTTTTGTGGGTGTTAGTTTGCTGAAGGCTCTATAGGGGGATTTACCCTTCCAGAGGAAGGGGGTCAGGATAGATTGGAGTTGTGAAAACTAGGTAGCAGGAAGAGCATTTCCTGACATGTTGATCGGACAGAGGAGCCTAGGGAGTACATTCATTTTTATAATGTTGATGCAAGCCCATAAGGTAAGCAGATGTGCGGTCCATCTGTCCAGCTCCTTTTTGATTTGTGTTTTGATGGAGTTTAGGTGTTTTTGTATTGTTAATTTCATGGATCTAGAGACACAGATACCCAGGTATCGGAGTGAATCTGGACACCATGTGCCTATCCAATTTGATACGTGGGGTTTATATGGGCTACTGTTTAGAGGCATCAAGCCTGATTTGGTTAGATTCAATTTGTATCCTGTCAGATGATCAAATTCCTGAAGTAGAGTGAGTGAGGAGGAAATGGACTGGTTGGGTTCAGTGAGGTGAAGGAGAATGTCATTCACATAGGTTCAGACTTTGTAAGTAAAACTACCAACATGGACTCCCTGGATAGACTTGTCTAGCTTAATCCTTCTCATAAGGGGCTCTAAGTAGAGGTTGAAGAGATATGGGGAAAGGGGGTACCCCTGTCAGGTGCCTCTCTTCAGGTTGAATGGGGCTGAGAAGACGTTGCAGATTATCTTGGCCAATGGGAGCAAGTATAGTAGTTTGACCCAGTCTACAAACTCTTGAGGGAAGCCAAAGTCCTGCAGGATCATAGCTAAAAATGTTCAAGAGGCCCTGTTGAAGGCCTTTTTGGTGTCCATGGAGAGTTGCACCACATGGGGATTCACTGTCCCTGGAGGCCGCAATAATGCGGTTCAGTATATGTAACTGGTCCGAAGCTAACCTCCTTTGCATGAAGCCTACCTACTCCAGGCCTATGAGGGAGTTCCAGACTGAGCTTAGTCTGGTTGAGAGAACTTTGGCTAGGAGTTTAAGGTCAGTGCTCAAGAGTGAGATGGGCCTATAGCTTTCCATGATGGATGGGTCTTTACCAGGTTTAAGGAGGAGAGTGATGTGGGCCTCCTGCAGGGCTAGATCTAGGTCCATGTTAGTTTTAGCCTCTTTATACAGGCATGTCAGGGGACTGGTGATGTCATGGGGTTTTGTAGAAGTCTGTGGAAAACCCGTCTGGGCCTGGAGCCTTATCTAGTGGCAGGGAGGATATCACCTGGAGGACCTCGTGTTTGGTGATGGCAGAACACAGGGTGTCCCTTACCCCTGAGTCGAGCCTTGGGAGCTGAGCCTATTTGAGGAAGTCCTTCATTGCTTCTGTGGGGGATTGCTCTTCGTGGGTGAATAGGTCCACATAGTAATCCCTGAAACTCTGTGCTGTCTCTCTAGGATGGGTGGCTGGTTGGCAATCTTTGGTACAAATTTTGGGAATCACACTGCATGTCTCCTGTTTTTTAAGTCAGACAGCTAGCAGCTTGCCTGCTTTCTCTCCCTGGTAGACCTGTTTTATTTTGGACTGTAAGATAGCAAATTCTGACTGCTCTGTTGGGAGCTCACTGTAGTGGGCCCTGGTTGTTTTGAGGCAGAGTAGTGTGGTTGGGGAGATGCCCCTAGAGAAATTTCTCTCCAGGTCCCTTATTTGAGTGAGAGTTTGTTTATAATCTGCTTCTCTTTTCTTTTTATACACAGTGGACAGTCATATAAGTTCACCTTGCATGGTGCATTTGAATGCCCCCCCCCCCATAGAAGTTTCTGATAGGCTACCGAGTTTGAGTTCATGTCAAAAAAGAGTTTTGTTTTTTCGTGGATGATTTCCAGGGTGTTCCTATCCTTAAGGAGGGAGTTATTGATTCTCCATGAGATATCCCTGTCTGTCTGATCCAGGGGGAGCAAGGATAGGGTGACCGGGGCATGGTCAAAGATCACCATGGGTCTAATTTCACAGGATGTGGTGTTTTTCAGGACTGTCTCAGTTACCAAGAAGAAGTTGGTCCTGGACTGTGAGTCATGTATGAGTGACCAGAATGTGTATTCCTGGGCAGTGGGGTGTAGTGTCCTCTGGATGTCGACCAGACCCAAGGAGACGTGTAGTTCCCTACAGGCTCTCTGAACTAGGGAGAGCCCTTTTAGTTGTGGCTTTAATTTATCCAAATTGTAATCGGGGGTAGATTCCAATCTCCTGCCACTGCTATGGGAAGAGCTGGCATGGAGGACAGGATTATCAGAAGAGAAGTGAAGAATTTAGGGTTGTCCAAGTTGGGACCATATACTGAGGCTAGGATGATTTCGGTCTGGCAGAGCGTTCCCCTAAGTATAATGAATCTCCCACCTGGGTCTACGTGTTGATCTATAAGCTGGAAGGGGAGGGACCTGTGGATCAGAATTGCAATAACCGCCCTTCTATTGTTGTTACCAGCTATGAAAGCCTGTCCTACCAATCCCGTCTCCATAACAACACTTGTGTAAATGTAGTGAGTGTCTCTTGGACGAAGGTTATTCTTGTACCTAGGGACTTAAGGTGTCCAATAACCTGAAAATGTTTTTTTTTTGTCTAGGACACTTTTATATTCCAGGTGGTACACTGATGTGGGCTAGCCATTTGGATGGGGGCAGGGCATCTGTGTATTCGTTTTCATAATGAGGATATGCTTACTCAAATTGATGTCTGGAGATTCACCTTTGGTGTCAATTTTTTGTGAGTGTCTTACAGTCTTGTGTTTAATGGCCATTTGTTTGTGGGAGGGATACCTTGAATGGAGTCCTGTCAACAGTGTACACATTACAGTCCATAGAAAACACTTTATATCACTTAGCAGGCAAAACATAATACAGATTACTAATAACAATGTAAGTAAGCAGCCCAACACCTCTATATACCTAAGTAGACTAATCTCTAGGTGGGACAGGTTCATGACGGCAACCCCTCCAGTGCTCGGTCGGTGGGCTTGCCGCAAGATGCATGTCCCTAGAGCAGTGGGTTCACTATGAGTGCTCATACATGTGGCAGTCCTCTGACTGTGGTTAGGATTTATATGCACCCAGTGTCTTGGGGAGGGAGATAACTGTTATACTGTGTGTGGATTTGAAAGGCCTGAAGATCATATGCTTCAGGCTTTCTGGGTGGGTCTTTCTTGGTGTCCGCTCATAGAGGTGTGTTTGGGAGGCTTAGCAGCATCCACTTAGGTTTGAGCATGGCAACTTCTATGTGCAGTGGGTGTTGGTGTAGAGCTATTGGGCCTTTGGAGAACCCTGTGTATCCTGGAGGGGTCTGTTTTCCACTGTAACAGTAAGTGAGCATGCCCATGTCATTCTTTACTGGTATTGCCTACCTGCCGGGAGGCTTTCAGTTACAGTCCAAATGCTTGTAGTGGGGATTTGTGTGTACCAGCCAAAGTTCAGAGTGTTCTGTGTCCCCAATGGGATACAAATTTCCTTTTTTAATGCTCGGCACACTGTCATTCTGTTGCTGTCTTGACTGCCAGACTCATTCGGCTTGTACGCCATTGGTGTGGCATAGTCATAGTGTGGATTTTGGGTGAAGACATTGGAGAGGAGCTTTTCTGGTGAGCTGGGTTTGCCTGATTCCTCATCTCACTCTTTCCCATTCTCCCCATCCCATGTCCCCCCCCCCCCCTCTGTCTGGGGTATGGCAGAAAGTAAACTGCGGCCACTAACCAGAGTCAAGGGCCCTTCCACAGTTTGGAGGTAGTTACTCAGAGATCCAATAGGATAAGAGGGTTAGAAGAAGAAGAAGAAGTATCATAATTATATAGTGCTTTTCACACACAGTGTATCCCAAAGCGCTTTACAAGCAATGCTAGACTGGTAGTGAAGTGATTGAATGTGTAGTGGTGGCCATATTGCACCTCAACACCCACACACATCCTGGACAATTGCATGAACCAGTTTATGGGAAGGGGAATGTTGGCCAGGACATTGGGAATGTCCTCTACTCTTTGTGAAGAGTGCCCTGGGTTCTTTTACTTCCATCTGGACACCCACCAGGACAACACAAGGAAGGGTAGAAGGGACCTCGGTTTAATATCTCATCCGAAGGACAGCACTCCTCAGCAGTACAACACCCCCCAATACTGCTCTCGGATGCCAATGATTTTTAGGTGCAAGTTTAATCCTGGTGTAGGATGAGATCCAGAAGTGGATGTGCTACCAACTAAGTCACATTGATACCTGGGTCAAGAATTGCCTCCACCCTAGTGGGATCAGTAACACCCTGGATCATGAATCATCCCTGTATTGCATTTAGGATCTCTTGACTTCTGGCACAGGACATGGCCAGTATGGCCCAGTCCACCCATGGCAGATTAAAGTCCCCAACCACTACCACCTCCTTTTTTCCTGCTGCCTTCAGTATCTGTGCACATAGCTCTCTGTTCTTTTCTTCATCCTGGTTAGACAGTCGGTAGACCACCCACATCCTGATCTTCCTTCCCCTGTTAGTCTGTAGTTGGAGTCATAGTGTTTCTACCTTCCCCTGTTCATTCTCTTCCCTCATGCATATTATTTCCTCCCCGATGTATGCTGTCACCCCCCCTTTGCCTAGCCCTCTGTCCCTTCTGTAAAGTTTGTATACTGGGATTGTGAAATCTCAGTCATGGTGTGCTGTAGCCCAGGCCTCGGCAACTGTCACTATGTCTACCTTCCCTTCCACTATCAGGGATTGCAAAACTGCCATCTTGTTGCAGAGACTGCGGGCATTAAGTGACACTACCCGCCACCTTGATTCTGTACCACCTTGCCTCTTTTGTGTACAGTATTAGCTTTATTCTGCCTATTCCCCATACTCTCCTCTACACCCCCATCCTTGGTTGCACCCACCCCCACCACCACCTACCTGATTGCCAGTGCTTTGTGGGGGAGAGGTCCACTGACCTGCCTTTCTCGAAATGTTTGGTTTCTCTGCCCTCCCCCTCCCCTTAGCAGTTTAAATCTAGATCATTTCATATTT